>JARDYH010000004.1:222089016-226889016 GCA_029215795.1 Anniella stebbinsi | reverse complement strand
AAGGCCCGGATGGTGAAGCATTGGTCACATTTCTTTTCTGCCTTCCCTACTGGCACGCCTGTCAAGTTAATGATTCCCAAGGCAGTATTTCTATTAATTTGTATCCCCTTTAAAACTATGATCTGATTGCTTTCTCCACTGAGCTATCTGGAAGCACTTTATCATAACAGGCTCATCTGTGCCGTGAAAACAAGAAAAAAAGGGGGGACCTGTTCCGTTATTATTAATTAGTTTAGAAAGCATGGCCAACGCCTCAAGGTATTTGGATGCATGTACGTCATGCCAGGATAATAAATCTCGCACTCGCAGCCCTAGTTTTAAAACTGCCAATTTGCTAGATTTGAACATAAGCCAGCCTGGGGAAGAGAAAAAAGCCTGACCATGCACAATTTTGCAGAAAGAATCATGAACGAGGCAGTGGAATTCAAGAGAAGGAAGGGGGTGCGTTGTATTTTTGAAGGTCCCCACCCCACCCCTGTGGAATTATGTGCGTTTGGAGGAGAACGCCACCAGACCCTATGCAGGAAGGCTTAGGGTTGTTCTTTTTTATTTTACAAGCGAGAGCATTCAAAAATTTGACCTAAATCTGCCGTCGTATCTTCAGACCGAAATTGGAGATGGGAGTTTGAGAGACTCAAGACTGTCCTGCCAAATGGACCTTGCAATTGAAGAAGACAGAGGGGTGTGTGTGTGTGGTGTGTGTGCTGTTGTCCTGCAATCTGATTCTTATTTGTGGCAGGCGTGGCTTTCTCTTGCTCCACTCTTGCCTTACCTCCCAAATCATACACATCTTGGAGCAGCATCACGCGGGAGAAATTGCGTTTCCTTACCGTCGCTTCTCTGCCGCCGCGTTTGTCCCTCATTACTTCCTCGTTCTGCCCCGAGGGGAAAGAGGAAGTAAACAAAGACCACGCGGCCCATTAAGGCGCCGCTTTAATGGCGCCGCTTTTCCTGCACACAGCAGGAGATCGCAGCACATTCTGTTGGTTAAAAAAAAGTCGGATTAAAAAGGGTCTATTTTGAGACGGAAAACTGAGCGGAAGGCGCACAGGAGGCGGCCGACGTTGCCTCAAGGACGCACGCGCATCCGTAAGCGGGCAGTAGCAAGCGTGTGACAAAACGCTCGTCTGATGAACCTCTATGTCATCAACTCCCAGAAGCCCCTGCCCAGCATGGCCAGTGGTCAGGAATACTGGTAGCTGAAGTTCATAACATCTGGAAATCTACTTTCTTCCCACCCCTGGGGTAGGCAATACTGACCTTGATGCACCAGTGGTCTGGCTGTGATAGTGGCAATCTCCTAACTTTCTGGTTCTCTTTAAGTCCTCCTCCTGATGCGCCCACCCTCCTTTTGCTAACTGTGTGTTTCCTAAAAGCAAATGTTTCTCAGTGTGCCAAATTTCAGGGGGGCTGGACCATCTGTCCTGGATGCCTGGTAGTTCCCTGCCACATCCCCCCCTCCCGCTTTAGTGGTTAGTGATTTGTTGAAAAGCCAGTTGGAAGGCAGGATGTGGCTTTCATTAGCTGTCATAATGGGGCAGAATTTACACTTTTGCACATAAACGCCAACAACACAATAGATCATTCCTAGATACCGAGTCAACAGTTTCTTGAAAGGCACTCCAGTCGCATGCAGGCACATACACATACACACGGCTCAACTAGCAAAATAGAACTTCCAAAAGCCGCGTGGCCCCCCTGCTAAGATCATTCGTTTAACGGGGGTGTGAGAGCATGAGGAGGACCCACTGTAGTGGCGCCAAGGAATTCCAGGGAGAACTCGGTCCAGAGACAAGTGGTCTGGCTCTGAACGGGGTATCATTCCACACACAATAGTTGCATTTCCTCGCATTAATACAGGAGTCTGTTTTATGTCGCCACGCACAATACTGACCCCCTCCCCCCCCACAAACTCCATCTGATAAATCCTATTTTAGAAACCTGATGTCGGGGAGGGGGTGGTATTTGTCCACTTAGAGCTTCCTACGCCAAGAATGGAAAATGGATGCACCAATTGTGTTCATCCGTATGAGCTTCCTGGTTTTTAGGGTACAATTTCAAAGTGGTGTTTAGAAATTAACCAAGGCTTAAAACTTTGGAATATCTGTGTAAAATTCGTGTGTGTGTGTGTGTGTGTGTGTGTGTGTGAAATGGCAGGAAGAGACTAGGTTTATTCCAGGATTTATGGGCCAGAAAATGGGCAAGTCCAGAGAGAACAAAATTCTCTCTGCTCTCCAGAGGGAAATTGTAAGAGATTCTGTTTATGTGAGAATTCCACATGCTGCACAGATCATGGAGCTGATGCGAGCGCCCCATAGGAACATGGGAAGCTGCTTTCTACTGAGTCAGACCCTTGGTCCATCTAGCCCAGTATTGTCAACACTGAGTGGCAGCAGCGGCTCTCCAGGGTTTCAGGCAGGAGTTTTTCCAACCCTACCTGGAGATGCCAGGGATTAAACCTGGAACCCTCTCTGCATGCAAAATAGGGGCTCTATCACACTGAGCTATGGCCCCATGATGTAAGATCTGACACGGCTTCTTCACCTAAAACCGTGGTCTTCAACTGGTCCAGACCCGAGATCCACTTCGGACTCCCAACCTGCAACATGGGACCCTCTTTCACAATTGCCCAACATGGCGGCAACAGCTTTACCGTGACTCATCTGTACTGACCTCACGATCCACCAGTTGAAGACCACAGATCTAAAGGATCCGTCTGAAACGGTATAGATACAACTGAGGTGTGGCTAGGGATGGATGAAAATTTCAATCGGTATTATTATTATTATTATTGTGTCATCTCTTTCTTGCTCATGGCGGTTTTTCTAGATGGACACGACAGGCTTTGCCAAGTCATGCTGTCTTTTACAGATTCAGGAGTTTCCTGACAATTGAGCATGTTTTAAGTATGACTGCTTTCTGGATGTGGGTGTGGATGCATTGGTAGGCCCAGTTTCTGAAGGTTTTCTGTATAATTTTTTGATGTGATGCCGGTGACTGACGTGACTAACGGAATAATTGTGACCTTTTCCTGTTGCCATAGTTCTTTGACTTCCATGGCCGGTGGTGTATATTTGTCTCGCTTTTCTTCTTCCTTTTCAACAACATTTTTGTCATTCGGTATTGCTATGTCGATGAGGTATGTGTGTTTTTCTTTTTTGTCTATGAACGTTATATCTGGTCGGTTTCAAGGTATTGACTTGTCTGTATGAATTGTTTTGTCCCAGTATATTTTATGATCTGCATTTTCCAGGATTGTTTCAGGTGAATATGTATAGTATGGTGTAGGTTGTTTGATAAGGTTGAATTTGATAGCTTGTTGTTGGTGAATTATTTTTGCAGCTGTATTGTGTCTGTCTATATAGTCCGTTCCTGCCAGAATTTTACATCCTCCTGTTATATGGTATATTGTTTCTTGGAACGGATGGCATTTCCTGCAAAGGTCTGTTGTTACACTGTTATCTTTGATCTGGCACCGAAAAGATAACAGTGTTGGTGCCAGGCGGGCCTCATCGGGGAGATCATTCCATAATTGAGGGGCCACCACAGAGAAGGCCCTCTCCTTTGTTGCCGTCCTCCGAGCTTCCCTCGGAGTAGGCACCCGGAGGAGGACCTTTGATGTTGAGCATAGTGTACGGGTAGGTTCATGTCGGGAAAGTCATTCCATCAGGTATTGTGGTCCCAAACCGTGTAAGGCTTTACTAGAGATTGTAAGCAAATTCAGCACCAGAGAACGTGTCCATCCTTCGTCTTGGCTCTGCATTATTTAACAATAAGGAGTCTCATGACGGGCACAAGGTCAGCCTCTCCCAGCATGATGCTTTTGAGATGTGTTGGACTACAAGTACCAGTATCCCCAGCCATTATGAACAATGACCATGCTGACTGGGGGTAGTGGGAGTTGTATTCCAACGTATGAGAACATTAGAAGAACCCCACTGGGTCGGACCAAGGATCCATCTAGTCCAGCATTCTGTTCACACAATGGCTAACCAGTGGCTGTTCAAGGGATACCCACAAGCAGGACACCCTCCCACCCTTGTTCCCCAGCAACTGGTGTACATAGGCCTACTTCCTCTGAAACTGGAGATAGTATATAGCCATCAGGACTAGTAGCCATTGATAGCCTTCTCCAGGAATTCATCCAATCCCCTTTTCAGGCTATCCAAATTGGGGGCCATCACTACACCTTGTGGTCGTGAATTCCATAGTTTAACCATGTGCTGTGTGAAGAAGTCCTTCCTTTTCTCTGCCCTGAATCTCCCACCAATCAGCTTCATGGGAGAACCCCCATTGGGTTCTAGTATTATGAGCGAGGGAGAAAAATGTCTCCCTATCCACTTCTGGAGGACACCAGGTGGCAGGGGAAGCTTTCACGGGCTAGGGTCCACCACATCAGATCCACAAAGTATAACCTTGTTGGCAGGTGCGTGTGTGTGCGGACACACACACACTGGCTCAGTTCGGATGACACATTAGGCAACGGAGGAGGGGGGGAACAATCGTCAGTTGTGTTACTTATTGTGTCGCCTGGAGGGCAGCACACAACGCACACACAGTACGTTAATCAGGCACTTTAAACAACAGAGCGAAACAACGGGCTTGCACGTTGTTTAGCCCAAAGCCCCTTTGTTTAAAGTGTCGTCCGAATTCAGCCCCCCCTCTCTCCGTGGACTATTCCATTTCGGAATAGAGTTCTGTGCTTAGAGCAGCCAAAAATACCCAGCCGCTCTATGCAGCCAGCAGAACTCACGGTGCCTGCTGGGATACGGCTGGGGGACACACGGAGGAGAGGCTGCAACCAAAATGGCCGCCGCAAGTTCCTTGCAGCTGGGGCTTTTGCCGGTTCTGAGCAGCGCTGGCTGCAGAGTGTCGTCTGTGGAGCTCCTCCTGCCTAACGCACGGTCAGTACGTTATTTACCCCTCCGTTGCTTAATATGTCATCCGAACTGAGCCACTCTTTAGTAAAGCATTTTGCAGGGTAGAGGACAAAACACACAGGGATATGCAACGTTTCTCCCTAGACTGAAAGGAAGGAGCAGTTCCTTGGAGGGCAGGGAAGGGGGGCAATGGAAAATCTGCCTTCAAAGTTTTAGACATTTCGGTTCCGCTGCTTGGCAGCAGGTGAGACGGCTGTGATGTACTCAGGACTACAACTGCTAGCTTTGATATGAAAGCAAACAGGTCCGCTACTTTACAGAGCTGGTGACGGGGGCAGGCCCTGCCTTTTTGTCGGATGTGGTAGGCAAGGAGCGCAGAGAAGCACAGCAAGAGACTCCAGAGGGCAGCAGGAATGCTGTTGAATTTTCACAGCTCCTTCAACAAAGGACAGAACATAGACCACCAGACACCCACAGGCAGCGTGTCAGTTTATCAGAGGTTTTTTTCCCCTTAGGGTTGCTCAGGGTGACCCTATGAAAAGGAGGGCAGGGCTCCTGTATCTTTAAGAGTTGCACAGAAAAGGGAATTTCAACAGGTGTCATTGGTACATTCCCTCTTCATCACAACAGTTAAAGCTGCAGGAGCTATACTAGAGTGACCAGATACAAAAGAGGGCAGGGCTCTTGCAACTTTAACTGTTGTGATAAAGAGGGGATTTCACCCGGCGCTGCATACATACAAATGACATCTGCTAAAATTCCCTTTTCTATGCAACTATTAAAGACACAGGAGCCTTGTCCTCCTTTTCGTATGGTCACTCTAGGGTTTCTTCTCTGCCCCCCGCTCTCTCTCTTCCCCCCCCACACACCTGAAGTCTCATGTTCTCTGCATCTAGATTTCTAGACAGCTCCCCCATCACCCGCCTTACTTTCTTTCCCCCCAACATGAATTAATTCTAGTAATCAAGACCGCAGTAAACAAAAATCTGTAAGGAATAATGATGAGGTAATCTTAATAGTTCAGGAAAAGAAAAAGGAAAGAACCCCAAACCTCAGTATGTTCACATTCAGGTGGGCATTGTTTTCATCTTTTAAACGATTTCCAAAATGTATCTTATTTTTTTCCTCTTGGGAACAGGAACTGCAGACCAACTCCGGCCTGAAAGATACTCGGTGTCCTCTGGACTTTTTGGACTGCAACTTCCATCATGACTAGTCAGCATGGGAGTTGAAGTAGAAA
Source organism: Anniella stebbinsi (assembly GCA_029215795.1). Classification (NCBI taxonomy): domain Eukaryota; kingdom Metazoa; phylum Chordata; class Lepidosauria; order Squamata; family Anniellidae; genus Anniella; species Anniella stebbinsi. Next base: position 226,882,896 of record JARDYH010000004.1, on the reverse strand, counting down.
ATATTGGGGGGGAGGCACTGAGTCTCCCACTTACGGTTTAAGGGATTTGGGTGATGTTTACTTCAGGGGAAAAAAAGATGACCAGGGAAAGGACAATATGATAAATGGGGGGCGGTGGGGAGAAAGTGAATAGAAATTTTCCCTCTTTCCTAATACGAGAAGTCCAGTATCGTGCGATGAAACAGATGAGTGATGGGTTCAGAACCAATGAAAGGAAGTACTTCACACAGTGCAGGCTCAAATGCTTCCAAAGGTCACAAGAAGCTTGACATTTTGGAGGCCGGGTATCGAAGTAAGAGCTTTGTCTTTTGAATCCTCTTGCCCACGCTTCTCCTGAAGGATGTACCCCATCCGTTATTCCCCCCCCCATCTAGATGGGCCACCTTCTATTAGTTTCTTTTGCATTTCCTATCATACAATTAACCTGGTATAAGGCAGCTTCATAAGAAGAGCCCTGCTGGGTCAGACCCAGGGTCCATATAGTCCAGCTCTCTGTTTACACAGTGGCCAACCAGCTGCCCACGGCAGCTCCCTTCCACCCATGTTCCCCATCAACTGGTGAATATGGGCTTACTGCCTCTGCTACTGGAGGTAGCACATAGCCATCAGGACTAGTAGCCATTGATAGCCTTCTCCTCCAGGAATTTATCCAACCCCCTTTGAAAGCCATCCAAATTGGTGGCCATCACGACATCTTGTGGCACTGAATTCCATAGTTTAACGACGTGCTGTGTGAAGATGTCCTTTTCTCTGTCCTGAATCTCCCACCAATCAGCTCATGGGATTGGCCCCATTGGGTTCTAGTATTATGGGGGAGGGAGAAAAATAACTCCCTCTCCACATTCTCCACACCAGGCATCATTTTGTACACCTCTACCATGTCTCCCGTCAGCCTCCATTTTGTCTCCAAGCCAAGCAATCCCAGCTGTTGTAACCTTCCCTCATAGGGGAGATGCTCCAGCCCCTTGATCATTTGAGTTGCCATTTTCTACACACGGTGTTCTTATTCTATGTTCTCATCCTATTGCTGATTTTAAACCCTGCTTCTACTGAGCTTATCAAATGGAACTCCGGTCACTTAATCTTCTGATTCAACTCTTGCAGCGCAAATCAAAATGCTTTGATCCGGCAGTGAATTGCAAAAGCAGGGCGTTGTTTTAATGTCTGCTCTCTGTAACCCCAAAGCCATGTCGTTGCAGGCCTCCATAAATCCCCTGCCCAAGTCAGCATATAATTACTTTAATAGGATGGGCATTTTGCCATCCGGGTTACAAGGAATCATCAGCGGAGCCATGCCGGATTTCCCTGAGGTTGCAGCTAATTGTTTACATCTCTTTTTATTGAATTCCTCCATAGCAGTAAAGAGACTCCAGCAGAGAAAAATGCGTGCTCTGCCGTGAGGGAAGAAAAGAAAGGGTGGAGGTTAGCCATATTGATTCCATATCGGCTTGGCAGGTGGCAGACATTTTAGCTGCGTGCTTGATGAATATCTGGCTGACATCCATCGGAATTCTTATGCATCATAAGAGGCTGTTTTCTGTCATTTCAAAAAATGGTTGCAGAAATACAGTAGGTGCGGTCAGAAACGTGCTATTGAGGAACTGCTGGCATCAAACGATGGTTCATAACGCTGGGTCAAATTTACTGCCCCAAGAATGCTGAAAGTGGGATCGTTAATACCCTGGAAAAGAGAAACAAAGTTCAAAGTAATCTTGATAGGCTGGAGCGCTGGGCTGAAAACAACATAATGAAATTTAATAGGGATAAATGCCAAGTTCTGCACCTAGGAAAAAGAAACCAAATGCACAGTTACAAGATGGGGGATACTTGGCTCGGCAATACGACAAGCGAGAAGGATCTTGGAATTGTTGTAGATCACAAGCAGAATATGAGCCAACAGTGTGATGTGGCTGCGAAAAAAGCAAATGCTGTTTTGGGCTGCGTTAATAGAAATATAGCTTCCAAATTGCACGAGGTACTGGTTCCTATCTATTCAGCACTGGTTAGGCCCCATCTTTTAACTTGTTTTTATGCTATATGCTTTTAAATTTTGTATATTGATGTTTTAATTGTTCAATGTTTTTAATTTTTGTAAACCGCCCAGAAAGCTTCGGCTATGGGGCAGTATATAAATGGAATAAAATAAATAAATAATCTTGAGTATTGTGTCCAGTTCTGGGCACCACACTTCAAGAAGGTTGCAGGCAAGCTGGGGGGGGGGGTTCAAAGGAGGGCAACAAGGATGATCAGGGGTCTGAAAACAAAGCCCTATGAGGAGGGACTGAAAGAAATGGGCATGTTTCGCCTGGAGAAGAGAAGACTGAGGGGATACATGATAGCACTGTTGAAATACTTGAAAGGTTGTCACACAGAGGAGAGCCAGGATCTCTTCTCGATCATCCCAGAATGCAGGACGCGGAATAATGGGCTCAAGTTACAGGAAGCCTGATTCCGGCTGGACATGAGGAAAAACTTCCTGACTGTTAGAGCAGGACGACAATGGAACCAACGACCTAGGGAGGTGGTGAGCTCTCCCACACTAGAGGCCTTCAAGAGGCAGCTGGACAACAATCTGCCAGGGATGCTTTAAGGTGGATTCCTGCACTGAGCAGGGGGTTGGACTCGATGGCCTTATAGGCCCCATCCAGCTCTACGATTCTATGATTCTATGATTAAAGCAGATCGGCCTTGGACCCATCTGCCATGAAAAGTGGCTTGCTGTGAGAACGCCATAGCACCCAGCTGCCCGAAGGGACAGGCGCGGGGAGCTGTGCTGTAGCACCATCCCTGCCTCTGTTGCACAAGTGCCTTTTTCACGGCATTAAAGAGTGGTGTGTTTTGGGCCCAAGGGGTGACGGTGTTTCTGGAGGGCTTGGGGGGGGGCGCTAGCAAGCAGAGAACGTTTTTGTGTCTTTTTGCCCCTGTGCCAGCCCTGGGGCTGGTTTTGTTAAACCTGCCCATGGCTCTCCTCTCTTGCACAACTGCACAACTGCCTGTTTGCCTGCAAATTCTTGCTCCAGCATAGCTGCAGTGTAATTCCTGGTTCCAGATCGGTATGCGCACGGAGCTGGGTGGCACGGCTCCGTGCCTGTTTCTGGTGTCTGCTGACTTGTGAGTCAGTAGGCACCAGCGCGGTCTCAGGGTGTTCCCGGGACAGCGGGAACAATCAGGTTTTCCCCGGGATCCCTTATCCCGGGGAAAAGCTGTGCCCGTCTCTCCCGCCTCCGGGAGTCTCTGTGCATCGTTTGCACGCACAGGGACGACCCAGGGACGGTCCCGGGTAAAAAGGCCGGTGTAGAAATGGCCTAAGACTCAAACAGTTCTACCTGCGCAGCCGTATCCTAAGTTCTGGGTCTTGGTTGTGCTGTTTTGATATTTTTTATTAAAAAAAACTTACATTTACCGGTGGAGTGCAAGCGTGATCTTTGGGCCCGCTTTTAAAAAAAATGGTGGCTGCAACATCCCTCCTTCCTTCCGGGACGTCACACCTCCTATGTGGGTTACAGTGACAATCCCGGAAGTAGGTACATCCGGGATCGTCCCTCCTCCCTCCCTCTCCACTTTAATGACTGATATCAGGTCATAACTGCCACTCCAATTGTGCCTTGATGTTGCTTCCCTCCCAGCAGTGAGTGGTTCACTTTGCCTCATAGGAGTTCATGCTGAGTGCCATCCTTGAGGGTGACATTGCAGGGAGTACGATGTGGGATTGCAGTGAACATAGCCCCCCTCCACATTTACTCAACGCAGCATAATAGCGGCCATCCTGTATTCCAATAGGGAAACAAAGGAAGCTACAAGGGACAGGGCCTTCTCAGCGGTGGCACCTCACTTCTGGAATAAACTCCCCAAAGAAGTTTGCCTGAAACCTACATCGTTATCTTTTTGGTGCCAAGCAAAGACCTTTCTTTTCTCCCAGGCATTTTAGAGAACCAGTTCTAGGTTATTGTGGCTGTTTTCACAATGCCTGTGGTGTTTGCTGTTTGTGGTACTATTTTTTATTCTTTTAAACATTTTATTGTATTTTATATTTTAACTGTTTTAAAATGGCATTTTCGCTGGTTGCAATCAGCCCAATGAACATTAGTTATTTATTGAAGAAATAAAATAAAATAACTCATTCTCTGGTTGTTCAGACAACACGTTTCTCAGTGGTGGTTTTAGAACTCCTCGGTGGAGTTTTTACACCACTGTTGAGAAAAGTATTGTCTGGAGGGAAAACTCCAGGCAGCAGTGGAGTTTTTTTGGGGGGAAACACTCCACGCAGAATATCCACACTGTGCAGAGAAGAGTTCCTGCACAACCGTTGTGTTGTGTGTTTCATGGCAGGATCCATGGAGTTTTCTGTTGTGTTGAGTTGACTTTTCCCACTGGCTACAGACTTCCCTGGCAAGAGCAGTGAAAGGAGTGAGTGACGCTCTAGGAGAGCCGCTGGGGTATATTTTTTTGGCAGGAATGGCTGATGGGATACCATCGGGAGGACCAGGGGAGGAGAGAGGGTGGAGGAACTGTCAGTCAAACATCACGTTGGATTTTACTCAACTCCACGGTAGCCCACAGTCACACAACAGTGGAGTTAGAACGTGTTGAGTGGGGGGAGTGCCCCCTACAAACTCAGCCATTGAGTGGAGCTTTCACACTGCGTTGACTGACGTGTTGTCTGAACTGAGCCTCTGAGTGTGGATTCTTATGTATCCCTAACTGTGCCACCCACCCATCTACACGAGGCCAGTATTATTAACATGCTTGGGGGAGCCCCAAAGTTTGCAGAGCTATGGAGAGTGGAGGGGACATCAGTGGAAAAAAGAGAGGGAGAACCCCCAAATGGCTCTGTGAGGACTGAGCATATGCAGTGTGCATGACTCTTAGTGTGGGGAGGAGACAGAAAACTGGAGGGGTGGGGAATGATATCCTGGAAGAAGGCTTGAGTGGGTGGCTGGAACCCTGAACAGGAGCACCGCATGCTGCAACATTTTGTTACGGGTCCCGCTTTCGTTCCTAGTTAACAGTGGGCTAAACTGCACATTTCATTGGAGTACCCAACTTTTTATCAAGGTATTGAGAGCAGGTGATTTGGATCGGAACTAGGTGTGAGGGGAGGGCCGGGTGTCTAACAATTCATTGCATGACATGGCCCTGATGACATGACATGGCCCTCTCTCTCTCTCTCTCTCTCTCTCTCTCACACACACACACACACACAGCTCTGGGAGATGGTGATCTGGACTGGGGTAAAATTAAAAACTACAATGCCGTCTATTACCATTTTTGTCTTTTCAGCTAAAATAACGAGGTTATCCGAAGAAGCTCCTCGCGAAACGGGTTGATAACCAGAAACCTGTATCTTTGCTTATTCCCGTTGTAAATATCAGCATTGTAAAAACAGTTTGTTTTTGCAAAGAATATCCACTTTATGTTTGCTTTTGATCCTTGACTGTTTTGTTTCAATACTCTTCCTTTAGCTGCGTAGCTTGCTTAAATTGTATAGGTGTGTTTCACCAGCACACAGTTCATGTGATTTCTGGTCTTAGCAACGATTATGTACATAAAGTTTATATAAATGATACAGTCGGTAAAAAGTATTCGCTCGCCCCGATTTTGAATATTCTCGTCATTGGCAGCGGTGTGCCTTGTGCATTAGAACTGTTAGATCTGGATTGGGGCCATGGCCTCTTGCTCTGGCCCCAATCCAGATCTAACAGTTCTAATGCACAAGGCACCTCCCCCCCCACCCAATGCCCTCCCCCCCCACCACTATTTTTACAAAAAAGAGAAGAAAAAGAAAAAAGAAAATTACAGTGAGAGCTCCAGCGTATTGTGTAGTCTGCTGCAGTATCCAGCCTTTGGGATGAGATGGCATGTATGTTTTAATCACACAAACAAAGTTGACAACAGTTGCAGAACTGTCCGTTCCTCCACCCACCACCACACCCCGCCATGCGTTTCACGTACCTACAATTGTAACTTTTCTCTTCTTTTCCAGCAGAAAATGAAAGCGCTGGGTGCGTTTTACTACACACATCAAGAAAAGTAGGTGCAAGTTTAGGTTTACTTTTCTGATTAAAAACAACAACACCCAAACCACTAATTCGCCTTTAATATATTTGCAGTATATAAATGTGCTTAGTCTTTGCCTAGCCCAGCCTTGTGTTGTATTACAAATCCCATCATCCCCTGCCAGTAGGGACCATGCTGGCTTGGGATAATGGGATTTGTAGCCTGACACAGGTCTGGCAGGCTGGGTAGTCATTATCTTATATAATCCGTGACTAGATCGAACGTATGGATCTTCCTGTCGCTAAATCTCTTTTTACTTAAATCCCTGAAGTTCTTAGTTGTGGGGTGTTTTTCTGTTGCCACTGAAATACTTTTGATGTTACCATCCTCAGTGCAAAAGTTCATTTCGCTTAGAACAGGAATGGGGGACATGTGGCCCTCCGAATGTTGTTGGACTACAATGCCCATTTCCCCTCACCATTGGCTATATTGGCTTGGGTTGATGGGAGGACCACACATTCAGCGGATCCGGCCTAGAACGATGCTCATTCCTAACAAAAAGACAAGGCAGGTCCCTCCTTTCATTTACTTAAAGCTGGCTAAGGCTCTAATCCTGCGCGCTTACCTGTGAGGAAGGCCCCTAGCGTTTCCAAGCAAACGTGCATAGGAAAACAAAACACCTTAAAGATTAACACATTTATTCTGGCACAAGTTTTCGTGAGCAGTGTCTACTTCATCAGAAACAATCTGGCAGGAAGCCAGATTCCAGTTAGACATTAGGAAAAACATCCTAGCTGTTGGAGCAGTACGACAATGGAACCCATGACCTAGGGAGGTGGTGGGCTCTCCCACACTAGAGGCAGATGGACAGCCATCTGTCAAGGATGCTTTAAGATGGATCCCTACATTGAGGAGGGGGTTGGACTCGATGGCCTTGTAGGCCCCTTCCAACTCTACTACTATGTGATTCTAGCATCACCTGAAGAGGCTCTTTTGAAGGCACCCTCGAGGCCCGGTTGTCGGGCACACAGGAAGGGGCTTTATCCGGTGCAGCTCCCAAATTCAGAAATGCACACCTTCTGGAGTTGTGACTAGTCCCTGCTCTCTCTGCAGTCAGGAAACAGGGTCAAGACACATCTCTTTAACCTGGCTTTTTCAATTACTATGGCTTTTAAGAGTGTTTTAAATGTTTTACTATGTTTTTTTTTTTAATTGATTCTGGTCTTTGTTTTCTGAACTTCTTGTAAAGCGCTCCTCAAGATTTCAAGGTCTCCCACCGAGATGTGAGGCAATGAAGAGGTCTACTGTGCAATCCGCAAAGCTTTATTCATAAATAGATGTTTCTTCACACCTGAAGAGAGTGTGAAAGCTAGGAGCTATCCTCTAAGCTAAATTAGCTTTGCAAAACAAGGCAGATGCCTATCAAATGAATGGACAGTTTCCCCGCAGTGCTCAATAACTATTACTGAATACCTCTCTCTGGGCGGGCCTTGAAGGTGAAGCCTCTGCCGAGTAGCCAGCCTCACGGACGCCTCCAACCTCCTCTCACCTTTGCCTGCTTGACCCTGCACCGAACTCTGGGGTTTATTAGCCCCGCTGCTCCCTCCCCCTCCGACAGAGGCCGAGTTCCCAGGGGGGAAGGAGAGAGTGATCTCTGAGCTTGGGCATCCTGTCCGATAAGCTCCTGGGAAGATTTCTCCCGGACTCCTGGAGAGTCTTGGAGAAGTTCCTCCCCGACTTCCTGGTGTACATCTGCTTCTGTTTCTTCAGCTTCTGAATCCGGTTGAGGCTGCAGAACTCAGTCCCTCACAATAGGGAGAATGAGCTTGATCCCGAGAAGTGCCCGGGTGGGTTTCAGAAAGGCGTATATAGGAAGGCAATAAGTAAATAAATACTAAAATGCGCCGTGGTTCCAGGCCCGTCATAAAACGCCGAGCGAGTGAGGAGTAAAGCAGCCTGCGAGGTGCCGAAAAAGCACTAACGATGTTAGCCGCGCATCGTGTTAGCACTCACCTTGGATGAGGAAATCAAACGTTTTCCTCAGTTGCTGCTTGCACCACCCAGGGAGACCTTTGGGGAATATTTTTAAGAGGGCGCTGTTGCACCTGTGTCCTGCTTGTGGTTTCCTGGCCGACGGCTGGTTGGCCACTGTGTGAACAGAGTGCTGGACTACATGGACCCTCGGTCTGATCCAGCAGGGGTCTTTTCGTGTTCTTCCGTTCTTAAGAGCCCACCTTGTCCTCTTTTTTTTTATTGCAGTACCTAAAATTAAAGAATTTTGAGGAGGAAGTCAGAGCTCACCGTGACCTGGATGGGTTCCTGGCCAGAGCCAGCATCATCCTGGACGAGACAGCAACCTCCCTGGACGACGTCCTGCGGGAGATGTTGAAACACTTTGCCGAGGACTCTGACAACGCGGAGCCGAGCTGCAACTTTGACAAAATCATGAGCACTTTATTCACTGATTCAGGGACCCCCAGAGAAGGGAACGGTAAGATGCCTGCCGGTTCTTCCCTTGCGTCTAAGCTGAGAGTTGTGAAGATCGGGTAGAGGGACTTCCTCGTGACCTTGCCACCTTTGGGCGTTATTCCACCGCTGCCTTGAACGTCATAGTAGTATAATTCAGCCTTCCCCAACCTGTCGCCCTCCAGATGTGCTGGACTGCAGCTCCCAGAATTCCCAGCCAGCATCTGGAGGGTGACAGGTTGGGGAAGGCTGGTGAAGTTCAGCCCCGTGCAGTATCTCAAGGTCTTAATGCAACTGTTTATTGGTGAGTCTTTGATTTAACGTACAACCGCCCATAGGTGTAACTCCTTCCAGAATAAAGAACGAATGCATGGAGCCACCTGTTGTCCTGATTCTTGCCGGATACTCGCTGGCCGAACTCTTGTTCGTGGTGGTACCTGAGCAGTATAGTCTTTCTTGGTGATTCTTCAAGAGAAAATCGAAGCTTAAGAGAACGCCCTTCGCTGTACAAGCTGAGTCTTGTAAGGATGCTTGAGCATCAACAAATGGCCTGGGCAGACTATAAACATGGAGGGATCATTTCGAATTTTTTAAAAAAATCTGGGACATGTGTCCCCTTTTACAGAGGACTGTCCTCTATTTGAAGAGCTATCCAAGAACAGCTTTCTATTTGGAGGTGTTCTCTCTCTGAAAAGCCTTCTGGTCCGATTCTAGTTCAGACATAACAAACCATAAGAACTGTTGCCCATCAAGAGGTAACACCTTTGTGTCTGAACAGGCAGACGTACAGGTCACCTGGTCACAGGTGTACTGTGCTTCTATTTGTATTGTAATAATTATTTCTAAATTTGCATCTGTACATTTAAATGAGCATATGCAAATGTCACACAGCGCATTATTGGGCCATGGGATTTGCTAGCCCCAGAGGTCGTGACGGCCACCAATTTGGATGGCTTTAAAAGGGGGGTGGATAAATTCCTGGAGGAGAAGGCTATCAGTGTCTACTAGTCCTGATGGCTATGTGCTACCTCCAGTATCATAGGCAGTAAGCCTGTGTGCATCAATTGCTGGGGAACGTGGGTGGGGAGGGTGCTGTTGCACTCAGGTCCTGCTTGTGGGTTTCCCGTGGGCGGCTTGTATGCGACTGTGTGAACCAAGTGCTGGACTAAATGGATACCTGGGCAGGATCTGCACCACTGCTTAATAATGGTTTATGATGGTCTTGACAACTGTTGGGGCCCAGGACACACGCCATATACCGTTTTCAAACCGCTTTCATAGGGTTATATCCTGCTTGGTGTAGATCTGGCCTTGGTCTGATCCAGCACGGCTCTTTTGTTCTATGTCCAAAATAGTATTTTGTTTTCTTTTCGTGGGGTAGGGTGTCTGTGGGATGTATTCCCTCGCTTTTGGTGATTTGTAAGTGCCCACCTTACCCCGGGACCCATTCCACCTTGGCTATGATTCTGAGATAAGGGGTGACAGGGAAGGATCTCTGCCTGCTGCGCTCCTCCATCTTTATGCACTGGTACATACCGCACCTCTTTGCGCAACAAAGTGCATATTGCACTGGCTCAGTCAAAAAATCTTTCATGAGATAGAAAATATAAAGATGTTTGCATGGCAGGACAGGTTGCAAATGGCACCTGTGGACTTCGTGCCTGACAGAACCTTGAAGGGAGGAGCAGGAAGGAGGAGGCCAACGTACTAAGGTCTTGATGTACTCAGAAGTTACTCAGAAGTTACTCCGATGCCTTTAGGAAAAGCAATGGGAGGTTGGAACTGCAGCTGCTATAAACTATACTCCTATGCAGGTGACTCAGAAGTAGACCCTACTGACAGGGTTGGACAGGTTTCTGGAGCGATCCACCTCCCACCCCAAATTTTCTTACTCAAATGTAAGTTGTATTTTGTTTAACGGGAGTTAAACGAGCCAGGCGGAACAGAATTGCCGCCTCCGTTTGCAATCCACACTTTTCATTATGAACTGCAGGAGTGGGTTTGAATAAACCCTTAATTGTTGTACATATTTCAGCACAAAGAAGCCGTCTGGATAACTCAAAAGCCGACTCCCTACTTTGTGACTTTGGGTTATTCCTACTAAAAGTGTCGCCCTGCTGTTATGCTTTCGATTTGTTGAAATCAGCAAAAATGGCCTTTTTGAGCTGAACACCTAAAAAAAAAAAAAGTGAAATGAAATCATAATTACCATCAGTTAATTCCATATTTCATATGGGTTGACTTGCAAGAAAGCAGTTTCAAATACTTTAGGGAGAGGGTGGGATTGCCAGCATTGATGCGAAATTTCCTTTTTAAAAGCCAGGGGGATTCAATTATCAAAAAACGGGGCTGTTTAGCAACAGAGCAAAGGCTACTTCGTGTTGGCTCCACAAAGCCAGGAAATTGGAAGCCGAGGCGGATGCCTTCCCAGACTGTCCTGTGATCTGTAATGATGTCGTGCAATGTCAGAAATGGTGCTTGGCTATGCTGTTACACGCCTACCCTGGTCCCAGGTGCTCCACCCTCCCCGTCTGGATTTGGGCCTGAAAGACCAAGGGGAAGGTGTGGATGCATGGAGGGTAAGTTATAAGCAAACGCAAGTTGTGGCATTGCACAACATCTTCACTGATCAGAGGACATGTCTGGTAAGGCGCCCACCTCATCTTCCTTGTAGAGTCCATGTGAGATTATTTCTGGTCTTAAACTAGCAGGTTTATGTTTTTTTAAAGAATGCCTTTTAAAAACTAGGCTTACTTTATGACTGGGTTAGTGCTCAGTATCATCTTCTCTCCCCATGCATTCCTCAACATATTGCAGGTTAGTCCCTTCTTTGAATACTTGTGGCTTTGGTCCAAAATACTCTTGGCTATTGTTTTCCATATCTCAGTTGAACATGACATTGCAGAGTCTTGTATGGAGCAAGCAGTAGGACAAAATGAAATCCACCCCCCAAGGGAAACTTACCAAAGCATCTTCAGAGCGTTAACCATCTCCCCCTCTTTTCAATGTAAGAGGGTGGGGAGTCACACCTTGAGACTGCAATAGGTTTTCCAAGAATGGTGTTTCATTGATTTGTAACTTTTTAAAATAATAATAATAATAATAATAATAATAATAATAATAATAATCCTTTCTTCTGCACCAGGTTGTTCAGAAACTGAGAGAATGCAAGAGCAGCCTGTCCTGTTCAAAACCTTAGACAATAGTTTCCAGGCAAACTGTGGGCGGGTGAAGATGGGATTTCTTATGTGAGAGTTCTGGAATATAATTCAACATGTCTTCTCTTTTGGGCAGTTCACCTCTTGTCGGATACAATTCAGGGTGTCACAGCGACAGTCACCGGGGTACAGTATCAGCAGTCCTGGCTTTGTATCATGTAAGTACAACAGACTATGAAATACAGTATAAAAGCATAACCAGGATAACCAAGGATAACCAAGCAGCCATGCAGGAATTAATACAGATTTAAAATACAAAGTTAAGCCTACGAACTGTTAAAATACTATACTGAGAAAATAAAAAGTTCTTCACCTGGTGTCTTAAAGAGTATAATGTAGGTGCCAGGTGAACCTCTGTAGGGAGCACATTCCACAGCCGGGGTGCCACAGCAGAGAAGGCCCTCCTCCTGGTAGCCACCTGCCTCACTTACTTTGGCAGGGGCTCACGGAGAAGGACCCCTGAGGATGATCTTAGGGTCCAGACAGGTACATATGGGAATAGGTGTTCCTTCAGATAACCTGGCCAAGCCATTTAGGGCTTGAAATGTTAACACCAACACTTTGAATCGGGCCCAGACCCGGACTGAACAGATCATGTTCAGTGGTCCTTCTCTGGGAGCCCAAAGGAAGTGAGGTGGGTGTGTACCAAGGAGAGGGCCTTTCCTGCCGTGGCACCCCAGCTGTGGAATGAGCCTTCCCAGAGAGGTTCACCTGGCACCTACATTGAGCTCCTTTTGGCGCCAAGTGAAGATCTTTTTTTATTTTCCCAGGCATTTTCATTTTTCAGTTTCTGTTTTAGATCTGGTGTTGTGTTTTAAACCTTTGCACTGCTGCTAGCTTCTAGTCGGTTCTATTTTATACCGTAGCTTCAAACTTTAAAACTTGTATTTTATCCTCTTAGGTTTTAAGGTTGTAATTGTTGTCAGCTGACCAGAGAGCTTCGGCTGTTGGGCGGTATAGAAATGTAATAAATAAATATTTTTTATGGCCGGCAGTTGGAGGAAAGAGAACATGGCTTCTGGGGAACCGCAGAGGGCTGGATTGGGGACCTCAGGCGTGCTGCAGGTTCAACACCCCTGCTTTAACTAGTGTATAGCTTTAAAGCAAAATTAAGTAAAAGAGTAACAGCATCTACTGACTGTTATTGCAACAACCACAACTACTTATTTCCATTCACTGAGTATGGATAGTAAAAGGTGTCAGAAGTTTTTGTGGAAAAGGAAATCAGGAAAAATTCAACATAGATGTATGATTTTTGCAATTTTTCCTGACTTTTGTACATAGAGGGTATGCCTTTATTGGCAAATGTTCTAGTCAGGGAATGAATTACACATTCATCACATGTATTTGCTTTACAAACTGATTCCCTGATGTTAAAATGACACAGAATCTGTAAATGTCTTTTATTAAGCTCCTACTAGTTCATAAAATCTCTAACCTTTCAAGCCTGCAGAGGTATTCTTGGAAAAACAAAATGAATCTCCACTTTATTACCCGTCTCGGCTTGTGGTTTGTCAGTCTCTTTGAATGCTCTGCTGTGGGGAGAAAAGATGTGTTTGGACAAATCACGTTTGTTAGAATCATGGCTAGATTGTGTTAGTTGAGAAAGTTGGGCTGGACCAAAATTACGAGGTTTTCAGCCAGGGAAGGCAGCTCAGCGGGTGATCTTAGGAGATACAAGGCTATGAAAGAGATGAAAAGCCCTGGAGAGGATGACTTCCACATGAAGTGAGAGCAAAGAGGAATCCCTTGGGGGACAAAAGATGTGACTGAGCAAACAGTGTGTCATATTTCAAGACAGTCATATCCTTAGTTTGAACCAAGGGTTTACCTTATCTTGTCCCACTGGCGGGGGTGGGGTGAGGGGTTCTGTTGAGGGGCACATCCTCAGGGGTAATCCATTGGGAATCTCATGCTGGTGGTGAGCTAGAATGAAACAAAAGGTGGATGGGGCACCCTGTCTATTTCTCTCTGCTACTTCTCTTCCTCTCTCTTCCCCCCCCCCTCTCTCTCTCTGTTTGCCAACCCTCTTTTCTCTGTCTTTGCTACTCCCTCTTTTCTCTCTCTCTGCCACCCCTCTTTTTTCTGCCTTTGCTACTTCGCCTTTTCTCTCTCTCTGCCACCCCTCTTTTCTCTCTCTCTCTTTTCCCTCTCTCTCTGCCACCCCTCTTTTCTCTGTCTTTGCTACTCCCTCTTTTCTCTCTCTCTGCCACCCCTTGTTTATCTCTCTTTGCTACCCTCTCTTTTATATCTCTCTGCCACCCCTCTTTTCTCTCTCCCTCTTTACCCTCTCTCTCTGGCACCCCTCTTTTCTCTGTCTTTGCTACTCCCTCTTTTCTCTCTCTCTGCCACCCCTTGTTTATCTCTCTTTGCTACCCTCTCTTTTATCTCTCTCTGTCTTCCATCCCCTCTTTTCTCTCTTCCTTTGCTTCCCCCTCTTCTCTCTCTCTCTGCAACCCTCTTTTCTCCCCCTCTCTCTTCTACCCTCTCCTAAACAAGTCCTGTTAGTAGGAAATCTAATGGAAGGTGGTGCCCCCCCCCACTGCCCTTGTATCTCAGAGTGCTACTGATGATTTGCTCAGAACTTTGGGAGGAAATAAAGAGTCCTATCCTCAGGATAAGCATTAGAAATTAGGAATTTTCAACTCTCAGAGAACTTGCTAGAAGAAACCGACAATACTGCAGTAAGGAAGGGGCCACTGTTCCCATACAAACCTATCCCCCGGGAGGCATTTGCCAGAGAGACTCATGTCATACCTGTTTGGGTTCCTTTCCCTTCCCACACTATGCTGTGGGTGATATTTTTTTTATGGAGCAAATGTCCTGATTAATTAGACACACGTGGTAGGCTGCTACCAATTCGTATGTTTCCCTCAGACTGAGTAATGCAGCCTCTGAGTAATGCTGCTTCCTAGAGTAAGCAGGGACCAAGAAACAAGCTTTCCCCCCTCGTATTACTGTGGACGGTTTTCTTCATTGTGAGCCACGCCAATGTTTTTGTGTGCCAGAATTAATTGTGTGTGTGTGTTTGGTGTGCGTGCATATGTGTGCGTGCAGTATTCTGCTAGGGTGACCATTTGAAAAGGAGGACTGGGCTCCTGTATCTTTAACAGTTGTATTGAAAGGGGAATTTCAGCAGGTGTCATTTGTATGCATGCAAGGCGAAATTCCTTCTTCATCAGGACAGTTAAAGCCGCAGAAGCCCTGCCCTCTTTTGTATCTGGTTGCTCTAGTTTAGCTCCTGCAGCTTTAACTGTTGTGATGAAGAGGGGATTTCGCCAGGTGCTGCGTGCATACAAAGGACACCTGCTGAAATTCCCTTTTCAGTACAACTGCTAAAGATACAGGAGCCCAGTCCTCCTTTCCATATGGTCACCCTAGTATTCTTGGATAACAGCAGCAGTGATGGCCATTATGAAGCTGTTTCATTGTATCTTATTCCTGAACGTAGAAAAGCTTTTAATAGCACACTGACGGGTGCTTTTTTTGTGGAGACAGTGTATAATTTTGCCTTAAAAGTCATAAATGCAGGGCATAAAAGGCAAACATGTTAAAGGCATTTGGAACTTGTCAGGCAAAATAAGCACTAGTCTCTATTTTTAAGACCCTTTAAGAAAGGGGGAGGGAAAGTTTGCAGTGAGCATCTTCCAGTCATTGGTGTTTCTCAACACATCATCTCTTCTACGAACGGCACTTTTGAATGAGCTCAGATCTGCTCCGTTTTTAAAAAAATACTTTTATCATCTCTGTTATCAATCAAGGAATGGTTCAGGCTGAAAGAGGCCAGCGCTCTGCATAGCGAGAGGATTGTATTCATTGACTGGAAAACAAACAAGAAGAGGGATGGTTTCGGTTGCAGCTTGAAAGCCGAATGGCAAACCTCTAAGATCTTGTTTGAATCTTCCCCGCCAAAGCGCAAAAATTCAACTTTGCTCCATAGCTTGCCTTCTTTAGCCCATCTGGGAAATGCTACCACCGAAGTAGATTTCTTTAGAGAACAGACTTTAAGAAAGATGCAGACATGCTGGAGGGGGGTTCAGAGGAGGGCAATGAGGATGATCAGGGGTCTGGAAACAAAGCCCTGTGAGGAGAGACTGAAAGAGCTGGGCATGTTTAGCCTGGAGAAGAGAAGACTGAGCGGAGACAGTATAGCACTCTTCAAATACTTGAAAGGTTGTCACACGGAGGAGGGCCAGGATCTCTTCTCGATCATCCCAGAGTGCAGGACACGGAATAATGGGCTCAAGTTACAGGAAGCCAGATTCTGGCTGGACATCAGGAAAAACTTCCTGACGGTTAGAGCAGTACGACAATGGAACCAATGACCTAGGGAGGTGGTGGGCTCTCCCACGCTAGAGGCCTTCAAGAGGCAGCTGGACAACCACCTGTCAAGGATGCTTTAAGGTGGATTCCTGCATTGAGCAGGGGGTTGGACTTGATGGTCCTATAGGTCCCTTCCAACTCTACCATTCCACGATTCTATATCTTCAGAAAGGGACTTGCCAATATAGATGACTTCAGCTTAGCTTTCTCTCTCTCCCCCCCCCCCCCCGCACCCTTTGGTACACTCTCTGTGTAAGATGTGCACGTTCTCTTGGAATGTTCCACTGCATTTTTGCATAACCATCGCTGGCATTAAGAACGCGCCAAATGGTAACATCTTTGAAAGCCTGCCCAAGAAAACACTCTATATTTATTCTCCATAAAGTTGCCTCTGGAGCTTCAGCTAGAGCAGCTGGAGGCAAGCTGGTGGCCTCCTGATTATTTGTATCTCAACTCCCATCATTCCTA
Source organism: Anniella stebbinsi (assembly GCA_029215795.1). NCBI lineage: Eukaryota > Metazoa > Chordata > Lepidosauria > Squamata > Anniellidae > Anniella > Anniella stebbinsi. The sequence goes on along the minus strand of JARDYH010000004.1, from coordinate 226,866,424 downwards.
GCAGGCATGGCCTTGGCTGGGATTGTAGGAGTTGTCATCCGAAGCATTTGGAGGGTAGCAGGTTTCCAAACCCTGGTTTGGTTCTGATGTTACCTTTTCCTTATACCAGTCCTTGGCATCCTCCAGATGTTTTTTTTTAAAAAAATATTTATCTGATTTATATTCCACGATCCTGCCCAAAGTGGCGCTCAAGGCGGCTAGCGGTAATAAAAGACAGGTTAAAAACAAGATCTTCATAATGTAAAAAAAAGATCCATAAAACACCATTAAAAAGCTCAACAACGATATTCAAAGGCAGCACCCATCCTGGCTCTAATTCCACATCTGGAGGGCGCTGGATTGGGGAGGGCTGACTCGTTTCTTAAGAGCGGATCAGAGATGTGTTCCTTACTGGTGGGACGGCCCCCCCTCCATGCGCATGTACCTCAGACGCCCCATTTCAGTGGAATCTTCATAGATTGGACACAACAATTTATTTAGCCCAATCTGCCGTTTCAGACCGACATGCATGTTTCCAGTGCCAATTAATGTGTCAGTTATTCATGTCTATCCATTGTTTAATGCTACCACCTCTGTGAAGCAAGGCTGTAGTTCAGTGGTGGAGCGCGTGCTTTGAAAGCAACATGTCCTTGGTTCAATCCTGGCCATCTCCCAGGCAGGGTTGGGATCGCCTCCTGTCGGAAACCCTTCTCTGTCAGGATAGTGCAACCTTCCCCGACCTCGTGCCCTCCCGCTCTTTTGGACTACAACTTCCATCATGCTAGGGCATTGGCCGTGCTGGCTGAGGCTGACAGGAGCTTTAGCCCAGAACATTTAATTATTATTTGTGTATTTATTACATTTCTCTACTGCCCTGTAGCCGAAGATACCAGGCGGAGAGAGGCTGGCGTAGGCAATACTGAACTTAATGAACATATGGTTTTGACAGAAACAAAGTTCAAAGTGATCTTGATAGGCTGGAGCGCTGGACTAAAAACAACAGAATGAAATTTAATAGGGGTAAATGCCAAGTTCTACACCTAGGAAAAAGAAACCAAAGGCACAGTTACAAGATGGGGGATACTTGGCTCAGCAATACTACAAGCGAGAAGAATCTTGGAATTGTTGTAGATCGCAAGCTGAATACGAGCCAACAGTGTGAGGAGGCTGTAAAAAAAGCAAATGCTATTTTGGGCTGCATTAATAAAAGTATAGCTTCCAAATTGCACGAGGTACTGGTTCCTTTCTATTTGGCACCAGTTAGGCCTCATCTTGAGTATTGCGTCCAGTTCTGGGCACCACACTTCAAGAAGGATGCAGACAAGCTGGAGGGGGTTCAGAGGAGGGCAACGAGGATGATCAGGGGTCTGGAAACAAAGCCCTCTGAGGAGAGACTGAAAGAACTGGGCATGTTTAGCCTGGAGAAGAGAAGACTGAGCGGAGACAGTATAGCACTCTTCAAATACTTGAAAGGTTGTCACACAGAGGAGGGCCAGGATCTCTTCTCGATCAACTAAGAGTGCAGAACACGGAATAATGGGTTCAAGTTACTTCCTGACTGTTAGAGAAGTATGGCAACGGAGCCACTTACCTAGGGAGGTCATGGGCTCTCCCACTCTAGAGGCCTTCAAGAGGCTGAGGCAGCTGGACAGCCATCTGCCAGGGATGCTTTAAGGTAGATCCCTGCATTGAGCAGGGGGTTGGACTCGGTGGCCAAATCTACTATTCTATGATTCTATGACTCCGTTATAAGGCAGCTTATATGTATTGATGTAATATATATAATTTGACCAGTGATAATTTCCGAGAGTGATTTAACAGCAAAAAAACTTGTGCTGGATCCCTACTACTTGAATAGAAGCATTTTCTTCCTCAACCAACTTCAGGTGTCACAATCTGGATATGGTATTTTGCGTGTGGAGTAATTTCCATCTTGGGTACTTGGTGATTTGTTGAGCTAGAGGGCGGTGTTTTCCTTTGGTCTGTAGATGTCATCTTGACAGCTCCTGGGACATTCTTTGAAAGTCCCCTCAGGGTCCCACAGGACTCTGCGTACATAGCACGTTACCAGTCTGTGAGTGCCTGAAGAGGAGAAGATCAGTTTTATATTTGTCATTTAACCAAAATCCTTTGGATTCCTAGCCGTAGTTGGGTGTAGAAGCATTGAACGGAGGCTGCGTCCAAACAGGGCAGATGTCATGTTCTTCCTTGACGTGGTGCCAGTGGCCTGGTTTGAACTAACATGTGGTGCAACCCAGTTAGTGCTAATGAGGTCCTTAATAATATCAAATGCTCACAGTGGCTCATTTTCCTTTCTGAGTTGGTGCACATTAGGAATGGACGAACTCTCCCACATCCTGTTCACAGGAGTGTGTGAGGGGCGAACTGCCAGACAGTCTGTGGGCTCCTGGCAAGAGTTCACATTTTTTTTTTTTGTCCGTGAGCCGCGATTCGCGCAAATTTGCAGTTGGGGTTATTTACAGAAATTGAAATTTGAGCAAAAACACGGCCATAAATCGCGCAATTTACATAAAAATGCAGGTGGGAAGGATCATTTACGCCTGCAATTTTGTGCAAATCGCACTGTTCACAGCCGTGAATGCACGCAAATCACGATTTCCGTAAATGTTCTTCGCTGCAAATTCGCACAAATCTCAAATTGTACAAATCCCATTTTCACAAGTAAAAAAAAAAAAAAAAGCGGGACACCACAAGCTTGCCTGACTGACTTGGCACTTGCCAAGTTGAGCCAGCTCAGGGATCCACGAGCTGGCTTCCAGGGGGCCAAGCTGGCAAAACCTCACTGAGCTCCACCCCCAAAATGGGTTCCTCCGACACCCCTGTTGGATATTCATCTGCTGCTTCCCAACTCTCATGCCATTTTGGAACACCAGGTTCTGCGTTGGTAGGCGATAAAGCCTAGTTTATGATTCAAGGGGCAGATGGCACCCAAGAATGCGTTGACGTAGAAGATCCCATGCTCTTTAATTTGGCCCCGCCTATGTGCTGGGAGTGGCCTTACCACGAGTAGAAATCTGGGCAAGAAGGTTGGCAGCTTTATACATATAGATGCTATGAATAATAATATAGATGTAGCTGTGGGCACATTACGTTAAGTTAATCACTGAGCAAGGGACCAACTGTATTAGCTTTATAGCTTTTTTTGTTTTGTTTTAAAGATTACACTATCCATATAGTTTCAGCCTCTGCTGCTTTAAATTTCTTGTTTTATTACTCCGCTTTTGATTTGATTTATATGGATTTGGATTTTATTTGTCTTTTTATTGTATGCTGCCCCGGGAGCTATTAGCTAGAGAGTGACTAACAAATCCTAGAAATGCTAATAAAATCAATAATGAATTGCTAATAACAAAATGCTGCTGATGGTGGTAATAAAGCATCAAAATTTTGTTCGGTTTGGGCTAGGATGGAAAAACGCGACACTTTTGCAGCAATCACCATGGTTGTTGGGAGCTATCCAGCGAACAATGCATACCGTTGCTTTTCTGTTTGCGTGATTGCGGCCCACATGTTGGTCACTGCAGAAATAGGCAAATGGCAACGATCCAGAATGTGCTTGTTTGCTTTTAATTTTCAGAAGATCCTTCCTCCTTCCTAAGCCAAAAGTCAGACGGTGAGATGAAAAAAGCTCTCTCCTGCTGCAGCTATTATGCACATGGTGAGAGGGGAATCTTCATTTAATTTGATGAAGCCGCTGGCAAAAATAGCCATCAGCGAGCTAAATGCAGGCAATGAAGCTACGCATTCGCTCATTACTCTAATTTGCAAATAAAGTTGTCCTCGTGGGAAACTTGGCTGAACGGTGACACACAGACTACAGAGACAGACCCGACAGCCAGCAGTCAGAGTAGTCTTGCGGAGGAGAAGCCGCAATAGTAGAAACTGCTAAGCGGCTGCCCAACTTTTAATACAGCAATTCATCTTCGCGTGACACATTTTCCCACCTCTGCGTCAGCTCTAAGTGTGCCGAGGAGGGCTGAATTATTTCTGCAAGGGATTTAAAAGTAATTTTATGCCTGGACGTGAGGCCGCGTCTGTGTTTTGGGGCTTGAGCTACAGTGAAGAATCCAGGTCATTATCAGACGCTGTTTTAAAAGGTGCAGGATTTTTACATCTAAGATGGTTCAAATGCCCTCATCAATGTGAAGTTGTGTCCTGAAATGTTGCAGTCAGCGAATCTGTGTTCCTTTCCCCCCCCCCCCCCCTTACAATGGTCGTTCACCAATGATTATTGAATGCTGGCCCACTCTGCAGTCCCACAATAAAATCCTTTGCAATAATGCTGAAAGAGAAAGACACTCAGCAGGAATCTCCGTGGGTCTTAAGCGCTGCTGAACCATTCTCAAAACTTTCGCGTGTTTATGTTTACTAATTGTATTTATACCCCGTGTTCCAACCTAGACTGGTTCCCAAAGCGGCTTTCGACGAGAACCCACATGGCGTTCTGACACTTTCAAGGATGTGTTGGTTGGGGTGTGGGCAGTCGATTATGGCCCCCACTGGTTGGAGAACACAATCCAGGATCCGGGCTGTTTTCACTTCCGGCTTGTTTTTCAGTTTGTTTGAACAGGGAAAGTGTGCATTTCTATGCATATTTCTCAAAAGTGTTCACTTTCGCCCATTGACTAAAACATGAAAATGTGTCGTTTTTTGTTTTGTTTTTTTAAATCACATTTCAAAGTGCACATTTTTTTAGAAGGCACATTTGTTGAATGCGAATTTGCTATCATTTCTCAAAAAAAAAATTCTCCTGCTCATGTTCAGGATGGGGGCAGGACATATTTGCATGATTTGTGAACAGAAATGAAATTCTCATACATCCCTGTTCGGGATACTCTGCTCCCATCTGGACCAACCTGGTGCCCTCCAGATGTGTTGGGACTGCAAGTTCAGATGTCTTGGACTGTAACTGGCTGGGGATGATTGGAGTAGTCCAACACACCTGGAAGGTGCCATGCTGGGAGAAGACTGCTCTATTCCATCTCCTTCCCTCCTGATTTTCCATTCTACTGAATTCTGAATTTAGCTCTCGAAGTGAACAGTCATTGATAGACTTCCTCCATGACTCTAATCCCCCTTTAAAGGCATCTAAGCCAGTGGTCTTCAACTGGTCCAGACCCAGGACCCACCTCGGACTCCCAACCTACAACATGGGATCTGCTTTCACAATTTTCTCCATGCCCAACATGGTGGCAATAGCTTTGCCACAGCCCATCTGGAATGATCTCATGACCCCCTGTTGGGTCGCAACTCACCACTTGAAGACCACTGATCTCAGCCACTGGCCCGCCCCACATGCTGTGCCAGAGAGTTCCCTAAATTAATTGTGCACTATGTGAAGTACTTTGTCACATAGTGGCTCAGTTCGGACGACACATTAAGCAACGGAGGAGGAGGGAACAATCGTCAGTTGTGTTGCTTATTGTGTTGTCTGGAGGGCAACACACAACGCACACACAACTGACAGTACGTTAATCAGGCACTTTAAACAACGGAGCGAAACAACGGGCTTGCACATTGTTTAGCCCAAAGCCCCGTTGTTTAAAGTGTCATCCGAATTCAGCCCCCCCCCCCTCCGTGGACTATTCCGTTTCGGAATAGAGTTCTGCTGCCTAGAGCAGCCAAAAAACCCCGGCCGCTCTATGCAGCCGGCAGCACTCACGGTGCCTGCTGGGATACGGCTGGAGGACACAGGGAGGAGAGGATGCAACCAAAATGGCTGCCGCAAGTTCGTAGCAGCCGGGGCGTTTGCCAGTTCCGAGCAGCGCTGGCTGCAGCATGTCGTCTGTGAAGCTCCTCCTGCCTAACGCACGGTCAGTACATTATTTACCCCTCTGTTGCTTAATACGTTGTCCGAACTGAGCCAGTGTGTATGTGAGAGAGAACAGAACCTGTCCTTGGGTCGTTGATGAGAACTAAGCAGGCGGTGCCTTGCTCGGATGAGGTCTGAGGCGATGCAAGACAAATCCATTTGGAGCACAAGTTGTTGTTCCACTGAGGCATGAGGAAAGTCTTTTCCTGGTCCGAATTCATTGCTGTTTTCTGTATCGACACGTCTTCCGATGACATTTTGGCAGGACAGTGAATTACGTCAGCATTTCATTGTTGGGAATGGTTGCCTCATGCGGTAGCGCATGTTCCACCAGGAAAATGTCGCGCACTCTCTGCCTGATCATCCATTCAGGTTTTTTGGCTCAAGTAGCTGTGTACACTTTCTCTTTGGAAGTTGTTTTCCTGTTCTTTTATAGCACCTGCGTTCCCTTGTTCCCCCAACCGACTGAGCTCCTAGCACGACCCCCGCCGGGCTAGGAGATAGGCCAACTGTTTAGGGAAGTGAAGAGAGCCTCTGTTTCCTCAGAGCCCTGAGCCTACCGTCGACATCATGGTTTGTTCTTGTTTTATTAAACAGCAGAATAGAGGTCGATCATATTTAACGAGATACTTCCCACAATGTGCTTCTAACAGTATCACAAAGCCATTTGGGAAATGCTGCGTTGAATAAGGACAGACAAACTAGCGATGTTCGATATTGTTAGATTTCTCTGAACATCTCACTGCTCATTTTGTGCCTGTTTGTATTTGCAATCACGGCTTGCTATACACGAATGGGAGATTTGCGCAAATTGAGCAGCAAACAAACAGGAGATTTGTGCACATTTCCAATTTTGCGCAAATTTGGAATAAAGCAAGGCTGATTTACACTACTGAGGAAATTTGCACTAATCAAATTAGGAAATACATTAGGAAGTTTGGGCAAATCAAACTTGGAATTGGGGACAAGATGGACGGCGAGTATGTCTTTGATGATTTGCAAATGTTTCTGATGGAATCTGTTTGTGTTTGGGACTCCCAACAGAGCATGTTCTGCAAGCAAAAATGAAATGCTCATAATCCCTAGCATTGAAAGCATAACTCAATGAAGTGTTTATGACCTAGAAAGTGATATATAAATTTTTCAGAAATTTTTAGGCCATGGGAAACAAATGTAGGGTTTTTTTCATTATTATTATATCTCCTTCTCGCTCATGGTAGTTTTTCTAGACAGACATGACGACCTTTGCCAAGTCATGCTGTCTTTTACAGATTCAGGAATTTCCTAAAAATTTAGCATGTTTTAATTATGACTGCTTTCTGGCTGTTGGTGTGGATGTATTCTGGTAGGCCCAGTTTCTGAAGGTTTTCTGTATAGTTTTTTGATGTGATGGCGGTGACTGATGTGACTAACAGAATAATTGTGACCTTTTCTTGTTGCCATATTTCTTTGACTTTCATGGCCAGTAGTGTGTATTTCTCTCTTTTCCTCTTCCTTTTCTACAACATTTTTGTCATTAGGCATTGCTATGTCAATGAGGTACTTGTGTTTTTCTTTTTTGTCTATGTCGGTTATGTCTGTTCGGTTGCAAGGTATTGTCTTGTTGGTATGAATTGTTCTGTCCCAGTATATTTTATGATCTGCATTTTCCAAGATTGTTTCAAGTGAGTATGTATAGTATGGTGTAGGTTGTTTGATGAAGTTGAATTTGATGGCCAGTTGTTGGTGAATTATTTTTGCAGCTGTATTGTGTCTGTCATTATTATTATTATTATTATTATTATTTGGAAAAATAAGTACCCTTTTTAGTGCTCTTTGCAGATCTAAAATCAATTTGTTTTTTTAAGACAGTCTTTTCCAACCTGGTGCCCTCCAGATATTTTGGACTTCAGCTCCCATCTGTCTCAGGCAGCATGGGCGATGTTCAGGAATGCTGGGCACTGTAGTCCAAAACATCTAAAGGGCACCAGGTTGGGGAGGGCTGCTTTAGGAACATAAGTTCCTAAAGTTATTTTATGTATGACTGAGTTTGCTCAGAAAATTATCATTGTATTTTAAAACTTTTAAATATATAGTCAGCTAGTAAATTTGTGATTATTGTCTGAATAGATTAGAACTACATTAAATGACTGCTACAGCATCAGAAATACCGGACTCTGTAGAACAAAACCCAAACTGCCAAGAATGCCCATTTGTTGTCAATAATGCACAATGGTGGCTCTACTCACACGTTGGGAAACTCAGTATAAATGTCTACCAGTAAAATATACTTTAGTTCAATAATTTTAGTAAGGAGTGAGATAAATAACAATGCTGGAAATCTTACAGAAAGGATTCAAAAACATTTCCTCCCCCCCCCCCCCCCCCCGGCTTCATTATTTCCAGACGTTTTACATCTCTAGTCTTTCTGTAAAAGACTCATAAACTATTACATAGTTTATTAGAAACCATTTGGGGGGGCGGGGATAAAGACTGGGTAACAGTATATAAATACTTTGTCTTAAATTCTAAAAGAAAATATTTCATAATCCAAAGCTGTTCAGTTATTTTTGAGGGGGGGGGGGAATGTTCCTCGGAAAACCAATTTTTTCTGAATTTTTCCGGTGTTTTTCCAGGTCTTCACATCTCTACCTAAAAAAACTCTAAATAGCTCTGTGACGAAGTTATCCGAATAACCATCTTCTCCTATATGAGCTTGCCTGGGTCCTGCCACCGTTCATACATTCCTTTCATTTATTACTCTGCCACCCAGTAGCTGTCTGGGCAGTTCACAACATGATAAAACATAATACAAAAACTTGAACGTTCAAGGAATTAAAACAGTTTAAAAACAAATTAAAACCAATCAACAATGAAATTACTGGGACCTGATACAAAACTAAAACGCCCCATCGCATGCTGTGAAATGCTTGGAGGTAGAGGGAAGTCTTAACTTGGTACTGAAAAGATGACAGCTTTGGTGCAAGACGGACCCCACTGGGAAGACCATTCCACAGTTGGGGGCCACCACTGAGAAGGCCCTTTCCCTTTTTTGCCATCCTCAGAATGGAAGGCCTCTGATGTTGACCATAGTGTTTGGGTAGGTTCATACCCAGAGAGGCATTCCATCAGGTATTGCAGCCCTGAGCCATGTGAGGCATTAGAGGTCAAGACCACAGCTTGAATCGGACTCAGAAATGTGTACTTTTGGATGTTCTCCAGTTTTGTCTGCTTTTGGAGATTTGAGAAGGGCCTTCTCAGTAGTCACACAGAGAGTTTAGAACATCCTTCCTAAGGAGGCCCCTCTCCAATATACGTATTTATTTATTTACTGCATTTCTATACCACCCAATAGCTGAAGCTCTGGGCGGTTTACAAAAATTAAAACCATAAAAACCATTCAAAATATACAACAAACAATAGTATAAAAACATAATTTAAAATACAATATAAAAGCACAACCAGGATAAAACCTAGCAGTCATGTAGAAATTAATACAGATTTAAAATACAAATTTAAACAGCAAGGTTAAAAATTAAACTGAAGAACTGTTAAAATACTGTGAGAATAAAAAGGCCTTCACCTGGTGCCTAAAGGAGTATAATGTAGATGCCAGACGAACCTCTCTAGGGAGCTCATTCTACAGCCGGGGTGCCACAGCAGAAAAGGCCCTCCTCCTGGTAGCCACCTTCCTCACTTCCTTTGGCAGGGGCTTACGGGGAAGGACCCCTGAGGATGATCTTAGGGTCCAGACAGGCACATATGGGAGGAGGCGTTCCTTCAGATCACCTGGCCCCAAGCCATTTAGATTTTTGAATGTTAATAGCAGCACTTTAATCGAGCCCTGACCTGGACCAGCAGCCAGTGAAGCTGGAAAAGGACTTGCATAATATGGTCTCGTTGGCCGGTCTTTTTGGCCAGTCCCCGTTAAGAATCAGGCTGCCCTGTTTTGTACCAGTTGAAGTTTCCGGTCCATTTTCAAAGGCAGACCCACGTATAACGCATTGCAGTAATCCGGACGAGAGGTTAGCAGAGCATGGATTACTGTAGCTGGGCTTCCACCAGTGGGGCTCATGTGACCAACCACTGCTCTCCATGCGGCCCAGGAAGCCCTATCCACGTTTCTCCACAAAAAAGAGGAAGAAAGTGCAGTGAAAGATTGCTTTTCCACTGATCTCAACAGGGATTGCAGGGTTGGGGGAAGAGGCTTTATCATCCCACCCACCCCCACCCGCAATCCCAATGCAGCAGGGGTTGGTGTTTCTCCACCATTTTAACGAGATATATATATATATATATATATATATATATAGTGATTTGCTTTTATTTGACCAATATTGTTGTTCAGTGTTAACCATCTTGGATATCACATCTGGAAAGGCAGGAAATAACATTGATAGGGAGATACATGAATAAGAACCCATGTGGTGGGCAATGTCCGATTTGGATCAGGAAGCCCGAAATTCAAATCCTTACACAGTCGTGCGACTCAGTTGGATGACTGGGCTCTCTCAGCCTAACTTAGTTACCCCACCACCAAGCAAGTCACTAAACATGATCTGTCCAGTCAGAGGCACCTTGGCTTGACCTGTAACCAGGAGAGAATTTCCCATGAGCATGTCAGATCCATCTGACTGAAGCCATCTTGTCTATTATTATTATTATTATTATTATTATTATTATCTCTTTCTCGCTCGTGGCGGTTTTTCTAGACAGACATGATGGGTTTTGCCAAGTCATGCTGTCTATTGTTATTATTATTATTATTATTATTCGCTTTTATATACCGCCCCATAGCCGAAGCTCTCTGGGCGGTTTACAAAAATTAAAAACATTGAATATTTAAAAAGCATAAAACAGATTATAAATACAATATCCATTTAAAACAACTATTCTGGGTCAATCAACAACAACAAAACCCTCAACATACGCTGTTAAATGCCTGGGAGAAGAGAAAAGTCTTGACCTGGCACCGAAAAGATAACAATGTTGGTGCCAGGCGAGCCTCGTCGGAGAGGTCATTCCATAATTGGGGGAGCCACCATGGAAAAGGCCCTCTCCCTTGTTGCCAACCTCCGAGCTTCCCTCGGAGCAGGCAATTGGAGGCGGACCTTAGATGTTGAACGTAGTGTTTGGGTAGGTTCATGTCGGGAGAGGCGTTCCATCAGGTATTGTGGTCCCAAGCCATGTAAGGCTTTATAGGTTAAAACCAGCACCTTGAATCGGGCAGCAGGGTGCTTGTGAAGGAAAAAAGCAGATAGCCTCCCATACGCCCCCCTTGACTCCTTACAGGAAGGACGGAATTCAAATGAGAGAGCGAATTAATAAAAATTAGACCTTCAAAATCATACATTCTGGGTATTACCTTTTTATGCAATCAAACCATTGTTCATTAACCACTTTAGGTTAGATTAGGGGCTGTGTGTTATGGCACCCCGGTTTTATTGCCATGGTGAAGATAATTAGCACAGAGAAATTCTTTACATACGTATTGTCTCTTGATGAAGCCGCTCAGAAACCTTTCGGCTCCTCCTCGCCCCGCAAAAGAAAAGAAAAGAGAAAAAGGCCCTAATTCATAATCAGGATGGAGCTAAAAATATCATCACTGTATTCTGTTTCTTTCTCCTCAGTGGCGAAATCTTACCTACGTGTATAATTGCTTTTGAGTCACGTGGTGGTACAGAACCGTAGCTTCAGGCTTCAATGCTGAAGTCAGTCGTCACTTGATGATTTCCTTCTCCCCCCCCCGCCCAATATTTTCCCCTCTCCCAGCTGTGTAAAAAAAACGAAACCAACCCCCCCCCCCCGTGTCTTACAGCCAAGAGATGCCTCCATGACTTGAGGCAATTGTCCGCTAAGACATTTTCCAGGTTTTCTTTCAGCGAGCGTTGAGTAGGCCAAGGCGGTTGACCGGGTCACCTTTGTCAGCTGTTTGTCACATTGTCATGGGAAACGGTTGGAGGTGAGCGCAAGGGCCCCGGATTCGTCCCAGCCAAGTCGTCCTGTCAACGTGCGAAAAGAATGTCGTCTGGACTGCTTGAAACATCACTGGCAATCTAACCCGCGTCCTTTTGGCATGACAATTGGCCGTGCCGGCTGGTGGTAATAGGAGTTGCAGTTGAACAGATCTGGAGCGGAAGGCTGATATGACCTCTCCAGGGGTTTGCTTCAATGATCCTCTGCCTCCAGGGGCCTCTAGGTGCCACCTGCAATGGGCGTGGGAGCTACCACGGGGCACACCTCCTTTCCGTGCTGTTGGGAAGCCGTCACTTGAGTACAGGCTGCTTTTCCCGTGTGCTGAAGAAGCATCGAAATGGGAAGGCTCCACTGTGTGGACTCCCCTCGCTTGCCCATGGAGTTCTAATACCACTGAGAGATTTGGAAAGGAGCCATGCTACAGCGGCTCCCATACCATTAAAGGAAACATCACGGGGGGGGGGGGGGCTTCAAATAAAGTAGAGGCGCAAATACCTCAGGCCTGGGGCCAAATCCAGTCTGCCTGGTGGCCCAGTGTGACCCTGCAGGGTTCCCTAGATGACCACAGCTCTGTCTCCTAACTCCACCTCTTTTCCCCTTGCCGCCGGTTCTTTGGTGACTCCCAACTTTTGTACATTTTTTTAAAAAAACAAATAACACCCATTCTACGAGGTTGAAATGCCTGGGAGAAGAGAAAAGTCTTGACCTGGCACCGAAAAGATAACAATGTTGGCGCCAGGTGAGCCTCGTTGGGGAGATCATTCCATAATTGGGGGGCCACCACTGAAAAGGCCCTCTCCCTTGTTGCTTAGTTGCTGGCAGTAAGAGAATTAAGCTATAATATCCTGGTATTTTGTCTCTCTTCCTTTTGCCTTTGGCCCTGCCCACCCCGGGATATAGCCCCTGAGAGCTTCTCTGAAATTGTATCTGGACCTCTCACAGAAAGTGATCCAATACCCCTGCGATAAGCTTTGCGGTTGTAACATCTTCCCAGGGGGGGTTTCTCAGGCATTGTTTTGTTTTCTAACACATCAACTTCTTTCAGTAAAATTGTGAATCATCGCCTGTTGACAGAGCCCAGATTGATCATACAATCATAGAATCATAGACTAGTAGAATTGGAAGAGGCCTATAAGGCCATCAAGTCCAACCCCCTGCTCAATGCAGGAATCCACCTTAAAGCATCCCTGACAGATGGTTGTCCAGCTGCCTCTTGAAGGCCTCTAGTGTGGGAGAGCCCACCACCTCCCTGGGTCATTGGTTCCATTGTCGTACTGCTCTATCAGTCAGGATGTTTTTTCCTGATGTCCAGCCGGAATCTGGCTTCCTGTAACTTGAGCCCATTATTCCGTGTCCTGCATTCTGGGATGATCGAGAAGAGATCCTGGCCCTCCTCTGTGTAACAACCTTTCAAATATTTGAAGAGTGCTATCATGTCTCCCTTCAGTCTTCTCTTCTCCGGGCTACACATGCCCAGTTCTTTCAGTCTCTCCTCATAGGCCTTTGTTTCCAGACCCCTAATCATCCTCGTTGCCCTCCTCTGAACCCCCTCCAGCTGGGTCATGCTGGGAGCTGGAGGCCTTTTTTCTGTCTAAACATGCATAGGATTGCGCCGTTAATTAGTACGTGGCACAGATGAGATTTGAATGAGGGAGTTCCCGGTTTGCAGTCGGGCACATGGCATGCCATGCCAGTCCTCTCCGCTTGAGTTGGCATTGCGAAAAATTTTCATGCATTTTCCCAATAAACGAGAAGTGGTGTCTGGAATGCACGAAATCTTCTGAAGTGTAAATCTTATTCTCCCCACCCCTCCTGTCACTCACTTTTTTCAATTTTTTATTGCACTTCAGTGTTTAAAAATGAAAATGCTGATTCACTGAATACACAGAACAAAATACCAAATTGTAAACAATACATTAGCCACTCACCTCTCAGTTCACGCATCAGCACTGCTGATGAATATGCATGAGAGTTCAAATGACCTACAAAGCTAGACAATTTGACAGATAACCCTAATTGTCCTAGAAATTCAACACTTCGTTTATAGGGCGCATTTTAGTGCAATAAATATGAATACGCACGAGAAGGCGGAAGCACAGTTGAAATTCAGCACATTGGTGACGCCAGGAGATTGAAATTAAATGTTCGGAGGAAATTACATTCATGTTCTGTTGTTTATTCATTGACAGAATTTCATAGTAGATTTTACACCTTTATTGACGCATCGAAGACTACAACCGAAAGTCTTCAAACTTGTCTTTAAGAACTGCTTCCCATACATCATGTTTGTTTCCCCTGATCTCCCTGGATGTAATCTCTGTGCCCATAGCATGCATACATTGCTTTTTTTATTATTTGTGAAGTGGCCCAGACTAGCAAGCCATGGCAAACAAATTGGCTGATTCCCTAGCGATGGTACAGAGTGGGTTTTCTGTTGGGGGAAAATATTTAGTTCATGCATCTTAGTTGTCAGGGGAATACTGAGCAAGACCTCAGATGTTGAGGAAAAAATGCAAGGAGGAATATATAGGAATATATAGGAGGAGGAGGTGGGGCCTAGGCTATCCAGGTCCCAAGCCACTTAAGGGCTTTAAAGGCAAAAACCATCACTTTGAATGGAGTCCAGTAATGACTAGGCGATAGATGCAGATCAAATAGAATGGGAGCTACATGTTCCATGCCATCCCAGACTCTGGCCGTGTTCAGATGCCACGATAGTCAATGATGGGTTAATAGTCAACTCACACTTGGTTATTTTAAGGCTACTTCTCACACGATCTGAGAAATAACCAACCGTGAGTTGGTTATAAGCAACTGTGAGAGGATTATTAATCCATAGTGGCTGGTTTCAGATGACACATTAAGGAACCGTGGGGGGGGGGGGAGAACAATCATCAGTTGTGTTGCTTATTGTGTTGTGTGGAGGGTAACACACCATGCACACACAACTGATAGTACGCTATTCCACCCTATTAAGCAACGGAGAGAAACAACGGGCTTGCACGTTATTTAGCCCAAAGCCCCATTGTTTAATGTGTCGTCCAAAACCATACCCTACCCCCCCCCCCCCCCCGGTGGACTAGTCCATTTGGGAATAAAGTTCTGCCGGCCGGAGCAGCTGAAACCCCCCGGCTGCTCTATACAGCCAGCAGAACTCGCAGTACATGCTGGGATATGGCTGGGGGGACTGAGGGAGGGGGAGGTAGGAGACGTAGCAACCAAGATGGCCGCCAGAACTTTCACCTGCACAAGCACCGGAGTTGCAGCATGTTGTGTGTGGAGCACTGCCTACCTAACGCACGGTCAGTACACTATTTCCCCCTCCGTTGCCTAATGTGTTGTCCGAAACCAGCCAGTGTGTTGGCTAACTTGCCCAGCGCCATCCCTCCTGCTCTCAGTCTTCCTGCTTGTATCCCATCATCCCTTACTGTCGAAAATAAAGTTCTGCCAGCTTAAGTAGAGTGGCAGCTGCCACTTTGATCGCTGTTGCCTAGCGACTCTGTAGCAGACGAAAATGACCAATAGTGCCCTTCACACAACACGATAACCAACTGTGGTTTAAATAGCCCACTCTGCACATTGTTGGTTATTTGCGTGGGTTATTTTGCCAAAATAACCCACCCTGGGTTAAAAAAATTCCACTACGCGATCTGATAACCCACGTGGGTTATCATGTTGTCCGAACCCAGTCAATAACTTGTTGGTAGAATTTTGGACCATTTAATGTTTTCAGATGCTTTAAAAAAATTCTAACAATTCTGGACACTTCTTCAAAATCCTGAAGCGCTTCTATTAAAAATCAAAACTAGAATTGAACCCCGTAGTTCCAGAAAGTCTGGTTTTATCAAGGCATATTACTGGAGTAATGGAGAAACTCTTGCACCTTTTCAGATGAGAGAGAGAGAAAGCATGTGAGATCGCAAAGCGTTCTTGATGGCTGGCCAAAGATAGATGGGGGGAAATTGTATGGGAGGCCCTATTGTGCGTTTTCATTGTCTTTGACGAGTTGATCTCCAGAGTAGGATAGACTCCACGTTTCTCTTAGAAAACCAGGTCAAAACAACAAAAACACTCCACGTGAGCAGGTGACATTTTTTGCATGCCGTTGAAGCTTAAACTGTTCTTTAAGACATAATGGAAATAAGCTCACATAACAGGGCCTCGGCTTTGTTTCCCAGGCAGTTTTATTTCGCAGAAATCGAGTAACCGAACTATCGGGGATGTCGATCCAAAAGGCCCATTCACCGTTCGAAACTCCCATATGGATTCACTTACATGCTAATTAATGGCACCTGTGTTGGGAGGGAATGGATTTAGCCTGGCAGCAGGAACAACCTCGGTGCAACGTCTCGGGAATGCTCGCTCTGGGCAAATCCTGGTCAGGATGTTTGCAGAAAAATGTGTGCAAGGAAAAGGAAGCGTGAACTTGGGTCCCGGTGCTGAAGCCTCTCCTGTTCAGTTCCTTTAGTCAGTGGCTATTGTTTCATTGACAAATGCTTAGGGTGACCATATTTGAAGATCACGCCACTGGCTGCCAATTAATTTCCAGGCGAAGTGCAAAGTGTTGGCCATTACCTTTAAAGCCCTACATGGTTTGGGTCCAGGTTACCTGCGGGATTGCATTCTCCTGTATAATCCGCCCCGCACACTCAGGTCCTCTGGGAAGAATTTACTACAGTCAGCCAAAACTAAGCTGACAACCGTTACCCAGACGACCTTCTCTTCTGCCGCTCCCAGACTGTGGAACGACCTGCCGGGAGAGATCCACCAACTTTACAGTCTTCCGGAATTTAAGAGCGCGATAAAGACTGATCTCTTCCGGCAGGCCTACCCAGTTGAATTTTAAGATGCCTTTGAATAATGTATTAGTTTTATATGTTTTTAATAATTCATTAGTTTTATATGATTTTAATCAGTTTTATGTATTTTATGCTTTTTTGTATTTAATGTTATTCCCCGCCTCGATCCAGAGGGAAAGGCGGGTAATAAATAAATAAATATATTATTAGTATTAGTATTTCATATCTTTCTCGCTCATGGTGGTTTTTCTAGATGGACATGATGAGCTTTGCCAAGTCATGCTGTCTTTTACAGATTCAGGAATTTCCTGACAATTGAGCATGTTTTAAGTATGACTGCTTTCTGGATGTTGGTGTGGATGTATTCTGGCAGGCCCAGTTTCTGGAGGTTTTCTGTATAATTTTTTGATGTGATGCCGGTGACTGAGGTGACTAATGGAATAATTGTGATCTTTTCCTGTTGCCATAGTTCTTTGTCTTCCATGGCCAGTGGTGTAGATTTGTCTCCCTTTCCTTCTTCCTTTTCAACAACATTTTTGTCATTCGGTATTGCTATGTCGATGAGGTATGTGTGTTTTTCTTTTTTTGTCTGTGACAGTTATGTCTGGTCGGTTGCAAGGCATTGTCTTGTTGGCATAAATTGTTCTGTCCCAGTATATTTTATGATCTGCATTTTCCAAGATTGTTTTGGGTGAATATGTATAGTATGGTGTAGGTTGTTTGATAAAGTTGAATTTGATGGCCAGTTGTTGGTGAATTATTTTTGCAGCTGTATTGTGTCTGTCTGTATAGTCCATTCCTGCCAGATGTTGTTGTTGTTGTTGTTGTTATTATTATTATTATTATTATTATTATTATTATGAAAAGGAGGACTGTTGTATTGAAAAGGGAATTATAGCAGGTGTCATTTGTAAGCATGCAGCACCTGGTGAAATTCCCTGTTCATCATAACAGTTAAAGCTGCTGGAGCTATACTAGAATGACCAAATATAAAAGAGGGCAGGGCTCCTGCAGCTTTCACTGTTGTGCTAAAGAGGGAATTTCACCAGGTGCTGCATGAATTCAAATGGCATCTACTGAAATTCCCTTTTCAATACAACTCTTAAAGATACAGAAGCCCTGTCCTCCTTTCCATATGGTCAGCCTGCAAATGCTTTGCATTTGAGAAACAGGTTTGTGAATAACTCCTGCAAATGCCTTTTCGATCATGCATTTTCAAATTAAGTGCGGGTGAGGAGAGGGAGAGACACTTTGCAACTAACCTCTGATCACTAAGAAGAAGGGAGAGAGAAAAATACCCACGAAACTCTTTTGAAGCCCAGCTTCTGACTTCAATGAAATTAACAAGATTTACATAATTTCTCCCTGAATGTAATAGATGGTCACTTTGCACTTAACCTGTCATTCTTACCCCAGCATGATCTCACTCAAATGCTGAAATCCGTAATTAAAACCTTCAAACAACGTTATTGCACAACCTTGAGAAATGATGGGGAATGATGAGCAATAAAACCTTGCAATCCTTAGAGGAGTGCGCCTGTTCCGTGTTTCGGGCAAGCATTCCCTCCGAGAAGGGCATTTCACTCTTTGCCAGTTCCCCCCCCCCCCGACTGTTCTGCTTTGCAACCGAGCACGCTCAGTTCTTATCGGGGGGGGGGGGGTTGTTTTGCCTCTTCGTGTTTTAAAAAGATGTTTTTATATCTTCAAGTATTGCCCCCATTTTGGCTCCATTTCTGTCGGCTCTCAACCCATCTGAGTTTGTGATTAGAGTGAACAATCGGACAAACAATTAGTATGAACGTTTAAATTTTCTTTTTTGGTTCTCATTCTCTGGCGTCTCATTTTCAAGCAACTCTCTAGAAACTTAGGGCTCATCTTCACCTACCGGATTTCCGGGATGGGGGTGAGGATCCCAAGCTTTCCCGCTTCTGGGATTGTGGTGTTGCATGCACACGCTAGTGCGACGTCCCGGAAGGAAAGAGGGACGTCCGGCACAGCGTGTGGTGGGTGTTTTTGGAAGGAGGAGCCGGTCGTGCAATTGCGTGGCCCCGGTCCTCCAAAAAAGTAAGTAAAAAAAAAAAAAAGTAAGTAAAAAAAACACACCTTAAGGTAAAAGCGCAAGCCATCATCCTAGGGATGGTGAAATTGCTCCCCCCACCCCCAATGGGCATGGAGTTACCCTGTGCAGCTCTGTGCCTGTTTACCCGTGGGGAGGAGGGAGGAGGGAGAACCCGGGAGCACTGGCCTTACTGCTCGCGGCCCTCAGGGTTGTCCCGGGACCACAGGGAAAACGGGTTAAAAATAGTCCATTTTATCCCGGGGAAAGTGAGCGTTCGTCCTCAGTTGACCCCGAGATCTCCTGTGCATCATTTGGATGCACAGGGATGACCTCGAGCTGACCCTGGGATAAATGGATGGTGTAGACATGGCCATAGTGTTTTGAAACACAGTTGGAATTCTTCGGGTTCTACAATCCTATCCTTAAAAATAAGCCCACAACAGTTTTATATAAGTTACAAAATGTCCTGGGAGATTGAAATGCTCAACCGCTTTTTTTCTGAGTATTAGTAAAGGTGGCATTTACAAAGAGGAAGATTTTATATCCCACCTTCTTTCCTCTTTCGAGGAACTCTAGGTGGCTTACATGGGCCAGGTCTACACCATCCATTTGTCCCGGGGTCAGCTCGAGGTCATCCCTGTGCATCCAAACAACGCATAGGAGATCCCGGGGTCAACAGGGGACGACCTCTCACTTTCCCTGGGATAAAATGGGTAGCACTTATCCCGTTTTTTCCTGCAGTCCTGGGAGAACCCCGTGGACCGCCGGCAGTGTGGCTCCATGCCCATCGGGGGTGGGGGGGCAGCATTTCCGCCATCCTTCGGATAGCTTTCGGAGGTGTTGGGACGGCAAGTTTCCAGGGGTCTTTTTGTGCAATGTCTTCTCTTAAAAAGGAAAAATACGCCGCACCGGGACGTCCCTCTTTCCTTCCAGGACGTCACACTGGCGTTTGGACCTGTGGGAGGATCCCGGAAGCTGGAAAGCCCAAGATATTCCCCGATCCCATCCCAGAAGGCTCGTAGGTGTAGATGAGCCCATAGTACTGCAATTATCCGATAGCTATTATAGTTCTCCAATAGTTCTCCCTTGACTGTTTTGCAGTCTGTTTAAACAAATCTAGTGCGTGACCGCTTCATAGAGCTCGTTGTATGAAATTCCAATTTGATGTAAAAGCAGCGTTCCTTTTTGTGCACCTTTTGAGGCTCTTCATCTTTTACCCTGCAAGTTACTAGGCCTCATGCGTTCTCCTTTAGTTCTCTGCGATGGCAAATGGCCCTGCTGCCCTTTCCGGCGAAGCTGCCTCGCTTCAGTAAAGGCGATTCTGCACCACCCGATGGATTGCTTCCTCCGCTGAAATAATCCTGTTTTGTTTGACAGTTGCACTATAAAATCCCTTCAGCGCCGTCACGTTTGCATCAGCCGGCTAGAAAGGCCTCAGAACTGGGGGGAGAACTCCTGCGAAGTGAGATTCGTCATACTGGTGCTTGCCCCTCCGAAAATGGTACGCTTTCCTCCTCTGTAGGCTTACATTCCTGGTTTGAATCCTGCCAAAGCAGAAGAATGGCCAATTTAAATAAAATTATGTGGGAATAAAAATGATTCATGCATTCTTTCTTTCCTATGCAATGGTGAGGGTAAGATTCTCATTCTCTCTCTCTCTCTTTCTCTCTCTCTCAAACAGGGCCATTGAACCTGAATTCAGTTTCAGAGAAGCTCACGGAGGGTGCATTCCAGTATGGGCGGGGCCAAAGGCAGGGGGTGGAGCCAAAAATACAAAAAATACAACCAGTAACTGAGCCTTAGGGGTGATATTTCAACCTTTTAGAATGGGGAATAGTGCAGAAAACCCAGGAAATCAATAAACAATTAGAGGTTGTGGGAAAGGGGGCATGGCCAGGGTAAGGAGGCATGCCCATCCTGGGAACCCAGGAGGGCTTGATTTGATCCCTGGACCCAAAGTTCCCCATCCCTGCCCTAAAAGATTCAGGGTTCCAGACTTGTGTAACCCATGCAGAATGAGGGGATGATGCAGAATGAGGCAGTTGAACAATGGGTTGTACTACTACAGGTTGTGGGGAGGGGAGCTGAATGATCGCCCACTTAAATAAATAAATAACAACACACCCTTCCCTACATGTTTAGCAGAACACTTTCCCTGAGGTGCTAACCTACTACATACAAGGAGCCTTTTATGTTGGAGAGCATTCAGAAACATGATCAACATGAATGTACCCCACCCCAATGGGCTGGAATGGAATGAACCTGATCTCTCATTTGTGGCGGTGACCTCTAATTTAGACCCTTTTAAAAAGGAATTAGAGTAATTCCTAGAAGAGGCGAAGGCTTTGGTGGAACCTCCAGATTGAGGGGTAGCAAGCCATTGAATGTTACTGCTCAGGTGCAGTAGAGAGGTGGTGTGTGTGTGTGTGTGTGTGTGTTGCCCTGCTTGTGGGGCTTCCCACTGACTTCTTGTGGGCACTGTAGGATACAAAATGCAGGGGTGAAGCACCTCAGGCCTGGGGGACAAATCTAGCCCTCCTGGGATCCCAATTTGGCTTTCTGGCATTCTTCAGATAGCCCCGTCCCTTCTCTTTGCCCCGCCCCTTTCCTACCCATTGACCATTTGATGGTTTCCTGGCTTTTGCATGGATTTTACACCGCATTCTACAAGGAAAGGTTGAAACACGTTTCCTAAGGCTTAGTTATTGGCATTAAGAGTTCTAAGCTGAAATACACTGGTGTTTTTTGGCTCCACCTGTTTTGCCTTCAGCCCTGACTTCCACTGAGATGCGACCCCTGAAAGCGACTCTGAAATGGAATTCAGCCCTCGGGCAGAAAGAGGTTCAACACCCTTGGACAAGATGGACCCTTAATCTGATCTGGGCTGGTCTCTTTTTATATTTCGTCACCACCATCTTCTGTGTAGAAAGGCTCCTAGACCTGTGGATTTGACGTAGCAATTGGTGTGACTCTCCTCTTGCTGAGCTAGCAAACTCCTGGTTAGTTTTATAGCCCTGGATTGTCCAAAGTATTAGTTGCATGTCATTCCTGAGTACTTTAGAAAGACCCAATTTTCACAGGTTGTGCTTTAAAAAACTGCATCCAAAATTAACTAGGGCAGCCCTTCCAAGTGTGGTGCTCTTCAGATGTGTTGAACTGCGACTGCCATTTGGTTGGGGATTATGAGAATTGTAGTCCAAGACATCTGGAAGGCACCAACCAGAAAAGAACATAAAGTAGAGATTTCTCAACTCACCCATAAAAAAATTGTGGGTTTTTTTCCCCTCAGAAAAGTACTAAAACTGCCACCGAAGTGGGCCGGACGTTTGCCACGATGTTCTCAGATATCACCTTTCGACAGAAGCTTCTGGAAACGAAAACAGAAGAAGAGTTCAAAGAAGCTTTGGTCCACCAGCGTCATCTGTTGACAGTAGTGAACCAGAGGCCCTCAGCAGTAACGGATGACCACAGGACGCAAAGCCACAAGCCTCTCAAGGTAGGTGTGATGAACAATGCCTTCCCTGCTATTTCAGATCAATCTCATAAAGCCAAAGCTCTTGAGAGGGTGAGGCAGAGATACTGGGTGGTCATCCAAGAAAGCCAAGTCTGGGAAAACCCAGACAGTGAGGTATGCGTTCCCTCAGGGCCGCTGTTTCTTTGTCACTCTGGCTTGGCAGAGCTCCAGAGACAGGAATGGGCAGCAGGATGTTTCCTCTAGCCTTCAGATTAGCCCAGAGTTGGTGCCTGAAGAGGAGTCCCACCACAAAAAGTTTGGAGCTCTGGCAAGTCATGGGGTGGGGACATGATAAGAGGTATTAAAATTATGCATGGTGTGGAGGAGGTGGATAGAGAAAAGGGCTCTCTCCCCCCTCTTGTAATACTAGAACCTGCGATCACCCCATGAAGTTGATTGGTGGGAGATGCGGGACAGATTAAAGGGAGGACTTCTTCGGGGCATAGTTAAATATGGAATTCGCTGCCACAAGATGGAAGCGACGGCCATCAGCATGGATGGCTTTAAAAGGGAATAAGACAAATTCTGATGGGATTGTTAATGTTTGCACTCCAAGGGTAGGCTGACCCTATGAAAAGGAGGACAGGGCTCATGTAACTTTAACAGTTGTAGAGAAAAGGGAATTTCAGCCAGTGTCATTTGTATTCAAATAGTTCCTGGTGAAATTCCCTCTCCATCACAACAGTTAAAGGTGCAGGGGCCCTGCATTCTTTTGTATATGGTCACTCTAGTATAGTGCCTGCAACTTTCACTGTTGTGAGGAAGAGGGAATTTCACCAGGAACTAATTGCATACAAATGACACTGGCTGAAATGCCCTTTTCTCTACAACTGTTAAAGTTACATGAGCCCTGTCCTCCTTTTCATATGGTTAGCCTATCCAAGGGGGACTTACAGCTCAAGAGGTTGAATGCAGGCCTTGCAAGCAAAATGCCCTAGGTTGAATCCCTGGCATTTCCACTACAAGGCTGGGCAAGGATGACCCTCTGCTTGAGAGCTTGGAGAACAGCTGCCAGTCTGAGTTGGCCATTTTGAGTAGATCATCCTTCCCCAACCTGGTACCCTTGAGCTGTGTCGGACTGCAACTCCCATAATTCCCAGCCAGCATGGCCCCTTGGTCTGACTTGGTATGAGACAACTTGGGGCAATTCTATACAATAGCATTTCCACTAACTTCGCTTCCAGTCCCCCACCCCTTTTTTTGAAAGCTCTCTGAGCTTGTACCTTCCTCTGTGTCTGCTGCTGTGTCTTGAGCTAGTGCTGTGAGCAGCCTCCGTTCCTAAGCGTGGGTGCTGCTGATTGCTGCCAGAGGCCAGCAGAATCTGCTTGGTGCGTAGGAGGTTAGGCTCATTTCTCTTCCCGCCAGCGCCGAGAGCATGGCTCCTTCTGTGCGCCAAAGCCAGATGAGTAAGCATGTTGCTTGCTAGACTCAATTAGGTTCTCCCTTTGAACTTGTCCACTGGAGCTACTTCCTCTTTTCTATTAAGATCTTCCAAGCGCTCTCTCTCAATCTCTCTCTCCTCTCCTCTCCTGGCCCTGTGAGATACTGTTTTCAAACACAAAGGAACAAAAACTAATCCCCAGAGGGGAAAGAAGTGCAGAGGTTAGGAATCCCAGCAGCCATAATAGGTTGTCCTGGGAGCCAAGAGAAGTGATAGTGATGGGGCATTGACATGGGTCCCCTCTACAAGGGTTCGCTTTTGCGCCCGGTTAGGCGATTATGCGCATAATCGCTGAAGTGCATTTACACCTAATACCTCTGCACGAGAGGCGGCGAAGCGCATTAACGGATGACCAAAATGCGCTTTACAAGTAGTTAATGCGCATAAGCGCTTATTCACATAGTCAAAATGCGCTTTAACGGCCGGAGGAAAATAAAACTCGCTATTTAACGAGCATTCGATAATGCGCATAATCGGAGAGATAACGCGCCTCTACGCCCGATTTGCGCTCCGTTCTTGTAGAGATAAATTTTTTTAAGCGCCTTGAAAGAGCTTTAAACCTCTCTTGTAGAGGCAGCCATGCTGGAAGGAACAGGAAGGTGGCCAGATAGCAAAGGGCAAGCGAGGGCTGCCGGCAAATGCCACTGCAGCCAAATGTCTTCTTACACCTGCTGAGTTTAAACAAAAGTGGGAGGCACACGTGGTAAACCATGTTGACAGGTGTACTCTGTGTATCCTTTTGTCCCCTAATGCTAATGCTAATAATAATATATGGACAGACACAATACAGCTGCAAAAATAATTCACCAACAACTGGCCGTCAAATTCAACTTCATCAAACAACCTTCACCATACTATACATATTCACTTGAAACAATCTTGGAAAATGCAGATCATAAAATATACTGGGACAGAACAATTTATACCGACAGGACAATACCCTGCAACTGACGAGACATAACTGTCATGGACAAAAAAGAAAAACACACATACCTCATCGACATAGCAATACCGAATGACAAAAATGTTGTTAAAATGGAAGAAGAAAAGAGAGACAAATCTACACCCCTGGCCATGGAAGTCAAAGAACTATGGCAACAGGAAAAGGTCACAATTATTCCATTAGTCACATCAGTCACTGGCATCACATCAAAACATTATAAATAAAACCTCCAGAAACTGGGCCTACCAGAATACATCCACACCAACATCCAGAAAGCAGACATGATTAAAACATGCAGCATGACTTGGCAAAGCCCATCATGTCCGTCTAGAAAAACCGCCACGAGCGAGAAAGAGATATAATAATAATAATAATAATAATAATAATGATTTATATAGTGCTTACCATATTAAAAAATGCCTCTAAGCGGTTCACAAATAAAGATTAAAATACATTATAATACATCATATAAATCATTTACAGAATCCGTGTGAGGTGGCTGGTGGCCGGAGATAAGGCCTTCTTAGCCATTGCAACCGGCCTTAGAACTCTCTCTCCAGGGAGGATCGCCTGGTACAGAGTCTTGAGTACAAGCTGTTTCCATGTCTTTTATTTGGATCTCTGCTCTTTCATTGGATTTAATACTTCATTCAAGCTTATGGTATTATTTTTGAGTTTGCCGGAGAGATGAGGGGCTACGTTTATTGTATTCCATCCCGAGAACTTGTATTATAAATGATTTTAAAAAAAAAATAATGCAGAAAACCCTGGTAAGGATATTAATAAAATGGTTAGTAGTGGAATACCAAGCACATTTCATGTTCACTGGCCACAAGACACATAGCCTTACTGAGGGCCATGAGGGGATAGAATGTTAAGCTTCAAGGTGGGAGGGGAACTCCACACTTAGCAGTGAAGGTTTCTGACTGGCTTCTGGAATTTGTACACTCCCCATACCTGTCCCTTAGCCTCTATACAAATCTATGGTGCAACCACTCTTGGAATACTGTGTACAGTTCTGGTCACCACACCTAAAAACAGATTATTATTATTATTATTATTATTATTATTATTATTAAATTCCATTTATATACCACCCCATAGCCGAAGCTTTCTGGGCGGTTTACAAAAATTAGAAACATGGAGCGTTAAAAAAACAATAAACAAAATTAAAAACCATAAAAACCATAAAAACAAGTTATAAATGCATTTAAAACAACTATTCTGGGTCAATCAACAACAACAAAACCCTCAACATACGCTGTTAAATGCCTGGGAGAAGAGGAAAGTCTTAACCTGGCGCCGAAAAGATAACAATGTTGGTACCAGGCGAGCCTCGTCGGGGAGATCATTCCATAATTGTGGGGCCACCACTGAAAATGCCCTCTCCCTTTTTGCCACCCTCCGTGCTTCCCTCTGGAGTAGGCAACCAGAGGAGGACCTTAGATGTGGATCGTAGTGTACAGGTAGGTTCGTATTGGGAGAGGTGTTTCATCAGGTATTGTGGTCCCAAGCCGTGTAAGGCTTTATAGGTTAGAACCAGCACCTTGAATCAGGCTCGGAAACGTATAGGCAGCCAATGCAAGCGGGCCAGAATAGGTCTTATATGCTCGAACCTTCTGGTTCCTGTTATTATAGAACTGGGGGGGGGAGTGCAGAAAAGGCAACTAGAATGATCAAGGGGCTGGAGCATTGGCCTTATGAAGGAAGGTTACAACAGGTGGGATTGTTCAGCTTGGAAAAACGGAGGCTAAGGGGAGACCTGATAGAGTTGTACAAACTTATGCATAGTGTGGAGAATTTGGACAGGGAGACATTTTTCTCCCTTTCTCAAAATACTAGAACCCAATGGGGTCATTCAATGTAGCTGATTAGTGGATGATTCAGGACAGAGAAAAGGAAGTTTAAGGTGGATTCCTGCATTTAGCAGGGGGTTGGACTCAGTGGCCTTATAAACCCTTTCCAACTCTACTATTCTATGATTCGATGAAGTACTTCTTCACACAGCACATAGTTAAACTATGGAATTCACTACCACAAGATGTAGTGATGGCCACCAATTTGGATGGCTGTAGAAGTGGATTGGATAAACTCGTAGAGGAGAAGGCTATCAATGGCTACTAGCCCTGACGGCTATGTGTTACCTCCAGTATCCGAGGCAGTAAGCCTATATGTATCAGTTGCTGGGGAACATGGGTGGGTGGATGCTGTTGCACCATGTCCTGCTAGTGGGTTCGATAGCTGGTTGGCCACTGTGTGAACAGAGTGCTGGACTAGATGGACCCTGGGTCTGATCCAGCATGGCCCTTCTTGTGTTCTTACGATTGTTCTAAGGGCGAAGGAGACAAGAATTGAAAGTGCTTTGTGCATTGGAAACTGGTAGAGGAAATCATGGGCCATCTGTGCTTATTGTGACTGAAGCTCAGTTGACCCACTTCTGTCAGCTGCTACTGACACTGTTCGTGTCCTTGTAATTGTGCATGAAAGCGCATAAGAATGTAACATTGAGAGGGCAATACAAAATCTCTCCCCACAAGTAGCTTCAGGGGAACTGCTTGAAAGTGGTTGCCAGAGTCATGCATTTGACTTGAGATTAGATGCATGATAGACTTTTCAATTGCACTTTTCGTGTTACCTTAAGTATTGGATTTTTGTGTGCGTTCTGATTACCTTGAATATTTTTTTTAAAAAAACACCCAAGGCAAAAGACCATATAGCCAGACTTGCATTTATAATAGAAATCAATAACTGGTAAGTCTGCTATATACCCAAGAAATCAGTTCCCAGACCTTCATTATACCTCCCAAGGAAAAATCTATCCCTAAAATTCTTCTGTTTTCCATTATGCCCAAAGACCACTTTCAAGACTAAGAAGTCAATGCTGCATTTATCTGAGGTTCTTTCCCTTTCAGCACAAAGCTGATCCGGGGGGGGGGGGGGGGGGGGACAACCTTCTCTGCTTGTCACTGGGAGAGTTCACATGTAAGGCTAAGCCAGGATTTAGTACTGCACACGTGAATTGAAGCAAGCCTGAGTGAAGCTTCATGCTCACCTCCCCTGATTTGCTCCTGTGCGACTGAAGAAGAACTTCTCTGAGTTTAATTTCGCTTTCCAGGAAAGCTAGCTTGTACTTCTGTTCAAACCAGAAACTGTTTTAGAACAAACTCTGTTGGATTTGAAATCAAGCCAACTACAAACCCTGGGCTGTTTTGCTGGTTTGTTTAACAAACCAGAGCTTGTTTGACAAACCAGAGCTTGTTTGAAACCACAATTTCCAGTTTGAACATAACAAGCTAGAAGATAAATCTAGCTTTTATATGATCATAATCTATACATCTTGGGACCAGGCTCCCTTCTAAGACCACTTTCTCCCTTATGAGCCTACCCAGGTCTTAAGATCTTCGGGAAAGGCCCATCTTTCACACTGCTGCCTTCAGTGGCGATTGGAATAAGGGCCTTCTCGGTGGCTGCTCCAAGGCTGTGGAACTCCCTGACAAGAGAGAGGCTAGG
The DNA here is from genome assembly GCA_029215795.1 of Anniella stebbinsi. Classification (NCBI taxonomy): domain Eukaryota; kingdom Metazoa; phylum Chordata; class Lepidosauria; order Squamata; family Anniellidae; genus Anniella; species Anniella stebbinsi. The sequence continues at coordinate 226,838,391 of JARDYH010000004.1, read as the reverse complement.
TTTGCTCCAGCAGGCATTCAAGCAGGCCTTTGGTGTGTAAGCGGGCCTGTTGGGTTGGATGTCGATTTATTCTATTAGTGTTGTGTTTTTTTATTGTGTTTTAATGCATTTGATTTATTATTGTTATAATCAAGCTTTATTTGTGATTGTAAGCTGCCTTGAGTGCCATTTTTCTTGGTAGAAAAGTGGGGTACAAGTAAGGATGGGCGATTAGACCATTTATGCATGCAATTTTGCATAAATGGCCCTGTTTACAGTCACCATTTGTGCAAAATACGGATTTATGTAAGAAGCTTATCTGCAGTTTTCTGCAGAATGGGAGCTTGCAGGTAAGCAGAGATCCCCACGCTTGCCCAACTCGGCATGTGCGGGGGTCCGCGGAGTTGTTTCCAGGGTGCTGAGCTGGCGGAAACCGACGGAGCTTGAGCCCCAACCGGATATCCTCCGACATCTCTAGGTACAAATCAAATAAATAAATCAACAATCTAGATAATGTGCTGTGCAGGGAGCAGCTACAGTATCCCTGACAGACGGCCATCCAGTTACTGCTGTAATGTCTCCAGCAAAGGCAAGGAGGCTGTTCCACTGTCGAACTCATTGCGTGAATGATTAGGAAATTTGTTTAACCAATATCTGTCTTCCCTGCATAGTTTCGCTTAATGCTGCATAGTTCTGAGAATAGCACTGTGGCGTTCCTTGATCTTGAAGAAAGTCAAAGAGGTGGTGTTTGGACAGCAGGAAGGAGTTTGCCATCTGGTTTAAAGTTGGTCTTCACATTTAGGGAGAGTAGAGCTCAGTGGTGAAGTACCTGTTTTATATGCAGATGGGAAAAGATGGGAAAAGCCGCGGGGAAACATGGGAGGGTTACAAGTGGAGAACAGCATTGTCTAGACACATACACAGAATTCCGTGAATGTGGCCGGGGTGCGTCTACATGGCGCCGCTTTCACTGCTGATCCCAAAAAAAACTACAACATCCCAGTTGTGAAGCGTCAGCCACCACGATCCTTAGGCAGGATTGAATGTGAAATATCCTGCCCTGAAACTTCACAGGGTTGGTTACTTGGCTGTAATATGCAGCAAATGTGGCTGCAAAAAAAAGCAAATGCTGTTTTGAGCCGCATTAATAGACATATAGCTTTCAAATCGTGCAAGGTACTGGTTCCCCTGTATTCGGCACTGGTTAGGCCTCATCTTGAGTATTGCGTCCAGTTCTGGGTACCACACTTCAAGGAGGATGCAGACAAGCTAGAGAGGGCTCAGTTGAGGGCAACGAGGATGATTAGGGGTCTGGGAACAAAGCCCTATGAGGAGAGACTGAAAGGATTGGGCATGTTTAGCCTGGAGAAGAGAAGACTGAGGGGAGACATGATAGCACTCTTCAAATACTTGAAAGGTTGTCAAACAGAGGAGGGCCAGGATCTCTTCTCGATCATCCCAGAGTGCAGGACACGGAATAAGGGGCTCAAGTTACAGGAAGCCCGATTCCGGGTGGACAGCAGGAAAAACTTCCTGACTGTTAGAGCAGTACGGCAATGGAACCAATGACCTTGGGAGATCGTGGGCTCTCCCACATTAGAGGCCTTCAAGAGGCAGCTGGACAACCATCTGCCTGGTATGCTTTAAGGTAGATTCCTGCATTGAGCAGGGGCTTGGTCTCATTGGCCTTATGGGTCCCTTCCAACTCTATGATTCTATGAAATAGCAATTAACGATGAGACTCTAAAGGTATTGTTTCTTCTTCTGTTCAACTCTGTAGCAGTGAAAGGATGCCTCCATGCCCCTACACAGCTTCAAATCAATAGGGTTGATTCGTGTGCTCATATAGTGGAATGGAGTTACTTATGAGTACCCATGAAAACATCTACCCTCACACTCCTGAAACCCAAAGAGCGCAACTGCAAAGTAGTGTAAAGCAAACATAGAAATGAGTAGGAAAGCCCTAAGCACCCTATATTGAAATTGCACAACTGAAGATTAGTGCAGCAGTAAAGAGTGCAAAGGCAGCGATTGAGCCCACGTTTGCAACAGCGCAGTTTCAAAGCAGCAGGGCTGGCTCCCCTCTCCACTCCTGAACTCGGCAAAGTGCAATGGAAGGCAGTGGCTCAGTTCAGACAACACATTAGTCAATGGTGGTTTAAGTTGTCAACCGTGAGTTAAGCAGTCAATGGTTGGTCATTGTGTTGTCTGTCAGGCAAAAACCACCCCCACAGTTGACTATTTTGCCAAAATACCAACTGAGAAACACAACCCACTGCAGAGTTGACTAGTCTCACAACTGTTGGTTAGCGTGTTGTCCAAACTGAGCCAATGAGTTACTTCTGGGTAGCCATATTTAGCTCTCTGCTCTCACCATGCCCCGCCCCATGCAACTTCCCATTGGCTAATCAGCGCTGTGTCCACCAGCCCTCACCGAAGCCAGCTGAAGTCACACGGACTCCCAAACCGCACTGTTTCTTCAGTGACAAGAAAATCTGTTACAAAATTGGGTTTGGCGGGAAAAAAACGGATTTAGTGCAAGAAATGCTGCGTTAGTTACGGGGAGGGCAATGTGTAATCTGACACGGTCGACTTGTGGGTGGAGTAGAACCAGAATAAAAACTCAGTGTAGATACCCCCAGGGTGATCACAGAGCCTTGTCTGGAAGAACCGCTTTGTGATCTTTTGTGAGTGCTATCGATAGAGATAAGACCCGTACCACAATGGAAGGATTACAAATGTCAATTTTTTAAAAAAAACTGATCATCTGGTATTTATGGTTTTGTGTCCAGAACTGGCTGCTAAGTGTATTTAACTAGTCGCATTGATCTACTTGTGCAGGGCATTTAATGTCTGAGGGAGGAGACTCCGAAAAGCTGGCAATTCAGCTTCCATGAGCTGGGATTTCAGAGGACAAGGAAGCTGATCTGTTGTCATCCTCAAGTCGGCTTTTTATTCTGAACGAATAATAATAATTTTCTCATTCCGTTTCATCCTTGGGAGTGAAATAAATTATGCCAATTATGCCCCCTTCCTTTTTCTCATCTTAAAAATTTAAAGATTGAGAAGTGGCCACAAGATGCACGAAAAACTAACTTGGTCCTTGACTGACATGTTTGCCAAATGTGGCTTTCGGGAGTGAAGGGAGCACCGGGGCCAAATTTCAAGTTACCATCAGGTCATGTTAAAATGAGTTGGCTGTTTTGGAAAACCATCCATCTAGGTTTTCTCCAAGTGTATTGTCTTATTTAATGACTCCACCAAGTACCCTTTTAAAAGAAAGCCATTGGTTTTTACTGTCTCGCTGCAAACTCTCTCTCTTTCTCTCAACAATAGATGAGCACTTTTGAACTGAAATAACATTTCCTTCCTTTCTTTAGCTCCGCGAGTTCTTCAATGTTGGCAAGGGGATTTTTGATGACATTGCACGAAGATTTCCAGTGTACGCTCTGGACTTCACTGATGGTAGGTGAGCCATTGTTTATGGAAACGCCGGCCGGATCGGAGTCCTCGTAGAACCATGTCCTGTTTACAGAGTGCTCTCTTGGGATGTCTGCAATGCCTCTGTTGCTTAAAAGAAAAATGGAGCATCGAACTCTGGTGCAACAGAGCGTCGGGGTTATAGATGGTTCCCAGTGTCCTCAACCAAAGCTGCTGCTTGCATCATTGCACCGGCCCAGTGAGGGCAATGTGTGCATAGATAGATTTTTATCCACAAGCAGAGTACAACAGGCAGCTGTGCATGGGAAGAAAACCTAGCAGTAATAATATGACCATCACATTGTTGAAATGAATACTGTGTCTCACCAGCCAATTCTCTCTTCAAACATGGAACACCAATAAATGGCCCATTAAGAGGCAAATAGTTAAAGCATCCTTCCCCAGTGGGTGCCCTCCTGTTGTTTTGGACTACAACCCCATCATCCACAGCCAACACGGCCTTTGCCCTGTTTTCTGAGAATGATGGGAGTTTTAGTCCAACACATCTGGAAGGCTCCAGGCTGGGGAAGGCTGCCTTGAAGGTATGTTGTGGAGCAACCGATCATCATCTCCTGTCCCCTTTTCCTTGAGTTAGGGACATACCCTTGGAAGAGCCGGCGTCAAAGCAAACTTCCCCGTTGGCTGGTCCTAAATCAGCCAGTGACACCCAGCTCGAATTAGCTGATAGGCCAAGAGAACCAAAGGAAAGCAAGAATTGTGAAGAGCTTCGAAAGGATCTCTCCAAACAGGGAGAATAAGCATCAAAATGGTAAACACCTTTTAGCATAAGAGAGTGTGCAGTGATGCACATTGGGGAAAAAAATCCCAACTTACACGTATATGCTGGTGAGATCTGAGCTAGAAATGACGGATCAAGAAAGAGATCTCGGGGTTATATACCTGCCCGAGACTTGAGATCTGTTGGAGAAGGGACTCCTCTGCGTCCCACCAACACGAGACATATGCTGTGGTAGGACATGGTGGCACCCTGGCTGTGGAGTGCCCTCCCCTTGGAGTGCCCTCCCCTTGGCTTCATTTTGGTGCCAAGTCAAGACATGGCTTTTTAACAAAGCCTTTGATGGCTGAATTCACCAAGCTTGCACGTAGTTTAAATTGTTTTAGTTGGTTTTTACTGCTTTTTAAATTCTATATTGGTTTTAGCTTGATTAATGGCTTAATTTGTTTTGAGCTGCGTATATTTATTTTATATTGTTTGTGTGGTTTTATCTGTACGCCGCCCTGAGATCCCAGTAATAGAGGGCAGGATACAAATAAATAAATGAATAAATAAGTAAATAAATAAATAAATGGTGGACAGGTCAATGAAGTTGTCAACCCAGTGTGCAGGTGCTGCCCAAGGGGCAAATTCCATGTTAGGCATTATTAGAAAAGGAATTGGAAATAAAAGTGCCAATATCATATTGCATATATATATATATATATATATATATATATATATATATAGTGCATCCTACTTATGAAAGCTGCTCACCACACCCCCAAAAAATATTTCTGTAGAGTTAGAAAATGTGCAGAAAAGGGCAACCAAAAGGATCAAGGGGCTAGAGCATCTCCCCTGTCAGGAAAAAAAAAGTTACAACACCTGGGACTGTTTAGCTTAGAAGAAAGGTGAATACGAGGAGACGTGATAGAGGTCTCCAAAATCATGCATCTTGTGGCGAAAGTGGATAGGGAGAGGTTTTCTTCCTTCTGTCATAGTTCTAGAAATTGGGATCATTCAATGAACCTGAACGGTGGCAGATGGAGGACAGATAAAAGGGAGGACTTCTTCACACAGTGCATGTTCAAACGATGTGCCGTAAATCACCGGCGTTAAACTCGATAAGCAGGAGGGAAACGTCAGTAAACAGTCCGTGGTCGAAAGCCAAAGTATCTGTCAGAAGACGGGTCAAACAATACTGGGTTCAGGAAAGCGTTAAAGAGTAGTCAGGGTCTGGTCCAAGGTCAGGATATGTCCAGGCAAGATCAAGGGGCTGGAATGCAAGTGACAACTAAGCACCAAGAACAATAGTTGCTTCCAGCGTTGCTTCTGGGTTCTGGAATGTCTTTTATGGGGATGGTGGGGATTGGAAATTGTTGTCAGCTGCATTGGCCTTCAGCTGGCTTCTGCCTGTTCCTGTGAAGGGCCACTCCCCAAACACTCCCAAGCAAAGCTGTTCCTCCTTTCTGCTTAATCCCTCAAACTGAAGCACAACACTATGGAATTTGCTACCAGAAGACGTAGTGATGACCACCAATTTGGAAGGCTTTGAAAGGAAATTGGACAAATTTGTGGAGGAGAAGGCTTTTAGTGGCTATTAGTCTTGATGGTTATTTGCTACCACCTGTATCAGGGGCAGTACGCCTGTGTACACCAGTTGCTAGGGAACATGGGCAGGAGAGTGCTGTTGCAGTCATGCCTGCTTGTGGGTTTCCCATGAGAGCCTCTGGTTGGCCGCTGTGTACGGAGTGCTGCACAAGGTGGACCTTTGTGTGATCCAGCAGGGCTCTTCTGATGTTCATATGAAGCAGCAGGCACCTGCGTTTTCTGGATTAGGAGCAATGGATGGAGAGTTATTTCTGCTTCCTGTGTTGCAATGACATGATCTTGGGAGCAGCTCGTAGGTGGAAGCAGTAAGGGGAACAATTTGATGCCTAGCCTGTTGAAGTCGATAATTTCATCTGTAAATGAGACATTTATCTCAGGAGAAAGGCTGTTTCATAAATGTCTGGAACAGATTCTGGCATTCATACTTGCAATCCTTCCTCGATGCTTCCTTCTATTTATGGCCCTTGCTTCCTGCTCTTCCTTTGGGAAGCTCAGGGCAGCTTACACGGGGCTCCAGGCAGTCTCTCATCTCTGCACTGCAGCTAAGCGGAGGCTTGGTTTGCTTCGATAATATGGCAGTGATGTAGCTGTGCTAGGTGACTTTTAGACAGGCTGCTGGTTTGGCTTATTGCTGAACCTCTTCATGTTGGCCTCAGCTACGCATGCACCAGGTTTAAGGATAAAAATAACAGGGCCGCTGCATGTCAACTAGCTGTGATCAACTTGTGGTCCTCCACATGTTGCGGAATGCAATTCCTGTCAGCTTTAACCAGCATTATCAATAGTGAGGAATGATGGGAACTGTAGTCCAATAAGAGCCAGAGGCAGGAAAGCTGTCTTATATGAGCATTAGTGTTGACCAGCAGAACACTAAAACAGAGTAGTTTCTGGCTGCTGGCAAACTTTGTGATTATGCTGTAGAACATCCTTTCACAACCTGTTGCCCTCCAGATGTTTTGGACTACAATTCCCAGCATTCCTGACCATTGGCCATGCTGGATAGGGTTGATGGGAATTGAAGTCCAAAACATCTGGAGGCCCCCAGGTTGGGGATAAGCTGTGTTACAGAGTTCAACTTTATATTCTATTGTTCCATTGGGGATGGCCACACCATATTTTGCATCAAGCTGTGTTCCTAATATCCAGTCCTTGGTGCTGGTTTTTGTTTCTTCAAGGGTTTATAAAAATGACCTGAGGGCTGGAGCCCTGGCACTCAATGGCGGCAGTCCAAACACGTTTCCACCCACAGCCGAGAATAATAGTTGCATCTTGAGTTCTAGGAATAACGGGAGCTTTCCGTTTATTACTACTCTAGGCTGTTTGCGGTTTTGTTGATCTCCCAAACGATTTCCTGTGTACAGCTAGATGTTGGAAACGACACACAGCAGAATTGTGGTTCTTTTTGTGTGCTAAGCTGGTCTGCCTTTGCAGACAAAAGTGTAACTATTTGTTTGTCGTTGTTGTCCCTACCCACCCACCCCGAAACCCTGTGTGGTACTTTAGGTCTATTTCTAATGCTTTGAATAATTTCGTAATTCTATAAACTGACATCTGTAGATAGATAGATAGATAGATAGATAGATAGATAGATAGGGGTACAATCCTATGCATGGTTAGACAGAAAAAAGTCTGACAACTCCTAGCTGGCTCAGGCATGCTGGGAGTTATAGGACTTTTCCCCTGTCTAAACATGCGGAAGATTGCACCTTTAATTTGATTTTAAAATGTTAAAAGGCCAACCTAGAAGATGGAGGAGCAATTTATATAGTAGTGTGAAGGACAGAACAAGGATGGGAGAAACTATAACGCTGGAAATCTTGCCTAACTGATTTTGCATGTATTCCATTAAAGGTTTAATATCATGCCAGCTTGCGGATTCTAGGCAGCTTATGAAGTTAATAAAATTCCTAAAAATAAGAAACAATAGTTCAAAACATTAGAAATAATTGACCTGGTTTGCACAAAGCAGTAACTCAGAGTAGGGGGTTGTCATTAAATCATGGGTTGTTGTTGAATCGTGCATTGTCATTACATGCAAACTGTGCTTTATGGTCGAACTATGGGTTGTTAACAATGAGCAACCCAGAGTTCGCACCCCAAGGAGGTATCATGGGTTCTCTTCCCGTTCCTGCAAAACGAACAGCAACCATAAATGTGAGTATAAATTGAGGAGAGGCAAACAAGTTTACGTTCAGAAAACCTTAGTGAGCTCGAACATCACTTGCTCACCCATCCCTAACTACAACTTCCATCATCCCCGGGCATGCTGGCTGACAGGAGTTGCGATCTGACAGATCTGGGAGGGGCGAGCCGATCTAGCGTATTCCCATTTTGCTTGAATTGCTGCCGTTTTCTGCAGATGCAGCAATTCTCTAGCAATTTCTTTTCTTTCTCTTTTTTTAACAAGCGGGAATGAGGATGTCATACCCCCTTGTAACTTGCCTACGTTTTAAATCAGTCTCTCAGGGCTAGAGTTTCCGGATGGACGTTGTGGTCCAATTACAGCCAAAGGTGTATAAAAGCAAATCATTTCCCCAAGTGTGGGCAAATCATAAGCCGGGGGCGCATGCTTGCGCCACGCAGCGGCTAGGTCACAGGCGGGGAGAGCGGGGGACCTTCCACTGATGTGTACCGTTGCCCCTTCCTTGTCACAGGCTGCTCTTCGACGTGCCACGTCCTTGCCCTATTTTCTTCCCCGAGGGGTGTTGTGTCACATCCTTAGCGCCTGTGCTTTTTCCGGAGTTCTCCAAGCGCTAGGATTGGCAGGCGCTGCAAATGAACGAGCCGGCATTTACGTAGATCCTTTCTGTTTCCACCCAAGCTGCAGATGCTTACGAGGCCCTTTAGGAGCCACGCTGGGCCTCCCACCATTGGCTGAATTGGTGGATCCCGAGAGCGTCGCACGTGGCTTGTTGCTGTGATGGACCTCTTTGGGCCAAGGGGCTGTGCCTGAGGTCTAAAAAGCCCCGAGTAAGTCCCTGTCACCTAGGAAAGGCTGGATACCCTCTGCTGATCAGTGTAGAGACAAGTGGGCTGGAGGGACCATTGATGTGATTTAAGGCTAATGCTTGCATTGATTTATCCCACCACTCCAGTGTGGAAGGTGGTGCAGGCATAGGTGGCCAATATACCTACAACCTATTTACCTTTTAGATACCTTCTCTCGTAGCACTGGTCCCTACTGAAGACCGCAAGATGTTGGAGCCTGTGTTGTCTCCAAGCTGCCTTCCCACTTTTTGGGAGTGGAATTGGATGGTGCAGTCTGTGGGTTTCTTGTTGTCCGGCCTGTTGAACCTAATTGGGAGGTGGATGGCAGGGAATCAAGGGATTGTGCCCAAGCCTAAGATACCTTAAATCGGGGTCTCCAAGCCTTTTTCATTCTGAGGGCTGAATTCAGTTTCAGAGAAGCTCTCGGGATGCCTGTGTCAGTGATGGGCAGCGCCAATGGCAAAAGGGGCGGGGTAAAAAGATGAGCCTATTTTAATCTTCCAACCTTTTAGAATTTGGGGGGGGGGGGGGACAAGCCAAAGCTAGGAAAGCACCAAATGATCGGCGGCTGGGGAAACGGTCTAGACCAGTGGTCTTCAAGGGGTGGGTCACGACCCAAAAGTGGGTCGCGGGATCAGTCCAGGTGGTCAAGGCAAAGCTATTGCCGCCATGTTGGACATGGAGAAAATTGTGGAAGTGGGTCCCATGTTGCAGGTTGGGAGTCCAAGGTGGGGCTCAGGTCTGGACCAGTAGAAGACCACTAGTCTGATCCAGCATGGCTCTTATGTTCCAAAGGGAATGGGCCAGGGGAAGATGGCATGGCCATCTGCGGAGCCCAGATAGGCTGGATTTGGCCCCCAGGTGGGCCTGAAGTTCAACACCTCTGCCTTAAATGTCGTGAAAGGTAGCAGATAAGTGGGTTTCGTAGAGCACATGTTTCACCTGCGGAATTTCCCAGGTTCAGCCCCTAGGACCTAGTGGAAGGGATGTCAGGTACCCAAGCTGAGAGCCCAGCCTGTCTTGACAATACCGAGCTAAATGGACAAATAGTCCAACGCCTACCTACTGCCTTCAGCATCAAAAGCCGCGTGCCTCCAAGCACCAGTTGCTGGGGAAACAGCAGCAGAAGAGGTCTGTTGCCATGTTGCCCTGCTTGTGGGCTTCGCCTTGGCATCTGGTTGGCCACTCTGAGACACAGGATGCTTGGACCGGGCCCGCCTTTGATCTAATCCAGCAAGCTCTTATTATGTTCTTAGTACAAGACTGTTTCGTAAGTTCATTACAATTCTTAATTTTCTGAGGCGGCATTTATCTCCCTCAGGAAATGCTTGTTTTTCAGCATGTTAAAGTGGGAGGCTCTAGCCTCAAGTGATTTCACCCTCTGGCCCACGCGTCGGTCCATTGAGGATGATCTAAAAGAATACCAGAGAAAATCCAACCTATAAATAATGAGCTGGCTTATGCACTCACTCGTCGCTTGGGTGCAGATGCAAATCGAATGCTTTTAATTTTTGTTTTGTTTTAAAGCTGTCTGTGTGTGTGTGTGTGTCCCTCTTTAGAGCGAGTGTGTCTCCTCTCTGAGAGAGAGAATCACTGGAAGGAATAGCAGCTATTGAGCCAGTGGAATCCCACGAGCGCTCTGTTTATTTTCTGAAATTTAGCTTCCTTGCCTGGGAGCATTTTCCTTTACTTAAGAAGAAATGTTATCTGGGGGGTGCTGCAGAGCCTTATTCAGCTGTTTCATGGGTAATCTTTGGCCAAGGAAGAGGAAAACCTTCATTCTGATCCCCTGCCCTGTGCTTGTTTATATTCAGGGGAAAGGAGGCAGATTCTAGTTCAGCTGCTCCAAATTATTTCTCCTTTCTGCCTCCTGCCAGCTCCAGGCCAGACTCTGGGATACTCGCCATATGCATGATGAGTACATGAGCCAAGGGGGTTCGTTCATTCACAGCCGCCCATCTTTCCAATCGGGATCCCAAAGAAGTCTACATTGCGCTTTCGCACGGGTCCGCTTCTGATGTCTCTTTGTCTCTGTGGGGGGGAATTAAAAAGAAGATTGGTTCGGGTCTCGGGAAATGAATGCCAGCACTTGTAGCAAGACGCGAAAGCAGCTTCTGAGGTGTTCGCTGTTATGGGGTTTTTTTTCCCCTTTGGAAATTTCATCATGCTTTAGCTAAGCCTCCTCCTGCGACATGTAAGCCCCTCGAGGCTTGCTGCCAGGGCGACAAGCTGCGCCGGATTTAGTGTTTATCAGGTTTCCCCACAGGTATTCTTTCCCCCCATCCCCCACACCTGGTTGAATATTTGTGCATCTCCCTGGTTCTTTTTTTTGAGATTTGCAATAGATGCAAACTCAATATTTGCAAGAGAGAGCACCAGTGTGGTGCGGTGGGTTTTGCATTGGACAAACTAATCTTTTACAAACAGGGTTTTCAATTAGACAGAACTGTTCTTCCAGTTTAGGTTTTGAAGGTACGTCCCTAGTCAGCAGTGACCGTGCTAAGTAGTGATGCCACCGAATTTTGTAATTCGTCTTTGCAGCAAGCCTGGATGTGTTAGGAATTTGCTGTTGAATTCAAAATTGATTGCGAGCTTCGGCGCATGCGCAGTGAAGTAGTACACAGATCCCCTCCTCTAAATTTTCAGTCATCCCGCCTCCTAGGCCCTCCCCAACCTTACTTGAAAGCAGTCTCATTTGCTGCTTCCCTTGTCACCTCTTCCGGATCGTTGCCTCCGAGGAAGAGGACTCTGCGGGTCCGTTTTCATTGGTGATGGCGAGTAAACATCACATGACATCGTCACACAGGTAGGCCATGTGAAAACAGCCAATCAGAAAGCATCCATATAACGTGGTGATGCATGATGTCAGGCTGTGCTATGGGATTCCAAAATACAGCTCCCAAGTTCACCTTGATATCGCTCATATATATGGAACAAGAGGTCGTATTAAAGAAGAACTGTTACCTGAGCCCACATGGAGGTATTCGTTCTTTTCCAAATAAACGACTAATTTACTTGGGGTAATTTTTCCCATGAGTAGTTCTAATTGCAATTAACATTTAGTCTTTAACAAAAAACCTTCACGTGCATTACCTTGGTAATCTGCAGCCATTAGACCAGTCCCCAAATCTGTAGCTTTTCTGACGAAAAAGCAAAGGCTGGAGAAGGTGATGGACTCCTCAGGCAACAACAAACAGGAAGTTGGAGGAAAAGTGGTTGTAGGAAGGAGAATTCTTTGGCAGGGGAGGGGCCAGCAAGCAACTGCTTTCTATGCAGAAGGTTGCAGGTTCAATCTCAGGTATCTCTTAAACAGGATGAGGTGATGGGAAAGTCCTAGAGTGCGCGAGACCTTTAATTCCCAATGGTGCAGATACGATGAGTAAATAAAGGACTGTCTTCCACCCTCCCTTGGTAATGGGGCCACGCTGGCTGGGAACGATGGGAGCTCATTTGATGGGAGCAGATTGGGAAGGGCTAATTATATTAATTAATTAATTGCATTTCTGTATCTCCCAATAACCAAAGGACTCTGCATATATGCATAGCAGTGGCATTAGGTAATTTTAAGACCTGGATTTAATGTGTGTGTGTGTGTGTGTGTGTGTGTGTGTGTGTGGTGTATTTGGGGTGCTCTTTAGATGATGTGTATTACTTCACGTCCTTCAATATGTAAGTGTGGTAAACCAATCTTCTTGCATTTGGTGGCCCTCCTATTCATCCCACTGGGGGGGGGGGCCTGCACCTCTGCCCCAAAGTCCTACTTTGACAGCACTGTATTGCATGCAGCATAGCTCCAAACCCAAATCCAGGTGCTTCTTATGTGCCTCTCCCTGTCACCCTGTGAGCTTACAAGGGTTCCCTGCATGTTCAAATTCATTCTGTGCCAATGCAAATTTTCCTTGCTTGAAACAGTATGGAAGCTGTCGCCGAGTTGATGAAGGCTGCGTTATGTTTCCCAACACAAAATGGCCCTTGAGTGCAAATCCTTTCCTTCCTAGAGACGAATGATCATCAGTCTTCTATGTTGGAGAAAGGCAAGGGGCCCATTGTGGGAACTGATGGCTCCCTGGTGACCTCCCCCACCCCACCCCACCCCCCAGCCACTGAGAATCAAGCCTGCTCTTACCTTTACTGCCCCAGAATGTGACAGAATGTTGGGGAAACCAGCATGATAATTGAATGATTACAGGTGGACTTCCACAACAAAATGTTGCAGTGTATCTCCTCCCCTATTATGGGCGCTCCTGTTCAGGCTTCCATCCAGGCTGGAAAAAAAGACCTTTGCAGCACTGTTTGGGGATATCAGAGAACACCATTTTCTTTCCCCCCTGTTTGAACATTTTCTCCATTGTTCCCTGCAGTGCTAAAGAGGTCAGGATCGGGGGAGGCTGCCAGCCTGGAATCTGAGCAATATATTGCTGCTACGTAGCTGGGAGGGGGGGGGAGAATTTAGCATGGGGAGGAGCGTTTTGAACCTCGGAGCACATACACCCTGATCCTCGCGCTCAGCTCTTGGAAACAGCCTTCCCCAAACTGAACGTGAGAAGAGCCCTACTGGGTCAGACCAAGGGGCCATCTTGTTTAGCGTTCTGTCCGCACAGCGGCCAACCAGCTGCCCATAGGAAACCCACAATAAATCAAAAGGCAGCAGAAACAAAGATGGGTCCCCCTCCTTGCGCCTCAGTGTGTTCTCCAGGCAACGATTTGTACTCTGGAATGTTCTTTTTTCTACGCCTGCAACATGCTGCAGGTCCTGAAAATGCACAGGGTCATTTCATTGTTTTTCAGGGATTTAAAATGTCTTTTTCTTTTAATTTAAAAATGTAGGTACTTCTGTGTGCCTGAGAGGTCTCCCAAGTATTTACAGGGAACCTACCTCATTTTTGAGCGGCCCCGTTTTGTTGTCACGCTGACAGACGCGCCGCCACCAGAGTTTACAGTTAGAGGGAAGGACGCCATTGTTCTTCCTGAGGCGTTTTAGTGCTTCACGGGCCTGTCCCTTTTATTAAAGCAATGGAGTTGACTGCGCTTCCGCCCCAGCGGATTTTTTTCATGCTGCTTTTTGGGCTTTGTTTTAGGCATTATTGGCAACAACAAAGCCATAGGCAAATATATCACCACCATGATCTTTCTCTACTTCGCCTGCCTCCTGCCATCCATCGCTTTTGGCTCCCTAAATGACGAAAACACAGATGGAGTCATTGGTGAGTCTGCCCCCCTTCCTTCCTCCCAGACCCCTACCCCACCCCAATTAAACTCATGACTTGCTAGTTACCTTTTAGGCATGCCTGCTGTGAATGAACAGCAAGAGAAATAATTGATGCACGCTCCTTAATGGGAGACGCCATCTTGAGTGCACTCCGTAATGGAAGACACCATCTTGAGTGCACTCCGTAATGGAAGACGCCATCTTGAGTGCACTCCGTAATGGAAGACGCCATCTTGAGTGCACTCCTTAATGGAAGAAGCCATCTTGAGTGCACTCCTTAATGGAAGAAGCCAACTTGAGTGTGATTTCTCTTCCCCCCCCCCCCTGTGAAACTATTGTTTAGATTTAACTCGTGGAGAAGTTTTTCATGAGACCTTTTCGGGTACGGTGCTCACCCCGCTTTGATCCCACGAGACTCCCATCTCAGTGCTGTGCTTTATAATGCATAATCCAGGTGGGACGGGTTATGAGGGTGTAACATTCACCATGCTGGCTAGAAATGATATTGCGTCCATGCTGAAAGCCTAAACAATAGCCTTGACCAAGCTTGTGCCCTGTAGATGCCTTGGACTGCAACTTCCATCATTCCTAGCCGGCATGGCCAATGGGAGTTGCAGTCCAGCACATCTGGAGGGCACCAGGTTGGGAAAGGTGACATCAGTTACATACCAATTTCTCTATCATGACTTCCCTCCAGTGAATCCTATGAATTGTAATTTAGTGAGGATGTTGAAAAGCCTCCATTAGACATCCCTCACCTCCAAGCCCCTCTCCACAAAATTGGTTCTCTGAGGAGAAGAAATGACTCTTAGGGCCAGTCTAAGTTTGTGGTGCATTTAACACCTGCAGATTAAGCAGTGACTCCTGTACATCAGATGCATAAATACCACCTTTTCCTTTGCCCATTCTGAGCAAAGATACCCTTCCTGGGACTGGCTGTCCTGTATGCCCCACTGGCCTCAGAGGGGTGAGAGGGTTATCTTGCCTCACCCCTGTGCCCTCTCAGACAGCGCTTAGAGCCATGGAAGTCGAAAGCGGGCCTGCCTCATTTAGCCTCTTCACCGCCATTTCTTTCTCCTCATCCTGCTCTACAGATGGCATTCTTAAATGGGATGATGAGCTCTCTGCGCATGCCCTGAGGAGCTTTCCAGGCTCCCAGTGTCTAGATTCTGCCTCTATCCCTGACCTTCCCTGGGCCTTTCTAGATGTATAGGCCTGGCCTATACATGTGCACCTGACCCCAGGCCCCTCTCTGCTCCTGAGGGGGCTGCTGCGCACTGGAATCCCTCACAATCAGAGTTCCTCCTGGTGCGCGCCACACACTTCCGAAGCGTCTGTCACACCTTCCCAACCCAGGCCATGCTCTGTGTAAAGGCTTTGGCACCAGAGAGGGAGAGAGAGAGAGAAACAAAACAAATGGTTCTCCGTGTTGGCGGGGGCACACTGAGGTGATCAACCTGGATTTGGACTGATTTGAACGGTCCTCCAGAGAAAACTGTCATGTCAGGAAGACAGGCGCTAGACTAACTTTCTCCGTCACAGCCTAGTTCTCTAATATGGCTGAATGTTCAGTCCCATGAGGGACCCTGTCCCGCACTCTGTGGTGGTTAGCCAGACACAGGCCGACCACCACTGTTACAACTAGGCCTCATTATTATTATTATTATTATTATTATTATTATTATTATTATTTGCACTCTGAAGTGGTAGAAGCTAGACACACACCAATCACCACAGTTACAACTAGGCCTCATTATTTTTATTTCACTCTGAAGTGGTAGGAGTTAGACACACACTGATCACCACAGTTACAACTAGGCATCATTATTATTATTATTATTATTATTATTGCAATTGCACTCTAAAGTGGTAGAAGCTAGACTCAGGCTGACCACCACAGTTAAAACTAGGCCTCATTATTAGTATTATTACTACTACTACTGTAGTCTGAAGTGGTACAAAGCCGGACACAGACTGATCACAGTTAAATAAAATTAGGCATTATTATTATCATCATCATCATCATCCACAGCCAGAATGGCCCACAGTTTTCTCGCCATGTTCTGAGTTTGAAGGAATTCTAAAAGCCAGGAGCAGGGCACCCTTTCTCCTCCTTCCAGATGTCTTGATGAATGCACTGCAAGCACCTTCTGCATGCGAAGCATTTTTTTATTCTGCTTTGCTAATCATGGCATGGGTGGGAGACATCGAGCCCTGCCCCAAACTACTGGAAATTATATTCAGCCAGCTTCTCTTCGTCACAGTCATATATGGGCTAGAACCTTGCTTTTTTTAAAAAAAAAAAAAAATACAAAACTCAAAAACCTGAGGAATCCAAACATGGAGTTAAGTGTAGTATGTAGTTGGGAGAGTCTTTTTGAGGATCTTTACATTATAAAATGCTACCACTGAGAAAGTAGGGCGACATTGTACATTTCCTTTCAGACCAAAAGATACATGTGCTGTGCCATTCTGTCCTGAATTCTGCGCCTGACGTAACATAGTGCGCTCCCACAGAATACCCAGCCTGGCACATAGCTAACGAGTTGCGAGGATGTGCCGCCACTGTGCGTGGCGGATTGCCCTCTTATTCTAATCCATTGTTGAATCACTTAACGCAAGTTCACTTCAGCAGTAATCTCATTTTTAAGACTTCGTCTCCCCCCCCCTTTTCCCTTCTCCACAATTTTGTTTCCAGATGTGCAGAAAACCATTGTGGGCCAGTGCATTGGTGGTCTTCTTTATGCGCTCTTCTCGGGCCAGCCCCTGGTTGTGCTCTTAACGACGGCTCCTCTGGCGCTGTACATCAATGGTGAGTCGATCCCACCAGCTTGCTTCTGTATGTGTGATTCAGGGTTCCGGATCTCAAGAAGTTGCCCCTCACATGCTTTGATCCCTGACACCACCACCCCTCATGCTCACCTTGGCTCTCTTCCCGTCCCCCCCCCCCCCGGCTCAACTTCATACTTCCATCCTTAAGCTCATATCACGCTCGATTCTGCCCTCCATTTTTGTCGTCTGCCCCTTACACCCCCTTGTTTCCAGTCTGAAGCAGGAGAGGAAATAAACACCAGGGATGTACCAGAATTTTGTTTCTGCTCACAAAACGTTTGAACAAGTCCCGTTTGTGAACCAAACATGAACGTGGACACATTTTTGGAGCGAGTGCCTTTTACCAGCTTCGCCTGGTTCGCCAACTACGGCCTCTTCTGGACGAGGATGGGTTGGCCACAGCGGTACAGGCGTGAGTAACCTCAAGACTAGATTACAGCAATGTCCTCTTTGTGGGGCTGACCTTAAGGCTGTTCCAGGAGCTGGAGCTAGTGCGGAATGCAGCAGCTTGGCTGTTGTCAGGAGCTGCCCCTTTCCAGCATGGTAACACCTCTGTTGAAGGAACTGCACTGGCTGCCTATTGGTACCAGGGCAGGTTTAAGGTTTTGGTACTAGTGTACAAAGCCCTAAACAACTTGGGACCAGGATACCTGAGAGAATGCCTTCTCCCTTACCAACGTGCCTGGTCACTAAGATCATCAGAGGGCATGCTCCTGATGGTTCCACATTGGATTGGAGTCTACCAGGAGAAGGGCCTTCAGTATGGTGGCCCCCTTTCTGTAGAACTCCCTGCCCCTGGAGGTCAGGCAGGCGCCAACACTGTGTTGTTTCTGGTGCCTTCTGAAAACAGTCTTATTCCAGGAAGCATTCCTTGACTGACAGCCGTGATTTTCATGGCATTCTGTGTTTTTTAGTATAATAATGGTGTTTTAATTTTTGTATCTTTTACTGTTTTAATTCTTACATTCTCTGCTCTGGACTCTGTTTCAGATATGGAGTGCTATGCAAATTTTGTAAATAAAATAAATAATAAATAAGTGTACCCATGTTTCCGGATTTGCGAGCCCATTTGAAAAATGTGCATTTTCCACATTGTACTGAATTGGGGAAGATGTGCATTTTAGGTGCAAGCTTTAAAAATGTCAATGTTCTCCAGTTGGGGGGGGGAGAGGGAGATGGTCACATTTGGGAATGTGAATGAGGTGAACCAGGCTCTGAGAAGGAATTTGGAGAACCTCAATGAGCTCAGACGTTGCATGTTTGCTCGTGCTGAATAAATACTGGCTGCAAACTTTGCAGCTGATCGCTGTTTGCAACAGGAGCCCCACAATTAAGGTGTTCCTGCAATGTTCAACACTGAGGGTGCAAGCCGAGGGTCATATGTTTGAATGCTCCTTGAAGGGGGAAAATCCCCTGCCTGCCTACATGTGAAAAACTAGCATGTCAGATGCAGGGTTCTAAACCAGCCCTCTCCCTGGTATGCAAATTTTCTCCATGCAGAAAACAAGGTGAGGGAAGGGTTAGCAGCAGGACAGGGTGTTCACACTTCATAGTTTGGTTCATACTTCTGATTCACTGCTCGTTGAACAACCTGCTCTCCTGACCATTTTTGATGTCTTCAGAAGATTTCTCCCATCAATTTTATTGTTGGGTTGTTACATTTATAACCCACCTTTTCTTCCAAGGAGCCCAAGGTGGTGTACATGATCCTCCCCCTCTCCATTTTGTCCTCACAACAATCCTGTGGAGTAGATTATTCTGAGAGTCAGTGATGGGCCCAAAGTCACCCAGTGAGCTTCATAACCAAATGGTCTCCCCACTCCAGCGCTATTACCACTGCACCACACTGGCTTCACCGGCTTTTGCATGCTGAATATTTCATTTTGAATTTGCTTTCCAAGAGATCTGGCATTCATCCTGTGCAGGAGTTCCACCGTAGAGAAGCCAGGCGGATTTCAAGATTTCAAGAGATTTCGATAGTGGCAACCCAGTTATGGGAACCTGTCCCTATAGAACCTCCCTTGGCTTCTGCTCTGTTGTCTTTTAATGGCATTTCCTGGTGCTGTTACACATTTGCTGCATCCTATTCAGTCTGCTTTACGCTCTTGTCTTTTATTCTTTACTCTTTGACTTTAACTTTGATCTGGATCTTGTCTTATGCATCACCTTTTATTGTATTGCCTTACTGATGGAGTTTTTTTAAAAAAACTTGTTTTGTTTTGATCCTGCAAGACACACTGAGAAGTTTTAATTATAGGGCGGCCTTTAAATATTGTTAATAAATAGACTACCTTTTTCTTTTCTTTTCTGTTTTTTACTAGCACACTGAGGTCCACCAACCTGAGCCAGGTGGAAAAGTGTAGTTCCTGGCTGACTTTCAGCCCCAGCATCCCACGGAGCTTTCCATGGTGCTGATCTTTTTCTGTCTTGTTTCTTTTAGAAACCTGAACTAACTTGACCTGACTCCTATTAAAGATCTGACCATAGTGGTATCCTGCCACAAAGGCACCATGGCAGAGAAGTGTTAGAACCCACAGCCTGAAATGGTATAGAACCGTGGTCTTCAACTGGTCCATACCCAAGATCCATCTCGGATTCCCAACCTGCAACATGGGACCCACTTTCATAATTTGAAATTGCCTTACATGGTGCCGCCACCCATCTGGACTGATCTCGCGACCCACTTTTGGGTCGTGACCCACCAGTTGAAGACCACTGGTATAGGAGATTAGGTTTGCGGTTGACTTTTAGGCAGGCATTGAAAACATTTCTGTTCTATCAAGTTTTTGGTGTATTTTTATTTTGTCTATTGTTGAGACTCCTTTTTTTTAAATCAGTTTTACCTTGCCTTGTTTTTAATGTTATCTGGGTGTGTGTGTGTGTGTGTTAATGTTACAGATTTTACCGATTGTAAACTGCTTTGGGAGACCCTTTTTAAGGCAGAAAAGTGCCAGATTATTGTTTTTTATAAACAAATGCTGCAAATCTGCCCAGAGATCTACCAGTGGAACCCAACCAATCCTTGATGTACTGGTTATAGTATTGCTCTTGGAACAAGGAGGTCTGGATTCAAATACTGGCTCAGCCATGAAGTTTACTGGGTGACTATTGGCCTGTCCAGCTATCTTCCTTCACAAACCTACTGTGAGAATAAAAGGAGGACAACCCCATGAATGTCAGCCTACACGACTTGGAGGTGGAAGCATGGTGTGAAAATGTAGTAAACAACCATTTTCCTGATGTGGCAAATGCCAAGTATGCCCCATAGGAAATGCCCTGGAAATGAAACCAGTGATTGTTAACATTAGGGTTAGTTCCAAATTTGTTTCTGGAAGGTTGTCTCTGGGAATTATTAGGCAGAAGCAAAACAATACATGTGTATGTGGTAGGGGGTATATATGTGTGTGTCTGAGAGAGAGAGAGAGAGAGAGAGAGAGAGAGAGAGAGAATCTGGATAAAAAGATTCTCCCTTTCCCATAATACTAGGACCTGAGGTCATACCATGAAGCTGATTGGTGGGAGATTTAGGACAGATCAAAGGAAGGACTTCTTCACACAGTGCATAGTTAAACAATGGAATTCAGAGCCAATAAGCCTATCTACACCAGTTGCTGAGGAACATGGGTGGGAGGGTGCTGTTGCTTGTGGGTCCCTGTTTGACACCTGATTGACCATTGTTTGAACAGAGTGCTGGACTAGATGAACCCTTGGTCTGAGCCACTGTGACGCTTCTTATGTTCTTAGTATCAGTGTGGTGTCGTGGTTAGAGGGTTGGAGTTGGACTCCGATGTTCTGAGTTCCGTTCCCCACCCAGCCATGAAGCCCACAGGGCAACTTTGGGCCAGTCCTGGACGATCAGCTTAACCTACTTCTCTGGGTTGTTGTGTGCTGCCTTGGGTTCCTTGCAAGAGGATATTCATATATTAATAAATACAAATAAATACATTAATTCTATTTGTTTGTTTGTTTACTATATCTCTATACTGCCCATTAGCCCAAAGTCTCTGGGCCGTTTACAAGACAAATAATTGTTTAGTAAGCTACACGCATTTACATCTGAACCAAAGTGGGACCCACAATAAAATGTGGGCAGTGTGGGATTCTTCTGTTAAGTATGCCAGCCATGTCCTCTTCTGGAATAGTCCATTCCATACCCCTTTATGTATGCCACCTCCCCACACCTGGAAATAGTCAGCACTGAGGATGCTCAGTCTTCATTCCCTGCCTCACTTACAGGTTATTTGTGTGTGTGTGTGTGTGTCTAGATAGATAGATAGATAGATAGATAGATAGATAGATAGATCGATCTTTGGTGTTCCCCCAAGACTGCTCTTGCCGCCCTCTTATGTGTGGAATGGCGCTCTTTGGGCTAAATAAGAACTGGCACTCAGAAGAATTCAAAGATGGCTGTGTTTTCTTCCTTTCAGTGATCAAAGGGATCTGCAGTGACTACAATTTGAAGTTCAGTGCTTTCTATGCCTGGGTTGGACTCTGGAACAGTTTCTTCCTCGTGCTCTACTCCCTCTTTAATTTCAGTCTTGTAATGAAGCTCTTCAAAAGGTAACCCTGGCTTACTTTCTCAGCTGTTCCAGCAGCTAGAAAATTACCTCAGATCGATAGCATCGCACCTTGGTGCAAATTCTCTTGGAGCAGTGGTTTGATGGGTGGAGTGTTGGGAAGGGTTATGTAGTTGTGGCCTAGCTGTCAGAAGTTCAACTCTTGTTTCCAGTATCATTTCATAAGGGCTAGCAACCCTTGTGTAGATTTAAACGGACGTTTGTTCGCACAGTTGGGATAGTTAGCCTGTATTAAACAGGAGGGATTCTCCCCTGAGTGCATGTTTCAGTATTCCCAGCATCCCGTTTCATCTGGTGTTTTATTGAGATTCTCTAGGGAAGTTTGGCAAGTCTGTTTTGATTATGCTTTGTACCCAAATAACAGGGTGTTAAATAGTATTTAAAGACCAATGTATTCTTGCTAAGTGCTCTTGAATGCAGCCCCTTTATGGCTCTATTCCATGAGTGGTCAACACACAGTCCATGGACCGCAGGGGGCTCCCTCCACCCCCAGTGTGGCTCCCCTCACCCCCTATTTTATTTCTTTTAAATTCAGTAGCAAATCCCTATGGAGGCTTAGAATGGACACATTTAGCTTGTTTTTCCACTCCCCCGTTTTTGTGGCACAGCAGCAGCCAGTGGGGAGGGGATGCAGCCCATAATGATCCAGAAAGGGGGGTGGGGAATTGCCTGCCTCCTGGACTACCCAAAGCTGACTATTCAGACATCACACACAAATGGATGAGGGAACTTAACTGTGGTTGGTGTGGTGTTTGAAACTGAGCTGACAAACCATGGCTTGTGAATTAAGCCAGCAAACCAGAATCAGAAGCCATAATTTAAAGTGGGTTTGCAAACTATGGCCCTTACGAGATATGGTTGAGCGTGATGTCTTAATTGACTTTCATCCTAGTTGCAGCCATTGCTTTTCTCCCAGAAACTGCTGCCTCACGGTGATGGGAGTGAAGTTATGAAACTGAGCATGGAGATGAGGGAAAACAGGCGCAGAGAAGCCCCTGTAAACTGTGGTTTCCTGTTGCATGTTTGGCAGCTCATATCGTGGTTTGGGTTCTGAATTATGATCAGCACAGACCATAGTTCAGTGAGGTATATAAACTGAACCTTAGCCTATAGTTGTGTGTGGGGGATTGCTCTGTGAGAATTCCACCAGTCCAGAGCCAAGTAGGGACAACTGAAATTTAATAGAAGATTCCCGACATGTTTCATAGTTTCATGACTAAAAGCAAGACATGTTTGAAGATACTTGGAGATGCACAGCTTCCACAAATGAAATATTAGAAGGGGAGAGGTAGGCTCAATTCGGACGACACAATAAACAACTGGTGTGGGGGAAACAGTCGTCAGTTGTTTTGACTATTGTGTCGTCCGAATGCTGCCATAGTCAACTCAGCGCTGATCCTCATCCACACCACAGTTGACTATTTATTACCATGTTGTGTGGGGAGTACCCCCTAGGGTTAGGGTTAGGGTTAGTCAACCCACCATTGACTATCGTGTCGTCCGAATGCTGCCATAGTCAACTCAGCGCTGATCCTCATCCACACCACAGTTGACTATTTATTACCATGTTGTGTGGGGAGTGCCCCCTAGGGTTAGGGTTAGGGTTAGTCAACCCACCATTGACTATCGTGTCGTCCGAATGCTGCCATAGTCAACTCAGCGCTGATCCTCATCCACACCACAGTTGACTATTTATTACCATGTTGTGTGGGGAGTGCCCCCCAGGGTTAGGGTTAGGGTTAGTCAACCCACCATTGACTATCGTGTCGTCCGAATGCTGCCATAGTCAACTCAGCGCTGATCCTCATCCACACCACAGTTGACTATTTATTACCATGTTGTGTGGGGAGTGCCCCCTAGGGTTAGGGTTAGGGTTAGTCAACCCACCATTGACTATCGTGTCGTCCGAATGCTGCCATAGTCAACTCAGCGCTGATCCTCATCCACACCACAGTTGACTATTTATTACCATGTTGTGTGGGGAGTACCCCCTAGGGTTAGGGTTAGGGTTAGTCAACCCACCATTGACTATCGTGTCGTCCAAATGCTGCCATAGTCAACTCAGCGCTGATCCTCATCCACACCACAGTTGACTATTTATTACCATGTTGTGTGGGGAGTGCCCCCTAGGGTTAGGGTTAGTCAACCCACCATTGACTATCGTGTCGTCCGAATGCTGCCATAGTCAACTCAGCGCTGATCCTCATCCACACCACAGTTGACTATTTATTACCATGTTGTGTGGGGAGTGCCCCCTAGGGTTAGGGTTAGGGTTAGTCAACCCACCATTGACTATCGTGTCGTCCGAATGCTGCCATAGTCAACTCAGCGCTGATCCTCATCCACACCACAGTTGACTATTTATTACCATGTTGTGTGGGGAGTACCCCCTAGGGTTAGGGTTAGGGTTAGTCAACCCACCATTGACTATCGTGTCTTCCGAATGTTGCCATAGTCAACTCAGCGCTGATCCTCATCCACACCACAGTTGACTATTTATTACCATGTTGTGTGGGGAGTGCCCCCTAGGGTTAGGGTTAGTCAACCCACCATTGACTATCGTGTCGTCCGAATGCTGCCATAGTCAACTCAGCGCTGATCCTCATCCACACCACAGTTGACTATTTATTACCATGTTGTGTGGGGAGTGCCCCCTAGGGTTAGGGTTAGGGTTAATCAACCCACCATTGACTATCGTGTCGTCTGAATGCTGCCATAGTCAACTCAGCGCTGATCCTCATCCACACCACAGTTGACTATTTATTACCATGTTGTGTGGGGAGTACCCCCTAGGGTTAGGGTTAGGGTTAGTCAACCCACCATTGACTATCGTGTCGTCCGAATGCTGCCATAGTCAACTCAGCGCTGATCCTCATCCACACCACAGTTGACTATTTATTACCATGTTGTGTGGGGAGTGCCCCCTAGGGTTAGGGTTAGTCAACCCACCATTGACTATCGTGTCATCCGAATGCTGCCATAGTCAACTCAGCGCTGATCCTCATCCACACCACAGTTGACTATTTATCACCATGTTGTGTGGGGAGTACCCCCTAGGGTTAGGGTTAGGGTTAGTCAACCCACCATTGAC
This sequence comes from Anniella stebbinsi, assembly GCA_029215795.1. Classification (NCBI taxonomy): domain Eukaryota; kingdom Metazoa; phylum Chordata; class Lepidosauria; order Squamata; family Anniellidae; genus Anniella; species Anniella stebbinsi. The sequence goes on along the minus strand of JARDYH010000004.1, from coordinate 226,813,906 downwards.
TATCGTGTCGTCCGAATGCTGCCATAGTCAACTCAGCGCTGATCCTCATCCATACCACAGTTGACTATTTATTACCATGTTGTGTGGGGAGTACCCCCTAGGGTTAGGGTTAGGGTTAGTCAACCCACCATTGACTATCGTGTCGTCCGAATGCTGCCATAGTCAACTCAGCGCTGATCCTCATCCACACCACAGTTGACTATTTATTACCATGTTGTGTGGGGAGTGCCCCCTAGGGTTAGCGTGAGGGTTAGGGTTAGTCAACCCACCATTGACTATCGTGTCATCCGAATGCTGCCATAGTCAACTCAGCGCTGATCCTCATCCACACCACAGTTGACTATTTATCACCATGTTGTGTGGGGAGTACCCCCTAGGGTTAGGGTTAGGGTTAGTCAACCCACCATTGACTATCGTGTCGTCCGAATGCTGCCATAGTCAACTCAGCGCTGATCCTCATCCACACCACAGTTGACTATTTATTACCATGTTGTGTGGGGAGTGCCCCCTAGGGTTAGCGTGAGGGTTAGGGTTAGTCAACCCACCATTGACTATCGTGTCATCCGAATGCTGCCATAGTCAACTCAGCGCTGATCCTCATCCACACCACAGTTGACTATTTATTACCATGTTGTGTGGGGAGTACCCCCTAGGGTTAGGGTTAGGGTTAGTCAACCCACCATTGACTATCGTGTCGTCCGAATTGAGCCGTAGTGTTGTGTCCATTTAAGTGTTCATATCATTTCCCTTGAAGGTATTACAAAATGTGTTGGGGGGTTTCAGGACATGCTGGCATCCATATCCAATTAGCTTCACCTGTTGTGGTTTTCATTTTGAAAATATTTGCATTATAATATATAAAGGAATAGAATGTGTATTATAAACAAAATATAGCATTCATGCAAAAAAAAAGTGTCAATATTATCTTAAAATTCCCACAAAATATTATTCAGAACAGCTAGCTAGCATGTTACTAGACAAGTGAAAAAACAAAACAGTGTAGACAGAAGGTGGCAAACTTCACATCTTAATAATAATAATAATAATAATAATAATCATTTATTTATTTATTTCTTACCCGCCTTTCCCTTTGGATCGAGGCAGGGAACAACATTAAAAGCAAATGATATAAAATACATAAACCTGATTAAAAACATATAAAAATGAATACATTCTTAAAATACCAATAAAACCCTTAAAATTCGACTGGGTAGGCCTGCCAGAAGAGATCAGTCTTTATAGCTTTCTTAAATTCTGGAAGACTGTTACGTTGGCGGATCTCTTCCGGCAGGCCATTCCACAGTTAATGAGATTATAACAAGGAAATCTTTTATATTTAGCAATGTCCGCATTGTACTTAGCCCCCATAGAGTCAATAAAAAGGTGCTAGACGTTAGAAAAGCAGGCAGTCTCTGGTTAAGAATATGTCTTAAACAGACGTACTCTGTTAACTTAGCCATTGCCGGATCTTCCAAACTTTAGGCAGCAATTCTATTGAAGTGGCGATAGTGTTGTAGTTTCCTGGGCAGTTGATGCTTCTCCTCTCCATTTGTGCGTCTTTTTCGCAGGTCAACTGAAGAAATCATTGCACTTTTTATCTCCATCACCTTTGTCCTCGATGCCCTCAAAGGGATAACCAAAGGTAAGTCTTGTGTCAAGTGCCTGTCTTGTCTTTGTAGTTCAGTAAGAACATCAGAAGAGCCTTCTGGGTCAGACCAAGGGTCCATCTAGTCCAGCACTCTGTTCACACAGTGGCGAACCAGCTGTCGACCAGGGAACCACAAGCAGGACATGGTGCAACAGCACCCTCCCACCCATGTTCCCCAGCAACTAGTGTAAACAGGCTTACTGCCTCTGATACTGGAGGGAGCACATCGCTATCAGGAATGGTAGCCATTGATAGCCTTCTCCCCCCAGGAATTTATCCAACCCCTTTTTAAAGCCATCCAAATTGGTGGCCATCACTACGTTGTGTGGCAGTGAATTCCAGAGTTTAACTATGCACTGCATGAAGAAGTCCTTCCTTTGACTTCTGTCCTGAATCTCCCACCAATCAGCTTTGTGGGATGACCCCACTGGTTTCTAGTATTATGGGAGAGGGAGAAAGATGCCTCCCTATCCGCATTCTCCACACCAGGAATAATTTTGTGCACCTCTATCAGGTCTCCCCTTAGCCTCCTTTTTTCCAAGCTAAACAATCCCAGCTGTTGTAACCTTCCCTCGTAAGGGGGATGCTCCAGCCCCTTGATCATTTGAGTTGCTCTTTTCTGCACTTTTTCCAGCTCTGCGATATCTTTTTTTAGGTGTGGCGACCAGAACCGTACACAGTATTCCAAGCGTGCTTGCCTCATAGATTTGTATAAAGACAGTATGATACTGGCAGTTTTATTCTCCATTCCTTTTCTAATAATGCCTAACATTCCTTCTTTACAGTGGCCACACACTGGGTCGACATTTTCATCGAGCTGTGTTAACCAGGACGATAATTTCAGTCTTCAGTTTCTTTGCTAAACAGAAGGCTATGTAGGATGCGGCCTAAATATAACAAAAAGATGCCTGTCTGTAGCCATGAGCTCTGATCCCAAGAGATTAACTGGCATCCTCAGTTAAAGAGGATCGCGCCTCCCCTCTCTGGACATGAAAGATTCTGGAGAGAGAGCTGCTCAGTACTTGGACTAGATGGCCAAAGAATGTGACCTAGTTTAAGGTTGGCCATTGTAGGAGAATAGGATGCTGGACTAGATGTGCATTTAGTCTCCTCAAGCAGGGTTCTTATGTTACATTTCCCAATCTGTGGGAAACATCCAAGCAATCCCCCTTCTCCACATGGTTATATCATTCACACACAACTCCTAGGGACAAAAAAAACAACAAAAAAACAGATGTTAAGCAAAAATGGAAGCCAGCCAAACTGAGCTTCTAAGTGAAGTTTGGAAATTTTTTGGCAAACTTGAACATCCATGGTTCTCCCATCTCTAAATTCGGCCCCTGCCACATGGGAGGAGAGGTCACGTTTCTGGAGGTTACAGCTGAAGGGCACTGTATTTTGCTTATTTTTTAGTAGAGGATGCTCCTGCTGTATGAACCTGCTCGGAGTCTGTGTTCATCACCTTAGGTCCTGTTATGTCTCCCGCCTCCTAGAGAGGTGATGTCGGTAGGGACTTGAGGCAGGACCTTTTCTGTAGCAGCGCCTTGGTTGAAGAACTCCCTTCCCAGGGATGTTAGGTTGGCTCCCTCATTTCTGGACTTTAGATGGCTGGTAAAAACTATACTGTTCCACCAAGCATTCCATGATTAATGCCATTCCTTGACTGCCGAGGGCTCTCCTGTTTTATTGTAGTGTATATATATTTATCTGTTTTGCTTTAGTTGTGTGTTTTTTTAAAAAAATTCACTGTGTTTTATTCTTGTGGCTTTATTGTAAATTGCCTTGAGCACTCATTCAGAGGTAGGACGATTCCAAAATACACTAAATAAACAAAATAATTTTTCAGAATTTTCTACCGAAAACAAGGGCTAGAAATGCATTTCCTCCCCCTTTAAATCAAAGTTCCCCCCCACCCCTGTCTGCAGATGCCCGGAAGGACCCAAAACTTGCCCTTGTTAATCCCTGATCTTTTTTTTTTTTTTGGTGGAGCTGTTACTTTGGGGGGTGAATGCTCTTTCCATCCCTGCGGATGACCCATTTCCTTCTAAAGTGAAGATCAGTTGAATATTTCTCTTCATTTATAAAGCTGTATTGCTCCGGGAGCTATACAGGAAAGGCTAGGGGGAGCGGTTTTATCACTTTGAAGGGTGGGGGGGTGGAGAGAGAATGAGGAGTTCAAGTCACACACATTCTTTTCAGCAGCCCTTAATGACTCTTTGTTTTCAGAGTTGTGATACAGCCACCTAAGCTGTACTCCTGTTTGATCTTGACTTCTGCACTTTACAGGAAACAGGCAGGCAGGCAGCTGAAGCAAACAAGAAAGGCAAATAGGATCAGAGGGACCTTAAATAACTCCTACGGAGAGGACAGTTCTGCTTTAGTTAGGATGTCGCAGCTGCCCAGGTTCTTTAAAGGGCGCTCTCTTAATCACTTTTTGTGCAGAGGGATTCATTCAGCTGCCGCTCTGGGCTGCATCCAGCAAAGTTGCTATACAGGCAAAAGCAGAATATTAAGTGACAGGCTATGATAGCTAGCTAAAAACCAAAACTCAGTCGCCAGTCAATATCATAGGAGACTATCATCCTGCTAAGATTTTTCTGCAGACATCTCTTACCAACCCCCTGAAGAAGGCCTTTAAAAAACAACATAAGCCAAAATGCGTTGGGCATGAACAATAAAGTATCTCAGCATTCTGAGAACTTGCTTCCCATTTTTTTAATGATAGCTACCAATCATTCCTATACAAAATTGGGAAGGGCAGGAAATACTTGTATTGTCGTCTTGGACTCTTTCAGAGGCCTGGGTTCAAATGCTCAGCCATGAAATTTATAGATTTTCATAAAGCTGCAGTAGAACCATTGACATGAGGGTTATGTCCCCACTTTGGCTTTAGAAACCCCTATAAGGAAGTACAGCAGCAGATGTGGGCAATGTAGGTAAATCATTGGGGTCCATTTCAACTGTAGGATGCTTGTGGGTAGGAGAATATTGGTTTATGGAAACCCCTCACCACTCTGCAATCCAGTACAGATTTGGGAATAAGTCTCACATCACTGGGATTGACTTCTATTGACATTTGTGGAACTTGTTCCCAAGTGAGTGTGGTTACAGTTGGGGTGTAAATCTCTATGCTTGGAAGAAAAGATTGTTTCAATAAAGGCATATAGGTGTATAGAGGTCTAGGATCCCAGAGGCGGTGTAACTTGCAACCTCTGACTTCCCTCCTTACAGAAATCATTATGAACATAAGAAGAGCCTTGCTGAATTGTATCGAGGGTCCGTCTAGTCCAGCACTCTGTTCACATAGTGGCCAACCAGCTGTCGGCCAGGGACCAACAAAGCAGGACACAGTGCACCAGCACCCTCCCACCCATGTTCCCCAGCAACTGGTGCATATAGGCTAACTGCCTCAAATACTGGAGGTAGCACATAACCATCAGGGCTAGTAGCCACTGACAGCCTTCTCCTCCAAGAATTTATCCCACCCCCTTTTAAAGCCATTCAAATTGGTGGCCATCACTACATCTTGTGGTAGTGAGTTCCATAGTTTAACTATGCACTGTGTGAAGAAGTCCTTCCTTTTATTTGGTCCTGAATCTCCCACCAATCTGCTTCATGGGATGACCCCACTGGGGTCAGAGAATAAGAAAATGAAGCAAAGATCAGCCATTTTTTAGAGCTATAATCCACAGCCACCACGTTTTAGGTGATATTTTAAAATTACACATACATGAGCTTCCAGGAAACAACAATTGAGTTGAACATTTCGTAGCAAATACCCTTTGCTTAGCACACCCTTGAGCAAGAAACACACACAATGCTTTCTGCAGGCCAGCATAATTACATACTAACTTAAGGATGTAATGAAGACTCAGCTGATGAAAGACTGTTCTTAGAGGAATTGTCCCGTTTCCTGCTGAGTTTTCTCTCCAGATGTACCTTTAGACCAATGTTTGACCTAAGGAAAGCTTTTGTTTCCTCCTCAACTATAGCTTCTGCAAGAACAGCTAGAATAATCTATCCTCAGCAGGCACTAAAATCTTACCCATGTGATGCATCCTCCAACTTAAGAAAACTGTGATTGTAACAGATAATGCAAACAAACCACCAAAGAGTACAGAAAAGCACACAGTATACCCCAGGAAGAGATCTAACAACTAAAACCTCAGAATTCGAATCCAGTGCCTCCTATTCCAATATCAAATGTGTGCACTTTAGTTGTTGGGATTCATTATCTGTTAGCCTTTAAGCATTGCTTATTTGTATTCCTTGTAAGATACGTGTGATTACACGTGGCAATAAAATGTTTACATGACATTTGCATACATATTAGGATCTAGCGGTTCAACTCAGTTGTGTTCCTTTTCAGCACGTTTTGTAGGTATAGACTCCTCTCCAATTGTTGCTTCATTTTGTTTATAACGGATAATAGATATGGAGGTGTGTGACAGCAGATGTGAAAAGCCTTTGAGCAGGCAAGATGAGACCCTGTTGGCTCTAGGTCATACCCCAGACATTCCTTTAAGATCAAATAGAATCCTAGAATAGCAGAGTTGGAAGGGGCCTGTAAGGCCATCCAGCCCAACCCCCTGCTCAATGCAGGAATCCACATTAAAGCATCCCTGACAGATGGCTGTCCAGCTGCCTCTTCAATGCCTCTTGTGTGGTGTAGTGTGGTTAGAGTACCAGTGTGGTGTAGTGGTTAGAGTGTTGAATTGGGACTGGAGAGATCCGTGTTCAAGACGCCACTTGAGCATGAAACTCACTTGGGTGACTTTGGGCCAGCCACACACACTCAACCTAAGCTACCTCACAGGATTGTTCTGAGGATAAAATGGAGAGGAGGAGGAGGACTATGCAAGCTACTTTGGGGGAAAAGCAGACTATATATTTAATAATACTTTTTTAAAAAAGTAATATTAATGCGTAGCAAAAGGAAGTAAATCCAGACTCCTGCAAAGATGGTTTTGCTGCAGTTCATTGGAGCAAGTGGAAAGGTCTGTACATACTGGAAAGAGGTTGATCCCTGAGCACATGAAAAGAGATCCACTCTGCCGCCTCTGCTAGGAATGCCATAGGCGTAACCCCTAACGAGATCTCTTTTGTTTCCTTTTGTTTCAGTTTTTACAAATTACTATGACGTCACAAGACCCCACAGTGAACCGATCAATAATGCCACCTTCTTGTTGAATATGTCAGTGGAGCGGACCACGCTGGGCAACCAGACGAACAGCCATGCCGCCGCGACACAGTATGGGCGCGAGACGGCCGTTCTTAGCCTAATGCTGATGCTGGGAACACTGTGGCTTGGACACACGCTGTATCAGTTTAAGAAAAGGTACCTTCCCTTGTGTTGCATTTCAATACATTCCCTGCCATGTGTTCCCCTTTGGGCGATCGCCTCCAGTTCCACTTAGAAGAATGGAAAAACAACAGGGTGCCAATTTATTGCAAACGTAAACTACAAACTTTTATTTATTTATTTATTTGCTGCATTTCCATACCGCCCAATAGCCGGAGCTTTCTGGGCGGTTTACAGAAATTAAAACCATAAAACCCATTCAAAATATAAAACAAAGACAGTATAAAAACATAACATAAAATACAGTATAAAAGCATAACCAGGATAAAAACCAAGCAGCAGTGAAGAAATTAATACGGATTTAAAATACAAATTTAAACAGCAAGGTTAAAAATCAAACTGAAGAACTGTTACAATACTGGGAAAATAAAAAGGTCTTCACCTGGCAGCTAAAGGAGTATAATGTAGGTGCCAGGCGAACCTCTCTAGGGAGCTCATTCCACAGCCAGGGTGCCACAGCAGAGAAGGCCCTCCTCCTGGTAGCCACCTGCCTCACTGCCTTTGACCGAGGCTCACGGAGAAGGACCCCCGAAGATTATCTTAGGGTCCAGGCAGGTACATATGGGAGGAGGCGTTCCTTCAGATAACCTGGCCCCCAGCTGTTTAGGGCTTTGAATGTTAATACCAGCACTTTGAATCGGGCCCAGACCTGGACCAGCAGCCAGTGAAGCTGGAAAAGGACTGGCATAACCCAATTCAAAGTGCTGGTATTAACTTACAAAGCCTTAAATAGCTTGGGGCCAGGTTGTCTGAAGGATTGCCTCTTCCCACATATACCTGTCCAGGCCCTAAGAATGCCTTCATAGGTGTTGCTTGAGGTGCTCCCGCCAAATGAGGTAAGGTGGGCAGCCGCTAAAGAGAGGGCATTTTTTGGGTAGTGGCCCCCCCTGGTTGTGGAATGCCTTCGACGGATAGGCTCTCCTGGCACTTAGGGTGTGGTCATTTCAGCGCCAGGTGAAGACTTTTTAATTTCCCCAGTCTTTTTCGTCCTTTGGTTAAATTGCATAAGTGCATTTTTAGATCTTTGCGCTGCTACTGGATTTTACTTTTTTTAAAAAAAAAACTTTGGTTTTCTTCCGTTTTAAATTTAAGGTGCTTATGTTATGTTTTACTAGGTTATTGTAATTTATGGTTCTCTCTGTGTGTGTGTGTGTGTTTTCATAGAGAATTTTGGGTGTTGGGCACAATAAAAGTGTAAATAAATAAATAATGGAATAGTTCAGTGGTAGAACACTTGTTTTATGTCCCAGTTTCACCTTAAGTCTAAAAATGACCTTGGGTAGCAAGGCTGAAAAACACTCCTGCCTCTGACCTTGGAGAGCAGCTGCCAGTCAGAGTAGGAAGTGCTGAATGGGTGAATCAGTGCCCTGACTTGGCAGCTTAGTTCCGACAACACATCAGTCAATGCAGTGTGAAAACTCCACTCAATGGTTGGGTTTGTAGGGGGCACTCCCCACTTAACATGTTCCAACTCCACTGTTGTGTGACTATGGCCTCCCGTGGAGTTGAGTAAAATCCATAGTGATGTTTGATTGACCGTTCCTCCACCCTCTCTCCTACCCTGGTCCTCCCGATAGTATCCCATCAGCCATTGCTGCAACAAAACAAAACAAAAAGAAAAGAAAACCAATCCCGACGGCTCTCCTAGAGCGGCACTCCCTCTTTTCGCCGCTCTTGCCAGGGAACTCTGTAGCCAGCGGGAAAAGTCCACTCAACGCAACGGAAAACTCCACAGAGCCCTCCACACAACATGCAACACAACAGTTGTGCAGGAACGCTCCTCTGCGCAGTGTGGATATTCCGCGTGGAGGAGTTTAACCCCCAGGCAACACATTTCTCAACAGTGGTGCAAAAACTCCACCGTGACGTTCTAAAACCACCGTTGAGAAACGTGTTGTCTGAACTGGGCCGGTATAAGGCCATAGCTCAGGGGTAATTCCTATCCATGGCATGCAGAAAGTCCCAGGATTTGATCTCTGGCATCTCCAGTCGGTGGTAGTTCCAGGTTTTTTTTTGGGGGGGGGGGGGGGGGGGGCTTGGCCAAGACACTCCTCAGTGGATTTGCCTTCTGCCAGCTGTCACCAGGCACTCTTGCTCCTCCTCTTCCTCATCCTTGCTACCGCTTGCTTGCTTGACAGGCAGAGAGGCAGGAAGTAAAGGAGACGAGGTCTCTCCTGCTCCTTCTCTCCACGATTGTCTGCATCAGAGCGAGAGGCAGGTAAACAAGCAGGTTGCAATGGTGAAGAGGCGGAGCACATCCAGGAGGGCCTAGTGGGCCCTTGGCAGGTGGTCAACCATGCCTACCCTTGATCTGGCATTGCCTCCAATTAAAGGAACGTGTCCATAGCAGGGTTGGGAAAGGACCATCAAACGTCAGTGAGCTGCCGCTCATCAGACTAGACCAGCCATCCCCACCCTGGTGCCCTCCATGTACATTGGGCTACAACTCTCAACATCTCCAGCCAGGATGGTCTGGCCGTACTGGCTGGGGCTGGTGGGACTTATAGTCCAACACTCTCGTAGGGCACCAGGTTGGGGAAGGCTGGAACAGACCATGCCCTTCTTCTTGGAAGGCCAGCGGAGCAACTCAGTTCATCCCCATCACTTCTCCATAAAGTGTGCCATAAAAAGCCCAACACGTTTCAAAGCTAGGTACGTCTTTGCTGGAGCTGTGCAATGACTGAATAATGAACTGTTAAAAGGGCCACCGAAATGCATGCTCCTATAGTCAACGATTTTAGTGGCAGTAACCACTGTGTGTATATGTAAAGTGAATGAATGGATTATCACGCAAAAGCACGGCCTTGTGAAACTTGTATGTAGTTGTCACCGGTCATCAGAACGAATCCTTCTAACAGACTCAGAGAGACAGAGAGAGAGAGAGAGAGAGAGAGAATGTTTCCTCGGCAACACATACAGGATAAAGTGAAAGGCGAAATTAGAGAAACTCTGTGTGGTAAATCCACGTCTGTTGATGTAAGATATACCGTAGTGTAAAATCCTTTCTCCAAACGGAAAGAGGAGTAAGATTACAAGACCTGACATTTTGTAGCAGAACTAACCAGAGAACAGTTGTGAAGAAATGCAGCTTTGTTATGAGCACCAGGTACGTTATGGGTACTAGTGGAGGCCGGTGGCTCTGGTGACTGGTTCTGACTGAAACCCAGAGCAGATTCACCACTCATGGGTACCGTGACTCAAGAAATGATCAGCCAGCCTGCCTGTGTTCTGGCTGATGTAACAGCGGAGTCCTGGTCAGGCACAAGCATACCTGGAGTCCAGAGTACCACATGGCCCAGTGGCCATGCAACCTACTCCTGGAGTGCTACATCTTCCAGGCACCACAGCTGCCTGTTTCATGTCCTATTACAGCTGAAATGGAGTCCTGATGTTTTAAACGTCTGGAACAGTGTAGCCATGTACATTTGCCCTCACTGAGTCTTTCTATTATCATTGTAGCCCTTATTTGCACGCCAGAGTCCGTGAAATCCTCTCCGATTGTGCCTTACCCATTTCTGTGCTAACGTTCTCCATTGTGGGATCGTATTTCTTCAAGGACATCAAAAGTAAGTTGGCACCTTTGTTCTTAATTTACCAGTAGAGGGGTGGGGGTGGGGGTAGGGGGGGATTTGGGAATCACACGCCCAAAATACTAGTGTCGTTAAATTCAATAAGCAGGAGGGAAACGACAATAAACAGTCTGTGGTCGAAAGCCGAAGTATCGGTCAGAAGCCAGGTCAAACCATACTGGGTTCAGAAAAGCGTCAAAGGGTAGTCAGGCTCTCCGGTCCAAGGTCAGGATACGTCCAGGCAAGATCAAGGAGCTGGTATGCAAGCAACGAAAACAAGGCACCAAGAACAATAGTTGCTTCCAGTGTCGCTTCTGGGTTCTGGCTTGTCTTTTATGGGGATGGTGGTGATTGGGAATTGTTGTCAGCTGCATTGGCCTTCAGCTGGCTTCTGCCTGCTCCCGTGAAGGGCCACTCCCCAAACACTCCCAGGCTCAGCTGTTCCTCCTTTCTGCTTAATCCCTCAAACCGAAGCACAACAACTAACTCTGAAGTAGGGGTTTGTGAATCGGCAATAGATTAGTTTGTCCAGGCGCTCCAATTCCACAAATTCAAAGCTTGTTCTGACTTGTGTCTGATTTTGGGCTTTGCACGGGAATTTGTGTGCATTTTCATGGGCATTTTCCCACATGTGTGCGTCAGATGTGCACATTTATGAAATGTATACATTTACCCCCTGTTGATTAAAGCATGTCTGTGCACATTTTTCAAAAGCATGCGTTTTAAGCGGATTTCTCAAATCTCCCCATTTTTGAACGCATTTGTTTAGTTCTGCAAATTGCATCACAAGTTCAGAAGTGTGCAGATTGCAACCACACAGGTCTAGGAGTTGTGAACCTGGGTAAAATGTGTTCAGAAAACGAGCTGAAACAAATTGTTCATACACCCCTACTCCGAAGATGTTTCCAAAACCCCAGGGCTTGAATGTTTGTCCTGTCCTGCCTGTGTAATTACGCCCCAAGTTCACAATCGGGATTAATTCATGCAGCGAGCTAATCAAATGAGATGGGTCTCAATAGGGCTTGTTTTGTCCCTGTGAGTTATTCCAGTCCGTAATTTAATTTGAATGTAATTACAATGTCTCTCTCTCGCTCTCCCTCGCTCTTTTTAAAGAGTTGATCCTTTTGATAATTGTGGCAAGGAACAAAAGAGCCGCATAATTATCAGAGGCAGGAAAGGCTGTTGGCAAATATACAGATGCAGTGGTGATGGTTTTGACCTATGCTTTTTCCTCCCCGGCCACTTTATATTTTCCTAATTAAAACGTGCTAATAGCTTGGAACATCTGGTAGGATTATCAGATACACAAGGCAATGTTTTTTTAAAAAAAAAAAACACCCAAGATCCCATTGGCTCAATGGATCACCTTTTCCACATCAGGAAGGGAGACGGGAGACAGGAATTGCATGCCCTAGTGATGACGTGAATGGGAAATGGATGGAAGTGAATTAAGAAATGCCCCACCCCCCCACCCCCAATGACCATCATTCCATCTATTCAGAAGTGGAAAGTGGCAGGTTTTGCTGCGTGTGTGTGTATGTGGCGACTTCCTTAATGACAATTGCTCCCTCGCCATCTGTCAGAAAGCTAATTATGTGCGGCGCGAAAAACCCATTGCGTAGCCTTCAAAGGAAGAACTTCAGAAATGCCTCAGCTGCGAAGATTGGAATTGGCCCATGCTTTGGAGGGATGAAAGATTTAACTCTGGTGTTTGCCCCGGAGCCGTCGGCCACCTTCTGAGTGTTGCCATAGTCGCTGTTGTTTCCACTGCTGCACCTCCTCTCGCCAAAATACACCAAAAACAAATAATAAAAAATAACACCCAACAGGTGGTATTTTTGCTGTGTCCAGCGAATGGAGAAAACATGTTGTTTGCTCGTTTACTACAGCAAGGTTGTGCAGTCTTCAGGCTTGCAGGATTTGGTTTTTATGGAACTCAGTTGGAGCCTGGTGCAAAAGATCCACAGAACTGAAGAATTCTTTGCCCGTGGATTTGTTTTGAGAATGAGAATGGATAGGAGGTCACACAAAAAGCCGCCTCTATTTCCCTGAAGCTTCCTTAACTTTACCAGTATAATTTGTGGGGGGAGTCCTTTCGTTGCCACTGTTTTTAAATAATTGGGAGTCAAAATCCTTGTCAATCTACCACAACTCACCTAGAGACTTAGTAGATTCAGATCTAACATCTACCCAGCTCTGTACTACAGGCCATGCTTCCTCAGCCAGCATGAGTCCAGGCCAAGGTGTTTCAATTAGAGCTGTGACCAGATCTGAATCCGGAGCAGATCGGGCTGATTCGGACCTCTGGATCCGAATCGGATCGGCCCAGATCGGATCCACGATCCGGTTCCAATCCAGATCCAGTCACAGCACTCCCTCCTGCTCTCTCCCTCTCCCTGCTTACCTGCTGCCTCCTCCGTGTCGTCCCCCGTCATCCTGCCGTTGTCTTCCCTCCTCGCTGTGGGCCAGCCGCTTTCCCGCTCGCACCAAGTGATGACGTCTCCCGCTGCGACTGGCAAATGCGGCGCTCTAAGTGCCGCATTTGCTGGTCGCGGTGGGTGATGTCACTACTGGCTCGAACGGGAAAGCAGCCAGCCCACTGCGAGGAGGGAAGACAACGGCAGGATGACGCAGAGGAGGCAGCAGGTAAGCAGGGAAAGTGGGGGGAGGGAGAGAGTGGAAGGGAGTGCTGTGAACAGACCCAGATCAGATCCGAATCTGAGTTGAATCGGGGGGTCCATTCACAGCCCTAGTTTCAATAAATGTGAGAAGTGGGGGGGGCAGTTGGTCCTGAAGGGAGGGAAAGAAAGAGATGCAGGGTTGGTGCCTCAATCAAAGAACTCCCTGGGGATCTAGACAGTGGAGGTTGGTGGCTCCGATGTCAGTGGGGTGCTGAATCTGTTCCGGGTTTCAGTCAGAACCCACCAGAACTCTAAAAGAACTACCCAAGGTGCCGCCACCTCTGCTGGGTTTAAAGCAGACCTTGGCTAACGGACACATGGAGCAACTATCTTCTAAGCCAACTGTATGATTCCACAGCCCAATATCTACTATAAAATGATACGGGGTGGGGTGGGGATCAACTTTTATCAGTGCCAGAGTCCAAATTGCAAATCTATCACGAGTGATAGGGCTGCAGACGATTTGCATGCTTTGGTTGACCCAATCGCTGTATGATGGGCAAGCCAAACTGCTGAAGGTCAGAGCTGCAGCTCCAGAATTGCAAACCATAAATGAGAAGGTTTGGACCACCCCCTCTAATGCAGGGACTTTGGCTAAGGGGTGAGTTCACATGGCTGCATTTTCCTTGCCGGCTTGTCATCCGGAGCTCCCTGCTTTCAATAGGAGTCGCACGGACAGTTTGCTTGGCTGCGATTCCTGCCAAATCAGCCAGGGGTGTCTCTGAGCATGGCTGTAGTGAGACAACCTTCTTCGTGTTTTGTGTTTTTTCCAGTGTCTAAATTTAACTACAACCAATCCGAGAGCTTGTTCGTGTTGGCTCCTCTCTGGCAGCTCTCCATCGGCTCGGTAATGAGCGCAATGGGCCTGGGTTTCCTGCTCTCCATGCTTTTCTTCATAGAGCAAAATATTGTGGCATCGCTCACAAACGCCCCAGAGAACAGGTAATGACTGTTGTTGTCTGTTTCGCTGTTCTCCTTCCACTGCAAGCAAATCTAGCTCCAGGTGGACGCACAGAGAGGCTGGGAGGGGATCACGTCAAGCTTTACTCCTTAACTATGAGGACTAGATACTTAGCTTGGCTTTTATTAAAGAAATCATACTCTAAAAGTTAAGTTTAAGCAGATCCACTCGCTCAATCAAACGCAAGTCTGAGTTAGAGCTCTCTCTTGATTCCTTGTGTGCTTTTTTAAAATCTATTCCTTTTTAACCCACCTTTCCTTTCCACTTTAAATAATGCTCAAGGCAGTTAACAACAATAAAATCGAAGATAAAATACGAAACAAAAATAAAAAGTAACATTCTTTTACAATTAAACTAAAATTGCATTTTTTAAAAAAATAAAGCATAAGTCGCTAACTCTGTAGCCGATTAAAGAGTCCAGTATCTCCATAGAGATGATACTTTGGATTCCAGCACAGTAACGCTGGCAAATAACGGTTCAGAAAAGTCACCCTAAATACATTGCCTGAGATGAACGTAGATCTTTTGCAACTCCGAGCATCTCTTCCCAGGGGCTGCTTGGATTAAAAAAAAATAAAAAATAAAAATTCACACCTATCAACATGCATGTTTTAAAGCTGTATGAATTACGCTACTCCATTGACTTCAGTAAGTAGTTGTTTTAATGCTTTCAGGTAAGGCTCTGTGTTGAGGCAATAGCTAAATTGCAGGGGGAAAGCATTAGTCTGTCCCTGTTCTACCCCAGGGAAATGCAACTTTTGCATTTAGACTAGGCTGGTTCTACAGCGTAATGTGTCTCTGGTGCCAGCAATGTTCTAGGATACACCTGCACCTCTTAGCCATCCAGCCCTGGACTCTCGGGCATCTGTGTTGCATGCCAAGTGTACATCCTGCATACAACACGCCAGTGGCAGGCTTTTGAGGGCCCTTGGGCAAGACACCCTCAATGGGGCCCCTCCCTCGGTGAGTCTCCCTCCTCATTGTCATGAGCCCTGGAGCAATCCCCCCCCCCCAAGTCAGACGAATTCCAACAGGGATGTGGGTTCTCTTATGTATTATGTAATCTATTTAGTTTATATTCTTGAATGTTTTGTGTGGTGTTCATGAGAATTCAGTCTATTCGATACTAAATTTCCTTGTTTATATGTGGCGTCATGGCGTGGGTGCTTTTGTGTACAATGATTGTGTTGCATCACAGTGTGCTGTCTATTTTTTCATTGAAATACACGTAAAAGAAAGGGGGATGCGGGTGGTGGAGGACTCGGCTGGTGTTGGGAGGAGGAGCTGCTCCCGCCACTGGCCAAATCGGTTTGTGTGGTGCGTGAAGCCGGGGCTTCCTCTCATGGCGCCTTTCGCCACCGGAAAGGGCGTGGTGCGGGCAAAGCGTCCCTGGCAGGGTCTGGAGTGCTCCGTCCATCCACCGCCTGGCTTGGGGCGTCGTCGCCAGCTGTGCTGAACTCACCAGCGCCGATGTGGGGAGCTGCTGCCCAGACCTTCCCATCCCTGCTGGGAATTGAAATCACCCAAAAAGCAAAACCAAACCCCTCCAGGGAATCTTTTCCAGATAGTGCTGACATATTTTCATGAGTGCTTCCATAAACATGAGACTTCTTTAAAAAAAAAAAAATCAGCACATTTTAAGGATTGCCTCCGCAGCGCCAGAAGGACTCCTGGAGAATGGGACAGCCTTGAGTCACGATGCACTCCCACCTTTTCGAGGCAGCATAGGGCGCCTCTGCTCCATCCCACCAACCTGCAAAGCAGCAGCAGCCTTTGAATGGTTTGGGGCCTTGCACTAGTCTTTCAGGAAGCTGCCATGCGCTTAACGTTAAGGAAGGAATCCCGAGAGGCGTCTGCCCCGATGCTTGTGTTTCCCTCTGTCCGATCCATCGGGTGCAAGCGGAGTGAGCTCAGAGTACAAGAAATCGAACGTGGTCTCCCTTTTATCTAGCTGCAGCCCTTGATGTATGCACAGCCTCAGACGCGAGACTCTGCAGCGCTCCAGTATTCCCTTTCATGTTTTGGTGCCAGGGAGAAGCAAGCGGGGGGGGGGGGGGGGGGTTCCGGGGCTGGGTGGTGTGTTTTCTTCCTCTCTGTTGAGCGGGGGGGGGGGGGGGGGGTTCATTTTTTTCTGGGTATTTCCTGTAGTATTTTATGAATTGGTTACAGTACATACCGCAGGCAAAGCTTCCCCCCCCCTTTTTTAGCTTTTCCTTTTAGATCACTGTAGAAATCTCCTTCCCTTTCCCCCATCCCCCAGTTACCAAATTCCTACCCTCCTCTTCCGCACACCGGCAGGTTTTCACACAGACAACAAAGCCCTGAGCCGTTTGGGGAGTGGGGGAGGGAACTTCCAGGCCTTACTACAGTTCCAACTGCCCATCGCCCTGATCTTGCCCACTCCCAGAAAGGGCTCTGTGGAGCTTTACCAGGAGGAGGAAGCCGTGGATCTTTCTGCCACACTTCGGAACATCGATCGAGAAAAGCATCCGTGAAAACGCACGCTCCTGTGAAACCGCAACGGTTTAACGCAAGCGTGAGATTCGTGTATGGCAAAGTTCCTGAGGGCACTTCTGCTCTGGGGCTGAGTTTGAGACCCTGCTTTTAGGCCCATGGTTCAACCTTGGACCCTGTCAAGTAATAAAAGAGGAGGTGTCTCTGCGCATGGGCAGGGTTTCCCTTGCCATCACCAGTGAGAAGCTGCGATGCATCCTCATTCAACTGGGGCCAAGGATACTGGGCACCTGAAGCTTCCTTGAGCCAAATGCACCTTGCCTGCCGGTCCGCTCCAGCAGAACAGAGACGTGGCTCTCCAGCCGTTTCCTGGCCTCTCACTTCCTGACACGTGTTTTAAACAGGCAAGCAGTAGCAACCTAAAAACAAAAAAAACCCACAGACCCCGTGAGAATAGGTTGCAGTTGAAGGCAAACGGACTGCAAAGCCGTCGGCCAGGAAGCCCTGGTTTTTAGCTGCGTCCTGAGCTTCGCTTGTGCAAGAGCTATTTAGGGCAATAATATTAAATGTTGTTGAACGAGCTCAGATGCCGTTATGGCTCCAACGCAGACCGGATCGAGAGCGAGGTCACTTCTTGCCCATCTCTCGTTTCCAAAGGGAGTGTTAACCGCTTCTCAAATGGTTGCCCTGTGGCTCGTTCAACGCGACACACGGCGCATGCTGCAGCTGACTCTGCGTTCGATGCCACAGCTGCCAGAAAGATGAGAAGGAAATACATAACAGATACAGCCACTAATTGTAAAGGAGATGACTGCATTTGACCCTGTCCGATTTATATTACATCACTGACGGGTCACCTATGACATACCAGTCTATGTTTTAAAATGTTGTATATTATGTACTATCTGCTTTATGTCTATATACATTATGAATAACCTTTGTGTTTATTATTATTATTATTATTATTATTATTATTATTATTTATTGGGTGATTGTACTGTTATTGTTTGTTTTATGCAAAGGCCATTGGCCAAAAGCAGTAAACTTGACTGTTTTGACTCTCGACTGCTTTGCCCTTAAGACCCGGCTGATGCGCCCAATGTCAAAACTTTACTAACAAGAGTTTATTTCAGGTTAGTGAAGGGAACCGCTTATCACTGGGACCTCCTCCTCGTGGCACTGATTAACACCGGGCTGTCCATCTTTGGGTTGCCGTGGATCCACGCTGCGTTCCCCCACTCGCCGATGCACGTCCGCGCTCTGGCCTACGTGGAGGAGAGGGTCGAGAATGGGCACATCTATGAAACGTGAGTGGTGGGCAGCCATTTTGTTTGGGTTTTGTTTCCCGGCCCCGCCACGTGGAAGGGCTCTGGGTTGGACTCCAGTGCTTGGAATCCCCGTTGCGTCAACAACAGGGTCTTGCACCTGCACAGAGTTGGAGATAACCTTTTAGGGTTTGCACGGCTGCAGAATTGGGGACAGGAGACATTCGGATACCTCTCTTATTCGATCGCTCAAAGGGTGCATTGTGTTCTCTTCTTAGCTGTTGGTGAACTTGCACCTCCTGTACAAACAGTCAGCTACTGACTTGTACGCACTGTCGGAATTTTCCAGATGGTTCCTCAGAGTTCTCCCCGCTTCCCTCCCGGCTTGTCAGAGTTTTAAATCCTGAACTGTGGATCTGTGGTGACACCCTCCCACCTTTCCCGCTTCTTGGAAATCCTCTTGCCGCACCACGCATCTCAAGAGTGCCTTACCTAAGCCTGGCTAAGTCTCCCTGAGCTACGAGTCTGTCCTGTGGCCAGAAGCTTCTGGACTCCCTCATTATAAAGCTATCCAGGCTGCCTCCTTATGTCAGGAGCGCCACAGCAGTTACCACAGGGGCGCGGGCATAGGCATTTGAGTGGAATTTTTTGTTCAAAAATAACGCAAGGCTTTGTGTACAACCTGCTGTCTTCTTGACACCCCGTAAAGACCCTGTTCCTCTCCTGAAGCTTGAAGCAGCCCAACCGCCTGGTATTCTGGAAAAGCTTGACTAGAATAGTCCCAACGGGTGCCATGGTGTTTCACTCAAACACCTTCTCCTGGGACCCGAAGCTCTGGGACCCGAATCTCACTCTGCCCAAAGGGGGTAAATTTTAGAAACCAAACTAATGAGTAAGTGGAGAGGATCGCTCTCCACCATTTGGAGCAGCGTTCGACCGAAAGGCAGATTGATGTGCCGTTTGATGAAATTAATATTCTTTCAGGAGCCTGACAAAACTAGGGCTGTGATGCTTTCAGGTGAGGCTTTCATCATGCCATGGCCTTGTCACATTCACACAAGCGGGGGAGATGTTGTCATCTTCCATTTGTGGACCAGCTTCTGTCTTTTTCTTTACCTTTAAAGAAAACGTTGTCTTGGGAGGGTTGCAACCCGTAAACGGCGGCCTCCAAATAATTTTAGATCGATGGTTAAATAGAAAAAAAAATATCTAGTCCTCACTCGGCCATGGAAGCTCCCTGGGTGACTTTGGGCCAGACTCTCAGGCCAATCTACCTCACAGGGTTGCTGTTGTGAGGATAAAATGGAGAGGAGGAGGAAAAGGAGGATTATGTATGCCGCCTTGGCTTCCTTGGAGGAAAAAAGGCGGGATAAATAAATAGTATGTTTCCCAAAATCCACATGAGGATCCAAGTTCCGAATTGCTCCTTTTCAACGTACGCTTCACACGACCTCGTTTTGAGGCATCAGTGAGGTGATTCTGAAGTTGATCCAAATAGCTGGCTCTTTACAGCAAGGAGATTTCACACACACAAAAATAGTCACTGGTTTTGTTTCTGCTCAGCTTCCCTTTGAAAAAAAGCCATATTTTCTTCCCGGGGTTGTGGGGGTTCCATGAAACCAAAGGAAATCCAGCACTTTGAAATCAGGTAGCTGCTGCTAGAAAGGATTAAATGATAGAAAGGAGGATTTGGACTGTTGGAAGAGATTTTTATTTAGCAGGCTGCAGAGCCTAAGTTAGTTTTAAGCTCTGAAGGTGGGGAGAGACTAAGGGAAAGGTTGGAGCCGTGTGTTGGAGCCATTGTTGCTAAAGACCACACATTCATGGTGCCCCAGGAAAAGTGGGATTTTGCAATTTTACACAAATTCTGTCACTTGCTAGTCAAGGGAGCGAAGAGCAGTGCAGGGCACCAGATCCCTCCCACCCTCCCTGTGAAACTGGAAATCTGTTTTCGCCCCACACTGGCTTTGGAGGTTTCTCCAGAACGCTTTCAAGTCTTTATTTGCTTTTTTAGGCAACACCAAATTCCAAATTTGATCGAGTGCCTGAACCATCATGGTCCTCAATAAGACAGGATAGATAGATGGGGAGACATGAGAGAACTCTTCAAGTACTTGAAAGGTTGTCACACACAGGAGGGCCAGGATCTCTTCTCAATCATCCCAGAGTGCAGGACACGGAATAAGGGGCTCAAGTTACAGGAAGCCAGATTCCGGCTGGACACCAGGAAAAGCTTCCTGACTGTTAGAGCAGTACAACAATGGAACCCATGACCTAGGGAGGTGGTGGACTCTCCCACACTAGAGGCCTTCAAGAGGCAGCTGGACAACCATCTGCCAGGGATGCTTTAAGGTGGATTCCTGCATGGAGCAGGGGGTTGGACTCGATGGCCTTATAGGCCCCTTCCAACGGATGCCCAGAGTCGTGGCTCTTGAACACTCCTGTAACGTGCAGGACTTCATTCACACCTGCAGGTAGATCACCTGCTTCTTGTCCTATTATGGCCTTAAAAGCGTGTCAATTAACCCCCACTGAAAACCGTTGCGGCTGAAGTAGCAGGAAGTGATGTGGATTCCTGTGTTGTTTGGGCCCATGGTGCCTCACTCGCCCGTGTGCTGCCGCTTGACGCTCCGGCCTGCAAGTGATGGATGGCGCAGAGCCTTCGTGGCCCTTTGCTCCCACGCTTGCATGCCCCAAGTATGGGGGTGATGGAGGCTTTTCCGCCCAGTAGGAAAACTGACCTGTGCTTTGCCCCTGGCCAGGATTGTGAGCGTGAAGGAGACCCGGCTGACGACTTTGGTGGCCAACTTCCTGGTGGGGCTCTCGCTCTTGCTCCTGCCTTTCCCGCTGCAGCTGATCCCGAAGCCCGTCCTCTACGGGCTCTTCCTGTACATCGCCCTGACCTCCATCGATGGGAACCAGCTTTTCGAGAGGGTGGCCCTCCTGCTGAAAGAGCAGGTAAGCGTGGGGGGGGGGGACGGGGGGGAGAGCTTGTAAGCCGGAACCTGACTGCACAGGATAAGGAGCGAGGGCTGAGCGGTGCTCCAGCCTCCATTTCCTGAGGAAACCCATAATAATGAGTTGATTGCCGCAGCTTGAAAAACACGGCTGTTAAATAGCCTCTGATTGCTTCGTCTGATCTCCCGCCTTCTCCTGCCTCCTCGCTCACACCCTGCTTGTTGCCTTGAATGTGCTCCTGCAGCAAAACACCGCGGGCAACCTGGGGGTGCCAGCGAACGAAATCCTGGCCATCCGCTCCAGGGGTGTGGAAGGAAACCTTTCTGGCATGGGAAGGGGGTCTTTGCCCTGCCCTCTGATTACCCAAGAACGTAGCCGCCACGGGGATGCCAAGCAGCCAGCTCTCGCTCACTCCAGAGACTTATAAAAAGCGCGCCAGGGACGATGCTTCCTCGTAGCCAGAGCCAATGGGGCAGCAGGCACGTGGCTTTGATGGCGGGGTTTTCCATTAAGCTGAGGCAAAACCCGACTCAGCGGTGCCAATCCGAGGAGGAAACGCCCACTACAATCAGAAACATTTGCTCGCACCTGTGTGTCGCCCGGCCTGGCAGAAGCAGCTCTGATAACGCTTTGTGGAGGGAGGGGAGGCTAAGAAGATGGCAGGAAAGCAGGCAGATATCGTGGCAAAACGTTCCGTGCAGAAAAATCCTCTCCGGCCCAGCAGCAAAGCCATCAACCTGACAGCCTACCTCCTGTTGGAGAAGTTCCCCTCTTTCTGAAAAAGGGACGATATGTTTTGTTTTGTTTATAAGCGTCGTGAATGTCCCACGGTGCCTTCCGAAAGCTCCGTCATGCCAGTACAAGGGATTCTCCTGCAACCCCCCATTCTGTCTTGGATGCCGTTCCTGACTGTCCCCTGACATTTCGGGAATGGTTTTTGCAGGGGGCCTGAAGCCCAGAAGAGGGAGTAGGGGAACCTGAAATTTCTGGATAGGGGCAGACAGATCTATCACTTTTGTTCGTGCCAAGGCGGTCGGTTTCTGGGGAACCCGTCCGTCCTGTTTCCACACGAGCTTGTGTTGCGTTTTGTTTTATTTATAAAATCCATATGGAAATCCGTACGCATTTTTCAAAATTGCACATTCACACATTTCTTTGTGCATTTGTAAGCATACACTTTTCGGGCTGATGCGCCCATAGCACATTTATGTGCAATGTTTGGAAACAGACGCATCTTTCTTCATGTATTTTTCAAATGTGCACAGCTGAATACTTAAAAAAAAAAAAAAAAAGGAGACACGCACTGCAGGCTCAGAAACATACAGATTTCTGGCCTCAAACTGCATTTAGGTCCAGGAGGTGCGAATTGGGTAAATTTGTAAAAATAGAAGGAGAGAAAAGGCCTTCACGAAGCACATTTCCCACCCTGGCCACTGTCCCTGGGATCCAACGCCCGCCTCAAGCCCACTACTCCAATCCTTTGTACCACTGCAGCAGCATTGATAGTTGCTGTTTTATATGAATGCCATTATTATACATGGAGCTCTGCAGAGTCACAAGCAAAACGGCCATCTCCTGTCACAAAAGAGGGTTACACTTTACATTTTAATGGTGGGGAAACAGAAAAGGACAATGGAAGGGTGCTAGAGATTGAACAGAGGCCATCCATTGCCTAATGCCCAGCTTAAATTCTATCCTGTACTGTCTTCCTGTTGCTCGGTTGGATCAGTCAAAAGGTTTTCTAGGATGCCACGAATGAGTGTAGGTAGGAGGGAGGAAGTAGCAGATTGGAGCTTGCAGTGTACAGCTGTGACCCACAGCATCTGGGGCAGGAGGCACAAACCACCAGCTTGGTTCCTCTGAAGGAAGCAGCTGCCCAGGTGTGGGAATCTGGACACGAGCGCTCCTTTTATCTGCAGCCACTTCAAAGCAGCTTACAGGATGAGGCCGGGCAGGATACATCAGACGGCCGGTGATTTGTTCCAAAAGACGGAAATCTAGCAGTGACCACGCCGGCTGTGTTTTGGCCATGCCGCACATCCCACTTTCGCTCTTGCTGCGAAGAGCGGTTCACCCAACACAGGGGTGCTGAACCCCATTCAGCCCATTTTGGAGAAGGTTTCGGGAGCAGCATTCCAGTGGTGGGTGGAGCTAAAGATGAAAAGGTGGAGCCAAAATACTACCCTGTTGGTATACAGGCCCCTTTCCATCACACAACTTCTTTGCTGCAGGAACTGCATGGACTCTTCGCTACTGAGCCAGATTGAAGGTTTTGGTACTAGTGTGACCAGGATACCCGAAAAAGTGCCTTCTCCCTTACCAATCTGCCCTGTCGCTGAGGTCATCAGAGGGCATGCTCCTGGTGGTTCCGCATGGATCTTTGGCCCGCTTGGAGTCCACCCGGAGAAGGGACTTCAGCATGGTGGCCCCCCTTTCTGCGGAACATCCTGCCTCTGTATTTTCCCATCTCACCTAAATTAAAACTGTACAGCAGCCTTCCCCCACTGACAGGGGGACTCTGGGAGTTGTAGTTCAGCACATCTGAACAGCACCAGATTGGAGAAGGGTGCTTGCTGTACGGCCTTCCTTTGTGGGGGGGGGGGGGCGTTCATATGATTAAACGGAGAACTGTAGCTTCCACTCTCAAATTCCTGAACACAAACTTTACTGTAACTTTTAGGCAGAGCATGAGAGAGAAAGACTTCATCTCAGCCACCATTTTGTGCCAGGAGTGGCACGATCCTGCACCCCAAAATCGCACACAACCCTGCCTATGGCCTTGATTGGAACGCTCCGTCATGGGAGAAAATACAGGGGTAAAGTGGGAGTGTTTTGACTGACACATTATCACCTTAGATGTTGCTCTGAGTTGCAAGGACCTCTGGTCCCTCAGGCCACGTGGCTCTGTTTTTCAGCACTATTCGGCATTGGCTGGGCCCCATCTTGAGTACAGCATCCAGTTCTGGGCGCCACACTTCAAGAAGGATGCAGACAAGCTGGAGCGGGTTCAGAGGAGGGCAACGGGGATGATCAGGGGTCTGGAAACAAAGCCCTATGAGGGGAGACTGAAAGAACTGGGCATGTTTAGCCTGGAAAAGAGAAGACTGAGGGGAGACACGATAGCACTCTTCAAGGACTTGAAAGGTTGTCACACAGAGGAGGGCCAGGATCTCTTCTCGATCAACCCACACTGCAAGACATGGAATAATGGGCTTAAATTACAGGAAGCATATTCCGGCTGGACACCAGGAAAAGCTTCCTAACTGTTAGAGCAATACAACAATGGAATCAATGACCTAGGGAGGTTGTGGGCTGTCCCACACTAGAGGCATTCAAGAGGCAGCTGGACAACCATCTGTCAGGGATGCTTTAAGGTGGATTCCTGCACTGAGCAGGGGGTTGGACTCGATGGCCTTAGAGGCCCCTTCCAACTCTACTATTCTATGATTCTATGACATGAAGCTCCCAGTGAAAATTGGTAGAATTCTGCCTGCGCTTTATCAATTATTTTTGGTGCACCCTCTACAGCCGCAGTCAGAAATTGGTGGCTTGCCAAAGTATTGAACTAGGGCTGCTCACGACTGCTCTAAGTGCTTTGGGTACATCTATGCCGGGTGTGGGCAGAAGGTAGATCTCCAGATGTTTTGGACTTCAATTCCCAGAAGCCCCTACCAGCACGGCCAGTAGCCAGGAATGCTGGGAATTGGAAGTCCAAAATATCTGGAGATCGACTTCCTCCCCACCCTCCCACCCGCGATTTACACTACGACTTCAGCTGTGGTTTAACTGCGACTCCCTCTCTCTCAAGAGAAACCCAGGAGTTGTAAATCTTTTGATGGGGATGGGTGTGGGGTTAGCATCCTCATCAAACAACAATTCCCAGAATTCTTTTTTTGGGGGGGGGCCATGATAGCTAAAGTGTGATAAAGTGCAGAGCAACTTTGCACGGTAGATCCGCAGCCCCACCGGCCTCCAATAAGCAATCAGCTGTCGTTAGAGAGAGTTCTCAGGGCCGCATATGTGTCGTGTGCTCTTTGTGACTGCCGTTTCCTGCCGAGAGGTGTTTGCTGGATGCTGACCAGTTTGTCCTTTCCAGACGGCATACCCGCCAACGCATTACATCCGCCGGGTCCCACAGAGGAAGATCCACTATTTCACAGGCCTGCAGGTGGTCCAGCTCCTCATCCTCTGTGGCTTTGGGATGTCTCCTCTACCCTACATGAAGATGATCTTCCCCCTTATCATGATCGGAATGATCCCCATCAGGTACGACCTGGAGCTGTTCGTCTGCTTGGCTTTGGATTGCAGAAGAGCTGCGGGGCCCCAGCTGTGGATAGGTTCTTGGCCCCTTTGGGGATCTGAAACTTCTCAACATCTCTCGGGGTTCATTGTGCCGACACCTTTAGGTCTGCCTCCTGTCGCAGGTTAGCATCTCTTCTAATCTGCGGTAGCCAAACCGGGCGCCTTCTCTGCTGTGCTAATTAATGCTGGCAATCGGTGTGAAAAATGGCTAGAGACGTAATGAAATAACCCAGCCTACCCCAAACCCTAGGACCAAATGTCTTAGACTGCAAGTCCCATATGTCTCCAGCCTGGGTGGCAGACTGGGAATGATGGGAGTTGCAGTCTAAGACAGGTCCCCAACGCAGCACCCGTGGGCACCTCCAGTGGCGCCCACAAAGCTTTTCACTCCCTGCCCCCTTCTAAAAACATTGCTGCTGATTGGCTGTTCAATAGACAGGAAGCGACAACGAGGCAGAGGAGAGAGAGAGAAAGAGAGAGAGAGAGGGCAGTGGCTAGGAACTGGGAGAAACAGACAGGTAAAGAGGCGGAAGAGAGAGGAAGAGCGAGGCTAGAGGCTGGCAATGGAGAGGAACAGCAAGAGAAAGGGGTGAGTATGAGAGAAAGAGCCAGCGAGGGGCTAGGAAGGGAGAGGGACAGCAAGACGAGACGCTGGCAGTGCGGAGGGAGCGCGCTCCCAAAGGGGGTAGAAGACGTCTGTGTGGGTAGAAGAAGGCTGGGCGGGCCAGGAGGCAACTCTTTCCATCAACCCCCTCCCAGCCTCTAGACTCTCCCTTTCTCTCCTCGCTCCGCCACCTCTTGACTAACCAGGCCCCCACCGGGGAGTGGGGCATGATGTGAGCAGCCACATTCTCCACAGGAGCCATTTTGCGGCGGTTCCCTTCAACCGCTTCTCAACTTCCCAGATGTGCCCAAGGAGCCCAAAAGGTTGGGGATCCCTGGTCTAAGGCTGGAACTTCTAGCCCCACCCCCCCTTTCGCCTTCAGCCCCGCCCACCCGCTGAATGCGGCCCTCGGACCAAAAGAGGTTCAACACCCCTGGTCCAGACAGCTGTTGGCAGTGCCGGGCTTCAGATGCGTTGAGTGCTGCGGAGCACAAAGGAGGAACGCCGGAGGTTTATGGAGACTGAAACTATGCCATATAAACAATAAATATTAAAATATTTCTAACCTACCCTACGTCAATAGATCTCAGGGTGGGATGCAATAATAAGAACAGATCAACCTAAAACCGCCGGAATGCAAAACCAGCGTTAGTCACTCCAACGACCGAATCGCAACCAAGCTACAATCGATAAGATCCAAAGGGTGTGAAGGGTAAATTGCCAGGGTCTTCACGTGGCCCTGAAATGGTCCTTTCGGCAGATCTTCATTCTCGGGGGGAAAACTTAACTGTCCCCCCCCCCCTTTGTTCTTCCTTCATCCAGGTATAACTTGCTCCCCAGGATCATTGAAGCGAAGTACTTAGATGCGATGGACGCTGAGCACTAAGGGCCTGCTGACCTGGGCCCTCGCAACCACGGTTCTCGCCCCTTTTGAACGGAAAGGAAGCCGAGTTACTCGTTATGACGTTGGTTTGTTCTTGAACCTCGGTGACTTTTGTACCACTGCACTGCTACTACTACTACCCAAAGGCACGTTGCCGGAGACCGACCAAGTGCCCGGGGAGGGGGAGGGGGGGAATCTGTGCTCTTCCGAGCCGAGAGGCAAGCAAGCTCTACGGAAATCCCAAAGACACAAAGGTTTCGAGTTGCCACCTGCTTCTTCGTTTTAGGGGCCGGTGTCTCCCCGTTTTTTTATATACATTGTGATCCCTTTTCTCCAAAACTGTGCTTACTCTGCGAGAGGAACAGCGACGACCTCTTCTTATTTGACAGAATTACCGTGTGATTTGGAGCTTCAGGTCTGCTTCCCACGTTCTCAGTACCCTCAAACTGACCTCATTCTAAATCAACGACTCCCTGTTGGCTGGGCTGGTGTCAGGGGCATTGGAGACGATTCGAGGACCGACCAGTACAGGGGCAGCGACCGATGGAAAGATCAAACGGGTTTTCGGTACAGATTTCACTCGAAACCTGTAATTTTCGGTATTGTATTCTGTCGGGGGCATCCGATAACATTCAGCGATGGATTCACGCACAGGGTGATGCGGAGGAAGCTCTCTTTTCAGCTGGAACCAGAGGCAGCTGGGAAGGATCCAAACCCTCTTTTATGCTACGATTTGGCAGAGTATTCCAATTTGGAACAGTAGATTTGCACAACGACAACGTTTTGAACCGGGGCACTGAACCTTGGCAGAATTCTTCTCCCCTTTCCCATATGTGTACAGTACTACTTATGTGTACATATATACATAGCTCATCTAGATTTGTGTATATATTTTGCATATAAATGTCCTGGATTTGATGCCTGTTCTTACCAGTGACTGAAAAGGGGTTTTGTGCAATCAGTGTTAACTTGTACTGTATCTTACACTCCGATTCGTCAACTGTTTCCCCCTTTTTGTTCTTGCTTGCTTGCTGTTTATTCACTCCCTTCCCCTCCCCCTTTCTTGTCTACACATACTGCTGTGTTTGGTCATTCCTCTGTTTCATCCCAGCCCATTTGCTCCATCACTTCTGATTGCTTTTGGCGTTTAATTTTACTGTACAGTACATCGTGAACATTGGGGGTTTGGTTTGGTTTGGTTGTTGTTTTCTCCTAGGCTGTATATTTGTTGCTAGTCTCTGCCCTGTTTCAGTTTTGTAGATAACCTCCCTGTTTCTCCCCACAAAGCATTACATTATATTTCTGGAAGAATTCTAATGCTCCTGATGTCTGTTTTTATATATTGTAGCTCCTAATTATCATCCGTGTATTTTCTGGCCTTGTTTTTTTTTTTTTTTAAGTGCTGTGAAAAATTCCACATTGTATTTGAGATCGGTGTAATTTTATTTTCTCTCCCTCTCAGTGTTCCTCTGCTGTGCAGCATGTAGACACCCCTTTTGCAGGAACAAGAGAACTGAGGAGATTTCAGAACGCTAGATGCGAAAGGTAGCAGGATTGTGCCAGAAGCTAGGCTTTTGCTTGAAGAGAGTTTTACGTCTGTAGGTAGCTTGATTATTCAAAGAAAAGAATGTCTGAGTGCCGTACTATACCACAAAGAATGTACTTATAGCTGCTAAGTCAGTACTATACCACTTCAGTGGGGGAATTGCTTGATACAATGTTCTATGTTTTGTGGGGGGGGGGGTATAAGAAATTCCCCACTTGTAGAAAACTAGATGTCAAGCGAAAATGTTCTTCCCGACTCCTCCCCCTGATATGCCAGTCCTTTGTGTAATGGTGGCGATGGTTTTCCCCGGGAACAGTGTTCAAACGATCTTGTGCGCACACATCCCACTGCCACCTGCAGTCTGACGTGGCACGGATCGCATCCTGCGTTGTGTAGACCAAGTCTACGTTTACAAGCAGTTGAGGCTTGGGGTTACATTTATATATACAGAGGGGGAGAGGCAGCTAAGCTTCATCCTCCACTCCCTTTAGTAACGCAGCTTAGCAAAGAGACGCTGATGGGCTGCAGAAGCCTTTCTGTGGAAATGCCTGAAACCAGCCCAAATAGAAGAGCAGTATCTAGAAGTTCAGCGAGGACCCCCTTGAATGGGTTGGCTGTTTTCAGAGCAACACGGATAGCCTCCCAGCAAAGGGGGAAAGGGATTCGCCTTTGAGCAACATTGACTATTCCAGGTGGCTTCACATGCAGTGTCTTCTAAAGACATAGAATGACCCCTGTGTACTAATATCTTTTGCTCAAACACACATGCTAGCATCTTGTCTACAAGAAGCAAACTGCAGGGCACTTCCAAAATCTTGTGACTCCCAGTTCTATCTGGAAGCTTGCTCGCTGACAGGAAAGTCTCCTAGATACATTGTATATTCAGACATGGGAGTGACTTTGAGGAACGTTGCTTTGCTTTGTTTTTAATACGGAAAGTAGACGTCATTGTTGCATGTGAGGTTTCTGTGTTGTTGCTTTAACCCAGGGCTCTCCTCCTGGACTCGAGCTCCCCAGGGCAGGTAGGACGCACGATATATAGTTTGCAAATGGCTCCATGAGGTCCTGTAACTCATTTCTGACATTGTCACTGGGGTTGTGGCTTATGGCACTGGCATTCCTGCAATGAGAAAATTAAGGCTGTTGATTATGAAAAGGAGAAAGCACCGTAAAGCTTTCCTAGTGCAGAAAGGCAGTGGGATCCATGTATGAAGTATCTGGCATTGTTTTTTGACATACAAACAAATAGTGGGACTACATGTTACGTTACACCCAGGGCTGCCACCAAAAACAGCAGCTGGCTGTTCAGGCATCCCCCCCCCCCCCTTAACACCTAGTGAAGCGGATCGTGTGTCTTGAAATAATTGCTGTGAGTCTCCCCGCCCTTCCAGCAGCAGCTGATGATGTGAACCGTGAAATAGATGTGTGACGATGTTAGGACGAGGGATGCATTTACTACATGTAATGGGCAGTTCGGGGGAACTTGATGCAAGGCTACCATTTTCATTGGCAGCCCGATGTATATTACAGCGTATGATTTGCTTAGAAATGACACTTGTTTTTTTGCCATTGTAAAGGGAAGAAAACCATTAGCTCTGTAAGCAAAGGGTAAAAACCCTCCTGTTGTTACTTTAAAAACAACCCATAAGATACTGATAACATGAACGATCTGTGATTTTCATATGATCACAATCTGCAGAGTCTCTGTGTTGCTACAGATAAGAGAAACCTTTAAAAACAAAAGCAGCAACCCCAAATCTCTAGGTTTCTCATCTTACAGGCTATAGCAGGCGGATGTTCAAGTTGTAATGTGGACAGGGCAGCAAGGAAGGGAAACAGACAACTATGTTTAGGAAAACAAACTTACGAGCGTCCCAAATTGTTCTCATGCGAAGTTTTTAAAAAGCTTTTAAGAGAGGCTGCTTGCCGCCTGCTTGCGCTTCTTAGGGTGCCTCTACAAGAGAGGTTTAATGCGCTTTGAAGGTTCATTAAAAATTTTACCTCTACAAGAACGGAGCGCAAATCGGGCGTAGAGTCGCGTTATCTCCCCGATAATGCGCATTTTCGAATGCGTGTTAAATCGCGAGTTTTATTTTGCTCCGGCCGTTAAAGCGCATTTTCCCCGTGTGAACAAGCGATTATGCACATTAACTTCTTGTAAAGCGCTTTTTGGAGATCTATTAATGCGTTTCGCCGCCTCTCGCAGCCTCCCGTGCAGAGGTATTAGGAGTAAATGCGCGTCTGCGATAATGCACATAATCGCACAACCGGGCGCAAAAGCGCATCCTTGTAGAGGGGGCCTTATTCGCGGTCCTGAGGAAGGATCCTGCATACTGCTCAGTTGCGGTCCAAAAAGGTTGCCTGTTGTATACCTGGATGTAGAACATCCATTTGCCAAGAAGAGCAGGTTGGCCGTTAGAGCAGACGTTTGCTCTGTGATAATGGTTCTCTTTCCCAGCCTTGCTCCTGGTTTTATGATTTAGGGTGCAATCCTATGCATGTTTAGACCGGGGGGGGGGGAGGGAACCCTGGGGAGGGAGCTCTAAACTCCCAGCATTCCCCAGCCAGCCACTGGGGCATGCTGAGAGTTGCAGGACTTTTTTCTGTCTAAATATGCATAGGTTTGAACCCTTAGTTTCTCAGTGCCTCCTTGAATGACATGCATTTCCCTAGAGCATGCATCATATTCTGTATTCATTATCTCTCGGTTTTAGTACTTGCAGATCTGTGCAGCACAGCAAATAAATCAAAAGAGGCCAGTAACCTTACACCCAGATGTTGGTCTTGTATTTGAATTAAACGGGTAGAAGCAGATCGAGGTCCAGTCTTTCTCAAAACATGTTTTGGATCAGAAGGAAACATGGCAGGGTTTCTCCCGCTCCGTCCCCACTTCCCTCTTTTCCTGCTGCAAATGGGTGTCCCCCCCTCTTGTTTCTGCTGACCTCAGCTCAGGTTACCAGGAAACAGGCCAGCGAAGGAGGCGTTTCTGTCGTGGACAGAACAAATTCTGCACTTTTAATACCACTGTGAAGGTTAAGACAGTTAGAATGTAAATACCAAATGCTTTTGGGATAAGCTCTAGAGATAGGTGCATTTTAATGCGCGTGAATCTCGCCAAAGAAAGGGATGTGAGAAAGGTGAGGAGCTCTCCGTTGTACCCCGCTTGTCGGAAGGATCCGTAAACACCCTTTAGAGGCCATGGGCATTAGTTGTTGTTTTTTAACCTCCCTTAATGTGAACGGAGTTTGCCAAAAACAGGAACATTCTGAGGTCGGATTTCCTCATTTGTTTTGACACAGGAAGGCACCATTCCCCAACCTGGTGAGCATCCACTTAGATTAAAAAAAGGGGGGAGAGAATGCTGAAATACTTTATTAATTCACGCGTTAATTTCAGCATTCCGAGAACCTGCTTCTCTCCCCCTTTTTTTTACCTATAGGTGTGCTGGCCTACCATCCCCATCACGGCCAGCCTCCAGGCCGTGTGTAGTTGTAGACTGAAAAACCAAAAAGAGGAGAACATCCAAGTCAGGTCGGGCTTTGAAATACAACATCTTTTGCATCCTGAGAACTTATTTCTCCCATTTTTCCTGACCTAGTTGAAGGCACTGGGTTTGGGAATGCTGAAATAAACTCACAGCTGAGACAGATAATCTACACACACACACGAATTGGAGGTGCTTTGAACAAGCCATCGCTGCTAGACGTGTGTACGCTGATCCCGTTTTTGCTTCTAGTAAACAGGCTGGCTATTCTCTCTTTTTTAATTACCATTCTTTTAAAAATCTGCCAAACCTGTTCGATCCGGGGCGACAACAGGCCCAAGGAATGTATGTTTACATCATGGGAAGTAGGGAGACCCAGAGTTCTCTGCCCGCTAATGGGGCCCCAGTGCCCAGGCTGAGTCCACCCCGGTACCTCCCAGCTTTACTTTGTTTCTCCTCAGAGCTCCTACCAGCACCAGGCGGAGGGGTCTGCAAGATGCCATCTTAGTTTCCCATAATGCACTTGAACGCTGCTATGACGGGGGCTTTGGGAAAGTGTTAAATGGCAGCTCCCAGGCCCAGCTGGGTTAGGCCTGGTGCTCTTGCTGCCATGTGCGCCCACAATAGGGCCCTTCGCTGAGGGCTCCCTGCTCCCCTTCAAACCTGGTGCCTGCCCCTCAAACCGCTTCCAGTCTCTTTTAAATCTTAAGCTTTCCAGCTGCCAGTTTAACAACCTGGCCCTGCTGAAGCCTTTGGGCTCCTCCAGTCTCTGGAAGAGACTTCCGGCGGGTGCAGGAATTGCTTTGCTCCCAAGAAGCACTTGGCCTGTTTAAGGCTTCCCATAGATCAGAAGGGATCTCTGAAGTTACCTAAATCTACTCACAGCAGTGAGCTTGCCAAAGAAAGGACTGATGGGATTTTGGGCATACACACATGAGCCAAGCCATTTGAGGCTAACTCTTGGGTAATAGTGCAAATAGCAAGACAGTTTGCCCCTCATGCATTACAGCCCTGTATTCTACATTTGCGCAAGAGACTTTAGAAAAAATAGGGTCATCGCAATACCTAAGCAATGTTCTTCACCGTGATTCCAAACTAGCACCGTAATATCTTCCATCCATCACCTCCTAACACAGCCAGGTACGTCACGGTACCGTGAATTGTTCAACGAAGATTCAGGCTGTAGGTTGATCCGTTTCCGGCAGCCTTCATAAAATTGGGAGGCTGGCCCTTTTATTTTATGAAGGCTGCCGGAGTTGTCTACAAGCTGAACCGTTCACAAGGCCAGGTCAAGATGAAAGTGTCAATTTCTCAGGCAGTGACTGAAACATAAATTGTCATATGACAGTGGAAGGGGTCACATCCGAGCACAGGAGTCTGCCCGAAAGGTTGGACAAAATAAGAGGCCTCATCCAGATGGGCTAATCCAATCAAACCATCCAGAAATAATTATCGGGGAATTTTACTAGTTTTTCAGCTTTAAAAATCCATAACTACTTCACCTCCTGAGTAAGAGGGACTTGGCACCCATTCATCTGAAGTAGCAGCGAATGGTGTTCCGTACTCGCATGTCAGCCGGCTGAGATTTGCCTTCAGATTTATTTCATGATAGCTTCCAGTGGAAGCTGACCCAATCTATAAATCCGTCCTTACATAAATCCGCTTCGAATTCACTCCCTTCCCTAACTGGAATCTTAAAACACACACACACACAGCTAACGTCCACCCAATGGTGCGCATTCCCCGTTCATACTGGTTTTCTGATGATTTTGCTTTCTCCATCTCATGGCCTAAACTTGTGAGGAAATGTCAAGGGTGTGTGTGTGTGTGTCTGCACAACCATGCTTGGTGTGGAGGGGGGAAGGAGAGAAAGGCACCGGCCGGACTCCTCCCCGGCTGTGTTGCTACGCAGTTTTCCTGTGCTACAGTATTCCTTATTTTCTCGCATCCCTGTTTCTAGCCATGTAAAGCCAGGCAATTATCTCAGATGATGTGCTGCTGATTTTTAATCTTAATTCACTTAATTCAGCGCAAGGGTTTGGTTTTCTTTTTGTGGGCATCAGGTGCACAATACTTGCCCATCTAATCCCCCAAGAAATGCACACTCCTAGAGCTGAGATTGCGATAGCCTCCTGCTCATCAGCGGGCAAGGAACTATTGCAGGCCCATGGCTTTTGCGCACTCTGGACTTGGCTCAGAGTTCACCATCCTTTGATACCCAGGCTGGCAACGAAGCACCGGAATGTAAGGGAATGTAAGGTGTTAAAATGTTAACTGGTTGGGTCTGGGGAGTCTGTAAATAGGTTGAAGACTTGGCTTATTGGGATGAAGAGTTTGGATCTTCCATTCCATCTTCTAGATTTTTTTTTTAAAAATGGATCTATTTGCCTTGCTGAGTTTGGACTCGGGTATTTAGCCAATCAGAGGTTTAAGGCAGTATCTGAATGTGTGCAATTATTTAGCAATTTTCCTTTGTAACTTTTTTTACAGTTTTGGATGCAGTCTCAGGAGATAGATTTGAAGCTAAGGGGTGTCCAGCATTTGTAGTAGCGACGATTTTGCTCAGCGGAAATGCGCATTTTCAAATGCAGCGGCGTATGTGCATTTGAATGATTAATTCCTTCCCCCAGCTTTTCAAAGTGAAATGGTTTTTGAATTATGGGGTTTCCAGGTTTATTCATCAAAGAGTATTTGCCCCCCCCCCAAAAAAACCTACCAATCAATTTAATAGCTTGGTGCCCAGATTAAGACCTTATCAACCTATTCCAGTGACTGTGTGAGCTTTTTTAAAAAATTGAAATTATGTTCAGTCCTTGCTTTGAAAAGATCTGTTTGCATTGACTTCTCCATGTTTTTTTAAAAAAATAGTTTGGGCTGCATCCTATGCTAGTCTTTTTGGAGTAGACCTATTGAAATGAATGGGACTTAAGTTAGACTAACATTGGATAAAACCTAATAGAAAATGAAATGTTTGTGTTTGTGTACTGAACCACGGGTTTAAATATCAGTGAAGAGAGCCCCTATTTTGTTAGAAGTCTGTTAAGAGCAGATGTCCAACGGAGGCATTCTCTATTGGATAGATTCCTCTCCCTGCTTCTTCCCAAAGCCCCCATGGGCCGGATTAGGTAGGGGGGCCAGAGGCCGCCCACTTCTCTGCTCTTTGACACCAACAACAACATTTTATTAGGCAACCTAAAATAGGTTTTAGCCTCTTTGACACCCATCCTCTAGCAACTTAAGCCTCTGGGAATTCATTCAACCGCCTCTCTTCTT
The DNA here is from genome assembly GCA_029215795.1 of Anniella stebbinsi. Lineage (NCBI taxonomy): Eukaryota > Metazoa > Chordata > Lepidosauria > Squamata > Anniellidae > Anniella > Anniella stebbinsi. The sequence continues at coordinate 226,778,916 of JARDYH010000004.1, read as the reverse complement.
TCTAAAAGGTGGTTGTTGCAATGTGTGTGTGTATGTCGTATACTTTTTATTATTCAAATGTGGCATCATCAGGTGTCTGAACATCTCTCTACCATGTGACGCCATCCAAAAATTGGAGTGTTTTCTCCAGAAGGTGGGGAATATAATTTTGATGAGTCACATTCCCCAGTCCAATTGTGTGGGGGGGGGGGGGGGTGTTCCTGTCACACATAAAACAGTAATGTGAATCATATTGGGGCGAATCGTTGCGCACATCTGAACTCAATTGAAATGGGAGCATCTCCCCTTCTGCCGACCCCCTGACCTTTTTAGAGATACAGGGCAGCTAACAAGATGCAAGGCAGGGTGAGGGCAATTGAATCTCTTTATTTACCCATCCTTCCCTTTCTTGAACCAAGACGGCCCAAATCCTGCAAATCCTGGACTCTACTGTGGTGCCAGCCAGGAGGAGATGTTGCGCGTAGACGATCTCAAAACACACTGGGTTACTTCTAGTTGGAGGGATGGGGGTGGCATCGCTCTCAGCCCCCCTTGCCTCGCTCTTCATTTCGGCTTTGTTTGTTCGTTTTTCTATCTGTTGCGTGGAATGTAGCTGGTTCTTGTCGCTGCTATATTTTGCAGTGAGAAGGAGATACCTTATCAGTTTGGACTGGAGGTAGACCCTATTAACGCTTATTTCTCAAGTGGCCAAAAGCAGCTAGGTTTTGGAATAACGAAAGAGCCTCTCTGTCTATTTTGCACTTGCTCTGTTGGGATTTGAAAATGCATGCCTCTTAGCTAGTGTCGACGGCTTCTTTTCGGTGAATGATTTTCTTTTGATAAAAGAATTTGCTTCTCGGGAAAACAACAGAAATTCCTTTATTTGTATAAGGAACTTGGTTGTATTTTAATAAAGAAAATGAATAAATAGAGATCTCTATTTCTACTCTTTGTCTGAAGGATCCTCCTTACTAGACCTATAGAGGTGTCCCCAGCACCTAGGTACATTTTGAGCATTGAAATACCGGTTAAGCTATTGTCTTCCTGTGTCCAGTTTTTTTTTTATACAGGAATCTCGTGGACGTCTTCACGCTTGCTCGTGACTATTCAGAAACATTTCCCTCTGCTTCAGGTAATGCACATGTATTGCTGTTCCCAAATTTATGCTTTCTCTACAACCCTTCTTGGTAGTGTGGGCGAATTCACTCTTTTACTATCCTTCCACCCATAGTCGTAACTTTGCAAGAGGCAAACTTGAGAAGAATATTTCTCTTCCTGTCGGATGAGCTACAGTTAACCACCAACTTGTGGGTTTATATGAAGATCCAACTACGTGAGCCTGCTGTGGAAGGACAGAACCCATGTGAGATAGCATGAAAAGAGGATGGGGCCTTTGCAGATTATAATTCCCGTTTTCTGCCTTGCCTGCCTGCTCCATCTCTACCCCCTTCATCACGCTACACTCCGGTGAAAATTGCATGGTTGGGGGAGTTTTGTCCATTTCACAAGAGCCCCCGTCCTGGCGAGATGGAGGAGGCTGGGAGAGAGAGCCCTGTCAATTGATAAACGTCCTTTTTGAAGGTAACAAGACCCGTACCATGGGAGATAGCAGAGGAGGAATCGTGGAAGGGAGGTGGGCTGCGCCTGTGGCAAGTGACCACAGAGTTGCTTCTGTATATGGAGGAGAAGCTAATATGTGCCTAGGTGAGTACAACTGTATGGAGACGGGGCTGTGTGGATGTCTTAGACTCCCATCTTTTACACAGGGGACATAAAAACGCAGGTAGGTCAAAATGTGTACGTAAGTCTGCCTGCCCGCATGTCAAATCAGTTTTAAACCCTTTCATACCCGTGTACCAAGAGCAGGGAGAGGCTCTAAAGTAGCCCTCCAGATGTGTTGGACTGCAACTCCCCTAACTGCTGGCTGGGAATGATGGGAGTTGCAGTCCAGCACATCTGGAAGACACCAGGTTGGGAAAGGCTTCTCTTGAGCACTTCTCAGCGGCAAATCTAAAATTGGTCAACTGAGATGGAGCAGCGGCGGAATGGAGATCATTTCTGTTTCAATGATCGGACTCAAAGGCCCATTACAGGCCGACCGGCACCACGGGTAGAACTTCGCAATGGAGGTGTGGTGCGCGCACCATAAATCATGCGCTGACCTCCCAACAAAACGGGGGAATTCGCGGCACAACCAAGATGATGAGGAAACAACACAGCTTTTTTTTACGGCGAATGTTTACAGAACAAAGAAGGGTGGATAACCGCCTAGCGCTAGGCTAGAATACTATTTCCGCTAGCAGTAATAGGGATAAATGAGGAATTGGAGTTTGCCGTCCAGAACAGACCCAGAACGTGGAGCTCATGGGTGTACCAGGACGGATGGAAGCTATCTAGAAAGCCCCAATGGGTTTTCTGCAAAGGGTGAAGTAAGTTCCATGTGGAACTTACAAGGCTGCAAGGTGTTTCAAGGAAAGGGGAAAATTCTGCCCCAGAACCTGGGCCAGGCAGCCGGGTAGGAAGGATTGTGAGGTAAAGTAGAGGACACTCAGGTCATGAGCTTCAATAACAATAAAGGCGTGAAGTGGAGCATACTCGCATCAGGATCCCTTTGTTCCTGCCTATCTTGAAACCCTTCCACTTCTACTGCCTTTCTTAGAATACAAATACACATGAGACAAGTTCCGGAGTGATGCCAACCAAGTACCAAAATGCAGGCTCTGTGTGTGCAAAGCCACCATGGCTGAGCTTCTCAGTAAGAAGTACAAATAAAGAAAGATGCTTTGCTCAAGATACAGCAACAAATGTTTCGCATCATTTCTATCAATCCTCTTAGCGTGAATTGTTGAGGTTCGGTGGAAAGCATCATTACCGCCTCGCTGTTCAGGGTGCCTATTCGAGGTATCCCCCCCCTTTTATGTGCCCTGGTGTATAGGAAGAATTGATGAGACCACGAGCATCCTACCTGGCCTTCTGACTTCACCTTTACAGTGCATTTGTCTGCAAGATACCTATCTGAGACAAGGAAGCCTTCAGCAATCTTGCATACTAACAGTGATCTCAATTCTCCAAGTGTTGGTCCTTACGTAGCGGAAACAGCGTCATCTACACACAACAGGGAGGTAGTAAAAGTAGAGGAGAGGGACTAGAGGATGGGTGGGGAGATGGTTTGGCCTACAACACCCATCAACCCCAGCCAGCATAGCCAATGGTGAAGTTGCAGTACGACAATGGAACCAATAACCTAGGGAGGTGGTGGGCTCTCCCACATTAGAGGCCTTCAAGAGGCAGCTGGACAACCATCTGTCAGGTATGCTTTAAGGTGGATTCTTGCATTGAATAGGGGGTTGGACTCGATGGCCTTATAGGCCCCTCTCAACTCTACTCTTCTATGACTCTATCACTATGGGGCAGTATAGAAATATAATAAATGAAATGTGCTAGACTATAGGACCACAATCTCTTCTCAATCATCCCAGAGTGTAGGGCACGGAATAATGGGCTCAAGTTACAGGAAGCCAGATTCCGGCCGGACATCAGGAAAAACTTCCTGTGTGTTAGAGCACTATGACAATGGAACCAATGACCTAGGGAGGTTGTGGGGGGTTGTGGGCTCTCCCACACTAGAGGCCTTCAAGAGGCAGCTTGACAACCATCTGTCAGGGATGTTTTAAGGTGGGTTCCTGCATTGAGCTGGGGGTTGAACTCAATGGCCTTACAGGCACCTTCCAACTCTACTATACTATGATCCTAAAAATAGTCCAATGAAAACTTTTAGCTCAGTGGCCAAAAGAGGCATTAAACAGCATGGAAGGGAGAATGGAATGGTGTGTCCTAAATCAGAGCCAATAACCTAGGGAGGTGGTGGGCTCTCCCACATTAGAGGCCTTCAAGAGGCAGCTGGACAACCAACTGAAATATTTTGCTGGAGGCCCCAGTTGTATAAACTGAATCTGATTTAAGGCACGTTTGAGTCCCTCTGCAGCTGTTGATTTAACATAATACAATGAAAATCCAGTTCAATCCATTATTAAATTGGGGTGGGTGCGTGGGTGGGGGTAGGACGAGCACAGAGAATACAATAAACCACTAAGCAAGGGGAGATGCTGTAATATAAATTTCCTTCAAACAGATGAAACAGCCCAACAAAGCCCTATGAGGAGAGACTGAAAGAACTGGGCATGTTTAGCCTGGAGAAGATTGACATGATTGACTCTTCAAATATTTGAAGGTTGTCACACAGAGGAGGGCCAGGATCTCTTCTCGATCAACCCAGAGTGCAGGATGTGGAATCATGGGCTCGAGTTACAGGAAGCCAAATTCTGGCTGGACGTCAGGAAAAACTTCCTGACCGTTAGAGCAGTACGACAATGGAACCTGTGACCTAGGGAGGTAGTGGGCTCTCCCACACTAGAGGCCTTCAAGAGGCAGCTGGGCAGCCATCTGTCAGGGATGCTTTAAGGTAGATTAAAGGGGGTTGGGCTTGATGGCCTTATAGGCCCCTTCCAACTCTAGTATTCCAGGATTCTAGGATTCTAAATATGATACCTGGCTTTCTCAAAGGCCAGCCTCCATTCCTTGGTGATGGCCACCCTGAGCCCTGCCTCACCACTGGGACCTGGCTTCCCTTTGAACCAAGGGCACTGTGATTCATCCCAGGCTGGAGGCCCACCAACTGTAGGGGGTTGAGGCTGCACTCCTCCACCCTCGGCATCAGAATGGACTTCTGTGTGATTCCCTTGAGGCAGAGGATTCGCTCTTTTGCACCGACTACAGACTTTTTACGTACTGGTGGAGAACCCTTATATAATGGGGCACATTGCCTACTGAGTGACCTCCACCCCAAGGGTATCGAAGGCAAACATGACAGCACCCCATGCTGGTGTATTACATTTCTATGAATCCTATGAATCCAATCAAATAATTTTGTCCTTGAATTGTGCCATTAAATCAGTAACGTAAATGCAAAAAAACAGATCTTGACACTGAATTGTGTCCCACCACCACCACACTTTAGTTTCCCCACACAGGGGATCATGTCTACATATCTCGAAAATTCAGATTAATTAATTGAACATGGCTTGTTAAGCTAGCATGACTTCAAGGATAATGGGAGGCAGAGAAAATGGAAGAGGTTCAGGGCTAAAAGCATCTTGAGAAAAGGAAAGTTGTTGTGATGGCGAGCTTGGTAGCTCTTTGAAATCGAATGCGGGAGGAATGAGCAAATTTGAAACCTATCCAAAGTGGGTGGGGATATGGGGAGGGGGTGAGCACTTAGCACACAGGTGTGTTACAAACTGCTTTCTGCATAGTAAGTAAACTTCAGGTGTCTTCTATTACACCCAAATGCATGATTTGCTGGAAGAAGCTGCCATCTACTGTTTGAAGGGGGAAATACCGATGTTCAAAGACTGCTTCTAAATGAATATTTGGAGCTGATTTCTAGTTCCATGCCTGCACTTCCTCGCAGGGTTGTCATTCCCCCCTCCCCCGGCACTCCTCTTCTATATTTACCAGTAACCTGACCTGCATTAATTAAGCAGGTGATGCTTTTACTGGCTGCTGCAAAAGACCCAGGAAGAGATCCAAATAAAAAGAAATGCAACCTGAATATAGAATCGGGATTTGAACCCCAAATGAGCTTTGAGGGAACCCCAAATTATATGTCCATGACATCGGGACACTTTCCCACTTACCAAGTGACCTAGCAAGACACCTGCTTCAAGGAATCACTTTGAAGGGAAGTGTTCTCAAATACTCACTGGGGGAAGCTGGCTCATTAGTAGAGCATCTGCTTTGCACGCAGAAGGTCCCGGGTTCGATTCCAGGCATCTCCAGGTAGGGCAGGAGTGCAGTGCAGTGCAGACAGTACTGGGCTAGATGTTCCCATGATCTTGTCTCAATATAACACAGCTTCTGACGTTCCTGAATTCTTATGAAAAAAGAAAGGAGCTGTGTTATTGCCAAAGCTAATGACAAGCCATACCCTTGACGAACTGTTGGAAAGATTGTCGTCCTCTCCGAAAAACTTGGAGCAAAGTTCCTCCCCCCAGAGTCCCACAAATACGGTGGAGAATTCCCCACAGCTCTTTGATCTGCTCTGTCTCATTGAAGGTTGAGTGGGTGCCCTCTGGTGGCTTACCTTCCTATCGGAACCATTCTCTTTAAAATGCTCTTTCAAATGGACTAGAGCCTTAAAATATTATTCTATGAGCTACAGGCGTTGTTGCAGAAGAAGGAGGAGGAAAAACATGCGGTGTCTTGAGTGATAACCTTGATGTTCATTGGCTCAAAACACACAGGAATGAATGGGTTGTATCCATTGTTAGCCCTGCTTAGAGTACAACCATTGAAATGAATGGGACTCAAGTTAGACTAACATTGGATACAAACCAATGGAGAGAAAAGGTATTATTATTATTATTATTATTATTATTAGCCATGGATTGGATCCGATGTTAGTCGTACTTGAAATGAATAGAACAAGTCCGTCACGATTAGCTTGTTTCCAATAGCTATCCATATCAAGTGTATCTTGACTTCAGCAAAGCTTTTGACAAAGTGCCCCATGACATTCTGATTCACAAACTAGTGAACAATGGGCTAGATGGAACAACTATCAGGTGGATCCATAGTTGGCTACAGAATCAGACTCGTAGAGTGCTTATCAATGGTACCTTCTCAAACTGGGTGGAGGTAATGAGCCGGGTACCGCAGGGCTCAGTTCTGCTCCCAGCGCTCTTCAACATTTTTATTAATGATTTGGATGAGCAGGTGCAGGGAATGCTTATCAAATTTGCAGGTGACACAAAATTGGGTGGGATCGCTAATAACCTGGAAAACCAAAACAAACTTCAAAGTGATCTTTATAGACTGGAGCCGTGGGCTGAAAACAACAGGATGAAATTTAATAGGGATAAATGCCAAGTTCTATACCTAGGAAAAAGAAACCAAATGCACAGTTACAAGATAGGGAATACTTGGCTCAGCAATACGTCAAGCGAGAAGGATCTTGGAACTGTTGTAGATCACAAGTTCAATATGAGCCAACAGTGCGATGTGGCTGCAAAAAAAGCAAATGCTATTTTGGGCTGCATTACTAGAAGTATAGCTTCCAAATCGCGCTTGGTACTGGTTCCCCTCTATTCGGCACTGGTTAGGCCCCATCTTGAGTATTGCGTGCAGTTCTGGGCACAACACTTCAAGAGGGATGCAGACAAGCTGGAGGAGGTTCAGAGGAGGACAACGAGGATGATTAGGGGTCTGGAAACAAAGCCCTATGAGGAGAGACTGAAAGAACTGGGCATTTTTAGCCTGGAGAAGAGAAGACTGAGGGGAAACATAGCACTCTTCAAATACTTGAAAGGTTGTCAAACGGAGAAGGGCCAGGATCTCTTCTCGATAACCCAGAGTGCAGGACACAGAATAGGGAGGCGGTGGGCTCTCCCACACTAGAGGCCTTCAAGAAGCAGCTGGACAACCATCTGTCAGGGATGCTTTGAGATGGATTCCTGCATTGAGCAGGGGGTTGGACTCGATGGCCTTAGAGGCCCCTTCCAACTCTACTATTCTATGATTCTATATCAGTCCCACTATCTCTCTTAATACCAATTGTACACCCACCCCCCATTCATCCTAGGTATTAATCAGTGGGTCTACCTGCCCTGACCCACCACACTGCCACTTATTGTGCATTCCAAATGGAGAAGAAAAAGCACTTTGCACATGCTTTGCCCTTAAGTCTATTTTTAGAAAGAAAATTTCACTCTCCCCTTCTCACGTAGTCAAAGCAGAGGCACCCAAGTCTGGCAGCCAAGTTTCTGAAAAGGAAATTAGCAATTCCTCTCCTAATCAGGTTCCTCTGCTATTTGGCCCAGTGTAGAGCGTTCGGCTGCACAAGGGACAGACATCACATTTGTCCATAAACTTTGCCCTGAACAAAGGATGCTGTCTTTGCACTCGAAACACCTCCCTGTTTGCGATCTGTACGTGGACGGGGGTGCTCCTTTCGAGCAGATGAGAGTTTTGAGGGACGATTGAGCTGGGAGGTTAAAGACCTTGCCAGTTAATGAGTTTTCTGAACATTTGCACAGTCATAACAGAGCATGTTATTCAAGAACATGCTGGAACACTATTAATGCCAATGTATCTGTCAACAAGGGGACCATGTACTAAATTTACTCGCTGAAGGACAAGTGGGGGCTGAGCGAAGATGTTGTCCTAGAAAATAAACTGCTGCTGCCCTCCCATCTGGGAAATATTTCAGGACGTTTGGTGCACAGCCTGACAGATGACGTACTATGAGTGAGTCTTGGAACCAAGACATATGCAGGGCCAGCAGGGGAGGTACAGCAAAATAGCTCTTCAGTTTGCGGCAGAACCTACTTGAGGCAAATTCATCTCTCCTTCAGCGATTGGATCATGTTTAAACGAACTAACAGAAGCAACTCTGCCGTAAATGAAAGCCAGTACTGGGTTGAGATCAAGATCAGCTCTAGGTTTAAGGGGCTCGCATGGCTGGTGGATCTCCTCGTCGGAGCTGCCATTTAAATTTACCCACAATGCCCCAGAGCAATGCCATGTCTTAGGAATTGGGGAAAATTAACATCATGTCTCTGACCCAGGTTCATTGCCCCACTGACATCGGGGCCGCCACCTTGGACAGCTCCGTTAGAGTTCTGACTGAAACCTGGGATGAATTCACTGCCCCACTGACATCGGAATCACCAGGGAACCGAAGCATGTAGGATATCCAATCACATGGAGAGGGACCTAATGCAGGCATGCTTGTTTCAGAATGCATTAAAATCCATATGCATAGGTCAGGGGGAAAGGCTGCCTGACCACACCCTCCATGCTGCTTCTCCGTGAATAAAACCCCTGAAAAGGTTTCTTGGGGAAAGAGAAGCAAATCGAGAAATGTAAAGGTAACATTCAACAAAAGAGAACAGTTCCAGACCCTCATGCATTTGGGGCTATCCAACGTATCGGCAGTCCTAATTATAAGCTGTTCCTGCGAAAGGAAGCCCTGCGGATGTTAAGATCACAGCGTTGGTAACTTCAGGGGCCACTAAATGAAGCTCTTGAGCTGTTGCAATTGATCGAATCTTAGGGTGCCTCTTCAAGAGCGATTTAAAGCTTTTTCAAGGCACATTAAAAATTTGACCTCTACAAGAGCAGAGCACAAATCGGGGGGTCGAGGCGCTTTTTCTATGCGATTATGCGCATTATTGAATATGCGTTAAATAGCGAGTTTTAATTTACTGCTGCTGTTAAAGCGCCTCATGACCATGTAAACAAGTGATTCTCTGCATTAAACACCTGTAAAGCGCGTTTCATACAACCGGTAAGGCAACCAGTTGTGCACTTAACCGCCTCCCGCGTATAGTGATTTGCCGTAAAAGCGCTTGCGAGAAGATGCGCATAATCGGACAACCAGGCGTCAAACCAAATTCTTGTAGAGGGGACCTTAGATGAGGCCTCGCTGTGTCTGTTCTCATGTCTTTTCTTCCAGGGATCTCAGCCAGTTAATACCAACCTCCCAGTTAGAAGGGCTGGAGCACAGGTTTTTTACCTGTAGCTGGTCCCCGTTTCAATCCACAGCATCTCCAGGTAGGACTGGTGGACATTCCTGTCTGAAAATCCCTAGACAGGTATAAAGACAAACAAGCTGCTCTCTTGCTCTCTCTTTAAGTGAAAGTCAACATTCTCGCAAAGCTGAGGTCTGCATCCGCCACTACAGAATTTCAGCCCTAGTTATTACTAGGGCTATACCAGAGGAAATCGGAGCACCAGAAAGGTAAAGGCAGTTAACGGAGCACTCCAAGACAGAAAGGGCTTCTATGGATTTTCTGTTTGGGCTTAAGAAACAACAGTATCATGTAGGGTAGTTGCATATGTATTCAAAGCTCCTTGCAATTGGGGTGGGGTTACCTCTGAGCATCGGCAGAGTGTTTGTTTGTATTTTGCCAAAGAGGGAATAAGTCCACATCCTCCAATTCTGGAAATGGACCATGACCGAGGGATAAAATTCTTGTTCTGGCTGAGCGATGACCTTATCAATGTTGCACGCTCCCCTTCCGCCATATCACTGTGTTCACCATAGGAAGATACAGTTAAATCCTCCCCCTTCAAGACTCCACCAAGTGGGGTACCATTGAGGAAGGGGGAGCAAGGCTGCCCCTTTCACATCCTGCTGTGCCAGGGCCGAGCTGAAACAGTTGGCTGTCTAAGGCAAAGGAGAAGGTGTCGCAGCCTTGCTGTTTCACATGCAGGAGTTGCTTGGACTGGCAATTGAGACCTACTTTCAATACTTCCGATGGATTGTGCCCTCTACAAGCTAGTTTAGGGGTGCAGGACAGGTGATGCAGCAGGCACAGCCCTACCTTCCCACACATTAGGGTGACCCTATGGAAAGGAGGACAGGGCTCCTATATCTTTAACAGTTGTGTAGGAAAAGGAATTTCAGCAGATGTCATTTATATGCATGCAGCACCTGGTGAAATTCCCTTTTCATCACAACAGTTAAAGCTGCAGGAGCTATACTAGAGTGACCAGATCCAAAAGAGGGCAGGGCTCCTGCACCTTTAACTGTTGTGATGAAGAGAGAATTTCACCAGGTGCTGCATGTCTACAAAGGACACCTGCTGAAATTCCCCTTTCAGTACAACTATTAAAGATACAGGAGCCCTGTCCTCCTTTCCATATGGTCACCCTACCACACATACAAACAGGTGAGGAATTCAAGAGGAACGCCTGGAAGGCTGCCGCTGCCTCCACCCTATATCTGCCATCTGAGGCTCACCTCACTCTGCCCAAAACGTAGGGCAGGCCCTGTACTGCATTGTGTACTTTCAAATACCCAGGCAAGATGGGAGACGTCTTCCGCACAACTTGTAAGCTTGCTTCCAGCCCTTTGAACACCAGTTTTTCCAATAAAGGCATTGTTTCCCTTGCTCACAAATAAGTACAGCAAAGGCCAATGAGACCAGGCCTAAGCAAGATTGACAGAAAAATGCAAAGTTTCAGTTTGGGGGCGGGGGGGGGGGGGACACCCATAACTAACATCTAACTCACAACTGCCAGCATAAAAGCTATCATGATCTAGTGTCCTTTTGTGGCTCAGCTATCTGGATTCCTTTCACAATCAGATCTGATGCTGCCGCCAGCTGGGTTCCATTCCGCAGCATCCCAAAGCATGCTCAGAACCAGCTCCCCTTTGCCACAGCGCTGACAACGGACATCAAGCCGAGTGAAGTTTCAATGAGCAATTCTTTTTTATGAGCCAGGAATGAATCAGAGCCTCATTCACTGCTGCTTCCGCAGATGGCCCACGTTTCAGAAAGAACGTCGGCACGTTCACTTTTGGGAAATCGCTGCTGCCTAAATGCAATACTTTTGCACATCATTGTGAGCTGCCTCTGGGTGACAGTGACACACAGGAGATGTTCTAATGGGATGTCACTGGCACGGTGGCAACAGTCAGGAATTTCCCTTCCTTTTTTATTTTTAATGTTGGGGATGGGGCTACAGTAGTGGAAAAACACCTGTATTGAAGGAACTGTTCACCTTGATTTGAAACCTGTTCTCTCCCCACCCCCTTTCCTGTGCTTTCCTGTTCATTTATATGTTTAAGGGATTTATAGTAGGGATGTGTATCGTATCATTAAAATGTCCGATAACAATACGATAAGGTCGTTATCAGACATCTGATTTACGATAAGGTCGTTATCAGACATCTGATTAACGATAACGATATGATAGAAAAACCTCTGATAAATATCCGATCTGAAAATTTTCAGCCCTATTATATCGGATTATCAGATTTGCCATATAAATAAACCTATAACTTCTGGATTTTAAAAATTAGAGGCTTGAAACTTGGTCACATTGCTTATGGGGTATGCCTAGGTATGTGTATGAAATTTGAGATCGATCCTTCCAACCCTTGATTTTATATGAATTTATTAAAGATCGTTTAAGTTCTGACAGGTCAGAATGACAGCTCGCCATGTGCATTCATTCAGACCTGTCAAAAAGTTGCACGATCTTTCAAAAATTCATATAAAATACAAGGGTGGAGGGATTGATCTGAAATTTGGCACATATGTGTAGCATCATGTGCTAGACATGTGTATAGAATTTGAGATCGATTCCTCCAACCCTCGATTTTATATGAATTTATTAAAGATCGTGCAACTTTATTGACATGTCTGGTTGACCGGGCCTCCATACTGTCATCTTTGTTGTCTGCTTTTTTTCCCCATAGGCTTGCATTGGGGGAAACGTGTGCATAACTTTTTAATTTGAAATGATAATGACATGAAACTTGGGGAGCCAGGACTAGCAATATCCAATCTGCAATGTCCAAAAAGTTTCATGTCTCTGTCTTTTCAAATTAAAAAGTTATAGGGGGTCCCCCCAAAGCCCCCCCTCACTGTAACTTTTTCATTTTTAAAGATAAAAACTTGAAACTTGTGGGACATTGAAGATGGGATCTGGCTGGACATTTGTGAAAAAAATCAGAGCAATTGCTCAAACCCTCGATGTTCTATGAATTTTTTTAAGATCATGCTCATTCTGAAAGCTGGTTGACCGGGCATACCCCATAAGCATTGTGACCAAGTTTCAAGCTGTAACTTTGAAAATACAGAAGTTATAGGCATTTTATCTAAAAAACTCCAGCTCCATAGGGCACAATGGGGCTGCAAATTAAATATCGGTTTTCCATAATTATCGTGAGGATGATATGATTAACCTACGATATGATCCGATCCAAAAAAAATTTAAAGTGATTTCCGATAATGATACGATATGATAATTTCGGGCGTGCACACTCCTAATTTATAGCTCCATCACACCAGCGATTTAGTGCACTCTCGCCATGCCTGGTGTGTGGATTTACAGCACGGTACTCACATGATGCCGTGCTTGTTCGGCTGACACCCTGCCTCTTCCCCAGCCTTTCCTAGAATGCTAAAAGTCTGGATTATTTTCCCTAAGTGCTTTTAACACACCCTAAGCCTCTGTGTACTTTTAAAAGAACCGGGGGCTTAAATGGATTGCATCAGGTCCTGGCAGGGAAAAGTGATCTCTCCCAACAGCCAGCTCCAAGCCTCAATATAAAACCCAAACCTTGCAGCCCAGGCTCCAAAGCGTTTTTTAAAAATCATACAATGCCTGAATCTCTGCAGAGACAGGATTGTACTCCCTCGATGCCCCCAAAGAGCCAGACCAAAGGTCCATTCCATTTTTGCCCAGCAGAAAGGTGGTCTGGTTGAAGTACTCATCTGCCAGGACCTGACTGGAGGAAGAAAGAGAAGGGGAGGGGTGGAGCGGAGTGGAAGAGCGAAAGAGCAGCTCTTCAGGTGAAAGGGATCCTAAGCATGACACGCTTCTGCATCAGAGGTAAAAAAAAAAAAAAAGTGGAGGTGTGATGGAAGTCTTTGGTAGATTCCAGGGCGGCTTATAAAAAGTTAAAGTTACAGCAAAACCAATTAAAACAAAAACATTATGGCAAAAAGTGTATGGCATCCCAGGTTCCGCAGGAGAGATCAGATCTCCAACCTAAATGGGAGGAAAATTGGTGTTTCATTTTGTTTGTTTTTTAAACAAAGCCCTACAGCCAACCCCATTGAACAGAGTCCCCTGACCCTCTGTGTAGAATTGAGTGGTGCTGGAGGGGTTGCTATGAGGAGAGAAGGGAAGAGACTTCCGCTTCCTTCAGTTCTGTTGGCTTCCTGAGGGAAGGAAAGGGGGGGGGGGGGCAAAATAAATCAAAATGTACAATAAAACTAGGGATATGTATTGTATCGGTCTGATGTCTGATAACGAACTGATAAGGTCATTATCGGACATCCGATTACCAATAATGATAATTTCCTCAGGTGGCTCTATCTGATTGGATCCAATATCCATATGTCCGATAACTATCAGACATATCGGATATTCAGACTGCCATTTCAGGTGTTTTCCCCATAGGTTTGCATTATCGGATATCGGATCTGATCAAATCCAGGTACCCCCCAATATGATCGGATCTGAAATTTTTTTATATCAGAATTTCTGATAATGATACGATAAGATAATTTCAGCCGTGCACATCCCTAAATAAAATGATAGAACATAAGAAGAGCTGTGCTGGATCAGAACAAAGGACCATCTAATAATAATAATAATAATAATAATAATAATAATAATACAGTTGCAAAAATAATTCACCAACAACTGGCCATCAAATTCAACCTTATCATACAACCTACACCATACTATACATATTCAGCTGAAACAATCCTGGAAAATGCAGATCATAAAATATACTGGCACAGAAAAATACATACCAACAAGACAATACCTTGCAACTGACCAGACATAGTATTCATTGACAAAAAAGAAAAACACACATACCTCATCGACATAGCAATACCGAATGACAAAAATGTTGCTGAAAAGGAAGAAGAAAAGGGAGACTAATATACACCATTGGCCATGGAAGTCAAAGAACTATGGCAACAGGAAAAGGTCACAATTATCCCATTAGTCACATCAGTCACCGGCATCGCATCAAAAAAATATACAGAAAACCTCCAGAAACCGGGCCTACCAGAAGACATCCACACCAACATTCAGAAAGCAGTCATACTTAAAACATGCTCAATTGTCAGGAAATTCCTGAATCAATAAAAGATAGCATGACTTGGCAAAGCCCGTCATGTCCGTCTAGAAAAACCGCCACGAGCGAGAAAATGATACAAAATCATAATGATGTCCAGCATTCTGCTCACACAGTGGCCAAGCTGCTGCCCATGGGAATTGTACAAGTAGGTCATGAGTGCAGCAGCACCCTCCCACCCATGTTCCCCAGCAACTTGTGTTTATTGCCTCTGATACTGGAAGTAATACATAGCCATCAGAACTAGGAGCTATTGATAGCCTCCAGGAATTTATCCATCCCCCTTTAAAGCCATCCAAATTGGTGGCCATCACTACATCCTGTGGAAGTGAATTCCATAGTTTAATGATGCCTTGGGTGAAGGAGGACTTCCTTTTGTCTGTGCTGAATCTCCCACCCATCAGCTTTATGAGATGAGAGAGAAATAACTCCTTTCCCTCTTTCTCCAAAACATGCGTCATTTTGTAAACCTCTATCATGTCTCCCTCCATTCGCTTTTCCTCTGAGCAAGACAGTCCTAGCCCCAGATGTTGTACACTTGTGGCTGTTTATTACTTTTCCAAATCTGACCTTTTCAATGGCCACCTCACCCTGCCTTGTGGGAGGGACTGGTGTAAATATAAGAACCTAAGATAAGCCCTGAAGGACCAAACCAAAGATGAACCCTGTGGCCATTTTGTCCAGCCTCCACCCCATCCATTTCCCACAGATGTTGCTGCCAAGTCTTGAGACAGGGACCTATATTCTGTCTCAGCTACTTCTGGGCAACCAGTTGGCCTACAGGAGCCCTGAGCGACGATGGGGTGTGTGTGTACGTACTGATGCGCTCTTGACGTAGTTGCCAACACAAGCGTGCAAGAGGTGGTTGCCAGACATCTCTGCTCTGGCTTCATTTGCAAAGGCCTCACCTCAGGGACTCCCTTTCCTAATTCTCCTGCATTCTAGCTTAAAAGAAAAACTGGACGCTGTGTTCTAATTGCGTCCTGCTGCCGGGCAAGGAACGGAGCGGAATAATTGCCTGGGCGATTTTACATAGAATGGTAACGTTCTACCTTTTATCCTTAATGCTTGTATTGGCCTGTCCACTTGAGAAGCCATTTCCGTCACTCAATCCCTTTCCCCTGTTTTCGTTATGCCTCACTGACACCAGACAAAGCATATCTTTGCATCTTTTAGCTGTAAGATACCAGGGTGACCAGATACAAAAGAGGGCAGGGCTCCTGCAGCTTTAACTGTTGTGATGAAGAGAGGATTTCACCAGGTGCTGCAGGCATCCAAATGACACCGGCTGTAATTCCCTTCTCTATACAACTGGTAAAGATACAGGAGCCCAATCCTCCTTTCCATAGGGTCACCCTATGTAACATTTAAGAAATGACTGTCCAGAGCATGTCCAGCATCCCCGTGATTTTGGGCTCACTGAACACAGGAAGCTGCTTTCTACTGAGTCAGACCTTTGGTCTATCTAGCCCAATATTGCCAACACTGGCTGGCAGCAATGGTAGTCAGTGTCCACAAGGTTTCAGACAGGATTATTCCCCAGCCTGGAGACACTGGGGATCGAACCTGGGACCTTCTGCATGCAAGGCAGGAGCCCTACCACTGAGCCACAGCCTCTCCTATTGGCTGGAATGATGGCTAGTTAGTAGGGATTGGCTGTGGGACTGTGCCTTGTTATAATGCAGGCAGGCCACACCCCTGACATGAGTACAGGATGGCACCAGCAGGTTTTGAGGCATGGGAGCTCAGCTTGGTGGCACAACCAGGCCAGCCTACAAGTCACTGCTGGGTAACCAGCTTCAGCTGTTGGGCAGTATAGCAAGGTAACTAACCAATTCATTAAATAAATAAAACCAGATCTTGGGTTATTGGGGGGGGGGGGGACAGACTAACCTGCCTAACCTTTTGTGGTAGCTCCCTTAAGCAGCGGAGGCTGGTGACTCCAGGATCAATCGGGCGGTGAATCCTCTCTGGATTTCAGTCAGAACCAATCTGAACTCCAAAGGTGCTCTCCATCTTGGACAGGAACGAAACTGGAGGGTCACACCATCATCTAAAGAACTTGTAAACAACTATGACTAAGGAATCACGAGTGCACAATAAGTGCCTCGTGTAGAAAAGCATCAAGACACATGGGAGGTGGGGTGGGGAAGAGTCCAGCACTCTGTTCATGCAGTGGCCAACCAGCTGTCGACCAGAGACCAACAAAGCAGGACAAGATGCAACAGCAGCCTCCCGCCCATGTTCCCCAGCAACTGGTGCATATAGGCCTACTGCCTCAGATACTGGAGGTAGCACATAGCCATCAGGGCTAGTAGCCATAGATAGCTTTTTCCTCCAGGGATTTATCCAACTCCCTTCTAAAGCCATTCAAATTGGTGGCCATCACTACATCTTGTGGCAGTGAATTCCATGCTTTAAGTACGTGCTGTGTGAAGAAGTCCTTCCTTTTATTTGTCCTTACTCCCTTACCAATCTGTTTCATGGGATGAAACCGGGTTCTAGTATTATGGGAGAAGGAGAAAAATGTCTCCCTACCCACATTCTCCACAACACGCATAATTTTGGACGCCTCTATCAGGTCTCCCCTTAGCCTCCGTTTTTCCAAGCTAAACAATCCCAGGTGTTGTAACCTTCCCTCATAGGGGAGATGCTCCAGCCCCTTGATCATTTGAGTTGTCCTTTTCTGCACTTTTTCCAGCATTATAATATCTTTTTTTAGCTGTGGTGACCAGAGCTGTACACAGTATTCCAAGTGTGTTCGCACCATAGATTTGTACAAAGGCAGTATGATACTGGCAGTTTTATTCTGAATTCCTTTTCTAATAATGCCTAACATGGAGTTTGCTTTCTTTACAGCTGCTGCACGCTGGGTTGACTTTTTCATTGAGCTGTCCGCCACAACCCCAAGATCTCTTTCTTGTTCGGTCACTGCCAGCTCAGGTCCCATCAGGGAGATTTTTCAACATTGCTGCCTGCATTTTTGGACTCTCCTTGGGCACATGGCTATGGGGGGCTGTCATGATGAGCAGCGGCCCTTCAAATGTGCCGCTACTCCACTGTCCACCGTTGCCTTGTTAATAACCCTGATCCTGTTAGACTTATGACTTCTCTTTGGCTATGGCCCTGGTGCAGTGACACAGATAAAAATATGGGACAGCCGTTTGGAAATCCAAAGCTAGAAACCTTAGCTTAACCCTATACACAACACTATTGTTGTATTATGGTGCTCTGTGACAGACATGGACTACGGAAACTTGAATTCAAATCCGCACTGAGACATTCTCTCTCTCTCTCTCTCTCTCTCTCTCTCTCTCTCTCTCTCTCTCTTTGCCCAACATATGTTGCAGGATTCTGCTTTCGGAGGCAGGCTAAAACTTTTCTGTTTCAACAGGCCTTTGGGGAGTAATTCAGACCTTTGTGGATGTACTGCTAATAGTTTGGATTTTTAAAATTATGTGTATTTAAAATGTTTTTAAATGTTTTAAATATTTTGAAATTGTACTACATTTAATTATATTTTTAATTTCTGTATATCACTATTTGTTTTAACTGTACATTTTTTAAATTTGTAAGCTGCCTTGGGTCCCATTATTGGGAGAAAGGCAGGATATAAATAAATATAATAATAATAAGAGAAGATGGGATGGGTTCCTCAAGCTCTGTGGAGGAAAGATGAGCTATAAATAAATATGATAAATCATCTCTAATTCTCCAAACAGTTTGGATGTTCTGCAAGCCATATGGGATAGATGAATCATGTCGTACATATTAAAGAGATAACAAAATACATGGTAATAAGTCAGGATATTTTTGGGTCCACATCTTAGCTTCCACTTCCTCTCCTCTGGTTTCTAATCAGAAAAGCTCTTGGCAAACAGCCAATGCTCACAACAGGAGACCACGACTGTATTCTTAATGGATGTCGTTAAGGCGGAGTAGGGAATGACTCCTTCTGTCTCTCTTGGCTTGAACAGATCCTTGAGAAATAGGTTTGCTCGTTCTCTGTCTTTATGCCTCTGATTTACTAATGGTCTGATCCAAGCCATCTTCTATTATGGATTGGGAAGAGGTCCTACTGGGAGGCCCCTTCTTTACAATGGCTCTTACCGGTTAAAGAATCACTGATGGACTGCTACCTAACATGCCCCAGACTCTCAACCTGCTTAGGGAGCCTAGCTGAGCCCTCTTGACATGGATCCGTCCCTTCTGCCCAGTCCTAGGAAAAGAATAAAATGAAAGGTGCTTTGTATTTCTTTGCCGTAATGCCCAAAAACACAGAACTCAACAAAACAAAACAAAAACGTGTGAAAATCCTAAAAAATAGACATGGTAGTTTTGTAACCACGGGGACCTTTGCATGGGAAAGAGTTTAATGAGAAGTAAACAATGCAGGCAGATGTCCAATTTTTAAAAAACAAGAGTTTATTTGTTGAGAGGAGGGGGAAACCAAGGGAAGGTAACAAAAACACACACACAATTGCAAATAAAATTTAAAAATTCAATCTAATGCAGCTAGTTACATGTTACCTACTTGAGTAGAGTCTTGGGTTCCAGAGAATCCAGAGCTGATTGTAGAGAGGGTGGTATGAGAAACAGCAATTTGGTCTCCAGTTACATGATATATGGAAGGTACTCAGGGAGTGAGCAAACTTACCTGCATGAGAATCTGAGTTCAGCAGGAGCCGCCCCCTTAGCACAGACGGATTGTTGTTTTGCCCAATAATGTGATAGCTGCCATTTCTGATGTCAGGAGTCTAGCCAGCAAATCAAAAAATTACTTTGTGGTTGGACCTACCTTCTTAAGGACTCTAAACTTACATCTCAAAAGGCTGGAGCAGTTTGAACCAATTAGTGTATTCCTCAAAAGAGCTTAATTTTTGAATCCGTATTGGGGAGGAAAGAAATGAAATAAACGTATTCAGGCATGCCAGCATGACGCCAACGTACCGGATGTTCTAGTGTGCACTCTTGAGATAGATCAGAATATAGGGGTTTGTCACACCCACTACGGCAAATATATTCCTGCTGCCTTGTATCGTGGCGAAAGATGGTTGGCAACCTAGCCTCCATTTTAGGTAGTCCCAAAGAGCTAGCAAATTCAGGAGGGTTTTTTTCCATCTTGTAAGCCACTGTACATTTAGGGAGGCACATCTTGTCAGGGAACTGGGCAATGCTGTGGTAGTGGTCCCTGGGCAACCAACTGTTAACAACCAAATGCTGTGTAGCCTCCCTTTCACTATCCAGCTTTGCTGCTCCATGAGTGACATAGGCCCTTTCTACATCATAGGGGTGTAGAGGGAGGAAGGGAGGGAGGGAGGGCGATCCCAGGAGTACCTAATACACACCATCGGCACACAGTGAGGGAGAGAGGGTGATCCCGGAAGTACCTAATACACACCATCGGCGCACAGGGACCAGCTGGGGACCATCCCAGGCAAACAGCCTGGTGTAGAAACGGCCATAAAAGCAGGAAGGGCAGATGAGGAACTCAGTCCAGTCCAGCAGGCAACAATCATCCACAGCTCCTAGGCAGCTCAGTATAGACTGGGCGGCTCAATACAGACTCCATATAGACTGAGCTCCTAAGCAATATGGAGCTTTCTGACCTTGCCAAGTTCTAACACTGGCTGCAGGAAGAACTCAGGATTAGACCCACAGACCTGAGACTCTGGAGAGGCAGGAGCACTCGGGGTAGACAATGCTGAGCTAGACAGAGCAATGGTTTGACTCAGTGATGCAACACGGCACGCTACTTGGATCCCTTGAAAACCCATGAGCAGAAGGAAGGCACCTCTTTCTGATTTGGGGGGAAATCCCCTGCTCCCTCTTCTGCCTGCCTCCTATGTTCTGGATGATCTCCCAACCAGGGCTGGAATCAAGGGATGGCATGGTTGGGTACCTGCCGAGGGCCCATACCCCTTGGTGTAGACCTGCCAAGGTCCCCCGTTCCCTGGACTTGCCCCTCCTCTTCATCGCTGCAACCCGCTTGTCCACCTGCCTCTCACTCTGGCGCAGACACTGATGGTATCGAGAAAGAGATGCCCACTGCCTGCTTGCTTCTTGGCCCACTTCCTGGCAAGCAAGCAGGTGGTAGCAAGGAGGAGAGAGAGGAGGAGGAAGAGGAACAGCAGTTGGTCACAATGATGGTGGGAAGGCAGACTCACAGAGGGAGGGGGCCCATGGATGGGGTCTCGCCCCTCAAAAACCTGGAGCTGGCACTGCTCCCAACCTTCTGGAGAGGCTTTGGGCTGTGCACAGGGCTGTGCGGGGGGGCAGGGGGTCCTGTGGACCCGGGGTCCACGATTTTGAGGGGGCACTCCGACGAGGAGTTCCCCCCAAGCTTACGCTACTGCTTCCGTAGCATAAGCAGCCCATCGAGAAGCAAGGAGTCCACCTTGCGGAAACAGCGCAGAAGCCGGCCGTTGTGAGATTCTGAATGTGAAGAAGTGATGTCTTACATCTCGAATAGAAGTGCTTCCCATTACCTTTTTTATAAATCATTCTAGTTCGTATATGTATTTAGCACGGAATCAGTGCCACTGATTAAAAAATACTTAATGAGCAGTTTGAAATGGGAGGGGGGGAACACACTTCCCGTCTGGCCTGGGCGTATGACCAGCTCTGCACAGCCCTGGCCATGCAGGGGCCTTCAGGGAGAGGAGGGGATGGGAAAACCCAAACTTCCTTCCACTCCTGCTTCTTGGAATCAAAGCCAGTGGCTCAATTCGGACGACACGATAGTCAATGTTGGGTTGACTAACCCTAACCCTCACGCTAACCCTAGGGGGCACTCCCCACACAACATGGTAATAAATAATCAACTGTGGTGTGGATGAGGATCAGCGCTGAGTTGACTATGGCAGCATTCGGATGTCACAATAGTCAAAACAACTGACGATTGTTTCCCCCACACCAGTTGTTTATTGTGTCGTCCGAAGTGTGTGTGTTTCATGCCACACATGTGATTAAAAACAACAACACACCTTGTATCTCCTCCAAGCATTTCAAGGTGCAATCCTATGCAAGTTTAGGCAGGGAAAAGGGCCCTACAACTCCCAGCGTTCCTCAGCCAGCCGTGCTGGGCCCTACGTGAGTTTGCAACCTGGCTCTGTAATCTATAAAACAAGGATAGGCGACGTTTCCCTGAGGCTCATCCCTTCTCTGGTGCTTATGATACAAGCCAGGCAGCTTCTATACATTGTTCGAACACCCTCGTGAAACTCTCACTTATCTCATTGTGTTTGCTGATGTTCAGCTTAACACGACTTGGATGCTGTCAGAAAAAGAGGCACGGGAACTTATCTGGAGGAAGGTGGCTGATTGTTCTCCACTGTTTTTTCTGCAGGAGGGGATATAAGTGAGGTAGAGCTCCGGGTCTACAGGCAGAAGGTAGGGCATGGAAAGAAACCACGGAGAACCACTTCTGCCTGTCAGCATCGACAATACTGGTCTGACTCAGGGCTCCTCTGCATCTGCAGCCCTTTGGTGAGTAGGGAAGGATGATAATGGAGTTTTCCACTTCTGGGATCATCCTTCATGGTCCACACACCAGTGAGTTGTCCCAGAGGTAAAGAGGGACGTTCCAGGATGCCATTTTTTTTTTTAAAAAAAGAGATATTTGCGCAATTGCGCAGCCGCGATCCTGCGCTAAGGAACAATTTAAAAAAATAAATAAATAAACCAGCACAACAAACTCTGCACTGGAAGACACCAAGCACCATCCCAAAGATGGCAAAAGTGCTGTCCCGCTCATCCCCAATGCCCCGGACTCCCCCCGCACAGCTCCGTGCCCGTTTCCTGAGCCCCGCTACTCGTGGGGAAGAGGGAGGATCCCAGGAGGGAGAGCCACACTGCCTGTGGAGCTCAGGATGGTCCCGAGATGGTGGGGGAAGCCGGGGAAAAAGCAGTCCCAGCTACCCCAGAAGAACTGAGAGCTTGTCCTGGATTCACCCCGGGATCAGCCCTGCGTCATGTGGACATGCAGGGACGACCTCGAGACCACCCTGGGATCAATGGCAGTTGTAGATTAGGCCTCAGTATCAGGCAGCTTCCTCTGTTTCTAAAGCAGCTTGCTAAAGTTAAAATGCAGAACAAACAAACAAATAATGCAAACAAATGCAGCCCATTTCAAAGAGCAGCCTGACTTAAAGCAGAATACATCAGATTAGCGACTAAAATTCAAGGTACACTCAAAAACACATTGCTTGTCTACCGATTTGCTTCTTCTGAGACAGGGATGGAGAATGTGTGTGTTTGTGTTTGTGTGTGTGTGTGCCCCTTCAAGATGTCGTTGGACTGCACCTTCCATCATCCCTGACCACTGGCCATGCTGGCTAGGGCAGATGGGAGTTGTAGTCCAACCACATCTGAAGCGCTACACGTTTCTATGCCTGGTGCTATCATCCAAGCACAAACAATCACTTGGTAAGATGAAACCTGGATGCGTTTTCTAAAAGGCCCCTCTGGAATCCACATTATTTTGAAACACTTCTGCCTCCTTCTTAAAGAAAGAACCATTTCTGGTTGTCAATCAAAACATGCTCAGAGGGGAAAGAAAATCAGGGAAATATACTCAAACTACTGGCCTTGGTAGTGGGGATTTGTATTATCTCAGAGTCATTCTCCATTTTAATATTACTTCACATTCTTTTTGGCTCAGTATTAGCATTGGAAATAGGTTATTGAATGGAGATTTGGCTTAGATTCAGTCCTGGGGAAAGACACAGGAGGTGGGTGCATATAGAAATCAATATACCATAGGTTTTACAAAGCCCTTTTCTCTGTGACATGCTGAAATATCATTTCTGGGGTGAGTTTTTGGTTCATTTTTAAAACTGATTTTAAAAGAAAGAGGATAGATAATTCATGTAGGAGGAAAGGGGAAAGCTAAATGTCTAATGACTAATAAATCTTATGAAAACTTACCTAGGAGTAAGTCCCATTGAACTCAATGGTACTAACTACCGAGCAGAAATGGATAGGAATGCACTGTAAGACAACATAAGAAAATAATTTTAAAAATGCATTGAAATAATAAAGATGAATTTTTGGAGATTCAGAAATTCTGTACACAAAATTCATAGCAGGTTTCCCGTAATCTAAAATTTCCCTGTATTTAATGCTGGACGTTGGATATGCTGATAAAATTTACCAAATTTATGCAGCTCCCATATCTTGCTAATGAACTCATTCCTTCTCCGTTTCAGGTGTGTTTTCTGATACTTTGTGTATACACTCTGAACAGAAACAAGAGTGGGTCTCGGTTTTCTTGAAGATGGAGGATTGTATTGTATTGTATTGTATTGTATTGATCATATAACCACTGTTTCCCAAAACCTACCAATATGATCTTGGTGTAAATTTCCAGAGAGCTTGCCGTGTTAGTCTATTGCGGCAAAAATGACATTGTCTTGTAGCACTTTAAAGACTAACTAAAGACTTCTGATACTTCTGCCAGAATACATTTTTTGTCGGCCTTTAAAGTGCCGCAAGATTCTTGGTTGGTTTCCCTGTTGTTCCTGAAAGCGATCCCAAACGAACTGCCCTTGAGATTTACGGCATCGAGAACGAATGCAATACGTACACCCCGGACGACAGTAGAGATTGTTATGATGGCAATATGTTCCCCCTTTGATTCTAGAGCAACACAAGGAGGGAGGGGAACCCCCAGTTTAGGATGAGATGAATCCAGACAGGCAGCATTTTGATTTGCAGCTACTTTCTCCGTCACAAAGAACGGGTGAGATGTTGTGGAGCTCTTAGAAGCTCTCCTCTTCCAGACATCCACACACAGCAGCCTTTCCGCTCTGCCTGGCGTCGCTTTGTCACTCATTCTGTGACTGCAGCAGCAGGAGGAGGAGGACCAGAAATGATGGTTGGGGAGGGCGCTGGAGGGAGCCTGCCTTTTCGCATCCTGCCCTCTTGCTGTAGCAAATTTGAGGAGGCTGCCCAGGAAAGAGCCAGCATCAGAGGCTGCCGCTAAAGATGTATTGGAAGTTGACTGCTTGCAGCCTGGAGCCCCTGTTGGATCCGTCTTGCTTTTGGAGGAAGAAGGCAGCTGTGATGGTACCCAAGTCTTCCAGGCAATTGAAGGTTCAGCCATAAAAGAAAGAAAGAAAAATAGGACACTGAGCCTGGACAGAAGATGTCCATATCAAGAGACCAGACCAAGGGCATCTTCTGCCTGTTTCTTCCCTCCAGCTGCCCCAGAGGTAACACTTTTCCCCATTCTTTTGAGGCAAGCTATACGAAGTTCTTCAAGCGGCAGCCTCACGTGCTTTGTGGAGAGAGTAACCCAACCTCAGCCTGAGATTTTTGCAGAGGAGATTTGGGGAGCGCAGAGGGAGGGGAGGGAGGAAGGAAGGAAGGGAAGTTTCTTCTGCGGCATTCGTTTGGCATTTGATGTTGAAGGATTTTAGGGTTTTAGTGGGGGAAAGGAAGGAGGCTTTGAAATGGGGGGGCATGTCTTTTCAAAGTACTTCTCTCCGAAAGAGCCTGATGGATTGTTCAAGCCCAGAGAGACGGAAGATCTGAACAATGGGCACTCAAAAGACAACTAACCTGGGGGTGATGCTAAAGACGGAGCATAGGTGAATAGGCGCAGAACTCTTTAAGCTGGGGAGGTTTGGAGGCTTTGGATGTGCACCATGCATGCAATCTAAATGGGTTGTGGTGGTGTTTTTGTGCCCACAGTTTTGAAGTCATAGATGTGTGGATGTGATCTCTGCAGCTCTTGGTTGTATAGGAACTCCAAGTCTCTTAAGACAAGCAGGGAGGGTCGAAAACCTTTAGTCCGAATTCCTCAAGTATTCTCTCTTACACACACACACACTGGATGAAGAGGTCTAGTGTAGACGTGTAGGCTGCAAGACTGAATTCAGCGCCTTCTTTTGACAGTCAGTCAAGCAGCCTGTTAGTTTCCCAAAATATGTTCCTGCATCTCATGTCCATTTCTCCAGCTATTGGACTGTGTGGGTTATATATGCCTATTGGATTCCCTTATGCATATTGCTTGGTCCCATCAATTAGGGTGACCATATGAAAAGGAGGACGGAGCTCCTTTATCTTTCACAGTTGCATAGAAAAGGCAGCAGGTGTCCTGTGTATGCATGCAGCACCTGGTGGAATTTCCTCTTCATCACAACAGTTAAAGCTGCAGGAGCCCTGCCCTCCTGCAGCTTTAAGTGTTGTGGTGAAGAGGGAATTTCACCAGGTGCTGCCTGCATACAAAGGACACCTGCTGAAATTCCCTTTTCAATACAACGGTTAAAGATACAGGAGTACTGTCCTCCTTTCCATATATAAGGTGAGGCCTCTGCCCTCAAGGAGCTTCCAATCGAAAGGTGGGCAGATGAGGGATGGCAACAGAGGACGTAGAAGAAATGGTAACATTAGAACCATGGATGTATTCATCTGTTTGCATAATAGAGTAAAAGCCTCATTATTACCACAGTTCAGTTATCTGAATATCTTGTTTATTTGAATCCATTCTATGTCCATTATATCTAACAATGCAGCACCTTGATTTATCCACACTTCTGATTATCTGAATAACTTGGATTTCTCTGGGGGGTTTTTTTTTGTAAAGGATAGTGTATGTGTGTGAGTGTGGGTGGGTGTAATATGTGTCAGTCAATTCATACAGGGAATATATACATCATATATATTAAGGCGAACATTAGGTTTATTAATCCATTCACCATAACTTTCCAATCACTTGGAATGACATTTCGTCTACTGTTTTAATGATGGGAGGGGGGGCAGCGGGGGAGAGAGATGAAATCTACAAGCCCCATGACTTGACTCCTGCCAAATCACGCCCTCTAATCCTTCTAAAAAGATTAGTTTAGGGTGCAATCCTATGCATATTTAGACGGGGAAAGCCTGCAACTCCCAGCATTTCCCAGCCAACATGGAAGTTGGATTTCTTTCCATGTAAGCATGCATAGGATTGCGCCCTAAGGGCAGCGGAGGCTGATGACGCCGATGTCAGTGAGGCGGTGAACCCGCTCTGGGTTTTAGTCAGAACCAGTAAGAACTCTAAAGCTCCTTGCAAAACAGCTTGGAGCGCAACTTTAGAGTTCCGACTGGTTCCGAATGAAACCCGGAGCGGATTCACTGTCCCAGTGATATTGGAGCCATCAGCCTCCGCTGCTTAAGGGAGCTACCACAAAAGGTAAGGCAGGTCAGACTGCCCACCCCCACCCCCCACCCCCAGATAACCCAAGATCTGGTTTTATTCATTCATTTATTCATTCATTTAATAGATTGATTAATTACATTTCTATACTGCCCAATAGCTCACTGGTTGGTTTTGTCTGTTATTAGTATGGAGAGAGACGGGAAAATGAAGCTAAATGTATTTGGGGTATGAGAAAGATTTGTGTAAAGAAATCAGTGGAATTGTTAGAGAAATGAAGCACAATCCAGAGGAATGTTCTCCTGGGCAAACCACATCGAACTGGATGGGAGCCGTGTAAGACGTCCGCAGCAGACAACCTCCATCTGGAGCATTCTCATTATCTGCTGCCACTAATTGGCATTTGTAGGGGGATTTCATGGGGGAAATCCCAGAATTTGTGCACAGGGAATCAACTGGAAGTCATCCTTTGTATCAGCCTTCCCCCAACCCGGAGGAGAAGCCTATCAATGGCTACTAGCCCTGATGGCTATGTGCTACCTCCAGTATCCAAGACAGTAAGCCTGTGTGCATCAGTTGCTGGGGAACATGGGTGGGAGGGTGCTGTTGCACCATGTCCTGCTTTGTTGGTCCCTGGTCGACAGCTGAGTGCTGGACTAGATTGACCCTCGGTCTGATCCAGCAGGACTCTTCTTGTGTTCTTCTGTTGCCCTCCAGATGTTTTGCATTTCAACTCCCTCCATCATAGGAATATCGAAAGCTGCTTCATACTGAGTGAGACCCTTGGTCCATCTAGCCCCATATTGTCGACCCAGCCTGGCAGCAGTGGTTCTCTGGGGTTCCAGCAGGAATTTTTCCAACCTACCTGGAGATGCTGTGGATCAGACTTGGGTCTTTCTACATGACAAGCAGATGCTGTACCAGCAATCCTCTCTCTTGCTGGCTGGGGCTGATGTGACATGTAGTCAGATACATCCAGAGAACACCAGGCTGAAGAAGACTACCTTTTATGAACAAGAAAGGCTTGTTTTAAAAGTGAGGACATTGGGGGATGGGGACGGGATATTGTCACAACTGTACTTGACAGTGAGTCAGGACAATCTCTGAACTATCACTGTCAACTCTAATGCAAAGCAGGATTCGAACTGAGCTCTCCTGAGTGCCTTAGAGCTGCTTCTTATATTAACTTTGGTGGCTGCTATGTACATTTCCCCCTATTAATAATGTTTTATAAAGGCTGTGATGTTTTGCTGATTAATTGTTTATGATTTGATCAACATGTTTAATCTACTAAAAAGGTACCCCAGGCAAGGCAGGTTAAAAACTGTATTATTTTTAATAAGAGCATTTCTAAAAATTGCACCATCTTAAGAGAGGCATCCCACATTTCACACTGGAAGGAATAGCTCAAGTGCTTTGTGCTTTTTTTTTCTACTTCTGTTTTGGTTTAGGAAGATTGCTTTTCCTCGCTTGCTAATTTGCACAAATGTAATCAGTTGGCCAGTCGACCATTCAACTAAGATTAGTTAGAGGATTGTTCTTTTTTTCTTTTGTTATTGCACTGGGAAAACAAAATGAAAAACAATTGGGCGGGGGGAAAGAAGGGTTAAAAAAAACACCTTGCGTAGTTCTCTTAGCACGAGCTGTCTTAACTATTAAGAAGAGGACAGGTGCCCCGAGCCGGATATGTTATTAAACAGAGCAAAAACCAGTTTATAAAAATTGTTCTGCAGTATTAAGCACAGAATATATTGATTTACAGAAGAAATGGGAGCTTTGGAAGGTGGGCAATAATGCAGAGGACCCTACTCAATGGTGCCCCCCCAACTTTGAGGCCCGCCTGGGGCCACCACAGTCAGCATGAGCCCTCCTTAGCTAATGGTTCAGCCACTGAGACGTTATGGAAAGTTTATGAACATTTCCCAGCTGCTCAGAAATCCCCCAAACTCTGAGCCAATGAAGCCCAGGGATAAATGGGGCAGTGTGGTCTTGATGGTAAAGGACGAATAGGGAAGATTAGGCAGCACGACTACAACTGGTAGACATTTAGATGGTGCATTTCGTGTTTGTATCTGAGTGTGACATGCAAGTATTCTGAACAGTGATGTAGTGGAACCAGGGCTCACAAGGACGCAGTACCATGCTTTTTTTATTAGCAGGGATGCTGACATCATCTGCCACCCCCCTCGGACTTCCTTGTTCCCTCTGAGTTCATTCATCTGTGATCCTCACAGTAGTTGGGGGGAAATGAACCTCCCCAGTAACAATATATTGTTCCCTGTTGCAGTGCAAAGTATTGGGGGGGGGGGAGTCTAGAATGGGCAATTAAGACTCATTAACTTTACAAAAGACCTGGGTCTGTCTATACATGCTCAAAGCCCCATGGTGTCTGTGAATCTGCATGGCATCACTTATATGACGCAGCTGCAGATTCGCAGCCACTGCAGGGCTTTTCTGCAAAGCTGCATAGTAAAAATGTTGGGGGCTTACCCTGACTTTTTTGGTGGGAGCTAGGTCACCCCGACTATTCCGCCATCTGATCTCACTCCATGGCCAATCCAGAGGGCAGTCCTGGCCGATGTCGACCAGCGATTGGTCGCCGGAAGCCAGGAAGAGGGTGGGGAAGGGGGCTTCAGTACCCGGATAAACGCCGGAAACCCTGCACTTCCTCTTTGGTATGGGGATTACCCGACGCCACCCTGGGTAAGTGAAACCGCGGGGTTTAGAAGGATCGTGATGCCAACCCTACGCCATGAAGACTGGCCCTGCTCCTATGGAGATGAAACTG
Organism: Anniella stebbinsi; assembly: GCA_029215795.1. Lineage (NCBI taxonomy): Eukaryota > Metazoa > Chordata > Lepidosauria > Squamata > Anniellidae > Anniella > Anniella stebbinsi. The sequence goes on along the minus strand of JARDYH010000004.1, from coordinate 226,749,336 downwards.
CTAGAACTCCTTTGTTCATATGGATCAACGCAGCTGTCTGAATTATTGGACTCTACTTGGGGATGTAGTAGTTATGGGGACCCTACATCCCTGACTATGGGTGGAGAAGTGTCTGGGGACTGAAGAAGGCAAGGACAAAATACATCTGTGAATTTACATTGGTCTCTGTTTGCTACATCTAACTGCCGGCTGTTTATCTTTGCAGCAGCAGACATTGACTCCAAGCAATACAACTGGTTTATGTCTGTTTTCCATGTACCGGTCAATTGGAAGCATGTGACTCAAGATTGGCCCCAGTCAGTTTTCAGAGCAGCAGCGTCTTATTGTGGGGAACATGGAGCAAGAGTATCCCATCCAGAAGTGAACCCCAGCTCCATTCATGACTGAGGGACCTTCTAAGTCATCTGAACCAGACCCACCATCCCTCAATGCCACCAATTCTACAGACTGTGGGGAGAATATCTTGCTGTACGGGGACACTGAGAAAGTAGTCATTGGGACGGTCCTCTCCATCATCACCCTGTTGACCATTGCTGGCAACAGTTTGGTCATCATCTCTGTGTGCACTGTCAAAAAACTCCGGCAGCCCTCCAACTATTTGGTGGTCTCCTTGGCGGCAGCTGACCTGTCCGTGGCCTTTGCGGTCATGCCCTTTGTCATCATCACAGACCTGGTTGGAGGGGAATGGCTCTTTGGGGAGGTCTTCTGCAACGTGTTCATTGCCATGGATGTCATGTGCTGCACAGCATCCATCATGACTCTCTGTGTCATAAGTGTGGACAGGTAAGGATGTGTTCGTGCTCACGATTACAGATCATAGAGTTGCAGTGGTCCATGAAGACTGGGGCAGACAACCATAAGGAGCCATTTGGCAATTTTGGAAATTGTCCTGGGCACTACCACAAAATGGCTACCATGGGAGGCAAGGCAAAGGGTGACAAGTAACCAGCCCAAAAGATGGAGAACAACGCAGAGGTGGGCGGGTGAGCCTCAGCACAAATTCCTATGAATTCACAGTTTTCAGCACCAACAGAAATCTACTTCATAGCAATTCCAGCTGCCAGTAAGAAAACACATTAACTGAAAAAATAAAGCGGGAGGGACAGGGCAACTTGGTGGACGCCCAAGACAGGTGCGTGAGGGCTATATAACAACTCGGAAGAGCTTCCATCTTGAAAGGTGCCCAAGAAGTATTTTAAATTAAAAAATAGGCACGAGGGCATTGAGCCTATCTACACTACTGCTTTAAAATGGTTTATAACAGTTTTAAACCGGTTAAAAACTGTTATAAACTGTTTTAAAGCGGTAGTGTAGATCGGCTCATTGTGCATAAGCAAGGAAATATTGATGGGAGGCTATGAGACCCAAGTCAAACCCATCAAAATTAGGCTTGGAATCGAAGGATGGAGATTCTAATTTTGTTGGCTTTTGGCCTGTCCCTAGATATTCCATTCCTGGTCTACAAGCAGCAAACATTGGTTAACAAGGAAGTTCATCAAATTACATCTACTGCTGGTTGTTGTTGTTGTCCCTGTTCTTCCTCTTCTAATAGCAAATATATATATTTAAACGAGCTACAGCCACTGCTTTGATGAGGGTGGAGGCCTAGCTAGGGATGGCAGATTAAATGGAAGTTAGACATGCTAAATAGCTTGCTTAATTGAGGTCAGAACCTGCCATAATTCTTCTGTGAAAGTAGAGCAAAACCACTTTGAAAGTACAGGGTTCACAGTGTCTCATCAGTATTGCCTATTACTGAACTACGTCTGAAAAGGACTTCTTGGCTAACTAAAGGTGGGTTGATACGAGTTGAAGTGATTCCCTCCCCTCTGATTCTTATGGTTGGTTTATTATTATTCATTTGCAGCTTATTTTCCTCTGTTCTTTAGCCAAAACAAAATTTAAAAATGGATTCGCAGAGCAGCTAATAAAGATTAATAATGAGCCAATCCCTGCCCTAACGCGGTCCAAAAGAAATGACAAAAGGGAAAAGGGATTGAGAGGGGGGAGGAGGTAAATCAGGAGTTAAGGCACTTGTTCTTAATTACAAAGTTCTATGTGTGTTTGTGTCTGTTCTGATGGGGATGAGCAAAACAAGGTCTATGCAGCTGTTGTTTTTCTGGCCAATATATGGTGTTAAGCTGGTCTTCCCTTTGCAAGGATGTTCATTCCCAGTAGCCCTTGGTTCGCTGACCGATGGAGGAGGCCAGAATCTGCAATCCCAGGGAACTTGGAGCTCTATGTTTTGGTAGGGAGCATGAAGCAAGCTCCCTCCAGTTGCTCCCTCTCTGGCTGTTCTATGGGGCCAGTTCAGTGGCCCACTTGCTGTGAAGTTCTTCCTGGGATGCTGGGGGATCCAGCCTCCAAGTGGCCCATCATCCCCTGGCTGATCAACGAGGCCAGAGTCTGCAGTCCCAGAGTACATTAATTTAGGCAGCAATCCTGTGGTCCCTAGACATTGGCTCAATTTGGACGACACGATAGTCAATGGTGGGTTGACTAACTCTAACCCTCACGCTAACCCTAGGGGGCACTCCCCACACAACATGGTAATAAATAATCAACTGTGGTGTGGATGAGGATCAGCGCTGAGTTGACTATGGCAGCATTCGGATGACACAATAGTCAAAACAACTGACGATTGTTTATTGTGTCGTCCAAATTGAGCCGCTGTCTGAGGGGGCCATAGGATACTGGGGATCCCCTCCTCCGAGGTCGGAGACAGTGCTCCAACCTTGGGAAGGAGAGTCAGAGATCCGCCCCCTCTCCCCCATCCCCATAAAGCCAACGTGGAAAAAAATCTAAATAAGCCCAATCTAAAACCTGTAAGAAATTGAGGCAGAGCTCAGTAGGTGAAATACAATCTGTGTGGTACTTTGTTCAGACCTGCTGCAAAACTGTGTCACTTCCAAAAATATTGACTTAGCAAACATCTGTACCGATGCTGGAACATTCAGGTGGAGATTTGGCAAAAGAAGCCAAAACTTTGCATAATATCCAGATGCTATTTCTGTGCATCCCGTGGGGGCTGGGCAAAGGTCAGCACCCAACCAATTCTTCGGGGCTTTCAGAAATTCATTGCTACATCCAAAGTATTTTTATCCTTCCCAACAGTTTTTCTCACAAACGACTGCTCTGAAAATCAACAACAAGGCAATGAGGGTGCATTTTAATGATGAATGTGCTGATGAATGATTAATGCACAAAAAAAAAAATTAGGAAGGCAATACCTTAAGATGGGTGAGATTTGTCGATTCTGTGTTGGTCAAGAAATCCTAGACCTGTGAGGACACAATGGGTTGGACCTAGATTTAGTTGCGTGCAACTGGGCTGGTGGACATTGCTTCCCTAACCTCTCCTCACCACAGCAATCCCTCCAGGCCTTTGAAAATGCTACATGTAGCAATGTATGAGAATTTCGTTTCTGCTTGCAAAACATGCGAACATGCCCCGTTCAAAGACATGAACGTGAGAGCAAGCACGTGCCGCTGGAAAAGTTCGCAAATCGTCAATCTCGTTCCTGGTTCCAAGTTCAGTTTGCACACATTTCCTAATTTGTGCCAATTTCCTCAGAAAACTACCTCAGTCCCTGGACGAAATATGCGTAAATTTCAGGACATTCACACAAATGTTGGGGATTTGCGCAAATCTCCCATTTGATCGCTGCTTGGCTTGCACAAACCTCCCGTTTGCGCAATTTGAGCATCAATCGCAAACGCGGATGGGAATTGGGCCAGAGACGATCAGTGAGATAATGTCCACAGAATTGTAGCAATCTTAAACATCACTTGTCCACCCATCCCTTCACAGAGTCTCAGGAGACCTTGCTCATTGGGGGTGAGCTGTGCAGGGGAGGGGAAGGAGGTTCCCCCCACCAAATCAAGCAAAGCTGGAAAAAGTACAGAAAAGGGCAACTAAATGATGAAGGGACTGGAGCATCTCCCCTATGAGGGAAGGTTACAACAGCTGGGATCATTTAGCTTGGAAAAAAGGAGGCGAAGGGGAGACCTGATAAGAGGTGTACAAAATCCATGCCTGGTGTGGAGAAGGTGGAGAGGGAGACATTTCTCTCCCTCTCTCAAACTACTAGAACCCAGAGGGGTCAATCCCATGAAGCTGATGGGTGGGAGATTAAGGACAAACAAAAGGAAGAACTTCTTCACACGGCGCATAGTTAAATTATGGAACTCACTACCACAAGCTGTAGTGATGGCCACCAATTTGGATGGCTTTAAAAGGGGGTTGGATAAATTCCTGGAGGAGAAGGCTATCAATGGCTACTAACCCTGATGGTTGTGTGCTATCTCCAGTATTCAAGGCAGTAAGCCTGTGTGCACCAGTTGCTGGGGAACATGGGTGGGAGGGTGCTGTTGCACTCATGTGCTGCTTTGTTGGTCCCTGGCCGACAGCTGGTTGGCCACTGTGTGAACAGAGTGCTGGACTAGATGGACCCTCGGTCTGATCCAGCAGGGCTCTTCTTATGTTCTGATGTTTTTAAAGATACTTTCTGTAAACTGAGCCCTTCTTTCAACAGATCCTGGATCCAACTCATTGGATCATACTGCAGTCCATCCATGCCCCGCACCATAAGCATAGTTTCCCCCAACCTGATACCTTTCAGATACTTTGGACTACAGCTCCCAGCATTCATGACCTTTGGTCATACTGGCTAGGGCTGATAGCAGTTGCAATCCAAAAGATCTGGAGAACACCAGATTGGGGAAAGTTGCTGTAAGAGAATGTTTGCACTACATGTTTTAACTAGTTCCAGGGGAGCAAGTCTTACCGCCGTAGCTCCCAGCCCAGGAATCGGCTAAAGATCATTCATGGATAGCCTTCTCTGAAGACTTTATATATTCAGCCTGCTGTACTCCCATCCATGTGGTTAGTTCCCTGGGTGTATGACTTTGTTTCAAAGCCTTCCCATACCAAAGGAAGAAGTCTGAGCAAAAATAGACAGGAGCTGCTTAAAGTTAATTGCGCAGATCACAGTGCCGTCTATGAATGCAAGGGCGGCTGTGTGGAAGACAAAGTCAATTCTAGTCGGCACATATTTAATTTGTAAAGCTCCCATTAGGAGGAGCCGTAAAGTCTGAGATATGGAGATCCATTTCATTTGTTCCTATCTAAAATGCTGGTGTTGCCCTTCAGTATAAATGTTCTCAGAAATTAAGAGGAACAGCCTGTTCAGTGAAGGGCACCTGTGTTAAGCCATCAAGTTATCACTGCCTTTAAAACATATCTGTAATGCAGAAGCCGCTTACTCTATAGGAATCCCATAAGGGGCAGGTGTTTGATGGCTCCCATGGATCCAGCAATCACAAGATTCAGGGGGTTTGGTCTCCCCCCCCCCCCGAACCTATGGTAAAACAAACACACCTCAGTAGGAGCTTTGGGGATTTTGATGGGCAATAATCTCTATCTGATCATCCCCACTCCAAGACCAGCCCTGGCAGGACCCCCATGCGATCTGATCCTATGCGCCTGGGCTTGCTGAGGTGCATGAACTTAGATGCTCTCCTTAGAGTTTTGAAGGGCCTCTTATCCCCACCCTCAGGACTTATCTCATGGGGCCTCCCTGCATTGGTGGCGCAAGGATCCTCTCTCAGACCAGTGGCGGATCCTAGAGGCATCCTCCAGAATCAGTGGCGCAGCCTGGGAAGTCGCCAACCAATCCAGGAATCAGCTAAGTAAGCTGCAGGGCAGAGACCATGAGGACAGGGTGAAGGGTTAACAGGCAAGGAGCCAGCTGCAGAAACACAGCGGGAGCCATTTCGGGAGGCCAGGAAAAGAAACAAGGTGTTAGCAGAGAGACAGGCCAGTTGGGAAGGGGGTTGAGATAGTGGAGACATGAGTAGAGTAGCCATGCCAAAGATAGCAACAGGGGAACATGGGTAGGAAGATGCTGTTGCACCCATGTCCTGCTTGTGGGTCCCTGGCTGACAGCTGGTTGGCCACTGTGTAAACACTGTGATGGACTAGATGGACCCTCGGTCTCATCCAGTTTCTGGCCTCTTCTGATGTTCTTAAAGAGAAAACCCGGACTTCCCTAAAAGGGAACGAAGCTCCATCCGTGGGCTGGAGAGTGGAAGAGAGCACTAAGTGGGGGAGGGGGGAGTTCTTAGGCAGAAGAAGGCTTGGTCTCACTATGAATCTGCCCAACTATTCGAATCTGCAGGAGAGACAGGCTTCAGGGGTCCATTACCCACAGCGCCCTGTTTGTCAAGCGCACATGAAAGGGCTTTCTCTATGCAATAGCACCTTCCTGCCATGTTCCCCAGCAATAGTCATCAGGACTAGTAGCCTCTGGCAGCCTTCTCCTCCATGAATTCGTCTAACACCCCTTTAACGCCATCCAAATTGGTGGCCATCACTACATCTTGTGGTAACAGAGTTTAAACATGCGCTGTGTGAAGAAGTGAAGAAGTCCTTCCTTTTAACTGCCCTGAATCTCCCACCAATCAGCTTCATGGGATTGACCCCATTGGGTTCTAGAATTACGAGCGAAGGAGGAACGTTTCTCCCTGCCACTCTTTCCACACCATGCATCGTTTTGTACACCTCTATCAGGTCTCCTCTTACTCACCCTATGGGAATGGCCGTAAGCTTACGGCGTTCCAATGCAGAACAGGTGGTGGAGGAGAGGCGTTTGTTGCCTCCACGTTCTTCCCCCTCTGCATTTCAGCTAGACAGGCTTTCTCACCCATCAGGGAGGGGGAGGGAAGGAGGCTGGGGAAGCCGGAGGATTCCTCATTCAGTGGTCTCTCCAATCCCCTCCCCACCCATGGGAACCCCCCTTCTTTGCCTTGCCTTCAAGGTCACTCAAAGAGGCAGCCAGTGTGGTTCTCTCCGTGCCAGCTACAAGGGGCGGGGGAGCTCAGACTCCTGGGTCCATGGTTGGAACGCTGACTCTCACCTTGAATCCAGGAGTCTGACTCATCTTATGCCCACCCCCTGATTCTATCTAGGGCCATAGGGCTGCTCTCTGAATTGTTCAAGTAAAGCCCACGTTCGTACGTGGAATCATCCGTTTTTGTCTTTTTATTGTGTGGGACCCATGGAGGTGGGTGGGTTCGAGGTGTGATTCCCACCTGTCTGGGGGGGGGGGGCAGCCTCCCATTGGTGTGACCTTGCTTAGTGCAGCCTTCCCCAACCCGGATCACTCCAGAATTGTCAGACTGCAAATCCCAGCATCCCCCAGCCAGCCATGAAACTGGGATCTTACAAATATCCCTCTGTTTTTATTCTGCAGAATTTTGGAGGACATGGGAATGTGATGGGTAGCACACCAGTGTTTATCCAGTGGGGGGTAGATTTTGGAATAATTTTGCCCAACATTTATAAGCAGAAAAACAAAATCCAGCCCAGCCTAGCAACTGTTGATGCATGTTTTTCAGGTACCTGGGAATAACCCGACCGTTGACGTACCCTGTGAGACAAGATGGGAAATTGATGGCCAAGATGGTGTTCATTGTTTGGCTTCTCTCTGCATCCATAACTCTCCCTCCTTTATTTGGTTGGGCTAAGAACATCACCGTGGAACGGGTCTGCCTCATCAGCCAGGACTTTGGCTACACTGTGTACTCCACTGGGGTGGCCTTCTACATCCCCATGACGGTGATGCTCGTGATGTACAACAGGATCTATAAGGCGGCCAAGGCGAGTGCTCAGAAACACCGGTTCATGGACTTCCCCAGACCTCATGAGCAAGATGGTGCCTTCTGCATCGAGGCCGGCGTCCGCCGCCAACACAGCACCAAGCGCAACAAGGCGGCGGAGGAGTGTGCCACTTTGTCCAAACTTCTCCGCCAAGATCGCAAGAACATTTCCATCTTCAAGAGGGAGCAGAAGGCAGCCAGGACCCTGGGCATCATCGTTGGGGCCTTCACATGTTGCTGGCTCCCCTTCTTTTTGATGTCTACTGCCAGGCCGTTCATCTGTGGCAGCCGATGCAGCTGCCTCCCGCTGCGGCTTGAGAGGACACTGCTGTGGTTGGGCTACGGCAACTCACTCATCAACCCCTTGATCTATGCATTCTTCAACCGGGACCTGAGGACTACCTTCTGGAGCCTGCTGCGGTGCAGCTATCGCAACATCAACAGGAGACTCTCGGCTGCAAGTATGCATGAGGCCTTGAAGGCCAAAGAAAAGCAGGAGTGCATACTTTAAAACTAAGGGCCGTTTTGGTCTTCAACGTTAAAGATGTTGACATCGTCACATGCTCCTTAGTGGAGACAACCTGTACCACAGCTGCCCATGTGCTCAGAAATATGCATTAGGGCAGAGACTCATAAACCCCATGAGCACCTGTAATGCAGGGAACCATGATTTGGTCCTCTCCTTGGAACAGCTCAGCAAATAAGTCTACGAAAGGTACTAATTCATGAAAATGCCAACGCCCTCATGATATCTTCCTATGCTAGCAGTTTGTGGTGCGAAGAATCCAAACAGAAAAGAAGACCAAATCTTAAGAACATTTCCTGCCTGGTCACCTTGTGGTGCCCTGCTCCCCATAGGTAACCAGGCAAGTGACTCTTTACAAGTGCACCCTAGTATAACACCCAACAAAAGAGACAAGGTCCTGTGTGTATTGCTCACTCTGGTTCTCAGCCCTGGAGGCAAAACGAGCAGCGCAGAATTGGGGAGAAACCCCCAGTCAGTTTGAGACTCCTCATAACAGAGAGGAAACGAGCTTGCAAGCAAAATGGGAATTGTGCCTCATGGATACACCAGTACTGATGACCAATGTGAGACCAAGGCACACCATCTTCTGTATTGCTCTTTATCAACAACAATAAACATTATATATTTCCTGTTCATTGTCTCAATGAGCCTTATAGCCCTAAGGTATCCATAAGGTTTGCCTGCATGCAATGGCTTTTTAAAAGAAATGTGCTCACGCTATAGTAAGGAGGATTGGGGAACTGTTATCCACTCCTACTGGGGTCTTGAACCTCTGGACAATTTATTTATTTACTGCATTTCCATACCGCCCAATAGCCGAAGCTCTCTGGGCAGTTTACAAAAATTAAAACCATGAAAACCATTTAAAATATCAAACAAGCAACAGTGTAAAAACATAATATAAAATACAGTATAAAAGCACAACCAGGGTAAAACCGAGCAGCCATGCAGAAATGAATGCAGATTTAAAATACAAATTAAAACAGCAAGGTTAAAAAATTAGGCTGATGAACTGTTAAAATACTTAGAAAATAAAAAGGTCTTCACCTGGTGTCTAAAGGAGTATAATGTAGGTGCCAGGCGAACCTCTCTAGGAAGCTCATTTCATAGACGGAGTGCCACAGCAGAGAAGGCCCTCCTCCTGGTAGCCACCTACCTCACTTCCTTTGGCCGGGGCTCACGGAGAAGGACCCCCAAGGATGATCTTAGGGTCCGGGCAGGTACATATGGAAGGAGGCGTTTCTTCAGATAACCTGGCCCCAAGCTATTTAGGGCTTTGAATGTTAATACCAGCATTTTGAATTGGGCCCAGACCTGGACCGGCAGCCAGTGAAGCTGGAAAAGGACTGGCGTAACTCAATTCAAAGTGCTGGTATTAGCCTACAAAGCCTAAAATAGCTTGGGGCCAGGTTGTCTGAAGGATCGCCTCTTCCCACATATACCTGTCCAGGCCCTAAGAATGCCTTCATAGGTGTTGCTTGAGGTGCTCCCGCCAAATGAGGTAAGGTGGGCAGCCACTAAAGAGAGGGCATTTTTTGGGTAGTGGCCCCCTGGTTGTGGAATGCCTTCGACGGATAGGCTCCCCTGGCACTTAGGGTGTGGTCATTTCAGCGCCAGGTGAAGACTTTTTAATTTCCCCAGCCTTTTTTGTCCTTTGGTTAAGGGCTTTGAACGTTAATACCAGCATTTTGAATCGGGCCCAGACCTGGACTCAATCCAGCAAACTGGAGTTCCAGTTCAGTCCTGCAGGGCCTCCAAAAGGTCAGGCCCCTGGCCTCCATCCCCTTTCCCTTCTCCTAAAGCTGAGTTACTGCCATTTAAGATGCTATTGGGTTTTGGCCCTGCCCCTTTGGCCCGCCCCTTCTGCCTTCAGCCCTGCCCACCATTGGAATGCAGCCCCCAGGAACTCCTCAAGAACTTAATTCAGCCCTCGGGCTCAAAGAGGTTCAAAACACCGCCGCCACCCCAGCGTTATATGCAGCCAATGCTGGAGAGTGGCAATTAGTGCCCTGGTCATGTCATGTATCAGGAATTGTACTTGGCCTGTCACAGAAAGGAAGAGAGTCAAACCCCTCTAAGAAATCCATGCTGATTTCCCACCCCTATCTCCAAAGCAAAGGCTGGTGGGCCCTTGAGATGAGGCTCACTTGACTGACAGAATCTAAATTGAAAACTTCAACTCACTCATGTGCGTCACATCTAATTTCTGGATTTCAGCGCAAAGCTCGGCCTTTGGAAGGAAGATGTAGGTGACAGATTTGCTTTTAAGTGCAGAACGTAGCGTCCTGGGAATCAAGGCTTTGACAGTGTTTTCAGTGACAACAAAAATGACAAATTACTCTCACTCGCTGCCATTTTGTTCAAACTGGCAACATGCTGCGCCAGACACACGCTTGAAAGACTCTGTGTGTGGTGTACTTTTTCCGGTGGGAACAACTCAGAAGTGACCCTGAACAAGATTTTCTTTCTCTCTCCGATTCAGTGTGCCAGATGGTGCTGGACTCTTGACAACCCACTCAGTACTTCCACCTGTCCACTCACTTGCTCTTTTGCTCTGCCCTCTTTCTAACTTCAGGTGAAGCTCCAAGATTGAGGGGGCTCTTGACCAAGTACCCATTGGTGAGCTCCCTCCTATGTCAGTAAGGTGACTTCTTCTGAATCACTGAAACAGAGGAGATGCATCACCAAAACAGAGGACAATGTTTTGCATAAATGTTGAATGTGCCAATTTTTACATATAGTTGCAAATTTAGACAGAATTGTTATGCTCTAAATAGGAATAATAACCCTATTCAGATATCATTTAACATAATTCAAATATCTCCCTAGAGTGGAAGGTTGTGACCAGGTCACCTGGGTGCCTTGCTCAGCCTGCTGCCCAGGTGTTAACTGTTGAGGGGCAACTTCAAGGCCTGGAAGCTTTTCCTTTGGAGGGTTCTTTATCTCTAAACCCAGTTTGGACTGGACCCCTTTAAAATAGGGGACAGTCCTCTGGCAGCCCTTCAAAGAGAGGACTGTCCTCTGTCAAAGAGGACACATGGCCACCTTATGTCAGTGGGGATCCTACTTCTCTTGGAGGGCAGAGCACTAGTAGAAACTTGGGCAACACCTGCTGTCCCTGGGAGCTCTCCAAGGTCCTGCAATTTCACCCAGCCGTATAAACACCTGCTCTCTAGTCTCCCAGACCTTTGCTCCCTCTCCCTCTTAGTTCTGCTTTCTGCTGTTCATTCTCTGCTTCAGGTTTGTACTCTCAGACATCAACTAGCACCCTGGAGACTCTCACTCTGTTACAGGGGACCCAGCCCTGGACATATGCATGTGTTACTATTAAGCTGATAGGATTTCCAGACTGCTTTCCTCCCCCAAAGTGGTATACTGAGCAATTCTACAGAACCACACATTTGGCTAAAGCCCCAACAATCACAAGTTAAAACAAAAGAAAGCCATCTGACATATTGCAGTGTCCAAAAGCAGAATGGAATGGATGCCACCCCTTCCCATCCCTGCATATGTGACATATGTGTGAGAAGTGTTTCTGTGTGTGTTGGACGTGCATAGGGGGAAAGCACATGGACAGGCCTAAGTGTGGGGCCAGTTTCTGCACACTTAGGGTCTGTCCTGACAATCGGTTGAATGAGTCTAATTGGGTACATGGCCTGTCGCCATGATTCTGTTCTCCCCTAGGCGTGCACACATGGTGTGCTGGATGTGCCCAGGCACACCCTAATTTCCCAGGGCCACGTCCACTTTCCTGTCCCTCCCCCCACTGTTTGAATAACAGCTTTTAAAGAGGATGGTAAAGCCTCCAGAAAGCCGCAATTAGCATCCCGGGGAGAACTATGCACTTTCCGGAGGCCCTGGAAAGCACACTTTCTCACCCTCCCCTTCTCCAATCGGGGCCTTTAAAGTGCACACCCTAATGAAATGAGCTGCGCAGGCCTATCCTCCCCCCATGGCCCCATGCACACCCAACCTACACCAATGGCTTGTCTGAGCAGGGCCTGGGGCTCTTTAACATGGCCAAGCTTCCCATAAAACAGAGGGCAGGCTGGGCGGAGGGAGAGGATTTAAGGGGCTTAATTCATCCGAACAAGAGTCCAGAATACCTCCTGTGAGAAGTGATGGATTGCATCATCCATTCTCAATTCCCTTTTTGCCCGCAGGTGCAGATTGCATATCGACTTTTCGTTTAATGTATTACCTGTATTCTGCATTCACACCCACGCCCACCCATTAATGCTCCATTTCCCACCTTCTCAAACTTAAGAGACCTGCAGTACAAGAAAAACAACAATGAGAGGAAGCCCCCCCTCTCCATTTCCCAAGTTGTCCTCTCTGCTGTGCATACTAAAAGATGAACATGTAGCATACCAGGCCTTTTGTGGAGAGGCCTTTGTTGCTATGCAAATCACCCTGTCCTGGAAGACTGGTGATATTCTTCTGGCTCCCATCTGTTCTGTGAAAGGCACAGCTTGTGGTCTCGTGGGCTAGCAGAATAAAACACACACACACACACACACACACACACACACGTGACAAAGCAGTCGAGCAGTGTTTATGGAAAGAGTTACAAACTGAATGTTCCAGGAGACTGTGCTTGAACTCAGGACTGTATAAACTGAGAGACAGCATCATTCAGTAGATATTGACTGGGTTCAGATTACACAATGACCAACGGTGGTTTAAATAGTCATTGGTTAATTAACCCACCGTGGGTTATGTTTTGCGGAGGTTTTTTTTTAAAAAAAACTAATAGCCAGTTATTTGGCCAAAATTACCCACGCTAAGAACCAAAGCTGTGCAAAGTTGGCTATTTGAACCACCGTTGGTTATCGTGTTATGTGGCAGGCACCGTTGGCTATTTCGTCAGCCACCATTGGTTATTTTCGTCGGCCACTGAATTGCAAGGCAAGAGCAGTCAAAATAGCGGCTGCCTCTCTAGTCCAGCTGGCAGAATAGTTTTTCAGCAGGAATGACTGATGGGGTACTTGTAGGAAGGCTGAGGGGGGAGAGAGGGTGAGGGATGAGTAAGTCAACTCAGCGTGGACTAATAGACAACTCAACACTGATCCAAAGCCACACCACGGTTGATTATTATCATGTCGTGCAGGGGGTACCCCCTAGATAAACAACTGTCAAGTTAATTATTACTCCACCGTTGACTATCGTGACGTCCAGACGCAGCCATGGTGTGATGGACCTGGTTTCAAGAGATGTCTTGTGCAGGACTCAGCAGTGATGGCCTTACCTTGCTATTTAAACCCAGATATCTAATACTCTGAGGTATACCATCACTGCGTATGGGGATTCTTCAAAGTCGTGTTTGAATGTAGTTCTGGGGGAGAATTGCTTACAGGAAACACAAAGATGGGTTTTTGAGGACCCTGGGGCAAGACACTTTCAATAGGTCCCCTCCCTCAGGGAGTCTACCTCCTCTGCACCATTACCACCATCCTCTTTTTCATCATTAGCATCACTTTCTTGCTTGACAAGCAGAGAACCATTGACCACGTATGCTGTGGCATCTCCTGATCCTCCTTTTCACCAACACTGTTGTCTGGGCTAGGGTGCGAGGCAGGAGAGCAAGCAACGTTGAAGAAGAGGTGCACCTACAGGAGTCTGCCGGGGCATGGACCCTCGGCATGTGCCCCACCATGCCTCCCCTTGACACAAACATCCTATGGCAGTTTTCAAGAGAGGAAGGGAGAGGGGCACGTCAGATGATGAGAGAAACAGCTGGAGAGAGGAGCTATTTGGCTGTACTGCGGTCAGGAGGCGCTTTTGTGATTGATCCGAGAAGTCAAAGTGCAAAACAATTGCTTTTATCATGCAAACGCTAGTCGGATCAACAGTGCCTTGGGCTACAACTGGAATCCACAAACAGCAACCAAGTCCTAAATCTCTAGACAGCTTTGCATGACAGAGGACCACTTAGGCCACAGACAACCCCCCCCCCTTTGGTTAATGTGCTATGTTAGATAGTTCCAAAGAAAGCTGGCACTGGCTGACAACCTGAGTGGCTGGTTAAGCCCTTACCTTAGGGTGGGTCTTTCCAGAGGGACCTTCCCTGCATGGCCAGCCTTTTGGAATGACTCATGAGTTGACCTTGCTCCTCTCACCTGTCCTGGTGTCTCACCCTAGGATCTTGCATTTCTAACTCCTCTTCCTCGTCCTTCAGCTCTGACATTCCCATTGGTGTGGAGAGACCTGGCTGCCTACCTTCCAGCTGATTAGTTCGCACTGGGACAACTCTGGGACTGTTAGTCTCCTGCAGTGTTGATGCTTCAGCAAGCCCGTCCGCCTTCTCCCCCTCTGACCCTGAATCAGTTCCCCTGTCTTCTTGGGGTGCATCTGAAAGAGGTGCTGGGACCAATCCCTACAACTGCAGGTGGTCAGCTGAGGTAGCATGCATGAAACAGCTGTGAACAGCTATGAACTACGACCCTGTCCCTGGGGCAGCAAAGTAGGTGAAAACAAGCACAAAGATGGAGGAACGGGACAACTGGAGCACCACAGCTGAGAAGACTCTTCACCCAGTCCCCAACTACCTCTTCTAAGAAGGTGGGGACATCCAGACATGGGCTTTAAATAATATTCTCTCTGTGTGAGCAGGTACATCTTTAGGGTCAAAGAAGCCACCATAGAGGGGGCAATGTTCAGAAGACAACTAGTACGGGACCCCAGTTTAAAGGAGGAACATATTCCAGATCAAGGTTCCATTCTCTTCTGAATTAAAGTATTCAGTGCTCCTCTTAACCTGCCTAGCCTGGGAGGTGAGGAAGCATGTTTTCCAAGAGAAAACCTGCTGTCCAACAGGTCAAGCAGGAAAGATTCTGCAACAGTACAACTGCATGGTACTGAGCTAGAGGAGGGGGGGGGGAATCTACACTATAGGTTTGCTATGTTTAAAATGGATTATGACCACTCGTTGGGCCACATGACGTACTTACTGTAACGTTTTAGAACAGTTGTTGTTTACTCCGATTTTCTTTGATTTATTCCTTTGTTTTCTTTACATAAATCGTTGCAGGAAGAATAATGTGTCTTTCTTTACCGGTGCATTGTCGCTGGAAGAAACCCCCTCCGGTATCCTATTACAGCTGTGGGGGCGTGGCCAAAACTATTTGAATATCCACACATGCTCTTCAATAGTAAAATCTTCATTGAAAGGAAGGGAAAGGAAGGGAAAGGAAGGGAAAGGAAGGGGGCGAAGGAGGAAGGGGGCGTGAAAAGTACTGAGAGCAGAAGGAACGTTACAGGAAGAGATGAAGAAAGGACTCAGTGTGACCATAATAACCACATTAAAGACGGGAGAAAGGATCAACAATAATGTATCTACTACTTAATGTGGCCTGTCACGTTTTAATACATTGCAATTCACAAGGTAACAATCAACATTTTAAAACGTAAAAAGCCTATGGGTAGATTCCCTCCTAGACACCAAACAAAGAACTTTATAGCTGCCCCACCTAATAATAATAATAATAATAATAATATAATATTTATTTATTTATTTATTTATAACCTGCCTCTCCCTCTGGGTCGAGGCAGGGAACAACAATAAATATAAACACAAGGACCATAAAATAGATGAAATATTAAAACAAATAAAAACTAATACATCATTAAAAACATCTTAAAATTCAACTGGGTAGGCCTAATAATAATAATAATGGTCTTCCTAGAGCATTAGAAGGGTCCCATTCTAGAGCATGTAATGGTTCAGGGTTCCTTCTCCTGAGCAGGGCTCAAAAAAGGGGTGCTCATGTTGCTAGGTGGACACGATGCCTTCTGATTGGGTCTCTGCTTGGACCTGCCACCATATCTGCTCCTAGAAGATTAGGAGATGGGAGATGGGACCAGTGGGTAAATTGGGTCTTCCAAATCTGTAACACCCTAAGTGGGTTATTTTCCTGGATGGGGGGATGGAATCTCCGGGTGTTTGTCAATCCCTTCTCACACCCCTTGACCCCCGACATGCTAGGGACAGCCATGGGATCCTCTGTGAGGAGGAGACCCTGTCTGGTTCCAATTCTGATCCATGGTGGGGCATGACGCCAAGTTTTGTAATTCCTGGTTTGGAATATGGAAGGGACTCGTTCCATCACTAACCGTGGCTAATATCAGTTTAATTCCTTCTTCGCACATCCAGGGAAAGGCTTTTGGAAAAAGAAAGTGGAATATTTCTTTGGAGCTAGCCTCCACCCAAAGTTCACCTTCAGACTTGCTACCCTAAACAGAATGCCCTGCATGTTAAGAACCTAAGATGCCTCAGACCTATGGTCTGTCTGGTCTAAGTCCTGTTTGCAACAGCAGCCAGGCAGATGCCTCCAGGACAATCTCAAACAGAGCAGGGATGCAATAACCTTCCCCTATTGGTTGCTCTAAGGTACACTCTCTCCAAATCTGGAGGTTCCATTTAACTACCGTGGCCAAACGTAGGGAAGGTAATGGTACACAGATATTGAATCTGGGTGTCCCCACTGACATTTTGGGAGGAAGGGGCTAGAACTGTGGAGATTCTCAAAATAGAGACACCAAAGATTCTCTTATTCTGGAGAACCTCTGCGACATAGCCTTGGAGGTCGGTGGACTTGGTAGGAGTGAGTTAAGGAGGTTGTATTTCCTTAGGCAGATAGTGGAACTAAGTGGTATCTATTTTTGAACATGTCTCTAACACAATTGCTGTTCTGGGAGTCCAGCCAAAAAGGTAAACGTTTGAAAGGCAAATCAAACAACTGCACACAGCTTTAGCCGGAAAGTGAAATGATCTAGTTACGTTTTAAAAAAAAAAGAAATGACAAAATGTTCCTCAAGTCTTAAGAGACCGTGCTATCCTGAAGGCTGTTCAAGGCTATTCTCTTCCTTCAACTCTTGCATCCATATGGTCTCTTCTACCCCCAAAAACTACATATGTTTGTTGTGTTACATAAAAGTCATCTGTTTCCCAATGGGACCTCATTCTCCAGGTGAAACAACATCTGTCTTTCTGCCTCAGCAAATTTTAATGTCACCCCGGAATAAAACAAACTGAAATGCAGAAACTTTTTTTTGAAATGTGCATCTGGCCTAAAGGAAGACCCTTGGCTTCCGTTCTGGAGCAGTAAGTTGCCTTGTGAACCAGATGAGCCAGAAAGAAAGTGTCCTGTCTTGTGAAAGTAACAAACATATGGGGGTGCAGAACAGTTGGGAATTATGAGAGGGGCTGGAAATAAAACTGCAAGTAGAATCATGGTGTCTAAGCGCATGATGGGAAAGTTCAGTTGGCTTCCAAATGCACATGATGTAGTAACCTTGCTAACGGCAAGCAGAGCTGGATCAGGTTGGTGCCTGGGTGAGAAGCCGCCAGAGAAATTGATGGATGCGGTGTTGGGTTCAGTGCCGTGTGAAGCACCTTTGGAGTTCTGACTGAAACCTGGAGCAGATTCACCACCCCACCGCCAATGGTTCAGTGGCATACAATGAGCCCTCCTGGTTGACACATCTCATGAAGGCTGTCCTAAGACATGGAAACCGGGGGGGGGGGGGGGGATTAGAAAGCCAAGGAAAGGAAACGATTTCCCTTTTAGTATCAATCAATCAATCAACCTTTATTTACAGTCAATAGACCAAAGGCAAAACAAATATAACATACAGTCATGATGCTTGCAACTTAGCTGATATAAAAAGGGACTATAAATCTACAAATAAATACTATAAATAGTGAGTGTTAATATTAATCGTCCGCTAATGATCTGGTTCGAATAGCCAGATTCAGAAACTTAGCTACCTGTTCCGTTATTCACTTATTTGTACCCTGGAGCAAAATACTTGTCAGGGCCTCAGAAGAACGCCCTGGGAGGGACTGTGTAATTGGCCAAATTAAGTCTACCCTGGCCGATTGGTAAAACCTACAAAAAAATAAAACATGTATTATAGATTCGACCTCAGTGTCATTGCAGGGGCAGCATCTGTTGTGCCAAGAAATTCCCTTGTAGCGGCCCTCCAATACCCTAGACGGGAGAACATTAAACCTGGCTAGTGTAAAGGCCTTCCTATATTTGGGAATTGATAACCACCTTAGATATTGTGCTCCCTCTTTACTAAGGAGCACTGATATCCCCAATGACTGTGGTGAACAGGGGCCCCTTGCTGCCCCAATTAACTCCTGGGTGTCTATATCTGTTAATCTTTGCTTGATGATTGCTCTTGCCTTATCAAGTCATTTGCTTATTTAGTAAATAAGCAAATGACATGGGCAGGGGGGACTTAATCAAAGTTATTAAATTATCCATGGTGTTGAGCAACGGTGTTGAATTATTTTTTTCCGGGCTGAATTTGACTTCAAAGAAACTCGGGGGTCGCATTCTAGTGATGGGCGGGGCTGAAGGCAAAAGGGTGGGGCCAAAGATGGAAGGGGTGGGCCCAAAACTTAGGGTGACCATATAGAAAGGAGGAGAGGGCTCTGTATCTTTAATACTCTGGTTTCTCTTCCGATCGTTTAAATCTTTAACAGTTGTGTAGAGAAGGGAATTTTGGCAGGTGTCATTTGTATGCATGCAGCACCTTGTGAAATACCCTCTTCATCACAATAATTAAAGCTGCAGGAGCCCTGCCCTCTTTTGTATCTGGTCACTCCAGTTATACTCCCGCAGCTTTAACTGTTGTGATGAAGAGGGCATTTCACCAAGTGCTGCATGCATACAAATGACACCTGCTGAAATTCCCTTTTCAGTACAGCTGTTAAAGATGCAGGAGCCCTGTCCTTCCTTTCATATGGCCACCCTAACACCACCATCTTTTATTTTATTATATTTATTTATTATAGCACTTTTATCCCCCCCCTTTAGCCAAAAAATTATCTCAAGGCGGCTAACATAAATATTTCTAAAGGCTGTCCTAGCCCAAAGGCTTACAATCTAAAAAACATGACACAAAAGGAAAGAAGAGTGTGAGGGAGGAAGAAAAGCAAATTTAGATGCTTAGTTGCAAAGTTCAGCAGGAACACACAGTGGAAGGGCTGCCGCTTCCTCTCCCTCCCCCTCTCATAGACCCAGTCACGATGGTCTCAGCAGCAAGACTTGGTAGCGGGAGAGAGGGAGGGAGGGAGGGAGGGCTCTCAGCTTAGGCTGACCAGATAAAATCCAGGTCAGGGCTCATGTAACTTTAACAGTTGTAGAGCAAAGGGAATTTCAGCCAGTGTCATTTGTATGCAATCAGTTCCTGGTGAAATTCCCTCTTCATTACAACTGTTAAAGTTGCAGGGGCCCTGCCTTCTTTTGTATATGGTCACTCTAGTATAGTGCCTGCACCTTTAACTGTTGTGATGCAGAGGGAATTTCACCAGGAACTAATTGCATACAAATGACACTGGCTGAAATTCCCTTTTCTCTACAACTGTTAAAGTTACATGAGCCCTGACCTGGATTTTATCTGGTCACCCTATCTCAGCTGGAGCTGGATCCAGGCACAATGGAGAGGTGCTTGGTTACTGCTGCCTCTTCCTCTCCTTTTAGCTCAGTGCTCGTAACTGGAAGTAACCAAAGTTTGGGAGAGGCATTTCAACCCTTTAGAATTTTTTTTTGGGGGGGGGGGGAGAGGGGGAAAGACTTTGCAAAAGCTGGGAGACCACCACATGATCCGTGGTTGGGGAAAGGGGCGGGGCTGGGGAAGGGTGTATGGCCATTTGGGGCACCTGAGAGGGATGCATTGGGACTCCAGGAGGGCCTCATCTGGCTCTCAGACCTGTGGTTCAACACCTCTGGTGGAGAGAAAGAGAGACAGAGAGTGTGTGTCTGGCTCAGTTTGGACAACATGATAATCAACTAGGGATGTGCACGGAGCCCCCGGATCAGATCGGGACCCACACCGGGACCTCCAATTTTGTTTTGGATCGGAACAAAATCGGAGGTCCCCTGGATCGGATCGGACCCGATCCCGATCCAAAACTCGGATATCTGATTTTCAGATCGACCGCCATTTTTCCCCATAGACTTGCATTGTGGGAAAGAAAGCTTTCCCCCAATGCAAGTCTATGGGGGAAAATGGCGGCGGGGTGAGTGGGGGCCTAACTCCCCCCTTCCTGTCCCTCCCTCCCTTGCACTTCTTACCTGCCGGGGCCATCCGCTGCCATCTGCTGGTGCCAGCGTTGGGGCCAGCGGATGGCAGCGAATGGCCCCAGCAGGTAAGCGGGGGGCCCTCCCTCCTCCACCCCTCATGCTCCTCCTTACCTGCCGGGCCCATCCGCTTCCATTCGCTGCCAGGTGGTAGCAGATGGAAGCGGATGGGCCCGGCAGGTAATCCCCCCCCTCGTGCTCCTCCTTACCTGCCAGGGCATCCTCTTCCTTCACCTGCCGTAGATCTACTGAGAACTAGGGTTCACGGCCTAGCCCTCAGTAGAGCGCCAGGTGATGTCACCTTGTGCTCTAATGAGGACTAGGCCATGAAGCCTAGTTCTCAGTAGATCTACGGCAGGTGAAGGAAGAGGATGCTCTGCTCTGGCAGGTAAGTGGGGGGCCCTCCCTCCTCCCCCCCTTGCATTTCTTACCTGCCAGGGCTGTCTGCTGCCATCCACTGGCACCTGTGGGCGGCAGCGGATAGAAGTGGATGGCCCCGGAAGGTAAGCCCCCTCCTCCCACTCGCACTTAAGGAGCATGAGTGGGGGGAGGGGGTCCGATCCTCCGATCCAATCCAATCCGGATCGGGCCCTTTTCAGATCAGATCGGATTGGATTGGCCGATTCAAGTGCAGGGGATCGGGATTGGATAATTTTATCCGATTCCCAGTTGGATCGGATCCGGATCATGGATTGGATCCGATCCATTGCACACCCGTATAATCAACGGAGTGGGGAAGAGGCAATTGTCAGTTGCGTTGCTTATTGTTTAGTGTCGCAGGCAACACACTACGCACACACAACTGACGGTACGCTATTTCGGGCAATTATACAACGGAGAAAAACAACGGGCTTGCACGTTGTTTATCCCGGGTTCACCGGCAGGAGCAGCTGAAAACCCCCGGCCACTCCTATACAGCCGGCAGAACTTGCGGTGTATGATGGGATACGCCCAGAGGACTGAGGGAATGGGGAGAGAGGAGATGCAGCAGCCCAGAAGGACGCCGGGACTTCCAGCCGCGTGGCAGGGGAGGGGCAACATGTCGTGTGATGCGCACCGGCAAAATCACGCACGGTGAGTGTTTTATTAACCCTTCCGTTGTCTAAAGTGTCGTCTGAACACACCCTCTTTGTCCTTCTCTCCTTATGGCCATACTAGATCTCAGGAACACCCAGTGAAATTGACTACCCAAAGGAAGTACTTTTCCACCCGAAGGGTAATTAAATGGTGGGATTTCCTGGCACAAGGCATGGTGATGCACGGACTGATTCAGAGGCCTTTTAAAACAGATCAGAGGGTTTTGTGGAGGACAGGTCTTCCGAGAGCTGCAGATATGGAACCTCCAAGTCAGCGGCAGGATGGCGTCGGCCCTTCGTGACTTCCCAGAGAGCTTTGGCTACGATAGAAATGCCCTCAGCCTCCCCAGCTCTGAGAATTCCTGGTCAGCGGAGATCTAGCTATCCTTTGAATTTTCCCACGGAGCTGCTGGCATAGTGTTGCTCTGGGAGAAATTAAAATGGTTCCTGGACTAGCGATGGGAGGGGGGAGAATGCATTTGGATTATATTTTAATGTGAACATACCTAACTTCACACTTTCGAACCAATACACAAACTGAAGAGCCATTCTCCTTCAAAATCCGCTCTTCAGCTGTTTGCAGTGGAGGGCTCCAATCAAAATAGCCCTACAAAATATGCATTTGAGAACGGGGGGGAGAACGCAAAAATGTGCATACTAGTGAACATGACATTCAAAAATGCATCCTCTTAGTACAATTGCTTGCCAAAATATGAACATTAGGCAAGATTGCATACAGAAATACATGTACTAGGAGAAACACACAAACACACACACTGTGTATGGAGTTTCAGGCACATTCCTTTCTTTTTAAAGACATTCTCAAAGTCTGGGATGAACCAACCCTAAAAATGGAAAAATTAGAAACTGAAAAAATTAGAAACTGACAGAAACCAAAATTGACAGATTGGCCAGATCTACACCAAATAGGATGTAGCAGTATGAAAGTGGTATATAAAAGATAGGCTGACCATATGAAAAGGAGGACAGGGCTCATGTAACTTTAACAGTTGTAGAGAAAAGGGAATTTCAGCCAGTTTCATTTGTATCCAATTAGTTCCTGGTGATATTCCCTCTTCATCACAACTGTTAAAGGTGCAGGCACTAGACTAGAGTGACCATATACAAAAGAAGGCAGGGCCCCTGTAACTTTACACTGTTGTGATGAAGAGGGAATTTCACCAGGAACTAATTGCCTACAAATGACACTGGCTGAAATCCCCTTTTCTCTACAACTGTTAAAGTTACATGAGCCCTGTCCTCCTTTTCATATGGTCAGCCTATAAAAGGCAGGAGCCACACTACTGCTTTATTGAAGTGAACTGACAACTGTTGGGGCCTGTTGACACATATCATATACCGCTATAGCCTGCTTGGTGTGGCTCCTGCCTTTTAAACCGCTTTCATACCACTCTATCCTGCTTGGTGAAGATGTGGCCATTCTTTCATCCCTAGCCTGGACGCGGTGGCCTGGAGCTATTTGGAGTTCTACTGGTTGCTGTCAGGGCAATCTGGCCGGACCCCCTAAAGGCACCTTGCCTTGGGCCCTCTCAAATCTGAAGCCAGCCCTTTTCAGAGGCCATCAAATCTCTGAACACCAGACAGGGTCAAAGAAGGAAAAGCCGTCCTCTTCAGACTCTGCTTGTGTATGCTTCCCAAAGGCGTCTGGCAGGCTGATTGGAAACATGATACTGGGGACTAAATGGGCTTTTGGGTCTGATCCAGAAAGGCATTTCTTAGGCTCACACTATGCATTGCAAGCCTATCCGAACTGTGTGACCACACTGAGAATTCCTTCCTCTCCTGGATTAAACTATAGTCCGAGAAAAGACCCTGAGACTACATGAGATGGACACATTGACTGAACCGATACCTACGCAACAGAGAAAGCTTTCCCATCGCCCGTAGTGTGGGCTTTTCAGTGCCAGGCAAAGGCTATTAAAAAAGAAAAATTGCCCAGCATTTCAGCATGTTGAGTGGTTGGCTTTAATTGCTGTTTTATGGTTTGCCCTTGTTTTTTGCAGTGGCCTGCTCCTCTTCCTGTGTATTATGTTGTTTTGTTGTTGAATTTTTAAAGTTGTATTTGTTGTTTTATTCTTTTGACCGTACAGTGCTTCCTGCTACTCTCCTGAGAGTTAATGCTGAAAAACAGCTCATACATTTCCTAAGCAAATAAATAAACAATGTCTCCCAGCAACTGGTGAACACAGGCTTACTGTCTATTATACTGGAGGTAAGGGTGACCATATGAAAAGGAGGACAGGGCTCCTGTATCTTTAACTGTATCATTTGTATGCCTGCAGCACCTGCTGAAATTCCCTCTTCATCACAAAGATACAGGAGCCCTGTCCTCCTTTTCAGATGGCCACCCTACTGGAGGTAGCACAGAGCCATCAGGACTGGTAGCCATTGATAGCCTTCTTCTCCAGGGATTTATCCAATCCCCTTTTAAAGCCATCCAAATCCATTAGCTTAAACATAAGCAGAGTTGCATTTCCTTTTTGGTCTGTACAGACTGAAATGAGGTCATAAAGCAACATCCAGAGCCAGCCTTCCTAGGAGGCAGGTGAATCCTCCACCTCAGCTGGTAGATTGGGGTGGTACTGGATTACATCGCTTCCTCTTCCTTCCCTGAGCTACCAGTAGGGTGACCAGATAAAATCCAGGTCAGGTTTCCTGTAACTTTAACAGTTGTAGAGAAAAGGGAATTTCAGCCAGTGTCATTTGTATGCAATTAGTTCCTAGTGAAATTCCCTCTTCATCACAACAGTTAAAGTTGCAGGGTCCCTGCCTTCATTTGTATATGGTCACTCTAGTATAGTGCCTGCAACTTTAACTGTTATGATGAAGAGGGAATTTCACCAGGAACTAATTGGATACAAATGAAACTGGCTGAAATTCCCTTTGCTCTACAACGGTTAAAGTTACATGAGCCCTGACCTGGATTTTATCTGATCAGCCTAGATAAACCAAGAGCGCCCCATGCCATTAGCTCCCCCCCCCCCCAGGCCTGTGTCTTGCTCTGAGAACTCCTCAGATCAAGGCATCAGGGTAGGACTCACTAGTGAACTCGAAGGCCACAGCAGAAAACTAGTCTGTGCGACTTTCTGAAGCAGCTGCCCACCGGATGACCTGCTCTGAGGACCTCTCAAAGTGGGGATGGGGGTGAGTGGGGTCTCTGGAGAGCCCCATTGGCTGCTTTCCTCTGACAGCAATGTTACAGCAGCAAAGCAGCTGTCAGGGTTCTCCCGAGCAGCCGGCCTGATGCCTCTCTCTGAGGATTCCTCAGAGTGAGACATCAGCCCAGCTGGTTCTCTGGGAAGCTGCACTGTCAATTCCCATTCCGCACCAGCTGTTTTTCCGCTGTGGCAAGCCTTCATGCCTCACTGAATGCCTCTCACATTCAAGATCGGAGGGTGCTGTTGCACTCATGAACTGCTTGTGAGTTTCCTGTCAACAGTTGGTTGGCCAGCGTATGAACAGAACGCTGGACTAGATGGACCCTTGGTCTGATCCAGCAGGGCTCTTCTTCTGTTCTTCTCTACTTGCGGGCTCCTTCCTCAGAGCAAGGCAGTTGGCCTTGGTGATCATCTGTACCATAGCAGCACAGAACTACAGGTGATGGGACACCTTTTGCCATGCCTGGCAATAACCTACACAATATACTGCCCAAAATGAGGTAGGGGAGGTGTAGTGCATTCATGCCCTGCTTGTGAGATTCCCACTGTTGGAATATGGGATTCAGGACTGCATTACACTTTGGGCTGATCCAGCAGGACTGTTCTTCTGTTCTTGGCTTCAGAAACATGCTTAGATAAAGGGATTCCCGAGCTGTTTACGCTGCCCCAGTTGCCTGCAAAATATCCTTAGCTCTGGATAGACTGAAGGAGCAACAATGCGCCTTTCCTGCTACGGAGGATAATTTTAGCAGATGCGACTTCTTACAGTCCATCAATGGACCAGTCCAATATAGCTGAGCAGCGTCTTGTAATTTCCGCCGTCCAGGCTTGCCAAAGACTTTTCAGCTTCCTGCCAGAAAATGAAATGTACGTTCAGCAAGCCGGAATATAATTAAGAAGATTGTCGTGTGTGCAGTGTTCCCTTGAATGTGCCTCATGATGGCAGAGACAGACCAGCTGCGGAAGCACAGCCCACTCCTCGGCATGGCTGCAGGGCGTTGCTAAAGTAAGAACTAAATGTCGTTTGAGCACATGCCAGTGGTTCAACTCAGGTGCTATTCAAATGAATGTATAAAACTTCTGAGCCAATGACAGAACAAGGTGATCATAGAATCATAGAATAGAAGAGTTGGAAGGGGCCTACAAGGCCATCGAGTCCAACCACCTGCTCAATGCAGGAATCCACCATAAAGCATCCCTGACAGACGGATGTCCAGCTGCCTCTTGAAGGCCTCTAATGTGGGAAAGCCCACGACCTCCTTAGGTCATTGGCTGCATTGTCATACTGCTCTAACAGTCAGGAAGTTTTTCCTGATGTCAATCCGGAATCCTGTAACTTGGGCAGGTGGATCCTGCAAGCATAGGCATGCGCACAGGTGGTTCACCTGGTGCCCAGGCACCACCTAATGAAAAGTCCGGGAAATGTGTGGCACGGAGAGAAGGGTGGGAAGAAGGCCGTGCGTTGTCCGAAGCTATGGAAAGTGCACAGCATGACTAACATGCTAATAGCGCAGCTTACCTGCTCTCTCCTCTCCCCCAGTCTCGCGATACTCCAGGATGATACTTCTGACATTTCATCCCCATCTTGCGAGACTTGTGGGAGAGGTGGGGTCTGAGTACGAGCGGCAAAAAAGGAGGCAGCAGCAGCAGCAGTGTGGGCCTGGGGGTAAGTAAGGCAGGGTGGGCGGGCAGTGTGGGCAGGCAGAGGGCAGGGCATGTGGGCGGTCGAGCAGTGGGTGGCGGTCGAGCAAGCAAGCGAGCGGTGGGTAAGCGAGTAGTGGGCAGGTCAGGTGGGCAGGCGGCGGGCAGCGCAGGTGGGCTGCTGGCAGCTGAGCAGCAGGAAGCCTAAGGATGAAGGTGCGAGGGGTGAGGTGGGGGCTCAAACTGCAGGCTCAGTGGTTTTTTGCTTTGCACACAGAACCTCGGTCTAATTACCAGCCAATATGCTTCACTTTGCTTTTTTAAAAGTGAGTTTCTGCAGAAGCAAACAAATGTGGATTCAAAGGACACAGAGTTTTGTGTTTTGGATGTTCAGACACCACCTCTGCTTATTGCTCCTATTTCTGCTTACCCAGGTGCCCGTCTCTGAACTTTCTTGCCAGTTCTTTTATATATTACCTGCAAGTATTTTCATGTATATATCAAAATGTACAACATTATGATGTATAACATATGACCCCGTGCCTTTTACAGCTACTCAATGTTCCTACGTAGCTTTTCAGACAAAGGAATAACTTTGGATCATTTCACTTGCATGTGTTGTAGATCACAAGCTGAATATGAGCCAACAGTGTGATGTGGCTGCAAAAAATGCAAATGCTATTTTGAGATGCATTAATAGAGTATAGCTTCCAAATCACATGAGGTACTGGCTCCCCTTTATTTGGCACTGGTTAGGCCTCATCTTGAATATTGCATCCAGTTCTGGGCACCACACTTCAAGAGGGATGCATACAACTTGGAGGCCTAAATCCAATTGCTACTCCTAACTAGAATAGACACAGTGAATCAATGGGAACTTGTTAAGTCCATACTTATCTAAGTTTCATTGCTTCAATGTGTTTGCTCTGGTGGGGACTAGCAATTGGACTGGTGATCTGATCTGTTTCTGTAATAGCCAGAAATGCAGAATGTGATACTGCTGGACCCAGAGTTCAGCCACCTGAAAATCTGAGTTTTTCTTTTAAAAAAGGATTCTAGCCTTTATGGCTGCAAAGATGTCATTGGAAGTGTGTCATAATGCCTGCTGAAATCTCAGCATTTGTATTCTTTGATGGTGATGTAACCCACTTTTGTTTTTGAGAGACATGTTTGTAAAGTAAACATGGAAAGTGGTGATGTTATAGTTCTGTCCCTTTCCCCCTTTTTCCAAGCTCTGACTGCATTTCACAACAGTAATGGTTTAGTTGTAGGATTCAGAGATGCTCGACGATATCATATTGTATTGACTTTTAGATTCTGGTTTACAGTTCAGTAAATCAGACGTGTGACCAAGGTCACATACCCTTGGGGACGGTTATGTCAGGATGGGCACACATCTTTGGGGGCTGGACATGTTGGGGTGGGCACGCCTCCTTGAGGGTCAGCTATGATGTCCTCCTTTTTGGTTTCCAAAATATGATCACCCTAGTTAAATGGAATTTACTCCCAAGTTTACCTTAAAAAATCCCTGGGGGCACCATCTAATGAAATGTGCTGCGCACGCTTATGCCTGCCAGGTTGTGATGGTTGATATTGCCCAGGCATTATCCATTGGCAAAATCACCTGGTCAAGCCTGAGGTGGAGCGCAGAGGAGCTTTGAGACTGGCACAGGGTGGGGGAGGAGATTCCCAGCATGGAAAGGTTTACTTCTGGCAGTGGAGGCTGGTGGATCTGAGTTCGGTGGGGCTGGGTTTTAGTTAGAACCAGCCAGAACTCTAAAGGAGCTATCCAAGGTGATGAACCCTATCCCCCAAAAAGGTCCAATATCTTGGCTAGCTCCTTTAGGGTTCTGGCTGGTTCTGACTGAAACCTAAAGTGGATTCACGACCACACTGAAATCAGAGCCACCGGCCTCCACTGGCTCTTAGATATAGTCTAAATTTCAAAAGACCAAAAAAAGAAAAGAAATGTGGTTTAAGAAAATGGATTGTGCTTTTGTATGCCTCGTAATATCTATACCAGCCTTCCCTGACCTGGTGCCCACATTGGACTACAACTGGGAATGTTGGAGAAATTTGCAGTGGAATCAAATGAGTCCAGATTTCTATGAATCTCACCTGCAAATTCCACAGTGAACTGGCCTTTTCTGAGTCACAGTTTCCACAGAATTGCACACTGGTGTTTCACTGTTGGGGATAATTTGCACTAATTTTCATGAACACCAATTTGCATGATCTAATCCAGCTCAGCACAAGTATGCTTCCAAGTGCTCATGCTAAAGGAAATTAGCACAAGCAGAACAAATTTCTGATATGAAAAAAATCCAATTCTTTCGATGGTTTTTTAAAACAAAATCCATACATCCCTAACTACAACTCCCATCATCACTGACCACGGGAACAGCGAGACTTGTAGCCCATCACATCTGGAGAGCACCAGGCCAGAGAAGCCTGAACTATATGGTTAGGAGCTCGGCTGTCTTGCTTGTTATGCATCAGCCTATCACTATGGCTTTGCATGGGCTGTCACCCCATGAGTAGTAGTCCTTAGTGGCCGAAATCTATGTCTAGCCCTTGGAATGTCACCAGCCATCTGAGTTTGAGGATGGGTCAGGGAAAGAGAGAGAGTGAGAGAAAGAAACTCAGAGCAGTCTGAAGGTAAGCAGAGAGGAATAGAGAGCTGGGCCTGTAGCTCAGTGGTAGAACATCTTCCTTGCATGCAGAAAGTCTCAGGTTTGATCCCCAGCATCTCCAGGTAGGACAGGAAAAACTCCTGCCTGAAACCCAGGAGAGCCTTTGCTGCCAGCCCGTGTCGACAATACTGGGCTATATGGACCAAGGGTTTCACTCAGCATAAGACAGCTTCCGATGTTCCTATGATATAGCTGGAATTGGCCACAAGGGCTGGTTTGAGGGAAACTGGTGAAAATTAGCAGATGTGCTACCTTCCTGAGGAGCCTACTTGTTTCCAATATGTTCTGCTTGGTATTTCCAACTGAACAGATTTTACAAAGACACCCCCCCAAAGTCTCCAGCGTTCTTTCTCGTCACCAAGAGACAGACTCTGTAAGGAAGTAGATCGTACAATGTAACTCATTTTACACATAGATCTTTTCATGAGTTTCTATCCACGGTTCTCATGGGTATCTCAAACTGACCTTCCTGTGAAAATGCCTATGTCGCTTTACACATTTTAATTTGTTTCTCTTTATTTCCGGACAACTAAGCTTGGGAGAACTTGCATAAGGGCCTTGCTCTATGTTATTCTCAGAACAACCCTGTGAGGTAGGTTAGGTTGAAAGCCAGTGGCTCAGTTCGGATGACACAATAAACAACTGGTGTGGAGGAAACAATCGTCAGTTGTTTTGACTATTGTGTCATCCGAATGCTGCCGTAGTCAACTCAGCACTGATCCTCATCCACACCACACTTGATTATTTATTACCATGTTGTGTGGGGAGTGCCCCCTAGGGTTAGCGTGAGGGTTAGGGTTAGTCAACCCACCATTGACTATCGTGTCGTCCGAATTGAGCCTGTGGCTGGCACAAGGTTACCCAGTGAACTTTGCAGCAGAGTGAGAATTCAAAACCCAGGACTCCCCAGTCCATGTCACATTACACATAGGTGTGCGTACAGGGTGTGCCAGGTGTGCCCAGGCACACCCTAATGTCTCTGGAGCCTCTGAAATGCATGTATTTCCTCCCACCATTCTAATGGCAGGCGCCTTTAGCATGGGGGGAGGGGGATATGCAATTTCCTGTGGCTCCAGAAAGCATGTTTTCCTGCCCTGCCCACTGCTGCAATCGGGGCCTTAAAAATAAAACATAGAATTCCCTGGGTGCACACCCTAATGAAATGTGCTGCATATGCCTATGACATTACATCACATTGGCTTATGCTGGTGGCAACTGTTAACTAGAATTTAGGTGTTTGTTTTTTAAATATATATAATGGCACCCTTTTCCCCTTTTGCAAGGGGATATTCTCCTGTTACGCCAAAGTCCTCTTCAGAAAGATCCATGCAGTGAGACGGGTTATAACCAGCAGGGATCTGGACAGAGAGGCACAGTGGAGGTCAGACAATGGTGTTCTGCATCATATCAACATGCAACAGAGCGGGAACTTTTGTGAGGGAGCTTTGCAGCTTGCAAGAAAACAATCTTTCCAAATTCCACATGTCTTCCTTTCCACAGCAGGGAATCACACTGGGGGAGGGGACAATCTCGCTCCCTTCTAAGACCTGGGGCTGGCAGAAGCAATGACCACATCCCAGGCCCGAAGGCCACAACCGGCATCTGTGGAGCGCATTTCATGTGTTCATACCACATCACATCATTATCTCAGTGATCCTTACAACGACCCTGTGAGGTAGGCCAATATTTTCACTCCCACATTACAGATGGGAGAGATGGGGGCGTTAAGACAGCAGCGGCTTGCCTAATGTCACCTAGAAAGCCCGGTGGTTATGCTGAGGTCTGAGCCAGGCTCATTTTCATTCACAGCCCTAGCCATTATGCGATGCTGCCCTAATCACCAGGGCAGGAAGGGTCATCGGTCCCACTTTTCTACTTCTAAATCCTCTGTGTGTGAGCAGGAGCCAGGGAACAGGGCAGACGAGGAAGAGTTGACATAGCCAGAAATGGGGCTTTGTAGATTAAGCAAACACATGTCAATGGACTTAATTTGCATTATATGCAGAGATTTTATGCAAAATTTCCATCTGCTTTTAAGTCAAGCATGTGGACTGCTCTGTTTGTTGTGCAGAAAGGTTTTTATGGTTACAGATACCTTCCTTCCCCTACCTGGCGTAGAAATAAAAAGGAGGACAGGCCTCCTGCATCCTTAACAGTTGCATAGAAAGGGGAATTTCAGCAGGCGTCATTTGTAGGCATGCAGCACCTGGTGAAATTCCCTTTTCATCATAACAGTTAAAGCTGCAGGACCTATACTAGAGTGACCAGATACAGCTTTCACTGTTGTGATGAAGAGGGAATTTCACCAGGTGTTGCATGCCTACAAATTACGCCTGCTGAAATCCCCTTTTCTATGCAATTGTTAAAGATACAGGAGTCCTGTCCTCCTTTCCAGATGGTCACCCTAGCACACTGATTACAGAGTGGATCACTCCTCCAAAAGCTCATTTGATTTAAGGGGTGCAGTGTTAAATAACCCTTCCAAAAAGGGCAGTGATAGAAGAATGCTTAAAAAGATTTAAACTTCCCTTCAACTTTCTTTCTACATTGGGATTAATTACATAATGGCTGCATTCGGACAACACATTAAGCAACTGAGGGTGGGGGAAACAATCTTCAGTTGTGTTGCTTATTGTGTTGTATGGAGGGTAACACGCCACTCACAAACTACTGACGGTATGCTATTCCGCCCAAATAAGCAACAGAGAGAAACAACTGGCTTGCAAGTTGTTTACCTCAAAGCCAGTTGTTTAAAGTGTTGTGTGGAGAGGTGAGTGTGTTAATGGCATGCGGTGAGTGGGTTAAAACACAAGCTCATAGAGGCAGATGGCGAGAGCGACCAAAGCGGCGGCTGCCACTCTGCTATAACTGGTGCAACTTGCAGAGGCTGCTGGGATAGAACTGGGAGGACTGAGGGAGGAGGGAGGGTGGGGAGAGGGACAGGGGCTATGTCAGTCAAATGCTGGGTTGACTATTAGTTCACTCAACGCCAGCCCCAACCACCCACAGTTGTGTAGGAATATGTTGTGTGGGGAGTACCCACAAAATAACCAACTGTGAGTTGGCTACTCAACCCACCATTGACTAATGTGTTGTCCGAACGCAGCCATAGTACGTGTGTGTGTGTCTGTGTGTGTGTCTGTATGTGTGTGTGTGTCCATTTTTAAAAAAAACACTAGGTATGCTTTATTCAAAATCCAACTCAACAGTTTAAAAGGTGTCTCATGCCAGGTGTGGGTTTTGGGGGGGGGGGGGATGGAGGCAGGAGAAATCAGATTAACTGTTCAATCCTATGCATGTCTAATCAGAAGTAAGATCCCAATGAATAGGTGAGATCATCAAAGAGCAAAAAAAAAAAGTGTTTTGTGATATTTTAGTTGGTCCCAAACAATTTGTTTTTAGTAATGAAGATAAGAACATAACAAGAGCCATGATGGATCAGAACAAGGGTCCATCTAGTCCAGCACTCTGTTCAACCAGGGGCCAACCAGCTGTCGACCGGGGACCAACAAAGCAGGACATAGTGCAAAAGCACCCTCCCACCCATGTTCCCCAGCAACTGGTGCATATAGGCCTTCTGCCACTGATACTGGAGGTTGCATTTAATCATCAGGACTAGTAGCCATAGATAGCCTTCTCATCCAGGAATTTATCCAACCCCCTTTTAAAGCCATCCAAATTGGTGGCCATCACCACATCTTGTGGTAGTGAATTGCACAGTTAAAGCTGCAGCAGCCTTGCCCTCTTGACCAGATGCAAAAGATGGCAAGGCTCTTGCAGCTTTAACTGTTGTGATGAAGAGGGAATTTCACCAAGTGATGCATACATACAAATGACACCTGCTGAAATTCCCTTTTCTACACAACTGTTAAAGATACAGGAGCCCTGTCTTCCTTTCCATATGGTCACCCTACATTTTACCCTCTTCTCCCTCTGATCAAAGTCTTTCCTCAGCAAGTTCATAGTGCAATATCAGCTTTACACACTGCTGATCAACATTTTTTTAAAATGCAAAGGCGGGGGAGGGAACCCTGGAAGATGTCCTGGCCGTTGCCAACATCATCAAAAGGAACCGTAACTTCCACGAATGGCCAGTCATGAGCGTGCCTTATTTCGCTCGTCTGATGAAACCCCTAGTCGGAGTTTGCTTGCCGAAGCTTCATTTTCAAGGATCAGAGTAGCGTGTGCTTCTCCAAAGCCTTCAAATGAGTAACGGGCAAATTGACCCTGCCATAATTTGTAACTTGCTTGCTGAGTTACGAATCCAACATTCTAAACATGGACGAACGCTCTCTGTTATTATGAGATTTCGCTGGCAAAACCAGTGGTCAGGGGTTATGGGACTTGTCGTCCAAAAACATATGAAGAACACTGGCTTGCCTCCCCCTTGTCTAGTGCCTTTGGGAAGGTTGATAATGGGTGGTTGTCAGAGCGGAGCCTTCTTTGTGGTGGCACCAAAACTATGGATCTCTCTTCCCCACTCGGCAATTTGCTACCATATAGGCCACAAGCTGAGTTTGTCCTGTTCTCTTGGGCCTTTAATGGCTTTGAAATGGACGCACACCCTTTCTCTTGCCTCATTTCCTGCTTTTATCTTGGCTTTTAATTGCTGGTTCCACTGATTTTTTTCCCCCTTCTCTTCCTATTGTGCTGCTCTGATATGAGTGTTTTGGGGCTTCAGTGCATTTTTAATGATTGGCAAAAGGGTGTGATCCAATTGCAATCAAGAGGGATGTTTATTTCTCCTTTGCTTCCATTCAAATGCTTTTCAGAAATTTACTTTAGGGTCCTGAATCACTTCCCAAAACCAAGTCATATCCCATTTATTCAGGCACCCTTCGATTCTTTTGTTCTCTCTTTTAAAAAACAAATGACTACTTTGGCACTGTAAATGCTTCCTCTTTCCCCTTCTTCAAGATGACAGCAGTTCTAATCACCAGCATCTCGACTGTCTTTGAGAGAACAGCTCATTCCCCCCCCCCCCGGTTCCTTGCTGCTGCACATTTATATTTATAGAATTCCATTATTATCTGTCAATCTCAAATTATATCAGAAACTTGGAAGAGCAATCATGAAGCATATTCCGTTTATAATGCTCAGAGCACCTCTAGGAAGGTCCAAGAAGGGTCTTGGAACAGATCATTCTGCTTCTAGTACACAAAAAGAAGAGAGAGGTCAAATGGACTGAGAAGGGAATTAAGAGTGAGGGTGAGGGGGGACGGATGTCTAATGAATTGTTGTAAACTGCCCAGAGAGCTTCAGTTACTGGGAGGTATAGAACCAAGTTAATCATCATCGTCGTCGTCATCATCGTTCAAACAAGCATGGCCTCGAACAGTTTTCTTGCCCTGATGTCTACGTCCACCATCGGGCACTGGGTTGCATCTGCCCCGCAGATGTGAATCATTTTTAACTTGGGGGCAGCTGTCATGGCTTTCCCCTTGCATAGTCCTGTAGAGGTAAATTTTAAACTGCAGATGCTCATCATGAGAATACATATAGCCACATTCCCCCCACCCCAAGGAGAGTCCGAAAATTCAGGCAGCTGCCTCGATCCAAATCAACAAACCCATTCTTACAATGTCATCTCCAGAAAGAGTAGGTCTTTTGTAAAGCTAATTGTCCATTCAAGACCAAGCCATCCTCAAAATACTTCACGTTGAAACAGGAAACAATATGTTGTTACTGGGAACATTCATTTTCCCCTCCCCTCTGCCCTAGCTACTGTGAGAATTCCATCTAAGCTCAGAGGGAACAGGGAATTCTGAAGGGGGTGGCTAATGATGTCAGCATTCCTGCTAATAAAAAAGTGTCGGTGCTGCCTCCCTGCGAGCCCTGAGTCCACTACAACATTGCCATTATTCTCATCATCTCTCTTTTCTCGCTCGTGACATTTTTTTTTAGATGGACATGATGGGCTTTGATATTATTGTTATTATTATTATTATTATTATTATTATTATTATTATTATTTTACTCAGACTTCCAAGTACATCTCCCCCTCCCCACAATAATCCCCAAGATTAAGGAGTAGCTACACGGAAGGGGTCCCAGTCGAGTGGAGATAGCTATACTTCGCCCTTGCTTTTCAGCAATTTTGTTTTGGACTCCATCATATCTGTTTCTGTACTCTCTATCCGAGTTTGCTTTTAAAAGGAGTGGCTGTTCTGCGTTTACAAGCAATATACCACTGGGTATCAGTTATTAGGGTACAGCAGTGAGAGGGTGTTTTTTTTAACATCAAGCCTTGCTTGTGGGCAACTCAGGGGCTTTCTGTTGGCAGATGAGAGAAGAAGTATGCCAGGCAAGTTGGACCATTGAGCTTCATGATTTGCTGCCAGCCGAAGTACCCTAATGCTCAGAGGTAGATCAAACAATATTGAGCTATATGGATTAGTGATTTGATTCTATAGGCAGCACCTTCATATAACTCCTTGGGCAGCTTACACAAGTTTAAAGCTTGTTTTACATTTTGCAATGTCTCCACGCCATGGATCATGAAGATTGTCTAAACCAATCTTCCCCAACCTGGTGACATCAACATGTTTTGGACTATAACTCCCATCAGCCCCAGCCAGCATGGCCAATTGGAATGCTTGGAGCTGTAGTCAAAAACCCTCAGGAGGGCACCAGTTTGGATGTCAGAAAAAAACACAATGAAATAAAATAGGATTGGATTTCTATGAATCCACCTCCAGTTTATCCAGAGTTGCACGGATTCCATGGGGTTGCAGATGATTTTTTAAAATCTTGTTGGAATTTCGTACAAATGTAGTAATACAAAAATACATAGAGTACAAAAACACTGGCCAAAAACATTTCCCCCATAGCTAAAGCATAAAAATACATCTTTGGGAGAATGTGCACATTCTCCCAAAAATGTGTTTTAATGATGTATTTTTTCTTGTTTTTACATTTTTTTAACTGTTTGTGATTCTTGTGTTTTATATTGTTGTTGTTCCCCACCTTGATCCGAAGGGAGAGGCGGGTTATAAATAATAATAATAATAATAATAATAATAATAATAATAATAACATTTTCACAAATGTAATTTTGTACAAATTTGGGAACTTGTAAAAATCCAATTCCCATCAATGAGAAGGCAGGAAAGAGGCATCCTCTGTATCCAAACTGTAACGGGCTTGTGATTGTTCATGATCCGCTCATGCTGAAAGTTCTACAATTCTCTGTCACTTACTGATTTTCCCCCCTTGGCACGAAATGTTAATACACCATCCAGTCTGCCCGGATGCCAGTAAATACAAGGCCATTTCCTTTGCCAATATTTAGCAATGTAGGAGATATTACAGAGGAGCCTTAATGGAGTCTTTTGTGTATTGGTGCAGTTTTCTTCTGTCATTATGGTTTTATGGTTTTAAATTTTGTATATTGATTTTTAATGTCCAAAGTTTTAATTTTTGTAAACTGCCCAGAGCACTTCGGCTATGGGGCTGCATATAAATGTAATAATAATAATAATAATAATAATAATAATAATTTGCCATGAGTTATTTGGGGTGGTGTCATGACTTCTGAAGAATAAGCCTTTTATTCCTTAGCCGAGTTAGTTAATTTAAATATCGCAAGACCTTTTTTAATTTTGTTTTTTTCTCAATGACTAAAATTATATATATTCCTTTTTTAAAAATGGTTTTCTCCTCTAACACTCCTTTGAAAAAGTGTGTGCAGCATCAGGAAAGGACACCGCCTCTTATTTGTTTTTTGTTTTTTAAAAGAAGCAGGGTTACAAATTAAACTATTACCTTTTGCAGTTTTGCTTCCAGGATGTTTCCTAATACTGATTAAAAGGTTAATCTAACAGGAAGCCAGTCATGGTCTTGAAAATCTCCCTGTTCTAATGGACCTAGAAGGCTTCTGGTCTGTATTAATTTTTTTTTTTAAAAAAAGGACTGGTTTCTTTAAATTTTAATAATAAGACATCTGCAGGAAAATAGTTTCTGAAAGGTTCCTGAAATAGATCATTTGATTTCATTTCTTACATTTCTATACGGCATGATAGCCAAAGCTCTCAGGGTAGTTTGCAGAGATTAAAAAGCTTAAAAATCATAGGATCACAGAATCGTAGCGTTGGAAGGGACTTCTAAGGCCATCGAGTTCAACTACCTACTCAATGCAGGAATCTACCTTCAAGCATACCTGAGAGATGGCTGTCCAGCTGGATCTTGATGGCCTCTAGTGTGGGAGAGCCCACAACCTCCCTAGGTCATGGGTTCCATTGTCGTACTGCTCTAACAGTCAGGAAGTTTTTCCTGATATCCAGCCGGAATCTGGCTTCCTGTAACCTGAGCTTATTACTCTGCGTCCTGCACTCTGGGATGATCGAGAAGGGATCCTGGCCCTCCTCTGTGTGACAACCCTTCAAGTATTTGAAGACTGCTATCAGGTCTCCCCTCAGTCTTCTCTTCTCCAGGCTAAACATGCCCAGTTTTTTTAGTCCCTCATCATAATACAGGAATTGTGCATAATGTAAAAACAGTTTGCATACAATTATATAAACAGACAGCATGCACACATACACACAGTCAAACAATTTTAACAGTCAACAATAAGAAATGAATCAATGAATCTGTGGTATACTTCCACCTAAGACCAAATTCCAGAATTTGTCAAGAACACTCCTTTGAAAGGCCTTGGTTTGTGGATACTTTGGGCCAACCTTGCATGATTTTGTGGTTCCGTGATCACCCCGTGCAAGCGTGGGTGCAGAACTGAGCTCCCTGAAAGTTTCCATTTTCATATTTTTTAAAGGGGGGAAAAATCAGGTTCCTAGTCATTATGATAGGGAAGATAGGCTTTACAGCTTGAAGCAGCTGGACCTCAGTGTCAAAAGCAAGAGCGCAAATCTCAAAATACAGAGGCAGTGGCAGAGCAGAAGGTGAAGTGAACTGGGGTGGGGTTTCAGTGTCCTGGGTAGCAATTTGCTCCTCCCCATGGCTAGAGAAAGTGGATGAAATTGCACATCATTCACAATACAATCCTATGTAGAACTAAGACCTCCTTCGCACCTAATCCCCCCCCCGGTTTGCCTCCATGTTTTTTTACCTCTGAAGCAGAAGCATGTCAAGCTGATGATCCCTTTCACCTGAATAGCTGCTCTTTTGCTCTTTCGCTCCTTCGCTCATTAGCTTTTCGGCTCCACTCCACCCCCTCCCCTTCTCATTCTCCCTCCAGTCAGGTCCTGTCAGGTGAGCACTTCAACCAGACCGCCTTTCTGCCGGGCAAACATGGAATGACCCTTTAATCTGGCTCTTTGGGGGCATTGAGGGAGGATAATCCTGTCTCTGCAGAGATTCAGACATTGTATGATTTTTTTAAAAGGCTTTCGAGCCTGGTATCCAAGGTTTGGGTTTTATATTAAGGCTTGGAACCAGCTGCTTGGAGAGATTGCTTTTCCCTGCCAGGACCTGATGCAATCCATTCAAGCCCCCAGTTCCTTTCAAACTACACGGAGGCTTAGGGCGCCTTAAATGTGCTTAGGGGAAATAATCCAGACTTTTAGCGTTCTAGGAAAGGTTGGG
Organism: Anniella stebbinsi; assembly: GCA_029215795.1. NCBI lineage: Eukaryota > Metazoa > Chordata > Lepidosauria > Squamata > Anniellidae > Anniella > Anniella stebbinsi. The sequence goes on along the minus strand of JARDYH010000004.1, from coordinate 226,710,928 downwards.
GAAGAGGTGGGGTGTCAGCAGGACAGGCACAGCCATGTGAGTACCGCGCTGCAAATCTGCACACCAGGCATGACGAGAGAGCAGTAAATCACTGGTGTGATGAAAACCCTAGCAAGTCCTGGGCATGCTCCCAGCTCAGAGCATATAGGCATTGCAGCCTGACAGAAGTAATACCGGTAACAAGATTTGGCTTCTCTTTCCTGCAGAATCTGGGTTAATTTTCTTACACGCAGGTCTAATCTGGTGTTTTTAATCTTGCCAGTGCCCTCCTCTCACACCAATAGAAGCACAACACATCAGAGAGCAGAAGTGATTGCAGTGGAGGCTGGTGGCTCCAATGTCAGTGGGGCAGTGAATCCGCTCCAGGTTTCAGTCAGAAGCAGACAGAACCAGACAAGGAAGGTCTACAATGTCCTTTGCAGTTCTGACTGCTTCTAATGGAAACCTGGAGCGGATTCACCATCTCAGAGGCATCGGAGCCACCAGCCTCCACTGAGTAATTAACATCAGATACTACATGCAAAAAGGGTATGTATGTATTACATTATTTCCTGACTCAGTTTTTTTTATTCCCCCCCCCCCCCAGGATAAAACTCAATTCCTACGTACCAATTCCTACTGCTACTTGGAACTATCATTATTTCAGGGGGGAGGGGGCACAGTCTAAGAAATGTTTCAGGGGATCACTTAATAATAATAATAATAATAATAATAATAATAAATTTATTTCTTACCCGCCTCTCCCTCTGGATCGAGGCGGGGAACAACATTAAATACAAAACAAAATAACACACATAAAACTGATTAAAAAACATATAAAACTAATGAATTATTAAAAACATATACAACTACTACATTATTAAAAGGCATCTTAAAATTCAACTGGATAGACCTGCCGGAAGATATCAGTCTTTCTGGCTTTCTTAAATTCCGGAAGACTGTTGAGTTGGTGAATCTCTCCCGGCAGGCCATTCCACAGTCTGGGAGCGGCAGAAGAGAAGGTCCTCTGGGTAACAGTTGTCCACCTAGCTTTTGCTGACTGGAGTAAGTTCTTCCCAGAGGACCTGAGTGTGTGGGGCGGATTGCATGGGAGAAGGCGAACTTTCAGATAACCAGGACTCAAACCATGTAGGGCTTTAAAGGTAATAACCAACACTTTATACTTCGCCCTGAAATTAATTGGCAGCCAGTGAAGTGATTTTAAAATTGGTGTAATATGATCACCTCTAGGTGTATTGGTGACCAACCTGGCTGCCATATTTTCAACTAGTTGAAGTTTCCGGACTAGTCACAGAGATAGCCCTATGTACAGTGCATTGCAGAAGTCGAGCCTCGGAGTTACCAGCACATGTGCTACCGTCTTTAGGTCTTCCAACTCTTGCACATGGGTGCGATCTCCCTCCCTCATGCACATATTCAATGACCACATGTCCAACATCTGGACAATCCTGATGGCTTTGAACAACCCTTGGTGAAGCCACAAGAAGGACAGGAGCAATTCAAAACATCATTCGTAAGCTTTTGGCTGCAGTCTTGAGGCCTAGGAACTTAAATTTTTCAAACGAAAGCTGAAACTCCTCGGGTTCCCAAACCCTGAACATTCCAGACTCACAAGATTTATCTAACCCATTCAGGGACATCCTCAAATTATCTGTGCTGTCCAGAGCACCGAATGAAGATATTCCTATTCCCTGCAAGCTCCATTTTAATAAAATATCTGCTAGGCACACATGGGAACATGTTAGTCATGGCTCGTAGACTAAATTCAGTCCAATTGATTTTAATGGGTATATTTTAAGTACATCTAAGTCTGTGCTTTGGAGTTTATTTGCAGAAAAGCAATCGGCAAGGGTAAATAATGAAGACACATACAGACTCTGCCTGCCTAGGAGGTTGTAGCAAACTCCAGCTTCAGACAGCACATTGGGAGGGCTGCAAATTCCAAGGCTGCTCCGTTCTTGTATAACTCTCAGAATTCCTGACGCATGCCCATGCTGGCTGGAGCTGATGGGAGTTGAAGTCCAAAGTATCAGGAGGGCACCAGGTTGGGGATGGCTGTGCTGTGTCCTCCCTTCTTATAGGAGTCATTCCAACCTTGGCTGAGAGAAAGACCATCTGAGCAAAACAGTTGCCACTTTCTCTTCTAAGAGCAGATTGTTCTCCATGCCTGGGGCATGGGAAACCTGGAACGGATTATTATTATTATTGCTGTTATTGGCTGGAAAAGGCTTTTGAAGCTGGGGGTGACCTGCCCATCCCTTTTACCCATCAGAGAGTGACCAAGCATGAAAAGTCATCTGGTGTTTTAAAACCATGTGCACGAACCAAATGCGCAGCACAAGGAAAACATCTCACCAACAAAGTCCTTTGGCAACATAGCACAGAACATGTGCTTCATAACACGCAGGAAGCAGGTGCTGTGCATTGATCAACAGCTGCGCAAGAGGGCAGAATTAGGACCTCATTGACAGCAGATGCATATTCTTATAAAACCATATGATTGATTCTGCATCTAATACCTTTCCTAAATCTGCGGTGTAAAAGGATACCCAAAGTGAAAACGCTGCTGACTCGGTTTATTTCAGATTTTCTTTTGCTAATGCTGCAACTATTTTATTCTTTCTTTCCTTTTCTATTTTTAAAAAGCTTTTCTTAGTTATTTAAGTACCACCTAGGGTTTTTTTATTTGCTTGTTTGTTTGCTTTAAAACAAATTCTGTAGCTGTTGTTATTTTTCCAAATTTATTCGCGTTCTCCTAGGGTTCGATCCAGATTTAAGCGTACTCAGAACAGACCGATTGAAATCACAATTTCTACCAAAGAACAGCGTGCAGAGCCATTTCGCAGCAACAAAAAAAGGAAGCGTGCCAAAGCAGGAATCATCCTGAGCGCTGGGACGCAGAGAAGAACACGTTTCTGGATGTTCTATGGAGAAATACAAAAGGGCATTGCCTGGGACTGAACTGCCTGGCTGTGATGCTACAAATGAGAAAGCGGGAAGGGAGAAGGGAGAAGGGAGGGAAGAGGATGTCTATACTGGGTCCTGTAGGGCAGTTCTGCATGTTGCTCTGTGGATTCCAGGAAAGGGGGCCGAAACTCTTCATTAGGCTTTTCAAAGCTGCAGGAAGCTGAGCAGCTGTCTTACATCAGTAGTTGGTGTTCCTTGCAGAACTGCCCCCCTTATCCAGCTACTGTGCGCTCCATTTTGCCCATTCCCGGTCCCAGTTCTAAAAATTCAGAAAAGAAGGGTTGCAAATACAGATGCAAGCCACCCAGCAGTAGCAGCTGGGATGAAATTGGGGGGGGGGTGGAGAAAAAGAGAGAGGGGAAACTGAGCAAACAAGTCAGATACGCCATTTTTCCATTCCAGAAACGTTGTCCCAGACAACCTCTCTGTACACCTGGAATGAACACTGTATTCATTATACTCAGGATGATGCTTTTCAGGCTTGCTTCTATAGCCGTAAAAACATAATTCTGTTTTCTAAAAAGAAGAAGTAGAAGAAGCAATTGCACCAGCTCCATTCCACTGATTTTGGGGGAACTCTCTCACCTTGCAGGATGGAAATTAATGATGTAGCTCCTAACCTAGGGATGCAATCAGCACTATGACGGGGCGGTGCTATTCCCTGAAATAAAACAGTGAGGAAGTGGTACAAATGCTCTTTTCTGGAAAGGTCACTGATTTGTAAATGCCACGCCAATCCATCTTTACGGTATCCATTGCATGGTATTTTTCTTCCTCGCAAATGCATCATGGTTAAGTAGAGGCTCTGATGAATAAATGGAAGCTGGGATGAGATTGTTTTCTTTGTCTGCCTCTGCAAAGAGAGAGAACTGGCAAGAAACGTTGCTTTTCCTTGTTCTTGCGAACAGGAAATTCCTCACCCGTCCTTCAAAGGCGATTGCTGTGGCATCTTTGGGTTATTTAAAGTCTGCTTTTAGAACCTGGTGCCCGTGAGGTATTTTGGACTCCGGCCCCCATAATCCCCAGTCAGCATGGCCAATAGCCAAGGGTTATGGGGCTGCAGTCCAAAACATACAGAAGGTGTCTGGTTGCCTACCTTTGATTTAGGGCTTTAGAGAATAAAATCAGCAACTGGAATTGGGCCCAGAAAAATGCTGGCCCAATTCCAGATGCTGACTATGGAGGGAGGGAGTTATAGCCTAGCACATCTGTTAAGGCCCTTGTTGGAGATAGCCGCAGTAGAGGCCAAGAGCAGTCACACAGAAGCACTTCAGCACCATGGACAGGTACCAGTGAGCTGATGACGAGTCAGTAGAGTCTGACGGCTCCGATGTCAGTAGGGCAGGTAAATCCACTCCGGGTTTCAGTCAGAACCCATCGGAATTCTAAAGGCGCTATCCAAGGTGTGCCTGTTCTTGCTTCATTCCATGTTTTGGGAATCTTTTGATGTTTCATAATATAATTTATAGTGTTAAATAATGGCTGGCCAAGTACATTGAAAAACTTTTTATAATATTCAGCTGAAAAGCCATCTGGCCCGGGTGTTTTATTACTCGGAAACAGATTAATTGCTCTTTTAAGCTCTTCCATTTAACTGGTTCTTCAAGTTTTCCAAGTTTTTCATTTGAAACTTTAGGAAAATTTAATTTAGACAAAAACTTCTCAATTATTTCTTTATTAATGTCTATATAAAGTTTCTAATAATATTCTTTCAGCAGCGCTGTTGTTTCTTAAGAATTTATATCCTTTTTGCTTTCAAATCGTACTAACGGTATAGTGGTGTGTTTTTTAAAGCTTGCATGAAAAATGCATACTCACGTTGTGTGTATTTTTCCTAAATTGCATGCAATTTTTGCATGCAATTTTTCCTAAAATACCCATTTTGCAAACAATTTTCATAACGCAGTGCATTTTTAACATTATTTTCACACGGAGGGCATTTTTGTGTACACATTTTCCCTGAGATACACATTTTTGTAAGCTTCTTTGATTGCAAAACTCCATTGAAAAGCTTGGAGAAGTGCAAATTTTGAAGAAGTACTGAATTGCGGTTCACCTATAGATCTGAATGTGTGAAATAGATTATCCTGTCCTGAGCAAGGAGATCAATGGAAGCTGTTCACCCAGCAAAGGAGAACTCACCACCTCCCAAAGCAATCTATTCCACTGCTGAACAGCTCCCACCGTTAGGAAGTTTCTTCTAACATTTAGCTGAAATCTGCTTCCCAGCGAATTCTAATCATTGGTTCTAGTTCTGTCCTCTAAAGCAGCAGAGCACATATCTGCTCCAACTTCTGAACAGCAGCCTTTCAGATAGTCTAACACACTGTGTTCCTCTTGCACCCTGTATGTTTCCGAGCCCGATTCAAGGTTCTGGTTTTAACCTATAAAGCCTTACACAGCTTGGGACCACAATACCTGACAGAACGCCTTTCCCGACACGAACCTATCCAAACACTACATTCAACATCTAAGGCCCTCCTCCTACTCCGAGGGAAGCTCGGAGGTCGGCAACAAGGGAGAGGGCCTTCTCTGTGGTGGCCCCCCAATTGTGGAATGATCTCCCTGACAAGGCCCGCCTGGCGCCAACATTGTTATCTTTTCGGCACCAGGTCAAGACTTTCCTCTTCTCTCAGGCATTTGGCAATATGAGGAGCCTGGGTTTGTTTTTGTGTTTGTAGCTTTTTGGGTTGTTGCAATGGTTTTAAATGTATGTGTGTATTGTGTGTATGTTGTATGTTTTTGCTGTTTAAATTTTTGTATATTGTTTTTAATTGTTTTAATCCTATGTAAACCGCCCAGAGAGCTTCAGCTATGCGGGGGTATACAAATGTAATAAATAAATAAATAAATGAATGAAATGATGGCTAGTGGCCATTGATAGCCTAGACACTGATAGCCTTGACATTCAGCAAGGTGTCAGGGCCTAGACATCCAGCTGCATGAGTTTTAACCATGGCCTTGTGAAACTCCTGCTTTTCCCCCTCGCACAGGGATCCTTTCTCCCTTCTCTACATGTTAATGCAAACCACCCCCACCACCCCCACAAAAGCAAAGTCATTCCCCACACCGTATTCCATGACACGTAGGCCGCAGAGCAATGTCTTCTTTGACTATGTCTGCTGGGAGACAGATAGCTGACACAACTGAAGGGGCTCTTTGGCTTTCAGTGAGAGTGACTTTGACAGGAGACTCCTTGGAACCATTTCTGCTGTTTGCAGCATGTTTTACTTATAAGGCAGAGGGGAGGTCTTTGCTCTCCTGGTGAAAACAGGGCTCACGTGTTTCCCACCCCAGGCAGCTTTTGTGAATCAAAATCCCTCCCCCACCACAAAGAAGCTTCATCCTACCACTGTGTCCAGGATGTGGACCTCTCATCCTCAGAGACGAGGCCCCTGAGCAAACAGAGCAGGGAGAAGGCTCAGTTACATAAAGGCATGATGAGGTTTCCAGCTTCTTAGGTCCTAGTTCCCCAGGAAGGCCTCATGGACCAATCTTCTGGGTCTGGAGGAGGTCACATTGCCATCTTCTGATTATGAGGACTCCAACTATGAAGATATCAGTAGGCTGCAGCTTCTTCCACGTTGTTCTCAGCCCGAGGCTGATAAAACACATTAGCCCCCTGAAGAGAGAGGGCTTTAGTTATTATGGAGAATGGTCTAATCAGCCTAAAGGCAGCCCAAATCTTACTTAAAGCTCAGGATGGCTGCTTGTTGGAGCAACATACATGCCAGCTTCTCTGGCATCACTCGGAGCTCTCCATGGTAATGCTCTGTTCTTGTCTCTTTGGGAAACCTGACTTGATCAAAGACCTCAGTTTGAACCAGTTCAATAGCTGTCATTCTGTAAACCAGGCCTCACCATGCACAATGATGCTGGACTCTCACTGTGATAGGGCTTAATGGCTCATAAGTGTAGATGGGGGGGTGAGGCGAGGAAGTCAAATAGTTTGATCTGCGTGTAAATCAGCAAAGGCTTAAACCTGGACCAGTGATGGATTCAGTGTGGCAATTCCAGATTCTGATGAACTCAAGGGTGCAGACTGGAGGGGTTAAGGAGGTGTCAGGCTCCCAGCAGACCTGGGTCCAGGGGAGACCTCTTCAGAGGAGGAGGATTGGGATTCCACCATAAATACCACTCCCACAGATGATGCCTCACCTGAGGTCTCCTTTGACCCCATCCCAAGTCCTTCCTTCCTTCCCAACTTTCCTCTCTCATTCTACAGCTCTCCAGAGGACAGGCAGGGATGGCTCAGATGAGTTACTGGGCATTGTTGTAAGGATGCCCCACCCTTTTGCCCAAGATCTACTCAGGGGGAAGGGAAAAGCCCCAGCTGCAGACAATTCAGCTGCAACTGCTGAACCAGGAAGAGAGGTAGAAGACAGCATGAACATAAGCCCTCCATCTCCTTCCAGGCCTTGGCTGGGTAACAGCTCCCATTGAACTCCTTGCTCCAGTGCCTACTTAAGAAGGATCATCTACGTGGCTTCAGCCCTATACATCCCACTGGCTCCCTGCATTCTGGCCTAGCTATAAATCCCTGCAGGATCCTGGACTAGGTGAACCTTTGCTCGGATCTTGCAGGACCCTTCTTGTGTATGTAGGAAAATATGGACCTTTGGGAGCCACATAGAGTGTAATCTGGAGCCATAGAGACAGTGGAAGAAGGGACTGGAATTCTAGGACAGCAACAAGGTGCATGTCTATGGGTGATGCAGTCAAGTTTGAGACCTTTGTGGATCTGAAACCCAAAATCACTTTTTCAAAATATTGTGGCCGATACGAAGTGAGGAAAGCAATCAAATGAATGAAAATAATCCCCCTTACAGGCATCTGCTCCCATTTCTCTGTTCTCTTGCAAGCCCTTTTCCCCTCTACCTAAGATGCGCCGTTTCAAGTCTGAATATCACAATCTAATTTCACACTTCTTAAACATATCTGTTATCACTGCTGGATTGCTCACATCGTCGGAGGAATTAATACTCACAAGCCTGCATTTCCATCCCTCTTGGGGTATTCATTTAATCAACGCAGGTCTTGACCGAGGTTGTTAACCCTTCCCATTCCCAATTACACCTGGAAAGAAGCACTGTGTCTCTAGGTTCAAATCTTTGTAAGCTTTGCAGGCGATGCTGCTCCCTAACAGGGAAAGTGATGGGTAGAACCATTTTGGTCCCTGGGTTTCCACAAGAGAGTGTTGGACTTCCTCTGCCATAGAGATGGATGCTCAGGCTGATATGGTATCCATATTTAAGTGTACATTCAAAATCGAGTTTAATCTCCCATAATAAGCATGCGAGGTTTATAAAGTAGCAAAACTATTATTATTATTATTATTATTAATTCCATTTATATACCGTCCCGTAGCCAAAGCACTCTGGGCGGTTTACAAAAATTAAAAACATTGAGCATTAAAAAAACCCGATATACAAAATTTAAAACCATAACAAGCATAAAAACAAATTATAAATACAATATCATTTAAAACAACTATTCTGGGTCAAACAAGAACAGCAACGAAACCCTCAACTTATGCTGTTAATGCCTGGGAGAAGAGGAAAGTCTTAACCTGGCGCCGAAAAGATAACAATGTTGGCGCCAGGCGAGCCTCGTCGGAGAAATCATTCCATAATTGGGGGGGGGGCACCACTGAAAAGGCCCTCTCCCTTGTTGCCACCCTCCGTGCTTCCCTCGGAGTAGGCAACCGGAGGAGGACCTTAGACTGGTCATAGTTACGATTAGGGCTGGCATTAAGAGCCGGTATGGTTGGGCATTCGCCAAAGACCTATATCCCAGGAAGGCAAAAGCCCCTTGAGCTCGCTTTTCTTCACCTTTGAAACGTGCTTGTTCACCTGCCTCTTGCTCTGGCTCAGATAACTGTGGCAGTGAGAGGGAAGGAGGAGCAGGAGGTGCTACTGCATACTTGCTCGCTGGTTCCGTGTCTGTCAAGCAAGCAAGTGGTAGCGATGTAGAGGAAAAGGGTGAGGAGCCATAGCAATGGGGATGAGATGATTGATTCACCGAGGGAGGATGTGTCAGGGTTCCTTCTACGACCTGGACTCTCTGAGCAACGCTTTTAGGATCTCTGCCTCCTTAAGAGTCCCCACATGCCTCCTTTTTACCTTCCCCTTCCCAGTAACACGGGGTTTAGGCTGTAGACATAGGAGGTGTGACACTCAAGACACTCGTGGCTTAACACAACAGTTTACTAGTAAAGCAAACCAAGCAAATTACAATAAAGGTATTTAGTCAATCGAGCTAAGTGATACAAAGGCATTAAAAGAAAATAAAAGTTGCAAAAGTTAGCCAGAACTACGCTGGCGAGTGTTACCCAGAGGACCTTCTCTTCTGCCGCTCCCAGGCTGTGGAATGGCCTGCCGGAGGAGATTCGACAAATTAGCAGCCTTCTGGAATTTAAGAGAGCCGTGAAGACTGCTCTCTTCTGGCAGGCCTACGCAGTTGAATTTTAAGATGTTTTTAATAATGCATTTGTTTTTATCTGTTTTAATGGTTTATCTATTTTGTGATTTTTATATTTGTATTTGTTGTTGTTGTTCCCCACCTCGATCTGGATGGAGAGGCGGGTTAGAAATAAAATAAATAAAATAAAATAAATAAAAATAAAAACACCAGTTCTTTACCCTAAGCTCCTTCTTTCTACTCCTTCCTTCCATAAGCTCTCGTCGTTTTCTGGCCCTTGTTGTCTCTTGGCTGGGCTCTCTCACTCCTTTATACTAGGCTGACCAGATAAAGGTGCAGGCACTATACTAGAGTGACCATACACAAAAGAAGGCAGGGCCCCTGCAACTTTAACTGTTGTGATGAAGAGGGAATTTCACCAGGAACTAATTGCATACAAATGACACCGGCTGAAATTCCCTTTTCTCTACAACTGTTAAAGTTACATGAGCCCTGTCTTGGATTTTATCTGGTCAGCCTACAAAAGAACCCTGGAGGTTTATGCCATTTTTTGTAATGTTGCGAGCTGGCTGAAGCTTTCAGACCAGCTTTTTTCAGTTATGCCTTGTGGGGTACAGGAGCCCTGCCCTCTTTTGTATCTGGTCACTGTAGTAGGGTGACTAGATAAAATCCAGGTCAGGGCTCATGTAACTTTAACAGTTGTAGAGAAAAGGGAATTTCAGCCAGTGTCATTTGTATGCAATTAGTTCCTGGTGAAATTCCCTCTTCATCACAACAGTTAAAGTTGCAGGCACTATACTAGAGCCACCATATACAAAAGAAGGCAGGGTCCCTGCAACTTTAACTGTTGTGATGAAGAGGGAATTTCACCAGGAACTAATTGCATACAAATGACACTGGCTGAAATTCCCTTTTATAAGAAATGCATTCCACCAGACATCTTCGACAACAGGAAGGGCACCATGGCAAAGTCTCTCTAAAGGCTAAAATTGGCCAAGGGAAGGCCTTGGATAGAAAAGGGAGGGGAGGGGAGGGGAGGAGGCATTAAGAACCCTTTGGGGCCAGGGCCAGATTTTGAAGATGTGTCCAGATTGCATAAGAAACTCTCCAAAGCATTCACCGTAGGTCAACGCCAGGAAAAAAGTGCTGATGTTAATATATATATTGTGCAATGTCCTAAGGGGAAATTGCATTATGATACAAAAGAAGAAGAAGAAAAACAAAGGCAGAATTTGCTTTGAAAGGAGAGCAAGCCAGTCAAGGCACAATTTCGTGCCCTTTCAGGTAAAAGTGAGGCCTTTTCGTTCGGACTTCTTACAGTTAAAGCTGCGATGATTCTCAGTTTAACAGCTGGGTCTCATGGCCGCATGCATTCCATCTTCTATAATAAGAACATAACATAAGAAGAGCCCTGCTGGATCAGATCGAGGGTCCATCTTGTCCAGCAGTCTGTTCACACAGTGGCCAACCAGCTGTCAACTAGGGACCCACAAGCAGGACATGGGCGCAACAGCACCCTCTCACCCATGTTCCCCAGCAACTGGTGTGCATTGGCAATACTGATTCTAATACTGAAGACAGCACATCTCCATCCTGACTCGTAGCCACCATGGATAGCCTTATCTTCCATGGATTGGTCTAATCCCTTTTAAAGCCATCCAAACTGGTGGCCATTGCTACATACAGCAAATTCTATAGCTTAAGTATGCACGGTGTGAAGAATTCCTTCCTTTTTTTGATCCGTCTCAAATCTCCTGCCAATCAACTTTTCGGTGGTTTTGGAGCCTCCCTTTTACCTTTGGCCCCTCCCACTACTGGAATCCCCCCACCAAGAGCTTCGCCAAAATGGACTGAAAGAGGTTCTCCACTCCTGATTTAGAGCAATAAGGGCCAAGGCCAGCTCCTTCAGTTGAGTCCAAGAACATATCAGCAACCAATGAAGATGACATAAGAATGGTTCCAGTATGGTCCATTCTCCTAGCTACACACCACGGTCTCATTGCTGCTTTCTGGACCAATTGACATTTCTGGGTTGTTTTCAAGGGCAGTCCCACAAAGAGTGCACTACAGCAATCCAACCAGCAGGTGACTGGCATGGATGACTTTACAGAAATGGACTTCCTTCAGTCCAGCAGAGGTTGGTAGCTCCAACGTCAGTAGGTTGGCGAATCCACTCTGGGTTTCAGTAACAACCAGTCCGAATTCTAAAGGAGCGCCTCTAATGTTCTGACTTGTTCTAACTGAAACCCAGAGCAGATTGTGACTGAAACCCGATTTGGATGGCTTTAAAAGGAGGTTGGATAATTTCCTGGAGGAGAAAGCTATCAATGGCTAATAGTCCTGATGGCTATGTGCTATCCCCTGCATCAGAGACAGTATGCCTATGTACCCCAGTTGCTGGGGAACATGGGTGGGAGGGTGTTGTTACACAATGTCCTGCTTGTGGAGCTGATTGGCCACTGTGTGAACAGAGTGCTGGACTAGATGGACCCTTGGTCTGATCCAGCAGGGCTCTTCTTACATTCTTACGTTCTTATTCACCACCTCTCTGACATCGGAGCCACCAGCCTGCACTGCTATTTCTTGTTCTGGTCCACCAAGGCAGTTGGTATGTATTTTAAAACACTGGGTATCCTACTTAACTCTTGCCTTTGCAAAGCTAAGAGGTTCTCTCAACGTAATGCCTCCCTGCCTGTCAATCAGAATAACAATCTTGGACCTGTCTCATTCTCTCCCTTCCTTTGAAACCCAGTCAAATGTATTATACACTTTACCGAACGTTGCTGAACAGTGAGCTGGCATTTCCGTTGAGCGGTCAATGCAAACGCAGAAATCTTCTGGATATATCACCTTTCCCCCACGGTGTTAAGGAATTGTCAGCATGTACAAATCACCTCAATTGATCTTTTCAGCATGCATTACTCTTATGTTCAGTTTCCCTCATTTTTTCCCCTCTCCCCTAAAGACAACTTACTAGTCTTCAGGAATTTAAAAGATCTATAAAGACTGATCTCTTCCGGCAGGCCTACCTAGATGAATTTTATTGGTGTTTTATTGGTATTTTAATGATGTACTGGTTTTATCTGCTTTTAATCAGTTTTTGTATCTTGTGTTTGGTGTTGTTCCCCGCCTCGATCCATTGGGAGAGGCGGGTGATAAATAAATAAATTTATTATTATTATTATTATTATTATTGCTGCAAAAATTGGAGTTCAACTGATACCTCCCTCTTGTGCATGGATAATGCTGTTTGGCTACATTAAGATCTGCAGTAAGCCCTAGGGTGACCATATGGAAAAGAGGACAGGGCTCCTTGGTCTGATCCAGCAGGGCTCTTCTTATGTTCTTCTTCTTCTTCTTCTTCTTCTTCTTCTTCTTCTTCTTCTTCTTCTTCTTTTTTATCATTGGATTTCGTCCAGTTTCAGAGCTTCTCTGAAATTGAATTCAGACCTTGGTCTGAAAGAGGTTTCATGCTACAAGTACACCCCTGAGCATCTATGGAAATTACAGGAAAACTTCCCTAGAGCTTTTGATGGCTCTCTTCAAGGAGGTGTGGATTTTAGCATCCGTGTTTCAGTCTGCTTTTCCTAGTAATTTTTCTACATACGTTGCTCTGAAATCGTTATGCACGCAGCGTGCTAGGGATGGGGGTAGAGCAGAAATGGAGGCAATAAAGGTTTTCGCTGTGGGTCAAAGGCACCCTGAATCTGTCATTTCTCATTTCCACAATCTGCTCTGCTTCATTACTGAAGACTCTCGCCGAGTTCAAGTTCTCCGAAGTGCAAGCCCGGGAGAGAAGCAAGCTTTCTCTACTGCAGTACAGGGCAGGCGTGCAAAGGAGAGCATTTCCTCATTAGCATCAGCTTAAACGAGAACAGCCCGGAAGAAAAGAAAACGAAAAGAAAACGTTAACAGACGCACAGTGTTTCACATTTTCAGCAGCTTCAAAAAGCGGACTTCTTTTAACAATGTTGGCTGATTGGTGATTTGGTAGTTGGGGGGGGGGAGGGTAATGCCTATGAAAATGACCATTGTCATTGCCTTCTCCTCCTCGTTCCCTCAATGAGTTTCAGTTATCCGTAGTGCCGCTGTTACTTAGCCAAATATGATTATCAACATAGCATTGTGACACCATCCTGGTTACTGTATGGGCTTTAGTTCACTAGCATCACGTTACTGATGGAGAAAGCATTCCCCTCACTCTCAGTAGACTTTAATTGCCCTCAGTGATGTGGTCGCATAGCCAAATCAGACTGAGGATGTAGAATTAGGATGGAATTCCATTCATTATGTGATTCCCAATTTTCTGGAATTGCCAGTATGACTGATATAAGAAGCCTTTGCCTTCACTCTGAATTGACTTTGTTTGGTTGATCATTATTTTTATCCCACCTTTCAGTCCAGAAGGATCCCCAATGACAGGATCAGGCCTATTATCCCTAGTGTGGGGGAAGGGGTTGTGGGGGGGGGGGAGGGGGGTCAATCAGAATCTGAAGAAGAAGGATCAGAAATTTACCAGCCAACACAGGAAATGGGGGAGGGGATTCTCCAAGACTCTTCAGGAGTCAAGGATGAATCTCCCCAGCAGCTTATCTGTGAGAATGCAGATGGCACAGAGACCATCCTCCCCCTCCTGGGAACTCAGCCTCTGTCTGAGGGGGAGTGGACATTGGAGCTGACACATCCAAGAGTCCACCACAGAGTCAAGATGGTGGAGGTGGGAGGAGGTGGGAGGAGGTCTCTTCAGGTAGCGGCTCGCAAGAGACTTCTCAAGAAAGACCGTCTCTGATGAAAAGTATCTATTGGAGTGTTGGGAACAGTCCTGCTTGAGTTGAAGGCAACTGCCTAGCTTTGTTAGTCACATTAAGATTAGAGCATAGCTCCTAGCATTCACACGCCCTTGAGACGTTTGTTTGTTGAATAAAGCTTTGTGGATTACACAGCAAACATCTTTTTTGTCTGGTACTGGCAGGGGAGCTTGGAATTAAGACACCCAAGGTGTCTTTAAAAAAAAAGGATACAGTGCTATATTGAGTCTGCTCCTTCTACCCACCCTGGCACATGGCATTGCTCTGGTGTAATATAGTCTCCCTTCTCCTCAGAAATGACACACAGGGGGTCCTGAGGGCAACCAGTGATGGGCAGAGACTTTCTACGGGATAACCAAGACCTCAGTTATCCCAATTTTCCCCATGGTCTCGAGAAGATCCTGAGCTCTGTGGGTGTGTGGGGGCCAGTCCCACCTCCTCGTGAGTAAACTGACTTTCAAAATGGGCATGGAGCTCTTCCGGGGGCTCCGTGCCCTTTGGGGGTGGGGGGCAGCAATTTCGCCATTCCTGGGGTGGCAGGGGTTGGGGTTGGGTGTGGAGTTGTGGTTTTTCTACTTATTTTTTTTGCCACACTGGGACCGCATGACTGGCTGCTCTTCTAACAAAAAAATGAAATGGTACCCGTGATGTCCCTCTTCCCTTCCGGGATGTTCTGCAGCCATATAGAAGCTGGGGGAGGATCGTGGAAGCAGGTAAGTCCACGATCCTCCCCCTCCTTCTGAACTGAACTGAAAACCAAAACAGGATAATCATGTTGGGTACAACCTGAACCATAACTATGAGCTGAAAACATTTTCATATAAATTGCAAGCAAAGTTTCGGCTGGTAATATTAATCATTCCCTCTAATAGCAAACTCTGTTGGTGCGTGGCAATTGGATGGCAGCCAAAATGGGAACAGTTTGGATCGTGGCCAAAAGAAGAAAGAGGCGCTGGTATGCTTGGAGGAACCTGAAAGTTTGCAGAACTACAAAAACTCTTTAGGAGGAGAGGGAACCTCATGGAGACGGAAACAAACAAAGCAAAAACCTAAAACAGATAAGTAAGAACTGAGCACGTTCAGTGGCTAGAAAATGCTGAGTGTCGGTTGAGTGAGGAAAACAGAGAGATGGGGGCAAGGACAACGGCATAGAAAATCCTAGAAGAATCTGGCTGGAACTCTGAAAAGGAGCACTCCAGGCTGCAAAATTTCATTCCAGCTAGGGTGACCCTATGAAAAGGAGGACAGGGCTCCTGTATCTTTAGCAGTTGCATAGAAAAGTTAATTTCAGCAGGTGCCATTGGTATGCATGCAGCGCCTGGTGAAATGCTCTCTTCATCATAACAGTTAAAGCTGCAGGAGCTATACCAGAGTGACCAGATACAAAAGGGGGCAGGGCTCCTGCAGCTTTAACTGTCGTAATGAAGAGGGAATTTCACCAGGTGCTGCATGCAGACAAATGACACCTGCTGAAATTCCCTTTTCTATACAACTGTTAAAGACACAGGAGCCTAAAGGCACAGATGGTCAGCCTATCCCAGGCTCCATTTGTATCAATAGGAACAGTGGAGACTGGTGGCTCTGATGTCAGAGGGGCAGTGAATCCACTCTGAGTTTCATTCAGAACCAGTCAGAACTCTAAAGGGGCGATCCAAGGGGCGAAGCAGAGGGGTTGGGTGCAAAGCACCTTAGGTAACTCTTTTAGAGTTCTGATTGAAATCCGGAGCGGATACACCGCCCCATTGACGTCGGAGCCACCAGCCCCTACTGCTTAGATGCCTGACATCCCAATCTAAACCCTTCTCCTGATGTGCTAGTTTTGTGAGTCCAGGTCGTGTTGCTGCCGGCACATCTTTTAATGGGGGAAGTATTGCAATATGAAATTTCTCCCAACCCAACAGTTGCAGTGGAATAGTGCAGGAACAGTTTGAACAACACCTGCTCTACCCCTTTGTGAATCCAACTGATAATAATAATAATAATAATAATAATAATAATAATAATAATAATAATAAATTTATTTCTTACCCGCCTCTCCCTCCGGATCGAGGCGGGGAACAACACCAATACAAACAATTTCAAATACATAAAACTAATTAAAATCATATAAAATCAACAAGAGCCCTCCAGCTTGCAGGAAGAGTTGAATAACCCATCACTAATCCCAGGAGGAGGCTGCCCCCTTCTTCCGGAAACTCTTGACTTTTCTCGAACCAGATTGGCGACAGCATTTAATATATACCACGGAGGGGCGGGGAATCAAGCCTCCGTTCAAAAGGCACACTTAAAAGCCCTGCTGACATTATGCCATGCTTGTATCCTATTGCCCCAGGGACAAACCTGGATAACGGTGTTCTGTGATTGGATTTTCCATCTCTTGAAATGTATGGAGAAACGGCAATAGGACCTCGATGAGGACTGAGCCTGATTGGACAGAGGTGGGGAGGGGGCTAACTCTTTCCTCCGTTTTCTTAATGAAAATCATCATTGCTCTTGGAGCAAAACCTGTTTAAGAGGATCAGAAGAGCCCTGCTGGGTCAGACCGAGGGTCCATCTAGTCCAGCATTCTGTTCACGCAGTGGCCAACTGGCTGGCGGCCAGGGACCAACAAAGCAGGACACGGTGCACCAGCGCCCTCCCGCCCATGTTCCCCAGCAGCTGGTGCACGCAGGCTTACTGCCTCTGATGCTGGGAGTAGCACATAACCATCAGGTCTAGTAGCCATAGATAGCCTTCTCCTCCTCCAGGAATTTATCCATCCAAATTGGTGTTTTCAGTCACCCTGTAGGGCAAACAGGAGCTGTGGGGAAAGGAGGAAGCTCCGGTTTCAACCAAAGAAATAAGCAAAGGGTTAAATCCCACCCCCTCCCCAGCTCTGTCGTCCCAATCAGAATCCGGGTCTGTCTGTCCCCCCACACACACACCTCCACCCCAACAGTTGCCTTTGCCATTAAAAACCCACTTAGGGAGATGGATTCACGGATCTAGTAAAGCCTTGTCCAGTTGCAGCCTTAGCGAACCAGTTGTACCATTTGTAAATGCGCCCAGGTTGATCCTCTTCATTAAAAAAAAAGGGGGGGGGAGGATTGGCGGTAGGCATAAAATATGCAAGCGATATTTTCCCCTATGGGTCTATGCAAGTTTTGAGATTAAAAAGAAAGAAAGAAAAGAGAACCCCCCCAACAAAGCAGGACCATGGTTTCCTGACCCTGTCAACATGCTCCCCAAAGGGTTGCGTTCCTATCTCCCACCTCCTGGCCTTTCGCAATATATTTATCCAGAGAGGCCCATTCTTCAGCCATCTCTGCCTTCGGTGGGAGGGACCTCCTAATAACATGTTTCTAATTCCGTTCCACTGCCCTGCCAGAGGCAATTGGTCCCAAGGTAGTAGTTTTCGCTGTCATCAGCTCCGCGCCAAACTGCCAAAGCCCTCATAAAGGGCATCGCGCTGAGTTTATTACCCATCTGTCCGGCGCCGGCCCGGTCTTCTCTTCTCTTGCTGGCTTGGCATCTGACAGTAACAGGGGAGAGAGATTACAGCTGTTCTTCTGGCGCTGAGATGCTGCAAAATGTCAGATTTAAGTGCTGTTGCTTCCAGAATTCATAGCGGGGGAGAGCAAGCGTCGGCAGACTCATTTGGGCTTGTAATTAAGGACCCTTTCGTGGTAATAAATGCAAACGGAGTTTTGAGAACCCCTCTGGTTTCTGTCATTTCCATGTGCCGCTGGACCTAGGTTTTGCACGACCAAGCATGCCTGGACCTCATGTGCAAGCCCTAAACCAGAGACCAGGCCAGAGCTGATCTGCAGGATCGAGGATGGTATCAGGATTAGGCCCGGGCTCCCCAGTATGTATCCCGAATCGGATTTGGAGGCTGAAGAAGTAGAACAGCCAAGACAGGAAGTGGGGGAGGAATTTCTCCAAGACTCTCCAGGACTCCAGGAGGACGCTTCCCAGGAGCTTTTCGGACAGGAGGCCCAGGCTCGGAGAGCATCCTCTCCACCCCTGGGAACTCAGTCTTTTTTGGAGGGGGAGGGAACATCGGAACTGACAGATCCCAGAGTCCACCACAGAGAAGATCTTTGCAAATACCTTCCTACAAGTAAGATTTGACAGATATCCTTTTGATTAGAATTGTATTACATGTATATAAAGCAATCTGTCCTCATGTAATAAATGTAAAATGTTGTAAAAGCAGTTTACATATACACATAGGTCCTGGTGGCAATGTGTCAACTTGATTTTGTAATGAGAATATATTTTAGCACATGTTGTCCCCACCACGTTTCTTACAAGATGCATTTTCAATGCTTACAGCCCCCTGAAGAAGTCCGTATAAAGATATAGGCCGAAATGCGTCGGGCTCTTCAACTTTGAAAAAAAAAAATTAAAAACCAGCATCTTGAGAACCTGTTTCTCCCTCTTTTTTCCACCTGATTTGGATGCTTCTCTCCCTCTGTTTTTTGCTTTTGGTCTGCTAGGTTAGCCACTCGCCAGAGGTTAACACTTGAGGGTCCTCCCTAAAGGAGGGGTTGGGTAAAAGCCTGTAGGGCACTGCGGGGTACTGACAGTTGGACACGTGCTCAGGGCCCGCATCCAGTAGGGGCCCGCTGGCAAAGCCTCCTGGATTTCCTCCTCCTCTTCCCCATTGCGAGGTACTTGTTGACCTGCCTCTTGCTCTGGCCCAGACAACCATGGTTTCGAGAAGGAGGGGTGGGAGATGCCCCTGGCTGCTGGCTCAGCTGATCTCTGTCTGTCAAGCAAGCAAGCAGTAGCAATGACAGCTGGTGACGATGGCGGTGAGCAGGCTCACTGAGGGGGAGGTCCCAATGAGGGTGTCTTTCCCAAGGACCTCAAACCCCTGGTGGTGTAGAGGATGACAAGCTCTATAGCTGTGGTTAGTTGCTGCTCACAGCCTGAGCCCAAAAGTCCATTGGAAGTGGGATTTGGGCAGATCAGCAACTCAGCAGACAGGAAACGTGACAAGGGAAGAAAATAAAAAAAAGATTTGGTTTTTTTTAAAAAGGAAAGAAAAACGCAGATGAAGACAAATTATGAGTTTTGGTTCTGCAAATCCTACCGGCAGCATTGGCTCCCACTGCCCCTGGGATCAATGTCCCTGATTGTTATGGTGCCTTTTCCCTCCCTTCTACTGATGCACAAGGATCTCTGGAATTGGTAGTTCTTGAGATCGGGTTAGATAGATCTTGTCACGTGGCGATGCACAAACCTTTCGGTCTTTCAAACTACAACCCCTGGTTTCACAGCGCAAGCGGTTCTGCTTTGAAGCGGCAACCCCCTGTTCAGCGTGTCACTTGTACTGCACTCAAAACAGAAGAGAAAATATTCTCAGGTGCCTGAAAAAAAAACACTTTAATTATGCCCAGTGCAAAACAGACAAATTCATCCAACCCCATTTGTATATAATCACAGCCTCCAGATTTTATCAATCTCATGATGTTTAGATAGTTGCTTTGGAGATTTCCAGCTGTGTGCTCTACGTGACTTTGCCACTGTACACAATTGCTGTCCCATTCTGTGGTTACCTGAGGCTCACAAAGGGAAGCTAATGCCATCTGACAGGGTCAGATCTGAGCAAGGGGAGCCAAGCTTTCTAGACCAGCCAGGTCAAAGCAGGTGAGGTTGTGTTGGGTAGGTAGGGTCTAGTCAAGGTAAGTGCATCAGGCACAACAAGCTAGGTAAAGGCTCTTGTGTAAAAGGCAGCTGCCAAAGAACCATGGACAGCTCAGTGTGAGCTTTATTGACCGGACCACTCACCTACTAAAAACTACAACTGTGAACAGATCCCGATCGTTCCGGACCAGATCAGATTGCTCCAGATCGTTCTGGATCAATCCAGAGATCTGGGGCCCATTGGCCTTCCAGGTCCCTGGGTGCCGGTTGTGTAGCTGGCACCCAGGGACGCCAGGCCAGTGGTGAATCCATTGGACTCACCGCCCTCCCCCCACTCTCCCTACTTACCTGCTGCCTCATCGCCGCTGCTACCGTCCACCACCGCCGTCCACTGCTGCCATCCGCTGGCCACCACTGCTTCCACTCTACTGAGAACCAGGCCGCGAGACCTGGTTCTCAGTAGAGCAGAAGCAGCGGCGGACAGCGGACAGCAGCGGAGGATGGCAACAGCGACGAGGAGGCAACAAGTAAGCAGGGAAAGTGGGGGGAGGGTGGTGAGTCATTTTCCCCATAGACTTGCAAGTCTATGGGGAAAAGGAGGGTCTCCGGATCTCAACCCAGATCCGAATCCAAATCTGGTTCCGGACCAGACCGATCCAGATCTGGACCAGATCGGGGGGCTGTTCATAGCCCTACTAAAAGCATAGGAAGCTATTGTCTCAGCAGCAAGCTACAGCTAACTGAAGCCTTATATAGGCAGCCACCATCTGAAGTCTGGTTAGCTCCACCCTCTCTGAAGGAGCTGGCCAGACTATTAAAGGGCCCTTACCTGATTCTGTACCTTCAGTCTTCTGTGATGCTGGGGAAATGGAAGTTCTGCTGGGGGCTGCTTCTCTGAGGAAGATGGTAAGGCTGCAACTTCTGCTGAGGTGAACCTGAATAATACAGGGCTGTCTGTCCTTACCCTGGAAGAGCAGTTTGAAACTCATCTTCATCAGAGTCTTCTCCTGTACCGTAAAACATGGTTGGGAGACATGGCAATTGCTTAGGGAGATCTTTATGTAGGAATCCAGGGCTAGTCGGTTCAACATGATGTAGCAACACAGCTTCCCCTTGGACAACACTCTTATTGCCTGCTAATGTCTCTAGATCAAGCTGCTGTGAAAGGCAAGGAGCAGGATACCATCACATTTCCCTTTCAAAACGTGTTAGCAACATGTGTGAGTTAGCTACTAGATCCAGCAGAGTCTTCAGTAAGCATCACTCCCAAACAGAGCCAACGCTCAAAGGAAACTTGTAATGGGAAGCAATTCCCTGCTTTTAAGAGACTGACAAATGAAGAGCTCCCAGGATGCCAAATCAAAGCAAGCGCCTTGAAACGACTGTCTGGGCTCCCATTCAAGGAATGACGAGCTCTCACTTCAAATGTTGCTATGAGAAAAAGAGGACCTTAGCATGGGCTGTAAATTTCCTCCGGCTGCATCCCTGCCTTCATGCTAAGCGATCAATGATGCACAGATTTTTCATTTCAGGATCCAACAGATTTGGGCCCCGCTCCGGCCAGCAGCCAAGGAAGATTCAGATCTCTGTCTGACCTCAGGTAGACCATCATCGCTCAGATTTCCCCTTCAGGAGGAGAAAAGCAGGGAAGCGACCAGAGTCACATCCAGCTTCAATCGCCTGGCATCACCAATGCAGTGACCAGGTGATGAAAAAGACTCTTCTTTGGCCAGTGGAGGCTGGTGGCTCCGATGTCAGCGGGGCAGGTTTGAGTCCATGTGCCACCCTGGGTAGCTCCTGTAGAGTTCTGACTACTTCTGACTGAAACCCGGAGCGGATTCACCACCCTACTGACATCGGAGCCACCAGCCTCCCCTGTCTCTGGCTAAGACAATGCAGGGTTGGACAGACAAACAGTCTGATCTGATATAAGGCAGCTTCCAATGTCTCTTAATTAAATCTTCCAGTAATAGCCAGGCAGAAGAGTGGCTTGCCTTGGCCAGGATCCAGAGCTCTGCAAAAATTCAGTGTGCATCCCATATGAGCTGGGACACTCAGTTCTCTTCACAATGCATGAATATGCATTGTGTACACGAAAGGAAGGAGGTGACTCAAGCCGCATATGTGCACTCCATCCGCTGGATAGGATGAGCCTGGGTGTACTTTTCAGGGACACATTTGTGCCTTTCCAAAAAACAAGAACGGAAAAGTAACTCCCTTTGGTAATTTAGGAGCTAGGCTACGAATTGTAGCTTAAATGTTCACCCATTTAGAGGAGGAAGAGGAAATGTTGCACTCACTCTGCATTGGCTTTATAATGCCATTGTGTTGCCAAATCTGATCAACTCCATGGCATGGTAGCGATCATCCATTCAAAGTGAGCCAACAAAGCATCGGCCTCATTCGGAACTGGCTTTCTGACATTGTCACCAAGCCAAATCTGATTGGCTATGGAGCGGTCCTAGAATCCTGTGGGATTTCTAATGGTGCTGCAACATGTCTCATGGCTCCCCAAAATGGTATGTGCTTGCTAAAGTAATAGCACACAATGTATGCAGGTAGAGCTGTCTCGGTGCAGGATCCTTCCCCCATTTCAAAGTGGAGGCTTCAAACACAAAGACATGTTGATTAAATGAAGCGTATATGTCACCTCTTAATGGGGGGGGGGGGGGGAAATGGATAAATTAGGACATATATGAAATAATAAGGTAGCAAACTACTTTGTAGATAATAATACCATTCATTTTAAGGTAAGTGTTTTGCACCAATAATGCTTTGATAATAATGCTTTTTACTTAGGGGGGGAAAAACACCCGGGAGAACAAAGTCTTACAGCTAGTATTTTAAAATCCTAGCATTAAAAAAGAAGCCAGCGAGGTCAGCTAGCCCAACCAGCCTCTAACAGCAAGATGGCTTGGTTTGAACCAGGTGGGGGCAACTTCAGCAGATCCAGGAGCCGATTCCACCATCACCACTCCGAATCCACCACCAGGCACGGCCGTTCCGTGCCATCACCAAAATTGCTACCACCGTGCCACTAACCTTGCCACTCCGTTTTGGCACTGCGGTGGCAAAAAATGCCAAAAACAAGGTTGTTTTTTGGGGCAGGGTCGTCCTCCCAAGAGGCTTTGAAGGGTGCAATTTCGCTTTGAAAACAAGGCATATGCTCTCCACGCACCCTTTTGCTGTGCCACGCTACCGATTTATTTTTATTTTTATTTTTTTAAAAATTTATTTATTATTTCAACATATAATACATAAAATAAACATAATACATAACCAAAACCTGAACATCCCCCTGTGCTCCCCTACCCTTGAGACCTACATTGTATATATATTATACATTTTTCCAAAATTGCAAAGATTCTTTTGAAGGTGTACATCCTCTCCCCTTTATTAAAACATAATCTATAAATGGTCCCCAAATACTATCAAAATCATTCTTTTTGGATAATTCCAACCTAACTTTAATTTTACTTGTTAGTCTATCATTAGTTGCAATATCCCACACCCCTTTATACCATTCTTCTATACTATAATTCCCTTGTATTTTCCAATTCTTCGCTATCATTAATCTAGCTGGTGTCAGGAGATTATTTATCAATTCTCTTATGCTTTTATTCCCATATTCTTTCTCAAACATCGACAATAAAGTTATATTTGGACTTGCTTCCACTTGATTAGCCAATATTTCACTTATTTCTTTAAAAACTCTTTTCCAAAATGTTTGTACATACTCATATGTCCTACGCTACCGATTTATGGTGGCAGGCCGGTGACTTTTTTTTTTTTGCCACCACCACATTTCAGCGGTGGGGCACTGTGGGCCGTAAAAGAGGCCAGGGGCACATTTGGTCAATGTGTTGCATGTTTCCCATCCCCGGTTTAAACCATCCTAGGCGGATACGCATGTGAAATAGCTTCCTTAAACAACACACGCAGGGCTAGCTCTTCCATGAGCCAAGGTGAACCGCTTGGCTCAGGTGACGGATCAGAAGGAGTGGCAGATTGCACCTGCTTGCCCATCTGCCACAGCTGCTGGTCCACAGGCCCACTCCTCCCCACTGTTGGCATCCTGCCCACCCCACACAAGAGAGAAAAGGCCTGGTCAGGGCTTGCATGTGTCTGCTGGTGCATTGTGGAGCGACTGGGCCACTGGCTTGCCACCAAGGCAAAAATATGGTTTAGGTTTAACAGCCGTAAGCTATATTGTACTTCTGCCACTGCAGCAAAGTCAGCAGTAGCAGGGCTATTTTGCCCCTCATCAGCCCACTGCTTTGCTCTGAGAACAACCCTATTACATCACAAGGTGGGTCTTTCCCTCACAGTCAGGCATTTTCTTTATTATATTTATCTCCCGCTTTTTACCTGCAAGGAACCCAAGGTGGCTTCCATCCTCCTCCTTCTTTCCATTTTATCCTCACAACGACCCTGTGAGGTAGACTTTGTCATTTGAGGTGGCCTTTTAAGGGGCACTGCGAATAATGCAATTGTCACTGTCTGTACTTTCTGCATTGCTCTGGCCTCGATTCAGAAAACAGCCTGATTCGGCTTGGGCTGCTTTGGAGGCTGGAGGTAGCATGGTAATTAGGGCTGTGCACGGACCCCCCCCCGATCCCAATCTGTCAGGGCCGGATCCGAGGACAGCATGCCCTCCCGCTCTCCCTCTCCCTCTCCCCACTCTCCCTGCTTACCTGCTGCCTCCTCCACGTCATCCTGCCGTCGTCCTCTCTCCTCACTGTGTGCATCCGCATTTCCCGCTCGCGTCGGGGTGATGATGTCACCCGACGCGACCAGCAAATGCGGCGTTCTAACCGGTTCCGTGCACAGCCCTAATGGTATTGCCACTGAACTGCGCAGCACCAAATTACACATATGCAGAGAACCTATGCTGTCACAAGCTCTCCCTGCTATCATAATCTGTTATATTCTTGATCTCAATTCCTGGCCTGAACTGTCTTTCTTTAGATCTCCGGAGCTGTAAAATTCCCAGCGAGCAATTTATTTCAATGACTCCACTGCATGTTAAATGAGCCATAGGGAGAAAAGCAAACTTGTTGAAGACTTCTGGAAGCTGTTTGCAGTTTTGAAAACACACACATTCACATGCACACACAATTTATCATAAAAACTGCTCTTTTTTTAGTTTCTCATATCCTATTATCTCTGGCTATTGTAACCATTATCACCTTAATGTTGCCAGACGTTGTTGACTTTATGGAGATACTTTCCTTTTGAATTGTGCTTTCCCCTGTGACCGTTCAATAGAAATACTGTGTTTAATAAGCCATATAAGTATCATTAATTATCTTTTACGTGTTCTGTCCTGTTGCCAATAATAGCAATGAACACTGAGTTCCGTGATGCTGAATAACCATTTCCTATTTTATCATGTTGCTCATAGCAGAAGCGAGTTCTTCCCGGTCTAGTTCCTGAGGGCATCTTTGCACATTTGTCGAGCTGCACACGTCCTCACGGTGCGCTCCCCCGCCACCATGCTCAAAAGCGCATTATCGCGTGCTCGGCATAAAAATGCACGTCTTCCTGCTGACCCAGCGGAAACGTTCGCGAGCGCACCTTTCTGCGTGGTGGAGAGCACCAAGCAGAAAGAAATCTCATCGCTCCTGTGCGTGAAATGCATGTGTGAATTAACCCTAAAAAATTACACCATCGTGGATATTTGGTCCTCCTGGACTGCTTTGCTCCTGTCCTTGCCGTATTTCTTCATCTGATGGCAAGGCATTGCGGTGTCTTGCCATCGTGGGAAACGCATCTGATTGCTCAAGGCAGGGCACCCAACTTTCACTGATTTCCCCCCTCTGCCTTCCCCATGTCCCCTGAAAAGGTGTCCTTAAAGGTTGTGGGAACAGTGTGGGACATGAGAAGGAGGGGACTGTGGCAGGTACTGTGGACTAGTGAAAAACAGCTGCCTTGCCTCGTGGAAAACAGGTTTATGATGCAACCCAATATTTGTATTTCGCTTTTCGGCCAAGTTCTCACCATAAAGCTGGCCAACAATTGAAGCGTCTAACACAGAGATGTTTTCACTCCAGCATTCTGCTCTCTTCCTTGAAAGGGAAGGGCCTGTAGCTCAGTGCCAGAGCCATTGGCTTTGCATGCAGAAGATCCCAGGTTTGATCCCCAGCCTCATCAGGTAAGGCAGGATAAACTCCTGCCTGAAACTCTGGACAGGCATTGCTGCCAGTCAGTGTCAACAATACTGGGTTAGATGGACCAAGGCCTCATCTACACCAAGCACTATGAAAGCAGTATGAAAGCGGTATATAAAAGGCAGGAGCCACACTACTGCTTTATAGCGGCATTGAAGTGCACTGACAACTGTTGGGGCCCAGTGACACATACTGTATATCTAGGCTGACCATATGAAAAGGAGGACAGGGCTCATGTAACTTTAGCAGTTGTAGAGAAAAGGGAAGGGAATTTCAGCCAGTGTCATTTGTATGCAATTAGTTCCTGGTGAAATTCCCTCTTCATCACAACAGTTAAAGTTGCAGGGGCCCTGCCTTCTTTTGTATATGGTCACTCTAGTATAGTGCCTGCACCTTTAACTGTTGTGATGAAGAGGGAATTTCACCAGGAACTAATTGCACACAAATGACACTGGCTGAAATTCCCTTTTCTCTACAACTGTTAAAGTTACATGAGCCCTGACTTGGATTTTATCTGGTCACTCTAGTGTCCAAACACAAAAATATGGATCACTTGCTTGTAGCCCAAGTGTCTTTTGTATCTCTAGACGCTGAGTATTTCCAGAAGTCCCTTTTGTAGGTTTTCTTAACTTCAATTCACAGGGCAATCCCCAATCTGTAACCCAGCATTGCTGTTCAACATATTAGCCCTGCAATTGCACAATCATTATGACGAATATCAAGGATGCAAAAATGATTCCCCATCCCCTTGAAATTCTACTGTGCACGATTCAAAGTTCAATTGACCTTATGCAAGGTGATAAGAGCCCATAATTATACAACGATCTCCTGGCATTCAGCTTTCAGCAGAACAGACTGACTCTCTTTTTTAGTTGTTTCTTCTCTTAGCCATCCCTAGGAGTGAGGACTCCGCCCAAGGGACTAAACCATCTGCTCCATAGGGGTCACATGGGCATCTCATTCAGATAAACTATGGATTTCACTTCCACAAGATCTGGGCCACAGGTCAGTGGCAGAGCGCATGCCTTGCGTGCAGAGGGACCAGGTTTGATACCCCGGCATAGGCTGACCATATGAAAAGGAGGACAGGTTTCATGTAACTTTAACAGTTGTAGAGAAAAGGGAATTTAAGCCAGTGTCATTTGTATGCAATTAGTTCCTGGTGAAATTCCCTCTTCATCACAGCAGTTAAAGTTGCAGGGGCCCTGCCTTCTTTTGTATATGGTCACTCTAGTCTAGTGCCTGCACCTTTAACTGTTGTGATGAAAAGGGAATTTCACCAGGAACTAACTGCATACAAATGACACTGGCTGAAATTCCCCTTTCTCTACAACTGTTAAAGTGACATGAGCCCTGTCCTCCTTTTCATACGGTCAGCCTACGTATATCGCTTTCATACCGCTATATCGTGCTTGGTGTGGCTCCTGCCCCAAGCCTTGATCAGCAATTGCAGCCCCCGAGCCCAGCTCCAAAATGGGCCAACGCACCCACCTCCAACAGCTTCACCATCCATGGAGCCAGTGTGTGCCAACGCAGACCATCATGAGCTCTTGGACGAAGACGAAAGAGAGCTAGAAGGCTGCCCCTAAGACTTCCCATTCTGCCAGGAAGAGGCGGAGTCTGAGAAGGGGCACTGGACGTCATGACATAAAAGGCCTCAGTCTGGACTCAGGCCTCGTTTGAGCAGGTGGCTCGCTAGGAGCACTCCTTGGTGCTGAGACATCTGGGCTACTTTCCTGCACTGTGTCCAGAGGGTCCCTCTTTGGCACCACAATAGATCAAGCAACACCAAAGCATGGCTCATCACCACACACAAGCTTTTAAAACAAATTTGCCCCTGCACTCCAAGCTGCTGGGTCTACTTGCCACTGGGATTTCCCATAGTCCCCTAGAGTTCTCTGACACAGTGGGAAATTAAAATGGCAGCTAGAGCCAGCAACGTAGCAATGCAGATACTGCCACCAGGTAAGACCACCAGAGCCCAGTGATGGAGGAGGGAATCCACCAAAGGCCACTATGCCCAGGTCCCTGGAGCACCACCACCAGAGTACCCCTCCCCAAAGACCCAAGTAACACAAGAGCCACTAAATATGGGGCTCACAATTAAGCCTGTGGATACGCCATCCCTATCTAAAGCTAATGCTGGAATTAACTTTTGGGGGAGGGCTGCTTTTTTCCATTGGGAACATGGGAGCTAGACAGGGGATTTTCATTCGTTCTTGTAAACCGCCCAGAGAGCTTCCGCTATGGGGCAGTACAGAAATGTAAATAATAGTAATAATAATGATGGTGATGGTGGTGGCTGGGCAGGGAAGAGTTAAGCCTGATCTCCCCACACACTATGGTCCCAATGAAAATCCCCCCACATCTGTAATTAAAGAAAGGAAAACCCCGACATCGTTGAAAGCTACGCATAGGGTGACCCTATGGAAAGGAGGACAGGGCTTCTGTATCTTTAACAGATGCATAGAAAAGCAGGTGTCATTGTTATGCATACAGCACCTGGTGAAATTCCCTCCTCATCCACCACAGTAAAAGCTGCAAGAGCTGTAGTAGAGTGACCAGATACAAAAGAAGGCAGGGCTCCTGCAGCTTTAACGGTTGTGATGGAGAGGGGATTTCACCAGGTGCCGCATGCATACAAATGATACTGAAATTCCCTTTTCTATGCAACTGTTAAAGATGCAGGAGCCCGGTCCTCCTTTCCATATGGTCACCCTAATACAACATGTAATATGGCCTTTACAGTGCACTCCTCTACATTCTACTCAAAGTAAACCCCACTGAATTCAAAGGGACTTGTTGCCAAGTAGGTGGGTATAGGATTGCAGCCCTAGTGTCCCAAGAAAGTGGGGTTTCTTCTTTTCCAGACAGATAGGATCAGTGGGTTTTTGCTCTTGCACATTTAGCTACAATCAATCTCTCTCTCTCTCTCTCTCTCTCTCTCTCTCTCTCTCTCTTTCTTCCTCGCTTTCTCTTTCACTACAGCCCATGACAGTTTTGCATAAGTCACGAGGTGCAACGTTCCCAACCGTTACAACTGCTGGGATTTTGTGCACATACACCAAAAATCCTGAGCCTTACCCAAAAACCTTGCGGTGTTAATACCCCAGAACACCTCAAAGTACCACAGACAGAAATACCACCTTCAGTCATAAGGCACATGGGGATTGAAACATGGGGCCAGGCTCAAATCCGGCACTCTGAAAGCTAACTGCTCTCCCCCAAATGCTATAAGTTTATTTATGCCATCAGGTACACGGCTGACGCCTGTGTGGATTTTGTGAGCAAATGTGTCCTGACACATAAAATATAGGAATGGACATGATTTGAGGGGGCTCTTTCGAAGCCTGTCAGGCCAGCATCCTCTTACACTGCTTATCTCACTCGCCTCATCGGGGTGGTGATGCATCATGCGCTCCTGCCAGACTTAGGGGTGAGATGCCTGTGGGTCCATGCTACACATCTGGAACATGACCTTCCTCCCTGGAGGGGGGGGTTGATAGGTGGCTTTCTCAAAGTCACATATGTCAGTATTCTGTACTTGTATATCGTTACATGCAATTAAAGAATGATTGGGCCCACACTTCTGGGCTTGTGCAACACTTGAGCAATAATGGCTGGAAGTCCAGGTTGCACAGGTGAGCACTCCCTGATTCTCCAGGCCAGAAGTAGTCAGAGGAGAGACTGGAAGAACTGGGCATGTTTAGCCTGGAGAAGAGAAGACTGAGGGGAGACATGATAGCACTCTTCAAGTACTTGAAAGGTTGCCACACGGAGGAGAGCCAGGATCTCTCCTCGATCAGCCCAGAGTGCAGGATGCAGAATAATGGGTTCAAGTTACAGGAAGCCAGATTCCGGCTGGATGCCAGGAAAAACTTCCTGACTGTTAGAGCAGTATGACAATGGAACCCATGACCTAGGGAGGTGGTGGGCTCTCCCACACTAGAGGCCTTCAAGAGGCAGCTGGACAACCATCTGCCAGGGATGTTTTCAGGTATATTCCTGCATTGAGCAGGGGGTTGGGCTTAATGGCCTTATAGGCCCCTTCCAACTCTACTATTCCAGGATTCTAGGATTCTAAATATGATACCTGGCTTTCTCAAAGGCCAGTCTCCATTCCTTGGTGATGGCCACCCTGAGCCCTGCCTCACCACTGGGACCTGGCTTCCCTTTGAACCAAGGGCACTGTGATTCATCCCAGGCTGGAGGCCCACCAACTGTAGGGGGTTGAGGCTGCACTCCTCCACCCTCGGCATCAGAATGGACTTCTGTGTGATTCCCTTGAGGCAGAGGATTCGCTCTTTTGCACCGACTACAGACTTTTTACGTACTGGTGGAGAACCCTTATATAATGGGGCACATTGCCTACTGAGTGACCTCCACCCCATGGGTATCGAAGGCAAACATGACAGCCCCCCATGCTGGTGTATTACATTTTTCTCCATACTGACGTCCTGTGTGGTGTAGTGCAGTGGAGGCTGGTGCCTCCTATGTCAGTGGGGCGGTGAATCCACTCCTGGTTTCAGAGGGAACCAGTCAGAACCTTAAAGGAGTGATCCAAGGTGCTTTGACATGAGGCATTTGCAAAACATCTTGGAGAGGTCCCCTAGAGTGCTGACTGGTTCCAACTGAAACCTAGAGTAGATTCCCCATCCCCGTGATATCAAAGCCACCAACCTCCGCTGGTGTAGTGGTTACAGTCTTGGACTAGGACTGGGGGGCGGGGGGGGGGCTGGTTCACATTCCAAACCTTGAAGGATGCCTTGAACTCTTTGGAGGAAAAGCAGGATGTAAATGCAATGTGGGGGGAAGCCAAAAGCATGTTTTGTAAGTTTGCACAAAGACATATGAGTGAGGAGAAACCATTGCGGGTCCAGAACACACACGAGAAGCCCTACCTGCCTCTCCAGCCCAAGCTCAGTAAATCAAACAAGGATCTCTTTTTCAAAATCCCTATGTGGCCACATCTTCTCCCAGTACATCAGATTGCTCTCTACATTAAGGCTGTGTGAGAGATGACTCATGGCCTCAGGTACATCTGGAGCCTCTGCCTAGTGCTTGGGGGTAATGGGACAACTCCTCCTTCAGCAGGGCCACCTTATAGCCAAATGTTCTGCTACCATCCTGTGGGTACCTCTGTCGCTGCCAGTCAGATCAACGTGAAACTGAATTTCAAGTTGAGCTGTGCGCAAAGGGCCTCTCGAAATCCTCCCCCCCTCTCCCCGTTTGCAAGCAGAGAAATTGAGGGGACACTTTCACCAGATATCTCCACGGGGAGGAGAAAATCTCAACAGTTTCTCACCGGTAGGGGGACGCCATTAAGAACATACATCAGAACATAAGAAGAGCCGTGGTGGATCGGGCCAAGAGTCCGTCTAACAGGGCCGGCCCTACAATGAAGCAGCCTGATGCGGGCGCAGCAGATGGCGTGGGATGGGAAGGGTGGCAAATTGTGCTGCCCTCCTCACCCAAAGGGCCTGCTGTTGCTTGGCTGGCCAGCTGGCTGGCTATGCTCTCCTTCCGGCCACTTCCCTCCCTAGTTGCCTGCCTGCTTGGAGCCAAGCAGCTAGGCACCCGTGGAACCGCCCTGTGGCACACAGGGCTGGCGTGGGGCTGCAGAACAGGGCACAAGGTGGGCATGGGCATCCCACGTTGCCACTGCCACCTGCGAGGGGGAAGGGGAGCCAGGCCAGAACAGAGAGGAGGAGGCGCAAGATGGCGCTGCGGCTGCACAAGAGCCAGAAGAACCAGGGCATCAGCCGCTCATTTGAAGCGTCGACTTCAGTTGGGCTGGGCCTGCCGTCTAGTCCAGCATCCTGTTCACACAGTGGCTGACCAGCTGACTACAGGAAAGCCATAAGCAGGACATCATGGCATTGTCAGGGGTTGTAGCACAACTTTTCCTTTTTTTTGTTAGGGTTTTTGCTTTTCGTTGTTCTAATCCTGCAAGTAGCAACAGCATCTAATGCGTTGGCAGGCTGGCCTCCATTTTTTATCCACCGGGGCAATGTCGTGATTGCTCCGGGGAAGAGATGAAGCTAGTGCTGAGCCGAAATCTGTCCTCCAATTTCCTGGAAGTTTTCTCCCCCCCCCCCCGCCCCCCATGAAAGAGGCTCCTGTTGTTCTGTTTCATTCTCAACGCACGTTGTTATTTATTTTTGTGTTGTTTCCAACTTTACCTAATCACCGCGCAGCGGCCAGAGGCGCTAAGTGTGGGTTTCCTTTCTATCACACATCTCTTCAGCGCTCTGCAGCCTCCCAGTCTGCCTGCGCTTCCTGGTCTGTAAAAGTCCTATGGGAAGAATGACTTCATGTCTTCCCCTGGGCTTTAATTGAAGTGTGGGAAGCTGAGAAGGCTACCGTTGGCTGGAGAGAGGATTGTACAATGAAAGACAGGACACCTGTACACACTTCTGAGCCACCTTGTAAGTAAGGGAAGCAGAAGGAACCAAAACCCAACGCATGACAATTTCTCTGAAATGTTCTTCAACCCTGAATTTCTTTTCAAAAGTGATTTATTTTCTATCAGATTGAATGACCATGGTCGGGAAAATGTTGGGGAAATTTTCGGCACAGCACTAATTTAAATGAATGCTTGCACATGTATTAATATTAGGCCTCAGTGACACTCTGTCATGTTTATAAGCTTTTTAATGCCAATATATATGCATAGGAACTTGTAGTAATGTGTTTAATTGACCTATTCTGAAAAAAAAATGTTTTAATACTTTGTGTCATTTCACTGTATTCTATTTTATTATTAATGTCACAGCCCAAAATAAAAGACAGGTCAATAACGTCGGGCTTCTTGACAATAAATCTATTTTGAATCTCGAGAATGTGTTTCACTCCTTTGTGACCTCATATGTAAAACGACCACGAGATACTTGGGAGTTTTCCAGATGTCAGATGTTAACCCCACCAATTTATCTGTGAATCTCAGGTAAGTGTCTATCGCAGCCCCCTCCCCAGGCTGGGGCCCTCCAGATGTGTTGGACTATAAACCACATCGTCCCCTGTCAGCATGGTGATGGGGTTTGTAGTCAACTAGAGGATGTGAGCTCAGGAGAGGATCTTCCATAGCGTGGCACTTAGAAGGTGTAAAATGGTGGAGCGAACCCTTTAAAAACATTTTTAAGGCAATGACCTCATTATTGGATTAACCACCAGGAATGGCTAATTGTACTAACATGCATGACACCAGCTTATTAAAACTGTGTTCGTTAGGCAATCCCAAATTTCAAAAGTCTATTGGATTGCCGACGGATAGGAGTGGATCAGTTCATGTTTTGGTCTGCTCCATTTTGGGATGTGGTCCGTCTCGTTTCTGCATTAATCTGCTAATTAAAAAAAGAAAAGTTTAACCCACATGAAAATCCCCATAGAAATGCATGTTTATCTTTTTAATGTATTTAGAATGCACATTTCTAAATATATTTTTCTCTCAAATGATACAGAAACCTTTTTTGAGCCAAGAACCAGGTCGCAAGAGGAATCCAACAGCAAGCTAGCTTACCTTCCAAACTATTAGTCAGTTCAGGAATGGTGGATCAGGTCAGACCTTAATGGAATGTGCAGAGATGGAATTTCCTCCATCATCTCTGCCTTTGGATGGATGAGAAGATAAACCTCTGTCCCACTCTTGATAGCTTTTTTTCCAGATCTTCCCTTCTTTCTTCTAAGGACCTTACCCAGTTCTCCTCTCGAAACATACAAATGGCCACGAGATGGCAGCAGAATCAACGTCTGTAAAGAGATGGTGCGTTCAGACTTTTTTCTTTCTTTTCATGACTCTGGCTGCATAAAACTTTAATCAGGGATGGTTTTAAGTTGGCCTTACCAGTTGCCCAACCCCTGTGCTGTGGATGGAATATGCATTACACATTTCTCTCATGTGCAACAGGCAGCAGAGAGTTAAACGTCACACTACGCTCTATACATAGTGTGCACCCAATCGTAACCATTGTTTGTTTGTTTTTACTTTAATGTACGTGCAAAGGGCCCCAATTGGGATTGGGATCAGCATACATGGGTAGGGAAGATCAAACCTTCCCACCCAGCCACTTTCCCCACTTAAAGCTCCATCACACTCGCGATTTAGTGCGCTCTCGCCATGCTTGGTGTGCGGATTTGCAGCACGGTATTCCCATGACACTGTGCCTGTCCTGCTGACACCCCCGCCTCTTCCCCAGCCTTTTCTAGAAAGCTGAAAGTCTGGATGATTTTCCCTAAGCGCATTGAATGTGCCTTTAAGCTTCCGTGTAGTTTGAAAGGAAGTGGGGTCTTGAATGGATTGCATCAAGCCCCGGCAGGAAAAGCGATCTCTCCCAGCAGCCGGCTCCAAGCCTCAATATAAAACCCAAACCTTGCATCACAGGCTGAAAGCGTTTTTTAAAATCAGACAATGCCCGAATCTCTGCAGA
Source organism: Anniella stebbinsi (assembly GCA_029215795.1). Lineage (NCBI taxonomy): Eukaryota > Metazoa > Chordata > Lepidosauria > Squamata > Anniellidae > Anniella > Anniella stebbinsi. The sequence continues at coordinate 226,676,503 of JARDYH010000004.1, read as the reverse complement.
GACAGGATTGTACTGCCTCGATGCCTCCAAAGAGCCAGACTAAAGGGTTGTTCCATTTTTTCCTGGCAGAAAGGCGGTCTGATTGAAGTGCCCATCTGCAAGAACCTGACTGGAGGGAGAAAGAGAAGGGGAGGGGTGGAGTGGAGTGGAGTGGAGCGGAAGAGCAAAGCAGCAAAGGAGCGAAAGAGCAGCTATTCAGGTGAAAGGGATCTACCTCAGAGGCAAAAAACAACAACACGGAGGCAAACTCGGGGTGGGGGGGAATTAGGTGTGATGGAGGTCTTAATTTACTCCAAAACACAACAATATGCAAGGAAGAAAGAAAGAAAGAAACCTCCATTGGTGCTTATGGAGTTTATTCTAGGGTGACCATATGGAAAGGAGGACCAGGGCTCCCGTGCCTTTAACAATTGTATAGAAAAGGAAATTTCAGCAGGCGTCAGTTGTATGCATGCAGCACCTGGTGAACTTCCCTCTTCATCACAACAGTTAAAGCTGCAGGAGCCCTGCCCTCTTTTGTATCTGTTCACTCTAGTATATCTCCTGCAGCTTTAACTGTTGTGATGAAGAGGGGATTTCACCAGGTGTTTCATGCATACAAATGATGCCTGCTGAAATCCCCTTTTCTACGCAACTGTTAAAGATACGGGAACGCTGTCCTCCTTTTCATAGGGTCCTCCTAGTTTTTCTCCCCCCCCCCAACAGAGGGGAAGGGAACTTAGGGGGAAAATGGCTGGGTAGAAGATTAAACACCCATGTACCCACTGTAGCAGTCCTGATCCAGATTGAGTCCCTGCACGCTTACACGAAAGTAAAAAAGCAGTTACCTGTAAGTTCTGCTACCCACTACACTTTTAACATAGCTTGTAGTTTATCCGCCAGAGAAGAGGCTGCAGTGGTTTGCATCATCATGAACTCCAAAGGTGAAGCAAGCTGCCCATAGGACCACCAAATGCATAACATTCAGCAAGGCAAAGCCACTCAACCACAGCGGCCTCCAAGGCTTTCACCAGCTTTTGGGCCTCGCTTAAAAGAAATGAAACCCAGGGTGGGGTGTCTACGCAGCGCCGCTTTACCTACTGATTTCCTCCCAACACCCACAGCATCGTTGCTGCGAAGCAGCATAGATAGGGATCCATGGAAGGAGTGAGCCTGGGCTATCCAACCAGGGAAAATTGCAGCGGCGGCGTCACACCATGGTAATGGGAAGCAAATATCAAGGGACCGAAACCCACCGGAACCTTTTTGTTTGCTTGTTTTCTCGTAACTCGGTGCAACATTGTAGCCCTGCATCTGCGCAGCAGCAGTTCATTGAATTTATGGGTTGTACATAATAACTGTCCTTACTTTCATTCCAGAATGAGACTTAAATGTCGCCATGGCAGCCATTACTCCCTGTCCATGCTTACCCTGCACCTAGATACCCCCCAAAACTCCGTCCACTCTCTTAATCCAAACTGAAGCCACCACTGACACACACACACACACACACACACACTGGAGCAATGTAAAATCTTGCAGTAAAACGACATATCAAAACTGTGCACCTTTGTAGGGTATAGCACAATGTGGCTGTGAGTTAGCGGCTGCATCATATAGACAACAGAGCGCAACTGCGCAGCCATGAGAGAATATAGACAGCATATTAGACAGGGCCCCAGAAAGAAGACTCACTCCTTTTTGCTCCCCTCTGTCTAATTCAGCCTTTCTCAAACTGACGCCCTCCAGATGTGTTGGGATATAACTCCAAGCACCCCCAGCCACCATGCCCATGCCCCTGGGGATAATGGTGGTTGTAGTTCAACGCATCCAGAGGGCACTGCCAAGTTTGGGAAAGCTGGTCTAATTGCGGTGAGGAATTTTGCCTTCTCTCCCCAGGTTAGATTTTAGGGTTTTATTTCTGTCTCAGAAATTTCTCAGACCCTTCCAGAAGCCACTTTCAATGGTCCTGACAGTTTATAATGGAACTGTCCCAATTCCTCCCCTGCCTAACTCTGCCTACGGGCCCTATAGACAGGAGGTGGAGGAGCAGTGTCTTCCCAGTTATGTTCCCAAGCAACTGGTCTACATAGGCATACTGTCTCTGATGCAGGGGATAGCACATAGCCATCAGGACTAGTAGCCATTGATAGCCTTCTCCTCCAGGAATTTGTCTAACCCCCTTTTAAAGCCATCCCAATTGGTGGCTGTCACTACATCCTGTGGAAGCGAATTCCATAGTTTAACTATGCGCTGTGTGAAGAAGTCCTTCCTTTAAACTATCCTGAATCTCCCATCAATCAGCTTCATGGGATGTCCCCACTGGGCTTTAGTATTATGAGGAAAGGGAGAAAAATATCTCCCTATCCACATTCTCCATGCTATACATAATTTTGTGAGCTGCTGTTATGTCTTCCCTCACTTGCTTTTTCTCTGAAGTAAACAGTCCCAGATGCTGTAACCTTTTCATCACAAAGGAGTTGCTCCAGCTCTTTGATCATTTTTATTTGCCTTTTCTGCACCTTTTTCAACTCTGTAATATACTTTTTTAGGAGCAGCAATCAGACTTGTATTTTGTAGTACAAGTGTGTCGCACCACAGGTATCTATAAGGGCGACGTGATCTTGGCAGGTTTGTTTTCAGTTCCTCTGAATGGTCTCCAGTACAGAAGTGGCGTTTTTCACCGCAGCCACACACTGGGTTGATGTTTTCACTACATGGGGCGTGTTCAGAAGACATCTTAAACCCTGCTGGTTAAGGCTTGCGGTTAAGCAGCAGGGTTTAAGGTGTCTTGCGCGATGCATTTTGCTAAACCCTGCTTACTCGCTACCCGCAGCCGGACCATCTGCAGCAGGGTTAGCAGCCCTAACTGTGGCTTAAAGAACCACAGTTATGCTAACTACAGAGTCTTAACGGGCCCACGAAAAGTAATGTTTTTTAAAAAGAAAAACAACATTACTTTTAATGTAATGAAAACATCAGCCCAGTACGCAGCTGCTGTGAAAAAGGCAAATTCTGCAGCCTGGTTCATCAGATGCACCTCCTTGGTAAATTAAAAGGGTGTTTCAAAAATATATCAGTCTCACCAATTAACCGATTAAAGGTTGTCGTTATAGCCCGGATTCATTCGAGCAATGAAGTGATCGGAGCATGTGCCGGCTTCCGCTCGTTGCCAGCCATGCTACGCGCCTGACAACGACTCTCCGCCTTTTGCTAATGTGTTGATGTTGTCCTGGCTGCTCCCGTATGTTTTCGTAACGCGCCCTTGGTTAATTAAAACCACATTTTCAAAATGCAGCTCAACACAAAGTAATTAGCTTTGCGTGTCACAGGCAGATCTCGATGCAACTGAGTGTGCAGGGGGGGAGGGGTGCATGGAAAGACAATGTGCGGGGGGGGGGGGGTCAGAAATATGTTCAAAACTAGGGGCAGTTTCCCCAAAGTGGGTGGCGAGCAATCAGTAGCATAACGAAGGTGGAAGAACCGGGGCCCGAGACCTTAGCAGGACCACAGAACATTCAAAAGTACTTGTCCTACATTTGCCTCTCTTACTGAAGTACTCCTGCTGACTCCACATGGAGGTTCCACGTGGACCCATGGCCCAGTTGGAGTTCACCAGGAGAAGAACCTTCAGCATGGCCGACAAACGGTAAGAATGAAGGACTAGGCTGCCTCTGAGCATGTGCTCAGCCCAGGAGTTTGTGATCAGTATGAGAGCCAAAATCCAAAAGACTCTGGGAGGCAGGGCCGTGCAGACACGGGGGGCAATGGGGCCAGTTGGCCTGGGGTCCACGATTTTGAGAGGGCACTCCAACAAGGAGATTCCCCCCCCCAGCTTACGCTACTGCTTCCGTAGCGTTAGTGGCCCATCAAGAAGCGAGGAGCCCGCCTTGTGGAAACAGCGCAGAAGCCATCCGTCGTAAATACCACGGTCAGACTACAAGCTCCAGAGGGCCATATGCCGCATGCGGGGCGGGGATATATGTGCCTTGAGGTGTTGTAGAACAGGTTTAATATGAAGGTGTTATGTAGAATGGACATGTTGGTGGGCATGCCCCCTTGGGGCAGCCATGTTGTCCTCCTTTTTTGAAATGGGGGGGGGCACATACTTCCCATCTGGCCTGGGCATATTAACAGAACTGCACGGCCCTGCTGGGAGGCCCTTCTATGCCTGCACCAAAGAGGAGAGTCATGCTCCAGATACCACCATTAAGAAGGCACTATGCAAGTCTGTCTTGGGAAGGCATTCCATAACTGGTGTGCCACCACTGAAAAGGCTTTCTCCTTGGTAACCATCCACTTTGCTTCACTTAGCGGTCACTCCTGGAGCAAAAACTCTAAAGAGGATTTCGGTGTTCAGATAGGTATATGCAGGAGACAGCGATCTTTCAAGTAACCTGGTCATACCTGGGAGTCATTAAGGGGTTTCACATTCAACCAACATTTTGAAACTGGCCTGAAAATGGCAAGCTAACTAAAACCAAATGACTCAGCAGAAGGGGGGGGGGGGATATAGCCAGGGCCAGTGCATGACCTCCTGCAACATGAGGGGAGAGAACCCACTGCCCTGTCCCTACATCCAGATATTACCTGCCTTCTCCACAATGCCTTGGTCTGAGAAGTCCTTCCTCGGAGTAAAGCGCTGACAGGGAGATGACCTTGGAGGCCATCTGTACGATGGCAACACAGATGATCTTCCAACACCACCTCACCCAGAATGCTTCGCTCTGAGGAAGGACCCTTATCAATGGCACCATCTCAATCTGTGAGGAGGTAACGAGCAGGGTACCGCAGGGCTCAGTCCTGGGCCCAGTGCTCTTCAACATTTTCATTCATGACTTGGATGAGGAGGTGCAGGGAATGCTTATCAGATTTGCAAATGACACTAGGGTGACCAGATAAAATCCAGGTCAGGGCTCATGTAACTTTAACAATTGTAGAGAAAAGGGAATTTCAGCCAGTGTCATTTGTATGCAATTAGTTCCTGGTGAAATTCCCTCTTTATCACAACAGCTAAGGTTGCAGGGGCCCTGCCTTCCTTTGTATATGGTCACTCTAGTCTAGTGCCTGCACCTTTAACTGTTGTGATGAAGAGAGAATTGCACCAGGAACTAATTGCATACAAATGACACTGGCTGAAATTCCCTTTTCTCTACAACTCTTAAAGTTACATGAGCCCTGACCTGGATTTTATCTGGTCACCCTAGATGACACAGAATTGGAGGGCAGAAGCAAATTTTAAAGTGATCTTGATAGGCTGGGCTGAAAACAACAGAATGAAATTTAATAGGGATAGAAGCCAAGTTCTAAAGGAACCAAATGCATAGTTACAAGATGGGGGATACTTGTCTCACAAATACGACAAGGGAGAAGGATGTTGGAATTGTTGTAGATCACAAGCTGAATATGAGCCAACAGTGTGATGTGGCAGCAAAAAAAGCAAATGCTATTTTGGGCTGCATTAATAGAAGTATAGCTTCCAAATCGCAAGAGGTACTGGTTCCCCTCTATTCAGTGAAACAAAGGGAGAAACAGGTTCTCAGGCTGCTGATTTTTAATTTATTTTTCAACTTTGGAAAAATAAATAAAAATTAATTTAAAAATCAGCATCCTGAGAACCTGTTTCGCCCTTCGTTTCACTGGATTTGGATGCTTTTCTCCCCCTGCTTTTGCTTTTTCCCTCTATTCAGCACTGGTGGTTAGGCCTAATCTTGAATATTGCGTCCAGTTCTGGGCACCACACTTCAAGAAGGATGCAGACAAGCTGGAGGGGGTTCAGAGGAGGGCAACAAGGAGGATGAGGGGTCTGGAAACAAAGCCCTATGAGGAGAGATTGAAAGAACTGGGCATGTTTAACCCGGAAAAGAGAAGATTGAGGGGAGACATGATAGCACTCTTCAAATACATGAAAGGTTGTCTCACAGAGGAGGGCCAGGATCTCTTCTCGATCAACACAGAATGCAGGACATGGAATAAAGGGCTCAAGTTACAGGAAGCCAGATTCCGGCTGGACATCAGGAAAAACTTCCTGACTGTTAGAGCAGGACGACAATGGAACCAATGACCTTGGGAGGTGGTGGGCTCTCCCACACTATAGGAATTCAAGATGCAACTGGACAGTCATCTGTCAGGGATGCTTTAAGGTGGATTCCTGCATTTAGCAGGGGGTTGGACTCAATGGCCTTACAGGACCCTTCCAACTCTACTATTCTATGATTCTCTGACCCCTCAGAGTGAGGCATTTGGGTCAGCTCTCTGCAGAGCTGCACCAGCCACTGTCCTGCTGAAGCATCTGCTGGTGGGGCTTTCTAGAAGCCCTCCTGCCTGATGCATTGCTCTGAGGAGTTCTCAGAGTAAGGCATCAGATGGGTGGCACTCCAGAAAGCCACACTGACTGCTCTCCTGGTGCAGAGTGCTCTCCAGGGCACCAGGTAGGCCAATGTGTCTCACTCTGAGGACTTCTCAAAGTGAGACATCGGCCCGCCACTCTGGGGTGTTGCACCAGCTGCTCACTCGTTGCTGCATTCGCTGCTACAAGAAAGCAGTTGCCGCGGCTCCCTGGAGTGGCCACCTGACCTGCACTTTGCTCTGAACGGTCCTCAGAGCGAGTCATGGGCAACTGGCAGTGGTCCCACTGGACAGCTGCACGGGTTGCTTTCATGCTGCAACATTTGTCACAGCAGGAGCTGCCAACAGAACTCTATGAAGTGGCCACCTGCCCTACGCCTCATTCTGAGATGTCCTCAGAGTGAGCCATACGGCAGCGGCTGGGCATATGGGCGCACAACCCACTGCCCTTCCGGATCTGCCACCTGAGACAGCTTATCCACTCCACTTCATGGGAGGGCCAGCCCTGAATATAGGGGCAGACTAAAACAGAATGGCTGACCTGGATCCAAACTATGCATGGGAATAAAGATTTATTGCATGGAGAACTAACGCCAGGAGGTTCCTGAGTTCAAATCCCTGCTCAGCCATGTCGTTCATTTGTAATCTTTGGCTAATCATTACCTCGACTTTAACCACCCTCCCAGAATAGATTTTCCCTTTCCACCCCCCCCCCCCCCCCATCTGGAAAAATTCAGCATTGAAAAGAATAATCAGTGGGGATGACTGATGAGGAATTACTGGGCTATTCTTTTCTTGCAGCAATGACCAAGTGACGTGGTTTTTTACTGGACATTGCCCTCCGAATGAAGGTTTCCGCGCCCCGTAGTTTTCCCAGCAACCAACAACAAAGATGCTGCAGCTGTTTCCAAGAGATCGACAATATGTTTCTTGCGTACAATTCACAAGCCAGCTGTGTGTTCTCACAGCATCTGACGAGAGGAGACAGGCAAGAAGCTGTTAGGCTGAGCGACATACAGCCTTGCCGCTAGCACCATCCAAGCCACTGCCACACAACGATCTTAAAAGATCAAGCGCTAACTACACATTATGTAGAAGAGCCCTGCTGGATCACACCCAGGGTCCATCTGATCCAGCATTCTGTTCACACAGTTCACATCGTGGCCGGCCAGCTCCCCACGGGAAGCCCACAAGCAGGACATGAATGCCATGGGACTCTCCTATTCATGTTCCCCAAGCACCTGGTGTACATGGGCATATTGCCTCTGTTACTGGAGGTACCATTGGCCTTGTTCAGAAGATACCTTAAACCGTGGCTTTAACCATGGTGACTAAGGCAAAAAGCCTTATTCACCGTGGTTAATGCCATGGTTTAAGGTGTCTTCTGAACACAGCCTGGCTTTCTGGCTTAACCACCGTGGTTAAAGCCATGGTTTAAGTTGCCTTCTGAACGGGGCCAATGTGTTAATGCATTTATTAAAAGCCTAACCCTGTGTATTATTTTTAAGATAAACACCTTTGGAGAGTTCTGTTAAGAAGGGAAAAATACCACTCCCCACCTGACATTCCACACTCGCCTATAAACTTTAAAATGTGTATTTACAAAGAAACAGAATGGCAAGAATCAACCCTAGGTGTATTTTCAGGGGTCATCTTACCTTGACTTTTCCGAAACAGAGGGCCATCATAAACAGCAGAAGGATTTCTCCTTCTTTCCTTTACTTTCCTTTACCACTTTGGTATGCCTCCCTTCCGCGATGGAGATCAGCGTTGTATATATGAGCACAGCTCTTGAATGGACAGGGACCGTTTCTCAGCTATTCCACCCATCCTGAAATCAGCTGTTTCGTTTTAGCTACATTTCATGAGTGGGAGGGTAGCAAATTCTTTTTGAGGGAAGCCATGTTCTGAGTTTCTTCTTCAATTGGGGGGAAATTATAATTGAATATAAATATGCCACCACTAAAAGAAAACAAACAGGTCAGCCTCCTTTGATACTCACTGGAAGCTATGGTTGTGCATAGCAGTGGAATATCTACAGAAAAGAGCACACTTAGGGTGACCATCTGGAAAGGAGGACAGAGCTCCTGTATCTTCAACAGTTGTATAGAGAAGGGAATTTCAGCAGGCGTCCTTTGTATACATGCAGCACCTGTTGAAATTCCCTCTTCATCACAACAGTTAAAGCTGCAGGAGCTATACTAGAGTGACCAAATACAAAAGAGAGCAGGGCTCCCGCAGCTTTAACTGTCGTGATGAAGAGGGAATTTCACCAGGTGCTGCATACCTACAAATGACACCTGCTGAAATTCCCTTTTCTATGCAACTGTTAAAGACACAGGAGCCCTGTCCTCCTTTCCAGATGGTCACCCTAGGCATACTGATTACAGAGTGAGTGGATCACTCCTCCAGCAGCTCATTTGACTTGAGTGGTGCAGTGTAAATATCCCTCCAAAAAAGGGCAGCGATAAAAGCAGGCTTGTTAAAGACGTCACCCTCTTTACATTGGGATTAATTACATATTGTGCGTATGTGTGTGTGTCCATTTTCAAAAACAAAAAAACTAGGTATGCTTTATTCAAAATCCAACTAAACAGTTTAAGGCTGCCTCTACAAGAGGCATTTAAAGCTCTTTCAAGGCACATTAAAAAAATTACCTCTACAAGAACGGAGCATAAATCGGGCGTAGAGGCGCGTTTTCTCTCCGATTATGTGCATTATCGAATGCGCATTAGGTCCCTTCTACAAGGATTAGCTTTTGCGCCCGGTTAGGCGATTATGCGCATAATCGCAGAAGCGCAGTTACACCTAATACCTCTGCACAAGAGGCGGCAAGAGGCGGTGAAGTGCATTAACGGATGACCAAAATGCGCTTTACAAGTAGTTAATGCGCATAAGCGCTTGTTCACATAGTCAAAATGCGCTTTAACGGCCAGAGCAAAATAAAACTCGCGATTTAACGCGCATTCGATAATGCGCATAATCGGAGAGATAACGCGCCTCTATGCCCGATTTGCGCTCCGTTCTTGTAGAGGTAAATTTTTTAAAGCGCCTTGAAAGAGCTTTAAACCTCTCTTGTAGAGGCAGCCTTAAATAGCGAGTTTTCTTTTGCTCCGGCCGTTAAAGCGCATTTTGACTATGTGAACAAGCGATTCTCCGCATGTCAACAGTTTAAATCGTGTTTCGGTCGTCCAGTAATGCGCTTCGCTGCCTCTCGTACAGAGGTATTAGGCGTAAATGCGCTTCTGCGAATATGCGCATAATCGCCTAACCAGGCGTAAAGGCGAATTCTTGTAGATGAGGCCATAAAGGTGTCTCATGCCTGGTTTGGGTTGTTTTGGGCTGTGTGTGAAGGGGAGATCAGATTAACAATGCAATCCTATGCATGTCTAATCAGAAGTAAGCCCCCAATGAATAGGTGAGATCATCAAAGGAAAAAAGTGTGAAAAGTTTTGAGATATTTTAGTTGGTCCCAAACAAATTAGTAGTAGTAGTAGTAGTAGTAGTAGTAGTAATGAACATAAGAACATTAGAAGAGCCCAGAAGCTGGATCAGACCAAGGGTCCATCTAGTCCAGCACTCTGTTCACACAGTGGACCACCAGCTGTCAACCAGGGACCAAAGCAGGACATGGTGCAGCAGCACTCTCCCACCCATGTTCCCCAGCAACTGGTGCATATAGGGCTACTGCCTGTGATACTGGAGGTAGCACATAACCATCAGGACTAGTAACCCTTGATAGCCTTCTCCTCCAGGAATGTATCCAACCCTCTTTCAAAGCCATCCAAAATTGGTGGCCATCACCACTTCTTGTGGTAGTGAATTCCAGACTTTAATCATGTACTGTGTGAAGAAGTCCTTCCTTTGAACTGTCCTGAATCTCCCACCCATCAGCTTCATGGGATTGACCCAGGGTTCTAGTATCACGGGAAAGGAAGAATGGATCAACACACCACCTGCCTTTTTTTTTTCATTAGCTGCTGTAGTCTATTGATTTATTTTTAGTTGTTGGTTCTTTTATCTTGCACCTCCACCAAAAAGGCTTTACTCATTAAGGTTGGCTTAATCAGTAAAACTAAACAGTCCAGGCTGCAGGCTTACAAGCTAAGGAGACGCGAGGAAACACAAGGAAAAATGAAGGGGGGGGGGGAATTAACTCTTAATCAGCAGGGCTGGTGGACCAGCCCTGCATTTCCCTCTCATTTATCGCAGTACAGCCTTCTTGCATGGACCGGACGGGGGTGAGGTATACATCTGACGAAAAAGAATGGAGAGAGACCGATTGCATTCAGTACCTGATCCATCGGATGAAAACAGCTCTGATCATCCTTACAGTCTTGGGTCCCCTCCCTCACTGCCAGCTTTCTCCTCCTTTTCATGCCGTTCATATCAGTCATTGGTTAATCTCTTTTACACCTGACCCTTTCCAGCCAAATAAGATAACAATGCTTAGACAAATAACAGAGTAATCATGGCTCTGAGTTGCTCAAGGGTTGTGAGTACGTTCAGAGGAGAGGTGGCATCTAAAAGAGGTTCATGAAGCTCCTGAGCTGAAGGGGAAAGACGTCCAGAGTTTGGTAGACTTGCGCAGAAGGAGGCAGGAGGTGACTATCATAAGGAAGCCAAGGGGGGAAAGACCTTTACCACCCGGTTGGGGAACGCATGGAAGAAGACTGGCAGCGCCACGATGTACGACCTCTTCTTCATCACATCCATCTTCATATACCTGTCATCCTTCGTCGGCATGATCGGCAATCTTATGGTCCTTTTCGCCTTCATCAGCAACGCAATCCGAAACAAGGTGCTTCAGCCTTTGGACCGGATCATCGTCAACATGGCTCTGGTGAACTTCTTCCTCTGCTGCTACAAGGCGATCCCTGGGCTCCTTACTTTCGGCAGCACCAAAGTCTTTGGCGAACTGGGCTGCAGGATTCTCCTCTATACGTACCATACGCTAAGGCTGATCAGTATCTGGTCCGTGGAGAACTTGAGCTTCCTTCACCTCATCAAGATTCGAAGGCCCAACCACCGGTGGTCCAAGGTCATCTATAGGCACCAGGGGAAGTACGTCAACGGCACTCTTGCTGGCTGCTGGATATGCAGTATCCTCTTACAGATCCCGTATATGAAGTATGAGAAAACAGTGGATAGGAGTAACAACACCATAACTTTCCTGGCGATATCAACCTGTTTAAGATACACGGGGAGTTTTATCATAAAGTTCACCACGTATGCGTCCGTCAGCTTGGACTTTGTCTTCATCATACTAGTCATTGTTCTTAACGGTTTCATCATTGACCTCCTCTATAAGCACAGCCGGAAGGTGAAGGCCGCTGCCCCCATCACCAGCAGTGGCTGGAACAAGCACACCGCCCAGGCCACAAAGGTCTTGCTCTGGCTGCTCTCCATATATGTGGTCTGCTGGATCTCCAATGACGTGACCTGGATTGCCGTCGTCTCGGGAAACGTCAGGAACGGTTTCGAGAACAACGTCCTCAGCGCAGTCTACGGCGTCCTGTCTTCCATTTATTACTCTGCCAGTTCATACGTCGTGGTGTTTGGCTATAGAAAAGTCAGAGAGTACTTGATGGAAGCCTGCTGGTGCTTGAGATGTGTGAAGCCCACCATGGTTCAGAGCATGTCCTAGGAAGAGGCACCCCACAGACAAACTTTCGACACCCAGGATTGCTAGCTGCCTTGCTCAAACCCATGAAATTCTGAACCCTGGCTGAGAAGACCACGATCTCAGAAGAAATAGCTATTATTCCCTCAAAATATCAATGTTCCATCTCCTGGATCCTAATTGGCTGACATTTCCAGGTTTCTCACTGGTGGAAGAGGATATACGAAGATTCCACAAAGGGGATGGCAGTCAGATGAGCTTAGAGTGCACAGCTGCTGGACTCTAAGCTATGGATCGACTTCACAGGTCGCAAGTTCATTGGTTTCTCACCTTCCACCTTCAAGTCGCATCTCAACTTGAATGGGCTACCTTCACCTTCCCAGCTGGCTCGTTTCAGGTAGCCTAATAATAGGCTTTGTAGAGAGAGGGGGGGATGGCAGACCCCCACGACCAGAGAAATGGGGAGAAGGAAGGCAAACCAAGGCCATTAGCGCAGGAGAGGAAGAACCCATAATATAGAGAAAGGGGAAAGCAAGGAAGTCAACGGCAGCTCAGGAATATCGACTGGGGAGGAGCATCAGGTTGATTGGAAGACTGTGCAGGGTGGCCACCTATGCATCGCCTCGAAACGAGGAAATGCATCACCCAAAAAGGATAGGAGAAGATATGGATTTGCATATGCTGATTTACCTACAGATGCAAATGTGGAAATAATTACTATAATTTAAATAAAAATAAAGTGCAACCCTGTTCAGACAACATGCTAAGCCACAGTGGATAAGCATTTTCAGTTAAACATTAGGGCTTAGCGTGTAATGTGAGCCATGACTTAGTGTGTTGTGTGAACCATTCCTACCCATGGCGGCTACGTAGCCAGACTTTAAATACGCTCACTGACCATTTGCTGCAAAAGGGTTAGCGGGCTAACCATGGCTTAGTGTGTTGACTGTGACCAAGTGACCTCTGAGCTTGGTCAGTTTGTTGTCCAGGCGCTAACTGTGACTGGACCTCTTCAAGACCCAGCTCTTTCCCTTCTTGCAGTTCTGCATTGTCATACCAGACTTGGACTGGACAGCCCTTCCAACAGAGGGCACCTTCCAACAGAGGACAGTCCTCAGGTAGCCATTTAAATAGAGGACTGCCCTCTGTAAAGTAGGACACGTGCGTCCCTGGGGGGCCCTGAGGACTGTGTGGAATTTTCACAAAGGAAGCTGAGAATGACCTCATGAACTGGGAAAGGAGCTATATTGCCTTCAGGACGGCAGGGTCAGCGCAACAGCAACTGTTTTTCCAGCACAGAATTCCAGCCCTGTATTGAACCACCTGCCAACTGCATCCAAGTGAATCCACGGGCCCCTTGCTGGCAATTTTACATTGAAGATTTCCCCAGGATGCAGCAGTGCTGTTGGACTGCAGGGAAGCACTTCAAGAGCAGACTGCAAGCCCATTGGTCTTCCTTGGTGAGAACAGTTGGGGAATCCCTCACCGCCGCTTCCATACTACCAGGAACTATGGTCTGAGTTAGGGTGAGGGGTCAAAGGATGGGTACGACTTGCTTCCAAGACACCTACGTGTAAATCTGCAATGAAGTTGAAGAACCCCTTTAATACGCAGCCTCTTATTTCGCAAGGTGATGAGGCTTATTTGGAACTGTTGACGTAGACTGTAGGACAGAAACGGGGGACGTCTTTCAGCCCAAGGGTTGACTTCCATTCGGGAGAAGGTCTTGGGGGCTGCATTCCAGTGGTGGGCAGGGCTGAAGAGAAAAGGGGGGCTGAGAGCAAAAGGGATGGTCCCGAAATACATCCCACTCACCCCCAGATTATTGTAGCTGAAAGATCTTCCTGCCAGTGACCAGGTTCTCACAATATGCTAATTCATACTTAGTGGTTGAGTAAAGGTTGTTGTTGAGCTTGGGTTGTTTGTTGAACCATGTTGTCTGAACCCAGGACATTTTATGGAGGGTATTTGGTTAACCATGCAGTGTGGCTTATTTTTCTCAAGCAAGTCAACTTGAGAGCCCATGGTTTGTTGTTGGGCTGTTCAGCGTGGTTAACAAGCCATACTGCATGGTTAACAAGCCACCCTGTAGAAAACGTTCTCAGTTTGGACAACACGCTAACCCACAGCTCAACAAACAACCCATGGTTCAACAGCAGCCCAACAGAGACTGTTCACACAACATGCTATCCCACACCCAGTGGTTGAGTGCGAGTTATTGTTGAACTGTGGGTAGTTTGTGGGAAGGCTAGAGGGACCTTGGCTTGAACTGGCAAGGTAAATCATGCACCCTTAAGGGTGTGAAGAAATACTTCCTTTTTGTCTGTCCTGAATCACCTAGCATCCAGAAGTTAGCGGACAGAGTAGAGAAGCCTTCACCAATTGGGTATGGACAGAGTGCTAGCTGGGAATGATGGGAGTTGCAGTCTGACATATCTGGAGGGCACCAGGTTGGGGAAGATTTGAGTAGAGCTTTAAGCGTCGGCTGTGTGGGGTGAGGTTATTATCCCTGGTACAGAAACAGGGATTTTGTGAGTGTGTCCCTATTTCTAACTGGGAAAAGTTGGAGGACAGCCCTACATTTACATTTGCAAATGATCTATTTCATTGCATGATTAAAACAGCTCTTACACTCTTAGTCCTGTAACTGTGTCAGTGAAATTTCCAATCAAGTCCTCGTTTGGAGGTTTTCTGCCCTGAGGGAGGGCAGCTACATGGATAAAACAAAGCCACTCTTGGCGGCTGACTGTACAATGTATACTTTGGAAAAGTAAAGCTCCTTTGCCAAGGCAAAGGGCTGGTAAACATTTGCCTCCACTGAAGTGAAGGCAAATGGATGGCTCCAAGTGTTACCATCCTATCGGGAACGTTGGAACAAAAGCTCAAAGCGTAGTTGACCTTCGAGTATTGAAATGTACATTTTCTGTTATCTTTTTACAAAATGAAAGGGACCGTTCAGCTCACCACAAGAATACTGGAGAGTAAACAATTACTAACACAGGCTGGCTGGGGTCTGGTAAGATTTTGCCATATACAATATTTCCAATGTAAGGGTAGCATGCCCGCATGCCCCTTACCCCTCAAAAAGGCGATCCTACCCTATTCTATTCCTATATTAAAGACAAAATCATCAATCTTGGCAGTATAGAAAAATCTTGACACCGGGCATGTTCGGCAGAGTTGTTGTTGTTTTTTTCTTGAGCAATGCTATCCCATTTCTGAATTTCCAGAAACTGGTTGGTAACTCTTAACATGTACTGGCAGCAGACTGATCCCCATCATTCACGCAACCCACTGGGGGACCAGTGAGAATTAAAGCTTCTTATCTGAGAACTTTACGGAGAGGCACAGGAAGTACAGTCACGATATAGGACAAGGGCTTTGGGAGGGCCCATATCTCAGAGAACAGAACACAAGCTTTTCACACAGGAGAGCTCAGCAGTAGCAGCTCTATCCAGAGTGACACATGCCTTGGTTACGTCCAGGTTAGATTACTGTACTGTGTTCTACCAGGGGCTGCCTTTAAAGTCAGTTTGGATATTGTTTTTAAATGTTTTAATCTTATGTAAACCGCCCAGAGAGCTTCGGCTATGGGGCAGTATACAAATGTAATAAGTAATAATAATAATAATAATAATAATGCAACTGGAGCAGAATATGACCGCTAGAATGCTTGTGAGAGCGAAGTGCTTGGATCATGTTACTCCTACTCTGTACTGTTTACGTTGGCTGCCCATTAGTTTCTGGGCCCATGCAAGGTGCCAGTGTTGGCTTTTAAAGCTCTACATTGTTTGGAACCACGATATCTAAAGGACCACCCATATCTGTGTGAGCTTGTCGAAGTATTAAGACCAGCGTCAGAGGCCTTGAGTGCCATTTGAATGCAAAGGCGGGATATAAACACACACACACACACACACACACACACCATATATATATATATATATATATATATATATATTCTGTTGCCTAGCTTAAAAGGCAGATGAATAATCTGCTAAAAATGATTGATTCAGCAGACACATCTGGATACGAACCTAACACGAACCTGTTAATAATAATAATAATAATAATAATAATAATAATTTATATCTCGCCTTTTGCCCAATGCTGGGCCTCAAGGTGGCTTTACAAAATTAAAACATATACAGTTAAAAGCTATAAATAAGAGATATACAAAAGTTTAAAATATAATTAAATAGGATGCAATATTAAAAAATTTCAACATTTAAAATACATATTAAAATTAAAAGTCTTAAAACATAGATGGGGGTCCACATTATTCTCCAAAGGCCTGCCAGAATTATTCTTAAGGCCTGCCGGAATTATTATGCCCTATGCCCTCCACAACTAGGGCACTGAAACGTATGTTTTGGAGGCAGCGTTGCCAATGGACGGGGCAGCCGCAACGGAGGTGGGCAAATTCCAGATCCATCTGTGAGTGGCCTGAAGCTAAAGTAACCCCTCTGCCTTCCCAAGGAAAAACATCTGATTGTTCTTTGAACCCAGGCAGGCAATGCTCCTGTAATGCTCCTAAAGTCCCCACAAGAATTGCACGGCAGCTATCAACATGTCATGGTTTCTGCCATTTATTTGTAATTTTTCCGGGAAATTATGTGTATTTTTCCAGGAACAGTGGCAGGGATGCAGGAGGGCAGCTCCCCGTGAAAGGTACGCCTCTCTGCTGCTCTCTGCGTTTCGTGCAAATGAGCGGCTCAAGCTGAAAAGCAAACACGTCCTGGGTGAACTTAGCGGAGGTTTGTCCCTTTGTTTAGCTGTCAGCAAAAGGTTGCCATCTCAGTGTATGAACCTCATTCAAGCAGCCAGGCAGGAAAGCGCTCTGCAAACTGACATATATTAGGCCTTACAGCGTTCTTATCTATAGATAGCATTCTCTGTCCCGCTTCCCGCATTCTGACCAGGCACAGAAAGTACTTCAGGCATCAATCACACGATTGTAATATCATCAGTTTTCCCGCACAAGAATAACTGTCAAGTGCTCGTATGTTCAGGACAAAGACTAATACAGCTATACAGCTATGCAAACAAAAGAGGGTTTTTTCCCATTTCAATCTAGAAGAAAACCAAGTGCAGACTCATATATATATATATATATATATATATATGACAGAAAAATATCAGTTCCCTCCTGGCACGGTTGCTGATGAAAAAACCCTCCCCTCTCTGGATAGTGACATATCCTTCAACTGTAAAGAATATGGAGATGCGGCACCATCTGGGTCACAAACTCATTAGAAACCCACTCAAAATCTCACACTCAAAATCCTCCCCCACAAAATGCACACATATAAATGTTCAGCCCCCCCCGGAGCATGTTTATGCGCTCTGAGCAAATTCACCACAATCTTGGGTGACCTTTTTGCTAGGAATAAGGCATACTACAGATGCCCACCAGATCCTGTATTCAAGGTCACTTGACACCCCCTGATCGACAGAATTGAAGATTGCGGAAAGATCTGATAGGATTCTTCAGCGCTTTCCACCTCAGCACGGAGACCAAAGCTATAAGCTCAGTGCTGTGCTCAGGTCAAAACCCTGGTAAATATCTTGACAATTGGAAGAATCAACAACCCTCTCTGAAAAGAAAAGGGTGGAATCAGGGTTATACCTGACTGAGGAATCTGAAGAAGCCAAACAGCCAGAGATTTGAGACTATCCGGCCATCCCTACAGCAGTGGGGGCCAATGCGCCGATGTCAGCGGAGTGTGAATCCACTCCGGGTTTGAGTCAGAACTCTAAAAGAGCTATCCATGGTGCTTCACAAGTTAGATTTCACAGTGAACTTGTTCTGATAGTTCAGTGTTGATGCTGCCCTGTTAAAGGATTGTTTACTTACAGAATATCAAATTGACAATTGGAAGAAACCAAAGGATGTAGCCGTTGTTGTGCTTGAAAAATCCATCTTTGTTGTTTGGTTGAAAACATTTATATACCATTCTTCATTTTAAAAATTTCAGGATTCTTCACAACGAAGCCCTGAGAACACAGTTTTAAAAGCCAACAATAATCAGTAAAGCAACAGTAGCTAGCAGTGCTAAAAACAATCCCAACAGAAATTAAGTTATTTTGATCACCACCATCCTAGAATAGTGTAGGCTGCTACTGATGAGGCCTGCCTGGCACCAATGTTATCTTTTCGGCACCAGGTTAAAACTATTCTCATCTCTCAGACATTTGGCATGATATAATGAGTTTTAATTAGGTCCTGGAGCATCTTGGTTGATTATTTAACAAAGTGTGTGTGTGTGTGTGTGTATATAGTCTGTGTGTGCTATCTGTTTATCTGTTTTTAAGTTTAAAAAAGTGCTTTGTATAAAGTGTTTTAATGGTTTTTAATTCTTGTGAACCACCCAAAGAGCCAACAGTGTGATGTGGCTGCAAAAGAAGCAAATGCTATTTTGGGCTGCATTAACAGAAGTATAGCTTCCAAATCATGCAAGGTACTGGTTCCCTTCTATTCGGCACTGGTTAGGCCTCATCTTGAGTATTTCATCCAGTTCTGGTCTACCACACTTCAAGAAGGATGCAGACAAGCTGGAGAGGGTTCAGAGGAACGTAGCAAGGGTGATCTGGGGTCTGGAAACAAAGCCCTATGAGGAGAGACTGAAAGAACTGGAGAAGAGAAGATTGAGGGGACACATGCTAGAACTCTTGAAATACTTGAACGGTTGTCACACAGAGGAGGGCCAGGATCTCTTCTCGATCATCCCAGAGTGCAGGACACGGAATAATGGGCTCAAGTTACAGGAAGCCAGATTCCGGCTGGACATCAGGAAAAACTTCCTGACTGTTAAAGCAGTATGACAATGGAACCAATGACCTTGGAAGATGGTGGGCTCTCTCACACTAGAAACATTCAATATTCAGCTGGTCAGTCATCTGCCAGGGATGCTTTAAGGTGGATTCCTGCATTGAACAGGGGGTTGGACTTGATGGTCTTATAGGCCTCTTCCAACGCTACTATTCTATGATTCTATGTACATGCCACTGCAAATTCTATTGGAAATCAAGGCAAACTACTTCCCAGTACAAATGTTTGTATTCGTCCTTGCTTGTTTGATTGCTTCATGGGTTCCTGTTGAGTGCATGAGGCACCTTAAATCCAGTTTCTCCAGTATCACCAGTTTATGGACCGGAGTGCTCGCTGCTGAAATATTTGATTGTTTGTTTGCTTTTTGTTTGCTTTTAAGTATCATCAATACATTTTGGAGGAGCTGATACTTAAAAGGCTGGGTAACCCAGGTATTTTAGGGAATGCAGCTTAGTAGGCCTTTTTGGCATGCACAGAGGGACACAGAAGATAGAGTCAGTGTCAAAGGTAGGCATGGTCAGGCATCTGCTAAGGGCCCACATTCCAGCAGGGGCCCTCTGACAAAAAAAACCTGTTGTTAATCTTCCTTTTCACCATGGCTACTTGCGTGTTCACCTGCCTCTCAGTCTCACCCAGGCAATGGTGGTGGTGGTGAGGCGCAGATGCCACTGGCTACTTCCTCCCCTGCTCTCTCTGCCTGTCAATCAAGTGATAGCAAGGAGGAGGAGGAGGAGGAGAGTGAGGAAGAGCTGGGGACAAGGTAGACTCACTGAGAGGTAGACTCACTGAAGGAGGGGGCCTATTGAGCGTGTCTTGACCCAAGGCCCTCCAAATCTAGAATTGACATTGACAGAAGATTTTGAACTGAAACATTAAGGTACAATCCTATGCATGTTTAGACAGGAAAAAAAGTCCCCACAACTCCCAGTCAGCCAGTTGGGGAATGCTAGGCATTGTAGGATAGGTTGACCGGATAAAATCCAGGTCAGGGTTCTTGTAACTTTAACAGTTGTAGAGAATTTCAGCCAGTGTCATTTGTATGCAATTAATTCCTGGTGAAATTCCTCTTCATCACAACTGTTAAAGTTGCAGGGGCCCTGCCTTCTTTTGTATATGGTCACTCTGACTGCACCTTTAACTGTTTTGCTGAAGAGGGAATATCACCAGGAACTAATTGCATACAAATGACACTGGCTGAAATTCCCTTTTCTCTACAACTGTTAAAGTTACATGAGCCCTGACCTGGATTTTATCTGGTCAGCCTATTGTAGGACTTCTTTTTCTGTCTAAACATGCATAGGATTGCACCTTAAATCTACTTTAAGCTGTGGTCTAAATTTCTCTTCCTCTTTAGTGCATCATGTTATGAACTGTAGTGACATCTGGCGGTAAGACAAAAAGTGTAGAGAGCTGTGTCGGCCCTATTATTTGTAAATAAACTCAGGCCCCCTCCACAAGGATGCGCTTTTGCGCCCGGTTCCGGGATTATGCGCATTATCGCGGAGGCGCATTTACGCCTAATCCCTCTGCACGGGAGGCGGCGAGAGGCGGCGAAGCACATTAATTCATGTCCAAAAAGCGCTTTAGAAGACGTTAACGTGCATAATCGCTTGTTCACACCGCGATAATGCGCTTTAACGGCCGGAGCAAAATAAAAGTCGCTATTTAACGCGCATTCGAAAATGCGCATTATCGGGGAAATAACGCGCCTGTACGCCCGTTTTGCGCTCCGCTGGTGTGGAGGTAAAATTTATAATGAGCCTCTAAGGCTCATTAAACGTCTCGTGTGGAGGAGGCCTCAGATGTTACAAAAAGGGAACCACAAGCCCTACAGGCCTGGAACTTGTCACTGCTCAGAGACATAGAACAATTGTAACGGTATTGAACACCATACCAGATTATAGATGCTTCACATAGGAGATGGTGGCAATTTTTCTATGGAGTCTGTCCTCTTGTGATGGTGAAGAAAGGAGGGTCAGTTTTTCCAGCAAAATGATACTTTAAATTCCCACAATACTATTAAGAGGATATAAGTTCCTGCCTTGAATAAAGATTTTATAGAATAAATTGGCCATAAAATCCAAACTTCCCCACTGCCCTCTGCATCTTAAGAACAACCTCGGAAGTCCTGTTGCATGTCCTTCCATCTCAGGATGTGTGGTGGGACAAAGTCTAAGACTTCCTTGGCTGATGGGCCCACTTTCTGGAACTCCCTGCCCCTTATCTGGTTGAATCTCTCATCGTCTTCAAAACAGCTTGGTTAAATGCATAATCCTACCAGCTGGGGATTGCTGGGAGTTGTACAACTTTTTTCTGTCTAATATGCATAGGATTGTGCCCAAAAACATTCCTTTTTAGAAAGGCTTTGAGTTTCCTGATATAATACAGGGGGTTGCATCATGTACCTTTGGGTAATTTGGTTAATAATGAAGATAGTTACTTCTTTGGTGAACTTGCATTTTTAAAGTGTGATTATATTTGTTTGCTGTATTCTTATCATTTGTTGACGATATGTAACTCTTTCTGAGATTCTTTTCCTCAGCTAATCATAACACACCAGAATAAATAATCATCCAGCTCAGAAGACACGATTACATCTTTTTAGCGTGTTCAGCATCCCAAACAGAAAGATGGGAGTATAAATCTATCCAATAAATATATCACATTTATAAGCCCTTGGAGTCCATGTTCTTGGCATGTGGGTAGGGAGGAGACTCCAGTTATACCCTTGCCCGTGATTTCTGCATCTGCACATCAATTTAAATGGGATTCAGCCATAAAAATATGACTTGTGAAGCAAGGTGAGGCAGATGGCTACCAGGAGGGCCTTCTCTGCTGTGGCACCCTTAGCTGCGGAATGAGCTCCCTAGAGAGGTTTGTCTGGCACCTACATTATACTCCTTTAGACGCCAGGTGAAGACCTTTTTCTCAGTATTTTAACAGTTCATCAGCTTAATTTTTAACCTTGCTGCTCAAATATGTATTTTAAATCTGTATTAATTTCTGCATGGCTGCTTGATTTTATCCTGGTTGTGCTTTTATACTGTGTTAGCCAAAGTGAAGCCATCTTTTGCTCATTCGCATAGGATGCTGGGTCTGTTTGCAGAGAATGCTTGTTTAAAGCCAAGAATGGCCTATGCATGTAGCAGATAGAAACAAGGAACAAGCATAACTCGGCCTTGGCCAGAGCTGAAGCATTCCCCAAAAGTAACAGGCGAAACTGATATCTTGTTCTAGCAGGCACAATAATAAGCTAGTTATGAGAAACGAGGTGGACCTTAGCAATAGCCCAAAGGGCAGTGGCTCACATTGAAATGCATTTAGTTTTGCTTGCGCTTGCACTGTATAAAGCAATGACATAGGGTGCTTACTGTAAAAGTATATAAGGGGGAGCTTGCGTGCTCCTAGGTGTGACTCTGGCCCCCTCCACAAGGATGCGCTTTTGCGCCCAGTTCAGGGATTATGCGCATTATCGCGGAGGCGCATTTACGCCTAATCCCTCTGCACGGGAGGCGGCGAGAGGCGGCGAAGCGCATTAATTGATGTCCAAAAAGCGCTTTAGAAGACGTTAATGCGCATAATCGCTTGTTCACACGGCGAAAATGCGCTTTAACGGCCGGAGCAAAATAAAAGTCGCTATTTAACGCGCATTCGAAAATGCGCATTATCGGGGAGATAACGCGCCTGTACGCCCGTTTTGCGCTCCGCTGGTGTGGAGGTAAAATTTATAATGAGCCTTCAAGGCTCATTAAACGTCTCGTGTGGAGGAGGCCTCTGGTGAGCTGGCAGCTTACTAGAGTACACCCGCTCAGCTGAACGTAATAAAAGTGCGTTGGATCGGATCTTTGGAGTCTGTGCTTCTTAGTGGGAATTGGCATATCTCCTAGGAAAAACAGCCTGGAACTTTTGGGCAACAACTGTATTTTATGTTATGTTTTTATACTGTTGTTTGTTTTATATTTTGAATGGCTTTTATGGTTTTGATTTTTGTAAACCACCCAGAGACCTTCGGTTGCTGGGTGGTGTAGAAATGCAATAAATAAATAAATGCTCTCAGGTTTAGCGTTATGATAAACTATAATCATAATCTGAGGCCCTAGTCTGTATTCCATCACCGAGGGAAGTGTGGCTAGCAATAACAGGAGACAGGACATTCACGGTAGCCGCACCTCAGTTGTGGAATTCTCTTCCAAGAGAAGACCGACTGGCCCCTTTGCTGATTGTTTTTAGGCAGGCAAGCAAGACAATTTTTAAAATTATTTTGCCAGGCTTTTAATGTTTTTTTTACTGTATATTAATTTTGCTGAGAGCTATTTTTATTTTGTTTTATGGTGGTTGCATTGTATCAGGATGGTGTTTTACGGTGGTTGTATCAGGATTGTGTTTTATTGTTAGGGACCTCACAGAGCCCACCAGGGGGTATAGCAATGTTTCTATAAATGAAAAATGAATGACACAAAAATATAAACTGACACAAGTTCAATTTTAAGCTTGCTGTTTAGTGATAGGTTTCGGTTATGGTGCTGTTTTTACTGCAATTCATTTGTTTTATTGTTTAGGATTGCTTTTAATTTGTGTGCATAATGTTATATATCTTTGAGTATAATAGGAAGTCAGGAGATGCATGATGAAATTAAAGAATTGCACATATTATTAGACATTACATTCAAAATCCGTGCAAAAGGTGTAACATGAAAGCACATTTTCAAAAGATGCATATATATATGAGTTTAATTAATGGAAAAAAGTTTCAGCAATTGTGTTTGTCGGAGAAAAACAGAGGGAGAAAGTTATTCATTTGGAGCTGCACCTCCCAGATGCAAACTCCACCTGCTCCTCAGCACCGTTCTGCAGGCAACGATTTAGCCAGCCCTCTGGGCCCACATAAAGCCCCTTTCAATCCATACGGCTAAGGAATAAAAGGACCTTTTTTAAAAAATTAAATGCTCTAAACGTTCTATAATAAAATGAATTTTTAAAAAAGCTCCGCTAATTCGTCAGTGCTCGTATCCACAAAGGCTTTATTCCATTCCTACGGGAAAGGTGGGGAGGCATCTTTCCAGTCAGGCGACTTATTAGACGGCCATAAAACGTCGGGTCATGGCCAACTGTCAGGGAGCGGGTCCTCTCCGGTTGCTAGGCTACGCCGCGAGAGAACATACCAAACGCTCTTTCCCTCCGCGGCCCGCCTTGGAACCTCCCACTCTTGCCGGGTAAAAAAAATGTGGGGCGTGGTTTCCTTGGCTCCTCCCCTCCCCAACGCCCTTCCGGGCTCGCTTTCGATTGGTCGTGTGCTCGGAGGCATGGAGAGGGAGGAGGCGCGGCAGGAGGGGAGTCACGTGGTAAAGATGGAGCCGGTGCTTTACGTCTTGGCGGCGGCGCTGCTGGCGGCGCTCCTTTACTTCGTCAGCCGCGTCAGGGGACAGGCGCGCGCCGGTAGGGAGGGGCGCGGAGGGGCGTCGTCGTCATTATGAAGGGGGCCGCTCTCTAATTGGGGCTGGGGGAAGGGGGAGAGGGGTGTCTGGTTGGAGGGGCTAGAAAGGAGCCTTGGCAGCCCCGGAACCGACTTCCCATCTTCCCTGCCCCTGCAACACCTCAAAATAAGAGAGTGCCTCTGAGCTTAGGCAGAGCGCTTTCCCATTCAGCCCTCGGGGAGGGGGGGCGATCGGCTTTCCCAATGCGGTTGTCTAGGAGTCCCTTCTGCAGTGGCCAAGGACTTGCTTCCTGGCAGCATCTCAAGAAAACTGGGTGCTTCTGACCATGTGCAGAGTGGCTGAGGTTGGAAGCTGCCTTATAAATAAGGGAGATGCTTTAAGCACCGTCGGAGAAGAGGACGTTGGTTTCCATAAAATTTGCATATGCTGATGTATATTATAGGTGCAAAAATTGGAAATAACGGTGATCAATTAAACAGACAAGAATAAGGGGCTCAAGTGACAGGAAGCCGGATTCCGGCTGGACATAGGAAAAACTTCCTGACTGTGAGAGCAGGAAGACAATGGAACCAGTGACCTAGGGAGGTGGTGGGCTCTCCCACATTGGAGGCCTTCGAGAGGCAGCTGGACAGCCATCTGTCAGGGATGCTTTAGGGGGATCCCTGCACTGAGCGGGGGGTTGAGCTTCATGGCCTTAGAGGCCCCTTCCAACTCTACTATTCTATGCTTCTATGTTTCACTATAGTGGGGAAAACTGACCAAATGGCCTCTGTACTAAGAGTCAATGTGAAAGCCCTGAGCTCTCTTTCCTTAAAATTCTTTACCTTTAAACTAGGCTTGGACTAGACAGCTCTTCAAATATAAGATGCCTTCAGATAGAGGGCTGTCCTCTTTGCCCTTCAAAGATGGTACTGTTCTATGTAAAGTACGACACCCTACATAGGGACCAGGCCATTAGTCTGTTTATCTCAGTATGCTAACTGGTGAGGTTTCAGGCAGGGTCTTCCCAGGCCTGCTGTGGCCCCTTGTTTCCTACACTGATACCCAAGAGTAATCACCTTTCAGTGAAACATGTTAATATAAGCAAATGCCTTTGGTCATGTCTAGAGTGCCATTCTTTCACTGCTATGCAGGGAATAATCATGGGCAGGGCTTCGCATGTCTGGGAAGAAGGAGGGAACGATTGAGTTGGCAGAGGAACTTTCTCTGCCCCCAAATTTATGCCTGTGGATATTAAGCATTTGAGTTGTGAGTGACGTGTGCCTCGTCAGATTCAATCCAGATTAATTTGGAATATTTGCCGCCATCCTAGAGATGTGCTTATGCTCCCAAGTAGTATTAGAGTAAAGCCCTTGGGCTTATAAGTATGCAGTCGATAGAACTGTAAGGGACAGAACTCTATATCTCATTCTACTTTAGCTGCACTGGGTATAGTTACAAGAAAGAAAGAAAAAATGTCAGTGAGACCAAGTTATGTCCTAGCTGCAGGACCCCAGAGTTAGGATTCTGTGCCCCCATCCTTGGGTTCACGTGTGGGATTTATCACCTTTTCTGTGGGATTTTTGGTAAATCCAGCATTCCCTCCTTGCTGTATGACGTTCACAACGGATCATTGCTTACTTCTTAGCAGTTTCTCCAACCATCCTGTCCCACGTCAGACCTGAGGTTTCACAAGCTGAGAAGGGCTGGGCTGGGTTAGTATTTAAATCTGAGGCACTGCAGGATGTGGTAGAGCAGGCAGTTAATTTGTTTTTAAGCATAGTTGCAAAATGCAGTGTTTCTCCGGCCCTCTAATGCACACCTTACTTACACATTTTTTAGATCTTTTGCACGTATCCCAACTCCAACTTCACTGTGTAATCTCTCTTTCTTAAAGGAATCTCCAAAGAATAAAAAGCTTGCCTTTCAAACGAAAAACAGGATTATATAAGACCCACCCTCTTTTCCCTTTAATATTGAACCTAAAGGAGAGTTCTGTGAAATTCAAAAGCTAGCTCACCGCTTTGTGATTTTTAGCTCATCCTAATAAATGTATTATAATATTATACAAATGACACCTGCTGAAAGATACAGGAGCCCTGCCCTCCTTTCCATATGGCCACCCTATTCATGCAGCACCTGGTGAAATTCCCTCTTCATCGCAACAGTTAAAGCTGCAGGAGCCCTGCCCTGAAGAGGGAATTTCGCCCGATGCTGCATGGATACAAATGACACCTGCTGAAATTCCCTTTTCTATATAACAGTTAAAGATACAGCAGTCCCACGCCGTAGGAATATCAGTGTTATCCTACCACTCTCTGGCAATTTTTTACATATAATGACTGATGGCCCATTTTTCACATTTTTTTACAATGTCGCTATTGAGGACAACTAGCATTTTTTTTTTAGCCCTTTAGGTAAAGGTAGTGTCTGAAGCAAACAAAAGAAAGAATCCAAATGGTGGCCCCACAGAGTCTCCTCCACGGTGATAAAATTATAGTAATAAAATAGATAACCGACACATCGATTGTCTTCTTCAGTTGTATTCCTCAAATTGGACAGCAGTGGTAGACAATTCAAAGTGTTTTACTGCTATTGCACAAGTAATTAGGTCCTAATGCAGGGGTAGGCAACATCCAGCCATTGGAGGCCGTATTGTCCCCCAACCCACCAGGGCCGCGTCCCGCAGCTGAAATTGCTGCAGTGGTGACAAGAGATGAGACGCTTTTAGGTGCGCGGTTCTGCTTCCAAACAAGGCCCATGCTCGCCCACATGCCTTGTTTTCAAGCAAAATCATTGTTTCCCCCCCACACACACAATAAGTGCAGGCGGTGGTGAGAGGCAAGGCCCCCCACAAGCAGGTCATGTGTTGCTAGGGTGACCCTATGGAAAGGAGGGCAGGGCTCCTGAATCTTTTAACGGTTGTATTGCAAAGGGAATTTCAGCCGGTGTCATTTGTACGCATGCATAGGCTGACCAGATAGAATCCAGGTCAGGGCTCATGTAACTTTAACAGTTGTAGAGAAAAGGGAATTTCAGCCAGTGTCATTTGTATGCAATTAGTTCCTGGTGAAATTCCCTCTTCATCACAGCAATTAAAGTTGCAGGCACTATACTAGAGTGACCATATACAAATGAAGGCAGGGCCCCTGCACCTTTAACTGGTGATGAAGAGGGAATTTCACCAGGAACTAATTGCATACAAATGACACTGGCTGAAATTCCCTTTTCTCTACAAGTGTTAAAGTTACATGAGCCCTGACCTGGATTTTATCTGGTCACCCTACGCATGCAGCACCTGCTGAAATTCCATCTTCATCACGACAGTTAAAGCTGCAGGAGCCCTGCCTTCTTGACCAGATACAAAAGACAGCAGGGCTCCTGCAGCTTTAACTGTTGTGATGAAGAGGGAATTTCACCAGGCGTTGCCTGCATAATAATGACACCTTCTGAAATTCCCTTTTCTATACAATTGTTAAAGATACGGGAGCCCTGGTCCTCCTTTTCATATGGTCACCCTAGGTATTGCCAATCCCTGTCCTAAAGTCTTCATGCAGTTTAACCTGGGGACATCCTGGATTTCTCTGATGGTGTCAACCTTGAGCAACCCTGAACAATATTTCCATTTCCTGGCTTTTCTTTTTGTATCCAATACCAAATGTTTACCATGCCAGCTCTCCATTAATTTTGCCCCCTGTGAAGATGTAACTAGAAGGGAAAATCAGGTTGTTGCATGCACCATCGTTGTGATCTCTGCTGAGCATGTACAGTGGCTTTATGGTGCTTTCATACTCCAATCTTATACGCAAATAAGTCCCACTGAACTCAGTGTGGCTTACTGCTAAGTAGATGTGCATACATGCAGCATGTCCTGTGGATGGGGCCAGTGAGCCACGAATGATGTGAGCGTTTTGCTCCACGCTTAGCAACTGCTACTGTGTCAAACCAATGTTAAATTGGAATGTGTTTTGCTTTCAGGTTTGTTAGGCAATCGTCAGCATTTGTATTACTTAACATTTATATCTTCAGTTGAAACGAAAGAACTTGCTGCTGAAAACAAGCACTCTTAAAATATGTGCCTTTTCTTTAGATGATGAGGAGCACCATCAGAATGTGGCAGCTTCTGCAACAGCCAGACCTCAGCCCCAGCCCCACACCAGCGAGCGGGGAGATGGGATGCCCAGGCACCGGAGGAATTTGGGGAACAGGATGCGGGCTCAGAGACGCGCTCAGCAGGCTGAGGACGCGATGGAAGGTAACCGATGCTGGTATTTGCTCCTTGTCAGATCAGATTCATATCTGGAACGGATATCCTACCTTTCAGGACTTAAGGCATCTTACAAGAACAGTACAAACAATAAAACACAATAACCATATAATACTAGATTCAATATCCAATGGTAGAAAAATCACGACCCAAATGCAGCAGCCAAACAGAATGTTAAACATTCCTGGAATATCGCCTTCGGACCCGTATAGGAACATGTACGCTCTGTCACACAGATGGGGTTTGGACTGTGTAGTAGTCCATTACCAACTCTGCCGCCATTTGCCTGTGGGAAAGGCATTTGGGGCTCATAGCATATGTATTGGGTTGGCTCGAGAGGCGCACGGGGGCGCAAAGAGAAAGGCAGCAGAGCCCTGCGCTAAGTCAGGGGTGCCCATTTTTGTCGAGGCAGCTGGCTCCGTGGTGTCCTAAAGCGATAGCGCCTGTTTCCATTCCTGCTGTGTTGCCACCTCTACTGCACTCGCCGTGTGAAGGGATAACACAGCACTGCTATGCCACATCTGGCGGCTGTTGATTGATGCAGTTGATCCAGCCCCTGTAGTTGCACATTTTGTCCTGGAGAAACGTACAATCCCGATGCTCAATCCCATCCGCTTGCTTGTCAGTATAACCAAATAGGAAGGCAATCAAAAGCCATTTTCTGTTACCCATAGCCTGCACTCTCCCCTTGCCGTGATAGTATTGTTGTCTCCTCCCAGCAGCTTGGACAGAAATTGGTAGGTTTCTTCAGGGAATCAGCACATCTAGAATCTAGTCTGGGTGTGGCTTGTTTGTTCCTGATAAATTTGACTTCACTGGTAGACAGCCTAGCTGTGCAAAACCTAGAGCCGGAGTAGGCAGCCGTTTGGGACTGTGAACCCATTTGGCCATTTAAGAAGCCGTCCTGGGCACCACCACAAAATGCCTGCCGTGGAAGACATGGCAATGGGCAAGTAGCCTGCCCAAAAATATAAGGCCGAGATGGGAGCCCCATACACACCAAACGACTCGGTGGAACCCCCAGTTTTTATCACCAGCAGAAATTTATTTTACACTCATCCCAATAGACGGTAAGGACATGTGTAGGGATTTGTTTGGTTTTTCAATTGGGAGGAGTAGGGCACCTTGGCAGGTGACAAGAAAGGTATCTGGGAGCAGATTGGTGCCCATGGGCAAATGTTGCCTACCTCAGACTTAGAGATAAGGTATGTCTTCTGGTTTCTAGCAAGATTTAGATGGAGTCTTTTTGAGTTTTGAGCACGTGAAGCCCCTTCTACTGAGTCATGCCATAAGAACATAAGAAAAGCCCTTCTGGATCAGACCAAAGTCTGGCATCCTTTTTCCCATAGTGGCCAACCAGATGCCCGTGGGAAGCCCGCAGCAACTGGTATACATGTTCATGTTCCCCAGCAACTGGTCTGCGGAGATATACCGCCTCCGATACTGGAGGTAACGTACAGCTGTCACGACTAGTAGCCTTATTCCCCATGAATTTGTCTAATCCTCTTTCAAAGCTGACCATCACGTCACCCAGTGGTAGTAAAAGCCATGAAGACTCTTTGTGGCACATTAAAGATGAACAAATTCCGTGTGGAATAAGCTTTTGTGGAAGTGGTACGTGTGGTGGTGACTTCGTAGCTGTTGACCTCTAGCCCAGAGCCACCTGTTCCTCCTGGATGGCGCTCCCCAGAGAACTTCCCGGCCCCTGCCACTTGAGATATTTTAACAGGGCAGGGATTGAACCCGGGACCTTCTGCATGCAAATCACTGTGCATAATTGGGCCCTGCAACTCTCAGGTTTGAGCCCTGTGGTAAGCTGTGTCTGCTGCAACTCTCCCATCAGGAGAAATTTTGCACCAGGGATGTTTCTTTGCTGGGAAATTGGCAGCACCTAATCAGCATGCGACCTCTGGATGCCTCCCTTTTTGTTGGGGGGGGGGACCGTGCGGTTCCGCTTTGAAAACGGGAGAGAACTTTCTCTTTGTTCTGCCTCGGTGGTGTGCCGGCTGAATTCGTGATTGCATTTAGCAGCGTGCAGATGGCAAATTGACAGCCCTGAACTTTTCAACTTAGGGTGGATCTCTTTGAAGTGTGGAGGCATTTCAAAAAGAATGAAATCAGAAAAAAAAGGCTTTTGATGTTTTCAGGCCGGGTTGCTTATAATTCCTGTCAAATTACTGAACCCCCTTGAAGTATAATCTCAAAGGCCTGGTGTCGAATCTTCCATTTCAGCAAAGGAGCGCGCACTGGGTGAATGAGTCAAGGATATATTAGGCTCGAGGTGCTAGTCAGTTGGCCAGCCAAATATTGCCACTCGACTGGGGTTTGACCGGGGCAGCATCGTCTTGTCAAATGAAGTCAGGAACACTTTGACTGCTTTCATTCTCATGGTTTAATGCAGTGCTGTTTGTGGCAAAGGCCCAAGGGTCACTGGCAGCTCCAAAATACTGCAAATGCGGCTCTTCATGCCTCTTTCTCTCTCTCTTCCTCTTTGGAGATGCTGCTCAGTGTCAGCAGGGGCTCACTAGCTTCACCTTGTCCTTTGCGTTTGTGGTGCAGCAGCTGCTGTGATCTGGGCTACCGAAGGAGGCCTTGCGGGTAGGGGAGTCAGGAGACCTGCCCCGTGTGTACTGTAAGGTGGTTGGTGCAGGGTAGAGGGAAACACAGGATCAGCCAACTGTCTACGGTGGGGGATGAGCCCAAGAGGCGAAGAGCAGCGTGATTGGCTAGCTGCAGTGGTGTGCTACAGAGGTGGAGGGGAAATTGAATGTTCAAGTACGCTTGTCAGAATTCACCTGCCAGGGCAGGAGGAGAAGGAGAGTCCCCCCACCCACTCTAATGCCCCAGAAAAGCTGCCCAACTGACCTCAGTGCCGAAATGACTCCTGCTTGGAAAATCGTGAAGATCACTGGTTTGGTGCCAGATGACAAGCCTCGTGCATTTCCCCCTCCACTCTCCTTCAGTGCAGCTCCGAGGAGAAGATCGGAAGCATTTGTTTCCACTTTCACCCAACCGTGGTTTGTCATTATGTCCAAACCAAGACAAACCGGTTCGTTCTGACTACGGTTTGTTTGAACAGGCCACCTTTGAACCATGCGTTATGACCCTGGCTTGTTTGGATAAACCACAGTTAAAATGAATGGTATTTCCTAGTATGGGCATAGAGACACACGGCGACTAGTTGAAAAGCATCTCATGCTCATGATGTGAAATGATGGTTTAGCATGACGTCTGAACAAGGTCTTTGTGCGAGTGGAACCTTAATGTATTGATTGCACCATGGGGTCATCTGATGATAGCCGTGGCAGGAGAGAGGGACTCTCACGCTCAGGCTGTGGAAGAGTCCGGGTCACACATGAATACACTCCTCTTTTAAGAGCAGGCACACGCAGGCCATGTCTACACCAGGTATTTATCCTGGGGTTGTCCTTGTGCATCTAAATGATGCACAGGGGATCCCAGGGGCAACCAGAGACAACCCCGGGATAACCCTGGGATAGCGGAAACCGGAGATATTCCAGTTTTCCTGCCAAACCGGGATCTGAAACGGGCACAGAAGGTGGTGGCTCCGGGCCCATGGGGGGGGGGAAACCAATTTCACCATCCCCAGGATGGGGGTGGGGGTGGGGGTGTACTGGTGGTTTCCTATCTTTTCCACTGCACAACGAGGGCTCCTGGCTCTTTAAAAAATAAATGGTGAGCGTGACGGGCACGCCGTCCCTCTTCCCTTCCGGGGCTTCGCGCTTCCGTTTAGAAGTTCGGGGACGATCCCGGAAGTAGGTAAGTCTGGGATCGCCCACACCCACACCCTTAAGTGTAGAAAGGGCCACAATTAAAGTCATATGTTGACCACATATCTCCTGTTGGTGTTGTATTGTAATGGCCAGCATCTTTGAACAGGAATAATGGAACATAACCAGGGTCAGAAAGAAACAGGAAGCATACGTGTTGCAAGTAGGTTGGGGCAAATTTCATAATTGGGGGTTCAGATTATAACCTTCCACACTTCAGAAGGCTAGACCCATTATGAATCGGGTCCAAAATCTTCTGAATTCAGGTCAGGCTCATAATGGGGGGACGGGGGTGGCGGTCACCACCTCCTTTCCTTGCTTCCCAAGCCGACTTACCATTAAGTAGCAGAGAGGGCTTATTGAAGGCGTTTCTTTTTTATCCTTCTTTTTAATCATTTAAAAACATCATGCAGAGGAGAACGATGAAACTGAAGCAG
This sequence comes from Anniella stebbinsi, assembly GCA_029215795.1. Taxonomy (NCBI): domain Eukaryota; kingdom Metazoa; phylum Chordata; class Lepidosauria; order Squamata; family Anniellidae; genus Anniella; species Anniella stebbinsi. The sequence goes on along the minus strand of JARDYH010000004.1, from coordinate 226,643,812 downwards.
CCGAGTTACAGTTTTCTGGGAAGGTTGGAGCAAAGAAACAGCGGAAGTTAGAGGAGAAGCAAGCAAGGAAAGCTCAGCGAGAGGTGAGTGTTTTCTGCATCTTATGCCATGTTTCCCAAAACCTCCCACCTTATTGGGAGACAATGAAGAGGTCTGCCACATAATCCACAAAGCTTTATTTCAGGCAATAAACATCTCTTCCCACCTAAAGAGAAGTCTAAACTCTAGGAACTTTCCTCTAGGCGAAACTATGAGAACTAAGCAAGACAACTATCCTTTCAGGAAAAAGGGAAAGCCTTTTCCCAGAACGCTTTAACTTCAAGGTGGCTGGTTCTGAAGAAGCCTTTGGCGAGAAGCTAGCCGGGCCTATCTTCTCTCGCCTTCCTTTAGCTCCGCTCGTTTGAGTCTGGGGCGGACTCTAGGATCAGCTAGCCATGACGTGCCCTCCCCCTCTGAAGAATACTGACTTCCCACAGACTGTGTGTTGTTAACGTTTTCAATGATAAGGTCTGGCGAAGGTTCATCCCCAGCTGGTGAAGAGCCCGTGGGAATCACCTTCCCCACTTTGTGTGTAGGCCGGTACGTTTCTGGCGCTGCCTCTTCTGCTTCAGAATCTGATTCCGATTGATCGCCAGAAATTCCTTTCCCCAGACTAAGGGGAACAGGCCTAGTCATGACAGCTTATAACAAAACATAAAGAGGGAAGTGGCACTGTTTCTGTCATGGGTTCTATTTCGCAAACAAGCCACCCTGAGAACCCATGGCTTGTAGTAGGGTTATTTATTGTGGCTTGTTGTGTTGTCCAAACCTGGCAGAGTTGCTTCAGCCTGGGTTGTTTAAAACGGCAAGAGAGACACCTGGAAAAAGCAGGGAAAACATTGCCGGCTGCTCCTTCCAATCTTGATAACAATCTCCCCTCTCAATTCCATCTTTAAATGACGGAAATCAGCTTACTCCTCCGTTTCGTCGCCTCCCTAGACATCATAGGGATCTCAGAGGAATCCAGTTACAGGCTGGAGCTTGACAGGTTTCCATTAGTTCAGGCCCCTGGACTTTGAGTCATCTTCCGCTAGCTGGCCCGACTCGGCTTGCAGCAAGTCAGGCCAGCTAGTGGATTTCCGGTGGGGTTTTTTTTATTGGAGCAAATTACAGCAGCAATTTATGCAAGTTATGCACATTTTGGTTGTAATTTGCACAAATTATGCAAATTTGCACCAATCACTCCTGACCCCCCAAAAAATTGCAAAATGTCCCCTGAGTTCAGGGAAACCTGAGGCTTTGCTCACAAATGTAAGCCGAGAAGGGGACACGATGGAACTCCAGCAAGCCCCAAAAGGAACACGTTTCCTGGCAATGGAGATCCCTAAGAAAGCAGTACCTTTTTTTTTTTCACTTTCGGGAAGAATTTCGTGTGTACAAAACGTAAGACACTTATACTTGTGAGGTTGCAATCCTGTGTGTGCTTACCTAGGCATGAGCCCCACTGCACAAAGTGGGTCTAACGTCCAATAAAACATACATGGGATCGCTCTGTAAATACCATGAACATGCCCGATAGTACTATTTTTATTTGTGTGTGCCTGCGTTACAAATGATGCATTTTATGTTAAAGCGGGTCATTTTGATAAGCAAGTTAAGTATTGCACGTGTTTCACGTTCCCCCCGAATTGCTGATTTCGCCGTAACTTCTCTGCCAAATAGAAACGTATACCGGGCTGAAGAGTGGATCTTTACGTGTTTTTGCATGCCGCTGCACGCAACTTCAGTATTGCTTTCCAGTAGAGCTTTTGCTACTTGGGTACAGCTGGAAAAATATTTTTAAAGCACTTACTATTAGACGTTCAGTTCTGAAACACTTGGGTATTGGTATGCCCCCCCCCCACTTGTAACAACCCCCAGAAACCAGAGACTTGTTTGTTTGCTTGTTTTAACGTAAGACCCTCCAAAGAATAACGTTTGGCTTCTCTCCCGGCTCTTCAATTTCCAAAGGCTGAGGAAGCGGAGCGGGAGGAACGGAGGAAACTCGAGCAGAAGCGGGAGGAGGAGCGGCGCAAGGAGGACGACCGGCTGCGGCAGGAGGAGGAAAAAGAGGTGAGCTTTGGTGTTCGGCTAGAACAGGGGGGGGAACCCGTTTCAGGCCGAGGCCTCCCAAGCCCTGCTGGGAAACGTTCCGGAGGCTTCGTGTCAGTGGTAGATGGGGCTGGAGACAAAATGAATCGGTCCAGAGCCGCCATACACTCCCTCCCTCCCTCTCTTCTTCACATGCACCCACTCACGCTTCCCACCCCTCTGTTCCATTCCTTAGCTTCACCCCACCCAGCCCACCACCACCACCTTCTCCCTCCCTCTCCCTGCTCTCCCCTGCGGCCTCTCCTGCTCCCCCTCGCCACCAGCACTCAGGTTTCAAAACGGGTGGGCGACTTGTGGGCCTTCAAATACTGTTGGACCGCAACTCCCATGAGCCCTGACCAACATACCCAGTAGTGAGGGATGATCGAATTGTGGTCCACATCATCTAAAGGGCCACATGTTGCCCACCCATTTGCTGAAATGGAAGCTTTTCAGAAAGGCCTAATTTCTGGTGGTGGTGGGAGGGCGAGGAGTGATATTCAGGGTGGATCACAACACACAGGGAGGGGAGCATCGCGCCTGCATTCCCCAGTAACACACCCTCCTCCAACACCACTCCCATGTGGAGTGGGGAGACTACAGGTTGGAAAGGGAGGGCCCAAGGTCCACATCCAATCTGCAGGTTGGAGGTTTTCCAGCCCACGCTGAAAGATTGGCATTCAAAACGGATGTGCTTGAAATTTAGGGAAATTCCATGTTGGAGCCTGATCCAAAGGCACCCAAAGCAGCAACCTTGCTAAGCAGTTGTGAGTTGTCGTTATTATTATTATTATTGTTAATAATAATAATAACAATAATAATAATAATATACCGCCCCATAGCCGAAGCTCTCTGGATGGTTTACAAAGATTAAAACATAGAACACTTAAGAAAACAGATATACAACATTTTAAACCTGTAAAAACATAAGACAGATAATATACTAAATTTAAAAACCATGAAAGCATAAAACAGATAATATACAAATGCAATATCCTCTCAAACGGATATGGATCTGGGGTCAGTTAGAAAGCTCTATGTGCTGTTAAATGCCTGGGAGAAGAGAAAAGTCTTGACCTGGCGCTGAAAATACAACAATGTTGGCACCAGGTGAGCCGCCTTTGGGGGGCCACCACTGAAAAGGCCCTTTCCTTGTTGGCTGATGCTTGGTTTGGAGAGCTCTTGGAACCTGCAAGTATGCCCCCATGAGTGTTCCTGGGAAAAGGCAGCATAGAGGAGGAATAAATATGTATGTTTCTTTTGTTGAAATGCCACATGCTTGAAACAGGATGGGACAGTTCATCAGTTGAGTGCTTGCCTGGAAAAGATATTGCTGCTGCTAGTACTACTACTACTTATTATTATTATTATCATTATTATTACTACTATTGAACCTAAAATTTTATAAACAGCGTATAAACATTCAAAATCAACACAGTCCCTGCCCACAAGGTCTATGGTCGTAATGGACACAATAGGAGAGGTAAAAGAGACGAGAACGGAATAAGAAAACAAGCATATTCAGGCACTAATTCATCATAAAGTTCCAGAAATGTTCCATGGCCAGGTGGAGTGGGCTCTCAGGGAGGCACATTTATGCCGCCCTAATACTTTGCATTGACAACCCTATGAAGAAGTTCAGCATTATTATTCCCATGTTGCAAATGGGGGGGGGGGGGGGAGGCAAGGCTCTGAGCGAGCGTGACGTGCAAACAGAGGTGTGATTTGGATTGGGCCCTTCCTCTTGACAGCTCAAGTCTTTCTAACCACTACAGTAGGCCTCTAGTCTCGCTGGGCGGATAACTCAAGTTTCATGTGTGGGTGGGTTTTTTTTATAGCATTGCATAGAACCTGACTAACGGTGACCTCTATTTGAGCGGAGAGTCTGGGCACTTGCCCTGAGTTGAGAAACGCTCATTTATTTATTTTTTGCATGCCCCACACGTACACAGTGTAGTTGAGCCTAGACATCCTCTGTTCAGGCTTCACCTTGGGGCAAAAAAAAAGGAGAGATGCAGGTTCTCAGAATGCTAAGCTACTTTATTTCCAAGCCCGCCGCGTTTCGGCCTGTGTTGTTTTTGAAGGCCTTCAGGGGGCTGTAACATCAAGAATACATTAAATTATGCTTATGGGGATAACACATAACATTAATACATCTGTTTAGGGGTTAGTCAGGCATATTGCCTCAAAGGCCTGTGCCCATATTTAAGTTTCTTCAAGAGAAAATTATTATTAAAATATGAAGGTTCTGAGGCCTGTCCACATTGCACATTAAAACTTATATATAAATCATATAAAACATTTTAAACTAAAGTTTAATATACAGATTCTTACTTGATAAAAGATGCCTGCAGAAATGCTCTTAACAGGATGATAGTCTCCTATGATAACTACTGGCGACTGGGGAAATGTAATCATTCCAGGGCCCTCCTTATATTCTAATTCATTTTTCTTGTCACTTTTTTGTGCTCTGCCAGGTGCTTCCAAGTAGCAATGATAAGTGCAAGGTCTCAAAACACGTCATTACTGTTACCCTTGTTGCTATTATGTGGGGGTCACTGCAAGTAATTGCTGAGTCGCAGGAGCGGCAAAAATTCGAGAACTAAATTTAAGCCACTGGGATTTCGGGTTTTTAACCTTAGAATCCATTCCATTCTCCTCCAGGAATTTATCCAACCCTCTTTTAAAGCCATCCAAATTGATGACCGTCAGTACATCTTCTGGTAGCAAATCCCATCATCTAACTATGCTGCTGTGTGAAGAAGCCCTTTTATCCAACTTGAATCTCCTGCTAATCAGGTTCATGGGATGACCCCAGGTTGTAGTATTTTGAGAGCGGGAGAAAAATGCCTCCCTATCCCCCTAATAGAGGCATAATTTTGTACGCCTCTATTAGGTCTCCCCTTAGCCTCCTTTTTTCTAAGCTAAACAATCCCAGCTGTTGTAACCTTCCCTCGTAAGGGGGATGCTCCAGCCCCTTTGATCATTTTAGTTGCCCTTTTCTGCACCTTTTCCAGCTCTACAATATCTTTTTCTTTTTAAGTATGTTGACCAGAAGCGTACATAAAGTATGATAATGATGTACTTGAAAGGCTCGGAATGCACTGTTATTTCAGCACTTCCGTTGTGTGTCGAATACGGCATGAATTTGGATGGTTGAGAATTACAGTGGTGGGACTGGCAAAGACCACTTATTAAAGAACCTTGCAAAATCTTCATTGTGGACATTCATTTTGAAACTTGCAGGCTTTTGTCGCAATTGAGAGATCCGTGTAGGCTCAGCTATTGGTGAAGAACACGTTGTGGGCGTCTGCCTAGAAAGACACCTCTGTATTGTACCATCTTACAGTGACCTCAATTGGTACTTCACCTGCTTGCCAGTAGTGGATACCAATGGATTCTGGAAGACGACAGGCCTGCTGTTGTTAACGTTTGCAGCAGCCCAGCTACAGCTGAGCATTTGCCAGCCCTTTTCCTTCTGTGTGCATCTGCTTGCTGCCCTTCCTCCAGAATTCTGTTGATTTTTAAGAGCAGAGAATGATTTCATTTCTTTGTTTTGAAGATTCACGCCCTGCCTTTGGATTAAATGATCTCCAGGGCAGTTTACAATAGACTGCGGTAGTATAAAACAAGAAGCCCACCTATTATTGTTATTATTATTATTATTATTATTATTATTATTATTAGCTTTTGCATTTGTATACCACCCCATAGCCGAAGCTCTCTGGGCTGTTTACATAAGATTAAAATATTTAAAAACAATATACAAAAATTAAAACTGCAAAATATACAGTGTACACATACATTAAAAACCATTAAAATAACTTTAAAAGCTATAAGCCTAAAAAACAAAACAGACCCAGGCTCATCAGATATTGCTAAATGCCTGAGAGAAGAGGAAAGTCTTGACCTGGTGCCGAAAAGATTACCATGTTGGCGCCAGGCGGGCCTCGTCGGGGAGCTCGTTCCAGAATTGGGGGGCCACCACAGTGAAGGCCCTCTCCCTTGTTACAGACCTCCGAGCTTCCCTCGGAGTAGGCACTCGGAGGAGGACCTTACATGTTGAACGTAGTGTTCAGGTAGGTTCATGTCGGGAGAGGCGTTCCGTCAGGTATTGTGGTCCCAAGCCGTGTAAGGCTTTATAGGTTAAAACCAGCACCTTGAATCGGGCTCAGAAACATACAAGCAGCCAATGCAAGCGGGTCAGAGTAGGTCTTATATGCTCGAACCTTCTGGTCCCAGTTATCAATCTGGCCGCTGCGTTTTGCACAAGCTGCAACTTCCGAACTGTCTTCAAAGGCAAATCATCCTTTGGCCAACGGATGGGACCAGAGTGTACTTCCCTTCAGTATTTGCTGCCTCAAGGTCAAACTGTGTGTTCTATTCATCACGTAGCTTGTAGCTGACTCGCTCTTGCTTTCTTATTCAAGAGTAAGTGCATGTAGCCCGAATTTGGACTGGGACTAACGCACGCTCAAAGGGAAGGATTGAACCTCCTCACTCCAGCTATTTGCATCCCGAAATTCCCCTCCTCCTCGTGCAAGAAGACGTAAAATAAGAAAAGACAAAAGATCTATTGGTGTCAATGGAGGCTTTGATCTTTTTTGGGATTGTGGGGGTTCTAAAAAATTGTTTAGAATTTCTGGAATTGGGCGGGGGAATCTTAGGAAACAGATGGCTGGGATGGGGTGGGGAACCCTTCACTCCCAGGGTGCACCGGTCCCGATCAGAGCTAAGCACACTTAATTGTGAGCAAGACATCAAGAGACGGTCAGCTAACCGCTATGTAATGAATGTAACATGTAGCTTGACTCTCAGGGCCACCAGCAGTTGAAGGCGATTCTTCCCACATGATGTGGTGATGGCCACCAATTTGGATGGCTTTAAAAGGGGGTTGGATGAATTCTTGGAGGAGAAGGCTGTCAGTGGCTACAAGCCCTGATGGCTATCTGCTACCTCCAGTATCCGAGGCAGTAAGCCTGTGTGCACCAGTTGCTGGGGAACATAGGTGGGAACATGGGTGAGAGGGTACTGTTGCACCATGTCCTGTTTTGTTGGTTCCTGGTCGACAGCTGATTGGCCACTGTAAACAGATTGCCGGACTAGATGGACCCTCGGTCTGATCCAGCAGGGCTCTTATGTCCTGACTGGACAAAAGGGGAAAAGAGGGCTCTTTGCACCCGTTACTTCTCCCGCTGATGGATGGGGTCCAGGCTGGCCGCCTCCTTGCTGTGATGTTCTTCCCAGGAGCCAGTGCATGCAGTCTTCCCGTGGTCTGTGGCCTCCCCCACCCACCCACATGACAGGGACTGTGGAGCTAACCCCGTTCAATACATGACATGCGATGCGCAGGAGAGGGGAGGTTCAGCTGCTGTCTATGGAGTATGTGGAGTCTTTCAGCCAGGTGCCGGAAGTTCTTCTGGGTCGTAAGCAGAAGGGCCTTTCCAAGACCCGCTGCCAGAGTTATTTTCACCCGGAGAGGCCTGGGATCTGATCTGGGGCCTTCCGCAGGCAAGGCATGTTCTCTACGCTGAAGCTTTTGACCGAATGGATCACTTAGCAGGGTGCTGGCTGCTTGATAGAGGAAAGATTCTATTCATTTGCAGCCGGTCATGAAGCGAAGAAACCTTTCATCCGGCAAGCCGGTTTTGCCGGAGTTTCCACTTTAGGCAGCAGGAATCGTTCACAGTCCGGAGCTGCACTGGTCTTGGTCTCGCTTTTCTTCTTAGAATTTTAAACAAAATCTCAGTCTCTTCCTCAAAACGAAACAAAAAAAGGGCGTTTTTTAAGCAAAGCGAAGTTGCTTCTCGTTCTCGCTTCCTCGGCAAACTTTTGCAAAAGCTTCTAACCAACTGTTGACTGTTTCCAGTGCAAATTTTAGATCCCTTGCTGCTTTCTAAGTAGAGGAGGGGGGCCTGCAGCAACATAAAAGAGAAAAGAGGGGTTTCAGCCTCGTGCCAGCTGAACTTTGAAAGCTTTCTGGTCGCCTGTTTTTAATAAACGGTTATGCTTGTCATCTAGGAATAGCTGTGAATGTCTCAGTATTTAATAAAGCGTGGAAAAGTTATTCTGGATTATTGGGGGTGGGAGTGAGTATCCTAGAAAAAGGGAGAGATAAATGGTAGGATCCTATTGCTACGGAAGGAGATTTTCCAGATTTAAATATCCAAAACACAAGGGTCTTCTTTTCTTAGCTAATTTTTGGCCTGCTGAGAGTTTAAAATTGTTTTAAATATTAGCTGTTTTTTATGTTTTAAAATTTTATATATTGATTTTTAACGTTCAGTCTTTTAATCTTTGTAAACCGCCCAGGGAGCTTTGGCTATGGGGCGGTATATAAAGGCTAATAATAATAATAATAATAATTAATTATAGTTGGGGTGGATGGATTTGTCTGTTTGGGTTTCTACAACTTCCCAACTTTTTGAAGCAAAATTTTGTTCCATCCCGTTTCTGCATCAGTTTGTGATTTATTTATTTTTAATAAAAGTTCTGCACAAAAATCAGGGTGGATTTTATTTAAATCGATTTGATGTAAATCACGATTTTAATCACGATTTTAATCACTACTCAGAAAGACTCGATTTAATCATGTTACTCCCCCCCCCCCAAAAAAAGTGCACTCTTCCTCGCTATAAGCTTAATATGTATTTTACACAACTCAGAGTTACCAAAGACTCATTCTTGCTGGTGTAATCTTAATAGTTACAAGTAGATGCAGGTTTCATTTTTAGCTTCTTGTGCAGATCTATTCCACTCCCAACAATCTATTCATTGCATTTTTTGAAACTTGGCACTTAAGATGTAAGGAGTTGATTCTGTGTACATAGAGTTGCAGAGGAACAATGGGATTGTGATCTCTGCAGACACAAATTCACAGTTTTGAGAACTGTAAAACCAAGCATCTGTGATAATATCTTCTAGATAGAAAAATTGCCCAATAATCTTACAGAAACCTCTGGAAGAGCATGACATTGCGAACGGATTAATGGAATTCCATTTACCCAAAAAAATTAAACATTGCATGAATATACAGCCTCATGCTACGTAAGTTTTTAATTATTTATTCTTATTTCATGATGAATAACCTTTGGACTATAATGTATCTTAAACAGAAAATTGTTTTAGATAGATTTTTCCTCAAAAAGCATTTTATTAAAAACATCCAATTTAAATTTTTAAAATCCTATTTTTTAAAAAAAAATTAAAAAAAATCATTGGTTTTTATCCACCCTGACAAATATTCGTGCATTTTTGTATGTCCAAGTCCCCTTTTGAATGCGTTTTTTTTTATTGGAGAACTACATCCCAACATTCAGAAAAGTGTGGAAACTGAAGGATAATTGCATTGTATATTAGCTTGGGAAGTGTAAATTAGATCACTGTGTAGTAACATGTGAACCAACAGAATTTCTCCCCCATCCCCTAGTTATAATTACATCTTGCAGCAAGGCAAAATTCAACACAGGAGGGAGAGGAAGGAGAAAAGGGAGTACAGTTGCACCATGTTACCAATGCAGTCGCAATCATGTTTACTTAGAAGTAAGTCCCACTGTGTTCGTTGGAGCTTACTCCTCGGTAGGTGTGTTTAGGTGTTTTCCAAAAGCTTCATGGAAAAGGTGGGACTTTTGGGGTGGGAGTTAAAAGAATAGAGAGGTGGAATCATGAAGATTAGCCTTCCCCAACTTGGAGCCCGCTAGATGTGTTGGACTACAACTCCCATCACCCCAGTCAATGGGCATGCTGGCTGGGGATAATGGGGGTTGGAGGGGGCAAGTTGAGGACAGCTGATGCCGATGTTCTTGGAGGGAATTCCAGGCATCAGGGACAGTGAGGGAGAAAAAGAGGAAGGCATTTAAGGGGGTTGGAGTCTTCCCGAGAATTGGGGGGTGATGGAGATGGAGGAGCGAAGGTTATGCATGGGGCAGGTGTTGCATAACCTTCGCTCCTCCATCTCCCTTGCTGTGGTTCTTTTAGATCACCATGAAATGACATGCTCAGAGACTAGGTTTACTTATAAGGAGATTTATTGAGTATTTTCAGGCCTAACAGGCGTACCCAACCGGTGGACTCAGACGGCCGTTTGCCTCTGCACAAGCTGTTGACCCATCTGGATACCCGCTTGGGTACAGAAACAACAGTTATATACTGTAGTGATACAATAACAAAGTGTGTATTCTCACCGTAGAGTACTAGGGTGAACCAGACACTTCGCTAGCATAAACACGCGCATCTTCTTGGGAACTAGCTGATTGATGGGGAAGCTTTGGCCTTGCTTCTTGATACAACAGCTTTGGAATGTCAGGTCATTATACTCTGTCCGGCTTGTTAAGCCGGACAGATAAAGTCCAGGTGTCTCTTGCATGAGGAGCCCTTGGATCCATCGTTCCCAGCTATCAGAAAGATGCTTACGCAGCGACACAGCCAAGCTAGCAGGCTATAGTCAGAGAAACAGAGACTACCCAGAAGCCTTTGGGAGCCACCATGGCTCACTGGCTTTCAGGCCTAGACAGCAGGAATGCATTGAGTTACAGAATAATAAAGATATGAGGTCAAGGAAGATAAACTTAATTTTTCATGCGGCTAGCCCGGGAGCCTATCGGATCTGCCTGTTCTGGAGAGGTGCTTCCTGCAAAGTGCCAGTGATCCGGGTTTTTTCTTTCTTTCTCTGAAATGCAACATCAGTTTTCTATGGACCTATCATATTCTGAAATCCCCCGCACTTGGCCTCACTTAAATGATTAAGACCTGCAATCCTATGAGAAAATCCTGTATAATTCAGTTGGGCTTACCTCTCTTTTTATTTATTTTTGAGGGTTTTTTTAATTAATGGATATATACAAATTCGTGTGTGTATATTTTTTTAAAAAAACAAAACTTAGCTGGGCTGACTTCTGATTAAATATGCCCATGACAGGGCAGTAAGGGTGGGCTGCTGAGTGCCCTTTGCATGGTGGGGGCCTTGGCATTTTCACCAGCCCTCTTCCTTAGTTTCTAAACAGTCCCCAGCTGCCACGCTAACAGGACTAGACTAGGGACTTGTTGTTTGTGTGGACTGGACAATATTTGTCAATAGGTTATTCTGGGCGCAAACATTGCATTTCTTGGTTATCATTTTTGCAGAAGGGGGAACCGGTCAAGTACTCCGACTAATTCTGGCATTGGAAACCCAAACATATCTTTTTAATTGAGCTTATTTCCTCTCAAAAGCCCCAGCGGCCCCAATAGATGCTCCAACCTTGCAGATGCTCTTTGCCTCCGCCTTGCATGGCCCTGGGAATTTCCCTTTTGCCTGTGGAGTTTTTTCGGTGGAGGAAATGGTTTACCACAGATACATTATCAGCGAGAGCAAATGTCGCACATTTGAGATTGACATCTTCTTGCGAAGGGGCCTGCGGTGCTTTAATGTCAAAAATCCTGCCTTCCATGGCATGGCGCTTCCTTCGCGTTGCTTGCACGCTTCCTCCATTGCAGCCAACCTAAACTTTAGATTGATACAGTTGAATATGGCTTTCCACTGAAGAGAGAATTGAAGTCTCTGACAAATGCACTCACGCACCCCCAAATGGAAATGATAAATTAAGGCTTCTGCCTTAACTTGCGTGCCATGTAAGCAGTAAAGATGTTTTATAGTCTTGCATTTTGTACTTGTTTAAAACCAAAGCTTCATCTATCCATGTTTTCTCTTAGTCTTTCATCCTGTCCTCTCCCTTTGCAATTTGGGGGCAGCACTATAGCTTGGCTCCATACTCAATGAATGCTTGTGTAGATCTGTGTGCTGTTCTGGTCCCAACACCTGAAAAAGGATATTGAAGAGTTGGAAAAAGTGCAGAAAAGGGCAATTAAAATGATCAAGGGGCTGGAGCAACTCCCCTGTGAGGGAAGGTTACAACCTCTCAGACTGTTTAGCTTAGAAAAACCGCAAATGAAAGGAGACCTGATAGAGGTGTACAAAATTATGCCTGATGTGGTGGAGGAAGTGGAGAGGGAGATATTTTTCTCCCTCCCTCATAATACTAGAACCCAAAGGGGTCAATCCCATGAAACTGATGGGTGGGAGATTCAGGACAAATAAAAAGAAGGACTTTTTCACACAGCGCATAATTAACACTATGAAATTCGCTACCACAGGATGTGGTGATGGGCACCAATTTAGATGGCTTTAAAAGGGGGGGGGGATAAATTCCTGGAGAAGAAGACTATCCGTGGCTCCTAGTCCTGATGACTATGTGCTACCTCCAGTATCACAGGCAGTAAGCCTATGCACACTAGTTGTTGGGGAACATGGGTGGGAGGGTGCTGTTGCACCATATCCTGCTTGTGGGTTATTGTTATTATTATTATTATTATTATTATTATTATATTTATTTATTTATATCCCGCCTTTGCAAGGCGGCTTGCAAATTAAAACATGTACAATTAAAACGAATAGAGGTATATAAAAATTAAAAATATAATTAAACATCGTACAATTTTAAAATATTTAAAACATTTTAAAACATTTTAAATACACATAATTAAAAATCCGAACTATCAGCAGTACATCCACAAAGGTCTGAATTACTCCCCAAAGGCCTACTGAAACAGAAAAGTTTTAGCCTGCCTCCGAAAGCACACCAAGGAAGAAGCCAGCCCTTCTTCCCTGGGAAGGGAGCTCCAGAGCCCCAAGATAGCTGCCGAGAAGGCCCTCTCCCTCGTTCCCACCAGGCGTGCCTGCGATGGTGGTGGGACAGATAGAAGGACCTCCCCTGAAGACCTCGGGGACAGGCAGGCTCATAAGGGAGAATACTGGCTTTCAGATATCCTGGACCCGAGCCGTATAGGGCTTTGTAGGTCATAACCAGCACTTTGAATTGTGCCTGGAAACAGACTGGAAGCCAGTGGATCTGTTTTAACAGGGGAGTTGTGTGCTCCCTGTAATCAGCCCTGGTCAACAATCTGGCCACAGCTCTTTGAACCAGCGAAAGTTTCTGATCACTCTTCAAAGGCAGCCCCATGTAGAGGGCATTACAGTAATCCAAATGGGATGTAACTAAGGCATGTGTGTTCCTGGTCAATAGCTGGTTGGCCATTGTGTGAACAGAAGGCTGGACTAGATGGATCCTTGATGGTTATTCTTATATTCTCTTAGCTGCCTTCCTAAGCTGGGGTGGGGTGGGGAAAGTTATCTTTAATAATATATCCCTTATTCGCTCAATGAGCAGCCAGACAACACTCCCCAGGTGTGTGCATGTATGTGTGTTTCTTTGTTCTGTGTTTTTAAAAACAAAGAGGGGAAAAAGTTTGGGTTTAAGAATTGGTCTCTGGGAGTGCATGTCAACTGCACCCTCCCACCCATGTTCCTCAGCAACTGGTGTATATAGGCTTGGTGCCTCTGTTGCGGGAGGTAGCACCTAGCCATCAGGACTAGTAGCCATTGATAGCTTTCTCCTCCAGGAATTCATCCAGCCCCCTTTGAAAGCCATTGAAATTGGTGGCTATCACTACCTCTTGCACCAGACCATGGTTGAATCTGATAACTGAAAAAGCTTGGCTTGAGGGGCAGGGACTTCCTATTCTCTGGGGCGCGTTAGAGCGGGGCTTATGCAAATTGGCAAAACTGCTTGCTGTATAAGATTATCAGCCTTCCCCTCTGCAAAAGCCAGCACACATTGAGTGCCTTTTTGGCTTCCTTTTGGTGAGCAACTCCAGCAACAGAATTGCTTAAGAGGCGGCTTGTAGAATGAATAGTGTAAATCAGAGGAGCGTTCTCTTTCGCCTCTTCTCTTGGCAGATGTTAAGCGCTGTCCCCACTGCCAGGTAAGCAGGGATCGTGTTAATGCCAAGTGAAAACCCTGGCTTGTGAGATAAGTAAATCCAAGAGACTCGTTGTGTATTGTACAGAGAACACCCACTGGCAGGAGCTCTCCAGGGTTTGGGGAAAGAGGCTTTGCCGTGTGCTCTGAGCTACACCCCTTCCTATTACCTGACAACTTTTTTTCTTTGGGGGTTCAGGTGGGGAGGATCTGCCCTGTGTTTTTTGTTTTTCCATTGACCTGTCCCTGCTGAACATTGAAAACGGATTGTGCGAGTGCTGGTTTTTAATCTGGTGGAGTTACTTTCAGTGGCTTGTAGATTTGTAGTTGTTTTATAATGGGGGTGTTGAACCACTTTCAGCCGCATTCCATTTTGGCGAAGCTCTCACGGGCCACATTTCAGGGCTGGGTGGGGCTGGAGGTGAAAGAGGTGGGGACAAAAAAAGCTCCCATAGCCAGCAACTGAGCCTTAGTTAGAGGCAGTGCACCCTTTTAGAATAGGGGCGAAACTGCACAAAAGGTGGGATAACCGCCAGACGATTGGGTGGTCAGGGGACTGTGGAAGAGGCTTGGCCATCCCAGGGGGACTGCGGAGGGCCACATTTGGCCCCTGGGCCTCAGGTTCTGCACCCCTGCTTTATAACAATGTTTGTTGATCAAACAAATGGAGGGATGTTACAAGGGTTGTTGTTTGTTTATTACACTTCTATACTGGCCAGCAGATGAAGTTCTCTGGGCCGTTCACAGCAATTAAATTAAATCATGCCGTCCTCTCTTGCAGGAAGAGGAAAAGAAGAAAGCCAAAGAAGAGGAGGAACAGCGGGAGCATGAGGAGTATCTCAAGCTGAAGGAGAGCTTTGTGGTGGAAGAAGAAGGGTTGGATGAGGCCATGACGGAAGAAGAGGTACGAGCTGTCTGATGGGCATGCGAAGGGCTTGAGGGGCAGTTGCTGTAGGCCTTGCTAGAGTAGGAGTCAAGGGTACAGGGGACTGAAATTTAATAGGGATGAATGCCAAGTTCTGCACCTAGGAGCCGATCTACACTACTGCCTTATAACGGTTTATAACAGTTTTAAACCGGTTTAAAACTGTTGTAAACCGTTATAAAGCAGTAGTGTAGATTGGCTCTAGGAAAAATAAACCAAATGCACAGTTACAGGATGGGGGATACTTGGCTCAGCAATATGTCAAGCGAGAAGGATCTGAATGTGATGCATGATGTGGCTGCAAAAAAAGCAAATGCTCTTTTGGGCTGCATTAATAGAAATATAGCTTCCAAATCACGGGAGGTACTGGTTAGGCTAACCAGATAAAATCCAGGTCAGGGCTCATGTAACTTTAACAGTTGTAGAGAAAAGGGAATTTCAGCCAGTGTCATTTGTATGCAATTAGTTCCTGGTGATATTCCCTCTTTATCACAACAGTTAAAGGTGCAGGCGCTATATTAGAGTGACCATATACAAAAGAAGGCAGGACCCCTGCAACTTTAACAGTTGTGATGAAGAGGGAATTTCACCAGGAACTAATTGCATACAAATGACACTGGCTGAAATTCCCTTTTCTCTACAACTGTTAAAGTTACATGAGCCCTGACCTGGATTTTATCTGGTCACCCTAGTACTGGTTCCCCTCTATTCGGCACTGGTTAGGCCTCATCTTGGGCTATTGGGTCCAGTTCTTGGCACCGCACTTCAAGAAGGATGCATACAATCTGGAGCATGTTCAGAGGAGGGCAATGAGGATGATTAGGGGTCTGGAAACAAAGCTCTATAGGAGAGACTGAAAGAACTAGGCATGTTTAGCCTGGAGAAGAGAAGACTGAGGGGAGACATGATAGTACTCTTCAGATACTTGAAAGGTTGTCACACGGGGGAGGGCCAGGATCTCTTCTCGATCATCCCAGAGTGCAGGATGCAGAATAATGGGCTCAAGTTACAGGAAGCCCAATTCCGGCTGGACATCAGGAAAAACTTCCTGACTGTTAGAGCAGTACGGCAATGGAACCAGTGACCTAGGAAGGTCGTGGGCTCTCCCACACCAGAGGTCTTCCAAGAGGCAGCTGGACAACCATCTATCAGGTATGCTTTGAGGTGGATTCCTGCATTGAGCAGGGGGTTGGACTCCGTGGCTTTATAGGCCCCTTCCAACTCTACAATTCTGTAATTCATTTCCTGGAAAAAAATGGGTCTGAAAATCATGAGTGTGTGACAGAATCAGTGGGGGGCAGATAGGGAAGACAGCTGCAGGACTTGGTATCGTTGGATGTCCAAAATGCCCCATTTACATGTAGGGCTCAAGCATTGTGTTAGGAGAAATTAAATGCTGAAGAACAAAGAATATACAAAATAGACCAGTTTTGCCCCAATTGACTCACAACGACCATTGGCGCACCAGCTAAATGACCAGCCAAATATTGTCAAGTGACTAGTCAGCTGGCCAGCTACTATTTGACCACAGTTGATATTTGAAGAATGCCAATTTGTAGATGGCAGCTTACCTTTTTTATTTCATGGTGGTGTTACTCGTTAGCAACATCAGAAGTAATGGCAGCTTCCTTGCCAGTGCTGCAAAGTTCAGGGGTAAACCTAGCAGCCTCATGTCTTCACCGGCTGCCTTGATAGCTGCAGGCATCTCCAGTCAGGGGCATAAGCATTCTTCTGTGGTTGCTGTGTAGTGCAGGGGTGAGGGACCTGTGCCCCTCCAGAATTTGTTGGGCTATGACTTGCATCTTGCTGGCTGGGGCTGATAGGAGTTGTAGTCCAACAACATCTGGAAGGGCACAGTTTCCCCACCGCTGGTGTAGTGGGTAGAATTTTGGACTAGACCAGGGGAATACAGGTTCAAATCCTCAATCATGAAGCCCATTAGGTGAAGTTGGGCTAATCTCAGCCTAATCTACCTCACGGGGTGATTGTGAGTGTAAAATAAAGGAACAGTCTATGTATACTTACCACAAAATGTAGTGATGGCCACTAATTTGGATGGCTTTAAAAGAGGATTGGATAAATTCCTGGAGGAATTTATCCAATGGCTACTAGCCCTAATGGTTATGTGCTACCTCCATTATCTGGGGAACATGGGTGGGAGGGTGCTGTTGCACCGTATCCTGCTTTGTTGGTCCCTGGTCAACAGCTGGTTGGCCACTGTATGAACTGAGTGCTGGACTAGATGGACCCTGGGTCTGATCCAGTATAGCGCTTCTTAAGTTCTTAAGCTTCTCTAACCTCCTTCAGGAAAGGATATAATAAAAAAAGTTAATGTTATTATTTCATAGTAATGGTTATCTTTTAAAAAAAAAACAGCGCAACTATTGTTATTATTATTTGTGCTTTTTTTAAATTAGCACAAGAAATAACCTGTTGATGAGTATCTTCTTTGTTCTCATAATGTTAATGTTTTAAAAATCCTTATTTGACAGACTAGTTGTCCAAAACTTTTTTCACTAGCCAAATGCCTAACCCTGTTCTGAACTGACTTCTGCTTAGGCCATACGTTGGTCTAAAAAAGCATTAGGAGCACAGAATATTCAGCATCCACAGTACCTTAGTTATTCCGTTGACGCTACTGTTAAATCATTGGCCAAAAGGCGTAACGTTAGCCAAGTCCTTTTATGTTGACCATTGCAGTTTATTAATATTCCATGCTAAATTCTGCCCTTGGGTGCAACACCTGCAGAGTGTACTGGGTGAGAAATGGCTTCCTCCATAAAAGAGCTAAGTACCAACATGAATGTGTGAAAATCTTCCACAGTCATTTCGCATGAATTACCACCGCCTTGTGTATCAGAGTGGCTTTATCCTCCCCTCCGCCATCCCTGTTTACTGCATGCTTATAGGTCAAGTGGTGCCCCTTTACTCATAATTCATTTATAAAGATATTTCTAAAATAGAAAGTACACGATGAGAGACCATGGTGTCGTCATCTTTCTGATTCTAGAGGTCTAGGAAACATGGCCATGTAATATCAAAATTCCCATTATTACTATGTCCTCTGCAGAAGATTAGAAGAAGTCTGGGTTTTCCATAGAGAGGATACCCTGCAACATTGTGGGTAGTCTGTAAAATATATTTGGCGTCTTTCATGATTTCTAGTATTTAGCTAATTTGTTGGGGGAGGAGGGTGTTGGCACAAAGTTACCATCACTAGAATCCCAAGACCAAATGTCAGAATCCAGAGGAGTGTTATATCTTCACATGTGTAGATGATCCATAGCACTTTTGGCTGATATTTATAAACTTATATACAGTTCCTTTGAGCATTCAACCAGTGCCCCCCCCCCAAAAGAGAGAGAGAGAGAGAGAGAGAGAGAGAATATTTATCACTGGTTGCGATTTCAACGCTTACAATACAATCCTTTATATATCTACTCAGAAGTAAGTCCAGTTGTGTTCAATGGGGATTCATTGGGACTTGCTTTTGAATAGACATATAAAGGATTACACTGACAGATGCATCGATCTTATAGATTCTGATCCAAATTAATGATTACAGATATGGAGCCCAAGATGGTATCCTTTTTGATATGTATTTGTCGCAGAATGCAATAATGTTTTCATACACATAAAGTCTTTAAAGAGGGCCATTGATAAAGATGGCTGTTAGGTTTTGGTTCTGCGCATATAGAATCAACTAAATCTAACACCTTGAGGAGGTTCCACGCTCAACGTCGGCCTAGAAATGATTTCAGATTGATAGATATTTAATTAGTTTATTAAAAATTAAATTGATTACATAAACACATAAAACACCAGCCTTTCCAGGTTATAGCATTGATCCCAATCCTTATTTTATATAGTGACATTAATATAGCATGGAGTTTTACAAAGCAATGTATGCTCACAGGAAACATCTCTGCCCCAAGGATCTTACAATCTAAATTTTACCAGTGGGAAGCCAGCAGAGGGAGAAGAGGGAGTGGTAATGAGAGGGTGAACACGCACAGATTCAGTTATACATACTGTGTTTCAGTTATCGGCTAAGATAAAGATTTCACAGAAGAGGTGTGTTCGGAGGTGGGATTGGAAGAGGCAGAGGGAGGTGGTATTGCTCCAGGCGCAGGTTTTTAACACACACAACAGAGCTCTCTAAATGCAAGATATTTTCACATGAGGACATCTGGGAGTCTGATCCAAGAATTACTTGGCCAATTACTTGGCCAATTTCATGGCGTATCAAAGGCATTATGTTTTGCATGGCTCTCAGAGGTGTCGGGAAAGTTTTTAAGGCACTTCAGAAAAATCCATAAGATGGGTGGGTAACACCTCGTCGTAGCCAAGAAAAGGCTGGATATACTAAACGGTGTCAGTCCTTTAGACTTAGAGTAGATTTAGAAGCAGAACCGGATTTTCTAATCTGTTTTGTTTTCACAATTGCCGTTTCCTGTACCACTTACTCCTTTGAATTAATTGTTGTTTCTCTTGCTGATCCCAGTCCCGTAGCTTCTTGACGGAACTTCTCGAATACATTAAGGTATACTATTCTCTCTTATTTTACTCTTTCCCTGTTTGCTTTTTTAAAGTATAAATAATAAGATGCTCAGACAGCCAAGATGTATTCCTTGGCTGTCCGAGCATCTTGGTATAATTCAAGGAGACATGTCACATCTAAGCAGATACCTATGCTGCATCTGAGAAGCAGATTGCTGATCCTCACTCCTCAGTTTGGTTTCTGTCGAGGGCACTGTGACAGCTTTGTTTGGGACCCTGCGTCCATCTTTGTTCCTGTGCAACTGCATAACTGGTATCAATATCTCCAGACTGCAAGCCTTCTAAGCCTTAACTCACAGCTGTAGAGCATATTCTCGATGCTAAACTTTGTAGCCTGAGGTCATCTTAGTAAACGAGTGCCGAGTATTTATTATTTATTTATTTACAGTATTTTTATACTGCTCAATATCTAGAAAATATTCCAGGGTGGTGAACAGAGGTATAAACAGTAAAAAAAAAAAAAAAAGACGAAATAAACAGTAAAAAGAAAGATTGAAAAAGCAGATGAAAATTGTTCAATTTAAAATAAAGGACCAGAAAAAAAGTGGCTAGTCAGTTGAAATAGAAACTCTTGAAATAGAGTTGAAATTAAACTCTTGAAATAGAGTTGTTTTCAGGAGGCCCGGAAGCAGCCTAGTGTTGCCTGACCTCCAGGGGCCGGGAGTTCCACAGAGAAGGGGCCACTGCACTAAAGGCTCTTCTCCTGGTGGATTCTAATCGGGCCACAGGTCCATGTGGGACCACCAGGAGCATGCCCTCCAACGACCTCGGTGACTGGGCAGGTTGGTAAGGGAGAAGGTGCTGTCTCAGGTATCCTGAGTATGTGTGTACGCAAGTGCTAGAAGGATGAAAGAACAGAGGTAGCAAGAAAATGAGAACATGGATACATCTATTGGCTTCCCTGGGAACATAGCTGGGAAGAGAAAGAATGGGTACATCCGGACATCCATAATTTGCACAAGAATAAGCCCACTGCGGAACCCATCCCATTTTGGCCGCTTTTCTCTTAACCATCAAGGTCTGAGGAAGCCAGTTTTACCTGTTGATACCTGAAAGGGCTACACGTTCCACTGATGGCCCTTGTGACAATAATAATAATAATTAATAATAATAATAATAATACATTTATTTATTACCCATCTCTCCCTCCGGATCGAGGCGGGGAACAACATCAAATATAAAATAAACAAAACTGATTAAAAGCACATAAACCCAATACATCATTAAAATAGCAATAAAATACCAATAAAACACTTAAAATTCATCTGGGTAGGCCTGCCGGAAGAGATCAGTCTTTATACCTCTATATATAGCTTTATAGTGACCCCCCACCTCACCTAGTCCCTCCTGATCAGTTCTTTTCAAGCTTAAGAAATCCAATTGCTGTAGCTCAGCGATAGAGCACCTGCTTTGCACGCAGAAGGTTTCAGGTTCAATCCCTAGTGTCTCCAGGTAGAGCTAGGGACGACTCGTGGTTGAAACCCTGGACAGCCATTGCTGCCAGTCAGTGTCACGATACTGGCTGAGACGGACCAACCACCTGGCTCAGTCTAAGGCAGCTTCCTGTGTTCCCGTGATTAAATAAGGTGCTGAAGAAGTTTTTAATCGGACAAGCATGTAATGTGCCTGGCCAAAAAAAACATGATGCAGGCAGACGAGACGGACAAAGAATAAGAGGAAGCCTGCGTTGGATTTGAAAATAAGTATGTGTAATTTGAGGGCGAAGTCAAAGGGGTGCATTGAGCTTTCTTGATAGCAGAAAAACAACACACAGAGGCCTCTTTTTAGAAGCTTGTTTGGGTACGCCTGTGTTTGTGCGTATGAGAGAGAGAGAGAGAGAAACTCAGTTGAAAAGGGATGTTTTTTTAGACCCATTATATCGGCAGTGACATATTTCAGGGTTGGGCAGGACAGGTGGTCAGGAGGAGATGCTTCATTCACATGGAGATGGGAGTCTCAACTTCGCCTCATATCATCTGGTTCCAGCCTTTATGTGTGTGTGCGATTCCACCCTCTCAAAGCACATTTTACAAGATAAAGGTCACACAAACCTTTCACACGGCTTCCTCTTTCATCTTCTCGCTCTTCATGTTTCCAAACCTGAAAATCTGAATCACCCGAGTTAGTACTTAAAACGGTCCCTCCCACGCCGTCCAAATGAATAGAGCGAAGATCTTAACTTTGGTAAAATCTTTGCTAACAAATAGCTCCTCCCAAGGGGATAAAAAATGTGTGTGTGCGGGGGGGGGGGGGGGGGGGTTAACAGAACACAAAACACAAAACCTTTGTGATAAGCCAATACACAATGTAGGGAGGAGTTGGTTATTACCTTTAAAGCCCTACATGGTTTGGGGCCAGGTTACCTTCGGGATCGCCTTCTCCCATATAATCCGCCCCGCACACTCAGGTCCTCTGGGAAGAATTTACTCCAGTCGGCCAAGACTAGGCTGATAACCATTACCCAGAGGCCCTTCTCTTCTGCCGCTCCCAGACTGTGGAATGGCCTGCCGGGAGAGATTTGTAAACTTAACAGTCTTCCGGAATTTAAGAAAGCCATAAAGACTGATCTCTTCCAGCAGGCCTACCCAGTTGAATTTTAGGAGGTTTATTGGCATTTTAACAATGTAGTCATTTTTATATGTTTTAATTATTTTTATGTATTTTATATCATGTGTTTTTAATGTTGTTCCCCGCCTCGATCCAGAGGGAGAGGCGGGTAATAAATAAATAAATAAATTATTATTATTATTATTATTATTATTATTATTACTTTTTCTCAGGGAATTATCCTAGTTTTATTTTATTTTTTTAAAAAAATATCAGAAATCTTCCTTAGTCTCCAGGGGTCCTTCAGGGCACTGTGGGAACTGTCTGGCTGCTGGACTGTGTGTCTGGGGATGTTGTGTCTGGGGATGTTGTGTGCAGGCTAAGGTGACATGGTTCCACATTGCCACGTGTGGCATGGTGCTTCCCTTGCAGTGCAGTTACTACGGCGGGCATTGCCGGGGTGCAATATCCTGATACTTGATTGGCTGTGGGCTTCCTAGGCATGCCGTGTCTGCTTCTGTGGGCATTGCTATGCTGGTGTCTTTTCCGTGGCGGGTACATAGGATCCTGGCCATGTTATGCTGGCGGTAGTCCTGCCAAAACGTCTGCCCAGTGTCTTCGATCCATAGCAATGGCCCGTCCTTTATGTTTTACCCCATATCCTTTTAAAAGAAGATATGGAGAACCCTGGCAGTTCCAAGCTCTGAGAACTGGTTTTCATGGACTGGTTCCAGTTCAATATGTTCAGTCCATAATTCTGAGTTCCCTAGCTTGACTGCACCTGACATCATAACTTAAGGGATTTGTGGAATTGAGTTGATGGATTTATTTCCCTGTCCTATATTTTATTTCTTGGTTTTTTTTATGATGGTGGGTTTTTTTAGCCCAAGTATAAAAGTCAGTGTTTTAGGGTTAGGGTTAGGTGTCTTTGCACCCAGGGTTTCAGGATCCCTGGAAGGGATTCACAATGAAAAATGCTTCTGCGGATAATCAGTGAACAAAAATGCAGGCTTGATTTCTGCCATCCACTACTAAAACAAATGCTTATGCCTACTAGCCTGGGTGACTTTGAAAAAAGAATTAGACAACTTTTTCGAAGGTGGCTCTCTCAGTGGTTGTTGATCATGTCAACCAGATGGATCTGCCATATTCAGAGGCAGTATACCTCCAAATATCAGCTTGCAAAAAGACAAGTGGAGCTTTGTTGCTTTATTTTCTGCTTGCCCAAATGCATTCGGCTGGCCACTGTTGGAGAAAGAACACCTGCCGAGATGGGCCTTTGGTTCGATCCCTCAGAGGTGTTCCTATATTCACGTAAAGTTGTCTATGTGACCTCATGTGATGCTAGAATCTGGAAATGTAAACTGCTGTGATAGTACAGAAAATGGGAAGCCTCAAACTCTTTAGGAAATCCTTCAGGCAGTGAACTTGATATAAACAACTCTCCCCCAAGACATGGTGTTGAGACCGTTCTAAAGCTAGGAATCCCAGGTGTCCCTGCTGGTTGGAGACTCAGAGACATCCCCAGTTTCATTTTGAATTAACATTTTCAAATCCCAGAGAGCTATATTTGAACCAGGAGTCAGTCCCCAAATCCATTTTCAGCCCTCAGCTCTTGAACACATAGAATCGTGAGAGACCATTTCTGGGTGGGCAAAAAGTTTTCCCTCACCTTGCCCGACCCTCCACACATGCCCCTGGGCTTTGAGGTATAAGAACAATCCTACTCGACATTCATAGGGCGCATGTTCAAACTGCTTCCCGTACATGCGAGATAGGGCCCGTGTTATTACCTCCTATTACAGAGTCATCACTGCATCTGTGAGAGAGCGGCTGATGTGCTTGTGGCTGAGAAGGAATCTGAAGCGAGGGACTTCCCAGATCACACTCTTCGGTGCCGGTCTGTGCTTTCTCAACCCTCAGGTGTCAGCCACACAGTAGTGCCCCTCAAACGCTGTTAGATTTCGAGGTTTCGGGGATGAGATGCCCTCTCATGGCACATCAAGAAGCCCTGCTTGGGGGCACCCATGGACTCCAAGGGTTGAGAGCTACTTTAACTGGGAGATGAGCCATAGCTCAGTTGTAACCTGCTTGGTTATACGGGGTGTTCCAGGTGAGGCAGGTAATGTGAAAAACCTTTCTCTGCCTGAGGCTCTAGAGAGAGCTGCCGGTCTGAATGGACAGTAGTACAGGACTGGATGAATCAATGGTCTGACTATATGTGTCCATAATCGAATATATTTTATTAGAGTAGAAGATAATAAAGAGGTATTTTGTATATGTAACAGTGTGATCGTGTGGCACAGTTGGGACATTTCCCCCTTTTTTTATTTCATAAAAACAACTTACAACAAAATTTACACAATTGCTCACACACATACAGTTCAATGTATTATTATTTGTACAGATTTTAAATATATCACATGCCTTAAACCACTATCTAGCTCCCAGCCAGTATTTTCTTGAGTATCATATAATCCACATTAATTTCTTCAGGCCTCAATTTTAACCTTGTATATTGGCAATCCCAAATCCTCAGAATCTTCCTGCAGTCTTTAGAGTTCCTTAAAAACGCTATCAGTTTTAATTTTATTTCCGTTTGGTGTTATATTTTTTGTAACAGTTCAATCTTACTAGAGCTTTGATTGCTTTTCCATGTTTTTGCATAAGCGATTCTAGCTAACGTGAAGATGCCTAAAATTGGACGTTGTTTCTCTAACAGGACACAATTTTAAACAAAGTTTTAAGAACCTACCAATCTGTTTCCATTTTAAATTGCAATATTTTACAAATTACTCCCAACACCATCTTTCAACATGTAACCACTTTTTTACACTGCTCAAAGTCTCGTTTCAGCTTTTGATATATCTAGCGTTTTGAAATAACGTAGTGGTTTCCCCCTTTATAGATTTTCCACACCTTTCGAGCTGTTAAATCCATTGCGATTTCCATTTGAAAGCTATTTTTCTTTGCATTACGCTACTTTTTTTTCTTTTGAAGGGCCATTGACCCACAGGGGGAAAAAAAAACACTTGGAGGCTGCAGCCAGAGGTGGCGGACTTTGAGCCCAAAGTGGATATAGGTTATGTAGTATTTGCATTGCTGATGGTGTGCCATTCCCTCTCTTTCGTCTTTTCCCCATACCACCCAATTTCACTTCCTCTTCCTATGCCACCCCAACTCTCTTTCCCTGTGCCACACCACGTGGAAACTAGGGGCATAGCTCAGTTGATAGAGCACATGCTTTGCACATATAAGGCCTCACGTTCAAGCCCTGCCTGAAACCTGGTGAGCCACTGCCAGTCAGAGCCGATAATACTGGGCTAGATGGACCAATGGTCCGACTCGGTCTAAGGCAGCTTCCTACATTCCTAAATTAGGCTGAGAACCGTAGATTCCCCACCCTAGCTATAAAAGAAAAAGAAAACAAAAGATGAAGGCAGATCATGTAAACTGTAAATCAGATTGTCAATCATAGCAGATGTGTATATAATAATAATAACAACAATAATAATATATTTATTTATTGCCCGCCTCTCCCTGCGGATCGAGGCGGGGAACAGCATCAAACATAAAATACAAAACTGATTAAAAGCACATAAAACCAATACATCATTAAAATACACTTTAAAATTCATCTGGGTAGGCCTGCCGGAAGAGATCAGTCTTTATAGATCTTTTAAATTCCTGAAGACTGGTGAGTTGGCGAATCTCTCCCGGCAGGTCATTCCACAATCCATCTATATCATGGAAACCAGACCCACTAGGGCACCAAATAAATAAATCCCCACTGGCCTCCAGATTTCAGAAGTTATTTTATATTTATTAATTTTACCTTGTGAGCTTTCCACAGGCATCTGGTTAGCTACTGTGAGAACGCAATGCTGGGCCATACTGGCCTTTGATTCAACCTAGTACGACTCTTCTTGCGTTCTTACGTAGACAAGCTGTCAATTTAAACCAACTTTAAATTTAATTTAAAGCTGTCAATTTAAACCAATTTAAACTATCTTTTTGCATTGGGCACCTCGAGCTAGTATTTTGCACTTGGCTCTACTTGATGGACCTTCAGAGTCTGGTAGATAATGAATAAATCAGGTACTTCCAGAATCTGCCCAACCCTTCTGTCATAAATGTTATAAATGTGTTGCATTAATCAAATCAATGCACATGTCAGTGCATTTCAGTCCAGCTCGTGTTCAAACAAACCTGCACAGCATGCAAGTGTGGCTATCTAATTTCAGATCTCGCCTTTTTCCCACAGAGTGCCAAAGTGGTTCTTTTGGAAGACTTGGCTTCCCATCTGGGCATAAGGACGCAGGTATGTGTTTGCAAGCGAGGCCATAGGTGAATGTCCCCAGTTCAATCTCTTGACATCCCCAGATTAAGCAGGGGGAAAGAGCCCTGCCTGAAATCCTGGAGAGCCACTGCAAGTCAGTGTAAACCTGCCTTCCACAATTCTTCTTCTTCTTCTTCTTCTTCTTCTTATTATTATTATTATTATTATTATTATTATTATTATATTTATTTATATCCCGCCTTTTTCCCAGGGTTAGGACTGAAGGCGGTTCACAAAGTTAAAACATGTACAATTAAAACATATAAATATAAGTTTACAAAAGTTAAAATAGAATTAAACCTACGGTAAAATTAAAAATGTTTTAAAAATTTAGAAACGGTAATAAGTTTTCAAAACAAAACAAAACCATATATTAACGTAAGTCCAGCGTATTTGCAAAAGCCTGCCGGAATACAAAAGTTTTTGCCTGCCTCCTCCAGAAGTGTAGTACAGAGGGAGCCAGCCTGGCCTCCCTAGGAAGGGAGTTCCAGAGCCTTGGAGCAGCCACCGAGAAGGCCCTCTCCCGCGTACCCATCAGGTGTGCCTGGGATGTTGGTGGGAGTGAGAGAAGGGCCTCCCCAGAAGATCTCAGAGCACAGGCAGGCTCATGTGGGAGAATACGGTCTTTCAGATAACCTGGACCCAAGCCTTATAGGGCTTTATAGGTGATAACCAGCACTTTGAATTGTGTCCAGAAACCAGAAGCCAGTGGAGCTGTTTTAACAGGGGAGTTGTATACTCCCTGTAACCAGCCCCGGTCAACAATTTGGTGCCTACCAGATACGATGGACTACAACTCCTGACATGTCCCCGTCAGCCATGCTGCGAGTTGTAGTCCATCATGCCTGAAGGTCATCTTGTTGACAAAGGCTGGTTTAGACAATGCTGAGTCTAACGGACCATTGGCCTGACTTGATGTAAGGCAGGTTCCTCTGTTCCTATCTTGGTTGGTGTTGATGCTTTCTCTGTGTCCCAAAACACACATCCTTGCCAGGCCTCCCAAGAAATGCTGGTGTGCTGTCTGAAAGCATGCCAGTGCACCTGGAAATGTGAAATTTGCTGCTTGATTGATTTGTTTTCCCTCAACAGGATGCAATTAACAGAGTGCAAGACCTGATGGCAGATGGAACACTAACAGGTAACAGTGAAAACATTATGGGGTTTGATCGCCTTGTTTAGATGGAAACAGATGTCTGAATCGCAATATCTGTGCTGCCTGAGCATCTTTTGTTGATTTTTCTATTGAGTTTTTATTCAGCTGCAGATTCAGTCTATAACATCCCAGAGTTGCAGACGTCAGCCGTTTGGGTAAAAATATTTGCAGATGGATTAAAAAAAAACAACTTCAGGAGGAATCTAAAATGTTGCCTCAGGAAAGTCTCAAATTGGTTGGTCGTTGTTTGACATAAACGGCACAGAATCACAGCACCCTTCACTTTGCCCACAGGGTTGCCCCGTATGGCCAACTGGAACCAGCTGGTCTTTCTGCCACTTTCGGGGTGGGTGGAGTGGTGTGTTTTTTTTTGGGAAGGGAAGCACAACATTCTCTGAAGTGTTTCCTTTCCTGGCCTTCCCTGTTGACAGTCTAGGCTCCGTAGTACTAAAGCGTGTCGATCTTTGACTGGCAAGACCGAAGTTCAAATTCCAATCCATCTGCCATCAATGGCTACTAGTCCTGATGGCTCTGTGCTACCTCGAATATCAGAGGCAGTTAGCCTATATAGACCAGTTGCTGGGGAGCATGGGTGGGAGGGTGCTTTTGCACCGCATCCTGCTTGTGGGTTCCTGGTTGATAACTGGGTGGACTAGCTAGACCCTTGGTCTAATCCAGTAGGGCTCTTCTTATGTTCTTATGCCATGAGGCTGATTTGGGGACCTTGGGCCAGACAGTATCTTTCAATGTAATCTACTTCACAGGGTTGTTGTTAGGGTAAAAAGAAAGTGGAGTGACCATGTATTCCACCTTGAGCTCTTTGGAGGAAAAGCAGGATAGAAATGTAATAAATCAACAAATATCTGAATACCAGTTGTATTGGGAGGGACGGGGGGAGGGCATTGTTCGAGAGCTATTGCCTTCGTGCTCAGCTGTGGGCTTCCCAGTAACAACTTGCTGGCCATAATTGAAAAACAGGATTTAAATGGACTCTAACTCTGATCCAGCAGGGCTCTTCTTAGCAGGGGTTTCAGCAACTGTTTTATTTAGCCTGATTTTTAAAAAACATGTTACGCATATTCATTAGGGCTGTTGATGATTCTCTTTAAGTGATTAATTGTATGCATTTTAATCAATGAATAAATATTTGGAGGCCATTCCTTTCTTCTCCCACCTCTGAGTGGCATATTCTGGGCAATACACCCTGCCCCACCTTCGGCCAGCAATGATAGAGTGATGCAGGTGAACCTGCCAAGCAAGAGTAAAAGCCTCAACCCAAAATTAATTAGTGGGACACTTAAAATCGCATTTTAAACCCTCAGGGTACCCGTTAATCAATTAAAGGTTGCAGCCTTGGTGTTCAGAGCTTGTAACCCAGCCCAAACCTTAGGGACGGACTGATTAGGAAGTCCTAATTAGGCCATTAAATGAATTAACTGCAAGCTGCGGAGTTTAATTCTAGTCCGGCCTTTTCTCTAGGCGTAATCGATGACCGAGGCAAGTTCATCTACATCACACCCAAGGAGATGACTGCCGTGGCTGACTTTATTCGCCAGAGGGGACGCGTCTCCATTACAGAATTGGCTCAACAAAGCAATTCTCTTATCAACTTACAACCAGAGGCCAGAGCAATCACTAAGGGGGTGGCATGAGAAAACCCACTTCCTTTGCGTGTGGGGAGGAAATGGGAAACTTCGCCACAGAACTCCGAAACAGTAGAAAGACGTACGTGTGTGTGTGTGTGTGTTAAATTGCAAGGACATACATTCAAAAGCTAAAAACAACTGGCAAATGGGAATAAAATATAAACAATGCTTGGAAAAGTCTTTTGGCTACATTAGTCTCTCTTCGCAATGAAATAATTAATATAAATAAATGGACAGAAATGCAGAAATGTCCAGGGCTAAGATACCTGGGTCAAAGAGACTTGTGGCTTTCCCACTTCCGTTGCATTACATGTACACCCTGTTTCCTTTCAGTGTCAGCTTAGGAAACACATGATTTACACATGCAAGAGAAAAGAATGAGGATGTGGTAGAATTTTGGACTGTTCCATTTCAGTCTGCAAGTAAAGCATGCCGTTTTTGAGTGCTTCCCCATGTAACAAACATCCTGAAAAAAAGAAAAAGAAAAACATTACCCTATTTTGGACAAAAGTTCTAACTAGCCCTCTCCCTGCCATGCTAGCTTTCTACTTGCTGGGAGCTTTTTATGTAGGAGAGTATTCAAAATTTAGATTCCTCCACATGCAGCCTAAAGTCCCTCTATTTCTGATGTACATGCTATAGGTGTCATTGCCTATGGAGCCAAAATGGCTTGCCTGCCTTGGCCATGCCATTGGAGCTTCCAAGCCAATCCTCATCTCCCTCTTTACCAGATAGTCGTATAGGGCCTGTACTATCAAAATGTGAGTGGAATGTAAGGGGGTAATCTTGTGCTAATGTGCCTTTTTAATGAGACTGCAAAACTAGAATGTTTTTCCTCTTACATACAATGTGTGACGAGTTCGACAGGTTGTTCCCAATTTCAGTTTTGATCCTGAGTTTGTCACCACTGTTAAAAATGCTAATCCGCCCACATGAAAAGTTGCAAGAGCTGACACTTTCAGCTTAACTCCATTTATGACTTTGAATAGATGTGAATGTTTGGAGTAAAATAAACACATGATCTTTGCAGATGGTGCGTGTCTTTTTTTAACATTTACATTTATGATACTTGAGATTTAGAACAAATCCTTACATTATTTCCCCCCACAAGAATTTACTGTCACTTAAAACCAAAAAAAATCTCCAGTAGGAATACATTTCCCCCAAAGTATTCATTAAAGGGTGGTCATTCTGGATGATAGGTTTTCTGCCAGACATCCATGCTAGAGCTACAACATTGTCTGGAAGCGACCTTGTTAGAGATACATTTTGAAAAACAAACTCTTCTTCCTATATTGAACCTGCAATACCTGACAGTATGGGTGATATTCCTATTTTACACCATACCTAAAAACTTATATCTAAAGATCTTAAAACTGGCTATCCAAATCCTAACAGACTACAATAGGTAAGCTGAAGTGTGGCCACCTACATCAACTGCTTTCAAGACTAAACTGGAGCCAACGAGAAGAGGCCCTTGGGTTTTTAGTAAGCAACCTTTTCTTTACCATCAGGTTGTAAGTGATACCCAAACTTTCCTAATTTGGTGCCCTCCAGATGTGTTGGATGACAACTCCCATCCTCACCCAGTAGTAACGATTTGGTATCAGTACTCTGCAGATGGTGATCCAGGGGCCAGAAGTGGCAACAATTATGCCAATTTAGCAGAGAAATGGTGTGGGGTTCAATGCAGCAGCGATAGGGAATTGGGCAGGTGGGGGGCAGTAATCTGGCCCCAAAAAGTTGCCCACCCCTCTAGTAAAATGTTAGATTTGGCATTCCTTCCTACTCTGGTGATTCTATTGTAAGATTGGGGTCTGGACAGGAGTCTGCTAAAGTGGCCACATGGTTATACAAGGGATAACTTAATAGCCTTGGGACAAGACCTTCTAGCCTCTTAAACGTTGACAAAAGACTGCTGATAGTCCTGCCAGCAGTCTTTTGTAATCCAGTATTGTCTAAAGCACAGAGAGAAGTTTAAGAAAAAGGTCAGACAGCTGGATTTGGACTCAAGAAAAGCTAGCAGTATCCTGGGATACTGGCTCTGTCCCTGGAGATCTGATGTGGGAAGCAGAGGATTTTGGCTGTGTTGGGAG
This sequence comes from Anniella stebbinsi, assembly GCA_029215795.1. Lineage (NCBI taxonomy): Eukaryota > Metazoa > Chordata > Lepidosauria > Squamata > Anniellidae > Anniella > Anniella stebbinsi. The sequence goes on along the minus strand of JARDYH010000004.1, from coordinate 226,612,642 downwards.
TGTTAACGCTGTAACTCTACCTATGTACAGCCTATGTATTTGTAAATAAACACAAATATTACAAAATGCCATAAAACTCCTGTGACATCTTTCCAAATGAAACAGCCTGGCCAAGCACTGCACCCCCCAGAATGTCTCACTGCTGATGTGAGCAGACCTGTTCAGAGCATTATATTTTAAAAATATTTTCTTGTAGGAGTGCAAATATTTCATTATAATGGGCACAAGCCAATGAAAATTAAGCATTTCTAAACCCTGTTGATTGCAATGGAAGAGGTAACCGATGAAAATCTATGAATCTACCAAGACATAACTCCCATTTGTGTTCAGTTGGGTTTATTCCAAGGAAAGTGTGCATAAAGTTGCAGGCTCAATTTTGGGTATTGGAATCAATTTATTTGGGGAGGGGGGGTAGAATTTGGTAGGGAATTTCTATCCTTTTCACAGTACCCCTGATTTTGGGTGATCACAAAGTGCATATTTCCCTACTGATCTATTTAATTAGTACAATATCCGCTTTCTCAGCATGACTTCCCTCTTCCTGGGGGTGTACTGAAAGTCAATGCTTAATAAAGCATGTATGTCAAAGATCCCTATCAGACAGCTTGAGTACCGGTATTCTTTTGTTCAGAAATCGGACTGAATGTTAGTATATTGAGTCAACAATAATTTTTGGAAATTGAATAGTTTGACATTAGACTGTGCTTTTCACATAACCAATACATAACAGGCCCCTATCAGAAGTGTAATATCTATGTGTAAGGCTATGTGTTCTATAGCTGGTAGGGGAAGGCACATTTGAAGATTGCTATAATTATTCTATGGGTCAACCACAGATTCCCAGGGAAATCAGGTTTTTCATGCCACTTGCCTTCCGAGAAGCCATTCTGTGGTCTTAATGCTGAAAAGGAGAAAACTATACATGTTACTACGATAAAGGTTGGCAGCTATGCCCGTTACAACAGTTACTCTTCCCTCAACAGCACAGCATGTCGCGGAGGTTCTCTGGCTGCTCTCGATTCCGAGCATTTACACTACACGCATGGGACTGGGAGGAAGCGTGTAGCTAATTATGTCAACGAAGGCGCAAAGTCAGGGGAGGAATGTGAACGGGCCTGAGGCAAGTGTGGGATGGGATTGGGCCTGAAGAATGTGGCCTGTGGGAGCGCAACTGCTAAGGAGCTACAGTTGAGGGTCGGCGTGAGCCTGAAATGCCTGTGGCATTATTGGGGACTGGGAGGAAGGCTATAGTAGACGCCAGCCAGGCCTTAGGCCTCAAGTGTGTGAAGGGGGTTGTGAGGACAGACCATTTTGAGGTCTGGGGTGAGCTGATTTAGGGGCTAAGCTGTGACGTCTGATGTCAAAGGAACATTAGGAACCAGCAAGGGCCTAGTGTCAGGCTGGGCCCTGAGGCTGCTTGATATCACAGTGCGGTTAGGCCCAAAACGAGGCGACGGCCTGCGTAAGAATGGCCGCCTTTTGGGACCTTGGGCCGAGTATATATGATCTGTGCTGCTGGTGTCACTGCAGGGCTGGGGACAGAGCAGGGTGGGAGGATTGGGCACTGAGTAGGGTGACCATATGGTAGGCTGACCATCTGAAAAGGAGGTCAGGGCTCATGTGACTTTAACAGTTGTAGAGAAAAGGGAATTTCAGCCAGTGTCATTTGTAGGCAACTAGTTCCTGGTGATATATTCCCTCTTCATCACAACTGTTAAAGTTGCAGGCACTATACTAGAGTGACCCTATACAAAAGAAGGCAGGGCCCCTGCAACTTTAACTGTTGGGATGAAGAGGGGATTTCACCAGGAACTAATTGCATACAAATGACACTGGCTGAAATTCCCTTTTCTCTACAACTGTTAAAGTTACATGAGCCCTGACCTCCTTTTCATATGGCCAGCCTACCCTATGGAAAGGAGGACAGGGCTCCTGTATCTTTAACAATTGTATTAAAAAGGGAATTTCAGCAGGTGTCATTTGTATGCATGCAGCACCTGGCGAAATTCCCTCTTCTTCACAACAGTGAAAGCTGCAGGAGCCCTGCCCTCTTGACTAGGTACCAAAGAGGGCAGGGCTCCTGCAGCTTTCACTGTTGTGATGAAGAGGGAAGTTCGCCAGGTGCTGCTTGCATACAAATGACACCTCCTGAAATTCCCTATTATTATTATTATTATTATTATTATTATTATTATTAGTTGCATTTTTATACCGCCCAATAACCGGTTTACAAACATTAAAGCCATGACAACCAATCCAAAATTTTCCATGCAACTATTAAAGATACAGGAGCCCTGTCCTCCTTTCCATATGGTCACCCTAGCATTGAGAGCCATAGCAACAGGTTGCCAGGTTTCAAGTTATGGCCCGAGGTTTTAGGGCCTGAGCTGTCTCCTAGAGATCCCCAGTCAAGGGAGTAAAATCTCAGGATGACGGCCCAGAAGCAAAAGAGCAAGCGATGTCTCTCAGGACCTGTCTCTATGCTTCATTGCCCTTCCATAGAACAAGAAAAGGGCTCTGTGATGAATGCTGTGGCGCTAAACGCATTGCAAAAGTGTCTCGAGTATTTTAGGCTGACCAGATAAAATCCAGGTCAGGGCTCATGTAACTTTAACAGTTGTAGAGAAAAGGGAATTTCAGCCAGTGTCATTTGTATGCAATGAGTTCCTGGTGTAATTCCCTCTTCATCACAACAGTTAAAGGTGCATGCACTATAGTAGAATGACCATATACAAAAGAAGGCAGGGCCCCTGCAAAACCTCAAACTTAAAAAAAAATCCCTAAAAATCAAAAGATGAATGGATCTGCCTCAGATTTGGCATGGCTAAAGCCCTACCTAAGGTCTATCATGGTGCCAAGTTGCATCTCCTTGTCTTTAAAAATGATAGAGCTTAAGCATTTATATTAATTCCCATTGACTATAAAGTAGAGCTGCCCTTTAGGTGGGCAGAGGATGGGGAAAATCTGGATTTTTCTCCAAAGTTTGCAATTTCCCCCCTTCCCAGATTTGTTACCAAAAATCCTGACATGTCCTGGTTTTTCCTGACATACGGTCACCCTACACGGACAAGTAGCCTGCCCTGAAGTCTGAGTGCAAGGCGGAAGTGGGGTCTGAACCAAACACATCAAACAACTCCTTGAGCCCACAGTTTTCTGTGCCAACAGAGACCTATTTTTTCTCTCTTCTCCAACCTCATTCTCTCCATCTCTTTTTCTCTCACACTTCAAATCACCACCCATACATACACACGCTCCTCCACGCAAGCAAACACCCCATGTACCCATCATCCATCGATCTGTGTGTACACCCACACACCCCTTCTCACTGCAAGCATCCCTAAATCCTTCCCACATTGGTTTACCCATGAGAGGCGTTCATGGAAAACAAAGACAGCAATGGCTAAGGACTCTCACTTTGCCTTGAAGCAATCCTTGCAAAATTTGTTTTTTTCTTTAAATAAAAATTGGGAAGGGTAAGAAGGTGTACTGGGCTGCATTGACACTCACATAGGCTGACCAAATGAAAAGGAGGACAGGGCTCATGTAACTTTAACAATTGTAGAGAAAAAGGAATTTCAGCCAGTGTCAATTGTATGTAATTAGTTCCTGGTGAAATTCCCTCTTCATCACAGCAGTTAAAGTTGCAGGGGCCCTGCCTTCTTTTGTATATGGTCACTCTAGTATAGTGCCTGCAACTTTAACTGTTGTGGTGAAGAGGGAATTTCACCAGGAACTAATGGCATACAAATGACACTGGCTGAAATTCCCTTTTCTCTACAACTGTTAAAGTCACATGAGCCCTGTCCTCCTTTTCAGATGGTCAGCCTAACTCACAGCCATCACACACTGCCAGATTTTGTCCATGTCAGGGTGCCATGAGACGCGGCTCCCCTTCTTGACCAAATGCCACATGCAAACCCACTAGAAGCTAACCCCGGGCTCCCGCAGTGTCGTTTCTGTGAGTCTGAATCACAGGAGGCCTAGTAACTGTAACTGTGTGATTGAGAGTGAAGGCCAGCCATTAGAACTTGGTGGCAGGACAGGGAGCTTCCTAAGAAGACAAGAATTATAGTTGTGAGGAAGGAGCATTCATTGTTTGAGAAAAGTAAGAATTTCCTACAAAATGAGGATCTTGGGGAAGAATAGTCAGAGGAGGAACGGAAGGCAGGAGGCCTGAGGGCCATTGTTGTGCCACGGGCATGGTGGGAGGCTGGTTCTCAGTGTGAGGTCAAATATCAGTTGGGATTTAGCATGAGAAGTAGGCCTTTGGCCACATTGAAAAAGAGCCTCCTTCAATGGTCAGGAAGTCCTCTAACAGACAGCCAAGCAGGGCAGCACACTAGGGTGGCCTGTTGGGAATCTCCCAAAAAGAGACTCCGATTTGCGTAAGATTTGCAAATTTATATGCATAGATGGAAACTTAGAAATAATAACTTCTGAAAGTTCCTCATCTCTAAACCGGATTTGGACAGGACAACTCTTCAAAAAGAGGATGCCTTCAAAATAGAGGATAGTCCTTTGGCAGCTCTTCAAATAGAGGACCATCCTCTGTAAAAGAGGGAACATGGCCAGCCAAGCACATACGTAAGGTATTAGTCTGATCTGATCCTTTTTCTTCATTACAGGACACCCCATCACCTCTGCTGCAGGTGCCGTCACGATCTTCACAGTTCATGAATAGGGTGCTTTCAGCACGAGGCCTGCACGCCCGCACCATCCATGAGCAGTTCAGTGAGCTCTCCTTACCCACTGTCTACAGACTACTGGCAGCTTTGATGCAGGCTCTGAGCCTGGGAAGCTTTTGTGTGGCTATTTCCTTGCTCAAGTGGGTTTCAGTGACTGTGTCGCCATATTACCTTCCGCCAAGTCCTTGGGTGACCTATAGCTTTGGAATGCCCCACCACATGAATGTGTTCAATTCTGAGAATCTCACCATCAGCACGGAAACACGTAAGAGGGCGGACTGGGCAAATGGGGAGCTTGCACGAAGATATTCAGTAAGATATCTGCCCTTTGGGGGTGGAGATAGCCACAGATCATTGGCAGGTGTTCTTGTATTTCAAGGCTGATTTATGACATTGGAAAACAATCCACTAGGTTGGAAGCATTATAAAATACACCTGCCTAGGGAAATTTAATTGGTTTAGATGAAATTGTCCCCCTCCACAAGGATGCGCTTTTGCGCCCGGTTCCGCGATTATGCGCATTATCGCGGAGGCGCTTTTACTCCTAATCCCTCTGCACCGGAGGCGGCGAGAGGCGGCGAAGCGCATTAATTCATGTCCAAAAAGCGCTTTACAAGCAGTTAATGCGCGTAATCGCTTGTTCACACCGCGAAAATGCGCTTTAACGGCCGGAGCAAAATAAAAGTCGCTATTTAACGCGCGTTCAAAAATGCGCATTATCGGGGAGATAACGCGCCTGTACGCCCGTTTTGCGCTCCGTGCTTGTGGAGGTAAATTTTTTAATGAGCCTTCAAGGCTCATTAAACGTCTCGTGTGGAGGAGGCCATTATCTTGGGGCATGAGCTGATTTTTGCTTTGCTTCTTACTCCAATGGGAAGTACCCCAGCCAGGTGAGCTACAACTAGAAATAAAGGCCACCCAAGGTCTCCTGGAGCTTTTGGGGGAAATAGGCTCTTTTCTTTACCTCTGGGCCCACTGCCCCAATGATCTTGCGTAAAAGCTGGAAATTAAAGCTGGATGTGTTTGAGTTCAAGCTAGTAGAATAGTTTTTCCATTATTGATTTCTTAACAGTTGCAGGGGCCCTGCCTTCTTTTGTATCTGGTCACTCTAGTATAGTGCCTGCACCTTTAACTGTTGTGATGAAGAGCGAATATCACCAGGTACTAATTGCATACAAATGACACTGGCTGAAATGCCCTTTTCTCTACAACTGTTAAAGTTACATGAGCCCTGACCTGGATTTTATCTGGTCAACCTAACCAAGGATCAAGCTAAAGTCGCTGGATCGTGGCTGGCAGCCTTCCTTGTTCAGAGAACTGGGCATGTTTAGCCTGGAGAAGAGAAGATTGAGGGGAGACATGATAGCACTCTTCAAATACTTGAAAGGTTGTCACACAGAGGGCCAGGATCTCATCACGATCAACCCAGAATGCAGGACACGGAATAATGGGCTCAAGTTACAAGAAGCCAGATTCTGGCTGGACATCAGGAAAAACGTCCTGACTGTTAGAGCAGTACGACAATGGAACCCATGACCTAGGGAGTGGTGGGCTCTCCCACCCTAGAGGCCTTCAAGAGGCAGCTGGACAGCCATCTGTCAGGGATGCTTTAAGGTGGATTCCTGCATTGAGCAGGAGGTTGGACTCCATGGCCTTATAAGCCCCTTCCAACTCTACTATTCTATGATTCTATGAATACCAGTAGTTTGGGGACAACCGTGGGAGAGGGTTATTTCCTGCATGCCCTGCTTGTGGAAGGCACTGACAGCTCAACTAGATGGATCTTTGGTCTAATCCTCTTATGATCTCAGAGCAGCCCTGGGAGCAACGGGCCGATATTCAGCATAATGAAACACACGCTCGATTGTGGTTTCTTCATATGAGGGAGCAACATACTGGTAGCCCATCCCCGGTTAAGATCTCTGTGCTGGCAACTGAACACAGCTCCCAAAGGAGAAATATTAAGGAGGCCATGTTTATTGATCAATTGGAAATCAGAATCCATGTGAAGGATGAGATGAAACAAACCATGATGTTTATGTATGCAGCTTGATGGGCCGTTTCATACAGGTGCTGATTGTTAATTATTTTCCCCCTGAGGCTTGTTTCCAATCTGTTCCTGATTGGTTCAGGCTCAGTTCATAAGTTGTAATCATCATCATCATCATCATCTTATTTCTTACCCGCCTCTCCGTTTGGATCGAGGCGGGGAACAGCAGTGAATATAAAATATGATAAAAGACATAAAACAGATTAAAAACATGGTACACATTATTAAAATAGCAATAAAACATCCTAAAAACGTTATAAAATTCCACTGAATATGCCTGCTGGAAGAGATTAGTCTTTATGGCTTTCTTAAATTCTAAAAGACTGTAAAGTTGACGAGTCTCCTCCGGCAGGCCATTCCACAGTCTGGGAGCGGCAGAAGAGAACGTCCTCTGGGTATTGTAGCACACTCTCATTTGTGACTAAAGCTGGTGGTTTCTGCTGAAACATTTTGCATTTTTGTATCTGTTTTATCATTGTCTCCTTTTACGATGCATAAAGTGAATGCAAAATGGCTGGTCCTTAGTTGTGGCATGTATTTAGTCCCCATTCTATTTTGACAGGGAAGCTTTTTTTCGACGAGGAGAACACTGAGGATACCACGACAGTGCTGGTCACGCTTTCTTTCCTGATCATGTTCTCCGGCTTTGCAGCGTTCCTCCTGGATTTCGTGGAGTTGCAGGTGCTAGGCAGGACCCAAGTGGCCTTTGTCACTTTACTACACATTTTCTCAGGTAATGTTCTAGTTTTATATCGCTTGCTTGTGTGTGGGGGGTGTCACCTTATGCTGACAGGCAAGGACATGGACAAGACATGAGGCTACAGATTCAGCAAGCAGCTTAAAACAAGGGGAATGGACAGGCAAGAGACAGGCAAGGTTCCATCGAGGTTAGGATGCCTGAAAACAAGAGAAGCCTTGTAGGCCTTTCAGGACACCAGACAAAACCCAGGGCGCAGACACCTAGTTCTGAGGAGAGCACCTTCTCAACGGAGCTCTTTTACGCTCTCCAAGCCTCACTACCCTTCTGAGGTGCCACCCCCATAGCCTTCGAGGAGCAACTGTCAAGCCTGCAGCCTCCCACTCCCGCATCTCCTCAGTTTATGCTGGGTGTACAGTATTTGCCTACGTTGGTGTACCAGCTCCATGGAGTGTATGAGGCCTTTGTGGGCGAATATGCTGTCCCTTCGCTAGACCCAGACACAGGGGCTGTAGTCTCTGGTGTGGGATCAGGAGTCTCGGGCATCTGAGACTCAGGGGGTCCCCAGTTCAGTTGGTGGTGCTCAGGCCGAGTGCCGCCTCTGTCAGCCCTACCGGCTCCTCAGCCTTTGTGTTGCACTCCGGGGTCATGACAACCAGCAGCTCTCTGATTCTGCAGCAGGGATTCCACCATAAGACACCTTTTTTAATGCTGTCTCTCTTTTCCCCACCCCCTCCTGCAGGCATCTTTATTATAGCCTTCATGGTGATATGTATTTGGTGCTACGTGAAGACTAAGAAACAGCTCACTGAGGGTGAGTGGAAGGAGTTACCATTATCCACTGCCCTAGGAGAGAGTTTTTATATCATCTTAATGTCCTTTGCTTTCATCATGTTAGCTATCATGCTAAGCGGTTGGTCAATGAAACTCAGCAGAAAAGGAGAGGAGCAGCAGTAGCTTCCACCACCACAGGAAACAGTAGAGAGAAATACACATCCCTTTGCATCTCTCTCCTGCAATACATAAAACACCCAGAGAATAGGCTGGTTTGGATGTCACGTTCCCTGCTTCATTTATGGAGCCAGGAGCAGGCCTTGGGCCCACGAACTCCTCCTTCACTCCTCTTCCCATGTGGAGATCCTGGTTTGTCTAAACCAGAATCCCCTGTGTCATTTGGTAAGTAAGCCAACATCAACCCTGGGTTGATGTTGGCTTACTAACCAAGATATTAAGGCAGGGTTGTAAATTAGTATTAAGCCACAATTCTCTGTTTTGGAAATAATGAGGCATTCTGGTTTAAACAAACCAGGACCTATGTGTCAAAGCCTATTTCAAAGAGGAGGAAAGGACGAGGGACAAGGGAGGAAGCACATAGCTCTAATGCTTATTCATAGCCATCTAAAAATTGGCTTATAAAACTGAGACCATTACATCCAAACCAGCCCAATATTATGATCTGTATGCAAACCACAATGCTTCTCAACAAAGTGTGCGGAACTAAAACCTGGGCGCCATCACACGGGAGGTTTAATGCACATCTGCCACCACTTTGATCCACTTTTTCAGTGCTGGACTGGCATGACGTCGTCCCCGTCGTGCTGTTCTCTCACCCTGAGTGAGTCCAGCCCTGAGAAAGTGGATCAAAGTCACGGCAAATATGCATCAAACCTCCCGTGTGATGACCAGAAACCACAATGAACCAAGAAATAAGTTCTATCCAGTCCTCCCCTGTAGCAAAGGTGTTTTGTTCCAAAATGGCCAGTTCCCAGATTTATATGCCCCCACCCGGAGCCAAGAGCAATGTTGGCGACAAATCCTACCCGGCGAGGTGGGTGATGCAAAGGAGGCTATTGAAGACGCACTTACACGACTTAAGGCTGTCATAGTAGCTCCTTTTCATCCAACCTGGAGTCCATGCAGGTTGCCATCTCCCAAATGGCGACAGGCCCCTATGCCTTCAAGATTTCAGAAGCAGGCAGGAGCCCGTCTTGCTTTCTCGCCCTGCTGCGATGCCACCTTGGCCGTAACCCATTTCAAGTAGCATGGCGTTTGCAGCATCAGGTGGAGATGGCGAAACACTGGCATCTCGAGGTAGCCTTGAAGCCAGAAACAGCTCGGCCAGCTCTTCCTTCTGTTGGAAGTCAGACGGTCTTACGTACACACGGCACGCAAATTCAGAGACCGAAGCCCGATGCCATCGAACGAGAAAATGTTCAGGGCTTGGGGATGTGGGGTGGAGAAGCCGTGAGTGTGGGGAGGAAAGCGCTTAACCCATCCCTGGCTGCAGCTTCTCCACTCCAAATTGCGCCAAGCTCTTCTCCCCACCCGAGATTTCAAAAGGCACTTTTCACCTCCCTTTGAGCCATGCAGGGGGGAAGAAGCTTCAGACCACTTTGGGTGCAACTCTTGGTCACTTTCCTTGCATGGGGGTGGGGGATGTGGCTGCTGGATTGTACTCTTAATCTTGCCATTTTCCAGTGCCCCTTCAGCTTTCTCCCAGAGCTGGGATGTGCCCCACCGTGTGGGTGGGGTTGATCACATGGCTATTCCCACAAGAAACCCATAAAAACAACCCACCCTCCGCCTTGTGTCTGGGTCATTGTGATGCAGTGCCCAGTTGTGTGGGATCAGCACATACATAGCTACATGGCTCCCTCATGGCTGGGGGAACATTACCACGTCAGCCCCAGCGCGGCTTGGGAACAGTAGGAAGAAGAGCAAAGATGGCAGAAACTAGGGCTTTCAAGAAATGCAGCCCCTGCTACAAACTCACCATTTACCTGGGAAAAGGAGACATTGTGGGGGCCACCTGGGCTACCTGTAGGGCAAGATTCAAAGAACTCTTCTTACCTCCGGTATCTTGGCAATCAGCTGTCTGGTAATGTACCACCGTGGAGTCATCCCTTTGAAATGATGTTTGATCTCTGTGTTCTGCCTAGTGTTTTGCGTCTCTAAACGACCTAATTGTCATCTTCCTTCTAAGGCTGCCTTCTACATTAAAATGAGGTCTGTTGCTTAATTCAGAGAGAGATGTGCATACATCAGTGTCTCGTTTCCTCATTATAAAAATGGAACAACAACACCCCACCTTCATCTTTGTCTTAAACTAGTAAAAGTCCATTTTACTTTGCCTCTTCTTTTGGTTTTTCTCTATTTCTGGCCGTGATTCACCCTGCGGTTCTTCCAAAGGCCTTTATCCCTTTCCTTAACATGGCACCTGGAAGGAATCACTAGGAAAGCCATTTCAATGGGTTTGGGATCTCCCTAGCTAGGAGTAAACCTACTAACTGGACAAATAGGCAGGTCTCGCTATGAACCAACTGGAAGAGACACTATTGCTTAATTCCAATTTTGGCGCTTAGTTGCTGAGTAATGCTCTAGTGTTTATTTTGTCAGTTTTGTCAGTTGTCTGATTAGCACAGGGGTAGGCAACCTGGTGCCCTCCAGGTGTTTTGGACTACAACTCCAAAACACCTGAGCTAGATGAATCAAAATGTCTGACTGTGTATATGGCATCTTCCTATCTTCCTACGACTGCATCCCACCTTGTACCACAGGTGAATTTGTGAACAGATTGACAGCACAGCACTCCACAATGGGTAGGGTGACCATATGGAAAGGAGGACAGGGCTCCTGTATCTTTAACAGTTGTACTGAAAAGGGAATTTCAGCAGGTGTTTTGTATGCATACAGCCCCTGGTGAAATTCCCTCTTCATCACAAGCATTAAAGCTGCAGAGGCCCTACCTTCTTTTGTATCTGGTCATGCTAGGCAGGGCTCCTGCAGCTTTGCAATTGCCACTAGTCCTGGTGGATATATGCTAATTCCAGTATCAGAGGCAGTAAGCCTATGTACATCCATTGTGGGTTTCCTGTGGGCAGCTGTGTGGCGACTGTGCGAAGGGAATGTTGGATGAAATGAACCTTCGCTCTGACCCTTCAGGGCTCTTCTTACGTTTTTATGCTTGCACCAAAGCACCAAAGTGGGCCAAGAAGCGCCCCGGATCCAGAAGAGCCCTTTGTGTGGCAGATCAGTCAGGGCATGAGCTGGCCTCACCACAGTTTTCAAGGAGTGGTGCTGAGCTAAATCGCGGATTGCACCTCTCAAATAGGCTGCTGCGCAACCCCCTCTAAACTGTGGCCCAAAAAAGGGGGCAATCTGTGACTTGCCCAGGGGATGGCAGCAGCCGGTTGCCTATTTCTGTGCCATGTCGCTATAGCAACCGTGGCCAAGCCTGGTAAGGAAATTTTGGAGGGCAACAGCAAAGGTTATGTGATGCTCCATGACTTTAATTCAAACAGCTGGTTTACTCACCGGGAGCAGTGCCGCTTACAAACTTTCATTACATAGTCTTCCCTCCACATTTCCTTTAAACCCATTTACCTCTCACTTCTCACCCCCAGGCAATGAACTCTCTCTCTCTCTCTCTCTCTCTCTCTCTCTCTCTCTCTCTCTCTCTCTCTCTCTGCATGACTCTGGGTCTCTTTATCCATTCAAGGTTATTCATCCACTTTTATTTTATCTTTCTTTTCCTTTTATTGTCAAGCAAACGACTCCTATGAATAGAGTCATTGTGCATGGTGGGACTGAGCCATAACCCTAAACAATGGAGCAATGAAAAAAAAAGAAAAAAAAGAATAAAGTGGAAATACAAGATATTTAACAACAGCGCCAGCCAAGGATAATAATAACCCGGTGAAAAAAGCGAAGCGGAGCGATCGCATGCAGACTCAGAAAATGGGCCCGAGTCTCATATGTCACTAATTCCTGAATTTTGATTTCTTTCCTTGCCCCACATCACTTAAGTTCCTTCCGTCTTCTTATACTGGCAGGAACTAGTTAGCTGAATATTATTCTCAAAGTATTTCTAAATGCAGGTTTATAAGGGGGGGGGGGAGTTGCAATAAGATTTCTGAAATGTTTGAGGAGGTGAGGAGAGTTGTCAAGATGTGTTTGCCACCAAATTTTGCCTTAACATGATTTTTGAGGCAAATTTCGTCTTGTTCTAACAGAACAGCAGAGAAATTTGGGGAGAAACCAAAGGACGTCTGTAAGATTAGTAAAATGGATCTGAAAAGTTTGGGTACGGTGACCTTTTTTACAGGGGACAGTCCTCGATTTGAAGGTGTCCTCGATTTGTAGGGCTGGCTAGACCAAGTCCAGTTTACCAGCACCTCAACACCAGACCGAGCAGGCACACAAGCCCTAGTTTTCCCCATGATAGTAATTTTTCTATTTAAATTATAGTAATGCTTTGTGTGTATAATATATATCAATTAGCAAATTTTACGCAAATTGATAGCCTCTTCTGTTCTCTGTTGTTGTTGTTGTTTGGTTCCGCTTGGAGAGGCGACGCCAGGTCTTACTGGCTGCCTTCTTCAAGCTGGTGCCCTTTAGGTCAGTTGGACTTCAACTCCCATCATTCCCAGTCAGCAGAGCCAATGACCATGCTGGCTGGGAATGATGGAAGCCCTTTCATAGGGTGGGTGATTGTGTAATTCATTTATAAGCTGGATTTGCCACCCACCACTTTAAATTTTCCACAGTGCCCAACTTAGCATCACTCTGGCCCATTGTAAGCATCATTCTGAGCCATGTAAGGCCATACTGGGGAAGGTGGATGGGGAGAAGCTCCACCCGCGGGTGTTTAGACAACACTGCATTAAGATTTGCATTAACCCTGGAGTAGGACAAGGCTCCTGTATCTTTAACAGTTGTATTGAAAGGGGAATCCCAGCAGGTGTTATTTGCATGCATACAGCACCTGGTGAAATTCCCTCTTCATCACTACAATTAAAGCAGCCTGCCTTCTTTTTTATCTAGTCAAGAGGGCAGGGCTCCTGCAGCTTTAACTGTTGCGATGAAGATGGAATTTCACCAGGTGGTGCTGCATGCAAATGCCAACTGCTGAAATGCCCTTTTCTATGCAACTGTTAAAGATACAGGAGCCCTGTCCTCCTTTCCATATGGTCACCCTATTCGTGTAAATTTGGCACAAACTGCATGACCCTCCCCCCCATCCCTTTCTCAAACCTGATTCCTGAGTATTTGCAGAACCTGAGCTGTCTTTTTCCTTTGGTTTTGGCAGGGGATGGTGGAGAAATTATTACAGTCTAATGGGTTGTTTTGCTGCTGCTGTTGCCTGTTGATGCTGCCAGGACTGGGAAGGAAGGTCTCTAAAAGGGGGGGGGGGCTGTTGGCAAAATAAGGTGCCACCTCTGCGTGACCCAGCTCACCTAACCCTGTGATGTAAACCATCAAGTCACGGAAGGAAGGGTTGCTATGGCAATCTTTCTTCCCTCTCATCTTTGATGTGCAGCCGCACGCTTGCCTGAATGGGGAATCTGTCGTAGGGAAACGCAGCTACAGAATCACAGAGCTGGAAGGAATTTCATCAAGCGTTACCAGGTTCTGACTTAAGGCAGGATGTCCAAAGGATGGCAGGATCCAAAGGAGAAGATATCTTTCTGGTAGGGTGACCACTTATGAGTTGCCAAAAAAAAAAAAAAAGAAGGAGAGGGAGAGGGAAGGAGAGGGAGAGGGAGAGGGAGAGGGAGAGAGAGAGAGAGAGAGAGAGAGAGAGAGAGAGGACACCGAGAAAAGAGGACACTAATCTGCATACAAGGTGCATATGTTAATTTATCTGCAGAGAAGCAAATTTAGCAAAAATTACTATAATTCAAATATAAATACAACATGTCTCATCTTAGTGGGGAAAGCTGTCACCAGGTGATCTATATGCTTGCTCAGTCTGCTGTCCAGGTGATATCTATTGATGGGGAACTTCAAGGCTCTTGTTTGTTTGTTTATTTATTTATTTATTTATTGCATTTTTATACCGCCCCATAGCCAAAGCTCTGTTCCTTTCTTACATGTATATGAGCCTGTTCAGACAACATCTAGGGTGACCCTCTGGAAAGGAGGACAGGGCTCCTGTATCTTTAACAGTTGCATTGAAAAGGGGATTTCAGCAGGTGTCCTTTGTAGGCATGTGGCACCTGGTGAAATCCCCTCTTCATCACAACACTTAAAGCTGCAGGAGCTATACTGGAGTGACCAGATACAAAAGAGGGCAGGGCTCCTGCAGCTTTAAATGTTGTGATGAAGCGGGAATTTCACCAGGTGCTGCATGCATACAAATAGCAACTGCTGAAGTACCCTTTTCAATACAACTGTTAAAGATACAGGAGCCCTGTCCCCCTTTTCCATATGGCCACCCTACCATCATCGTATTCTTGAGACTTCTGAAGTTTGGTGCTAATGGACGTCAAGATTTTATATGCAAATCCGCCATGTACGTGTGCTTTCACTGGCCCAGGAGCAGTTTGGGAGGAGGGACAGCTTGCAGCCTGGTCCCCAAGTTTACCCGGCTCATATTTTTAACTCCCAGGTCATGATTTCCTCGCCTTATTCAGCGTGGGGCCATCCCCACATCTTGACCTTCCACAGATAGCCACAATGGCTCAGGTGGAGGTCCTCTGCATTCTATGCTCAGTGCCTAGAAGAGGCTAATTAAATTATGCCGCCAGCAGCTGCGTGCATTATTTCACCACAGCGGGCTTGCAATTCAGCCCTCTGTACCCACTTCCTTGTGCTTTTGTGCTTTGTTTACCCTTTCAGCTGCCGTCACTGTGCAAAATGAAAGGGTTACCCTGACTCTGGGGCCACAGAAATCTGTAATCAAACGCCGGAACCACAGATGTCTTTAGGTGTGGGTCAGGAGAGTGCCAATAAACGACGATGAAAAAGGTCCTTGTCACAGGCATGTTTAATGGCTTGCTGAGCTTCAGCTAACACAGCACATGCCACTAAGGTCACTTTTTGCATACAGCTTTGCATATTCATGGTACATTGGGTGTGGGGGGGTGTATACCAGAGCACATTGAGGAACTCACAGGCCTAATTTTTTTTAAAAAAAAATCTTAACCAAACTGTTCTTGCTTTAAATGAGTCCAAATCATCATCATCATCAACAACAACTATGGCAACAGGGAAAAGTTACAATTATTCTGTTAGTCAGTATGGGGGCAGTATATGGGGCAGTATAGAAACAACAACAACAACAATAACAATAATAATAATAATAATTCACCAACAACTGGCCATCAAATTCAACCTTATCAAACAATCTACACCATACTATACATACTCACCCAAAACAAGCTTGGAAAATGCAGATCATAAAATATACTGGGACAGAACAATCCATATGGACAAGACAATGCCTTGCAACCAACCAGACATAACGGTCATAGACAAAAAAGAAAAACACACGTACCTTATCGACATAGCAATACCAAATGACAAAAATGTTGTTGAAAAGGAAGAAGAAAAGAGAGACATATACACCACTGGCCATGGAAGTCAAAGAACTATGGCAACAGGAAAAGGTCACAATCATTCCATTAGTCACCTCACTCACTGGCATCACATCAAAAAACGATATAGAAAACCTCCAGAAACTGGGCCTACCAGAATACATCAACACTAACATCCAGAAAGCAGCCATACTTAAAACATGCTCAATAGTCAGGAAATTTCTGAACCAGTAAAAGTAGGGTGACCAGATAAAATCCAGGTCAGGGCTCATGTAACTTTAACAGTTGTAGAGAAATGGGAATTTCAGCCAGTGTCATTTGTATGCAATTAGTTCCTGGTGAAATTCCCTCTTCATCACAACAGTTAAAGGTGCATGCACTATACTAGAGTGACCATATACAAAGAAGGCAGGGCCCCTGCACCTTTAACTGTTGTGATGAAGAGGGAATTTCACCAGGAACTAATTGCATACAAATGACACTGGCTGAAATTCCCTTCCCTTTTCTCTACAACTGTTAAAGTGATATGAGCCCTGACCTGGATTTTATCTGGTCACCCTATGTATTTCCTGCTGAAATTTCCTTTTCTGTACAACTGTTAAAGATACAGGAGCCCTGTCCTCCTTTCCTAGGGTGACCATCCGCCCAGATTTGTCCGGACATGCCCGGAAAATGGGGAGCAAATCCGCATCCGGGGGGAAAAACTGTTTTGGGGGGCCAAATCCAGAAATTTAGCTCCCCGAAAGGGTGACCAGATGGCCCTGGGGTGATCTGGGCCAACCGGGGGGCAGCGGGGGCAAACCGGGACGGCGGGGGGTCACACGGCGGTGGCGGGAGGTGGGCGGCGCGAGGCACTTACCTGCTGGGGCGTCCGCTTCCCTCCGGTGCTCGGAATCTACTGAGAAACAGGCTTCGCGGCCTGTCCCTCAATAGCGCGCCGGGTGATGATGGCACGGGGGCGGGCAGTGCGGCGCGGGTGGGGGGGCAGCGCGGCGCAGGTGGGGGGTCAGCTGACATGATGCACCTGCAGTCTGTTAGGCCTCACTGTTGTTGAGAAAGCAACCGATTCTGCCCCCAGAGAAAATAACTAGTAGCAGGCAAATCCTTACTGCTCTCAACTTTGAGCACCAACACACGGGCTTCAAAGGAATGCCGTTTGTCCCCAGAGCATCATTTAAAAAACATTTTCCTAACGCTGCCGCTGTAGAACCCCCGTGCAGCAGATTCACACGGAGATACATTTCCCTCTGGCTTGCTTAGGTTCAACAAGTGGGCATTATCCAATTCCATTGCCCTCTCTCATGTTAGCTCTTCACCAATGGGAACGAAAGGTATGGAGTTTCCCAAGGATTGCCAGGAGCAATTTGCTAAGGGAAAGAGCCCTATGCTTCTTGTATGTGCTTTCTGGATAAGAAAGCCAAAAATACCAGTGCGTATTTGATTTTTTTTTTTAATGTGATTATGCAACCAAATTTAGCAGATGCTCTGTGACACATCTGGGATGTCTCGGGAATGCAGAATAACATTCCAGCTTATTCGGTAAGATAATGATTCTTCAACTTTGTTGCAATGTGGACAGCCACATCTTCTTGCCTGCTAGTTGCCACACTGCCAAGGTGTCAAAGACATAGGAAGAGCCCTGCGGGGTCTGACCAGGGCCCATCTAGTCCAGCATTCTGTTCACACAGCGGCCAACCAGCTGCCCGCAGGAGACCCACAAGCAGAATACGAATGCCACAGCACCCTCCCACCCATGTTCCCCAGCAACTGGTATATATAGGCAGGCTCAATTATTAATTAGCAAGCTGTTCTCTTTTATTTTTGTAACGGCTATTAGTCAAATACAATAAAATGATTGAATTTAAAATTGTTAATAAAGGTCTGATTTTAAACCAAACTCAAACCACATTGCCTCTGATCCTGGAGGCAGCACGTAGCCATGAGGACTAGTAGACCTTGATAGCCTCCTCCTCCAGGAATTTCTTCAACCCCCTTTCAAAGCCATCCAAATTAATGGCCGTCACTACATCCTGTGGTAGTAAATTCCATACTTTAACTATGCGCTGTGTGAAGAAATCCTTCCTTTTAACTGTCCTGAGTTTCCTACGATCGGCTTCAGGGGATGACGCCAGTCCAGGGGGTTGCTTTTATTTACTCTGCCTCGCTCTGCACCCCGAACTACAAAGCTGGTGGAGACATATGAGAATCAGTTGGGAAAGAAAACCTCCTGGATGCAAATGGCTTGCTTTTCCTCTGTCTTGGCTTCAGTGGAGTAGGACTAGAGGCCAACAATTTCTCCAAGTAGAAAGCCAGGTTTGAGGAGGCCCTGGGCAGGAGGCCATAGGCGTGCGCAGCTCATTTCATTAGGGTGTGCACCTTAAATGCCCTGATTAGAGCGGAGGAGGGGAAAGTGTGATTTCTCGCCCCTTCACTGCTCCAACCGGAGCCTTAAGGCCCTGATTAGAGCAGTGGGGGTGAGAAAATGCGCTTCCCAGGGCCTCCAGAAAATGTGTAGTTCCCTCAGGGATGCTAATGGCAGCTTTCTGGAGGCTTTCCCTTCCTTTTAAAAGCCCCAATTTAAGGGGGGCAGGAAAGCAGAGGTGGCCCTGGGAAATTAGGGTGTGCCTGGGCACACCCAGCACACCCTGTGCGAACACCTATGCAAGAGGCCCTGGGCAGTCCAGCCTCCCCTCCTCACACCACGCTGGTTGCTCGCTCCCTTAGCCCTTTCCACCACCAAGGAAGCTACTCTGGGAAATGAAGATGGTAGGGTGACCATATTTGGGAATCCAAAAAAGAGGACACCCAGTGGGGGGGGAGAGACGGGAAAGCGTGCTTTCCAAGGCCTCCAGAAAGGGCATCATTCCCCCCGCCACGCTATTGGCAGCTGCTATTAGCGTGGCAGCTGTGAATGACATTAAGGGCCCGATTGGAGAGGAGGAGGGGAAAGCGTGTCATTCCTGCCCCCCACTGCTCCAACAGAATGCTTAGAATGTTTTTAGGATATTTTTAAGATGTTTTATTGCTATTTTAATAATGTGCATCATGTTTTTAATCCGTTCTATATATTTTATTATATTTTATATTTACTGCTGTTCCCCGCCTCGATCCAAACGGAGAGGCGGGTAAGAAATAAATTTATTATTATTATTATTATTATTAATAGGGCCCCCAGAAAAAGTGTCATTCCCCCTGCCATGCTAATGGCAGCCTTAAAGGGGAAAGCGTGTCATCCCAGGACGTTATAGAAAGTTACAGAAAATCTCCCCCTGACACCCAGGATAGAACAAAAACCAGGACAAATCCGGGAAAGTCCTGACAGTTGGTCACCCTAGAAGATGGCAGTGCCAGTGGTGCAAATGTCTGGATCTTACTCCGTAGCAGCAGCACACCCAGTCTGTAAAAAGGCCGTTGTATACGATATTTTCAGGCATGCGCATCCCTACTGCATAGTCCTGGACCTGTGCCCCATAGTCTGTCCCTACCAGTGCCTCTGTCTACCACCCCTGTTCTACGAATTGCAAACCTTGCATCGGAACGGTCCTAGCAGGGCCAGCACACTACTCTTTGGCATAATGAAATGGCTGCCTCAGATACCGGATGCCAAAGGGGAGGTGGCGTGAGTGCCAGCCAAGTGTCAGGGGACCCTAAGCTAGTCTGAGCACCATAAACTAGTCCGCTGCCCTCAGGTTAGGATGGCCACTTATGAATCACCGAAAAAGAGAACCCTAATTTGCAGGTGCTCATTTATAAGTTTCAATGCAAATTTATAAATAACAAGTATAATTTAAAGAGCAATACAGTACATCTCGACGTTTTGCAGAAGACTTTGGCGAAGCAACCTGGATGCCTGCCTCTTCTGTCTGCTGTCCAGGTGCTGTTGATAGACAACCATTCTTCTGTTTCTTTATCTTTAAACTGGAATTGGACCAGGCAATCCTTCAAACAGAGGATGCTTTCAATATAGGAGTCAGCCCTGCGGCAGCCCTACAAAGAGAGGACTGTCTGTAAAAGAGGACACATGGCCACCCTACTTCAGGAGCAGAGGAGGACCCTGTCCCGTCAGCCTACAATGAGGCACAATTCAGCTGCAAAGTCCAGTCAGCTTCTGTATGTATAATGGGGCAGAGGGTGCCATCTTGTCCTTCACTTCAGACAGCATAATGTTTCAGGTTGGCTTTGGGTACCAGCACACTGTGGGCAAATGCTAAACTACCGAATGACAAAAATGTTGTTGAAAAGGAAGAAGAAAAGAGAGACAGATATACACCACTGGCCATGGAAGTCAAAGAACTATGGCAACAGGAAAAGGTCACAATCATTCCGTTAGTCACCTCACTCACTGGCATCACATCAAAAACCTATACAGAAAACCTCCAGAAACTGGGCCTACCAGAAGACATCCACACCAACATCCAGAAAGCAGTCATACTTAAAACATGCTCAGTTGTCAGGAAATTCCTGAATCTGTAAAAAACAGCATGAATTGGCAAAGCCTGTCATGTCCGTCTAGAAAAACCGCCACAAGCAATAATAATAATAATAATAATAATAATAATAATAATAATAATAGAACAGAGAGACAAATATACAGCACTGGCCATTGAAATCAAAGAACTATGGCAACAGGGAAAGGTCACAATTATTCTGTTAGTCACCTCAGTCACCGGCATCACATCAAAAAACTATGCAGAAAACCTCCAGAAACTGGGCCTACCAGAAGACATCCACACCAACATCCAGAAAGCAGTCAAAATTAAGCCATGCTCAATCGTCAAAAAATTCCTGAATCTGTAAAAGACAGCATGACTTGGCAAAGCCTGTCACGTCCGTCTAGAAAAACCGCCACAAGCGAGAAAGAGATGAAATAATAATAATAATAATAATAATAATAATAATAATAATAACAACTGCGAAAGACAACAACAGTGAGAAATCACCATTCTGCCAAACATCAGTTGAAGAGATCCCTCACGGGAAGCAGGTGGGGCTATGGAATTGGGGTGAGGGAGAGTGCTGGGGGGGCAGGAATACCCTCTCGCTAAATCACCAAGGCAGTGAAGTGCAGAGCAGAGGTGTCTGTCTATTTGCTTCCTCTCTCAGCGCCGTGACCCCTCGGTTTGCCTTGCTCTGGCCCCCGGGACCAGCCAGCTAATGAAAGAGGATCAGTCCTGTCTCTCTTTGCTTCGGAGGCCCTGTCAGTCCGGATCACCATCAAGCCTAAATATGAATTGGATGAACAATGCAGAGACTAGAACAGCAACTGGGGCCTCATTAGCATCAGCTGTTTAAATGAGCATTGGAGACGGATGCCCCGTAGTTGCAACAGCTTCTTATTTATTATACTTGGAGGGTTCGCGAAAGCGGCAGTGGCCTTTGCTTCCAAAAGTTCCCCGCTGTGCACAAAACCAATGTCAGATATTCTGCGGATATTCTCTGAAAGCTCAGATTGTTGATGAATATTTGCTGAGTATCTGATATTAGCTGCGGTTTGACATCTGGCGATATTTGGTTTCAGTTCTCTGGCAGTGTCGCACACGTGCGACGAAGGAGGAGGGATGGCGGGGGTAAGTCCATGGCACATGGCTTGTGCATGGAACACACTAAACCTGTTGGGAATGTGGCAACCTCTTCTGAAAGTTACAGGAAGGGGGGCAGTGTTGTAGTGAGTTAATTCATGGGAATGTTGGGCGTAGCTAGCCTTAAGATCTCTATATATCTTCCCTACCCCCTTTCTCTGACTTCCTCTATTACTGGGAACACATGCATGTTTGCTCTCGTTCCTGCCTTGTAAGAACATAAGAAGAGCCATCTTGGATCAGTCCATCTAGTCCAGCACTCTGTCCGCACCACTGGCTGTCCACGGGAAACCCACACGTAAGACATGGTGCAACAGCACCCTCCTGTCCATGTTCCCCAGCAACTGGTGTAATGGAACACAAAATGGACTGAACAAGCTCCTTTTGAAACCCTACATTGTACCTGCATCTTATATGCAAGAATATTGTGAGTAAACCATTTTACTCTTTTCTTCACTGAACAAGAGCGTGGTCTCTCTTTTTTAGCTTTGTAAATGCTCATTCTGCTCCGGTGTTTTTTCTCTCTCTCTGCCAACTGCCTTTTTAACAGGAGGCAGCAATACCAAATAATTCCTATCAAAACCATGAGGTAATGCAGCATCTAATTCCAGTATTGGAGAAGCAGGCATGTCTTTCTACGCACAAATGATGTGCTCTACCACCAAGTTACGCAGAGAACAGAGATGAGTGCCAGGATTCTCAAGAATAGGTAAAACACAGAATGCAGCACCAGGAACAGGATTCATTCAACACACCAAATGAGTTGAGGTGGATTCCAGAGAAAGAGAGAGAGAGAGAGGCTGCATTCGGACAACACATTAGTCAATGGGGGGTTGAGTAGCCAACTCACAGGCTCAATTCGGACGACACAATAAACAACTGGTGTGGGGGAAACAATCGTCAGTTGCTTTGACTATTGTGTCATCCGAATGCTGCCATAGTCAACTCAGCGCTGATCCTCATCCACACCACAGTTGGTTATTTATTACCATGTTGTGTGGGGAGTACCCCCTAGATGAACAACTGTAAAGTTGATTATTACCCCACCATTGACTATCGTGTCGTCCGAATTGAGCCACAGTTGGTTATTTTGTGGGTACATATTCCTACACAACTGTGGGTGCTTGGGGCTGGTGTTGAGTGGACTAATAGGTTCAGTTCGGATGACATATTAAGCAACGGAGGGGTAAATAACGTACTGACCGTGCGTTAGGCAGGAGGAGCTCCACAGACGACACGCTGCAGCCGGTGCTGCTTGGAACCGGCAAACGCCCCGGCTGCAAGGACTTGCGGCGGCCATTTTGGTTGCAGCCTCTCCTCCGTGTGTCCCCAGCCGTATCCCAGCATGCACTGTGAGTTCTGCCGGCTGCATAGAGCGGCTGGGTTTTTTTGGCTGCTCTAGGCAGCAGAACTCTATTCCGAAACAGAATAGTCCACGGAGAGAGGGGGGGCTGAATTCAGACGACACTTTAAACAATGGGACTTCGGGCTAAACAACGTGCAAGCCCGTTGTTTTGCTCTGTTGTTTAAAGTGCCTGATTAACGTACTGTCAGTTGTGTGTGCATTGTGTGCTGCCCTCCAGACGACACAATAAGCAACACAACTGACGATTGTTCCCCCCCCTCCTCCGTTGCCTAATGTGTCGTCCGAACTGAGCCATAGTCAACCCGGCATTTGACTGACACAGCCTCCGCCCCTCTCCCCACCTTCCCTCCTCCCTCAGTCCTCCCAGTTCTATCCCAGCAGCCTCTGCAAGTTGCACCAGTTGTAGCAGAGTGGCAGCCGCCGCTTTGGTCACTCTTGCCGCCTGCCTCTATGGGCTTGTGTTTTAACCCACTCGCCACACGCCATTAGCCCACTCACCCCTCCACACAACACTTTAAACAACTGGCTTCGAGCTAAACATCTTGCAAGCCAGTTGTTTCTCTCCGTTGCTTATTTGGGCAGAACAGCATACCGTCAGTAGCTTGTGAGAGGTGTGTTACCCTCCACACAACACAATAAGCAACACAACAACAACAACACAACAATAAGCAACAATAAGAGGCAACAGCCTTCACTGGGTGGCCCACACCCATGGAAAACTCTTCCCAGAGAGGCTGACCTGGTACCTATATGACGGTCTTTTCGGCACCAGGTGAAGGCATTTTCATTTTCTCAGGCATTTTAAGGACTGTCAATAGCACTTTTACATCCTAGCATTCTTTTATTTTGCTGCTAGTTTCACCTTGGTTTTTGACGCCAGATCAAAACTTTTCTCTTTTCCCAGTCATTTGGCAGCGCATGATGAGCTTCAATTGATCCTAGATTTGTTTTGCTGTTTGGCTGATTGCTCAAAGTGGTTTTTTTTTTTTTAGCTAGATGTTGTCTTTGTGCCCAATATCTGTGCGGTTTTTATATTTTAGAATTTTGCGTATTGTATTTTAATTCTTTTAACCTGCGCAAACCAGCCCAGAGAGCTTTGGCTATGGGGTGGTATAGAAATGTAACGAATACGAATAACGATGAATACTGTACTGTAGAGCACATTGGATAACTTCTTTAGAGTTCTGATTGTTTCTGCCCCACTGACATCGGAGTCACCGGCTTCCACTGGTAACTACACAGCTAACAGCCTCGGCCTTCTCAGAGGGTTCCCTGTTGCAATGTAGCCTTGGCAATCTTCATACAGCTCGCCTTGAATACCGCCACCTTTTCCCTCCGCAGACAGGCTTCCGCTGTGACCTCACACGGTACACCATCCAAGAACAAGTGAGCGGCTTGGTTATTTCCTCTCTCTCCTTTCCAGTCTTCCTGAGCACGCTTGGAACAGCCTGATCTCTGGTCATTTGCCAGCTGGAGTTTTGGGATCTTTCCCTGACCTCTCACTGTTCTCCGGACTTGCTGCGTACAGGAAAATCTCTGCTCGCAGCGAGTAGGTACAGTGAGTCATTTTTTCTGAAATAACAGCACGCGCCAGGAGCGGCTCATGTTTTAGGATGCTGATGGGGCATGTAAAGTCAAGCTTGAAAAAGGTGCTTAGCTTGTCCTTTCCTTTAAATACACACACACACACAAAGACTTCCCACAATTAAACCATTCCACATTGGCTTCATGTGTCCCAAGGGTGGTCCTTGACAAAAACAGGTGTGCAAGCTTCCCTCAAGGATGCTGTTGATCGGAGCCATGCGTAATCCTGCCACAAAAGGACTGAGATAGAGCGAAAGGGAGGCCAGGACTTTATCTATGCATATCTTTCTGAAGCTGCAGTCTTATTATTTATTTCATTCCATTTCTATCATGCCCAAGAGCGGAAGCATTCTGGGCAGTTTACAACAATTCATATGGCATAAAAATACAGCGCAAAAATATAAACATACAAAACTTAAAATAACTTAAACAACTACAAACAGTTTACATAAAACACTAGATCTGTTTAGATGACTGGCATAAATGTTCCCATCATATGCCAACAAATGCCTGGGAATAGGGGGCAGTCTTAACCTAGCATCAAATAGATGGCAGTGTTGGTGCCAGGCGGGCCTCAGTGGGGAGCTTGTTCCACAATTGGGAGGCCACCACTGAGAAGGCCTCCCTCATATGACCAACAGCATTCAAAGAGCCAATAACTCTATAACAGGGATGGGTAGAAGAGTCCACTTGCTGTCTATGTCATTGGCACATATGTTCACACATACTTATGGATGGGGGAGAATTTCATTTGATCTGCACTTTTAAGCAAACTGACCTAAGACCTTCTTCCTAGACTCTTATGCATGTCAAAACACAGTTATCATTCAGACTGCACCCTTCTCTGAATTTTGTAATGCAGTTCTTAGCTCAAAAAATATGTACCAAAAATGTGTATATTAGGGAAAGCTGCTTACAAAATTGTATATATTTGGGGAACTTACATGCATAGATGTGTATTTTGGATGAAATTATGTATACAAATAAATGTGCATTTTCATGCTTTTTTTATTGCAGACTGATAGGGAAATTGAATGGAATGGATTCATGATTGATTACATGCAAAATTGATATGGACTGGAAATAGCCTTTTTAATTCCTAAGTCCGTTCTGACCTATTTTCACATTAATATGTGATACTTTTAACAATCTGGAGGAGCATATTTTTAATGCATATTGAAAGATGTATTTGTAATGTGTTTTCTCTCCAAATATGTATATATAAACGCATTTTGATGCTTTCGTTGAGCTGAGAACTGCATCAGAATATTCAGGAAGTGCGAAAGCCAGTGCATAACTACGCTTTCATTCCCACATTACTCTGGAAAGTGCAGATTGCGCCAGTGTGGTTGATGAAGCACTTCCTTGTGTTGGTTCTGAACCTGTAGCCCCCTCAACTTCATTGGTCCTCACGTACACACACATCAGAGGATGGTAGCTCCGATGTCAGTGAATCTGCTCCGGGATTCAGTCAGAACTCTAATTTATTTATTTACTTATTTATTTGTTGCATTTATATCCTGCCTTTTTTCCTCCTTAAGAAACCCAAGGCGGCATACATAATCCTCCTCCTCTCCATTTATCCTCACAACAACAACCCTGTAAGGTAGGTTGGGCTGAGAGTCTGTGACTGGCCCAAAGTCACCCACTGGACTTCCACGGCCGAGTGGGGACTAGAACCTGGATCTCCCGACTCCCAGTCCAACACACTATACCACACTGGCTCTAATGGAGCTATCCAAGGTGTTCTTGCACGGTGAATACCTTGGATAGCTCCTTTGGCGTTCTGACTGGTTCTGACTGAAATCTGGGGTGGATTCGCTGCCCCACTGATATCCAGTGGATTTCACAGCTGAGAGGGCATTTGAACCTGTGTCTGTCCAGGCCTAGTATTCAACTCTCTCTCTCTCTCTCTCTCTCTCTCTCTCTCATTGTACTTTCTCCCTGCTAATGTGGAGCATCAAAGAGGAAAAGACTCACTACTCCATCAACAAGCTCCTTGCAAACAGGCTGTTTTCAATCCAACATAATCTTTTGTCTCCCTCGGATGTATTTTAGTCCTGGGATGTGATTTCTCCCAGGGCAAGGAATCTCCTTATATGATAAAATGAACATCTGGTGAGAACCAGATCAAGTGGACACTAAGCTCTAAATAAGCCAGCAGCTGAAATAGCATTCATACGCTTCCATGAAGAGACCAGATCAAGCTCACACAACGTGCCATGGATGTGGAGTTGTAGAAGCCATGGAGCTGGTAGGTATGGGAAGATGATCATCTTATGTCTTGAGGAAGGTTCTCAACTAACCACCAACCGGGGCAGGGGAAACTATCTATCCAGGTTGTGGTTGTTGCATGTGTATGTGTGTGTTTGTCTTTCAGTCCAATTTCCAAAAAAGCAAAGATTGAAATGATATCTTCACCCTGCTACCTGTTTTAAAGGCTATTATCTTAGGTGACTACATTTATAATTTATTTATTTATTTATTTATTACATTTATATACCACCCAATAGCTGAAGTCGACAATTTATATTCTTATGCCAGATGGTGTTTTTTATCGGGCACCATTAATTATTCCAAAGAAATTACCTGAAGTTAGAGAGATCTTTATTTCCCACAGCTTTGACCATAGTAAGCATCCTTTGAATAGCCAACCAAATGTGTGAAAGCATCAAATCATGTTAGTCTTGAAGGTGCCACAGGACTCTCGATCATTTTTGCAGTAGCAGCTAATACTGCTACTACGGGAGTTAGGCTAAAAATGAAAAACAAACGACCACTGGAAGGATAATGCACAATACCTTGCAATGATCAGGAAGACCTCAGATACCAAGCTAAATTGGGGTTAAACCTGGGTCCCAGATGTGCGAAGGTTAAAGACCATTGTGGTGGTACGGGGACCCTCTCCTAGCCTGCTCTCCAACAAACCTTTCTCAATAAAGCCTTCCAATGAAACAGAGCTCATGTGGGCGTGTGTTTTTACAAAAGCTGGTATGGCCGGATTTCAACAGAATAAGTAGTCTGTTCAATAAAGTTTCTCAACTAAGGTCTGCTGGCCTTAATGCCAGATGTTTAGGGCCAAGAACAGAAGAAAGGCCTCTGGGTTGCAGCTGCCAGCTTAGAAAGGCCTCTGGTGTGATCCAGCAAGTTGACAATTTATATGCTTATATCATGCTAGATTGTGGGGGGGGGGGGTCTTTATCAGGCACCATTAATTGTTCCAAAGAGATTCCTTAAGTTAGAGAGAACTTTCCACACCAGCAGCTCTCCTGACATCTCAGGTTCCAACTTACAGGCTTCCTCAATAGAACCTGTGAGTAGGGTGACCATATGGAAAGGAGGACAGTGCTCCTGAATCTTTAGCCGTCATATTGAAAAGGGCATTTCAGCAGGTGTCATTTGTATGCATGCAGCACCTGGTGAAATTCCCTCTCCATCACGACAGTTAAAGCTGCAGGAGCCCTGCCTTCTTTTGTATCTGGTCATTCTAGTATAGCTCCTGCAGCTTTAACTGTTGTGTTGAAGAGGGAGTGTCACCAGGTGCTCCCTGCATACAAATGACACCTGCTGAAATTCCCTTTTCTATACAACTGTTAAAGATACAGGAGCCCAGTCCTCCTTTCCATCTGGACACCCTAACTGGGGGAGCATTTCTTTTCTCATTCCTTCTTCTGGCAAAGAACCAGTCCTGTTGAGGAGGGAGAGAGAACGAGAGAGGGAGGGGGTGGGAGATAGATCTTGACATTTCATTTCCATACAAGTGTCTTCTCTGGCACACTGAGCAATCCCTCCAAGCTCACCTTGACAATCCTGTAGTAAGTTAAAATGCCCAGGGAAGGAAAGACCTGTTTTCAACTGGTGCATTAATGTACAAAAATATTGGTTGCCAGCCCAGATGTTGACGTCGTTAGGAACATCGGAAGCTGCCTTCTACTGAGTCCCCTTGATCCATCTGGCTCTGTGTTGTTGACACCGCCCGGCAGCAATAGCTATCCCAGGTTTCAGGCAGGAGTCTTTCCTAGCCCCACCTGGAGATGCTGAGGGTGGAATCTGGGACCTTTGAAGGGCAAAGCCAGGTGTTCTGCCACTGTGCTACCACAACCCTCTGCTTCCTATGCTCTGTGTTGCATCACATTGCTTGAAGCCACCGGCCAAGGGCAGACCCTGTATTTAGAAGAGAGAGGGCTCAACGGAGGAAAATGCTGGGGTGGGGGGGAAGAATTGGAACTCCAGTGATTAACCCACTCCAAATCCCACCCACTGACCCACACCTCACATTCACACACACAATTAGGGATGTGTATCGTATCGTTGAAATGTACGATAATGATACGATAAGGTCGTTATCGTGCATGTGTTTAATGATGACGATATGATAGAAAAACCTACGATAATCATCGGAGACAATAATTTTCGGGTGATTTTATCGTTTTATTGGACTGCCATATAAATATACCTATAACTTCTGTATTTTAAAAGAGCTTGAAACTTGGTCACAGTGCTTATGGGGTATGCCTAAGTATGTGTATGACATTTGTGATCGATCCCTCCAACCTTCAATTTTATATGAATTTTTTAAAGATCGTTTCCGTTCTGACAGGTCTGAATGAATGCACATAGCAAGCTGTCATTCTGATCTGTCAGAACTGAAACGATCTTTAAAAAATTCATATAAAATTGAGGGTTGGAGGGATCGATTTCAAATTTCATACACATACTTAGGCATACCCCTTAAGTACTGTGACCAAGTTTCAAGCCTCTAACTTTTAAAATACAGAAGTTATAGGCATTTTTTCTTTAAAAACAGGGCTGCAAAAAATATCATTTTTTCACGATAATTTTCATGAAGATGATACGGTTCACCTACGATATGAATGAAGACAAATTTTTTTTTGGTCCGAAATGACGATAACAATAAACGACGATATTTTTGGCGTGCGCACCCCTAATAATAATTATTATTATTTCTTACCCACCTCTCCCTCCGGATCGAGGCAGGGAACAACATCAGTACCATCAATATAAAATACAATATACAATACATACACTGATTAAAAGCATATAAAATTAATACATTGGTAAAATACCAATAAAACTCTTAAAATTCTACTGGGTAGGCCTGCTGGAAGAGATCAGTCTTTATGGCTTTCTTAAATTCCAGAAGACCGTTAAGTTGGCGGATCTCTCCCGGCAGATCAGTCCACAGTCTGGGAACGGCAGAAGAGAAGGTCCTCTGGGTAACAGGTGTCAGCCTGGTTTTGGCCAGCTGTAGCAAATTCTCCCCAGAGGACCTGAGCTTGCAGGACAGATTGTGCAGGAGAAGGCGATCCTGCAGGTAACCTGGACCCAAACCATGTAAGGCTTTAAAGGTAAAGACCAACACTTTGTACTTCGCCTAGAAGTACACACCACACTCACTTCAGACAAATTTGTATTTTTCCCCAGGGGTAAACAACAGGGCACTGTAGCTACCTGTGCGTCTTTGAGGGATGTGCCTATATAGTACATGTTTTTGTCACATTCTCAGTTTGCATTTTAAGGTAAGCCTGTTAAGCATCTTAAACATACACACAAAGAGTGTCATGTGTGAACTGGCCTTCTGTTTGACCCTCGACGTGTTCCATTAGCCCCCGTGTCCTATAGAACAAGTGAAATTAGACTGTGTAATTTAACCAAACGGAGGTGTGACGAAATGGCACGCTCTTCATAATGTGGGGATTTAGAGCACAATTGTAGGAACTAAAGGAGAGAGAGAGAGAGAGAGAGGTCAGGCTGATTATGATGATGATTCTCCTGAAAAATTAGGAACATGTGGTCATTTTTTTAAAAAAAAAAACAGGTATACCGCGTTTTATTACAAAATTTCAAACCGGCGTACGAAGGCAAACAGTTTTAAATGAATAAAGCAAGAAAAATCAAAAGCGAGCCAAATCATAAGTGAAACAAAAATGAAATGAAACAAATTGACAAAACAGCGAGGAGGTTGAAGAGGAAATAGACATGTACGGATGGGGGCAGAGTGGCCCAGGTCAGCTTCGTCCCGCTATCCCAGGCCTTGCCGCCGCTTGCTTGAATGGAAGTCGAAGCCACCATGCATTCCAGAACCCTGCTCATCGCCGGAAGATCTGGGTGGAGAGGGCCGTGCCCCGTGCAAGGACGTTGAGAGTGGGGTCGGAGTGAAGAGGCCAAGCACAACCTACGTGCATGACTATATTCCAAGTTCAGATATAAATAGGGCCTTTATCACACGGGCGGTTTGATCCACACCTGCTGCGACTTTGATCCAGGCATCAACCCCCTCGCGCTCTGAATACGCCTTTTCCCGTTTCACTTTCGAAGTATCCTTGTAGGGGGATCCCGGATGGTCCATTTTCTCCCCTCCTCCGCAGGCTTTGCTGAGGTATCGGAGCAAAACCGACCAGGTGTGATCAAAAGGTTACACTTGCATAGGAAACGGAGGTGGAACCCCCATAAGCAAAACAGGTAGGTGTGATAAAGGCCTAGAGATGTGAAGGCTTTGGAGGAAGAGGATTAGGGCAGGGATAGAAAAATGGGGGGGGGGGTGGACATTCTCTCCCAAATAGGCCAAAACTCAAGGTGGGGGGGAGAGAGAATAGGCTTTTTGTCTGAACTTTTTCCCCCACCCCATTTTTGTTTCTGTTTTTCTGGCTCCCTCACCCCAGGCTTTCAGAACTGTAGGCATAATTGTTCCTTTCTAGAGGATCAGTCGTAGAAGGTGATGTTAGGGGTCCCCACAGAACCTCCACCTTCCAGCGTCATAGAAGTCAGGCAAGGATCTCTAGTAGTGGAGGCTGGTGGCTCCGACATCAGTGGGGCAGCGATTCCGCTCCAGGATTCAGTCAGAACCCTAAAGGAGCCAGAGAAAATAGCTTCACACCTTGGGCAACTCCTTTAGAGTTCTGAACGGTTCTCACAGAAACCCGGAGCGGACTCACCGCCCCACTGACATCGGAGTCACCAGCCCCCACTGGTTTCTAGGTAGATGAGATCCATGGACTGAGCTTCATAGACCAAGGGTGTGACACAAGATAAGTCATTTTCCTCTAACCCTATCCAAATTTGAAAACCAAAGCACTGCAACGGGAAAGCAATAAAAGATGCCACAAACCTTGGTTTCAGTGGGAAAAGTCGCAACAGAGTACTCCAAATGCTTTTTGATACAGCAGGGATCCTGGAAGGTTCCCCCCCCCCCAAGTCATGTGTGTGTACGTCCGTGTGTAGCTCAAGGTGATCAGGATCTGATGAACATAGCCTACTTTTCAGGCAGGCTTTGACATCTGCTTATTTAACGGTCAAATAATCAGGTTATAAAGCTGTCGCATTCAATATTGTTGAAATGAGTTTCTCGCATTCACAATCATATATACACTTGAATGAGGAAAGACAGTAATCAATGCAAGAGCAAGTAATTGACCAAAGCAAAAATAATAGGCTCTCAATCAGCCTTGACTACAACAGCAGTGTTTTGGGTTGCTGTTCCTGCCCTATCAGGCCTGGGGTAGGGGGCACAGCTGAGCAAGCCCTAGGATTTTGTTTGGTCCATGCCTTAATCGAATTGACTTGGTTCACACTTCCCAGATCAAGGGTGCAATCCTATGCACGTTCAGACAGGGGAATGGTGAGAATGGTAGGACCTTTTTCTGTCTAAACGTGAAGTGCTGGCCACCAATTTGGATGGCTTTAAAAGGGGATTGCACAAATTCATGGAGGAAGGAGCTATCAATGGCTACTAGTCCTCATGGTTATGTGTTACTTCTAGAATCAGAAGCTGTATGCCTATGTACACCAGTTGCTGGGGAATATGGGTGGGATGGTGCTGTTGCACACATGTCCTGCTTGTGGGTTTCCTATTCACAGCTATTTGGCCACTGTGCAAACAGAGTGCTGGACTAGGTGGACCCTCGGTCTGCTCCAACATGGCTTTTCTTATGTTCTTATGCTCCTCCTCCTCCTCCTCCTCCTCCTCCTCCTCCTCCTCCCCCCAATTCCAGCCATTTCATGGCAAAAAGTGCTATTTGCTAACAAGAAAGAGGGCTGCACCAAAAGAACGGAGCGGTAGAGTTTCTCTTTCTCTCGTTTAAGTAGAAGAAATAAGCGATGAAGCTACGGAGATCAAGTAATAAAAGATCACGCTCGTAATATTAACACAAAGCTTGCAGGGAACTGAAACGGCTTCCTGGAATTAGGAGCTGTCAGTAATTATAGCCTAGCTCGATGTGGGTGCTATTTAAAGATAATATGTTAAAGGCGCCTTTGATAGAAATTATTTGATTGTGCAATTTGGGGGCCCCAGGAGGCCTGCTCCACGGAGAAGCCACGAGCCTTGCTTTGGTGGTGGCATGGCGTTTTCTTAAGGAAATGGTTTGGCATGATTAGCGGCAGATTTGGATTGTCTATGATTAACCCCCTACGTCAATGTTTCCCAACCGTCTGGTAGCGGTGACGCCCTTTTTGTCTGAGTTCAAACTGGGCAAACACTTCCATTCCGTGCAGACGTAGCTGACTTCTTTGGAAGCAAAAAGAATTACTCTGAGGAGCTCATTCCTGATATTTCTATAGGAATCGCTGATGATACACAGCAAAATGACCGGTCCCCAGCTGAAGCCAATTGGAAGGACGGAAGGTGTGGTGTAGCAGTTAGAGTGTTGGGTTGCGACTTGGGAGATCCAGATTCTAGTCCCCACAGGGCCATGAAGCTCACTGGGTGATTCTGGACTAGGATGACCCTATGGAAAAGAGGAGAGAGCTCCTGTATCTCCAACAGCTGTGTTGAAAACGGAATTTCATTTGTATGCATGAAGCACTTGGGGAACTTTCGTCTGCATCACAACAGTTCAAGCTGCAGGAGCCCTGCCCTCTTGACCAGATACAAAAGAGGGCAGGGCTCCTATAGTTTTATCTGTTGTGATGAAGAGGGAATTTCACCGGATGCTGCATGCACACAAATGACACCTGCTGAAATTCCCTTTTCAATACAACTATTAAAGATACAGGAGCCCTGTCCTCCTTTCCATAGGGTCAGATGCAAGAAAAGAGAATACATGCTGTATCTTGAATACAGGGCTGTTGAATCTCAGGCTGGTAGGTCAAAACTTGGTCCCAGACTGGCCTACCAGGATTCACCAGATGGCCCCACCCACTTCTGCCCACTGCCAATTGTTAGGTGGTTTTCTGGCTTTTGCATGGTTCCCCCTCCCCCAATCCTAAGATTATTTATTTATTTATTTATTTATTGCATTTCTATACCACCCAATAGCCGAAGCTCTCCAGGCAGTTTACAAAAATTAAAACCATGAAAGCCATTTAAAATATAAAACAAAAAACAGTGTAAAAAAATACTATCAAATAAAATATAAAAGCACAACCAGGGTAAAACCGAGCAGCAATGCAGAGAGATCTATACAGTTTTAAAATACAGATTTAAAACAGCAAAGTTTAAAATTAAGCTGATAAGCCGTTAAAATACTGAGAAAATAAAAAGGTCTTCACCTGGCGCCGAAAAGCGTAAAATGTAGGTGCCAGGCGAACCTCTCTAGGGAGCTCATTCCACAGCCAGGGTGCCACCACAGAGAAGGCCCTCCTTTTGACACACCTCTCCTAAGGGCTTAGTTAGTGGCAGTAAGAGCGTTAAGCTAAAACATGACGCCGTTCAGGGTATTTTGGCTCCACCCCTTTTACTTTTGTTCCCACCCATCGCTGGAATGCAAGACCCTGAGACCTTCTCCAAAATGGAATTCAGCCCTCCACCTGGAAGCGGTTCAACCTCCGGTGCTTTAGTAGCTTTTACTTCTGATATGTACTTTCTTCTTTGGTGGGGAAACTGAGATGGCCTCGCCTCCAGTTGTGGCCCTTGAGGGGGTTTGCTGGGTTAAGGTGACCATATGGAAAGGAGGACCGGGCTCCTGTATCTTTAACAGTTGCAAAGAAAAAGGAATTTCAACAGGTGTCATTTGTAGGCTTGCAGCACCTGGTGAAATTCACTCTTCATCACAACTGTTCAAGCTGCAGGAGCTATGTTAGAGTGACCAGATACAAAAGAGGGCAGGGCTCCTGCAGCTTTAACTGTTGCGATGAAGAGGGAATTTCACCAGGTGCTGCCTGCCTACAAATGACACCAGCTGACATTCCCTTTTCTATGCGACTGTTAAAGATTCAGGAGCCCGGTCCTCTTTTTCATAGGGTCACCCTATTGTTGCATGTGTGTTTGTTTTTTAATGGTGGGAGGGAGAACCTTCTTTAAACGATGACCTTGGGATAGTTTATTTTAAAATTATCTTGCTCTTTTTCCATTGAAAGGTTTGTTTTTCAAAAGGTCAGGACATCTCTCTCTCTCTCTCTCTCTCACACACACACACACAGACTGCGCTTTCTCCATCTCCATGCAACACCCCCTCCAAAAATAAAAGTCTCTTAAAAGCGCCTGAACCTGAGATATGACTGTGTGAGCAATGATGGATGGTGGAGGAGGCTGAAGATATAATTTCAGCAAAAGAAGCTGCGTAGGAAACATGTTTGCTTCAAAGGCTAGGTGTGTAGGAGCTGGGTAATGCCGCATGCCAAGCGGGTAGGTTTGTTCAGGAGCTGCAGGCAAGGATTGGGGGGAAGAGCAAAGCTGCTCATATAGGTGCGAATCGGAAACCTGCGACTGAAGCAAACGGCGAGAGCTGCTGGCCTGTTTCGGACAACATGATAACTCACGGGGGGGGGGGGGGGGGTTGTGCGGAAGGCAATGCACAACGGACATACAACTCACTGTATGCTATTCTAGTGAATGAACCGACACGGAAAAACAACAGGCTACTCAATTGACTGTCTGTTACTCAATGGATTAACACGTCGTGTGGAGGGTATTCCCCCTCCGTTGAGTGGGTTATTCCATTTTCCATAGAGGTCTCAGGCAGGAGCGACCAGAAGTACCCCGGCTGCTCTTACACAGCCAGGAGAACTCTATGGCTGATGGGGGTGGGGAGAGGAGGACTAATGGGGGAGGGAGGGAGGAGCACCAGCCACCCAGGTGGACTACTGGACTTTCAGCCGCTCAACGGATGGCGGAGCAACATGTTGCGTAGTGTACTGTGAGCACGTTATCCCCCCTCCCTCCGTTGCCTAAAGTGTCATCCGATGAATGCTGCCACTGAGTGTGTGTGAGAACCTGGCTTCACAGCCCATGTGGCTCCTGTCCTTATGATGAGTGCAACTGGGCTCTTGGAACATTCTGGAGTTTCCCACCAGAGATGGGCAAGGAATACTGGGGAAGGGGCTGGAGCTCAGTGGTAGAGTCCCTGCTTTGCAGGTGGAAGGTCCCAGGTTCAATCTCCAGGTGAGGCTGGAAAAGACTCGTCTGAAACCTTGATCTGCTGCCTGCCTGTGTACACAATACTAAGCAAGCTGCACCTGTGGTCTGACTTGGCTTTAAGGCAGGCTCCTATGTAGCTAGTCTTGCAGTCTCAAGTTGTCAGAAGACAGGTAGGGCACAGGTTGGGAGGGTGTCTTGTTTTGCCTTGGATCTGATCAGCTTGGCTTTCTTTACAGCTACATATTTCTTTGGTTTCCCCGTTCCCTATCACCGTAACATGGTAGAACCAAAATAGCTTTTAAAAAAGAAGTGCATTTCTTCCCCCCCGCCCACCACTGATTAAAACTGGCTATCAGCAGTTAATCCATTAAAGAATTTAAAGGGGCAAGCTCTGTCCTCCACCGGTTGGACTCGATGGCCTAGATGGCCCCATTCCGACCCTATGATTCTAGGATGTTTACTTGGGAATACAGCTTCACCTACACGTGAAGGGTGCATACCTTCCGGTGCAAGAAAATTACAACTGTAATGGATTAATGACCAGCTTTTTCCAGGTAATCGACTCAAAGTTTTGATTGATTTTCAATTTGAATAATTTTGCATATAACCAAGTTGCATATAGCCAGTCAGCACCACCCACCACCCCAAGTGTCCTTGCCAAAGCGGCAGCCATCCAGGGTCCCCTTTTTGGTTAGCAACCTCTGATGTAAATGACCATCACCTTCCTCCAGCCATCTGCTCCAGTTTCTTCCCTTCTCCCTGGGTCCCTAGAAGGAGAAGGAGGCTCTATGCTGAGAACAAGAGAGATGCGCCCACTCGCTCTGAGTAACCGCTGTCAAATTGGATCCTGCCACATTGAGGCAATAAATAACATATCTTCCACTCAAGTTGCTATGGACGTAGCTCAGTCTTTGCTTATTTACTCCTTTGGATTCTTAAGCCTTCTCCCCACCCTTTCCAAAATCTTGGGGTAGCTCCACACCTTTCAGAGCCATTACGGCATGGCTCCCTCTTTCCTTAGCAGCAGGAAATTGTCAGACATTAGGGTAATTTGCATGACAAAGGTCCTGGGCTGGAAAGAGCCCTGTCTGAAATCCTAGGGTACCTCTGGATCGGCACTTTCCCCGCGGTGGCTTCGGAGTGGCGGCAGGTCATTTACATGATGCTGCTGCCACTCCGAAGCCATCTAGGGGCAAAGCCCCAAAGCTCCGCTGTAAAAAAGTTGGGCATTTGCCCTGGCTTTTTTAGCTGGAGCGGAACAGTTGCAGCAGCGGCAGGATGGGCAGGCACAGCAGCGGCAGCAGGAAGGCCCGCCATGGCGCTACTTCCACTGTAGATGGGCAGAACGAGCGTCAATGCGGGGCGCGCTGCCTGCCACCGACGCCCTGCCGTCCCGACGCCATGAAGATGAGGGCCTAGAAAGTTCCTGCCAGTCGGTGAAGAAAATACTGGTGGGGATAGACGAAGGGATGACCTGGACTAAGGCAGCATCCTATGTTCCTACAAGAGAGGACCCCAGTCTCTCTGGACTCGTGGGCACATTTGGGAAACTGCTGTGGGCACCACCACAAAATGACTCCCATGGAGGATGTGGCTACTCACCTCATGGCTGCTGTGGGGAGCTGGCTAGTCAAAAGAGTTGGCGGGGGGGGGGGAATAACAAGGCAAGTGGCTGGAAGGGAGGGGGGAACAGCAAGGCAAAGGGGGAGAGGGGGGAGAAATAGCGAGGTAAAGAGATGGGCTAGTGACAGAAAGAGGCGAGAGGCTGGGAGTGGTGAGAAACAGCAAGATGAAGGGGTGAGTGGGAGAGAAAGAGCAAAGGTAGGGGCTAGGATATAGAGCTGTGCAAGGTTCGAGCCTCAGGTTCAAAGTTCGAACCACGGAGGCCATTTTCTGGCGGATCCGACGTTTTATGATGGACCCGCCACTTCCTCACACGGCATCCGTGTTGTCGTCACTGCCACTGGCCACTTCTCAGTGCGATCTCAGCCTCCTCCTTCCCGGCGCAATCTTGACCAGCGTCTCCCCGCGTGAGATCACGGGGACGCCAGCTGAGACCATGCCGAGAAGGAGGAGGCTGATCGTGCCAAGGAGTGAGCAATGGCGGCACCGATGTCACAGATACCCCCTGTTCCCGGGCCCCGTTAAGTCCAGCCCTCACAGGCACTGCATGCTGGGAGTTGTAGGCTGTACCGGAGCCTAGGGCTGTGCGAAGAAATGGCGGATCTGCCAGAAAATGGCCTCTGTGATTCAAACCTCGAATCCAAGACTCGAACCTTGCACAGTCCTACTAGGTAGGAAGAGAAATAGAGGGAAAGGGTTGGGTGGAGAGAAATAGCTAGGCTCGAGGCAGGGGTAGAGAGAGAGGGGGGGCTTCGTTCGGATGGCACTTTAGGCAATGGAGGGGTTAATAACACACTCCCCGTGCGTTATGTTTCTGGTACTTGCCACACAACACATTGCCCCTCCCCCTATTGCGTGGTTGAACGACCCGGCGTCCTTCTGGGCTGCTCCTCCCTCCCTCAGTCCTCCGGCCGTATCCCATGATGCACCACAAGTTCTGCCAGCTGTATAGGAGCGGCCGGGTTTTTTCCCGCCACTCCTGCTGGGGAACTCTATGACCGAGTGGAATAGTACTTGGAGAGAAGGGGGTTCCCGACACACGACGCTTTAAACAACGGATTTCGGGATAAACAACTGAGCAGCCCATTGTTTTTCCCCATTGTTTAAGTGCCCGAAATAGCATACCGTCAGTTGTGTGTGCGTAGTGTGTTGCCTGCCGCACGACACAATAAGCAACACAACTGATGGTTGTTTCCCCATCCCCTCTATTGATTATCGTGTCATCCGAACTGAGCCAGAGAGAGAGAGAGAGAGAGAGCAAAGGGGAAAAGCCCATGTGGATGGAAGAAGGTTGGGTGGAGCCTGGAAGCAATTCTTTCCTTCTCTTCCTGCCCACTGAACAGCTGATCAGCGGCAGGCTCAGGAGCAGGAAGGAGAACCCGTCTCCCTAACATTTTCCAAGGTTTTTTTTATTGCCTACAATTGTTTGAAGTCAGCACAGCGCAGAGAGGTTTGCGGGCACTCTTGGAGGTCTCCGCGGGCAGACCCCCTATCCTTCAAGGTCATTTCTCTGCGTGGGCAGAGACAACATCTGAGATATACGGCATCTCCATAATGACCTGTATATTTGCAAAGGTACAGATTGGGCAGGTATTACAGAGATGCCGGAGCAAGCACAGGGTGACCAGATAAAATCCAGGTCAGGACTCATGTAACTTTAACAGTTGTAGAGAAAAGGGGATTTCAGCCAGTGTAATTTGTATGCAATTAGTTCCTGGTGAAATTCCCTCTTCATCACAACAGTTAAGGTTGCAGGGGGCCTGCCCTCTTTTGTATATGGTCACTCTAGTATAGTGCATGCACCTTTAACAGTTGTGATGAAGAGGGAATATCACCAGGAACTAATTACATACAAATGACACTGGCTGAAATTCCCTTTTCTCTACAACTGTTAAAGTTACATGAGCCCTGACCTAGATTTTATCTGGTCAGCCTAAAGCACACAGGCGATACCAAATTCAGAGCAACGTCAGCAGAGTCCCGTGAGTCTAAACCCACAGAATTGCTTTGTGGGCTGCTACCCTGCCAGGTGAGTGTCACATGCATTGCAGGTGTTCGGACTGGCCATTAGCACGAGTGGCTCCGTTGTTCCTCATCAACATGCAGCCTGATCCTCCAAAGCCCAAGAATGGAGTCGCTTCTCCACTTTGCATGACTGTGCAGGACAGCGTGACTCATAACGCAATTAAGTTTAACACTTATGCAATTGCATTTTATTTTGGTTTTTTTTCCCCAATCAGTCGCTGAAACAAACATTCCAAACGACGCCAAACATCCCACTCACTCCTTGGCATAAAAGGGTCGCCTGAGTAGGATAACTTTACCAGAATGCTCATGTACCTTGGATGTTTATGCGGAAGGAGGAATTCCATCAGGGTCTTGCAAGGGGACCGTTTTGTCCTCTTACATGACTATTAGAGGGGCAGGAGCACAACAGATTGCTTCCTGCCCTCGGCCTTGTTGCTGTGTGTGTGTGTGTGTGTCCCCTGCCCGGCACCCCCCAGCATCTCCCGTTCCTTCCCTTAATAGTCACAGTGGCCCCCTCCACAAGAATGCGCCTTTGCGCCTGGTTCCGCGATTATGCGCATTATCGCGGAGGCGCTTTTGCTCCTAATCCCTCTGCACGGGAGGCGGCGGGAAGCGGCGAAGCGCATTAAAAGATGCCCAAAAAGCGCTTTCCAGGTAGTTAATGCGCATAATCGCTTGTTCACACAGCGAAAATGCGCTTTAACTGCCGGAGCAAAATAAAAGTCGCTATTTAACGCGCGTTCGAAAATGCGCATTATCGGGGAGATAACGCGCCTGTACGCCCGTTTTGCGCTCCGCTCGTGTGTAGGTAAAATTTATAATGAGCCTTCAAGGCTCATTAAACGCCCCGTGTGGAGGAGGCCAGTGGCAGCGGTCACAGCCCAGACAGGGAATAGAATTAGAAAGTGAAGAGAGGCAGGAGCCTATGTATCTCTATGTGTGCATGCATAAAAGAATGGATGGGTGGATGATGGATGGATGGAGATGGATGGATGGAGATGGATGGATGGATGGGCTGCAGGTATGTGTGAATGAAGGGGGGCGTGGGGTTTGTGTTTCTGAGAAAGAGCAAATGAATGGATGAATCACAACCAGACAGAAGTCCTGTGGGTATGTGGATCTCATGACCAGGAATTGTGTGCCTGTGCCAGGTGGGATCGCTGTGAAAGTATTTGTTTTTTCTTCTGCTGCTTAACTCCGTAGCAGCGAAAGGACGCCTCGACACACCTACGGGGCTTCGAATCAACAGGTGCTCCCCGCAACTCTCAGCTGTGCTCCTTCGTAGTTGCGAGGCTTTGGATCAAGAAGCTTTCCCCCGCTCGCTTGCGTGCTCATGAAGCGAAGTGGAGGGGTTCATCCTGAGTAGGCATGCAAACATCCGCTCTCACACCCCTCTCCCTCCCAACGGTGGCGGCTGCGCCCCTGAGCCTGGGTGAAGTAGGGAAGCCTGAAGTACCCTGTCTTGGAAGGGCGCCACTGCGAAATAGTGCAGGCTGTAAAGAGTGGAAAGGCAGCGGTGGAGCGCAGTTTCAAAGGAGCAGGATTAGCTCCCCTCCCCACTCCTGGACTTGGCAAAGTGCAATGGAAGGCAGTGAGTTACTTCTGGGTAGCCACGTTTAGCCCTCCGCTCTCACCACGATCCTGCCCCGTGCAATTTTTCCTTGGGCCAATCAGCACAGCTTCTGCCAGCCTGCTCTGAAGCCAGTTGAGGCCATGCAGATTCCCAAACTGCACTGAACCCTCAGTGATGGGAAAATCCATCACAAAATAAATTTGGGGGGGGGGAGAATGGATTTAGGGCGAGAAAAAAATGGATTTAGGGCATGCTAGCTACGGAAGGGAGCATGCATCTTCTGATATGATCGACTTTGGGGTAGAGTAGAACAGATGACGGTAATGTGTTGTACGTGGGGTTGCCTTTGAGGATAACTGGGAAGCTGCAGCCAGCGCAGAATTTGGCAGCCAGGGAGTCGCATCACACTTCTTCTCAAAGGGCGTGCGCTGGCTTCCCGATTCGCTTCCGACTGAGACCATGTCAAGGGGCTGTTGGCGCTTATTTATTATTATTAATTATTTGTTACATTTGTATACCGCCCCATAGCCGAAGCTCTTTGGGTGGTTTACATAAGATTAAAACATTTAAAAACAATACGCAAAAATTAAAACAGCAAAAACATACAATATGCACATACATTTAAAATCACTATAATAACTTAAAAGCTATAAGCCTAAAAACAAAAACAGACCCAGGCTCATCAGATATTGCTAAATGCCTGAGAGAAGTGGAAAGTTTTGACCTGGTGCCGAAAAGATAACAGTGTTGGCGCCAGGCGGGCCTCATTGGGGAGATCGTTCCACAATTGGAGGGCCACCACAGAGAAGTCCCTCTCCCTTGTTGCTGACCTCTGAGCTTCCCTCGAAGTAGGCACTCGGAGGCGGACCTTAGATGTTGAATGTAGTGTTCAGGTAGGTTCATGTCGGGAGAGGCATTCCGTCAGGTATTGTGGTCCCAAGCCGTGTAAGGCTTTATAGGTTAAAACCAGCACCTTCAATCGGGCTCAGAAACAAACAGGCAGCCAATGCAAGCATGCCAGAGTAAGTCTTATATGCTCGAACCTTCTGGTCCCAGTTATCAATCTGGCCGCTGCATTTTGCACAAGCTGCAGCTTCCAAACCGTCTTCAAAGGCAGCCCCACGTAGAGCGCATTGCAGTAATCTAATTTGGAGATTACCAGAGCATAGACAACTGAAGCCAGGTTATCCCTGTCCAGATAGGGACGTAGCTGGGCCACCAACCGAAGTTGGTAGAAGGCACTCTGTGCCACTGAGGCCACCTGAGCCTCAAGTGACAGAGATGGTTCTAGGGGAACCCCCAAACTACGAACCCGCTCCTTCAGGGGGAGTGCAACCCCATCCAGAACAGGTTGAACACTCTCCATCTGGTCAGCAAAACCACCCGCTAACAGCGTCTCAGTCTTGTCTGGATTCAGTTTATTAGCCCTCATCCAGTCCATTGTTGTAGCCAGACACCGGTTCAGCACATCCACAGCCTCACCTGATGAAGATGAAAAGGAGTAGAGCTGCGTGTCATCAGTGTACTGATGACAATGCACTCCAAAACTCCGGATGACTGCACTCAATGGTTTCATGTAGATGTTGAACAGCATGGGGAACAAGACTGACTTCCCTTTAAAGCCCCAAAGGGCTTGGGCCCCGAATCTCAGGAGGAGCGCCTCTTCCTATATCAGCCTGCCTGTGATTTACAATTCTCGGGGAGGCTCTTCTCTGAGTACTATTGGTACATTGTCATAAATGTGCACAGCAGATATCATTAGGGTGTGCCCCCAGGGAATGTTATTTATTTTGTTTTCTTAAAGGTGAGCGTGGATTGAATACTCAATCATATAGGACATTATTTTCATTCATTCATTTATTAAACACTGTAGACGCTGATGCCCTACCCTGTTTTCCACTTGCCTGGCCGCGGGAGGGCCGTTGCAGGTGAGGATAGGGGAATGAGGAGTTGTACTTCAGGCCCCAGCATTGGTGGGGCTTTGTGGTGACACTGGATGGAGGAGGGGCCTACGAGGCAATATTAGCCTTCAAGGGCCCTCCTCCTGGCGTCTTTGAAGAATGGCTCCCGGCAGAGAGGCTCCCAGCAGAGCAATTCCTTGTCGTTCCTGCTGCTGGGCGCAATGGTGCTCTCTTGAAGACAGCGGTTCCTCGGTGCGGCGGCAGAGCAGCCGAAGGGTAGTCAGAGTG
The DNA here is from genome assembly GCA_029215795.1 of Anniella stebbinsi. Classification (NCBI taxonomy): domain Eukaryota; kingdom Metazoa; phylum Chordata; class Lepidosauria; order Squamata; family Anniellidae; genus Anniella; species Anniella stebbinsi. The sequence goes on along the minus strand of JARDYH010000004.1, from coordinate 226,569,633 downwards.
ATGTTGCTGCTGCATCTGGACCCCCCCTCTGGATCCCTCAATGGCCCCCTCAATTCGGGCGCTTATGGCTTGAGAAATTAGGGTGTGCCTGGGCACACCTGGCACACCCCTTGCACACGCCTATGTACATTGTGTAACAACAAGGAAAGGAACCTTCTCCGTTGTGGCATTTTGACTACAGAACGCCCTCCCTGCGGAGGTGCGACTGGTGCCGGCTTTACAACCTTTTCTGTGCCCCATCAAGTTCTGTCTGTTGGATTGATGAGAGCTGTGTATGTCATGTAGTCCTTGCCTTTGAATTGTTGTAGCTGTTGCTGTTATTTGGCTGGTTTTATTTTATATTGTCTTAGGATCTTTGATTTTATTATGTAGTATTGTAAGATAAAGGACGCATTAATTTATTTCTAAAAAGTAAACTCCAAAAGGGAGAGAGAAGGAAAGAGGGGGAGCAGTGGAGACTGGTAGCTCCGATGTCAGTGGGGCAGTGAATCCGCTCCAGGTTTCAGTCTGGACCATTCAGAACTCTAAAGGAGCTCTCCAAGGTGCTTCCCTCATGGACAAAGAGCCCCCTAGTAAAGTAGGACTGTACTATCATACTGCAGATTTGGGCTGGGGGGGGGACATTCCAGAGCGTTCTCAGTCTCTTTCACACCCACAACCACACACCAGTTTACCATTTTATCTGTGCAATGCAGCCTTCCCCCAACCAGATGCTCTGCAGAGTTGTGGCTTCCAATTCCCATGGGATGGGGGGGGGGGGGAATGAGAATTATAGTCCACCATGTCTCGAGGGCGCCAGGTTGGAGAAGGATGGTGCAATGTGTGGGCCTGCTGCAAGTCCACCTCTATGACTGCCTCTGTCTGGCTGCGAAGAAGAACCTTTCAGAGAGCGAGCCCATCTTATCCTGAGCCTCTGACTCCATGACGCCTACAATAACCGCGTGCTTGATGAAAACAGAGCTAACTCAAAAGCTGCGTTTGGCAAAATTGCATCAACAAGCAGATTTCCGACGAGGGCATTGTTCCAAGGGGTTTCTAAAGAACTGCCGGGCCATGCGCTAAATCTGGCGCCGTCCCTGCTTGGAATTGCTGGGATCTGACGTCTGAAGCAGGAAACCTTCGCCCAGCGGCTCAGAAGCATTGATCTTTCCGGTCCTCCTGTTTCACGGCAGGATTGGTGGAGGTAACCCTGGGGCTGATCTCCCAGGGGCCCCAATCCAGCGGTAGTGGCAAATCCAGGCAAACGTCCATCCGAAGTGGAGCTGGAAGGATGGGAGGAGCCAGAAGGGCAGGCAAGCTGCCTGGCCTTAGGTGCTGAGATCCGTTGTGTGTTGTATGAAGAAGTATTCTTCTTCTTTTCTTTTGGGGGCCTGTCCTGCATCTGTTATCTACTGCAAGTCAGATGTATGCAAATAGCTACAGGTGATAGAATGCAGAGCTCAGTCAACGCACAGAATTCGGTTCACCTTGTTGCAGAATTTGGTTCACCTTGTTGCAGAATTTTGACGTCTGTGTGCAGTCCCCAACTATTAGGGTGCATTCCAAAGTCAGGAGACGATGACCAGATGTTTAGATACATGCCATTGCTTTTACTAGAAGTGCTAAATGAGAACTCTGCAGTTTCGGATAGCAAGAACATTCGGAGGGCTTTGGCTGGGAAATAGGAACAGTCATCTATGTGTGCATAATGCGTGTGTGAGGGAGAGGGAGAGAGAGAGGATCTACATTACTGTGTTAGAATGGTGTTTCAACTGTTGGAGCTCATGACACATTCCATATACCATTTTCAAACCACTTTCAAAGTGTTATATCTTGCTTGGCGTAGGTCTGGCCAGAGAGAGAGAGAGAGAGAATGCCAGCCCCACCTGGGGTCCCAACCTGACCCTCCGGGGTTTCCCCAGTCACCAATCCTTGGCAGTTTCCTGTGTATTGTGTACTTCACCCTGTTCTAAAACGTTGAAACGCCTCTTAGAATGAAAGAGGTTCTACACCCCCCAATGCAAGGAGCCCTTGGGCATGTACTGGTGAGTGATGACGATAACTGCACCTCCAAGCAGGCATTTTGCTTACACACAGTGAAGGCTGCAGGGCCAACCCAGCTGTTGCACATTTGGAACATCTGTATACAGGCACCATAGACACAGGTTGAGGGCGGCAGCCTGGTCCCCTACAGGCCAAGGGGATGGGGTGGTGCCCGACTCAGGCATGCCTGTGAAATGGATCCTGGAGGGATCATGTGGCTGAGCCACATGGTGGTATCCTAGCAACCCTCTAAGGTGCTTCTTGGAAGTTGGATCGATTCGTGAGTGTTAGTCATGATAGCTACAGGAAACTTCCAACTTCAGGGGACGCATGTCTACGATTTGCTAGGAGTCACAGGAGAGGGCTGTTTCCCTGTGTCCTGCATCTGGACTTCCCGATGGCTTGGTTACTGTAGGAAATAGAATGGAGGACTAGGGAAAGATCTATACTACTGGTTTATAATGGTTTATAACAGTCTTGACAACTGTTGAGGCCCATGATACATTACATATACAGTTTTCAAATCGCTTTCAAAGTGTTATATCCTGCTCAGTGTAGATCTGGCCTAGATCTTTGGTCTAATCCATGGGGAGCGGCCATGGCCCAGTGATAGAGCACCTGTTTTGCATGCAGAAGATCACAGGTTCAATCCCCACTTTCTCCAGGTAGTGCTAGGAAAGAATCCAGGCTAAACCCCTGGAGAACCATTGCTGCCAGTCAGTGTCGACAATACTGGGCTAGGTGGACCAAAGGTCTGACACAGGATAAGGCAACTTCAGGTGTGCCTATGACTCTTATGTTCTTGACCTGCAAATGGCTGAGTTTCTGAAGTTCAACAGTGGAGAACAGGAACTTAGAGGTCAATAATATGGAAGGTCTGTGTTGAATGCTAGCCTAGAATAGTGGCTAGGAGAGATGAGGTTGAGGATCCAATCCAGCCTTCCCCAACCAGATGTGTTGGACTGCAATTCCCATAATTCCCAGGCACATGGAGTCCAACGCATCTGGAGCGCCTCATTTAAAAAACAAAACATCCACCTCAATGAATTCACTGTCACCATAGTGAGATCCTGGAGTTCATAAGAACATGAAGAAATCCTCTGCTGGATCAGACCAAAGGTCCGACCCACTCCGACCCACTCCGGCACCTGGTTGATTGATTTGTAGGAATTTATACCTCACTTCTCAACGTGCTGCTTCCCAGGGTGGCTAATGAAACGGTAAAATTACAACAGGGCCTCATTAAGATGGAAACAGAAACACACCAGAATTTAAGAGAGCGGTAGGAAAAGCAATCCAAGCAGATGCCACACCAAAGCTTACAAGTGGGGCGTTAAGACGATAGACCTCACCTGCTGCTTGACTGGTGCATGCATGCCCAGCAACTGGTACTCAGCACCACACTGTGTGTCAAAGTTTGGAAGGCCAATATAGCAGTGTTATATAGGAACAGGGCCAATGTGGTGTACTGCTTAGAGATTTGTGCTGGGACTCATAAGTTATAAGCATTGGAAGCTGTCTTCCAATGTTTGAAAGGGTCCGTGGCTTTGCATGCAGAAAGTTGCAGGTTCGATCCTCTCCTTCTCAAGGGAGAGCTAGGAAAAACTCCTGCCTGAAACACTGGGGAATGGCTGCCAGTCAGTATCGACAATACTGGGCTAAATGAATCAGTGGTCTGACTCTATATAAGGCAGCTTCAATGTGCCTATACTGAGGCAGACCCTTGGTCCATCTAGCCCAGTATTGTCAACACCGGTTGGCAGCGTCTCTCAAGGGATTCAGGCAGGATTCCTTCCTAGTCCTACCTGTATGTGCCAGTGGTTGAACCTGGGACCTTCTGCTTGAAAAGAAGGTGCTGTGCCCCTGAGTTATGGCCTCACCGTCAAAACTGGGTGCCTCTGACCATGTGCAAAGTGCTTTCGCTAAAGAAGCTGATTTACAGGGAGCCAGAGCCGTGGTCCATCTAGGTTGGAAATGTCCTGTTTGGCAGCCGCTGTTCAAGTTTTCAGGCAGGCATCTTTCCCTGGAGATGCCGGGAATTGAACCTGTGAGCTTTTGCACACAAAACATGCGCTCTGTGAACCACAGTACAATGACAGTGATCTCAATTCACTGGGACTCATGTAGCCAAAACAGAATCACCCCTACCCCAAAAACCCAGCCCAGTGTGGACTGAGCATGCTAAGTGGGCTGAGCGTTGGTGAATTAATGGAGAGTAGGGGTGGAAAATGGTGATGTGGATGGGATGGACTAATGACTGGAATCGTGACTGCAAGCACTCCATACTGCAACATTTTGCTGCAGATCCCTCCCACTTGTCGTGTCTCCTAGCCATTGATAGGCCCCTCCACCTCCATTAATGTGGATATTTAATTCTCTTTGGAAGCCACCATCACCACACACTGTGGCAGCAAATTCCATTAATGATATAGTGTGTGAAGAGTTGATTCATTGCTTGCCAGTCATTTTCGTTGGGTCACCTACAATTCTAACTCAGTCAGACTTACCTGTGGGTGGGATGCTCCCCAGGTCTGGTGTTGTGGCAGAGAGTGAAAAAAAGGGGATCCTATTTACTTGAGGTGTATAGGGGCATTGGAAATTTAAATGCCCTCCCACTAACCCCCACCAACTCCCTGCTCATAGAAAGCTAGCTTGTTAAGAAGGGCATACCTTGCTTAAGGTTCTATGAAGGGGAGGTGGGGGGGAGAAGAATTTATTTGTTTATTATTTATTTTATTTGTACCAAAAACCGACATTGAAGGCAGCTTACAGACCCAATTAAAATGGATTAAAACAATACAATAAAACACAATAAACACCAAATCCTTCAGCTCCCCCCCCCCCCAATCTGCAACATGACGTGGTCCATTCCAGGAAAGCTTTAGCCCTTAATGTTCAACTTCATCGATAAAGGCTATAGTCCCGATCATGTAATATAAGAAAAGCCATGCAGGATCAGACTAAGGCTCCATCTAGTACAACTTGGCCAACCAGCTGCCCATGGGAAATTCACAAGCAGGACATGAGTGCAGCAGCACCCTCCTGCCCATGTTCCCCAGCAACTGCTGTGCATAGGCCTACTGCCTCTGCTGCTGGAAGTAGCATAGAGCCATGAGGACTAGTAGCCATTGATAGCCTTCTCCTCCAGGAATTCATCCAACCCCCTTTTAAAGCCATCCACATTGGTAGCCATAGTTTAACTAAGTGCTGTGTGAAGAAGTCCTTCCTTTGGTCTGTTTCATTAGGTGGTCATAGAATCATAGAATAGTAGAGTTGGAAGGGGCCTTTAAGGCCATTGAGTCCAACCCCCTGCTCAGTGCAGGAATCCACCCTAAAGCATCCCTGACAGGTGGTTGTCCTGCTGCCTCTTGAAGGTCTCTAGTGTGGGAGATCACGACCTCCCAAGATTATTGATTCCATTGTCGTACTGCTCTAACAGTCAGGCCCTCCTCTGCGTGACAACCTTTAAAGTCCTGGATTCTAATATCATGTGTGAGACTTACCAAAATGAAATTAGTGTCTGAATCCTGAGGTGAGAGAGTGGATTGGGCCACATTAGACTGCAGATGACATTTGGGGGGGGGGGGGGGAGGAGAGTATAAACCAACAAACAAACCCTAACAACGTTAGTATACCAAAGGGCCAAACAAACCCTAACAACGCTAGTATACCAAAGGGACAAATACACCTTGCTCTACTAGATTTCTACTTGCAGGGAGGGTTTAATAAACGTGGGAGAGCCTCAAATTTTTTTGACCACCACTATCACCTGGATAGCCCTGCCTCCCCGCTCCTCCTTCTCTATTGCACACGTACAGATCTCACTTACCTACTTACTTACTTACTTACTTACCCTCCCCTCCCCTCCCCTCCCCTCCCCACCCCACCCCACCGTCCCCTCAGCATACTGGACAGCCACTGGTTGGAACGGTGCAGGCAGGGAAGAGTTAAAAGGGCCGGCGATCCACCCTCCTCCTGGATCCCGCTCTCCGATTGGCTGAGGCTGCGACCAGGGGGGCGTGGCCGGGGGTTGGCCGCCGTTTGCCGCAAGAAAAGGGGGCAAGACGCGTGTCTGCGAGTGCGCGCGTGTGTATCGGTGACGCTGGGTGAGATGCGAGACGCCGGTCCGCCTGCAGCGGCGCTCCCTTGCAAAGCCTCTGCTGAGCCCCGGATCGTCGCCCGGGTCCTCTTTGGCTTCTGATTTTCTTTTTTTCGGGAAAGGAGTGAAAAACTCGGTGTTTTATTTTTTATTTTTAATTACGTATAACCTCCCCCCTCTCTACGATCTCATTCCCCCCTCTGGGGGGGGGGGGCTTCCCTTTTGCCTTTTACCCCAAAAGAGGATTTAAAACCAGGACGTCTCCGGGCTGAAGCTGCCTCCAAGAAGATCCACCGCCGCTGCGTTCCTGCAAAGAGTAAGGACGGAGGGGGAGGAGAGACCAATTTCCTATGCCCCCCCGGAGGGATCGGGGCCACTAGGGGGCGAGGGGGAGGAGAGGGGGGGCGGCAGGGTGGAGAGCGGGGTGCGTTGCACCGCTGTGCAAAATTGCACACGGCTTCTGAGGGAGGGATGCATGCCCGGGGGTGGGGTACGGATCCTTGCCATTGAAATGTGTTGCACGGTGGAAAATTGTCATCCTGAGGAGGGGGCTGGGGGGGGGGGCGAAGAGAAGCCTTGCAGCCTCTTGCAATATATATATATATATATATATATATATATATAGGGCATCCTTCATGTTGGATAGACCGTTCTAGGTAGATAGGTGTCTGCGATGCTTTTTATCTGGGAGATGGAGAAGAGCCAGTGCACCTGAGTTGTTTTGGGAGCATTTCTTTGAAAGGGAAACCTTCCTCTTATGTACCTGGGGAAGGAGGGGGAAAAAACAACCTTTCCTCTCCCCCCCCCCCTCGCCCCCCTCTTGGGCAATGTCGAGTGTCGGGAAAAAAATGATGCGGCCACCCATTGATAAAGGAGGGGGGGAGTACAACCATAACCCCCCTGGCAGGTAATCGGTGGTGGTTGATGTCAGGGTTGGGTGATTTTTCTTTTGGGGGTTGTGTGCGTGCGTGCGTGTGTGTGTGTGTGTCGGATTTATTTATTTATTTGGGAGAGGTGATGTCATAGATGGGGTGTCATCCGGAGCGTGAGGTGAGGTGCTGGCGTTTGGGTGATGAGCAGGGGACAGTCTCCTTTTAAGGCTGAGCAAAGATGCAGAAATGGGGAGAAAGAGGGAGAGAGAGAAACTAGCTAAAGAATGCTTTCTATCGTTCTTTTTTCTTTTTTTTAAAAAACTAAATAAATTGTTGCTAACATTTTCTGCACAGCAGGAACGAATATAAACTCTCCCTTTTGTCGATGTGGTAGCTTGTGCCGTTGAACCGAGAGATTAGAGGTCCCTTCTCCAGCAATTTTTAAAAGAAGGAATCCTGTTTGCTTCTTGTAGCCTCCCCGGATCATTCCCCCCCCCCCCCACACACACACACAGATCCTTTTATATATACATGGATGCCTATTTATGATAAAGTCTTTATTTGCTGTGCATTGGTCACTATGCTTCACAGAGATCCCTGCTCTCTCTGTCTCTGTCTCTCTTCTTGTTTTTTAGCCTGGCACCTTTATTTTAAGGGGGTTGCTTCTCATTTTACTCCAGCTCCATTGTTGATTGGCCTTTTATTTCAGATCCAGTGGCTTTGGCAGAGCCTTTATTTTGGACATCAACATCTGCTCTCTGTAGCCATAGCTTCCCCAACTCCCATGGCTGCTGGGCTTCCCTAAAAGAGAGAGAGAGGCAGAGAGATATGTATCCTATATCTTACAGAGCTCTGAGTCATCCTTTCTGAATTACCCACCCATTGCCCCCGCCAGGACGACCATCAGCCTCTTCCACTCAGGAGAGCCACCTGACAGCTGCCATTGTGTTGACTTGTACCCAGGGACGGTCAGAAGGGGCATGAATTCCACCAAAATATCAAGGTGGGAAACAGGGGAAGGCGGCTTGCTGTGCCAACGCATTTCTTTACCGATCATCTTTGGGGCTGGCCCGCTGGATAACTGGGTCATCCTGCGTCGAAATATATACATTTCCTGAAGCTTGATGTCTAATCTGAGCTGCTTTAGCAAGGATCTTTTCTTTTTTTTTGCCAGCTTCCTAGAAGAGAGCTGATAACTGCAGTGCAGCAGACACAGGAGAGCAAACAGTCTCTTTTTCTCCCATCTCTGCTGGCCCTTGCTATTGGGCCCTCACACTTATTTTCACGCTGGCTCGGTTGTGCATGATGTAAGCACGCTGGCAGGGACAGACGCTGTCCCGTTTCACCCGCAAGCCAAACCGTTGCACTAGGTTGAACTGAATTGCTCGCTGCAGCGCTTCTCTGATAGCTTCTAGTTTTCTGGCATAACGGGAGGGAGGGAGGGATGGGGAGAGAGAGAGAGAGAAGATCCCTCCTGAGTAAGCTGCTAGCAGAAATTGTCATGCATCCTATTGGTCCACAGTGCAGCTGTGCCGTGCGAGGGTTTCACTGTCCGTGCAGGCGAGGCGGCCTTTCATCAAGAAGTCTCCCTGTGGGGTGGGAGGGGTGGGGGTGTTTTTCTCTTGCTGCCACAAAGGCTTCCCGCACCCATGTCTGGGGTTTAGGGGAGGGTGTTAGGCTTTGTATTCATCCTTATCCTGATGCTCAGATTCGTACCTCTGGATGTATGAGATAGAGAACAGCTCAGGAAGGTGTCATCGCTGGGAAGTCATAGAATCATAGATTAGTAGAATTGGAAGGAGCCTATAAGGCCATCAGGTCCAACCCCCTGCTCAATGCAGGAATCCATCTTAAAGCATCCCTGACAGATAGCTGTCCAGCTGCATCTTGAAGGCCTCTAGTTTGGGAGAGCCTACCACCTCCCTAGGTCATTGGTTCCATTGTCATACTGCTCTAACAGTCACGAAGTTTTTCCTAGTGTCCAGCCGGAATCTGGCTTCCTGTAACTTGAGCCCTTTATTCCATGTCCTGCATTCTGGGTTGACCGAGAAGAGATCTTGGCCCTCCTCTGAGTGACAACCTTTCAAGTACTTGAAGAGTGCTATCATGTTTCCCCTCAGTCTTCTCTTCTCCAGGCTAAACATGCCCAGTTCTTTCAGTCTCTCCTCATAGGGCTTTGTTTCCAGACCCCTGATCATCCTCGTTGCCCTCCTCTGAACCCTCTCCAGTTTGTCTGCATCCTTCTTGAAGTGTGGTGCCCAGAACTGGATGCAATACTCAAGATGGGGCCTAACTAGTGCCAAATAGAGGGGAACCAGTACCTTGTGCGATTTGGAAGCTATACTTCCACGAATACAGCCAAAAGTAGCATTTGTTGTTGTTTTTTTTGCAGCCACATTGCACTGTTGGCTCATATTCATCTTGTGATCTACAACAATTCCAAGATCCTTCTCGCTTGTCGTATTGCTGAGCCAAGTATCCCCCATCTTGTAACTGTGCATTTGGTTTCTTTTTCCTAGGTGTAGAACTTGGCATTTATCCCTATTAAATTTAATTCTGTTGTTTTCAGCCCACGGTTCCAGCCTATCAAGATCACTTTGAAGTTTGTTTCTGTCTTCCAGGGTATTAGCGATCCCACCCAATATTGTGTCATTTGCAGATTTGATAAGCATTCCCTCCACCTCCTTATACAAGTCATTAATAAAAATGTTGAAGAGCACTGGGCCCAGGACTGAGCCCTGCGGTACCCCGCTCGTTACCTCCGCCCAGTGTGAAAAGGTACCATTGATAAGCATTCTTTGAGTCTATAGCCAACTGCGGATGCACCGAAGTCATTCCTGCATTGTGCAAAGCACCCCAGGCAGTGCCATGATGGGGTCACACAAGTGACCCATTTAGCTCAGTGGCCAGATAGGTGCCCCCAAAGTGGGCCACATCAGAGCATGAAGGTCACATGGCCATGTGCTGTTAATTTCCAAAGTGGGATAAATACCTGGTGCACGGCCTTCACATAGAGGAGAGTGTTCTGGCATGGAGGCTAGAAGCCATTGTTAGCTCCCCATGTGTTTATTAAAATCTTCCAATAATAATAATAATAATAATAATAATAATAATTTATAACCCGCCTCTCCCTCCGGATCGAGGCGGGGAACAACAACAATATAAAACACAAGAATCACAAAACAGTTAAAATTTTAAAAACAAGAAAAAATACATCATTAAAAACATCTTAAAATTCATCTGGATAGGCCTGCCGGAAGAGAGCAGTCTTCATGACTCTCTTTAACATACCTGTTGTCCAACATGACATACTCTGGCAATTGGTTCCGAAAATGACTTTCTCCTCCCACCCCCTTTGCCCACAGCATGATGCCTTTTAAAACTGTTACGGTCCATTTCAGCGCATGTCCTTGAATCTTTTCGTTTTGAACAAATAACTTCTTCCGTTCGCTGTAGCCATATTTGATATCATGTTGTCAATGCACATGGCCTGGCTCTCAAACAGCGGCGGAGACAGAGGGAAGGGAAGGCAATAGTAATAGTAATAGGGAAGTAATGAGATCGAATGTAATCACGTCTATTTGGGAGCAATCTCTATGCTGACACTGGGTCACATGTGTTTTTATGTTATGTTAAGCAGAAGTCTGGCATGGGAGAGGGGGGTGTTCTTAACTCTTCCCCTTATGCCAAGAGGAGGGAGGGGAGGGCGCATGCTTTTCATTTGGGCGCACTTCCCGGGACATCCAGTTAAAAGGGTTGGGCATCAGACCTCAATTTGTGACCTTGGAGCACAGCTCCTAGGAGACAATAACAGGCTAGATCTAACTTGATTCAAGGGAGCTTCATATATGTTCATAAAAAAAGCAAAGATAGGCGTGCTGGTCCCTGAGCAGGGGAAATATCCACACTTGGGCAAAAATGTGCCAGCTTACGAGTTCTCCAGAACTAAGTGGTACAGAGGTAGGGGAAGAATCAGAAACCCACCCACCCAACCTAAAATTACATCTAAACCTAATTAAAAACAAAAAGTTGAACATTAAACCTAAAATTAAAGCCACCTGTGATTGATCTCTGGCTTTGCTAGTATAAGGAGTGCCATCCTCTGCATTTCTGATCTAAGCTGGATTGGGAACCTGCGTGTTTCGCCCAAGGCAGATCAGAGTTGCAGACAGTCTTTGCGTTTTCAGAGATGGAGGTCCGCCATTGCTCCTGCTTCCCAAAATGCATTGCTAGGGGGTAATTTGATACCTGCAACACCTACTACTGACTAATGGCGCAGTCCTATGTTCCCTGGAGAGCATCCCAGGGACCAGAGCCAGCCCTACCATTAGCCAGAGTGAATCAATCGCCTCAGGCAGCAGATGCTGGGAGGTGGTGGCAAGGAGTTGGAGGAACGAGCTGTAAGCTGTGCAGCCTGCTTTGCAGCCCTTAAAGTAGCCTGCAGCCTTCAGGGGCAGTGGAGGATACTTCTCCTGTCTGAACCTTCGGGCGTAGAGGGAGGGGGGACGATCCCGGACGTACCTGCTTCTGGGATCGTCGCTCGGATCCAAACAGGAAGTGTGATGTCCCAGGAGGAAGGAGGAATGGCACTCCGTCACGCCTGCCATTTTGGGTTTGTTGTTTTTTAAAGGCATAGGGAGCGTCATGCGGCGGAACAGGTATGGAACCCCCACCCACCCCAGCCATCCTGGGGATGGCGGAATTGCCGTGCGGCTCCGTGCCCTTTTCATGACCCGGGATGGTGGAAACATCAGGATATCTGCGGTTTCCACTGTCCTGGGCTTTTCCCAGGGTCGTCCCTGAGTCATCCCCAGTTGCCCCCGAGATGCCTTGTGCGTCATTTGGACACACAGGGACGACCCAGGGAAAAATCTGTGGTATAGTAAGGGCCACTGTCTCAGTATCAGTGTTGAAGATAGATCCATCTGCCAGTCCAGTTGGCTTTTGTACATGGAAGTGGAGAGGGCGCCATCTTGTCTTTCGCCTCAGGCAGCAAAAGGTCTTGGAGCCATAGGATTTTTCAAATTTCCCCTTTCCAAAGCTGTAGGTACTGCTACTACTTTGGGGGGGGGGGGTGGAGACGGACTTCGAGATCCGATCTCTCCTCCCGCGTAGCCTCTGCAAAAGGAACGGCCACACCTACTTTCCGAGGTTGCGAAAGCAGCCTCGGATAACCTCATAAAGGTCGAAAAAGGGGGCATTCCAGTAGCAAGCGGGGAGAGGACCAGCCAGGATAAGCAGCCTTCTCTAGCTTCTCCAGATCCCCGACAGTGTGATTGCTTTAGTCAGGCTCAGGGTCCTGTCTAAAGGAAAATTTCATAAAAGGAGGATGGAGAGGCAAAAATTGTCTCTGTTTTTCCTCCCGGCCTGTCGGCAGCAGCCCAGCAGGGCGCTGGATGCCCAGAAGCCTCTGAGGTCAGAGACTTCATTCTAACAGGCAAGAACCAGATGGAAGGAACTGAATTCTTTCAGTTTGCAATTTCCATTTTGAGCCTGGGTATATTCCAAACTGCAGACTTCATTGGCCACCATATCTGGCCAAGTATTTGGTCTTTCTATTTCACCCCTTTCTCCCCCCCCCCTGCTTTTTGTACCCTCTCACCTGATGAAGAGTTCTGGAGGACTCAGAAGCTTGTACGTTTTTGTGAAATTTTGGTTGGCCCTAATACAATTGCCCCATGTTGGTTGGACAGAATATTGCCCAAGCGTGGGTCGGAGATGATCATCCGCACGCAAGCGCATGCACACACCCAGCCGCCAGTGGTCTTCTGTTTTCGCTTGCAGCCAACGCGGCTGCATCTCGTAAAATAAAGAAAGTTGTGTGTAGCTTAGCCCTCTAGGGTTTGCTCTATTTAGGGATGTCAACTACAGCTGACTTCACACATGCCTTGCTAAGCGTTTTTGAGCCTTCCTCCTACTGCTGGTTTGTATGTGTGAAAGATGAATGCAGTTTTTAAATGTGCTCTCGTCAGGTTTTTAAATAAATTGTCAATCCTCTTCCAATCATGGCCATCTATTGCAATCTCAGCCTTGCCACATCTTTTGTGCCACCTGTGAACAGGTGCTTTCTATCGGGGGTGACTTTTTAGTCCTTTGCTGTTCTTCCCCTGGAGTTTCTACAAGTGTGGGCACAACCTTTTCCACATTTTAACCTCCCACCCCGCCTGTTTCATACTTTTAGCAGGAATTCCATACCTCATTCGTCTTCCTTTTCCATGATCAATCACAAGCCGAATATGAGTCAGCAATGTGATAGAGCTGTAAAAAGTGGAAAATACAATTTGAGGTTGCATCGATAAAATGCACTTTCAAGATTCATGGGAAATAATAGTTCCACTCTACTGTGTGCTGGTCAAACCTCAGCTCAAATACTGTGTCCAGTTCTGGACACCATGCTTTAAGAAGGATTCAGGTAAGTTTGAACAAATTCAGAGAAAGGTAAAAGATGGTCAGGGGAGTAAGAAATGAGGCCCTGTGAGCCAAGATTGAAGGGATTGGGTATGTTTAGCCTTGAGAAGAGAAGACTGAGGGGGGATAAAATAGCACCTTTCAAGTACCTAAAGGGTTTTCACACCTGAAGAGGACTGCCCATGGCTGCCTCTACAAGAGAGGTTTAAAGCTCTTTCAAGGTGCTTAAAAAAATTTACCTCTACAAGAATGGAGCGCAATTCGGGCGTAGAGGCGCGTTATCTCTCCGATTATGCGCATTATCGAATGTGCGTTAAATCGCGAGTTTTATTTTGCTCCGGCCGTTAAAGCGCATTTTGACTATGTGAACAAGCGTTTATGTGCATTAACTACTTGTAAAGCGCATTTTGGTCATCCGTTAATGCGCTTCACCGCCTCTTGCCGCCTCTCGTGCAGAGGTATTAGGTGTAAATGCGCTTCAGCGATTATGCGCATAATCGCCTAACCGGGCGCAAAAGCGAATCCTTGTAGAGGGGACCCAAGACACTTCCTAAGGGACAAAGCAGTCAGACCATGGACCCAGCTGCCTAGGTTGGTGCTGGACTCTCTGTCACTGGAGGTGTTCAAGCAGAGACTGGCCGGCCATCTGTCAGGGATGCTTTAAACTGGATTCCCGGACTGAACCTAAAATTTATGGCCTCAATGGCCCCTTCTGTGATTCAATGACAGTTGGCATCTAAGGTCCCCTCTACAAGAATTCGGCTTGACGCCCAGTTGTCCGATTATGCACATCTTCTCATGATTGCTTTTACGCCTAATCCCCATACATGGGAGGCGGTGAAGCGCATTATCGCTTGTATGAAACGCGCTTTAAAGGTGTTTAATGCAGAGAATCGCTTGTTTACATGGTCATAAGGCGCTTTAACTCCCACGATAAATTAAAACTCGCCATTTAACGCGCATTCGATAATGCGCATAATCGGACAGAAAAAGCGCCTCAACCCCCGATTTGCGCTCCGCTCTTGTAGAGGTTAAATTGGTAATGCGCTTTGAAAGAGCTTTAAATCACTCTTGTAGAGGCACCTTAAGACAATATTGTGAACCGCTAATGGATTTTACTATGTTCAGTGCTGTATAAATGCCACAAATAAATAAATATATATAAATAAGACGAGGCTGCTTTCTTCACCCACTTCTTTAGGATCCAGTGAAACTAACTCGACTCAGGTTGGGAAGAAAGCCTTGTCACTGTTCCCCAGGCCACCAGCCTCCAGATGTATTTGACTCAAACTCCGGCCATCCCAATGGCTCCCACTGGCTGGATAATAGAAGTTGTAGTCCAACACATCTGGAAGGAGCTGGGTTTGAGAAGTCTGCTGACAGGAGTGCTGAGTTAGATGGACCGGTATCCTGGCCTCATAGAAGGCAGCATTTTATTTTCTTGATCTTTTTTAGTTTTATGGTGAGACTAGATGTTTCTACACCTCAGACTCTGGGCATGTTTAGCCTGGAGAGGTGAAGACTGAGGGGACACATGATAGCACTCTTCAAAACTTGAAAGATTGTCACACAGAGGAGGGCCAGGTTCTGTTCTCGATCATCCCAGAGTGCAGGACACGCAATAACAGGCTCAAGTTACAGGAAGCCAGATTCTGACTGGTCATTAGGAAAAATGTCCTGACTGTTAGAGCAGTATGACAATGGAACCAATTACCTAGGGAGGTTGTGGGCTCTCCCACACTAGAGGCCTTAAAGAGGCAGCTGGACAGCCATCCCAGGGATGCTTTAAGGTGGATTCCTGCATTGAGCAGGGGGTTGGACTCGATGGCCTTAGAGGCCCCTTCCAACTCTAGTATTCTATGCTTCTATAATAGGCTGACCATATGAAAAGGAGGACAGGGCTCATGTCACTTTAACAGTTGTAGAGAAGAAGGAATTTCAGCTGGCATCATTTGTATGCAATTCGTACCTGGTGAAATTCCCTCTTCATTACAACAGTTAAAGTTGCAGGGGCCCTGCCTTCTTTTGTATCTGGTCACTCTAGTATAGTGCCTGCAACTTTAATTGTTGTGATGAAGAGAGGATTTCACCAGGAACTAATTGCATACAAATGACACCGGCTGAAATTCCCTTTTCTCTGCAACTGTTAAAAGTTACATGAGCCCTGTCCTCCTTTTCATATGGCCAGTCTATTCTATAAGGCAAATTCAGTTGCTTTTACTAGAATTTAAATCACATGCAGCCTGTGGCGATTCGGTCAAGCACACATTGTAGCAGGCGCAGGATTGGCCGCCCCTGGTGTCGCACACGTTTGTGAAGTGCTGCAGCAGAGGTGGCCATCTTCTTCTCAAGAAGCTGTTCTGTTCTCCATCCAGCCTTCCACTTGGTCAGAGTGAGTGGTCAGGGTACATTTTAAAGACAGATTTAAGGAGAGCCATGCTGGATCAGACCAAAGGCCTGTCTAGTCCAGTATTCTGTTCCCACGGTGGCCAAACAGATATGCCCACAAGCAAGACATGATGCCAACAGCGCCCTCCCACTCATATTCCCCAGCGTACTGCCTCTGATACTGGAGGTAATATATCACCATCATGACTAATAGCCATTGATAAGGTTATCTTCCATGAATTTGTCTTATCCTCCTTTTAAATCCATCCAAGCTGGTGGCCATCACTACATTCTGGGGTAGTGAATTCCATAATGTCATTATGCACAACGTTAAGGATAGGGATGTGCGATGCTGAGAATTCGGTTCCATTTAAGCTTGATGGTACTCCTCTGTGTTTCCGCTCCAGTAAGTGGTGTGGCGGATCCTCCCCCTCCCCAATTCTGGAATTGTTTTTCAGATTGTTTTTTCAGGTCCTGCAATATGTGCCAATGGTAATTTGCATAAATTGGCTTTTTTATGGGGGGGGGGATCTTGAAATTTGTGCAAATGTGGTCATAATTTTCTCTTTAATTATTGGAGATTGTGCGCAAGTGCACGCCATCGGAAGAGGTATATTCCCCTCTTGTCAATATTCTTGTCAGTTTTATCCTGTAGGCAAACTACTACTTTCAAAGACCTTGTCAATTTCATCCTCTACTTCCAGGTTTCTGGCCCAAAGGGGACAGGGTTTAATTTTTTTAAAAAAAATTGAATCCATGTATTAGATCAACTCACAACAGATCAAATCCTTACTAGCAGGGGGAAATACAACGATATCCGCCAGTATGTAACTTTGAAAATCCATCAGGTTTTCACCTCCCAAATGGAATTATCATACATCCAAGGAAAGAAGGAATTTCTTTGAACTATCTTGAAACTTCCACCATTCAGCTTCATGGGATTACAATAATAATAATAATAATAATAATAATAATAATAATAATAATAATTCTTACCTGCATCTCACCTTTGGATAGAGACGGGGAACAACATTAGTACAATACAATATAGATCAAATACATAAAGTTAATTAAAAGAGTATAGAAAACAATCAAAACATCTTAAAATTCTTGGGTTAATATTCATCTGTGTAGGCCTGTCGGAAGTGGTTAGTCTTTATAGCTGTTTTAAACTCGGAGTGAGTGTTAAGTTGACGAGTCTCCTCCGGCAGGCCATTCCAGAGTCTGGGGGCGTCAGAAGAAAAGGTCCTCCAGGTAACAGTTGTCAGCCTAGTTTTGGCTGACTGAAGTAAGTTCTTCCCAGAGGACCTGAGTGTGCAGGGCGGATTGTATGGGGGAAGGCGATCCCGCAGGTGACCTGGACCCAAATCATGTAGGGCTTTAAAAGTAATGACCAACATTTTGTACTTTGCCCGGAAATTAATTGTCAGCCAGTGATCTTAACGTTGTTGTAATATGCTCCCCTCTAGGTGTACCGGTGACTAACCTGGCTGCCATATTTTGAACTAGTTGAAGTTTCCAGACTAGGCACAAAGGTAGCCCTATGTACAGCACATTTCAGAAGTCAAGCCTTGAGGTTACCAACTCATGCACTACCGTCTTTAGGTCTTCCAACTCTAGGAAGGGGTGCAGCTGGCGCAACAGCCGAAGCTGATAATAGGCATTCCTGGCCATCGCATCTACCTGGGCTGTCATTTGGAGCGATGGATTCAGGAGCACCCCCAAGCTGCGAACGCAGTCTTTCAGGGGGGAGTGTAGCCCCGTTATGAGAAGGGGAGAAAAGAATGATAAAGTGTGAAATATCAGTATTCCTTACAACTTGAAAAATGTTTTTGTTTTTCTGACATGACTTATTTTTGTATTATTCAGAATTACTTTTAGGCCACCTTTAAGGGTAGAACCCCGTCAGGGTAGTGCGTAGGCAAACTTCTTGCTGCACCTTGAAAATCAGGGTAGGTTGCAAGGAGCCAGGTAGAAATGCTTCTGGGGCAGTTGCATTAGAAAACTGACACTTAGCAATGCCAGTGTTTATTGAGAGTCAGATTCTGTGCATGGCAGTGAGTTCATACAATGGGCCTACTGTGTGCTTTAGGCCTCTACAGGCAAGGATGTTCCCAGATGGTCTCATCAACTGGCCCTCAAATGTGTGTTTTTTGCGGCCACTTAGCTTCCTTTACATTCTGTCTGATGAAGGGTTCTGTGTAAGTCCTAAGTTTACATATTCTTGTACCAATGTAATGAAAGAATACCACTTTTTCTCACATGTCCAGTCTCGGGCTGTTGTTCATGCTGGCTGGGCTGCCTTTTATTGTCTTGTGTAGTTGGCCCTTCTTCCCTTGCTCAGTTTGAAATATAGCCTTGTGAAAAATTTCATAGCAAACAAGGACATCGTGCGTCTCTGTCATCTTTTCCTCCCTAATGGATTTTATGTGCTAAAGAAAAAGATGCACATAAGAGTGGGGAAAACATGGGAAGGATCTGAAAGGAACATAAGAACACAAGAAGTGCCATGCTGGATCAGACTGAGGGTCCATCTAGTCCAGCACTCTGTTCACACAGTGGCCAACCAGCTGTCGACCAGCGACCCACAAGCAGGACATGGTGCAACAACATCCTCCCACCCATGTTCCCCAGCAACTGGTGCACACAGGCTCACTGCCTCTGATACTGGAGGGAGCACACAGCCGTCAGGGCTAGTAGCCATTGATAGCCTTCTCCTCCAGGAATTTATCCAATCCACTTTTAAAGCCATCCAAATTGGTGGCCATCACTACATCTTGTGGTAGTGAATTCCATACTTTAACTACGCGCTGTGTGAAGAACTTCCTTTTATCTGTCCTGGATCTCCCACCAATCAGCTTCATGGGATGACCCCACTGGGTTCTAGTATTTTGAGAGAGGGAGAAAAATGTCTCCCTATCCGCATTCTCCACACCAGGCATAATTTGGTACACCTCTAACAGGTCTCCCCTTAGCCTCCGGTTTTCCAAGCTAAACAATCCCAGCTGTTGTAGCCTTCCCTCATAGGGGAGATGCTCCAGCCCCTGGATCATTCGAGTTGCCCTTTTCTGCACTTTTTTTTTTGGGGGGGGGGGGAATCTCTAGTAAAATTCTATGAGTGAAGCTTGACGTTAGTGCCGTAGGAGCTTCATCTCAAAGCACTTGAAGCCTCTAGAACATTCCCCTGGTTTGATTTTTGGGTTGAGAAAATAGTGATTTCAACTGGGAAGGAATACATCAAGAAAAACTTTCTAGTTGTGACAATTTCGAGAGAACGTAGTCAAAAAAGCAACTGTGGCATTGGATGGATGCGGCCTTTAGTCCGCAAAGGCTCATGTCAGCCTTCTCCAACCTGGTGTTTTCCAGATGTGTTGGACTAAAACTCCATCATCCCCAGCCAGCATGGTCAGATGATAGGAGTTGTAGTCCAAAACATCTAGAGGGCACCCGGTTGGGAAAAGTTAGTCTGGTGGTTCCTTGACAGTGGAGAATTCTGGGAGTTATAGGGCTTTTTTTTTTACTGTCTAAACACGCATAGGATTGCGCCCTAAAGCAGGAATCTGGCTGGATCCAGTAAAGAATCTCCCTCCGCCTTTTCTTTTAATTGCTTGATGATTGGAGTTAGCTGGCAGTGAATATGCAGCACTTAAAGAAGCTTTTGGAGTGGAATTTTAGCGGCAGATTAAAAGATTATTAAGAAGCCAGGCTGGATTTTGTACCATACTTCCCAGTCAAAGCTATTTAGAGAAGGATTTTTTTGGTCGTCTTCTGCTGTCCAGGCTGACCTTAATGTTAGCTTGAAAATGAACATGACAACGAGAATCCAAAATGGGAGAGGTGAGGGGCTGGCGTTTCAGGCCTGGCTGACATTCGACTGTCTGATGCCAACTTTGCGAAGAAGGAACAGAACACACACAGACAGAGACAGCGAGTGTAAAGCTAGCACTGCCGTCTTGGCTAGGAAGACAACCTGTGCATTTAACAGTGCCCGACAGGCAGAAGTTGAACAGGTGCAACCTCCCCCAACATGCAGGTGCAACTCCTAGGGGAAGGTGACACCTTTTGAATTTGTGCCTGTCTATGTCTTATGCGGTTGTCTAAAAGCACAGAAGCCTTGTTGGGTCGCAAGGGGCGGGGAGGAAATAGAACCACCTTATGTGGACAAGGGCTTTAAAGAGTGACTAAAGCAACTTTCTTTAACTTGGTGCCCTCCAGGTGTTTTGGACTACAACCCCTATCAGCCCCAGCCAACATGACTCATGATCAGGGATGCATAGAGTTGTTGTTCAACATCTGGAAGGCATCGGGTTGGGAAGGCTGCTCTAAAGACAAAATTGCAGTGCCACATCTCCTGAGCAAGGGCAACTCAAATGATCAAGGGGCTGGAATATCGTCCTTATGAGGGAAGGTCACAACAGCTGGGATTGTTCAGCTTGGAATAAAAACAAGTAAAAGGAGACCTGATAGAGGTGTACAAACTTATGCATGGTGTGGAAAATGTGGATAGGGAGACATTTTTCTCCCTCTCCCATAATACTAGAACCCAATGGGGAAGGGGGGGTGCCCCACATAACATGTTCCAACTCCCCCGTTGTGTGAATGTGGGCTACCATGGAGTTGAGTAAAATCCATTGTGATGTTTGATTGACAGTTCCTCCGCCCTCTCTCCTCCCCCCGGTCCTCCTGATGGTATTGCATCAGCCATTGCTGCAAAAAAAAATCCTGGTGGCTCTCCTAGAGCGGCATTCCCTCCTTTTGCTGCTCTTTCCAGGGAACTCTGTAGCCAGTGGGGAAAGGCAACGCAACACAACAGGTAACTCCGCAGAGCCTGCCACGCAACACGCAACACAACGGTTGTGCAGGAGCTCTCCTCTGCACAGCGCGGATATTCTGCGTGGAGTGTTTTCCCAAAAAAACCTCCCACCATTGCGAGGAGTTTTCCCACCAGACAACACATTTCTCAACAGTGGTTTAAAAACTCCACTGTGGAATTCTAAAACCACCATTGAGAAACGTGTTATCTGAACTGAGCCATGGGGTGATTTGCCAGCTTTTATGCAGTAGAATCCAGAACCCAGTCATCCCATGAAGCTGGTTAGTGGTAGATTTAGGGCAGAATGAAGTACTTCTTCACACAGCGCAGAGTTAAACTGCGGAATTTGCTGCCATAAGAGGTACTGCTGGCCACCAATTTGGATGGCGTAAAAAGGGGATTAGACACATTGGTGGAGGAGAAGGCTATCAATAGCTATTAGTCCTGATGGATATATGCTGTCTCCAGTATCCGAGGCAGTAAGCCCATATACATCAGTTGCTGGGGAACATGAGCTTTAGGGTGCTGTTACACTCATGTCCTGCTTGTGGGTTTCCCACGACCAGATGGTGGGCCACTGTGTGAACAGAATGCTGGACTAGATGGACCTTTGGCCTCATCCAACAGGGCTCCTATGTTCCTGTGCTGGGGGATTGTGTGCAGTAGCGTTCCAGTTCATCCATCTGCTTCTGGCCACTGTGGTCCACACTGTGATAAGAGCAGAGCCCACACCATGTAGTCATGTGATCCACCGGGCAAACAACCCTTTTCATCACCATCTGTTCCAGTCTGGAGAAGTGTGTGATGGCGCCCTTAATACCAAACAATGAGTCTGCATTATCCCTCTGCAGTGTTTGGACAACAAAATCCTTGTGCCTGTGCAGGAGAAACAGGAAGTGAAACTAATTAGGCTTTCATTCCCAGACGGGAACATCTGCCATAGTTTCGGAGGCTGGGGTGTTGCTACAGTTAAAAGGAGGGCGGAGGTTGGGTAGGCTGAGCCCCTATTTTGCATGCAGAAGGTCCCAGATTCCATCCATGGCATCTCCAGTTAGGGCAGGAAAAGCTCCTGCCTGAAACCCTGGAGAGCTGCTGCCAGGCAGTGTCGACAATACTGGCGTAGTTGGGCCAAGGATATGGCTCAGTATAAAGCAGCTTCCCGTGGTCCTAGGGAGGGTTGCCCGTCCAATAACGACATTTGGCAGGGTGGAAAATTTGTGGCCCGCCAAATGTCATTAAACTACAATGTCCATCGTACCTCACCGTGGGCTATGCTAGCTAGGGCTGATGGGAGTTGAAGTTCAATAACGTCCGGATCAGTGGCAGCTGGCCACTCTGACGTCAGCTGGGAAGTGAATCAGCTCCAGGTTTTAGGCCTAATCTACACCAGCCATTTATTCCTGAATGATATCGAGGACATCCCCTACCGGGCCACATGACGTTCACCTACTCTCACGGTGATCTTGGGCCGACCCCTCAGTTATTCAGGAATATGGCTGACTGGATTTTTCATGGCTTTTCCGGCGGTCTCGCTACAATCCCGACATCCGCATCCGGTGTGCCTTCCCTTCTTGAAGCTGTTGCTGTTTGGCTCGCCAAACAGGCAACCTGCGGTCAGGGGCAGGTCCAGCGGTTTTGGGCATTGGCCTCTGTCATTTTCAGCACATTGTTTAATTGGTTATTGGCATGTTTTGGCGCCAAGAGTGGAGTTTTTTTTTTAACACAAACAATCGCTGGACTTCGTTTCCCCCCCACGTCGCTCCGATTTTGCGTTCCTGCGCATCCCTAACAATTCATAAAAAAACCATAAAAGACCCGTAGCCCCGTCATCTGCCTAGTCCCGCCCACTTCCCCTGGTCCACAAGTGGAACTGCCGTCCCGGAGCACACATTCTCCCGCAACGGCTCTCCTTCGCTGGCGGGAAGCTTCCCTCACATGTGCCCCGTGAGGGATAGACGCAGAAGCGGGAAACCTTGCGATCGCCCCTCCTCCCTCTCGAAAGGGCTTTAGGTGTAGATGAGCCCTTAGTCAGAACCAGTCGGAGCTCTAAAGGAGCTCTCCAAGGTGTTACCAGCGTGGGCTACTAAACTGCGACCGCGCTAATGGGACGAACAATAGAACTCTAAAATGAAAGCTATCCTGGCTTCCAGAACAGTTTGTGTACTTGCCTTGGGATTGTTCGGGTCAGTAATGCATCATGGTGTTGGCATGTGTCCCGACAACGCTGTGGTTTCTGTCTTGTGGCTTGCCCCTTCAATCCTTTTCCGGGAACCTTGTTCAGTTCTCATACTTGATTCTCTTTCCCGTACTTCTCTCACTGGATGTGTTCTGGGAACCGATTGCCCCATAAGGAGTTTTCCCTTGAATTTCAATCAAACCCTTCAGCCCATCCCACAGGCTGGGGGTGGGTGGGGAGGGAACAACCTGGTGCCCCCAGATGTGTTGGACTACAACTCCTAGCATTCCTGCCCAGCAGGATAGTGAGTACTGCAGGCTGGGGTGATGGGAATTGTAGTCCAACGCATCTGGAGGGCACCAGGTGGGGAATGATGGGAAAAACGGACAGGCAGAAACAGCACAGAGAGGGCCACCGTGGGCTTCCAGGTGCAGTGTGGCTCTTGACAGCGACCAGTTATGCCACCCCCTGGCACCAGCCCTGTCCCACCAGTTTGACTGCTCTGCTGTCCACCTCTCTTCACTGGGATCTATCTGCTATGACAGTGGATTTCAACATTCTAGCCTCGGAGAACACTTTCTACCTGTAGAGAAACCCTGTGTGTTGCAGGATGTTCGTGGAAGGCATGTTCTAATTCAAGGTGTAGCGGTAGGCCTCCAGCCAGAGCACAGGCCTCATGGGGGCAAAGAGAATCGCCAGAAATGGAAAACAACTGATATATTTCCCTTTTTACTCTTCTGTTGCGATTTGCTGCTGAAATTCGGAGGCAAGCAATCCGCTTTCCCCCCTCCGCTGATGAATTTGACCGTGCAGCACCTGGAGGGCAGCCCACAGTGGCATTGCTCATCCTGCCAACCAGTAAGCCCAGGCTGCATCGCTCCCCTCCCGACCTCCCGTCCCTTGAAAGGCCATGTGCATGCGCTCCTAGCCTGTGCCACTGTCTTCAAAGGTCGCGTTTCAGTCTAGAGGCACTGGAATGGTCATGTGGCCGTATGTCACGTGGGCTGGTCACATGGCCATCACAGCGGAGTGCCTGTCGGCCTGAAACGCTATTTTCCTTTTGAAATAAAGACAAACAGGCGACTGGGAACCTACAACTCTCCTGTTAAAACAGCTCCGCTGTCTTCTGGTTTGTTTCTGGGCACAATTCAAAATGGTGGTTATCACCTATAAAGACCTATATGGCTCGGGTCCAGGTTATCTGAAAGACCGTATTCTCCCGTACGAGCCTGCCCATCCCCTGAGGTCTTCAGGGGAGGCCCTTCTCTCAGTCCCACCACCATCACAGGCATGCCTGGTGGGAACGCAGGAGAGGGCCTTCTTGGTGGCTGCCCCGGGGCTCTGGAACTCCCTTCCCATGAAAGTTAGACTGGCTCCCTCCTTGGAGTGCCTTCGGAGGCAGGCTAAAACTTTTCTGTTTCAGCAGACCTTTGGGGAGTAGTTTGGATCTCTGTTGATTTGTTTATATCTTGGGTTTTTTTTATTATTATTTGCATTTAAAATGATTTAAAATGTTTTAAATATTTTACTGTTGTACTATGTTTAATTATATTTTTTAATTTTTGTATCTATCTGTTTTTAACCGTACATGTTTAAATTTGTAAGCCACCTTGAGTCCAAGTGCTGGGGAAAAGGCGGGAAATAATAATAATAATAATAATAATAATAATAATAATAATAGTAATAATAGGAAGATGAAAGGCGATTTTCTAAGCAATAAGAACTTTAGAAAAGTTCCTTTTCTGTTTGGAAGTATTGAGGGAAAAGATACGCAGGCCGTGCTGGCGCTCATAATCAATCTCAACGTGAATAACGAAGATCGCTGGATAGCCATCCAACTTTGGTATCCATACAAGCATCACGAACAAGCATCACGACTTCCGATCTGCCTCATTTTGAGTTTCGCCAGCATTGGCAGCGATAACCTTCTGAGGGACTCAGAGGTTCCTAGGAATTCAACTTTAAAAACATTGTGATAAAGAGAAATATAAGTTTGTGTACTCCAGCCCATGTTGATCCATCTAATCCGCTGCTAAGGGTCCAACCCCCCTCTGACTTTTTGTGCTTTTTAAGTCTTTTTTTCTTGGCGGTGTTATATAATCCCTTTTGGGATGAGGTTGCGCAGTAGAAAGACCTTCATTGCCAGCTTCTGCAGCCTATTTCTGCCTTCCACCACCCTGCCCCCTTCCTCGTTCACTGTCTCTCTCATCTTTTTTTCCCTTCGGGCCATCTAAGGACTGCCCTTGGAAGCCTACACGTACAAAGTCCGGAGATGTTTGCGGAGAGAGATGAGGTTAAAAAGACCTGACGTCTTGGCGAGGCACCTCACAACATTGTCTCTGGAAGAGCCAGCGGAGGAGGCTCGCAGGCGACCTTTGCCTGGCAGGACAGGCCATCCGGCCCCGCCAGCACAGCAGCCCGTACTGCCGCGGAGAGGGCTTTTGTGAAGGAGAAAGCGAGCAAAATAGAGATGTCGGGCACACTGCCAGCTTGGCGGCCAACAGCAAAGCGGAGGGGGTTGGTTGTTTCATTGTTTATGATTAGATTTCAATTATGCTCCGTTTTGGATCCGGAGCGAGGGCTTCTGTTTGTCACTGTGGTGGCTCCGTGGCTTGCATGGGGACATCTGGCGCGGGGCTTAGAACAGGCAGATGGAAAGAGGGTGGACGCGGTTGGCCTTGGTTGCAAGGTGAGGAAAGAATGTCCGCCGTACTCTCCTGGTAAGAGGCAGGGATCACCATAGCTGACATAGTTGGATCCAAATTTTGGGTGGCAGCCCCTGGCTGCCAATCCCAGAACAGGTGAAATGTGCCATCTTTACCGTCTATATATGTATTTGCAGAGTCAAAACTGCTTTCAGGGAATCGTTTTGAGGCATTCGCTACAAGCATGCGAAAGTAAAGCACAGAACATGTAGATTTGCAGAGAAATATTGTGGGGGGTTTGCGGGGGGAGGGAGGGACAGTTTAATCTCAATATAAATATAGTAAATAGAGAGAGGGGATAGGGGGAAACCCTCGGGCATCAGTCTCTGCAACCTCCATATCTCTAGTCTGGGATTGCTCTGGATTCACTTGATGGAAAACAGCCCTCCCGTCATTGACTTGGTTGCTGAAACGTTACGGAACGTTAAAGAACATTTCAATGTCTCTGTTGTTTTTTTATAATGGAACCTCCAGCACATAAGGCCTAGGGGGCTGTGCGCTGCTGGCCCAAAGGCATTTGGCAGAGAGAAATGAGCTGGTGGCATAATGTATCTGAGACTAGGACATGTGTAGGTGGATATTGTGTGTGAGCCAGTGAAATGGGAATAGGTACAACCCTGGCCCACTTGGCTCCTCAATTCAGCCTACAAAGTCTCTGGGGTTCCGTCAGGGGGTGGGAGCTTGGCCTCTAAGCCTCACCCGCTAGAGGAATCTCCTATGGAGGGAATCCCTGCTGTTAAGGATATAAGAACATAAGAAGAATCCTGTTGTATCAGACCAAAGGTTCATCTAGTCCAACATCACACAGTGGCCAACCAGCTGCCAATGGGAAACCCACAAGCAGGACACCCTCCAACCAATGCTCTCTAGCAACTGATGCACGTGAGCATACTGCCTCTGTTACTGGAGGTATCAGGACGAATAGCCATTGATAGCCTTCTCCTCCAGGAATTTGTCCAATCCCTTTTTAAAGTCATCCAAATGAATGCCCACCTCTATCTCCTGTGGTAGCAAATTCCATAGTTTGACTCTGCGCTGTGTGAAGAAGTCTGTCCTGAATCTCCCATCAGCTTTATGGGATGACCCCATTGGGTTCTAGTATTATGAGAGAGGGAGAAAAATATCTCCCTGTCCACTTTCATCACTCCGTGCATTTTATACACTTCTATCATGTCTCCCCTTAGCCTCCATTTTGTCTCCAAGCTAAGCAATCCCAGCTGTTGTACCTTCCCTCATAGGAGTGTTTCTTCAGCCCCTTGATCATTTTAGTTGCCCTTTTCTGTGATTTCCACTCTGAAAGTACACAAGCTCCCTCTGGGTTGAGGACCTGGCAGGACAACTTATGGTTGGACAACCAGCACAGAATTCAATGGTGTTGATGGACCGCCTAGGGATCACATATGGTGTTCATATCTGGGCTCCAAGGAAAGCTGTATGTGAAGAGGTATTTATTCAAGGTGGCCTGGGACCCGGTAGAATATCCAGCATAATTGTCCCTTACCTTGAACCCTTTTGGGACAGAGTAGACTCGAAGGCCATCGAAAGACCAAATGTCTTGCATCCTTTTCTTCTTCTTCTTCTCTCTCTCTCTCTCTCCCTCCGTATCATAAATCAGTCTCCTCTCCACTTCGTTGATTTGTAGCTTTATTAGAACATTTGCAGGCTGGGAGTTTATGGGCTGTGTGTAGTGTCCTCTGATGATTTCATGTTGTCCAACATTGCCTTCTGTTCTCCTGGAGCAGATTTTGGAGGGGGCGAAGTTGCACATGCTCAGTGTAGCCGCTCATCGACATCCTGCTCATTTCCCTCTTTCTTTCTTGTCCTTCGTCGAACTATTCTTGGAACTAGCTAGGCACTTCCTAGTGTGGGACTCCATGTTCTATTGCTTGGGGCACTTTGTTCATCTGGGCCATGCGTCTTAATTGGTGCTTAGCTTCAGAACACAAGAGTATGCTTTTTTATTTGTTTGTTTTTTCTTCCGTGAAAATTTATTTTATTTTGAAATAAAGTTTTTTTAAAAAATAAATAAATAAATAAAGGCAACAGAAAAAGCACAAGCATAAAAATATAGCAAGATCACTGAAAGAAGGAAACTCACAGATTCGTAGCCGATTCCCAATAAGCTTTTGTTGATCAGCTAGAGTAAAACAGCCTAAAGCAGAAGTTCAGTGTGTGCGTTAGTCAGGAAAACTTGTTTGCAACTGGACTTGGCTGCAATTGGACGAAATGTTTGAATGGCTTCCACATAGGAAATAAATGGAAACCATGGTGTTGTAATAGCTTGCTTAAAACTAGGGTTCCTTGCTTGCTGCAGTAAGTTTATGCACCATCATAGTTTCTGGAATTTTATCTACTCACTACACTTTAGTTGGTTGCTTTAGAGACTTCTAATTATGTGCTGTACATGACTTTTCGGTTGAATACAATTGATTAAGAAAGTCTAAACACATGAATCCAGGGTCATTGATTCAAAATTAGGGCTGTGCACGGATCCAGATACGGACCCCAAATCTGAAGTGGATCGGGGTGATCTGGACCTCCCAGATCCGAACCGGATCGGGGAAGGTCCAGTTCGTTCCGGATCAGATCGTTCCAGATCGATCTGGAGATCTGGGGCCCATTGCCCTTCCAGGTCCCTGGGTGCCAGCTGCACAGCTAGCACCCAGGGATGCCAGGCCGGTGATGAGTCCATTGGACTCACCGCCCTCCCCCCACTCTCCCTGCATACCTGCTGCCTCCTCGTTGCCACCGCCACCACCCACCACTGCCACTGCTTCCTCTCTACTGAGAACCAGGCCTTGCGGCCTGGTTCTCAGTAGAGAGAAAGCAGCGGTAGCAGCGGATGGCGAAGGTTCTCTGCTGAGAATCAGGCCATGAGGCCTGGTTCTGAATAGAGAGAAAGCAGCAGCAGCAGCGGATGGCGGCGGTGGCGAGGAGGCAGCAGGTAAGCAGGGAAAGTAGTGGGGAGGGCAGTGAGTCCTTTTCCCCATGGACTTGCAAGTCTATGGGGAAAAGGAAGGTCTCTGGATCTCGATCCGGAGACCCAGATCCAAATCCGTTTCTGGATCAGATTGGGGGGCTGTGCACAGCCCTATTCAAAATGATGTAGTAGCATAGATTTAGGAGTTACCAGTGGTCTAATGTGGACAAATTCCCGACAGTAGTCCGCAATCATGACTATTGAACTGCTGGATGCCCTGCTCTGTTTCTTCCCCTGCCCTACATGTATAGGAAGTGACTGTGGCTACTCAGTACACTGGGAAAGCTACTCTGTATATGCTCAGGGGATCTCTCTTCATTCTTTCTCCTTTTTTATTCTCCAAGGCCCAGGAAAAGCTGTTGTGTTTTGCTTTATCTAGGGTGCATGCCATTGACCTTGGCCAATGGCAAGGCCTGGTGCCCAGCTCTTTGTGTAAATGGTACGCCCCACATTCAAAAGAGGATCCTGGGCAGATGTGGGAAAGATTCCTTAGAAAGCTGAATTAAAGCACACTGCCCTGTTAAATCAGGCGCTTAATTTAAAGGCCACTGCTTTTGTGAATCTGGCACTACAGAGATGCAATGTAGGGTGTCGTAATATTGCTCTGAATACAGTCTGCCTCTAGGTTGTGCTTGTGTTTGGAGGATGACGGTACTGTTGGAAGTAAGCGAGGACGGCTCCGGCTTGTTGCTGCTTGTCCGGCATGGGTGCTTAGGAGACTTTGGGCCTGTTCTGTGACACTTTTCATAGTTCTCCACTTTCCTCGTTCAGTTTCAGCTCTAGAGCCTAACACAGTAGACTTGATTTGGAAAAACATCCCTCCTAAAATGGCCAATCTCAGCAATGCGGTGCTTTGTTTCATTTTTTAAAATTTATTTTATCCTGCTTAGGGGATGGTGCCTTGTCTAAATTAAGACCATAAGAAGAGCCCAGAAGCTGGATCAGACCAAGGGTCCATCTAGTCCAGCGTTCTGTTTACACAGTGACCGGCCAGCTGTCGAGCAGGGACCCACCAGCAGGCCACAGTGGATCAGCACCCTCCCACCCACGTTCCCCAGCAACCGGTAGACATAGGTATACAGCCTCTGATGCGGGAGGTAGCACCTAGCCATCAGGTCTAGTAGCCATTGATAGCCTTCTCCTCCAGGAATTTTTCTAACCCCCTTTTGAAGCCATCTAAATTGGTGCCTGTGGCGATACCCCACATTTCTGTCGCCTTGGGTACGTGGGGGTTAGTGTGTTTGGAGAGTGCGACATGTTGGACTGAGTGGGTGTGGCTGGTGATGCTGGAAAAGGGAGTGGGGAGGAGTATCTATTGTGTGAGAGAGTAGTTTGGAGTGTGTTGGTTGGGTGGAGGGTAGTTAGGTTGAAAGTTAGATGTGTTTAGCTGTGTGTTCTTGTCAGGAGTGTGTGAAGAGTAAATAAATAGAAAGTTTTAAGGATTTAGGATTATTATTAAGATTATTGGAATTATTAAGAATAGGCAGGATTTAAATTGAATTTGAAAGAACTGTAAACAACAATAAACATTTTCTTTTATTTTTGCTACCACAGACCATGTGTCAGCTTGGCTTTGTCACCTGCTCTATTAGTTTATAAGGAAACACATTACCTTAAACCTTCAGCCAATAAAATCACAGAAGAACCTTTCAAAACCTCAGTACCTTTCCCCCTCTGCTATAAGGGAAAGGTGGTGTTTCCTATACCCTTCCTTCAGGTGTTTAAGTGGTGGTGCTTAGCCTGAGAGGGGTGTGCTCATCTAGGCCTGGTGTTTGAGACTGTGGCGGTACAGGGCCCATCACCACATCCTGTGGTAGTGAATTTCATAGTTTTAATTATGTGCTGTGTGAAGAAGTCTTTCCTTTTATTTGTCCTGAATCTCCCACCAATCAGCTTCATGGGATTGATCCCTTTGGGTTCTAGTTGCCTGCTCAGCATCGGGCGCTTGGCTGCAGTGCCTCTATGCCCTCTGCGTGTGAAGATGTCATTGTGGGAGCGGCTTCAGAGGGCGCCACTTTCCCCTCGCCATTTGTGGCTGGAGTTGCAGACTATTGAACTCTCGAGTCCATAAGAATGTAAGAAGAGCCCTGCTGGATCAGGTCAAGGGTCCATCTAGCCCAGCATTCTGTTCACACCGTGGCTAACCAGCTGTCGACCAAGAATCCACAAGCAGGACATGGTGCAACAGCACCCTCCCATCCATCTTCCCCAGCAACTGATGTACAAAGGCTTAGCGCCCACTGGAATCACACAGCCATCACAGCCAGTAGCCATTGATAGCCTTCTCCTCCAAGAATTTGTCTAACCCCCTTTTAAAGCCATCCAAATTGGTAGCCATCGCTATGTCTTGTAGTAGCAAATTCCATAGTTTAACTATGTGCTGTGTGACAAAGTACTTTCTTTTATCTGTCCTGAATCCCCCAACAATCAGCTACATGGGATGACCCCACTGGGTTCTTACATTTTGCGAGGGGGAGAAAAATTTCTCCCTGTCCACATTCTCCACACCATGCATAAGTTTGTACACCTTTTTTCCAAGCTAAGCAATCTCAGCTGTTGTAACCTTCCCTCATAAGGGCGATATTCCAGCCCCTTGATCATTCTAGTTGCCCTTTCCTGCACTTTTTCCAACTCTATAATATCTTTTTTTAGGTGTGGCGACGAGAACTCTACGCAGTATTCCAAGTGTGGTTGCACCATAGATTTGTATAAAGGCAGTATGAGACTGGCAGTTTTATTCTCAATTCAGTTTTCTAATAATGCCTAACGTGGAGTTTGACAAGAGCTGAACACGCATCTTTTCCATCTTTTAGCCGCTACGTTGCACTAGCTGAGGCCTCATCTACAAGAATTCAGCTTTATGCCTGGTTAGCCGATTATGCGCATATTCGCTGAAGCGCTTTATCGGAAATGCTTGTATGCAGGAGGTAATTGAGCACTCAACAGGTGACCTTACCGGTTGTTTCAAATGCGCTTTACAGGTAGTTAATGCGGAGAATCGCTTGTTCACATAGGCAAAATGCGCTTTAACGGCCGGAGCAAAATAAAACTCGCTATTTAACACGCATTCGATAATGCGCATAATCGGAGAGAAAATGCGCCTCTACGCCCGATTTGCGCTCCGTTCTTGTAGAGGTAATTTTTTTAATGCGCCTTGAAAGAGCTTTAAATTCCTCTTGTAGAGGCAGCCTCAGACTTTGGGTCCCTGCCTCTTTATGCTGAACCGCTCTAGCATCTGCCCTGTCTGTTGACAGAGTCACTTCATTTGAGTTGATCTTGTTTGCTCATTAGCTGATTGTAGCAATTTGGAATGAATTACTCTACGATGACAGAAAGTTCAACTAAATCTCTGGTGGCCGGGAAGGAGAAAATGTCAGCCGTCTTTGTTTCTAGCTTGGGTTACAATTAAGCCCCCAAACTTAGAAAACGCTCTACAGGCCATAATAACATCGGGGTGGGGGGTGTAAATGCAAAGATGGCACCAACACACACAGGTTTGAGCACACTTTTGCATATACTTTATTTATAGAATTTTATGAGTCACAGTTTCTCCTCACCGGGAATCTTCAAAGTGAATTGGCAGCATTTAAAACAACCCCCCCCCCCCCCCCGTGGCCTAAAAACAGTAAAACAAATGGCAACAGCAGAAATCCAGCAAAGGTCAGCAGAAATCAACAAGAACCAGCCAATGCTATAATAATTAATAAAATAAATTGAGAGCAGTTCTCTAGGTGATGTATAGGTAAATTAACAATATTAAATGCAAACCAACAATAAAACAGTGATTTTTTTAAAGCAAATTACAAAGCCAGGAAAAAAACCATAGCAAAGTGCAAAAACAATGCAGTACATAATAAAACCAAAGTAGACCCCAGGTGACGTGCTCTGGGTCTGGGGAGGCAATTCTATAAGTGGGGCATGACCATGGAAAAGACGCCCTCTCTGGTTACCAGCCTCACCTTGTTTGGTGGGGAGACCCCAATATCAATATAACATGATATCAGCAATTGCCAGCAGATTATGCCAAACTCCACCCCCATCAGTCAGCCATTTTGTAACTGATAGGCCTCAGATATTTTCAGCTCTCTCAAGTGGGCCATCGGGGTAGAAAGTCTGAGAATACCTGCTTTAGAGCAAGGGAGAGGTCATTTTTTTGAGACCGTGACCTTCAGAGATACATTTGGTGGCATCATGAGAGAGGGCCTTCTTGGTAGCTGCCCCCAGGTTGTGGCTCTCCCTATTGAGGGAGTCTAGGTTTGCTTCCTCTCTGCTGTCTGGGGAAGGACATTTTATTCAAGCAGGCCTTTGGTCAGTTGGGTTGTGTGCTGTTTTTATCATAGTGTAGAAGAGTTGAAAAGAGACTATAAGGCCATCAAGTCCAACCCCCTGCTCAATGCAGGAATCCACCTTAAAGCATCCCTGACAGATGGCTGTCCAGCTGCATCTTGAAGACCTTTAGGGTGGGAGAGTCCACAACCTCCCTAGGTCATGGGTTCCATTGTCGTACTGCTCTAATAGTCAGGAAGCTTTTCCTGATGTCCAGCCGGAATCTGGCTTCCTGTAACTAGAGCCCATTATTCCGTGTCCTGCATTCTGAGTTGATCGAGAAGAGATCTTGGCCCTCCTCCCTGTGACAACCTTTCAAGTCTTTGAAGAGTGCTGTCATGTCTTCCCTCAATCTTCTCTTCTCCAGGCTGAACATGCCCAGTTCTTTCAGTCTCTCCTCATAGGGCTTTGTTTCCAGACCCCTGATCATCCTCGTTGCCCTCCTCTGAACACGCTCCAGGTTGTCCACAGCTTTTTATTTCGTTATTCTTGTTTTTCTAATTGTGCTTTTTAAAATATATTTGTTCCATGATTGTTTTAATCCAGTTTTTCTTTATCTATGATTGTAAGATGCCTAGATTGCCATTTTCTTCCTAGAAAGGTGGGATACAAATCAGACCAATCAACAATAAATAAATAAAACACAGGAGGGGATTGGCACCTTTCAAAGTGAATAAAGGCATTGAAGCCATATCTGAAATCCCATGGTCAGCTTCTAAAGACAAATTGATATAAGACTAGGGTGTCAGTAGTGTGGGAAACCTTGTCTTATGGACATAAAAGGAGGTGTTGTGGAGTGTTGCTTTCCAAAGTGGCCTTTGTTTTTCATTTTCCCTCACTGAAAACAAAAAGGAAGCCCAAGAGATGTGTTGGAGAGTATTTCAGGGCATTCATTTATTTATTTATTGGGGGAGGGTGGAAGCGCTGAGCCTCGAAGCTTTACGTGTGAGAACCGAAGCTGGGTTTAAGCTGAAAATAGCTGCCGGGGAGTGTGATGGGTTTGTGTTGTCTTCGGTGTGAGTTGTTAATGCTTTTCAAAATCCTTTTTGCATTGGCTTTGTGGGTTCTTCTCCACCGCAAGGCTGACAGAGCTGTGGTTTAGCAGCATTTCACTGCGTCTTGTCACATTTGCATCAGTGCGCGTTAAAAATTGCGACGCTCCAGCTACTAAGAGTTTAAAATCTGTGTTGGCCTTGGCGGGAACGGCGGGGGAGGGAGGAATATAGGGCAACCGCTTTAAATAAAAGCCGGTTGGGTTTTTCCCCTCAAAGCTCTCCAAATCCAGATGTGCCCACCGACCCAAAACAGTTTGGGAACTGTTGGCCATTCCCTCTCCCCAGGAAAAGCTTAGGTTCTGTAGCTCTGTGAGAGGAAGCTAGGGATCTCTACAGGGCTTCAATGCAGTCTGGCCAAACTACATGTCCCAGGATTCTTTGGGGAGAAGCCGGGAGAGAGCGCCTTCTAGTTATGGCACGCCGTTTGTCAAATTGATGTATTTCTTTACAACATTTATATACCGCTCCCCATTCAAGAATTTTAGAGCGGAGGAGAAAAAAACAGAATAAAAAACACATTAAAAGTTCATTTTTTCAAAGAAACAAAGTGCAAATAAAATGCCCTCCCCAAGGAGGTTCACCTGGCGCTAGGTGAAGACCTTTCTTTTCTCCCAGGCATTTTAGAGACTTGGTTTTTAAATTTTGTGGTGGTTCTTATATATCCTGTGCTGTTTGTTATTTTGTCTTGTATTATATTAATATGCTTTGTAATCCACCCAGGGAACGTTGGTTATTGGCTAGATTAAAAATACAATGAAAGAAAGAAAGGCTGAATGTGTCGCCATCCAATTTGGCCCATAAGCTGTGACCACTGCAGACCTAGGAGGTCACAAGACTCTGGGGACGAGGTGGCCAAGTGACAGGCAGCCAGATTCCGGCTGGACATCAGGAAAAACTTCCTGACTGTTAGAGCAATACAACAATGAAACCAGTGACCTAGGGAGGTGGTGGGCTCTCCCACACTAGAGGCCTTCAAGAGGCAGCTGGACAACCATCTGTCAGGGATGCTTTAAGGTGGATTCCTGCATTGAGCAGGGGGTTGGACTTGATGGCATTATAGGCCCCTTCCAACTCTAGCATTCTATGATTCTTTGCACTCCTACATGCTCCGTATTGTTGTACCCATGTGCAGAGAGAACAGGTGCCTTTTGCGTGGGTTTCCTCGCGTGTCAGGAAACTGTACGTGAGCGCTCCTTGTGTAAAGAGAGCCAAGCGAGGCTCACGCCTCACCGTTGTACATTCTGAGCCTGCCTTCCAAGGTGAGTTCGCCGCTCGGCGGAGTCTGTCGGCATTTTACAGCGTTCTTCTGGCTTCACCTCCTACACGCTTCTGAAATGGCAGCTATAGCTGGAGGTGAAAAGTCTCTTGCAAAGTGGTTCTGGAGCACTGGGAATATGAGCTCAGCGTCTCCTAGGCAGCTTCAGTGGAAAAATTATTTACAGAGCCGCTTGAAGAGTCATGGGCTCGTCGGCAGGCTTATCATTTTAGCTGGTTCTTTTTTTCCTGCCGGGAGATGCGGTTCGTTGAAATGTCTCCTTAAGCAGGAAGACGGGCAGAGGGGAGAGGAAATCCTAAGTATTAAAAGGAAAGGAAGCCATTTAACATTTTAAGGAGTGTTTGTTCCACTCTGGAGCACCGTCTCCAGTTCGAGGTGCCAAATTTTAAGGAGAACATTTAACAAACCAGAGCATGTCCATAGGATGCAACCAGGATGGTGCAGAACAGTTGAAAGAGCTGCATATGTTTAGCCTGGAGAAGACACGACTAAGGCAGGGCTTCCCAAGCCCCCCCCCCACCTTGTTGACTACAACTCCCATCAACACTGACCCTGCTGGTTGGGGATGATGAGAGTTGTAATCCTACAACATCTGGGGAGCCAAGCTTGGGCACCACCGGATTAAGTGCCAACACGATAGCAGTCTTCAAAGACCCGAAAAGCTGCCATGCGGAAGATGGGGCAGTCATGTTCTCTGTTCCTCCAGAAGGCAGAACCGGAACCAATGATTTGAGAAGAAGACCTCAGCTAAGCATTAGGAGGAACTGCCTAACAGAAATGTGATGAGATTTGAATCAATCCCGAACCAGTTTTTTAGGTTTGGCTGATTGCTCAAAGTTGTTTTTAGATGTTTGTTGTGTATATTTATCTGCTGTATGGTTTTTATGGTTTTAGATTTTGTATATCATTTTGAAAGTTTTAATCTGTTGCAAACCGCCCAGAGAGATTCAGCTATGGGGCAGTATATAAATAGTAATAATAATAATAATAATAATAATAATAATAATAATGGAACAGATTGTCTTGGGAAGTGCAAGCTTTCTTTCGTTTGAGCTCATCTGTCAGTGATTGCAGATTTCTGCACTGAGTAGGGAGTTGGGCTAGATGCAGGAAGGATAGTCAAGAACTATTTTCCATGGCCGGAGAAATTGGGTATAAGTTACAGCTATCTAGATTTCAATTAAATATAAGGGAAAACTTCCTGACGGTAGGATCTGCACATGCGTGGAACAGGGGGCTCTCCATTTCTGGAGGCTTTTAAGAAGAGGCTGGACAACCACCTCTCATGGATGGTGGAATTGGTTTTCCTGCACGTTGCAGCGGGTTGGACTAGATGATCCTTATGGTCCCTTCCAACTCCACAATTCTATAATGTAAACCGCCCAGAGAGCTTCAGCTGTGGGGCAGTATACAAATGCAAGAAAATAAATAAATAAATGATTCTATGAATTTTGTTTGTTTTAAAACTTTGCCTAAAAATCCATAAGCATTTTATCCACATTTCTCCCAATGCAAGCATTTTTTTTCTAATATACTCATTATGTTGCCTAATATATGCAGCATAATTTAAAAATAAAAATAAAAATTGGAGAACTCCATGGCAAAATTTTGAAAAGCGAGAATTTTGAAGGATAACTGAAGTTTTGGTTTACGTACTGGGTGAATTTGCATTATAAGGTGAACTGAATGATTTTCTCCCCTACCCAACACTCAGCCTTGGCATTTTGTCTAGTTCGTTCACCAGTAATCCACCTTTCCCCATCTAGCCAGAGATGGGATTCCTTTTTCAAATCAGCTGTTGCGAGGTCTGTCTCAGGATATTCATTTTTCCTGCTCTTCAGATGATGTTCATAGCAGCTATTGGTAAGCAGGAGATCTATTCTGCACTTTGCAAATAAATTTGTGGCCCTGGGTTGGGAAAACCTAGTTCTAATCCAATGATCCTAACTGCCAGAAAATGTTGCCTGACATTCCAGTTCTGTGTTACCTCTCCCAGCATGTGGCAGCCCTTCTGGTCTGTTGATTTCAGAATAGTGATTTGGGGACAGTAGGAATAGTGAATTGCAGAAGCACAGGAGTGGTTATTCTCGAAAACTAAAAATAATTTTTAAAGCACTATTTTTGCCCCAGCGGAATTTTTTTTAGAAATAATGAGGACTGTGTCATATATTTCCAAGAGAACTTTACAACATTTTTGTTCCTGATAGTTTCTCTAGAGATGCCAGCTGTGGAATAGTCGTGTGTGTGTGTGTTTCTGTAAGTGTGTTGTTGCAGGAGTGTTATGTAATCTGCTGCTGAGATGGGGAAAAATCCTTCTCAGCATTCCTACCACACCTGTTTTGTCAGATTGAAATTGTACTGCTGATTTGAGAGGCAGCTTCTTTTGAAGTCATGAAAGTCTGTGCCCATGTCATGAATTATACCTGAGACAGAATGTCAGCATTTTAAATTGAGACAGAAAGTGGATATCAGTGATCTTTGCTATTTTTCAAGCAGGAGCCATTTTGGCTCCAAGCAGTGCATTTGGGTTTTTTTCTGGAGCATGGAGGTGGGGGGGGGGGGGGCTCCTCTTTTTCATAGAATCATAAAGAATCATAGAATAGTAGAGTTGGAAGGGGCCTATAAAGCCATTGAGTTAGGCTGACCATATGAAAAGGAGGACAGGGCTCATGTAACTTTAACAGTTGTAGAGAAAAGGGAATTTCAGCCAGTGTCATTTGTATGCAATTAGTTCTTGGTGGAATTCCCTCTTCATCACAACAGTTAAAGGTACAGGGGCCCTGCCTTCTTTTGTATATGGTCACTCTAGTATAGTGCCTGCAACTTTAACTGTTGTGATGAAGAGGGAATATCACCAGGAACTAATTGCATACAAATGACACTGGCTGAAATTCCCTTTTCTTTACGACAGTTAAAGTTACATGAGTCCTGTCCTCCTTTTCATATGATCAGCCTAATTGAGTCCAACCCCCTGCTCAATGCAGGAATCCACCTGAAAGCATCCCTGACAGATGGTTGTCCAGCTGCCTCTTGAATGCCTCTAATGTGGGAGAGCCCACCACCTCCCTAGGTCATGGGTTCTATTGTCGTATTGCTCTAACAGTCAGGAAGCTTTTCCTGTTGTCCCGCTGGAATCTGGCTTCCTGTAACTTGAGCCCATTATTCCGTGTCCTGCACTCTGGGTTGATCGTGAAGAGATCCTGGCCCTCTTCTGTGTGACAACCTTTCAAGTATTTGAAGAGTGCTATCATGTCTTCCCTCAATCTTCACTTCTCCAGGCTAAACATGCCCAG
This sequence comes from Anniella stebbinsi, assembly GCA_029215795.1. NCBI lineage: Eukaryota > Metazoa > Chordata > Lepidosauria > Squamata > Anniellidae > Anniella > Anniella stebbinsi. The sequence continues at coordinate 226,531,220 of JARDYH010000004.1, read as the reverse complement.
TTCTTTCAGTCTCTCCTCATAGGACTTTGTTTTCAGACCCCTGATCATCCTTGTTGCCCTCCTCTGAACCCCCTCCAGCTTGTCTGCATCCTTCTTGAAGCATGGTGCCCAGAACTGGACGCAAAACTCAAGATGAGGCCTAACCAGTGCCGAATAGAGGGGAACCAGTACCTCGCGCAATTTGGAAGCTACATGTAATGCAGCCCAAAATAGCATTGGCTCTTTTTTTGCCCCCACATCACATGGTGATGAAAGCAGGGTTGGCACCAGATTCCAGTGGCCCTTGGCATAATGTTGCCAATGGGTTCTCCCCCTCCCCTGCTCAACACCAGACTTCAGTGCCCGCCTGCCATCCATGAGCCAGGTGCTGATACTCCAGTGCTGCTGCCTCCACCGTGTCCCACTGCTCCCAGTCATGTATCTCCTCTTGCTCACCCTAACGAGTTTCCCCAGAGGTGGGAGCCGACTACTCGCCATGTTGGATGAGCCAAAACCCAACGCATAACCTGACATGTGATGGCAGGGTCAAAGTCGACGGAGGCAGAGATAGACCCTTCTGAACCCCTGGGCCCTCGGGAGCTACCCGACCATACCTGGGTGAAGGCTGTAGCTCAGTGATAGAGCGCACGCTTTGCATGCAGAGGGTCCCACGTTCAATCCCTGGTAGGGTGGCCAGATTTTGAGAACCAAAATCCTGGTCCCCCCCGCCGCCCCCCCCAAAACAACCCCCACACCGCGCACCCGTGCACCCGCCCCCCGCCTGCCCCGCATGGCCCGCATGGCCCGCACGGCCCCCCGCCCCCCCGCGCCATGCCGCCAGTCCCCCGCCCACCCTGCCCCGCCAGCCCACCTCGCCCCGCCCGCCCGCACTGCCCGCACACACCCCCGCCCTGCGCCACTCCACCCCGCCCGCACGCCCCCCCTGCCCGTGCCGCGCCGCCAGCCCGCCTCGCCCCGCACACCCACGCCGCCCGCACGCCCCCCTGCCCCGTGCCGCTCCACACGCCCACGCCGCCCGCCCCACGCCGCTCGCGCCGCCCACCCGCCTCGCGCTCCTTACCTGGTGGGGCGTCCGCTTCCCTCCGGTGCTCGGAATCTACTGAGAAACAGGCTTCCTGGCCTGTCTCTCAGTAGCGCGCCGGGTGATGACATCATCACCCAGCTCGCTACTGAGGGACAGGCCGCGAAGCCTGTTTCTCAGTAGATTCAGAGCACCGGAAGGAAGCGGATGCCCCAGCAAGTAAGTGCCTCGCGCCGCCCGCCTCGCACTGCCCGCCCGCCTCCTGCCACCGCCGCGTGACCCCCCCGCCGCCCCGGTTTTCCCCTGCCGCCCCCCGGTTGGCCCGGATCGCCCCAGGTTTCCCGGTTAGGACTGGGAAACCCCAGGCCATCTGGGCACCCTAAATTCCCTGGTATCTCCCACGTAGGGTTGGGGAAGACCCCTACGTGAAACCCTGGAGAGCCGCTGCTAGGCCATAGACAATACTCCACTAGATGGACCAATGGTCTGACTCTGATACAGCATATTGCTATGTAATCGTCTTCAGGAATAGGCGTGTGTTTTGCTATTTTTCTCCATTACTTTGTAAAGTCCTGGCTGGAGAGCCTCAAGCAGCATGGGAAGCACTGGTCAGATTTTTAACCTGATCCCAAGACATGGTCTGAAGGCACATGAGGCAGCCACCTTGCTGAAGCTAAGCAGGTCTGGGTCTGGTCAGTTCTTGGAGAGGAGACTCCCTAGGAAACACATGTAGCTACCTTGAGTTCCACACTGGGAGAAAGGCAAGGATATAAACTAAATAAATAAACAAATACCTCTCTCTCCTGGCATCTCAGCACAAATGAAATGTCATGCTGGAACTCAAAGGGATTGTAGCTTCACCTCTGAAAAGAGCCAGGGTGTCCTAACAGCCATCATTCCCCCATATATGCCCCCCGTGTACTCTGAGATCGCCCTAGAAGGTCTTAAACATTGTTGATATGTCATTGTCATTGTCAATACATGAAATTAAAGCACAGTGATAGCAGTCTGTGCATGCTTTCTCTCTCTCTCCAAGCATACGACAATAAAAGAAAACCTTAAAATGATATCACAAGCTGGACACAGGATAGGGCATTTCTCATTGTAATCAATAGGACTTTAATTGTGTTCCTTGTTTATGTATTCATTATGCTTTCTATTTATTACACCCAATAACCCAACTTCTCTGTGTGGTGTACAATAATTAAAAAATAACATACAAACAATAAAACAATAATTAAAAACAGCACATAATAAAACCAAAATGAAGTCAGCCATAAACAGTAAAAACACAACAGCACAGTAAAACCAGCAGAAAATAAAGGTGCATAGGGCGAAGAGCACTAAAATACTTATTAAAATAATCGGGTGATGAAAACACCACAACATAGGTACCAAGCAAGCTTCTCTGGGGAGGGCATTCCACAGACGGGCTGTCACCATTGAAAAGCCCACTGATCTTAGGGTGTTGTTTTCTTAGGGTGTGAGCAGCTTGGTGTTGTTTTCACCCTCTATTTGATTTTGATCTTTTCATTTTTAAATATTTTCTACACTCTCTACGTGGCTTAATTTTCCCTACCTGGACTTTGCTGAGTTCTATACCCTGGATTCTAGGAGAGATCTCTTTCAACCTTCATCTGGATCCATCATAACCTGGTCTTCAGATCTCTCCTTGTGATCTCTCCTTGGGATAGGTAGCTATACGTTCCTTTTAATCTTTCCCCCTCCCCACCTACACACATACACTGTTCCCTTCCTTTTTCTAAAAGTTTGGACCATATGGTTATAATGTTGAAAGCTTCAAACACTAGGGTGACCATATGAAAAGGAGGACAGGGCTCCTGTATCTTTAACAGTTGTGTAGAGAAGGGAATTTCAGCTGGTATCATTTGTATGCATGCAGCACCTGGTGAAATTCCCTCTTCATCACTGTAGTTAAAGCTGCAGGAGCTATACTAGAGTGACCAGGTACAAAAGCGGGCAGGGCTCCTGCAGCTTTAACTACAGTGATGAAGAGGGAATTTCACCAGGTGCTGCATGCATACAAATGACACCAGCTGAAATTCCCTTCTCTACACAACTGTTAAAAGTTACAGGAGCCCTGTCCTCCTTTTCATATGGTCACCCTAAGCAAATGCCAAAGGGGAAGAATAACCAGTGGGGCTCCCCAGAGCAGTCACCCGCCCTATGGCTTTCCTCAAAGATCCTCAGAAGGTGAGCGAGGGGGGCAGTCTCTATGAAAAAACTCCACTGGCTGTAAAAAGCAGCCTGTGTGCCTCAGACAGGCCAAAATGCCTGACTCTTGGAAGTCCTTCCTTAGAGCATTGTGGGAGGGGGCAGCAGCAGCAGCAACAGTGCAATCTCAATGGGGAGGTAGGTGAGAGATGGGAGAGGCAGTCAGGGCAGGCACGGTAGGGGAAATGCAGCACATGGGAGGTAGAGGGAGACGTGGCACATGAAGCCCCAGCAGGTAAGTGTCTCGCGCCCCCCCGCCCCCCCCACCCGCCCTGCACATCCGTGCCGCCCCCCCACCCCCCACCCGCCCCGCGCTCCTTACCTGCTGCTGCTGGTGCTGGGGCTTCCCTCCGTGCTCGGAATCTACTGAGAAACAGGCTTCCTGGCCTGTCTCTCAGTAACGCGCCGAGTGATGACGTCATCATCCGGCGCGCTACTGAGGGACAGGCCGTGAAGCCTGTTTCTCAGTAGATTCCGAGCACGGAGGGAAGCCCCAGCACCAGCAGCAGCAGGTAAGGAGCACGGGGCGGGCGGGGGGGGGGCGGCGCGGGTGCACGGGGCACTTACCTGCTGGGGCTTCCCTCCGGTGCTCGGAATCTACTGAGAAACAGGCTTCGCGGCCTATCCCTCAGTAGGGACAGACCGTGAAGCCTGTTCCTCAGTAGATTCCGAGCACCCGAGGGAAGCCCCAGCAGGTAAGTGCCCCGCCGCGAGCACCCGCGCCCCCCCCACCTACCGCGAGCACCCGCGCCGCCCCCCCACTCCCCCGCGCCCCCCCCCGCCCCCCCACCCGCCCCCCGCTCCTTACCTGCTGCTGCTGGGGGGGTCCGTTTCCCTCCGTGCTTGGAATCTACTAAGAAACAGGCTTCCTGGCCTGTCTCTCAGCAGTGCGCCGACTGATGATGTCATCACCCGGCGCGCTACTGAGGGACAGGCCGCGAAGCCTGTTTCTCAGTAGATTCCAAGCACCGGAGGGAAACGGACGCCCCAGCCGGTAGGTGCCTCGCGCCGCCAGCCTCGCGCCACCGCCACGTGACCCCCCGCCGCCCCGGTTTGCCCCCGCCGCCCCCCAGTTGGCCCGGCTCGCCCCAGGGCCACCTGGTCACCGTTTTGGGGGGCTAAATTTCCGGATTTGGCCCCCCAAAACGGTTTTTTCCGCCCGGATGTGGATTTGCACCCCATTTCCCTGCCATGTCCGGACAAATCCGGGCGTCTGGTCAGTCTAGCGTTATCTCCGCGATAATGCACATTTTCGAATGCGCGTTAAATCGCGAGTTTTATTTTGCTTGGGCCGTTAAAGCGCATTTTCCCCGTGTGAACAAGCGATTATGCGCATTAACTTCTTGTAAAGCACTTTTTGGACATCTGTTAATGCATTTCGGCGCCTCTCGCAGCCTCCCGTGCAGAGGGATTAGGAGTAAATGCGCGTCTGCGATAATGCGCATAATCGCACAACCGGGCGCAAAAGTGCATCCTTGTAGAGGGGGCCAAAGGGAGACAGATCTGATCCCACACCCCACCAAGAGTACCCCTTTAAATTCAATGAGGTTACTCCCAAGTAAGTGTGTTGCGTGGGATGCAAAGAGTTCTATGAGACTATAAGAACAAGAGCCTTCATTATGCTAGATTAGAGTTGCGCTAGGTTTAAATCCAATGTTATTCTTTTTAATTATTTTTCCTCTGGCTGTTGGTTTGTGCTAATAGTTCCCCATGTGTCTACTCAGAAGTAAGTCCCATTGTGTTCTATGGGGCTTACTCCCCAGTGAGTGTGCTGAGGGTTGCAGACTTACTGGCTCAATTCGGACAACACGATAGTCAATGGTGGGTTGACTAAACCTAACCCTAACCCTAGGGGGTACTCCCCACACAACGTGGTAATAAATAATCAACTGTGGTGTGGATGAGGATCAGCGCTGAGTTGTCTATGGCAGCATTCAGATGACACAATAGTCAAAACAACTGACGATTGTTTCCCCCACACCAGTTGTTTATTGTGTCGTCCGAATTGAGCCACAGTAGATGAAAACAAGACACACACACACACCTTTGCACACAGGCCAGGCAAGGAAGGAGGCGCTCCTTCGATTCAGACGTGTCTGCCATTTAAAGGAGCCAACGGAAACAGCAAGACCATCCGCCTTGTCACCCCTCTCCTCCTGTGTAATGCAGCCCATATCAGTTGCGCCAAAGAACCAGGAAGCACAACGGCCCCTGGTAAACAACGCCATTTCCCTTAATGTAGAGACACTCTAAGCAAAGTATCAATTTTCAAGACAATCTTTCTGGGTCCATTTGTTGAACCAGCTGCCTTTGTGTTTCCCCGCTGGCTTTTGCGCAGTTTTCTTTCCAAGTCCTAAAAGCTTGAAATCCCCCTCTTAAGGCTTCGTTATTGGCAGTCAGAGCTTTAAGCTAAAATATGCTTAATTTTTTTTGTTTTGTTTTTTTGACCTGTCCCTTTTGGCTGCAGCCTCCAACAGCTCCTCCAGAATTGAATCCGGCCATGTGGCTGGCATGGACCCAATGCTCCTGCTCTTTCCGCTTGCTCTGATTGGTAGTAGTTCCTTTCCCATCATCTGCCCCATGATCCTTTTGGGTGGAGGTGCCAGGGATTGGACCTCAAACCACAGGCATTCAAGGCATGGGCTCTCCCACTGAGCTGTGGGTGCTCCCTGCTTCTGAGCACTGCCTCCTCCCTCGTCTTCTGGAGTTGGCTTTGAGAGACTAGCGATCCCAAAACAAAAATATCGCATCTTTTGCATTCTTTGACCATACTTTCACTGCCCTTTATCTTTCTCCTGCAGGGTGAGAAAGGCAAGGCAGACCTGGCCTCCCGGCTCGCTGTTGGCCGCATCAGCAAACTTAGCATGCAACATTCATAAGGGCTGCATTATGCACGTGGGGTTCTGTCGGCCGTGCTACGCTGGAAATCTTGTATTCTCATCAGGGGTTCTTGCTGTCTCGTCAGAGCTTCAAGGAGGAAACGTCCAATGAGGATTTTGTGCATGTTTCTGGTTCTTGTTTTCGTTGCAAGGCTCGGAGGCAATTTGCCGAGTGTCGGCGAGCGAAGACAAAAAAGCACCATTTAAAACTGGAACGGAGATTGCAAACAGGTTCTTTGGCAACTTCTGAAGAGCAATTGGGACTTGTGCTAGATTTGAGATGCAGGGCTATGCAGCCAATAATCGCCATTGGCAATTGGAGTCTTGTGATTGCCCAGCTCTGCATGCTGGGATTATGAAGGAAAAAGTGCTGTTTTCTGGCAATCTAGTGAGTTGGGAGGGGAGGGGCTGATTAGGTAGTCTCAGTACAGTCCCCTCCACAGTGCCTCAAATTCTAGAGCCAGTCCTGGTGAAGAAGAGAGTTAGAGCCCCTTCTTCACTAGGACCAGCTTTTTATCCTGCAACTAACCAGGGCTTCTGCTTCTGGATTCTTTGCAGGATTACGCTCGGCTCCTTACATGGGCTATCTTTATCAATAACTTTTCGTCAAGTTCTATATGTTTCTTTTTACAGCCACTAGATGGTGTTGTGGTTATAGCGGACCTGTGAAATTTCACACAGCCATTAAAGTGGATTAACATTTATTACTGCATTATCCCCGATCTTTTAAAAAGCAGGATAAAGATCAGAAAGCATGAGAGACACCCTGGAGGTTGATGACATCATGTCACAGATCTGCAAACTTCTGTGAGTGACCAATCACAAGTATGCAATAAAAGCTTCATGTAGAAATGCTCTAAGCCTGCTTCCACACTAGGCATTTAGTGTGTGCTCATTCACTCACATTTCACAGGGGGTCTACCCAGCATCATCAACCATGTGTTATCCTCTTGTCTTTCCTCAGAGCTTTCTCCATCTTTTTTTCTTTCCGCAGCAAGCCTGACTCTTTGACAAGGGCAGAAAAGTAGTGTAATCTCCACAGGTGTAGATGTCCTTAGCACAACTCACCTGTCTTTTTTTTTAAAGAGGCATGGCTTTGAAGCCCGTGTTTTGAGATCTTCAGGAAAGGCCCTTCTCTTGGTCCCAACACCATCAAAGTCAGGTTTGGTGACGACACCAAACCTGACAGGGCCTTCTCGGTGGCTCCTCCCAAGCTTTGGAACTCTCTGCTGAGTGAAGCTAGGCTTGCTCCCTCTTTGTTGTCCTCCCACCAGCAGGCAAAGATGGTTTTATTCAGGCATGCCTTTGGCATATAAGCTGGTCTGCTGCTAAAGGTGTTAGGGTTTTTTTTATTGGTCGATGCTGCTCATCTTCTGTTATTGTTTTGTTTCAATTGTGTTTTTAACTTCATTATTTTTAATGCTACATTTTATTTATTTATTTATTTATTTCATTTCTAACCCGCCTCTCCATCTAGATCGAGGCGGGGAACAACACCAAATATAAATATAAAAACAATAAAATAGATAAACCATTAAAACAGATAAAAACAAATACATTATTAAAAACATCTTAAAATTAAACTGGATAGGCCTGCCGGAAGAGAGCAGTCTTCACGGCTTTCTTAAATTCCAGAAGACTGCTAATTTGTTGAATGTCCTCCGGCAGGCCATTCCACAGCCTGGGAGCGGCAGAAGAGAAGGTCCTCTGGGTAACACTCGTCAGCCTAGTTCTGGCTGACTGGAGTAAATTCTTCCCAGAGGACCTGAGGGTGCCTCTACAAGAGGCATTTAAAGCTCTTTCAAGGCGCATTAAAAAAATTACCTCTACAAGAACGGAGCGCAAATCGGGCGTAGAGGCGCGTTATCTCCCTGATTATGCGCATTATCAAATGCGCGTTAAATCGCGAGTTTTATTTTGCTCCGTCCGTTAAAGCGCATTTTGACTGTGTGAATAAGTGCTTATACGCATTAACTACTTGTAAAGCGCATTTTGGACATCTGTTAATGCACTTCGCCGCCTCTTGCCGCCTCTCGTGCAGAGGGATTAGCCGTAAATGCGCTTCTGCGATTATGCGCATAATCGCCTAACCAGGCGCAAAAGCGAATCCTTGTAGAGGGGACCTGAGTGTGTGGGGCGGATTAATGTTTTTAATTTAGATTTTACTGTTGGCCGCCTTGAGCACCATACTTTGACAGAAATGCGAAGTAATTAAATAAATGATTAATTCAAATAAGTGGGCGATAATGTGTCAGTGAGAGGGATTTATCACAGCACAGTACATATTCTCCATATCCTTTGTGCTGGGCATAATTTTATAATCATGTTAATTTTTTTTATACCCATCTTTTAACTAGTGATAAAATGCTTTCCTGATTGTACGTCTACTAATGAAAAACCGCTTAAACGAAGGGGTGTTACAGCACTATAAAGAAAAAGACCCTCTTTCGGTCGCTGCTATTTGAGCAACGTGTATGTTTTTTTTCTTCCTAATTAACTTTGTCTTCCGTCTCAAAATCACCCTGAGAGTTCGAATCTGGGGGCAAAAGCACGTTCCTAGCACTAAATTAGTTTTAAGGCCCTGTATTGGAAGAGTGACTAGGGTGACCAGATAAAATCCAGGTCAGGGCTCATGTAACTTTAAGAGTTGTAGAGAAAAGGGAATTTCAGCCAGTGTCATTTGTATACAATTAGTTCCTGGTGAAATTCCCTCTTCATCACAACAGTTAAAGTTGCAGGGGCCCTGCCTTCTTTTGTATATGGTCACTCTAGTTTAGTGCCTGCACCTTTAACTGTTGTGATGAAGAGGGAATTTCACCAGGAACTAATTGCATACAAATTACACTGGCTGAAATTCCCTTTTCTCTACAACTGTTAAAGTTACAGGAGTCCTGGCCTGGATTTTATCTGGTCAGCCTAGAAGAGTCTGACCCATTTAGGTGTTCTAGTTTACTCGGCACTGTGCCCTCTTTGACCTATAGAGCAACACCGCCCCCGATACGCCTTTCCCGGTCCTTCCTGTAGAGTTTATATCCAGAGATGACCGTATCCCACTGGTTTTCGCCGTTCCACCAGTAATGCCCACTATGTCCATGTTCTCCTTTAAAACCGAGCACTTCAACTCTCTCTCCCATTTTGGCTTGGAGGCTTCTAGGATTTGTATAGAAACACCTATACATGGTGTCCCTCCCCAGATGTCTCTGGCGTGTGCATTTTTTTTTTTTTGCTGTGGCACTTACAACGTGGTAGCCAATCAAAGAGGTCTGCCATATAACTCATGTCCTGTTTGCTCCCTTCCTACATCTGGACAATCAAAAACGTTTTCATCTTCATCCCTTTGGGATGATTTAACCCAAACTGGATGCTTCCCAGTTCCTGTTGGTTTTCCCCCAGGGTTCAGTTTAAAAGCTGCTCTGGCACCTTTTTTATGTTTCGCATTCAGCAGTCTGGTTCCATTTTGGTTCAAGTGGAGCCAGTCCCTCTTTTACACGTCTGGCTTGTCCCAAAATATTCCCCAGTGCCTAAGAAATCCGAACCCCCGCTCCCTACACCACTGTCTCGTCAACACATTGAGATTCTTCAGCCCCATCTGTCTAGCTGGCCCTGTGCGTGGAACAGGTAGCATTTCAGAGGAAGCTCGGTCAGTCTTGGTTTTCAACTTTTGACGTAGGTCCCCTCTACAAGATTTCGCTTTGACGCCTGGTTGCCCGATTATGCGCATATACGGATAAGCGCATTTACTCCTAATACCTATTCATGAGAGGTGGTGAAGTGCATTACGGGCCGTATGAAACGTGCTTTAAAGTTGTTTACATGTGGAGAATCGCATGTTTACATGGCCATAAGGCACTTTAACTCCCGCGGTAAATTAAAAATCGCTATTTAACGCACATTCGAAAATGCGAATAATCGGAGATAAAACGCGCCTGGACCCCTGATTTGCGCTCCGCTCTTGTAGAGGTAAATTTGGTAATGCGCCTTGAAAGAGCTTTAAATCGCTCTTGTAGAGGCACCCCTAGCAACCTAAATTTGACTTCCAAGACCTCACAGCTACATTTCCCCACATCTATGGCCCCAGTGTGCACCGGACCACTGACTTCATTGCAGCTCTATCTACAAAGCTATCTGGGGTGCATGAACGTTCGCATCAGGTAGGCAATTTACCATGCCATCTACAGCCCAGATTGGAAACCCTGTGCAGGCATTCACCTACATCATGTGTGCCACTTAACAGGGAAATGGGACCTGTGCAAGCAAGCTGAGAGGTCTGCAAAGGGGCTTGTAAGCATATTAAGTTGAATGCGCTCACGCAGTTCCAACAGCCAAGAGCCCCACCCATGTTGGGGATGGTAGGAGTTGCACTCCAAACCAATCGAGCGGTGCCAGATTAGTGAAGGCTAGCTTTGCGCATGGATGGCTAACCTGTGCCAGGGATGTGGCACATAGAGAATGGCAGACTCTGGCAATCCTCGACTGGAACATGAGGAATATCAAACGTGGTCGTGTCAGAGACTTAGAATCAGGGCTGCCCTGCTTTCTGCATGTGTTGTGCTACATTCCTGCCTGCTTCGTAGCTTACTAAGCTAGAGGCAAAGCTACCCCAAGGCAAAGCACGGTAGATCACACATGCGCCATAGTGCCACACTCCAGGGTCTGAGGCTGGGCGAAATTTGATGGCTTCTTTTCATCGTGATAGTTTTATAGCTGAACAGCTTGGAGGGGGGTGGAGGGAAAGACCGCAGTGCAGCAGAAGCTGGTAGCTCCAACATCAATGGCGATGGTGAATCCGCTCCAGGTTTCAGTCAGAACTGTGCAGGAGCTATGCAAGGTGCTGGTTCTGACCGAAACCCGGAGTGGATTCATCGCCCCACTGACTTCAGAGCCAGCAGCCTCTACAGCCCTAGGGGCAAAGCAAGTGACTTTTGTGTGGGATAGGCGGTTAAAACATCAAATCCATTGGTAAAATGGAAGGGCTCTGGAGTTTAATTGGTGAGGGAGAAAGCAAATTGATTTATTGCTGGCAATTTGCTCTGACAGATTTATTGCTGGAGCTGCAGGATGTGTGTGTGTTGTCAGCTGCTTTGCCAAGCTTCTTCGGACATAACACTCTAATTGGGGTGTGGGGGAATGATGTAAAAGCAGCCCCCCCCCAATTGAGTGCCCTCCAGATACTTTGGAGTGCAACTCCCATCAGCCCCAGCAAGCCTAGCAAATGGTCAAGAATGTGTGGGGTTGCACAGAGAGAGAGAGACTTTATTGTAGTCTATAGACCATAAAAGAGCATACAAAATTAAAATTTACATCAACAGCTGTTAGACAGTGCAAAACATCTGGAACACCGGAAGTGGCCTTAGTCAGACCCTTGGTTCATCTAGCCCAGTACTGTCAACACTGACTGGCAGCTGCGGTTCTCTGGTGTTTCAGGCAGGAGTTTTTTCCAGCCCTACCTGGAGATGCTGGAGATTGAACGTGTGACTTTCTTACATGCAAAGCCAACGGCTCTACCACTGAGCTACAGCCTGTCCTATCTGGAGGGCATCAGGTTGGGGAATGTGTGTTAAAGGTAGGAGCGAACCTGAGACTGAGGTAGTTTAATACATTATGCAGTGGCAAAGCCCAGGTTTCCTTTGAATTTTTCCCAAGAGAGCTGCAGCCAACCAGGGACTAGCTATACAATACTCATTTTCACAGATACGTAGTTTTGCATTTACATTTTTTTGCTGTGCGAACTAAAGTGTACACCTGAAAGTGTATTTTTTCCCAATTTTTTTTATTGTGAATATTAACAAGACAGAACAAAAATGAATCGTGAAAAAGAAAAGCAAAAAAAACAGATATACCATTCATTTTTAAAAAGGGGAGGGGGGAGTTATGCATAGGGTTCAAGAAAAGCTGACCAGGTATCCATGAATTTATCCACTTGCAAGTCGCACTTATATAACACCCGTTCAATGTTGATAGCGTTGTTAAATCCTCAATCCATTGCATTATGGGAGGTGAGCATTTGTCCTTCCTACATGATAGTATAAGTCTTTTAGCTGTCAAAATGGCTCTGAAAATCCATTTGCACTGACCAAGCATGAACTTCCAAGAAGCCAGTAGATCATTTAGGAGGACATGCACATTGTTCCATATTATAGATTGTTCCAGTACAAAGTTTATCCTTAAATAAACTTTGGATAAACAAAGTTTATCCTAAAAATGTAATGTGGATTGGTCCTCAGAAACCAGTGCCTGCTAGTTTGATTGGAATTCTCTTTCTCTCTTTCTTTCTTTCTTTCGAATATTTACCAGCTGAAGTCCTCAAGGTCCGATACATGAAACTATAACAACATAGTCAAGAGTTATTAGGGAGGGGCAAAAAAATGCACACAAGTACCCTCCTCTCAGACTTTAGATGATCCAGGTTCTTTGCTTCTGAATCCCTGACCCATGCTGGCTGGGGATGATGGGAGATGCAGTCCAACACATCTGGAGGGTACCAGGTTGTAGGAACGCTGTGGCCCATGGCCGATCTCGGAGGGAATGCCTGAAACAACAGTCAGATGTTACTCTGGGGCGGGACTGTAGCTCCGTGGTAGGGCACTTACTTTGCACGCAGAAGGTCCTGGGTTTGAACCCCCAGCATCTCCAGGTAGGGCGGGAAAAGGTCCTGCCTGAATCCCAGGAGAACCATTGCTGCCCGCCAGTGTCAGCAATACTGGGCTAGATGGACCAAAACTCTGACTTAGTTTAAGGCATTTTCCCATGTTCTTAGGCCCTCCTACACAGGGTGAGGTTTCCTCACCTGACCTGCCACCGGCGATGTCTCTTGGCTTTTAGAAAGGCTGCAAAGACACATCTTTTCAATTTAGCCTTTAAAAATGTGTATTTTTAATGGGGGGGGGGTTTATACTGGTTTTAATGTTCTTGTTTTGATTTGTTTTAAAAGGTCCTGGTTTTAAATTGTTGTACAGCAGCTTGATGGATTTTTAGCAGATAAGGTGCTATATAAATGCTAATGATAAATAAATATCACATTGAGATAACGGTAATTTATGTTGGCAAGTTAGATTGCACTCTGTGGCTCAGTTCGGACGACACATTAGGCAACGGAGGAGGGGGGGAACAATCGTCAGTTGTGTTGCTTATTGTGTCGTGTGGAGGGCAGCACACAACGCACACACAACTGACAGTACGTTAATCAGGCACTTTAAACAACGGAGCGAAACAACGGGCTTGCACGTTGTTTAGCCCGAAGCCCCGTTGTTTAAAGTGTCGTCCGAATTCAGCCCCCCCTCTCTCCGTGGACTATTCTGTTTTGGAATAGAGTTCTGCTGCCTAGAGCAGCCAAAAAACCCCAGCCGCTCTATGCAGCCGGCAGAACTCACGGTGCGTGCTGGGATACGGCTGGGGGACACACGGAGGAGAGGCTGCAACCAAAATGGCTGCCACAAGTTCCTTGCAGCTGGGGCGTTTGCCGGTTCTGAGCAGCGCCGGCTGCAGTGTGTCGTCTGTGGAGCTCCTCTTGCCTAACGCACGGTCAGTACGTTATTTACCCCTCCGTTGCTTAATATGTTGTCCGAACTGAGCCCCTGTGTGTGTCTGTGTGTGTGTGCCAGACTGGCATTTGAAGTGTGGAAGAAAATGCAAAAAATACAGCGCAGTGTGATAGGACTCCCTTAACGTTTGAGATGCGGAATTTAAAGTCGATGTGCGCATTCTGGACATTCCAACCTGGTGCCCTCCAGATGTGTTGGACTGCAATTCCCATCATTCCCAGGCAGCATGGCCCAGGGATTCAGACACCTGCACCTATTTTCAATCTACCCATTTTCTAAATGTATCTACCAATTTTCATGCCTACATTTCAGCGTTCAGGGCCAGCCCAAGACATTTTGCTGCCTGTGGCGCAAAACAAGCCGACACCCCTGCCATTCCTTGTACAAAAACCTGCCTCACTCTGCCTAAGGGTAGGGTCGGCCCCAGCAGTGTTCAACTGAGATATTGTGTTGCATACGAGCAAATGTAATGCAGATTTGGCAAGTTAAACCAGCGGCCTAATGCACACACATTTGCATAAACCATGTTGCATTGCATGATCCGTGTTGAACAGAGAATTTCAACTTTCTTACCTTGTAAGCAGCCCTAGAATCAGTTTTGATGATGTGGAGGCATAAAATGTCTTTAAATAGATACCTCCTTTTTTTAATACTTGTGCATTTTGGAATGGTGATGGCAGGGGAGCAGATCAAATAAAGGTACACAGGCTAAGGGTTTATTTGTTTGGGGGATTTTAAAGCACTTACAAAGTGACATGGATAGCTTAAGTTGCAGAGCTAATTAACAACTCTGGATGCATTAAACAGCCATGGATGCTAATCAAGGTCACATGGGGGGGGCTAGCAGCCAGGTTGAGCAAAATAAATTTCCGTTTTAGCATTATGTGTGTGTATTTGAAAGGGAAAAAAAGATGTGCATGTTCAGTACGTTCTGTAGTAATAGTGGTTTCATTCTGTTAGAAGCCTGGTCTGATTTCTACTGTTTTATACTTCTGTCTCAGTATAAGTCATAAGCACTTTTTGGATTCCGTTTGCTTTATTCAGCCGCTTCTGTTAACAGTGGCATATGCACGTTTTGTGATGTCTGTCTCTCCTAATAGAGAGCAGCTGTAATTTAGCCTTCTGAAATTCAGAGCTGGACTACGTCACAGGTTGAAGGGCTGGTGTCATGCTTGTTGATGGTTTGGGGAATATCCTCTGATTTTTGTAGCCCATTTTGGATGCATCGGTTAAATAAACAAGATAAAAATCTTTTAAGCAAGTTCATTAAAAGTTGGTAGCTGGCAACTCTTTGGTACTGGGGTTCCCAGTATGGTGCTCATGTGCTCCAATTTACCCATCGACACTCACCTGTCCCTCCCAATTTTAATTGTATTTAAAATGTTGTTGTTGAGTTGTAGTTGTTGTTATTTAAATTGGAAGGCTGTCCTTCTGCAAAGCAAAGCACAGCCCTCCAGCACAGACCTTATTTGGGTTCAAGAAACTGTTTTTATATTTTGGAGCTCAGAACTCACCTCTGTCTTGTACTTAAGTTCATAGGCAAGTTATTTTTCTTCTAGTTTCGCCAGTTTGCCTTCTGGGAAATGAGTCTTTGTGACTGGCCATGCCCACCAGAGGAGCCATTTTGCGAGAGTGTCCACGACACTCTCAGAAATGTCGAATGCGCCCACCGATCCAAAAAGGTTGGAGGATCCCTGCTTTAGTAAAAAATTAAATCCTGTCGCCCAAGGATCTCTGTTTACCTCCGTCTCCTCTCACCTTTCATGCGCCTTCTAGATAATAGAGAAGGATGAAAGCTTTGAAGACGACTGCTCTAAGTCATTGGGGGTAGAGATGGCAGATCAGATTCATAGATAACTAGGGTGACCATATTTGGGAAACCAAAAAAGAGGACACCCAGAGGTGGGGGAAGGACAGCGGCTTTCTGGGGCCTCCAGAAAGTGTGTCATTCCTGCCCACCATTCAATGCTCCAATCAGGGCCTTTTCTATAATATCTGGGAATGACTCGCTTTCCCTTTAAGGCCCTTTTTGGAGCAGTGGGGGGTTAATGATGCACCTCCAGAAAGCATGTTATTCCCCCCCCCCCCCAGGCACACTAATGGTGGCCTTAAAGGGGAAAGTCATCCCAGGTCATTATAGAAAATTACAGAAAATCCCCCCTGGCACCCAGGATAGAACAAAAACCAGGACAAATCCAGGGAAATCCTGACAGTTGGTCACCCTAAAATACACCCTTACATTGGGCTGTATCTGTGACACCACTAACACGTTCTTTAAGACGAAGGACAACATTTAAATGTGTTGGCCTTATTTTAGGCTTTGCTTAAAGGTGGATCTAGGCTAGGGCAATCACATGGAAAGGAGGACAAGGCTCCTGTGTCTTTAACAGTTGTGGAGAAAAGGGAATTCCAGCAGGTGTCATTTGTATGCAGGCAGCGCCTGGTGAAATTCCCTCTTCATCCCAACAGTTAAAGGTGCAAGAGCTATACTAGTGTGACCAGATACAAAAGAGGGCAGGGCTCCTGCAGCTTTAACGGTTGGGATGAAGAAGGAATTTCACCTGGTGCGGCATGCATACAAAGGATACCTGCTGAAATTCCCTTTTCTATACAACTGTTAAAGACACAGGAGCCCTGTCCTCTTTTCCATATGGTCACCTTAGTCTAGGCGGGTGCGAAAAGTTTGAAAGCTACAGCTCTTCACGCAGGATAGCTTGTCATTGAGCAATCTTAGACGATGTGAAAACTTCCGTTCCTCCCCATTCTTCTTCTGTCTGCTTCCTGAACTCTTGCTGTTCAAAGCAAAGTATGTCTGTGTGTGTGTGTGAGAGAGAGAGTGGGTGGGTGGAGGCGGTGAGTTTTGAAAAGGCTTATTTTTGTTCCCACCTGCCCCTCCCTTTCTCTCTTTCTCTTTCTCTGTCTCTCTCTCTGCAAACGTCTGCATTTTGACATGGTCTGCAGACTGCAATATTAAATTATTCAAGGTCTCGTGATCCATATTTTAAAAGCGCGCACTCGTACTCTGGTGTTGCCCTCTTTATTAATGTCTATGCTTCCTTCCCTGCTGACTTCCCTGCTGAAGACATACGTGGTTCATCAGAGGCCGGCTTGGCTCTGAAATGGCAAGGAATAGAAAGGGAGGTGAACCTTTTATTTTGCCATTGCCGAGCCCCAGGTGTGGATTTGGGGTGGGATGGGGGTGCCCAGACATCACCACCTCCCCTTGGTAGTTCTCCTGTGTTCTCCCATTACTTCTTCTGACTTTTTTTCTTAGCGCAAAAAAAAAGTGAAAATCTGTTGAGGAAGGGAAAATGGAATAACTGCACAATGTCTTTTGATTGGTATGCCAGGAGGCCACCATCTGAGGGAGGGAGACATTTTTTCCCTTCTCCCGTAATACTAGAACCCGGGTTCATCCCATGAAGGTGAATGGTGGGAGATTCAGGACAAATAAAAGGAAGGACTTCTTCACACAGTATGGAATTCATTACCACAAGATGCGGTGATGGCCACCACTTTGGATGGCTTTAAAAGGGGGTTGGATGAATTCCTGACTACTAGCCCTGATGGCTATGTGCTGCCTCCAGTATCCGAGGCAGTAAGCCTGTGTGCATCAGTTGCTGGGGAACATGGGTAGGAGGGTGCTGTTGCACCACGTCCTGCTTTGTTGGTCCCTGATCGACAACTGGTTGGCCACTGTGTGGACAGAGTGCTGGACTAGATGGACCCTTGGTCTGATCCAGCAGGGCTCTTCTGATGTTCTTATTAGGGATGTGCACTGACCCCCCGGATCGGATCGGATAGCGGATCGGAATCGGACCTGGGGGGTCGGATCGGATCGGATCGGATCGGAGGCTGGTCGGATCGGATCGGACCAGATGTCCGATCCGGATCGGACGCCATTTTGAATGCTTTTTCCCATAGCCAAGTATTGTTTTACAAAAACGCCTATAACTTTTTCATTTTTAAAGATAGAAGGATGAAACTTGGGCACATTGTAGACTGGTTAGGGGTAGTTATCTGTGAGAAATTTCAGAAAGATTGGTGCATGCATTTTGTGGCAATTAATTTTTTAATAAATACCCAGGAATGCCTATAACTTTGTCATTTTTAAAGTTACACACATGAAACTTTGCCACATTGTAGGGGGTACCTTGGGACCTATGTGTGTGAAATTTCAGAAACGTAGGTGCTTGTCTTGTGTGGCAATTAATTTTTAGAAAAATGGGTAGTAGTGGGGTAAATACAGTTACGCCTCCCATTTTTTTATTTTTGAAGATACAAACAGGAAACTTGGGCACATTACAGGTACCACTTGCCTTGATATGTGTGTGAAATTTCAGAAACATTGGAGCTTTCCTTGTGTGGCAATTAATTTTTGAAACAATGAGGAAAGAAACACCTATAACTTTGTCATTTTTAAAGTTACACACATGAAACTTTGCCACATTGTAGGTGCTACCTTGGGACCCATGTGTGTGAAATTTCGGAAACGTAGGTGCTTGCCTTGTGTGGCAATTAATTTTTTAATAAATACCCAGGAATGCCTATAACTTTGTCATTTTTAAAGTTACACACATGAACCTTTGCCACATTGTAGGCGGTACCTTGGGACCTATGTGTGTGAAATTTCGGAAACGTAGGTGCTTGCCTTGTGTGGCAATTAATTTTAGAAAAATGGGTAGTGGTGGGGTAAATACAGTTACGCCTCCCACTTTTTTATTTTTGAAGATACAAACAGGAAACATGGGCACATTACAGGTACCACTTGGCTTGATATGTGTGTAAAATTTCAGACAGCTGGGTCCAGGCATGTGGTGGCAAGGTATTTTTGAAACAATGAGGAAAGAAACGCCTATAACTTTTTTATTTTAAAAGTTAGAAGTCTGAACATTGCTCACTTTGTAGATGGGTTAGGGGTAGATATGTGTCAGAAATTTCAGAATTATAGGTCCAGGCATTTGATGGCTATGGAATTTTTAAATTACATGTTTCAAAAAAATTTCTACAGAGGCCAGGTCTTCCCCTCCCGCTTCCCGCGAAGAAAAGGAAACACTCTCTCGTCTCGATCCCTTTGATCCTTGCTAGTAGTATCCATTACAGGGCTCGTGTTTCCTTTCCTACTTTCACTTATCAAGCAGAACGGCTGAGCCTAGCTGAGTTTTGCAGCCATGCGTGCAAGGAAGGATCACTCTGGTCTCGATCCCTTTGATCCTTGGTAGTATCCATTACAGGGCTTGTGTCTGCTTGAGTACAAAGTGAAAAGTGAAAGTAGGAAAGGAAACACGAGCCCTGTAATGGATACTACTAGCAAGGATCAAAGGGATCGAGACGAGAGAGTGTTTCCTTTTCTTCGCGGGAAGCGGGAGGGGAAGACCTGGCCTCTGTAGAAATTTTTTTGAAACATGTAATTTAAAAATTCCATAGCCATCAAATGCCTGGACCTATAATTCTGAAATTTCTGACACATATCTACCCCTAACCCATCTACAAAGTGAGCAATGTTCAGACTTCTAACTTTTAAAATAAAAAAGTTATAGGCGTTTCTTTCCTCATTGTTTCAAAAATACCTTGCCACCACATGCCTGGACCCAGCTGTCTGAAATTTTACACACATATCAAGCCAAGTGGTACCTGTAATGTGCCCATGTTTCCTGTTTGTATCTTCAAAAATAAAAAAGTGGGAGGCGTAACTGTATTTACCCCACCACTACCCATTTTTCTAAAATTAATTGCCACACAAGGCAAGCACCTACGTTTCCGAAATTTCACACACATAGGTCCCAAGGTACCGCCTACAATGTGGCAAAGTTTCATGTGTGTAACTTTAAAAATGACAAAGTTATAGGCATTCCTGGGTATTTATTAAAAAATTAATTGCCACACAAGGCAAGCACCTACGTTTCCGAAATTTCACACACATGGGTCCCAAGGTAGCACCTACAATGTGGCAAAGTTTCATGTGTGTAACTTTAAAAATGACAAAGTTATAGGTGTTTCTTTCCTCATTGTTTCAAAAATTAATTGCCACACAAGGAAAGCTCCAATGTTTCTGAAATTTCACACACATATCAAGGCAAGTGGTACCTGTAATGTGCCCAAGTTTCCTGTTTGTATCTTCAAAAATAAAAAAATGGGAGGCGTAACTGTATTTACCCCACTACTACCCATTTTTCTAAAAATTAATTGCCACACAAGACAAGCACCTACGTTTCTGAAATTTCACACACATAGGTCCCAAGGTACCCCCTACAATGTGGCAAAGTTTCATGTGTGTAACTTTAAAAATGACAAAGTTATAGGCATTCCTGGGTATTTATTAAAAAATTAATTGCCACAAAATGCATGCACCAATCTTTCTGAAATTTCTCACAGATAACTACCCCTAACCAGTCTACAATGTGCCCAAGTTTCATCCTTCTATCTTTAAAAATGAAAAAGTTATAGGCGTTTTTGTAAAACAATACTTGGCTATGGGAAAAAGCATTCAAAATGGCGTCCGATCCGGATCGGACCTCATCGGATCGGATCGGATCGGATCGGAGGTTGTCCGGATCGGATCGGATCGGATCGGATTTTCCCGATTTTGGGTCGGATCGGATTCGGATCGTGGATCGGATCCGATCCGATGCACACCCCTAGTTCTTATGTTCTTATCTTCTTATCTGGAAGCACCTAGAAACTTTTTGCCTTGTGGTAAAAAACCACCCTGAGCAGAAGCTCAACAGTGGGAGGCCAAGACCTTTCCCCAACTTGACATGGGTAGCTAGACTGAGATACTGGCGTAACCAGCTCTGCTTGTCTGCCTTGGGTCACAACACCTTAAAACCCCAAGTAATGCATACCTTGTGGTTATCACGGCGTACGGGTGGATACTCAAACAGTCCTCATTTTCACTGGTGCTCAAGGCATTGCCTCCCATCCAAGTTCAACCGGTCAGCTCGTATTCCCAGCAGGATTCCCAGTTTCTACGGAAACTCTTCCAAGAGATCGAGCCATTGGTTCTTGAGTTGTGTGCTGGACAAAGGAATTTGTGATGTGCAACGATTGAGATCCTGAGTGGGAGTAGGAAGGCTGGATGGGGAAACAAGAAGCGTGCCAGCCTCCTGTTCCGCGTAGTGGTTTGCACCCTGCAGTTTGCGTGTGAGGGTCTTATCTCAGTGCTAGATCACAGGATTTGCAGGCCCTAAGTTTGATCCCTTACATCTCCAGGTAGGAGGACCAAGAAGGAGATGATGGGAAAGCGCCCTCTCTCTGCTCCTGGAGAATTGCTGTCAGAGTAGATGAACCATCTCCAGGCCGGCGCCCTCCAGGAGAGTTGGAATACAGGCTCCATCATCCCCAACCATGCTAGCTGGGGCGATGGGAGTTGTAGTCCATCACTTCTGGAGGATGCCAGGATGGAGAAGGCCAGAGTAGATAATACGTTTCTCATACTGACACACACATCAAAGCCGTCCTCTTAAATCCAACTAAGAATCTTCAGGAGAGAGAGAATGTAAAATCAGAATACAACTAGGCTGTGCTTCGTCGAAGTTCACCAGCCCCTATATTCTCACCCAAGTTATCCTGCAGGTTGTGTGAATCAAACAGAGAAGCCGGAGGGGCTTGCAAATGCAGTTCAATGTAAGCAAGCGTAAAGTGATGGACTTTGGGGCAAAACCCCCCAAGTTCAGGTATAACCTGATGGGATCTGAGCTAGCCTTGATTGATCAAGAAAGAGATCTTGGGGTTGTGGCGGACAACTCAATGAAAATGTCAAGCCAGTGTGTGGCCACTGTAAAGAAGGCAAACTCCATGTGAGGCATTATTTGAAAAGGAATCAAAAATAAAACTGCCAGTATCATACTGCCTTTATACAAATCTATGGTGTGACCACATTTAGAATATAGTGTGCAGTTCTGGTCGCCACACCTAAAAAAAGATATTGTAGAGCTGGAAAAAGTGCAGAAAATGGCAACTAGAATGATCAAGAGGCTGGAACATCTCCCTTATGAGGGAAGGTTATAACAGCTGGGATTGTTTAGCTTGGAGAAAAGGAGACCAAGGGGATGGAGATGTACAAAATTATGCATGGTGTGGAAAAGTGTATAGGGAGACATTTTTCTCCCTCTCTCATAATACTAGAACCCAATGGGGTCATCCCATGAAGCTGATTGTTGGGAGATTCAGGACAGATAAAGGAAAGTACTTCGTCACACAGCACATAGTTAAACTATGGAATATTGCTACCACAAGACATAGCGATGGCTACCAATTCGAATGGCTTTAAAAGAGGGTTAGACAAATTCCTGGAGGAGAAGGCTATCCATGGCTACTGGCCCTGATGGCTGTGTGATTCCAGTGGGCGCTAAGCCTTTGTACATCAGCTGCTGGGGAAGATGGGCGGGGAGGGTGCTGTTGCACTTGCGTTCCACTTGTCGACAGCTGGTTGGCCACGGTGTGAACTGAATGCTGGGCTAGATGGACCCTTGACCTGATCCAGCAGGGCTCTTCTTACGTTCTTATGGACTCGAGAGCTCAATGGTCTGCAACTCCAGCCACAAATGGCGAGGGGAAGGTGGCGCCCTCTGAAGCCGCTCCCACAATGACACCTTCACACGCAGAGGGCATAGAGGCACTGCAGCCAAGCGCCCGATGCTGAGCAGGCGACTGGAAAGCACCTGTGCTGCATGCTGCAAGGGAAACCCTTTAATGAATCTCCCCGTTCCCTCATGCACTCACTCACTCGCACACACACACACACACACAGTCCCACACATGATACATCACTGCTTTTAAGCCAAACCCCTCCTTTGAGCTTGAGTGCTTCTATTAATTCAGTGGTCCAAATTAATCAATACCACTACAACACCCATTAATCAGAGCTGGCAGTGAGGCCTGGCTTACGGTCACTGCAAGGACGTGTTCCCAGCTGCGCAATCTCTTCTGTTGTATTAAGAATTGCCCCGATGCACCACATCGGGGTACGTTGAGACCAGGGGTGGGAAACTCTTTCAGCCTGCTGGCCCGATTCCATTTCAGAGAAGCTCTCGGGGCCCGCATTCCAGTGGCGGGCGGGGCTGTAGGCAAAAGGGGGCAGGCCCCAAAGTACCAGGATATTTGAGCTTAAAGCTGTGTTGCCAGTAATGAAGCCTGAGGAGGGGCGTCTCAGCCCTTAGATGGTGGGGGGGAAGCTGCACTTCCCATGGGCAGCTGGTCGGCCACTGTGTGAACAGAATGCTGGACTAGCTGGACCCTTGGTCTGATCCAGCACGTTTTATGTTCTTATACACTGAACCTGGGAAGCTACCAATGGTTGGTGGGGCCAGGAGAAGGGGCGTGGCTATCTGGCGGACCCCGGAGGGCTGGATTGGGACAACAGGTGGGCCGCACCTGGCCTTTTGGCCTGAGCAGGGCCAGGGTTGTATTCACTGTAGCACCTGACAAGATGCTTCTGGATGCTCCTAAACAGGTCATGAAGGTGATGGCCGCCATTGTTTAGGGCGGTGGTGGCTGGTAAAGAATGGGCCAGGGAGGGCCGAGGGTCTGGAAAGTGTTTGGCAAAGCCATGCATCAAGCTAGGGTGACCATATGGAAAGGAGGACAGGGCTCCTGTATCTTCAACAGTTGTAGAGAAAAGGGAATTTCAGCAGGTGTCATTTGTATGCATGCAAGCATCTGGTGAAATCCCCTCTTCATCACAACAGATAATGCTGCAGGAGCCCTGCCCTCAAGGGCAGGGCTCCTGCAGCATTATCTGTTGTGATGAAGAGGGAATTTCACCAGATGCTTGCATGCAGCTCTATCTGTTGTGATGAAGAGGGAATTTCACCAGGTGCTGCATACATATAATTGACACCTGCTGAAATTCCATTTTCTCTACAACTGTTAAAGATACAGGATCCCAGTCCTCCTTTTCATATGGTCACCCTATCATAGCAGGTCTTTAAAAACATTACATGGTGCAAGAACAGAGAATAAAGGTGAAGAGAGGAGCTTTGGAAGGAAAAATAGCAGCAAGGCCATGTGGTCCAGTCGCTTTTCAACACGCTCCGTGGTACATCCTGTTAAATCCACAAGGGCATCCTTTGGGAAAGCAAACCGGACCACATCAGACCCTATTTATTCAATTCTAAGACGCACTTTCCCCCCATATAAACATCTCTAAAAACGGGGTGCGTCTTAGAATCGATGGCGATTTTCCCACACTTAGAATCAAAGCTATTTTTCTGTTGGTGGTACTGAAATTAAGGTGTGTCTTACAATCGATGGCGTCTTAGAATCGAAGAAATATGGTAGTTTAAAATCACCAACTCCGTGCATTCTTGAGCAAAGAAAGCGAGGCCTCCTTTGTGTTTACCACCACTGGGAATCCAACGAGAAGCAAACAGTCCAGAAAGGATGCTTAGGCTGCAATCCTAAACCCACTTGCATAGGAATAAGTCACCTTTTTAAGTAGTCATATAGAACTGTTGAAAAACACAATGGGATGCCATCCCTTCTGCGTGCCAAAAGCTTTTATTTTAAACAAGTAGAATTCGTGATAGATAAAGATTACTTCATTCCGCAAACCAGCTGCAGGACTAAATTAATTTCTATAAACAGAAATCCAGGAAGGCTGCTTAATAATAAATTCTTCTACCAAGGAAATCCGTTGAATTTTTGAAGTAATCAGGCAGCTTGTATGCATTTTCATCAAGATAATTAACCCAGCAATGATCTAGACACACACACACATACACACACCTACAGATGGAATTCTTATTCTTATTATATTATTATTATTTATTACATTTATATACTGCCCCATAGCCGAAGCTTTCTGGGCGGTTTACAAATTTTAAAAAGATTGAATGTTAAAAAGTCAATATACAAAATTTAAAACCATAAAACATAAAACAGCTGATATTTAAAACATTTTAAACAGCCCCCAAAGCATCTTAGCACTTAAAGCAGCCTTCCCCACCATTCATATTCCCCATGTAATTTTCCCTCTCTCCCCAGTCAAGTCCATTTGATTTTTAACTTTCCCAACTTGGATGCGTGCATTTTCATCACAATTCCAGGCCTAGCCATGATCTAGGCATACAACCCCCATCCCTACCCCACAACCAGAAAATCCGAGATATTGAATTCTTTTTAAAACACACACACACACACACACAAAGCCCCACAGCACAGAATATTGCGAGTTTGTGGGACCTGTAACCGTGCAACCTGGGTGCCCCTTAGCAACGCTCTTTATGCGCCTCTGGGGGAGGCATTCCGCTCTCTGTCTTGAGAGCATGAGCGCTGGCAATCTAGGGTGACCAACTGTCAGGATTTCCCTGGATTTGTCCTGTTTTTTTGTTCTATTCTGGGTGTCAGGGGGGATTTTCTGTAATTTTGTAGAATGTCCTGGAATGACACGCTTTCCCCTTTAAGTTTGCCATTGGTGTGGTGGTGGTGGAGGGGTGATGTGTTTTCCAGAGGCCCCTATTGGAGCAGTGGGGCGGGGGCAGGAATGGCATGCGTTTCCCTCCTTTCTGGGGCCTCTGGAAAGCATGTCATTCACAACCATCACTAGTGCCAATAGTTTGGTGGGGGGAATGTCGTGCCTTCTGGAGGCCATGGAAGGTGTGCTTTCCTGCAGCCACCACCCGCAACTGGATGTCCTCTTTTTTGGTTTCCCAAATATGGTCACCCTAGCTGGTGCAACTTTGGATGCTGCTGGGGAACATTTCCCCAGCGTGCCCTCCAGGAAACAGGCTCTCTCGCCTACTGCGAACTGTGCCCACAAAATGAAGTAGTAGCCAAACCTACACTAGAGCACTCGCACAGGCTAATTCTAGAAGAGCGCAGCGGCATTGTGCCGCACTGGAAAAGCAGAGGCAATTGGAGTATGGAAATCATCGTCATGGGAAGCCATGGGGCTTGACAGGGTGGGTGGCAGTGGCGGAAGGATGCCCAGAGCACACTTTGGCTGAATTCGGACAACACATTAAGCAACTGATGGGGGGGGGGCAATCGTCAGTTGTGTTGCTTATTGTGTTGTGTGGAGGGTAACACGCCGCTTACAAACTACTGATGGTATGCTATTCCGCCCAAATAAGCAACTGAGAGAAACAACTGGCTTGCAAGTTGTTTAGCTCGAAGCCAGTTGTTTAAAGTGTTGTGTGGAGGGGTGAGTGGGTTAATGGCGTGGGGTGAGTGGGTTAAAACACAAGCCCATAGAGGCAAGCAGCAAGAGCGACCAAAGCAGCGGCTGCCACTCTGCTATAACTGGTGTAACTTGCAGAGGCTGCTGGGATAGAACTGGGAGGACTGAGGGAGGAGGGTGGGCGGGGAGAGGGGCGGCGGCTGAGTCAGTCAAATGCTGGGTTGACTATTAGTCCACTCAACACCAGCCCCAACCACCCACAGTTGTGTAGGAACATGTTGTGTGGGGAGTACCCACAAAATAACCAACTGTGAGTTGGCTACTCAACCCACCATTGACTAAAGTGTTGTCTGAATATTATCTCAGAGACTATCTGTCCAGTGGAGACTCGGATGTTTGTGAGGTGGCGAATCAGTTTCAGTCAGAACTCTAAAGGAGCTATCTAAGGTGAAGAATCACCTCGGAGAACCTCCTTTAGAGTCTTGACTGGTTCTAGCTGAAACCTGGAGTGGATTTGCCACCCCTCTGGCATTGTAGCCACCAGCCTCCACTGCGCCCATATGAACCTGACCTGCCTTTAAGAACAACTGCAGAAGCCCTGCTTTCTGTCCCATGCATCTTTGATGCTAGGGGGGCAGGAACAAGAGACAGAGCCTTTTCAGTGGTGGCGCTACAATTGGGGAACTATCTCCCTCTAGATTTATCAGGCTCCCTCTTTAAACTCTTTAAGTTGTGATCTGCGGCTTTACTGAGATTTGCTTGCCTGGCTGCTGTGTCATTTGATTGTTTTGTGTTCTTGTCTTTGTATTCTAAATTGCTTTGGTTATGTCATGGAAAAGCAAGGTATAAATGCTACACAAGCGAAACAAAACCGGTTTTGTCCCTAGAATCTGGAACTTGGGGCTCCAATGTCTCCAAGCAATGAACTATTATAGGTAATAGATGGGGATAAGGCAACTCTTTTTTTTTTTTAATTTGTTAGAGGCGGCTGCCAGAGCAGCAAACAGTTTCGTAGTACAGAAAATCAATTCATAATAAACATTCCAAAACCAATAAAACTAAACAGTTAACAACAGGGAAAAAATGATCAGTAAGCAATTAAAAAAACCAGCAGCAGGGGAGAAATTAATAATTAGAACCAACTAGTTGACAGGCTATAAAGAAGGATCAGGGAACCTCACTCCCTAGAACACTGAGCACCTTCTCCTTTACCAACCTGCCTGGTCACTAAGGTCAGCTGAGGGCATGCTCCAGGTGGCTCCACGTGGACCTATGGTCTGATTGGAGTCCACCAGGAGAAGAGCCTTCAGTGTGATGGCCCCCTTTCTGTGGAATTCCCTGCCTTTGGAAGTCAGGCAGGCGCCAATGTTGACTTGCTTTCGGCACCACCGGAAACATTGTTGTTCCAGGTAGCTTTCCCTGAACGACCAGTCGTGGTTTTGTCTGAACCTTGTTCTTTTATTCTATTTGTTTACCGCTCCGCAATCTTCGGGTAAGGAGTGGTATATAAATATTGTCAACAAATAAATAACATCTGTCCCCACGTGGTTTCCTGGGTCTCCAGATAGCCACACCCTTTCCCCCTAACCCCATCCTAAAAGGTTGAATAGCTTCAAACTATTATATGCTGGCCCTTTTTGCAATTTGACCTTACCCCTTTTGCCTTCTGCCTTGCCCACCCCACTCCAGAACTTCTCCAAAATAGGTACACCAGTTGCTGGGGAACATGGGTGGGAGGGCGTTGTTGCACTCATATCCTGCTTGTGGGTTCCTGGTCAACAGCTGTTTGGCCACTATATGAACCGAGTGCTGGACTAGATGGACCCTTGATCGGATCCAGCAAGTGGTGTGGTGTAGTGGCTAAAGTGTTGGACTGGGAGCTGGGAGATCCAGGTTCTAGTCCCCACTCGGCTGTGGAAGCCCACAGGGTGGCTTTGGGCCAGTCACAGACTCTCAGCCCAACCTACCTCACGGGGTTGTTGTTATGAGGATAAAAATGGAGAGGAGGAAGATTATGTACACCACCTTGGGTTCCTTGGAGGAAAAATGGTGGGATATAAATGCAGCAGCATTTTGCTCCAGCAGCCTTCCTCAATCTGGTGCCCCCCAGATGGTTGGATTACAACTCCCATCAGCCCCTGCCAGCAGGCTCAGGAGAGCAGTAGGTTGGAGACAGCTGTCTTAGAGTATACTTGGATCTCTTTCCTCTTTCTAAGGTGATTGAATTTAGGCAGGGGGCTTTTATTTTATTTTTTTATTTGCTTTTTTTCATGCAAAGTGTCTCTCCACCCCCACCCCCCTCAAATTCCCTTTTCTTTGCCAAGACTGCAAGTAAAAGAGATCTGCCTACCTTTGCATCTCCTCATCCTCCAGGAAGAGACCGGGAACAATTGGCAATGGAGAAATTGATGTGTTAATTGAGACGTTCTCAAAAGAAAAAGAAAAAAAAAACGAATTGCAATAGCTTTAACACAAAAGCCCAGCTTCCTTCTTTAAAACACATACACACACACTCAGATACAAATTGGAGGGGATGCAATTTGACAAGCCCTAGCAGCAGTCTTGGCCACTTCCATATAAACCCATGCATAACCTCAGCAACGCTGTTTGATTTCTTTTAATAAACGTTTTACTTTAGTAGTTATGTCTGAAAACGGGAGGGACCATAGCTCAGGTTGTAGAGCACCTGATTGGCCCGCCAAAGGTCCTACATTCAATTCATGGCTTCTCCAGGTAGGGATGAATTATTGTTGTTGTTGTTGTGGCCATATGGAAAGGAAGACAGCGCTCCTGTATCTTTAACAGTTGTAGAGAAAAGGACATTTCAGCAGGTGTCATTTGTATGCATGCAACACCTGGTGAAATAATAATAACAATAATAATAACAATTTATTTCTTACCTGCCTCTCCGTCCGGATCGAGGCGGGGAACAACAACATGATAAAATACATAAAACTGATTAAAACATGACACATATTATTAAAACTGCATAAAAAATACTAAAACATCCTAAAGACATTCTAAAATTCCACTGGATATGCCTGCCGGAAGAGAACAGTCTTTATAGCTTTTAAATATAACTTTTAAATCCCCTCTTCATCGCAACAGGTAAAGCTGCAGGAGCTATACTGGAGTGACCAGATACAAAAGAGGGCAGGGCTCATTGTATGATTTGTTTAGCGTTATATGAATTGTTGACCATTCTGAAGAAAGCAACCATGTATGTGTTATAAAGCATTGTGTACCCCAGCTTCATTATCCATTGTATTTACATTATTAGTTGTGTGCCTTATGCACAATCTATTTAATCTGGACTACAACATCCATCATTCCCAGCGAGCACAGGCTGGGGAAGGCCGCTGTACTGTAGTAACGCGAAAAGCTGCCTTATATTGAGTTAGACCCTCAGTCCATTTAGCCCAACACTGTCAACACGGACCGGCATCAGAGGCTCTCCCAGGGTTCAAGCAGGATTCCTTCCTATTATTTATTTCATTTATTTATTAAAACATTTGTATCCCGCCCTATATCACTGGGCTCTCAGGGCGGCATACAGATAAAATCAGAACAATGTAAATATGAATAATATAAACAGCTAAAAAAAAGTATTAAATCGTTAACAAATTAAAACCAGTAGAATTTTTTTTTAAAAAAAAAGCAATAAAAACAATTTAAACTATGTGTGACCATGGAGAATTCAGTCCTCAAAGGCTTTGATAAAGAGGCATGTTTTAACAAGGGTGACTAGATAAAATCCAGGTCAGGGCTCATGTAACTAACAGTTGTAGAGAAAAGGGAATTTCAGCCAGTGTCATTTGTATGCAATTAGTTCCTGGTGAAATTCCCTCTTCATCACAACAGTTAAAGTTGCAGGGACCCTGCCTTCTCTTGTATATGGTCATTCTAGTATAGTGCATACACCTTTAACTGTTGTGATGAAGAGGGAATTTCACCAGGAACTAATTGCATACAAATGACCCTGGCTGAAATTCCCTTTTCTCTACAACGGTTAAAGTTACATGAGCCCTGACCTGGATTTTATCTGGTCAGCCTAGTTTTAACTTGGCGCCAAAATGAAGCCAGTGTTGGCGCCAGTTGGGCCTCCAAGGGGAGGGTATTCTACAACCGGGGTGCCACCACAGAGAAAGCCCTCTCCCACGTCCCACCAGAATGTGTGATGAAAAGAAGGGAGAAACAGGTTCTCAAGATGCAAACGATTATCAGAAGACGAAGTCTATTGTTAGAGGAAAATCTGCAGACATCTTCTGACAACCCCTTGAAGAAGGCCTTTGAAAGGACCCATGCCTAAATGTGTCAGGCTTTGTGTCAATAAATCCTTTGCATCCTGAGAACCTGTTTCTCCCTTCTTTTCACCTGACTTGGATGCTCTCCTCCTTTGGTTTTTGGTTTTCCACAGTAATGTATGTCTCGCGTTGGTGGGATGTAGAGGAGGGCTCCTCCAACAGATCTCAAATCTCGAACAGGCAGAGATAGGGAGAGGCACTCCCTCAAGTACCAAGGTCCCAAGCCGTTTAGAGCTTTAAATGTCATTGCCAACACCTTGAATTCTGACCGGAAATGTATTGGCAGCCAGTGCAATTCCCTTAAGACTGGTGTGATGTGGTCTTTAAAAGATGTTCCAGTGAGCAGTCTAACTGCTGCATTTTGCACAGCTGCAACTTCCGAGTCGTCTTCAAGGGCAGCCCCACCTAGAGTCTGGAGATTGAACCTGGAACGTTCTCCATGCAAGGCGGGCGCTTTACCACGGAATTACGGCCGCCCGATCTCATTGAATAGGTTATGTTTCGCTCTCTTTGCCCTCATATCATTCCATTATGTTGTTGTGTTGCGATTGCGTTGTGCCGTATAGTCAAGATTAAAAACGTTCTTTAAGAGGAGAGAGGAAGAAAATCAGGGTGTTTCGGCTCTGCCCTCTTCAGCATCCATTTTTGCCCCGTTTATATTTCCACTGGTCAGGTAAACGTCTCCTCCTTGCCAGGGAAGAGTTAATGGAACTTGGCAGCCAAGTGCTTCCTGGTATAGGCCAATCCCAGCGAACAAAGGTTTGGCTCTGAGTTTCCACTAAGGCAACAGGTGGGGAAAGTGTTTACTCCAGGTAGTAGTTTTCATTTCATTTATTTTTTTATTTCTCAAGAAGTCCCTACAGGCAAGGAAGCCGAGCAAGGGCAAGGCGTAGGGGGAATATACAAGCAAGATCTCCTGGTGCATAAAGGTAAATGTCCCGAGCAGTCTCTGGCAGGGTTTTAAAAGCTCTCTGCTGCCCTTCTTTCTTTCTTTCTTTCTTTTTTCTGCCTTTGCTGGGGAATGTGAAACTCTCCTCCTTCAATTGAGCTGGACCTTCCCAGGGAGGGTGAAGCCAGCAGGGAAACTGAAAACAAACAGGCTCCAGCGACGGACAGGCAAGCCCTTGCTAGCTGAGGAAGGAGGCTTTGGACAGGTGGGTTTCTCCAGGCGGAGAGAGGTGGGGATGGCATCTTCATAGTCCCGTTGTTGTTTGGCTCGAAGTTGGGATGGGAAGTATTTCCGCCACCCCCTCGCTGGCTGTTGGCTTTGTTTTCCCCCGGGCATTGTGATGCCTTCCTGTGCCCAGTGGTCCGTTCCTGAGCCCCTGAACCCATCTGTTTAGATGGAAGCCACACTGTTGCACATACCGGAGGCCTGTATTTATTTCGTTTTGTTTCATTTCATTTCTACATGGCCCTGTAGCCGAAGCTCTCTGGGAAGCTTACAACAAGCCATCGGATAATAAAATACAAATATAAATCTACAAAATTTAAAACAATTTGTACAGCTGGAAACAGTTTCAATAGAATACTAGACCTGTTTAGGTGGCTGGCATAAATGGCCCATCGCATGCCATTCAGTGCGTGGGAGTAGATGGCAGTCTTAACCTGGCACCGAAAAGATGACAGCGTTGGCACCAGGTGGGCCTGAGTGGGGAGCTCATTCCGTACTTGGGGGGGGGACCATGACTGAAAAGGCCTTCTCCCTTGTCACCACCCTCCGAGTCTCTTTCGGTGGTGGAACTCGGAAGGGCCCCCCAGATGTTGATTTTTGTGTCCGGGTATGTTTGTGTCGGGAGAGGTGTTCCGTCAGGTACTGCGTTCCCGAGCTGTGTAAGGCTTTATAGGTTAAAACCAGCACTTTGAATCGGGCTTGGAAGTGTACTGGCAGCCAATGCATGCAAGCCAGAATTGGTCTTATGTGCTCAGACCTTTCTGATCCCAGTTATTACTCTGGCTGCCGCATTTTGCACAAGCTGCAGCTTCTGAACAGAAGCTATGCTGTGGAACTGTAGTATTGGAAGGTACCAATGAGGTCATTTAGTCTAGCTCTCTGATCTGTGCTGGAATCTTGCAATGTGGAATCACAGATTTTTAGAGTTGGGAATACATGTTACATTTAAAAGCATCTTAGGGTGCAATCCTATGCAGGTTTAGACAGAAAAAAGTCCTACAATTCCCAGCTGGGAATTGTAGGACTTTTTCCCCCCTGTCTAAAACTGCATAGGATTGCGCCTTTAAACTAATGTAGTTAGAACTGACGTTGACCCTTTTCTCCCTTTATTTAAAAGAAAGCAGCCCACATACGCCACAGATTGGAACCGTGGCACAGAGGGAGGGGGGGTAACAGCCGTCTGCATGTTGTTTTCTCACTGAAATTTGCACGCCACGCTGCCGTTTGTCTCCAAGATGCTATTTGCAGCAAACATATCTGAGAAGCTTGCAGTTAGCCTGGGGCGAGCATGTTGCCCTTTGCATATGCTCAGAGAGCCACTCTCCTTCAACTGATTTCTTTGCTCCGGCATTCGGGACAGGTTTCAGGGTTGGGTTTTGCTCTGGTTACTTAGATATAGTATGATCAGACAGCTGATGGTCTCCACCCCATAAGTAAGGCTGCCGGGTTTGTTTTTGAGCCGGACACCCATGCCTTTAAAAGCTGTGAAGCGAAATACGCTTACACTGCATTTCTGTTGGCCTGTTGAATGTCTGTTTGTTATGAGGCTATTATAGGGTCCTTGCCAGAAAAAAAAAGCTAGGTCTGACTTCTGAGTAGTGGTCCTATGAGAACCAAGAAATCCATATTCCTCTCCTGCCGCTCCCCAACAGTCTTAAAGTTGGATCTACCGCTGGAAAGGCCGTTGGAGCATCCGCGCTTTACCAGGGCTAGTTCAGCACTTGAAACTGTGAACTTATGCCCATTTACCTGGGAGTAGGTCCTGTTGAACTCGGCGGATCTCTTTGTGTTGGCTCAAACTGCACCTCTGCGATGCACTGGCTGCGATTCCCTTGTGTGCGGGAGGACCTGCTATGAGTTCTGAAGGCGGCAAAAGTTTAAGTTTACTTCAACGGGCTCCGCGTGAGATAACCTTCCAAAAGCGTTCAGAAATATGAGCTGGTCCTGAAAATGGCCGCCAGGCCGATGGTGCCTGGAACTGGCTACAGAGAAAGCATAGCACTCATTCTCCAAGAATTAATGGTGGCTTCCAGGTGCTATCCAGCCCTGGTGTAGGAGCCAGGATGTCTGAAGTATTGTCTTCTCTCTCATATATTCCCACAAGCTCTGAGATCATTGGAGATCACTGTTCTTGCCTTCTGCATTGGGGCAGGAGGTCGCAAAGAATGGCAGAATTTTCCTCCAGCTCCTTTGGAATGGGGTCCCCAGAAAATCCTACCAAGCCTGCTCCTTAATGCTTTAGGAGAGAGATCCATTGATATATATATATATATATATATATACACACACACACACACACACACACTTTTAGATAGGTTAAGCTACTGCTGTAAGAGAGTGCTGGAGGATAAGGCTCTCAATGTCTCCTAGTCATGACGGCTGTAGATTATCTCCAGTATGACAGCCAGCATGCCTGTGATACCAATTACTGGGGAACATGCTGTAGAACCCGTGTCCTACTGATGGTCTTCCATTGGGGCATCTAGTTCGCCACAGTGGGGACTAGACAAGCCTTTGTTCTGACCCAGCTCGGCTCTTTCTGTGTTCTTATGGGTTTGGGTGTTGTTGTTGTTTTAAAGATTGTCTTAACAATTGTGTGTTTTTGTTTGTTGTTGCACTTTGAGCCACTTGGAGAGAATTTTAAGAGGGGTATCATTTGTTAAGGCATGAACAGCTCTGAGGCGAAGCCGCTTCCGTGGCACTGGAGTGGGAAAATTGGTTAGATTTGCCTGTACTCAACATAAAAAACTTCACTTTGAAGGAGAGTGAGAGAGCTATTCCCAGCAGGACAGGTGAAGCAAAATGGTAAACAATTGCATCAGGAGCAGGGACGGTGTGTGTACAAAACAGAAGAGAAAGTCGTGTTTCCCAGGAGCAGAACTGAGAAAGGCGAGAGGCATGCATGAGGCCTCCGGTTCCGCTACATCCATCTTTGGCATCTCGTGCTAAAAGAGCTCTGGTTAGCAGGTGATGGGAAGGATCCGCTGCTTGAGACCCGGGACAGCCGTTGCCAGTTAGAGTTGACCATACTAGGCTAGACTGACATTTGGACTGAGTTTGCACAACACGCTAACCCACACTCAGTGGTTGAGTGTGGGTTGTTTGTTGATCTGGGGGTTGTTTGTTGAACAATGGGTTGGTATGTTGTCCGAACCCAGGACATTTTCCACAGGGTGGCTTCTTACCCATGCACTGTGGCTTATTTTACTTGAACAAGCCACCTTGAGAAGCCATGGTTTGGTGTTGGGCTGCTGAGGGCGTGTTAACAAGCCACCCTGCGGAAAATGTCCTGGGTTCAGACAACACGTTAACCCATGGTTCATCAAACAACCTACAGTTCAACAACAAACCACACTTAACCGCTGAGTGTGGATTAGCGTGTTGTGTGTGATCATCCCCATCGTCTGATCTGGCATAAGGTGGGTTTCAGGGTTTCTAAGAGCACTAGAGATTCAGGTAGGGCCCAAACCTCAGTGCATGCTGATGGCCCCAGGTTATTTTCCAGGCACTTCCTGTTAAAACATGGATCAGGGCCATCCTTAGGGAAATAGGAAGCTGTCTTATACTGGAGTCAGAGCATTGATTGAGCCATCAAGCTCCATATTGGCTACACGTACTGGCAGCAGCAACTCTGCAGGGTTTAAATGTGTTTCTCTCCCAGCCCAACTGGAGGTGGTAAGGATCGAACCTGGAACTTTCTGCTTGCAAAGTACTCAATAAGCGAGTGCCTCTGAGAAACCTGCAGAGTGCCTTACCTAAGGAGCTGCCTCATGCAAAGTCAAGCCATTGGTCCATCTAGGTCAGAGTCGTCAGCGCTGAGTAGCAAGAAGCAGGGATGTCGGGAAAACCCACAATGGAGTCAAAGGAATTCGGATTTCTAGCATCTGGCCGGCGGATCCCGCAGCAGGCACACTTTTTCTGAGTCATTTGGATTCCATGGACTTTTCAGACCATTTAGTCACTTTTTGGGGATGGGGTGGGGGGGATTTGTGCTAATTAACTAGTGCAAATTAGTGCTAATGTGAATTAGCGCAAGTATATTGAAATTCTGGGTTTAAAAAAATTGATTCTGTCAATGAGTGAAAGAACAAGCCTCGTTAAGAACATAGGAAGTGCCCTGCTGGATCAGACCGAGGGTCTGTCTAGACCAGCACTCTGTTCACATAATGGCCAGGGACCAACAAAGCAGGACACGGGGCGACAGCACCCTCCCACCCATGTTCCCCAGCAAGTGGTGCACACAGGCTTCCTGCCTCAGTACTGGAGGTAGCACATAACCATCAGGGCTAGCAGTCATTGATAGCCTTCTCCTCCAGGAGTATAATCCATGAAACAAAACTTTAACACAATCCGTACATTCCTAGTAACAATGCTCCAAGTTTTCATATAGGAGCTTCCCCCAGCCCTACCTGGAGGTGCCAGGGATCGAACCCGGGACCTTTTGCAGGCAAAGCAGGGGCTCTTCCACTGAGGTGCGGCCCTTCATGCTCTGCATGAAGAAGGTTCCAGGTTCGATCTCCAGCATCCCCAGTTAAAACGGCTCTTGGGCCGCGAGACATCCGCTGGACCGGCCGCATTTCTCCAAAATAGGCAATTCTGGGGCCGGATGGACCAATTGTCAGACTCTGTGTTAAGGCAGCTTCTCATTTAAGCCAAATAGAAGCGTATGTCGTTCTTTCCTTTTGTTTGGAACCTGAGGGATCGTCCAACGGTAGCAAATTCTGCTTTAATTTGCGTGAAATAAGGCCATGGATGCAAACAGGCTCAATTTGCATCATTGACTCAGACTGCAAGAAGATGAGGATGAGGAGTTTTAGTCACTAAAAAGTGGTTTGTGTTTAAATCACTAACAGTGCACGCATTTCCTGACTACAGCACACCACCAGTCAGAAGGGGGGGAGCGTAGCGTCCCTGGAAAGTTCACAGTACACGCGTTGGCTTCCGTTTGGCTGCTGTGGTTAATGCCGGATGCTGGACTAGAGAGGCTTTGGGTCTGGTTCAGCGTGGCTCTACTGATGCTGTTACGTCAAGGGTGTTGAACCCATTTCAGCCCGTGGGCCGAATTCAATTTTAAAGAAGCTGTCGGGGGCCGCGGTCCAGTGGTGGGCAGAGCCAAAGGCAAAAGGGGTGTGGCCCAAATACCAGCCTATTGTAGCTTAAAGCTCTGACTGCAAGTAGCAAAGCCTGAGACATGAAAGGCAATTCGATCTTTAGTATTGGGGGTGGGGCCTTCTGGGGAGCCCCAGTGGGTTGCATGCAGAAGATCCCCGGTTTGATCCCCCATCTTCTCCAGGCAGGGATAACGAAAGAATGTTGCCCGAAACCCTGGAAACCCATTGCTCCCAATACCCGACTAGACGGACCAAGACTCTGACTCAGTGTATGGCAGCTTCCGATGATCCTACATTGTTTTTAAACAAGCAAGAAGGAAAAAATCAATAGCTGGTTTGGCAACAATGACACTGGTAAAACTGTATTTTTTTGTTTCTCTGTCCCACCAATGTTAAAATTAGGGCTGTGGAAGCTTCGGTTTCAGAATTCCAAAGCGGTGGTGGCCATTTCAGTCGAAACTGCCTAGTGTCAAGCGAGAAAAGGTCCTACAACTCCCAGCATGCATTGCTAGGGGACGCAGTTACCAGGGTCTGGGAGCAGGGGGCACTACTGGCCTTGTTGCAGCCACTTGCTTGCCCATCCACCCACCCACCCACTCGTGTGAGTCTCTGGATGGCTTACCGCAGGGTCCACGAGTGCCTTGCACCACCATCCCACATCCCTTGAGAGCCGCCCACTTCTTGTAAATGCTGGGCTCCTGAAAGTGGCAGAAATGATCTTGCACACAGTGGCTGCCGTAAAGTGCTGTTTCCGGGGAATCAGAGGTGTAAAAGATCCCTTGACGCTAGGGCTGGGCACAAAATGCCACTTCTATGTCAAATGGCTGCCACTGCTTCGGAATTCCAAATCCAAATCTGGAACAGCCCTACTTCAAATCAGCTGCGCACATTTTTTTTTTTTTTTAATATCCCCAGTAAAAAGCAAGAGCAAAACCCAAAGTTTTCTCTTCCAGGCAACAGTTGGGAGGCGGAGAAGGAAGGCCTGGAACGGTTCTCCATGAGGAACCAGCTTTCTTTCTGCAGGGAGTTTCTACATTGGCTTTCCCCAACTGGGTGCCCTCCAGAGTAGCCCAACACATCTGGAAGGCATCTGCTTGGGGAAAGCTGACCTCCGTCAATTTTTTTTAATAGCTTCCCCACCTGCAGCCTGTAGTGGTACAGTCCATTCTTCTTCATAGAAAGTTCCTTAAATCCCAGTAAACCTAATGGAGATCTCAATTTCACTTGCAGAGAAGACATTTCCCCATTTATTATTAGAATAACTACTGTTGGCCTGCTCCTTTCCCGCTTCTTTGCCTCCCAGCCCCCTCACCACGGAGGGGCTCATGCACAGTGAATCCCCCCTCTGAAATTTGCATGTCGCGTGGCCTTGCCCCTCCCTCACACGACCCGATTTGACCGCCTCTGTCCACTTCTCCCTCCCTCCCTCACTGGCAGCAACCGTAAGTGCATGATTGCCCCCTGGGGCCCACCTCCGCGCCACCTTGATTGGCCAAGCAGGGCTGTCCATCATCTCACTGGGGGAGGGGCTGCCCTGCCCGCTGGGCACGGAGGGAATTAACTGCTATTAAAACTCGAGCTTTGAACCTTTTTGAAGTTTCAACATTTTCTGCACGCCTACGCTGCTCCGGCTTCGGTTTAAAACAAAAATGAGCGGAATCGGTCTGGTAGATCTCGAGTAATAAGCTTTACACTACCATATTCTTATATAAGAAGATTTATTATGCATTGCAGTTACCCACTTGCACAATATTACTGTTTCTCTGTGCGGCTGAGCAGCAGCTGAAATGTTTAGATATAAGGGGGGAATGCTTATATTTTGATGAGGGGTTGCAGAAGTTACCAGGGGTGGTATGGAAAGGGAAAGACTTCAGATAGATTACCAGGGGATTTGCATGGCTAGCAATAGCTGAACTCCCGGTGTGAACAAGGGTCCCTAATTCCC
The DNA here is from genome assembly GCA_029215795.1 of Anniella stebbinsi. Lineage (NCBI taxonomy): Eukaryota > Metazoa > Chordata > Lepidosauria > Squamata > Anniellidae > Anniella > Anniella stebbinsi. Next base: position 226,492,889 of record JARDYH010000004.1, on the reverse strand, counting down.
TGCTCCTCCCCTTAATTCATGGTTTCAGGCTCGTTTCAAAGTCTCGTGCTTTCAGAACCGGGCTTCGCCCCCACCAATGAATAACTAGCCTATTTTCTTTTGTCAGTACCGTTCCAGGAGGCTGTAGGTGGGAGCCGTCTCACTGACCTTGGAATTTTTCTTGCCAAGTTAATAACAAATCTGAAGCACATTTGCAGTACCGGCTAGTTGGAGCTGCTCTGTGGAAACATGCATTTCTTAAAGTGGGACTGATTTGCAAATTAGCTGTTCTCCACTGCAACATGTTGGAAATCTGGGGTGAACATTTTTTTTAAACAGGTGCCTGTGGTTTGTGCAACCCACACCTTTCTCTTGCTTTTTAAAAAAATGATCGTTTTTATTGTAAATTTCAACAAAACAAAACACAAAAAAATATAAAAATAAAAATGCATGTGTAACTACATACTTTAAAGGCCTCAGTTTCAAATATCAACATTCAAAAAACAAAAAGGGAAAAAAGAGTAAATTGCACATAAACTTCAATAAAAGCGGACCAAATATCCAAATATAAGTTCTACATGCCACTCTTTCAAATGCCGCTACTGTTCTTAAGACTTCAATCCATTGCATTGTAAGCTGTGAGCTTTTACAGTATCAGTCTTTTCACAGTCAAGAGGATGCAAAAAATCAATTTACACAGGCAGGTACCTAATTTAAGAGAACACGTACATCATGGAAATATTAAACAGCTTTCCAATACAAAGTTTAGCCTTCTTATGACTTCCTCCCCAAAGGAGGCAACTATTGAGCATTTCCAGAACAAAAGAGATATTAACGGTAAGACACTTCAAACGATTAGCTGAGTTAGACAAACCTTTGTTAAGAAATGTATTATGATGATGATGATGATGATGATGACGACGATGACGACGTAACCGGAGGTCTATAGATATATCAGATACCGACACCAAAACAGCAATTAGACAAAATAGGACATTCCAATTCCTTGTTCCATTCCTGCTGAAGACGCCATGTGTCATATTTATTCACTGAAAATAAGTATTTATAAATATGAATTGTGGGTCGATATATGTGGTCAGCTTCAATAAGTGTTTCCAGTAGCAAAGGGGACTCCGAGACAGTAAAAGCCGCGGGGCCGAATCTAGATTCTAACAAATATTGCATTTGCATGTACTGCCATTCAGCTGTAGCAGGCCATTCAAATTTACCTTGCAAAGTTGAAAAGAGCTAGCCCAGGCCTGTTGAACCTCTTTCATCCAGAGGGCCGAATCCCATTCCCATTTTGTAAAAGCTGTTGGGGGCCACATTCACGGGATGGGGCCAAAGTACCTGCCCAGACCCTAAGATCATCCTCAGGGGTCCTTCTCCGTGAGCCCCTGCCAAAGGAAGTGAGGTCGGTGGCTACCAGGAGGAGGGCCTCTCTGCTGTGGCACCCCGGCTGCGGAATGAGCTCCCTAGAGAGCTTCGCCCGGCACCTACATTATACTCTTTTTGACGCCAGGTGAAAACCTTTTTATTTTCTCAGTATTTTAAGAGTTTATCAACTTAATTTTTAACTTTGCTGTTTTAAATTTGTATCTTAAATCCATAACAATTTCTGCATGGCTGCTCGGTTTTATCCTGGTTGGGCTGATATACTGTATTTTATATTATGTTTTTATACTGTTATTTCTTTTATATTTTGAATGGTTTTCATGGTTTACATTTTTGTAAACGGCCCAGAGAGCTTTGGCTATTGGGCGGTATAGAAATGCAGTAAATAAATAAATAAATAGTATCAAAAATAGTTACCACGTCCCACGAGGTTGGAGGCTTCTGTGAAGTGCCCTCTATTCCAGTTCAGGGGGCGAGGTATAGAAGGCCTCACGCGTAGCCACGGAATGATCAGTTCACACACTCTGCGCACACCCTTGCCTCTCAGATCTGCACCCTGATACAGGTCCCAAGCTGAACATACTACGGTGTGGCTGTGGAACTGCATCCTTCATGGGCTACAGTAGTCCTTGCGGACATGTGAATTCCAGTTTATCGCAAGTGGTAAACCTTTTCCTTAAATATGTTACCTCAGAATGCAGCTGGGGTGAGTGTGTAAGGTTGAGGCGTAGAAGTATGACAGTAAAAAGGCTAGACCAAACCTTTCTCGCCAATAGGACCCGTTTTCTATTTCCAGCGGTTTTCTTTTCATTTTCTTTCTGTATGCAGGGGAGAGCATTCAAACCTGAAATCACCATGCACGGACTCTACCTCCGCTAAAGTCCGGAGAAAGCATCACCGGTTGAGCGTGTGGTACAATCCTGAAATAGTGATATTGTTGCTTCTGTTGTATAAACTGACCATTTTTGCCCATAGAAGCCCCTCATACCTGTTCTCTGTACCGGGATGGGAGACCCTCTCCTTTGATAACAGGGCAGGGGATTTTTAAGACATTGCTTTCATTCCCGCCCCCGCCCCACACGCCCCTTTTGAAAAATCTGTACTTTAACACAACACAAATTGCGAATCTAACCTGCGTGAGTGCGATTTTCACACGTTTTGTGCTGCGTAATATCAGCTGTCTTGATAAGATATTCAGCTTTGGTGTGTTGAGGTAGCGCCTGTGAGGGTTTGCATGTAGTTCATATCTACCAGTGAGGGTTTGTGTTTTCTGGTACACAGCCCTGGTAAACTCAGGCCCTATTTTTGTGTTTGGTAGATATCTAGTGGTATGCGTTCTGTATTAACAAAATCTCTGAGCAACGCCTGACATTTCAGCTCTCTCCTTCGCTCCCTGAAGCTCCCTTCCCCAACCTGGTGCTATCTGGATGTGTTGGATTAAAACTCACACCATCCCCAGGAAACTGGGTAGCTGTATTGAAAAGGGAATTTCAGCAGGTACCATCTGTATGCATGCAGCACCTGGTGAAATTCCCTCTTCATCACAACTGTTATTGCTGCAGGAGCTATACTAGAGTGACCAGATACAAAAGAGGGCAGGGCTCCTGCAGCTTTAACTGTTATGGTGAAGGTGGGAATTTTACCAGGTGCTGCATGCATACTGAAATTCCCTTTTCAGTACAACTGTTAAAGATACAGGAGCCCTGTCCTCCTTTCCATACGGTCACCCTACATCAATGTAAAAAATTGTATATGGGGGACCAACTGTGCACAGAAAAGTGCAAATTTCCAGACAGTCTTCCAAAAACCCAATAACATGCAAACTTGCGTAGAAAAAGAACAGACTGAGTTTCAGTCTGACAACCTAACAAAGAAACAAATGAATTGACCTGTCCATCTCTACTAGTGAATTACTTTGGACTATATGTGTGTCCGTACTCAAGCCTAAGACTTTACTTTAAATCCGTGTCTAATAGCTACATCTCTCCCCCCCCCCCCAATTTTTCTATAGAGTAGATGCAGGGTCATGATCCGGAATGTAAAAGCGCCCCACCCCACCCATGCTAGGTCCCAGACTGGATCAGGCACCCTGCACCTACTCTAGAGTAAAAATGCACAAAAGATGTAGCTGCTAAGCACAGGTTTTAACTGATGTCTGTTTGGGGCCCTAATAATCTGCCCTCTTCAGGTACAGAAAGGAATTATGGGGATGCAACATCGGCTCTTGCGATTGGTGGATACTTGGAAACCCAACTTGCCAAGCCTGGTATATCTGCTGAGCACCTGTTCTTCTGGCCTTCATCAGTAGGATTGATCCACCCCACCACAAACAAACAAAAAAATCTATATTTTGCAAAGCTTCCGCCTTTTAATACTGCTCAGTGATATTGGCAGGATATAATGGTATGAAAGCAGTATATAAAAGGCAGGAGCCACACCAAGTACGATATAGCGGTATATGGTGTGTGTCAATGGGCCCAACAGTTGTCAGTGCACTTCAGTACCGCTAGAAAGCAGTCATGTGGCTCCTGCCTTTTATATACCGCTTTTATACCGCTCTATTCTGCTTGGTGTAGATCAGGCCTCTGTTACTCCTGACTTCTTCCTTCCGACATTCGTCAAATGAGGGAATCTCGCCCAATCGAGCATCACACAAAGGTGACTGGGATGAAGTCATTACATCTAGCGGGGTGTGAGCACCAGATCATTGAAATTATTAGGGCCAACAGAATCAGAGCGGGCTGCTCTGAAAGCAAAGGAGGTGAATCACGAGTGAGGGCAAGTGAGGGCAAAATCAATTAATACACACCTGTCAGGGATGCTTTAAGGTGGATTCCTGCATTGAGCAGGGGGTTGGACTCGATGGCCTTAGAGGCCCCTTCCAACTCAGCTGTTCTATGATTCTATGACTCAATGGGATTGATGTCGATGTGCATAAGAGTGCACTCTTAAAAACAAACAAGTCCAGGCCAACACTTGCCTATCAATCCTTAATTGCCAGCCTTGCATGGCATGCTGGATCTCAGAACTACGGAATAATGTCATTGTCCCTCTTGTTTGTGGGTTGTGTTTGTCGCTCAGCCACTTGCTCTGAGCAATGTCGGTCTTTTTATCTCGTTTGTCTTTTGTCTTGTGATTAGTTATGCAAATAGCTGATGCAGCCCCCATAATGGCGATGTTGTTTTCCAAAAACAGAGAAGCCTACAATTATCTAATTATACGGATGAAAGGGAGAAAAAGGAGTCTATTTATTCTGCGTCCCCTGTTTCTTTTCCTGCAGAAATCAGAGAGGCTTACGTGGGGCTTACCTAGCTCCTGCGTTTCAAAAATAAGAGTTTACATTATATAGTTCTCTTGAGATGCCACAGATATCCACAGATATCAAGGTCCAGAAACGGTACTTTTCTTCAAGGGATATCACATTGGTCCTGCTGTCAGGTTTATTCATACGTGGGGGGTGGGAACTGAAGCTTTCTTCTGGCTGATTGGGGTGGGGCAGGGGAGCGCCCCCTCCACTAGTAGAGTGGCCATATGGAAAGGAGGACAGGGCCCCTGTACTTTAACACATGTATAGGAAAGGGGATTTCAGCAGGTGCCATTTGTATGCATGCAGCACCTGGTGAAATTCTCTCTCCAGCACAGCAGTTAAAGCTGCAGGAGCTGTACTAGAGCGACCAGATACAAAAGAGGGCAGGGCTTCTGCAGTTTTAATGGTTGAGATGAAGAGGGAATTTCACCAAGTGCTGCATGCATACAAATGACACCTGCTGAAATTCCCTTTTCTATACCACTGTTAGAGATACAGGAGCCCTGTGCTCCTTTTCATATGGTCACTCTATCCGCCAGTGTTTATTGATCTAAAATTTCCAGAAATTTTGAAGCCATGGGACAAAAAAACTAGCAACCATATTTCCCACCAAGTTTTTTTGTGCGCAGAAAAAAATGAAATTTGGGGGAAATGTAAACATGCAGAATCATTTCTTACCAAACTTGGGGTGCAATCTCATGCATGTTTAGATAGACGAAACTTTTACAACGGCCAGCATGCATAGGATTGCATCTTTCTTCTACTGTTTTCACGACATATAATGCATGATGTGTAACTTGACCCGCAAAATTGAACTGTCCTGCATATTTATTACAGAGTAATCCTATTCATATTTATGCAGAAGCAAGACTCTAATGGAGCTTACCCCCCAGATAAGCATGCATAGGACTGCAGCCTCAAAAGTATAAATGCCTCTAAAAGTATAAATAAAAGCAAAATTGTGAATGTACCCAATAGTACAGAGAGCACACTACAAACATCTGCACCCTATACTGACTAAGCACAAGTAACTTAGTTTTGGAGAAGTAGAAGCCACAATAATTTTTGTGAACCACCCAGACAGCTTCAGTGATACAGAAATGTAATAAAATAAAATAATTAAATAAAATTTGTAGTAAAGGAAAGCAGAAATTCACAAGCAACAATGGCCCTGTATGCTCCTCCCATGGAGAGGGCACCATCCTCTAGATGCAGAAATGCACCTGAGATTTGAGTATTGCAGTTTGAATAGGAGGGGTAGGGAACCTCTGGCCTGCCAGATGTTTTTGACCCACAGTTCTAACCTTCCCTGACCATTGGCCGTGCTGGCAGGAGCTGATAGGAGTTGGGATTCAACAGCACCTGGAAGGCCCACTGGTTCCCCTTCCCTGGTCTACAAAATACACAAGAATAATTATTCTCTAATGCTATAGATCAGAGGTGCGGAACATCCGGCCAGCGAGCGTAATCTGGCCCACGGAAATCCGCATCTGGCCTCCGGAGCCCCCTGGAGGAATCCCTGCCTTTTATCCCTGATCTCAGATTGGTGATAACAGCAGGGACACAGACTGTGGGGGACTCAGACGGTGCTGGGAGGGGCAGCTCCTTTTCCCAATACTGGAGCGAGGTGATGATCATCAGTAGTCGTAGCCATGCACGGAGGGCGCAGAGGGGGCAATTTGCCCCTCCCCACCTTAAATTGGTTCTGCATCCCTACTATAAATTGCCTTACATGCCTGTCTTTATACTTCACATGTTTTGAGTGGGTAAAACCTTGTCTTAAAAAGTATTTCACTCATTCCAAAAGAACATATTTTGTAGCAGTTACCCATATTCCTCGCCAAGGTCTTCTGATCTCCACCAGCCTTCAGAATTCCTGGCAGGACAGCATATCCTTGGGAGGAGGACGGCTCCCACCTGTCTGTTCCCTGCAATATCTGAACTGAACATGTAATCATTGGGACTGACTCTAGCTCGTGTCTGTAGAAGATACGGCTGACCCAGTAGAGAGAGCAGTTGAAAGGGGGCAGCCAAGTACAGATGACCCTAGGAGACTTTTGCTAACGGCCCACATGTAGCTCTCCAGGGCTTGAGGAGGGAAGCTGCCCCCAAACTTCCACAATCTATACACACACACACACACGTTTCCACTTGCCATAACTGATACATAAATAAAGCTGGGCTTCTCTGCTGCTGGTTGCTACAACTTTGTCACTTGCGCCGATTGAGTTGTACGGCAGGATTGGATTGGAGTGGTGCCCGGGGATTTCTCACGCCGCCGCTTGCTAACATGACGTTAATGATTAACCTGCTGGACCTAAAAGGAATTTTATTTTCTGAAAGGAATTTTATTTTCAAATAACTACCAGGTTTAGCCGACTGAGGGCTGATTCAAAGGACCCTCCTTTGAGCTCTTCCCCACCCTTGCCCCCACGACCTTGGGCATGAAATTCAGCGTGAAGAGAAAAAAGGCATGCTAACCTCCGGTTCCTACATGGCAGGAGCATGCAACCTGCTGCCCTCCAGATGTTTTGGACTACAACTCCTATAAGCCTCAGCCAGCAAGGCAATGGTCAGAGGTGATGGGAAATCTAACCCTGCTATATAGGGACATTAATGTTGACCTATCTTCAGTGGAGGCTGGTGTCTCCGACGTCAGTGGGGCGGGGAATCCGCTCCAGGTTTCAGTCAGAACCAGTCCAAACTCTAAAGGAGCTATGCAGAGTGCTTGGATAGCTCCTTGAGAATTCTGACTGAAACCCGGGGCGGATTCACCGCTCCACTGGCTTCGGAGCCACTGGCTTCCACAGTCTATATCCATCCCAAGTGGGGAGAAGGAGAGGATTATGGGTACGTGAAAGGCTGCGGTGTAAGCACAGGAATGCGGACTAACGCTAGATGGAGAGACAGGTCGAAGACACACTCTCAATTTGCATGTGGATAAAAAAAAATAGCACATGCAAATGTTATGCAAATCCAACATATGTCCTCTCATTTGCTGATGCGCTTCCTCTCTTTTTGGTCATGCATAGAGTGTCCCCTTATGCGTTACCAAAAAGAGAGGAAACGCATGAGTTCAAACTTGGTTTGAGGACGACTCCCAGGGCTGAAATGTCTCTTTTCTTTCACCAGTTAAAGCTATAATAAGAGTAGGCAGACCTGATTTGTAAAGGACGTCTCCTTTTACTATAATCCTACGGAAACAAAGGGATTCTTTTCAGTCTCATTTGAACATGGAAGAAAAAAAGGAATTGGGTAAACAAATGACTCGGATTCAGCCCCTGGAAATAGACAGCCAGATCAGCGTCAGTGATGGAAAACGTACTCTTTGTCTTCTTCCCTTCTGTGGTTGCATGAAATCTCTTAATGCATGTTTTCAGCTGAGGAAACCAAATACCTCTGGAGCTCTGAGGGAGGAGTTGGTTAAATATTGACTGTTGGCTTAGTTGAGTTTTGTAGACTAAATCCTGCCCGTGTTCAGCCAAACATAACAAATGCATTCCGGATGGGGGTAGTAATAAAGATGGAAAACTTCTGTCTCTCTTGCCGAAATGAGGAGGGAACGGGCGCTTCCAATCCGCACAGCTAGAGCTGTCTGGAAATGTCGCTTGAATCCGCTCCGCTGTGACTGTCACATGCGATTTCTAATTCAGAATCCAATCGGCGTGCAGCAGCATCCCAATAAACGGGTTGTTCCTAATCAATCAAATGAAAACGCAAGCAAGACGCTAGTCCTTATGATTTGAGAGGACAATCTTAAGGCGTGCAAGCCATTTCTGCCGTTTGTGATGCTTAGAAAGTAAGGGTGGGACTTCTAGTAGGTAGGAAACAATGGTACATCTTTACTGAGCACTGTGGCATTAAAAGTCTCCTTTTTTAAAAAAAAAAATCTTCCATCCTATTTCTGTACACTCAGGGCACAATCCTTTGCATGTTTAGACAGAACAGTCAGCTACAACTCCCTGCATGGCTAGTTGAGGAATGCAGGGAGGCATAGGACTTTTTCTGTCCAAAGTTGCATAGGATTGCACCCCTCCAGTTCCCACCCCTATTTCTAATGTGTGTTCCATTATGGGGTGGGAAAACATTGGTGACAACAGGAAATAATGGCTTTCTAGTCACATCGATAGGAGAAAAGGGGGATTGTCCCCTCGCTCACCTCAGTCTCTAGGTGGACTCCCTCTTTTTAAACTACCTGCAGCTCCCTTAGCAAGAATTGTCTAGCTCTTTGGGAGTATGCCTTTATCATAAGTAACATCTGGCCACCCGTCTCCCTTAGTAGCGCCTGGGGATCATGCCAGACTATTGTTAGCTGGTGTAATAGCAACTGCTAGTTCTCTCTTCCATGGCTGGCAGACTTTCTCCCTTCCCAAAATATTTCCCTCAGCCAAACAGTAGGGAGAACGGCCACGCAGCAGCAGGAGGTAAGGCAGGGTCAAATTCAGGCGGAATTTTGGGAGAGGCAAGCAAAAATGGATGCTTTTAGGTTTATCAGGGGTGGTGGGGAAAGGCGAGTAAGGGGAGGCACATGAGATGTAGGAAATTATGCTAGGTGTGGACCGAGATAAGTTATTTCCCCTCTCTCCTCACTAGATCCCATGAAACTGATTGGTGGGAGATTCAGGGTAGATAAATGGAATTACTTGTTCACACCGTGCATGGTTAAACTGTGGAATTCACTGCCACAAGACGTAGTGATGGCCACCAATTGGGATGGCTTTTGAAGGGGGTTGGATAAACCCTTGTAGGAGAGGGCTATCAGTATCTACTAGTCCTGATGGCTATGTGCTACCTCCAGTATCAGAGGCGGTAAGCCTGTATACGCCAGTTGCTGGGGAATTAACAGAAAGGACATTTGCCTGGTAGTGTGTGTGTGTGACTGATACGACGGATTAATGGGACCAGAATGACTGTAAAATTCAATTTTTTTTCCGGCAGGCCAAGCTGTCAAGCCCAGCTTTTGAGAGGGAAATGTATAGGTAAATGATCAGCAGGTGCTCTCTCGGTCAATAGGAGATAGCGAGAAGGCCATAGACATTTCTAAATGGGTTCATACCTTTCTCTTCCTCTCCCGACCTCAGCTGATGATTATGTAGTGTCAGGAGGCTTCTATTTCATTTTAAATTATCTTGTAAGCCACCTTGAGACCATATTTTATATTTTATATTTATATTTTATATTTACTGCTGTTCCCCGCCTCGATCCAAACGGAGAGGCGCGTAAGAAATACAATTATTATTATTATTATTATTGGCAATGTTTGCAAGGGCTGATGGGAGTTCGAGACCAAAACCTTTGGAGGACCACAATTTGCCCACCCCTGAACTGTAGGCTTTGTAATCCATGCTATGTAGGATCTGGATGAAAGTGTGGAAAGAAATTGGGGGATGGGGGATGTTTGTGGGGAGTGCCTGTTATCTCGTGGTGCCTGTTGGAGTCATCTCGGGGCCTCTACTGGAAGCAGGAAGAGACAAGCTAGATCAGCAGTGGGTAAAATTATCCACCTGTTTAAGGGACTTTCTTTTCTGCACTCTTGCTATCAAATTTCCGTCTCTGTCGATTGTCTTCCCCCTTTGTGTAGGCTTCCAAATGTAATGAAATGTGACTCTAAGCAGCAAAATATACACACACAAGAGGAATATGCACAGGTGTGATGTAGTCGCGTACTACATGTCTGAAAGGATATTATATGCCACTGTGCAATTTTAATTTTTCCATAGGAAAACCCCTGGACATAGTTTTCTTTAACTCTTTGTGTGAGAATTTCTCTCTCTCTCTCTCTCTCTCTCTCTCTCTCTGTCCCTCCCTCCCTCCCTCCCTCCCTCTCTCTGTCTCTCTGTGTGTGCCTGTGTGTTTAAGCCAACATGCACATCTGCAAATGTCATGTGTCCGTTCCGTGTTGAGGGCAGAGTAGCCAGTCCACTTCACCGTGGTAGCCAATGGATCATTCTGGCCTTGATTTGATCCTAGTAGGAGTGGGAACCAATTCTTCTCTGGCTCAGATTAAAATCTGAGCCAGGAAAGAACAGTGTCTTAATACTCGCTTTAAGCAAAAACGGCATGTTGCGTTGTTGAGATTCGTATTCAGAGCCAAGGAATCAGGGACTTCAGCAAACCACTAATTCTGAGTGTGGAAGGGAATGGGGCTTATTGGCATGAACCCACAGGCGTGCGCAGCTCATTTCATTAGGGTGTGCACCTTAAAGGCCCTGATTGGAGCGTAGGAGGGGAAAGTGTGCTTTCTTGCCCCTCCACTGCTCCAATCGGAGCCTTAAGGCCCCAGTTGGAGCAGTGGGGGGGGGGGGGTTGAGAAAGTGCGCTTTCCAGGGCCTCCAGAAAGTGTGTTGTTCCCCCAGGGATGCTAATGGCAGCTTTCTGGAGGCTTTCCCATCCTTTTAAAAGCCCCAATTTGAGGGGGGCAGGAAAGCAGAGGTGGCCCTGGGAAATTAGAGTGTGCCTGGGCACATCCAGCACACCCTGTGTGCACACCTGTGCATGAACCTTGTGTTTGATGGTCAGGTTTACCTGGGGAAGGGTTACATTTGTGCTTATTTGCATGATTTAAGATGGGTTCCGTTCTTGTGTATAACCGGGAAAGATCCAGACCGTGACTCTGACATAAGCTGTGTGGCTTTGGCGCGTCCAAAGGTACCTCACGGGAGGGAGGACCATGATATACACCAGCTTAAGAGGGCAGAATGCGAATTCATTTAAATATATATAATAAAAACAAAAACAACATCCAAATGAGAGGCCTTGTTTTAACCTGTTTATCTTCTTCCATTCCATTTTTTAGCACCAATAACCAGGCCCGTGAATGAACGGGGAACGTTTGGGAGCCTAGGAGGTGCTGTGTCGCAGCCGGCCGTTTTATACCTGAACTGGCTCATTCAAGTAAATAAAACCACTGTCCTGTCTTGTGTGAGGGGAGGGCTAAGGGTGTGAGGAACAAGCTCAAAGGCAGGGCTGGAGCTATCCTGCCAGCCCAGGAGACCACCATATTTTTACCCCATTCCCTCCCCCTAGTAGGGTTGACATTTCCTTAACAAGGTGCCCTACTCTAGGTTGGGGAGTAGGATGCAATCCTTTTTAAAATAAAAACAACATTCACCTCTCACTAGAAGGGGAGAAACTTCAGCGGCGTGGTTACTTCTTCTTAGCCATGTGCCACCATGTGGTAAAATAGGGCGGGTTCAGGTGAACAAGGAGACACGTGGTAGCCAGCTACAGTTTATTTTAGTTGGTGTGTAGCTTTCCCTACCGCAAGGGCTTGAGAAATTTGCCAAGGTGTTAAACATGGCTACTATAGTATTTGGTAACTGGGGAGCAGTATTATTCTGCAGGTGTTTCTCCCTGACACACAAACACACACACACACACACACACACAATTTGAATCATGGGGGGTAAGAGGAGAAGGAACTAGCCCAGTCGAGGCTGGCGGCTCCGATATCAGTGAGGCGGTGAATCCACTCTGGGTTTCAGTCAGAGCCAGTCAGAGTTCTGACTGAAACCCGGAGCAGATTCACCGCCTCACTGAAATCAGAGCCACCAGCCTCCACTGGTTAATATGAACGAAACTATGACCTCCATCACACCTAATGCCACCCCCCTGGTTTGCCTCCACGTTTTTTTACCTCTGAAGCAAAAGTGCATCAATATCCCTTTCACCTGAAGAGCTGCTTTCACTCCTTCGCTCATTAGCTCTTCGGCTCCACTCCACTCCACCCCTCCCCTTCTCTTTCTCCCTCCAGTCAGGTCCTGTCAGATGAGCACTTCAACCAGACCGCCTTTCTGCCGGGCAAAAATGGAACGACCCTTTAGTCTGGCTGTTCGGGGGGCATCAAGGGAGGACAGTCCTGTCTCTGCAGAGATTCAGGCGTTGTATGATTTTTTTAAAAAAAAAAGCTTTCAAGCCTGGGATCCAAGGTTTGGGTTTTCTATTGAGGCTTGGAGCCGGCTGCTGGGAGAGATCGCTTTTCCCTGCCAGGACCTGATGCAATCCGTTCAAGCCCCCAGTTCCTTTCAGACTACACGGAGATTTAAGGCGCATTAAATGCGCTTAGGGAAAATCATCCAGACTTTAAGCGTTCTAGAAAAGGCTGGGGAAGAGGCGGGGTGTCAGCACGGCATCATGTGAGTACCAGGCTGCAAATCTGCACACCAGGCATGGCGAGAGTGCACTAAATCGCGGGTGTGATGGAGCTAGCGGATGACGGAAGCAATGGGCTAAAGGGCTAAAAGGAGGAGCCCGTTGCCCCCTTCAATCGTATTCAAATAACTTCAAACAATATTAAAACCAGATATACCATTGTGCCTAAAATCCTCACCTCATTCACAGACAAACACATGGGGGAGGGGGGCATTTTGATCGAGATTTGCAGGAGGGAATCCAAAGATGACAATTCTCAGAGAACTTTTCCCCAAAAAACAAAAAACCTTTCCAGAGAGATTTCGACCTACCTCTCCGGAGCCCCTTTCGAAGCACCCCCGAACATCTTCTCAGTTTGGGCATCACTGGGCTACTTTGCGAGACCCCTGATCGTCTGAATCCAGTCCCAGGGTTTAAAATATCCATTGAAATGCCAGCCCATGCTTGTAGGAGCGCAGCGCAATCTGTTGAATGCTTCGGGAGGTTTTTCTCGCGGGTTAACACATTTACGGATGAATGCGGCAATGCTGGTCTTTGCAGGCTCATGAACTTCAGGGAGTTAATACGAGAACATTCTGTGCTTGCTTTCTTGGTGAATATTTTTACCTATCTGCCCCGCTGGAGAGAAATCACACAAATGAGAGTTCTTTGAAAATCGCCTGTCTGCCCCTTAAAGGCACACTTCTAAGAACGTGTAAGAAATCAAACCCCAGAGGATTTCAGGGCGTTGCAGTTAGGATGGCCACATGTCCCCTTTTACAGAAGACAGGTCCTCTGAAGCGCTGTCCAGTCCAAGTCCAGGTTAAAGATAAAGAGCCATAAGAAGGGAGAGGGTTAAGGGGCCTTGAAATTGCCCATCCACAGGTGGACGCACCTGGCTGGGTCGAGCTGGGAGTTCTAAGACTTTTTTTCTGTCTCAACATGCATGGGATTGCACCCTTCAGGGTTTAGGGCACCCTTCTGGGTGCTTCCTAAGAAGGCTTTGGTGGTGGCATTGCCCTGCCTCATTCACAGAATTTTAGGGTGGTGGTGGTGGCGGCGTTTGTTTTATTTATTACATTTCTATACCTCCCAATAGCTGAAGTTCTCTGGGCCATTCTCAGTTAGAACCATAAAATACAAGTCGATAAAATACGATATAGTTTAAATAGGGTGACCATCTGGAAAGGAGGACAGGGCTCCTTTCTCTATAACAGTTCTGTAGAATAGGGGATTTCAGCAGGTGTCATTTGTATGCAGGCAGCACCTGCTGAAATCCCCTCTTCATCACAACAGTTAAAGCTGCAGGAGCTATACTAGAGTGACTAGATACAAAAGAGGGCAGGGCTCCTGCAGCTTCAAGTGTTGTGATGAAGAGGGGATTTCACCAGGTGCTGCATGCATACAAAAGGACACCTGCTGAAATTCCCCTTTCAATACCACTGTTAAAGATACAGGAGCCCAGTCCTCCTTTCCAGATGGTCACCTTACCACCAACCCCCCCCCCCCCGATGTTTAGTGCTTTGTGTAGTTGCAGTTGCAATAGTGTTGTGTGCTGTGCATATTGTTTGGGGGCTGCATATGTGTGTAGCTGTGATGGTGAGAGTTTTCTGCTGTGTAAAAGTGTGAGTTGTGTGTATAGTCTGTGATGTAGTGGTACATTTTGTAGTACAGGTGCTCCTCATAACATGCCCCCAAGGGCAATCCAAAAATGCAAGCAGCTGTGTGGATCCATATCAACAAACCAATTTGCAGGCTGTTCAAAAAGCACACTAACCCATGCTCAGAGGTTGAGCGTGGGTTGTTTGTTGAACCATGGGTTAGCGTGTTGTCTGAATGCAGCCAGGGTGGCTTGTTAACCATGCAGTGTAGCTTATTTTCTAAAACAATCCACCCTATGGAGAGCCCACGGTTTGTTGCTGGGCTGTTCAGGGTGGTTACCAAGCCACCCTGGCTGTGTTCAGACAACAGGATAACCCATCCTGCGGAAAACATGCTACATTCGGACAACCCGCTGTTCAACAAACAACCCACGGTTCAAATCAACAACCCCCACTCAACCACTGAGTGTCGGTTAGCATATTGTGTGAACATTCCCACCAAGAGCAGGTCTTTCCTAAAGCCAATACCCAAAAATACTTTGCACTACAATAGGGATTGCTCACAATAGCATATTGTTGCTGGGAAAATCTATTCCACCCACCCCTCTGGATTTGCAGCAGAGGAAACAGAGGTTTGATGGAGAGACAAATGATGTCTTCATCCCTGCTAATCAGAAAGCCCCGGCACTTTGTCCCTGTGAGCCCTGGTTCCGTTACAACACTGTGGGATGTACAGGGTGTACACAATATACACAACACAGTGTACAACTGCCCAGTATAGTTCCTTTGAACATAACATCTTTGCTGTGCCATCATGGTGGGTGGGTGTCCACGTTTGCATGCTGAAAAGAGGTCAGGAGGATGGGAGTGGGTGCCTTGAGCTGTACGTGCAACTCTGTAGTTGTCTTCCTGCTACACTTGCTTTGTGAGAGGCTGGTTGTGGTACTCTTACCTGCTGTTTCTGTGCAGGGGTTGTTGCATTGCGCTCGCTTGTGGCTGTCGCCTTTTGAAACCGCCCCAGCTCCCCTTGCCTGCTGCCCCATTATACGTCTGATTCATGCAACCGGGATGCTGGGATCTCTTCTGAAAGTAGCGCTCAGCCCTGGAATAAGCGAAGTGATCTTGAAGAGGAGAATGCCTCTGACCATGTGCAGAGTTCCCTGTCCTCGCCGCTGCATGCCTTCCCCTTCTAATCAAAGCCCTCGGAATGGGAGGCTTCGAGGCAGCTCAGCCTCAATCCCTGGCATCTCCAGCTAAAACGTTCAGGACTCTAGGAAGCTTCCTAATTCCAGAGCCAGCACCTTGGCCCATCTAACTCAGTGTTGCCGGCACTGGCCGGCAGCGGTTCTCCACGATTCCATACTGGAGTTTTTTCCCAGACCTACCTAGAGGTACTAGGGACTGAAGCTGGGTCCTTCTATGGGCAAAGCACGCACTCTTCCACCGAGCTGTGTTTTTCCCTGGGATGGTAGAACAGACGTTTTGCACGCAAAAGGTCCCAGCTTCTATCCCGGCATCTCCAGCTAAAAAGACTCTCGGGTAGCAAATGATTAGAAAGACATCTCTCTGACATAGACCCATGGAATGATCCAAAGTAAACTGGCACACCGCTTCCTTATTTTCACAGAGGTCGTGGCAGAGCAGGTGCCATACCTCCGCCTAACAAGGGGCCTGTTCAGACGTCACGCTAAGCCATGATAGTAGTGTGTTTTGAGCTAACTATGGCGGCTTAGCGTGTTGTTTGGGGGCTGGGGGAGAAAAACACGATGACAACGATTACAGAACCGCCCCGGTTAACCGTGCCCCTTTGGCAGGGTGTAGGACCTCCGGGGTGGCTTACCATTACATGTGGCGGGCTCCACCAGCGGTTAAAACGGGCTCTGGGTAGTTTGCAGGGCGCGACCATAGAGACGGCGGCCTAGAACATCCTGCACGTCTTGTGATGCTCTTGCTGCCATGGACTTCCTCTATGGTTGCGTTGCCATTCCCCCCCCCCCCCCGCGCATGCTTTTTTCAAAGGAGTGAGCATTGGTAGAACGTTCACGCCACAGAGGACACCGGGACCCACAGTTAAACTGTGTGGAGGTGTCTGGGTAGCGGAACCATGCAGCGCTGTGTGGTTCCTGGTCATGAGGCAGGCCCACTTGCAGCGGTTCCGCTACCCCCTCCCCGTAGTTGCCCTAACCACCACGCCCTCCTCGCGCATGTGAATAGAGCCCAGGGGTATCGTTGCCCTCGAATAACCAGCTCTTCCATCCTAAGCACTGCGCTTCCCTCCGCTCATGGCTGCTTTGTGCTGAACCGTTATGAAGCCTTGGCATCTTTTTAATGCTTCTTTCTGATTCCCCCACCCCCACCCTTCTGTCTTCCAGTGCCACTGACCTGTGCCTCAACTCCCATATCTTGCCATGGCCAAATTAGAGACCCTCTCCGTCCTTAGTGACCCCAGCTACCACAGCCAGGAGCCGTTCCACTCCTTCGAGCCCAGGCGCGCTGAACCCGCCTCCCAAGGCACCATGGGAAGCGTCGGCAGTGGCGTCAGCAACGAACAAGAGTTTGCCATGAAGAGCGTAGGCACCAGGACGCAGAACAGCAGCCGGCAGGCCGATGGGTCCCGGAATAGCTACTCCACGAGAGAGATCTCCAACCGCTACTCCGGGGAGGAGAAGACCTACAAGTCGGAAAAGATCTCCAACTCCATCTTCATCAACGGGGACCTGCGCAAGAGCGAGAAAGGGAAGGCGGAACTTTGCGGGAACGTAGCCGCCAACAACGAGAAGAACATGCCGCCCCCTCCCCAGTACAGAGAACCCAGTAACCCACCAAAGATATTGCCAATCTCTGGAAAACTAGACCAGGTGAGATTCCATCATCATCACATGACGTTGATCCTCCTGGGTTGTTCGGAAGGCATTGCAAACGCGGAATACGGTGCATAAAGAGGAAAGGAGGATCATTTGTCATGGGAGAAAGGAGGAGAGGAAACCTGCCTTGGAATGTCATCTTTTTTAGGACTTCTGACCGGCACAGTCTAATTGAAAGCAGCCCTGTCCTATCTGGTGCCCTTCAGGTGTGTTGGCTACACCCCCATGCTGGCTAGGATATGCTGGGAGTTGTGATCCAACACATCTGGAGGACATACAGGGGAGGAAGGCTGAGCTGTCCCTATACCTGAGAAGGGAGGGGCAGATTGCTTCCTATCCACTTGATGGGGCAGAGGGCAGTGTGGCCCCTGGGTGCTAGGGAAAAGGTGGGTGCCAGTGGTAGGGCACATGGAGGGCAGAAAGAACAAGTCCTGGCAGAACTGGGACTGTGGTCAAGATGGAAGGATGTCTGAGAGGGTCCAGGCACAGCCTACAGAGCATCAAGGCAGGAAGTCCAGGTAGAAGCTGTTGCAGGGCAGGGTTAAGCTGAGGAGTCCAACTGAAGAGGGCTGGAGAAAGGACATAAAACATAGGCAGGCATCTTCTGGCGGCCTGGGAGCTGCATTGCCCCTCACCAGAATCCACTGGGGGCTCTACCTGACGCCCACCAAATTTGCCACCGCCGCTGTCGTTTGCACAGCGATTTCTGCGACAGGGAATATGAAAACAAAAATGGCTGGGGCACCTGTTATCCAGCCCTCCTGTAAAGAAATGGCAAACCGGAGGGCAGGCAGGTGGGTATGGAGGCCAGCAGACTGAGAGGGCAAGGAGGCGAATGGCTGAGCCAACCAGACAAGACTACAGCCGGGCAGTTGTTTGGGCAGGATCCCAGGTCTGACCTGGAAGCGTCAATTGATCAGGGATTTCCTCGGTAGAGGTGGTGGTAGCGTAGGGGGTGGGGTACAGCCAAGCTGGAAAATGGGAGGACCACGCTGTGCCTCCTCCATCCATTCTGCAGGCTCAAAGTGCTTGCTATGGTTCACGGGCAAGGAGGGTCTGGGTACATTGGTTAAAAGCCATATTAAAGATCAAATGAATAAGCCTACGGAAGGACAAGCCCTGCTGAAAAAGAATTGGCATGGCTTCTGCAAAGGTAAACCCTGCCTCACGAGCCTTTTAGAGTTCTCAGAGAGTGTCAATAAACATGTGTACGGGGGCGATTCAGTAGACATCATTTACATGGGCTTCCAAAAGTCTTCTGAGAAAGTCCCTCACCAAAGACTCCCGAGCAAACTGTTCAGTCATGGCATAAGAGGAGAGATCCTCTTATGGATCAATAACTGGCCAAAGAACAGAAAGCAAAGAGCAGGAAGAAATGGTAAGTTCTCCTAGTGGGAGGGATATAAAACAGTGGGTCCCCACGTAGATCTGTATTGGGACCGATGCTTTTCAACTTGTTCATAAATGGCCTGGAATTAGGAGGGAACCATGCGGTGGCCAAGTTTGCTGATGATAGCAAATTAAAAGGGATCGCGAAGAGCTCCAGTAGGATCTCTCCAGACTGGAAGAATGAGCATTGAAATGCAGATGTGTTTCACTGAAGCCAAGTTTAGTGTGATGCACATTGGGGTGAAGAATCACAACGTCACATACATGCTGATGGGATCTGAACATGAAATGATTGACCAGCCCAACACAGCTGCAGGGCAACAGGTTGGGGAAGGCTGGGTTCAGGGCTAGCCTCAAGGGTAGGCATGGCTGGGCAGCTGTCAAGGGCCCACACCCCAGCAGCCCCCCCCCCCCCGGCAAGAGCCCCCCTGGATTTGCTCCTCCTCCATTGAAACCTGTTTATTCACCTGCCTCTCGTTCTGGCCCAGATAACGGTGGTGGGGATGGGGAGAGGGAGGAGGGAAGGGGGAGAGGGGAGGAGGGGAGGGAGGAAGAAGGGAGGGAAGTGGAGGGGGAGGGTAGAGGAGGGAAAGGTAGAGGGGGAGGGAAGGGGAGGGGAGGGAAGAGGAGGGAAAGGAGGATGGGGAGAGAGGAGGAGGAGGAGTGGAGAGGGAGCGGGAGGAAGGGGAGGAGAAGGGGAGGGGGAGCAGGAGCGGGGGGAGCGGGAGGAGGGAGAGGAGGAGATGCCACTGCCTACTTGCTCGCTCACTTTCTGTCTACCAAGCAAGCAAGTGGCAACAATGATGAGGAAGGGGATGAGGCGCAAGAGCAGCTGGGGGACCATGGGAGAGAGGAGGTAGATTCACTGAGGGAAGGGGAGTCTATTGGAGTGACTTGCCCAACAGCCCTCAAAAACCTGGACCGCCATTGGCTGGCTTCAACAATGGGGTACGCCATTTGTACGACAAACTTCACCAGATCTAGTTACGTGTGGGCAGAGACTAAACTAGGGCGCCTTTTGTAATCAACTGTTTAGCTACAAAAGTGCAAGTTGAGCAGTACAGTTTGACCAGATGGAAAGCAAGCGCATCATTAGCACCAGGGTGCTTTCATAGAAGCATAGAAGAGTAGAGTTGGAAGGGGCCTCTAAGGCCATGGAGTCCAGCCCCCTGCTCAGTGCAGGAATCTACCTTAAAGCATCCCTGACAGATGGTTGTCCAGCTGCCTCTTGAAGGCCTCTAGTGTGGGAGAGTCCACCACCTCCCTAGGTCATGGGTTCCATTGTTGTACTGCTCTAGCGTCAGGAAGTTTTCCCGATATCCGACAGGAATCTGGATTCCTGTAACATGAGCCCATTATTCCGCATCCTGCACTCTGGGATGATCGAGAAGAGATCCTGGCCCTCCACTGTGTGACAACCTTTCAAGTATTTGAAGAGTGCTATCATGTCTCCCCTCAGTCTCCCCTTCTCCAGGCTAAACATGCCCAGTTCTTTCAGTCTCTCCTTACTGGGTTTTGTTTCCAGACCCCTGATCATCCTCATTGCCCTCTTCTGAACATGCTCCAGCTTGTCTGCATCCTTCTTGAAGTGTGGTGCCCAGAACTGGACACAAGATGAGGCCTAGCCAGTGCTCAATAGAGGGGAACCAATACCTCAGACAGAGGTCTCCTACCGCTACCAATCAAAAGACATTGTGCAGCTATTCCATCTTTTCCTCCTTAACAGATTTTTTCCTTGTAAGGAAAAAAAAGACAGAAGAAGTTGTGGGAAAGCACAAGAGGGCTAAAAAATTGACACCTGGAGACCCTGTAAAAGTCTGTGCATAGGGCAGTGCTAGTGCATAATAAAAACACCATTTGCCAGCACCTGTAGCCCTCAAACAGTTTCTCAGTATCTTTTCCCCAACTTGGTGCCCTCTGGATGTATTGAACTATAACTGGCTGGGGATGATAGAGGGTGTAGTTTGACACATCTGGAAGCACCAAATTGGGGAAGGCTGCCCTAAAAATTACTTCTGCCCCTTAGCATCCTTTTCCAGCAGGCTCCAAACCCAGACTTTGATTTTTACCCTGTTTCGTCCCAACCAACCTTTCAGCACAATTAGCTATGATACTGGTGTAAATCACTGGCGTTAAACTCGATAAGTAGGAAGGAAGCGTCAATAAAAACAGTCCATGGTCGAAAGCCAAAGTATCCATCAGAATCCGGGTCAAACAATACTGAGTTCAGAAAGTGCCAAAGAGTAGCTAGAGTC
Organism: Anniella stebbinsi; assembly: GCA_029215795.1. Taxonomy (NCBI): domain Eukaryota; kingdom Metazoa; phylum Chordata; class Lepidosauria; order Squamata; family Anniellidae; genus Anniella; species Anniella stebbinsi. The sequence goes on along the minus strand of JARDYH010000004.1, from coordinate 226,471,969 downwards.
TGGTTCAAAGTCAGGATATGTCCAGGCAAGATCAAGCAGCTGGTATGCAAGCGAGGAAGACAAAGCACCAAGAACAATAGTTGCTTCCAGCGTTGCTTCTGGGTTCTGGCATGCCTTTTATGGGGATGGTGGTGATTGGGAATTGCTGCCAGCTGCAATGGCCTTCAGCTGGCTTCTGCCTGCTCCCGTGAAGGGCCACTTCCCAAACCCAGGCTCAGCTGTTCCTCCTTTCCGCTTAATCCCTCCAACTGAAGCACAAGAGATACCTAAATGGAATCTCCGTCCATGTGTCAGATCCTGGGAACAAATATCAGGGAAAGGCTGCTGCCTCCATGCCTTACTTATGCACTGTCTAGAGGTGTTTGGCTGGCCCCTGTTAGAAACAGGAGACTGGGCTTGATGAATCTCTGGTATGCTACACAAAGGCAGTTTTAAAACCATCAAAAGCTATTAATAAGGACTCGATATTCTAGTATTCTGTACCAGGCTATACAAGAAACGGCCATTTTGTATGATCACGGAGCATGTCTACAACACTGTGTTTTATCCACTCTATTGTATTTTTCTTTTCTTTTCTCCTCACAGAGCAACGAGCCCTTAGTTAGACCGTCAGCCTTTAAACCAGTAGTTCCTAAAAACTTCCATTCCATGCAGAATCTGTGCCCGCCACAGAACAATGGAATATCAGAGAACCGCAAGACATTGATCCACACCAACAGCAATAGCCCTTCCACTGTCAAAAGCGGCCTCGAGAAGGCCAGCCATAACAGGACTACCAACCAGGCTGGCGGCCTCTCCGATTCCGGCCGCAACTCATTGACAAGCTTGCCAACCTACGGCACGGGCTACAGCCAGCATGTCGGCCCGATGAGCGCTTCAACCAGTCACATAAACCGCATCGGGACGACCTACGGGGACAAGAACATTGTGGGCTACAACGGGATATCTACCTCAGACAGCGGGCGGTCTTCCAGTAAGAGCACGTCTTCGTTCAGTAGACTCAACCATCTCAACGAAAGCATGCCTTTCCACTCTCCTTCAACGGACGACATCATCCAAGACTTGGAAGACAGGCTGTGGGAGAAAGAGCAAGAGGTCCTCCAAATGAGGAGGAACCTGGACAAGAGCGAGGCGGCCATTTACCAGGTCTTTGAGGAGAAGCAAAAGATCTGGGAGCGTGAGATGGAGGATCTGCGGCAAAATTATGCCAATAAATTGCAGCAGGTGTCCAAGAAGACCCAGAGGGCTCAACAGGCCCTGCAGCTCCAGATCTTTAAGCTCCAGCAAGAGAAGAAGAAGCTCCAAGATGACGTGGGACAGCTCCTTCAGCAACGGGAACAGCTGGAGAAGAAATTTGTCGCTTTCAAGAAGGAGCAGGCTGAGTTTCTTCCCAAGATCGAGGAGACCAAGTGGGAGGTGAGAGCCAAACACGATGGATATCATGCAAGCTATATAGCCAATTTTAGGGAAGAGAGAATCCTGGTTTCATGGTAGCACTACCAAGGGAAGTCTAGAATTGGAAGACTCCCCAAGTGTCTAGGATGACTCTACGGATAGGAGGACAGTTGTAAAGAGAAGGGAATTTCAGCAGGTGTCATTTGTATGTGTGCAGCAGCTGGTGAAATTCCCCGTTCATCACAACAGTTAAAGCTGCAGCAGACCTGTCCTCTTTTGTATCTGGTCAAGCGGGCAGGGCTCCTGCAGCTTGCTGTTGTGATGAGGAGGGAATTTCATCAGGTGCTGCACTCATACGAAGGACACCAGCTGAAATTCCCTTTTCTATCCAACTGTGAAAGATACAGGAGCCCAGTCCTCCTTTCCACATGGTCACCCTACAAGTGCCACTTCCTAGTCCCTGCACTCTCACATTGGTACTTATGCCAGGGGTCCCCAAACTTTTGGGGGGCGCATTGGAATTTTGAGAGCGTGTCATGGGCATTCTCACAAAATGCCTGCCACAGAGGAGCTTGCATATTCCTGAAATGGCTGCCATAGTGGGTTTGGCCAGTCGCAAAATAGTCATTTCCCGGAAGGCAAACTGGTGAGGCGAAAAGTCCCTTTTGCCCAAGAACCGAACCAGAAGGCAGAGGTGGAATCTGAGCTCCAAAACACACAATCACTCTCATGAATCCAAATGAAGATGGCGCTGGAGGGCAGCCCTTTGCTTTGCAACCTGGTAGCATCCCAGTTTGACTTTAAGGAATAAAATAAAATAAAAATCAGGAGGAGTAGGAAGCCTGGCAGGCAGCAAGAGGGGGTATCTGCGTGCACACTGGAGACTATGGCCGCCATGTTGGCTTATGTACTAAACAGGGCCGGACCTACCCTTCCGCAGAGTGAGGCAGTCGACTCAGGCAGCAGAGGCTGGGAGGCAGCAGCAAGGTGTTCAACGAGAGAGCTGTGTGCCATGTAGCCTGTTCTGCACCCCCAAAGCTAGCCTGCTATTTTCAGGTTCAGTAGAGGCCATTGTCCCACCATCAGTGTTGAAGACCGAGCCATCTTCCTCTCCAGTCAGCTTTTGTCCATGGAAGGGTAAAGGGCGCCATCTTGTTCTTCGCCTCAGGCACCAAAATGGCACCGAACACCGGAGGAACTGGTAGATATCCCTTAATGCAGGCCCAAAGTTCATGCACAGTAGGGTCAGGAGTCCTGGGGCTTTCTGTGTTTATCATTTTGTGGGGCTGACGCCGCATCCTAAACCAACCTAAAGTAAACGCCGTTTATGTGACCTCACGACAAGGCCTCTCACCTCTCTTCCAGGTGTGCCAAAAGGCAGGCGAGATCTCTCTGCTGAAGCAGCAGCTGAAGGACTCCCAAGCGGACGTCTCCCAGAAGCTCAACGAGATCGTCGGGCTGCGGACCCAGCTGAAGGAAGGCAAGAGCTTCCTCCGGGAGAAGGAAGAGCAGATCTTGACCCTGAAGGACTCCTTCAGCACCAAAAGCGTCAGCTTGGAGATCTGTGAGGGCGAGCTGCAGCGGAAGATGGGCGAGGTGCAGACGCTGCGGGAGAAACTTGGCCAGTGTGAGCTGGAGGTCTCCAACCTGAAGCAGACCTTGACCAGCCTGGGGGGCCACCACAGCCACTTCGACGCCGAGCTGACAGAGAAGCTTGCGAGGGACACCTTGGCCTGCGAGAGCGACGAGGCCAAGATGAAGCGCCAGAGCGAGGAGAGCCTCAGCGCCCTCAAGCAGGAGGTGGAGCAGCTCCAGGCCGAGCTGAAGGCGGAGCGCCAGCAGCGGGAGCAACAGGCCGTGGACTTTGAGGAGGAGCGCCGCACGTGGCAGGAGGAGAAGGAGAAGGTCATCAAGTACCAGAAGCAGCTGCAGCTGAACTATGTGGAGATGTATCAGAAGAACCAAATCCTGGAGCACAAGGTCAACGAGATGGCCAGCAGCAAGGTCACCAGCCCGCCACACGCCGACGAGAAGAAGTCGTGGACTCCATCCAGGTTGGAGAGGATAGAGTCCACCGAGATCTGAGGACAGAACCCGGGCATCGGAAGTACGTTCCCCCCCCACACACCCTCTCATTACTGTGCATGTAATTCAGCCAGTGGGGGCTGCTGGCTCCTATGCCAGTGGGGTGGCGAATCCGCTCCGGGTTTCAGTCAGAACCAGCCAGAGTTCTAAGGAAGCTCTGCAACCTTGCGTAGCTCCCTTAGAACTCTGGCTGGTTCTGACTGAAACCCGGAGCAGATTCGCCGCCCCACGGGCATAGGAGCCAGCAGCCCCCATTGACTCCAGCCGGCAACCCTTCCGAAAGGAGAATGGGATATGCGATCTAACCAGCAGTGAACGGTCCTTTGCACTGGGCCCCTCCCAACATGTATTGGTGCTCTACAGGTTACTAAAAAGAAAATAGCCACAAGTGTGCTTTTTGTGTTCTAGAGATGGTTCTGACATCAAGGATATTTGCGGTTTTTTGTTGGGGTGAGGTTGGGTTGTTTGTTTTTAGTTTTTCTCTAGCTCCATTGCCCACATTATTGTCAGCCCCTCCTTCCACTAACTCTTTTATGTCCTGCTAATGCAGGTAGCCAAAAAAGCTCTCCTTTTTCTGGGGCATTTTTTTTTATTTTTTTTTTTTGCCATATTGGCCAGGGAGGTGGGGGGAGCTTTAAAACCTCATGAAATCATGGCACATGCAAGCTGGCCCCATTTTTGCCTTCCCCAACCAGGTGTTGGACTGCAATTCCCAGTTTTAGTCCAGCATCTCTGGAGGGCACCAGGTTGGGGAAGGCTGCAGCTCTGCATCACAAACTGTGTTGATATTGGCTCAATTCGGACGACACGATAGTCAATGGTGGGTTGACTAACCCTAACCCTAGGGGGCACTCCCCACACAACATGGTAATAAATAATCAACTGTGGTGTGGATGAGGATCAGCGCTGAGTTGACTATGGCAGCATTCGGATGACACAATAGTCAAAACAACTGACGATTGTTTCCCCCACACCAGTTGTTTATTGTGTCGTCCGAATTGAGCCAGTCTCTCCTTCTCTCCAGGGAAACCTGAGTTACCGTAGTTCTAGAAGGAGATATCCAATAGAGAATTCTCAGCACTTTCAGGGAACTACAATTCCCAAGATCCCTTAGAGGAAGCCATGACAGTTGAACCCGATTAAAAGCATTACAAATTTGTAGTTTAGATATGCCCTTTCTTTCTTTCTTTCTTTCTTTCTTCCTTCCTTCCTTCCTTCCTTCCTTTCTTCCTTCCTTAAACCTTTTCTATAAATGCCAATTCTCATTCAACAATGCCTACCACATTCAGCTGGATTCTAATCCTATTTATTTGGAAGCAAGTTTTATAGATGTCAATGGAACTTTCTTCCAGGTATGTTCTGGCTCAAATTTCACACTGGTATGTAGGGTAGGGTGACCAAAAGGGAGACAGGGCTCCTGTGTCTTGAACAGTTGTATAGAAAAGGGAATTTCTGCAGGTGTCATTTGTATGCATGCAGCACCTGGTGAAATTCCCTCTTCATCACAGCTGTTAAAGCTGCAGGAGCTATACTAGAGTGACCAGATACAAAAGAGGACAGGGCTCCTGCAACTTTAGCTGCTTTGATGAAGAGGGAATTTCACCAAGTGCTGCATGCATACAAACGACACCTGTTGAAATCCCCTTTTCTTGACAGCTGTTAAAAGATACAGGAGCCCTGTCCTCCTTTCCATGTGGTCACCCTAATGTAGGGTGTACATGCATTGGAGCAGCTTGTGAGTTACTGAGTTGCACAAGTATAGTGTTACTCATCCAGGCATTTTCACACCCTGGATCAGTTTCTACTAGGTCAGGGGACAAAGACCATGTGGCCTTCCAGATGTTGTGCAACTCCCATCAGCCCTAGCCAGCATAACCAATGGTGAGGAATTATGGGAGCTGGAGTCCAACAACATCCGGAGGGACATGCGTTCTCCATCCCAGTACTAGAGCTTCTGTAGACAGCAGGGAAGGGTAAGTGCAGCCAAGTCTCACTTGTACAACCTAAACTGCACGTGATGTGAACGGGTTGTCGTTCAAGATGGCTTGTACGTCGCACCCCATTTGCATTTCTTGGATGCAGAGAAGAATTGGGCTCTGAAGTACCCAGTGTAGTTTTCAGGGGAAGAGAGGAAAGCCACAGAGGAGAGCAACGTTAGATAAATTCATGGAGGAGAAGGCTATCAATGGCTACATACAGCGCATCGTTAAGCTATGGAATTCACTATCACAAGATGTAGGACCGCCACCAATTTCGATGGCTTTAAAAGGGGGTTGGATACATTCCTAGCAATGGCTACTAGTCCTGATGGCTATGCACTACCTCCAGTTTCAGAGACAGGGAGCCTATGTACTCCACTTGCTGGGGAACATGGGTGGGAGGGTGCTGTTGCACTCATGTCCTGCTTGTGGTTTCCCATTGGAGCCTCCAGTTGGCCACTGTGTGAACAGAATGCGGACTAGATGAACCCGTGGTCTGATCCAGCAGGGCTCGTCTTATCTTCTCGCCGTCACGACTTGTGTGGCCCTCAGGGTTGTGCCCTTCACTGGAAGGGGTGAGAAGTCTGTTCAAAATCCTGGCCTAGGATGAGCAGCTGTCCGCTTGAAGCTACTAAAGGGTTTCTGGGTCATCAAAGGCAAAGGTTTCTACAGCTGAAGACCCCAGAAAAGGCACAACAAAATTCACAATTAGGAACCAACAAGAAATATGCCAAAATACACCAGGGAAATAAAACCTTAGGGCCGGACCCTGAATCTGGACACATGGGGTCACAATCCAGCCCTCCAGGGTTCCCCAGGTGGCCACGCCCCTATCCCACGACTACCAGGCATTTAGTGGTTTTCCAGGTTTTGCCTTTGTCCCTGCCCATCACTGGACTGTGCTCCCCGAGAGCTTCTAAACACCCCTGATATACACCCCAGGGCCAGGTTTGTGAGGTCACCATCTTGAGAGAAGCACCAGAAGCTGCCTTAGACTCAGACCATTGGTCCATCAAGCTCAGTATTGTCAACGTGGACTGGCAGCCGCTCTCCAGGGTTACAGGCAGAGGTCTTTTCCAGCCCTACTTGGAGATGCCAGGGACTGAGCCTTGGCTCTTTTGCATGCAACAATTAGCTCTGTCTAGTTATTTCATTTTCAAGATCCTCTTCTCTTGCAAATAAGCTCCTGCCATCCCAGTTCCCTACTGCAGCAGCTGCATGGAAAGCTGTGTCATCTTGGATTTGGGAAGCATCCAAGAGCTGCACTGCATAAGTGATTTATTGCACGCTCATGTTTGGACACTCATGGAAGTTTGTGGGTTCTTTGCATGACACAGTCAATCTCCAGAATGTCTCCCACGCCTTCTCCCAGAAATCTCGCTAAAAAAAAAAAAACCACAGAGATAATCCAGTATTTAAAATAATCATGGGATTGATTCTGCCACTAGATGGCACTGTTTCATTGAACTTTATGGAACATTGCCCAGAGGGGAAGGTTCAATTACAAATCATGTGGTCGCTGTCTGAAGGAACCTTTAGTGAATGTGGGAAAAAAGCCTGGTAAGGGTGCAATTTTTCCCCTTAATATAGAGACGCTCTAAGTCTACAGTTAGGTCCCAGTCATTTTACTTGAGCACCCATATCTGTGGCAGAGTTTCTGAGTGATCGGATTTGCTCTTCTTGAGACTGAGATCATATTTTGCTAGCATGCATCAACATGGCAAGATTGTCTCAACAATTCCACCCTTTGTAATGGATCTTATCTGCCCTAAGTTAGGAAAGGAATGAAGGCTATGCACATTTGATTAAAAACCAATTAGTCATAGAAGGGAGATGGAACTCAAATTAGTTCCTGTAAGAAGGATCCACTCAAAACAGCTCTCAGGTCTAATCCTGTGTTGCTGCGCTTGCACTTAGGGGAGTGAGTAGCACCAATGTGCTAGTTGGGATGAGGGTTGTATTTCTCTAGGAGCAAAATGTTGCTGAATTAGTGCTGGGAAATTGTGACATCCCTGCCATAGAAGCACTGTCTGGAGATAAAGTGTTTGGAGCCTGTCTGCCCTACAAAGTCAGTCCCATTTTAAACCCACGAAACTCTTTTGGCTTTCAGCTAACTAAGGGGAACCCATAAAAGCATAATAGGCCTCCCTGCTCAATCCAAAGGTCCACCTAGTCCTGCACCCTCCTCCTCACAGTAGCCAATCAGATATCACCAAGAAGCCCACCAGAAGGGTTTGAGGGCAACAGCTGTTGTCCATGAAGGTCCCATTAGCTATTATAGCCAGGGCTGGTATCAAGGGTAGGCATGTTTGGGACACCTGCCGAGAGCCCATATTCCAGCAAGGGCCCACTGATAGAGCCCCCTGGACTTGCTTCACCTTTTGACCACGGCCACCTGCTTGTTCACCTGCCTCTTACTCTGGCCCAGACAACGGTGGTGGTGAGAAGGAGGAGCAGGAGATGCCGCGGCCTCCTTGCTGGTCAAGCAAGCGGTACCCATGATGAGAAAGACGATGAGCAAGATCAGCTGGTAAAAATGGCGGCGAGAAGGTAGATTCCCAGAGGGAAGGGGGTCCCATTGAGGGGGTTTTGCCCAAGCGTCCTCCAAAACCTGGAAACAGCACTGATTGTAGCTAATAGACCACTTATTCCACAAAGGTGTCAAATTCCCTTATGAAGTTAGTTAAGCCATTGGCTATCAACGTGCCATGACTTTTGACCGCGAATTCTATAAATCAGTTAGGCATTGTGTGATGAAGAAGAACCTTTCATGTTGTCTGCCTCTCGGTCTACTGCCAATCTGTTTTGTTGGGGCCTAATCCTGGATTGTGGCCTAGGTTTCTCAGAGAATGAGACGCAATGCATTCTGGGCTCTGTTTCTTGAACGGGCAGTTTCTGACCCTGAATTCTCAGCACATGCGCAAAACTACCTTCCCTGGGATTTAAGAGGCGGCCATTACAGTTAGCCCAATTTCAAGCTGCTATATAGTTGCAACGTAGACGTGTCCTTGAATCTCCCTCACCAACGGTTGGGCTATAAATTGATTGGCTGTCAAGTTGTCGTTTCATAATCCATGGCTTGGCTTGCCCCTTGAATGCGAAATGCCTTCATTAGTGATTGAAAATAACAAAAACATGGTGCTTTGGGGAGGCCTAGATAGATAACAGGGAACAGCCCTTCCCCTTCCGCAAAGCTTTCCAAACTTTTGCCCCTACAGCGAGACGCAGGGTCAGCTCTGTGACATTTTGGTGCCTGAGACTGAAATTACAAATGACACACAGAGAAACATACACAGCATACACAGAATATATATTCATAGGTTTCAAACAAACATGCAAATTGCCACTCCTTAATGATGCCCAGAAAGTTCCATCTGAGACGGTTGCTTCCTTCTGCCTAATGGCCGAGCCGGCTGTTGCGAGTAAACGAGGCCGTTGCATCAAACTGTAAGAGAATCACTGCCGGGTTGTCCGTATGTGAAAGCAAATCATTTACTTATATGCTGCTACGTTATACAGAGACAAGTGTACTTGGATGTAAATAGCTGTTCTGTATATGTATATATGATTATTAAAGCAAAAGTCTTGAACAAAAAGAGGGGGAGAGAGAAAACTCTCTTAGTCAGTGGTTTTACAGTAAGAGCAGACGTTTACTGCCTAGAACTGAGTTTCTGGCAAGAAGACAAAATCTTGGAGAGTTCTCAAAAGCCCTACTGATTTCATGTGGTGTTGAGGTCACTGTGTACCTTCCCAGGGTTACAAGATGGCGGTCGTGTTTTTGATGTGTATTTCGTCTACCTGTTGATAGTCTTGTGGGGGACTTGAGGGTTTGAGCCAGCCTTCCCCAACATGGTACCCTCCAGGTGTGTTGGACAGTAAGTCCTTTCATCCCATCATAGCTAGCTGGGGGATTATGGGAATTGTCATCTAACACACCTGGAAGACACCAGCTTTGGAAAGGCTGGTTTAAGTGATTTTGAAATGTTGTTGTATTGTTGCTTTGACTTGTTACTTGAAACGAAGCTCACGTGAGTGAGGCCATGTAGATATTTCAACCGTACTTTAGAGACATTCGTGCCTCAACGGAATTCCTGACGAGAGACGACCACTTCCTGCAGGTGCGTTGTCGACTGAAGCGGCCAAGAAAAAAGACCCAAAAGGATCTGCCAGTTTCCCTCTGTCGAAACAGCACTTTATAATATTTGCTTCCGATTCCTGGCCAATGTGACCAAAGACCTGATTTGAGGATCCTGCAGGATACATTCAGAATCATTTTTCTGTTTTTTATGATATTGCTGTGAAGTTGGCAGGTCTAAAATTTAAAAATAAGACACACTGTGGTGCAAGGAACAGATGCCGTGTGATGCTATGCGGTTTCTGAGCTGTAAGGCCCTTATGGATTGATGGAAGAGTTGTTAACTTGAGCACCTTATGAGTTAACCTGAGGGGGCAACCACTCAGCTCCCTTGATTTCCAAGACTTGGGCACATTTTTTCAGTTGCTTCTCTTCACATCAATGAGGGCTAGCTAGTTGCTCCTCTTTAAAGCAAAAGCTGAGATTCTCAGGTAGGCAGATGCACCGCTGGATCAAGTACGTCAGAATCATTTGTCTGCAATCCAGACCCGGCTTTTGGCACACTCCACGGGTCTGATGTTTTCATACCCAATGGTGAATTGGGTTGATGACAAATGCTTCATTCAGATGGCCTGTTTTGACACAAGCACAGCACTCTCTGGCAAGCCTTGCACTGAAGCTATGTGGACAGGTCCAGAGTGTAGTGACTAAGTTGACACCTCCTAGAGCAAACAGCAAGGGGGAACTGCAGGACCTGGGTACTATAAGTATGACACTGTTTTAATATACCAGGTTCCAGGGAACCACTGTGATTTGGACGAAGTGGATGACAATACTTCATCACACACAAGTTGATGCAGTCGTATGACAAATTTGGGGTCAGATACCTTTTTTCACTACTTTTCTTGTAAACCTTTCTGCTCTTAATCAAAGGAGATCAGATAAAATATTTTCTTATAAATTCAACATTTCAGAAGTGCTTGAACCTTAGCTTTCCCCTAGGGCAGAGGTGGGTAACTCTGGGGAGTCCGAGGCCCCATTTCCAGACCCAACGTGTCCCCCGTGGGTCACACTCCTGCCACCATACCGCCCCCAGTGACAAAAAGATGGCAGTTTGCTGAAATGCTGAAATTCGGCAGCAAACCACTGTAGTATTAAATGGGGCATGTTTATCTCGAAAGCACACTCAATTTGGCACTTTTGACTTTCCATAGTGGGAAACGACCATTTTTGTTTTGCACTGCGAAATTTCAGCAATGTAGTGGCAAAAACTGGTCAGCAGCAGGGGTGGGCGGAAACAGGCTTAAGGCAAGGAGAGGAGCATAAATTTTGCCCATCCCTGCCCTAGGGGGTGATGTTTTCATGTTCAGACAGTTGTTTAAACAAAACGGAGGGGATTTCCTCTAACTTGCAAGAGGTTCCTGAAGGAAGTGCTAGAAAGAAATTATAACAGAAAGCATGCAGTTTTCCATCGCTCCCACACGGGTTGAAAGGGGGTCAGCAATTGGTAGCCCTGGTGCTAAAAAATGCTCTCTATGGTTCAATCTCCAGTCCCTCAGTTGCCAGCCAGAAGCAAGACATACAAATATACAGACTACTCAGGCCCTGAATCTTTTCAGCTGTCCTGTTCCAGGAAATGAGGTGAGACTCGACCCAGAAGCCCCTTTTCAAAATGATGCTCCAATTCAACTAGTTGCTGACCGGGGCCAGATCCGCAGGATATAGCGGTATGAAAGCGGTATATAAAAGGCAGGAGCCACACTACTGCTTTATAGTGGTAATGAAGTGCACTGACTACCGTTGGGGCCCATTGACACATACCATATACTGCTATATCCTGCTTGATGTGATTCCTGCCTTTTATATACCGCTTTCATACCAGTATATCCTGCGTGTTATACATCTGGCCCAAGAGGATTTGAAAAAACAATAGAAGAGAACTGATCTACAATCACTAGCTTGCAATTCGAGCTTACTCAGAGGGCCAGGACGTGCATGTAATATGGGAGAGCAACCATTTCTATCACAGTCAATACTGGGTTAGACATTCTTAGGTATAGACTGCAACACACACACACACACACACAATCTGCAGATGTCTGGCAGAGGGGTGCATGCATGCATACTAATGTCCCACAACAAAAGTTGCCCTGCAAATTTCGCAACACATGCATGACAGAGCATCCGCTGCCCCAGGGGATCAGTAAGGCCCCTACCTGCCTTACAGCATTCTTTGTCTGGAACAATTAAAACAAATGCACAGCAAGACATCAAAATCATAGAAGCATGCAATCAGGGAGTTTGCATGACACAGTTCTATGGTCAACCAGGGAACTGGGGGACTTTTTTTAAAAAAAACTTGCTGCCCATTTTAAGTCTCACATGGCTGTATGTATACAACTATTTGCACACAAGATTGGCCTGTTTACCATTGCCCAGCTTCTGGTAACAGTTCGTAGCAAACAATGCATGCTGGGGGTCCATCCCATGCTGCCTTGTGAGCGTGTCACCAACTAGGAAAAGAGCTGGGAAGGATGCCACAGGTGATGAGTTCTTGCCAGTCTGGAATTTATTTGCACAGGAAGGTTTATGATTGGATCAGAAGCGGGGGGGGGGGGGGGGGAGTTGGATGTCGAAAAGTTGAATCTGCCACAATGGACTTTAGGTTTTCACTCAAGCGTTGGTTGGCTTTAAAGGAACTCAATGAATAGATGTGCCCTGCTAATTTCTGGGTTGTGTGCGTGTTACATTTATGAATGGGCCTGGGATTTCAGCTAATAGAGGGTCCGGCAGAGAACCAACTTGTCAGCAGAAATATCTTACAAGCTGGGCCAGACCAAAACGTTTCAGTATCTGAGGCAGAAAATTCCAACGGCACCCCCTGAGATAAACAGTATAATAGAATTAAATGTGATCACGAAATAATTGGCCATTTCGCCTCCTTTAACGGTTTCCAAAATCTGTCTCCTGAGACAGCTGCCTCTCTGTGTTTCATGGTCCGGCTGCAAAGGAGGTTGGGTGAATTTATTTTTCTGGCTCCTGGAAGCAGGGAGGACAACCAAAACGCTGCAGATGGGAATCGCAGCTTACTTTGAGCATAATTGCATTGTTCACACTACACCGAAGCAAACTTGGAACGGGATGGGATTACTCTCTAGAAAAAAACAAACAGGTAAGAAGGGATGTATGTGAAGTTGCAGCATTTTCCAGTTAGTTGATGGAATAGCCCAGTGTGGTGGCTGATTTCACCAGCAATAATAACTCTGCCAGTCTTCAAGTTTCAGATTTTATTGAATGCTATATTTAAAACAACAAAACAAAACCCAAGACTGGCCCTGGGTCAGCGGTTTGGAAGCAAAACTGCCTTGTTCTTAATTTTATTTTATTTTTAGAAAACAAGCCTCAATCTCTTAATTTATCTGCTCTTACTGTGAATTTAAGCCGGAAGTGTACTGAATCAAAACTGTTAAACTTTTGTCAAGCGTTGACTGTTGATTCTTTGAACTATGTCTGAGATTTGCAAAAAACCGGGGTGGGGGGGGGGGGGGAAATATCTCACACACATTAAAAAAGAAGGGGGCTTTTCAAAATTAAATTATTACGGATTTGGGTACGTCTCCTCTCCATTTCTTGCATTCAAACATTGTTCTATCAACTTTTCCTCGCTGGTTGTTGTATTTAATAAAATAAAGTAAAAGAAAGTCATGTCCTTTTTGTACAGCAGAGACATAATCATTTTTTTTTTAAAAAAAAGGTTGTTTAAATTTACGGACCCATTTCACAGTCCCCCTTCTATTCTCTCTTATAACTTCATTGGGTTGTAAAGATGAGAACAGCTTTGCCTTTGGGATTTTTTTTAATAGTGTAAATATATATCTATATAGAGGTATGTGTATATATGTGTGTGTACATATATAAATATATATATATAAAAAAATATCTTATACATGTATCTATCTGTCTATATCTCCATCTGACTGTGAAGGGTTTTTATTTGAGCAAAAATAAAAAACGGAGAAAGATTCCCCTTTAAAAATTTGAAAGCTGTTGCAGTCTCTTTTGTTGATGGGAATCAGAATAAATTTTGGGTGTTTGTTTTTTTATGGCTGGCAAAATACCTGTCAATTTAGCAAAGGGGGTAGATGGAATCGTGTAGAAGGAGGATTTGTGTGTTGCAACAGTCCATGGTTGGGCTGGGGGTGGACTATATCTTTGCATTCTCTGTGGGGAGAGATGCCTTGTATGCATACATCTCCATTGGTGTCAGGCCTGGATGTGATGCTATTGTGTGAATGCAGTTAATGTGGATGTTCCTTTCTTTTAAATGTAAATAGCAGCTGCAGGACAGGCAGAAAAGCAGGTCTGGCGGGGCGGAGGAGAGTTTAACACTAACACACATCATGATCCCGATAAATGATGCCCCTCTAGGGCAGTTCTCTACTTGAAGACCCGCAGGAGGACAGTCCTGTATTTGAAGGCATCTCTATTTGTCCAGTCCAAGTCAGGTTTAAAGATAAAGCCCCATAAGAGCAGCAGGATCCTTGACTTTGACAACTTACTATTAACAACAGACAGCAGATTGAGCAGACTCACACAAGTCACCTGTTCAGTCCCGCCTGGCTAGATTTATTATTTAAATTCTACTAACTATTCCTAAAAGTACATCTCTTCTTTACATATAAATTAGCATATACAAATTGGTATCATCTTTGGTCTCTCTCTCTCTCTCTCTCTTTTTTTTTTTTGGTGATGCATAAAGAAGCCACCCTAATCAGCAGGGAATCCTCTGTTGGTGTCAATAGACAGGTCTGGCATCAACATCTGGCATGGGGGGGTGTTGGGTTGCATGACCTTGGAAGACTCACCAGGGCTAGGTTGACCATATGAAAAGGAGGACAGGGCTCCTGTATCTAACAGTTGCATAGAAAAGGGAATTTCTGCAGGTGTCATTTGCATGCATGCAGCACCTGTTGAAATTCCCTCTTCATGATAGCAGTTAAAGCTGAAGGAGCACTGCCCTCTTTTGTATCTGGTCACTCCAGTATAGCTCCTGCAGCTTTAACTGTTTAAAGTTCAAGAATCCTCAGAAGGAAGAGATGCTGGGCCTTGAAGTTGCCCATGAAGTTGCCCTGGTACACATCCTGAATCAAACCCAGAGCCTGAGGGAGTAGACTAGCTAAGACAGGAAATGGGAGGAAATTCTCCAAGATTGTCCAGGAGTCAAGGAGGAATCTTCCCAGGAGCTTAGCGAACAGGAGGCCTGGGCTCAGAGATCATCTTCCCATTTCTCCCCCTCCCTGGGAACTCAGTCTTTATCAGAGGGGGAGAGAGCATCAGATTTGACAGTTCCCAGAGTCTGCTACAGGGTCAAGTGTTCGGAGTTGAGAGGAGGTGGGAGGCAGTCCGCTAGGCTAGCCACTAGCCAGTGGTTACAGCTTGAAGATCCTCCCTGAAGCAGGGGTTTGGAAAAAGCCTGTTGGGCATGGTGGGAAAGTTCATAGGCAACTGCCTTGCTTTGTTAGGGTATTTAAGCTTAGAGGATAGCTCCTAGCCTTCACACCCCCTTCGGTTGCGAAGGGATGTCTATTTACTGAATAAAGCTTTGTGGATCGCACGGCAGACCTCTTTATTGTCTCACATCTCAGCGGGAAGGCTTGGAATCACGACAGCTAGGACCTGGACACCAGACTGAACAGGTGGGCGCACAGGTCCTGATCACCATCTTCCATACTATGGTGAGATGTACTGTATTTCTATTTAAACTATATATTTTTTTCTAAACGTGCACCTGTACATATATAAATGAGCATATGCAAACATTACACAAATCAGCGTCCTCTATTGTCTTCTTCTTTGGTATGCTTTAAGGTAGTTTCTTGCATTGAGCAGGGGGTTGGACTCGGTGGCCTTATAGGCCCCTTCCGACTCTACTATTCTATGATTCAACCACCTTGGGCTTTTGAGATGCAAGTTAAGAAGGTGGGTCCAACCACAAGGTAACTGGCCAAACCATCCAGATGTCTACAATGTCTACAGATTTTGTCCCCCAAACATCAACTTCCTGACTGTTAGAGCAGTTCGACAATGGAACCAATGACCTAGGGAGGTCGTGGGCTCTCCCACCCTAGAGGCCTTCAAGAGGCAACTGGACAGCCATCTGTCAGCGTTGCTTCAAGGTGGATTCCTGCATTAAGCAGGGGGTTGGACTCGATGGCCTTATAGGCCCCTTCCAACTCTTACTATTCTGTGATTCTATGATTCTAATTCACACATGGCCACTCCACCCATTGCTGCTTAGCTGCTACTTACATTTTTCAGAATGTGCACATTCATTGCATTCATGTCGTTAACGTCACGTCAACAAGCATAGGTTTTTACTCCCCACCACCCCATTAGGGATAAATAGTAGCTTTTCACATGTAGAGGTGAAAGAAAAGGGTTTCACTTAAGGCAGCCCTGGATTAACCATTCAGCAATAGAAGCCCGTGCTTAGGGCACTAAGGGAAGGGTGCCACCACCAGAGAGTACCGGTACGATAGCTGTAGCCATCTAATTTTAAGGAATATATAAATATAAAAACAGTTTATATTTAATATAGTTGTGTGTTCTGGCATGGGGGATGGCCTTGAAGAAAACTGAGTTTTTAATGTCTTATTTCTACTTCAGCACTTATTGAGTCTTAATGTCTTGCCGGCTAAGAAATGGAAGGGCCATTATTGGGCTGTGCTTAGGGCATCAGCTGGCCTTAACCCGGCCCTGACTTGGGGACACCTTTGGGGCAGGGATTGCAAGCTGTGTTTTGTATAGCGCTGTTCCTTGGTCACATGACAATGTGACAGAAAGAGCTTCTCTACATTCAGGGAAAATCCTGTGCCTTACCAGAGTTTCATCTTTCTTTGTTTTCCCCAGTTTCCATGTGGGCACGCTCCATACGTTATAGCCAGTAGGTGGTGGTGCAGGATTTCTAAATTATCGCAGGATTCTTGATTTACACAGTCTCCCGTTGCAGGTTTTTCGCAGGTTTTTAAAATTATTATTACTGCATTTTTGTCGATTTATAAAATTGTGGAATAAACGTAAAATACGACGAGAGAGTTTGAAGACATTGCGAAAAGGACTCGCAAACTTCCGTGGCTGGACCATCACGGGCACACGATAAATGCCTCGTGTTAAAAGCCTCGAAGCCGGGAACAATCTTTAATATAGTTCATATTAGATTAGCAATCTCTTTCTGCAAGAAACTCAGAATATAATCTTTTACCATACTAGGAGTATAACTCATTAAAATGAATGGAGATTTTCTGACCTCGCTAGTGTTTACCATTCTCCCAAGCAAGCACCGGTGCCACCCCATGTACTATATAAAAAACTGAAATGCTCCATAATATCCCATGCATCTAATGAAGTGGGTTGCAGCCCACCAAAGTTCATGCCAGGATAAATGTGTTCGCCCTTAAAGCTCCACAGCACTCTGTTGCTCTTGTGCAAAGAGGCTGTTTGCAGCTTCAGGGATCTGGCCCCATAGAAGTAGCGGTGCTTAATAAGAACAACAGCTGATGTATAAATTCTTATCACAATTGTTCCGGCTGCTTGTCACAGCCCAATTAAGGCCTTTACTGAACAGCTGATTTAATTAACGGATCTGCCTGGGCATTTCCATGGCATTTAGTCGTGGTCATGTCGGAACGTTTTCACATAGTTGGAGTGGGATAATATTCACTGAGCAAGTTGACTCTAAGTGACAGCCTTAATTAAGTGCTTCTAAACTAAAATGGAAAGGTGGGGTGAATACATGTTTTTAATACATACACAATTAATAAACGAGCGATCGGACCAGAACAATTCCTCAGTCACTGGAAAGTTACAGAGGCTTGTAAAATCCCTAATTTAAATGCTTCCAGAAGGAGGGGTCCTAACGCTAACCATCAAAAGGCATTGTCCCATCTTTTCTCTCTTACAGCACAATCCTATGCATTTTAGACAAGGAAAAAAGCCTTACAACTGGGAGTTGTAGGACTTTTTTTTCTGTCTAAACATACGTAGGATTATGGGTTTCGAGGATTCTTTCCTGGGACAGATCTACGCCAGGCAGGATCTGACACGTTGAAAACGTTCTGAAAACTGTATCTGGAGTGTGTCTTGGGCCCCACTGTTGTCACTACTGTTATGAAGTATTTTAAAGTAGTCATGGGCTACCTCCACAAGAGAGGTTTAATGCTCTTTGAAGGCTCATTATAAATTTTACCTCCACACCAGCGGAGCGCAAAACGGGCGTAGAGGCGCGTTATCTCCCGGATTATGCGCATTATCGAATGCGCGTTAAATAGCGACTTTTATTTTGCTCCGGCCGTTAAAGCGCATTTTCGCCGTGTGAACAAGCGATTATGCACATTAACTTCTTGTAAAGCGCTTTTTGGACATCAATTAATGCGCTTCGCCGCCTCTCGCCGCCTCCCGTGCAGAGGGATTAGGAGTAAATGCGCCTCTGCGATAATGCGCATAATCGCCGAACCGGGCGCAAAAGCGCATCCTTGTGGAGGGGGCCATGTAGATCTTGCCCTGGTAAGAAGAAGTGGTGGGAAAACACAGGAAGGCGACAAATGGAAGAGGACATCATCTGGACAGCCCCTATTAAAATTCCCATTAAAATTCCCTGACTGCGACAGTGCAAAGCAGGTGAGGTAAAAGGTTCTGTGTCTCTCAAATTCAGCCTGGGTGTGCAGCTAGGTCTCTAATGGCAGTAAGAAGTCTTCAAGAAGTCTTGATGAGATTAGTTTATCTCTCCACTCCTATCTATTAATGTTTCAGTTTTGTTCTAAGAATAAACAGATTCATTTTTGTTCTCTACTATTGAAGAATTGTCTCTAGGAACACACGAATTCTGACTTCCGCTAACCATAAACACCTTATATTATGCCACCCCATTGGGTCATCTGTACACACCGACTGGCAACCAGCTCTGCCAGGTTTTAGGCAGGGGTCTTTCTCAGCCCTCTTTGGAGATGCACTGGAGTGCCTTTTACATGCACAGCATGAACTCTAGCAGTGAGCTAAGTGCTCAGGAAAGGCAGTGTGGGGCATGGACGATTCAGGGTTGTGAAACTGGACCTTGCTTCACTCTGGCTGCACCATTTATTTGGGCATGACACCCCCCCCCCCCACAGTGACTATAATAGTGTGCGTAGGGAAATTGGAGAGGAAGAGAATGGGAGAAAGGCCAAATAAAGAGCAGACGACCCAGCTCCAAAAAAACACATGTTTATCTTTTATTAGGTCTTTAGCGCCTTGGTCAACCAGACTAGGCCTATTTATGAAGTCCTCCTTGACAACAGCAGCAGCACACAGCCCTAGCAACAGCGACAGCGCCCTCTGGCGCTCACACGCAGGCTTAATCCCCGCGATCCCCCTGAGCATGCGCACAATAGGTGAGTAACGCGGCGCGCTCCGCCTGTGAAGCCGAGCTGTTGAACAGGGCATGCGCGAGGGCTTTTCTATTCCCTCCCCTCCTCCCGGTGTAAGCTTGTAGAGTCCTTTCACTTCCGAAAGGAAGAGGTTTGACCCCAGCCGGGCGCCGTACGTCGCTTCCGGAACTGCGACACCGAAGTGGGTGGCACCACGTGACCGGAAGTATCGCGGCGGTGGGGCAGGGGAAAGAGCAGGCTGGCTGGGAGCGGCGAGACCTGAAGGAGGAGGAGGAGAAGAAAGGGGCGACGGCGAGTACAGCAGGGCGGCCGATTCGCGGTGAGTGAGGGGAGAACGGAGGCAGCGCGGCTGAACCTCTCGGCTGGAGGAAGAGGAGGCGATGGAGGCCAGTCCCCTCCACGCCCCTCACAGAGGGCGAAAGGGTGACACGCTCGCCGGGGAGGCGGGGGGTGGAGCCCCACCCTCCGCCCCTGCATTGCGTCACAGCACCACCTGGCCCCGCCCCCAAAGTGTCATAGCCGGATTCCCTGAGTACGTCATCCCCTGTGGAGTGACGCAGGCCTGCTCCTTCTCGTTCCTCCCCCCCCACGCGTGGCGTTGCCACGCCCCTTGGGTGCTTGCGTCACAGATGCCAGGGGCCCCTCCTTCTCCTCCTCCTCCTCCCCCCCCCCGCCCGACCTACCTTTCCTCAGGTGACTCTGTGCTGGCATCTCAGAGCCCAGTGAGCTCCACTGGTAATGAAGGCTGGGTGGGTGCTTCTCTCCAGTCTTCCCCAACCTGGTGCCTTCCAGATGTATTGGGACTGCAGTTCCCAGCATCCCCCAGCTAGGTGGCAGGGGATGCTGGGAGTTGCAATCCCAACACATTTGGAAGGCGCCAGTTTGGGGAGGCCAGTTTTTCCTTTAGGGAAGAGCTAAGGGGGGTCAGGGACAGGGGCAGAGGATTTATTTCTAACAGAGGTGGAGTGGTAATACATCTGTTGAGTTTTGTACAATGGACATTGGGCTCTTCAGTGGAGTGTTCAGTGGAGTGTTGCCTTAGGAGTACTAGATCATGAATTGTCACATGGTTCTATATAGCCCAGTATTTCCTGCTTTGTTGGGTAGCAGTTGCCTTGGACTCAGGCAGAGAAGAGCCTTTCCCTACCCTATTCCCTGGGAACCTTTTAAATGGAGGTGCCAATGGCATGCATAGCATGCACTCTGCCCTCAAGCTGTGAGCCCTCATCAAATGCGTGCTTTTCATACACTGGTGGTCAAATTTGTTTCAGGTGCCATGGGGCTCATGCATGGTGTAAGCTGTGGATATATACACCTCTTCTACTTGTTTCTGGGCACTATCCGTAAGCCTTTCCTATTGTATCAATAAAATGGTAATAACTTTTCTAGAGTTCCTATATCAGCCTTTCCTAACTTTGTGCCTTTCAAATGTTTTGGATTTCAACTGTCAGCCCCAGTCAGCATGACTAATGGTCAGGAATTTGGGGGTTGTAGTCCGAAACATTTGGAACACAACAGGTTAGGGAGGGCTATTCTATTTGAACTAGGCACCCATATATAAAATAAAGATACAGGCCCTACCTTCAAGCTTACTAAGATGCAACACCTGTGGTAAAGGAAATTCTTTTTTTCTGTTAACACATCTGTTAAATATCACTGATTAACACATCTCAGTTGTAGGCTACTGTGGAAAGTCTTACAGAAATGATTATTTGATTTATACCCTGCCTTTCCACCAAGGAAATGTTGCCCAAGGCAGCTAATAGTAAGAACCAAAATGGGGGGGGGGGGAATACAATTTAGTGAAAGCAATCATGAAACAAATACATTAAAATGCATTTAAAAAGAACAACAACAACAGAATAGAAACAGCACCCAACCAACCAACTTGCATGCAAAAGGCCTGATTGAATAAAAATGCTTTTGCCTGCTGATAAGGACAGCAGAGAGGGAGCCTGCTGTTAAACTAGGCTGACCATATGAAAAGGAGGACAGGGCTCATGTAACTTTAAGAGTTGTAGAGAAAAGGGAATTTTAGCCAGTGTCATTTGTATGCAATTAATCCCTGGTAAAATTCCCTCTTCATCACAACAGGTAAAGTTGCAGGGGCCCTGCCTTCTTTTGTATATGGTCACTCTAGTATAGTGCCTGCAACTTTAACTGTTGTGATGAAGAGGGAATTTCACCAGGAACTAATTGCATACAAATGACATTGGCTGAAATTCCCTTTTCTCTACAACGGTTAAAGTTATATGAGCCCTGTCCTCCTTTTCATATGGTCAGCCTAGTTAAACCACTATATTTGCCTTAAGAATTGCATCTGAACATGCACACCCTTGTGTCTGTCTTCTGTTTATTTAAGGTGGGAAATTAGCTCAAATGGTGGAGTGCTTAGCAAATGAGAGATAGCAAGATAGATATTCATGTTCTCCAACTGAGCCTGTCCTCTCTTCCTTGGAGGAGGGGGTATAGTTCAGTAGTAGAGCACTTGCTTTCCCTACAGAAGGTTCTGGATTTAACCCCTGGCATCTGGAGGGAAGGTTGGGAAAGCCCCCTGTCTGAAACTCTGATGGACTAAAGGACTTAGATGGACCAATGTCTTGAGTCAGTAGAAGGATGCTTCATCTAATATATGTGTTAGGTCTGCTTATCATAGACTTTGGGCACTTGCTTGTGCAGTCTTCTCTCACTGGGGCTGAATACCCCAAGCTTGGCATGAGAACTCTTGTATGCAAGTGGGAACATTTAACTGAAGAAGGTGTATGGCTGCAAATGAAGGAAAGAGCTCATACTTGCTTTGAGGGGGGGGATCCTCCCCACACCCCCATCATCAAAACAGCTTATAAACATGGACGACCGGAGTATGGCAAATAATAGAGCTCAGAATCTTGTATGCCTCATCGGAGTGCAGTTGCTATTTAAAAGCTAGCACACAGACTGGAAATTGTTCGTGGGATTTTTCTTTCTATTGAATTCTGCAATGTGATTCAGTGGGAAGGGAGTGGGGAACCAGCAGGGCTACATAACTACCGCATGCAGCATGGACAGGCTCTGCTACTGCAGTCCGCACTGGCTGATGCAGCCGCTCCTACATAGGCCAGCAAGGCCCTGCTGCCCTGTGTAGTGACATATCGTGTCCCAGTGCCTTGCTGGCCTTTGAAGCCTCTCCTGCATTTGGAACCAGCCCTTCCTATACCACCAAACACAGTGAGGATACTCAGTTCCTAAACCACCTTGAATGGCTCAATTTCTTTAACTAAGGAAGTGATGGATACAGTCCGATAAATACATAACTACATGGGGCTGCATCCAGGCCACCCACTTATGCAGTCTGGTAGTTCTTATGACATCTGTGCAGCCCGGCCCAAAGAATGGCCTTGAGGCGTCTTGATGCCATTCTGCTGCTGAAGCTCAGCTGGGCTGACCCTGCAGTTGCCTGGTTGAGAGATTTCCTGGGCGCCTCTTTCTTTGAAGGGCTCAGAAGGTGGTACATAATAGAAAATTGCAATGAGCAGACAAGGATGACACTCTGAATGCATTCATTACCCTCCCCTTATGTCTTCTGCACACACCGTGAAATACCAGATTGCTCTGGACTGGGAACCACTTCATGGTTTTTCATGTATATTACAGCAGCTCTTTTCCCTATGGGAGGGGTGAGCATCTCTAGAGGCCCAGGAGCTAAATCCAGCCAAGCTGTCACAGATGTCTCTCCACCCCGATTGGCAAGACAAAGCAAGTGTGATCATTTTAACAAAGGGATTTGCTGACACTCTACTTCTGTGTGGTTGTGTGTGAGTGAGAGACATTCTTAGTGGTCCCACCATAGAAACTAATCACTATCCGGAGCACTTTACCAAGTATATCGAGTTGCTACTGAATACATGCTGTTTCAGTTGAATTCTGCTTGCTTTTATTTATTTATTTTTTTGCATGTTTTGGCCTCTGATTTACTTTAGGTAGATGTTGATCCATGATGCTAAAAATGATGTAAAGCTTCTTTCCCTCTCTCTCACTCCCAACAAATTTGGCTGCCCAGCTCGTGATTCACTGGATCACCCAGAAATAAGAAGCTTGGCGCTTAAATCCGACGTGTATTACAGGCATATCGTGCTGACATACTTCACTTTTGTCCAGTTCATAATGGGGTAGGAGTTAGAGCAGTTTCTCAAAAAATGTGGATGTTGGGCCTTTCTGTTCTCAGGCTCAGTGGTACCTCCATTTCCGCAACGCCAGGTGGCAGCAGCAGATTCCTTTCCTTTAGTCCAAGATAAGTTTCTTAAGGGCAGAACTGTTCAGTGTAGTTCTGTGATTTTGTTTGAACAGGTGCAGGGGTAAAAGCAGCTTGGAGGGGTTATTTTCAATGGGGCAACAAGGTGAAGGAAAACGATTATGAAACAGTCTTCTGCATCAGTCTTCTTCAAAATTGCAGCCTCGGCAGCTGCATCCTGTAAAACAAAACAAATGCCTGAAAAAGAATCTTAGACTGACACAAAAATGTAGTGTTCTTCTGCATCAAGCTTGCAGTTCATGTGGGGTTTGTTCGTTTGGGGAGAGCCCATAACTTAGTAGCAGAACATATGATTTGCACACAGAAGGTTCCATCACTGGCACTTCACATCAAAAGGGCTGGAAAAGAGAGTCAGGCTCTGATGCTACTGGAAACAATTAAAATCTTTATCTTAAACGGATAAAGAAGCATTAAAGATTTTAATTGTTTCCAGTAGCACCAGAGCCTGTCTCTCTTTCCCAGCCCTCCAGTGGTGCTTTTTTTCCCTTCCATTTTCTTTCTCTCTTCTACTTCCCATCAAAAACCATCTGGAAGCAAATGATGGGAAAGACCTCTTTTCTGAAAAACTGCAGAATTGCTGACGTTCGAAGTAGACAATACTGGGTTAGATGGACTAGTAGACCAACCTGACATAAGGACATAAGGCATTTTCCTATGTCCTGATGTTGGTCAGCCAGATTCCTAGCCTGACTTTTCCTGAGCTGATGGGCAACCGTATTAACCTCACTGAGGATTCCTGGATCCCCTGGTGATCAGCTCTGCAATTCTTTAAGAAATGCATTCTCAAAATGGACTATCCACATCGCAGGGCATGAGGAGAGTTGCGGCTGAATTTTGTCGTGAGCGCTTCAAACCAGATGATACATGAGATCAGCAGGGCCAAGTGGTACTGGAGGTCAAGTGACCTCAGTAGATGATGGTGGGTTTCTCCAAGTAGTGGAAGGAAGGGGTTGCAACGTGGGGAGGGGGCACACTTTATATGACATCCCCAGTCAAAAGGGGGTTTGGCTAGCAAGGCTGGAAAGATCTTTGGAGGAGCCGTTGGAGAGCCTCTGGCGGGCAGAATCCTGGGCTAGGAAGACTAGTGGTGTGAATTGTTATAAAGCTGCTCCATCTATTTTATAAATCCTAAACCTTTCGAAACAAAATAATTGAAATTTCTGGCTCAAGATCAGCAGCTTGGCTGCCTTGGGTCTTTGGGGATTCATGCCCTGGGGTCATAACGCAACACGCTAATCCAGTGTGGGTTGTTGTTGAACCGTGGGTTATCATATTGCCTAAACGCAGCACGTTTTCCGCCAGGTGGGTTATCGTATTGTCTGAACGCAGTGCTTTTTCCACGGGGTTGCTCGCTAGCCAAGCATTGTGGCTTATTAACCCCCTGAATAGCCCAGCAACAAGCCATGGGTTCTCAAGATGGCTTGTTTGAGAAAAACCAACCACACTGCATGGTTAACAAGCTACCTTGCGGGAAAAAAAGATAACTCACCCTGTGGAAAATCCACTGCGTTCAGACAAAACAGTAATCCATGGTGGGTTAGCATATTGTGTGAACCCAGACTCCCATCAGTTCCCAGTCAAATTATTCCTGCTCTTTGTTGCCTGTGCTGCAGCATTTCATGGGGAAATAGAGTTCTGAATTACATTCTTGTGAGCAATGCCTGGCTTCTCCTCCTTTCTTGTTCTGACAGTGCAGCATCAACTTAATGTAGGAAAACTGTTCATTTAAAGAAATATATATTTTTCAATGATGGCAGGTTTCCTTCTGACTGTACAGTTAAGTGCTGCAGTGTCAGAGGGATAAACTGCCTGCGGCATAAAGAATTATTGAGCTGAAATGTGTAAACGTAGCCAATTTTGGCAGCTTGTGGTGGATGGGGGGCTTTGTGGCTGTAGTGTAACTTTATTGCTATATAACTTGTTCTTTGCAGTAGATCGAGTGCCTGACTTGGACTGGGCAGACTTGAGTTAAAATTCCTGCTCAGCCATGAAGTTTGCTGGGTTGGTCACCAATGCCGTTATGGGGATAAAATGGAGGACATTTCATGTATGTCGCCTTGCGCTCCTTAGTTCGGCCATCTGTAGTTAAGACTCTGCTATCGTTAGTAAACTCAGCATGTAGTCCGGGAGCAGGTAATGCTCTAGCAGCTAAATATTGAAGCTAAATATTTGTGAAACTGACTGGAGCCTTGAGCTAGTTATTATGGCCCAGTTTGGGTGTTCCCTGCCCCCTCCATCAAATTCCTGACAGCCTGGCCCCACAGCCTTCCATGTGTGGGGGCTGAACTGCAGTGGGGAAGCTGCCCTACTCTTAGAGGCTGCTTGTGTAATTTAGTACCCCACTGCAGCTGTTCAGCAGCCCCAGTGTGCGGAGGTCTACAGGGCCAGACCATTTGGAATATGACAGAGGGGGCAGAGCCAACGAGTTCAGCCCCCTTCCCTCTTCATGCAGTGAGGAGTGCCCAAACTGGGCTATATCTCAGCTTAATATGACTGCCGGGGTGGTTGTGAGAAAAATATGAACACCCTGAATTCCTTGGAGCAAGGGTGGAAATGCACATGTGAAATAAGTGCATTTTGTAAACACTACATATAATAATGTGGTTTGCAAACAAGAATACATTTCTCCCTGCTGAAATGTCCCTCTTTTAGGTGGGAAGGTGAAGCAGTATGATAGCGGTCAGTGCTATGTAGAGGGAGCTCTTAATAGTGCATCTGATCATACACACTTTTCTGATTAGACAAAATTATCCCTTTAAGGTAGGCGCAGAACAAGCAATGATTGAAGACGGGTTAAAACTGGTGTGAATAGCTTTTAAAGTAGTAGGAACCCTTATGTTATCTCTAAAAAACAAAATATTTTGGTATTATATTTATTTGCTCTCATAAGTGCTAATGAACTAAAGAATAGGGAGCAGGTAGGAGTAATTTCTAGGTGTTCAACTTGGAGGAAATATGGAACATGTTTTCAAGTCCATGTGACTCCATGTCAAGATACATGGAATGGTCATAAGTTACAGAAAGGACTTGGCACTCAAAATAGGTGTAGATGGAATATGGGAAAGAGGGTGTTGCTCAGAATTTCAAAGACAAACAGGGAAGACATCTATATAAGAATACAGTAGTATAAGGTTTATTACTGAAGATCTACCAGACCAATTTTGCTCATTCTTAAAAAAAATTGAAGCTTGAGCAGTGTAGACGTGCAGAAAATTTTAAAACTGCAAATAAATTCAAAGCTCGAGCTTTAATAGCAAAACACTGTTTCTTGGCTCCACACCAGACAGTTTCCTATTTCTCTGGCCATGGAAATCTCATGATACCCTTTGTATTCCCAACAATGTCACTGCTACTGTTTATAGCCAATATGGGGGCCCTGGAGGCACCCCGAGCTTCTCTCCTGCTGCTTGAGGCCAACTTGGGGCAACGCGGCACTTGGCTGGAGAGGGGTGTGCCACCAATAGAGAAGTCCTGCCCATGTGCTGCCCTCATTTGCGCAGGCGCAGCAGCATCAACACATCTTCTCCACCCCCTCTCAGACCCGTTCTATGCCTACCACGAAACTCTGAGCTTAGCCTGGCTCAGAGAGGAAAGCCCCCAAGAAAGTGTCCAACACGGACAAGCAGTAGATATATATCCAGCATCTGGGATCGCTACGACGTAGGTTTATGTTGGTGCTGAAAACTGGGTACAAAGGAGTTGCTTAGTCTTTTGGAGCTGAGACACCACCTACTCAGTCTTCGTGGCAGATTACTTGTCCTTTACCACACCTCCCATCATGGCAGCCATGTGGTGGTGGTACCTACAATGGTGTTTTTTTTTTTCCAAATTGCCTAATGTGCTCCCAGCCCCAAAAGTTAAAAGCTGGATATTTTGTCCTTTGAGTTGGCTCTTCAGGCATAAATCCAAAGCCTTCTTCTATGGACTAACTGAATCAGCATTGCTATCTGCCCAACACCCCCGTTGTTTTTGAGCATCTGAGTGATCCTCAGTCATGCCTGAGGATACAATAATGTTTTCCCCTTGCTTTTACATCTTGCTTTGAGCATCTCATCAGATTCTAAACAGCCAATTGAATGAATAAAAAACATTTAAATCTATTCTTTATTTCTCACTCTCCAGGGCAAGCAACTCCCCAGTGCCTTGACTGGCTTCTAAAGGCCTGCGACTTTTACAATGCACTCATTGGCCGTGTTTGGACTTCACTTTAAGCCATAATGGGTTAATAAGCTACTCACAGTAGCTTATTTTGAAAATAACCCACCCTTATCCCAGTGATCAGACAAACAAGGTACTGTGCATAATCTGAGTCATCCCTCCCCCCCACCCTAGCAGTGGCTCTGTTTCAACCATTGACAACATTGCAGCAGCCTGTTAACCTTCCACAGTATCCCAGTCAGAGAGGGGGGAGGGTAATTCAGTAGTTCTAGTATCACCCCGACAAGAGGTTAGTGGCTCTAAAGTGGTGGAAGTATGCAGGATTGGGACCAAACTTCATACACAGCCTCCCCTTGTTGAGAGGCACCCACTGACCCAATGACCATCAGAACCCTGCACAATTATACACAAAGGAGTGAAAACCCTGGGGGCACCAAAAGAGGGCTGGCACAGATAACTCTTGAAGGTTTGCAGGATCAGGGCTTCATACACAGCCTCCCCTAGTTAGGAGGTATCTGATGCACCATCAAACAAAGGAGCGAAAAGCCCAGGTGCACCAAACAGGAAATTAAACCTTTGGAAGTTTGCAGGATCAGGCCCAAAGCCATGCGAGCCAAAGCACCTTTTCACAAAACGTGGGGTGGCAGCTATAACTCCATGACAGTCTGCCGGGGCGGGACAACACTTCATACGCAGCATACCCTGGCGGAGATGCGCACACAAGGCAAAACAACCCTGCACAGCTGCTGCCACCTGACCAAGATGGTGTTTGACACTTGGGGAGGTTGCGGAGCGCACAGTCGGGGGAAGGGTTAGGCTGGGCTGGGCTGCAAGCCCAATCAGTTGCTAGGCAGGTTATGAAAACAGAGATCTGCCAACTGGAGGAGAGTGGTTTTCACCGTTCCCAAACAACTCTTTAGGCAACCAAAATAAGCCACTGTGACCGCCCTTGCCATGATCATCCTTGATGGGTTAAATAATCCACTCTGCTGACTGTAGATTATCAGAGTTGGTTATTTTGGCCAAATAAACCATCGTGGGTTAAAAAAACAACTCCAGACAGCCAACACAGTAACCCATCATAGGTTAAATGAGCCATTGCGGGTTATCGTGCTGTCCGAACCCAGTCACAAGTGGATAAAGAGATGGGCTGCAAATTGGCAATTGTGAAGGACTTTTAGCTAGGGCTATTGCCCAATTGAAGACATTTTAGCTGACAAATCTCTTACATTTGAGTACAGTTGAAATCAATAGTTCAGAAACAAGCATACTTTGCCTTTTAAAATGTATACGTGTGTCACATCAGGCACCATCTTCGTGGCATTCTTTCTGTGTGTGAGGGACGGGAGCATGGCTGGGAAGTTGATGCCTGCCATCTACAGTTTTTGTAAGTGTCATGGACTGGTGGAAGGGAAAACAGGCAAAATACTTCGCGTGCCCACCTTTTTGCCCGTTACTTTTGGCAGCCTTTTCTGCTGCCAACAGGTGGAAATCTCACTTTTTTTCGTGGCACCAGCCCAGCCTTAAAACTATTGGGGTCTCAGGTATCTACTTTAGGTAGTGGGGGGGGGGGGGGAGGAGGGGTTGGCTGTTAGATGTAGTTCTCTCAATCAGTTCTCGGGTTCCAGCAGCTGACTGTAGGACTTCTCCCCTCCCCCTCTCCTTTCCTTCCTTTGAATTTATTTTCTAAAATTATAATTTCCCCCCCCCTCTCCATTACCATCTAATCAGAAGAGTAGTTTTTCGTTAATTACTTAGAACTAAGTTTCTGTTTCCTGAATTTAAAACTTTTTCCCTCTCTTTCTCTGACCTTCTGTTGAACTTCGTAATCTCCTGGCTTCCTGAGTAAAACTTCCTGAGCACTACATTTTAACTAAACTTTGACCTCTAAAGTTTTAACTTTTTGGCAGACTAGTGTATGCGGGCATGTACACACACAGATAGAGATTTAACCCCATGATATCCTAAAACCAACTAGATACAAAAACAGACAGCAGCGCTGTTGCTTCCTAATAAAAACTTGGATTTAAAAACTATATTTCCCCAAAAGAACAAAATCTGCTCAGTCAGATCAATTCTTAAAATTTCATGAGCTTTGTTAATCAATAAATATTGCAGCCCCTACTTCTAGCGATGGGTCTATTTACAGTTAGGCAGCGGTAGCTTAGGCTGCTGTTTGCAAAACTGTGAATTGATCTGACTAATTGTTCAAGTGACAGAGGTTAGGGTAAAGGGCACACAAGAAATTTTTGCTTAATTGTCATGTTGGATCCCAACAGCTGCTTCTTAAATCTTTATTTCAGAGGTGGCCCTTGACTTCAAAAGGGTTGCCAACCCCTGCTTTATTTAAATGGCGTATTTCCGTTAGTAAATGCCACCATTGGCCTCTTAAAGTTTTCCTTCTCTTATTTCTTATGAAAGATTTGCACAATCCTTAACTATTCCAGGGTAACAAGGCACACTCTTCATACACATGTATACAAATTGCATGTACATAAATCTTGCGTGTTTCTAGTCCTGTAGTAACTGGTTGTGAGGCACCTGACCTTCACTTTTGCAAAATAACTTGGTTGAATGAGGGGATGAGTAGGGACTGTTAGCTGCAGAAGAAATCACTTTTCTAGTGGACATCCAGTGTGCTGAGTTTGTTTGAAGTGCTCTGTAGATGTTGTCTTTCAGAACATATCTTGCTATGCTGTTAAAGGGTTAGTTCTTTTTTTAAAAAATGGAAAAAAGGAAAGGAAAGACAACCCAACATGACAGATTGAAGCCACTCATTTTTCATCTGCCCTTTTTTCAGTACCTGGAACCAATTCTCACCTGGTAATTGCGACCATGGCTACAGGGATATTATGCCGAAGAACTGCAGGGCGATCTTGCATGGCAGCTGCCTTTTCTACCGCAACCAAAGCTGGGGGTAAGAAGATATTCTTCAGAAAGGCAGAAGCGTTCCAGAGCATGAGAAAGGCAGTCAAGGGTTCGAAACCTGCTGCCACACTCAGACTGTGGAAGCCCGCAGAATACAGGGTATCGTTTAATCCCTCAGCCTACCCAGGAACCAAATGCGTAGACCATGAGGCTGCCTCGAGAGGTCTGGAGGAAGAATCGCTTGAAAGTGACTACACCAGAACCGCTGTCAAGCAGATCCAGAACACGTACCGTGTTACCTGCTCACGAAGGCTTTCTAGCACAAACAATACACTGTTAGATTTGGAAAACAATAGCCTCTCCAATAAAGCTGTCTTGATGCAGCTGACTAAACTAGCTCCCATGAAAGATGATGGGCAAGATGCTTGTGTGGAAGCCTACGATACTAAGGAAGATCCCAGGGCATTCCAGAAGCAAAGGCCTGAATACAAATCTCTCTGTTTCAACAGAGATGAGCTCTCTCCACCCCTTTCCATGGAGGAATTTAACTTGATCCTACAGAAAGTCACTGTGCTGAAAAGTAGCCTGAAGCCAGGAACAATTGCAGATTATTTCTCCAGGCTAAGCCGCTTGCCAGCAAAGCAACACATAAGTTTGATGTCCAATACGAGGTTTACTATGCTGTGTCGGTATGGAATTGAGAACATTCAGTGCTTTGATAATTGTGAGCTTATTATGGTTTTAAAAGCGTTTGTCTGCTTAGCCATTCCACCCACCCACTCTATGCTAGATGTGTATGAAAGGGAGTGCTGCCGTCGGGCCTGGAACATGAGCATGGATCACCAGCTGCTGGTGGCGGACCTGTGGCGTTGCTTGGGACGCCGCGTCCCTCGGTATTTAGACATTGTGTTGAGCTATGTTAATTTGCATTGGCAAAAGCTCACGTTGACTGAACTGGTCCAGCTGGTCTACATCATTGGCGAAGGCCGTAAAGCCCCTGAAGAGTTAGTACAAAAGCTAGACATCTTGGTGTTAAAGCAGTTGGACGTTCTCAATTTAGAGGAAGTGGGGTCCATTTGTTTAGGCTTCTTCAAGTCACACAACGGTCTCTCAGAACGCACTATGGGGAAAATTGGAGATAAAGTCTCTGCCCACATGGCAGACATGAGCAATTACGCCTTAGTGAACGTCCTTAAAATGTTTCGTTTCACTCATATTGGTCATTTTGATTTTCTGAAGGAGCTTGGGAATGTTGTGCCTCCTCAGATACCAGCTATAGGCATTCAAGGTGTCATGCACATAACACTTGCCTGTTCAGCTTTGCATTATTTTGATCAAAACATTATGAATTCTGTCGCCTCTTCTGTGCCTTCCAGGGCAGCTTATTGCCGAAGCAAAGACATCGCCAAATTCTTGTGGTCTTTTGGATGCTTGAACTATGAGCCACCCAATGCAGAGGAATTTTATGCCAGCCTCGAGGAACAGATTCATGCAAAGATGGATGAATTCCAGAAATTCCCCGAACATTTGCTCACCTGCTTGCTAGGTCTGGCATTTGCAAAGCGTTTCCCAAATGACTTGATAGATTATGCTCTGAGTCCTGAGTTCATCAGATTAAGCACCAATAATAAATTTGAACTTCAGAAGGACTTTTTCACTCTTGATGGTACAGTGGAGATTGAATGTCCCAGTTACTCAGGCAATCGCCTTGCGCCACAGCTTAAGCAAGAGGTGACAGAGATGCTGTGGAATTATGCCAAGAAGGATATCTGCATGAAGCAGGAAGTGACTGAAGCTCTGTCCTCACTGGAAGAGATGCTGGGTGGGCCCCAGTTTGTCAAAACTCACATGATCTTGCCTCACACCAGATCAATAGATTTGGAGATTCATTTAGACTCTCACCAAAAACCATTGCCCTTTAACTCAGAAGCTGTTACAACAGTAAAATTAGAACTAAAAAAGAATGGACTATCCCTTACAGATGACTTAATGAATCAGCTTTTAAAAGGAAAGTCAGGTAGCCAGTTCCCTGTAGATGACAGTGAAAGTGAGATTGAAATGTGTACCCAGACAAGACCAGCAGTACAGGAGCAGTCTCCCTCTAGTTCAAATCATTATGCATTTTCCAACGGAGTTCCTCTTACTGGCGCCATCTTGGATGCTTTAACCAAATCGGAGGCCCCTTGTGAAAGTCCAGCCCCTCGGCTGAGTGAGACGCAACATGGAGGCATGAAAGTAGCTGTTCAGGTGTCCACCAAGAACCACTACTGCTATGGGTCGAAGCGCCTGCTGGGACTCCACAATTTGAAAAGGAGGCAACTCCGTCAAATTGGGTACAAAGTGATAGAACTGCCCTTCTGGGAATGGTTTCCGTTACTCAGGCGTAGCCATTTAGAAAAACTGAGCTATTTACACAATAAAGTGTTTGGTTCTTCGTTGTAGGAGGAAACTAAAATGTGTAGAACCAAAATTCTAAAGCTGACATATTGATGCCTTTAGTCTCAACCACGTTCTGTGAGATACCATAGCCAGGTGACTTTCCATTGGAATACAACTGACTTTTCTAAGCTACTTGGCATTATTTCTTTGCAGGGCCCATTCTTCAGTATTCTCAGAAAGAGGGATGCACATATCTAGCACGTTCCCTTTTTTGTAAATGGATTTCCCAGTGATTTTCCAGTAAATAAAATGTCTCTTCTGTATAATTTTTATCTGCTGTTTTTTCCCCCTGAAGGGGGTTGAAAGTTAACAGGGAAGGATAAGCTCTCCCAATTATTCATGATACCAATATGGTCTAGTGGCAAGATCTAGATTTAAACCCCAGTTCACCTGTAACTTGAGCAATTCTATCAGTTTTGGATACCCATCTGTAAAATGGGAATTAAATTTATCTATATAATAAGGTGGATCTGAAGTGTGTGAGAGAGAAATTGTAAAGTTCTTCGCACTTCAAACAATACTTCAGTATTATTATTTCTGGGGCATTATACTAATAAAAATATCTGGTATTGGTAAAGCATTGTGGGGTAATATGGAATGCTCACCTAATAGGCATAACATGTTTTCACAATCTCTTCCACTTTTCATTCAGAATAGTTGGCACATGGGGGTAAAGGGTGGGCTTTGCGGTGCTTCAAATGAGTGACTAGGACCTATTACGATTTAATTCATCTCCATTTGTTGATGTTACACACACACAGAATGGTGGTTTTTAAACAACAGTAAACATGAGAATCGTACCAAAGGCTATTGCTTAATCAGGAATTATGGTGGAAATTCCTCACTTAGATTTCTGACCACAGAGATTTCTGATTAGGCATTGGATGTTACTAGTCTGAATCCATTGATGTTCCTATGCACATTTTTTTTATTTATAGGCTTGAGTAATTGCCTTGCCCTTGCTTTACGGATGGCATCTAGCTAACAGCCCTACAGTACAGCATGCTGTCTTCTGTCAAGGCTTTGTGCTAGATTCAGAATATGTCAGTAGAAGAATTCCACCCTTTTTGCGAGGTGGCGTGAAGGACTGTGAATTGCTTTTAAACATACAGCTGGGCTGTATGTTTAAAAGCAGGTGAAGGTGAATATTATAACCAAAGCAGGTGCCCTTTGCCATGTTCTGTACATATCTATTATTTATCGCATTTCTAAACTAGCCAATAACTGAAGCTTTTCAGACAGTTCACGAGAGTTAAAACCATAAAATACAGCAACATGATAAAACATCATATAAAACTTTTAAAAATGTAAAACTTCAGGGTAAAAACCAGCAGCTGTTTGGCCACTATGTGAACAGAGTACTGGGCTAGATGAACCCTTGGTATGATCTAGCATCAGGGCTCGTCTTACATTCTTGCGATAGGAATGATCATCCAACAGAACTTGAGAGCACCGGCTTGGAGAAGGCTGGATTAGAGGAATAAACAAGCCAGAGGTGGTTTCCAAAAGAAATAGCAACAGTTGCTGATTAGCATTAAGGCACGTGCAATGAAACAGTTTGCTTAAAGCGCCAAATGAGGTGGCATTTCCAGGGTTAAATGCAAACCCGGAATATTTTGGGATGGTGGTAATCCAAGCAAGCATATATAAAAACGGGTTTAAAAACCTAGGGGAGTGGTATGTAGCTTAATATAGAAAAGGGGGAAATAAGAGACCGACAGGCATAGGGCCCAATGAGAAGCGTTCAGGCTGGTGATTTCGTTCTGTAGGAAGTTCGAGTAGGGGTGTTGGTCAGGGATTGGGTGCAAACCGGTTCAAAATCCCTGCAAAGCGATTTGGGAGCAGAGGGAGAGATGTTGGGGCTGGGAGAGGAGGTGGCAGTGAATCCTGAAGAAATGTGGGTTGGAACGTTGTAGGGCAGACTCCATGGTAGAAAGAGATGCTGCAGGTGAGAACAAACTGAGAGAATCAACTGCGGATGAAGGAATGTGAGGAAAGGAGGACCTGGCTGTGTTTTCAGTAAGGAATTCTGTGCTTATGAGTCCTTGGCCAACAACAGTTTAAATGATACGGTAAAGCCTTGGCAAAATATAAAGGCGAGAAAGAGTCATTGACCTTCTGAGAAGAGGACAGAGGTGAGTTAGGAAAAATGTACATCTTTAATCTGCATGGCTGATACACAAAGCGTTTGAGCAAGCGAGCTCTTCAGGAAAGGAAAGAGAACGGTTAGCGGCAAGATTCCTTTTTGCTGCAAAAATGAGGATTCTTTGAGGCCAAGATTCCTAAAACTCTGGCTCTTAACATTCCCATTTTGGAGTTTAAGGACTAAAAAAAGACACAAGCTGTGTTCCCACTTCCCAATTTCTTGACAAGGTTTTAAAAAGTGCCAGCTGCCAGAAGATGATTCTGTGACTCCTTCCCTCCTGGCCCTGATGGGAGCTGGGAGAGATCTTACATTAGCATAAAGGGTAAATACATTCCCAGCCAGGCAATTGCATCGCAAGGAGCCTGGGATATCATTTAACCTTTTAGCAAGTAATATCAGGGTGGAATGACTGCATGTTGGCAATTAAGGGAGACAAAAGACTCAGCCTGATACGTAGACAGAGTTTGCAGCTTCTGAACTCTTGGATTGGAGGCACCGCTTTGCCAATCTGAGTCTAGAGTGGATGCTTTCACTCTACGGCCATGTCACTGCTCAGAAATAATGGGTTTGCACCCTTGGCAACACGGCACATGCTGTTGCCAGAAAGAGGCATTGCAGTCCAATCTGTGGGCCTTCACAGACAGAATAATATAATAATAATAATAACAATTTATTTCTTACCCGCCTCTCCATCTGGATCGAGGCGGGGAACAACAACATGATAAAATACATAAAACTGATTAAAACATAACACATATTATTAAAATTGCATAAAAAATCCTAAAACATCCGAAAAACACCCTTAAAACATTCTAAAATTCCACTGGATATGCCTGCCGGAAGAGAACAGTCTGTACACGTTTCCACAGGGCGGATCATGTTCAGTGAAGCCATGTGAGCCTCCGCTTTCCGGAGAGGACATGTTCTTTCATTCTGGAGAGAGAAGGAAACTGGTGAAGGATGCTCATCTCTGGTCATGTCCGTATGAAATTAGAAGTATGGACTCCTCCTTAAAGAGGAGTCAGGCAAAATTGTTCTCTCCTACTTCCAACTCCTGTGTAAGAAGAGAAGAGGCATTAAAGTGTGCTGTTCAGCATTCATACTGAACAAGGCCATAGAAATGGAGATGCCATCGTTACAACAACGGAGTGAGCTCTTTGTAGGGCTTGAACACCAGATTCAGCCATTCAAAGGCAAATTCCACGGTGGCGAAAGAAATTGTAAATAAAACTGTCAATATCATAATGCCCTATTGCACCTCAAAAAGGATATTATAGAACTGGAAACGTGCAGAATAGGGCAACGAAAATGACTAAGACTCAAGCAATGTTTGGGATTTTTTAGCTTAGGGGAATATGTGAGGGGGGGCATGATTAGAGATGCACAGAATTGTGTGTGGTGTGGTAGATACAGAGATGTTTTCTTCTTTTCCTAGTACTAGAACCAGGAGCCATTCCATGAAGCTAAATGGTGGGTGGTTCAGAACAGACCAAAGGAAGGACTTCTTCACACAGCATATAGTTAAAACTATGGAATTCACTACCATAAGATGTAGTGATGGCCACCAATTTGGATGGATTTTAATGGGGGCTAGACAATTCCTGGAGGAGAAAGCTATCAATGGCTACTACTCATGGGGGCTATATATAACCTCCAGTATCAGAGACTATATATATATAGTCCAATTTGGATGGATTTTAATGGGGGCTAGACAATTCCTGGAGGAGAAAGCTATCAATGGCTACTACTCATGGGGGCTATATATAACCTCCAGTATCAGAGACTATATATATATAGTCCAATTTGGATGGATTTTAATGGGGGCTAGACAATTCCTGGAGGAGAAAGCTATCAATGGCTACTACTCATGGGGGCTATATATAACCTCCAGTATCTCAAGACCAATTGCTGGGGGAGCTATTGCACTCATGTCCTGCTTGTGGGCTTTTCCCACTGGGGCATCTGGTTGTCCATTGTACGAAAAGAATGCTGGTATAGATAGGCCTTTGGTCTGATCCAGCGGGGCTCTTATTTTCTCATTCTCTCAAGCAATTTGTTCCACGCCCCCCCCCCAAATAATTAAACACCTTTTGTGTTTGTTTGTTTGTTTGTTTTAGAGCCAAACTGAAGATTGATTGGGAAGCTGATTTCCACCTCAAGCCATAAAGATGGTGATCAATGTCTGCCTCCCACAATTCAAGCCAAGAATTCACTGCAACAAGGTAAAAATAGCCGAGGGCCCCTGGCTTGGAGCAGCAGCTCTGGGTGAGCGGAGTCGCTGTTGTAGGGACCAAGGGGCGCTTTGACGCAACAGCTCATTGCCGAACTAAATCGGCAATACTTATGCATGAGGGCTCCCTGCTGCTCATTCATATCCTTTCTGAGAAATATAGCTAATGGTGCCTGTGGAGCGGCATCCAGCAACTTCTCCGTCAGCTCATTTGCATGGCGCAAACCTCCTTCAAAAAAGCCACAGGCGGCTGGATTTTGTAGCTCTGCACTGCAGAAGCGTAATTGCAAAGAAAAGTTAGGGTTGTTGGCTGTCCCGTTTAAGACTGGACAGGCAATTCCAAACTTTTGTCCTAGAATTTTGGCCAGATGGCCCTTCAAAAAGAGTCTGGTTTGTTTTATTTATTTTCAGTCATCAATAGCCGAAGCAAAAGGCTGAAGTAAAATGGTCCCACCAATAATTGCTCAGTGAGGCTAAACCAATGTGACTTTGGATGTCCGACTCTGTTGCAAGTCACCAGCCGGAAAGGTGACATCGTAATGAAGATTAGAAACCAAGGTGGTAGCATGGCAGAGTAATGGTCTTCCTGCCTTGCAGATGGCCAGTGGCTCCCTCACCACAAACAGGTGTTTTGGTACTAAAGGAATAATCAAAACTCCCTACGGTGGAACAAGACCAAGTCATCTTGTGTAGTTCGTGAGCTTTCAGTGGCTAGGAACTAAGTTTCATGCACTTAACTAACAAAACTGCCTTAGCTAGACAGTAAAATTTACTGGCCGTCTGGGAAACCCCAGAGGGCCGGATTGGGGCCCTGTGCATGGACTTGCTACACTAGTGCCATCTCTTTCCACATCGGTACATGATAAACGTGCGATATACTTCCATGATTAGCATGGAGGCCACTTCCATGGCTTCAAAAGGGTATTAAAAGAAATTTATGGAGGAAAGTTCTGTTGACTGCTATTGGCCGGGAATATGCAAGTTTAGAGGTAATCTAGGACGCAATTGCGGCAGAGGGCAATTGCCTTTGAGCACTGTTTATGGGCTTCGTTAGTGTCTGGTTAACAACTCTGGGAAGCAGAGTGCTGAATACGAAGGCTCTTTGGTCTGATCCAGCAGCGCTCCTCTTCCACTTCGCTTTTCCTCCTGTGACTTTTCAAGAAATTCTTTTAAGGAAATTCTCAGGAGGTTGAGCTCTGCATGCAAAATATGCCCTGCCCTGATTATGAGTTTCACTACAGATTCTGGTAGCAGAAATGAGAGCACTTCCACTATCACCCTTCCTCTCCCCCTTTCTGAAGAAGCAAGTTTCTTCGTTGTTCCAGGGAGAGGGCACGGGGTTGAGAGAAGAGCCTCGGGTTATTGAGGAACATTCGTAGCGTAGCATGTTGTGCATGCAGAAGGTCCCAGATTGAATCCCGGGGGTCTCCAGTGAAACGAATCAGGTAACAGGTGTTAGGAAAGACCTTCATCTGCCTGAGCCCCTGGGAAACCGTTGCCAGTTAGACTGGACACCACTGGGCTAGATAGACAAATAGTTGGACCTGATTCCTCCTGTGTTCCTCCTCCTAGGGTATCTGTATCTAGGTTGGCGTGAAGTCAGGTGTTGTTCACCTGTGTGCAACTTTCCCCTTGCTGTGGCAGAGTTGTGTATCAGGTAGGGGCCACCCCTGTGTGGGGAGTGAGGCATTGCAACCCAAAGGCATTGACTATCCGGAGACCTTATTTAAGTTAATACAACCTACGTGACTCCGGGAGCAGCGTCGGCACCGGATTTAGTACAACTCCAGGCCAACTTTCCCTTTTAAGGTACAAAAGAAACGTTTAATTCTTCCTGCTGACGTGGGCCATGTCTACACCATCCATTTTATTCCCGGGGTCAGTACAAGGTCGTCCCTGTGCGTCCAGATGATGCGCAAGGGATCCCGGGGACAGCCTTTCACTTTCCTCGGGATAAAATGGACGGCACTCATCCCATTTTTTCCCGCAGTCCCGGAACAACCTCGGGGACCGTGGGCAGTGCGGCACAGGCTCTTGGGTCTCCCTCCTCCCTGCAAGTAGCGGAGCTTTGCAAACGGGTACGGAGCTGCGGGGGGGAGAGGCTCCGTGCCCGTGGGGGCGGGGGGAAGCAGTTTCACCATCCCCAGGATGGCTGCTGGTGCTTTTCAGCGCCAAGTTTTTTGGGGGAGGGTTGTTTTGATTTTTTTACTTTTGCACAGGATCGGGGCCGCGCAGTTGCGTGACCGGCTCCTGCATTTAAAGAAAACACTCCCCACCAGAGTGTCCCTCCTGACTTCCGGGACATCGCGCTGGGGTGTGCATGCTGGGGGACGATCCTGGAAGCAGGAGAGGCTGGGATCCTCCCTGACCCCCATCCCGGATAGCCGGAAGGTGTAGATGAGTCCTTGGTTGGTGATGCAGCAGACAGGGCAGCCACAAATGTCAGCCACTCCCCGTAGTCCCCAGTTCTGTATCTGCACCCCTGTCGCCCCTCCATGTCCCAAAAAACCCATCCCATCCCATGGTCCCAACTAAACATTGGAACCATGAGTGGAAAATGTGACTATTTATTTATTTATTATTTATTTATTGCATTTTTATACCGCCCCATAGCCGAAGCTCTCTGGGCGGTTCACAAAAATTAAAACCATGAAATCATTTTAAAATATATAAAACAAGGCGCAATCTAAAAACACAGAATAACATACAATATAAAAACACAACCAGAATAAAACCAAGCAGCAGGAATTAATACAGATTAAAATACAAATTTAAAACAGCAAGGATTAAAATTGAGTTAATTTAACTGTTAAAATACTGGGAGAATAAAAAGGTCTTCACCTGGTGACGAAAAGAGTACAAAGTAGGCGCCAGGCGAACCTCTCTGGGGAGCTCATTCCACAGCCGGGGTGCCACAGCAGAGAAAGCCCTCCTCCTAGTGGCCACCTGCCTCACTTCCTTTGGCAGGGGCTCACGGAGAAGGACCCCTGTAGATGATCTTAGGGTCCGGGCAGGTACATATGGGAGGAGGCGTTCCTTTAGATATCCTGGCCCCAAGCCGTTTAGGGCTTTAAATGTTAGTACCAGCACTTTGAATTGGGCCCGGACCTGGATCGGCAGCCAGTGAAGTTGGAAAAGGACTGGCGTAATATGGTCTCGTTGGCCAGTCCCCGTTAACAATCTGGCTGCCCTGTTTTGTACCAGCTGAAGTTTCCGGACCGTTTTCAAAGGCAGCCCCACGTATAACGCATTGCAGTAATCCAAACGAGAGGTTATGAGAGCATGGATAACTGTAGCTAGGCTATCTCTGTCCAGATATTTTGTATAACTACTTGTACATGGTGAAATTAGGAGCTTCATTCAACCAAATTTACGAGCTTAATTCCCAGCTACCTCAATGACATTGTTTCAAGCATGCGACTTTACGAACACAATCCTGTACATGTCTACTCAGAAGCAAGTGCCATTGAGCTTAATGGGACTTACTCCAAGGAAAGTGGGTTTAGGATTTCAGCCTAAGCGATTTAATTGTGGCCGGGTCTTGCTCTTGTTTTTCGCGTCAAAGAATTCTGCTCACTTTGTTACAATGACAAATGAAGACTGTTGAAAATGTTTTCAGACTCGTTTTCTGTTTGAACTGTAGATCTCCGCTGACGGATATGAAGTAGAAAACCTGATCTCGGAAGACCCTGCCAAGAGAAATCGTGGGTTCCGCTGTGAATATTTCATCAAGCCCCCGGTCCATGTGACTCTTTCTTTCCCCTTCAACGTAGAAATTTGTCGGATTAATATTGACATCTCCTCAGGGAGCTGTCACAATATCACCGGGCTGGATATTTGCACGTCTACCTCGTCCGGTAAAGCCTCGTGGAGCAGCCCGGAATCCCCTTTCTCGGGTCCGGCCGGTCAGCCTGCGTTGGACAAAGAGGTTTTCACGCTGGTGGGCAAAGCTGTGCTGAAGAATCAAAGCAAAGTGACGTTCGGCCACCGAGGCTTTAAGCCGAGGGCCCCCTTCCATCACCAGACGGACACTCTCGTCTCCTTTTCTGGCTCCGCGTCGCTGGACCTGTGGAATAAAGGCCCGACGTCCCTGAGCGGCGTGTCACACTTGAAAATCTGCATCACCCACGTGGCGGGCGGTGGCCTCCCTTGCATTAAGAAAGTGGAGGTTTGGGGCCAGCCAGCCAAAGCCTGCTCTCACGAGGCTCTCGACGAGGTGCTCCGGGTGGCCTCGGAATCCTTGGCCCAAGGCTTCGGAGGGCAGGCGGCCAGCCTCCCGTCACCCATGGAGAGCGACACGGTGCCCTTCGGCAGCTCCGACGGCCAGGAGCCCAAGCTGATGGACGCCGTTCCGGACGTCCCGGAGGAGTTCTTGGACCCGATCACGCTGGAGGTAATGACCCTCCCCATGCTGCTGCCTTCCGGCAAAGTGATCGACCGAGGCACCCTGGAGAAGTGCAACCGGAGTGAGGCGTCTTGGGGGCGCATGCCCAGCGACCCCTTCACCGGGGTGGCTTTCAGCCAGCACATCCAGCCCCTTCCCCACCCCTCTCTCAAGGCACGAATCGACCACTTCCTGCTCCAGCACAGCATTCCTGGCACTAACCTCCTGGGGAGGGCTCAGGCCGTGGGGACGGTGGTCACCCCTTCCATAACCATGTCTTCTCTCAAAAGGAAAATAGACCTTGTGGAGCAGAACCCGGGCAGCCGCTGCTGCGACGCGGAGCCTTTCCATTTTCCCTCCATGGACTTTGTAGTCACGTCTGCCTTGGAGTCCCGTGCTAAAAAAGTGAAAACGGAGTGCGATCCGAACTCCTCCCAAATGGACTGCTCGACAGGTACCCCGGCCCCTCTGTTCTCTTAGTCCTCAGGAGGAGCCCCGCCCCATTGGGTCCAGGGCCTGTATTGCTGCTGCAGTTTCTTTCAAATGCTTAAAACCTACTGCAGGTTGTTTGTTTTATTGAACTTAACTTCCATGCGGCTCCTCAGCTAAAAAGCCGCTTACATGCAATTAGTAAGAACAAGGCAGTCCCTTCCTGCAGGCTTACAATCTAAAAAGACACGACACACAAGGAAAAGGGGATGGGGAGGGTAGAGGAAAGTTGTCTTTCAGCAGGGCTGGTGGGATGGCCTCATTTCCCCTCTCATTATTGGTTGTCCAGATCCATGTGACTCTTTGTGGAGTATATGGGGGTGGGTGGGGACCAGACAGTTACACCTCTGTCACTGGCACTACAAGATGATTTGTGTGCAATTGTGTCCTGTCTTCCTTTCGTGGGGGTACCATCCATTCAGATTGGTCCTTGCTCTCGCTGTCTCTCTGTTACATTCTTACATTGGTTAATTTTACATCGCCACGACTCCTTGGCTCAATTTGGACAACACAATAAACAACTGGTGTGGGGGAAACAATAATCAGTTGTTTTGACTATTGTGTTGTCCGAATGCTGCCATAGTCAACTCAGCGCTGATCCTCATCCACACCACAGTTGATTATTTATTACCATGTTGTGTGGGGAGTACCCCCTAGGGCTAGTGTTAGGGTTAGTCAACCCACCATTGACTATCCTGTCATCCAAATTGAGCCCTTGTCTCATTTTCTGTTCCTTTTAGTGAAACGTTTGATATTTATAGGACTGTTTGTTCTGCTCGTCTGCACTGGTCAACATAGAAACTGGACTTTGGTTCTGATCTTAGTGTTCTGAGAACTTCTCTAAAAGAAGGTCTATAGACCTCATTGTCGCTGAGAAAAACTGGGTAACGTGTGCTCTGAATGGTTAGATATTCTTGGGCCTCTAATGATCCAGAGGTGGATGTGCCTTGTTCCATTCACCGGTTTCATCATATCATAGAATCTTAG
Source organism: Anniella stebbinsi (assembly GCA_029215795.1). Classification (NCBI taxonomy): domain Eukaryota; kingdom Metazoa; phylum Chordata; class Lepidosauria; order Squamata; family Anniellidae; genus Anniella; species Anniella stebbinsi. The sequence continues at coordinate 226,429,021 of JARDYH010000004.1, read as the reverse complement.
AATAGTAGAGTTAGAAGGGACCTATAAGGCCATCGAGTCCACCCCCCTACTCAATGCAGGAATCTACCCTAAAGCATCCCTGACAAATGACTGACCAGCTGCATATGGAAGGCCTCTAGTGTGGGAGAGCCTGCGACCTCCTTGAGTAATTGGTTCCATTGTCGTACTGCTCTAACAGGAAGTTTTTCCTGATGTCCAGCTGGAATCTGGCTTCCTGGAACTTGAGCCCACTTATCCGCGTCCTGCACTCTGGGATGATCAAGAAGAGATCCTGGCCCTCCTCTGTGTGAGGACCTTTCAAATATTTGAAGAGTGCTATTATGTCTCCCCTCAGTCTTCTCTTCTTCAGGGTAAACATGCCTAGTTCTTTAAGTCTCTCTTCATAGGGCTTTGTTTCCAGACCCCTGATCATCCTTGTTGCCCTCCTCTAAACACGCTCCAAATTGTCTGCATCCTTCCTGAAGTGTGGTACCAAGAACTGGACCCAATACTCAAGATGGGGCCTAACTAGTGCCGAATAGAGGGGAACCAGTACCTCGCACTATATGGAAGCTATACTTCTATTAATGCGGCCCAAAATAGCATTTGCTTTTTTTGCAGCCACATCACACTGTTGGCTCATATTCAGCTTGTGATCTATAACAATCCCAAGATCCTTCTCCCTTGTAGCATTGCTGAGCCAAGTATCCCCCATCTTGTAACTCTGCATTTGGTTTCTTTTTCCTAGGTGTAGAACTTGGCATTTATCCCTATTAAATTTCTGTTGCCCAGTCTCTTCTCTCTATGTTTTCATGCATCAACTCACACACACCCTCCTTCCTCACCTTTCACCACCCCAGTCTTTGCCAAACTAATATGAATTCTGAGAAGTTTGGCATCCTTTTCATTTAACCATGTGACCCCCCCACCCCCAAGAGCTTCATCGAAATGGAATCCAGCCCTGGGGCTGAAAGAGGTTCTGCACCCCTCATGTAGGACTACCTCTGATCCACAGGATGAATGCCTGAAGAGCAGATGTATCAGTGTTTGTGGCCTTGCTAGCTCAGATGGAGCCTCCATGTTCAGAGGCAATGTATCGCAGATGATGGTTATTATCATCATCATCTTTATTTATATTCCGCCTTTTGCCCAATGCTGGGCCTCAAGGCGGCATTGCAAATTTAAAACATATGCAGTTAAAAGCTATAAATAAGAAATATACAAAAGTTAAAAATAAATTAAAGAGGTTTCAGTATTAAAACATTTCAACATTTAAAATACATATTAAAATTAAAAATTGCAAGTCATTAAAACATAGATGGGGGTCCACATTATTCACCAAAGGCCTGCCAGAATAAGAAAGTTTTTGTGTGCCTCCGGAAACACATCAAGGAGGGAGCTAGTCTAGCTTCCCTGGGAAGGGAGTTCGAGAGCACTGGAGCAGCCACTGAGAAGTCCCTCTCCCGCGTTCCCACCAGGTGTGCCTGTGATGGTGGACTGAGAGAAGGGCCTCCCCTGAAGATCTCAAAGCACGGGCAGGCTCGTAAGGGAGAATACGGTCTTTCAGATAATCTGGACCAGAGCCTTATAGGGCTTTATTAGGTCATAACCAGCATTTTGAATTGTGCCCAGAAACAGACTGGAAGCCAGTGGAGCTGTGTTAACAGGGGAGTTGTATGCTCCCTGTAACCAGCCCTGGTCAACAATCTGGCTGCAGCTCTTTGAACCAGCTGAAGTTTCCAAGCACTCTTTAAAGGCAGCCCCACATAGAGTGCATTACAGTAATCCAATCGGGATGTAACTAAGGCATGCTGGTATTGATGCCCTGCTGCATACTGGAGGAAGCTGTGCTAGACAAGAAGGACCCTTCACCTGAGCCGGGCAGGCAGCTCTTAACGTCTGTAGGGCTGTTTGAGATTGCCCATCGGCACTGAACAACACAAATCCAATGACATTATTAGGCAGAAAGGACGGTGGGTGTTGGTCCCTTTAAAATAAATTGCCTGATCTTGTGACACACCAAAAAGACTGAATTGCCGATTGACTTGTTGCTTGATCCCTTTCTAAAACCAGAATGTCTATTTCTAGAGTTTCGCACCTCTCTTTGCAGATCTGGTTTCTCACGAACAAAGGCTTTCAGAAAGCTTGGATAGCGCCTTGAGCTCCGCACTCAGCAACATGCCGTTGTTCACAGCTAGCGTGACGAAAGGTCAGCAACAAGCACACGGCGGCGGCGCCTCTAGCAGCCTCCTGTGGAATGCAAGCAGCGCACACGGTAAAAGGGCGCACCGTGGAGGAGGAGGAGTTGGCCTGGGTGACGGTTCTTGGCCTTCGATTTCCGATGGAGGCTGGGGGGGGGAGGATTTCTCTAGCCCACCTGGCGCTCTCAGAACTGGAATCTTGAGAAGCAAAACAAGGTCTGCTTTTGAAGCGGCTCTTTTCGGGCGCACGTCTTCAAGACGTCGCTTCCTGTGGCCTGTTTGTAAAACACTCTGCATGCCTTGTTGTACGATAGTTCAGGGCAGTGTCCCAGACCGCACAGCAGCTAACGGAAGACCTCTCCTTCCATCCCACCACTCCCATGTTTCGCAGTACAACTGGACACAGAGCTTTGCCTTGTCTGGTCAGCCTCCCTTGATACAAGCCTGCTGGGTCAGGCCAAAGCACATTTAGTGCAGCATCATGTTTCCAGCCACAATGAGAAGTAACTTAAGAGAACCATTAGAGGAGGCGATGTACCATTCAGTGGCCACATTAAACGTGTGTGTATGTGTATACACACTCGCACACTTGTATATTCTGCAAGTTGGGCACAGCTAAAAGACACGTTGCACTGTTTTCTGTAGAATCTTGGTACGTACGAAAGAGGTACAATTCGCATCTTGGGACATGTGGTTCCCATGCCTTTTAAGTATATCAAGGTAAAAGAGTGACTTTAGTCTAGATACAGGAACCTGATCTAAATCCAGCAGTACTACTTCGTTGTTGCAGAAGCGTTAGAATCATAACATCATAGAGTTGGAAGGGACCCCAGAGATCATTTAGTCCAGCCTCTCAGGTATTTGAAGATCATGATCACGCCTCCCCTAAAACTTCAGGCTGAACAAAACAAAAACAGCTCCTTCAACCGTTCCTCATCGGACTTCATTAATTCCTTATTTATTTCTGTAAATTTGCCAAACTCTTGCAATAAAATAGGGTTTGCAGCTCTTAAGCAATGTTTCTATGTTTGAGGGTCTCTTCAAAGTTTAGGAAACCAGAGAATCGCGCTCCTTGGATTCTATAGGGAAATGCCCCTTTGATTTGCTTGATTATGGGTATTTTGAATGCCGATTCTCTCTTTGGTGCAAAAGCTGGATATGCTGAATATGTTTAGCTTTTTAGCCTCCCCAATCCCAGGGGCCTGGGGCAGGTAACAATAGCAACAAAAAAAAAAAGGGGGGAGGGACACCCATTGAAAATGTATTGATGATTATTCCATGAAATGTCTTCATCCTTTTGCAATTTAGTCCTGAGCCTTTAAGACTGGCCCAGACAGTGGGCCTTGCAACTCTTCCAAAAGGTGTTTGGGCTTCCATTTTAAGTCTGCAGTGGGAGGGAGTTCCATAATTGGGAGGCAGCCCCCAAGAATGTACTGCCACTCGGCTGTTGCTGTTGGACTCACAGGCCTTTCTTCTCTGCGTTTATGTTTTTGTGTGTGTGTGTTTTTCCCTGCAGAGCACGACAGGAGCGGCGCCGGCGGCCAGGGATGCTCTTCCTGCTCTAGGACCTTTTCTTTGTACTTCAAAACGGAGCCCGTTTACCAGCTCCCTTGCGGACACCTTGTATGTCGCTCTTGCTTGGCTGAGAAGCAGAAGTCTTTATCGATACTGTGTATGAATTGTAAAAGGTTGGTCGCCACCCATGACATCATGAGGGTCCATTTCTAACATGTTGTTTTTTTTTTTGCGATGCTCTCTCTGGAATTGGGCGATCGTAAGAATAATAAAAAAAGTGAGCTACGGAGGACCCGGGAGTGGGAGATGCGACTGTTTCCCCCTCCTTTGAGTCGTGCAGAAAGGAACTTTGCGAGGTTCTGAAGAGGACTGGGTGCCCTCAGAGAGAATAGACGGGGCTGTAATATTGTATGTCGTGCTGGAGCTAAAGCGATCAAAGGATAATAAAGCCATATGCTTCTGTAATTCTCCCCACCCCCCACCCCCCAAAAAAGCTCATTTGTAGACAAAAGTCCATGTAAACATACTTTATTTTGCCACCATTTCAAACAGCCGAAGTGTGGATGGGTTCTCGTTTCGGGGTTGGGATGCTCTCCGGTCACATTCCATGCGATCTGTTCAGTAAGGGAGCTTTTGGGTTTACAGTGAGGAAAGTACACAACTGAGAAGGACATAACCTGCCGTGGCATCCATCCGTCACCGGCATGTTCCCTGCATTGTTTTTTTCCAGACATGCAAACAACAAAGAACAGGCACACACAGGTTGCCTTTTCCGAAGACCAGGTAGCCCCCTGGGAGAGGGGAGCCTTAGGCATTGTTTGAGCAGTGCTGGTGGCAGATTTCATTAGTTGCGCAAACTGTATAAAAGGTCAGTGTGTAATAGGCACACACACACACACACACACCTCTGTTGTCATTCTTGATTTCTGTTGTGCAGTGGGGGAGGAGGAGGGGGGCAGCTCTCTCCCTGTCTAGCAGATGAAAATATTTAAGCCTTAATAAAATTATGATCGGATGTCGCTGATCTCCTTCGGGGTTATGGCGGTTGTGTTTCTTCCTGCTTGTGTGTCTGATGAAAGGATCTTAACACGGAGCTTATCTAAGACGGCTTCTGCTTTAAGATCTCTAGGGCAGATTCACACATGACGCTTCACTTATACGGACAGGAAAGTGGACAATGTAGATGCCAACATGTGAACAGCGCACAGCTGCTTACGTCACGCACGTGCCTGTACGTATAGATACATGGAAACTGCTGCCAACCATGGTGTCCCAATATACATGGCTGGGAATTGTGAGTTGCAGTCCTCGCACCTCTGGAGGGCACCAGGTTGGGGAAGGCTGTTCTGAAGGGCTTTTGCATCGGTAGGGCAGAGTTGCGTGGCTCTCTCCCCTTTCCGTATTCAGCATGCAGCTTCAACTGCTGTCAGCCTAGCCCCATTATTATTATTATTTTTTGCTATAGGGCCACCCAAAGATGCCTCATACAGGGTCAGGCTGTTGGTCTGTCCTGCCCTGTGCCGTCCCCTGAGTCGGGCAAACAGCAGTCCGGGACGTGGCTCATTCCCAGTCCCGCTTACCTGGATTTCGTTTCACTGGAGATGAACCTATTGGAGGGATTTGGTTCCTTCTTCTGCATGCAAAGCAGGTGCTTCCGTGGGGGAGCTGGGCCACCCCCAGCCCACCATGGTATCTAAAGCAGATGTGAAAGAGCGGGCTGCTGGAGTCAATAATAATAATATTATTATTATTATTATTATTATTATTATTATTATTATTATTTATAACCCGCCTCTCCCTTCGGATCGAGGCGGGGAACACAATGTAAAATACAAAAATCACAAACAGTTAAAAAATTTAAAAACGAGAAAATGCATCATTAAAACATCATTAAAAAAAGCCTCCCAAGCGCACACAGCAAATGTTGCATTCTTGTTGCTGACCTTTTTGGCATCCGTTAGCTAATGTTCATCAGGACCGCATTTAATGAGGTTTCTGGAACCTTCCCTACCTGCACAGAGCTCCCTCTTGTCATATTACTGCTCCTCTGCAGCGCATTTGAGAAGCTTTGCCAGACAGAAAGTGGGCTGCGTTGAGCCTCTGTGTATTTTTATGCCCCCTCCCTTCACCCCAACCTGGTCGCCTTCGTGTTTCCCCTTCACAACCTTCACTTCCTTAGCATAAATCACAGGTGGTCAACTTGGTCCTTCCAGATGTTTTGGGACTCTTATTTCTATGTGGCCCAGCTGCCACGGCCAAACGGTCACAGATTGCGAGAGCTGTCCAAGACATCCTGAGGGCGCCAGGCTGCATTTGCACCAAGGGGATCTCAGGGGGAAGTTCTGCCTGGGCATTGCCTCAGTTGGTGGCTCAGATATGCTGAACTCATCAAGGGATTGCGCGTGGGTCTACCTATGGCCTCATCTACAAGAATTCGCTTTTACGCCTGGTTAGGTGATTATGCGCATATTCGCAGAAGCGCATTTACGCCTAATACCTCTGTATGAGAGGCGGCGAAGCGCATTACTGGACGACCGAAACGCGATTTAAACTGTTGACATGCGGAGAATCGCTTGTTCACATAGTCAAAATGCGCTTTAACGGCCGGAGCAAAATAAAACTCGCTATTTAACGCGCATTCGATAATGCGCATAAACGGAGAGAAAACGCGCCTCTAAGCCCGATTTGCGCTCTGTTCTTGTAGAGGTAAATTTTTTAATGCGCCTTGAAAGAGCTTTAAATGCCTCTTGTAGAGGCAGCCTATGAAAGAAATCCAACTCCACATAGAGGTGTGGTAGGACCAAATTGCGTACGATGGCTCTGATCCAGTTGTGGCAGCCAGGGCCACGGGCTCCATAACTAAGAAGCAACTCTGCCGATAGGCTCCTGTGCGTGCGCACACAAACACCTTGGTTCCCTCTCCCAAATAGGTCATTGGTGGGAATCCAAATATACCTGTAGAGCTTCCACCACTGTGCGTTGAGCACCTGTATCTGGATGCGTGTTCCTCTATAGCTAGAGATTCATGTGTGATTCATAAAGTGTGCGTGCCAAGACACACTGGGGTGGTATAAGAGATGCTGAAGTGTGCCCTTGTGTTGGGAGCCGCCTTGGCCCCCCATCCTCTCTCTGCTAGTATATGAGCGTTGAGGTCATCCTGAGCAAGTAAAGGTGCCCTGGATTTCACTGGCGTGACCTGCACTTTAGCTGATGACTGCAGGGGAAGTAACGTCCAGGAACCTCGGCCAAACAGACAAAGGGAAAAGTAGGGCACCATACAGCACGAGGTTGTCCTGCCTTTGCAAAGAGGATGGGCTTCTGTTGGTCCTGGAAGGTGTCCCTTTTGAGCACAAGAATGAAGTGTGCCTGCAACATTATTCATGGGGAATGAGCCCCAGATAACCAAGGTTTGGGACGTACCGCCCTAGCTGGCTCAGGCTAACGCTTGGAGAAATTGGAAACCTACTCTGGAGGAGACACTCGTAGTGTCCGCTGCAGCAGTTACCGGCGGTATGATACTCCTCCTGGACACTTCTGCCTTGCTGCCTTTTTGCTGATTTCTCCGTTCTTAATGGACGGTTTTTGCCTTTAGCCCCCTGAGCCGATAAATCGGCTGATTTCATTAAGTGATTCCAGGCTGGGAAGTCATTTCCTTAACTCGGAAAACATTTCATTAACCTTCCTTGACTTCAAAAAGTGTAATTGCACTTTAATCTTTTATTCCTACATTATCATTCTACACAACACATAATTTGAGAGTGAATAATTCCTGCTAATGTAATTTTAAGATACAGTAATGTGGAGTCTGCCCAGGTCTCGCTCTGTTGTCATTCGGTCTAGAAACGGATGGTGGCTGGCTTTACAATAATGATAATAAAGTTCTCAGTTTCCATGGCATACTTTTAGTGACTTGGAAGCTAGAATCAGTTCAGTTTCAAAAGCTATTGAGCACTGAAGGGGATGGGAAATTCTACGTGAAGATAATTACAGCTTGCTGTTGTTTAAAACCTTTCCCTTCTATTAATTGTTTAAGCTGATCAAATCAGAGAGGCAGAACAGACTATTAAAACACATAAAATAGCACATTAAACAACTAGGAAAAAAATCTTCCTTCCAAATAAGCTAAATAGACATTTGTCCAAGTGAGATCACAACTAGCCAAGAGAAGCCACGTACGGTGTGCCAAGAGTTTATTTCAGCATGTCCCAGTAGAAGCAGGAGTGGGCAACTTGGGGCCATCCAAATGTTTTGGACTATGACTCCCATGATCCCTCACCATTGGCTATGCTGGCTAGGCCTGATGGGAGTTGTAACCCAAAAGATCTGGAGGGCCACAAGTTACCCACCCCAGCATTAGATGCAAATTAGCCTCTTTATATTGTTGTTGTTGTTATTATTATTTATTTGTTACATTTATATACCGCCCCATAGCCGAAGCTCTCTGGGTGGTTTACAAAAATTAAAACTTTGGACATTAAAAATCGATATACAAAACTTAAAACCATGAAAGCATAAAAACAGACAACATATAAAAACAATATACGTTTAAAACAACTGCAAACTCTCAGCCGGGCTTAAATAGAGTTCTGGGGTCAAGTAAAAACTCAGTATATGATGTTAAATGCCTGGGAGAAGAGGAAAGTCTTGACCTGGCGCCGAAAAGATAACAATGTTGGTGCCAGGCGAGAAGACAAGTGAGTTCGTCAATAGAAGATGGTTTAAACTTGAGAATCTCCAAGGAGAAGAAGAACCCCAATGCTCTAAAGACAAAGCCCACGCCAAAGACAGTGGCCCTGCCTTGACAGTGGCCCTGCCTTGACATTGCTGCTGCTTTCCCACTAAAACCCGTGGTTTCGCTGCTGTGGGATGGTGGCAGGTAATCCTGACAGCTGGAGGCAGTGTGAGTTTTCCGCTGGACGTTCAGCTTGCTGAGCCTGCCCCCATCCTCCACCCAGCTTCCAGCAGCCAAACAGGGTGTGCCATCCGCTCCAGGACTTCCCCGCCTCGATTCCAGAGTGAGATCAGATGGTGGAAGGGCCATGGTGACCTTGCTTCAGTGGTAAAAATCGGAGTAAGTGCCCGACTTTTTAAATATGCAGCTTCGCGGGAAAGCCCCATGGTGGCTGCAAATTGGCAGCTTCGTCGTATAACCAATGCAGCACCGATTTGCAGCTTAGTAGGCTGACCATATGAAAAGGAGGACAGGGCTCCTGTAACTTTAACAGTTGTAGAGAAAAGGGAATTTCAGCCAGTGTCATTTGTATGCAATTAGTTCCTGGTGAAATCCCCTCTTCATCACCACAGCTAAAGTTGTAGGCACTATATTGGAGTGACCATATACAAAAGAAGGCAGGGCCCCTGCAACTTTAACTGTTGTGAATTTCACCAGGAACTAATTGCATACAAATGACACTGGCTGAAATTCCCTTTTCTCTACAACTGTTAAAGTTACAGGAGCCCTGTCCTCCTTTTCATATGGTCAGCCTAGCTTAGAAGACATATAGACAGCCCCTGTGTAGCATTTTAAACTATTCACAGCCCTTTGAGGCATGATTCACTGCTCACTTAAAAATTAGGGGATGGTTCAGCCAAAATTAAGACCCACTGATTACAGGGCTAACATTAGCTGGATCATGCCTGGATCAGGTACAGAGATACCAGATTTCCTACAGAAATTCACAAGTACCAAGATTGTGTATCGTGTATCTGGTGATCTGGACTCTAGTCCATAAAGCGAATACATCCATTAGTCATAAGGTGCCACATCGTTGCTGCTGCTACAAATTAACATGTATTTACTTATTTGTTTGTTTATTTATTTATTGCATTTGTATACCACCCCATAGCCGAAACTCTCTGGGCAGTTTACATAAGGTTAAAACACTTAAAAGTAATATACAAAAATTGAAACTGCAAAAAACATACAATACACACATACATTTATGTGTTACTTCTCTGGAAGATTATGTACATAACAGGAACCTTGTGGTGGGTGACTGATCTAGCAACACAGTGCGTTACTAAAAGTGCCTAAATCCTAGGGGTTACTCAGGCAAACGGCTTTATTTACTATTTTGTTGCCTATCCACCTGTTTGGAGCGCCTCGAAGCCTATTTGGATTTTCTCCATCCTGAATATTTTGAGCTCATTTGCAAACGTAGTCACTTCTCTGTTCACCCCGTAACTCCCAGGTCATTTATGAAGAGGTGAAATAGCACCGGTCCCAACTCAGATCCTTGGGGCCCCAACTGTGTGCTTCCCTCCGCTGTGAGAACTAGGCATTTACTCTAATCCTCAGCTAAACACTAATTTACCAGCTACATTACATGTTCATTCGTGCACATTTACAGGTAAGTGCTAGAGTTTTCCACCCTGCCTCCAACTGGAACATTTTAAACTTTTAGACACCTGGGAGAGCAGGCTGGAACCTTGACAATGTATACTTATTTAAGGCCACAACATTTTGAAAAGGCACTACACCCTCCCACCCTCACCCACCTCCCCAAGAAAGAAAGGAGATGGGATAAATTACAACCAGTGATCTACACAATATAGGTACCAGGGGAAAAATGCTCTTAGTAAATGGCTCCTTGTCAACATAGACCTCCATCACACCTCATCCCCCCCTCCCCCGGTTTGCCTCCACATTTTTTATACCTCTGAGGCAAAAGCGCATCAAGCTTATGATCCCTTTCACCTGAAGAGCTGCTCCTTCGCTCGTTTGCTCTTCCACTCCACACACCCCCTCCCCTTCTCTTTCTTCCTCCAGTCAGGGCCTGTCAGATGAGCCCTTCAACTAGACCACCTTTCTGCCGGGCAAAAATGGAACGACCCTTTAGTCTGGCTTTGGGGACATGGAGGGAGGACAATCCTGTCTCTGCAGAGATTCAGGCATTGTATGATTTTTAAAAAACGCTTTGGAGCCTGGGCTGCAAGGTTTGGGTTTTATATTGAGGCTTGGAGCCAGCTGCTGGGAGAGATCGTTTTTCCCTGCCAGGACCTGATGCAATCCATTCAAGCCCCCAGTCCCTTTAAAACTACACGGAGGCTTAGGGTGCATTAAATGCGCTTAGGGAAAATAATCCAGACTTTTAGCATTCCAGGAAAGGCTGGGGAAGAGGTGGGGTGTCAGCAGGACAGGCACAGTGTCATGTGAGTACCATGATGCAAATCCACACACCAGGCATGGCGAGAGTGCACTCAATCGCTGGTGTAATGGAGCTCATAGAAGTGACGCGTGGGATGCCACAGGGTACCGCCTAGGTTCCAGTTCAGCATCTTTATAAATGTCTTGGACAAAGGATGCTCATCCAATTTCCCAATAACACCAGACTGAGCTCCCCTCTACAAGGATTCGCTTTTGCGTCTGGTTAGCCGATTATGCGCATAATCGCAAAAGCGCATTTACGCCTAATCCCTCTGCATGAGAGGCGGCGAAGCGCATTAATGGATGTCCAAAATGCAGTTTAGAAGTAGTTAATGCGCATAAGCACATATTCACACAGTCAAAATGCGCTTTAACGGACGGAGCAAAATAAAACTCGCGATTTAACGCACGTTCGATAATGCGCATAATCGGAGAGATAACGCGCCTCTATGCCCCATTTGCACTCCGCTGGTGTGGAGGTAAATTTTTTAATGAGACTTCAAAGAGCATTAAACCTCTCGTGAAGAGGCACCCTGAAAGAGGCAACTCATACAATAGAAGATAGAAACAATGCTCAAGATGAGCTTGACAGGTAGGACAACTGGAACAAAACTAACACAATGAACTTCAACAGAGATAAATGGAATGTTGTCTACTGAGGCAAGAAAAATCGGGTGTATAAATATAAGATGGGGAATGCCTGTCTTGACAGCAGTACACATGAAAAGGAGCTATGGGTTTTAGAAGACCGCAAGCTAAAAGGTGTTAGTAATGCATTGTTAACAGCCAACGCAATTCTCGCACATATTGGCAGAAGTATCGTGTCCCGGTCATGAGAAGTAATGGTACCACTCTATTCTGCTTTGGTCAGACTTCATCTGGAGTACTGTGTCCAACTCTGAGCACCTCATTTTCAGAAGGATATTGAAAAACTGGAACGTGTCCGGAGAAGGGCGACTAAGACAGTGAGAAGCCTGGAGACCAAGTCCTATGAACCAAGGTTGAAGGCGTTGGTTGTACTTCAACTAGAAAAGGGACCATGAAGAGGTGATAGGAGAGCTATCTTCAAATATCTGAAGAGCTGTCATATAGTTCAAGGGAAGGCAACCTTTTGGAAATTTGAGAAGCTGTCCTGGGCGCAACCATAAAATGACTACATGGGTGGGCATGGTGAGTCGCAAAGGACGAGTAACCAGCCCAGAGATATTCATGAGAAATTAAGATGGTGGCAGCAAGAAGCTCCCTCTTCACTGTGAAGCAATCCCAGCTGCCAGTATGAAAATATAAAAGCATTTTTAAATAAAAACTGGGAGGAGTAGGAAGGTATCAAGGTATCAAGGAAGGTATCTTCCCTGACCTGGTGCCCTCCATATGTATTGGACTGCAGCATTTCCCTGAAGAGCAGAAAGTTGGAGATTCTGCCTACCTTAACGTTAAGCAAGAGAGGGCTGCGGACTGCAGCTGGGTCATTATGACACCAATTCACCTCAGATTCACTTTTTTTCACTCCCCGCTTCAGGATGTTAAATTCCTACTTGGGTGCTGACTATATTACGGCCATTTGCCCCTTTTTATCAAGTAGGTATGTGGCTTTTTCTGTTTTAATAAGGCCCAACTCCCCATCCGTAGGTGTAAATTGCATAAAGTACAGTTTAAGCTACAATTGGAAGGAGTAATGTCCATTAATTTCCCTGTCTCCCTGTAAGTGGCTCTGATAGTAGCTCCTCAGGCACAGCTCTGCTCTCTGCTTCGACTGCCAAATGGACAGATCAGATGATATAATTTTATACAGCTTTGGCCACTGCGGCAAAGTTAAATGGTACCAATTCAAAAACACCTTCTGTCCCTGTAGGGTATATGTTTCTCATAGCCACTCAGGAGATCCAGAATTTTTTTTTTTTAAGAACAAAAGTACGAGGGGAAGGTGCGGGAGATGTGCAACAACATTGTCAAAAAGACACACGAACTTCCGTGAGTGGCCAGTCACGAGCGTGCATTATTTAGCTTGTGTGCCGAAGCTCTCAATCTCTGACCCCCTCTAGATGGGTTCCGTTTGACGCCTGGTCAGCCGATTATGCGCATAATCGCAGAAGCGCTTTATTGTAAATGCTTGTAATTGAGCGCACAACTGGTAGCCTTACCAGTTGTTTGAAATGCGCTTTACAAGTAGTTAATGCAGAGAATCGCTTGTTCACATAGGCAAAATGCACTTTAACGGCCGGAGGAAAATAAAACTCGCTATTTAACGCACATTCGATAATGCACATAATCGAATAGATAATGCGCCTCAACTCCCGATTTGCGCTCCGCTCTTGTAGAGGTAAAATTTTTTATGAGACTTCAAAGAGCTTTAAACGCCTCATGTAGAGGCAGCCTCTCTCTCCCTCTAAATTCAACAGGCTATACCAGCCTTCCCCATCCTGCTCCCCTCCAGATGTGTTGATCTACAGCTCCTATCATCCCCATTGGCCAACCTGGCTAGGAACTGGCAGGCAGCAGCAGTTTCAGGCAGGATTTCCCCCGAGACCTACCTGGAGAAGCTGGGGATTGAATTTGGGACCTTCTGCAATGAAAAGCAGGTGCCCAATCACAGTGACTATGGCCCTTCCAGGATATCTGGAGGGCACCAGGTAGGGGAACGCTGGGCTTTGCATACAGCATTTACCCTACGAGCATCGAATGCTGCTCCATAACCTTCTCCTGAATTTCTTTGCCCAAGCCAGCTCCCTTTTCCTTCACTGCTCTCCATCAGACGAGTGTTTTATTGCACACTCGTCACTTGGGACTCAGAGATTTTCATGGGTCCCTCTCACAAATTTGTCTGCCCCCCCCATGCGCCTCCCACCCCTTCTCGCCTTCTTCGCGTGACAAAAGAACACCCCAGTAAAGCCAACTTATTTTTAAAGACGGAAGTTGCCGCTATCTCCCACTGCGTGCAGGAGAAGCAGCGGGATCAAAACCACCCACTGAATGGGCCACGAGCACATTGTTTACTTCCTCTTTCAAAAGAGGAAGTCATGAGGGACAAATGCGCGGGCGGAGAAGCGACGGGAAGCAAACACGATTTTCCCCTGTGAGTCCCACCCTGTGTGCTTAATTGGGCATAGCGCTCCGGGCTCGGACCATTTCTCTCATTTTGAGGGACATCAAGATGACGCTCACTGTCTGTCGCTGCTTTTGCCCCCTCTGCAACAAGCCACATGCAGCAGACCTTTCGGATGTGTTGTTCTGTTCCTTTCTCTCTCCCGATAAGCCGTCACTGTTTTGGCCTCCCCCACCTCTCATTTCCTCCCCCCTCTCCTTCAACAATGAAGGCGACCTTTAATAATTGCTTCTAGAAGATTAAAGGAGTCTTCCCGGGCAGCCATGAGCCCTCTGAGGGGGTTTTGCTGACGTGTTCGTTATTTGCAAGATTCCCCTTTGCATTTTAATTTCACGTTCCTGGGGTCACTCCCCGCTGCTGCCAGGCCTGGGATGCTTCTTCCTTGGGGAACTGCACCGCAGGGATGGCGTAGTGCATCCAAGAAGAAGAGTTTGGGGGAGTGGAGCAGGGCCTGGAAAAGTAAGAACACAATAAGACAACCTGGGCCAAGGGTGACCCTATGGAAAGGAGGACTGGGCTCTGGCATCTTTAACAGTTGAACAGAAAAGGGAATTTCAGCAGGTATCAATGTATGCAGCACCTGGTGGAATTCCCTTTTCATCTCAACACTTAAAGTTGCAGGAACCTTGCTCTCTTTTGTATCTGGTCAAAACGGCAGGGCTCCTGCAGCTTTAACTGTTGTGATGAAGAGGGAATTTCACCAGGTGCTGCATGCTTACAAATGACACCTGCTGAAATTCTTTTTTCCATGCAACTGTTAAAAGATACAGGAGCCCTGTCCTCCTTTTCATATGGTCACCCTAAGCCTGGGAGGTGGCAGAAAGATGACTGGGGAGGGGGCTCTGTGCATCACCCATAGCAACCTTCCTAATTGTATTGCAAATCAGTCTGAAGCAAACATGGAACATAAAAGAAGGGTTCAAATGGAAACGAACAGGGGTCTCCATATTTATTTATTTATTTTTATACATTTATGAATCGCCTTTCAGTCCAAATAGGTCCTGATTGAACTGTTTTACAGTTAAACTTAGAGCAATTTTAAAACTTTTTTAAAATTGGTTGTTTTTTCGACAAAAAAAAACTTTAAAACAATTTGAAAACTTTAGAAAACAATGTGAAAACTTTAAAACATTCCCACTATTTATCAGTTATAGTCATGTTGGGTATATGCTCATTCTAGGATGAGAGACGGCATGCCTTTCAATGCCAATTTCCAGGGAATGACAGCAAGGGAGAGCTATTCCCTTCAGGCCCAATTTTCAAGTGTCGTGGAAGTTGCTGTTTGGGAATTATGGCAAACTGTGTTGGGCTAGGTAGGCCTTTTGTCTGATCCAGCAGGGCTCTTCCTATGTTCTTAGGAGTCCCAAACTGTGAGATCCTCTTCAGAGCACCTGTTCTGGGTGCCCCCATAAAAGGAAGTGAAATGGGTGCTACCAGGAAACACAGGGGGGGAGGGGTCTTCTTAGTGTGCCCTCTCTAAAAAGGATCACCTGGCACCTCATTTATGGTCATTTTGCTGACCAATGAATACTTCTTCTTTGTTTAATTCTCCAAGGCTTTTTAGAAATCTGTGTTTTTAACCACTGTGTCTGCTATATTCTTCTTAGTCATCTGCTCTTATTCTCTCTGCTGGGTTTTTTTTTTTTAATATACTAAAGCAAACATGGAAAATAAAATTGCTATTTTATGTCCCAAATCGTTATTTTATTATCTTGACATTGCATTTTATCATTTTATGCTGCAAGCTGCCCAGACAACAAGTTATTGAATGGTTTTCCATAAATACAATAATGAAATAAACATAAAGCGGTCGCCCACCAATTGTCTCCTTTGTGAAACTGGAGGATGGATTGGTGCGTTTGAGCTTATTTAATGAAGTGGGACTGTCTGTTCTACCACCTCAGCATCTTACTGCCTCATTTTGTCCCTTTCTCAAAATACTAGAACTCAGTGGGGTCATCCCATGAAGCTGATGGGTGGGAGATTCAGGACAGATAAAAGGAAGGACTTCTTCACACAGCACATGGTTAAAATATGGAATTCACTACCAGAAGATGTAGTGATGGCCACCAATTTGGATGGCTTTAAAAAAGGGGTGGATAAATTCCTGGAGGAGAAAGCTATCAAGGGCTACTAGTCCTAATGGCTAGGTGCTCCCTCTACTATCTGATGCAGTAAGCCTATATGCACCAGTTGCTGGGAAACATGGGTGGGAGGGTGCTGTTGCGCCCATGTCCTGCTTGTGGGTTCCTGGTCGAGAGCTGGTTGTCCACTGTGTGAACAGAATGCTGGACTAGATAGAACCTTGGTCTGATCCAGCATGGTTGTTCTTATTTTCTGATGTTCATGTATAGATCAAGCATAAATCTCTAAAGACGGGGAGTAGCCCTCCATGGCAGCTATACTCAACTGGGAATTTTCTCCAAAACAGCAACAGGGAAGTCAAGAAAGTTCTTCCTGAGAAGGCCTCTGTGGAAATTGTTAATCCCTGCACAGATGGGAATTTGTGTGGGGGATATTTTTTGGCTGGATGAACTGGGGCTGAATAGTCGCACCTCCGTCATGATGTTGAGTCAGTGTGAGATACCATCTGCACCCTGGCAGACACTTCCTCTCCAGGATTTTGTTTGGAGTGAGGTGTGGGCTACGAAGAAGATAATCTGAAACTTGTCAGTGAGGTGTCAAAGCCCTCGTCCACTTTCTCCTGGGGTAGGGTGACCAGATAAAATGTAACTTTAACATTTGTAGAAAAAAGGCTCATGTAACTTTAACAGTTGTAGAAAAAAGGGAATTTCAACCAGTGTTATTTGTATGCAATTAGTTCCTGGTGAAATCCCCTCTTCATCACAACAGTTAAAGTTGCAGGGGCCCTGCCTTCTTTTGTATATGGTCACTCTAGTATAGTGCATGCAACAGTTGTGCTGAAGAGGGAATTTCACCAGGAACTAATTGCATACAAATGACACTGGCTGAAATTCCCTTTTCTCTACAACTGTTAAAGTTACATGTGCCCTGACCTGGATTTTATCTGGTCAGCCTATCCTGGGGTCAGAGAAAAGATTCAAATAATCTACGACGTAGCTGGTTCAAGTCAGCGGAGGCAGTGTCCATCTATCCTCAGCTCTTTTCCTTCTGATGACATCAGAAAACGTTACCTCAGAAAACCGTTTTTTCAAGGCTGCAAACTGAGGGTTCAAGTAGGGTGGCCATATGAAAAGGAGGACAGGGCTCCTGTGTCTTGAACAGTTGTATAGTAAAGGGAATTCCAGCAGGTGTCATTTGTCTGCATGCAGCACCTGGTGGAATTCCCTTTTCATCACAACACTTAAAGCTGCAGGAACCCTGCTCTCTTTTGTATCTAGTCAAAACGGCAGGGCTCCTGCAGCTTTAACTGCTGTGACGAAGAGGGAATTTCACCAGGTGCTGCATGCTTACAAATGACACCTGCTGAAATTCCCTTTTCCATGCAACTGTTAAAGCTACAGGAGCCCTGTCCTCTTTTTCATATGGTCACCCATATGAACATCTTATTTAGGGAGCGTAAGAGAGAAACAGCTCCTTAGGAAAACTCTAAGAGAAAACCCTAAATGATAGGCAGCTGAATGGGGGGAGCAGAAACCAATGGGTGATGTGGGGCAGGGGGTGGCCATTTTGGAGAACCCAGACTGTGACCTCAGGTTCAACATTGCTGTTCTCTGCAGAGTTAGTTGTACCTACTTGAAATCAACCCAGCAACATGGATGGCCTGTGAAGTTACAATAGCTCTGATCCCCAGCTGCCCTTTGATTCGATTCACCATAACAACTACATTCCCATTTTACAGATGAGAGAGTAAAGCTGAGAGAGAATTTCCTAAGTAAAAGTGAGAGGACGTTTGAACCAGAAAGGTTGTGATCATATTCAATGTGAAATCTGTGATGACATCCGACATGTGAAATTCGCCTGAATCATCTGTTGACAGCTCAAGTAAAGGCGGCATTTCAGTGTGAGGCATTTGACACAGCTTCAGTAACTTCACAGCTGTTTTCAAAATTATGATCTTGAACCTTATGGAAGGAGCTGGAGGGCAGTCAAAATCCTGCCACAGTACAGTGGCTGATAGGACATGAAAAAGACATATGGACTTTCTGCCTAGGGCTGTCAAAAATTATATAATTTACAGCCGATTAATTACGTCTTTTAACTGATTAATTGATTGCATTTAAATGAACCTCAAGAGAGTCTTAATGAAGAGGGCTTAGCAAAGGATATTTAATGAATAAGGTCTAATGAAGGGCTGTAGCTCAGTGATAGAGCAGGCATTTTACACCACAACTGGTCATCACACCTAAAAAGATATTGTAGAGTTGGAAAAAGTGCAGAGAAGGGGCTGGAGCATCTCCCCTATGAGGGAAGGTTACAACAGCTGGGATTGCTTAGCTTGGAGACAAAATGGAGGCTGACGGGAGACACGATAGAGGTGTACAAAATGATGCCTGGTGTGGAGAATGTGGATAGGGAGACAATTTTCTCCTTCTCTCATAATACTAGAACCCAATGGAGTTATCCCATGAAGCTGATTGTTGGGAGATTCAGGACAGAGAAAAGGAAGGACTTCTTCACAGAGCACATAGTCAAACCACGGAATTCGCTCCCACAAGATGTAGCGATGGCCACCAATTTGGATGGCTTTAAAAGGGGTTGGAGAAATTCCTGGAGGAGAAGGCTATCCATGGCTACTGGTCCTGATGGCTATGTGCTACCCCCAGTATCAGAGGCAGTTAACCTATATCCAGCAGTTGCTGGGGAACATGGGCAGGAGGCTGCTGTTGCTCTAGTGTCCTGCTTGTGGGTTCCTGGTCGACAGCTGGTTGTCCACTGCATGAACAGAGGGCTGGACTAGATGGACCCTTGGTCTGATCCAGCATCAGGGCTCTTCTTAGGTTCTTACACACACAGGTCTCAGGTTCAGTCCTTGACATTGCTGTGTAGGGCTGGAACAAAAACCCTCTCAGAAATCCTGGGGAGCCACTGCCATGCAATGTAAGCCAGGCTGTACTGGACCCACAAACAGACAGTTAATAGGGTGACCAACTGTCAGGATTTCCCCGGATTTGTCCTGGTTTTTGTTCTATCCTGGGTGTCAGGGGGGATTTTCTGTAATTTTCTATAATGTCCTGGAAAGACACGCTTTCCCCTTTAAGGCCACATTAGCGTGGTTGGAGGGAATGACGAGCTTTCTGGAGGTGGGTTATTTCCCTCCCACTGCTCCAATCAGGACCTTACAGGGGAAAGTATGTCATTCCTGGACATTATAGAAAAGGACCCGATTGGAGCAGTGGAGGGCGGGAATGACACACTTTCCCCTCCTCCACTCCAATTGGGTCCTTTAAAGCAGTGGGGGTGAATGACATGCTTTCCAGAGGCCCCGGAAAGCCAATTTCCCACCCCCCACCCCACTGAGGGTCCTCTTTTTTGGTTTCCCAAATGTGGTCACCCTAGTATAAGGCAGCTTCCAGGATGAAAGCTCGTCTGTAATATTTTCTTCTTCATGCCCTATTACAGTATCACACCGGCACCAACATATCTTGATTTATTACATCTCGATCCCACTCTTCTTCCACAGAACTCAGAGCAGTGTGCATGGTTCTTCCCTGCCCTTTTTTATCCTCACAACAACCCTATGAAGTATGTTAGGATGAGAAATGGCGATTGGGCCAAAAGTCATCCAATAGGCTTTATGGATGGAGATGGGGACATTTGAACTCAGATCCCGTCTTCCTCAACTTGCTGCACTCCAGATATTGGACTACAACTCCCTTCAACTTCAGTCAGCATGGCCAGGCTGGCTTAAAGACATTGGGAATTGTAGTCCAACACGTCCGGAGGACACTAGGTTAGGGAAGGCTACTCTAACCATTGCACCAGCCATCAAAGTAGTCCCAGCAATTAAAACAAGTTTGCCCTTAATGTTCTTTTATTTAGTTAGTTCAAGGATGGTTATCTCACTCCTCAGCCAAAAAGGCTTACAAACAATCCATTAAACAAGATGGCCCCTGCCCATAGGCTTACACTCTAAAGAGAAATGACACACAAAGAAAAGGGGATGGTGAGGAGAAAGGGGGGGAAATGAATCAGTCTTTTCAGCCAGCTGGTGGAACAGCCCCACTTCCCCTCTTGTCTCCTTCAGCTCAGACTGCTGGAATGGCTGCTGGTTGCAACACTCAAGGAAAGCAGAGCCTTCATAGAGATGGTCTTTCAAGAGAGCTGGTGGGTTTCCCCTGCTCCCCCTTTCATCTCCGTCTGCAACAAGCCTGCCGGAATGGATGTTAATTTTCACTACACCAATTAAAATGGCTTCTCATGAAATCAAAGGTTTCATTGATGTATTAATGAAACTCTAAAAAGCTTACATTTCTAATCCTGACTCCAAAGAAGAGATCCGGGGCCTTTTTTAGAATGGCACCATCGGAATTCCATAAGACAGAGGCACAACGCCCTTTCTAGCACACCTTCATAAGTGGCGTTGAACTCACTTTTACTAGGCTGAAATTCATGAAATACTACCTGTCACGAACACGTCATACTGGAAGCTCAGTGAAGTCAATGTTGAACTCCAAATGCCTGGGAGCTGCTGCATGGATGCCGGCCCAGTATGTGGTAGGCCCATTTGCACTACCGAGTTCTCTTGGTGCTTGCAGAGAAAATCACTCAAGGGAAATTAAAGAGGTTACTTGGCCCTCTCCTTCCATGGGAGCAGGAAAGAAATAAAGGTGGACTATGCTAGATATGCCTTTCAGGTGTGGCATGGGTTTATTTGGGAGTGAGACCTTGGGGCTGTCTATATGCGGGGAAAGCCCCACGGCGACTGTGGATCTGCACCACGTTGGTTAAACGACACAACCACAGCTTCGCAGCCACTGCAGGGCTTCCCCACGATGCTGCGTTTTTAAAAAGTCGGAGCTTTACCCCAACTTTTTCAAATGGAGCAACATCAACACTGTTCCCGCTGTGTACTATCGCTCTGGGGTCAACCCAGGGGTGGAGCCTGGTGGAAGGCGAACAGCAATTGGTCGCCTTCCATCAGGAAGAGGGCGGGGATGGCTCTGAGACCCAGGTGGCCGCCCAGAAACTCAGTGCTCCCTCTTTGGTGTCGGGACTACCCGATGCCACCCCAGGGGAGAGAAAGCGCGGGATTGAAAAGGAAGGTGGCGTCAACCCAACACCTTGAAGACAACCCCCCCTTGACAGCTCATGCAATCAAGCCATGCCATGAGCCAGACAGAAAATGCATAAAGGAGAGTGAAGCGATGTAGAAATTGTTACTAGAATGGGGTGTGTGTGTCTTTTTCTTGGGAGAAATAGGCTTTGTACAGGCAGGCAGAGAAAATCCACTGAAATTGCCTCTTTCCTATTCTCCTCATAGCAGGCACCCTCCCTGCCCCTATATCCGAGTGCTGCGATCCATCCTATTCAAATTTATTATGATGCACCCATTAAAAAATAGTCCTGTGACAATAGAGAAGAAGAGTCTTGGGGGAACTGAGCTTGCCTCTGCACCGAATTGGCTCAATTATGGGATGTGATTTGAATCTCACTTGGGGTGGGAGGCGGAGGTGGGGGGAATAAACACACCCTGGCAGCGATGATCATGCCATGATGGTGATGCAAAGGGAATTGCTTGGAAGGGTATAAATAGACAGGTGGTCCAGACAGGAGCCACATACAAGCTGTAGGAGGCAGGAGAGCAGGGCAGCCGAGGCGTGAGCGTTGCAAGATGACCACGATGTCTCTTCCAGTGTACTTCCTCTGTCTTCTCGCCTTGTCTTCGGCATGCTACATCCAGAATTGCCCTCGGGGAGGAAAGAGAGCCTTCCCAGACACAGAAATCAGACAGGTACCACAGACTGACTTGCTTGATGTGTACGCGTGTGTGCCTGCGAGGGAACGGAGCTGCTTCCCCCCGGCTTTTCTCTTACAGCCTTCAGCCCGACAGAAGAATCATTCCGGATGTCTGCTCATTTTGCTCTGTTCCCGTCTGTTTCCTCGCTTTGTCAAGCTCCATACGCTCTGCCTCTCAGTTCTTCTAGCTGCTCAGTAAAGGCCCTTGTCGATATGGATCACCTCTGACCCCTAAGAGGTGCAACCACTACAGAGAGAGAGAGAGAGAGAGAGTATGGGAGTGTGGGGCAGAGAGAGAATGTCAACGATAGGCTGACCATATGAAAAGGAAGACAGGGCTCCTGTATCTTTAACAGTTGTACTGAAAAGGGAATTTCAGCAGGTGTCATTTGTATGCATGCAGCACCTGGTGAAATTCCCTCTTCATCACAACAGTTAAAGCTGCAGGAGCCCTGCCCTCTTGGCTAGATACAAAAGAGGGCAGGGCTCCTGAATCTTTAACTGCTATGATGAAGAGAGAATTTCACCAGGTGCTGCATGCATACATAGGACACCTATTGAAACTCCCTTTTCTATGCAACTGTTAAAAAATACAGAAGCCTGGTCCTCCTTTTCATATGGTCACCCTAGTTAATGAATGTGTGGCTTAAGCAGTCTGAGTCCCAGAAAACAGGAGACAAAAGTGGGGAAAGTCTTGGAAGAGAAAGAGGGAGGGAAGGCATGTGGAAGTTATCCTCAGAAGGAAAGAAAGACCTCTGCTACTAAGAATGGGTGATTGCAGAAAATGGCTCCTCCACGGTCATCATCCTTGCCTAGGCTAAGTGGGGCCTTTCCTGTACTTCCATCCCCTGGGTAAGCTTTTGGGGCAAGCAGTACCATGGGCCTGCATTGACAGCGCTACAGTATTCCCCTAAACCCTGCAGTTTCCTTCCTGAGGGGTTACGCTTGGTAATCCCCATACCAAGGAGGGAGTGCAGGGTTTCCGGCGGTCGTCTGGATACTGGAGCCACCCCCCCTTCCTGGTTTCCAGTGACCAATCACTGGTCACCATCCACCTGGATCACCCACCAGATCGCCCACGGAGCGAGGTCAGACAGCAGAAGAGTAAGGGGTAAGGTAGGGGTAAGTCCCTGGCTTTTTAACCACGCAGCTCCCGGATAAGCCCCATGGTTGCTGTGACTCTGCAGCTGCGTCATATAACTGATGCAGCACCAATTTGCAGCCACTGCAGGGCTTTGAGCATGTATAGAGAACCCCCAGATGTGGTTGTTTGTGGGCCAGGGTGCTTCCTGATGGAGGGTTCCTAACACTACTAACACAAATACCTTGTGCTGCTGTTCCATCCTTCCCTCCTTAACAGATTTCTTGTGGCAAGAAAAAAGACGGGAGAAGTGCTGGGAAAACACAGGAGGATTGTCAATGGAAGGTGACGATGTCTGGACCCCTCATAAAATTCTGTCTTTGAGGCAGGGGGATTGCACAATGAAAGCCTCTTTTTCACCTTTAAAAGCTCTTTGCTAGGTGGAATGGAGCATCCTCTGCCTTTTACAGAACTCTATTTGATAATTCCTCTGTGAGGGGCATTTCTTGTGACTGCTCCTTGTTTAGGGTGACCGTATGGAAAGGAGGACTGGGCTCCTGTATCTGGTAAAGGGGGCAGGGTTCCTGCAGCTTTAACTGTTGTGATGAAGAGGAGATTTCACCAGGTGCTGCATGCATACAAAGGACACCTGCTGAAATTCCCTTTTCAATAGGACTGTTAAAGATACAGGAGCCCTGTCCGCCTTTTCATATGGTCATCCTAGCTTTATAGGTCATAAGTAGCACTTTGAATTGTGCCTGGAAACAGACCAGAAGCCCGTGAAGCTGTAACAAGGGAGTCTCACATCTTAGCTATTCACCTTTTCTTCCCTTCTCCCGTTTAGTGCATCCCCTGTGGTCCTGGAAACAAAGGGAACTGCTTTGGCCCCAACATCTGCTGCGGAGATGAGCTTGGCTGTTACTTTGGCACTTCTGAAACGCTGCGTTGCTTGGAAGAAAATTACCTGCCTTCGCCTTGTGAGGCGGGAGGAAAACCTTGCAGTGCAGGCGGGAGATGCGCAGCCTCTGGAATTTGCTGCAATGATGGTAACTACCCCCTCTCCGGAGGGGAACCTGGGTTCTGGAGAGGGGAAGAGGGATATGGGATATGTCAAAGAAAACCAAATCCAAGCCATAGATCCATTGGTGTGTGTGCTTCCACCTGATATGTGTTTGGTCTTGATGTTCCAATTTTTGTGAGTGGCATTGTATCCCAATTCCCCAGATATAAGATGCAGGATACCTGGCTTGGCAATAGCACATGTGAAAAAGATCTTGGAGTTTTAGTCGAGCATAAGCTGAATATGAGTCAGCAGTGTGCTATGGCTGCAAAAAAGGCAAATGCAATTCTAGGGGCTGCCTTGACGGCGCTGCATGGGCACCACGTCCCCCCTAATCCCCGCAGTCTCCCTCCTGTGGGGTTGCGCTAGTTGTTTCTGGCAGTCATCCGAGTACTGGAGCCACACACATGTACATGGCTTCCAGTGACCAATTGCTGGTTGCCATCTGCCAGGACTACCCCCAGGATCAGCCACAGAGCGAGGTCAGATGGCAGAAGAGCCGGGGTGACCTCGCTCCCACCGAAAAAGTTGGGGTAAGTCCCCGACTTTTTAACTGCTCCGTTTCTCAGAAAAGCCCTGTGGTGGCTGCGAATCTGCAGCTGCATCATATAACTTACGCAGCGCTGATTCACAGCCACCGCAGGACTTTGAACACATTTAGACACCCCTAGGTTTCATCAATATTATAGTTTCAAAATCACAGGAAGTAAGAGTCCCACCCTACTCTGTCATGGTCAGAACTCACCTCAACTATTGTGTCCACTTCTGGACACCAAACTTTAAGGAGGATTCAGATGAATTGGAATGAATTCAGAGAAAGGCAGCAAAGATGACCAGGGGACTAGAAACTAAGTCCTCTGAGGAAAGATGGAAGGAACTGAGTGTGTTTAGCCTTGAGAAGGAAAGACTGAGGGGAGGATATGATAGCATTCTTCAAGTACCAAAAGGGTTGCCACACAGAAGCGGGCTTAGGTAACAGGCTTAGGTTACAGGAAGGCAGACTTTGAGTGAACATTAGGGGGGAAAACATCCTAATGGTCAGAGCAGTCAGACAATGGGCCAGCTGCCTAGGGTGGTGGTGGGCTCTCCATCGCTGGAGGTGTTCAAGCAGAGACTGGCCGGCCATCTGCCAGGGATGCTTTGAACTGGATTCCTGCACTGAGCATACAATTGATGGCCTCAGTGGCCCCTTCCAACTCTATGATTCTGTGTGATAAATACACAGGAACAAGAGGCTGGTGACTGCTTGAGAGAAGGGAAGCTTTGCTGCTTGTGAGCCACTGGAGAAGGGTCACCCCCATGACCACTGTCATCTCCTAACACAGGGGTGTTGAACCTCTTTCAGCCCAAGGGCCGCAAATTCAGTTTGAAGAAGCTCTCAGGGGCCACATTCCAGTAATGAGCGGGGCAGAAGACAAAGTAGCAGGGCCAAAAACACTAGCATATTTTAGCTCAAAGCTCTTCCATAACGAAGCCTCTGGGGAGCTATTTCAACATTTCAGAATGGTGGTATTGGTGGGGGAAAACTTTCCAAAAACAGAAAACAACCAAAAGATTGGTGGTCAGGGGAAAAGAGGAGAGGCTGTCTGGGGAACCCCAGAGGGATGGATTGGGACCCCAGGTGGGTCAAAATTGTCCCATAGTCCTGGGTTTCCACAGCTGCCTTCTAACATAGGTCCCCTCTAGAAGGATTCGGTTTGGCGCCTGGTTGCCCGATTATGCATATCTTCTCACAATCGCGTTTACGCCTAAATCCTGTAAACGACATGTGATGAAGCGTATAACTAGCAGTATGAAACGCGCTTTAAAGTGGCTAAAATGCGGAGAATCGCTTGTTTACATAGACAAAATGTACTTTAATGGCTGCAGAGAATTAAAACTCACTATTTAACGCGCATTCGATAATACGCATAATCGGAGAGAAAACGCGTCTCAACCCCCAATTTGCGCTCCTCTCTTGTAGAGGTAATTTTTTAAATGCGACTTGAAAGAGCTTTAAATCGCTCTTGTAGAGGCACCCATATACAAAATAAAAGGAAACACCAGAGGTGTAGAAAAGTGGTTGAATAAAATTATGCCTGGTGTGAAGCATGTGGACAGGGACAGATCTTTCTCCCTCTCCCATAAGACTAGAACCCAAAGGGGTCATCCCATGAAGCTGATGGGTGGAAGATTCCGGGCAGATAAAAGGAAGGACTTCTTCGCACAGCGCATAGTTAAACTCTGGAATTCACTGCCACAAGATGTAGTGATGGTCACCAATTTGGATGGCTTTGAAAGGGGGTTGCATACATTGCCATCAATGGCTACTAGTCCTGATGGTTCTGTGCTACCTCCAGTAGCAGAGGCAGTAAGCCTGGGTTGCACCAGTTGCTGGGGAACAAGAGGATGCTGTTGCATCATGTCCTGCTTGTGGGTCCCTGGCCGAGAGCTGCTTGGCCCCCCTGTGTGAACAGAGTGCTGGATTAGATGGACCCTTGGTCTGACCCAGCAGGGCTCTTCTGATGTTCTGATGTTTTTAACAGCGCCTCCTTTCCTTCTCACAAAGGAGGCCTCATTGGTCTGTTTATTTTACTCTCGTTTTATTTATTAGATTTCTGTATCGCCCAATAGCAAAAGCATGACATCACTGCCTGCTTTTATCCCAGAGTGCTTTTCATCAAATACTGCCACTTTTATGACTTGCTATACTGCTGCTCTTTTGACCATTTACTGTTGGTTTATTTTATATTTATATTCATTTATGTATGTTATATTTTGGTACTGAACAGCTATCGTTTGCGCTAGCAAGCCCAATTCAAGGTGCTTTGCACCTTGGATAGCTCCTTGAGAGTTCTGGCTGAAACCTGGAGCGGATTCACCACCCCACTGGCATCAGAGCTACCACCCTCCACTGCCAGATCTACGCCAAGCAGGATATAGCGGTGATAAATAAAAGGCAGGAGCCGCACTACTGCTTTATAGTGGTACTGAGGTGCACTGACAACTGTCGGGGCCCATTGACGCATACCATATACCGCTATATCCAGCTTCATGTGACTCCTGCCTTTTATATACCGCTATATCCTAAATTGCGTGAGGTACTGGTTCCCCTCTATTCGGCACTGGTTAGGCCCCATCTTGAGTATTGCATGCAGTTCTGGGCACCACACTTCAAGAAGGGCAACAAGGATGATCAGGGGTCTGGAAACAAAGCCCTATGAGGAAAGACTGAAAGAACTGGGCATATTTAGCCTGGAGAAGAGAAGACTGAGGGGAGACATGATAGCACTCTTCAAGTAATTGAAAAGCTGTCCCACAGAGGAGGGCCAGGATCTCTTCTCAATCATCCCAGAGTGCAGGACACGGATTAATGGGCTCAAGTTACAGGAAGCCAGATTCCATCTGGACATCAGGAAAAACTTCCTGACTGTTAGAGCAGGACGACAATGGAACCCACGACAATGGACAATGGCCTCTAGGGTGGGCTCTCCCACCCTAGAGGCCTTCAAGAGGCAGCTGGACAGCCATCTGTTAGGGATGCTTTCAGGAGGATTCCTGCACTGAGCAGGGGGTTGGACTCCATGGCCTTATAGGCCCCTTCCAACTCTACGATTCTATGATTCTATATCCTGCTTAATGTAGATCTGGCCATAATCTGACTGTGACCAGCAGAAAGGGTTCCCCATCAGATGAGTTCATGATGCCTCCTACCTAGTCAGTGAATATGTTCTCTCTTTTCTTCCCCCTGAAGAGAGCTGCACCACAGACGCTGCGTGTATCGACGACAACGGCGACAGAAGCCGGATGTCCTCCGAAAGGAACCTGACGGTGCTGGACGGATCAGCAGGGGACCTCCTTCTGAAACTGATGCATATGGCAAACAGGCAGCAACAGGCGAAACAACAGTTTTACTGAAGCTGGCAGGGAGGCCGTCTGGAACGCAAGTTACGTCGCTTACATTTCATAACGCCCTCAGAAAAAGAAACAGAAGAAGAAGAAGAAGAAGCCCCCCAATGTTGTAAAGAAACAACTCTTCCAGAGTAAAATGTAAATATACGGCAACTAATAAAAGTCTTTTATTGCATTGTGTGGAAAATTTTTGTTCTGATTTCATTTATGCACAGAAGGAGGCAGCATTTTCAAATACGTGAGCGGGGGTATGGAATGTGTGAACTCTCTGTCCTAGGGATGGGGAACCTCTTTCAATTTTAGGGCCGAATAATTTCCGTTTCAAATAAGACATCAGGGCAGGGGCTGTGTTCCTGTGATGGCCAGAGCTAGGATGACCATATGGAAAGGAGGACAGGGCTCCTGAAACTCTAACAGTTGTATTGAAAAGGGAATTTCAGATGGCGTTGTTTGTATGCATGCAGCACCTGGTGAAATTTCCTCTTCAATACAACAGTTAAAGATACAGGAGACCTGTCCTCTTTTCCATATGGTCACCCTAGCCAGAGCTGATGGAGCCAAAGGCAAGTGTGGTGAGGCCGAAAATACCAATACCAGCATCGCTTACAGCTCATGCTACCAGTAGCTAAAGCCTTAGGAGAGGCATATCAGCCTTTTAGGATGAGGTTCAGGGGATTGTATGAAAGCCACGAAAACATGAAACACTTGGTGGTTGAGAGAAAAAGGTGTAGTCATCTAAGGAAAACCAGAGGCCTGGACTGGGAACCCAGGAGGGCTGGATTGGGACCCCAACCTGGGCCTGAGGACCCTGGCTCTGTTGTATCCCAACAAAATTTGCATGCTGGAAAGGACTGAGGCAAGAGTGGAGACGCAAAACAAACGCTTGAGGCTTTGTTTTGGTCCGAGCTTACAAAGACCTCCATCGCACCTCATCACACCCCCTGCTTTGCCTCCGTGGTTTTTTTACCTCTGAGGCAGAAGCGCATCAAGCTTATGATCCCTTTCACCTGAAGAGCTGCTCTTTCGCTCCTTCGCTCATTAGCTCTTTGGCTCCACTCCACACCTCCCCTTCTCATTCTCCCTCCAGTCAGGTCCTGGCAGATGAGCCCTTCAACCAGACCGCCTTTCCCCTGGGCAAAAATGAAACGACCCTTTCGTCTGTCTCTTTGGGGGCATCGAGGGAGGACAATCCTATCTCTGTGGAGATTTAGCCATTGTACGATTTAAAAAAATGCTTTTGAGCCTGGGATGCAAGGTTTGGGTTTTCTATTGAGGCTTGGAGCCGGCTGCTGGGAGAGATCGCTTTTCCCTGCCAGGACCTGATGTAATCCATTCAAGCCCCCAGTTCCTTTCAAACTACACGGAGGCTTAAAGGCGCATTCAATGCATGTAGGGAAAATAATCCAGACTTCTAGCATTCTAGGAAAGGCTGGGGAAGAGGCTGGGTGTCAGCAGGACAGGCACAGCGTCATGGGAGTACCGTGCTGCAAATCTGCACACCAGGCATAGCGGGAGTGCACTGAATCGCTGGTGTGATGGAGCTGAAAGGCCTCAACCGCTTGGAAAAATCCACTTCACGAACACCAATTTCCAGGATCTGTTTAGGAATGCCACGGTGACTGTTAAAGTGGTACATCATGATACAGGCCTGGGATGGGCAATCTAGAACCCTCTAGAATTTTGACTACAGTTCCCATCAACCCAGCCAGCATGGCCTGTGGTCAGGGATTATGGCAGCCGTAGTCTAAATCATATGGAGGTCACTGTGCTGTCTACCCCTAATAAGTGTAGATGGGACCTTAGGCATCACAGAGCAAAAACTTTGGAACATAACCTGAAGTTCATACTCAAGCCAACAAAAATGCCCTTGACTGTTGATTGAAACGTTCCCTCCAAAACACACATGGGGTGAGGCTGCCCCCACCTTACTTCTGAGGCTCTATTCAAAAGCCGTAGCGTTTCTGTTGGGCTTCCGCCACAAGTTAGACCAATGATCTCATGGAATATCTCCACTTTAGTGTGTGGTGGCTTTTGGTACTTGTGTGTGAAGGCATTTTATTTCTTATTTATGTATGTATTAGCACATTTATATTCTTCCTCTTGCAGGAAACCCAAGGCGGCTTACATGGTCGTCCTCCTCTCTCCATTTTATCCTCACAACAACAACCCTGTGAGGACACTTAGGCTGAGCGGCAGTGACTGGCCCAAAGTGACCCAGTGGGCTTTATGGCCCAGTGGGGACTAGAACCCGGATCTCCCGAGTCCCAATCCAACACTCTAACCACAACACCACACTGACATTCCATGCCATTGGGCTGACTCGTGTGATAAACCCATGGCCGGTGTCAGCAGGGAGTTGGGTCAGTCATTTGCCAAGGCCCAGAGATTGTTGAGAAGCTCACCATGATCCTTGCTACCATTTTCTCTACTAATGTGTACCTTTGGCGTTCCTTGCGTGCTACTTGCGGAGTCTTTTATGTGTTACATATATGAAATGAGAGGTGAAGTAATACCTTTGCTCTGGTAGTGTTGCCCCTAAAGCTCAGATACTGTGAATCACAGAATCATGAAGTTGGAGGGGTCCTGATAGTCCAGGGGTTGGCCGACTTCAGGCTTCTTGGACCTGCTTTAACATTTTTCTTACTAGAGCCCTGTGATCCACCAAGCCAGAGCCAGATGCAAAAGACACGCACTTGGAATTAAAGATTAGGGTGCCTCTGAGCACATTCTGAAATTGAGAACTGAACTGTCCCTTTTGCACCCAAATCCACTCCCAAGCTTTCAGCAGTACATCTGGAGATCTAGCAGTACGTCCTGCTCTACCTTTTGCGCACTCCTGTTATAGGCCATCTAGCCCAACATCTGCTTGAAGACCTCCCATAGGGCAGAGCCCAACCCCCCATAGGAAATTGGTTCCATTGTCCAGCTGGTCTTACCATCAAAGTGTTTCTTCTCATATTCAACCAAGAATCAACCAACCTGTATCTTAAGCCTATTGGATCTAGTCCTGCCCCCTGGGGCAACAGAGAGCAAGTCCTTGCCCTCGTCTGCACTTATGCAGTGGTAGGGTGACCATATGAAAAGGAGGACAGGGCTCCTGTGTCTTTAACAGTTGTACAGAAAAGGGAATTTCAGCAGGAGCCCTGTTCTCCTTTTCATATGGTCACCCTACAAGCAGCTATGCTGGTTGGGGCATTCTGGGAGTAGTAGTCCAATACAACTGGAAGGGCCCAGATTAAGGAAAGATGCTCTAAACAGCTTAGGGGCTGTTTATCTGAGGGGCTGTCTATCTTGGCATAAACCTGCTTATTTATTGAGATCTGCAGGAGAGGCCCTTTTGCTGGGCACGAGGAAAAGGGCTTTCTCCTGCAATGCACCCATACTCTGGGATACACTCCCACTGGGATTGCAACTTGTCTCCAGGCTCTCTGTGTCCAGGAAGGGGCGCAAGATGTACCTTTTTAACTTGGCTTTTTAAATTGTTGTTAGGGGTTTATTTGATTGTGTTTTTTTCTTTTCTGACCTTCTTGTAAACCGCCCGGGCTGGTTTCAGAAAGGCAATACTGAAATACGATAAATAATAAAAATGACATCACCGTGAGGTAGTGATAGGGTGACCTGGAACCACCTTAACTTTGTATACGGTCCTCTTTTAATATGCAGTTGACATTTTTGATGTTTTGTTGTTTTGTGAGTGCATAATAAATAAAAACCTAAACTCCCCCCCCCCCCAAAAAAAAGTCTGATAGGGTGACCATATGGAAAGGAGGACAGGGCTGCTGTATCTTTAACGGTTGCATAGAAAGGGTTTTTTCAGCTGGTGTCATTTGTCTGCATGCAGTACCTGGCGAAATTCCCTCTTCATTACAATAGTTAAAGCTGCAGGAGCCCTGCCTCCTTTTGTATCTGGTCTAGGGTGACCAGATAAAATCCAGATCAGGGCTCATGTAACTTTAACAGTTGTAGAGGAAAGGGAATTTCAGCCAGTGTCATTTTATACAATTAGTTCCTGGTGATATTCCCTCTTCATCACAACAGTTAAAGTAGCAGGGGCCCTGCCTTCTTTTGTATAGGGTCACTCTAGTATAGTGCATTCACCTTTAACTGTTGTGAAGGAGGGGAAATTTCACCAGGAACTAATTGCATAAAAATAACACTGGCTGAAATTCCCTTTTCTCTACAACTGTTAAAGTTACATGAGCCCTGACCTGGATTTTATCTGGTCACCCTAATCTGGTCATTCGGCATGGCTCCTGCAGTTTTAATTGTTGTGATGAACTGCTGTATTACAGTTTAGTCTTTTAATTGTTTGTAATTCTCCCAGAGAATGTTTGTTCCTAGGAAGATGAAAAATATAATACAGACAGACACACTGCCCTAACCCAACATCTTTGGATGCAAGTATAGGGAGGTTTAAACTGTCCCTCCCTACCAGCTGAGATTAGAAGATACACACACACACCCTGAGAGAGCCTTCAAACTCTTCCCATCACTCCTTGCTGATCAGCTCCATCACACCGGCGATTTACTGCACACCCGCCATGACTGGGATGTGGTTTTGCAACACAGGACTCGCATGACGTCGTCCCTGTCCCACACTCATCTCTCCCCTTCCCCCCCCCTTGTTGTGTTTTATTTTGGTGCGGGGAAAGTCTGGATTATTTCCCCCTCTCGCTTCTTCCTTTGTTTGGGGGCGTCTGCTAATGGAGTCTTGCTGACGAAAGGGGAGGGCGGGGCGGTTCTCCTCCTCCAGCACGTCATCGTACGGACTTGTCAGTCAGTTGAATGGACTTTTTAGTGCTCCAGCACCCACCCACCCCCGTTGCCCACAGAAACGGGAGCCCAGATGAAACCTTAGGTCAGTAAATCACTAGATTACAAAGCCAGAGCGAGGGGGGGGGAAGAACCCACACCCATCAGAGTAGCACAACCAATGTATCGTAGGCATGTATAACCGGTGGCCTTATTGGAAGTGGTCCCCTCGACAATCTACTCTTGCTCTCTCCAGGAAAGCTTGGCGGATTTTTTTCGCAGCTACTGAGAACGTAGCTACTTTCCTTGTGACGCGCACAACCAATGAAGTGGAAGAGGAAGAAGGAAGGATGGGCTGGAGTGGAAGAGCAAAAGAGTGAAAACCCATGTGAAAGGGGACCATGTGTGATGGAGCCCTTGATGCGCTTATGAAATGGAGGTAAAAAACGTGGAGGCAGAGCAGGTGAGGAAATAGGTGTGATGGAGCCCTTAGGCAGGCAATGAAAACAGTGCTATTCCAGCAGCTATTTCCAGGATACAATTTTATGGTGACCATATGAAAAGGAAGACAGGGCTTCTGTATCTTTAACAGTTGTATTGAAAAGGGGAAATTCAGCAGGTATCATTGTTATGCATGCAGCACCTGGTGAAATTCCCTCTTCATCACAATAGTTAAAGCTGCAGGAGCCCTGCCTTCTTTTGTAAATGGTCACTCTAGTATAGCTCCTGCAAATTAAACTGTGGTGATGAAGAGGGAATTTCACCAGGTGCTGCATGAATACAAATGACACCTGCTGAAATTCCTTTTTCTATACAACTGTTAAAGATACAGGAGCCCTGTCCTCCTTTCCATATGGTTAGGCTGACCATCTGAAAAGGAGGACAGGGTTCATATAACTTTAACAGTTGTAGAGAAAAGGGAATTTCAGCCGGTGTCATTTGTATGCAATTAGTTCCTAGTGAAATTCCCTCTTCATCACAACAGTTAAAGTTGCAGAGCCCTGCCTTCTTTTGTATATGGTCACTCTAATATAGTGCCTGCACCTTTAACTGTTGTGATGAAGAGGGAATTTCACCAGGGACTAATTGCATACAAATGATACTGGCTGAAATTCCCTTTTCTCTACAACTGTTAAAGTTATATGAGCCCTGTCCTCCTTTTCAGATGGTCAGCCTACATATGGTCACCCTAGCTTAACTGGCTGTCACTGCTAACTGCTGCTTTTGATTATGTTGTATTCATTTGTGATGGTGTTGGCTGTCATTTTATTATCTCTTGTTTCTTGTTGAACAGTTTTATAAGTAAATCAAGGAAGGGCTTGAAAAAAATCTTTTGACATGGCTCACTCAGGCACCTAAACACTAGATGCAATTTGGGATTTATAATATATTACCATA
The DNA here is from genome assembly GCA_029215795.1 of Anniella stebbinsi. Taxonomy (NCBI): domain Eukaryota; kingdom Metazoa; phylum Chordata; class Lepidosauria; order Squamata; family Anniellidae; genus Anniella; species Anniella stebbinsi. The sequence continues at coordinate 226,395,013 of JARDYH010000004.1, read as the reverse complement.
CATACCCTGGTTGCATCCACACTAGCTGTGTTTAGGATTAACGTTATTCATTCACTCTCTTTTTACAGACAACCCAGTAACATTATCGTCAATCTACAGCATTCCAGTATTTTCTATATTGCCATTCCATCCTTTTCTAGACCTGATCTGTAGCAATGTCCTCCACACTGTCCAGTGTGGACAGGAAAAATGCTATTGAGGCTTTTAAGGGCAACTGTACCCTTAATTAGAAGTTTCCTCTGCTCGAAGGAATAGCTTCCCCTGACTTTAATTGCCTTCTGTTTAGCATGGCCTGGCTTTACTGATGAATTGCCTCTTAATTTTACTTGCAGTGCTATTTTGATAAAACGGGAAAAAAGGAAGGAAAACTATAAGAGGGAACCAGTAATTAAAAGCTCCCAACCTCTCAAGGAACAGGAATTTTAGCAATTCAAGAACAATGCATAGGTAATGTTTAAGAAGCAATTAGCACCAGAAGTCACAGGGAGGAAACTTTTAATTAAGATTGCAGGGGACCTTTGCTGAACAAGCCTTTTTTCTGATTAAGCATTACAGAAGGATCTCAGCCATGGGAATGACATTGTCGGGCATAGTACTATATTAAATGTTGTGTAGAACCTCCATTTTACTTCTGCTCTCAGCTGATTGCGGAAAAACAGTGCCTCAGGACCACTAAAAGACCACAGTATGAAGCAACGCCCTGAAACTTCAGTCTATTTGACCTAACTTCTTTTATTATTCTCCTCTGGGTTGGGAATAAAAGGTCTTCCATGATTGCTGCTCTCCAATGAACGTGCTTTTTCAGTAACTGCCCTAATGCAGTCTTGCAAATGGATCTTCTTCATTCTCTAACAGCTGCCTTCAAGCCAAGGTTGTTCTGACCAGAACAACATGCCAAATTTGTCAGTTGTTGCTTTTTTTATATGATTCTTCTTGCTCCGCTTAAGAAAGAAATGACCATAAAGAGAAGGCAGACAAATGAAAATGTCATTAAAAAGGAAAAGCCAAAATATTCTACACTCTGCTATTCAAGCACACGTTTACACAGATCTCATCTCAATCTCCATTTGGAGATAATATTAGTACCGTCGACATTATAGAGAGAGAGACCATCTAAGAGATTCAAATTATATTTTCATTTGCAACCTTCCTTGGGTTAGGGGCGAAGCTTCTGTATATCACTTTCGCTGCCCCAAACCCTGCAACCCTTATAACACCTCTCCCCACACTGGGGCTGTATTGACGTTGTCTTTGTCCCAGGGTGGCTCCAAATCTGCGCTGCGTCAGTCATATGATGCAGCCGCTGATTCAAAGCAACCCCCGGGCAAAGAGGCAAAGATGCGTGGCTGAGAACTCGGGGGTCTTACCCTGACTTTTCCAGCCACAGCAAGGTCAGCCTGTCTTTTCTGCTGCTCTGTCCTCACTCGGAGCCACTCCATGGGCATTCCCGGGTGGAAGGCAACCTCCTATAGGTCACTGGAAACCAAGGGAGGGGGCAGGCCCAGCAAGCCCAATTGCTGCCAGAAAGCCCATGCTGCCTCCCCACGTAAAGACAACTTTGCAACACTGAATTAGGGTAACCCTATGGAAAGGAGGACCGGGCTCCTTTATCTTTAACAGTTGTATTGAACAGGGAATTAAAGCAGGTGTCCTTTGTATGCATGCAGCACCTGGCAAAATACCCTCTTCATCTCAACAGTTAAAGCCGCAGGAGCCCTGCCTAGCATGAGCAGACACAAAAGAGGGCAACAGAGCAAAGAGCCCCTGGATAATTGAGGGCATTAAACCTCTGTATTAGCTCAAGATTACTGCACACGGGTCTTCATTTCAGGTGTGCAAAGGTGGTAAGTGTCCTTCATCCAGGAGTTACTTGGGATACTGAGTGGAGATATGTAGCTAAAAGCAACTTGGAGTCTGATGTCTGTTTTATTGACTTTAAAGACCCCCAAATTAAGCCTCTGAAACAAACTCTATGAGAGTGAAAACAAGTCCTACCAACCCAGCTGCCCCGCTGAGAAAGGTTGATGGCGTTCAACTGAACAGCTCTGTTGAAGGATGAAATGATAAGATAGCAATTAAAAGAGTCAGCTTACCCATCTGAAAACCGATTGCCAAAGCTCGCCTGGCTGGAGCAAGCCCATATTCAACGACGTATGCATAACAGATTCTGCCACCCAGGTTGGAAAACGCTCCTTTTATATCTTCCCAAGGGGAAGGCAGGAGGAGGCAGGGAGGAGAGGTGGAGGCAGGAGGTGGAGCTTCTAGCTTTAACCTCACCTTTTCCAATTTAGCATGTAGCTATGCTGACAAGCAGCCCACCCACGTTTTGGTATCTGTCCCTTCAAGCCGTTTTGATGCGCTCCTCTTCCAAGAAGGGAGCGAGAGATGTAGGCAGGGCCAACGTCAAAGGCAGCTATGGTTGGGCACCTGCTGAGGGTCCTCACCTCAAGAGAGACCCACTCGGATGTGTCTCATCTTCACCATTGCAACTGGCTTATTCACTTGCCCCTCGGTCTGGCCCAGATCACGGTGGGAGAGGGAAGGAGTGATCATTATCGCTGTGTTTTTTCATGGTCAGTTTTTCTGCATCGGTGCTTCTGATGTCCACATCCCCTTCTCCTGACCACATCTCCAGGACCCTACAATCATTCATAGACACCTCCTCCCACCTGAGGTGTCTTGTGTTGGCCTATCTACACTGTACCTTGGAACGTTTTAAATAGTATTTTAAAATGTTCCAAATAGGTGCATTCTAAAACATCTTAGGCCACATTAAGGTGTACTCATGTTACAGGAGAACAACAGTCTTCAAAGCGGTGTGTGCGGTCTCACACTCTTCTGTCCGTCTCTTTCTGTTTCGTTTTTACAATGACTTTAGGGCAAAGCATTGTGGGTGCTGTAGTTCAGTCACTACTTCCTCCTTAGCCCCTCTTTCTTCCCCACCAATCAACGGCTAAGCATTTGGGTGCCAGTAAATGAAGCACCGCCCCCACAAATCACAAATGGCAAGGCAGGACACATTATTTTCCTTAAAATGATTTATTAAAAATAAAAACCGTTGTATATAGCTGAAGTGAGTTTTAAAAAACCTCGGGTATACAACGTCCAAGGGAGTGTGTCATGTGGCCCAAAGAGTTTTCGTAACCCTTATGAAACGTTACAAAGCTCGAGTGTAGATCGGCTCATAGTTATCCAGGGGCATTTGAAGTAGAACTTATTTGTGCGCTCAGGTGTTCATGCATTGCTCAGCCTTAATTGGATTAGTAAGATCATGACTTGGCTCGTTTGCTTGAGCCATCTGTACAGGAGCGATCTGCTCTACAAGCCGCGGTGCAGCACTTTTTACGTACTCTTGAACTCAATGTGCCTGATCGCGGTTTGATGGTGGCTGGTACATGGATGTGTACCATGTAGTGGAGCAATAAGTTGGACCTTCTTGTGTACCTTCTAGTGGATGTGTACCTTCTAGTGGAGCAATAAGTTGGACTTGAGACCTTCCTGCTCTGCCAATCCAATGATGTCATAATTCTGTTGTAGAGCACGTTAACAGAGTGATCTCTGTCACTTCTTATTGCGTTTCGATTTCCTATTCTGTTTTTTTAATGGAGTACTTATAATTTAATGGCAGCCAGTTACACTCAAAGCCAGGGAAGAAGGTTCTCTTTGACCTACTATGCCCTGCTTAAATGCTAAATATTAAAGCAAAAGAAAGCAGGTGACAAAGGTTACCTTCTGGACAAGGATTCAGAGCCTGGTGGTCAATTAGTCAAGCCAAAGATGGGGATGAATATATCTCAAAGTTAACATATTCAATACAGTTAAGAGTTTCAAGTTCTTGTCTATCGCTGTAGAGTTTATGAAAAAGGTGATTGGCTCTAACAAAGGTCAGGCAGGCAGGAACAGGTTCGATCACACAGATACTAACCCTGTCTAATTTAATTAATAGTTGAGATTACTCATTTATAATCATCACTGTCATCGTATCCTGGTAGGACAAGCACTAGCCAACTTTCTCGAAACCACAATGCCAAGTTCTACACCTAGGAAAAAGAAGCCAAATCCACAGTTACAAGATGGAGGATACTTGGCTCACTAATATTACAAGCAAGAAGGATCTTGGAATTGTTGTAGATCACAAGCTGAATATGAGCCAACAGTGTGATGTGGCTGCAAAAAAAGCAAATGCTATTTTGGGCTGCATTAAGAGAAGTATTGCTTCCAAATCGCGCGAGGTACTGGTTCTTCTCTGTTCAGCACTGATTAGGCCTCATCTTGAGTATTGCATCCAGTTCTGGGCACCACACTTCAAGAAGGATGCAGACAATCTGGAGGGGGTTCAGAGGAGGGCAACAAGAATGATCAGGGGTCTGAAAACAAAGTCCTATGAGGAGAGACTGAAAGAACTGGGCATGTTTAGCCTGGATAACAGAAGATTGAGGGGAGACACGATAGCACTCTTCAAATACTTGAAAGTTGTCACACAGAGGAGGGCCAGGATCTCTTCTCGATCATCCCAGAGTGCAGGACACGGAATAATGGGCTCAAGTTACAGGAAACCAGATTCCAGCTGGACATCAGGAAAAACTTCCTGACTATTAGAGCAGTACGACAATGGAACCAATTACTCAAGGAGGTCATAGGCTCTCCCACACTAGAGGCCTTCCATATGCAGCTGGTCAGTCATTTGTCAAGGATGCTTTAAGGTGGATTCCTGCATTGAACAGGGGGTTGGACCTGTTGGCCTTATAGGCCCCTTCCAACTCTACTATATTATGATTCTATGATATGCACAGCTGTGACAGTGGGTTACCAACACAGCTACAGCGGCCACTTACCCTTGGAAAGGTCTCTTCTGCTCAACAATCCTACCATAAAACCTCCTGTTAAGTTGTTGGCATGGAAAGTTGCAAACCACCTCTCCCTGTATATGCCCAGTCGACCCCCGAGATCTTCAGAGGAGGCCTTATTGGTCATTCCACAACCGATGGAATATTGCCAGGTAATATCACAAAACTATACCTCCTCAGTAGTGGCATCCATCTTTTGGAACGGCCCCCTACAAATGGTATAAGAGGCAGAGACTGTGGCAATTTTCAAGCACCTTTTAAAACATATTTCTTCACACCAGCTTTCCTTGGGCTGTAATGGTTACAATGCAACGGCTCTGTTTTGCTGTTACTTGTATTGTAACATTTTTATATTATTGTATTTTATATTATTGTATGGTATGTGCATTTTAGTGTAAAATTGCTTAGTGATTTATAAATATGAAGATATAAAAGGTATTTTGAGAGTACCGTAGATGTACCCTATCTGGAACCCTGTTTCAGGATTCTCGTATTGCTCTGAAAGATGACCAGATGAATTTGCATAAATTGCGGCTGTAATTTGTGCAAATTCAAAAACACCCAAAATCCGCTAGCTGAACTGACTTGCTGCAAGCTCAGTTGGGCCAACTATTGGAGGGCAGAACAAAGCCCGGGGGGGGGGGGGGTGCCAATGAAAGCTCGTTGAACCCCCACCCCCCAACTGGATTCTTTTACCATTCTAAGACTGAAGGCACAGTGGGGATTGCATATATCCCTCTTCAACCTTGCGTTGATACAGGAACAAACAGGATATCTTGAACGTGGCCCATTCTATGTAATAGATCTTTGTTTGTTGAGACAGGAATGGCCCTGGAGAGTTACATTTGAGATCGCCTAACTCTCATAGTTGACACTATTGAGCAAAATTAGAAAACCCAGCGTGACACAGTTTGAATCGGGTCCTTTTTTTTTTTTTAATCCAAGGGGTGGAAGGTGATTTCCTAACACACCCTTTTTGTTCATGCAGGTCCATTTCTAGTGAATGCCATACACATAATAGGATATCTTGCTTAGTGAAATGGATTGTCCTTCAAGAGCGACCCTTCAGAGGATGTTAAGATCCATGCTACTTAATTCATGTGCCCCATCTACTGATCCACCGTGCTCACAGGTATAGCTAATTCTATGCTTAACAGAACATTTTGATGTAGGAGATAAACCAATAGCTACTCAGATATTTTATTTTATTGCACTGAATTAAATAATAGCATGAATAACACAACGTTTAGGCACCAGGGGTTGCCTTTACACAATACCATGCCTGAAATTAACATTTCAGGACCATTCGCATAAGGGTGCACACGTGTCTCAATACTATCTGCATAAAATTGCAAAATGGGTGCAGAGACTGCCAAGGCAGGACAAGGCCTTAAACCCATTTCATTGTACACGAAATAGAAAGGCAAATTTCTACAGGATGGAACAGTCCCGGGATTTTGCCTTTTCAACAAATGGATGTCCTCCTAAATCACAGTAGGTACACTCTGGAGGTTTCAAATTGAGGGCTATAGTCCAAGCCAGAGTTTCATACAGGGGCAGGCTGCAGACCCCCCTCCATTTCAGACCTCCTGAAAGCCCAAAGAAAAGTTTTCATTTACTCCTCCCCAACCTCTGGTAACCTCCAAGACATGTTCAATTAAGGAGGATTCTTGGCCTTTGATACATTTTCCACCCAGTTTGGGAGGAAATGAGATAGAGAAAATTATCTATATTTTAGTGACCTCACGCCTGCAACCTTGGCTTATTAGTTGAGACATTTGGCGTGAAAAGCAATGCCTTGTGTTTTTTAAGAGACATGAGTAACAAGGGTAATAGCATGGCTAAGCAGGCTTGTCCACCAGTATATATACCTGCGACCATCAAGGCAAAAAACTGAAGGACGTTTCCGTTATCGCTCCACAAAAGAAGCAACCTGTGGCAGCTAGAACCATGTCTTACAATACGCTAGCCTTCTGCTTGCTTGGGTTGATGGCTCTCTCTTCAGCTTGCTACATCCAGAACTGCCCAATTGGCGGGAAGCGATCCATCCTGGATATGGAAGTCAGAAAGGTAGGCCATGGGGGAATATAAGACATGAGAAGATAAATAATTTGTGAGTCACAGCGGCAGGGATATTAGCCCATCCGTACAGAAAAAAGTAGTCCTAGCTAATGCAGAGGTAAAACGTTGTGGTATTTGAAATGTTTGCTCTTGGTTTCAACCTGTGGCCCTGCACATGTTGTTGGACTCCAACTCCAGCAGCCCCAGCCAGTGTGGCTAAGGGTAATGGAAGTTGTAGTCCAACAACGCCAGGAAGGCCACCCTTGCTTTAAATGGTTGCTGGTCTTGATTTGTAATACTTTTCAGGTTACAGAAGCTATTTGTGTCTATTTTGGCTAAAATAGGACATAGATTTGTAGCACCTTAACAGTTAAGAAGTTTACTCAAACCAGGAATGGGAAAAACTCAGGTCAGGACCCAAAGATCTAAAGCTGAGAGACAAATGAAGAGACCCAGTGTTTTACTGCAGTCCTATGAAAACTGAAAACACGGTCACAGCCCAATCCTATGCAGATTTATTCTAAAGTAAGTCCCGCTAATTTCAGCGGAGGTAGCTCTCAGATAAGTGTATACAGGACAACCAGGAAACTGGTTAAGGCTGGCTGGAGAAATATAAGCCAGAAGAGGGAAGGAGCATGCAATCCCATGGCTTCAAAGCTTCCTGTGTGATCTGCTGTTTTCAGAACTGTTGCATGATTAAAGCTGCTGTTGGTTTTGTCCGTTTTTTAGGCTATACTTTGTTTTGGTTGTAGGTATTTATCTGATTTTGTACTGTGTTGGTTTTGTGTAAGCTGCCATGTGCACATTTGTCGAAAAGGCAGGGTATAACTTCATAAAAAAATACCTTATCCTAGCAGTCACAATCACTTTAGCTGTAAATACTACAAAACATCTGACCATGTAAACCAGTTCCGGATAAATGTTCGCCCCGCTCTTTCATGTTTCCCCCCAGTGCATCTCCTGTGGGCCCAGAAACAGAGGCCATTGCTTTGGGCCCAACATCTGCTGTGGAGAAGAGTTGGGCTGCTATTTTGGCACGGCAGAAACGCTCAGATGTCAAGAAGAAAACTTCCTCCCAACTCCCTGTGAATCCGGCAGGAAACCCTGTGGCAACAGCGGGGGAACCTGTGCTGCGTCTGGCATCTGCTGCAACAACGGTGAGGACATCCATGGCAGTGTGCCGTAACTCCAAACCCCTTCCTAAGAAAGAAAAGCCCACGTCTTATATCGTCTTCTGCATGAGCTTGAGTGTGATGTGGTTCTGCTTGTTGGAGAGGGCTGTATTTCTAGAAAACAGGTGCTGTTATGATTGCTGTTAAGTAGGCTGGCCGTATGCCAAGGAAGTCAGGGCTCGTGTATGTAACTTTAACAGTTGTAGAGAAAAGGGAATTTCAGCCAGTGTCATTTGTATGCAATGGTACCTGGTGATATTCCCGCTTCATCACAACAGTTAAAGGTGCATGCACTATACTAGAGTGACCCTATACAAAAGAAGTCAGGGCCCCTACAACTTTAACTGGTGTGATGAAGAGGGAATTTCACCAGGAACTAATTGCATACAAATGACACTGGCTGAAATTCCCTTTTCTCTACAACTGTTAAAGTTACATGAGCCCTGTCCTCCTTTTCATATGGTCAGCCTAGGCAGCATCCAATACTGCCGCTGCACTTCTGCTGGGTCTGTTGCACTTGGAAGACTCACAGGAATTAGTGCTTCTGAGACCCACAGGAACTAGGACGTCCAACATTAATCCTGAAAATGAACAGGAAAACCCACTTCCAGAACAGGACAGCTCAACGGAGCTCCCTTCTGCAAGTTTCGCTGACTTGCCCCATGCCAATAAACGAGTCCTTTGATCACTCCCAATTGTCACATGATCCGCTGGTTTCCTGTCACACTAACAGTCAGTTCTGCTAATGTGTGGGCAGCATTGGATACTGCCCATAGAAACGTTAGCGTTCAGCGTGTGGAAAGTTGAGTTTCAAAGACTCGCTGAGCAACAAAGCTCAAGATTGCTTCACACAGGGCAATTTCCTGCATGGATATCAGTTTCCTCCTCGTGTAGAAGTTCCAGTCACTATGTGGAGGATGGACGTGGGCCAGCAGGCACGATCCCACTCCTGTTACACTTGTACATTTCTATGCACTTTATTTCACTGCAACACTGTGCAAATGTTTAGACATAAGTATATTTGTTACGTTGGGTGCAGTTTTCCTGCAGGGGAGTGAATTTTTTGTATAAATTATGGCTTGGCCTTGGACCAGCCCTAGGCGAATCAAAATTTCCCTGCAGATTTCCCCATCCCTTCACCACATGTGTCTTATCTTCTGCTCAGCAATACAACAATATTTTAAATGACCGAGATTTGATAGGCGCACTGTTTTCTCATTTTCAGTTTTAATGTTTGTCACTTCTGAATTTCCTCCCATTTGCAACTGTGACTATGCCTTGGGTAGCCCTTGGAGATTGGAAGGCGCTTGCTCCTATCCCCTGGAATGCTGTGGATGTTGCCTAGCTCAGTCTGCTCAGCCACCTCTGTGTGCCTCCTGCAAAAGGGCAGGCACGATCCCTCTCCTCCCAAGACATCAATATAATTGAGGCAGGTGCTCCTGCAATTTTGCCCCTACAGACAGTGGCTAGGAGGCATCTAGATTTGGGCTGCTCCAGTAGCTGTAACTTTTCTTCACTAGCCCTACATTTACCAAAGATACAGTCATCTTCAAAAGCAAACATTCCCACATAGGATAAGTTGAGCGTGACTATGTTTGTTTCTTTGACATGTTTTCCTGCTTTTTCAGAGGGCTGTATGATAGACTCTCTTTGTGATCAAGAATGAGAAGGCACAAGGAAGGAGAATGAGGCAAAAACACGTTTACATTATGAACTGGTAGGCAACGATACCACGCAATCGGATGCACCTTTGCATGTCAAATATGTATGCTGGAAGCCAATGGCTCACTCGCTTGTGCAAAATAAAACTTGGACATCAACAAAAAATCTGTAATGTGTTTTCTTAGCTTTTCAATAAAGTTATTCACAAGTCTATTGCTTACAGAACTGTTCATCCAGTTAATGTAATAGCAGGAAGATGGAGGAGAGACACATTTTATGCTTTTTGGGTCAAGAAGCCCTCAAGACTACTATAAAAACATTTCAAACAACACATTAAAACCATAAAGTACAGTAAAAAAAATGTCCCACAAAATACTTAAAGCAGCAGCTAAATCAAAGAGTTACTACCCTAGTTTCGCTCAGCTCCCAAATGCCTGGTGGAATTGAAAGCCTTCAAATGTTTCCCAAAGGTTAAAAATAGATGTAGCTTAACAGGTTTCATGGGCGAGTGTATTCCACAAGATGGGGCCAGCATAGATGATGTGCGTTTTTGTCTGTTCCGGGGAGATTCTTCCAGTGAAGCGTGGTATCTCCGATGCCAGTGGGGCGATGAATCCACTCCAGGTTTCAGGCAGAACTCTAAAGGAGCTATCCAAAGTGCAAAGCATCTTGGATAGCTCCTTTAGAGCTCTGACAGAAACCTGGAATGGATTCACATCGGAGCCACCACCACCCTCCACTGTCTTCCTCTTGGCTCTAATGATGCTGCCTCCTGAGCAGGTTGGATTCTGATGGACTCCTGGGTGGAGGCTTGTAGGATACAGAATCCACTGTGAATCTTAGGAGCCTTGTGGGCTATCTAGGGGTTCTATTAATAAATCACATTTATAGGCAAACAGTGCATCCTATTTTAAGCTTATGCCAAGTCAGAACATTGGCCTGGTATAGTCAACACTGACTGGCAGTGTCTCTCCAGGACTTTAAACATGAGTCTTTCCCAACTTTACCTGGAGATACCTGGGGATTGAACCTGAGACCTTCTGCATGCAAAGCAGGTGTTCTGCCAATCAGCCACTCCCTTTTTTATTCTGGGTTGTGTAGTTTTTTTATTATGATTGTTCTGTCATAATACCTGAAAATAAAAGAGCATGGTGGTTGTCAGAAGTGAACTATTTATTGGGGGTTTGCTGCTCCCGCTAGTCCACTAATAGACCATGATTGGAGGCTGTAAATCTCCATTCATGTTTGCTTAAAATTTAAGGAGCTTTATCTGCCATCTAACCAGAGCCATGTTTTTTTAAAAAAATAACTAGAATTATTCCTATGCCATAACCAGTACTATTATATAAGAATTTATATCAATACCATTATATTCTATGCCAAAATTGTACAACGCAGTCCCATGCATGTTTACTCCAAAGTAACCCCCACTGCGTTCAGCAAGACTTACTCAGAGGTCTGTATAGGAGTGCAGCCTTGTTATATTTATTACACAACATCAGAAATGTGTTAGTTTCTGAAGTGCCACAAGATTCTTGGTTGTTTTTATAGCAACCCCAATTATCCAGTGGAGGCTGGTGTCTCTGATTTCGGTGTAGTTTTTTTATTATGATTCTTCTGTCATAATACCTGAAAATAAAAAGGACATGGTGGTTGACAGAAGTTAACTACTTCTTGGGTTTTTAGCTGCTCCCCTTACTCCAATAAACAGACCACAAACAGAGGCCATAAATCTCCGTTCATAATGTTTGCTTAAAATGTAAGGAGCTTTATCTGCCATCTAACCAGAGCCATGTTTTGAAAAACGAGTAGAATTATTTCTATGTCATAATATACTATTATGTAAGAATGTATCTCAATACCATTTATTATATCCTATGCCAAAATGTACAATGCAGTCCTATGTGTGTTTACTCCAAAGTAAGTCCCACTGTGTTCAGCAGGACTCACTCAGAGGTCTGTATAGGATTGCAGCCTTGATATATTTATTACACAACATCAGAAATGTGTTAGTTTCTGAAGTGCCACAAGATTCTTGGTTGTTTTTATAGCAACCCCAATTATCCAGTGGAGGCTGGTGTCTCTTGATTTCGGTGTGGCTGTGGATCCATTCTGTGCTCTCCCAGCAATTCCTGGGTAAATTACTACTCTGATGATGAGTTATTGCCGCCCTTTTATTAGCACACACCCTGAATACAGTGTTTAGCAGCCTACAACTGGAGAAGAGCTTTGTAAAAAGGAACAATTGTAGGGTGACCCTATGAAAAGGAAGACAGGGCTCCTGTAGCTTTAACAGTTGTACAGAAAAGGGAATTTCAGCAGGTGTCCTTTGTATGCCTGCAGCACCTGGAGAAATTCCCTCTTCATCACAACAATTAAAGCTGCAGGAGCCCTGCCCTCTTGAGCAGATACAAAAGAGGGCAGGGCTCCTGCAGCTTTAACGATTGTGATGAAGAGGGAATTTCACCAGGTGCTGCAGGCATACAAAGGACACCTGCTGAGATTCCCTTTTCTGTACAACTGTTAAAGCTACAGGAGCCCTGTCGTCCTTTTCATAGGGTCACCCTAAAGTTGGACATTAATTCAAATGTGCGTCTAGCAGCTACGTCCAGAATAATAATAATAATAATAATGTTTATTTGTAACCCGCCTCTCCCTCCGGATCGAGGCGGGGAACAACAACAATATAAACACAAAAATTCACAACAGTTAAAAATTTTAAAAACAAGAGAACAACACAACATTAAAAATATCCTAAAATTCATCTGGATAGGCCTGTCGGAAGAGGACAGTCTTCATGACTCTCTTAAATTCATGAAGACTGTCAATTTGTCTGACCTCCTCCTCCTCCATCACGCCCAATCCCAGGAAGCCCAATCGAGATCTTAAAAGCTCTTCCACTGCCGGTTCCCAATCTGGATCGGGACCCTGCACCTACTCCACAGTAGAAAATTAAAAAGACAGAGCTGCTAGCGACGTTTAAAGTAACGTCTATTTGGCCGTCACGTACAAGAAACGCCTCAGAAACACCAGCGAAGAGGTGGTCTGAGGTAAAAGGAGAGCGGTTGCGCCAGGAGGCGAGGCGCACTTCTTCCCGCTCATTTTCCTCCCTCGACTGAAGGCAGAACTACATTTCCCATCACGCCCATCCCACTTCCTGTGTTGAGGCAGTCTTCCTTTCAGCCCGGCCGCCCTCACCAAGATGGGGTTGGCGGGGAAAGACGCCTAAAAAGTCACACTTCCCATCATGCCCTACTCCCGTGTTCTAGGCGGCCCACCTTTTCTCTGTCTCTCAGCAGCGGCTGCTCAGGTCGAGGGAACTACATTTCCCATCGTGCCTCAGGCTCACGTCCGTTATCAAGCCCGTTCTTTTCTGCAGCGCTGGCAGCTACGGCTGGCAGAAAACAGAAAAGACATTCAGGCCGCCTTCGCCGTCTTAAAGCGGCCGTTGCTGAGGAGCTTCGGGAGCGTAGGTTAACGACTACATTTCCCGGCATCCCCAGCCCTACTTCCGGCGCCTAGGCCGCTTCCCCCAAACAGCTGCTATAGCGATACTGCCAGGGGGAGAGGAAGACTTCATTTCCCAACCTCCCCAGCCCCACTTCCGGTACCTAGGCCGCCTTTTCCAGTCGATATACGCCCCGGAAGGAGGTGACGGGGAAAAGACTACATTTCCCGTCGTGCCACAGCCTCACTTCCGGCGGCCTTGCTCCCCTCAGCGCCGCGCTTTCCCTTCAGCCGCCGGGATGCTGCGGGGGCTCGTCGGCCGGGCCGCCCTCTTCTCGGGCCGGGGTCGCCCGAGCCCGACGCCCCTCCTGGCTGCCCCCGCGCGGGGCCGCAAATCCCGCACGGACCCTCCCGCCAAGTCCAAGGCCGGCAGGATCAAAGTGCCGCCGCCCGTCGACCCGGCCGAGCTGCTGGTGGTCCAAGGGCGCTACGAGCAGTACCGGCGGGTCATGCGCGCCATCCGGTGAGGCGCCGGTCGGTCGGGTGCACGGAGCCCTCGCTCGGCCTGGCATGAGGGCTGGTCGGTGGGTGGGTGGGTGGGTGAGTGGGTGGGTGGGGAGGGTCTCCCTCCCTGAGGCGGATCCCTGGGTAGAGATGTGAAAAAAAACCGGAGAAATTCGGGGGGGGAAACCGGTTTTTTTTCCCGAAAATTTCCGGTTTTGTCCTTTTTTTGGGGGGGGGGAAACGGAAACTTTTGGGGAAAAAACGAAAAAAAGCCCGGTTTTCTCTCCGTATTTTTGCCGGGCCTTCACATCTCTATCCCTGGGCCAGATTTCCCCCACCTCCACCACCACCACTTCTTACCATGACGTTTGCAGCTTGGTGGCAGGTAGAAATTCAACCGGCGTGGCGCAGCAGTTGGCCGTTCAACTGGCGCAGGCTGTTGGGAGACTGCGCGGAGAGCCCCGAAGTCCTAGGTTCCCAGAGAGCTTCAGCTATCAGGCGGTATACAAATGTAATAATAAAATAATAATAATAACAACCCTGTGAAGTATGTTAGACTGGGAAAGAGCTGACCTAAGATCACACAACGAATTTGATGGATGAGCAGAGATTTGAACCCAGCTCTTCCAGTCCAGCATTCTATCCGCTACATCACTCTGGCTCTCCTAGGTGGTGGGGATGGTGGTGAGGATATTTGGGTAAGGAGGATATGGGGAGCCTAGCGCAGGGCTGGACAGAAAGCAGATCTCCAGATGTTTTAAACTTCAACTCTCAGTGTTCTTGACCATTGGCCGTGTTGGCAGGGGCTTCTGGGAGGTGAAGTTCAAAACATCTGGAAATCTACCTTCTGCCCACCCTTGACCTAGAGTATTAGAATGTTGCAGGCACGCTGGGAGAAAGGAGAGAAAGAGGTGTCTCCTGTTAGTTGTGGAATAGATTATACGTGTCCCATTTTATGTGTCCGATATGCAGTCAATAAATATTTTGGCAAGAGCTTATTGCACTTGTATACCTACTGCTATTTGCTAGGTAGTTTGCTAGTATTCTGGGCAGCACCTGTTAATTTTGAATCGCTAGTGTCTGGCTTGTGTGTCCCTGGTCGACAGTTGATTGACCACTGTGTGAACAGTGTACTGGATTAGATGGACCCTTGGTTTGATCCAGCATGGCACTTCTCATGTTCTCATCAGCAGATGGGGATCTGGTCACCGTGTCTCTGCAGAGACGATACTGCTAGCAAAGGGTGAAGCCGCTCACTTAACATTCCCTTCTACCTTCTGCTAGAGCGGAGTTCAAAGAAGAGGTTCTGTGGCGGCACTATAACGAGAAGTTCGGGGAGGTGTGGAAGCAGAGGGAGGAAGCCAGTGCTGAGGAGCATCAACAGTTGATGGCGTGGAACGATGCCGAGAACAAGTGTCTCCAAGAACGGAGGTGAAAACGGAGTGTCTCTCTGTTTCGCTCTGCAACAGGGGTGGGCAGTTTCAGAGGGCCTGGAAGCCAGTCGCTGACTTTTGGAACCCACCAGGGGCTGCCCACAGCCTGCCACTGAAATTGCCCCCTCTCCCACGGGCCTTGTCTTAAAGTGAAAAAGCAGCTTTTTTTTGCCGCTGCAATTTGATGGCAATTTGGCAGTGGCGAATGGGGGCGTGAGGCTGAGTGGGGGCTGCCAGCAGGTCGGGTATTGCCCATCCCTGGCCTAGAGTCTGTGCAGTTGTAAATAAGCATCGTGCTATTTTTGTCATGTTGAGCAGAGTGAGAGCTCTATTCCTTTTCTGTTCCTGCGCTAGGGTGGAGCGCCTCAAAAAAGAAGAAACAGAAAACAAAGAACGGCGGTTGCGAGGAGCTCAACGCAAGGCTGCCCTTATGGAGGAATTCCTCAAGGAGAAGGAGAGAGAGGTGCTGCAGTTGCAGGTAAGGAAGCCTCTGTGCCTCAAACAATCACCTTGACTTTGTCACCTCCTTCAGGGGTTGTACTTTGCTGATCATACTGGTTAGATGTTGGATTGGGTGGCTTACATTTTTAAGGAGGATTGCTAATAAAAGAAAACATTCAGAGGAGAGCAGCCGGTGCTAGAATTACTTGGCCCCTTAAGCTACTGTTTTGGAAGGTGACTGGATGGTGGTGGTTAAAACTGGGGAGAACAGGTAGTGGATTTTGTTAAGGTCGCCAAATCTGTTCGCCAGTCATTTGAGTGCTAGCACACCAGAACTAAGAGTGTTGGAGTGTCATTTTTAAACACTTGCCTTTGTATGATTCCTTGTTTCCTCTCTTGTTGATGCAGGAGGAAGCCAAGAGCTTCATCACACCTGAAAACCTGGATCAGCGGATCGAGGAATGTCTAAACAATCTGCGCAACTACAATTTTGCGATTGATAAGGAAGGAAGGATAGCCAAACGGAGGACCTTGTCTTAGGGACTCTTGGAGAAGGATCTGGGTTTCTGGGATAATCTTTACCAGAAGGAAAACTGTCCTTTCCATCCCGCCACCAGGCTCACTTTGAGTGAACAAAAGAATTGAGTTTGCTCCATAGACAGTGTCAATATGTCTGCATTCAGATATTGACTTTGAATGGCATATATTTGGGTCCTTGTGCTTCCAGAACATTGCAGCTCCTTTTTGAAGAGGAGTTCGTTGCCGTTTTGCGGGAATAAAAGAATGGGTTTTGCTGAGATATTTGGCTCACTATGTTTTGAGCATTTAATGCTCTGTTGTTCCTGCATTTAGAACTTCTGTCCTGTAGTTGGGATGGGGCCAAAGGCAAAGGGGACGGGCCAGAATACCCAAACTGCCAGTATTTTTCTTTTTACCTTAATGCTCTTATTGCCAGTGACTAAGGATAACCATTTTAACCTTTTTAGAATGGGGGTATAAAGCTGTTGCAAAAGCTGGAAAATCACCAAATGATCGATGGTCAAGGCAAAGAGGGTGTGGCTATCTGAGGAACCCCGGAATGCTGGCTGGTTCTGACTGAAACCTAGAATGAATCCACAGCCACACCGAAATCAGAGACACCAGCCTGCAGTGGATAATTGGTGTTGATATAAAAACAACCAAGAATCTTGTGGCACTTCAGAAACTAACACATTTCTGATGTTGTGTAATAAATATATCAAGGCTGCAATCCTATACAGACCTCTGAGTAAGTCCTGCTGAACACAGTGGGACTTACTTTGGAGTAAACACACATAGGACTGCATTGTACATTTTGGCATAGGATATAATAAATGGTATTGAGATACATTCTTACATAATAGTATATTATGACATAGAAATAATTCTACTAGTTTTTCAAAACATGGCTCTGGTTAGATGGCAGATAAAGCTCCTTAAATTTTAAGCAAACATTATGAACGGAGATTTATGGCCTCTGTTTGTGGTCTGTTTATTGGAGTAAGGGGAGCAGCTAAAAACCCAAGAAGTAGTTAACTTCTGTCAACCACCATGTCCTTTTTATTTTCAGGTATTATGATAGTCATAGTAACAACAGCAACCAGGACACCACCCAGAATCAAAAAAAGGGAGGCTCTGAGTTCACCTGCATTGCATGCAGAAGGTCTCCAGTTCAATCCCCAAGTGTCTCCAGGTAGGGCTGGAAAAGAATCATGTCTGAAGCCCTGATGAGCCAGTGTCGTCTATACTGGGCCAGTGTTCTGACTTGGTACAAGGCAGATTAATGTGATCCAACTCAAGGAGGCACAGTTTCCCTACAAATGTGATTTATTAATGAAACCTCTAGATAGCCCCCATGGATCCTAAGATTTACCAGGATTCTGTATCCTACATGCCCCCACCCAGGAGTCCATAAGGCAGCAGCGTTAGAACCCAGAGGAAGCCAGTGGAGGGTGTGAATCCACTCCGGGTTTCTGTCAGAACCCTAAAGGAGCTACACTCCTTTAGAGTTCTGGCTGAAATCTGGAGTAGATTCACCACCGCACTGGCATCAGAGCCTTCATTGGAGGAATCTTCCAGAAGGGACAAAAACACATCTAGGCTGGCCCTGGTCTTATGGAATAGCCTCGTCCATGAAACCTGTTAAACTACACCTATTTTAACCTTTGAGAAACATTTTAAGGCTTTCAATTCCACCAGGTGTTTTGGAGCTAAGAGAAACTAGAGTAGGATCTTCATTTTGCTTCTGTTTTTAGCATTTTGTGGGAAATTTTATTGTACTTTATGGTTTTAATGTCTGGAGATGGGCGGGGCAAGGCAAAAACACAGCTGAAGAAAACTTCAACCTGAAGGCAGCTTCTCTTCTAGCCTTCTCCCCATGGATCCTCTGGCAAGTTCTAGCCAGATATACAGTCTGATCCCACTGGTGTTTTTTAAGAGTAATTCTGAATGATGGGAACTAGGGATGTGCACTGACCCCCCAGATCGGATAGCGGATCGGAATCTGACCTAGGGGGTCGGATCGGATGTCCGATCCGGATCGGACGCCATTTTGAATGCTTTTTCCCATAGCCAAGTATTGTTTTACAAAAACGCCTATAACTTTTTCATTTTTAAAGATAGAAGGATGAAACTTGGGCACTTTGTAGACTGGTTAGGGATAGTTATCTGTGAGAAATTTCAGAAAGATTGGTGCATGCATTTTGTGGCAATTGATTTTTTAATAAATAACCAGGAATGTCTATAACTTTTTCATTTTTAAAGTTCCACACATGAAACTTTGCCACATTGCAGGTGGTACATTGGGACCTATGTGTGTGAAATTTCAGAAGCATAGATGCTTGCCTTGTGTGGCAATTAATTTTAGAAAAATGGTTAGTCGTGGGGTAAATACAGTTAGGCCTCCCACTTTTTTATTTTTAAAGATACAAACAGGAAACTTGGGCACATTACAGGTAACACTTGGCTTGATATGTGTGTGAAATTTCCGAAACATAGGTGCTTGCCTTGTGTGGCAATTAATTTTTGAAACAATGAGGAAAGAAACACCTATAACATTTTCATTTTTAAAGTTACACACATGAAACTTGCTCACTTTGTAGATGGGTTCGGGGTAGTTGTCTGTCAGAAATTTCAGAATGATAGGTCCAGGCATTTGGTGGCTACGAATTTTTTATATTAAAAGTTACAAAACTTTTTCCACAGAGGCTTGGGCTGTCAATTGCACCCCGCCTCCCCTCCCTTTTTTATCTGTCAAAACTCCGTGTTGTTGTAACTTTTAATCTAAAAAAATCGTAGCCACCAAATGCCTGGACCTATCATTCTGAAATTTCTGACAGACAACAACCCCTAACCTATCTGCAAAGTGAGCAACTTTCAAACTTCTAACTTTTAAAATAAAAAAGTTATTAAAATAAAAATTTCACACACATATCAAACCAAGTGTTGCCTGTAATGTGCCCAAGTTTCCTGTTTGTATCTTTAAAAATAAAAAAGTGGGAGGCATAACTGTATTTACCCCACGACTAACCATTTTTCTAAAATTAATTGCCACACAAGGCAAGCACCTATGTTTCTGAAATTTCACACACATAGGTCCTAAGGTACCACCTACAATGTGGCAAAGTTTCATGTGTGTAACTTTAAAAATGAAAAAGTTATAGGCATTCCTGGTTATTTATTAAAAAATTAATTGCCACAAAATGCATGTACCAATCTTTCAGAAATTTCTCACATATAACTATCCCTAACCAGTCTACAAAGTGCCCAAGTTTCATCCTTCTATCATTAAAAATGAAAAAGTTATAGGCGTTTTAGTAAAACAATACTTGGCTATGGGAAAAAGCATTCAAAATGGCGTCCGATCCGCCGATCCGATCCGGATCAGACCTCGGCGGATAGGATCGGAGGGTTGGTCGGATCGGATTTTTCCGATTTTGGGGCGGATTGTATTTGGATCGTGGATCAGATCAGATCCGATGCACACCCCTAATGGGAACCTTTATTAGCAAAATTGTTTTCTCATATCAATACTACAGGAATCTTCCCTGAAGGATGGAAGTTGAGCATAATATTTCTGATTTATAAGAAAGGAAATAAATCTAAACCTCAGAACGATCGGCCAATCTGTTTACAGAATATTAGCTCCAGGATCTATAACCATTTCCTCCTCCAAAAGCCGTCCGACTGGGAAGATGAAAATAAAATTTTACATCGGGAAAAAGCTGGGTTTAGAAAAGGCCACAATGTGGGTGATCAGATCTTTTGTCTTTCAACACTTAATTTATAAATATACTATTGGTACTTCCAAAAGGCTCTTTGCTGCTTTCATTGACTTCTCAGCCTTTGATTCAATTAATAGTTTTAATGTGTTTTTAAAAATGTTTTTAAAGCAGTTTTGAGGACTTCTTGATCCAAAAGGCAAATAATAAAATGTGTCTCCCATCCGCCTGCTATTATGTCAACAGGATGAACAGTTCCATAAGCAATAGACTTGTGAATAACTATTGAAAAGCCACATTACAGATTTTGTTGTTCAAGTTTTATTTTGCACAAACGTGTTAGCCATTGGCTTCCAGCGTACATATTTGACATGCAAAGGTGCATCCGATTGCGTGGTATCGTTGCCTACCAGTTCATAATGTAAACGTGTTTTTGCCTCATTCTCCTTCCTTGCGTCTTCTCATTCTTGATCACAAAGAGAGTCTATCATACAGCCCTCTGAAAAAGCAGGAAAACATGTCAAAGAAAGAAACAAACATAGTCACGCTCAACTTATCCTATGTGGGAATGTTTGCTTTTGAAGATGACTGTATCTTTGGTAAATGCAGGGCTAGTGAAGAAAAGTTACAGCTACTGGAGCAGCCCAAATCTAGATGCCTCCTAGCCACTGTCTGTAGGGGCAAAATTGCAGGAGCACCTGCCTCGATTATATTGATGTCTTGGGAGGAGAGGGATCGTGCCTGCCCTTTTGGAGGAGGCACACAGAGGTGGCTTAGCAGACTGAGCTAGGTGACATCCACAGCATTCCAGGGGATAGGATCAAGCGCCTTCCAATCTCCATGGGCTGCCCAAGGCATAGTCACAGTTGCAAATGGGAGGAAATTCAGAAGTGACAAACATTAAAACTGAAAATGAGAAAACAGTGCGCCTGTCAAATCTCGGTCATTTAACATATTGTTGTATTCCTGAGCAGAAGATTTTGCACCTGTTTCACCGCAGTTTCCTCAGAACCTTGCTGTAATTACTGCAAAACATAATACAAATGGAAATAAATCCCCAAACTGAGGTTACACATATGGAACTTGAAGATAAGATAAGGGTAATATGAAATCCAGCTAAACGTCTGTAACTCACCCTCATTGTAACGGAGAAAAGGTGAGGCAATTCTTACATTGTTTCTCTGCCCTAAAACAAACATCTTTGGTTGTTCTCCAAGACAGATTGACTAAAGTACAAACTTTGAATTACCAGGTTAAACAGAGATTCCTAAAAATTGTAAAAGAATAGCAACTAACCTCAAATCCCAGGCAAGTTTTCAGAAAGCTTCAGGGGAGTTGAGATTTTTTTTAGCAGCTGTGATCATTTTATCCTCAAGGTCTCTTTTATATGTCTCCCTTAAAGCCACATCTATCTAATCGCAAGGAATTCAACAAGGTGATTACATTCCCAGAAATGACGAGAGTTCAAGGCTCACGTTCAAACCCTTGGGTTCTTCCATGTCTGCTCTGTAACCTGAAAAGTATTACAAAGCAAGCCGCACTGCTGCTATTTGACTCGCATGTCTAATATTCCCCCATGGCCTACCTTTCTGATTTCCATATCCAGGATGGATCGCTTCCCGCCAATGGGACAGTTCTGGATGTAGCAAGCAAGCAGAAGGCTAGCGTATTGTAAGACATGGTTCTAGCTGCCACCGGTTGCTTCTTTTGTGGAGCGATAACGGAAACGTCCTTCAGTTTTTTGCCTTGATGGTCGCAGGTATATATACTGGTGGACAAGCCTCCTTAGCCATGCTATTACCCTTGTTACTCATGTCTCTTAAAAAACACAAGGCATTGCTTTTCACGCCAAATGTCTCAACTAATAAGCCAAGGTTGCAGGCGTGAGGTCACTAAAATATGGATAATTTTCTCTTTCTCATTTCCCCCCAAACTGGGTGGAAAATGTATCAAAGGCCAAGAATCCTCCTTAATTGAATATGTCTTGGACGTCACCAGAGGTTGGGGAGGAGTAAATGAAAACTTTTCTTTGGGCTTTCAGGAGGTCTGAAATGGGGGAGGGTCTGCAGTGTGCCTCTGTATGAAACTCTGGCTTGGACTATAGCCCTCAATTTGAAACCTCCAGAGTGTGCCTACCGTGATTTAGGAGAACATCCATTTGTTGAAAAGGCAAAATCCCGGGACCATTCCATCCTGTAGGATTTGCCTTTCTATTTTGCGTACAATGAAATGGGTTTAAGGCCTTGTCCTGCCTTGGCAGTCTCTGCACGCATTTTGCAATTTTACGTATCAAGACATGTGGGCACACTTATGTGAATGGCATTGTGTAAAGACGACCCCTGGTTCCTAAACATTGGCTGAATTCAGACAACACAATAGTCAATGGTGGGGTAACAATCAACCTTACAGTTGTTCATCTAAGGGGTACTCCCCACATAACATGGTAATAAATAATCAACTGTGGTGTGGATTAGGATCAGCGCTGAGTTGACTATGGCAGCATTCGGACAACACGATAGTCAATACAACTGACGATTGTTTCCCCCTCCCCAGTTGCTTATTGTATCATCTGAATTCAGCCATTGTGTTCTTCATCCTACTGGCTGCAACACAGGAAGGTACCTCTTTGGACCCTTCTCAAAAATGCAGGGGTGGTGACCAGCCACAAAACCATTAGGCTGGAAGCCAAAATCAAACAATGGATAGTGGCACCCGTTGTGTTCCCAACGTTTTATGATGGGAGCCTTTATCAGGGTGAAAACTCTTAAAGGCTTTTCAGGAGGGCCCCTTCTCCCTTTCCTCATCCCCTTCCAGCCACAGGTTAGCCTCGTCATTACTACTGCAACTCCTCACATTTATCAAGAGGAACATCTGAAGCATAAACGAGACTAGCCAGAGCAGAGTCAGCCTGTACGCTAAATTAAATCCTAATTGTCCTTTTCTAAACCAGCCTAGCTTGAGGATGGAGGAACTGCAACAACTTGGCCATGACAAGTCAGGGACCACTTTACCTGGAAAGGTATAAATATTTATTTATTTATTTTATTACATTTGTATACCGCCCCATAACCGAAGCTCTCTGGGCAGTTTGCATAAGATTAAAACAATTAAAAACAATATACAAAAATTAAAACAGCAAAAACATACAATATACACACAATATACACATACATTGAAAACCACTGTAATAACTTTAAAAAGCTATAAACCTAAAATCAAAACAAACCCAGGCTCATCAGATATTGCTAAATGCCTGAGAGAAGAGGACAGTCTTGACCTGGCACTGAAAAGATAACTATGTTGGCGCCAGGCGGGCCTCGTCAGGGAGATCGTTCCACAATTGGGGGGGCCACCACAGAGAAGGCCCTCTCCCTTCTCCCTTTCCTCATCCTCTTCCAGCCACAGGTTAGCCTCGTCATCAGTACTGCAACTCCTCACTCACGTTTATCAAGAGGAACATCTGAAGCATAAACAAGGGACTTGGCAGAGCAGAGCCGGTCTGTGCGCTCAATTAAATCCTTATTGCCCTTTTCTAAACCAGCCTAGCTTGAGGGTGGAAGAACTACAACAACTTGGCCATGACAAGAGAGGGGCCACTTCACCTGGAAAGGTATAAATAGAGAAAGGAGCTACGAGCAGCCAGCAGAAGCTGGAAGAGCAGACCAGTCCCTAGGACCAGTTGTGAGCCTTTGGGTCCTTCACGATGCGGTCGACAGTCCTTGCCATTTACCTCCTGTGCTTTCTCTGCTTGTCTGCAGGTGATTCGGAAGACCCTGTCCCAGAACCAGAGTGTTGTGAAAACCCAGACGATCCATGCTACTTCACGAACTGCCCGAGGGGAGGAAAGAGAGAGATTGTTGATGAAGTGGGTTTACCTTGTGTTTCTTTGAGTGTGTGTCAAAATCTAAAAATGGCCGTAGCTTATCACCAGACCAGCTATGCCTGACCCATGTGGGGAAGGGAGATCAACGGGCTCTCTATACACCCTGTAAACCCCGTGGTAGTTGCGCAGTGCTGCTGCTTCATTCATACCATGCAGCCGCCGACTCACAGCCACCTTCTGGCGAAACTGTGCTTTAAGAAAGTAGCCTGCTTACTGAGGCTTTTCCTTTTGCTACGAGGTCACCGCCTTCTTCCCACCATCTGTCTGTGGTGACCTCACTTTGCACTGAGGTTCTGGGGCGGGGGGCATTCCAGGATTGGATGAAGGCCCACCGTAGGCCAGGGGGGACATGTAGGAAGGCCGGGCAAGGGGCAGGCAGAGGGCCCAGTGAACTTGATGTCCACCGCCACTGCCTGGAAAGCCTGCACTCGCTCTTTCAGTGGAGATTTGCCGCTCCCACCCCAGAGCTAGGATGCTGCAAGTTTTCAATGAACGAGCGGCAAAGCAACACCGCCAAGGCACATCCCTGGCCAAATAGAGTGACCAGTTCCTGTTTGCCCTTCCCTTCCAAGGCCCTTTCCTCTGCCACCATATGGAATTCTTTATTTTCCTTGGCTGGTTCCATCAAACAGTCTAAAGTAGGCTGACCATATGAAAAGGAGGACAGGGTTCATGTAACTTTAACAGTTGTAGAGAAAAGGGAATTTCAGCCAGTGTCATTTGCATGCAGTTAGTTCCTGGTGAAATCCCCTCTTCATCCCAACAGTTAAAGTTGCAGGGGCCCTGCCTTCTTTTGTATATGGTCACTCTAGTATAGTGCCTGCACCTTTAACAGTTGTGATGAAGAGGGAATTTCACCAGGAACGAATTGCATACAAATGACACTGGCTGAAATTCCCTTTTCTCTACAACTGTTAAAGTTATATGAGCCCTGTCCTCCTTTTCAGATGGTCAGCCCAGTCTAAAGGCTGCCTGAATCTCTAGCAAACCCTCTTTGGTCATGTGGGTTTTGGCTTCCAGGCGTAGGGGAGGGGGGTAATCCAAGAAGGAAAGAGACCTCACAGTTCAAACAACAAAAACTTAGTCCTTGACTGAAAAACGTATTTTTACTAGGAAACAGACTCCATCAACTTAAAGTCACGGCACAGCACAAACACAGAAGAACATAAGAAGGGGAGGAGCCCAAGCCGCTGTGGCTGGAGAGAGGAGGGGGAGGACTGCGAGCCACCGCCACCACACGGGGGCAGAGGGTAGGAACATTAGCCAACGCCACAAAGCAGGGAAGGGAGAGAGAAGAGGACCATAAGCCTCTTCCCTTTCCCACCACCTCTTCCCCCTTCCCGCCTGTTTGCAGTCACCACCCACCTTCATCTCAGTACCTCACTTTGAGGGGTCCTTCACAAGAGTGAGGCGTTGATGGGGAGATGGACTTGGATGGTAGCATGGGTGTCTCCAGGGCCACCTCCCCACTGACGGCTCACTCTGAGGAAGAACCCCTCAAGAGCCAGGGGAGGATCAGCTGCTCCAGCCCACCCTATGCATCACTCTGAGCAAGGCATTGGTGGTCGGTGCTCAGTGCTCAGGAAGCTACCAGGGCACTCCCTTGATGTGGCCTTCAGGGCAGCAGAGGATCAGGGCCCGCTTACGGCTTACTCAGAGTCAGGTATAGGGTGGGTAGTAGTGGCTGCTGCTCTGGAGAGCCACAGCGGTGGCAACCACTGCCTTTCGAGATCTGCCACCCAAGATGTAGGATTCACCCAAACTCATGGGAGGACCAGCCCTGCATACCAGACTGGGCCCTTCTGTTTTTTCACCTTCATATAAAACTTTGGAGCCTGACATCCCTTTATTTCCTGAATCCTTGTGGCGTTCAGTTATTCTGTTCCTGTTTCGTATTCAGTAGAAATTCTTGCCTAGCTTCGTGACTGGAGTTGTCTTCTGAGAGCCCTTTTATGACCCTCGTCAATGAGCAGAACGCTTCCCATGAGCCTTGGAATCCATCCTCTTGTTGCAGTGGAGTCCCACTCAAGGCATTGTGTTTCTCCTCTAGGAGGAGGCTTCGATTGCCAGAGGTGGAGGTAGAGAATGGAAGTAGCTCTCCTACCTCCGTGTCCTGCCTGAAGAAGGCCCCATGTCATGGGTAGGTATTCAATCATCACATGTGTGGAAGTCCACAATGCGCAGGTGTTGACAATACCTTTGCTTGTTTCTTTGATTCCTCCCAAAAAGCGAATTGGCCTTATGAAAAATTACCAAAATCTATACTAGGGCAATACCTTATGCTGCCTCCCCCACCGTCCCCTGTGTTATAACTAAATCACAACATTCCAAGACAGATGCAGGAATTACTGAATAAAGTTTATGATTTTCATGTAAAAGCCAGACTTTACTATTGAAACAGAAGAGTGAATGGAGGAATGACTGATAGCTGAGGCTACAATGGAATGGTGGGTGGGGTGAGTGACCGTTTTGGAGAATGTCAGGTAGAAGGAGAACAAAGACAGCTAGTGAGTTAGGATTGAGAGATAGTGACTTGGGTTTGTGGGTTCTGTTGCAAGCTGAATTTGGAAGATTTCTGCTTAATTATAGGCTCTTGTCACCTTGTATAAGGTAAATTGTGCTGTTAATTTTGTAATTTTGGAATTTTAAGGGGCGGGGGAATCAATTTTTTTTTTTTGTATCCTTGATATTTGTCCTAATTATATTCTTGTAGAGCTAATATTTTGAACTATTATGTTGAAATACTGATTGAGGATTACCTTGAGAAATTAAAGTTAAGAATACCCTACACAAAGGACTTCCAAAATATTTGGCGCTTGGAAATACAGAACCACGTAGGACTGGGCTTCAAGCAAGAGATCTCTATTTTTGTTGTTGTTTGGACATAGAAGGGCAAATTGTGGTATGGTGGGGTTTTTTTGTAAATTAATGTTTACTAAAGACATATTTTGTTCAAGTTATATTTTTGTTGTAATTAAGCCCCATAGAACCCACATGAGTGTATGTTATACTGGGACTGCCTTGGCCCATGCTTCTTCCCCATCAAGTGCTTCATCAGGAGCCTGTACTGAAGGGCCAGGGCCAGGCCGGGCACTTGTTCCCCTTCGTTGGGCCTGTTTCTGGGCATGCACAGAGTTCCTCTCCTTCCTCTCTCTTAAGGGCAAAGGCCACGTGTGCTTCCCCAGATTAAGAAAACAGTGATATCAGGATGGGGAGGGGGGCTTTGATAGGGTGACCATATTTTGGAAACCAAAAAGGAGGACAACATGGCCGCCCCAAGGGGACATGCCCACCAACCTGGCCATCCCCCAGGTGGGTGTGCCCACCAACATGTCCAGCCCCCAAGGGGGCGTGCCCACCCAAACATGGCCTTGGTCACATGTCTGATTTCACATACAATTAAGACAAACCTGTTCTACACAACATCTTCATGTCAAAATCACTAAAATAAAGAACAAGTGAGACATTCAATGTATCTGAAATTAACTTTGCTCGCTCCTACTTTTGTAGCTTTTGTTGTACTTTGAAACTTTTGCTATGCTCTGTGTGATACAGTTTCCCCTTCCCTCAAATATCTTTTCTGACTGCAAATTCTTCACTGGATGACCGTAGTTCCAACTTTCCTTACATTTAACACTCTTTCCCCATCACTTTTCTCATATCCATACCCACAGATTAGTACAACAAACTAGCAACCTAGCATGCAGGAAGAGTATAAAATATGATTACCCTTCAAACATTAGCCATGGAACAAAATGGACAAAAGGCTTGTTGCAGTCACTTCTCACCTCTTAGCTTGTTTCAACTTCTGGTTTATTAGTGAGAAACTAATCTAAAAATGTTTCATTATATCTCTGGTTCATTAGCCATGTAAACAAGACCATGGTCAGTAGCAATACAAAGATAGGCCAGAACGGATGCCCATTATCACAGTGCTAGACAAGGATCTTTCCCTCCTTTTATCCAAGTATATCCTGAATTTACACTGCCTCAGTGTGCAGAGAACACGCAACCAGCAGGTGCTCTCCAGAAAGATGCTTTCAGAGCCTAGGAGATCCAGACACACTCAAACAAGCCAAGCCATGCTATGCTGGGACAGAACAATTCTGGGACAAGGCAATACTTTGCAAGCGACCAGACACAACAGTCATACATATAAAAGAAAAACACAACTACCTCATTGACATAGCAATACCTAATGACAAAAATGTTGCAGAAAAGGTTTTAGGAAATCTTGCTCATATTGGCATAGGTTGAGATATTTTGCTGGTCAGAATTTTTATCAGTAGAACTCCAATGAAAATACCTTAATGGAAATGTCTTTAGGACTTTTAACAATTTTACTTTGGGCTTTCAGATTTCAGAAACTTCAGGTGGACGATATGAAATAACTAGCAATTACAGGAGAAGAGAAAAACCCTTCTCCACCCCCACCCCACTCCAACATGCCCATTGGCACAAGAGCTAATAGTTAGATCCAAAAGATCAGTGAATTAATTGGAAAATTCATTAATAGTCTGACGTGGGTTTTGAGAATTAATTGAGGAAATATATAGAAGATACAATATATAATGTGGATCTAGACCCCAGCTAGATATGATCTTATGAAGATTAATAAACTGAGGAAGAATGTGACTTTTTAAAAAAACTTAGAACTCTATGTACTGGGTGCCCCAAAAGTAGGTATACAGTTGTTTAGAATGTTGATGGGAGGTGTGAATACTATACTGTATACCTACTTTTGGGCCACTTGGTATTTCAGCCTTCCCCAATCCAATCCTCTCCAAATATCTTTGACTATGACTTCTATCTGGTCATGCTGACTGGGCATTGGGAGTTTTATCCAACACATCTGGAGAGAACCAGCTATGGGGGAGGATACTATATTTAACAAGAACTGTCTGTTTCGCTGCAGTTGCTCAAAGAGTAAAACAAATGCCAGCACTAGTAAATATCACAGAAATGAGGTAAAAACACTATGGCCAGTTACAATCATCCTTCAAAAGAGAAGGATAATAACTTATGTTATCATGATGTTTAAAAGACCCATTGAAATTGCATCCATTTACTTTGCCTTTCACACAGCCATGAGCTGTCTTGAAATAAACCTCTAATATGATACTATTGCAGTTCAAATATTCTTTTTCTAAATTGATTCACGATTTATTCAAAGAGGAAGTGGTAAATAAATATTGCTAATAAGTCAATTCATACATAAATATATTACAATGTTCTCCTCCAACGAAGCAATCAAAGAAAAGCAAACAGGTGAGGTAACCAGACCAAGGGACTGCTTTGAAGCCAGTTTTCTGTTCCAGCAAAACACCTGTTTTCCAGAAAGCTAAACCAATTTCCTCAAATAATCTCAAAATATATTCTTAGAAAATTAATTCACTCAAATGTGTTTCCCGTTGTTATACGTTTTTCACACCGTAAATAGGAATATCAACTCCATACCATCCGCCCTGACTTACACACACAAAACTACACCCCCCCCACACACACACACACAGAAACACACAAAGTCCCTCAGGATCAACCACCCAGGCCAAGAAAAGCCCAGGATCAGTCAGGGGAAGGGCTGGAAGTCACATTTTGGATGCGCTGAAACGCGACTTCCAGCCTCTCTCCCAGGGCCATCCGAGGCTGGTACCTACCCTGCGCAACGGCGCAAGCAAGGAAAGCCCCGGATCGGCCTGGGGGAGAGGCTGGAAGTTGCGTTTTGGACGCGCTGATCCGGGGCTTTTCTTGGCCTGCATTGTCGCGCCAGGCAAGTACAATCCCGGGATGGCCCCTGGAAAGGCGGCAATTCCCGGACTTTGGCGGAAATACGTTGATTTCCCACCCGGATGCCATTTTGGTGCCCCGTTTCTGGACCTTTCCGTATATATTGATTTTATTTATTTTTTTGCTGGAAGCAAAATAAAAAATGGTGTGGGCGGAAGGGAGTTAGAAGAAGAAAGAGGGGGAGACTGAGAGGGGGCAGAATTGCCTAATGCAATCACGAGAGAGGGGCAGCAGCAGAGATGCAGAGCCATTTTTGCTAAGCGACGTGTTCCCTATGGGTAAAAAAAATTGGAGGTTTTCCTTAAAAGGAGCTACGGGGTATAGTCTGCCACTGAAAGGGTTACCTGGGCACAATAGCATCTAGTAAGGAGACTTTTTCTTTTACCGACTGGCTCAGTCACTTGGCTCTCCCAGCAGATAGTAGCCCTAACTGCAGCAGGCAGGCAGCCTGAGGAGATCAACCATGCCTTTTTCTGCTGCTGCTGCTCCTCCTCCTCTGCACAGGCTCAATAACTGAGTCATGGGGAGTGACTCAGCAGAGCCTGTGCAGGAGCAGCAATGTCCTGGAAAAGGCACGCACACCTTTTTCTCTTCTGCCGCAGCTATTCTGCTCAAGGCGCCATTTTGGAAATCGGCCAGCCAGACTGGGAATCCGGCTGGGACATTTCAGAATGCCCTGGAATCTGGGACATTCCCGGTTTTTCGGGATGTATGGCAACTCTACATCTCCTGGTACCCCTGCTCTCAGGTGAGATAGAGATCATGGACAAGGAAAAGGCCTTCTCTGTGACAGACTAGATAAACTGTCTATATGCGCTAAAAGCCCTGGGGTGGCTGTGCGGCAGCCACCTCACAGCCATCGCGGAGCTTTCATGCAAAGCTGCGAAGCAAAAAAGTCAAGAACTTACCTCAACTTTTTTTCTCCAGAGCGAGGCGAGCACAGTGTATCCACCGTCTATCCTCGCTCTGGAGTTGCGACGGAGGCATGGCCAGGAGGATGGCGACCCCTGATTGATTGTCGTCTGTCCGGCCAGGGGCCAAGAGGCAGGTCTGGCCGCCGGAAACCCCGTGCTTTCACTGCTGCATCGGGATTGGCCGCTGACACCTGAAGGAGCTATAGCAACAGGTTTTGCTTATAGCTGCGGCAACCCACCGCTGTATACACAGCCCCACAGTCTCCCTAGAAATGCCAAGGAGAAGACAGTCCTCGGGAGAGGAGTAAGTAAATACAGGCAGTTGATTTGATCAAATGCCTATGTATTCTTTTTTTTAACTTTCAGCTATTTCTTCTACCTGCAGAGGAGAACTCACTCTTTCCTGATAACCTTCAATGAATTCTGGAATCTGCAATTTATCCAAGGATGATTTCGAGGAATAATAATAATAAAAAAGTCGTCTTTAAATTCCATGAAACTGTTAACATATCTCCGCTGCTTCTGAATCAATAGCCTTACCTTCTCCTCCGATTGCTGTGTTTTGCCTTAAACCGTACGCTAATAATCTGCCAGACCATGGTTAGTACATCTGATCGCACATTCCAACTTTTGTGCAAGAAACAATGCTAATTTTCATGGCACTTTTGTGAGCTCTTGAAAATTCATCGCATGCAGGGCCTTACTATACTTGAGTCCCTATCCTTCCTTAATGATGGTTTTGAAATTCTTTTCCTCTTCTTTCTTTCTTTCTTTCTTTCTTTCTTTCTTTCTTTCTTTTTACTTTGAAAGCTTTTTACAGAAGGAAGTTAGGGCCCTCTTAGCCTACCAGCATAGTTACGAATGACGAACTGAGTTCCCCAAGTAGCTAAACAAGCCTCATCCATACACAGGAAGGGGATATGAAAGGGGAACAAGCCCAGCAGGTCCAACGGGGATAGGACAAAATTGTCTCCAAGCCACGGGAAACCATGTTCAAACAGAGGAAAGAGGCATCCATTTGGCCAGTACAAACAGAATGCTGGATCATAGAGACCTTTGGCTGGTCCAGCAGGGCTCTTCTCATGTTCTCCTGTTGCTCTTCTTCCTGCTGCTGATTAAAATCACTCCTCTCTGGTAAAATCCTGTTTCGTTCCTCAGGGAGAATCCCCCTTTCAGGCAACTTGTACCGTTTCGTAATCTGTCCCTATTTCGTGTGGGCTCAGTAGTATTTCATAAGCACGGTAATGGTTTTCTCACCATGCGTACCGATCGCTCGCGTGTATCAAATCGGTTCCGTTCTCGTAGACAGATCACTACCAGGTCACTGCTAGTAGCCGTGTAAACCTACCAAACCGTTTCAAGCCTGAGAGTTTTCTCCATACATATCTGCATTTCTTGTAAGAAGGACCAAAATGTACTACATTGAAATGTTTCAGCCCCCAAGCTCGATGTTTATCATTTGGGGACCCTCTTTGATGTTATTTGCTGCCCCTCTTTGCTGTGGGACCTTTCCCCCCTTTTAGACTGCATCAACGTCTCCATGGCGATGCGATCCATTGTAGAACAACAAACTTTGAAGGGATCGGAGGAACCCTCTATGAACCAGGACTGTGAGGGAGACAGGGCTCCCATAGGGACCCTTCCTGAAAACACACCCTAGGATACTATTCCATCCAAAGGAACTTACAGAATCAGGGGACTGAGACCTCCATCACACCTAATAATCCCCACCTGGTTTGCCTCCGTGTTTTTTTACCTCTGAGGCAGAAGCGCGTCAAGCTTATGATCCCTTTCACCTGAAGAGCTGCTCTTTCGCTCCTTTGCTCTTCCACTCCCCTCCCCTCCTCTTTCTCCCTCCAGTCAGGTCCTGTCAGATGAGCACGTCAAGCAGACCACCTTTTTTGATGACAAAAATGGAGCGAACCTTTAGTCTGGCTCTTTGGGGGCATCGAGGGAGTACAATCCTATCTCTGTGGAGATTCACCCGTTGTATGATTTTAAAAAACACTTTGAGTCTGGGATGCAAGGTTTGGGTTTTATATTGAAGCTTGGAGCCGGCTGCTGGGAGAGATCGCTTTTCCCTGCCAGGGCCTGATGCAATCCATTCAAGCCCCCAGTTCCTTTAAAACACAATGGAGGCTTAGGGCGCATTAAATGTGCTTAGGGAAAATAATCCAGACTTTTAATGTTCTGGGAAAGGCTGGGGAAGAGGCAGGGTGTCAGCAGGACAGGCATGGCGTCATGTGAGTACCGTGCTGCAAATCCGCACACCAGGCACGGCAAGTATGCACTAAATCGCTGGTGCGATGGTGCTCTGAATGTTACCCAATTGAACTCAACCTTTGACTTTGGACACCAGTCAACTTCAAACCTGTAAATGGCAAGATACATTTGAGCACACATGTAGGGCACAAACGCATACGAATGTGTATATGTAGCAAAATAAAGTCTTTTAATCAACATCCTGGAGTTTTACAAGTGCAGAAAGAAAACTTCTCACAGGTCTTCTTCCCAACTGGACAACAGTACATTTGTTAATGTTTACATGCTGGGAGTTTGAGGAACAACTGCTACAGCGTTCGTAAGAATTTCATAATGGTCTGGGCACGTCACTTCTACAAGCAGAACAGATTAAGCTGAAGAGCGGTGGGCCATCGGCTTCAATGCAAAACATTTCGGAGAACGTGAAAAGCAGCGTCATTTTTTCTTCTGAAGTTGTCTTGCAAGCATGTCAGCCTGTTAAAATAAAAGCAATGACACGTTGCCAATACGCAATAGCCTTTTTTCCAGAAGGAAGTATAATCTACTGAACTCCAAAATGCATTATCTAGCTGGCGGTATTTGTCTTACTGGAAAACCTCCAGATGTGTTGTTTACCGCAACCCTGTTCATCCCCAGCTATGGATGATTGCAGTGCAAGACACCTGGAGTGTGCTGGTTTGGGGAAGGCTGAAGTAGATGGCTCATTTGCTTTAGAAAAGACCTGCTCCTGGTGGAAAGGAAAGGTGCTAGAACTGGTTTGCAGATTTGGATCAACACAGGTGCCGGAACGTTTGGCCCCTCCTTCAGGGCGTGGTTATGGGGGCTGTCATGATGAGTGACCGTGCTTCAAAATTTGCCAGTATACCACTGGCTATTGGACATAATAGCTGAAGGGAAATGCAATTTTTAAACTTCCTAGACTGTCCTCTGATCTGTGCTGACCTCCCTTCCCATGGTAGACTGATCCTCTTAGGGTTGCTGACCTCACTTTCTTTCTTTCTTTCTTTCTTTCTTTCTTTCTTTAATTAATTACATTTGTATACCGTCCCATAGCCAAAGCTCTCTGGGCGGTTTACATAGGATTAAAACAATTAAAAACAATATACAAAAATTAAAACAGCAAAAACATACAACATACACACAATCTGTACATTTAAAACCACTACAACAACCTATTTCCTTCTTCTACATGCCCTTGCCTTTCAGAGAAGAGACATTTCTTTGGGTCTCCCTCCATCTTGGGTTGGGGACCCTCCTATCCAACATGTATTTCCTGCAATAAAATGCAAACTTCCTTATTTCTTTGACCAAGAGTCTCCAGTGTGATTTATCCAGGGTAAAGTGTACTCCTTCATCCACCATTCCACACAGCTCAGCCTCATCAGGAACTTGCGGTTCTGCTAACAGCTTGTGAGTTTCACAGAAATGCACTTTCCATATTTACATAAGTTGATGTCCTTGGGTAGGATCCAACTGCCGGTTCCCAGCATGTGCGCAGCTGGCCATACTAGTGGCAGCAGCGATATAGTGGCCAGAACCGTGGCCTGCCACTTCCACAAACTTGCATTTCCAGCAGGCCTACTTGGTTAAATTTTAAGAGTTTTGCTGGTATTTTAATAAAGTATTAGTTTTTTATATATTTTTAATCCGTCTTATGTATTTTATGTCATTTGCTTTTGGTGTTGTTCCCTGCCTCCATCCAGAGGGAGAGGCAGGTCAGAAATTAATTTATTATTATTATTATTATTATTATTATTAGGGGCCATGCCCCCCGAAATGCTACATCACTGCCGCTGTAATGGCTGTCTTTGCAGGTGCTGGGAACCGGTGGTGATGTCCGCCAGCATTAGGGCACCACTGGATCCTACCAATTGTCCTGAATCCAGAGGGGAAAGTAGTGAGTTCAGAGAGGCTCTGAACTTTTATGGTAGCTCCGTTGCTTACCAGGAGACTCTTCACGATTTTATCTCTTGGGATCTTCAAGTAAGTGCAGTCTTCCCCATCACACAGTTTGATATCTTCGGAGACCTGAATTGAGAGGGGAGAGAGGAAAGTGGGTTTGTGTGGCTCAGCAGGGTTAGACCAATGGTATTGGCATAAAGACAGCACCAGCGTACCTCTGGACTGTGCAGTGAATCCACCTCTCTCTTCCCACCAGGGTACCAACCATGGGACCAGTGCTGAGCTTTGGACAGATGGATGCTGACTGAGAGCACTATGCAGAAGAAAAGCAGGACAGACATTTGGCATGCCATGGTGTTGTCTAGAGCCCCAATGTCTCAGTGAAATCTAGAAGGAAGGAAGGAAGGAAGGAAGGAAGGAAGGAAGGAAGGAAGGAAGGAGAGAATTAGAATGCTCTGCAAGGATAGGAATCCTCTATACTAGAGTGACCATATACAAAAGAAGGCAGGGCCCCTGCAATTTTAACAGTTGTGATGAAGAGGGAATTTCACCAGGAACTAATTGCATACAAATGACACTGGCTGAAATTCCCTTTTCTCTACAACTGTTAAAGTTACATGAGCCCTGACCTGGATTTTATCTGGTCACCCTACACAAAGGATTGCTCCACATTGTGGTAAAGGCGGTTTGCACATGGTGACATGAGTGCCATTTTGGAGCTGAAGAAGAAGGATCTGGTAAGTGGCACTGATATAAAGCCGTGCATTGACTGTGATCATAAATGCGCGACGTGAATAAATGGGAAGGCAACCAGGCCACAATCCCCAAGGGAAATCAGTGGCGCTCAAGCAAGCCGCTTGATTCACACTGATCTGCATGGTCCCATTCAGCCCCCCTCAGCTGGAGGGAGCAGATACTGTCTTTTATAGATGATGGTCAGGGATGATGGGAGTTATAGGCCAGAAACATTTGGAGGACCAGAATTTCCCTGCCCTTGTTCTAAAGCTTGTTTCTGATGTTGCTGACTCCTCCATGGGAAATCTATTAACTTTTATTCTAGCCTTCCTAGTGCCCTCCAGATGCATTGGACTACAACTCCCATGATCCCCATGATCCCCAGCCAGCATAGCCAATATTCCAACACGTCTGCAAGGCACCAGGTTAGGGAAGGCTGATGTAGTCAAAATAGCACATCCTGTAGGCCTCATACATGTAACTCATATTTATCAACTGTTGGTCTTGCTTCTCTCTTTCTCTTCCCTACTACCTCTTGTTCTAGACTTCAGTTATAATCTCCTCAGGGCTGTGACCCAAAATTTTGGCTTATGTCTGCTGATATAATGATCTAAAAGATGAACAAAGCAATAACAACCTTTTAAGTGCCAGCGAAACACTTAAGAGCGCGTGAATTGGGAATCCAATGCTGACATCAACAGTTGCAGCTACAAAACAGCATCCCCCTTTTTCAAATTATTATTATTATTATTATTATTATTATTATTATTATTAATTACACTTATATACCGCCCCATAGCCAAAGCTCTTTCCCTCCATGGAGATGCATCTCTGTACAGGAACTTGCAAAGGTTTAAACCTCACTAAGCAGTAGCTGGATATGATTCATGGAGGTGAGAAACGAACTACCAGGTGGTCACGGCAACCCACTGGTACCATAAATTGGCCGCCGATGGCAGATAGCTCAGAAGTTGCCCAAATATTGCCTGACCAAACCTCGTGTGGCAAAATGTGCAGTCAATTGAACGAGTGGCTATGGGAACAAGTTTTATCCATTTCATATTTGTCATGGTCTGGGAAAGCTTCCTAACATGGCCCTGGGGAAGAAGAGTGCCATAAATGAAACATATTTGCAATTAGCATCTTTAGAACACATCCTGTCTCAAGGCAATGTATGCAAAAAAATGCAATAAAGATGTCCAAAAGAAATAGAAAAAGCAATTTTAAAAAAAACACTATAAAAACAAATAACACTTAAAAAACAACAATCACAACTCTTAGAGTAGTGGTACCCCAATTGTGGAATGCACTCCACAAGGGGAATTGCCCGGCATCTAATTTTATTAGTTTTTCCTGGTTGAGGCCCTTTTTATTTACCCCAGCTTTTAAGAGATTCTTGGTATTTAAGCTGCTGCTATTGCATTTACAGTTACTACGTTTTATGTGGAATTTTTACTGGCTGCTTTATTTTATTTTTATTATATTGTGAGCCACCTCGAATATTCTTTGATATATAAGGCAGGAAAGAAATGGTTAATGTAACAACAACCCTATGAAATAAGTATAAAAAGGTTTAGAGTTAGATCAGTAGAGATATTTGCACTTAACATCTTCATAACACATCCCCTAAAAGAACATATTGCCCAATTGAACACTCAACTTGGAAGGAACGAGATCATACAAGTTGCTTGCAGGACATGGATTCTAAGAGAAGCTTCATAAAAGTTTACTCACCTTGACTGGGCTGCTTGGCTCCTCTCCCTCTGTCCTGAAATTCCACTGATGCTGTGAGTATTTATACTATCCCGTATGGGCGTCTTCAGCGCAAGCAACTGGTGTCCCAATGGGGAGGGGCTGCATGTTGACGTTTGCATAGTGGCAACCTGAAGGCAAGATGCATCGAAGCCTCCCTCCCATCAGGTCGATGCTCTGCTAATACTCTTTTGGCAAGCTGCTGTCTAACCCTTTTCCTGGCAATTAAACTTGGCTATTCTTTTCAGGAAAGAAACTACAGTCTCATCAACTATACAAAGCCCCTGCTGCGTTTTGAAAAGGGCTTGTAATTGGAAAGGTGGGACACCTATCCCAGATGGTGCCTCATCTTTAGCGCTACCAACTCAGCTTGATCCATTACGTTTCTATTATTAAATGCCCACGAAAGGGTGGGAATGCGTAAGGCTCGCTATCGTTCACCTCAGCGCACAGCTACAGAGGACAATCTTTGTTCAGTCCCTTCAGGTGAGGCAATTTAGTTGCTAGGCATGAAAATAGGTGTGAGGGGAGCAAGAAGATTGGTGTAATGGTGGTGGCTGCTACTGTCACGAACAAAGCACAGATGCCTTCCTACAGGCAGGGAGATCAGTGCTATGACCTGCGTGCAGTTCCTAGGGGGGATGGGGATTCAGGGTATATAATCTCACAACATTACAAGTTCCCCAAATTTTCTGCTTTTTAATAATTGAATGAATGAGTGAAGAAATGATCATATTATTAGTAGCCCTATAGGAAATCGTGCTCAGGGTAAATTAAAGTGCGCAGATTTCAGGCTTGTGGAATCCGCTTTGTTTTTTTTTTACTCAAAGCCAGAGGTCCACCAACCAGAGCCAGGCGCATCGTTATGTTGTTGTTGCTGCTATTATTATTATTATTATTATTATTATTATTATTATTAGCCTTTCTCCAAATAAGACGCAAAGTGGCTTACAATACAATGATGAAAACACACAAAAAAATAATATAACACCTAAAACATCCGTCGCTCCAGATGACAGCTCAGATTGATGCGACGGCCAGGAGTGCCTACTATCAGCTTCGGCTGATACACCAGCTGCGCCCCTTCCTAGAGTTGGAAGACCTAAAGACGGTAGTGCACGCGCTGGTAACTTCAAGGCTCGACTTCTGCAATGCGCTGTACATAGGGCTACCTTTGTGCCTAGTCCGGAAACTTCAACTTGTTCAAAATATGGCAGCCAGGTTGGTCACCGGTACACCTAGGGGTGATCACATTACACCAGGTTTAAAATCGCTTCATTGGCTGCCAATTAGTTTCCGGGCGAAGTAGAAAGTGTTGGTTATTACCTTTAAAGCCCTACATGGTTTGGGTCCAGGGTACCTGTGGGATCGCCTTCTCCCGTACAATCCGCCCCGCACACTTAGGTCCTCTGGGAAGAACTTACTCAAGCCAGCCAGAACTAGGCTGGCGAGTGTTACCCAGAGGACCTTTTCTTCCATCGCTCCCAGACTGTGGAATGGTCTGTCGGAGGAGGTTAGACAAATTGACAGTCTTCATGAATTTAAGAGAGTCATGAAGACTGTCCTCTTCCGACAGGCCTATCCAGATGAATTTTAGGATATTTTTAATGTTGTGTTGTTCTCTTGTTTTTAAAATTTTTAACTGTTGTGAATTTTTGTGTTTATATTGTTGTTGTTCCCCGCCTCGATCCGGAGGGAGAGGCGGGTTACAAATAAATATTATTATTATTATTATTATTATTATTATTATTTACAGGCCATAACCAAAACAATTGATGCATTAAAACTTCCTGACTGTTAGAACAATACAACAATACAATACAATACAATACAATACAATACTTTATTACGGTTAAAAAACCAGCATAGCAAAGAAAACAACTCATACATATAAAAATATACTGGCTTCATTTTGAGGCAATCAGGGTTCGATAGTGTTAATATATCCCTACGCCGACGAATGGCTGCTGCACAAAATCTAGTGATTTTATTTATTTATTTATTTATTGCATTTTTATACCGCCCCATAGCCGAAGCTGTCTGGGCAGTTCACAAAAATTAAAACATGAAATCATTTTAAAAATATAAAACAAGCCACAATCTAAAAACACAAAATAACATACAATATAAAAACACAACCGGAATAAAACCAAGCAGCAGGAATTAATACAAATTAAAATACAAATTTAAAACAGCAAGGATTAAAATTGAGTTAATTTAACTGTTAAAATGCTGGGAGAATAAAAAGGTCTTCACCTGGCGACGAAAAGAGTACAAAGTAGGTGCCAGGCGAACCTTTCTGGGGAGCTCATTCCACAGCCGGGGTGCCACAGCGAAGAAAGCCCTCCTCCTAGTGGCCACCTGCCTCACTTCCTTTGGCAGGGGCTCACGGAGAAGGACCCCTGTAGATGATCTTAGGGTCCAGGCAGGTACATATGGGTAGGCTGACCAGACCCCCCGGGGTTTCCCGGTCCTAAACGGGAAAAATGGGCCAAACCAGGCCGACCGGGCCCCAGGGGGCAACCTCCGGGAAACAGCTCGTTCTCCTCCCGCGAGGAGGGGGGGCGGTGGCGCGAGGCACTTACCTGCTGGGGCGTCTGCTTCCCTCCAGTGCTCGGAATCTACTGAGAAACAGGCTTCGCGGCCTGTCCCTCAGTAGCGCGCCAGGTGATGATGTCACCCGGGCAGCGCGGGGCGGGGGGGCTGCGCGGGGGGGGGTTGTTTGGGGTGGGTGGGGTGGCGGGGGGGGGGGTCCGGGATTTTGATCCTCAAAATCTGGTCACCCTACATATGGGAGGAGGCGTTCCTTTAGATAACCTGGCCCCAAGCCGTTTAGGGCTTTAAATGTTAGTACCAGCACTTTGAATTGGGCTTTAGATGTAAATGCAGGTTGCTTACCTGTAACTGTAGTTCTTCGAGTGGTCATCTGTGCAGTCACACATATGGGCTCGCACCGGCGCCGAGCCCCATTCGGGAAACTTCCATAGCTAGCCTAGCGTTTTTGGCGGGAAGCCCTCCCCCCACCATCTCACCGCGCATGCTCCGGGTTCCCGCCTACCTCAGTTCCCTGAGACCGCTTTGGCCTCGCAACCAAGGTAACATTTATAGGAGCATACCGGCATAGAAAACCTTCTGCACAACAACAGCGTTGCAGAGAGGGGATGGTGGGCGGGTTGTGTGACTACACAGATGACCACTCGAAGAACTACAGTTACAGGTAAGCAACCTGCATTTCTTCTTCGTGGTCTCTGTGCATCACACATATGGGTGATTGATCAGCAGTACTTACCGGAGGAGGGTGTGCACGCTGGAAGTTAATGGCAGATGGATGAGAGGACAGCTCTCCCGAAGGATGCGTCCTTAACCGCCCTCGTGTCCAGCCTGTAGTGCTTCACAAACGTTGAAGCATTCGACCACGTCGCAGCTCTGCAAATGTCCGGGATTAAGGAACCATGGGATAGAGCAGCTGAGGTGGCCTGCTCCCTTGTAGAATGTGCTGAAAACGAATGTGGCGGCACCTTCCCTAGTACCTGGTAGGCCAGTACAATAGCGTCAACAATCCAGTGGGAGAGGCGCTGAGAGGAAACGGCTAACCCCTTCGTCTTTCCCCCGTAACAAACAAACAACTTGTCAGATTTCCTGAACGATGCTGATCTGTCCTTATAAAAAGCTAACGCCCTTCTAACGTCTAGGGTGTGCAATTTGGAACAGAGAGGGTCTGTAGGGGCCTTAAAAAAGGTTGGAAGAACGATATCCTGGTTAACGTGAAACGAGGAGGAAACTTTGGGAACAAATGAAGGGCCAGGCCGTAAAACCACTTTATCCGGAAAAAACTGCGTGTAAGGGGGATGAACCATCAACGCTGCCAGTTCCGAAGCCCGTCTGGCAGATGTGATTGCGACTAGGAATATTGTTTTAAGAGTTAACAAGCGAAGGTGAACCGTAGCCATAGGCTCAAAGGGTTTTCCTGTTAGGGCAGTAAGTACTAATGATAAGCTCCATTGAGGTGTAACGGGTCTTATCTGCGGGAACATATTCCTAAGACCTTTCAGGAACGTTCTGGTAACTGGGTGTGTGAAGATAGAGAACCCATCGATTTTATCATGGTACCTGGAGATAGATGCCAAGTACACTCGGAGTGACGACAACTTCAACCCTGTTGAGTGAAGTGAATACATAAAGTATATTATTCCGGATATGGAGCCCTTGCACGGACTAAATCCCTTTTGATTGGCAAATTCTTGGAACCGCTTCCATTTTCTTGCATACAAAGCCCTAGTAGAGGGCTTAATAGAAGCCTCAAAGATAGCCTTTAAGCCTGGTGGTAGTGTGAGTGACTGCCAGCTGGTCGAATCCTCCATGCTGTGAGCTTCAGGGACTGTAAGTCGGGATGTAGAATCATGCCATTGTTCTTGGATAACAGCTGTGGGACCTTTGGGAGATGCCAGAACTGCCCTCGTGCCAGCCGAGATAGTGGGGTGAACCACGGTTGTCGTGGCCACCAGGGGGTCACTACTATGGCATCCATTGAATATCTGCTTGCTCTGGCTACTGTCCGAGCGATCAGTGGGTATGGCGGAAACATATATAGGAAGTCTTTGGACCAATCCCACTGGAATGCATCTCCGAGAGATGCAGGTCCAATCCCCGCCCGAGAACAGTAACTCTGGCAGACTGCGTTGGCAGAGGTTGCAAACAGGTCTACGTCGGGGAAGCCCCATTTTTTGAACAAAACGGACACAATGTCCCTGGCCAGCTCCCACTCGTGGGTGTCGGAGAACTCTCGGCTGAGGGTGTCTGCCTTCCCGTTGTCTGTACCCGCAATGTGTAACGCGGAGAGGTAGACGCGTTGACGTATGGCCCAATGGAAAATGTCTAGTGTCAGGTTGAGGAGACGGGAGGAGCGCGTCCCTCCCTCCTTGTTTATATACCAAACTACAGCGGTATTGTCGGAGAGTAATTGAACATGGTGACCTTGTAGCTTGGGGAGAAATGCATGGAGTGCCCGTTTTACTGCTAATAGTTCTAGAACATTGATGTGTAGAGCCCTCTCCGAGCGCGACCACCTTCCTTGCATTTTTAGGTCGTCGACGTGAGCCCCCCAGCCGTCTAGAGAGGCATCGGTCGTGAGGACGCGAGAAGGTTCTCGTTGACAAAAGGGTATGCCCTGGGACAGATGATTCATGACCGACCACCATTCCAGAGACGGGGCGACGGCCGCTGTAAGGGTAAGTATTGTCCTGTGAGGGTTCTGCTCTGGATAGTAACCAGGATATCGTAACTGTAGTTCTTCGAGTGGTCATCTGTGCAGTCACACAACCCGCCCACCATCCCCTCTCTGCAACGCTGTTGTTGTGCAGAAGGTTTTCTATGCTGGTATGCTCCTATAAATGTTACCTT
Source organism: Anniella stebbinsi (assembly GCA_029215795.1). Lineage (NCBI taxonomy): Eukaryota > Metazoa > Chordata > Lepidosauria > Squamata > Anniellidae > Anniella > Anniella stebbinsi. The sequence goes on along the minus strand of JARDYH010000004.1, from coordinate 226,352,573 downwards.
GGTTGCGAGGCCAATGCGGTCTCAGGGAACTGAGGTAGGTGGGAACCCGGAGCATGCGCGGTGAGATGGTGGGGGGAGGGGTTCCCGCCAAAAACGCTAGGCTAGCTATGGAAGTTTCCCGAATGGGGCTCGGCGCCGGCGCGAGCCCATATGTGTGACTGCACAGATGACCACTCGAAGAACTACAGTTACAGGTAAGCAACCTGCATTTGTTTTGATATATCATCATTTTTCAGCGAGTTTTTTTAATGTTTGTGTGGCCAAATTTTCGGCCTGCAAGATCTCCTTTGCAAGATTATTTATGGGTGGATTCATATCTGGGATCGTATACACTCCCTTTATATCTACTGGCCAATCCGTAGGTTGCAACAGTTCCTGTACAGGTTTTTCTCCAAACCTTTCTCCTTTTCCCTCCATTCCTTTCATTCCTCTGGGAGTGCAGTACTGGGTAATTTGCATTTGCTTGCTACGTTTGTGGGCCTTTAGCTTGGGGACAGGTAGCATCCCTAGGCCTCTGTAATTACTTCTAGTGAGAACCATCTTAGAATCATCGATAGCGTTTGTTTATCAAGGGATACTCACTTCTTCTATGGCCAAGTTGTAAATGCAGACATAGCTTTAATCCTTAGTCCGTCGTTGTTATCGCCTTCAGAAGCCAAAAGGCAGAGGGAGTCTCTTATCTGTCAGTTGTTCTCTTGCTGCTGGTAGATAGAAATAAGAATCCCGGGAATTCTCATCATTTCTTCAACTCCTAGCAAGAAGCAAAAGGAAGTGAACTATTGTAATGTGGCTAGGATAAACCACTGGTATCAGCTGTTTCTTTAGGGCTTAATTGGTCTGAAAGCCACCAGCTTTCGATCAACACGCACTTAAAAAGGCCCAGATGAAGATAAAACAAATAAAATGAATAAAACAAGTAAAACAATTTAAGCAAGTTGTAGCTAATTAAAATAGACACCAAAACACTAAAGCCGAGGCTCTGTAGCTATCCACCACTCCCTCGACCGGAACCGGAACCTCAGAAACAAGCAATACAACAATGGAACCCATGACCTAGGGAGGTGGTGGGCTCTCCCACATTAGAGGCCTTTAAGAGGCATTTGGACAACCATCTGTCAGGGATGCTTTAAAGTAGATTCCTGCATTGAGCAAGGGGTTGGACTCAATGGCCTTATAGGCCCCTTCCAACTCTACTATTCTATAATTGTATGATTCTATGCAGCTGGACAGCCATCTGTCAGGGATGCTTTAAGGTAGATTCCTGCATTGAGCAGGGGGCTGGACTCCATGGCCTTATAGGCCCCTTCCAACTCTACTATTCTATGATTCTATGAAAAAAAATGCTTTCAAATGCCTGGGGATGTAATCAGGGGAGTAGCAGAAGGGAAGAACATCGAATTAAGGAATGAGGGTGCCTCTTTTTGCCCAAGAGTTTGTTTTCAGTACCAAAACGAGGCTCAAAGTCCTGTCATCCCAAAATCCGTTCCTGGTCCCACCTCTGAAATTTCTTCCATTTCGACAGCCCAGTATGTGAGGATGGGGAGAGAAAGCTTTGCTGTTGTTCTTGCTGTTAAAGAGTGGGAGTAAAAAATCCTTGACAAATCACCCCTTCCGCGAAAGTGACCCAGTGTACAACTGCTGTGAAAAAGGTATATTCCATTTTGGGGATCATTAGGACGAGAACTAGATAAAAATTACCAGTATCGTGCCGTAAGATCCCACTTGGAATATTGTGTGCAATTGTGCTCAACGAACCTCAAAAATGATACTGTAGAGCTGGAGAAGATGTAGAAAAGAACAACCCAATTTATCGAGGGGTGGAGCAACTCTCCTACGAGGAAAGGTTACAACATTTTTAGCTTAGGAAAAAAGGTAAGTAAGGGGGGGACATGATAGAGTTGCATCAAATTATGCATGGCATTGAGAAAGTGCATTGGGAAAAGTTTTTCTCCCTGTCTCATAATAATAATTGAAAGGTGGTCAAGCTAAAAGTGGGATGTTCAGGACAGACAAAAAGAAACACTTTGTCATGAGTCTAAGCCCTCCCGCCAAAATGTGAGACAACAAAGAATTTCACTGTGCAATCCACAAAATCTTTATTCAGTAAAGAAACACATCTCTTCACACCTGAAGGGAATGTGAATGCTAGGCGCTATCCTCTAAGCTTAATTAGCCTAACAAAGCAAGGCAGCTGCCTATCAACTAAATGGATGGTTTCCCGACGTGCCCTATAGGCTTTTGCAGGACTTCTCCTTCAGGGAGGGTCCTCACGCAGCAACTTCTGATGTGCAGCTGGTGGACCACCTCCCACCTCCTCCCGCTTGACCCTGCAGTGGACACTGGGATCTGTCAGTTGCGATGCTTCCTTCCCCTCCGACAAAGACTAAGAACCTATCCACATTGCCCTTAAAACAACTTATATTCTGTTTAAAAATGTGGTTTTTTCAATAATAATAATAATAATAATAATAATAATAATAATAATTTATTTCTTACCCGCCTCTCCGTTTGGATCGGGGCGGGGAACAACAATATAATAAAATACATAAAACTAATTAAAACATGACACACATTATTAAAACTGCATTAAACATCCTAAAAACATCCTAAAAACATTCTAAGTCGTTTCATTACGTGGTAGGACACACTGAGCAGTACTTATGTTTCATAGTGACTTCTTCCTCCATCTTCAAAGTGTTCACTGGTGTATTACAGGGTTAATTCCTTGACTCTTTTTCTTTCGTTTCTGTTTTGCAGGCTGCTTGACCCACCCACTTCTGTCTCAGTAACTCAAGCAGCCTGCAAAACAAAAACAAAAGAAGAAGAGTCAAGGAATTAACCCTGTAATACACCAATGAACACTTTGAGGACGGAGGAAGCAGTCACTATGAAACGTAAGTACTGCTCAGTGTGTCCTACCATGTAATGAAACGACTTAAAAAAACACGTTTTTAAACAGAACATAAGTCGTTTTAAGGGCAATGTGGATAGGCTCCATGTCAGAGAATCTCTGAGCCTGAGCCTCCTGATTGATAAGCTCATGGGAAGTTCCCTCCCTAACTCCTGCAGATTCTTGAGGAATTTCCTGCCCCACTCCCTGTGTGGCCTGGTTCTTCTAGTTCAGGTTCTGCATCTGATTCAGAATCAGAAACCAAACCTAGGAGCCCAGGCCTCGCCCTGACACACTTGTAATTGTACCATTTCATACTCTCCATCAGTATCAATGTAATGCGGACTCAGTAATATTTAATAAACACAGTAATGGCTTTCTCACTGTGTGTGCTGATCGCTCGAGTGCATCAAATTTATGCTGTGATACAACAGAAAAGGTATTTTGACCCTCTTCTTGGAATATATCCATGAGTGGCTAGCTGAATATTTATTTATTTATTTATTTATTTATTTATTTATTTATTTATACCATTTTTCTGCCACCTTATCGTCTAAAAAGCCATCAAGGGAGGGTAGGATTTAAAACAATAACACCTTCAAACAATAAAAACAAGAACAGTAAAAAAAATTAAATTCTTAAAACCACATATTTTGAAAGGCAAAATTGAAAAGATACATTGTCACACCAAGTTGAAAAGATGCACATTCCATAGTTTGGGGGTTACAATTCACAGTTTAGCTCACCGTCCGGTCATCCAAAAATCCACTCCTGTTCCTCCCCCCACCCCATTACTGCAAGCTTTCCCCCCCCCCCATCTCAACAGCCCAATTTCGAGGGGGGTCCTGGAGAGAGAGAGGGAAAAACGTTTCGTTGTAGCCGTTGTTGAAAATTGGGAGTCTGAAACGTTGGCGACCTATTGCAAATCACACAGAGAGCTACCAGTAGAACCAGTTGATCTTCTGCCCACCCTGATGCATAGGATACCAGTGCTGTCCATATTGGCTATGCTGGTTCAGGAGGACAAAGTGGACAGATATGAAGCTGTGTGTCAAGGGTAGGCACGGCCGGGCATGTGCTGAGGGCCCACACCCAAGTGGGGGCGCATTGTCAAGGCCCCCCTGGATTTGCTCCTCATCTACAAAATGGCAACCTGCATATTCACCTGCCTCTCACACTGACCCAGACAACAGATCTTTAGATCAGGGATGCAGAACCTCTTTCAGCCTGAGGGCTGGATTCCATTTTGGAGAAACTCTCGGAGCATGGGGCCAAGGGTAAAAGAGGCGGGGCCAAAATACAAAAAATACCGGAGTATTTTAGCTAACAGCTCTTATTGCTGCCAGAGGGAAACTGCACAAAAGCAAGGAATCACCAAACGATTGGTGGTTTAGGGAAGGAGGTGTGGCCTCCTGGAGATGGAGGCGTGGCCTCCTGGGGACTCCAGTAGGGCCAGATTGGGACACCAGGATTTTGTCCCCAGGCCTGAGATTCTGCACCCCAGTTTTAAATACATTCAGAAGAAACCGTCTAGGTAGGTAGTTGACCCACTGGAAGACAGCGGAGTTCAAGGAGTACTAAAGGAGGGTAAGGAGACTGCAAAGAAGCTAAATGGATTATTTGCACGTGTCTTCACTGCAGAACATGTAGGGCAGATCTCAGTACCTGCACTGATGTTTTCAGGACAGGGAGTTTGATGAACTCAAGCAAAGAGTTGTGACCAGAGATGAAATTGTAGACCTGATTGACAAATTGAAAACAAGCAAATCACTGGGTCCAGATGGTCTCCATCCAAGAGAGGGTGCCCCTATGGAAAGGAGAACAAGGCTCCTGTATCTTTAACAGTTGTATAGAAAAGGGAATTTCAGCAGGTGTCATTGGTATGCATGCAGCACCTGCTGAAATTCCCGCCCTCTTCATCACAATTGTTAAACTACAGGAGCCCTGATCTCTTTTGTATCTGGTCACTCTAGTATAGCTCCTGCAGCTTTAGCTGTTGTGATGAAGAGGGGATTTCACCAGGTGCTGCATGAATACTGAAATTCCCTTTTCTGTAAAACTGTTAAAGATACAGGAGCCCTGTCCCCCTTTTCATATGGTCACCCCACCAGAGCTCAAATGTGAAATTACGTGGCTATTAGTTGTGATGGCTGTATATTACGTCCCAATGCCAGTTGCAAGGGTACATAAACCATTACACTCAGATCCTGCTTGTGGGCTTTCCTTAGGCACATGGTGACCGCTGTGGGGCCAGAATGCTTCCCATCTTCATCCAGTCCTTGGGGTGGGGATCATTTGCAGCTCTGTGTCCAGTACCCAAATGTTTGCGGGCTCCCCCACTTCCTGTATGAATGGAGAAGACTCCTGCATGGGATCTCTGGCTGCCTCTACAAGAGAGGTTTAAAGCTCTTTCAAGGCGCTTAAATTTTTTTACCTGTACAAGAACGGAGCGCAAATTGGGCGTAGAAGTGCGTTATCTCTCCGATTATGCGCATTATCGAATGCGCATTAAACAGCGAGTTTTCTTTTGCTCCGGCCGTTAAAGCGCATTTTGGCTATGTGAACAAGCGATTATGCGCATTAACTACTTGTAAAGCGCATTTTTGACATCCGTTAATGCGCTTCGCCGCCTCTCGCTGCCTCTCGTGCAGAGGTATTAGGTGTAAATGCGCTTCTGCGATTATGCGCATAATCGCCTAACCAGGCGCAAAAGCGAATCCTTGTAGAGGGGACCCAAGTTCCCTCTCAGAGATAGTTGAAAGCAATTGCTCTTTAGGAAAACAACTCCCAAACGAGCTTAATATTCTTTTGTATTGCTCCATTTCAGTCAGGTGTGTGTGTGTCATTCAGCAGTCAAAATGCAGGCTGGGAGCAGTTTGACGAAGACAGAGCATGATTTCTCTCAAATAAGCTGGGTTAAACTAATCTTGCGCACGTCCAGGTAAACTGAATGTTTGTAAATTCATTTATTTGCTGGGCACCCGAAAGGTCTATGAGGCCTTGAGGCTATTTTTATTAGCGGCATCTCTTTTCAAAGACCTCTCAACCCTTACTTTAAAATTCCCTGGTAGCAGCTTCAGCTGAGCATGTCTAAGTTTATTAGGTAAACACCTCTTTTCTCTCCATACATGATTCTTTTTCTGTTTCCTTTAAAAATAGTAATTTTAACATGGTGTTTTTATTGCTAGTATTAGTTTTAACCCTATCTGCTGGTCACCGCTCCGAAATCTTGGATGTAGAGCGGTATACAAATATTGTAAATAAATAATAAAATAAATCAAATCATAATGAATGGCTGTGTGTGTGTGTGTGTGTGTGTGTTGCATGCAATACCTGACTTCCCTCTGCATCTGGGCTAGATTAAGGTGACCAGATAAAATCCAGGTCAGGGCTCATGTAACTTTCACAGTTCTGGAGAAAAGGGAATTTCAGCCAGTGTAATTTGTATGCAATTAGTTCCTGGTGAAATTCCCTCTTCATCACAACTGTTAAAGTTGCAGGGGCCCTGCCTTCTTTGTATATGGTCACTCTAGTATAGTGCCTGCAACTTTAACTGTTGTGATGAAGAAGGAATTTCACCAGGGACTAATTGCATACAAATGACACTGGCTGAAATTCCCTTTTCTTTACAACTGTTAAAGTTATATGAGCCCTGACCTGGATTTTATCTGGTCAGCCTAGGCTAGATGGCTGTACACTGCTTTGAATACATGTGTGTAGAAAACAGTCTATACACGACAGAATTATCAATGAATCATTCGGGCAGCGGTGTTTAATTGAACATTCAGTTAATCAACGCATCAGTTAATCAACTCCTTTAGATGCCAGGTGGAGACCTTATTATTTTCTCAGTATTTTAACAGTTCATCAGTTTAGTTTTTAACCTTGCTGTTTCATTTTGTATTTTCAATCTGTATTAATTTCTGCATAGCTGCTTGGTTTTATCCAGTTGTGCTTTTATACTGTATTTTATATTATGTTTTTATACTGTTGTTTGTTTTATATTGTTGTTTGTTTTATATTTTTAATGGTTTTAATTTTTGTAAACCGCCCACAGCTATGGGGCGGTATATAAATGTAATAAGAATAAGAATATCCAGAGCGGATTCACTGATCCACTGGCATTAGAGCACCAGACTCTCTGTGAGCCCCTGCTAAAGGAAATGAGGTGTGTGGCTACCAGGAGGGAGGCCTTTTCTGCTGTGGCACCCTGGCTGTGGCATGAGCTCCCTAGAGAGGTTTGCCTCTTTCTGGCTCCAGGTGAAGACCTTTTCATTTTCCCAGTACTTTAACAATTTACTGTCCTAGTCCTCGGGATATGCTCAGGATCAAACCTGGAACCTTCTGCATGCAAAGCAGTCAGAGGCTCTACCACACTGAGCTGTGGTACAGCCCCTTCCTTACCATTGCAAGCCTGACAGGGCTTTAGTTTTCTGGAACTTCCAGTGCCAGAGCTCTGCCCATTGACTTAAGAGGTGTCCCAGTTAATCAGCCACAAGATTGCAAAAATATACATATATTACTTGCTTTTTAAATCTGTATTTATCTTGTCTCCAATGTCCGTGCAGGAACATTGAGTAGTTCCTTCCTTCCTACTTCACCTGCTGATGAAGTTGGTTGGTTTGGCAGAACAGGTTGTAGAACGATTATGCTTTTCTAGCACACGGTAATAAGCAGGGGCATCACCTAAATTGCATTACAAGAAAACTCGCTGGAGTGGGGTTGTGAAAAGAGATTGCTAGATTGGGTCCACTCTTCTCACACCCAGCTGATGAGAGCATGCCCCTTAGGTTTTCTTCAGGGTATGATGGGAGTTATAACTATCTTGTGGGCACCAGGTTGGGGAAGACTCAGTGGAGGCTGGTGGCTCTGATGTCAGCGGGGCGGTAAATCCGCTCCGGGTTTCAGTCAGAACCAGTCAGAACTCTGGTTCTGACTGAAACCCGGAGTGGATTCACTGCCCCGTTGGCATCAAAGCCACCAGCCTCCCCAGGGAAGGCTGCTGTAACAAAAATGCCTCTATGTCTCTATCTGGACATATAAGCACCTGTTTCTTGCTGTCACAGGTATCTGTAGTTGTAGATCTTTAAGACGTAAAACACCTTTCTGATTGTTCGAACGCTAAGGCAGCTGCTGACTGGTAACCCCATGAGCCAGGATTCTAGCCCTGGAAGTGCGCAGCCATCTGGGAAGGTAAAAGGACAGGGCTCCTGTATCTTAGACAGCTGTATTGAAAGGGGAATTTCAGCAGATGTCATTTGTACACATGCAGCACCTGGTAAACCCCCCTCTTTATGATAATATTAAAGCTGCAGGAGCTATACTAGAGTGACCAGATACAACAGAGGGCAGGGCTCCTGCAGCTTGAACTGTTGTGATGAAGAAGGAATTTCACCAGGTGCTGCATGCATACAAATGCCAACTGATGAAATCCCCTTTTCTAGGGTGACCAGATAAAATCCAGGTCAGGGCTCATGTAACTTTAACAGCTGTAGAGAAAAGGGAATTTCAGCCAGTGTCATTTGTTTGCAATTAGTTCCTGGTGAAATTCCCTCTTCGTCACAACTGTTAAAGTTGCAGGGGCCCTGCCTTCTTTTATATATGGTCACTCTAGTATAGTGCCTGCACCTTTAACTGTTGTGATGAAGAGGGAATTTCACCAGGAACTAATTGCATACAAATGACACTGGCTGAAATTCCCTTTTCTCTACAACTGTTAAAGTTACGTGAGCCTTGACCCGGATTTTATCTGGTCAGCCTACCCTTTTCTATACAACTGTTAAAGATACATGAGTCCTCCTTTTCATATAGTCACCCTAAAATACTCTTAGCAAAAGAAAGAATTTGGAATGGAGCCTCTCAGTCAGGCTGTACAGCTGAAATACCAGGGCTGTTCCTCTGTGATCCATAAAAAGCTCATTATAAAGGGAAAGCAGTGCCATTAATTAACAGCTGGAAGGTGCCTAGAGATCTCCCAAGATGAAAGGTGTGCCAGAAGCAAAAGTGATTAGTGGTACTTCTGAAAGCAAATTGGCTGCTTCAAGACAGCAGTGACAGAATGAAGCTACTAGCATTTCCTGGGTATTTCAGTTCAAATCTAGAGTGATCAAAGTGGAGTACAGAAAGCTCCCAAATCCTTCTCGAAATGGAAAACTTGCAAATCAAAGTTTAAATAAGGCCACGACTAATTTTATCTCCTCTTGTCTCTTACACTCCCGGGTCTTCGACACACAATACTTTTAATTGAATGGTGGTGTTGAGAGAAGAAGGGGGGGGGGATGTATAAGAAGGAGCGATCAGAGCAAGTTGACTGCTGAAAACAAATTGAATCAGAGGCCCAGAGCTAGGAAGCTGCCAATTTCCTCCTGTGTCACTGTAACAATCTCATAAGTCAGGCGCTTGACAAGGGCTAAGCAAACAGTAGCCAGACAAAACATTTGGTGTTTTAATATTTAGCCTGTTTCAACTTGCAGAGTTATCATCCAACAGGTCAAAGTCTCTGCAAGTCATAATTGAGCCAAGCAAATGGAGGGGTTGTTTTGTTTTGTCGAATCTATTGTCGAGATTTATGCTGGCGCAACGGAAGGTCTTGCGTGATATTGTTCCTGCGTCCCAACTTAGTTTTCAGACCTCCATTTGCTAAGTTAGTAGCAGAAAACAGGCCAAATGTTGGACATGATCCACCAAAGTTAAGTCCTCGCTGTGATACTATTGCAGCGGGAGACTTAAAGCATATGAGAGGCCGGCTCTACTGTTAGGCAGAATGAGGCAACCGCCTCACATGACAGATGCAGTGGTGGTGAGGTGCCGAAGGACTGAAATGGATCTGCCACATGATCAGTCCTGCCTGCACTCCGTTGTGATGGAGGAGGCTGTTCCGTTGCTAATGCAGGAGTAAGAATCAACTCTCAGTCTGGTCGGTTCCTGTACACGGAAGGTGGGGACGCCATCTTGTCCTCGGCTCAGGCAGCAAAATGATTTGGGACAGCCTACCCCTCTTCCATTGAAATGATCCTTATGGGATTTCAGTGCATCGAATGTTGGCTAAATTCAGAGTCTTTATTAAAGCACTTAAAATTTCTGAAGTGCTATATTCAACTTAAACACAAGATAGTCCCTGCTTGAAAACGTATAGTCCAGAAGACATGCCACAAAAGGAATGAGGGATGTGGAAATAAGAGAAAAGCAAGTAAAGTCCTGAACCAGTTCCTAAGCAAACCACCTTGTTCCATGAAATTCAATATTCCAAATGTAACTGGGGGTTTCAAAACTGGTTGGGTGCATTCATTCTCTAACAGAACCTGCTTCATTGAGATATAGTCCCTTTAAAACTTGTGCAGCCAAGGAGGTTCATAAGGATTCGGATTAAGCAATGAACACACGGGCCCTGTTTAGAAGACACCTTAAACCATGGCTTTAACCATGGTGAATAAGGCTTTTCGTCTTCTGAACAAGGCCACTGGAAATTTCCTCTAAACTTGGTTTATTCAAAGGAAGAGGATAAATCACATACAACATAAGAGGAAAGAAAATGGGTACATAAACTCATGCCCCTTCTGTTGCTGATTAAGCCCGGGATCAGCACGGACATAGCCCCTAAGCTGGCGTGCCATGGCACACTTCACAATTCCAGCCCATGGTGAGGTTCACCTTGGAGGGAGCCCTTTGGGTTTATATCCCCTGCACCCAGTGACTGCCATGTAAATTGCCTATTCATCAAACAAGTGTTTTGTGAGAAAGAGTGAGGAACCTCTTGGTTCAAAGAGACCCTAACCATTGGGCTATCCAGGAGCTGGCTACATGCCCCCAAATTGCGTTTAATCATTCAACCATAAACAATGGCCAGAATCCTTAAACAATGTCTCATTGAAACTAGGATGTGTGCTACTTGGGAATCAAATGGACGATCTTTCCTTTCTTTGAGCTCAGACAGGTAAATGTAAGAACATGCTGGATCAGACCAAGGGTCCATCTAATTCAGCACTCTGTTCACACAGTGGCCAACCAGCTGTCGACCAGGGACCAACAAAGCAGGACATGGTGCAACAGCACCCTTTCACCCATGTTCCCCAGCAATCAGTGCACACAGGCTTACCGCCTCTGAAACTGGAGGTAGCACATAACCATCAGGACTAGTAGCCATTGATAGCCTTCTCCTCCTCCAGGAATTTATCCAACCCCCTTTTAAAACCATCGAAATTAGTGGCCCTCGCTACATAAACACCTGATGAGTGGATTTTCCTGGCAACTCTCTTGGGCTGACATTTTGGAGCCTTAACGTAAATTGAAAATAAGGTCCCCTCTACAAGGATTCGCTTTTGCGCCTGGTTAAGTGATTATGCGCATCATCGCTGAAGCGCATTTACGCCTAATACCTCTGCACGAGAGGCAGGCGAGGCGGAGAAGTGCATTAACGATGTTCTGGCTGTGTGCGTGCGTGCCTGTGCCTCAAAGAAGTTCATTCAACTTTCCTTCCTTTCTACTCTCCCCCATCCACCGAGCAGCCCTTTTTTCTAGTTTTTATTGCCTTCGACACCTTGGGGACCAGCTGCAAACGGGTTCCAGCCCCTTTGAAGGGGAGAGGAGAGGGGGGAGGGGGGAGGGGGGAGGTAGGGCAGGCGGGCGCCTGTCTCTTTAAGGCGGGTCCCTGTGAGTTGTTATGCTGGAGAGCGAAGGAAGTGATGGGGCGATTGAATGAAACAGAGCAAGGGGGGGGGGGAACAGGGCAAGAAAAGAAAGGGAAAAGGGAGCTGGAAGACCGTGCGCGAGAGAGAGAGGTAAGCGGGAGCCCAATAGAAGCGGAGCCAGGAGCCGAGCGGGGGAGCCAGCAGCAGCAGCAGCAGCACTCGGGAGGCAGGGCGCACCGGCTTCACATCCCGCCGCAAAAAAAAGTCGCTATTTAACGCGCATTCGATAATGCGCACAATCGGAGGAATAACACACCTCTACGCCTGATTTGCGCTCCGTCCTTGTAGATGTAAAAAATTTTAAGCGCCTTGAAAGAGCTTTAAACCTCTCTTGTAGAGGCAGCCTAAGATTAAAGGAGGGTAAGAAGTTAAGGAATCAAATCTGAAGAATCTTGGTCATGCCAGGGGGAGGAATTGATGGCTTTGTGTCACGCACACCATTCTGCTTTGAGTGCCAGGCCTGTCCCTTAGAATGGCAGACTTCTCCTATGCGTTCCGAAGCCGGAATGAAGCCTTCCTTTCAATGGGTGCCTCTACAAGAGTGATTTAAAGCTCTTTCAAAGTGCATTACCGATTTGACCTCTACAAGAGCGGAGCGCAAATCGGGGGTTGAGGCGCTTTTTCTGTCCGATTATGCACGTTATCGAATGCACGTTAAATAGCGAGTTTTAATTTACCGTGGGAGTTAAAGCCCCTTATGACCATGTAAGCAAGCGATTCTCTGCATTAAACACCTTTAAAGCGTGTTTCATACAAACGGTAATGCGCTTCACCGCCTCCCGTGTATGGGGATTAGGCATAAAAGCAATTGCGAGAAGATGCGCATAATCGGACAAACGGGCGTCAAGCCGAATTCTTGTAGAGGGGACCTATGTCAGAATCAGCAGAATATTGGCTTGATTGGCAATGTGCTATACAGGAAGCACCTTTCACTTAGCAACAGGGAGCAGCCAATTTACTGAACAAATTGAGGATGCGATCCTACGGATGTTTAGACAGAAAAAAGTCCTACAATTTCCAGCATTCCCTAGCCTAGGGAATGCTGGAATTGTAGGACTTTTTTCTGTCTAAACATCCATAGGATTGCACCCTTAATGATTTCTCTTAAATGAAAAAAAAATCTTTGTATTAAAGCAAAGAGGTGGCCAGGATTAAACCTTCCTTCACATTGGCTGTCAATTTTCCTATCTCTTCTTGCACTAATTTTGGTGCCAGTCACTTCAGTGAGGCTTACATCTGAGTAGCTAAGCAGGCATAGCCTGTTTCTTTACTAGTGGTAGTACTGTGATAGTGCTTAATGGTGACAGATAGTGATTAAGGAGAAGAGAAGCAAATTTCCAGAGCACAGATATTACATCAAGAGAGCTGCCCCCATTTAGTAGCCAAAAGAAATAAGTGATGATATTGCTGGTTCATCTTTACTCTCCGCCATGAACCTGCTAAGCAGAGCAGCGGTTATTCTTCCAGACTTACCCCCGTATTGCTGTTGGAGCGAATACTGACCTATCTGTAAGGGTTGTGGTAAAGATTACAGAGATAATGTATGTGAAGTGAGAAGGTGTGCAAGGATACTTCTCATTCACTGACACACACAAGGACTCAGAACCACTGAGTGTTTTGTTGCTTTTGTCTTGAAATGCACATTTATTCAGAGTATAATGTACAGCTTGGTCAAGGTCCCAAAATTCAGAATTCAGTCAAATTTTATTTACAAAATGTATAGCAATGACCGATATTAGATTAAGGAGGGAAGGCTGTCTGTTTTGGGAACCATTGTCCTTGGGGCTGGATGGAGGGTGGAATTCAAACAAAGAGAACTGGCGCAAAAGATCTTTGTTAAGGCCACATTGCGCGATCCTGGTGATCCATTTCGATATAAAGAGTTGAGTGTGATCAGTCACTCTGCAGACACAACACAGAGTCGTTTTGCTCCCCCCTCTCCCTTCATCGACCTCATAATCATCTTATATTGGAGCTCTCCGTTTGCTGGACACCCCCTCCCTCTCTCCCACTTTCCACATCCACCAGTTTTGAAGCCAGGAACGGGCACTTCTGTTCTTCTCCAATCCCTGTGGCATTCAAATTTCCCTAAACGCCTTTTAGGCTTGGCAAATAGGCAGCAGCAAAAACAATCCCAGAACATAAGTGAGGAGGATCCCACTGAAAGCAACCTGATTTTGGCTTCTCCCCACTGGAAGGCAAGAGCTTGCACAACACAAGGCTAAAATGGAGAGGGAAGGCGAAGCCCTGGATTTTTTTATTTTATTTTTTGCTTCAATCTGTAAGCCCTTTTTCTTGAAAAGGCAGGTCTTGAAGGCTCTGTTGAGAAAGGCTTTGGGGGACCCAGTCTGGGGTTTACATGGGGGGCGATGTATATTTCTGCTATGAGATGGCTTTGGAATCAGACCTCCAACCTCATTGGGGTTAGAGTAGTCCATTAGGAGCAGAAAGAACTTGCAAGATTTGGGGTACTTGGTGATACTTGGGACTCCTTACTCTCCCCCACAAAATCTCATCTTTCCGCAAGGCCTGCTGGCACCAAAGGAAGGTTGGCTTGTCCAAAGAGAGAGGGTGTAATGTTGGCTTGTGATTCAACTCATACATCTTTGGCTTCAGTGACAAACGAGGGTTTAAGCCCTACACACCCTTCCTCACTCCCCTCCCCTTAATGCGATCCTCCGAGTTATATCGTCGTACAAGAAATAACCAGGCCACTTAAAAAAAGAAAAGCATTTACTTGGTCAACAAAAAATAAATACAAGATATTAAGACATTCAGAATGAGGCCGCATGGAGTTACAGCTACAGAAACAGACAGCAGGGAGAAGCTGCTTGGCTTTGGCCTACATTGGCAGTCCCGATATATTCAAGTGGCATATCTGCAGGGAGGTGGATGCGGGGGTGAGGGAGCCGTTTTTGGCACACGAGGCTTTGCCCTCAAACGAAGACACCAATTCTGCTCACTCGTAACTGCAACACAATTGCTCAAGCAAAAATATATATAGCCAATATTGTTTAAGTAGCATACATACACTGCACTCTGCTTAAATTGTGTGGTTTTATTATGGGCAGATGTTTATACTAGAGAAAAGGTAAACCGGCAAGAATTTGTCCCCAGGTTACGGCGAGTGTGCGAGGGTACTGTGAGGCAATATGAATTGCACCACCATATCTGGTATAAGAGGGACTCTCTGTACCAAACCCCCTTTTTACACACATCCCATGCCTTCCCCCCTTTACTGCTTGGGGTCTGTATGGTTGAATATGGGAACCTGCCTTAACCAAGTCAGACCAACGGCACATCTAGCCCAGTATTCATTGCTTATGCTGACTGGCAGCAGATCTCCAAGGCCCCAGGCCTAGTATCCAAGAAATACCAGGCTTGGACCTGGGATGGTACAGGTAGTCAATGTGCTTTTCAAGGGGACAAACATCAATTGGATGCTAAGCAGGCTGTTAGAGAAAACATTCCGTACATTAAAATATGGAAGAGTACACTCTTCCATATCTTAACGTACAGAATGTTTCCTCTAACAGCCTGCTTAGCATCCAATTGATGTTTGTCCCCTTGAAACGTACGTTGGCTACCTGCACCGTCAGCATGCTGTTGGAAGACCCGTGTGGGAGGAAACCTGCACGTGGACAGAGACCATGGTGAGAAAAACCGACTGGTAACGTGTAATGGGGATCGAAGGATGGAATTGCTCTGGGTCCTTGCAATCCCACAGTTAAGAATGAGAACAAGACTGGTTATGGATGGGGTTATGGATGGGGTCACGTCTCTACCAGGAATCATTTTTATGGAGGGCAGGGTGTTGCCATTGAGCTGGTGATAGAAGTTGCTAAGTGCTGGGCCCAAGAGAAGCTAAAGGGTAAATGGCACTTGGCACCAGCTGGCTGTCCCATCCCAACTGGGTCAGAACAATCTTGCCAATCAGCTTGGCCAGCTATGGACAATTAACTGGGCCTTAGGGTGCCTCTTCACGAGAGGTTTAATGCTCTTTGAAGTCTCATTAAAAAATTTACCTCCACACCAGCGGAGCACAAATGGGGCGTAGAGGCGCGTTATCTCTCCGATTATGCGCATTATCGAATGCGCGTTAAATCGCGAGTTTTATTTTGCTCTGTCCGTTAAAGCGCATTTTGACTGTGTGAATATGCGCTTATGCGCATTAACTACTTGTAAAGCGCATTTTGGATATCCGTTAATGCGCTTCGCCGCCTCTCGTGCAGAGGGATTAGGTGTAAATGCGCTTCTGCGATTATGCGCATAATCGGCTAACCAGGCGCAAAAGCGAATCCTTGTAGAGGGGACCTTATTTGTGGAGGCATGTCTCTACATCAGACACAGTATTCCTTGGCCAGGGCAGAAGAAGTGAAAAGCTTGGTTGGAGAACATCTTCCTGAGGAAGACTAAGTTCAGGGGAACATCCATTAGGTTCCAAATCAAACATTATTTTTTACTTTTGAAAAGAAAGCTCTACTCGTTTGGCTTGCAAGCCAAGCACCTTTCAAAATAGGCAGAAATTGAAGTGTAGGCAAGTCCCAGCCACCTCAAAGGAAGCCAACATGTTTAATGGGATGCGTCAATACTGCATCACACACACAGGGGAGGTACAGGGCTAATCACGCGTCTTTACAAAGGTGGCCTCCGGTCACCCCACAGACTGAGACACAAAGGCCAGATGTCACACAATTGCGCTTCCCCCACCTACATTTACTCTCTGGTAGTTCCACAACTCAAATTATAAGATGTGGATAATTCATCCACTATAGATTCATCCTTTGAGTCTTCTTCAGGGGCATGAATGGCTACTAGTCATGATAGCTATATATCACCGCTAGTGGGGAACACTACCAAGCGAGTGCTATCGCACTCATGACCTGCTTTGGGCTTCCTGTGGCCATCTGGTTGGTCACCGTGGGAGCAGAATGCTGGACTAGCCTTTGGTCTGATCCAGCAGGCCTCTTATGTTCTCAAGAGTGCCCTGCACTTATACAGACATTGTCTAAATGCAGAACGTCAAGACATGTCTACATTTTGCAATGTATAGGTATTACCTCTGAGGATTACAAGAACAAACCTTTTTATATGGATTTTAGTGGATGAGATTCATATCTTGTATTAATATGTGTGATTTGTATGAATCTGTATGTTAACTTCTTTTTTTAATACTTTACATTGCTTTGTGTGGGTTGTGGACAAACACGTCTCCTAAAGCTCTTCCTGCACACTGGATAGCCTGCAGTTTCTGTTTAGGTCTACGGCATACACAACTCTCAGCCCCTGGTCAGAGACAAGTCATTAATGTTAAACTCTCTGGCTTGCTGACATACAGAACATATACAGTTATTTATGTTGACCCAACTTGGCAGGGACAATGTGAAACACCAAAGATGATTCTGGATCCAAGTTCCTGTAAGCAGGCCCTTTGGATTCTAGCAAGGTCGTTACTATTTATCGTCAAGATTTATTTCCTGCCTTTCTATACAAAAACAAAACACACACAAAACCTCCCTCCAAAATATGGCAGCTAAGCACTCCATATGCTACTGCGAGTTGGGAAAAGACTGCTAAAGTCATAAATGAGCATCCAGGCCCATGAGGATGGCAAGTGATTCCCCGTCAGCGCTATCTCTACCACCCAGCCCCCAGTCAAGGATGTTATCTATCAGTAGCTCTTCCTCTTCCTACAGAGTGTTCCTGGCAAACCAATTGAAAAAGGAGGTGAGACAAAACCAAACATGCCCCTATAAAGACAGAAAGGTGCGGTCACAAAAACAAGGGTGGCCGGTAGAGGGGATGACAATCGAAAGGAAGAGGGACCTGGAAACAATATAAGCTTGAAATAAAACAGATTCCTTTTCAACAAGTCTCCTGGGTTCCCTCACCCCCCCCCCCCCATTCCTTCAACGATGAAGAAATCTGGGCCCAGTCCAATAGGGCTTTCTGCTGCGCAAGTCCCAGTGAAATGAACAGTAGGATCCTGTACAGTTTCCATTTCGTGTTAATAGCATTTGTGCAGGAGGCTTGCGGTAGACTCGGTCTCTCACCCACACCTACAGAGGGAAAATGTGTGTGTGTGTGTGGGGGCGTTCAAGGCGTGATTTCCACTATCATGAGTGAGAGGAAGGGCAGGCCGTTGATGAGAGCCATTAGACAGGGAACGGAGGGAAAGGAAGACATGAGGTCTGTCAAGCTGTGCAGAGTCTGAGATTAAAAAAAATGTCAAGATGCATTCTTGCCTAGCAGCCCTGCTAGATCTCTGGGAATCCAGCCCTTTGTATAAAGGCAGATGTGCAGCTGAATCATGGCAGCCCAGTCAAGTTCTCTCCACCATCGTTTAGGCATCCTGACTTGTGGCCTTTCGGGGATGTAGAGCAGGCAGGGGGCGCACGCCGGGATGGCACTGCAAAGCGTGAGTACACCTGCCTAAAAATGGCAGGAAGCACGAAGGAGGACGTGCTGCCGTCCTCTATGGTAGCTCCGCCTTGAGCGTAACAGGTCGTTCCACTCTATGTGACAGTTCCAGGTCCAAGGCAGCAGAGACAGGCAAAGCAAACAGAGACGGAAACGTAACACCACTCAGTTATAGGCAGAGGCAGCTGTGCAAAACGGAACAGCAAAGCAGGAAGCAGTTTAGCTGGACTAATTTAGGCATCCGATGGTGCAGTTAGAAAAGTTGCTGGTCAAAAGTGAGAGCAAACGAAGCATCGATGAATGGGGTGTCTGGCTTTGCCATTCATAGCACACTCAAAACAGTCTTTGTGGCCAAACGAAAACTGAGCAACGTTCTCCTCCCCAACTGAAATTCCAAACACTGGGATCCTCCATCTAAAGGAGGGTTAAACTCCACCCCCAACATTCAGGGGGCTCCAATGTGCAGGGTTTTGTCCCATTCTTTTCAAACGAGGACGAACTCCCCGGGCACGGAACTATTCAAAGAGGCGCAAGTGAGATACGGCTTCGCACCTCTTATATAAAACCTCTGATAATTTACATTTTTTTTAAAAAAAAATATCTGAAAAATATGAAACCACTTTCCAAGGGTTTTTTTTTTAAAGGTCTGTGAAAAATGGTATTTTTGAGCCACAGTTTTTTTCTTTTAAAAGAAACAGCTGATATGAAGAATCTCATTTGGTTTTTAAAAAGGCTTTACTCCCTCAAGGAAAAAAAAATTAGATTTACAAAACAAAAAAACAGCCTGCATCAACTCTCCAGGAGAGAGATTTGACAATATTAATCCAAATATCACGCTATTTAATTCCCCAATAAAACATTGGGAAAAAAAGTGCCTACAATCTCTTTCTAACACTTTTGCTACATATAAAATCTCCAGCTAATAGGAATCTTATGGTACCAACCCTCTAGAACAGTTAATATATATACACATTTGGGGGGCAGGGGATATTAACAAACAGAATATTACAAAGTATTAAAGAAGGCAACTCTTCTGTTGTGTGATTTTCACTTGAAGTTGGCGTAGTCCGAAAAGGCGTCAATATATTCCTGAACCACCTTGTAGCAGAATTCGTACTGTTCCTAGGGATTAGGTGGAAGAGAGTACAGAATTAGTGATAGAATGAACAGTCATTCCCTAAAACACACTAGAGTTGCAAGATTAAAAATCAGGATGAGCAAACTAGGCATCCCAACACAGGACACTGATTTATACAGTCAGACCACCAGTCCATATAGCTCAGTACTGTCTACAGGACACAGATCAGCAGCGACTCTCAGGGAATTCAACAGGGGGTCTTTCCTGCTGGGAGACGCCAGGAATTGAACCTGTCACCTTTTAGGTTATTGCGCCGTATGTGGGGCTGCTTTCTAAAATTGTCCAACACTGCAGTTGGTTAGCATTCCCAGTTAGCAATCTTGCTAACTGGGATTGGGTGATTTGACCATATCATGCCACTGGTTTATTAACAGCTGCACTGGCTCCCAGTCTGCTCTAGCCGGAGTTCAATGTACTGTCATAACCTTTAATGCCCATGACAGCTTGGAACCAGGTTCCCTGAAAAGTAGCTTTCTCCCACATATTCAGAGGATCGTGTGATTCAAGCAAGCATATGTGGGAGTGAGTGAAATGGGTGGCTACCAGGAAGACACCATGAGTAAGAGGGTGCTAGTATGCTCATCTACTTCTAGGTGTCCCTTGGGCACTGGGCACAGGCCCATCTAGTCCAGAATGCTGGACTAGATGGGCCGTGGGCCTGATTCAGCTGGGCTCTTCTGTTCTACTGGCTTTTTAGTAGTGGCACTCAGGTTGTGGCATGCCTTACCTAGAGAGGTTTGCCTGACATGTTCTTCATGATCATTTCACCCTCGGCTGAAGACATTTTTTTTTAAAAAAAAATCCCCAGGCCTTTTAAACATCAGTTTTTTTTGGAATTATACATGCTTTCTTTGACCAAGGAAAATCCCTCTCTTTGTCTCCCTTTTGTCCTTCGGTCGGCTTGCATAGGGTGGTTTGCTCTGCAAGCCCCATGTCTTTTGGGCAACGACGCTCTTCCTGTTGCACACTATGATTATACAGGCCAGCATGTTATTTTATTTTTGTTTTTAAAAAACTCTCTAGCTTCAAGAAGTCCTATCCATGGAGGTTTGTCTGTTGAGGAATTCCTGTGAGCTGTAGTGGACCCTGTGAATTACTCTAGGGCGAGGCCTATTGGGTGTCAGCGAGGAACACACAACCCGAGAGCACACTTTTAAGCCTCTAGCTGCGCACTGTGGAGCGGGGGCAAGAGAGATCAGGACAAAAGGGCAAGGTGCCTTTCAGGAAAGCTCATCCATCATTGCTGATCTTCTCCCTGAAGAATTCTGGGACACAGGGGTTTTCCTAGATCATTATTTGAAAGCCACTGGCATGGGCTCATCTGTGTGTGTGTGTGTGTGTGTGTGTGTGCGCGCGCGCGTGTGTTTATGTGGAGAAGGTCTCAGGTTAAATCTCTAGCATTTGCAATTAAAAGAATCTCATGGATGGCAAGGCTGGAAAAGAGCTCAGCCAGAGATCTTGGCAAGCTGCTGCCAGCCAGAGTAGTTAGGCTAGGGATAGATGGACCCATGGCCAGACTCAACATAAGGAATCTTCATATATTTGTGTCAACAGCTTGACTCACACAGGAATTTCTTCAAACAATCATGCCGCTAAAGGTTTGCGTGGAGAGAAAAGAGCGAGCGGAAGACTACCCAGCCCCCTGCACTCTGGAACTGCAGTGACGTGCTGAGCAGGAGTACAGACTCCGTTTGCAAAGGTCCTGGTAGAAAACACACTCCTTCCACCCCACTGCCTTGTCTAGCTGCAGGGAGGGGCTGCGGGGTGATAGGAGGGCTGAGACATGAAGCTCTGCAGAAGGGGGTGGTGGTGAGGATCTGCTGGCACCTGCAGGTGGGAGCGGCCCGATAAAGCTGAACCCGCTCCCTTCCCCACGTGGCTGTAACACCTACCAGTGTTTGGACCATGTGCGGCCTCTGTAACCTCAAGCTCTTCACCGTCTGGAAGACATCCAGTATCCCTTCAGCCTTGACCCTTTCTAAGACAGTGCCCAACGCACAGAAGGTCCCTGTTCGTCCAGCTCCAGCGCTGCGGGGGAAACAGACAAACAGAGTGGGTGGCTGGAGAAGGGCCTTCTTGCAGCCCGAGTGATCCCACCGAGAGGCAGAAGAGCCGAGTCGTCCCATACAGTGGCAGCTGCAGGGACACACAGCTCTTTCGTGCAGCGCGTGGCAAGGACAGGCCAGTGGAAACGCCGTTCCATTCATGGACAAAAGGCGACGGTCAAACCCATGACTGAAGTCACCATGTGTGGTGCAGTGAGAGCCAATGTGGGGTAGTGGCTAAAGTGTTGGACTGGGAGACAGGAGATCCAGCCGTGGAAACCCACTGGGTGAATCTGGGCTGGTCCACAGACTCTTGGCCCAACCTACCTCACAGGATTATTGTTGTGAGGATTAAATGGAGAGGAGGAGGAGGAGGATTGTTTATGCCGCTTTGGGTTCTTTGGAGGGGAAAAAAAAAGGCAGGACATAAATGCAGTGATAAATAAATATGTCTTCAAAATCTACCCAAAAACTGTAACAGAGGGTATTGGTAACTGTCTATCACAAGTCACAAAAGTCCGTTGCAGATGTAATACTGCCTCCCTCTTAAACAGCTGTGAGGCCAGGAGCTAACTGCAGAAATGCCTGCTCCAGTATCCATAGCTTGGGTGCAAATTCCCCCTTATAGCCCTATTGTTCTCCCATATGGACTTACCCAAGAACACATTCAGAGCCCCTTCTCCAGGAGCCCCTGCCAAATCTGGTATCATGGCTGGCTTACAAGAGAAAAAGGCCTCTTCAGTGGTTGCACCCTGGTTGGAGGGCACCCTCCCTAGAGAGAGTCGCCTGGCACCCACATTGTGGGCTCTTGGGCACCAGGGGAATGAGACCTTTTTCCACTTCTGCTAGTTTTATTTCTTTTATTTCTGTCCTGTAGTTGTAGATTTATGGTTTTAAAATTTAAGTGTTAAGCACCCAGAGTACGTTAATCATTGGGCAATATTCAAATGTTGTAAGACAGATAATTAAATAAATCATTAACAGCCATTAATGCTAACTAGGGTTTCAATGACCTTAGAAGGGTGTGTGTGTTATGCATTGGGTGGTGGGGTGCCTCTAGTGTAATGAATCTGGCCAATTCCTTCTGTCTGGAACTCTAGATTGTACAAGCCAAGAATTTAGGCTGGGTTGTATGTATGGCCTGTTTGGTTACCTGCAGTGTACAGTGATGGGGTGGTTTCCAGACTGCTGCTGCTGCTTCTGTACAGCTGCGATGATGTTGATCATTCCTTTCCCGTCGGTGGGGATGCCGACTTCCGGCCAGCCATGGAAGTGGAACTGCCTTATCTGCCGGGTTTTGTTTTCCTGGTCAGGCAAAATTGAGAAACGTTCAGAAAAGCCTAAATCCGAATCCAAGAAAATGGACGAGTAGAGCCAATGGGATCTCAATTTCCTAACCATTCCCTTTCCCTAACCAGCCACATTCTGCACAGGGTTTGTCTCCTGGTAAAGAATGCCGTTGGGGGACTGCTAACATATAGAGGTACATTATGGAAGGAGTTAGATGGAGACTGACACAAGGCGATTTCCGTGAGCCAATTTAGATGCATCTTTGGAACGAGTAAGAAACCGCACTCATTTCGGCTTGGAATCTGGGAAGCGAGCGGATTGTATCATTGACAACATGACTTGGCGGGTGTGTTTTGATACAGAAATCACATAGGGGAATTGCCCTGCATGTGACAAATGGAATATCCTAATTGGGATCCAGAAGGACAGAACTCATGCAATTTGGGGCATCTGGGAACAAGCAACCAAACAGAGGCGGCGACAGCAGCAGCAGAGGAGCCTGACTCTGGAAAGACTAGAAACCAGACATCTGGGAGAGCAAAGGGCTGCAGGCCACCATCATCCTGACTTAGTCCCGGCACACCTCAGTGGGTCTCCTGACACCTACCCTGGTATTCGTCACCAGGAAGTCCCGCACAGTGTAGCTCTCGCACTCCTCCTCTTTCTTCAGCTCCACAGTGATATCGCCATAGGATACAGACCCATCGGAAGGCCAATACTGGGCACATTTCTCCTGAGGAGTCAGAAAACAGGTAGGACAGTAAGAGTGAGAAGGGCAACATAAAGCCCCTCTAGAACAGGTGTGGGCAACCTTTGCTCCTGAGAGTCACATGCAGTGATGGGCGGTGGGTTGGAGGCAGGCACACACGCTCTCTCCCCCGTCTCAGGGCGCAGAGATGAGGAGGTGGAAATCTCCCCTCCCTTAACGCTGGTATTGCTTCATGCTCCTTCCCCTTGCACCAATCAGCTGGGTGTGTGTGTGTGGGGGGGGGGTCAAGCGATTTAAATGAGGATTGTACACAGCGATGACTGCATGCCTTGAAGAGCCCAAATAGAAGAGTGCTTGCGCTGGGGAAGTGTCTTCTCCAGCGCAATAGCAGACACAGCATCAGTGGGGCGAATTCGATTGCAAGGGCCTTGGGTTGCCCATCTGTACTCTGTAAGACAAAGTACAAGGTCTTCCTCTTGCGGGCCCCAATTCTTTCCGGAGGGGAAATATCGCTAGCCCAAAATGTGAATGGGAGACCAACACAGACCAGTTTAAAACTTGCACAAAGTCCTTGCCAAATATGCAGGATAACTTACGCAATTTGTTAAAGATAGCAACTTTCGGATCCTTTATTCTTCGACATTTGGGGGATCTACAAATTCCAGGTAGCCTTGGTGGCCAACTGTTATTTATGGCTGCCCTTGACACCTTACTTTTCCTGAGTCCTCTTCTTAATTTTGGCTGCAATGCATGCAGAACTCAGGGAGGGGTCGGGTGCCTTACAGCACTCTTTTCCTGATGACCACATTTGTGAAATCCTTGGGGTGCCTTTTGTCTAGTGTTTGGCTCACCGTAAATGGATGGGGCTCGCTAACTGTTAATAGAACCCTATTAGTAGGCCAAGCCAACCAGGCCCAAACTTTGACAATGAAAGCCAACGATTCTAGCTTTCCCTATTGCTGCATGTGACAGTCCTGAGAACGTGAACGGATCTTTATAACGTGAAAAGGTGGCACATATAACCAAGGCTGAGGATTTGGACAACAAAGGCTCGGGAGCAGAAACTGGGCCTGTGGAGGTCTACTAGCTATATGCAATGCTTACCTCATTTATCCTCCTGCTGGCTGAAAAGACATTATGAACTAATGAAGCTGCCTGATACCCTTTGTCGGGCCCCTGGTCCATCTATCTCTCCATTTCCTACTATATAGTAGTGGCTCTCAGGCAAAGGGCCCTTTCCCAGATCTTCTACCTGGGATCTTTTTAAATAAAAGGACTGAACTCAGTGCAAAGTATGTGCTCTGCCGCTGAGCTTCTGGCCCTCCAAGGAGGGTACAGTACGCCATATCTTCTCACGGGTTATCTACTCACCGGGTGAGTCTCCTACCCATTAGAAGGGTGCAGCAGCTTCAGCATTGAGCGGCAATGCCATTTTCAGAGTTCAGGCTCAGAAATCCTATGGGATTCACACTCAAGCCCATGTGGACCGCTTCATACTTTGTAACGTAGCCGGTTATTACACGTATGCCCTACTCTTCCTTTGACCAGCTTAGAGCCACTGACAAATGGTTTTAGGGGCCCAGCCCCACCGAGCTTCAGCCTCAGGATTGTTCCATGTGCCTTCAAGGCCATTTGTAGGGCTGACTGCTCTTCCCTGCTCCCCAGTTGCTCACCTGGCCTCTCTCTTCCAGCTCTGTCAACATAACAATGGAGCAGGATTTCCACTCCCAGATCATCCGCCAGAAGTCCTCTGTCGTGTGCTGGAGAGGACCTTGGCTGGCTATGTAGGAATCCTTCTGGCGATAGCCCTGGAATTTCAAGACATGATTGTTTGGATGTGGGACACAGCAGCAAGAACAACCAACTGCCAGAGCAATAGTTGCTTGTCTGAAGTAACAACCAGTAGCTATTCTGCTATCCAGGAGAGGTTTCAGTTTTGAGACTAGAAGATCCTTTCTTCCTTCCTCCATGTAAAAAGAGGACACAGAGAAACAGGAGTTCAGTCATTTGGAATGTACTCAGCAGAGAGAGGAAATTGAATTCGTGGGTGAAATGCCAACCAGCCAAAGGGCTTTTTGACCTAGATTCTTGAAAAGCAAATGCAGAGGGAAGGAAACCAAACGGGGCGAGGGCTGACTCTGTACCCAACAACACTAATCCAGTCTGACACCACAGAGAGAAGATCACCTACTTACCCTAGTTTAAATCCACCTAGAATAATCAGAACCACTGTTTTCATATAGTCACAAACATGGATTAGGGCAGGAGCTGGCAACCTACTGCTGTCCAGATGTGTTGGATTACGAGTCCCATAAGCCCAGCCAGCATGTCAGTGGTCGGGGATTACTGGAACTGTAGTGCAAAACATCTGAAGGATACCAGTTTGCATTCTCCATCCAAATATCCGTTTGCAGGCAAGTGAGACCAATGAAAGGGAAAGTAGTCAGCATTGAGTGATTTAGCGTATGGGAATGAGCTGGGAGTCTGACTGACATGGGACACTCCCACTGGCAAGGGTTAACCAGAAAAAGAAACAACTGTGAGATAATGGCCCAAGGGCAAGATGGGATCTAACTATGCTTAGCTGGCATTGTCTGTCAGAGTGCTTGGTTCTTCAAGGCATAGAGGATCAGGGGACCTGGTAAATGCAGGTTGCTTACCTGTAACTGTAGTTCTTCGAGTGGTCATCTGTGCATTCACACATATGGGCTCGCGCCGACGCCGAGCCTGCTTTCGGGAAACTTAGCTAGCTTAGACTTTTGGCGGGAACCCCTCCCCCCACCATCCTACCGCGCATGCTCAGGGCTCCCGCCTCTCCTTCTCCTCAGTTCTCTGAGACCGCTTGGCCTCTTAACTAAGGCACAATTATGTCATTAAACAATGAGCATGGCGAACCAATTGACATTCACAACAGCGATGCCAAGAGGGGACGGTGGGTGGGTTGTGTGAATGCACAGATGACCACTCGAAGAACTACAGTTACAGGTAAGCAACCTGCATTTCTTCTTCGTGGTCTCTGTGCATCACACATATGGGCGAATAACAAGCAGAGACTTACCGGAGGTGGGTAGGCATGCTGACTGGTTACTGGCAAATCGAGGAAAGGACCGCTCTCCCAAACGAGGAGTCCTGTCTGGCTCTAACATCGAGGCGATAATGCTTTACAAAAGTAGAAGCATTAGTCCACGTGGCTGCTTTGCAAAGGTCAGCGATCGTAGCGCCATGGAGCAGCGCCGACGAAGTTGCCTGTGCCCTAGTAGAATGCGCCGTTGTTTTAAAAGGGGGGTCTTTATCAACCATCCTGTAAGCCAGGACAATGGTCTCCACAACCCATTTGGAGATGCGTTGCGGGGATACCGCCAACCCCTTTGTCGCACCTCCATAACAGATGAACAACCTTCGAGACTTTCGAAAAGATTCAGTTCTCGACTTATAGAAAGCCAAAGCTCTTCTAACGTCCAATGCGTGCAATCTAGTAGACAAAGCGTCTGACGACGAACTAAAGAACGTGGGTAAAACAATGTCTTGACTCACATGGAATGAGGAGGAAACTTTAGGGATGAACATGGGGTCCAAACGAAGTACAACTTTTTCTTTAAAAAACTGTAAGTAGGGCGGATCTATCAGCAGTGCTGCTAACTCCGAAACACGTCGAGCAGACGTGATGGCAACTAAAAATATTGTCTTAAAAGTCAATAAACGAATATCAATTGTTGCCAATGGTTCAAAGGGCTTGGCAGTAAGGGCTGTGAGCACAACAGAAAGACTCCATTGTGGTATTACAGGACGAGCCGAAGGAAACAAGTTTCGCAAGCCCTTTAGGAAGGCTCTTGCCATTGGGTGAGTAAAAACAGAGACGCCATTAATCAAATCGTGGTTTGCTGAAATTGCTGCCAAATATACTTTGATGGACGCCGGTTTCAGGCCCTGGTCATGCAGAGAATATAGAAATGAAAGAATGTGAGGCATATCAGCTGTGTTAGAATTAAAACCGTTAAGAGTGGCATACCGTTGAAACCGTGTCCATTTGGTGTGATAGGACAGTCTAGTTGATGGCCTACGTGATGCCTCCAAAATAGACTTTAGTCGCTCTGGAAGATCGAGAACTCTCCACGACGACGGATTCTCCAAGCCGTCAGATGCAGTGATTGGACATCTGGATGAAGAATCCTGCCATTCTGTCGAGACAGAAGGTCGTGAAGGCAAGGTAGGTGCCATATCTCCTGTTTCGCCAGTCTGAGTAGCGACGTGTACCAAGGTTGTCTTGGCCACGACGGGGCTATCAGTATAGCGTCTGAATTGTTGCGTCGTAGAGTAGCCACTGCCTTGGCTAGTAGTGGGAATGGTGGGAAAAGGTAGAGAAGGCCTTTCGACCAGTCCCATTGAAACGCGTCCCCCTTCGAGGCGCGTCCTATGCCTGCTCTGGAGCAATACGCTGGGCAAACCGCATTGGCAGACGTTGCGAAAAGATCTATTGTGGGTGTGCCCCAACGAACAAAAAGCTGATTCAGAATGGGAGAGGCGAGTTCCCACTCGTGCGTGTCTGCAAAAGAGCGACTTAGAACATCCGCCTTGGTGTTCTGCTTTCCTGCAATGTGCAACGCTGACAGAAGTATTTCGTGGGAGATGGCCCACTCTAGAATGTCCATCACCAGCCGCAATAAGCGGCGTGACCGGGTGCCTCCTTCCTTGTTCAAATACCACACTACGGTGGTATTGTCTGTTAGAATACGGACATGATGTCCTTGTAGGCGAGGTAGGAATGCGGATAATGCCTTCTTTACCGCCAGAAGTTCCAACATATTGATGTGCAGGCGAGTCTCTGAATGAGACCACCTTCCTTGCGTTAGCAGGTCGTCGAGGTGTGCGCCCCATCCGTCCAGAGATGCGTCCGTTGTCACCGTACGAGATGGCCCCCGTGGTAGAAACGGCATCCCCTGGAAGAGGTTGCTCGAAACCGACCACCATAGGAGGGATTGTCTGACCCGCGATGGAACGGTAAGTATGAGTTGGTGTGGGTTTTGTAGAGTTGAGTAATGGCTGAGTAGGAACTGCTGGAGGGGGCGCATTCGAAGGCGCGCCCAACGTACGACGAACACTGTTGCCGCCATTAAGCCTAGCAACCGTAGAATCGCAAATGCCGAAGCTCGAGGATGAGTGTGCAAATGCAATGCCCGTTTCCGCAAGTCGGCTATCCTGTCTGCGGGAAGGAAAGCCCTTCCCTTGGTAGAGTCGAGGGTGACTCCTATAAACTGCAGTCTTTGTGATGGTTGAGTGATGGATTTTTCGTAATTTATCTGCAGCCCAAGCGACGACAGAAGATAGATTACCTCTTTGACGTCGGCAAGCGCCTGGCTTCTGGACGCCGAAACGATCAGCCAGTCGTCCAGGTAGGGATATAAGTCGATGTTGTGCGACCGTAGATGCGCGCACACTGCCGACATGCACTTTGTGAATACTCTTGGCGCTGACTTTAGCCCGAAGGGGAGAACGGAAAACTGGTACGCCTGACGCCCAATGACAAAGCGAAGATAGCGTCGATGGGTTGGATGAATGGCTATGTGAAAATAGGCGTCCTTTAAGTCTATTAGTGTGAACCAGTCTCCTTCCTTCAGCATTGGTAGAACCGATGCTACGGTAACCATGCGAAACTTCTTGGGTAGTATGAATTTGTTTAGCTGCCTGAGATCCATAATAGGACGAAGTCCCCCGTCCCTCTTTGGCACCGTAAAATAACGGGAGTAAAATCCCGCGTGTAGGTGACATCGCTGAACTCTTGTGATTGCTGCCTTTTGCAGAAGGTTGGTAGTCTCCTGCGTTAAAGTCAGCGAGGGAGGCGTAATTCTTATGGTGCCCAGTGGAGGAGAGACTTCGAATTCTATTTTGTAACCTTCTGCTACGATGTCCAATACCCAAGCATCCGATGTTATTGACGCCCAGGTTTGCAGAAAAGGTTGTAATTTGTTGGCGATGTGAGTGCTGAGAGGCAACGCCAAGTCAAAGACGACGCTTGCCCTGTGGTGGTTGCTTACTACGTTGCTGGTATCTTTGCGTCGACTTTCTGGGTTGATAGGGCTGCGTTGAGGCAGGTTGGAACCGTTGCGTTTTATCCTGCTGCGATCGCGATTGGTATGGGACTGGCCTATACCATTTTCTAGGCCGGTAGGACTGCTGAGGCTGCTGAAATCCCATTTTTTTAGCCGTCATACGGGCTTTGTGCAACGTATCCATTGTCGTGTCCGTATTAGTATGAAAAAGGCCCTCCCCATCAAAGGGAAGGTCCTCTATTCTGTTTTTAGTTTCCTGTGGTAGAGATGCAGATCTTAACCACGCATGGCGACGTAAAGCGACTGCCCCTACCATGGCCTTAGAAACACAGTCAGTGAGGTGTCGTGCCGTGGTCAACTCCTGCTTGGACAAACGTATGGCTTCCGCCTGGAAGACTCTGGCGAGTTCCCTTTGATCGTCGGGGAGGTAATCGGTGAGAGACGAGATCTTTTCCCAAAGAAAAAGCTGATAACGCGCCATCAGCGCCATATAGTTTGTCACCTTTACGCCTAACGATGTCGAAGCATAAATTCTACGACCGTAGGAATCGAGTTTTCGTCCCTCTTTATCCGTGGGTGCAGAATGTACTTTCCCAGATCTGCCCTGTGCGGCCTCCACCACCACCGAATTCGGCTTTGGGTGCTGAAAAAGAAAAGGCGCCTGTGCTTCTCTGACCTTATAGATCGCATCAAGGCGCTTGGAAGTGGGACCCAATGTAGCTGGATGCTCCCAAGACTGCTTGAGGGTCTTCAAAAGAGCTTTGACCATTGGTAATGTCAACTGTTGGGTCGGCTCAGCATGCATAACATCATAAATGCCGTCATCGGAGTCTTCAGCCGCCTGCTGGCACTCTATGTTTAAAGATTGGGCCAGCCTCTGCATTTGCTCAGTGAAACTTCCCATTTCCATAGTTGGTGATGCCCGATCCTCGGACCCTACAGTATCCAAAGGTGATGGCTCCGATGGACGGGGTGACGGAACAGATGATGTGTCCGACCGGTAGTCATCAGATGATCGTGAAGGCTCTCGGTGTCGCGTAGACCTGGGTGGTGTCCGGTGTATAGGACGAACAGCTGTCGATGGCGAAGGTCCTCGATGTCGAGTGGTGGTGTGACTCAAAGAGGAGGTCCTACGTGGAGGAACCGGTGGCGGCGTGTTCTCTCCATGGAGTCGACGGCCAGTGTACGGGTCGAATCGATACCGACCACGCTCGGAGCGGTGGACGCGGTCTGAGTCAACCTCCCAGTCCCTTGAAGGTGACCTCGATCGAGATCGAGTCCTCGACTGCGAGGAACGAGTTCGACGCTGACGGCCTTGCTGACGGCTCGACGTCGAATGTCTCGCCGCTACCGTGAGTTCGGTGTCCGATGGAATCAGGATCGGCATTGGTTGTGGAGACGGCAGCGAGTGAGGCGACAGATGTTGTTGCTGTGGGTGCGCTCTCGGAGTGGAAGGCGTACGCAACAGAGAAGAGACAGAAGGTGCCCGTTGCCTCGAAGGGGTCGGTGAGACCTCCTGTTGCTGCGAAGCCTGCGATGTCGAAGCAATCGATCCCGAGCGATGCGTCGATGCCGAAGGCTGTATCGGCACCGAAGAGGACTTATGCACCATTGCAACCACCTTCATCGATGTCGACGATGGCATCGAAGAAGGTCTTGATTTTTTCGACGGCGGCGGCTGTATGGCCGACTTCGTCGACGTCGAGGATTTCTTTTGTTTGGGCTTCTTTGCCTTTTTCGCCGGTGGCGGGGAAGAGGCAATTGAAAACCCCGTTACCGATGCCGGAGCTGCTGCCCGCAATAAAGGGGAGCCCGGAGATGCTGGGCTTGAGAGGTCTCTACTCTCCCCAGAAGTCGTTTTCTTCGACATGGCTGGGCGCGGTTGATCGACGGCCGACAACGCCTTTGTCCACAACAGACTACGGAGACGGTCTGCCCTATTTCTTCGAGTCTGCTTTGAAAACCGCATACAATGGCTGCAGGAATCAACGACGTGTGCCTCACCAAGGCAGATAAGGCAGAGCGAATGCCCGTCGGTGAGGGCGATCTTAGCCCTGCACCGCGAGCAACGCCGAAATAATGCGGTTTGTGCCATAAGATGGCAAACCGCCTAATGAGCCTCAAAAACTTAAGCTCAATAACGTTTATTTAACAATAAAAATAATTTTTTTTTTTTTTTTTTTTTAAACACTAATGCTATACTAACTAACAACTAATCTTAGTAAGAAAACAGCCTAAGCTAACTATATATCTCTTCTTTCTCTCAAAAACAGGTACAACGTACCAGAGAAGTCTCCCGCGAGGCTACTGCGAAGCGGTCGAAGAAGAACTGAGGAGAAGGAGAGGCGGGAGCCCTGAGCATGCGCGGTAGGATGGTGGGGGGAGGGGTTCCCGCCAAAAGTCTAAGCTAGCTAAGTTTCCCGAAAGCAGGCTCGGCGTCGGCGCGAGCCCATATGTGTGATGCACAGAGACCACGAAGAAGAACAAGGGGTCCCAATGACAGAGAACAATTTATGACTTGCTGCTCAAGGGCACAGTTTAAAAATTCTAGCAGAGAAACCCATTTAGAGGCATGAGAGCACTCTTCAAGTACTGGAAAGCTCGTCACACAGAGGAGGGCCAGGATCTCTTCTCCATCATCCCAGAATGCAGGACACGGAATAAGGGGCTCAAGTTACAGGAGGCCAGATTCCAACTGGGCATCAGGGAACACTTCCTGTTAGAGCAGTACAACAAGGGAACCAATGACCTAGGGAGGTCATGGGCTCTCCCACACTAGAGGCATTCAAGAGGCAGCTGGACAACCATCTGTCACGGATTCTTTAAGGTAGATTCCTGCACTGAGCAGGGGGTTGGACTCGACGGCCTTATAGGCCCCTTCCAACTCAACTATTCTATGATTCTATGAGGCATGAGGTGGGGCGAATAAAGCGGACTACATTTTGAAGACCACGAACAGAGCTCAGAAGCCCTATTCCCTTGAACATCCAGTGGAATGCCAGGCACCCACGAGCAGCATCTCCTTCCACATCATTGGCACTGGGAACACCATCTGCACCGAGCCACGGCAGTGAATGAAAATGAGCAAAAGCATGGATGGATTGTATCGTTACGTCACCCTTGGAAAATGTCTGCCAGGCTTTACTAAGAGCAAGAACTTGTCAACATCAACCTGTGTACGGGGGAAATGGTAGAAAGTTGATAAAAGGCAAATCTTTACAATATTGGTTTATGCCAGGGGTAGGCAACATGTGGCCCCTTTGGCCTGAAGCGCAGTCCCCGCCGCCCAGAAATTTGCTGCTGCAGTGGTAAAACAGTGGTTTGCTGCCAAATTTTGACATCAAACTGCAACAACGGTGGCCTGAAAAGCCCAAGTTCAGCTTTAAAACAAAGCAGCCTTTTAAGGCCACTGTTGTGATTTTCTGCTGAAATTCAGCAGCAAAAAATTGTTTTGCTCTGCTCCCGCTGAAATTTGATGGCGCATGGCAGTGGTTCAATCCCCCCAGGTTTGAAATTGGCCCTGGGAGACCCCAAAGTTGCCCCACCCCTGGGTTAGATGTTCAGCAGAATCATTGTAAAGCTTTGCCTCTGAACTTTATATCGCATCAGGTAGCAAGTTAAGGACTGCAGGATGGAAAACATCTTCCCTGCTCAACACACAAAACATCTTCCCTGCTCATAGAAAGATAGCATGTCAGGGAAAACACTAAGCAGAAACCTCCTACTGGATATACTAGCTTTCTACATACAGTGAGGTTTCCACTTCATGGGGAAACAGTCAGACTTGGCGTTCCCACCTACCACCTTTAGTGACACAGTCCAGGGAAAACTTTGCTACTTATTCGTACTGAATGTGTAAACTTCTTCTGACACACAGAACAGATGATTTGAGGACCGTAGCTGCTTGCATTGATCAGACCAATCCAATCTTACATGGGCCTGAATTCTTGGCCATTTTCTCCTGGCTTCCCTCCAGGTTTTTTAAAGTCATCACACGAGTAGGCGAAAAGCAACGAGGGAAACAACCTTGGATGACAACAGTTTTACAGAGAACAACTTCTGTTTACCACCATGGCGATAGGAGAAAAGTTACACCTCCCCACCTTCTAAAAAAAGACCGAAAAAGATTCAAGTCGTAACCTTCCACTCTGGGATCAAGTTTGTAATGAGTTATTCAGGAAACATAGGCAGAAGGAAAGAAAGTCACAGAAGGGGAAAGAGCCACTCACGTCAATAAACGAAGCATTCACGTAATCAGTGTTTTCTTCACCCCTCTTCACTGGAATGATCACTCGGTTGAACTCATCTGCCGACAAACACGGTAACGATTTTAGAAATGCCTGGCAGTAAGTGTTTAAGCAGGGGTAATGGGGTCTGACATGCTGGGGCTCAAAAAATATAGTTTCAAAAGGGAAGGTGTATAGTTTCAACCCTCATCCAAGCAGGAGCATATATAGAACGACCAAGGTTCTGTATCTCAACCCCGTGTTGAAATGCATACCTATTTCATAAGCAAAGGATAAAAGGATGAAAGCAACCAATTTACTTCTATGTCATTGCAGGCCAGGATTCACTTATGCAACATGTACTTCCTTCCCTCTAATTCAATTGCCATCGCTAAATCCTTGACTTTTCCTCTACTACAGCAGAACAATTCTCTCTTTTTCTCAACCCTCACTCAATGCTGACCGGATGGAGGGTGTTCAACCTGTTCTGGATGGGGTTGCACTCCCCTTGAAGGAGCGGGTTCGTAGCTTGGGGGTTCTCCTAGAACCATCTTTGTCACCTGAGGCGCAGGTGGCCTCAGTGGCACGGAATGCCTTCTACCAACTTCAGTTGGTGGCCCAGCTACGTCCCTATCTGGACAGGGATAACTTGGCTTCAGTTGTCCATGCTCTGGTAACCTCCAAGTTAGATTACTGCAATGCACTCTACGTGGGGCTGCCTTTGAAGGTGGTTTGGAAGCTGCAGCTTGTGCAAAATGCAGCAGCCAGATTGATAACTGGAACCAGTAGGTTCGAACATATAAGACCTACTCTGGCCCACTTGCATTGGCTGCCTGTATGTTTCCAAGCCCGGTTCAAGGTGCTCGTTTAACCTATAAAGCCTTACACGGCTTGGGACCACAATACCTGATGGAACGCCTTTCCCGACATGAACCTACCTGAACACTACGTTCAACATCTAAGGCCCTCCTCCGAGTGCCTCCTCTGAGGGAAGCTCGGAGGTCGGCAACAAGAGAGAGGGCCTTCTCTGTGGTGGCCCCCCAATTGTGGAACGATCTCCCCGACAGGCCCCCCTGGCGCCAACATTGTTATCTTTTCGGTGCCAGGTCAAGACTTTCCTCTTCTCTCAGGCATTTGGCAATATCTGAGGAGCCTGGGTTTGTTTTTGTTTTTTGTAGCTTTTTGAAGTGTTGAAGTGGTTTTTAAATGTACAGATTGTGTGTGTGTGTTGTATGATTTTGCTGTTTTAATTTTGTATATTGTTTTTAATTGTTTTTAATCTTATGTAAACCGCCCAGAGAGCTTCGGCTATGGGGCGGCATACAAATGTAATGAATAAATAAACGCGAAAGCCGCTCCCTCTGAAAGCTCTGCCAGGCTCTGCCGCCGGCGCCGACCCAATGGAAACTCTGCCACTGCCCAGCTTCTCTCAACTGTGCAGGACACTTACATGGTATGATTTGCAGCACCCGGTTTTTCTTCATGTTGGCCGGCAAGTTGCCCGTCCTCATCTTGTCGTTTTGAATTTTGATTGAGGTTAGTTTCTGCAGAAAGAGATGGGCAGAATTCGTCTTCCAAAAAGGGACGGAGGGATCGTGGATAAACAGATGTGCACATACGTCCTCCCTCCTTTTCCACTCTCCGCTGCCTGCTTCCCTTTCTTTCTGGGATCACAAAATTGGGACAACCAAGAGCAATCCAGCTCTAGTCCTTGCCGCAAGGCAGGGGCATCTTCACTCCTGAACTCAACAAACTACATCACGGTTTGTCACAAAAACTGGGTTTGGATGACACGATAACCCGCAATGGCTTAATTTACCCATGATGGCTTAATTTACCCACCATTTATTTATGTATTACATTTATATCCCGCCCGTTTTCCTCCTTGAGGAACCCAAGGCGGCGTACTTCACCCTCCTCCTCTCCATCCTATCCTCACAACAACAACAACAACCCTGTGAGGTAGGTTGGGCTGAGAGTCTGTGACTGGCCCAAAGTCGCCCAGTGGGTTTCCATGGCTGAGTAGGGACTAGAACCCAGATCTCCTGACTCCCAGGCCAGCACACTAGCCACTACACCCCACTGGTGTAATTATCGTTGTCGCCTGGTGGGAGTTTTGTAAGCCATGATGGCTTATTTGGCCAAAATAACCCACTCTGATAACCTATGGTCTGCAGTAAACCTATAGGTTATCGTGTCATGGTAGTCACAGTGGGCTATTTTGGCTGGCTACATAGCTCTGCGGCAAGAGCAGTCAAAACAGATGTGGCTGTGGTCGCTGGGTTATTGATCAAGCCACAGTGTAGAGGAAGCAGGTGTGGTGCTGAGCCTGCCACCCCCCAATGTGTTATAGGAATCTCCTGCTTTTCGGTGCTCCTTGGATTTTTGCTGCTTTCAGAGTTAGGGTGCTGGGCTTTCATAGTGCCCTGAGTGCCTCCTTAGAGGAAGCTGGCTTTTTCTTGCCCCTTTCCTTTTGGGGGCACTCGGGACTTTTGCTCCGCTGTAATGAATGTGCAGGGGTTCCATGGTGAATTGGGTACCCATTGACCAGGAGAGGCTGTGTGTGAAGTTTGGCCCCAATCCTGCAAAGCCCCAAGGTTTTCTAGCCCCTTCCCCCTTTTGAAGGCATTTGGAATTTTTGCTCTTGGATTGCATCAGGGCAGGAGGCGTGAGACTCAGACTATACCCAGTAGCTTAATAAGCTACTTACAGCATCTCATTTGTCTGATCACAGGTGAGGCCTGGAATGACAGTAGCTGATTTTTAAAATAAGCTACTATGAGTACCTTGTTAACCCATCATGGCTTAAAGTGACATCCAAACGCAGCCAGAGAGACAGATGCTGTGCTGCTGAGGAGCGCTGACACACACAAAAAAAGTAGCTCCAGATGGCTGATTTGTGGGGTCTGACTTGCATTGCAGATGGCTGGAAAGGAGGTCCCAGAACGTAGCCTGTTCTGCCTGAAATACTTGGCTGCTCCCAAGAGAAAGATCATTACAACCAGCTCATACTTCTAATTATAGGAAATCCCAGTGCTGTAGCCTCCTAATCACACCTGCCCTAGTTCTCCAAAGAGTTTCTCCAAGGAATTCAAAACTATAGTTGCTATGAGCAACGTGCAGACAATATTGTCCATTGATCTATGGTTCTGAGTTAACGAGATGGCGGATGCAGAATCCATACTGCAAATATGCAAAAACCCCAGGGGAAAGAAAAAAAAATCAGTTCTACACTTCCCACGAATAGCCAAGTACTCAGAACGGGCCTGGATGCTTCCTAGCCACGCTTCCACAGCTGCCACCCACCTTAAACTCTTCCTCCAATCCATTGCTGCTGGTCCCTGGGATTTTGTTGTAAATCTTCTGGAGGTGGCTCTCCAGTGAGGTCACCTCCAATTCTGTGTCTCCATACAAATAGTGCTCCAGAAGAGCTTGGTAGATGAATACATACTGCATCTGAAGAAGAGAGAAAGCTATTATGAATCTCACTCCACATTCAGCTAAGGCCACTCCCTGCAGAACTTCAACATGTTTATAGCACATTCATGTGTGTTTGTG
Organism: Anniella stebbinsi; assembly: GCA_029215795.1. NCBI lineage: Eukaryota > Metazoa > Chordata > Lepidosauria > Squamata > Anniellidae > Anniella > Anniella stebbinsi. The sequence goes on along the minus strand of JARDYH010000004.1, from coordinate 226,315,563 downwards.
TGTTTAATGTATACAAAAATTATAGGCCACCTTTTAGGACATAGGGAGCGCATATAAAAACAAAACGCACATGAAACAATAAAATCGAACCAAAATAAAACCAGATAGCAGAACAAAAGTCATTTTAAACATAGTTCGGTTAAAACATAAGACACCTGACAGGTAAAACTGTCAACCGTTGCAGCAACTCATTGAAGTTTTCATGTACATGCAGGACAGATGTTCTGGGTGTACTCCAAGTGAGCAGGTGCTTTCAAGTGTCCCCTGCGGCCTCTGCAGCCTCAACCCCCTCTTTCCCCTCCATTGATCTTCCTGACACCGTTGGTGCAAGAAAGGGGGAAGTGGCAGCTCTAACTGCTTGGTGGAGCATCTTTCCTGGCTGAAAAGGGCCCCTCCTACACCATAGGGGTGTAGAGGGAGGGCGATCCCGGAAGTACCTAATACACACCATCGGTACATAGGGAAGGAGGGAGGGAGATCCCGGAAGTACCTAATACACACCATCAGCGCGGAGGGAGGGAGGGAGGGCAAACCTGGAAGTACCTAATACACACTATCGGTACATAGGGAGGGAGGGAGATCCCGGAAATACCTAATACACACCATCAGCACACAGGGAGGGAGGGAGGGAGGGCGATCCTGGAAGTACCTAATACACACCATCGGTACATAGGGAAGGAGGGAGGGCGATCCTGGAAGTACCTAATACACACCATCGGTACATAGGGAGGGAGGGAGATCCCGGAAGTACCTAATACACACCATCAGCACACAGGGAGGGAGGGAGGGAGGGAGGGAGGGAGGGAGGGAGGGAGGGCGATCCTGGAAGTACCTAATACACACCATCAGCACACAGGGAGGGAGGGAGGGAGGGCGACCCTGGAAGTACCTAATACACACCATCGGTACATAGGGAAGGAGGGAGGGTGATCCCAGAAGTACCTAATACACACCATCGGTACATAGGGAAGGAGGGAGGGCGATCCCAGAAGTACCTAATACACACCATCGGTACATAGGGAGGGAGGGAGATCCCGGAAGTACCTAATACACACCATCAGCACACATGGAGGGAGGGAGGGAGGGAGGGAGAGAGGGAGGGTGATCCCGGAAGTGCCTCATACACACCATCAGCGCACAGGGAGCAGCCAGGGGCCATCCCAGGCGTTTTGCCTGCTGTGGAAAGGGCTGAGGTGTGAATAGCGTCACTTTCCCACTGGAGAGCATGAACATGCAGTCCCAGAGCACCCCTCAGTGGGAAAGGAAGCTCCACCAAACAGCTGGAGTCGCCTCAGAACATAAGCAGGACACTGCTGGATCAGACCAAGGGTCCATCTCGAGCTCCCTGCGTGAACCTCCCAAGTGGGGCACGAGAGCGACCGCACCTTCCCAGTTGTGTTTCCCCAGGAGCCAGTCTACATAGACCAATTGCCTCCAACGCCTATCCCAGGTAGGCTGGAAGTATCCTGTGGGGACGGAATGAGGCGGCAGTGGTGGTGGAGGGAGCTTGAGGTGTCACATGTCACAGGGTCCTGTTTGCAGAAGGCTTCGAGCAGCTTCCAAGTCCAACTGCGCCTCCTCCTGAGTAAGTGGACAGGGAGCACTTGCTTTTATGAGCTCTCCTTTTCAACGGATTAAACGATGCCTGCCCAGATTAAGGCCGTTAAGAGCAAATGGGTTGCAGTTGGTGTCCACGCCGCTCCTACTTCCTTGTGAAAATCATCATGGGCTTTGGATGACCAGGAAGAGCAGCAGGAGCAGGAAGGAGCTCTACTGATGGACGCTTTGGAGGAGAGACTTTCTCCACTCTGTCCTTCCTGTAAATTTCAGTTAGAACCAAGTCGCTGAATTCTGTGCCCAGTACCAAGTTTGGTGGCTTTTCTGAACTTGTGTGGTACGTTTGCAGAATACGCAAACCCTACATTAGGGCATAAGGGGAGGGGGATTTGCCACCTCTTCACTTTTGCCTCCTTCCAGATCTGGGCCCGATTCAAAGTGCTGGTATTAACATTCAAAGCCCTAAATGGCTTGGGGCCAGGTTATCTGACGGAACGCCTCCTCCCATATGTACCTGCCTGGACCCTAAGATCATCCTCGGGGGTCCTTCTCTGTGAGCCCCTGCCAAAGAAGGTGAAACAGGTGGCTGGAGGCGGGCCTTCCCCGGCTGTGGAATGAGCTCCCCAGAGAGGTTCACCTGGCATCTACATTATACCCTTTAGGCACCAGGTGAAGACCCTTTTTATTCTCACAGTGTTTTAACAGTTCTTCAGTTTGAGTTTTAACCTTGCTGTTTACATTTGTATTTTAAATCCCTATGCATTTCTGCATGGCTGCTCTGTTTTTATCCTAGTTGTGCTTTCATACTGTATTTTAAATTAGGTTATTATTATACTGACTTTGTTTTATATTTTGAATGGTTTTTATGGTTTTGATTTTTGTAAACCGCCCAGAGAGCTCTGGCTATTGGGAGGTATAGATACGCAGTAAATCAATCAATCAATCAAATAAATCAACAAATATCCATAACACAGGCTGGGATAATGCTTTGAAAGAAAAGCTCCCTTAATCTTCCAGAGACATCATCTCATGGAACATGTCCTACTCACATTCTGTTGAAATGTCTCAGAAAAAGCTCACAATCACATCCTTCCTTCTGCATGTGTACTGCATCCTGGTATATTTTAGGTGCTACTACTACTACTACTAGTAGTAGTGATAATAATGTGGTGATGAGAATGGGCGAAGTTTGCCCTCTGGGAGAAGAAACTTACATCAGTCTGTACCATCTGGCAGCGCTGCGCCCGGATGCGGCTTACAAACCCATAAACATCCACCTTCCTCTCAGCGTGCATCATGTCCAGCATGGCATCAATAACAATGAACGTTCCCGTGCGCCCCACACCAGCACTGGGAGAGGGGGGGAAAAAGGGAGAAGAAAAATGGGTCCCTTGACATTCGGTCTTGGCAGCCACCCACACAACCTGGATCACAGCAGGCAGGTGCAGAAAGGAAACACGATCAAGAGATACTCCATTTAAAAACCCAGACATTCAGGGGCCTGTGTCTGTCTGCACACTCATATTTGTCAAGGAGCCTAGGCACATGCAGGAAGTTCCCACTGGGGAGGGCATGGAAATGGTAACTGGGCCTTCTGGCATTCTCGGTTCCCCTGTGTTTGGGCCAGGAAGAAGGATATCCTTCCATAAAGGGTGAATGTGACCCTTCCATTCTGGACATTTCAAACTGTGGACTCCTGGTTAGTAGCAGGTTCCAAGGCTCTTTTGCATCTCCTGCTCAGCACAGCCTGGAGAGCCACTTCTTGGCCTGGCTAGGGCTGCTTCCAGACAGGGGGTGGGCGCGAATTGCCCTGTCAACCAAAAGGCATTGTGCAGCTATTCTGTCATCTGTCCTTAATGGGTGTTTTTTTAAAAAATGTAAGAAGGAAGACAGACGCGGCTGTGGGAAATCATGGGAGGGTTAGAAACGGAAGACGTCGTTATCTGGACCCACTGTCAAATTCTGAGAACAAGGCAGAGCAACTGCACAGTAAGAGCCCTGTCTGGAAGCACTGGGGTGGGGAGAGCCTCGTGGGGGTGGGGGGCTTGGAGAACCAGAAAGCAGCCTGCTTCCTCAGGATATATGCTGGGGAGAGGGGGGGAAATCTTTCCTGAAAACGAAGAGGGAGATGCCGCTAGAAGTCCTGCCTACTGAGGAGGCTGAGAGGGGACACCATCTCAGGACACCCTCCTCCAGTAAGCAAGAAAATGGAGGTGGAGCCCAGACTGACCTGCAGTGTACGACGATGGCCCCTGCATACTGAGGGTTACACGTCTTCACCTTCTTCAGGAACTTCAGCATCCCAATGGGAGTGAAGGGCACCCCGAAATCAGGCCAGCTCGTGAAGTGGAACTGTGTCACCAGGCGCTGAGGCTTTTTATTGGTGACGTCGCCTACCTGGGTGGAAGGGTGGGAAAAAGCAGACTGAATGTCACCGTTCTTTATCAGGCATCTAGAATCATGCCACCCTTCTGGTTCGCTTCGTCTCCTCACACTACTTGTAAAGCTCATTGCAGAGACCAAAAAGGCCCAGTCAAAGTAAAGGAGGGAAAGACTATTGGGGCCAGACAGGGACACAGAGTGGAGGAAATCTGAAGTGGAGGAATCCCTTCTTTTCCCAGCCCCAGAGTCTACGGTAAAGTTGGCCTCCTCTCTCCTGAACCGGCAAACTATCCATCACAGCATCACAACAAGTTTGGCAATGCCGACTCTGCCTGCTTCTCTCAGCGTTGGGTCAACCAGAGCGGTGTTGTGGGTGGAGTGCTGGACTAGGACTCGGGAGATCCCAGTTTTGAGTCCCCACTCGGCCACGGAAGCTCACTGGGTGACTTTGGGCCAGCCACAGACTCTCAGCCTAACCTACCTCACAGAGTTGTGGTGAGGATAACATGCAGAGGAGGAGGATCACGTTAAGCCACCTTGGGCTCCGTGGAGGAAAAAAGGGTGGGATATCGATCGAATCATAAATAAATGAACGAAGCTGTGTCTGGGCTATACCACTTCAATATGGGCTGGTGGAGGGAAAGCGTCACTTGATGGAATGCTCCTCCATACAACCCCCCCCACCCCCAACCTCCAAATCAAAAACTAGATTCTGTGTTCTCGCCTTGTCAACCCAACTTTACTGATCCAAAGCTGCAACACTCTGGAATGGACACAGTTGCATATGACACCAAGCAGGCCAGAAAACCCCGTCGCTGTGTGTGGAAGGGAAGAGAGGACCAACACATCGTACCTGTTGAATGCAGAATTTCCGCACTGTGTAGTCCACCAAGACTGTTACATCTTCCACGGACACTCTGATATTTCCATAGGTCCAGCAACCCTGATCTGGCCAGTACTGAGCGCATTTACACTGGAAAGAAGCCACATAAGGAACGGACCAAGATTTAGTGCAGAAGACGAGGGCTGAACAGCTTCCACGGGATGCTCCAACACACAATTCCCCCTGGCCTGTGCACTGTCTTGCACATTCGGCTCCAACACACAATCCCCTCCCCCACCCCTAGCCCACCTTGCACACTCAGCATCAGGCTTGTGTACTGCATGGAGAGCATTTCCAAATCATGTTTTTAGCAGGCTCCCATTTACAGGTTCTGCATGTGAAAGATCCGTACGCCAAGACTGATCAACTCTGCCTCATCCTATTCTGGGCTTATGGCACACTAGAGAGCAGACTTTTCCCATCCTGGTGCCCACTGGATGCTTTGGACCTCCAAATCCCATCAGCTCCAGCCGCCACGGCTAACGGAGAGCAATTCTGGGAGCCGCAGGTTGGGGAAGGCTGCTTTAGAGGCACACACTGACTATGGAAACACACATGAGCATAAACGGTTGGTGGCGGCAGCAGAATAGTTTGAGAGACCCCCAAAGTAACAGGGTCAACAAGAATTCCAGCCCTGGCTGATGGCTAGAAAAGAGCTGTGGTCTTGCCAGGAAGGAGAAACAAGGAATATGGATAAAGCAGGCAATACAGGGGAGATAGACAGGCATACTTGCATGCTAAGAAAATGCTGGACCAGGAGCAGGGGATGCTATGATTTAGGAACTTATACTGAGTCAGAACCTCAAGTATTGTTAAAACTGCCCGGCAGCAACGGCTCTTCAGATTTTCAGGCAGGATTCCTTTGTATCGCCTTATTCACTGTGGTTAAAGCTGTGGTTTAAGGTGTCTTCTTGACAGGGCCACATTTTACTACTTTCCTACTACAGATTTAGTTCCTGAGAAAAATACAGTTCTCCCCTTAGATACTGAGCCTGTTCCTGTGGCCTTTGTAACGGAGGGGCACCAGCGTCTAACCCCAAGTGGATAACGGCAGTGACTCTGCTAATGACAAGCTGCACAGCTCCGCCCCCGTCCACATTATCTGCTACCACACACATTTTGCTCTCATGGGGATCCGTTTCCCTTTGCCATCGTGTTTCTGGCAGACACGTACCTCTTTCCTCTCTTTCAGGTTGGTCACCATGACGATTGTGGCTGTATTTTGCTCCCAAATCATTCTCCAGAAGTCATTCACAGTTTCTTCTTTTGGTCCTAAAAAGAACAAAAAAAAGTGTAACAGAAGGGCATTGTTCACATGAAAAAAAACAGTGAGATTAGCAACCTCCCCTACTTTAATGAACTCTTGAATGAACTCTTTTTAGAATGCCTGAAACCCATAACCCATTCAGCCTGGCAACATCTCTGTGTCCTGAACCCAGAGAGAGAGAGAGAGAGAGAGAGAGAGAGAGAGAGAGAGAGAGAAAGAGAGAGGCCCCCTCTACAAGAATTTGGCTTGATGTCTGGTTGCCCGATTATGCGCATCTTCTCACCATCGCTTTTACGCCTAATTCCTGTAAACGACGCGGTGAAGCGCATAACCGGCAGTATAAAACGCGTTTTAAAGTGGTTAAAATGCGGAGAATCGCTTGTTTACATGGTCATAAGGCGCTTTAACTTAAAACTCGCTATTTAACGCGCATTCAATAATGCGCATAATCAGACAGAAAAAGCGCCTTGGCTCCTGATTTGTGCTCCGCTCTCGCAGAGGTAAAATTTTTAATGCGTCTTGAAAGAGCTTTAAATCGCTCTTGTAGAGGCACAGAGATCTGACATCCCTCAACCTTGCAACCCCTCTTCAGCCAATGAGTTTCCTAAGCACTTCACCATGCAGCAAAGGCAGAGTGAAAGTTTGTAGTGAGTATCATATAACAATTCTATTTGCAGATATACAGTGCTGGTATTAACATTCAAAGCCCTAAACGGCTTGGGGCCAGGTTAACTGAAGGAATGCCTCCTCCCATATGTACCTGCCGGGACTCTAAGATCATCTTCAGGGGTCCTCCTCTGTGAGCCCTTGCCAAAGGAAGTGAGACAGGTGGCTACCAGGAGGAGAGCCTTCTCTGCTGTGGCACCCCGGCTGTGGAATGAGCTCCCTAGAGAGGTTCGCCTGGCACCTACATTATACTCTTTTAGATGCCAGGTGAAGACCTTTTTATTCTCTCAATATTTTAACAGCTTATCAGCTTAAGTTTAAACTTTGCTGTTTTAAATCTGTATTTTAAATCTGTATAGATCTCTGCATCACTGCTTGGTTTTACCCTGGTTGTGCTTTTATATTGTATTTTATATCATGTTTTTATACTGTTTGTTTTATATTTTGAATGGTTTTTACGGTTTTAATTTTTGTAAACTGCCCAGAGAGCTTCGGCTATTGGGCGGTATAGAAACACAGTAAATCAATAAATACAGCAGAATCCCTGCCTTTTCCCAGCGGATGGAAGAAAATGGGCACTCTGCAACCCTTCTAAACATCCACTAAGTTACTTGCTTAAATGGAGCAGCCTTCCCAGCACTAGGCATTTTCCATCCTTCGGCTCAAGAATGCATCTGGATTTTGGAAGACACACTGCCAGTGGCCAACTTGAGAGGTAAAACACTGCCTACGCAAGTAGCTGTCTCATGTGCACTGCAGAAAGTTGGCTAAATTGCAATTTTCCAGTCCATGGAAGAGATGGGATGATCTTGCACGATTTAGCTATTCCAACATCTTACTGCTCATATCTGGACGTTTACCTGAGTAGTTACTTCCTCAAATCAGCTACCAGTGTAGCAACAGAACCAATTTGGAAAGTCACGAAATATTATTATTATTATTATTATTATTATTATTTACACTTATACCGCTCCATAGCCGAAGCTCTCTGGGCGGTTTACAAAAATTAAAAAGACTGAGCATTAAAAAGACAATATACAAAATTTAAAACCATAAACATAAAACAACTGTCATTAAAACACTTTAAAACATTCTAACTGTTAAGCCTGGCCACAATGTCAATCAAAACCTCAACTTGAGCTGTTCAAATGCCTGGGAGAAAAGAAACGTTTTGACCTGGCACCGAAAAGATAACAGTGTTGGCCCCAGGCGGGCCTCATCGGGGAGATCATTCCATAATTGAGGGGCCACCACAGAGACGGCCCTCTCCCTTGTTACAAAAGACAGTAATGCACTACTGATATATTCTGCTGGTAAATTTGGCCACCTCAGTTTAGAAATCCAAAAGGAGGATGGTGCAATTTACCTTGGGCTGCAATGAACTTGTTCTTCTCTTGGTACCCCTGCAAGGACAAAAGTAACAAGAGAAAGAGGAAAGTCAGCTTTAGCACAACAGATAACTTCAAAGTATTCCAAAACATTGGCACCTTCTCAAAAATCATACACTTGCTGGAAATAGAGAACAATGAGTCTTTGGATTCCAAGGAAGCCGCCAGATTTTGTTAACATGATTGCAGCTGTGTACATTTGTAGACTATCCGAGACACTGATATTAAAGACAGGTGCGGGAGTTGGGAAGCATTCGTGTTACAACAAGGAAGTCCCTTCCTGCCCCCCAGCAGATACTTACATTAATGAACGAAGCATTGATGTAATCCGAGTCTGGAACCCCTTCAAGAGGTGTCAGATGAAGCCTGGAATGATCATCTAGGAATGAAGGAAAGTAGTGGCCCATCAGAAGACAAGAAATGCCAGGGCGACATTTAAATTGAGGGATTTTAATAAATTCAAATAAACTCCTGAGAAATGAGAGCAGGAAAGCATCCAAGCTTGACCTCAGCGTAAAGGGAAGCTAGACAAAGGGCAATCCGTTTCAAACTTTGCACGAAGCTCATTGTAGGCAGAATATAGAATCTTGGAGCAGCGGTTTTAAGTAGTTACAAAAGCTCACTCTCCCTACCAGTGAAGGGTTACACATCGTATGCCCACCTATAAGAGAAATGTAAGGAGAAAGATAAAACATCCCCTGCCCCATTTGCAATGAATGCTTTAGTACAAGTCTTGGGAATGCATTTGATGTTGAGGGATGCATCCCTGCAGAGGCAATCTGTTGGGGGGGGGGGGGGGTCACTTGCAAGCAGTGGCCAGAGCCAGAGGTGGGCAAAATGTGAAACACTGCAGGTTTATATCTCCCTCACACTCTCTAAGTGCCACCTCTGTCGGCTGCATTAAATTAGTGCCATATGAAATCAGGCTGAGGGTCACACACTGCTCTCAGCCGCAGGTTCCCCACCTCTACATTAGCAGAACGGAATCCACTGTGACTTTTGCAGAGGGAGGTACTGGGAGAGAGGGGAAAAGAGAAGACACCTAGTAGCAAACAAGCCGTGTTCAAGGTTTTGTTGCTGACATTCAAATCCCTACACAACTAGGATCATTCCAAGGGCTTCAGGGTATCCAAGGTATTTGTCCCACAAAGAAGTCAGCTTTGGGATAGGGTTAGCCCCCCTTTGCTCTTCTCCTGGCTGAATGGCTTGTTGCAAAGGAAGGCCTCTGCCGAATAAGTCCCCTCCTCTTTCATCCGTGAGCGATCTGGCCCAGGTGTTTGTGTGGGATGACCCAGAAGGAGGCGGGGCACTGACATGGATCTCCCGGCAGTCTTCTCTACAAGGCTCTCCCACGTCCCACCCTCACCAGTCTGTGATGTGCTGCGTTATTTGGTATTAACGAGCCATCAGAACAACGTCCTTCTGCTTCCCGTTTCCAAAACAACGTTTATCCTTGTGCTACAGGAACTGTCCCTGCTGCTCTCCATCTCCCCTGGAAGGTGCCCCCCTTCTGTTATTCCTCTTGCCACCCACAAGCAACACATCTCCTAGGCAACTCCCTCTAATGATTATGGCATCAATTTTCTGTTTCGGCACAATGAAGGAAAGATGGGGAAAGGGGTGCTGGAAAGCATCCACTCAGCGTCCCTCACTGTAACGGCGTCTATCCGTTGGGAAGCACCGCATTATTTACACTTTAGGAACATTAGAATTCCTTGGATTCTGTTGAGATTAGTGCAACTGAATGAGAGCGTGAGGCCATCTATAATAATAAGAGGATGTGTGTCTGTCCATCCATCCGTCTGCACCATAATTCCAAGACCATGAATCCTCAAACTTGGCATGCATACTAAGAGGGCTCTAAGGCACTCACCTGGTGTGTGTGTTTTAGACACATTTGTGTAAATGTTAATGTGGCAGAAACCTGCAATAACACCTTCAGCCACTAGGAGCATACTTCCTTAACCACTGCATAGCTTTGCAGTCTATACAGTCAGACACAGATGCGTAGGCTGAGGCACAGAGTTGTACGCCCACCTCCACCCCTCTGCTGTGGGTCAGCCCCCTTAAGGGAATGGAGTGGACAGGCCTCTCCTTTCAGGGGGTTATGGGGTGCCCCATGGAGCGGCCATGCCTCGGGTGCCAGTGGGCTTGGCTTCGTTCAGCCGGGGCAGACGCAATGCGTCCAGGTCTGACAGCTGTGTAGAGTTGCTTGAAGGCTTTGCTGTATCACACCAAGGGCTATTCCAACCTGTGCGAAGCTTGCTCTGTTTGCTAGTATTTAGAATAAGAGACTGGTGGTAAAACTGGGAGCTGACAGCCATGCAAAATGAAGAAGAGCTGTATATAGCCCTGCTGCGGCCCTTCAAAGCATGGTTGTGGGCCACTTCAGGCCCAGTGAGCGCCTCTTTGTCAAGACCAGCTGAAGCTTCTTGGCCTGTGTGTTCTCACTGCTGGTGCGACCCACTTGCGACTGCACAGGGGAGGAAGAAGGGGCAGTGTTGTCTCCTGCGATCCCATTTCCACTCCCTGGCAGCCCATTGGCTTCTCTTGACCTGAATCTCTGCCTGGTCATTCTGAAGTTGTCCCTGAACCCTCCTAACTCTACCATACCACTAACCCCTGTCCCATCAGCACAGTCCAGTACAAATCCTTGGTCTCTCCCCATCCATCCCAGTCTTGCTCATCTTAAATAATCTATAATCCTGTACATTTCTGGGCAAGGGCTGTATCACCTCCTGTTTGCACACATATAATTCACTGCTTGGCTTCACGCTGTATGCACAAGAGATATCCGGGGCTGGCCTTTGGTTAAATAGCGCCCCAGGTGAGGCGTGCCTTTGGTGCCCTCCCCGCCAGTGGCCACCTTTGCAGGGCTACCAAGAAGGTTTATGAGCCCGGTACAGGCATAATGTTGGCTCCCCCTCAGCTCAGCTCGGCACCCCCCTTCAGCACAGCTTGACGCCCTGGGCGACCACCCAGCTCCCCCACCCCTAAGGCTAGCCATGGGGATACCTTACAATTACAGGTCTATTGTCACAACTACAGTCACAACCAGAGAGCATTTGGGGACACTGCAATGGCTGCTAATACGTACAAGGCAAGATGTTCACATATCTGTTTTTCTCCTTGTTTTCTTCCTTAGAGGCTGCTTCACAGGTGGCCTGGATGGGGCATGCTGGGAGAGCCTGAAAGGACGGAAAGGAAATAAAAGAGATTAGCTGTGGTACCTCCATTGAACACAAGGGAGCAAATGCCTCTGTGAGCAGAGCAAAGGGCAAGGGGAAGCCTACTTCCATACCCTTGAATGTGAGTCCCTAGGAAAGGAGTCCTACCTGCCAATTCTGCATTCTTTAGGGCACACCTAGAACTCCCAAGTAACTTGATACTTACTAAGATGTTTGCAAAACAAGCACAGTCCTGCTGTACTTTGTGAGGCTGATGTCAGAATAGAAGGGGTGGGGAACTTGGGCACAGAATTTGTTTCTGTTTAAGTACTACAATGAGCCATTTATAAAAACGTTGAAACAAACAGTGCTAAAACAAAATTTAGTTTCGCTCATCTATTGCCCTAGAAGGCGGTCTTCCTTTCCTTTTTTTACATTCCTATACCGCCCAATAGCCAAAGCTCTCTCTGAGTGGTTCACACAGATTAAAACCCTTTTAAAAATACAACACTGTGTATATTATAAAAACAGTTTAGCTACAAATCTATAAACAGACAGCAGGCACACATACATGTCCAAACAGTATCTCATGACCTATCGTATGCATTATTTTCATTTATTACTCTATACCCACATTTTCGGGTAAGTGTGGACATGGAGTGTTACGAGTATGTACAGTAATTGCTGAGCCATGTTAGTGCTACTTAGCATGAGCCATTAAAGTTCGTAATCAACAGTGTCAAAAGCTATTCTTAGGCTTACAAAGGCCTGAATAATTGTCCTTTCCTAAAATGTACGTGTTTGTAGGGTATTTGCTTCAACACTATACGGTTATCCAGAATGGAGAACACTGCCTGAATCAGGTTGCTCTCCCTTGAAAAAATGCCGTTACTCATAGCAGCACAGGTCTCAAATGTAACAAATTTGGCATACATTTTACACTTGGCATTTATACTTGGCATAAATTTTAGCTGCACCTTCAACTTAAGCTAGCTAATTAGAAGGAATCTCTCTCTCTCCCCCCTCTCATTGTTTTTTATTTTGATTCCTGCCAATTGTTATCATCCCTGTTAGGTTGAAATAATAAAAAAGCTGAAATAAGCTATTCTATAAAACTTCGCCACAAAGGCCATTTCCCTGTGGGGGTGCGACATTTGGTAAAATGGTCTGGCAGTATAGGGCAGCTTCAGATGTTCATTTTTATGCAATGGCAAGGACCTCCATGAAGAGATTCAAACTGTACAACTGATCTAACATGTTGGTTAGCAGGCAGGTTAGCTTATGGAGGCACTTCTCATGTGAGCCATTGGAATCCAACTATAGGGCAGAGGAAATGTTTAATGGGTTAATGAATAATGAAGAGGGGTTACCCTTTAATCACAGACTTTCAGCTATCTACACTTTGTAAACAGATTAAGAGAAGGAATCAGGCACCATCTCATCTAGCAACACAAGAGGGCAGCAAAGCCTCCATCAACACAGATGCAAATCCAATGACCTGGGTCAGTGGTGACTGGCCTCAGTACAACCTTTTCAGATAGACAAATCTCAGATTAATGAGAAGCGAGTGTACCATCAACATGAAAATTCAAGAGGAGAAAGCCTGTTTGGATCAGGGAGAAAAGGCATGGGGTGGGGGCAGATGAAGCCATGAGGAATAAAACCCATTTCTTCTGCAAAGCTGGAACGGAACGTAGACCTAAGCCTCCTAGAGTTAGTCACAGGTAACTGAAGCCAGAAATTCAAATCCAGATCCCCAGGAGATCTTAACTCTGAGGTTCACTGTGCAGGGGTCGGTAGGGAAAGGTCCCAGCATTACGTGGATACAATCTGCACTCTCAATTTTCTTCAAGGCTCTTCTCGGTAGGCTGCTGTAAATAAAACACAATTCTTTGATTGGGGGCAGGGGAGGAAAGGAGACCTAGGTTCAGATCGCTCATTCAGCCACAAAACTCACTGGTTGTCCTCCAGCAAGTCACTAAGTGAGATTTCCCCACCCTAGTGCCCTCCAGATGCTTTGGACTTCAACTCCCACCAGCATCGTCAGCTTGGCCAATGCTCAGGAATGCTGGGAATTGTAGGCCAAGATACCTGGAGGGCACTAAGTTGGGGGAAGACTGCACTGTCTTTGTGTGTGTGTGTGTTGCAGAGATAAAAGGGCCCATTCCATCACTAAGTTCACAAGAGGAGACCTTGCTGTTGGTACAACTTGCAGATACATTGCAGAATTTATGGTTGTATCAATGATGGCAAGCCGGCCAGATCCTGAGGCAACAAAGCAGGTCCAAACCATCCCATTCCCATCGTCACACTTGACAGTTGGGATGTGGTTCTTCTGTTCAAACTCAGTGTTTGGATTTTTGCCAAACATAACATTTTTCATTGAGGCCAAAAAGCTCTACCTTTGACTTGCCTGTCCACAGAATGTTGTTCCAGAAGTCCTGGGGATCATTTATGTGATCATTAGAGAACTTCAGATGGACAGCAATGTTCTTTTTAGAAAGCAGTGGTTTCCTCCTGGCTATCCTCTCATGAACGCCATTATTCTTGTTCATTCTTTTTCTGATCATTGAGTTATGAACGCTCATATTAGCCAAGATGAGAATGGCCTGCAGATCCTTGGCTGTTACTCTGGGGTTCTTTTTGACTTCCTAGATGATGTTCTTGGAGAGATTTTGGTAGGATGACCGCTCCTGAGTAGGGTCACTGTGGTCTTAACCCTTCTCCATTGGTAGACTATCTGAACAACAGTGGATTGGTGGAGCCCCAAATCCTTAGAATTTATTTTGTAACTCTTCCTAGACTGATGAGCAGCAATAACTGCTTTTCTGAAGTCCTCAGAGATGACTTTTGATCATGGCATGACATGTTTCCACACAACAGTATGGAGAACACCAAACTCACAAAGTTTCTGATCTTTTATAGGGTGGGGCCTTCCAAACTCACCCCTAAAGATCTACCTAAGTACTTAAACACTTGATTCTAATTATTGCCTTGAATTGAGCTCATGCAACTAGAGGTTCACTTACTTTTACACATACCCTGACCCTTAAGTATTTATCGTTTGCCTAATTTATGCATTGTTTTATTTCACAGAACAAGGAATTGGTTAATATAAACCTTACTGGATATTTAGAAAAGGACTGGTTAATGATTCATGAAAGCTATCAGGGTAAAATATGAAATTTCCGTAATTATCATTAGGGTCCACAAACCTTTTCTCACCTCCGTTTTCAAGTGGTCTATAAATTGATTGAACAAAGAGGAAGAATGATAGAACACTTGAATACTGAGTGGGAAGCCTAGAAGCATTTCTTAAGAATCTGAGTGGACTGAGCGTACCGGCCAAGTAGGTCCTGCTATCACCATTTCACAGTGGGTTAGAACAGTAACAGAATGTGGTTACCTCTCCTGAACTCTAATCACGGTCTCTTACACATTCACCCTGGATTCCCAACAGCACAGATGACACATAATCCCAACACAGCTCCCTGACAGCACAGTTCCTATTCATAATATTGTCTTATCAACACAATTATATATCTCATTTGCATAGCTAAGAATTCACTGTGGGCGTAACCCACACTGAAAGGTAGAATTCAGTCAAGGACGACACCGAGCTCCCACTGAAGGAACAATTAGCTCTTAAATGCTGCTTGGGTTTAGATCAATAATGCAGGAACAAGTTTTCACCAGGAAAACAGGAAGAGGGTGGGAAGGATCCTGGAAAAAAGCCCAAGGAGTAGGGTCAAATGAGGGCAAGTCAGCAGCCGCGTTCATCTAGAAAGATCTGATTGGGGGTGAGGCGTACCAGAGAACCAGGGATTAAGCCTCAGACTTTTGAGCCCAAGGCAACATCCATTCCTGTCACCTCCTAGATTTTGAAATACAAACCAGAAATATTAAAACATTATTCAGGTTTCTCCTGCATTTGAGAGTGGGGGACAAAGTAATTAGCAAGGTAGAGAAGGGCACCTTGCTGCCTTGGGTGCACACAGGAACGAAAGAAGCGCCATGCTGGATCAGACCGAGGGTCCGTCTAGTCTAGCACTCTGTTTACATAGTGGCCAACCAGGAAACCACAAACAAGACATGGTGCAACAGCACCCTCCCACCCATGTTCCCCAGCAACTGGTGCACACAGACTTGCTGCCTCGGATACTGGAGGTAGCACGTGACCATCAGGGCTAGTAGCCACTGACAACCTTCTCCTCCAAGAATTTATCCAACCCCCCTTTAAAGCCATCCAAATTGGTGGCCATCATCACATCTTGTGGAAGTGAATTCTATAATTTATCTATGCGTTGTGTGAAGACTTCCTTTTCTCTGCCCTGAATTTCCCACCAATCAGCTTCATGGGATGACCCCATTGGGTTCTAGTACTTTGAGAGAGGAAGAAAAATGTCTCCCAATCCACATTCTCCACACCAGGCATCATTTTGTAAACCTCGATGCACTCCTTGAGTTCAGCAGCAACCTCAAGTATCTTTGCATGCTACAAATCCTGAAACCCACATTGCTCCTATACATATCTAATTGGTTTTGAAAACTAACTTAGCAGGAGCTGATAACCTTCACTGGTGAACTACAGGGTGACTGTAGTTAGTCTCACTACACCGTAATGTGGCTTACTTTGGAGCTCAATACAGAAAAGGTGGCTTCTGTATAACTCAGAAATCACCATTTCTTCATATGGGAACAAAGGGAACAGCAGCTTGCACTGTTTTGAACTAGATATGACACAGTTGGCATTCCACCTTGGTAAACTATCTTTTTCCCTTTTCGCATAACTCCAAAACATGCAGGAATGAATGAAGAGGGGAGGGGAGAAAGGAAGTTAGCAAAGCACCCACATTGAATTCCTCACGGAAAAGTTTGTTGTCATCAGCCATTCTCCGGTTAATCTCCTCCTCCAGTTTATCAACAGGCAGTGGTGGGTACTTTCTGTTGGTACTGGGAGATCTGGCAAGCAACGGCATGCTCTGGGGCTCTGCATCACAAACACACAGAAGAAGAACACAGTCTTTATTTTGCCATGAAGATTGGGCAAAGGACCCCTTCCCGTGGTTTCCACAAGTGAACCCGTTGACTATCCCTTGGATAAATAAATCCCCTCAACGGGGAAAAAAAAGAAGTAGCGACAAACTTTGGGGGCAGCTGAGAGCACCAAAACCCGTCATGGAAAGAGCTGAGGGAAGGTACGTAGACGCTAAACCCACTTGCCTGAGAAGAGAGGCCTTGTGGCATTAGCCAGTACAAGGAGAGAAGATGCAAGTCCTTCAATAGCCCTTTCTACCCCTCAGGGCCTTCTAGGACGCAGGGGGGAGGATCCCGGGATTTCCTGCTTCCGGGATCGTCCCCCAACGTACACATGCCAGCATGACATCCCGGAAGGCAAGAGGGACATCACGGGCACCATTTTTTTGAGGGGGGGATTGTCGAAGATGGAACGCAATTGCGCCCCACCAACAAAAATGAGTCAAAAAAGCAAAAAGAAACACCCCAAACCCGCTCCCCTGCCCCCCGATGGGCACAGACTGCCCCCGCACAGCTCCATGCCTGTTTCTAGAGCCCCGGTACTCGCGGGGAGGCGGGACAAGTCGGGAGCGGCGCCCACACTGACTGCTGTCCTCGGGATAGTTGCGGGACCGTGGGAAAAATCGGGATGGACGCACAAGGACAACCCAGGAACGACCCCGGGAAAAATCCATGGTGTAGACATGGCCTAAAAGTTGTTGGAAGTCTTTTGACACAGAGGAGTGAACGGCATTCTCCTTCTCAAAACAAAGCCATTTCCATAATCATTATGAAACCCTCTCCCAGAGCTTCTCCAGATAGCTGTTTCCCCTCACCCCACCCCATTTCCCCAAACCACCAACTGTTGGGCGTGCTCTCAGCTTCTGTGCAGTTTTTTTCCCCATCCCCAAAGACTGAACTGCCTCTCCTAAGGCTTAGTTACAATAAGAGCTTTAAGCCACAATGTGTTTGTATGTTTGGCTCCACCTCCTTTGCCTTCAGCCTTGCCTACAAGTGGAATGTGCCCCCCCCCCCCGGGAGTTTCTCCAAAATTAAATTTGGCCTCCATCCTGAAAGAGGTTCCTTGCCCCTGCCATAATGGATTTTAGCAACTAAAGCTCAACAACCCTTGAAAACCTTGACAATAGCCTAGTTTAACTGCATAGGTCAGTTATTGGCCAGCTATCCTAAGGAATGATCCAGATTTGAGGACATAGCCCATGAGAAGGGGGGCAGAATTTAGTGTAAAGGTTCCGTTGCAGCCGTAGCCAACACTAAGAGGCAGCTGCATGACCAAGCCGTGAAACAGGGATTGGTCAAATGGACTGGCATCCAATGGTCCCCTCAATCTAACTACCAGTGCACAGTTGCAGGATCCAGGAGGCCGCTGTTCCACCCAATCCCTAGAACATGATGTGGCGATAGGTAGGAGGTAGGAGGGGGGCCAGGAGTTCCTCTTTGCAATTCTAGATCACATTATGGGAGAAGAAAGCCTAGACTCACCCATGTCATCTGTCCGACCATTGGACAAGTGATAGGAGTTGGAATGACTCCCAGCTTGCTTGTATTTTTTGAACCTAGGAATAAAAATATATGGAAGATTAGCTGAAGCAGGCTCATATCTGAGGTACCCAATATGCTATTTGAAAACAGATCTTTCTTCTTCATACAACTGTTCCCCCCCCCCCCCCCCGGGACGTAAAAGTATGACTGTTGGCCAGTGCCTGGCATCAGAAGAAAATAAGAATGAGGCTATGTTGAAAGGATGGTTGGGGTGAATGGGTACAAAGTTACGAAGTCTATGAATGAAGCAAGGTACAAAGCTCTCAACGTGCCGAATTAGGAGTGAGAGTGACCAAGCCCAACAGCAAGAGATTTTTTTTAACAAATCAATTAAGATTGGGATAGTAGCCTCTAAGGATCAGAGAATGTTCCATGTCGTATCCTAAATTTAAAATGCACAAGGGAGATGAAACTACAGCTAAAAAGGCGGCCTGCTCCCAGTCCTCTGAACAGACCACACATCCATCCTGAAACTCACAGAAGGGACTGAAGAACCACCTCACTAGGATTCCCAGGCAGCGCCTCTGTTCTGACTACAATATGTAGCCTTGGCTCAGCTTCCACAGGGTTGCTGCATCATGTGGCTTCAGACCATGCCCTGGTAACAGTTCTTGTAAGGAGACGGGAATTAGGGCTGCACCCAGATCAATTAATTAATTGTCAGATTTTTAGTTTGATCAATTACATTTGCATAAATGTCCACGGACTGGTTTCCTGTTGCTTTCTGACTCAGGGAAAGTTCGATCCAAAGCCCTTCTCTCCATTTCTCTCCTCCCCCCCCCCCTCATATACACACTCCTTTTCAAATACCGTTTTATGCAGATGGCCTGGGACCTTTGCCACTTTCGAAGTCAAAATTATGTTTGAGTGTGTGAGAGCTATTAAAAGCAAGCCTAACATCCCTACAGACTTTTGACAAATCATTCCGGCCTCTCAGCTTGCAATCCTGTGCACACTTACTTGGGAATAAGTCCCACTGAAGTCAATGGGACTTACTTTCCAAATCAATATACATAGGCCCGCACACTCAGTAACTCAGAAAATGCAACACAACACTCTTCATCTCAGAACCTCACATGAGTTAGGACAGGTGTTTACAAGAGAGGAAAATGAATGGAATCCCAATTCCTCTTCATGATCTTTCACTCCCATTTCTGCCCCACTTGCTGAGTTAACAACAAGCTCCCAGAGTTAGCCACTTGCAGCTGAACCCAGAAATTCAAATCCAGATCTCCAGGAGATCTTATCTCTGAAGATCATAGTACAGAGGATCCCTCAGTAAGAAAGGATCACTGTATCATGTGCATAGAATCTGAACCCCTAACTTTCTTCAAAGCTCTTCTCAGTGGGTGCTATGAAAAGATCACAATTTTTGGATTGGGGGCAGGGGAGGAAAGGAGACCTAGGTTCAAATCGCTCATTCAGCCACAAAACTCACTGGTTGTCCTCCATCAAGTCACTAGGTGAGCTTTCCCCAACCTAGTGTCTTCCAGATGCTTTGGACATCAACTCCCATCAGCATCAGTCAGCTTGGCCAATGCTCAGGAATGCTGGGAATTGCAGGCCAAAACATCTGGAGGGCACCAGTTGAGGGAAGGTTGCACTAAGTCTTAGCTACTTTACCTCAGTGTGTGTGTGTGTGTGTGTGTGTGTGTGTGTGTGTGTATAGAGTATGAGAATGCCACGAGCAATTGGGGGCCACATTTTAAATCGAATCCTGCATATTTAAAAGAAATGTATTCGTTAAGGCTGCAGCCCTAAAAGAAACCGGTCACAGCACAAGTACACAAGAAAAGAAAGATGTGAAGAGGTTGCACTCCCCTTGAAGGAGCAGGTTTGTAACTTGGGGGTTCTCCTAGAACCATCTCTGTCACTTGAGGCTCAGGTGGCCTCAGTGGCACAGAGGGCCTTCTACCAACTTCGGTTGGTGGCCCAGCTACGTCCCTATCTGGACAGGGATAACCTGGCTTCAGTTGTCCATGCTCTGGTAACCTCCAAATTAGATTACTGCAATGCACTCTACGTGGGGCTGCCTTTGAAGGCAGTTCGGAAGCTGCAGCTTGTGCAAAATGCAACGGCCAGATTGATAACTGGAACCAGAAGGTTCGAGCATATAAGACCTACTCTGGCTCGCTTGCATTGGCTGCCTGTATGTTTCCAAACCTGACTCAAGGTGCTGGTTTTAACCTATAAGACCACAATACCTGATGGAACGCCTTTCCCGATATGAACCTACCTGAACACTACGTTCAACATCTAAGGCCCTCCTCCGAGTGCCTACTCCGAGGGAAGCTCGGAGGTCGGCAACAAGGGAGAGGTCCTTCTCAGTGGTGGCCCCCCCAATTGTGGAACGATCTCCCTGACGAGGCCCGCCTGACACCAACATTGTTATCTTTTCAGCACCAGGTCAAGACTTTCCTCTTCTCTCAGGCATTTGGCAATATCTGAGGAGCCTGGGTTTGTTTTTGTTTTTGTAGCTTTTTGGGCTGTTGTAGCGGTTTTAAACGTATGTGTGTATTGTGTGTATGTTGTATGTTTTTGCTGTTTTAATTTTTGTATATTGTTTTTAATTGTTTTAATCCCATGTAAACCGCCCAGAGAGCTTTGGCTATGGGGCGGTATACAAATGTAATAAATAAATAAATATAATAAATATAAATACTTACCTTAACATGTATAGAATAATAATAATAAATACTATGACCAGCAAGGAAGATAACGCCACCATTACAGCTATGATGGGCGTCTCATCTAGAAGGGGCAGAAAAGATCTTTTAATTATTTCAAAATATTTTCATTCAAGATCCCTGTGATGGAAAACACTTTCTGTTGCCAATACTAGTTCACTTTAAAAAAAACAAAAAACCTGCCCCCATGAAGACAGGCTGACAGAACCACACGCTGAAATGCCTATTACACAACAGTTACCCAGGTGCCCTTTGGTCAAAATGTTTATAGCTCCCTTTATTTCAATGGCTCAGCCATCCCTTTGTGCCAGTAAACACTGCAAGTCTAGAGTAAGCTCCTAAAGGAACTTCATTAGAGAGCTTCAAAGGGAAGGCTCCCATGCCCTCAGAAACAGGACCCTTGTGGGGAAAAAAATCTGCATTGTCAACTTGTTCAGCATTCTAGAAGCTGGTTGGGCCTAAGCCCCAGGGGAAAGCCCCTCACATCAGGGAGGGGAAGAGAGTTTTCAGAACTCCTACTTCTGTCTACGGCTCAGATTTCTGCCCATCCCTAAGGGAAATTCTGTTCATCTGAAGATGTGAGTATGCCTGAAATAGTTCTCATCTGCAGGGCCAGGTTCCAGAGAATATTGGGAGACTGTGCCTCAACCCCTTGACTATGGGGGTGCCACAGGGCACAGCGTTATTACTTGGTGACATCTGAATTGGGAGAGGCTATGCACATTTTGAACCAGGTGCCTGTATGCAGTGATGACTTTCATGAGGGTTAATAAACAGAAGCTGAACCTTGATAAGACAGAGATCCTCTGGGTGAGCAGTTTCCAGGTCTGGGGATTGGGCTGTTTGCCTGTTTTGAATGGGGCTGCACTCCTTGTGAAGGAGCAGGTACGCAGTTGGGGGTGATCCTAGATCCATCTTTGTCACTGGAGTCCCAGGTGATCTCAGTGACCTGGAGTGCCCAATACCAACTTTGGTTGGTGCGCCAACTATGCCTGTTCTTGGATAGGGACAGCCTAACCATGGTGATCCATGAACCGGTAACTTCACGCTTAGACTACTATAATATGTATACTCTATGTGGGGCTGACCTTGTGCCCGGTTTGAAAATTGCAGATAGTGCAGAATGCAACAGCTAGAGTGTCTACTGGGACATCCATCTACGTTCATATAACATCTCTGTTAAAAAAACTGCACTGGCTGCTTATTAGCTACCGAGCCATGTTCAAGGTTATGTTATTGTCATGCAAAGCCCTAAAACCTTGGGACCAGGATACCTAGCAGGACACCTTCCCCAGTATATACCCAGTTGACCTTTGAGATCTTCAGAGGTCCTGTTAGTCATTCTGGGTCCAACAAAATGTCACCACTTAATATCCCGAAGGCAGGTCTTTTCAGTGATGGCACCCACCCTCTGGAAAACCCTCTCCTGTGCAGTTTGGGAGGCAGAAAATGTGGTATGTTTGAAATGCATCCTAAAAATGCACTTGTTCACCTATGGTTTCCCTGACTTATAATTAATCTTACTGCTTCTTGTATCACTTTGTATTGTAATTGTACTTGGAATTGATTTTAATAGCATATTTTAAATGTGATTTGTATTGTTACTGCAATTGAAGTTGTTTTTAATTGGGTATTTTAAATATTTTTAAATATTTATGTGAATCCCTAAGGCATTAATATATTAAACAGTATACAAGTATAATAAATAAATAAAGTAAGTTTGCAGCTGGGTTGTTTACTTTTTGAATTCCTTTATACAATGCCTACATTCTTTAATATTTCCCCCTGTTTTAATTGATAAAAAACATTTTCTAGTATCCCAAGTGCGCTCAGCTGGTGTGAATCTGCAAGTTTCACAAATCCATATGCCTCTTGGTAATATTAGTGATCTTTAAAAAAAAAGTGCTGGGGCTGAAAAGACGGCGCACCCAGAGAAAGTGGGGCGGTTCAAGGCTGCTTCTAAAGACCATCTTTCGCAGACCCTCGTGCAAGTGTGTCCTCTCCTTTGAAGGGATCTGAAACTGTGTAACCCACTGTGCACTGGTTCTCCAACGAATGTATAACGAACCCTGGGAAAGGGACAGCTCAGGCTAATAAACGCAGTTTCAAATCCTCTGGTTAGCTACTCCCTGGCTCCTGTGATAGACATCCAGTTAGCATTCTGAGCTCCCTGTTGAAACTTAAATAGTTCTGCAGTCTTCCCCAACCTGCTGCTCTCCAGTTCCCACCATCCCCACGCAGTATGGCCAATGGAAAACATCTGGTTGGAGGCACCAGGTTGGAGGAAGGCTGTGTTACCAATTTGCACATTTGCAAGTTTTGCTGCTCTCAACCTAAAAGTATAAGCATGGAGCAGGACATATAGTAACGGGGGGCTGAACCCAGCCACACATGCAAAAAAAAAGAGAAGTACTTCTGACCATTCACCTCATCATATCCAACACCCACACATAGGAGGATTTGGGTTAGGAGGCATTTGTAGCCTGCTAGAAGCACAAGGCTGCAGAATGAGGTTGTAGAATGGACAGAACCACTTCACATTGTAAGTGAAGAATAGCTCCTTTAGACTTCTGTCTGGTGCTGACCGGAACCCGGAGCGGATTCACTGCCCCACTGACATCGGAGCCACCATCCTCCACTGGACGGGAGGCTAAAAGCTCTTGCCTCCTCCCAGGGACATGAATTGGCATTTCTTCTTCCCCGCTGCCATTAGCTGCAGGGAAACTGTGATCTTGGTTGCTTCAGGGTCGCTGAACTAGGCAGTGGCTAAATCTCCATTCCCCCACAACCCGGATTGGGATTGCTATCCCGGGACAGCTAAGAGCAGTGCTGCAACTGCCGTCTTTTCATCTAGGCTGGAGGGAGAACCGAGTGGGGATCCCCTTAGCTTGTGCATAACAAAAACATAAATCCATGGCCGCATTTAACTCTGGCCTTTCTTTCAAATACATCCGGCTGTTTTTTTGTTTCATCTCAACAACCCTGTGAGGTAGGCTGGGTTTGCGAGTGAAGTGACTGACTCAGTGAACTTCACAGATGAACAGGGATCTGAACTGAGGTCCAGAAACCTGTCCATGTTACGTAACCCAAAAGCTTAAAGACGGAGAGGCGGGTAAGAAATAAATTGTTATTATTATTATTATTATTATTAATGCTAGGTGAGTTAAAAGAGAGAGAGAGAGAGAGAGAGAGCGCTGAACAGGGTTAGAAGAGGAAAAGATTTATGATGCATCACATGTGAGACTTATCTCAGAGTAGAAAACAAGGGAAATGACTGGCTTAGTTTCTAATGCAGTCCAATGACCTGCCAGAGTTTCAAAGCGTGAGCTGGCTGTCGATCCGTCTCTCCAAAGGTTCTTTTACAGAGGATTTAGATTCCAGGCCAGCCAGTGTTACATGCTGGCGTTCAACAATGGCAGACTGCTCGCTGCATACTTAAAGCAGTTGCCGCCGCGTTTTCCTACATGTTCTTTGCGAAAGGCGTGGGGGGGGGGGGGGCAGACACAGGCCCTGAGCGATTCCTTTGCAAGCCTCCAGCAGACGGTGCTGGCGCATACAGAGCACGTTCTCCCATCCTTTGGAATATGCAACAGGTTTACAAATGAGCTGCGGGCTGGCTGTTTGTGCCCTTGAGAACTGCTGGGTTTGTCCCTTGTCCGAGGGACCCCGGTACTGGAAAGAGGAGCGGGAGCGGGAGGAGGGAGAGGAGAAAGAAGTGAACAGTAGGCAGAAAGCAGTTGGGAGTTCACCATTCCGCTTCCTGCCTGCGGTTAACGGCTGCAGTGGGGGGGACGGGACGGGGGCCTCCACGTGTGAGTCAGATGTGTCAAAAAGGGAAGGGGGCAAGAACCCAACGCTCCACATCTCCCCGCCAGATGCATCCCTGGGAAGGGCTGTTGTCGGAGATCCTTGCCTTATCAACTGTCACCTTCGCTGACTGGCTACCAACTGATGCAGCAGCTGTAGCCTCAGTATAGGAAGTGGCTTGTCCACAGCAATGATTCTCTGGTTGCAGCAGCATGCAGTACCAGGCTATTGGAGGCAGGCATTTTGTATGCCAGGCTCTCCATATATCCCATTCTCTCCCTCCCTTCTTTACCAGCACCCCACAAGGGCAAGGCTTTCTGTCATATGCCCTTAGATGCAGGAGACTGCACCATGGAGCATTGCTACTACATCATCATCATTTATATCCCACCATTTCCCCTCTTGCAAGGGACCCAAGACGACTCAGGTGGTCCTCCTCTCCTCTGTTTTATGCTAACTATAACCTTGGGGGGGATAGAATCCCAATGTCATGAGTCCCAGTCCAACACTCTAAGCACTACGCCAAACTGAAGTACACTAGAGGCCTTCAAGAGGCAGCTGGACAACCATCTGCCAGGAAGGCTTTAAGGAGGATCCCTGCACTGAGCAAGGGGTTGGACTCGATGGCCTTTTAGGCCCCTTCCAACTCTACTACTCCCTGGAGCGCACCTTCTACTGCAAATGGCCTTACAGGCCTTGAGGCATCCCCTCACATTGCTTCCTTGTACATGCTTCTGGAATTTATAACTATTTGTTTGAGCTGGCGAGGTGGACAGGGTGGGGGAGAGATTCTCCAAACTCCCTCCACCTCTGCCCTAAATAGATATGAGAACATCATACGGCCAGCTGACACACAGTCATTACTTCCGCTGCAGTGTTGCTCAGCCACAGACCACATTGCTTGGGTGGAGTGTGGGAACGGGGAAAATAGAGTACCAGGTGTGCTACGTTTGGACATTTCGGCTGAAAAGGCAGCATTGACATTCGTAGTCAGTACAGGTTAGGCAGGGCCAAAACCAACAGCAACTGATCGCTGTCAAGCAGTCCCGTTTAAAAACAGAAGGTTGTGAGCTATGCTGCCTTTTTTCTGTTGGTGGTTGCATACACACACACACACAGCAGTAGTAGAAGTTACTAGCTTCTTGCCAGCAAAGGGACTGATTAAAATATGAAGGGATTACACACATACAAGACACTATGCAGACCTGATGCAAATACCACTAAGACAACATGTGTTGCAAGAGACTTGCTTGTGTAGTGGCCTAAAATCCCACTGTGAGATAGATGGTCGCGTAGTTTCAATACAGAATCAGTGACAGGATCTGTCAGATGAATCTGCATCTTGCTTCCACTGACATCTTGACAGAGTAGAAGAATGACTGTGGAAATCTTTCTGGTCCCATAAGTGCTGCCGAGAAGAAGGGGGAAGAGGAGGGGGAAGAGAAGGCTGGCATCTGTGCAGTAAGCAGGAAATGTCTCAAACTCTCTACGCGCCTCCACCGCCTTTCAGCTAGTTGAGTAGGTGGAGATCTGATGAAGCCCATGTGAAGGAAGCAACCCCTTTCCACTTTCCAGAGTTTATTACATTTCTGTGACGCCCAATAGCTGAAACAGCTGGGCAGTTCACAACGATTTAGTTCTGGGTGATTCAGCACAAAATGTTGCCCCAACCCAGTGTAACATCCCTCTTTGCTCTGCAGTCCCTGTAGCCTGGAGGAAATAACCAGCACTGCCTTCCTACCATTGCCAGGGCACTATTATAATATACATGTCCAAAAGGTTAGAGAGGAATGGAATAAGGAGTTAGAATGCTCTATACAGTCTAATCGAAAGAAAATAGCTTCAGCGTCCATATGTACTATTTTTGGTAAACTTAAAACTGATGCTGATACAACAAAAAACGATGTTTCGTGTATTTTAGACACCGCATAGTCTTGTAAGAAGAAACTGGCTAGCTCTACCAGATGCTGGCGATGTGATGGGGACAATGCCTCACTTAGACAGAGGATATGGGCATGTCCTGGAATAGCTTATTCTTGGTTGGAAGTCATCACTCGTATAAATTTTGTTCTTGAAATATCAGTGATAACAGCAGATGCCCATGCATTTTTAAATTACATATCCGTGATTAACTGAGGGCCCTTACAGTTGCAAAGAGACTTATAATTCAAAAGCTCGGAAGGACAAACACCTACCGCCTATCATTTAGTGTACTAAAGATCTTACTGCTCTTGCTTCATTTGAACATGTCTCTTACAGAGGTCAATTTCTTATGGATGCTTATTTAACTATATCGACTGCTTATATTCACATGTATATTTGAATTAAGTGTTTTATTCTTTTATTTACATCAAAGGTGACATAAATGATTTGTGTAGCATCAGCAACGCATTGCCCGTGGGTGCGCTAGTGCCCACCAAGACCCCTGACACTGTCCATCGAGACCCCTTCCTCACCACCTGCCCCTTGCTCTCTCCCCTCACTGCTTCTTCCTGCTTCCACAACCAGGAAGTTGGCAGTGGCACACTGACGATGGCGGGGGGCGGGGCGGGAAGTAGGTGCAGCTGCAGTGTGAGCGGCCAGACAAGAGGGAGGGACACACATGTAATCAGGCGGGCGGAGCAGAAGCAGCCGACCGGCACGGGTGAGGCAGCAGAAGCGAGTGGGTGGGGGTGAGCGCAGTGGGGCTGGCAGGCAAAAGGAAATCATGGGAAGGTGGGCGGGACAATGGAGGTGGTGAGCGTGTCAGCAGAGAAGGAAATCGCATGTGGGAGGAGGAGGAGGAGGAGGCGATGAGCGCGAGAGCAAGGAGAAAGACAGGGGAAGAGGTAGGAGAGGTGGTTTGGGAAGGAAATTCCAAGCAGTCAGGAAGACAAGGAGGAAGGTGGGCAGGAAAAAGAGACTATGGCTAAATTCAGATGACACAATAAGCAACTGGGGTGGGGAAACAATAGTCAGTTGTATTGACTATCGTGTCGTCCGAATGCTGCCATAGTCAACTCAGCGCTGATCCTAATCCACACCACAGTTGATTATTTATTACCATGTTGTGTGGGGAGTACCCCCTAGATGAACAACTGTAAAGTAGATTATTACCCCACCATTGTCTATCGTGTTGTCCAAATTCAGCCTATGGGGGGTAAAAAATGGCAACCACACACCCCCAGCCTGGGAAAAACAGCAACAAATGGATACGAGGGCCTAAAAAGGTTGTTTAACCCAGATTACTGTGGATGGATCTGTTTATGAGGACTTTCTCTCCCCCACTTTTTGGTTTTTGTTGTTGTTATTGTGGCATTTGCAAACAAAGGATTACCCCCCCCCCCAACTGATGCTATTTCCTCTAGATCTCAGGTTAGAACTGCAATTCGATGAGAACAAACCCAAACGGAGGGGTCCTAGCACTACCAATCAAAAGTTATTGTGACGCTATTCTTTTCCTTTTTAATTGTATTTTTTATGTTAAGGAAAAATACAGATGGAGTCATGGGAAAGCATGGGAGGACTATAAATTCAGAAAGATGTCATCTGGACCCCCGGGTAAAAAAAAAAGAAGAAACAGCACGCATGAGGTGATTGAACAATAAAAGAGATGAAACCATTCATATGGACTAATAGGCCTAAAATGTATCATTTGCACAATAAGAGCTTTTGATTGAAGCATGATGTAGTTCAGAGACAGGCAATCTGGTGCCCTCCAGAAGTTTGGATTACAACTCCCATCAGTCCCAGATGGCATGGCCAATGATTAGGGGTGAGGGGAGTTACAGTCCCAGACACCTGGAGGAATGCCTATCCCTAATGTAGTGTATAGAGTGTTCAGATTTTGACGAGGGACACCTGGGTTCGAATCCCTGTTCTGACATGAAACTCACTCTGTGATCCTGAGTCTGTCATTCTCTAATAACCACATGTACCTCCAAGGGCTGATACGAAGATTAAATTATTTGCTAAATTTGGATCTCACCTTTCCATCAATTGTTGTTCAAATCAGCCCATACAAATACAATATAATACAATAAAACAGCAACAAAATGGGACAGCCTGATACATGCTGCTTCAAGATCCTTGAGGAAGATACAAGTGTCAGACAAACAAGCCCTAGAATAGGACATAAGAGATAAACAGGAGGTGCCATTTTGACTCCTAAATCAGAGGTGGGGAACTTGTGGCCCTCCAGATGTTTTTGTGTACAGCTCACATGAGCCCTAGCCAGCAGATTCAATGGTGAGAGATGATGTGAGTTGTACGTCAAAGCATATGCAGGGCCAAAAGTTGCCCACCCCTACCTTAAATGAAATACAATATTGCAAAACAACAATGACAAGACATACACCATACATACTAAGAGGAACAGCCTACCTCGTCTGACGTCGCTATCATCTGTAGAAATGAGAAAAAACAAATGTCTTAATCCTTATATTATTTCCCTCCCTGTATCCTAAATGCCTTTGCTGAGCTGTAGCACTGGCATGCAGAGGAGCTGGTTCTTTGGACCACTCTTACCTGCTGCCTCTGTAGCCTGGTGAAACAACCCATGGATCTGGGTTTGCACGTAATGACAACCCATAGTTCACAAGACAAC
Source organism: Anniella stebbinsi (assembly GCA_029215795.1). Lineage (NCBI taxonomy): Eukaryota > Metazoa > Chordata > Lepidosauria > Squamata > Anniellidae > Anniella > Anniella stebbinsi. The sequence goes on along the minus strand of JARDYH010000004.1, from coordinate 226,286,595 downwards.
AACAAAGCATGGGTTTGCTTTCTGAGTTGTTCTTGGATAACAAGCCATGGTTTGCACATCACAACAACCAAGAATTCAACAACCCATGAGTTAAATAAACCATGGGTTAGCATTATGTGCAAACCAGATCAGGAAAACCCGGGTCTCTGCCCACTTTCTTCTTACCATGCACACTTTTATAAATCTCTAGTATATCCACCCCTTTACTCATTTTTTTTCTAAAATAAAAAACTCCAAGCGTTGTAACCTTTCCTCATATGGGAGTTGCTCCTGCCCCCTGATCATTCTGATTGCCCTTTTCCCCACCTTTCCCACTACTATAATATACTTTTTGAGATGTGGCAACCAAAACTCTATACAGTATTCCAAATGTGGTTGCAGCACAGATTTGTATAAAGGCCTGACAATATCAACAGTTGACTTTTAATCATTTTTCTAACAAGCCCTACCAAGGAATTTGCCCTTTTCACAATTGCTGCTGATTTGATCAATGTTTTCATTGAACTATCCACTAAAGCTTCAGGATCCTTTTCCTTGTCCATCACCGCTACTTCAGACCACATCAGTTAGCAATCTTTTTGGAGCGCTTTGCAATCCTCTTTTTTTCCTTACCAGCCTAAATAATTGGCATTGTGAGCAGAGAGGTGGTCAAGTTTACTGACTCTAACTCTAGCTCATTTATGGCCATATTAAACAGCACTGACACCAAATACAGACTCTTCAGGAGATCCCAATTCTTACATCCACCCCAACCATTGTGAGAAGTGTCCATTTATTCCTATTCTCTGGTTCTTGCTCTTTAACCAATTACTCATGCAGTTATCAATCTGGACTTTCAGAAAGGGAAGATAAGCATTCAACTGAGAGAGAGTGAAGTGGGGGATACCAATGCACTCTCCACTTGTCAGATCATGAAAAAGCCTGGCTGTAACATGCAAAAGATAATGTCAGAGCCACCAGTCTGAATAGGAGTGCCTATTAAGGATGCTCTTCTAAATGGACTGGGATACCACAAGTTTTAGCTGTAGTGCAAGACACCTTAAATCTCTACCTACTCCTCTACAGCAAGTTCAATGAGAAAGGCTGTGTCACATATATTTGTGCTGATTGCATGCATGTGTATGTTTATTATTATTATTATTATTATTATTATTATTATTATTATATAACACATGCTGTGAGCCGATATGGTTCTGCTCCCCCTTTTTCTTTGATTGCCTTGCACCAACCTGTGGAGAACACTGACATTTCTGGGTATTTTCCATTTGACTTAGTTACTTCATTTCAGAAGCTCAAAGCATCTTGGCTCGGGAAGACTCATATTGACAAAGAATGGGAACCTTTAACTCAAGGGAGAAGGGGAAGACAAAAATGCAAAAAAAACCAAAAAGAAACAGCGGCTTACCTGCGTTTTTTGCTGTCTCGGCTAAAAGCAGAATACACACAGAGGGAGCATTAGTGAGAAAGCTTGAGGATGTAACACCATCCTAACCTCTAGCACACCTCACCCAAAAGTACATGTTGCTTTATTTTCCTTTTTTGTGAAGGGTTGCTTCCTCATTTTAATTACTGTCTTGATTACAGTTTCTTCCATGCCTAGATGGAGGGTGCTTAATCCTCACATCAGACTCATTCAGAATGAAAGCCTCCCTTAACATTTGGCGTAACCCATCCCACCCCTCATATATAGGTTACTTGGGGGCTGGTTTAGATGATTGAAGCACCTGGACTGCTTTTAAGATGGCCAGCTCAAAGCTATTATTCCCCACGTCATTCCTTTGATTCAACTGCAAACATGTATGTGTTTCTGCATGCGTGCATAAGCATTGGTATATATCGTATACCTACATATCTACTTGCAAGGTGCTCGGTAAACTAGTATTTCCCATAGCCACACTATCAGGACTTAAGACCAGCACACTACAGAAATATACAATCAGCAGAATCAGGTAATAAGTCTTTCCTGGACTGTACTATTTCAAGCTGTGGTGTACTATACTCTCCATATTTGACTAATTCCCATGAATTAACCTCGCTCTACACAGAATGTTTGCATGTCAAGGAGAAGGGTCCTCCCCTAGCTTTCTCCATAACGTGGAACTTTCTATGTACAAAGTACAAACCTGCAAGCATCCCCCACAACCCCACAGAACGCTGTACCACTTGACCCCATTTATCGATTCTGAACTGATCCTACATCAAGCCTCACATCCATAGGTCAAAGCTGCTTGAGAGCCTCTTTCTTAATGGACACATTTCACCTCTACCTCACCCCAATTTCCGCAAGGGGCAGATAGAGCTCTAATTTCTAGGGGTGTGCATGGACCCCCCGGATCAGATCGGGACCCAGATCGGGACCTCCAATTCTGTCATGGATCGGACAAAATCGGAGGCCCCCCGGACCGGATCGAGTCCAATCCCGATCCAAAAATCGGAACTTTTTGGATCGGCCGCCATTTTCCCCCCCATAGACTTGCAATGCAAGTCTATGAGGAAAAAATGGCAGCGGGTGGGTGAGGGAGGGCCTAACTCCCTCCCCCCCTAGGACCGTCTACTGTGGACGGCCCCAGCAGGTAAGCCCCCTCCCCCACGCTCCTTACCCTTCCGGGGCCGTCCGCTTCCATCTGCTGGCGCCTGCAGGCACCAGCGGATGGAAGCGGACGGCCCCGGGGGGGTAAACCCCCTCCCCCACGCTTACCTTTCCTGGCCGTCCGCTCCCGTCCACCGCCAGCTGCTACTGCGAGCGGGCTTTGCGGCCTGCTCCAGAGCAGCGCGCCAGGTGATGTCATCACCTCGCGCGCTACCTAGGAGCAGGCCGCGAAGCCCGCTCGCAGTAGCAGCCAGCAGTGGATGGGAGCGGACGGCCAGGAAAGGTAAGCGTGCCGCGCGCCCCCCCAGCCCCCTCCCTGCTTACCTTTCCTGGCCATCTGCCGCTGGCTGCTACTGCGAGCGGGCTCTGCGGCCTGCTCCAGAGCAGCGTGCCAGGTGATGTCATCACCTGGCATGCTACCTAGGAGCAGGCCGCGAAGCCCGCTTGCAGTAGCGGCCAGCGGCGGACAGGAGCGGACGGCCAGGAAAGGTAAGCGCACCGCGCCCCCCCCCTGCCCCCTGCTTACCTTTCCTTCCCGTCCGCCGCTGGCTGCCCCTGTTGTCCGCTAGGGAAGCCCCCCCCCCCCCGCTGTCCGCTTCCATCGGCAGGCGCCAGCTGGCACCCACCAATGGAAGCGGCAGCGGGTGGCAGCGGACGCCCGCTGATCCACCCGAACCGGTTTGGAACCTTTCCGGATCGGATCGGATCGGCTGATCCAGCAGTGAGATCGGAAATCGGATAATTTATCCGATTTCCCCCTGGATCGGATTCGGATCGGATCCAATCCAGTGCACATCCCTACTAATTTCTTCTAAAGTAATATGATGACTCACTACTCTTTTTTAAAAAATATAGTACCATCAATTTCCAGGCTTCAAGATGTACTCTTACACTTCCATGCAAATGATGCATTGCTTGCCGTACTTTAACTATTCTATTGCTCACACAAGAAACCGTGAGAGCCAGAAAAATAAAGTCCCATTCTGGAGGGTGGAATAGGCATTCTAATTTGTTAGTGGTAACAAAATTTGAGATAATGTGGAATTAGAAACGTTGTCCGGAGTAACATTTTAAGAGTGCTTCTGTAAATGCGCTTCCGAAAGTGGAAAGAAAATAACATATTTTTTTACTATTTTGGTGATGGTAAGGGAAAGGTTAACAATCAGCAAGTAATGTAGACATCAGCAGGAATAATCTCTCTGCAAACCAGTCCCTTAAATCTTAGAAGCTTTTTGTCAACAATGAGGGTGGTTAAACCACACTAAAAGGATGAGGACTTGGTGCCCCTCTGAATGTGCATTTATGATGTGGCAATTTAGTCCACATTCTTAAGAGAACAAGGAAGGGATAGTTACACCAGTTTTACTCATCTAGAACATAGGGAGCTGCCGTATACCAACTTAGACCCTTGATCCATCTAGTGCAGTGTTGTCAACACTACCTGCAGCGGCTCTCCAGGATTTCAGGTGCATTTTTTTCCTGCTTTACCTGGCGATGCTGAGAGTCAAACCTGGGACCTTCTGCATGCAATGCATCTGTTCTACCATTGAGCTATAGGCCGTCTTCAGGCTGAAAAGGTTGTGCACTCCTACTCTAAATGACCTTGTGAATGGAGCCTTAACGAATTCATTGCGAGTTCATTGATCTACAGTATAACTGCGGATTGTGGAATGTGGTTCAGAGCATCATAGGGCTGGACTGATCATTTAGATCAGTTTTCACCAACCTGATGCCCTACAAATGTTTTAAGCTATAACATTCAGCATTCCTGGATCGTTGACCATGCTGTCTGGGGCTGATGGAAGCTGAGGTCCAAAACATCTAGAAGGCTAGAGGGAGGCTGACCTAGTCTGCTTCTCTAGCCCAAAGCAGGGTTCTTTGCCTCACATTTTAGCATACTACAAGCAACGACTGAGTGAACAAGGTGCCTGACAGGTAGACATCATTCCAGGATAGAAATAGTTTAGTAACGAGACAGCCCAAGCAACTGAACAAAGCCAGATGCTACTCTCAGAAGCTGCTAGATACACATAAGCAGCAACTGATTGTAATTTAAGGGAGCAAATGAAATAAAGCAAAGCTCTTCCATACTTGAGATGACAAAATTCTTTGACGTAGTTGCTGCTGTTGTGGTGTTGGCCTCCGGAAAGTCTGTATTTTCAGCGTCCGTGTGTGGAATTGAGGAGGTGACATTTGCTGGAAGGGAGGTGGACCCAGAAGTGACCACAGTTGCATTCAGAGTCGCAGACACTGTGCCTGGTGAGCTGGTGGTGGTGGCAGGTGGGAATTCTGTGGTGGTTGGAGTAGTACGGTTCTGTACCACAGCAGAAGACACTGTTGGAGAAGCAGCATGCCTGTCGAGGGGACTTGTGGGCTTCCCACCACTTGGTTGCGTCCTCACAGGTTTCACGGAACTTGTGAGCAAGGGAGAACCTGTCGAGGGTAGCACTAGAAGTAGAAGAACAAAAGGGAACTGAAAATATGCATATGGAACACAGCATGTTGCCAATCACAGGTGTTGGAAGATTTAAGCCAAGGGCTTTCCAAGGACAACCCTCCGAACAACTACTCCTGATGCTTAACCTCTGCCCTCCCAAACAACCAGGCCTACACAAACACACATCCAGCCTCTACTGGTATCTTCCCTCTCCCTCCCCATCTAGAACTGCTCGTCCTCCTATTCTAGAGGGTTCCGCAGGAGTACAGAGTTAAACTGCGTCATCTCCCTGCCCTTGTGAAGCTGCCCTGTCCAATGCCACGGAGGTCTCAGCAAATTTTCTTCCTTGCGACATCAAACTAAAATGCTTGCTTTAAAATACGCAGTGCGTGTTGTCTTAAGACTATGTTGTTACCTTTTCTATTGGACAGCTTTACTTTGAATGGTTATAGGATGGTATTTCATGAAATAAAAAGTTGATTTAAAGCCAATGAATCAACCCAATGACTAAAAATAAGTGATTTCATTTAAAATGCAATACAACCTGAACACAAACTGTGCTTGTATATGTGTATACACAACTGCGCACTCCCTGTCCAAGCCCATTGCACTAGCAGAGGGCATGCTATTAGAGTAGCTCAAACAAAGAACAAAAACCCAAACAAGGCATAAAGAACCCTACTGCTTTTTCACACATCGTTGATACGGTGTGGAGTCTAAACTGTAGACCTAAATATATGCTTTAAAATGTTAAGTATAAATGACAGCAAAGACACAGATCATATAGGCGCATGCATAGATGATGCAGATATAATGTTCCCAATCTCTTAACGGCAGTTAGAAGATTGGGAGGATGCTGCCAGCTTGTACAATCTCTTCCCGACCTCCACAGATTTCCCCCATTCCACTCCATGGTTTGCTTTAGCCATAGTTTAACACTGGCCCAATTTGAATGTTACAATAACTGAGACAGTTTAATATTTAATTCAGAATACATTTAATTTTAGGGAGTGAAGCAGGGGAAGGGAGCACATCAGCAAGCAACACACTCCTGCCCCCATGATCATTCAGAAAGTTATGTCTGCACTGCGCCTCTGCAGCAAGTTCAAGTTTGCAGTCACACTGCGTATGAAATAGCTGACAAAAAGCATTACTGGAAAAGTAGTCATGCCCTCCCCTCGCAACAGCTTCCAAGAGCAAACAAAAACAACACACATGCCTCACCTGTGGTCATATTGGCGGCTCCCAGGCATGTCAGGCAACTGCTGAGCACGATGACAAGGAAGTATGGATCCATTTTGGCCTGGGGATGAGGAAGAGAAATAAAACAGAAGGGCTTCATTAGTGATTCAGGTAATGCATTCCCAAGACTGAAGCCACCCTCAAGTTACCCAGCCATGACATCTGCCAGGTGCTTAGAAGGGAATAAGAAGGGATTGTTTTAAAAATTATCTATTTCCATTCCATACCAGAGAATCTCAACACTCAGCGCAAGCACACAAACATACTCCACACCACCTGGTATAAAATACACGAACCGGCATACTCAATGTTTTAATTCCAGTATTTGAGATTTTGCATTCTTAAGGAGGGGTTGTGGAGGAGATGAAAGGGGCAGGAGGTCTGTATTGGTGACACCTAGTGGTAGGGCTTGCGGGATATGGTGATTGAGCTTACTAAATAATGTCGCTTTAATGGCACTGCTGAACTTGTAGGGCAGAGCATAAGCTGTGACTCAGGAAATCCCCCGCTCAACTCTCTCCTCAGCCACGGACGGCTTTAGGCAAGCCCCTATCTCTTAGTCTCTGCCCCTCTCCTCTCTCATATAGGAACACTAATACATGCTTAATATGCAGGGCCGTTGCAAAATGAGATTACTGAGATGATGATGATGATGATGAACGATATTTATATACCACTGAATTATCTAACACTGATTCCAGAACGGTGAACATCGGTATAAACAGTAAAAGAAAGAAGATTTGAAAAGCAAATTTAAATTGTACGATTTAAAAACAAAGGAACCAGAAAAACAGTGGCTAGTCAGTTGAGGAAGGCTTTTCAACACAGAGTCTTTTTTCAGGAGGCATCGGAAGCAGCCTAATGTTGGCGCCCTGCCTGATCTCCAGAGGCCACTATTCTAAAGGGGTTTATGGGGCCAAGCAATGGGGCAGTTGGCATTTGAAATAGTTGGTTAAGTTGGCTAGGCTTCGCGCTAATTTCAGAGAGCGATACAGAGGCTGCAGGATCTACCCTCCATCTCTCTCTCTGAAAGCGGGGCACATAGAGAAGGAAAGCGTTGCTTCCTGGCCCCACACAATCTTCTTCAGTCCATACAGACCTTTCCCCCTATGCTCTCCACCCTCAGCCTCTAGCCTTCCTATTTCTCTCTACCAAACCCCTTTCTTCCCTATTTCTTTCCCTTCCCTGTCCCTAGCCTGTTTCTTTCCCTTCCTAGCCTTGCTGCCTCTCTCCCCTCCCAAGCCTCAGTCTCACCATTTCAACCCCCTTCCATAAGAACTTAAGAAGCACCATGCTGGATCAGGCCGAGGGTCTATCTAGACCAGCACTCTGTTCACACAGTGGCCAACCAGCTGTCGGCCAGCGACCAACAAAGCAGGAAATGGTGCAACAGCACCCTCCCACCCATGTTCCCCAGCAATTGGTGCATATAGGCTTACTGCCTCGGATACTGGAGGCAGCACATAACCATCAGGGCTAGCGGCCACTGATCGCCTTCTCTTCCAGGAATTCATCCCACCCCCTTTTAAAGCCATCCAAATTGGTGGCCATCACAACATCTTGTGGTAGTGAATTCCATACTTTAACTATGTGCTGTGTGAAGAAGTACTTTCTTTTATTTGTCGTAAATCTCTCACCAATCAGCTTAATGGGATGACCTCTAGTTTTATTATTATGGGAGATGGAGAAAAATGTCTCCCTATCCACATTCTCCACACCATGCATAATTTTGTACACTTCTATCAGGTCTCCCCTTAGACTTGCTAAAGTCTGTTAAGTAGAAGCGAATCTGTATTGAGAAATCTGTTTAGCAGGGCTGTGAAAATCCCATGGGCTTGAAAACCTGATGCTGACACTAAGGAATTTGTATAAAAAACAAATTAGCTTCATGCAGGGTTGGAATCAAAAGTTTGTACGTTTTTTCCAGTACTCCTTGCAAGTGTCCTCCAGAAGACCAAAAAACATCCGGACAATCTACAGCTTCAGGATGATTTTATGCTCCCCATACTGAAGCAAGAAAATTCTATTTTCAGGATTCCAAGAAGGGTCCTTGAGACTGTCTGTTCCTGAAGACAGGAGGGAATCAGAGCCAGCTAAAGGTAGCTTCCCACTCAGTCCCTCTTTGTCTTTCTAGCTAGTTGGCTAATATAACTGTGACGTGGTTTAAAATTACATCAGTTTTAAACACAGCTGCCTGCTCCTACAGCCCCCTCGACAATAATATTTTCACATCCACTGCCTCTTAGGTAGAAATTGCATAAGTTGGGGTGAATCAGATGCATTGGGGGCGGGGGAAGGATAAAAGGAGAGTGCAATACAAACGCAAGTATACACACTTTTTTAATGTTCTGGCTGCAGTTATAAAACCAATGCAGACACTTGACAATGCCTATGATAATATTATTACAGGCATCAGAGTTGGTTTTGAGAGGCTGCTAGCAGGATGATGGCAAACATCAAGAGGCCATCAACTGGCATCTCCAATGAATTGAGCCATGGGATCTGCAGATATTCAAGCAAGCAAAAAAGGCCAATACCCTCTCAACATTGTTACCGTATTTCCTCGAGTCTAAGACGCACTCCCCCCCCCCCATATTTACCTCTGTAAAAATGGAATGCATCTTAGAATAGATGGTGTCTTAGATTCGCCGGATTTCTCCAGTGCTGGAATGGGTTTGGGATACATCCACCCACCCATAGAGCCTTCACAAAGGGGCTCTGCATGCCCCCCCCCAGCGACTCGGCCTCCCCCCCACTCACCTCCATTGCACCCCAGTCCTCGCTGCCAGTGCCGCTTGCAGCGGCCTCCCCAGCCTGGAAACGCAGCGTTACTACAAAGTAGGGGCAGGAAGTCCTCGACGCCTCCCTGTCGAGGGCTTCCTGCCCCTACTTTGTAGTAATGCTGCGTTTCCAGGCTGGGGAGGCCGCTGCAAGAGGTGCTGGCAGCGAGGACCAGGGCGGCAATGGAGGTGAGTGGGGAGGCCTCTCGCTGCCGCTGCCTCCGCCCAGCTCTCCGTGCTCTTCCCTTTCTGCTTTTCGCTTCTTCCTCCTCTCTGCTGTCACCACTCCTCCCTCGCCTGGGCCCCACTACCGCCTCTGCCTGCCCCCGCTCGACCCGCTCTTTCTTTCTCACCCCTTCCTGGGATTCGGCGGCGGCAGCAGCAGCAGTAGAGAAGGTCTGGAAACGCAGCATTTCCACAAAGTAGGGCGTGATCCCGTGCGCTGGTGGCGAGGACCGGGGCGCGATGGAGGTGAGTGGGGAGGCCGAGTCGCTTGAGGGGGCGCATGCGGGCCCTCGCTGCCACGGCCACTGCCTCCACCCGGCTCTCCGCGCCCTTCCCTGCCCTTCCTGCTTCTTCCTCCTCGCTGCCGCCACCGCCACTCCTCCCCCGCCTGAGCCCTGCTACCACCTACCGTATTTCTTCGATTCTAAGATGCACTTTTTTTCAAATATAAACGTGTCTGAAAATGGGGTGTGTCTTAGAATTGACGCAAAGCTTTTTACCTATTGGTGGCCCTGAAATTAAGGTGCGCCTTAGATTCGATGAAATACGGGATATGAAATTGGGAGCATAGGATAGCAGAGCCCCTTTGTATAATAAAGACATTTGCTTGTCACAAAACCTCTCTCTTTTCACTTAGTGGTATAATTTGACAGCAACATCTTAATGGTTAAGTCTAAACATTTAAGGTTCAAGGCCTGATCATGTTCTGAACTTCTCTCCACTGTGTACACCTCTCCCTTACCGATTCAGGAACAGAGGGGAAATGCTTGCAATGTTATCAACATACACACAGCTGTTGGCTAGCTGCAGTATCCTGCATGCTTCGCAGAAAAACACCCTGACATCATGCCTCTGGACTCACCAGAGAGAAGAAAGGAGGAGGACAGGAGAAGGAAGGAAAGAGACATGACTGCATGATCCCTTTTCAAAACACCAGATAATACACATCAGCAAGACTGTACAAGGGGAAAGTATTGTATTTTACTTCTTTAAAAAGAGTTGCGAAGCTAGCTGGAAGTTAAACTTTGACCTAGAAATCCTATCAGGCATTTCCAGATGTTGTTCTCCAGGCACAAATCCGTGCAGTCTGCAGATGCTCAGAAGCACTCCATTTGGAACTACGCATGAAGTATTCTGAAATACTTTTTTAAGTTCTGCATAGTCAAGTATGGGTTAAGTTAAGCTGATTCCAGAGAGCACAAAATGCAAAATCTGGTAAGCCTCAGCTGTACCAAATCTCACTGGTCAAAATGGGCTGGATCCAGATTTAGTCAGAGGAGATCCATTAAAATCAACAGGACTTGAGTTAGTTATGACTAATACTGCCCTTAATTATGAAATCACAAGGCCGTGTACAAAATTCATTAAAACAGCTATTAAAATAAACACAATCCACAATAAAAAGAACCACAATAAAAACAGAAATTCTACTAAACAAATACTAAAAACCTAGCAAATACCTGTGTAAACAGTAGGTTTTCAACAGGCGGTGAAACATCACCAAACCTGGTACCTGTCACACTGCAGTGAAGAGAGAATTCTAAAGATGGGGCGCCACAACAGCCAAGTTCTCTCCTTCGTTGTCATGAGACATACCTGTGTAGGCAAAGGGACGGCCACGGGGCCCTGACCTGTATATCTCAATTAATGGGCCGGTTGATATAGGAGAAGACATTCTCTCAGATAGCCTGTTCCCAAGTTGTTTAGGGACTTGTATGTCAAAAACATCACCTTGAACCTGGCCCTGTAACATACTGGCAGCCAGTCCAGATCTCTGAGCAAAGGTGTAACATGTTCATAGTAGAATGTCCCACTCAGCAACCTAACTGCCAAATTTTGCACTACCTGCAGTTTCTGGAACTGTCCCAAAAGAAGCCCCACATCCAGTGTATTGCAGTAATCCAGTCTTGAGGTTACCAATGCATAGATCACAGATCTTACCTATCCAGGAATGACTGCAGCTGGCTTATCAACCAAAGCTGATAAAAGGCACTCCTAGCTGCCAAGCCCAATGACTGAGATAGTTTGAGAAGTACCCTCAAACTATGAACCTGATCCTTCAGGGGGAGCGCAACCCCTTCCAGAACCGCTAACCTGCCTAATTCCCAGACATGAGATCCTCCCATCCACCATGTTTCTGTCTTGCCAGGTTTAGCCTCAGCTCATCAGCCCTCATCTAACCCAGCACTGCTTCCAGGCACTGATTTAAGATTTGCATAGCTACACCTGAACTAGATATCAGAGAAATAGAGCTGGGTGTCATTAGCATACTGATGAAATTGTGCCCCAAATCTACTAATGACTGGTCCCAATGGCTTCATATAGATGTAGAACGGATCAAGAACAAGATAGGGCTCTGTGGCACCTCACAGTGCAATTGCCACGAGGCTGCCACCCAGCCACCTAATGCAACTATGAAACTGGCCCTGAAGTTAGGAGTGAAACTACTATAATACGATGCCTCCCGTCCCCAGCTCCAGAGACAATCCAGAAGGATAGCATAGTCATAGAATCATAGAGTCGTAGAGTTGGAAGGGGCCTATAAGGCCATTGAGCCCAGCCCCCTGCTCAATGCAGGAATCCAGCTGCATCTTGAAGGCCTCTAGTGTGGAAGAGCCCATTACCTCCCTAGGTAATTGGTTCCATTGTACTGCTCTAACAGTCAGGATTTTTTTCCTGATGACCAGCCGGAATCATTCCGCGTCCTGTACTCTGGGAGGATCGAGAAGAGATCCTGGCCTTCCTCTGTATAACAACCTTTCAAGTATTTGAAGAATGCTATCATGTCTCCCCTCAGTCTTCTTTTCTCCAGGCTAAACTTGCCCAGTTCTTTCAGTCTCTCCTCATAGGGCTTTGTTTCCAGACCCCTGATCATCCTCGTTGTCCTCCTCTGAACCCTCTCCAGCTTGTCTGCATCCTTCTTGAAGTGTGGTGCCCAGAACTGGACGCAATAATAATAATAATATATTTATTTATCACCCGCCTCTCCCAACGGATCGAGGCGGGGAACAACACCAAACACAAGATACAAAAACTGATTAAAAGCAGATAAAACCAGTACATCATTAAAATGCCAATAAAACACCAATAAAACACTTTAAAATTCATCTAGGTAGCCCTGCCGGAAGAGATCAGTCTTTATAGATCTTTTAAATTCCTGAAGACTAGTAAGTTGGCGAATCTCTCCCGGCAGGTCATTCCACAATCTGGGAGCGGCAGAAGAGAAGGTCCTCTGGTTAACGGTTGTCAGTCTAGTTCTTGTTGACTGTAATAAATTCTTCCCAGAGGACCTGAGCGTGCGGGGCGGATTGTATGGGAGAAGGCGATCCCGCAGGTAACCTGGACCCAAACCATTTAGGGCTTTAAAGGTAATAACCAACACTTTGTACTTCGCCCGGAAACTGATTGGCAGCCAGTGAAGAGATTTTAAAACTGGTGTAATGTGGTCACCCCTAGATGTACTCAAGGTGAGGCCTATCCAGTGCCAAATAGAGGGCAACCAGTACCGTGCACGACTTGTAAGCTATACTTCTATTAATGCAGCCCAAAATAGCATTATTATTTTTTGCAGCCAACGATATAAGAAGTCACTAAGAGATCAAGGAGAATCAACAGGGTTGTACTCTTTCTGTCCCTCTCCCAAAAAGTCCCATTGATTTCAATGGGTCTACTTCTAGGTGGGAGGGTGCTGTTGCACCTGTGTCCTGCTTGTGGGTTCCTGGTCAACAGCTGGTTGGCCACTGTGTGAACTGAGTGCTGGACTAGATGGACCCTTGGTCTGATCCAGCAGGGCTCTTCTCATGTTCTTAAGTATGACTAAACCTGAATCCAACCCAATGTATGAAAGCTTCCGGTTTACACAAGACTTCTGACATAAGACAGAAGCTCATTTATTTGCTGGTTATCAAGAGAAAAATTACTCGCTGAAGCAACTGCAAGTGGGTGACAAATTCCTACATAAATAAAATGAATGAAAAGACAAGGCTGTCCCTTCTCTCAAGACAAATCACCTATCCCAACACAACAGGGAGATTTTGCAGTCTTTATTTCTATTGTTAATCCTTTAGTGGACTTTCTGTGCATTGAAATGGATTGGTGCCAAATCCCCACTTGGAACTCTGTGGCTTAGAGCTGGTCTTTGATGTGTTGCCAATACTCATCCTCTCACTCCCCTGACCCACTTTCTGTAGTTAAACAGAAAGGATGACTCATCACAACACAATTCAGCACTTGGGAGGGGGTGCGGGGAAGCAAAACCAGAAGAAAACACACACACACACACACACACACACACACACACACGCCATCTCCCAGTACGTCTGGACTTTTAACACTCTGCTAATGTGTTTAATTTAAATACAAAGAGCATACTTAATTAGCCCACCAGTGACTATGAATATCTGTGATTGCAAGCAAGTTGGTTCTAGATGCCTAAGCTTTAGTTACCATTCCCTTCTGTGTAACACAACCTACACCTGTCTCCTAAACAACCACATGCCCAAAATGAGTAAGAATTTCCTCCAGGTGACCAGGCAAATACATGTCTGTAAAATGGAAGAGACACTCATTTTATTCCCCCTTACGGGCTGTTGACGCATCACAAAACAGCTTGCTTTGATAACCATGGGCAGAGAAGGTAGTAATCATAAAGGATTTTAATTGAAAAGCTCTCCTACACCAACAGTATTTGATGAAATAGAAGGTATCCTTCCTCTCAATTTGTGTTCCTCACTGGGAAAGATACAAACACAATACAGCAAATGTAATCCAACTAACAAGATTACCTGCACCATGAATAAGGGAGATTATTAGTCATTCATCCTTTAAAAAATGAACATGATATTCTGCAACTGGAAAGGTATGGCAAGGAAGAAATATCAAATGTGATTGAAGGCTCCAAGGATTAGGAATCTTCAGCTCAGGAAGGCAGGTAAAGCTAAAACATACATCCGAATGTCTCTGAAAGCTTGAACTGCAGGGGTCCTTCCATAGTCCACGGGAAAAAACCAATCATGTAATGCTGCTAAGATATTTATTTATTTATTTATTTATTTGGCATGAACCATGGCCAGGAAACTTTGGCCTTAACAAAGGAGATTCCTCAGCACCTTTACTCACATAAGCAAGGCTAGATCTGGCATTGCCAAACCAATTAAAACTGCATATATTCAAAAAAAGCCTCAGGGCAGAAGATAAAATTAATCAAACATGCAAGTAATCACCCTAAAGTGATTTCCCCTTCTGATTAGAGTTAATGACTTCTAGGTGTAAGAATAGGAGGTCTAGTTTACAAATAATGTCACAAGTTTTTGAACAGCTCTGATATGGCTCCTCATGATGGAGGGCCTATCACAGAGGTCACCCCACTTTTGTATTTTTGATGGCTCTGGAGTAGGGTGATGAACCTAATTGTTTGCAGCCAGGAACAGCCACTCTCGTTACTTGAGAATTTTCCTGCAACGTTTGTGCTTTTGTCATGACAGCCATAATTTCACAGTCTTTGTGTAAACTGGATTTTTAAAAATCCAGTTTTTGTGCACTCGGTATGCTGGCTTTTGATTGGTTCCAGTTGTACATGGAGAACCAGTACCATTTGGGTCCTTGCTACTGAAGCCTTTGAACGTCTGGCCCACCCAAGTTTTGGTAGGAGCTCCAACCAATCCCTCTCAGAAACACAACCCCCCAAGTTCTCCACTATCCTCAGACAAGCCCAGAAAGAATCACCTAAAGGATATGGGACACCTGAGTTGTGTCACACTTCCATTGCTTCTTATTTTGCCTAGACTAAGCCTTGTCTGGCACCTTAGGTTTTTGCCTTGCCACAGGCAGAGGCCTGCAAAGGCCCCAGTCATAAAGCCACATCAGCATCCCTGTATTCACCAGCCTAACTACTTGCATGAAGCGATGGGGCGGATGACTAAAGCACAAATGGCAGAAGACATATAATGAACATGATGTAATCTTTTTCTGTGGCAGCAGCGATAGTGGTGAAGAGATCGCTGGATATATTACAGGCAGTTATTCATATACATACAAACTTAGATGCTATGGTTTCAATAGGGTTGGAGAAGGATGTGACCAGAATCCCATCTCGTCATGTTATCATGGTTCTCTTCCAGTGTGTATAAGCTTGAGATGTATACAAACTGCTTGGGAGGATTGCACCTCACCGCTTATTCTCTGCATCCTTACCCATCCTTGTGAAATCAGCCAGAGCTGGGCTGGGTGCTTGGATCTTGGAGGTGATTAATGCCTCAATGAGGGAGGGGGTTGCCCCTGCTAGGATAAAGGAAGCAATGCTGAGACCACTACTGAAGAAACATGGCTTAGATCAGTTTGTTTCTGACAATTACCTCTCCGTGCCAAACTTGCAATTCCTGGGAAAGGTATTGTGAGAGCTTCTCAACGCATTCCAGGCAGAAACCAGGGCCTCAGCAGGACTACCACTTAAGCCTGCAGGAAAATCTCCACAAGTACTCAGGAAATCCTCGGCATTCATCAGTCTCTTGGGGAGGCCCATCAAATTCAGTCCACTACCCCGTGACAGTTACTTTAGTGACCTTAATGAGGCTGGGAGGCATGCCAGACGAAGGAACAGCATAGATGTCTCATTGGCTTTCCCTGATGTCATTGCCTTCCTACTTCTATAGCACGCTCTGCCGTGCAATATATTTATAGTGGCCCCATGTTCCTCACTTCCAGAACACATCACAATATAAAACAAAGTATGTTGTAGAACAGTGGTGGGCAACTTGTGGCCCTCTAGATGTTTTGGCCGACAACGTCCATCAGCCCTAATTAACATAGCCAAAGGGGAGAGATAATGGGAGTTGTAGGCCAAAACGTCTGGAGGACCACAAGTTGCCTTCTCCTATTTTAGAACAAAACTCTTAAACGTAGGCACTGATCATTCCAGCCGTCTTACAAAATTTTGTTCCAATTAGCTGGAAATTGCTTTTAAGTCAAAAGATGTTGCCATATTGTTCTACAAAAATATCCTGAATTTACCTAATGGGAGGAAGGATGTCCACCTCCTTGAACCATCAACCCAATTAGAAACTGCAGTACACATGAGCAACAGCTCATTCAATAAAGAGCAGCAGTTACGAGATAATCCTCATTTTGTTGCCACAGCAACTGTTCAAAAATAACAGACTACAAATCATAATACCAGGAAACCATATCAATATTTTAAAAAATGCCATAGATGGTCCAAAAGCAAGACAATCAATCAAATTTATTAGGCAACCTAAAATAGGTTTTAGCCAAAATCATAAAAAATATACAATACAATACATAGCAGAAAAGTATAAGAATTCAATCGGAGTAAAATATATTAAATACAGTATAGGTAGTATATCAGAATGGCACATATCCTAAACATGACCACTGTCCTCTAAAGCAGTTCTGAGCTGAGCTGCTTTCACTGCAAACCTAGCTATATTTAACATAATGGACTTAGATGTGTCTGTCAGAAGATATATAATTTTATCCATATCTTTAAGATTAACTACCAGTGCTAGGCATCTCTTTAGGTATTTGTCTCTAGGGATTTTATACAGTTTACAATATAATACATAATGTATCGTGTCCTCTACCTCGTGACTGACATTAAGACCATCTTAAAATTTAAGATACAACATGCTGGGAATTTTCATCTGATCTCTGAACAAAATATTTCTCTGGAAAAGAAAGACAAAAGATTTTCATATCCCTATCTTAATGATGAACCATAGTTCCCCCTGTCAATAGAGGCAAAATCAAGAATGCAATGAAGAGAGAGCAGGAGACCAAGCTTCATTTACAAATTCTGAGGTTAGAGGACTATCACCTCATACAGACCACCTGCTCTCATACAGATATTCAAAATGGATATTCAAAATCTCAATGGAGAGAAACAGCGGGGGAATAATTTTAGACTTCTGAACTTTCTCTGAACTGTAAGTAACTATGCTTAAATGAGAAAAAAACATTCAAATGACTGTTTGGAAATGAGAGGTCGCAGAGATGGAATTCATCGACGTATTCAATAGCATTTCACGGTGTTATAAAGATTATTGAGTAATTTAGCCTCCCTCCAGACAAAAGGTGAGAGTCCTCTTTCTGGTGCCTCATACACATGTTCTAATGCTCCAAGCAAATGTTTAAACTCTGCACTAGATTTGTGTTACACATTTGAGAGAAAAAGAGAAATATTGTTAGGCTTAGTGTCACCGCAGATGATTTAAGATATTTCAGCCCATGTATCAAACATCTTACTGGTTTGTCACCTACAAAACTGCACGCTATATGCCTTCAACAGCTGCATCACAAGCCACAAAAGAGAGAGGAAAAGCAACAGCGGTCACCAGATGGAGTTAACACCACTAATCTCGAGGGACATATAGTCTGACCTGGCATAAGATAGCTTCCTATGTTCCCCTTAAAGCCTTAAACAGTTGTAGAGCTGTGGACCTGCAAAGGTAGACACAGCTATATAGCAACATGGAGGATAAAAGAGGAATGGGACACCACCCTCTCAACAATGATTCACAAGACTGTTCTACACTGAATACTGAATGCTCACAAACCTTGACAGTCAACAGTCAAATCATTCAGTATTACACAAGGTAGTCTCTCTCTTCTCATGCTTCACCTTGCAGTAATACCTATAATAAGAATAAATCTTTAGAAGACAGTACTATCTGAAGTGGATTGTGACTGCAGCTTAAACAGCACATTGTTTTTGCCAGTATATAGTACTATTTTGAAATTAGGTAACCAAGACAAGAGGGATTCTAGAGCTGCTGCTATTATTATTGTTGTTATTATTAGCATTAGCATTATTATTAGCATTTTTATACTGCCCCATAGCTGAAGCTCTCTGGGCGGTTTACAAAGATTAAAAACACTGAATATTAAAAACTGATATACAAAATATTAAAAAAAATAAAAAACATAAAAACAATACAAATACAATATCCATTTAAAATAACTATTCTGGGTCAAAAGGAGAAAAAAAATTCAACATATGCTGTTAGATGCCTGAGAGAAAAATCTTGACCTGGCGCTGAAAAGATAACAATGTTGGTGCCAGGTGAGCCTTGTCGGGGAGATTGTTCCATAATTGGGGGGCCACCACTGAAAAGGCCCTCTTCCTTGTTGCCATCCTCTAAGCTTCCCTTGGAGTAGGCACCTGGAGGAGGACTTTAGATGTGGAGCGTAGTGTACAGGTAGGTTAATGTCAGGAGAGGCGTTCCGTCAGGTATTGTGGTCCCAAGCTGTGTAAGGCTTTATAGGTTAAAACCAGCACCTTGAATTGGGCTCGGAAACGTACAGGCAGCCAATGCAAGTGGGCCAGAGTCGGTCTTATATGTTCAAACCTTCTGGTTCCTGTTATCAATCTGGCCACTGCATTTTGCACAAGCTGCAGCTTCTGAACCATCTTCAAAGACAGCTCCACGTAGACTGCATTGCAGTAATCCAACTTGGAGATTACCAGAGCATAGACAACGGAAGCCAGGTTATCCCTGTCCAGATAGGGGCATAGCTAGGCCACCAACTGAAGTTGGTAGAAGGCACTCCATGCCACCAAGGCCACCTGAGCCTCAAGTGACAGAGATGGTTCTAGGAGAACCCCCAAGCTATGAACCTGCTCCTTCAGAGGGAGTATAACCCCATCCAGAACAGATTGAAGACCCTCCATCCAGTCAGCAGAACCACCCACTAACAGCAGCTCAGTCTTGTCTGGATTGAGTTTCAGTTTGTTAGCCCTCATCCAGTCCATTGTTGCAGCCAGGCACTGGTTCAGAACATCCACAGCCTCACCTGATGAAGATGAAAAGGAGAAATAGAGTTGTGTGTCATCAGCTGTGTGATGACAACGCATTCCAAAACTCTAGATGACCGCACCCAACGGTTTCATTGAAATGTTAAACAGCATGGGGGACAAGACTGACCCCTGTGGAACCCCATACTGGAGAATCCACTGGGCCAAGCAATGTTCCCCTAGCACCACCTTCTGGAGCCGACCTGTCAAGTAGGGGTGGAACCACTGCAATGCAGTGCGTCCCACTCCCAACTCAACAGTCGTCCCAGAAGGATACCATGGTCGATGGTATCGAAAGCTGCTGAAAGATTAAGGAGAATCAACAGAGTCACACTCCTCGTTTTTCTCCCGACATAGGTCATCATACAGGGCGACCAAGGCTGTTTCTGTGCCAAAGCCAGGCCTGAAACCGGACTGAAATGGATCCAGATAAGTGTCCATCCAAGAGTGTCTGGAGCTGGCTCAAGGACCATGCCCAGGAATGGAACATTTGCCACCATCCTATAGTTATTAAATTTTCCTGGGTCCAGGGAAGATTTCTTTAGGAGTGGTGTCACTACCGCCTCTTTCAGGCAGTCTGGGACCACTCCCTCTTGCAGAGAGGCATTAATCACTTCCCTGGCCCAGCTGGTTGTTCCATCCCTGCTACCTTTTATTAGCCAAGAGGGGCAAAGATCCAATGCGGAGGTGGTTGCACGAACCTGTCCAAGCACCCTGTCAACATCCTCGAGCTGTATCAACTGAAACTCATCCAAGAAAACAGGACAAGCCTGTGCTCTGGATACCTCGCTTGATTCACCTGCTATAACACTGGAGTTTAAGTCCTGGCGGATGCCAAAGTTTTTATTCTGGAAATGCCTAGCAAATTCAGTACAGCGAGCCTCAGATGGTTGTAGCACATCCTTGGGGCCAGCATGTAATAGCCCCCGGACAACTCTGAAAAGCTCTGCTGGGTGGCAGATAGATGATTTGATGGTGGCAGCAAAGTATTGCTTTTTTGCCGCCCTCACTGCCCCTGAATATACCTTACTATAGGCACTTATCAGTGTTTGACTGCATCCATCAGGAGTTCGTCTCCATCTGCCATCAAGCTGTCTCCTATTTTGTTTCATCGCTCTCAGCTCTGGGGTCTACCATGGAGCTGTACAAACTCTACTCAGGAGAGGGTGCTCAGGAGCAATCATGTCAACTGCCCGGGCCATTTCAGCATTCCACAGATCAACCAGGTTCTATACAGGAGGGCCAGGGGTACAAAAAGCTGATGCATTCTAAATACAGACAGAGGCAAATACCACCCAAAGTTGAGTGTGCAGTGTATGGATTATGAGAGAACTTGGCAATGCAGGATACTTCAGGCATTCTTAATTAAACTCAGAAATGAGTTCTCCTGCAAGCAATGCTTTGAAGATTAATGATAGTTTCAGGTATCAAATTGGCATCCACCATGAAGCAAAGTCTGATGTTTGCTTCACCATCTATCATGATGTGAGTCAAGAGAATAGTGATGGATGAGTCTTTTATATTATGGTAGCCACAAATTAAAAACTGCCTCTGTATTATAAGCAGTAATAAGTGCATCCTATAATTGTTTTTAAGATTTCATTGTTCCAAGACACCACAGGCAGTTCAGGAGCCCAGAATCTCTATTTCAGTGGTCTTGGCAAGGCAGCAAACATATTTTATAACGTACGTTAAATATAATAGGACCAGGGTCTTCCAATGAAGCCATATGGTGGGTAATTCAGGACAGACGAAAGGAAGTACTTCTTGCAAATGTGCTGTGTGGAACTATAGGATTTACCACAAAATGGAGATGGCCACCAACCTGGTCGGTTTTAAAAAGTGCTTAAACAAATCCATGGAGGATAAAATTATCGACGGTTGCTAGTCATGATGGTTATATGCTACCTCCAGGATCAGGGGCAGTATGCCTCATATTGCCAGTTGGCGGGAACACAGATGGGAGAGTGCTGTTGCTTTCACATCCTACTAGTGGGCTTCCCTCAAGCATTCTGCAAACAGAATGCTGAACAAGTTAGGCCGTTGGTCCATTCCAGCATGGCTCTTATGTTCTTATATTTTAAGATTCAAGCCCAAAATAAAGGCAGCAAGAAGTTTGCTCTCTTCCAAATTTTAAAACTATACTACTATTTCCATCTCATCAACTCCTACCACTTTGTAGCAGTGTGGAGATTTGAAATCTACGTTTCTCATATCCAAACCCAACATTTCAAGCCCTTTCCAATCCTATGGACCCAAATCAAGAACCAGCAATGCATGGGAGAGTTTCATGGGAGAAAAGACGAGCCAACTTTATTCAATCATGGCCGATTCCTAAAGTCTATTTTGCTGTACGGTGAAGGGCAGCACCACCAATTTTTCTGAAGCAATTTGGTTGTTCCAAAAATTATAGAGAATATTCAGAATCACCACTTTCCTCCTCCAGAACTGAAACTGCTGCTTACAGTAGCTGCTGTGGGGAGAGGATGGGAAATGCACAGAAACAGAAAACAATGCAGGTTTGGACAATGCTGCCTATTGAAATTGTGAGGAAGTGAAAAAACACCATATGGTGAGAGAGAGGTTAAAATGGCCAGCACCACTTTAAACAGGGTGCCTTTTAGAGAGCCATTAAAAAAATCAACTAATGTGTCAAACAAACCCATGGGAACACACTGTTAAGCCCAAAGTAACTATTCAATTACAAGCTGACAGTCAAAGGATTTGTTGTGAACACCAAGTGGACAAATCAGCACCCTAAATATTGAAGGAAATGGCACATAAAGTTAAGGCAGCTTTCCCCAACCTGGTGCCCTTCAGATGTGTTCAACTACAACTCTCATCATCCTTAGCCAGCAGGGCCCCCGGTTGTAGAGAACACATCCACAGGGTACCAAGCTACGGAAGGCTGGATTAAGCACTAGGCAGAGCACTTAGCAAAGGAAGCCACACTTCCCTGTCCAATTCTGAAAACATGCACGGGGACTTGATGGCCTTATAGGCCCCTCTTCCAACTCTACTATTCTATGATTCTATGAGTCCGACATTTTGTTCTATATTTAATACCATCCAATAGCTGAAGCTCTCTAGATGGCTCACCACAATTAAGGGCCTGTCACACCCTTCATACCTATAACATGGTTTCCAAATTGTGTTCTGGCGATTTCAAGCTTATCAGCAGTTCTTCAAATTAGAATTTAGATGACTATGGACAAACTTTCTGTCTTCCTCTACAATGCACTACCACAAGACAGTGTGCAAATGCCCCACATGAATATAGCATGCATATTGGAATCTGTCCCAGAATCCTGCGCCACATGTTGGGGTTCCACAGGAGAGGAGTACATGTGGAAAGGGTACCTTGAGGGTAGACAGTCTAAAAAACCACTGACCTATATAGTCATTTATATTCTTTCTATGCCTTCTGTCATGCTACTTTGCCTCTGTGAACAGGTTTCTCCCACTGCTAAAGGTTCACTTCTATAAGAAAGTCTGGTTCAACCTACCTATACCCTCAGCTTTCCTGTTCCTCCACTATATATTAACTATGCACTTTAACTATGGAATTCACTACTACAAAAAGTAGTAATGGCCACTAATCTGGACGGTTTTAAAGGGGGATAAGACAAATTCATAGAGACTAAGGCATTATCAGTAGCAGTAGCAGCTTTCTCACTGGTATATTGCAAAGGAAATCACAGGTATTTTTTATAGTTTGGTAATCTAAACTCTACCAGTTTCCATATTTGAGGCCTAAAGTCTCATTTGGAAAGGCAGTTTGCTTGTATGTACACTTTTTTTATATAATTGTCTTTGTGAATTGGTGGGCCTCTTCCTATCAGAAGCCTCTTGAATTCTTCCTCTCCTTTCCATCCAATGCATTAAAAAATGCTTGACATACTGGAGGATGAAATTGCGTTGATGTGTGAATGGGCCAATGCTTAGCAAGTACTTAATTTGGCTTACGCAAGCCTTTCATCCTGCCAACTGTGATTGACAAGGATTGGCTTAAGTCCAAAGTGGTCTGTCCCTCCCTGTTCCAGTAAACAATTTTGGACTATTAAAAGGCAGGGGTGGAAGATTCAAGGGAGAGGCCTTTGTTTAAATGAACTGTCTTCATGTGCCAGAGAACTTCCTCTCTGGCCCAGGAAATCATGAGGGGACTTCTTTTTTCTTCCTGATCCTTTGTCCTTAAATACATTCTATTTTACTTTATCATTAAAAACCTGGGATGCATTTACACTTGCCCTCCTGAACCTATTTGACTGATACTGTGAGGTTTGAACCATCCCATAATGATTGAGGGGGTCCTTTATGAACAGCTTTTCATCCAGGGCACAGCTAATTTTATAATAATAATTAATGGAATACTGGAATAAATAATGGAATAATGGGCTCAAGTTACAGGAAGCCAGATTCCGGCTGGACACCAGAAAAAACTTCCTGACTGTTAGAGCAATATGACAATGGAGCCAATGACCTAGGGAGGTGGTGGGCTCTCCCACACTAGAGGCATTCAAGAGGCAGCTGGACAACCATCTGTCAGAGATGCTTTAAGATGGATTCCTGCATTGAGCAGGGGGTTGGACTCGATGGCCTTATAGGCCCCTTCCAACTCTACTATGATTCTATGATTCTATATACTACTTATCATTTCAAATGATTTCTCTAAGACATTTACAGAAACAGGTTAAAATACATCAGAATAGATACAAAACTCATTAATCAAAATGTTTAAAATATTTAAAACCAATGCTAAAGAACACAATATTTAAGAAGCAGTATAACCGGGCAGCACAATCATTCAGGGAAGCTTTGGGTGTAGAGATGGGTTCTAATAGGTGTCCAGAGCATGCCACAGTTGGTGCCTCCCAGATACCAGGGGGAAGAGCATTCTATAAGATGCTACCATGGAGAAGGCCCGCTCCAGGTTGCACACAACGTCATAGTTTAAATACGAGGTTACCTATGCATAGACTACAGTGGCCAGGCTATGCCTCTCCTGGAAAGAGTATAGTTGGCATACCAACCAAAGCTGGTCATAGACAGTGCTTGTCACAGAAATCACTTGGGCTTCTAATAACAATGAATGGATCTAGAAGAACCCCTAAACTATGTACTGACTCTTTTTGAGGGAGTGCAACCCTGTCTAGAACAGGCAACTTTTCAAATTCCTGTACCTGAGAATCACCCACCCACAGAGCCTGTTGTCAAGATTCAGTCTCGGTTTGTTGGCCTTCATCCAACCCACCACTGCATCCAGGCACCAGTTCAGTACATGCAGAGCTTATCCTGATTCAGATGTCACAGAAATAAGAACTGGGAGTCCTTAATGTATTTATGATACTTCATCCCAAATCTCCTAATGACTGCTACCAACGGCTTCACATAGCTGTTAAATAGCACTGGAGACAAGATAGTGCCGTCCGGCATGCCACAGCGTAATTGCCAGGATGCCGAGGCAGTTACCAAATGCTGCCTTCTGGAAACATCCCGTAAGTAAGTTCAGGCCTGGTTTGGGGACAGAATTGGCTTAGTCACCCTGATGTATGATCTCTTGTAGGAGAAAGACAGAGTGAGTATGTAACTCTGTTAGTCCCGCATGATCTCTCAGTGGATTCTGATAGTTAACTATGATACTCTTTTGGATCATCTTTGTGAAAACCAGGTAGTACCTTGGGCTTCACAGCACCGGAGAGGATGCTTGGGTGTGATCGTATCAACAGCCTGTTGCGTCTTGCCATTTCATAATATGACAAGAGCTCTATGTTCTGGCTACTACAAATTTCCGCAGAGTATTCAGGAATCTATAGAATGTCATGAGATGCCAGTGACAGATCATCCTAATGGATTTCCCACCCTGCAAAGGTGGGGGGACTGCTACCATGAAACCAAACTCCACCAGAGCATGGTCTGACTATGACAATGGGGTAACTTCAACCCCCCCCCCCCCAATATCCAGAGTATCTATTCACACCCAGATGTAAAGGCTATAACAAGGTTGTGCCTTGCCCTATGCATCAGCCCGATAAATTGAGACAGCCCCATGGTTGACATAAAGGCTATGAAGACCCAAGTCAGCCCACTCAAGGCCCTCTCGACACGAATGTTAAAGTCTCCCAGGACTGAACCAATGTCATGGTATTCTTCAACACCACACTTGAGACCATTTCTGCCAGGAGATTGCTGGGCAGCAGGGTGGGCAGTAAACCAATTATCCCCAATCTGTCTCACTGACCCAATGCCTCACATAGGCCCTCATTGCTGCCCTGGTTCAGAAGGGTTTCCTCATGAGCAAGATATTATTGTTATGGACCAGAGTGACTCCCCCTCCCTGACCCTCTAACCTGGGCTGATGCTGCACTGAATACTCAGGAGGGCAAAGCGGGGGCAGATCAACCCTACTCAGCACATCCAGCCAGGTTTTGGTGATACATACCAGATCAGTTCCATAGCGATATGGGACTAGCTCTTTGCAGTGTCATAAGCTCTGAATGCCCCTATACACTCTTTGAGACAGATTCTCCATTGACTTGCCATCAATAAAATTACAGTGCAGGGGCGGTTGATGAAAATATTTTATTTCATTGAATTTCATGTTTGTACTCTGCTAAATGAAATGAATGTGTGAGTAACAAGTAGGGATTCTTAAAAATGAAAACTGCTAGAGAGGATACCAAGAACAGATTCAGCCTGTGATGAGCATAGAATCTGGAAGGAAGCTAGTAAGCCACACTGACCTCATTTTTCTTTCAGGAGATTTAATAAATAAGGTTGTGCCCAAGCTTAGGAAATGAAACGAGTTCAGAATGTGGCCCACAGGCCCTTTAGATTTTATTAGGGCGTCCTCTGTAAGTAAATCATAAGCACACTTTTAGTGGTGTTAAGTTGCTACAGTCAGGTTTTCAGTAAGAATTAACCCTGTAATCAGCTTTCAATGCTTGCCAGGGATTTCTGCAAAACTAAAGGGTTCAACATGTTTGGAAACCACTGTCCATAATTCATAGCCACAATACTTCCTTCCTTAACCAGTAGCTTCCTTATGTTTTTTATAACTGGGGCTTCTGGTTTTTAAATACTCAGACTAGTAATGACTAGAAATGCCTGTAGATTTAAAGGAAGGGACTGGAAGCAAGCAGAAGAATAGCAGCTGACTAGATGGCTGCTGAAAGCAGATGGTTTGCAGACGCACAGTGCAATGCCAGTACATGCAAGAGGCAGCAAGATTAAAAAGGGGAAAATGCCCAACAGTTAATACTAAGGAATGACTATCACGAGACTTCAAAAGATTTACCACCAAGACAGACGCCTGGAGTAAGTTGTCACTTCCAGTAGGTTTCTGGATGCACAGTGGAGCACTTCCAATTTACTCATTGGAAAAATCAACTGTTGAACTCTTAATGGGTCAGCAAGTTGGAGAATAGTGCCAGGGTAAAACTCAGCAGGGTTAAAAGTTCAGGAAGTTTTAGGATATAGAACATGACGGAGATGGAAGAGGCAGCTACGGATTTTATAAGTCCCCTTTCCCTCCCTGCCGTAGATTTTACAGCTGAGCACTACAGATCTTGTATCCCTAGATCTAATGTTCCTGGAGCGATTACTTGCATTATTCCCACAAGGCTGCTGTTAATTGAAGTACAATTACCCACCAGTGCACTTCACATTCTCCTGGTTGCCCGCTAAACCTTCCAGCAATTCCAAAACCCAGCTCAGGTCTGCTGGCCACATGTCATTAGGTATACTTAATCATAGAATCATAGAATAGTAGAATTGGAAGGGGCCTATAAGGCCATCGAGTCCAACCCCCTGCTCAATGCAGGAATCCACCTTAAAGCATCCCTGAAAGATGGCTGTCCAGCTGCCTCCTGAAGGCCTCTAATGTGGAACAGCCCACCACCTCCCTAGGTAATTGGGTCCATTGTCGTATTGCTCTCAGTCAGGAAGTTTTTCCTGATGTCCAGCCAGAATCTGGCTTCCTGTAACTTGAGCCCATTATTCCATGTCCTGCATTCTGGGTTGATCAAGAAGAGATCCTGGCCCTCCTCTGTATAACAACCTTTCAAGTAATTTGATATCATGTCTTCCCTCCATCTTCTTTTCTCCAGGCGAAACATGCCTAGTTCTTTCAATCTCTCCTCATAGGACTTTGTTTCCAGACCCCTAATCATCCTCGTTGCCCTCCTCTGAACACGCTCCAGATTGTCTGCATCCTTCTTGAAGTGTGGTGCCCAGAACTGTACACAATACTCAAGATGGGGCCTAACTACTGCCAAATAGAGGGGAACCAGTACCTCGCACAATTTGGAAGCTATACTTCTATAAATGCAGCCGAAAAAAGCATTTGCTTTTTTTGCAGCCACATCACACTGTTGGCTCATATTCACCTTGTGATCTACAACAATTCCAAGATCCTTCTCACTTGTCGTATTGATTAGCCAAGTATCCCGCATCTTGTACCTGTGCATTTGGTTTCTTTGTCCTAGGTGTAGAACTTGGCATTTATCCCTATTAAATTTCATTCTGTTGTTTTCAGCCCAGCCCTCCAGTCTATCAAGATCACTTTGGAGTTTGTTTCTGTCTTCCAGGGTATTAGTGATCCCACCCAATGTTGTGTCGTCTGCAAATTTGATAAGCATTCCTTGCACCTCCTTGTCCAAATCATTAATAAAAATGTTGAAGAGCACTGGGCCCAGGACTGAGCCCTGTGGTACCCCGCTCATTACATCCCCCAAAGATAAGCACTCTTTGGCTGAATTCAGACGACACGATAGTCAATGGTGGGGTAATAATCAACTTTACAGTTGTTCATCTAGGGGGTACTCCCCACACAACATGGTAATAAATAATCAACTGTGGTGTGGATTAGGATCAGCGCTGAGTTGACTATGGCAGCATTCGGACGACTGACAATCGTTCCCCCCCCCCCCCCCAGTTGCTTGTGTCGTCCGAATTCAACCTTTGAGTCTGATTCTGTAGCCAACTGTGGATCCACCTAATAGTTGTTCCATCTAGCTCACTTTTCACTAGTTTGTGAATCAGAATGTCATGGGGTACTTTGTCAAAAGCTTTGCTAAAGTCAAGATATAGGCTGAATTCGGACGACACAATAAGCAACTGGGGGGGGGGGGGACAATCGTCAGTTGTGTTGACTATCGTGTCGTCCGAATGCTGCCATAGTCAACTCAGTGCTGATCCTAATCCACACCACAGTTGATTATTTATTACCATGTTGTGTAGGGAGTACCCCCTAGATGAACAACTGTAAAGTTGATTATTACCCCACCATTGACTATCGTGTTATCCGAATTCAGCCATACTATATCCACAGCATTTCCGCAGCATTTAGTGTCAACAATGCAAGAGACAGGGCACTTGCTAAAGCAAGTTCCTGCCCAAAGGCTTATGAACTTTTAGCTGCCCAATCATTAAAAGGAGAATGGTCGACTTTTATCTAAAGCACATTCACTGCACTAAGATATGCAAAACAGTGGCTGATGGAGACAGCCATCCCATTTGTTCCCCAGCAGCTAGCTCTCATAGGTATACTGCCTATGCAAATAGCGTATCAATTAAACTACCATGTCTCATAATCATTCATAGATCTCTGCTTTTGAAGTTTTCTAATCCTTTAAAAAAGCAGTCTAAACAGGTTGCCATCAGCAACTCTTATAGTATTGAGTTCCATAAGTTATGTGCTGAGTGAAGTATTTCCTTTTGCCCATCCTTCACCTACTATCAATTAATTTTGCTAGTATTATGAAATAAGGCCCTCATTTGCCTTTCTCCTCCTGAAAATGTGTCCTCTTTTTTTCAAGAATTTGGAGGAGAAAATAGTCAATGGCTGCTTTCGGACAACACATTAGTCAATGGTGGGTTGAGTAGCCAACTCACAGTTAGTTATTTTGTGGGTTCTCCCCACACAACATATTCCAACACAACTGTGGGTGGTTGGGGCTGGCGTTGAGTGGACTAATAGTCAACATAGGGCTACCTTTGTGCCTAGTCCGGAAACTTCAACTTGTTCAAAATATGGCAGCCAGGTTGGTCACCGGTACATCTAGGGGTGACCACATTACACCAGTTATAAAATCGCTTCATTGGCTGCCAATTACGTTTCCAGGTGAAGTATAAAATGTTGGTTATTACCTTTAAAGCCCTACATGGTTTGGGTCCAGGTTACCTGCGGGATCGCCTTCTCCCGTACAATCCGCCCCGCACACTTAGGTCCTCTGGGAAGAACTTACTCAAGTCAGCCAGAACTAGGCTGACGAGTGTTACCCAGAGGATCTTCTCTTCCACCGCTCCCAGACTGTGGAATGGTCTGCCGGAGGAGATTAGACAAATTAACAGACTTCATGAATTTAAGAGAATCATGAAGACTGCTCTCTTCCGGCAGGCCTATCCAGATGAATTTTAGGATGTTTTTAATGATTTATTTTCTCTTGTTTTTTTTAAATTTTAACTGTTTTGTGATTCTTGATTTTACATTGTTGTTGTTCCCCGCCTCGATCCGGAGGGAGAGGTGGGTTATAAATTATTATTATTATTATTATTATTATTATTATTATTATTATTATTATCCCAGCATTTGACTGACATAGCCCCTGCCCCTCTCCCCACCCTCCCTCCTCCCTCAGTCCTCCCAGTTCTATCCCAGCAGCCTCTGCAAGTTGCACCAGTTGTAGCAGAGTGGCAGCCACTGCTTTGGTCGCTCTTGCCGCCTGCCTCTATGGTCTTGTGTTTTAACCCACTCACCACACGCCATTAACTCACTCACCCCTCCACACAACACTTTAAACAACTGGCTTTGAGCTAAACAACTTTAAAGCCAGTTGTTTTTCTCAGTTACTTATTTGGGCGGAATAGCATACCATCAGTAGTTTGTGAGCGGCGTGTTACCCTCCGCATAGCACAAAAAGCAACACAACTGACGATTGTTCCCCCCCCCCCCCCGATGCTTAATGCGTTTCCCGAATGCAGCCAACGTGTGCTTTACACATACACATTCCTATCCTGCTGTAGGGCAGCAAAGTCTCAAACGTTTGCAAGAACAGCCCCTGTAAACGTCCAGAATAAAATCTTCCCTTTGGTACTTTAGACTTGCTATCTTTCTAAAAAGGATAGTAGATGATATTTTAACAGAAGACTCTTATCCATTTGCTACTCAAAATGTTTTTCAGCATTGCACTTGAGGGACACTGCAATTAAAACATTTAAGATGTGAATAGGAGAACCAGGACAGAGACATTATATTGCCCTGACATGCATTTAACTAATTTCATTTCTAAGCCCCAATAGTATATTTGGCTTTGTATAAGTACACCCTACAGGCGATGGCTTGTAGGTAGATACCTCTAATAAACCTGGTCACTAGGATGCTTTGTAAGTTAGAAAAAGTGCAAGTTTGGCTTTTATATCTATGATTCTAAGCTGTGTGTTTCAGGTTGGAAACGGGATTTGAGGGGGATGTCAAATTCTAGTTCTAACTCCTTTGTGAATGGAGTTTGTTGATCAACTTTCACAATATGGAGATTCTTAAATTGAATCCCACAAATGTTCCAGAATGCTTCCTAATAGATCTTCTGAATTTCCTCTTCTGGGGAACTGCATTATCTATCAGCATCCAAGTGTGTTCCATACCAGTATAGCCCTAATCCAGAACTGTGATAGCATTGCTAGAGGTGTATATTCATAAAATATGGACTCCCCCCTTTCCCCCCATGAACCTAATGTTGTATGAGAAACAGGATAATCTCTGTAATCTATGCGTCTGTGCCACTGGCCAGGTTAAATATGATCCAACCCATAGATACATGGGAATGGATCTATTAAGGATCAACCAGTCTACTTCAGGTCATCCTGTTCTCCACACTGTCTATTGCAGACAGAACAATTTCTAATGGCTTAGAAGTGGGTATAAATCTATCATAGTTTTGTACTTTTGCACTCCTTCAGTTCCAGACTGGGAGCAGGGGCCATGCAAGCATCAACAGGCCCAAAGGGTGTGTGTCAGGAGAGGGCCTTTATTCTTTACAATGTGCCCGTGGCAGTCTGGCAGTCACGAGAGTCAATAAAACTAATGAAAGAGCCTTTTATGCCACACTGAGTGTACAAGGAAGAGGGAATGTCAAATGACCCAGTTTAAGAAGCAGCTATTAGCAGCAGACTTTAACTCTTCTTATCCCAGATTACCCACTTCGAAATATACAACTTCAATAGTAAAGAGGCTGTTTCCTTTCCTGGAAAATTACTGGCTGTTATCCAAATTCAGCTTGCTGCGCTTTTCAGCAGAGAGGAGTTCTATGTACTCATGTTTCAAACTAGAGCGTTCACACACACCTTCGGTCACTAGGCAGAAGTCTTGTCTTTCTCCAGTGCTTCCAGTAGCCAATCCAATTTTAACTTGATTACACTGGGAAGACCACATTCACAGGGAGCAATTCATAAACTGAAATGGCAGCAGAAGATATCTATAATCAGACCACAGCCATCTCCAGATCAATCTGAAGAGGTGGCTATCAGATTGCCACTCCCAAAGTACTGTGGATGAACACTCAGACTTATATTCATTTTATTAAAAGAACAGGCCAAGCCTGTTCTAATACTACCTTGGAAAAAAAAGATCATTTCAGCCAAATCTCACTGGTGGGGCACTTTTAGATTACGTTTGCCTGGCAGGTTTATTAGAGATACAAATGATTTTGTTTTGAACAGTGCCCTCCAAATCTGGGGAAAATGGACAGCATGTGTCCAGAGAAGCTGAGTAACAGCTCAAAAAGTATTTAAGCAAGAAATGTTTCAAATAAATAAATAAGAGGCAAGTAGATGCAGTTAGATAGGAGGGGAGGAGCTCAGATTTGGCAAATAATCAAAATAAAGATATTTTTAGCAGGAGAGATATAATTGCTTATGTTTGGGAACTTCAAATATTTTTCAATTCTTCCAGAGCAGGCATCCACAAATTTTGCTGCTGGCTCCTTGGAATTTGAAGTATCTTTTTACAGCCTAGCCTAGGCTTGAATTCTGTTTTTGTTTTTGTTTTCTTGCATAAATTTCTTGAAGTTGGAAATAACTTTTTCATATATTTCTAAGAGAGGAGTCAGGTCCAAGATGTACCAGATACACTGAGTGAATGCACAGTACAGCTGGAATCAGTAAGAATTAGGCACCAAAAAGGGAAAAAAGAAAAGGGTAGGAAAATCAATTTCTATGGAGATTTAAGGAGTTAAACTGAATCTAAGAGCAGTCCTAACTCTTTCCAGCACAACGTGAAATACGAGCTTTAGTACCATTAGGTTGCCCGATTAACCCAGATTTCCCTTAATGATGTCACTGAAAGAACAAATTGCTTGTCACAACAGCAAACAGTGCATTTTTTACATTATTCACATTGCTTTACCGCCTTACAGCAACTTCCGTTGATCCATTTACAATGCCTTCAGACCATAGATGATCACAGAAGTGGAAAGCCACTCAAGGTGGCCTGAAAGTGTAGATTGATATCCCCCGCTCACTCCCGAAGTGGCAGGATAAATGCAAACTGATTGCGAAAGCCTTCATCTTCCCTTTATTGTTAGTTAACAGCAAAGCAGAATGAGGAGAGTACACAGGGCACAACTGGAAAAGTCCTGCTGTAGCAGCTCCCATTGTGAACAGAAGAATGCATGGTTACTATTATGAACAACCAGTGCTTCAGAAGACTAATCTGGGGCAAATTCTGATCCCATCCCAGTTTGTGCTGGAGAAAATCCTTCTGCTTTCTGTGCAGTCACCTACTGAGACCTGTAGCATTGGCAAGTGGATTTTAAATAGATAGGGGGTAGGCTCCAGCATGTCATGAGATATATTTTGCTGTTATTACTACATTGTAAGTTAATATAGCACCAGATGTAATGACCTGAATTTTTAACAGCACTGCAACAAAAGTAGTGTCAGTATAACTACAATTTTTCATCCATGAGGACCCTGAATTTGAACTTAGCCCCAGAAGGGTCCAATGTGCAATATATTAATTCAATAAAATGCAGCAAAACCAACCACTTTTTTTTATTCAGGCCCGCGTACATGGTTGCATCCCAATGACCTGTTGAGTAGGTTGGGCTGAGTGATAGCAAACTAAGCAGGGATGCGAGCCATGACTCCGTCGTCCCAGTCCAACATTAACCACTACACTACACTCCATCTTATTTAGCAATCAACTTGCCTCATACCTACTGGATAACTTTGATTCTTATTTTTACAGAGGGGGAACACGATTAAGCAATAGCAACTTCCCAAAGTCACTAAAGTCCAGGATGTGAGCCCAGTTTGCCCATGGCCAAACACATTGCTCTATCCCCATTTGTCTACAAGGGTCTTCAGGAGGTGTTCAGGCATGGCAAACTGAGAACAGATTTGGGTGCCTCTCCCACAAAATGGCCTATATTTACAGCGTAAAACCAGTCCAAAGGAAACATTATATTTAAGCATCTGAAGGCACTTGATTTATCTTGAATACAATAGCATAGGGAACATAACAAGCCCAGGTGAGAGTGGATGCAAGCTGATGGGAGTGCCAGAAGTGTGTGAACAGCTGGGATTTGAACTGTACCTGTGGCAGCTGGACAACCACCTGTCAGGTATGCTTTAAGGTGGATTCTTGCATTAAGCAGGGGGTTGGACTCGATGGACTTAGAGGCTCCTTCCAACTCTACTATTCTATGATTCTACCACTGGTTGGATCTATATCCTTGGATGGTTAAAAACTTTGCTCTAGTCTCTCTAGCTTTAAAGATTCTCTCCCACTGGATCTTTAAAGATTTTCTCTCAGAAGAAAACTTCCAACATCTTTGAAAGAAACAAAAATAACTATCTGCCCCAAAGCCTTCTGCTGAAAAAAGCACCACCATAACTCAGCCCATACCTAAAACACTTACTGTGAGGCTTGAATTGGAATCTTTCGAGACCAGAGATATACACAGGCAAACAAAACTAGCAGACTGTATGCTAGAGGAGGCTTTCTTATGAAAAATGTCAAGAAATTATAGTCCAGATATAGATGAACTATTTGTTTTTTTTTTTTTTATTGGAAATTTAACAAAACAGAACAGAAAACAGATTGTTGTTGTGCTTTGACCCAGAAGGATATTGTAATTTTAACTTGTTTTTATGCTTTATGCTTTTAAATTTTGTATATTGGTGTTTTAATTGTTCAATGTTTTTAATTTTTGTAAACCGCCCAGAGAGCTTCGGCTATGGGGCGGTATATAAATAGAATTAAATAAATAAATAAATAAATTGGGGGGGGGGGGGGAGAACAAACATTACATGCATAGGATACACCATTCGTAAAAAAAAAGGGGGGGGGAGAGTTATGCATAGGTTTCAAGAAAAGCAGACCAAATAGCCATGTATTTATCCACTCGCAAGTGGCGTCTACATACCACCTGTTGAAATGTTGATAGCATTGTTAAGTCCTCAATCCACTGCATTATGGGAGGTGAACATTTATCCTTCCAACGTGATAATATCCGTCTTTTAGCTGCCATAAGGGCTCTTAAAATCCACTTGTGCTGACCATGAATTAACTTCCAAGAAACTGGTAGGCAGTTTAGAAAGACAGAGGAAGGACTAGAAGTAATGAATCAAGAGGAACCCAATCCACTAGCAAACTCTTGTGCATTTACTCCAGAGGAGCAAAAATTCCAAGAGGTGTCTAGAAAACCTTCGGGATTTGTAGGATCGGGACCAAACCTCATAGTCAGACTCCTCTACTAAGGAGGCACCAGATGCATTATCAAAACCCAGAACGAACTGTGAAAGCAGCGAAAATCTGAGGTGCACCAAAAAGTGGGAAATGCTTATAACACCTTGGGGGTTTGCAGGATCAGGACCAAACCTCATAGCCTGCCTCCTCTACACTGCTGGCTTGGTCCCTTTAATGTGTTCCTAATCAGTAAGCCAATGAACAGCACAGCAACTTAAGCAATGTGCTGTACATAGGGCTACCTCTGTGCCTAGTCCGGAAACTTCAACTAGTTCAAAATATGGCAGCCAGGTTGGTCACCGGTACACCTAGAAGTGACCATATTACATCAGCTTTAAAATCACTCCACTGGCTGCCAATTAGTTTCTGGGCGAAGTACAAAGTGTTTGTCATTACCTTTAAAGCCCTACATGGTTTGGGTCCAGGTTACCTGCGGGATCGCCTTCTCCCATACAATCTGCCCCGCAAACTCGGGTCCTCTGGGGAGAATTTACTCCAGTCAGCCAAAACTAGACTGACAACTGTTACCCAGAGGACCTTCTCTTCTGCCACTCCTAGACTGTGGAATGACCTGCTGGGAGAGAGCTGCCAACTTACCAGTCTTCTAGAATTCAAGAGAGCTATGAAGACTGATCTCTGCCGGCAGGCCTACCCAGTTGAATTTTAAGAGTTTTATTGATTTTAATAATGTATTTATTTTATATGATTTTAATTAATTTTATGTATTTTATATTGTTTGTATTGATGTTGTTCCCCGCCTCGATCCAGAGGGAGAGGCAGGTAATAAATAAATATATTATTATTATTATTATTATTATTTGTACTGCTCTTACCGCACAGCTCTGTAGCCAGCCAAAATAACCCACTGCGACCACCTCAAGATACAATAACCCATGATGGATTCAATGATCCACTCTGTAGCCTGTGGGTTATCAGAGTGGGTTATTTTGGCCAAATAAGCCATCATAGGTTAAAAAAAAAACCCTACCAGATGACATAATCCATTATTAATTAACCCCATCATGGGTTAGCGTGTTGTCCAAAGGTAGTCATAAGGTCCCTTTCTTACAATCAGAACCCATGCAGTTTGCAGGGTTTAGGCGGCAATCCTATACACATGTACCTCAGAATAAGCCCATTAACTTCAGAGTAGATATGCAAGGTTTGCACAGGACTTATGGAAATACAGGCACCTGCATACTGCACAATATCCAATGCTACACTCCAGCTCATTCAGTTGCACCAGCAGGACCAACTGTTAGCACAACGAAGAGTTAACATTTCCTAGAATAACCCTGAGAATGAGCTGAAACACTGGATTTCAGATTGTGAAAGGTCAGCGGAACTCCCTTCTGCGAGTTCTGCTGGCCTGCTCCGTTCTGGAAACAAGCATTTCCACTCATTTCCGGTTGCTTTAAGCTCCCTGTTGTGCTAGTGGCGGATCCCACAGGTTTGTTCTCAGCATAAGATGCTGTCTTTATTTTCAAGTGTTGCTCCTTGTTACCTTAGTCCAGCCCTATCCTCACAAAGACAAGGTAACAAACAAAAAAATGAAATGAGCATGGCTGATAGGTAGAAATTACTGGTCAGATTAGTGCAGTTTATTTTCATCAGGTGACGTTTTCACCAGATTTTTTTCTAAACTTTAGGAGAAACGGCCTAATGCTAAAAACTATTCGACAGTGGAATAGACCACCTTGGAAGTTGCAGATTTTCCTTTGCTGGAGATATTTAAACAGAGGCTAAACTATCAGGGATGCTATAGCTGCAAGATTCCTGCGCTGAGCAGTAGGGTTGGACAAGACAACCTCCACAGTCCTTTTCCAGTTCAAACTTTCCATGATCCTCATAGGGAATTGTTTATTCTAGCCTTTGGTGCCTGCCTAGCATATATTCCAAAATCCTTATTACCTGGCATAGTGACCAAGTGTTTAAAAGCAACTGGCTGTACTGGAAAGAGTTATGAATTCAGGTTCACATTAGACAGCAGTTTCCATGGGTCCTAGATACGTACGATTGGGAAATGTCACATATATGGATGGATACAGTGACCCAGTGTAGCGTTCTAGTGGATTACGGGGTCATAGACATAGGTAGCAGCCACACCAAACTTAAAACTGAATAGGAAAGTACCATTGGTGAACTGGTTCTAAAGAAGGGACTTCACTAAACCTTAAAAACTGTCATGGCTCTAATTACATTTAACTAAAAGTTCATATTTAGGAAAGTATCCCCAAACAACACTTTATGGGGTGGGCAACTTCTGTTCCATGTGACTAAGGGTTATGGAAGTTGGACATTTTGGAATAAGGGGACCAGGCTACCTACCCCTCATCTAAACTGTTGCCCATTTTATGGATGGATGTTTCCAAGACAATAGATTGTACCGTGTGGCTGAGCAAGCCAGACACTCTTGGAAGGCAACCACAAACTGCTGTGGTCCCAAGAAGTGACTGGGAATACACCTGCCCCCATCCAGGTGGGCCAGAAGAACATACAGGGGAGTAAAAATATATCAGGAAGGCCCATTCAACACGTAGAAACAAATGTTATCACATATTTTATTCAACACTTCACATTTTGCTTCTGATGCAAAATACCAGAAAAGTGTGTATCTCTACTGTGCTGATATAAAATCTGTTGGGGAATATCCAGTTTATTATCGTCTTTACCTTAATTATCATAGGCACATCATCCATTCAGCAGACATTTGGATCACATAAAGGTTCACGTTCTGCCTCCTGTAAAAGAAACAGAAAGTATTTTGTTCTCCCAGTTTAACTAAAAACCCAGT
Source organism: Anniella stebbinsi (assembly GCA_029215795.1). Lineage (NCBI taxonomy): Eukaryota > Metazoa > Chordata > Lepidosauria > Squamata > Anniellidae > Anniella > Anniella stebbinsi. The sequence goes on along the minus strand of JARDYH010000004.1, from coordinate 226,248,974 downwards.
AGGAAGATATTTAGGGAAAATATGAATGACTCCACCCCACTAAGCATTCAGCCTGGGCAAACCCACATTCTCTTTATCTACTGTCTTGATGCAAATAATTGAAAATTATAAATATTTGATGGCAAGGAGAAAAATTTCTATATTCTATTTATTTTATTAGGAAATAAACATCAGAAAAGGTGTGTTAGAAACAGTTGTGATACAATTGCTATAACAGAGAGAGGTTTTACCAGTTCTAGTGTGGGAAACAAGTTCTGTACAGTCTACCATTCACTGGAACCTTTCACACACAATCGCTTAAGAATCTCTCTTGACCTTGGAAATAAATATAGTCCTTAGATCAGGAATGGGGAACCTCCAGAAGAGCTTCTTCCTCTGCCCCTGCCCCCTCTGTGCTTCAGGGAAAGCTCTTATCTTGATCAGCAGCTGGATGGATTCATTTGGGACGCCAATGACAGATTTTCCCATTAGAGTTTAAGAAATAGCAAGAGAGCAAGACACTGCTGTCCCGAAACAGAGGAGAACAGAGGCTTCTGAAAAAAAGTGCATCAAAAAGTTTTTTCAGGTGCCTGGATTTTTGGGGAAGAATGGGGCATCAAAAAAAGTTTTTTTTCAGACATTTAAGAATATATTTATCTTCTGTTTGGGGCCAATTTTGAGTTTAGGCCATAGTGGTGTATATTGACTTCCCCTTTAAATCACTATATTGTTGAGATTCTGGGTGCCTCTACAAGAGGCATTTAGAGTTCTTTCAAAGCGCATTACCAATTTTACCTCCACATGAACGGAGCACAAATCGGGGGTTGAGGCGCGTTTTCTCTCCAATTATGCGCATTATCGTATGCGCGTTAAATAGCGAGTTTTAATTTACCGCAGCCGTTAAAGCGCATTAGGACCATATAAACAAGCGATTCTCCGCATTTCAACCACTTTAAAGCGCATTTCATACTGCCAGTTATGCGCTTCACCGCCTGTCGTTTATAGGAATTAGGCGTAAAAGCAATGGTGAGAAGATGCACATAATCGGACAACCAGGTGCCAAACCGAATTCTTCTAGAGGGGACCTCTGACAAGGCAGTCTTTAATTTTTTATGTTCTTACTCTGTAGTTTCTTGTAGACCACTGAAAGGGTTGGAAGTTGAAACATGTTTGGCCCATTTGTAGTTTTAAAGGTTTCATATACCCTGATGTTAATTTTTATGCATTCTCATGTTTCTTTTTACATTGTCACAAAGTTTTAGCATTACAGCATTTAAGTTTTATATATTCAAATTTTTATTTGTATATTGTGACACATGTGTCTATTACAATGATTTTAATATTAAACCATTTTAGTTGTGCATATTCATGCCCCTTAACTTAGGCTTTTGTTAACAATCTCCTCTACCATACAGTAACAGTCAACTCTTATATTAAAGATTTTTTCATACTACCCTTCAACAAACATTCCAAGTCAGTTTACAAAACTGCAATATAAAATACAATTATAAGAAATGAATAAAACAGTAAAACAGAAGTTAAGAGCAACAGGAAATCTAGATTGTTTTCATGTGCCTGGGACTAAACAAAAAAGAGCAGGATGGACAGCAGGCAAGCCCCCTGTGAAGCGAGTTCCTTAGGTAGGCCATGAAAACTGAAAATGTTCTCTGCCTGATTGCCGTCTGCCTCACCTGTGATGGTGGCAATTGCACCCAGAGGAGCGTACTGGCAGACTGATATGGGACATTAGGTACTCCTTTGTGTAACTGGGTCCCAACCCTCTGCATTTGCTTCCTAGAGGAATGACTTCTCCCATTAGCAGAAAATGTAAGGACACAAACTGGCAACAACTGAATTTCTCACATAACACCCGCTACCTTTTGTGTTGTGGTGGCATGAGATTAAAAATCTCCCATGAAAGCAGTTGCAGTGGTTTCAGCAGTGATGTACAGGTGAAGACGTAACAAAGGGTGTGCTCACACATCACACGAAGCCACCTTGAGAAGATCCACAGCGGGCGGCTTGACCCTTACGTCCGGCTGCTGATCACCCACTAGGCCACTTGCCATGGCTTGTTTCTCCCCTCAGTTCCTCTCAGTCCCACTTGCCAGCATGTATACCAGGAGGCATACGTCAGCACGCTTTCTGCAATTGGTCTGCTGAGGTTGTTGCTGTCTGGTGAAGGAAATGACCCCTCCTCCCGCATCAGATCGCAAAAATAAAATAAAAAATCTGAGCCCTTATGAACGTGTGAGGCTTGGGGGGGGGGGGGGGGGCTCTTGCACAATATCCTGTCTGTCCACAATTTAGCCAGCCATAACCGTATCCCTCTCTTCTCAATGTCCTCCACTTCGATACTTTTCCTTCCACTGAAGTAAGAACATCCGTGGAGAGGTGTTTAAAACTTTTTATTTTTTCTGCCATAAAATGTGTGCAAATTTTCCCTGCGTTCTACTGCTCTGTGCTGGATTTTGCTGGATTTCCCATTCCATTGTACCGCTCTGACATGAAACTTGTGCAATTTACTAACATTAGCCAGTTTCTGGTCTAACTTTCTATCCACTGCAGAATGCCAAGTTTTAACGGCTTGCCTCACTCTGTTTCATCTCTATTCAGTCTGCTCCCCTCCTCCTCCAGATCTAGTTCCACTCCCCCTCTTCATCTGATCCGCCAAGGAGATCAAGCACAAGAGATTCCACTTGCACGTAACGTACAGAACTAACAAGTGTGCTCTGAACCAGTACATGACAGCCTGCCAGAGTGAATAAGGGCTGTTTGCTTATTGATACTGCTTGCTGTCTCTGAACAAGAAAGGTTCCCAAGTTAAGCAAGCAGAGAAAACTATGCATCAAAAAAACCTAGGGGAAGTTCGAGATACAAAAATAAGATTGAGAGGGAGAGAGGGAAGAGCATGGATATGAACAAAAAATACGCAATTGCTTCAAGTACCAACTTCCTGTGGCTCAGAAACATCATAATTTGCATATGTTTTTCAATGTCTCCTCTCAGTCACCTTGTAAGATATGTGCCTGCAATTCTCACGGTTGATTCAGAACTGACCTTTTCTCAGGACAGTTGGTTGGTACACGACAAAGTAGAAAGTTAAACCCATATCTTTTTGAGTCCAAGTCCAACACACTATCCGCTAAATGAAACCATATGCATGGCTGCAAGTATCAAGCTTGCAGAAATGTAGAAAAGAGTTTCGGTGGGAGGGAGGGTTGTCAGGTTTTTTTAAAACATAAAAGCCTAATTTCTTATATTTAAAGTGAACTGCTTGAAAATTGTGCATAGGCAATGCCCAATTATCCTTAGAAGCCAGAAGAGTTGAAGAAAAATGGGTTTCTAGTGCCCTGCATAGCTTCTTAGCACTATTTATTATGTCTTTATCACCAAAGATCCTAAGGGTGGTGTACATAAAATTATAAACACAACACACACAAAATTTAAACCACAGGCATAAAATTCCTAAACTAGCAATGACTAACAATCAAATACCAGTTGCATTGGCTACCATTACATTACTGGGACCTTAACAGATGGATTATCAGGCAATATGGATATGGCATGTTATCTCTTATGATATTGTGAGTTCCACCCTTACGAACTCCCTTGGAGCTGAATGTCTGACAGTGGCGGAGTGCTAGACCTAAATCATAGTTTTGTCTATTCACTGGTATAAACACATAGGCTCAATTTGGATGACACGCTAAGCAACGGTGGGTTGATTAAACAACAATCTGTGAAGTTGTTAAACGTGTCGTCTGGAGGTAGCCACACATCGCAGTAACAACCCACAGTAGGCGAAATGGTAGAATTTAACATCGGAGAGAAACAACTGAGTTGTGAGTTGTTAAGGGAATTGTCAATTGACAAATATGTCGTCTGGAGCAGTGCGTGGGTGAAACACCTGTGGTGAGTAGGTAAGCACGGAAGATCAGAGAGACGAGCGGCAAGAGCGACAGAACGCGGGCGGCCGCTCAAGCACGCTCACAACAGATCCCCAGCATCACTGCCATAGCAACCAAGGACGCCCGCCTCCCCCACCAGGCAGCCGGCATGGAGCTCAAAAAGGGGCCAGTTCCTGCAAGCACACACAACAGAAGCCCAGTCAGTCACCCAAACAGAAAGGGAAGTGCACCAGAAGGGAGCCATGCCCAAGGGGTGGAGGGGGAAATGGAAGAAGCAACAACCCCAGGCGCCCAGGAACAAGGGGTAGCCCCCCCACTCCAACAGGGAGAACAGCAACCCACCTGAAGCATACCCCCACCGCACCGCCACCTCCACCCTCGCTTTACCCAGAAGGACGAGGGCCAGGGAAGCGGCGACCAGCGAGGCCCCCCCAGTCGCCCAAGATGGTCGGACAGCGAGCAACAGCCACGTACATCCCCAAGACGCACGAAACAGCAAGGCAAAGGGCGCCCATGGGCGACAGCTAGCCACCTGCGGATGTTGTGGAAAACAGGCAGAGGTATGCACAACAATCCCAAGGACACAAAGTGGCCCCAGCCAGCAACGACAACAATGCCTACACACGGGGCACATCCAGAGGAAACACAACAGCCCACCAGCACCCACCATCATACAAACACACGGGACGGGGATAAGCAGCCCAGGGCACAGACAGCCGTCACCTCTGAAACACACATCCGCTGGCAACATGGAGCCAGAGGGAGAAGGAGCCCGGGACGACCTGGCCGAGCACCCCGACCTCCCTCGGGCGGGCGAGGACGCCGACGCCATCCCTGTGGATGGGCGGGACATCAAGCCATTGCCGGGCTCCGAGAATCCCGTTGGGGAGCGTCGCGCCCGTGCGGAGGCGTCCCGGGTGCGTGAGAGCATCAGTGCCTGGATCTGGCTGCGCTACCCCCATCTCCTGTGAGCGTTGGCTGTGCACTTTCATCTGTGGACTGGCATCTCTCCCTGGCATGCCACCCCTCTCCTCCACATCCCCTTGGCACGTTCCGTGCTTGGCTCCCTGGGGGAGTGGCCTCAGCCCTTCCCTCTTCACCGCTGTGCCTTCCAGCTGCCTGCTCCCTTCCCAGGAGCAACTGTCCTCTCCGTAGGTTCTGCCCTGGCTTAGTGGTGCCCATATGCCTTATTGCCCAGGTCTGGTCTCCCTGCTGAATAAAGTTTCCTACGCCACCCCACTCTTGCCTAGATGCTCTAGGAGGGAGGTGGGGTGGTGGTTGGGGGCTGGGGCTGAGGGCCGTGGGACTTCCTCGCGACTGCCACGTCTCCCGTGTAGGGTGGGTGGAGGGTGCCTCCCTGGGGCGTGGGTGCCAACGTTGGAGTTGCTGTTCTGGGCGTGGGGTGTGAATGTTGTAGTGGTGCTGCCGTTCATCCTGGCTGCCTCTTTGCCCGAGGCTGCTGAGTTCCGCCCACTGACTGAGGCAGCCAATGGGGTTTGGGAGGTGTGCCCTGCATCGGCTACAATGGTGGCGCCCATGAATTTTTGGCCGCAGTGTGTTCTGGGATACCTGCTAGAGGACTAACGTAGTTCGGTAAGCGGGGAAAATGGTGGCCGAGCTGTCAGTCAGAACCGAGTACACTATTAGCAACTGGGGTGGTTGCTGATTCCTTGCAGCGCCTGCTGCAGCGTGTCGTCTGCAGATCACCACCTCTTTCACACACCGTCAGTAGGTTATTTCCCCTCAGTTGCTTAACGTGTCGTCCGAATTGAGCCATAGAATCTATGTAAGTGGTGCTATCATGCAACTGAAGCTACCAATCCACATTACAAATACTCAACTGGCAACCAACGTCATCCACATACAACAATCAAGTTTAACTCCTACAAATTCTATGGGGAAAAGCTGACAAAATCTGTTAAACTGCTGAAAGTCACTGGTCACTCATTTGAACTCCTATGAATAAACTATTTCTTACCTGTTCTGCCTCAAAATTGATATGGAGCATCGTTAAACCTACCTCTCATACACTGCCAAGTTTAAGGCTAATCTGTTGAGCCATTTCCTGAGTACAAAACATAGCACAGAATTCCCCACCCTGGTGCCCTACAGATGTTTTGCACTTCAACTCCCATCAGCCCTAGCTAGCATGGCCTATTGTCATGAATCCTAGGACTTATAATCCAAAGCATCTGGATGGCACCAGATTGTGGAAGGCTATCATAGAATCTACTGCCCCCTCCCAATATTTGGTTTGGGTCCAGGTTACCTGCAGGATCGCCGTCTCCTGTACAATCCGCCCCGCACACTTAGGTCCTCTGGGAAGAACTTACTCAAATCAGCCAGAACTAAGCTGACGAGTGTTACCCAGAGGATCTTCTCTTCCACCGCTCCCAGACTGTGGAATGGTCTGCCAGAGGAAATTAGACAAATTAGCAGTCTTCATGAACTTAAGAGAGTCATGAAGACTGCTCTCTTCTGGCAGGCCTATCCAGATGAATTTTAAGATGTTTTAAATGATGTATTTTTTCTTGTTTTTTAATTTTTTAAAACTGTTTTGTGATTCCTTGATTTTACATTGTTGTTGTTCCCCGCCTCGATCCGGAGGGCGAGGCGGGTTATAAATAAATATTATTATTATTTGGTTGGGGTTTTTTTCTCTTTTCCCCCTCTTTTTTAGTATGAATATTAACAAAACAAAACAAAACACATAAATCATGAAAAAGAAATTACGTATATGTATCTGAAGTTTCTATGGATCTTAGGCTATGTCTTATCAACAAAAAATATTGTTTCGGGTTTATTGAACTCCACAATGCTTTTTCAATAAGGGTCTGTCTAACTTACATAATTGTTGGAGATGTAATGCACCTACTGTTTCTTTAATTCATATGTCTTGGCAATGCCCGGTAGTTGCCCCCTTTTGGGAGGAGGTTATACTAAGGATAAACTTTGTACTGAAACAATCTTTAATATGGAATGAAGTGCAAGTCCCTCCTAAACTACCTACCAACTTCTTGGAAGTTAACACATGGTCAGTGCAAATGGATTTTTAGAGCCCTTATGACAGCTAGAAGACTTAGACTGTCATGTTGGAAGGACAAATGCTCACCTCCCATAATGCAATGGATTGAGAACTTGACAACGCTATCAACATTGGAACAGGTGTTATATTCCAATATCTGGTTATAATGGTGGAATCCCAATCTGGATTGGAGATTCAGTGTGGAAGGAAGGGGATTTAACCTTTCCCCCACACCACTTTCCTGCTGAAAACTGCCCACTCTTTAAGGGGCAATTTTCAACAAGAAAATGGTATGGGAAGAAAGGGTTAACCCTTCCCTCCCTCCACACTGAGGCTGAATTCGGACCACACAATAAGCAACGGGGCGGGGGGGGGGGGGGAATAGTCAGTTTTATTGACTATCGTGTCATCTGAATGCTGCCATAGTCAACTCAGCGCTGATCCTAATCCACACCACAGTTGATTATTTATTACCATGTTGTGTGGGGAGTACCCCCTAGATGAACAACTGTAAAGTTAATTATTACTCCACCATTGACTATCATGTTGTCTGAATTCAGCCTGAGTCTCCAGTCCAGATTGGGATCCCCTGTGCTACTATATAAACAAAGAGAAATCCAAGCACTGGATCAAAGATGTAGTTAATGACTCAGTTCGGATGACACATTAGGTAACAGAGGAGGGGGGGAACAATCGTCAGTTGTGTTGCTTATTGTGTCGTCTGGAGGGCAGCACACAACGCACACACAACTGACAGTACGTTAATCAGGCACTTTAAACAACGGAGCGAAACAACGGGCTTGCACGTTGTTTAGCCCGAAGCCCCGTTGTTTAAAGTGTCGTCCGAATTCAGCCCCCCCCCTCCGTGGACTATGCCGTTTCAGAATAGAGTTCTGCTGCCTAGAGCAGCCAAAAATCCCAGCCGCTCTATGCAGCCGGCAGAACTCACGGTGCATGCTGGGGTACGGCTGGGGGACACACGGAGGAGAGGCTGCAACCAAAATTGCCGCCGCAAGATCCTTGCAGCTGGGGCGTTTGCCGGTTCTGAGCAGTGCCGGCTGCAGTGTGTCGTCTGTGGAGCTCCTCTTGCCTAACGCACGGTCAGTACGTTATTTACCCCTCCGTTGCTTACTATGTCGTCTGAACTGAGCCAATGTCATATCTCGTTTGATCCTGATACATCTTTATTGCTCATCTGAATATATATGTCCAGACACAAATTTGCTTTCTCCACTGTGCTGAGCAATGACCTCTCCTCAAATCATCCAACTTGCTCAGGCTTCCTCAACCCAAAGGCAGCATAATTTGGATGGGGTTATACTCCCCTTCAAGACTCAGGTTCACACTCTGGGTGTCCTCCTTGATTCAGAACAGGATGCCCAGGTTTCAGCAGTGGCCAGAAACACCATATGCACACCTAAAGCTAGTGTGTCAACTTTGCCCACTCCTGGAGGTGTCAGATCTGGCCACCCACAGTGATAGATGCCTTAGTTACATCCCATTTGGATCACATGTAGCATGCATTACCGGGGTCTGCCTTTGAACATGTTCTGAAACTTCAGTTAGTCCAGACTATTGATGAGGGTAGTTATCGGGAACATGTCATTCCCTTGTTGCCAAAAAAAAAAAAATGCCAAAGGCGAAGGAGTAGAAAAAAGAATGCTTTCTAATGCAATAAAACATTTTTGATGCATTTTGGACCCTTAGATCCTTCCTCAGGATACTGTCTGCTTTATAACCCCCAGTCTCCATAGGAGGCCTGGCTAGTTCAATCTTTGATGTTCTTCCACCAGCAGGCAAGGATGTTTCTAGTCAGATAGGCTTTCGGGTTTTATACTGGTGTTTGCTGAAATAGGTTTTAATTTATGGGTGCTGCTTATTTCTTAATTTTATTTATGTGTTTTTGATTGATTTGTCTTTGTTTTAATTATAATTTTCTATTATATCTTATTTTATTGTTGTTAGCCACCTTAAGTAATATTCTATTGGAAAGGCAACATATAAATTTAATAAAAAAAAGTAATCTGAATTAAAATCAGTTTAACTGAGGGGTTATACTTCCTTAAAAAATCCAATTTCCTTCAGCATTTACCATTTGCCAAGAGGCAGGAAATATGAAGCAACAAAGGCAACTCTTTATGTTACCTAAAGATCTAAAATGGTCTTACTCCAGACATTTCAGACAGCAATAGGGTGTACTTCATTCCTCCTGTTACTCTACCAGTGATGATTTGGTGGTGATTATTTCATATATGATACTTGTAGACAATATTTGCCCCCATTTAAAACTACTTGTTTTATTGGGAGGGTTGGTTGGTCAAAGCCTTCATGAGTTCTTTGGTGATGGGAGAAAAGTTCTAGGTGAAGTATTGATGTCTAGAGATGTGGGTTTGAGCCAAAAGACACGCATAATACACATCCAGGAATGAAAAGGGCCATATATCAAACACAGCTCCAGATGTTGCATACAGCTGTGGCTTCTCACTTTAAAATCACTATTGACCATGTATGCGTGACTGTAATGTTTCCCTGGAGTGTATTTGCACATTTGAGAAATCTGTGCACCTTCCCCATGAATGCAGTCCTTAAGGAAGACACATTTGTAATTTATGTATATGCCAAGAGAATTCAGCATTTTCTCAACTCCTGCAAGTCTTCCTTATGTCTGTATACACATAATGGTGGCGTTCTACACATTATCTGTTTGTTTGTTTGTTTTTTGAAACTAGCTGCAGTCAACTAAACAGATATACAAAGTTCTGAAAAAATCCAAAGAAAGTCACATACTCTTAAGTTTTATCTAACAAGGTTGCAATCCATTTATCAGCGTAGCCGAACTATCTATGCTTCTTGCCATTTTACACACCAGGGGAAATTTTAAAAAACGTACAAAAGGAATTGGCATTAACCAATTATTATTATTATTATTATTATTATTATTATTTCTAACCCACCTCTCCCTCCAGATCAAGGCGGGAAACCACAATGAGTATAAATACAAGGACCATAAACCAGATAAAACATTAAAAACAAATAAAAACTAATACATTCTTAAAAACATCTTAAAATTCAACTGGGTAAATCAAAGCACAATCAACAAAGGTGCTAGATGGTTGCTATAACTATTAAAACATACTGGTTTTTATGAAAGAGAGTCTATCTAAAAGGTGAGCATATTTCAAATCTTTTAACAAAGTATCCAAAATGTTGTTTGGCACTACAGAATTATATCTACTTAGATACAAGAGCCAGTTGTAAAATTAATGTATTTCTCTGTACACCTACAAATACACAAGATCACTTAAAGACCAAGTGACTAGAACTTTCCAGAAGTAAGACAATAGAATTACTTTCATGGGGCCACAGCTGGATCCTAGCATCTGCAATGATGTACCAGTCCCCAGATAGAGAAGGAAACTCACAATAATAAAAATATACAACGTCTTTGATAGAAAGGGCTATGAATTCAGCTTATTTGTGGCTTTTTTAATTTACAGAAAGAGACTAGTAAAAGGGGATGGTGAAGAAAATGACAGAGGTTTATAAAATTATGTGTGGTTTGGAGAAAGTGGATAGAGGATTTTTCCCCTTTTCAATACGAGAACTCAGGTGTCACCCAATGAAGTTTTTGGCAGTAAATTCATAAGAGACAAGGAAGTATTACTTCAAACAATGCATAATTTATGGAATTCACTTCCAAACAGAAGTAATGGCCACTAACTCAGCTGGCTTTAAAAAGGAAAAAGAAAAAAGGATTAGATAGTCATGGGGGGATAGGTCTATGCATGGCTATTACTCAGAATAGTTTGATGGAATTTTAATATTAATAGGAAGCATGGCTTTGAATTCCAGATCCAGAGGAGGGGGGGATGAACAGATCTTCATGCTCATGGACTTCCAGAGGCATCTGGTCTGCCAAAACTGGAAACAAAAATGCCAGACCAAGGAGGGCATTTCACAGGAACGAATATGGAAAACTCTCAAGGACAGTTCACACATGACCATTTGAGGCTGATTTTCCCCTTCATGCACTCACCCTTAGGTGTATGGGCTGGAAGTCATTGCTAGGTAGGAAGTTGAAAGCAAGAACCTCCAAGGTAGCTTTCTCTGTAGTGCTATCTCTAGGCTGACCATATGAAAAGGAGGACAGGGCTCATGTAACTTTAACAGTTGTAGAGAAAAGGGGATTTCAGCCAGTGTCATTTGTATACAATTAGTTCCTGGTGAAATTCCCTCTTCATCACGACAGTTAAAGTTGCAAGGGCCCTGCCTACTTTTGTATATGGTCACTCTAGTATAGTGCCTGCACTTTTATCTGTTGTGATGAAAAGGGAATTTCTCCAGGAACTAACTGCATACAAATGACACTGGCTGAAATTCCCTTTTCTCTACAACTGTTAAAGTTACATGAGCCCTGTCCTCCTTTTCATATGGTCAGCTTAGCTATCTCGTCCTTGTGCAGGGCCAGCTAGACAGGCGAAGCTGAGGGGTGTCAACATGTGGATAAGACAGTAGTGTAGAGAGGAGTTGAGTAGATTTGTTGTTATTGTTATTATTTATTACATTTATATACCACCCCATAGCTGGGGGAAACCAGGCCTGTATAAAAAGGGACAAGCTCCACTTCAAGCTTGGTGTTTATCAAAAAGATGGAAGAGCAGCTTTTAAACTGAACCTAGGAGAAAACTGATAGGAACTGGGGAGATTCTGGGTTGTATCTTCCCTAGGGGGTGAAGGTGAAAATGCTTGATTGCCCAAATGGAGTTGGGTCAGAAATAGGCCCAGAGCATACAGTAAAACATGATAACCAATTAAGGGGGCTGAAGGGTCACAGGAGAAAATGAACACATCAGAGACATCTGGAAATGGACATCATATATAGATATTTCTATGCTAATGCTAGAAGCCTCCAATCTATCATGGGAAAGTTACTTGGTTTTATGAGAACTTAGACATAGTAAGCATAACAGAAACTTGATGGAATGGAGGGAACCAGTGGGATACGGTTGTAAATTGTTGATTAATGTTGTGAGCTGCTGAGAAATTCTATTATATTCAGCTGTTTATAAATGTTACAAATAATTAAATTAAATTAATCTCTGGATACAAACTGTATAGAAAAGACAGGGAAGGGCATACTAGGGTGGGTGGGAGTATTGTGCTGTATTTCAAAGGGGGTATAGTGTCAATCTAGAAACCCTGAAAAGGGCAAACTCCTCCACAGAATCACTGAGGGTGACTATATCAGGCCTAAAAAAAAAAGATCATTCCCCTGACCAAAATATTCAGGATGATTTCGAGATGGAGAACAAAACCAGTCAGGCATCCAAAGGATAATGGTAAATGGTCACTTCAATTACCCTCACACAGACTGGATAAATGCATATTCTGGCCATGACAAAGAAGTAAAATTCCTCGATACTCTAAATGACTGTGCCCTACTTGGTCATGGAACTTAACCAGAAAAAGGTGACTTAGATTTAATCCTAAATAGTGCCTAGGACCTAATATGAGATGTGAATATTATTGAACCAATTGGAAGGTATGACCACAGTGCTATCAAATTCAGTTTATATTTAAGTGGGAAATAGCAAGGAAGTCCAACACAGGCATATTTGTCTTCAAAAAGAAAACTTCTCTAAAAGGAAGGTAGTGGCAAAAGGAAAGTTGAAAGGGAAAGTCAAGAAGCTCAGTTAGACCACATGCCATAAATCAGGAAAGGCCGAACAAAATCTAAGAGAATACCAGCATAGTTACAAAACAGTGTCAAGGGAGTTATTCGAGAAAATGAAAGTCTTGCCCAAATGTGAAAAAGATGAAACACAAACTTGCAGAAATGAAATGCTTGCATTTAAAATGGGATCCAGGGGGTATCAAGAAAATTGCAGGCAGGTTAGCTTAATGCCTGTTCTGGGTAAATTGGTGGAAAGTGTTTTAAAGATAAATTATCAATGATATAAAAGGACATCGAATAAGAGGAGAGGTCCTCTTTTGGATAGGAATCTGGAGAGATTTAACTCTCTTCGACTTTCCCTTTCAAGAAGTTTTCTTTTTTGAAGCCAAATATGCCTGTGTTGGACTTTCTTGCTAATTTTTCACTTAAATATAAACATAAGTGCATAGTCAAACTATGACATTTGTTAAAACAAGATATAGAAATGGCCTCCAACTTGGGCATTTTTTAAAGCAGGTTAGAGAAATTAATGGAGGGTAAGACTATAAATGGCTCCTAGTTACAATCATTATTGCATTAATGTCCTACTATGGGCTTCCAACAGGCATCTGGTTTGCCATTGTGCAAAGAGAATCCTGGATTAGATAGGCCTTTGTTCAGATCCAGCATGGCATAGTAAGGTGAAAATATGGAGGTTTGCCCAACTTGCATCATGTATACATAATTTGTATTGTCTAGGTACAGAATGCAGAAAAAGCACTCCTAAAAACTGGATGGGGGCAGATAAAGAGGCAGGGCTAGAACAGTAATTTTAAAGATGAAATGAGAGAAAAGAACAGCAATTTCCTTTGGAGCTAAAACCCTGTTTGATACTTATCAGCTTGTCATGATTAGCTCAAATACACTGTGACAGCAAAAGGGTTAATGTAGACCATTCTCTGTGCAGAAATTTAAACTGGCTTTTAAAAGTCAGGATGCTAGGAACTGCCTGCTCATCATCCATTCAGGCTGCCATCAGCAATATTCTCCATACTCCAATCATTGCACATCATCTCGTTACCAAGGGAGTACAAAGTGATGAGCTGGCTGGGGGCAAGGGGGGCAGCCACAGAGGGAAGTTTGCTGTGGACACTATTAGCATGCATTGGATGCTTTTTCTACATCTGTGAAAGAAAAATAACCCTTGAAATTACACCAGGGCTCCAGCAACTGCACCGGATTCCAATGGTCTTCCAGGCACAATGTGAGCACTGGTTCTGAATAATGAAGCTTTAAAAGGATGAGACCGGATGAGTCCAAGGGACATCTCCTTGTTTTCCATCACAATCTTTCAGAAAGACTAAGAGACATCTTTAATTATATTACCATCTGTGCACCAGGTGACATTGTGCACAGGCCAAGGAGCATCCTTGGTCCCCCACCCCAATAATCCTGAAATTCTCTAAACATAAATACTTGCAAAATACGAGCATCTTTTGGAATATTTAATTCTGTATTTGCACTGATATTTAGTGGCAGGGCATTCCGGTTCAGGGTTCCAGCCAGCCAGCATGCCCTCCTCCATGATATTATAAGCTGTAAGGGGCTTGAGTAGACCATTCCGCCATTTCACATTTTCCAGTTTTCCGACTAACACGCTTATTTCTCAGTGGCCCCATTTTGGCTCCAATCTTTTTGGCAATCAGTACCCCAGAGCAATATTTGTGATATTTAAAAATCTCAAAAGTATGTTTATTAATGATGCCCACCTGGCTGAAGCACAGAGAGAGGTGGAACAGTGGAGTCCACTCCACTGTATTGGCGGAGAGATCAGACGGCTTTTGGCTTCTCTTTGAACTGTCTCTGTTCCAGCAGGTCATTGCTGGAATAATTATGAAACCTGAAGAACTTGTGTCTGAAAAACTCTCTAGTCAAACCTATTATTGGGTCCAAAGGAGTTCCATTTCCTAATTCGTATTACTAGGTTGCAAGGGGAGGGGGCAGAGGAAGAAATGAACTCTACCCTTTGGGAGCCACAGGCTGTTTTTAACTAGACCCCGACAGAGTAAATCTTTGGTTGTTTTATGGACCCTATGGATCAAGGTTGGTTTGATGTGCCCTTCCCTAACACCCCCCACACAAATGCTCAGAAATTTTAGGGGTGTTTTCTTAAACCTAAACAAACACATCAATACATAATAATGTTTTACAATGCTCATGACAAAGTGTACACAAAATTCATTGGGCTGATTACATTCCAAATCACTTTCAAGCTCTCTTGGCCAATACTGAAGACAAAATACTGGATTAGATGAAACTTTGGTCTGATCCAGTAAGGCAGTTCTTCTAGGCTATTACATCAGGCCATTTCATACATTTCCTCTAAACTTTTCATAACTGACCGCTGTCAAAGACAGGATGTTTAGCTGGAAGGATCATAGTTTTTGACCCATGAGAGCCAGTTCTATTTTTGACCTATGCACTTCCCTTCTGTATTCTTCCAGTTCCCCACCAGATCTTCACAAGTCTCACCTGTTTATAGGGGCCGACTGGTATGCACACATGTACATAACACACATACACCCACTTAGCAAGGAAACTGAACTGCAGGACTATGATACTGTGAAGTGTTCACCGAATCTGACAAAATAAGTTAAGTGATGAAGAATTTTTATTCTGCAATCACAGCACTGAGTTATACTCCGCTCCTATAAAATTACAGCAACATTTTTATTAAGGTAGCTCATAAAACATTGGTCGCCATCTTAAAGTTCTGTAACAGTTGGGAGCTGTGACCCCTAGACCTTAGAAACATCAAATTTTAAGAGCAGCTTCTCAAATTACTTCTATCATTTAGAAACGTACGAAGAAATAAATACTAAAACCCTTTCATTTAGGCATATATTCCAACATTACCAAAAGTAGAAGTATCACATGTAGCTTTCAAGTTCTATTTCATAGTGATTCTTCTCGTAAGTAGCACAATATGAAACCAAACAAATTCTACTATATAGGAAATGAACAAACCTGCTGGGCTGCGTTAGGGGTCACACCTGCCAGAGATGGATAGATTCAAGACCACGCACTGATCTAGCCATTACTCTCTAGTCTTGCAGAGTTCAGTGCATGCATCACAAGAATTACACATTTCTGCGGGGGAATTTTTGCATCTGATTACTAGAATGCATAATGTACATATACCCAGACTCCACTATGATCCTGAAGAAGCCTTGTGCATTTGAAAGGAATGCATCAGCGATCCTAGTTTCAGACAGTCAAATTATCATCAAGAACAATCCTTTGTGACACACCCAAAATTATTTCCCCCCCCCCCATTTGCCTTAAAGTTCCCCTTTGATTTAGTGTCTCAGTTAGGATGAGTCAATTTGCACACCAGCTGCCAATCTTGATGACCAATTCTGCTTCACCATTTCCATGCTCTGGCCCATTGCCATCTGTCTGGCCATAGACATTTCTATGCATCCTCTGGGGCAAGGACTATCCAGTGTCAGGACAAAATGAAGACTAATGAGAATGGATCTCCTGTTGGGCAGCTTACAAGCACCATTGTTTGTCGTGCTATTTCGCTCCCTAAGTGGCACACTGTGCCAGATTAAAATTGGTGAGGAAATGAAAGCAGTAATATTGAGGGCCTCCTACCTTTTTGCATTGCAGAGATAGGATAGTAGCATCCAATTGTGCTCCAGTATTAGCGCTAATGATGTTCCGCTAGCGTAAACCAACAATTGCACAATGTAACTAGCGCTTGCTCGGACACTGGGAAAAAGTGGTGATTTGCTGCCAAGATCTAGGGACAAATTGGCACTTTTTACTATTGCTCTAGCAAGCACTAGTTACATTGTGCAATCACTGGTTTATACTAGCACAACATCATTCATACTAGCACTGGGGCACAACTGAATAGTATCTATAGTCACCATATAGTGCCAAATCCCAGGTAAGTGATTTAGCACTTCTGTCAAAAAAAGCTTCTGGTCATGTTTGAGGAAGGTACTGCCGCTTGAGGCAGAAAGAACAGTCTATTTCCAATAGGATGGCAATTCAGAATGGGTTGGATCCAGCGCTGAACTTCCAGAAACAGAGGGGCTCCTTCTGTTGGCAGAAGGCACTGGGATCCAGCAAATGCTCCTGTTGAAGTAGATGGTTCTTCTTTTTCCAAATGGCCCCAACACACACCCTCCACAGCAGATTTTTGGAGGCACAAGACTGCGGGGGTGGGGTGGGGGGTGGGGGGGGGGTAGAAGAATCAATGAAATTTGCAGTGTTTTGTTTTGCACAACTCTGGATCCAATCTAATGAAAGGGCAGAAAGCAAAGAATTTCATCAATTCTTCATTAGCAGCCATAGTGTGTATCCTATTAAAACATAGGATATTCTCAGGTACTAATCATATTTCCAGAGGTGTTTAGCATGTTTTGGATGGGGTTTTACTTCCCCCACCCAAACAATCAGGTCCACAGTTTCGGGCACTGTTGTATCCAGCCCCATCTACAAGTGGTTTGAAACACATTTTAGTAGCTGAACCACCACTTCTGCTGGCTGCACTGGTAACATCTCTCTTAGACTACTACAGCATGTTGTAGGTTGGGCTGCCTTTGAAGACTATTCAGAAACTGCAGTTAGTAATCATGAAGCTGTATTTTTCACTAGATGTATGGAACATATGCCAGTCCACCTGGTGCCATCTCTACTCTCCTTTTGGCGCCAGATGAAAACCTTTGCTTACTTTGTAGTTTTAGCTGTTTTTGTTTTTATGAAGGATTTTTACTACCTGCTGAAATTTGCTTGTTTTGTACGATTATACATTTATTGTATTTTTATGTTTTATCTGTAAGCTGCTCTGGGAATCGTGACAGAAGAATAGCTAACAAATGTTTATACAATTAAATAAATGTTGAGGTGCTTCCATCCAATCTCTCCCCCCCCCCCCCATGTCCTTCACACGATTTTTCATGGGCCTGTGTGTTTCTGAGGCAATATGAATTTACTCTGGGTTCCCCATTTTAGGAGATGCTATCAGATGCTTTCCTGAAAATCAAATATGGCATCTATTTCCTGCCTTCCTACACAATTTAGTGAACCTATCAGAAAGAGAAACAGGTGTGTGGGTGGGTGGGTGTGGGTGTGTGGCAACTTTTATAAAGCAGAGCTGCTTAATGTTCTGTTTCTCCAATTATTCAGTTCCTGCAACTATTTCCCTACTTGTCCAAATAAAAAGTTTAGCCTGGATCACCTTGTCACCACATGAATCTTGGTCTAAATTATTGGGCCCCTTGTCCCTTTCGTATACTGTGCATGCACTTGAAAGCCTGAAGCTTTGGAACTACAGCCTGAGGAAGATGGAACGCCTAAACTAACTGGCCATGAGAGGTTTTCCTTCTAATACTGAACTCAGTGCTCTAGTGCCAACAGCATTGGAGCCAAAATGGGGCCACTGAAAAACGAAAGGATGTTACCAGTGTACCTGAGGGAACCTGGAGGAATACGTAAGTCCAGTTTCCCAAGCTCCCCCAGAATGCAATATTCCAAAGGACTGGAGGGAGAGGACCATGCATACAGGCCTCACTGTGTTCCATGATAATTTCAGTTTGCTCTGATCTAGGCTTGTGTGGGATAACGCACATACTTTTTCTTAAGGCTTAGGAAGGCAAGAAGATGCAGACATGGGTGGCAGCAACGCAAACAGCAGCTTTGTGGCTGACTGAGAAAGGTGTACTCCCACCTCAGAGACACCCTACCCCAAATAAGTGCAGGGCTGCATCATGGGTCACGCACTCCACACAGTGCCACAAGGCATGTGGAGGGAGCCAAGAGGAAACAGCAGCCAGGCAGGATGGAAGATGGGTGTCACTTCACCATTCCATCTGCTTGCCTGGACCATTGCAGGACCACAAACTGAAGGGAGCTGCCTGCATCTTGCTCATTTTACAAATACGGAAGAGCCCTCTGGCAGTTAGTAGATGAAAACTGAATACAGTGCAACATTTTGTTGCAGGTTCTACTTACATATAATTGGAACCTGTACAGAATGAAGAGGAAACTGTAAGGTTCTGTAGGTGTTAAAGGAGAAGATGATAGCAACACAGATAAACAGCATTTTTGGATTGGAATGGTGTAGCTGCCTGCACCTACAAACTATTCTATGAAATTGCAGCTAATTGTACAGCAATGAATTACAGCATATATGGGACAGAGATGAGCAGGGCACAGTGTCTTTGTCATGGTGTTGGGGAAATGACAGTGGAAAGTAGTAAGAAAAGATGCTACAGCCACCTGCATAGAAATGACAACCATTTGCTGCCTTTATACATTCTTTATCAAGCCTTGAAAACAACTCTTTTTCAAACTCCCTGGCCTAAGAGAAGTGCTTAAGGTTCAAACAAGCCATTGTTTGTTCAACCAGATGGATTCATTCTGAACTCCAGCTGGCTTCTAGCTCCTCTCCCCAACCCCCACATTGAACTGATCGGGGTGGTGGGGGGCTTCCTCACATGCACGTATGTTGCATGCATACACGTGCCTAAACCTAATGCCTGAAGCCAAAAATATTTCCCTTACTCAGAAGGGTCTGTTGCATTAAAAGATTAGTTCATTCATCAAGGTAAGTTTGTTCCTTCAGAGCCTGCATATTACTTTTTCCTTTTGCAATAGCCCCAACCAGTCTCTCCTCCAAAGAAAATCTATCTAAAAGAAAGTCAGGCACATCTAACCATATATCTGCCTACTTTCAAAAATCTGATTATATCCATGTTTTGAAATGTAAATACGTTCTTTTTAAAAGGATGGAGATGAAGCTTTAACATAATTGTCACAATCTGCACTTTTTGCATTTCATTTTCTTCAGATCTCACTGCTTACAATCACCCCCAACATGTGTGCGATGGATTGAGAACGTCTGTCTGTGCGAGCCCATGCGCATACATGCACACACAACCCACTATCTGCCAACTGAAGATAACACTTCAGTCATCTAATAGGACTCTAGTGTCCATAAAAGTGTATATGTTTAATATATTTGCCTTTGTTGTTTCACTGCAACAGACCAACACAGCTACACATCTGGATACTGTCAGATTAACAGGTACCAATAAGGCCTTCCATGCTGTCATATAAGCAACATGTAGGAACTGGGGGACTGCAGCAATAGCTGCAAGCAACCACTCAAGGGGAAGGAAGAAAATAAGCTGCCGAGGGACTGGCAGGGACTGGGCTGGGTTCTTGCTATCTGTTTGCTTATCTGTCTGCGGCACCCTCATTTTGAGTTGATCGGCTGTAGATCTCGCTGCCCATTAAGTTTCTGCTTCCTAGAGAGGTTCACTGTGAACCTGTCGCTTCATTCTTTGAGGATAAAGTCACTTGGATCCATCCCAATTTGGACTCCCAACATTGGGATAGGTTAGGTGGATATAATCTTGGCAACTCTTTTGGCTTCCTTTCAGCTTGTAGGTGTCAAGGATGTGGACTGGATGTCCGGAGCGCTTAGAACTATCATCTCTTTACTCAACTCCTTGCCCTTCCTGGTTTACTAAATTTGCAAATATGGGACTGGTCTTATGGTTATGGGATGTGATTAATGCCTCCTTGGAGGAGGGGAGTGCTCCCTCTTGCTTGGAGGCAGTAATGATTAAATAAATCCTCCCTTGACCCAGAAAACTTGGGGAATTATAAACCAGTTTCAAATGTAGCAGTCTTGGTCAAGTTGATTGGAAAGGTGGTGGCATTGCAACTCCAGACACATCTGAATGATACTGATTGAAATGGGTCCATATAATAGGGCTTTCGGCCAGGATATGGGATTGAGACTGCTTTAGTCACCTTGGTGGATGACCTACACTGAGAACTGTTTTAATATGGTTTTATTATTTTGTGTATTTTTTAAATTTGAATGGTTGTATACCACCTTTGCAACATTTGTGAAAAGGCTGTATATAAATATAAATAAATGGGACCTAGGCTCCCCAACCTACATTTAATATTTTAGTCATATCTAGAAACATAAGCAGCTGCCTTACAACAATTTGATCACTGCCTATAACTTAATATTGCATGCACTGACTTGCAGCAGCTTTCCGGGGTTTCAGGCAGGAGTCTTTCCCCGCCCTTCGTGAAGATGCCAGGGATTGACCCTTGGACTTCTGCATGAAAAATCTATGCCCTACAATACATACACTACTTAGAAAACAGCAAAGTGCAATATTAGCATGCAGAATGACTAGAGTCATTAGACAGAGGTGCAATTCTATTAAAATGTTTGTGGTGCTGCTGTGACTATGTTTAATCACATGGGGGTGAAAATCATATATGGAAGTTGTGCATGCACGAAGTGGCTCCTAAAGAAGTAGTGTGTTTAAAATTGCCATGACCAAGGAATGAGTAGCTTTGTAATTGTGTGTGCACAGACCCCCCTCTTAATATAAAAACTGTTTCCCACACAGTAGTCTGGATCCTATTCTCACATAACGTGGGAGAATCCTAGTTAACACTGAACATACACAAGACTTTAAAATATCCTACCTCTTGCTTATTTCCACTGGTGAGCACTTTTCCCAAAAAGTGGCCACGTGTTTATCACTGAAAGCACAAGACAGAGATGCATAATCAGACTGAAGAGGAAATGCAGCAAAACTTTTCTAAACAAATCTTTTTCAAGCTGAAGCCCTATGTTTCCAGTCTCTCTTATGATGTGAAATATATCACCACATATAAGGAAGCCATCAGAAGAGACAGATACCAAAATCCTAATGTTAAACAGTAAACAGCTTCAAAAAAAATATTTCTCTTGTAAAATTGCGGCAATGCATTTTAAGGGATTGTGGGTGTAATCCATAGATATTTAAGGACTTTATTATTATCTTTTGCACAATCCTAAACATATATAGTCAGCAACAAAATCTACTGAATCCAAAGAAGGATTGCAGATTTAAATCTCATTTACTTCAACAGGAGAGTTAAGCATCTGGTTAAATATTTCCACTGGAAGAAAAGGCACAGTGAAGTGCTTAGCTTTGGTTAGATTGTGCCAAAATCTGATATCATGCTCTAGTTTTAAATAAGTGGTTTGTTTTGTTTGCTTTTTACTAATGTTCGGTAAAGACCATGGAATGGAGTAGCTAAGAAATCTAATTATATTTGTAAAAAACATCTACTCCATTTTTATTTTGCTCAGTTTTGCAACAAGCTATTCACATATTCCTGTCTTGACTGGCTAGAGTTGGCAATACCCTTCAGTCGTAGGCAGAGCAACATCCAATGTGATCAGTTTCTGAACCATCATGTCTTTAGTGCTGCATTTCCAACAGATTATTTCCTTAAAAGTTTTGACTATCGTAGACCCTGCCAAGTATAAAGCAGAGTTCCGAATGGAGGAGGTCCACTCATCCTAACCCCAACTTCCTCTTGCATATGTTTTAGTGCATAGGCTACAATTTGAGACTGCCACAAATAACAGTGTGGTCAGAATCCTCAATCATCCCATTAATTTCATCAGTTTTAACTACTGAAAACCAGACTGTTTCTCTCCCCACCCCTCTGCTTCCCCAGTTGGGAACCTACAACGAGTAGTATCAGAGTAAATTAATGCTTGGGGAACGTGTACCTCA
This sequence comes from Anniella stebbinsi, assembly GCA_029215795.1. NCBI lineage: Eukaryota > Metazoa > Chordata > Lepidosauria > Squamata > Anniellidae > Anniella > Anniella stebbinsi. The sequence goes on along the minus strand of JARDYH010000004.1, from coordinate 226,226,786 downwards.
CAAGAGCTTGGCGAACAGATTGTGAACTGATTTCCATTAGAAGTTAAAGTGAAGAAGAAAACTGTGTGTCTTGTAATTGCCAATCTGCATGAATCCTCCTAAGCTTTTTAACAGAAACTCATGTTCTCATTAAAACAATAGTTCAACGAGGGAGACACAAAGCATCAGGATTTTTTTTTAGGTTGTTTTCCAAAATCCATCTAAAAGAAACTCTAGTTGGAAAAGAGGCGTGATGTATTCTGTATGCAGTACAGATCCAAATGGTCACAGAAGTGGCTGCCTTGGCTTAAAAGAACACAAAGCTACTGAGTTTTTGAAGACATCCTGGGACGCAATTGCATGTGTATAGTTTTATTACTGTATTTTATTACATGCATGACAATTTCCTAGAGAATACTGTGTGATGACCCTTGTTCAGGGCACCCTCCTACTTCAATTTGATCAGGAGCAGAAGTGCTAGACTAGGCCACTGCAATTCTGGAAGTAGAGTTACAGTAAAGGGTATTTGGATTGGGTGGGGACAGGGTGGGGAAGACTGCATCCAAGTGCATACTTTGTGTCCAAGCGCTTGCTTTGCCTTTTACATGCACCTTTAATACAATACTGCAGCTATAAGCACCCAAGAAGTCACAGTTTTACAAAATCTCTTCACTAAACAAGCTTGTAGTAAGCCCAGAAACAAAGAGCTTGAAGAATCAATGAGCCAGGGTTTGACCTGTTTACTCTGTAAACTTGGGCAAACACATTCACTGTACAATATAATATAACCTCTTGATGATTCCTCCTGAGCACCAGAGCTGAAGTGGCAATCAATGCCCTGAATTTTCCAAAAGCAATATATCTAATTCTGGTGTTGAATAGTCAGGATTAATTAAATATATCCTGGGATAATTTGACTTCATTAGGGTTGGAAGCTTTAGAAGGTAGTTCAATCAGGGATTTGGGGTTATTACTCAATGGAAGTCAAATCTTCACATTAAAGGGATCACGAGTAAAAAAGGGCAAAGTTAATTTTTAAGCTATCTATAATAATAGATTATGGCTGCGTTCGGATAATGCGATAATCAACGGTGGGATAATAAACAACTGTCAAGTTGATTATATGAGGGTACTTCCCACACAACATGGTACTAATCAACCGTGGTGTGGATTAGGATCAGCACTGCATTGACTATTAGTCCACGCTGAGTTGACTCACTCATTCCCCATCCTCTCTTCTCCCCTTCAGTGCTCCCCCTAGTAACTCATCAGCCATTACTGTCAAAAATCTATCCTGCTGGCTGGACTAGAGTGACAGCCCTTGCTTTGATAGCTCTTGCCTTGTGACTCTGTGGCTGACGACATAACCAACGGTGGCCAAGGAAATAACCAACGGCACCCTCCAAACAGCACGATAATCAATGGTGGTTCAAAAACGCTTCACAGCATTAGTTATTTCATCCAAATAGCCAAACATTGGTTAAAAAACTCCTGCCACACAACACGATAACCTGCGGTGGGTTAAATAACCAACCTTTGACTATTTAAACCAACATTGGTTATCATGTTGTACGAACCCAGTCAACATGTGTTAGTTTGACCATCAGTGCAATGTGTGCTAGTTTGACTGTCAGAGCTTAGAGCCTAGACACCCAACACTTGGCACACAACTAGTTGTTGAAATGCATTAATTTTAATGTGTCTGATTGAAACCTGAAGTACCATCTTCAGTCACTAGGTGACAGATTTCCCTACCAGGGGAGGGGGGAGGTTCAGAATTAAATGGCTGTCCCCTCTCCCTGCAGTGATGCAGCTCTCCCTTGGGGGAATGGAGAGACCCCTCTTTCAGAGGGCTTTAAGAGTGAACCATGGCAGAGCCCATACGTAGGGATGCCAGTGGTCATGGCTTCACTCAGGCAGGATAGGCACAATGTGTTCAATTCTGGCTGATGTTTAGTCTTGCTTGAAGGCTTCACTCTATTAAACTAAGGACTGTTCAACCCATACAAAGCTAAGTATGTTCATTAGTAAGGCGTAAAATAAATGGTGTCTTTCTTAAATTGTGAACTAGTCATTTAATTGGATCCAAACTTAGTCATACTTTGAGTAGACCCACTGAATCAATGGGACAAGTCAGTCATGACTCACTTGTCCCATCGATTACAATGGGTCTGCTCTACACATGACTAAGACCGTATTGAACCCAAACTAAGTTAACTTCCTCCACTATCAAAAAAATACCCCAATACAGAATCTTAAATGAAAACACCCTCTTTTAAAAATACATAATCTTTAAAACTATTTAAAAGAACCAATTAATTGACAGTTCAAGTTAGTTTGCATAAATTGAAGTGCACGCATGGGATAGAATTCAAAGAGCTACTTTGAATGCATAGTGAGATTTTAAAATAAAACAGTGCAGAATCTTTTGTTTCAAAAGCAGTTTGCTATATGGAATGATGCGTGAGGGTTCAGTTCAAGAAACACAACCCCAAAGACACCCTTGTGTGTGGAACAGTATCATTCTTTAGATCCCAGCCACAATGTCCTTGTACAACTGACATAATGTACTTGTCACGTTTTTCCTGGACTAAAACACTACTTTCAGGATCAGTCATGTCAAGCATGCAGGCTTGAAGTGAAACAGCTTATAAAAAACTCAGCACTTTTTAATGTTTAAGAAATATAAAAACTTAGTAACTGTCCAGCCAAGCAAGAAGGGGATATTATTATCAATTTTCTTTTAAAATAAGTACATTGTTTCACTGACTCCAAATTCTCTAATTGTACAAGGTACTAACAAATTCGTTGAGGGGAACCATACAGAAATAAGAAAACTAAAGGTTTCCAAGCTAAATTATGTTCTGATTTAACATGTGCTCACCACGCACTGTTTTCCGCTAACAAATACACACCTATTTTTCCTGTAGGAGTTTTCGCGTGAAGAACATTTGTAAGCCAGATTCCGGCTGGACATCAGGAAAAACTTCCTGACTGTTAGAGCAATACAACAATGGAACCAATGACCTAGGGAGGTGGTGGCCTCTCCCACACTAAAAGCATTCAAGAGGCAGCTGGACAGCCATCTGTCAGGGATGCTTTCAGGTGGATTCCTGCATTGAGCAGGGGGTTCGACTCAATGGCCTTATAGGCCCCTTCCAACTCTACTATTCTATGATTCTATAATTCTATAATTACAACTGCCAGGAAGGCACATTCCCTACTATAGCGAGGTTGTGTTGGTACCCAAAACAAGTCCTCCGTTTTCAATTATGAGAAGCATTTAGGAAACATATTATCATCATTAATAATTTTAATATTTAATTAATAATATTATTCAATTTATGAGTCACCCTATAGCTGAAGCTCTCAAGGTGACATACATAATAAAAACAAATACAAACACAAACATTAAGGCTGCAATTCAATGCTTATTTAGGACTAAGTCAGCTTAAGCATCATTTGTGGTGGGAAGGCAGGATATACATTTAATTAAGACAATTTAATAATAATAACTAATTCAGCCTCATTGAGCTCAATAGGGTTTACTTTTCAGTAGGCATGTAAAGGATTATGCTGCAGAAGTTCTGAAACAGTCGTCCTGTTAGGGATTCATGGTAGAAAAACCAATAAAGTGTATTAAGTCTCCCAAGCAGAGAGGGCTGTACTGCCCTTTTTCTCACTGAGGTGGGGATTTCATTTAGTTTTATTTTCACCCTTTGAAGAATTTGATCCACAGTAACAAAAGATAGTTTTCAAAAACATTTTTTTAACCTTGAGCAATCTTTGACACAAGCTGGATTACCCTAGATCATAATCCATGACTTCTTGGACAGGATTTCCCCAGGCAGAAGCCTATTACTTGCCTCAAAAACAATGTTGGAAAGGGAAGCATTTTATTGCAGATGATATTGCTATATGGTTCCCATCAAACTATAATATTAAAGAATGCCTTTGTCTACTCCCTACACTGAACTAACTGGCCATACCCTTTTTCTTGTCATATCCGGCTTGCATAATGGAAAAGGGCTCTCTTTTTGTCAATTAAAGCTGTTGCAGCTGGACTCTCCAGCTAATTGAAGGCAGGAGCAAAGACTTCCAGCTCTAACTGCCTTCCTGCCAAGGAAAAGATGTATTCTTATGCACTCATTAAGAGTGCTACTCTCATATACAAAGGCTGTTTCAGCATACACAAGGAAATGTCTCCTCTCAACACCCGACACCTCAAGAAAAGGCAATGCGAAACAGCAAGTGATTCAGGACCTGGGGCCTAGGAGAAATAATTACCAAGACACATTTCCTTTGAAACATTTGGAACTAGGATTGTTTCCAAGTATTTGCCTTCTTCTTTCTGCCCATCTTCAATTCTAACCCTTAAGGTCACAAGATGAAGAGCCTACTGGAGTCAGACAAATGTGAAGAGACCCAATACTGAAAATGAAATGACTTACAAAGGGTACTGAATTTCAAAATCACATGATTTCTAATTATTACAGAAGTACCTTAGCAGTTGACCTTGACCACTTAGAGTCAGTCACATCAGAATTCTAGTTTTCCCAGAGAAGAGAACCACACCACTCATGAGCTAGTGATAGGTCACTAGGCTGACCATATGAAAAGGAGGACAGGGCTCCTGTAACTTTAACAGTTGTAGAGAAAAGGGAATTTCAGCCAGTGTAATTTGTATACAATTAGTTCCTGGTGATATTCCCTCTTCATCACAACAGTTAAAGTTGCAGGCACTATACTAGAGTGACCATATACAAAAGAAGGCAGGGCCCCTGCAACTTTAACTGTTGTGATGAAGAGGGAATTTCACCAGGAACTAATTGCGTACAAATGACACTGGCTGAAATCCCCTTTTCTTTACAACTGTTAAAGTTACAGGAGCCCTGTCCTCCTTTTCATATGGTCAGCCTATAGGTCACTTCAACATGCCATACAAAAAAAATCAAATCATTCAGGGCATAGAGCAAACATAAGGCAATACCTTATCCAAGTGGGGGGATCTGAGGGCCCCCAGTCAGTGTAGTGATGGGTAAAGGGAGATTTGGAGTTGTGAGGAGGACTTGCTAGCCTGTGCCTTGTTCTGGTCCCCCCCACATCCACAGGTCTGTTGGTTGCCCTATCAGTCAGCCCTCGGGTCTCCAGATGCTGCTTTTAAATGCCAGATTGGTGCAAAATAAGACCCCCCTTATCCACAATTTAATAGTGGATGAAGCAGCCGATCTGGCTTGCATTACCGAGATCTGGGTGGGTGAGCAAGAAGGAGTTAGTCTCTCCCAGATATGCCCACTGGAGTACTTGGTTCAGCATCAGGGTAGACTTGAGGGCCGAGGAGGGGGGGGGTTGCTGTGGTCTATAGGAATTCCACCCCCCTCTGCAGGTTCCCTGTCCATGTGACTACTGGTCTGGAGTGTTTGCACCTTGTGTTGGGCCAACGGGACAGATTAGGGATCCTGTTGGTGTACCTCCCACCCCGATGCTCAACAGACTGTCTAGGTGATCTGACAGATGTGGTCTCGGGTGCACTGTTGAGGTCCCCGAGGCTGTTGGTTCTGCTGGATGTCAACATTCATGCCGAGGGCACTTTATCTGGGGCAGCTCAGGATTTCATGGTTTCCATTACAACCATGGGACTGTCCCAACATGCCACTGGCCCAACACATGTAGCGGGGCACACTCTAGACCTGATTTTTTCAACTGGACATGGAGATGGTGATCTGAAAGTGGGCGACTTTACATCAACCCCTTTGTCATGGTCAGATCATCACCTGCTGAGGTTTAGACTTACAGCAGCTTTTCCCCTCTGCAAGGGTGGGGGACCCATTAAGATGGTCCACCCCCGGAGGCTAATGGATCCAGACGGTTTCCAGAGGGCTCTGTGGAGTTTTCCGGCTGATAGGGCTGGCTCTCCTGTCGAAAACCTGGTTGATCTGTGGAATGTAGAAATGACCGGGGCAGTTGACACGATTGTTCCTGAGCGCCCTCTCCTGTGTAGAGCTCATACGGTTCTGTGGTATACCCCAGAGCTGACAGTGATGAAACAAAATAGGAGATAGCTTGAGTGCAGATGGAGACGAACTCCTGGTGGATGCAATGAAACACTGGTAAGTGCCTATGGTAAACTGTATTCAGGGCCAGTGAGGGCAGCAAAAGAACAATACTTTGCTGCCACTATTAAATCATCAATCTGCTGCCCAGCGGAGCTTTTCAGAGTTATCCGGGGGCTTCTACATACTGTCCTCAAGCACATGGTAGAACCATCTGAGGCCTGCTGTAATATATTTGCTAGGCACTTCCAGGATAAAATCTTTGACATCTGTCAGGACTTAAGACTCCAGTGTCATAGCAGGTGAATCAAGTGAGGTATCCAGAGCACAGGCTTGTCCTGTTTTCTTGTATGAGTTTCAGTTGGTACAGCTCGAGGATGTGGACAAGGTGCTTGGAAAAGCTTGTGCAACCACCTCTGTATTGGATCCTCCCACCCATGTTCTGCAGCAAGTGGTGTACATAGGCTTACTGCCTCTGATATCGGAGGTAGCACATAACTATCAGGACTAGTAGCCAGTGATAGCCTTCTTATTTTTACTGTTTAATCAAAGTTTTCAGTTTAATTGTTAACTTTATAAAGTTTTAAATAGCTAAACCACTATGCAGAAAAAATGACAGCTTTGCATCAGAGCTGTGACACATGAAGATAAGTTGGGATGGTCCCACAACTAAAGTTTTTGCATTTGCATTCAAGTCACTTGTAAAAGCTTATTAGTTATCAGAAGATAAAACTGAAAGTGATATACAATAGTCTAATATTCAAGCCAATAGCAGAGTGCTCATTGCCTCTATATTGCTATACAAGGGCCAATAGCCTCAATGAGACTTACAAAGATTTGAAACCAACACTACATAATGCATGTTGTACCCACCACACTTACATTATTTGGCACAGGAATAGTCTTTGCAAGATCAGTTATTCTGTACAGTCCAAAGAATTAAATTCAATAAGACCTTAAGCTCACATGCTATATTAAACAAAAATAAACAATGTCTATTCACAAGTCAAAGTCATTGGTAATATTCTAGCTTCCCTGATATACTAATCTAAGAGCTAAACATGAACAAGCATTTTCTCTAGTAGCAATGATATTCCACATCCCAACCAAGTTCAAATTTAATAGATTCAAATTTGCTAATAACTCCTAGTTGGAGTCAATGCAGCTAGTCAGAAGGCTGCTCAACACTAGTTAAAAGGTCCAATAAACCCATACTCCGAAGCATTTGACAGCATATTATAAGGTCTTTAATGAGCCCTGGGATTTATTATTTGTTATTGGTGTTGATTGTTTAAAACTGTTGCATTTTTGTATATAACTGGTATTATATTATATTATGTTATTATATTGTATATTTAGGTTTTGCATCTTTGCAAACCTCCCAGAGAGCTTTGGTTATTCGGCAATATAGAAATATAATAAATGAAATGAAATGATCGTGGTAGGATTAAGTTTTCCTAGATGTCAATTTATTCTAGGATTGTGGTCTTTAAGGTAATACCTATAAACTAAGTCCTTTTTTTATAAAGATTCTCCACAGAATCGAAGTCCTTTCCCTATCTGTGATGCAGGGGACCAGGGCCAGTTGTAGGACACCTACATTTCATTATCAATGGCTACAACACAAGACAGAGAAAAATTAGCAGTTGCCAAAACAAGGATTCTATTCTTAGGCGTCTGGCGGTCTTTGAGTTATCCTATTATTTCAAGTATTAGCTAAGTCTTGCCTCTTGAATTTTTACTCAAACTTAACTATTGTGGTTTCAATTTATTATGCATAAAAGGGTTTTTTTAAATTATAAATAAAAAACTAAAAAAACAACCTACAGTTAGTTCTTAAGCAGCTCTTTGAGATCAGATTAACATGATCACCACAGCCCACTGTAGTTTATTTAAAGCTTGGTGGATTATGGTGTGTACTGGCCGTCCTTCTGAATATTGAAACCACAGTGGGGCAGTAACTATGGCTTATCTTGTCATGCGAACCCACCAAGGGTGGCTTAACCCTAACTCAGCCCATGGGTTATGTTTTAGAGCTGTGGGTGTTTAAGTAATAATAATAAATAATAATAATAATAATATATTTATTTATTTATTTATTTATTACCCGCCTCTCCCTCTGGATCAAGGCGGGGAACAACATTAAATACAAAATAATATAAAATACAAAAATACATAAAACTGATTAAAAACATATAAAACTAGTATATTATTAAAATAACAATAAAACTCTTAAAATTCTACAGCTCAAAATGATCATGCAAACCAGGTCAGTGCCACAAACTGCTTTTGAAACTCCCTTCTGTTTCACAAAAGGGAGCTTGGGAAAGCAAAAAACAAAGATCCTTTGGGTGCATTAACTATCTGCGCAGTTCTTGGTATGTGTGTAATTTTACTCTAATAAAACAGTTTTGAACACACTACTGAGGCCTAGTATAGAAGGGTACCATTATTGTATAAACATGTCGACAGGTAGCAAGCTTTCAGTCACACAGGAAGACTCGTTAGATTAAGATCTAACTTCAACATTCTGCATTTCATTTATGCAGGTGCAACCGGCAACAGCAATGTGATCTATACAGAGGAAGGAAATTTGCTACCTCTATAGAACTGGTAACAAATCTGATAGAAGGTTACTTATAGGGGTCAATAGCACTTAGATATGCTGACACAATGTCTTTTTGTTGTGTATGATACCAATCCCTCAACACCAAACCTTTAGAAACACTTTTGGTCATTTTAGAAACACTTCAGTTTCAGGTGTTATAGCTTAGATACTATTATGGTTGTGTATGAGATGTGTCATCTAAGGAGAAGTAGAGCATACCTCCCAGCATGAAATGCTTACATGACCAAGCAAGTTATTGACAATAATATCCATTGCGCTACACAGGAGTGAGTTATTAAATAAAGTACCATCTCCAGTGCCAAATACCAAGAATGATATAAGATGTGATTCCTTCGCTGCTAGCAATATAGACATCGTTGATCATGAAAACATTATTCCATTCAGTCGAGTAGCTAGAACAGGAGTCTCCAATATGATGCCGGTGGGATCCAATGTCCCCACAGACACCTTTCTTAGTGCCCTCAAAGCTCCCCGTGACTCCTGGTTTTTATTCTATTTCTTAAGAGTTTTAAAATTAAAACAATAAAACAAAGTGGCGGGGAAACTGGCATTTTGCAAAGCAAAGTGCAGCTCTCCACTGCCATCTTTGTGTGGAACAGAGCAGTTTTGTGTTTTAGAGGTCAGACCATCATCTCCGCCACAAACTTAAGTTTCTTGGGCAAATTACTTTCCTTTCATTCTCACCAGTTTGCCTTCTGGGAAACGGGTGTTTTGTGACCAGTCATGCCCAGCATAGAAGTCACTCTTTGAATGGGCAGTCCTTCCACAGCCGCTATTTTGTGAGAGCATCCATGGCACTCTCTCAAAATTCCAAACGTGCCCACCGACCCCATAAGTTTGGGGACTCCTGAGCTAGAACAATTTGGAAAGGAACTCCCTGCTCCTGAACGCTATAGCTTTGTAGCAAGGCCACACCTAAGAGGAGAAGCTCTACGGACAGAATTCCTTCCCATAATGAGGCACGACTTTTCACATTATGGGATACATGCCCAGGAATGAAAAATGCCACCACTCACTCCATCCTAACCTCCCTCAAACTCAACTCCCTTATACCTGCCTCTCACATATAGGAAGTGGATATAGCTTGCTTACACTCTGGCTGTAAACACTCCAGGAAGTCCTACTTTTTTGTCCTTTACAGTTGCCTGCTTATTAAAATTGGTAAGCTAGGAAAAGATGTGGGTCGGAGGCAGGCACACAACAAGTAACTTGCCCAAAAACCAAAGTGCAAGGGAAAAGGGGTTCTGAGCTCCAAAACAGAAAACACTCTTTTGTACTCACAGTTTCCTGCTCCAATAACTACTTCGCAGAAAGCAAACTGTTTGACTCAGATGTAGGGCCCATAATCATTTTTTTAAAAATAAAAATAGCCGTGGAGCTGATTTCATAGCATGCCAGCGTCCCAGTTATTATTATTTTTTTAAAGAACCTACTACACTGGAGACCCCCAGCTCTGAGCAGTACATTTTGGAGGGGGCAGAGTGAAAAGGGCATGAGAGGGAGGGGAGTTAATTTGCACAGGATGGGCAAAATGGGCAAAGAATTCATGCCCTCCAGTTGAAGAAAAGAGGCTCAGTGAACTGAAAAGGGTAGTTTGCTGTTGGGAAAATCATGAGGGCTGGAGGAGGATTTCCCCTGTACTTTATCTGTTAAAAATACCCTTCTACTGATTATGATGGCTTTATGCCACCCACTACAGAATCAGAGGCCGCATGCCTCTGAAAAAGCTGCTATTTTCCAGCAACTAATGAGAGGGCTTATTTATTGCCCTAGCGCATTTGGTTGGCCACTGCGGAAAACAGGATTGTCAACTTTTCAAACCAGCACTGAAACATGTCTGATGCAGGGGGTGTTCTAAATGTGAAGTTACAGCTCTTAGGAACAAAGCACAGTTTCTAAAGGTATTCAAAAAAAGGACTTCGTGTCAGATAGTCTCCTTTGTTGTAATCACTTGCAGCCACTTAGTACATATTTCAAAGTTACGTACTACTGAGCAAGAGACCCACCTCTTTTTAAAAAATTAGTTAACTTAGGATTCTTTCACAGCCTTTTTGGGCAAGCTGGACAAGTCATGCTTGGGAGGAGAAAAATGAAGCCACTTCCCTAGTATTGTTTGTTGAAGTAATCTATGGAAGCTATCCAAGTCCCAGTAAAATCAATGGACAGAAAATCCATCAAGATCTAAGAAAGTAAGTTCCTTCTGCTTCCAAAAATGTCAAATCCTGAACAAATGTACAAAGAAATGAAAGTGAGGCCAATTAATTAAATTTAGAGATCCCAACTGGGCTGTTTCAGTATTCAAAGGTTGATAGGTTAAAGTGAAGAGAAGATGAAGAAAATCAATCTTAATCTTATTTAGGGGCAGCCAAAACCTAGTACATTGTTGCACGTTCATGCAAAATCAATCCTGAGGGTGAAAACACAAGATCACACCCTTACGCACATTATGACATTGAGCTCCACCACACCAGCAGCTTAACGCACTCTCGCCACGTGTGGTACCAGGTTTTGCAGCGTGGGACTCACATGACATCACCCCTGTCCTGCACCCATCTCTCCACTTTTCCTCCATTTTGTGTATTATTTTGGTGCGGGGAAAGTCTGGATTATTTTCCCCAAGCTGATTTAATGTGCCCTTAAGCCCCCGTGTGGTGCTTTTTCTTTGTTGGGGGCATGTGCTTTGAATGGAATCTTGCTGACGAAAGAGAAGGGCGGGACGGTTCTCCTCCTTTAGCACTCCGTGTCGAATGAAGGGACATGTGCTTATTCGATTGAATTGACTTTTTACTGCTCCAACCCCACTCTCATTGCCCACAAAAGCGGAGCCCAGCTGATGAAATGTTAAATCAGTAAATCACTGGACAATAAAGCCAGAGCGAGAGGGGGGAAGGAGCCCACGCCCACCGGAGTACCACAACCAATGAACTGGAGGCGGAAGGAGAAGGGGCAGGTTGGAGTGGAACAGCAAACAAGCGAAAGGGAGGTTTTATGGTGCAGTGCAATACCACAAACCCACGTGAAAGGGACCATTAACTTGACGTGCTTATGAAACAGAGATAAAAAAACACGGAGGCAAACCAGAGGGGAAAACAGGTGTGATGGAGCCCATTATATCAATAAATAATGCTAGATTAATTAACCTGGAATAGTCAGTATCTTCCGTGTCCTCACAAATCACTAACACAAATTAGAAGTCATACCACGCAAATATGTGTTGAGAAAAATCTACTCTTAATATTTGGGATTCACAACTGACCTTTTCCAGTTATTGTAGCCTTGTGGAGAGATTTCTAGCATTAGAGAAGCAAGAGACTAGCTACTAGACAATGGTGATTGGGTTTAGGACAAGGGTGGCTAAACTTTTTCAGCAATGGGGCAGAATTCTAATTTGGAAAAGGTTTCAAAGACTACATTCCAGCAGTGGGTTGAGCTATGGGCAAAGGGGTGGGGCCAAGGACAAGGTGGGTAAGGGCCAGATGTAATTCATACCAATTTGGACATTTTCCCACCAATCATATAAGCAACAGCCCAATTTCATGCATGTCTACTCAGAAGTAAACCCCAGTGCATCAGACGTTCTTGCATGCAACCTCCAGCTCAATTCCAAAATATACAGGTATTTAAAAATTTAAGTATCTTGCAAAGTATTTCAATTTTAAATGTCTTTGAATTGCCAGTATCTCTGATCACTGATCAAAGAGGTAAGAGCAAGGTTTCCCTGCACTATGCTGAAAAAAAGGCTGTCTTTTTTGGAAAATCCCAATCAATGATCAACAAGAAGACCTGACGCTTCCTACACAGAGCTGGAGGGGAGAAGGGCTAAAGGTTGTAGAAGAAGCTCACAGACTGGGTGGTGAACCTCCATGGATCTGGTCCATGTGTGGAGGTTTCCCATCCCTGGTTTCGGGGAAAAGCCACACTTTTAAAATGACTGGTAAGTGTAAACTTGAGTCATAACGAAGAGAGAACTGCAAGATAAAGTAATTATGATTATACATAGGAAGCAACCAAAAAAAGTGAATTTGATGTCATACTAAATGGTATGGAGGAACTGCAGCATAAAATTATGAAGCCATTGACAATATAACTGAAAGAATTGCAATGCAATGAATTTGTATAATTATTTTATTGTATGGGTGGGGAACTGTATTCTGGTGCGGAGCTAAATTACCCCCAACTCTTCCCTCTGTTGGATGAACAATGTCAGGGGCTGATAGCCACAGCCTGGCGTCATTTGGTTCCTGGCTGCCATGTCAGCAAAGCCGCCAGGTAATGATTCTCCTGGGATGGTCGTCAGGACCGAGTTTTGCTGCATGTGAGTTTCTCCCATTGAAGGAAGCCAGCACACTGGAGGAAGATGCTAAACTGGCCCGGCACCTCCTTCATGCCCTGCTCACTATCTGATCCAGACAACAAATGGTGCACAAAGGGAAGGGACTTTGCTGGCATTTGGAAAATTCCTGGAAAAATTGCTATACAAATTAGGGTAATTTGCATCCAAACATTTTCAGTTTGCATTGGAAAATATTCTGATGTCCTACAAAGTGATCTAAATTAGCATGTTTATTTTATTTGTATTTAGTAAATAACAATGTTTTGAAAAGTACCCCGTGTTAATTCCTTGTCCCAGTACAACTCATGCATTTGACCGAAATATCTGGGCGGCAGATTTTGTATAATATAACACTTAAGTTGTATTAAATGTGCATTAATGCAACTTAAGTGTTATATTATACAAAACATGTTATTAAAATACTTGTAAAAATGAATGTACTTCCCTTACATTGTTTAAATGTAACGGGAGGGAAAAGAAGAAGTCCTGAAAACTGCTGACTTGCTAATAAATGTTAGCAACCCAAAGAACTGTGTGTGATATGCTGACAACCGCTTATCTATTTTAGCAGAGGTCAACTGTCTTCCACTGTGGTTGCTGGGGCCCCTTCAGTTTGTCACTAGTTATTAGTCGTATTACTCACCAAGACATATATGTATTTCAATTACATATATGTATTACCCCACCTACTTGCTAAGGTTCATCACCTGAAATCTGTTAACTGCAACTCTGAAACTGCCAACTTAGCCTAATACTGTATTTGCACTTTGTATCCATCCACTGATACTAACGAACTTATGAAATGGAAAACTTTCCATGGGGAAAAAAAAATTCCACTCCTCACCACTGGTGAGCAGGCTGGTGGACGCCAGATGGAGCGCTCCATCCCTCCTCTGCAACCAGCATAGAAACCAAGCAGGCTGCTAGAGGGAAGCTTCCTCTTCTGCGACAGAAATGCAGTTTCTGTCTCTTTTCAGCCTCCCCACAGGCTACTAAGAGCTGCTGTAGCCCAATAGCTTTTCTAGGCTTCTTTACAAGGCTGCAATACAAGGTAAACCTGGTAAGAATGATCATACTACTGAGTTTTCAGGACGAATGAGATAAGACCATGGTTAACCAATGGTAATTGGCCAATTTCCAATGGAGCTGCAAAGCACTAAGCAAGAATGTAAACTCAGTATCACTGAACAACACAGAAATATACGGTAGGAAGTCACCCTATACTTCGTCAGAACACTGATACATCTGGCCCAGTACTGTCAACTGGCAATGGCTCTCCAGGTGCGCTCTCTCTCTCTCTCTCTCTCTCTCTCTTTCAGGCAGGAATGTTTCCAGCCTGAGAGATGCCCAAGTATTAAACCTGGGACCTTCTGTATGCAAAGCATGTCCTCTACCACTAAGCTAAGGGCTTTCCCCTATCACATTAATTATGCCTTCACTGTTCAGTGATCCCAAGTTTGCACTCTTGCTTTATAAATTTAAGCACCTCAATAAATCATGAGGATTCTAGGACCACCCCAGGATCAGAGATATACTAGTGTCATTCATTACCATACTTAGCATTGCCTAAGCTGGTCCCCTCCAGATGTTTTGGACTACAACTCCCCGCATTCCTGAACATTGACCATGTTTGATGGGACTGATGGGAATTGAAATCCAAAACATCTGGAGGGCACTAGTTTGGGGAATGCCCTATGTGTTATTAGTACAAAGTGAATTCACATGAAGATGGTAATACTGTATTTATAATTTCATAGCCCACATGCATGATGGAATTGCTTCATGAACACCCACCACTCTTACCACCTTTGCACCATTACATACATGACATCAAATTGCTGCCAGCATGGCTTCATATCAAAACCCCTTGGGAGGTCTTGTTCTCAATTCCACAATTCAAGATTGCTGCTAACCTTTGGGGGTTACTGCAACACAACGTTTTCCATCTAAATCCCAGCATTACATAATCCAAATTGCAGAAATGAATTTGGAGTAAGCAACACAAACCTCCAGGAAACAGCTTTTCAACTCATTTGCAATGGTTTAACAATCTAATATATTGTGTTTCCAACATTTCTAAACTAAGGAATCTCCAGAGGGACGTGTCACTTTCCAGACACTAAATCACGTATACTCCAACCCATCTGCTGTAAGCAAGTATTTTATAAGCAAGGACCACGTAGTTCACCTAGAAGTGTCAGAATCACAGAGATTTATTTCTATTTATTAAAATATTTTAAACCACCCCTTACCCTTACAGATATTGCGGTGATATGCAGGAGTATGATCAAAATAGTCATATAATATATAACAAAACCACTACCGATCTTAAAATAATACCACAAAAGGCCAGCTAATACAACAACCTAGACAGCTTACTCAGTTTCAAAAGCCACAGCACAGTCTCTCTGCCATTATGGGATTTTGCTGGGGGGAAAACATGATGTCTATACACAGAAAATCTCACTATGGAAGGTGTCACAGTCAACACTACACAAGATCTGGCCATAGGAAGGGGATCAGAGGCACAATGTATGACAAAAGCAGACCTGGCAGCTGGCGAATCAGCCAAAGCTGATAGTAGGCACTCCTGGCCGTCGCATCTATCTGAGCTGTCATTTGGAGCAATGGATCCAGGAGAACCCCCAAGCTGCAAACACAGTCTTTCAGGGGAAGTGTAACCCCATCCAGAACTGGTTAACATACCTCCAAACCCAGGTTGTGGCCTTTGACAGTAAGCACCCTGTCTTGTCTGGATTCAGTTTCAGTTTGTTTTTCCTCATCCAGCCCATTATTGCCTCCAAGCATTCATTAAGAGGAGACACACTATCCTTAGCTGACGCTGTTATCGAAGGCATAGAGAAATATATTTGAGTGTCATCAGCATACTGATAGCACCCCGCCCCATGCCTCTGGATGATCTCTCCCAGCGGTTTCATATAAATGTTAAACAGCATTGGGGAAAGGATGGCACCTTGTGGTACGCCACACAGCAGCTCCTTCTTTGAAGAGCAGCTATCCCCAAGCAGCACCATCTGGAACCTGCCCGAGAGGTAGGACCAGAACCACTGAAGCACAGTGCCCCCAATTCCCAATCCCCTCAGGTGTTCCAGAAGGATACCATGGTCGATGGTATCGAAAGCCGCTGAGAGGTCCAGAAGTACCAACAGGGACACACTCCCCCTGTCAATACGCAGGCGTAGATCATCCACTAAGGCGACCATAGCAGTCTCAACTCCGTATCCCGCTCTGAAGCAAGTTTGAAATGGGTCTAGAAAATCAGTGTCATCCAAAACTGCTTGGAGTTGGAAGGCAACTGCCCTCTTGATCACCTTGCCTAAAAATGGAAGATTTGATACTGGTCTGCAGTTATTAAGGTCCAGGGGGTCCAGGGAGGGCTTTTTTTAGAAGCGGCCATACCACTGCTTCTTTTAAACATGATGGAAAACGTCCCTCCCTGAGAGATGCATTAATAATATATTGTAATTGTGATCTAACTTCCTAGAGTTGGAAGACCTAAAGACGGTAGTGCACGCACTTGTAACTTTGAGGCTTGACTTCTGCAATGCGCTGTACATAGGGCTACCTCTGTGCCTAGTCCGGAAACTTCAACTAGTTCAAAATATGGCAGCCAGGTTGGTCACCGGTACATCTAGGGGGTGACCATATTACGCCAGCTTTAAAATCGATCCACCGGCTGCCAATTAGTTTCCGGGTGAAGTATAAAGTGTTGGTTATTACCCTTAAAGCCCTACATAGTTTGGATCCAGGTTACTTGCAGGATCAGGTGCTCTGGGAAGAATTTGCTTCAATCAGCCAGAACTAGGCTGACGAGTGTTACCCAGAGGACCTGCTCTTCTGCCGCTCCCAGACTGTGGAATGGCCTGCCGGAGGGGACTCTTCAACTTAACAGTTTTTTAGAATTTAAGAAAGCTATAAAGACTAGTCTCTTCCGGCAGGCATATCCAGTGGAATTTTAGAATGTTTTTAGGATGATTTTATGACGTTTTATTGCTATTTTAATAATGTGCACCATGTTTTAAATGAGTTTTATGTATCTTATCATATTTTATATTTACTGCTGTACCCTACCTCAATCCAAACGGAGAGATGGGTAAGAAATAAATTTTATTATTACTATTATTATTATTATTATTTAATGCACCAAAAGCAAGTGAGTGGTCATGCTTGCTTGCTCTCACGTGTTCCCAATAATGCCGTGGTTACAAAAATCATGGGTTGGTTCCCTCATGTGAACCATGTCACTATCTCCCAAACTTTCCCCGTTCCTTAATTTTCTCCAGCTATACGTATCTTATCAAGTGATTACTTAAATGTTTCAAGTGATGATGAATTATCACTTTAAATATTTAAGAAAAGACTCATAGGAAAGTGCCCTATACGGATTCAGACTGTTGGTCTATCTAGCCCAGTACTACCAACATTGCCTGGCAGCAGCTTTCCAGGGTTCAGGCAGTTGTTGTTGTTTTTCAGCTCTACCTGAAGATGCCAGGGATCAAACCTGGGACCTTCTGCATGCAAAGTAGGTGCTCTACCACTGAGCTACAGGCCCTTCCATCTAGAAGTAGATCTCTTCAGTATTATCTACAGAAGTGATCCCAAAGTACCCCAACAAATCTCCAACATAAAGAATTCAGCTTCTAATAAGGCAATTCCTATGGTTCTTAAAATCACCTTTAGAGGAATTCACATTCTTTTCCACAAAATTAAATTATAAATTCCTGATTATGTCTGGATTAGCGAATGAAAGTTTGCGTGTAAAAAAAGAGAGAGAGAGAGCTTTATGAAGACATCTATGATCAGAATGTTCCATACCTGGTATATGTGGCCAAGAATCACACATGAGTTGCTTCTGTTCTCTTTTGCACAGCAAGGGAGTATTTCAGAGGATGTTTGAAAATGTAAGCGCTGCCAAAAGTATTAAATTAGCACATCGCTGTTCATAACAGATACACTGAAGGAAACCAGGGATTTGTTCAGCTATCATTGCGGTTGAAGCTGAAATAAATGTAAAGCTCTACTAAGCAATCACACCCAATTACACTTCCTTACTGTTTATTCACGTTTGTTTTGTTTGGGTTTAGTTATGCAGCCAGTGAGAGAAGGAAAAGAAAATCAGGTTCCAAAGAAACTCCTTGTTTAGGTTTTAATCCTACCCGTTTGATCAGCAAGGACATACTATCAGAACATGAGTGAGCATCAGGGAAAGAATATAAACAGCAATTTACCACCATCACCAAATGAAGTTAATTTGAGGTAAAACATCTCACAGATGAAACAGGCCCTCGACCACATTTTGAGTGGTTACTGAAAAGCATTGGCTGATGCATTTCCCATCTCTCACACACCATGAGGATAGGTTTGAGCTTCCTCTACTTTTCCACATAGTCAAGCAGACATTACCACCTCAGTTCCCACACAAACAGTTGACCAATTAAATACGCCAAGGAAAGGACGCAAAATAAAAACTTGTTTGGAACTTGGATGGAACCCAGTTTCAAGAATTAACTCCCAGTTATCACCTTCTTGATTCTTTGACACTAAGTAGTAAACAGAATGGTCACTGAATCTACTAAAGTGACAACACGTTTTAACAGTAGGCCTCAAAAACCACCTGTACATTCCTCCTCAGTCATGCCATTTCCACCCCAGCTCTGGTTACCTTGGGAGCTAGGCACAAATGAAATCATTCTCTATTTCTTTCGAAAAGCCTAGCTCACGTCATTTGCACTTTAAATATTTAATCACTAGGAATTCGGCATCCGTTTTGCTGCAAGGCATTATGCTTTTAACAGAATTTGATTTTTAAACATCTACTGATCTGTGTCCTACCAGAAGGAACACATACTTGCTGTAAAGTGCTCCCACATTGTTTTAACGTAACAGAGCGAGCTACTCCCAGATTGAAAAAGCATGTTTGGATCTCTTTGGAGAAACCCTACAAGCAGAAGGAGACCAGGAAGGAGGTAACAGAGCCCAGTATCAAGGTTTTACCTCGCAGGATGATTGCCAACTGCTGTACCTAATTAATAAGGCAAGCAGTAGCTAAGATAAATGCAGCTGCATAGTGATTATATGTGTCACCATGCAAGGCTGCATCTGGAGCCAGATAACTCGGCCAGTTCATAGCCCATGTCAAAAAACAAAAAACAAAAAAACCCTAACTCTGCACTGCATATACTTAAATGAAGCACAGCATACGTTAGCTGAATCAATTATATTTACAGAAATGGCACAACTGTGCTCAGGCACACTATTCTGAATGCAAAAGATGTCATCTGTGTTAAAAACAGGGCTATATTCTGGACTATCTCACACTGTCACTACTACAAGAGTTCATCAGCTTATTATGCAAAAGCAGGTATACATAACTGAAATGTTAACAGAAATATGTATGACCATAGGCCATGCATTACTGAATACATGAATAGATAGGGTGTCATGGCTTGAGTATGCAGATCTCTATACACTCTGCAATTTAAACTCATATTCTTACCAAGAGAAGCCCAGTTCTTCAACTAGGAGCATCTGTATATATTTGCTGCACGTATTTGCTTCACATAATCCGTTCTGGTTTAATGAGTTACAGAAAGAAGTTATGCAGGTCACCCAAGCCCCTCCCAAGTACTGGAAAGACTACTTCAGCCAATTCTGAGCTCTGCTCCTGCAATTTCATCAAACATAAACCTTCAAGCCTCCCCTTACAGCCATGAGGGCTAGCAATCTGATGTTCACACAATAAAATCAGGTAATCTGAAGATACTGAGTTCTGTGCTTGTTCAAGATTGCAGAAGATGGAAAGCCCTGGTCTGAGACGACCCAGGTCTAAATCTTTGCACAGCAAGCACATTTCATTCTTTCAGCCTAACTTAACTCTACAAACTATTCTGGGGATTAGAAAACAAACATACAGTACCTTCTCAAGTTCTAGTTTGGGCATACGCACTAGCCAGATTCTGCACATGCTTCTAGACCCTCAAATAGCTCTCAGCCCTTGTTGTTCTGCCTATACCCACTTCATTGCCTCTCAATAAGTAGCAAATATTTTGCCCATCTGACAAACTCTCTCAACACAACAAAAGTCCAAACAACCGAATGTCTAATAAGACATAGAAATCATTTCTAAATGGCAATAACACGGCTTGGGTCCAGGTTATCTGAAAGACCGTATTCTCCCATATGAGCCTGCCCGTGCTCTGAGATCTTCTGGAGAGGCCTTTCTCTCAGTCCCACTACCATCCCAGGCACGCCTGATGGGTACACGGGAGAGGGTCTTCTCAGTGGCTGCTCCAAGGTTCTGGAACTCCCTTCCTAGGGAGGCCAGGCTGGCTCCCTCTGTGCTACACTTTTGGAGGCAGACAAAAACTTTTTTATTCCAGCAGACTTTTGGAACTACTCTGAACCTGTGTTAACGTGTGGTTGTTGTTGTTGTTTTAAAAATCTGTTACTGTTTTGTTTTTTTTGTTTTTTTAAGTGTTTTTAATTTTACTGCAGGTTTAATTCTATTTTAACTTTTGTAAATTTATATTTATATGTTTTTAATTGTACATGTTTTAATCCTGTAAACCCAGCCCTGGGAAAAAGGCAGGATATAAATAAATAAATAAATAAATTTCTAGTGGATATATTTCAGATTTTTTTAATTTCAAAATTTTATACTGCTGCCATTGTCAAATTCCATCTCATGTAGACACACAAACATGAAGCAATACAGCAAGTATGCTTCACAGGTTTCCTCCTCCCTAAAAGAGAATAATCTAGTATCAAAGTGATCATCAGAAGTACCAAGGCAACCTGTCTGCTCCTGTGTTTGTCCCCAGGATTTCAGAATGAACAACCAGCTCAAGAAGTCTCCGAGTGCAAAAGATATCCATTCCTGAGTCACAAAGCCCAAAGGCCCTCACAGGCCTAGGAAGATGATGCTGACTAACAAGCAGCAGGAAATGCTGGACGCACCAAACGGTCCAATTAACGTAAGCACCAACATGCCATCAACTTGGCCAGCACTGTATCTGCACAAAAGGATGTGCAACAGAGAAAAAGATACACTTTGAAGAGAAGGAACAGGATGGAAATGCTTTGTAAGCACAGAAATAGTGAGGCTCGCCTCAAGGCCTTGTTCTTTAGTAAAAATTGAAAAGGGGAAGGAAAAGAAATGGTTGGACACAGCCTAAGATATGCATACCATTTGTAAATTGGTGCCTTGGCTAGATCCCAACTGGGGTAATTACATTCCAGCTATCTGAAAAAGCTCCCTACTCCACCCTATGCCATTTCCCAGTTACTGCAGTGTCAAATCCCTGCAGTGAGTTTAAATCCTGTTTTAAAATAAGCCATTTTAGCATATGCCATTTCTCACTCTTTTTCAGCTGGTTTGGGCTCACTCCCAGGATAATATGCATCCTGCTCCATGGCCCAGAAGGAAAGCCTTGGCTGCTCATTCAAGGTCAAAAATGGAAATTCTGCAATCCGGAAAGGCATGTTTTGCAAGACTCCTGCAAATAGAACACGCTAAACAAATTATTCCATTTGTTGAATGTTGACTGACTTAATAGATGCTAGGCTTTCATTCACTCTAGACACTGCTACACACACAGGACACTCAGTTACAGAATGACCAAGGAAATGAGATGATGTCAGAAAAGAGGAACGGGGGGTCCAAAGAAGAAAGAGAAAACAAAATCCAGACCTTCATTTGCAGGGCAGAGGTGAGGGACAAAAGACCAAAACTCAGTGGTAGAGCTCATGATTTGCATACAGAAAGTCCCAGGTTCAATCTCAGATAGCAAGTCTTGGTCAGACTGTATCCAGGCCCTGGAGAATCACTGCCAGACAAGGAGCTTATTGGTCTAGATGGACAAACAGTCTGATCTGGAATAAGGACATTTCCTAGGTTGCCCACTGTTAAAAACTACAAACATGACATTCTCAGGTATAATATATCCTGTGGTTTCTGGGAAATAAGCCAAGTTTAAGCCTTGACACCCACACAAAAGTCCAGGATGTCTCCTTGAAAGGTTATTTTCTGCCTGAGAAGAAAAAAGCCAGCAGAATTTGCTGGTTAACTGGATACATGACATCTTAAAATTCAAACTGGCTTGAGAGCTACTAGCTGCAAGCCACAAATTTAGCCTTCACCAGTGGTTGCCAACCTTGGGTCCCAGATGTTGCTAGAGCACAATTCCCATCATCCCCAATGGTCAAGGATAATGGGAATTCTAGTCCAATATGTGGCGATCGAAGGCTGGAAACCACAGCTACACGACCTGAGGTTTCTGAGCATTCATGATTAAAATAGGCAAGATCCTGGTCCCTAATGTTATGGATAGAAATGTGAAATTGTATGAGCCCTTAGAATCCAAAAGGAGACTTGCACAAGTCTAAAACATGGTGCTCCTTCAACATTAACACTGGCTGAATTCAGACAACACATTAAGCAACGGGGGGGGGGGGGGGTAAACAATCGTCAGTTGTGTTGCTTATTGTGTTGTGTGGAGGGTAACACGCCGCTCATAAACTACTGACAGTATGCTATTCCGCCCAAATAAGCAACTGAGAGAAACAACTGGCTTGCAAGTTGTTTAGCTCAAAGCCAGTTCTTTAAAGTGTTGTGTGGAGGGGAGAGTGGGTTAATGCTGTGTGGTGAGTGGGTTAAAATACAAGCCCATAGAGGCAGGTGGCAAGAGCGACCAAAGCGGCGGCTGCCACTCTGCTACAACTGGTGCAACTTGCAGAGGCTGCTGGGATAGAACTGGGAGGACTGAGGGAGGAGGGAGGGGGGGAGAGGGGGGGCTGTGTCAGTCAAATGCTGGGTTGACAATTAGTCCACTCAACGCCAGCCCCAATCACCCACAGTTGTGTAGGAATATTTTGTTTGGGGAGTACCTACAAAATAACCAACTGTGAGTTGGCTACTCAACCCACCATTGACTAATGTGTTGTCCGAATTCAGCCACTGAGTCCCTCTTCTTCTCAGGCATCTACTGCTCTCCAAAGTTCTGAGTCTCAGTTCGTCTTCCCAAAATATTATTTAACACTGATATTCGAAATACTTTTTGAAAACTGTGCCAAGAAAAACAAGTAAGGTTTATGCAAAATTTGTTTTCACCAACTAGGATAATACTTTGCTGAAAGCATATTGCCATGGCCTAACCAAGTGGTTGCTTTTCTTATAGCACAACAACAGCTCCTCAGCACACTCTTTTCAGGGGTGTAAATCAAGCTTGTGGAACAATAATTAAGCTGCAGATAGTACTTACCACAAGAAAATGCACTTTAATCCCTAGAGAGTTAAGCACGAGCAGAGAAATGAAAGAATTGATTTGAAAAGAGGAAGGAAAACTTGCTGACTTTTGATTGCATGCCTAGTTAATGAAGCAGAAATTGAACATAAGCCAATTTGTTCTCTGCTCCCACTCCTACCTCTGTTTTGACTTCACTATGTTACTGCCCATGCATGCAAACTACACTTTCCAAGAAAGACTCTCTACAGTCTAATGAACTATGAGCAAGTCATAGCTCAACAGAAAGCAATAACCCTCCCATCACACATGTCCTCTCGTTCTGAATGCCACATTTCTGACCACAGAAGGAATGGAGAAACACAATAGCTTTTAACCGTAACTCTTAATGCTGTCTTCCATGTAGCTCATATAAGATTCAAATGCACCAATACAATCAATTTAACACAAGACTCAAAAACATCACTGTGAGAGAGCTGTCCTCAACTTACAATACAGTTTATCCTAACCAAACTTAATAGATTCAACGTAAAGCTCATGGCTTTCAACATATGGAATCACTAATCCAGACTACACATCCTATAAACACACCTAATTCAAGGGTATACACATATCTCTTCATAATTACTTGCACTTTTTAAAAATAACAATAATCAAGGACTTCAGTTGGAAATGACAGCACATATTGGTGAAGTCCAATGCAAGACTTTTCACATAAGGAACCTCTGATAAACCCTGCAGTAACTAGGATACTGGTACAAATTAAAAAACAAAAATTTGGGATTTTCCCCTCACACCTTTGCAATTGACCAGCTGCAAAAGTCACTCCACTTTAAAAGCTCTTTCAGAATCCTCACCTCATCCCTTCTAAACAGTAATTGTTCATCCCATGAAGCAGCTAAATACAGTAATGCTTTATGTTTTGGTAAAATGTAGGCAAACCAGTTTATTTGCAAGACTGCTGACACCACATATGGGCAGCCCACAGCCCTTGACCGCTCACTGTGCAGAGTTTAGACTTACCCATCCCTGCATGCTGATTTGGAGGGGGGGTAATGCATGCACATGTGTCTGTGTGCTTATTTGCAGACCCTGGCACTGCCTTCAGGTCGAAAAGGATTGCCCACCCTGACCTATACAATATGAACCTTCCTGAAGCCTTCAGATCAGATTCAAAGGCCCTGTCTCTGGGCCACTATTCAGAAAAATCAGGTTGGTGGGTAGCAGGCACAAGGCTCCTGGTGATAGCTTTGTATCTTTGGAATTCCCTTTCTGGGGATCTCTACCAGGATATCTTCTTACTATCTTCTGAATATGGATTTTTAAAAAGGTTGTTGTAAGGCCATTTCAGATTGATTTTATATTGACTAAATATGTTTACAAATTCATGTTTACATTTTGTTTACTGTGGCTTTAATGTTTCCCTTGCAATTTCACATTTTGTTTACTGTGGCTTTAATGTTTCCCTTGCAATTTCAAACTGCATTGAGATGACTATTTATTTATTATCCTGCCTTTTTCCTTTTCCAAAAAAACCCACGATGGTCTTCCTCTTATCCATTTTATCCTTACAACCCTGTGAGGTAGGTTAGGCAGAGAGTCAGACCAAAGTCACCCAGTGAGTCTCATGGCCAAGAGGGGACTAGAACCCAGATCTCCAGAGTCCCTATCCAATGCCTTAACTTCACTACACCTTAGAACTTTGTACTAAAATGTGGGATTCCCAAAATAAATAAAATATTAGTTATGCTCACCAACTTTGATCCCCTAGGCATTTGTCATAAATCTTATTGTCTTAAACTTTGGGATGTGGTCTTATATGGTGCTTGGCAATAGTTTGTCATGCAAGGCAGAATACAGACAGGGTCAGGTAAAAGAGTGATGCCAAGCTAATTCAATATCACAAACTGAGATGCTGCTCCAGCGCAGCAACTCAGGACAGGAAAGTTCCATTACTGACATTGTCCCTGTGCAAAAGATACCAAGTGTGAAGATGGAAAGCTGCAACACTAAACACACGCACTTCATGCCCTAGGGCACTCTTGTACCACTGCAATCTTACAACCACAACATGTGCGCTAGTGGTGGGGGTGGGGGTGAGAATCACAGTACAAACTGTAATGTTTGTAGCCCAAACAGAACACAGGAATCTCCCCCCACCCCCGATGAGCCTTCTAGATCCCTTCCAGTCTTTGCCTGCTGAGCATTTTCAAATCAATGCCATTCAATAAAGGAAACAGATTATGTTCACGAAATAACACTTCTGGCCTCCTTCCACTTTGCAAGAGTAATAGCGCAGGTCTACGTGTTTGGGCTTCAAGCTGTCAGGATCCATTCAGTTTCAAAGAGGTCTCTAGTGGATCTTTACTGACACTGGGGCACATTTATTCTGCAGGGTGGGGTGGGGGAGTAACAAATAATAATGCTTATTCAGTAGACAAACATTTCCTAGCAGGTTTACAAACACTTCTTCTCCTAACTGCACGTTGCCTTCTACTTAGTCACACTATACCCAAGAAACACACTGGAAAATTGCTATTTTCAGTCACTGTCTACTCCATGCATAAATATGACATCCAAATAATATGGGGGAGGGTTGTAAAGGGTGTTTAAGGAGTCTTGGTAGCTGTAACAGCTAGATGGTGGGAGTGTACTGAGAAGCAGAGAAATATTCAGTGGCAAGTATTATGGACTGTAGGAGCTCATACTTTCAACCTGGCTTTTCATATGCGGCTAGAAAGATTAAACAGAATTGTTTCAATTTGAAAACTCCCCATATTGTAAATACAGTACTGAGCTCTTGCAAATGACATACTCTGGTCCAGGTTTGGAAAATGATCAGGAAGCCTTATTGGTCAGAATAAATTTTGTTTCCTCTCAGGAAGAGAACATTCCAACCCAGGGAAATCCAAGCCAATGGCAGAAGTACAAATAGCTTAGTAGAAAAAGGGAAATTCTGCTAGTGCAGCTGCTCCCCACCCCCACTCATGCTCAGTGTAACATTTGAGAATTCACTCCCTAACCTACCACCACCCTTCTCCAACTTGATACCTCCTTTAGAAAGTATCGAGCCACTTTGAAAACATACGGCGCCTCATTACAAATTCTAACAAACATAATACTTTAAAAATACCTTGTATGCCGTTCTTGGCAGCTGGCAAAAGGGAGGAAAAGTAAAAGTTGAAAATAGAAATTATCAACATTGTGGTAAACAGGGAAGGAAGGTTAGTTTATTTGGATTTAGAAAAGGCATGCAGACCTCAGCTTCATCACACAGAAAGCAGAAGAAACGATCACTAGAAAAAAGGGGCAGGGGAGGAAGTTCAAACAAACATCGTGATAATGTAATTAACATTTTCAATGATCGTTGTGAAAGTACAGAGATTTTCTAGAAAGTTTTTCTGTCTGTTCACATGGCAATGTTCAACCCCATCACTATCCTGAGCAGCATACAAGACAGAGTATCATTAGGGAAATCATTTGTTTTTGTTGTGTGTTTGGAACTGGGAAGATGCCTTATACCAGGTCATCGAAATTGTCCATCTAGACTAGTATATCTACTCAGACTGGCAGCTGCTCTCCAGGATCTCAGGCAGAAAACAGCTATTCCCATCACCTGCTACCTGCTCCTCTTAACTGTAAATACGAGGGACTAAACCTATGACCTTCTGCATGCAAAGCATGTGGTCTGACACTAAACTATGGCCATGTTAATTATGGGGGGGCATGAAGGGTTAGAGGGAAAGGATTCAAAACTTCCTTGATTGCAGGAGGCTCACTGTAAAGTTTTGGGGAACAATGTTAAGGTGACCAAGATAATAGAAATAGAATCAATACAAAAGACAACCACAACATGACCTCATCATCCAAATGTGGTCATACTCAAGGTATAGTCTGTACAATCAGCTGCAGTGCAGAGCCGCACAGCTCTGCTAAAAAGAAGCCATTTCCTGGTTCCTAAAACAAACAATTTTTTCATCCACCGGAACACAGGATGTGATGATATACATCTGAGAAAATGAAACAGTTAGTCCAGCCTTTGCCACCCACAAATAATCATTGCAGGCTTAGAAACCAGCTTAGCTGATGCAAAAACTCAGCAATTTGTTTCCCAGCACAGCATGTGTTTGTCTTAGGAGGGTGTGTGTGTGTGAGAGAGAGAGAAAGAGAGAGAACTTCATTGGAGTCTAGGGACTAAGCCCCAGGAATGTAAAGACTTCCTGAAACCTACTCTTACTAATGGTGTACACAAGCTCAAGCAACCACAGGATTTTGCATTGACAAGACCATGTTGGTGCAGTATTTGACCAACTGCGTTAGTCTCTGAACCAGGAGCTACCAAGAGGGAAGGGGGCTGTTGTATTCTAATAGTTGTATGCACTTCCTTGTTTTGAACTGTGAAAAGGTTTGTCCCTAGAGGGCCCCAGGAGGAGGGAGGAAAAAAGGAGGGAGGGAGGAGGGGAGAGGGAAGAAAAAGAACAGATAGAAAATAAAGGTTAAGAAAAAAAGTGAAGTTCAGTTTACATCCAAACCCTGGGGGCAAGAAGGAAATTTGGGATGGGGCAGGGGAGAGAAGGGAAGAATATGGTAAGCACCCCACTCCTTGTCATACTCAGTTATACCATGAAAGAATATTTCGTAGTTTTCCACTGGTTCTGTTTTCTACAACAGAAGTAACGTTGGGGGAAATCTACCCCGGTAACACTCTGATGAAACTGGTTAGAGACATTTTAAAAAAATATGGTAAGTGATATATAAATCTAGATGATGATTGAAGCCGTGTCTTTCGGTTGTTAAAGCTGAAGTCATGTAAAAAGTCAGACGAGTATAGAAGGGACTCAGCTCTTGGGTACACACACAGAGGAAACACAAGTGGTTTAGGTTTCCTGTGGATGTCCATTGGAGGTTCAGAGCACCACATCTCTTCCTCACACTTGCTGTTTAACTGCAGCAAACAGCTGTTCTCTCTATCTGGCATGCCAAGTGAACCAGCTTGCTCTAACAGTCAAAGAGATTACCTCCTCCTCCTCACAGAAAGGCAAGTCTCTCTCAAAAGAAAAAGCAACACAAGCAAACACTGGGCCAGTTTGCATGACTTAAGATTGGCTTGTGTAAATCAGCAGCACATTCCAGATGCCATTACCCTAATTACCCACCTGGGTGTGGCTTGTTATGTTATCCAAATCCAAGTGGCATAGCTTGTTTGAGTGGGAAACAATCCTCAAAAAACCCAGCGCTATGGGTTTGAGAGTTGTTTCCCCCTCAAACAAGCCATGCTGCCCGGGTTCAGGCATCACAACAAACTGCAGCTGGGCGGGTAATTAGGCTTACAGCATGTGCCAACAATTTAAACAAGCCACCGTGGCTTAAACCACAGTGGATTGTTTTGATCATGTGAAGCAGGTCACTCTCTTCCATGAGTAACTCCTACAGACTAATTGGAAAGACTCTAAACTAAATTCTGTCTATTTGCATACTCCACCAGCACATGTCTCTCAGCTAAATAGTGAATGCCAACTCCTTCCTTTCTGCTGCCCAACCAGGATACTTCATAGGCCAGGAAGCCACAATTATAAGGCGAAAGGCATGTTTACTTGAAATTAAATGCCATTTTACTCAGGAGATCTGCAATCAGCAAACACCCCCCCCCACTTTTCTTCAGAATCCAGGGGGGAAATAAAAAAATCCACAGCTATATTAAGACCAACCAAATTGTAACAATAACAAGTTCTCCTAATTTCTTCTATTTCCAAGCAGATGCATAAAGCTGCTAATTTGGTTAAGGATATAGTGCTGGGGGATGGGCTGTTTACCTTTTTCTTCCCATCAGAATCTTAACCCCCATCCCCAAAAGTGCTATTAGCTGGAGGGAGGGGAAGAGATGCTGCATTTGTCTTTATTTCCTGTCTTATTGCCACAAGGCACCGAACAGTAAATATAATTTAAAAATAAAACAAACAGCAGATTAAAAGAATGCAACCAATCAATACTATTTCAAGGGGAAAACCAATACCGCAAAGAGCAATTAAATGCTATTAAAAGCTTGTGAGACTTTGTCAGGCATCTAAAAGATAAGATGTGAAACAAAATCACAAAGGAGAAAAACATCCTTAAATTCACAAATACCTTACTGAAAAGGTGAAAATCCCCTAAAACTTTCTGCTTTGAGATCAATTCATGTTGCAACATCTCAAATATATAACGGAAGTATATTTACAAGCTTTAGGAGATACCATATTGGGAATCTTCATATATTCCAGGAAAGGCAACCAAACTATTCAAAATTCAGCTAGACTAGCTCTACCTAAAGAACACGATTGTCTGGGAGAGTTCTTCTTTTTGATTCTCTGTAACCCAGAAACCAATTATGGTTTGTTGGGGGGAGGGGGCAGGAAAGAACTGGAATATTTCCGGCTTTCGAGTTTAACCTAGGCTTGTCTGGCTCATCCCCATTAGTTTGTGGGGGAGAAAGGAAATGAAAATGGATGGTTTCAAACAGGGAGGTTTCTGATGCAGTATAATTACCCAACACAAGCAGCTTGTAAATCCTAGCAGTGTCAGGCCGACAATTACTCTTACACGTTCAGCAGGGCTGTTTTCAAAACGAATAATTAGCAGGAATAACTCACAGATGGGTGAATGGCTTCTCTGAAAGTTCAGCACAGCTTGCAGAAGAAGAAACCATGTTTGCTACCAACTGCTGGGTTACTGCATCCTGCAGTCAAGAAGCACCCATCCACCTCAGTGCCAGGTAGGGCAGGGATGCTGGTAACTCGACGAGACAAATATGGTCAATAGATTCTTACCAAATGCTCTGATGATGTAATTTTAAAAATATGCCATTTACACATGGGCATTCTTAGTAGGATACTTCTCTACAAGAAGATATATGTTTGTCAAGCATTAAATAATAGGCAATAGCAGGAATCTTAACTCCCTGGACTTCACACATGCCTCATTTAGAAGCAAGCATCCCCTCTAACCCATCTGTCTCCAAAGAGCTTGTTTTGCCCTTTTCCTTTCCAGATAAGCTACATGCCCTCCTAGCATTTCTTACTGGCCATGTGTTGCAACTGCAGGTATCAAAAACGGATTACAAACACACTGTCTAGAAGGAAGTATGAAGTACACACAAGAGTGATCATCACAGTGGTACAAGTCACAGACTCAGAACCACCAAGCCCACTGCACTTGAAAGAGGAGGAAGACCCAGGGGGGTGGGGGTGGGGGGCTGTTTGATGACATGTTTTGAATGGCTTCAGCCTGTGAGTTCCTACACTGACAAATCTGGTCCATCAAAAGGAAACAAAAAAGGCAGGACGATCAATTATGCATCTACATTACTGGAGTTCTCCATTATCCCATACATTTCCTAAAATGTGTGTGGGGAAACCTTGCAAAAAATCCATTGGTATACACTATGAAGACAGCTAGGTTCAAAGCATCTTGCAAATCAGTGACTGAAGAATGAATGTGAAACTGCACCATAGCAGCAGATATAAGCTTGATATATATAGTGCCAATTTCTGCTAAAGCTTCAGAAACGAAGTAGCAAGCATCCTAAATTCCTTGCTTTTCCAATTTCATGATTTTGTTGACTACTCAAGCACATGGGGGCAGAGTCAGGTTAAAAAACAATAGCAAATTATACGTGAAATCGAAGCCTGTGTTTCGTGTACTTCTCGGGAAAGCAGCACAGATTTTAAACAGCTTAGTAGAATCTCACTATAACAT
The DNA here is from genome assembly GCA_029215795.1 of Anniella stebbinsi. Lineage (NCBI taxonomy): Eukaryota > Metazoa > Chordata > Lepidosauria > Squamata > Anniellidae > Anniella > Anniella stebbinsi. The sequence continues at coordinate 226,195,796 of JARDYH010000004.1, read as the reverse complement.
TAAATCCAGAGAAAATCCTCACCAACAAGGAGACAAGTTGTTTTGCCGTAGACACCATATCAGTTTCTTTTCTTAGCCTGAGAGAAAAACTTGCCCTGAGAAATTAAACACACAGCATACACAATCCATTCATGCAATTGTGAGGGCAAACCAGAGTTAGTCTCCTCCAGCCAACTGTCAGGCATCATCTCAAAGACAATCAAACCTACTTAGTCTATACTTTGGCCAAATATTACAGCTATATATCTGACTTTGGTGGGAACCAGGCCTGATATTATGCCTGTGTCACTGATGATTTAGTCTAGAATTTTTTTCTGGACTAAATTTCTCTCTCTCTCAACACACACACAGCAATATTGATGTCCTGTGTCTTCTTAAAAGCCTCCTCCTAAGAGAGTAAGAATTTATCCATGGTTTCAGTTTAATATAGTATATTTTATATGACTTTCACCAGGATAATAATAGTGGCTAAGCTAAACACACTCAAGAGAGTGCTGGTATCAGTAGTCCAGATCAGCAAGCACAGAAGGGGTAAGAAAAATACAGACAAGGTTAATATTTCAAGAACAAGCTTTGGAGATGCAAACCCAGAGAATTGGCTTTCAAATTGTGTTCCAGGGAATCCAAGATGTCATGGATCTGCCACAAAAGGATGATGGCGTAGACCTTAATCTGCTCAAAAGGATTACTGAAGAATGTGACTATTTCTACCCCCCACACACACACACAAAAAAAAAAAAAAACCCAAAAGCTGTCTTGTCTTGGAGCTGCAAGCCACAAGCAATTAAGCAGATTGCATAAAGGGCAACTAAATTAAACGAATAAAGTAACTGCTACCAGCAGAGAAGATGCAAAGTGAGTTCACAATGAATGTTAGATAATGCTAAATTATAGCTCATCACTAAAGATGAGTGACGGAAAGACAAAGTGAATTTAAAGTTTTTGCTTATCGATTAATGAGCAAAACAATATTGTGAAAAGTATAAACATTAAAAAGCCTGATATCTAGATGCCCAGGAAAACACACGCACCGAGGTTTAATTAGTAAACTTTAAGAAATCGCTTCGTCAAAGGCATACATCAAAATTAATTGTATGCAATATGAGAGGTGTATGTTTAAGCTTTCGTATACATGTTTTGATCATGAAGGATTCTTTTAGAAGTCAAGAATGTGAACCTAGATTTATGAAACAGCAATTAGTATTGACACATTGGCAGTGAAATAATATTTATACAGTTTCTAAAATATTATTGTCCTGATTCAAGGGTCAGATAGCTTCTTTGATATTAAAGTGATACTGGGCTCAGCAATGCTCTCTCTTGTAACAATGAGAAATGCTGAGAAAATACAACTTTAGTTTTAAATACTTTATTTGTGTTTTGATTGGAAATTTACATTTGTATCAATACAAGGAAGAAATGGATAGATTCCCATAATATAATTACTGTTAGTAGTAGACCCGGATTGCATCCCACCAAACAATCCTAGTTGTACAGGTTGTTTAGAAGTGTTTTTTATCTGCTATAGGAAGTTAACAGGCAGCCAAAGGCTCCCAGTGTACTGAACTATAAGCAGATAGCTCAAAATAAAACAATAACATAGGATTCCTCAAAGGTTTAATAAGATTTCTTTAATGGGAAGAGCAGCAATCGTGGTTAAATTTCCGTAAAAGGATGTTTGCCCACCTACCTGTTATCTCTTTCAGTCACAGAAGAACATTGAGTTCATTCTAAGATGCAGTCCCAGTTCACACAGAACAACAGTGAAGTCTTAAAAGCCATCCCGGTCCAATATCCTGCATGAGTATGTGACCCATAAGATTTTCAAGAATCCCTTGCAAAGCACAGGAGTTTACCACAGACATGTCAGTGAAGATAAATTTGAAAGCCACTGCCCTAAAGAAAACACCACATTAAAACTCACCATGTTATTATACATTTTCTTAATCCTCATTAAAAAGTGCAACTTTTTTTTAAAAAAAACCCTCACCATATTTATGCAGCAACCTAACAGTCCAAGGCCAAATTTCATTTAATCAGGCACTTAAAACTACTTAAAGTCAAGCACCTAAATAATGGGTTAGAAATTATTATAGTCAGGGCTGCTCATTTTCTGCAAGTGCAGAATATGCTAATGAACACAGAACCCCACACTCCAACCATCTCATTTTAAATCTTTTTGTCAATACACAGGCAAGAAGAAAACAAGGCACAGGTGGGGATTGTACTGTGGCACAAATACAAATGTTGGAAGGGAGAAGAAAAAAATTCCAAGAGCCTGAGTTGCACATACATGTTCATATCAATGTTTCTTATCCTACATTGAACCAGAGCCTCATACTCACAAACCCAAGAGTTACCTCTCAGATTATAGCTGCCTGAAAACACAGATTCACTCCAATTGCACAGCCTAGCTGAAAAAGTACACTTAGTGGTCAGGAACTTTGAACCTGCATAGCTGCACTCATACTGCACACAGTAGGATACAGTACCACCTGATGCCAAGGAAGTGTTCTTAATCCCAGGAATCTAAGATTTTAAAGAAAGGGCGCATCATGTTAGCCCATGTAGGTATGAAAGAAAAGCATGAAAAGTGAGGCTAGGGATTATTAGGAAAGGGACTGAAAATAAAACTGCTCAACTAAAAAAAAGGGGAAAAAACCTCCCAATATCATAATGTTTTTATACAAACCAACGATGTGGTCTTTAAAAGGATGCTGTAGAGTTAGAAAACATACAGAAGAGGGTAACCAAAATGATCAGGGGGTTGCACTAACATCCCCCCCAAAAAACCTCCCCTCATAATATTTTGTGGTATTTAGTTCAGAAAAGAGTGAAGAGGGGACATTAGAAGGTTTTTAAATTATGCATGGTGTAGTATTCAATGAGCTGCAACTGCTAATGTAAAGTACCTTGCACTAATGTAAACCACTCCAGTGCAATGCCAATGGTGTTAGCTGGTGTACCAATACTGTTCAGAGTGTGAGGAAAATGGATAGAGACATTTTTCTCCCTCTCACAGTACTAGAACACAGCATCATATAAAGAAGCTGAATGGTGGGGAAATTCAGGACAGACAAAAGGAAGTACTTCTTCACTCAGCACATAGTTAAACTATGGAATTCGCTACCACAAGATGTGATGACAGCCACCAACGTTGATGGCTTTAAAAGGGATTAGATGATCCATGGAGGATAGGGCCATTAATGGTTATTAGTCATGACAATAATATGCACCCTCCAGGTTCAGCAGCAGTGTACCTCTGAATACCAGCTGCTCTGAAACAACAGCCTTCATGTTCTACTTGGGAGCTTCCCAGAGGCATCTTCCTGGCCACTGTGGAGGAAAAGGATGCAGAACTGGATGGACCGCTGCTGTGATCCAGCAGGGCTCTTATGTTATGTGGAGCAACAGGCACAGATCAGCTGGGATGAGGAGAAAAAAATACTGTTCCAGTGCTGCTATTAGCAGCACTGGGACAGTGACCACGGTCAGGGGAAAACAGGCTCTGGACTCTCCGCCTCAAGTAATCCTGACTGGGTAAAATCCAACATGTCCTATGCAAATTAGACCCAATGAAATGAATGGGGCTCATATTAACCATGACTAACACAAGTCCCATTAATTTCCATGAGTCTACTCTAAGTAGGACTTATGTTGGATTTTACCCCATGTTTTCCTACCGCTAGCAGCAATAGGAAAACACCTGATCTCAGAGGGGATAGTTTTGTTGTGGAAGAGGCTTTAAGCTCCCCAATCCCCAGTGATCCCATCTCAGCAGGCAGGAAGAGGAGGTGTAAACCTCTCTATCCCTGCCCACTGAGATGCGGGAAGATTGTATATGTGCGTGTATGTATCCATATGTGTGCAGCTCCCGACCCATCACCCAATGCCCCATATGGCCTTCTGGGCCAAAAGGTTGCCCACCCCTATTTTACATTTAAATAGCCTCCTTTACCTCCATGTATCTGGTAAGGGAGAGAGAGAATGAAGCAAGATGCCACCCATCCAATTATGTTTTTTATTTCATGGAATATTGAATCACACTCCAACAATAGGCTGTCAATTGACTGGTGTGTTGACCCTAATTTCTGATCACTCCTAAAGCCACACACTAGCTCTTGACAAATCAGGTTAGGATAATGGGGTGAATTGGGGACCAGTCATCCCCCACAAATGCAGTGTGGATCAATAAGGACTCTCTGGTAGGTTACTGGTAAGAGAATGTGCCAATCCCTCTCTCAATTTTTTCATACACAAACACATACTTATCTCAGTTTGAGAGCCACTGACAGAATTTCTCCTGTTCAGTCTTTGCATGGTAGCATTCAAGCCGCCACCACACTGTTAATATCTAACCTCATCACTTAACAGTGCTTCTGCTCAGAACTTAACTTCCACACTGAAAAATAAAAAGTGATGCCTTTTACTTATTTCCAAAATAGGTGGTATGCAACACCTCATTCCCATTTTATAGGTGAAACGCAAGATATTTTACAAAATCCAGAGTCTGCATAATAGCTACTTGCAAAACTATTTTTAACAAGTTTTGCAAGTTTGCAACTCCATTAAGTATCAAAGTAAATAAGCCATCAAGAGAGCCCACTGGATTCTTCATGTTGCAGTGACCTACTTATCTTCTCAGGCCTTTGTGGAAAAATTTCGGGAGTTTCAGTATTGGGCTGGGAGGAGCTATTTTATATTGCCCTTTGATTGACCGATAAACACTGAATCAACATGTTAAAACGTTGCCCTCTGCTATTAGATGGGTGAGTTTCCTTTTGGGAAACAGAGATATGTGTGTTACAATCTTTTAAAAATAAAATGAATGCAGCATAACTGCTGGTAGCCACTGCACACTCTTTGTAACAGCAGACACCACCCCTTTTGGGGGGATATCCCAGAGCTCCCTGCTGGCTGTATAAACTTTGATGTTTTCCCTCTTTTTCAAAAACTCTACCTTCTCTACACACACCCTTTTCCAAGAGACTTTCCCCGCTGAGATTCTCCTCTCAAATGAAACACACAGGAATTCTACAACGAAGTCTTTCAAGTTTAGAGGACAGATATACCTAACAAGCGAGTCTCTTTTTGGGCTTCTATCCTAAGTATGGACTAGGAAGCAAGTCCCACTGAACACAGCAAAATGGACTCATTTCCAAGGGCCCAGTTCTAAGGGCCAAACTAAACATTACAAGAGAGGACAAACAATTGCATTTGGAGAAAGCTACCCACTTATTTAGAACAGCAAAGGGAGGGGGAAGTCTATTAAACTTTTCCTGATCTATAGCCCCACAAACTATAGAGGGAATATAGTTTGGGGAGGAGGGAATAAGACCATGGGGTAAACATAATCCTCGACTGGAAAAATCAAAGGATGGGAACGGTTATTTACCCATTCCTTCCCTGCCCTAAACAAAATTGGCAGTCCTTCTCAACTACATTTCTTTATTTTTAAACACATGCACACACACGTCCACCCTGTACATGTTAGCCTAGGCTTCTCCCTGATATTTAGTTTTCTATGTGCAAGGAATATTTCATATGAACTGCCATTCCATCATGTGAGCCACCCCTGGAGTCAGAAGTGCTATAGCCTAGGGTACAGGTTGATCACATCAGTGAGAACTCAGATCAGAGTAAACATGTATAAGATCAGGCTGTGGAATACACTCAAAATCACAGTTCAGGTTTCTTTCTGTTCTCACAGGGGGTTATGAATACCTGACAATAAACACTCCTGAAAAAACCATCAGTCATATTCCTCTGCCCTAGTCCCCAAATTTTCATACAAAGCAGCGTTATACATACAGTTCATAATGAAAAGCACCACACTCACTTGACGAACAGATTAGGGACACCAGGTTGGCTGAGGAAGAAAGAGTTGGAAGTAGAATTATTTTAAAACCTCTCTACAATGTCCAAACATTTAACAATTATTATTATTATTATCTCTTTTTACACCTGTTTAGGGTGTATAATGATGAACATGGGCACACATCTACTATAAAAGATTGCATATTCTGAAGGAGCCTTACAATGCTCATAAGAACTGCTCCTCGCAGGGACTAGTCAGTTTCATAATGATTCACTGAGTTATTAAATAGTCTCAGGACTGAACACCAGTCCCAAAAAGAGATTTTACACTGGATTAATGCTCATGTGACCTGCACCATAATTTGCCTCATAATGAACCCATTTATAGAATGCTCCCACATTTGAAAACAAAGGAAGAGAAGCAAGAGCTCTCCACGTCACCCACCAACCAACAGCAATACCCCACAGGGCATTTAACTGAAGGGAGGATCCTACATTTGTAAAATACAGACAGTAAATGATCATTAAGCATCAGCAAAATGGAGAAAAGACCACACCTGGATGTACTTCCACCCTGTATTTAAATACAGACTCCAGTCAGAAGAAAAAAGAGCAAGATTGCCTTTTGATATGGCCTGCACACAAATCAAGGCATCCTTTTTCCAATGTGGAGAGAAAGCCTTTAATGATGGGAGAATACAAAGATCATATCCTCACTCCACATCCATTTAATCTGCATACAGAAGCTACTCTCTTTACATCCTTGTAACTATCTAATTTACCAACATGTCTTAGAATACACATTAGGTGGTTTCATAATACAAATAAAACTCACAAACAAATTTACCAAATGCATTTAAGGTACTGGGATTTTTTATGCATATGTGCAGTGATTACACCACCCTGACATCAAATATGATGAAGGGAGGTATAAAAATGTTTTACAAACCATTTGCAAACACTAACAAAGTTCCAATTCAGAAATTACATTTTGCTTGCCTATGGAGAAAATTAGGACTGGCTTACAAACAAGTTTGCATAATTTGGAGACATAAGGCAAACCATGAACCCCAGAATTCCAGACTGGCCAAATTCAAAGCATAGAGAGAGAGGTAAAGCATGCATATACAAAAGGGAGAGAGGGATGGAGGGAGAGAGAGAGAGAAAGAGAAAAACCTCTAAAAGGCCATATCACCACTGGAATAGAAGATTCATGTCCCCAAGTCTGGCCAAAATAGTAACTGGCAAATATGACACAGCTACACAAAAATGGAAGTTTTCACCAAGTATAAAACTATTAATGGCTAACAGTATTCCTAGTCTCGGGTCATAAGACATATAGTTTCAGCAGCTTGGCTCGCATATTGAATGAAAAACGTGAGTTGTTCGATGTGCCAAGTACACATTTCCTAAGCAGACTGACCAGGATCAGAGCAGGAACTAAAATGAACATGGCTGCTCTTTTTTCCAGCTGCAACACCCACTGGAAGTTGGATGCTATCTCTACCATGAAATACAGATGTATGCTGATTTAACTTTTAAATCCGTTCATCATTATTAGACGGCCAGAATAGTGGTTGTTATCCATGTTCTGCAATTTAAGACAACTTATTTTTACTAGCCAATTTCAACTACCTCCCCTCTAGAAAGACTGACGGGAAGTTTTTCTCTACACTAGCAAAAAACTGCCATTGCATCTGCTGCATTGTTTTGTAGCACTAAGCATGGCAGGTTCTAGTGATCCATATATGCTGTCTGCTCTCTTCCCATTATGCCTCTCTCTTCTAGAAATCCTCTGACAAAAATAGAAAATTTGAACATTTTCACAGTATCTGGTACACTCCCTGCAAACTTTTCACAAGCTAGCGGGAGACAGAGAGAGAAAGAGAAAGAGAGGAAAACCTAAACACACAAATGTAAGCATTGGGAAAACACTGCATGCAGCATCGAATTCAGTTCTGGAGGCCCTAGCAGGGCCAAACCTTCTCAATTTGCAACAACAAATCAGCACTTCTATAGAACAAAAAAGTATGGAATATCAATGAAAACAGAACACATTAAAACACAATTCCTTTCACATTGCTCTTCCCAGATTTTAATGTCATTCTATTTTTAGCATGAGAAAGAGAGAAAAGAGTCACTCCCTTCCTGTCACTTTTTCCATCCCTGGATGACACCTCAAAACATCCCCCCCCCAAAAAAAGGTCAATCACATCTGAACTGGACTTTTCTCCCTCCTAGCCAAACTTAAGTTGGAAGAAGTGCAGTCTTCTTTATTAAAGTTTGGAAGAAATAGTAGATAGGAGCACATGAACACATGTGTATGTGCAGATGGACACATCTGTGTACAGAGCCAGAATGATAGCTTATAAATATCAGATACCTTCAAAGGAAATGTGTCCTTCAAAAGACATTATTTACGTAGACTTCCAAAAGGCTTTTGTTAAAGTCCCTCACCAAAGAGTCCTGAGAAAACTTAGCAGTCATGAACAGGAAGAGAGGTTCTCTTAACAGTAGTAACTGGCTAATGAAGAGAAAGCAGAGAGTAGGAAGAAATTGCAAGTTCTCCTATTTAGAGGAATGTAAACAGTGGGATCCCACAGGGATCTGTATTGGGACCAATGCTTTTCAACTTATTCATAAATGATCTGGAAACAAGAGTGAGTGGTGAGGTGGCCAAGTTCACTGATGATCCCAAATTATTTAGGGTGGTTAAAACAAAAGGGACGGCAAAGAGTTTATTTATTTTATTTATTTATTTCATTTCTAACCCACCTCTCCATCTAGATCGAGGCGGGGAACAACACCAAATATAAATATAAAAACAATAAAATAGATAAACCATTAAAACAGATAAAAACAAATACATTATTAAAAACATCTTAAAATTAAACTGGATAGGCCTGCCGGAAGAGAGCAGTCTTCACGGCTTTCTTAAATTCCAGAAGACTGTTAATTTGTCGAATCTCCTCCGGCAGGCCATTCCACAGCCTGGGAGCGGCAGAAGAGAAGGTCCTCTGGGTAACACTCGTCAGCCTAGTTCTGGCTGACTGGAGTAAATTCTTCCCAGAGGACCTGAGTGTGTGGGGCGGATTATACAGGAGAAGGCGATCCCGCAGGTAACCTGGACCCAAACCATGTAGGGCTTTAAAGGTAATAACCAACACTTTATACATCGCCCGGAAACTAATGGGCAGCCAGTGGAGTGATTTTAAGATTGGTGTTATGTGGTCACCCCTAGGTGTACCGGTGACCAACCTGGCTGCCATATTTTGAACTTATTGAAGTTTCCGGACTAGGCACAAAGGTAGCCCTATGTACAGCGCATTGCAGAAGTCGAGCCTCAAAGTTACCAGTGAGTGCACTACCATCTTTAGGTCTTCCAACTCTAGGAAGGGGCGCAGCTGGCGTATCAGCCGAAGCTGATAGTAGGCACTCCTGGCCGTCGCATCTATCTGGGCTGTCATCTGGAGCGACGGATCCAGGAGTACCCCCAAGCTGCGAACACAGTCTTTCAGGGGGGGTGTAACCCCATCCAGAACTGGTTGACACACCTCCAAACCCAGGTTGTGGCCTTTGACAGCAAGCACCTCCGTCTTGTCTGGATTCAGCTTCAGTTTGTTATTCCTCATCCAGCCCATTACCGCCTCCAAACATTCATTCAGAGGAGACACACTATCCTTAGCTGACGATGTTGTCGAAGGCACAGAGAAATATATTTGGGTGTCATCAGCGTACTGATAGTAACTCCTTTACTTGGAAAGGTTACTACATCTGTTACTGTTTAGCTTAGAAAAAAAAGGTGAGTAAGGGGAAACATGATAGAGGTGTACAAAATTATGCGTGGTGTGGAGAAAGTGGATTGGGAGACATTTTTCTTCCTCTCTCATGCGAATACAACCCAAAAGGGTCATCCTATGAAGCTGATTGGTGAGAAATTCAGGACAGATAAAAGGAAGCCCTTCTTCACACAGCACACACATTTAAACTACGGAAGTCACTACCACAAGATGTAGCGATGGCCACCAGTTTTGATGGCTTTAAAAGGGGATTAGATGAATTCCTGGAGGAGAAGGCTATCAATGGCTACTAGTCCTGATGGCTACATGCTACCTGTAATATCAGAGGCAGTATGCCTGTGTACACCAGTTACTGGGAAACAAGAGCAGGTATATTCATGTCCTGCTTGTGGGTTTCCCATGAGCAGTTGATTGACAACTGTGAAAACAGGATGCTGGATTAGATAGAACCTTGGTCTGAACCAGCACCATATTTCTTATGTTTTTATGAGATCTAAAAACCTCTCCAAGAACAACAACAAACACTTTATTTTGTATATAAATTGACAAGAGAGTGAACTCAAGACAAAGTGATGTTCTAAGAAGGGGGAGGGGGAACAGCTGGGATGCACAACAGAATTAAGAGCTGATTGTACCAAAAAGCAGTGGCGAACATGCAGCCACACCAAGCAGAATCTAGTCTATTCATGTGATCAACAAGATTCCCAATCACACTCTCTCATGCTACTTCTTCCTTGGCCCCCTCCCATTAGGTTGCAAAATTTGGAGTTCTCACTATGCAGAGAATCCAGAGATGTAAAACTCAGATTCTAAATGTTCCATTCCTGGGCAAGGTCCTGGAGCGGGTGGTTGCGAGCCAGCTCCAGGCACTCTTGGATGAGACTGATTATCTGGATCCATTTCAGTCGGGTTTCAGGCCTGGTTTTGGTACGGAAACAGCCTTGGTCGCCCTGTATGATGACCTATGTCGGGAGAAAGACAGGGGGAGTGTGACTCTGTTGATTCTCCTTGATCTCTCAGCGGCTTTCGATACCATCGACCATGGTATCCTTCTGGGACGACTGGCTGAGTTGGGAGTGGGAGGCACTGCATTGCAGTGGTTCCGCTCCTACTTGGTGGGTCGGCTCCAGAAGGTGGTGCTTGGGGAACATTGCTCGGCCCAGTATGGGGTTCCGCAGGGGTCAGTTTTGTCCCCCATGTTGTTCAATATCTACATGAAACCGTTGAGTGCAGTCATCCGGAGTTTTGGAGTACGTTGTCATCAGTACGCTGATGACACGCAGCTCTATTTCTCCTTTTCATCTTCATCAGGTGAGGCTGTGGATGTGCTGAACCAGTGCCTGGCTGCGACAATGGACTGGATGAGGGCTAATAAACTGAAACTCAATCCAGACAAGACTGAGACGCTGTTAGTGGGTGGTTCCGCTGACCGTAAGGAGGGTGTTCAACCTTTTCTGGATGGGGTTGCACTCCCCTTGAAGGAGCGGGTTCGTAGCTTGGGGGTTCTCCTAGAACCATCTCTGTCACTTGAGGCGCAGGTGGCCTCAGTGGCACGGAGTGCCTTCTACCAACTTCGGTTGGTGGCCCAGCTACGTCCCTATCTGGACAGGGATAACCTGGCTTCAGTTGTCCATGCTCTGGTAACCTCCAAGTTAGATTACTGCAATGCACTCTACGTGGGGCTGCCTTTGAAGGTGGTTCAGAAGCTGCAGCTTGTGCAAAATGCAGCGGCCAGATTGATAACTGGAACCAGTAGGTTCGAACATATAAGACCTACTCTGGCCCGCTTGCATTGGCTGCCTGTATGTTTCCGAGCCCGGTTCAAGGTGCTGGTTTTAACCTATAAAGCCTTACACGGCTTGGGACCACAATACCTGATGGAACGCCTTTCCCGACATGAACCTACCCGAACACTACGTTCAACATCTAAGGCCCTCCTCCGAGTGCCTCCTCCGAGGGAAGCTCGGAGGTCGGCAACAAGAGAGAGGGCCTTCTCTGTGGTGGCTCCCCAATTGTGGAACGATCTCCCCGACGAGGCCTGCCTGGAGCCAACATTGTTATCTTTTCGGCGCCAGGTCAAGACTTTCCTCTTCTCTCAGGCATTTGGCAATATCTGAGGAGCCTGGGTTTGTTTTGTTTTTGTAGTATTTTGAAGTGTTGAAGTGGTTTTTAAATATACAGATTGTGTGTATGTTGTATGTTTTTGCTGTTTTAATTTTTGTATATTGTTTTTAATTGTTTTTAATCCTATGTAAACCGCCCAGAGAGCTTCGGCTATGGGGCGGTATACAAATGTAATAAATAAATAAATAAATAAAGCATATTTTTGTTTCTATTGTGAACTATGGATTTTCTTTTCATACCTCTGTATAGATCATAAAATGACAGGATCTTGCCTGGGATTTCTAGGGATCCCCTGCAAACTAATATAATGCGAGGAAGACAACAGGAAGCTTTCACTCAGATTTCCACAAGCAAGGCCACTATTTCCTTTATGAAGTTTAGTTACCGAGAACATGATCTTCTCTACTGAGTTTCACTGTCTAAGCATGTAATCCTATGCATATTTTAGACAGAAAAAAGTCCTACAATTCCAGCATTTGCCAGACAGGACTTTTTGTCTGTCTAAACATGCATAGGATTGCACCCTAAGTGTAGGTTTGGATGGATAATATATGAGAGGCTATTTCAGCTGCTTTTGAAGTGGCAGGATATTGGGAAGCCTGAGAAGCAGTTGGCCCAGTAAACTTATATAAACCATTCTGGATCAATTAGGAACAAGTTAGTTTTCTAACAAAAGCTCACCTATGGTGTGAGAGAGTTACCATTGGTTGACTAAGCAGAGAAACTTTTATAAAAAGGGGAACGTGGTATTTGGTCAGCCAAGCTAATACTTTTTTTTGTCAACCTATGTTCAAAGATACACAAACACTATTTAACACATATGTATATGAAACCTCTGAGAGATGTTGCCCAATGTTTTGGAGTTTGGTGCCATCAATATGCTGATGATGCTCAACTCCCATCTCTCCTTTCCATATAAATCCAAAGAAACTGTTCAAGTGCTAAATCAGCGATCTTAGTAACGGCCCCGGAAGAGAGCAAGCACAAGGAAGTCAAACGTAATCCAAATAAGACATAGCTGTTTTTGGCCAGTCAAAAGGCAGATCAGAGAACAGGGCTTAAACCTGTGCTGCTGTGGTTACACTTACCTTGAAGACTCAGGTTCACAGCTTGGGTGTACATCTTCAGCCCAGGCTTTGGTGGTGGCCAGGAGTGCATTTGCTGGTACTTTTGAATTCCCCCCACCCCAAAAAATACAATGAAGACATGAACATGGGTGAAGGAATGCTGAATCTAGCTACGCCGTGAACGAACACAACCTAGAGACAGAGACTAAGGTTGCATCTGTTTCTATATGCAAAATAATTTAAGTGAGAGCATGGCAGGGTAGACTTGCATAGTACCAAGCCTCTACATTTTTTCTCTAGGTTATCTGCTTATATGAAGTACTAAAACTTCAGTTCTTCAAAACATATTAAGTGTGCAAAACCTTTAGCATTTTAAACTGCAGTTTTGGCACCCTTCCTCTTACACTTAGAACAGTTCCACATTTTTTTAATGTAGCAGTACCCACTCAAAAATAATATTTTTAAAAAAATATTGTTTCAAAAATATCCTGCTGAATGTTTTAGCCACTTTATTAGGAATCAGAAACTGGAAGCTCTCAGTCAAATTCCTCTATGCTTATACCAACCCAGAGGCAAGAAGAGTGCAGAGAGAGAGAGAGAGAGAGAGAGAGAGAGAGAAAGAGAGAAGTGTGTTCACAAGGTTAACCAATAGACTAGAAACAGGACCTTGGCTTATTACTCTCTATTCTACACTCATGTGACCTTCCAATACAACTAGCTGGGGCACCAGACTATACAGAAAAGCAAGAAGCTAGCTTCAATCGGCACCTACAGAGCATTCTCTCTCTCTCTCTCTCTCTCTCTCTCTCTCTCCGCTGTTTCAATTTAATTTGCTGAAGTATTGAAATATTACAAGTCATAAATCCTATGTAAGCTCCTATTTTAGGCACTATATGTAACAATCAAACACAAAAGATACAACTTGCCTTTTGCAAATTATGTAATTCTTAGATGGAATAACATTAAGGTAATAAAATGGCAAGAAGGCCAAGTGGTAGCTCATTCCTAGACATACATTTTATAAACTCAAATATATGCATGTGTGCAACACTGTACTTCAGATACACATTTTAATGCCATTGCAGAATTGCCTCCAGCATCATTGAAGGAAGAGAAAGTAACAGGATAGGACTCACAAGAAAAAGCTTTTCTAAAGCAAGTTGTCTAGCCTCTTTTTTCATAATGGGTAAGACTAGGCTGTAAGAACACTGGAAATTCAATTTCTAAGCCCTCCTGCCTCTATGTCCTGTGACAGTTAATTATGGTTCCAACAATAAATCTAGCAAGGAAATGCAAGTGCTGCCATGCAAAGTCAAGACAGATGGAAAGCAAGTACACAATGAGAATAGACAGAGTATATTTGACAAGCCCCATTTTTAATATGCATTATAGGAAACCTTACTGAGGTACATGCCAATACAAGGGGATGTATTCCATTTAAAAGCACAGAAAACCAGATTGTCCTCCCTCTCTCCAGCGCTATTGCTTTCCATCTGCTCAAGAATTATAACTTCTGATCAGACACATGGTTCTCTCTACCATGACAAAAGGATGGAAGGCCAACCCACCCACTCCCATGTTAAGGACTTTTTTGACAGATACAGCCTGCCACAAATGCTCAATGGGAATAAAGACTTAAAGCCTAGACCTTTAATAAGCTACTGTGGATACTCCACACTGGTTGCTTAAAAGAACTTGCTTATAAAAGCCACCTATCTGGTCACCAGTGGTAAATTAAGAGGTGCCTTCAGGTGAAGTTGGCTCTTTTTCCTGTCAATCAGTGTGTCATTAGCACCTTAGACATTTGTAAAAATATTGAGATAGTAACTTTGGTACATTTATTGTAAAGCACCTATAAATCAAGCATTAATTAGACTCTATACAAACTGTCAATGGCTACACAGAGAGAAGGGTTGCAAGTATTGATCTCCTTGTCACATTCTGACAAATTTTGGATAAGCACTCAAGAGCTTTTCACTGGAACTACAGAGCCACCTCCCCTCTCATTCATTCAAGCAGAGAGCTTTCCCAAGTTCCACAATCCTGATGGATCATGCATTAGGTTTAGCGTTACAATCAGAAGAGTGAAAACAGAATACTTCTGAAAAGGACCGAACGTTTAATGGCTTTTGAGTTATGAGGTTAAAAAAAAAATGAGACAGTTTGTATGTCACCACCTTGGGTCTGCAATTTGTCTCCGATGCCTAGATCTTTTCTGAAGCATCACCTCTGGAGACTAAGCCGGATTTCACCACACTGTGAAATGCAACCTGCCCCAACAAATACGTTGCAAAGATTGGAGGTGAGAAGAAGCTGCATTTTCTTAATCTGTCCCTGAGTTCATACCATAAATATTGCCTTTAAGGAATTAAGATGAGGCCAGGAAGGCAAATATCTTCATATCCACTAAGTGGAAACATTCCTCAGTGGAAAAAAGATGGTTGTGTCCAAAATGCATTATTAGAACATTTTACCCTCTTCCGCATAAATGAGCATATTTATTTCCAACTGCTTTTGCTCACTTACTCCTGGAGACCCAAACCTGTTAATATCACTATCTGAGAAGAGACAGAGAGCATATCATCAAAAATATGTACATTTTGCAAACCACGGTTCAGTTTCTTGTCTCCTGCACTTCACCCCAGTTCTCTTTTAAATAAGAAAAAATGATGGCCTCAGTATTTTAAGCATAATTGTAAACCCAGAAGGAATTGCCATAAAACATGCTCATGTGCCAGATTGCCACTGACAAATATAATCAGTAATCCAGGCTTGCAAGGCCACATATATTTTTATTAGACCGCCTATCCATACTCACTAAAATTAATCATGTGTTAGAAATCAGCAGGCCTTGATGAAAAATGAGGCAATTCTCTTCCAATTTACAAAAGCTTCTGCATTTGGTCATCTGTAGGCATTTCTTGTTTGCTACTGGTTAGCAGACAAATGACAATTTGGAAGCCTGCAATAAACAATAATCAATATTGGTTTAAGAGATAATTGTGCCTTAAACTAACCATGTTAGCCCATGCCTCTCTGATTCATATGCCACAATATTCCCTGTCTGCACTTCATACAGTTACAATCTAATAGTGACTTGCAACTTGACAGTCCCCTTACACTATAATGTACTCAGCATAAACCCCTATCCTCATTCACCCTAGCAAGCCACCATATAATGTGCAAGGAGAATGTGTCTCAATCCAAAGGGCACCCTTCACTTCAGCAAGGAGTGCTAAGTACTCCATAGGAATGACCATCACAATCCAAGACACACATGGGAAATGCTTCCCCTACCCCAGAAGAGTCAGCTTCAGCTCACGCAACAGTTCATCTTCCACCCTGTATGTCTCCAAGTGGAACAGTTAAGAGGCAACACTCATTCCTTGAGTGATGCGTAGCAGGAAGAATGAGAACCCTACGTTTTTATCACTCACCCAAACCCACTTTCCTACCACCAACATGTTGACAACATGAAGCTTCATGACTTGACTTTAGCATCCTCATGAGCCCCAGACTTCCTCCCTACGTTGGAGGTGCAGGAATCATTTTCACACTTGCACAGCAATTCCCACTGCCTTCTCAACTCCAAGAATGAAACAAAGGTTGGGGGTTGTTTGGCTGCTGCACTGCCAAGGCACCCAAAGTGTCTCAACTCCACGGAACCAAACCAGCAAGAACACATCCCATCCCATCCCATCCCCCTTTGGTGCTACAGAGGAAGAAAAAAATAGGAGGGGTTTCCTAACCTGCAGAGCAGCCAAACTACCAAGGGGAGGGCCACAGTCTTGGCAACCACAATTTTTGACATGTATACCAGCTAAACCTGGTGGATCTCTGCACAGAGAGACTTAAAATTATTTCCAATTTTGAATCCATGGGAGGATTTTAAAAAATTGTAGTTTTTTTAAAAAATGAAGGTTTGGAGAATATTGAAATATACCTGACACTTTATCAAATTTTAACTTACTTTAATAATCTAACAGTGCAATCCTAAACTCATTTACTAGTAAAGGTCTCTGAGGGACTTGCTGTTCAGTAAACAATACATTTTATGTTTTAACTTAGCACATCAAATTGGTATATTTTTACCATTTAGAACTGTAAACACCTTCGTTTTATTCAAACAGTAACTACATAAAATGAAGCTGCAAACTGCTGTACCCTTAAGCACCCGACAACGCAATCCTATATTCCCAGTTAGAAACAAGAGGGGGGATATCCACAGGCTTGAGTGAATCCTGAGGTGTTTTTTTAAAGCCCCTCAACTCCTACACCAATGAAGCCTGTGCATGCTCAATGGCCTGCAGCATGTCAAGTGTCAGTTTGAAGAAAAACAATTCATAAAATGGAGGGGAGAGTGAATTGCCCGGCTGGCCTGCACCCCATATAGTTTATCGTATCCTGGACGATGGCACGGCTAGTTGGTTCCCTGAACAGGCCCATTTCTATTATGGAGTGAAGATACACCAACATTTGTATCACTTTGATACACTTCTATGAGGGAGTGAGGCGACAGCAATAGGTCCCACTTGTGCTCAGTGAACTGGGAGTGAGCTGCACTAAACCCTGGGGTGACTGCCTTCTCAGTAAGCACGTATAAGAGCAGACTGTGGCAGCAACTGTAAAGTTAACTCTCCTGAACCCATATTTTATTCAAATAACACTAAATAGCAGGAGCTAATTCCTACAGCAACTTTATTTCTTTAATCAGTATCTCAACAATCCATGGTTTTCTATTTTGAAATTTCACCTTGTGTTTTATGAACATGAGAATCTGGGAAGTTTGCATCAGTAGGACATTTCTCCATTCTTTCACATTGTTAAGTTTGTTCTTTGACTGTATGTGTATGTTGTTAAACATTTATCAAGTTTATTTCACTTGAAGCCAAATATTGAAAAATAAGAGGCATGTGAGGAGTTTGAAGCTACATTGTGGCATACCACAATGTTTGTTTCGCAGACTCCTAGTTTGGATCTAAACTTGTTGCTTGTTTAGGAATCCAGACAGCAATGCTACTATTTTTCCATCACAGAGTTAGCAGTTTTGAGACAATATAACCGACTGTAACAAGACTTTAAAAACTTTAAGTATTTCACTCATAATTCTGAAAGGAAGCACTATACAGGAAGCCACCTTCTACCAAATCAGATGATGGGTCCCCATCTAGTTTAACATTATTCCATCAGCCTTTCCCGATCTGGTGCCTTCCAGATGTTATGGAGTAAAATTCCCATTAGCTCCAGCTAGCATAGTCAACTATCAGGAATACTGGAAGTTGTAGTCCAAAAAACAGGAGGGCACCAGCTTGGGGAAGACTGGTCCACACTGAATGGCAGCAGCTCTTCGAAGGGGTTCAGACAAGTTTAATCCAATCCTTCCTGGACAACCCAGGGATTGAATTTGGGACCTTTTGCATGCAAAGCATGTGCTCTATCACTGAGTGACAACCCTTCCTCTATTCGAAAACAAATAGATAAAAGCCAAGAGAGGCGGTAAAAATCAACAGTTCAAAGAAGGCTGGAGGAAGGGAGAGGAAAATGGCTAAATAAGGCTATTATTCTCTTTAAATAAAAGAGATCAAACAGCCAAGCTCCATAGAAGAGTCTAGCTTTATTTTAAAGGTATCCAGATCAAAATCTGAGGAGAATGTATGATTGCTGTTTACTGGAGGGTGAGGTGGGCTAAGCAACATCCCCTACATATTTATGATGATCTTTTTGAAAGTTATTCTCTATGGACAGTAGGAGAGCTGTGGGATTTTCCAAACTTTCCCAAACTCTGCAAGAGATGGACAGAACAACAGCTACGATTTTATTTATTTCTTAGATTTCTATCCTGTCTTTTCCTCCAAGGAGCCCAAGGCAGTGTACATGGCCATCTGCCCCTCCCCTGTGAGATAGGTTATGCTGAGCGTTAATGAGGGCGCAATCCTATGGACTGCACCCCTGTTGCTCCCAAGCCCCCAAACTTGGAGGCGTCCAAGATTCCTAAGCCCTGCTAGGCTGAAGCTAGCAGGGCAGGAGCAGCAGCAGGGGAAATCCTCATACCACAGGTAATTTCTAGAGATACCCTTTCACACACATTTCCTAACCTAAGGAAGGACCCCATCAGAGCCTGACTACTTTTGTGGCCACTGCAGATCTTCAGAGGTTGGCTGCACTGCATAGTGGGCAGCGACGACAATGAAATATTATTATTATTTATTACATTTATATACTGCCCCATAGCTGAAGCTCTCTGGGCGGTTTACAAAAATAGGCAGGGAGAAAGCAAACAGATGTGATGGGCAGACAGGGAGGAGGAAGGCAGACCACAGAGGTGGGCAGAGGGGAGGAGGTAGACAAGGTAAGTAGGTGGACGGGCAGCCACACTGGAAGAGAAAGGGAGACATGGGGAGGGGAAGGGCTGCTCTCACGTTGAATTTTTTTGCAAAAGCAGCTCCGACTGAAAAATAGCAAATGCCACAGTACTAGACGCTATGATGATGTACTTACAGACAGGGGGCAAGTCTACCTAAAGGATCACTGAATGTGTTCAATTTAGAATCTGTTTTATTTGGGAAAGAGTCTATAAAGCTTTGAAGGAGAATTGGGCTATATGCTATCTATTCTGCAGCTGTGATGTATTTGTGAG
Organism: Anniella stebbinsi; assembly: GCA_029215795.1. Taxonomy (NCBI): domain Eukaryota; kingdom Metazoa; phylum Chordata; class Lepidosauria; order Squamata; family Anniellidae; genus Anniella; species Anniella stebbinsi. Next base: position 226,176,351 of record JARDYH010000004.1, on the reverse strand, counting down.
GGTACCTATTGGAAGGAGGAAGGTACCATGGAATGTCCATTTTGCAGAATGTCTATGAGCTTGAGAGGAGGACCATCTCCTCCATAAAGAGGGATTATAATTCAGTGGTGGAGCATACATGTTGCTATGCAGGTCCTAGGCCCAAATCCTGGCATTTCCAGTTAAAATGATCAGATAGCAGATGATCTGTCTGCGACCCTGGAAAGCTGCTGCTAACTGGAGTAGACAGTACTGAGCTAGATGGCCAAATACTCAGGATCTGGAGTAACACAGCTTCTGATGTTCCTGTGATGGTGTCAAGGAGATATGGAAGGGCTTGCAGACTTCTAATGCTGGGGTACATGTTTTGATTAACTTTATTAAGCATCGGTGTCATGAAATGAAGGAGGGGTTTGGGGGGAGAGAAGTTTTATTCTAAGAATGGCCTCAAAAGTATTTCAGGGAGGAGGGAAAAGAGAAAAGAAACTCACAGTAAGGGCTACTTTTAAAACTCAGACCATGTTGCCCTCCCCCCCCCCCTCACACCAGAAAAGTGAGAAGTTCTATGCCGATGTGTCAACTCCAGCATTATTGTGGAGAGATGATGACATTGCATGGGGGGGGGGGGGGAGAGAAGAAGCACATGTCTGCACTAAAATTTCTTCTCCATTAAAATCAGGCCTTTAATATAGATCGATATGCACTTATTGATTTAAGCAAATGGAGATCAAGTGAGGAAGAATAACTACTAAAGTAGGTAATGTGGGTAGGATTTGTTTTGTATGATCCACCGTTATTTTGAAACATTCTAAGGGAATGTACTAATCAGTTTCATGCACAGTATTTTTAATATTCCTCAGCTATTTGTGCAGCCTGAATACCTGACACTGTACACCATATATTGAAAACAACAATAAAAAAGCAGACACAGCTGACAACCCAGCTAACTCTACTCAACAGCTACCTTTGATGGAAGAGCCACTTTGAGTCCAAAGCTGCAATTCCCACCCTCCCAGATGTCCAAAACTACAGATGCAATTTTTCCTCCACACCCTTTTCTCGCTTCTCAGTTGACAATTGGGGCTGTGGGGGAGAGAGATTGAGAGAGAGAAGACATGCTAGACAACATCCAACAGAGATCTGGATAAGGCCCATGGACCTCCAGCTCTTCATTCCTACCTGACACACAAAGAATCCTGCATACATTGTAGAGAGAGGGGAAAGAGGGAGAGATAATGGCTTGTTTTGAAAAAATATGGTTTGCAATAAGAGAACAGACACACACTTTTTAAAAAAAATGTATTGAGAAGACTCTTATGGTGTCTTGGGCACCATTTCCTGGTAGAAAGGTGAGGTATAACTTAATTAATTAATTAAAAATAAATCATGCATGGGGGAGAGGAGATTCTATGTGGAATCACTTTTCCTAAATCCCCAACCTCAAAATTAAGTTGGGAGGAGGGAGGCACAAGTTGAGACTTACCACGATCCTGGGGAGCGGGTAAGAAAAAGGTGCCTGGCAATACAGGGCACCCATCCCACCCTCAAATAACAACAACAACAACAACAAATCTGGGGGGGGGGAGAACCCGATTTGGAAAGGGGGTTACAAATAATATGAGCCCAACCCCCACTCCTATAAACGAAATTGGGAGGAAAGTGTAGGATTTTTAAACACACACACACACACACACGAAACTTACTAGCATTGTAAAATATTAGCCTTGAAATAAAAAAAACACCCCCACCCAATTTTTTTTTTTAAAAAACGGAAGGGTGGAGAGGAGAGAGAGGAAAAGCCACTCTTTTAATCCCGTCACCCTACGCAGCCTTCCCTGCGAGTAAGCAACACAACCCTGCGGGACTACTTAGAGCAACCCCCCTCCCCCGAATAAAGACACCTAAAAAAAAAAAAAAAACACCCCTCCCCAATTAAGTTGCCTGGAGGGAGGGGGGCACGAAGCTTGCCGGTCTCCTCCCCTCCCCAGAGGGAATCAACACCAGCCCCCCTAGTTTTGACGGCGGGTGGGGCCAGAGGGGGGAGAGGGAGGGGCCAGAGGGGGGAGAGGGAGGGGCTCCCCCCATTTGAAATGGGGGGGGGAGAAGGAGGAGGAGGCGGAGGAGGGGATGACTCAGACTCACGGTTGCCAAGCGATGGTGGAGGAGGAGGGGGGGGGAGGGAGAGGGAGGGAGGGAGGGGGGCGCTGCGGCCGCCCGCTCTTCTTCCCTCAGAGCCCCGAGGCTGCGGGGCTGCTGCTCCCGTCCCGGCTGCTGCTGCTGCTGCTCCTCCCCTTCCTGAGCGGCGGCCCCCGAGCCTGCCCGCCGCCACCGCGATGCCGCTCCATGCACGGGGACGGGGGACGGGGGAGGGAAGGCGGCGGCGGCGGCGGCGGCGGCGGCGTGACGGCTATCCCAGCCTGAGGTGATTTCCAGGCAGCGAACGAGCCGAGGCTGAACGGGCGGCCTCGGTCACTCCGTCCCCACGGCGGCCTCGCTCGCCTTCGCCTGGCTTCGCCTGGCTTCACCCGCCTTCCCTCCTTCCCTCAGCGGCCGACGCCTCCAGCTTCTTTCCTTTCCCCTCAGACCAGGACCGCGGCGGCGGCGGCGGCGGCGGCGCATGGAAGCCGCGCGCCCATTGGCCCGCTGAGAGGGCGGCGCTGGTTGGCTGCGGCGCACCAGGACGCCCCGCCCACGTGCCCCGGGCTCGCTCCCTCCCTCCCTCCCTGCCTGCGCCTCCTTCCTGGATGGGGTTTGGACGCGCTCCGCCGGGCGGGGGCGGAGGCGGAGGCGGCGGGGGGGGGGGGGCGCGCAGGGCCCTTATTTACGGGCAGCGCGTCGGCCTTGCGTAAGCGCAGCCTGGCTTGCTCGGAAACGAAGCGCCGCTGTCGGTTCCATGCGGGCGGGCGTTCCTACGGGCTTGCTTGGGAGAGTGGCCTCGGCACGCAACGCCACTCCTGGGCTGCCTTCCGAGTCAGCCCGCGTGGGACCCGGCTGCGCTTCCAGGTGGCGGTTGCAGGCAACGCTTTTCCTGGGAGGAAAGGCCCCTTGAACCCGATGGGGCTTTGCTTCTGGGTAGAGACACACGAAAGGGGATGTCGCTTCGTCTTCGGTTACACCTGCTGAAGAAGTGCTTTTCTGCACAAGTAGTAAAAGCCGAGCGGTGCACAGCTGGTCCTATATATGCCCAGGCCAGATGGGAAGCATGTGCCCCCCCCCCTTCCCTAGGCTGACCAAATAAAATCCAGTTCAGGGCTCCTGTAACTTTAACAGTTGTAGAGAAAAGGAGGACTTAAAAGGAGGCTCCATTCCAAATTCTTTCTTTTGCTAAGAGTATTTTAGGGTGACTATATGAAAAGGAGGACTCATGTATCTTTAACAGTTGTATAGAAAAGGGTAGGCTGACCAGATAAAATCCGGGTCAAGGCTCACGTAACTTTAACAGTTGTAGAGAAAAGGGAATTTCAGCCAGTGTCATTTGTATGCAATTAGTCCCTGGTGAAATTCCCTCTTCATCACAACAGTTAAAGGTGCAGGCACTATACTAGAGTGACCATATACAAAGGAAGGCAGGGCCCCTGCAACTTTAACAGTTGTGATGAAGAGGGAATTTCACCAGGAACTAATTGCATACAAATGACGCTGGCTGAAATTCCATTTTCTCTACAACTGTTAAAGTTACAGGAGCCCTGACCTGGATTTTATCTGGTCAGCCTAACCCTACCCCCCTTTCAAACTGCTCATTAAGTGTTTTTTAATCAGTGGCACTGATTCAGTGCTAAATACATATATATGAATTAGAACGGTTTATAAGAAAAAGTAATGGGAAGCGCATTTTTATTCAAGATGTAAGACATCACTTACCAGTCTTCTAGAATTCAAGAGAGCTATAAAGACTGATCTCTTCCCGCAGGCCTACCCAGTCGAATTTTGATTGATATTTTAATGATGTATTAATTTTTATATGCTTTTAATCAGTTTTATGTATTTTATATTGTTTGTATTTGTATTGTTCCCCGCCTCGATCCAGAAGGGAGAGGCGGGTAAGAAATAAATGTATTATTATCACTCCTTTACATTCAGAATTTCACGACGGGCGGATTCTGCGCTGTTTCCGCAAGGCGGGCTCCTCGCTTCTCGATGGGCTGCTTACACTACGGAAGCAGTAGAGTAAGCTAAGGAGGACCTCCTCAAAATTGTGGGCCCCAGGCCAACTTGCCCCACTGGGCCCCCCTCTGCAGGGCCCTGAGTAAAAATATTAAAGCCTTCTCGTCTTTTGCATCTGGTTACCTTCCCTCGCACACACGCCCATAATTTCACATCTGCTCTTGTTAAAACTACAACCCTATACCCACTTACATGGGAGTAAGCCCCATTGAATTCGGAAGGACCCACTTCTGATTAGATCTACATAGGATTGTTCCGCATACCCCAGCCATGCCTCTTTTATATACATGCAGACACAGGTCTGTTTCAGATTACAGGATAATCAACGGGGGAGGAGGGGGGGGGAACAACCATCGGTTGTGTTGCTTATTGTGTCGTGTGGAGGGCAACACACAACGCACACACAACTGATGGTACGCTATTTGGGGCACTTAAACAATGGAGAAAAGCAACAAGCTTGCATGTTGTTTATCCCAAAATCCGTTGTTTAAAGTGCCATGTGGAGGGAACCCCCCCCCTCTCCGTGTACTATTCCGTTTGGGATAATAATAATAATAATAATAATAATAATATTTATTTGTAACCCGCCTCTCCCTCCGGATCGAGGCGGGGAACAGCAACAATATAAACATAAAAATCACAACAGTTAAAAAATTAAAAAAGCAAAAGCAACAAAAAAACCCCTGGCTGCCCACTCTCTGAGCAGCTGTATTGTCAGTAGGGATGGTGGAGGAGGAGGAAGGAAGCATCCCTAGGAAAGGCTGGCTTTTAAAATATGGGGGAACAGGGTAGGAGGTGGGGTTGAGGCCTGAGGGGAAGAAGCAAATGTCATTCAGCGGTAACAGGTGTGAGGAAGCAAGAACCAAAAGTCCTGGGTTGCGTTGAAGGAAAGCCACCTTCATACAGCTTCTGGAGGACTGACGTAGCGAAAGTCAAGGACCCATGTGTTTCGCCCTCAGACTACTAGTGCCTATGGCGACATGGTCTTCACACTAGTCCTTAAGAAATGCTGCACCGAGGCACAAACAGATGTGGCTCGATTGGTCACTAATCATGACCCTGAGCCAATCGCAATATTTCTAGGGCAAATAGTTGAGCGTTCTCTGTGTGTATTTGGGTTAAGGATGGCTACAGGGGACAAGGTAATCCACAGGACAGGAAGTTCGAGGAAGAGACTGAGATGTGGATTTTGCATGTAGCAGGATCAGACTTCTGAAGCTGCCAAGGGTGGGGCACAAGTGTCTGCTACAGGTGGTGGGCAGGAGATAAAGTACAGACTCCGGCAGGCGGGAGGGTTCCACCCCTGTCCTTACTGACAAGCCTCTGAGGTTAGGATTGCAAGCTTTACACAGCCAGATCCCAATAAACATGCTTACTTAGAACATCCCAATGCTTCCTAGTAAGTATGCTTAGGGTGGCAAGCTGTGCAGCTTGATCCTTGTCATGATGGAATGCATGTTTCACAAGCAATTGGGCTCCTTGTCAGTTATTTTGCAAGTGTTTGAACCATGCAGTGCTCAGGTGATAGGGCCATACGTAATGGAACGTGCTACTCTTGGGGAGGTCATGTGAATGGACAGCCTCCAGCGTGCCCTTGCCTTTGAGTTCCCCGCCTGCACCTGGATGCCTGCTATTTGGAGACAGAATTGGGAGCTACGTGGAACTTTGTTCTCCTACAATATATTGATTCCTCAGTGTGCATTTGTGTAATTATGTGTATGTAACATAACGCTAACATTCACACAAACACACACACAAGGAATGGCACCAACATTTATAATACTTTTATACCACTATTAAAATCCCTAAGCAGTTCACAATAAAATACAACGAAACAATATAGAAACAAGATGGGATCTGAGCTAGCGATGACTGAGCAAGAAAGAGATTTTGGGGTTGTTGTGGACAACTCAGTGAAAATGTTAAAAAAAAAAAGGCAAACTCCATTTTAGGCATAATTAGAAAGGGGATTGAAAATAATACAATTCTATGCAATTTGTTGTAAACTGCCCTGAGAGCCTCAACTCTTGGGGATATAAAAATGTAAAGAAATAAATAAATTTACCTGAGAATAAACCTTTCTGGAGTCAATCGAACTTAAGGGTAAATGTATAGAGGATTGTGCTGTAAATATTGTTTCTTTCAACATCTTCTATTCTGCTTATAGTCATCAGGTTCTATACTCCAAGGCCTTGGCAAGAACACATTCTAGCAACGGTAGAGAATCTGCAGACAGCCATAGTTAATGGAGAAACCTGTTGCAAAACCTGTGTGTGAGGAAAAGAGGCAGACAAGACAGGTCAGCAAGAAAGTAGGCAGCCTAACAAAACCAATGGGCCCGTCACATGGCTTCTTTGTCCATCTTACTGGCACGTACCGGCTATAACACATGACTTCCCTTGGCAACTAGAACTTATGTAGTAAGCAGAAGAAGGTGGTTGGTTCCCCATGATCACCTGACTCCCTGTTTCAAGATGGTGCTGCTCAGGCATTATTTTACAGCCGGGGTGGGCAGGAAGTTGATCTCCATTAGTCTTGGACTTTAACTCCCACCATTCCTGACCATTGGGCATGCTGGAAATTGATATGCCAAACATCTGGAGATCTACCTTCTGTTGACCCTGCTGTAGAACATCTGAAACTACATGTCCAATTTGTTGACCTTAGACATCTCAGGGTCAAACTAGATGTGATCCTAATCACATGATTGGGTTTTACATGCTTCCCGCCCCGACTTAAAATGTCCGCATTGGGGGAGGGGGCCCATATGAATTGGGACTATGATAGGGGCAAAGGGTTAAATGCCCACTCCTCCATGCCATGGCACTGCCCTTGATCAACCTCCACAGCTTCTGTTTAGTAAGGAAAGAACAAGCACACAAAGGCTCAGTTTGGATGACACATTAGGCAATGGAGGGGGGGGGAACAATCGTCAGTTGTGTTGCTTATTGTGTCGTCTGGAGGGCAGCACACAACGCACACACAACTGACAGTATGTTAATCAGGCACTTTAAACAACGGAGCGAAACAACGGGCTTGCACGTTGTTTAGCCCGAAGCCCCGTTGTTTAAAGTGTCGTCCGAATTCAGCCCCCCCTCTCTCCCTGGACTATGCCGTTTCAGGATAGAGTTCTGCTGCCTAAAGCAGCCAAAAAACCCAGCCGCTCTATGCAGCCGGCAGAACTCACGGTACATGCTGGGATACAGCTGGGGGAATACACGGAGCAGAAGCTGCAACCAAAATGGCCGCCGCAAGTTCCTTGTAGCCGGGGCGTTTGCCGGTTCCGAGCAGTGCCGGCTGCAGTGTGTCGTCTGTGGAGCTCCTCCTGCCTAACGCATGGTCAGTACGTTATTTACCCCTCCATTGCTTAATATGTCGTCCGAACTGAGCCAAAGGCTCAATTCGGATGACACAATAAACAACTGGTGTGGGGGAAACAATCGTCAGTTGTTTTGACTATTGTGTCATCCGAATGCTGCCATAGTCAACTCAGCGCTGATCCTCATCCACACCACAGTTGATTATTTATTACCATGTTGTGTGGGGAGTACCCCCTAGTTGAACAACTGTAAAGTTGATTATTACCCCACCATTGACTATCGTGTCGTCCGAATTGAACCAAAGACTCATCAGAGGAAGGCAACGCGGATGATCGGGGTCTGGAAACAAAGCCCTATGAGGAGAGATTGAAAGAACTGGGCATATTTAGCCATATTTAGCATTTTCTATTATTCTAGGATCAAAGTCATTGTCTAGTTCGGTCCTCAGCTCTTACAGTTCCTGTTTGGGAAAGCAGCTTCCAAATACGAATCCACATGATATATCTGAGGAAGTAACAATCTGCAGAATCTAGATTATTTCAAAGGAAACCTTAGGATGTTGCTGCGGCATCGTCACATTGCAACATGATGTCATGATCCAACCACAAATCCAGAGAGCAACATGTGCAAAAGGGCATCTGGATTTATTGACACTGCAGTGGTTTTGTGACGGGGCGAAGAGGACAAAAAAATAAATGTTCCTCTGGACTCCAGTTACCGAAAATCTCTTAGAAGCCATCAAGTGAGATCTGCGACTGAGTTACTTCATTCCATTTTTGAGAACGCCTCTGTCTCTGTGGAAATAAGTAGCTGATAGTCTTGCTGCCCTCAGGCTAAAATTACCCACAATACGCTGCAGCTTTGTTTTGGCTTCCTTTCTCACCACTCAGCATTTAATTAAAGCAGCCTTCCCCAACCTGGTGCCCTCCAGTTGTATTGGACTACAACTCCCACAATCCCCCAGCTACAACTCCCATGATCCCCCAGACTTCCCAACCTGTGCCCTTCAGATGTGTCAGAATAAAACTCCCATATTCCCCAGCTATGCTCTCTTCCTACATGGGCAGCCTGCTGGGTATGTCTTCTATGTGTGCATAGATGGGGTGGGACCATGTGTGTGCTTCTACAAGATGTATTGACTGCCACCAATTTGGATGGCTTTAAAAGGGGGTTGGATAAATTCCTAGAAGAGAAGGCTATCAATGGCTACTTGTCCTGATTGCTCTGTGCTACGTCTAGTATCAGAGGCAGTATCTATATACACTAGTTGCTGGGGAACATGGGTGGGAGGGTGCTGTTGCACTCTGTCTTGCTTGTGGGTCCCTGGTCGACAGCTGGTTGGCTACTGTGAGAACACAGTGCTGAACTAGATGGACCGTTGGTCTAATCCAGCAGGGCTCTTCAAGACCTCCATCACACCTAATCCTCCCCCCCTCCCTGTTTTCCTCCACGTTTTTTTACCTCTGAGGCAAAAGCGCATCAAGCTTATGAACCCTCACCTGAATAGCTGCTTGTTCCGTCACTTGTTAGCTCTCCTGCTCCACTCCACCCCTCCCTTTCTCTTTGGCCCCCTCTACAAGATCGATTTAAGGCTCTTTTATGGCACATTAACGATTTTACCTCTACAAGAGCGGAGCACATAACAGGCGTACAGGTGATTTTTTATCTCGGTTTCTGCGCATTATTGCATTTGCGTTAAATAGCAACTTTTTTCCCCTCCGCACTTATGGTGCCTCATTGTAGTGTAATCTATTTCTGAGAAGTCGCATTAACGATAATAGTGGGTGGACTGTGCTCATGATGTCATTCTTGAAGAGAACTGCCCCTTTGGCGGGAACACCTCCCACTTTTCCATGACAGAAATTATTTTTGAAAAGCCGGCTGGAGGGGAAGCTTGCAAAGCACATTCCCATTTACTCCTGAGCAGTTCTGGGAAGGGGGGACACCTTAAAATGGCGATCGGGCGAAAGGGTGGGGAGAGACAACTGAAAATACTTTTGAAAAGGGGGCTGGAGGGAACAGGTAAACCAGGTGATTACCGGCAGGTAACCAAAGGCGGGAGATTCTGGTGGGCGGGTTTAGCAGACAGCGAGAACCCGAGGGGGCAGTTCCTCTAGGAAACAGTGTGGTACTTTCAGCAACATTTCCTTGTCAGAGCCTCGATCTATGCTTCATTGATAAAGTGATTCTCCGTATATAAACAATTTTTAAGCGCCTTGCATGGAGCCCATCATGCGCTTCAATGTCTCTCATGTATAGGTATTAGGTGTAAATGCGCTTATCAGGAAATGCACACAATCGGAGAATTAGGCGTAAAAGTGACCTCTTGTAGAGGGGGCCTTTCTCCCTCCAGTCAGATGAGTAGTTCAACCAGACCGCCTTTCCCCCCAGGCAAAAATGGAACGCCCCTTTAGTCTGGCTCTTTGGGGGCATCGAGGGAGTGCAATCCTGTCTCTGCAGAGATTCAGGCCTTGTACGATTTTAAAAAACGCTTTCAAGCCTGGGATGCAAGGTTTGGGTTTTATATTGAGGTTTGGAGCCGGCTGCTGGGAGAGATCGCTTTTCCCTGCCAGGACCTGATACAATCCATTCAAGCCCCCAGTCCCTTTAAAACCACACGGGGGCTTAAGGCTTGTTAAATGCACTTAGGGAAATTAATCCAGACTTTTAGCATTCTAGGAAAGGCTGGGGAAGAGGTGGGGTGTCAGCAGGACAGGCACGGCTTCATGTGACTACTGCACACACCAGGCATGGCGAGAGTGCACTAAATTGCGGGTGTGATGGAGTCTCTTATATTCTACCCGAACACACACCCCTTTGGGGCCTTGGCCCACACACACCGTTGAGATGGAGCTCCAACCACTTTACTTTGAGAAAATGGGGGCATCCCTGTTATAAATACTTACCTTGAGTAAGCCCCATTGAACTCTACAGGACTACTTTCAAGTAAACACACATAGGATTGTGGTGTTAGCATGCAATCCTATGGACAGCTACATGGAAACAAACACCATTGAATAACATTTGGTCAAAGGCTAACAATCTAATCCTATGTGTGTATGTTTACTTTGAATTTAAATGGACTTGCATAGAATTGGGCTGTTCCTCTTTGACCAAATTATATATGCTAAAATGCAGCAAATCTGTTGAAAATACTGCCACTATATAAGAGATAGGATAGTATATCTCTGTGAATTCCAAACCTACATGTTCAGTATTTTTAATCTTTGTAAACCGCCCAGAGAGCGTCGGCTATGGAGCGGTATATAAATAATAATAATAATAATAATAATAATAATAATAATAATACATTTGGATGCTCTTGGGAAAGGATTTGGAGTTGCAGGACTTCATGGTACCTTGAGCAAATCAGATGTTATTGCTCAAGAAAGTGCATGTTGTTCTGAAGGGACACCATTATAACCTCAGTAAGAGACCATGATCCACCTCCGAAATTCAAAGACTTTCATGGTGGGCAGTTCAGATTAGTGAGATCATAAAATATAAGCGAGAAGTATCTTGGAATTGTTGTAGATCACAAGCTGAATATGACCCAACAGGAAAAACTTCCAGACTGTTAGAGCAATACGACAATGGAACCAATTACCTAGGTAGGTGGTGGGCTCTCCCACATTAGAGGCATTCAAGAGGCAGCTGGACAACCATCTGCCAGGGATGCTTTAAGGTAGATTCCTGCATTGAGCAGGGGGTTGGACCCGATGGCCTTATAGACCCCTTCTAACTCTACTATTCTATGATTCTATGAGTGTGATGTGGCTGCAAAAAAAGAAAATGCTATTTTGGGCTGTATTAATAGAAGTATAGCTTCCAAATCACATGAGGTACTGGTTCCCCTCTATTCAGCACTGGTTAGGCCCCATCTTGAGTATTGTGTGCAGTTCTGGGCCCCACATGTCAAGAAGGATGCAGACAAGCTGGAGGGAGTTCAGAGGAGGGCAATGAGGATGATCAGGGATCTGGAAACAAAGCCTTATGAGGAGTGACTGAAAGAACTGGGCATGTTTAGCCCAGAGAAGAGAAGACTGAGGGGAGACAGGACAGCATTCTTCAAGTACCTGAAAGGTTGTCACACAGAGGAGGGCCAGGATCTCTTCTCAATCATCCCAGAGTGCAGGACACAGAATGGGCTCAAGTTACAGGAAGCCTGATTCCGGCTGGACATCAGGAAAAACTTCCTGACTGTTAGAGCAGTACGGCAATGGAAACAATTCCCTAGGAGGGTTGTGGGCTCTCCCACCCTAGAGGCCTTCAAGAGGCAGCTGAACAGCCATTTGTCAGGTATGCTTTAATGTGGATGACTGCACTGAGCAGGGGGTTGGACTCAATGGCCTTACAGGTTCCTTCCAACTCTACTATTCTGATTCTATGATTCTAAGATCAAGCCAACCTACTCCTTTTCAACCTGTATCATTAATATAATAATTTTCATTTCATTGAAATGAATATCCTAATGCAGCCTTCCACAACCTAGTACCTTCAAGATGTGGTGGACTACAGCAACCATCATGCCCAGTCAACATAGCCAGACATGCTGGCTGGGGTGATGGGAGTTGTAGTCCAAAAGAGCTGGAGTACACTGGAAGGTTGTGAATACAAAGAAACTGTCAAGAGAAAAAAACAAACTCCGGTTTTGGAGCATTCTTCCACCAACATTTTCAAAACCCATCTGCCTTTTGTCAGAACTACACAACACATGTGCCTGATTGTGCTTTGCATTCTTCACCTCTCCATTTTTTAATGCCACGCTTCTTCCCTGATGGCTGGAAGAACTACGTCAGCTATCTTTTCTGTCCAGTGGACTGGAAACAGTGAACCTGCCAGTATCTACCCAGAAAAGTCATACGGAAACCATATTGCGAAGACAGCAGACAATCTAAAGTTGTCATCGCTTTAGGAGTGTTTTGTTTTCCTTTTCACCGGATGGCCTCTTAATCTTTCCCATCTGCGCGCAAAGCAAATTGGAAACCCCCTGACCCTTTCTGCCACCTAGTGCTCCGAGAGAGCTTTGCAGGGATGCATGCAGAGCTGCACAGTTCCTGGGTTTCAGGATTTCCTGGTGTATAAAAATAATGGAGAAAAAAGAGAGCAAAGCTCTGGTGCTTCGTAAAAATATTTTTCTTTATTTCTTTTATCCTATCTTCTAGCTGCTCGACGCGTTTCGGTTACAAAACCTTCGTCAGGAGCTACATAAAACAAATATAGCCACATTTTAGCCAACTCTAAGATACAACATAAAATCATTAACCATTATATTAAGCAAGCGCGAAACAACACCATGTCAAACTGAAACACATCTTAGTTTACATTCCTTTGCTATCAAACACACTACAAATATTCAATATTTACACATTCATATGAAAGATTTTATACACTGACCTGGAGCACTTCTCTACCATTTTGTGATTGTTCCTACGAAAAGCTGAATCTAGAATAAGAATTAAAGATCAAAGTTTTCTGCTCATGTGATGTCCTAATAGGCTCAGTCGTCTCAAAATACAATGTGCTTTCAAGCATCCAAAGCGCTTTACATGCATTAAGCGGTTGTAATTCTTCCGACAAGCCTGAATGCTAACAGTTTCCAGAGAGGCAGATGTGTTGACGTGTTGCGAGGCTAGAGGCTGGGAATGGAGAGAAATAGCAAGATGAAGGGGGAGTGGGAGAGAAAGAACAAAGTTTGGGGTTAGGTAGGGTGACCAGATAAAATCCAGGTCAAGGCTCATGTAACTTTAAGAGTTGTAGAGAAAAGGGAATTTCAGCCAGTGTCATTTGTATGCAATTAATTCCTGGTGAAATTCCCTCATCATCACAACAGTTAAAGATCCAGGGGCCCTGCCTACTTTTGTATATGGTCACTCTAGTATGGTGCCTGCACTTTAACTGTTGTGAAGAAGAGGGAATTTCACCAGGAACTCATTGCATACAAATGACACTGGCTGAAATTCCCTTTTCTCTACAACTGTTAAAGTTACAGGAGCCCTGACCCGGATTTTATCTGGTCAGCCTAGGTTAGGAGGGGAGAGAGAGATGAAGGTTAGGGACGAGGGAAAGGGAGAAAGAGAAGGAAAGGGTTCAGTGTCAAGAAACAGTAAGGCTAGGGGCTGTGAGTGGAGAGCAAAGGGGAAAGGACAAAAAAAGATGGGTGGAGCCAGGAAGCAACAATTTCCTTCTCTTCCTGCCTGCTGAGCAGCTGATCAGCAGCAGGTTCAGGAACAAGAGGAAGCACTTGGCACCGTAACATTTTAAAGGGATTATTTTCAATTAAAATAATTTCTTGAAGGGGGCAGGGAGTGGAGAGCTTTGCGGGCATCATCTGGGGTTCCCACAGGCGCCCTGCCCTAAAGATGAATGCAATTGATTATGGCATAAGCTTTTGTGGACAAGAGTCCACTTCATCAAATGCTACCTTTCATCTGATAAAACAGACACTAGTCCACAAAAGCGCATTTGATTTATTTATTTAAAACATTCCTTGGCCACTTTTCAGGGCAGAAGCCCTCACAAGGTGGCTTGCAGCACAATAAAATACATAAAATATGAAAAGCAATAAAATGTTAAAACATATGAAAAGCAATAAAACATCAATTAAAGCAATAAAACCAACAATAAAACCAGCAGGAACAACAATAGCAGCAATACTCATCATGGGAAGGGCATGGTAAAATAAAATGTTTTTCAGGCCTCCTTGAAAGCCTGCAAGGATGATGCATGGCAGACCTCTGATAGAAGTTTATTCCAGAGGTTTGGGGCCACCGCAGAGAAGGCCCTCTCCCGTGTGGACACACACCCAATTGCCTTTGCATACATAATACAGGCTTCTCTAACCCAGCATACTTCAGATGTGTTGACTTCAAACCCCATGATCCCTAGCAGGCAGGGCAAATTGGCATAGTGACTAGGGGTGATAGGGATTGTGGTCGAACACATCTCAAGGGCACCAGTTTGGGGAAAGGTGCATTATTATTATTATTATTATTATTATTATTATTATTATTATTATCTATACCGCCCAATATTTTAGGCTCTCTTGCTGGTTGACAACAATTCATAAAAAATAAAATACACTATAAAAATGGTGCCTAAAATTTACATATACAAAATTTCAAACAATTTAGACAGCTGTAGACAGTTTCAGTAAAATAATGAATGTGTTGAGTTTCAAGGCACCACAAGCCTTTTAGACACTGTGCTGTACCAGCTCTCTATATAATAGTATACTAGTCAATGAGCCCAGCTTTGCTCAGCTTTTAGTTTGATACGGTGACGCCTTCAAGCAAACAGATTCAGCTGTCAAGAGCTGGACACATTTTACCCACCACTATGCATAGCCCTTGCCATGGTGGGTCCCGAAAAGCCCTCTGTGGGAGGAGTCTGTCCATACCATTCCCCTGAGGGGGGGCTGCCCCACAGCAGGAGTGAGGGAAAGCCGTACAGCTTCGCCCTTCAGACAACTCCCCCATGGCTTCAAACAGTATCGACTGCAAAGCTATGTGCTGGTAGGCGACTGGAGATGGTTCGTGGCAGGCTTAAAATCAATTAATGCATCTTGAAACGAAATCATCTTGAGGTTCACACACCTCTAGGGTTGCCTTAGTAAACCCTGCTCCATCTGATCTGCCATCTTCTTCCATTTGGTGTTTACATTTCACGTGGGTCAGGAAAGTCCTGTTTGGCACAAACAAAGTCAGACAGAACAGCTCTGGATGCATTTCCAAGATTAACTGTCTCTCGGACCAAAGATGGGAGGCGAAAGGTAATTAGTAGCTTGTTTGTAGAAGTAAGTAGCAGTTTGCAGAAGTGCAGGCCTCTTTCCTGGGATTCCCAGATCAAAATATCAAAAACAAAACCCTGCAGTGTTTGGCCTCATCTACAGAGTTTAAAGGAGCCATGGTGCTCAAAATAAGGAACCATCCATTGTGTTCTATGGAGCTGTGCAATTCTGGAATAAGAAACAATGTTCCAAAATGTAGGAAGTCTCTTTCAATACAAAGCATCCTACAGCAACTGTCCATTTCATCATTTCCTTTGCCTCCGCCGTCTTTCCTTCACACACATTTGTGTGTATGCGTGTGTGTTGAAAAATATTCTTAGTGGCATCTCCTCCTTAAAAGCTTGGGAAGTTGCTGCCACACCAAACAAATCCTTGAAAACAATAGGCTTTGCTACTGTAGGACTAATAGCTGCTGATAGCCTTCTCCTCCAGGAATTCATCTAATCCCCTTTTAAAGTCATTCAAATTGGTGGCCATCAGTACACCTTGTGGTAGTGACTTCCGTAGTTTAAATGTATGTGCTGTGTGAAGAAGGGCTTCCTTTTATCTGTCCTGAATTTCTCACCAATCAGCTTCATAGGATGACCCCTTTGGGTTGTATTCGCATGAGAGAGGAAGAAAAATGTCTCCCTATCCACTTTCTCCACACCATGCATAATTTTGTACACCTCTATCATGTTTCCCCTTACTCACCTTTTTTCTAAGCTAAACAGTAACAGGTGTAGTAACCTTTCCAAGTAAAGGAGTTACTGCAGCCCCTTGATTAGGCGTAGAGGTGCATTTTCTCTCCGATTATGCGCATTATCGAATGCGCGTTAAATAGCGAGTTTTATTTCACTCCGGCCGTTAAAGCGCATTTTGCCTATGTGAACAAGCGATTCTCCGCATTAACTACCTGTAAAGCGCATTTGAAACAACCGGTAAGGTCACCAGTTGAGTGCTCAATTACCTCCTGCATACAAGCATTTACGATAAAGCGCTTCAGCGAATATGCGCATAATCAGCTAACCAGGCGTCAAATGGAATCCATCTAGAGGGGGTCTTAGAGATTGAAGTCACAATTCCTTAACCCGGGAGTAATTTATTGAAAAGAATCAAAGATATACATTCAAGAGATCAGACCATAGCAATAGGCTTGTTTAAAGGGGTCGCTGTTCTTTCGTACAAAATCCTAGTTCGAATGATTAAGGCAGACACATTGAAAGCAATGGTTTGGTGTAATTGATTAGCAGAGGAGGGGAGAAGTTTTGGCAGTGGAGAGATGTGGGGGAGAAATGGACTTCGGGACCGGCAGGGGAAGGAAATTGAGGCTGGTAGCAGAGTTGGTGAACAAAGAGAGAGGAAGCTAGCAAGCTGCCTATCCCTGAAGGAAGAAGCAGGGAAAGTTGACGGGGCTGTCTGGAAAAGTGGGAGTGATGCCAGAAGAGAAGAGCGGGGGTGGGTGGGGGAAATAGTAGACTTGTTGGGAAGAAGTTAGTAAGGGGCTGGTTACCTCTCCATATCTGCGCAGTCTGGGTTGTGATGGGGTCCCTCTTCAGCAACAAAGAAAGAAGGAAAGGCTGCCTCTACAAGAGAGGTTTAAAGCTCTTTCAAGGCGCTTAAATTTTTTTACCTCTACAAGAACGGAGCGCAAATCGGGCGTAGAGGCGCGTTATCTCTCCGATTATGCGCATTATCGAATGCGTGTTAAACAGCGAGTTTTATTTTGCTCCAGCCGTTAAAGTGCATTTTGACTATGTGAACAAGCGATTATGTGCATTAACTACTTGTAAAGCGCATTTTGGTCATCCCTTAATGTGCTTCGCCGCCTCTCATGCAGAGGTATTAGGCGTAAATGCGCTTCTGCGATTATGCGCATAATCGGCTAACCAGGCGCAAAAGCGAATCCTTGTAGAGGGGACCAAAGATTCATCTTGTGAGAAAGAGTGAGGCTTCCCTTGATTCAAAGAGACCCTAACCATTGAGCTGTCCAGGAGCTGGTTACATGCCCCCAAATTGAGTTTAATCATTAAAACGTAAACAGTGGCCAGGATCCTTAAACAATGGCTCATCGAAATTAGGATGTGTGCTATTTGGGAATCAAACGGACTATCTTTCCTTCCTCCGAGCTCAGACAAACAGGTAAACATAAACACCCGATGAGTGGATTTTCCTGGCAAATCTCCTGGGCTGACATTTTGGAGCCTGAATGCAAATTGAAAATAGGATTAAAGGAGGGTAAGAAGTCAAGGAATCAAATCTAAAGAATCTTGGTCATGCAGGTGGGGTGGGGTGGGGGGAGAGAATTGATGGCTTTGTATCACGCACACCATTCTGCTTTGAGTGCCAGGCCTGGCCCTTAGAATGGCAGACTTCTATGCTTTCCCAAGCTGGAATGAGGCCTTCCTTTCTATGTCGAAAACAGCAGAATATTGGCTTGTTCTGGCAACACCACTCATGAGGCTTCTTTCTCCCAAGCATGCGAGCACAGGATCATAAGAACATAAGACGAGCCCTCCTGGATCAGACCACGGGTCCATCTAGTCCAGCATTCTGTTCGCAGTGGCCAACCAGTAGGACATGAGTGCAAGTAGGACATGTTCCCTTGCAACTGGGGTACTGTACATAGGCACACTGCCTCTGATACTGGAGGTAGCACATAACCATTGGGACTAGTAGCCATTGATAGCCTTCTCCTCCAGGAATTGGTCTAACCCCCTTTTAAAACTGTCCAAATTGGTGGCCATCACCACATTTTATGGTAATGGATTCCATAGTTTGACTATGTGCTGTGTGAAGAAGGACTTCCTTTGATCTGTCCTGAATCTCCCACCAATCAGCTTCATAGGATGGTCCCATTGGGTTCTAGTAGTCTGAGGAGAAAAAATGTCTCCACATTCTCCACACAAGGCATACTTTTTTGTACACCTTTATCCCATCTCCCCTTACTCACATTTTTCCCCAAGCTAAACAATCCCAGCTATTGTAACTTTCCCTCACAGAAGAGTTGCTCCAGGCCCTTTGATAATTCCAGTTTCTCTTTTTTCTAGCTCTACAACAATATCCTCCGGTTGCCTACTCCGAGGGAAGCACGGAGGGTGGCAACAAGGGAGAGGGCCTTCTCAGTGGTGGCTCCCCAATTCTGGAACAAACTCCCCAACGAGGCTCGCCTGGCACCAACATTATCTTTTTGGCGCCAGGTCAAGACTTTCCTCTTCTCCTAGGCATTTAACAGCATATGTTGAGGGTTGTTGTTGTTGTTGTTATTTGACCCAGAATAGTTGCTTTTAAATGGATATTGTATTTATAACCTGTTTTTTATGCTCTTTATGGTTTTAAATTTTGTATATTGGTTTTTTAATGTTCAATGCTTTTAATTTTTGTAAACAGCTCAGGGAGTTTCAGCTACAGGGCAGTATATAAATGCAAATAATAATAATAATAATAATATCCTTTTTTAGGTGCAGCGCCCAGAACTGAACCCAATATTCCCAAGTGTGATCGCGTCATAGATTTGTACAGGAGGGCAGCAATGATATTGGCAGTTCCATTTCCCACGCTGCCTTACTTCCGTGTGCACGCGCACGCGCAGGGCTGTGCTCGCGAGCCCGTTGCGCCGCGGGGGAGGGCCGTGTGGGCGCGCCCGCCCGGAGCCTGCCCCGCCCCTCCTCCCTTTTTCTCCCTCCGACGTTCCAAACGGGCTTGACGGGCAGGCAGGAGCGAAAGCCAAACAGCCAATAGGGCGCAGGCAGAAGGCGGGCTGAGAACGTTCCCGGACTGAGTGCGCGCGAGACGGTGGACGAGGTCCGCCTAAGGCCGCGCTCGTGCTAGTTCCACGCCGTCGCCGCCGCCTCTTCCCCACGCGCCCCGTGGCGACTTTCTCCCGCCGTCACGGTTTTTCTGCGGTCCGACGCCTCCCGTTGCAGGCGAGTCAAGAGCAGGTAAGAAGAGGCGCGCCGAGCCACCCCCCTCCCCAGGCATGCCACGGCCTCCCTGACTTGGAAAGGAACCCGGGAGGCGTGGGAGCGTTTTTTTTTTACTCCGGATTGACCCCAGTTCTGGCGCTCGGATCAGGCGGAGGCTCGTGTTCAGGAGATCCCCGTTTGGTTGCATCACGGTCACCGAGCGTCATTCTTGGCTGAGCCGATCGCGCTGCAAGCTGGGCGGCGAAATGTCCTTTCGGTTTTTGTTTTACCATCTGGGGCATGAAAGGAGGCCCCAGCCGATGTCCCAGGAGGCCCGTTTACATGATCGCGGACTGATTAATACTTTCAGATCTTTCCGTGTTCTCTCTCTCGCTCCCGTTCACACGCAAAGGAGGACTAAGGCTGCCATCCCATACCCACTTGCTTGTGAGAAAGCCCACTGAAATCACCTTAACGGTGCAATCCTGCGCATGCTTTACTTCTGAGTACAGCTGTGCATTGTAAGGCTACAGTCCGAGGCACACTTTACCTGCAAGGAAGCGCTGTTGAATTCGATAGGTCTTAAATTCGATAGGTTTTGTGCGTACCTCTTCTTGATTCTTGCTGCACAGTAACTTAGGAACGGAGGGCTCGAAGTCTCCTTTTGTTATTTTGAAGCAGTCGAGAACTGTTTGTTGATTGCTTATTCTGAGTGTCTGCAGGATTCTATTCCTTGCTAACAAGGGCCTGGGAGAAATGGGGAGAAGTCTCCTGGTAGCTTGAAGGAATCATTGAATGCCTGTAAGGCCCTGTTCAGAAAACACCTTAAGCCACAGCTGGTTAAGCCAGAAAGCAGGCCCTGCTAAACCACAGCCTTAACCACGGTGACTAAGGCAAAAGGCCTTATTTACCGTGGTTAAAGCCATGGTTTACGGTGCCTTCTCAACACAGCCCGGCTTTCTGGCTTAACCACCGTGGTTAAAACTGTGGTTTAAGGTGTCTTCTGAACTGGGCCATTGCGGAGTATATTACAGACATAATCCTCTCTATGGTTAGACAGAAAAAAAAGTCCTACAACTCCCAGCATGCCCCAGCAAGCACTTCTGGCTGGGGATTGCTGGGAGTTGTAGGACTTTTTTCCTGTCTAAAAATACATAGGATTGTGCCCTAAGTTAGTAAGTAGGCAGGCAAAGAAGCGTCTCCTGCTGTCGTTTTGATCTACCTTCCTAGTTTGAAAAGCTGTACATTGTATTCCTCTTGCATAGTTTGCGGACTTTTCCTGTGATTTGTTTTATAGCACAAGACATCTGCAGTGATCCAGGCTCCTTTCCTCAAAGTTGTGGTTCTGATTTGTTATTAAAACAACACAGTTTTGTGGCGCCTTTAAATACAAGCAGTTTTATTAGAGCATAAGCTTCCGTGGACCAGAGTCCTGTTTCATCGGATGCCTGAATTGTTATCCTAAATGGGCAGCCATATATACACACACGTGATTGGCAAGGGGGATAAAGAGGAGTGAGGTCAGAAGGAAACAGAAATGCAAAAAAGAACAGTGAAAATTGCGTAAAAGCAAAATAGTTACAGTGTCAATATTTGCAAGGCATTGTTCGTAATGAAACATTCAGGTTTGCTTGTGGTTGAAGTTATCCGTTGTTCCCACTGTGAAGTTGCTTCCCAAGAAATGACTTGAAAGAGATGGGTTTACTGTCCATGACTGGATTGTGTACTGTGCAAGGTTTCAAAATGCACAAAAGGGAGAAAAGTCTCAAGATGCTCTAGGAAAACGTATTACGTAAAACCCCAATGCGTTTTGGCTTCTTGGGGTTTTTTTTAAGGCCTTCTTCATGGGGTTGTTACAAAGTCTGTAGAAATTATTAACAACAAATTGTCTTGTGATGGCAACTAGCAATTTGTTGTTCATAATTTCTGCAGACTCCAGAACAACCCCCTGAAGAAGGCCTAAAAAAACAAGAGGCCGAAACATATTGGGCTTTTGTATAATACAGTCTAGCTTTATTAAATGTCTTATCAGTTGCTTATACCTTTACATTTCTCATGAAGTGAGTGAGCAGTGGTTAAGTGCAATGGAGTTTTCTTCCTTCCTTTATGAACACTGTTGAAAAGGATTTGGAAAAGTAATCCACGTGATATCATAGATTCTGATTTCTTAGGAAGAATATCTTCCCTGTTGTTTTCTACTCCTCCTCCATTGATGAAATACCTGGCTGATTGTGGTCACTAATAGAAGACAGTATAGTCAGTTTGTCTAAGTGAAACACTTGCAACAAGAAATCAATTAGTGGTTGTGTCAGGCTTTGCCGGCTGACCAATGTTGACTTACAAGGAATGGCTGTAAATCTCCTGCAGATAACCAGCACTAAACCCGTCAAGGCCAGGGAAGAAGGGAGGGCGCGATGAGACCAAGCAGGGCTTGGGAGGTTACCAGTTCTTCAAAACCAATTCACGGAGGCAGACAAGAGTCCTTTTCCAGTCCAGAGTCCAAAATCCAGGGAAGTCAAGGTGTCCAGGTGGGACAAGGTCCAGGAACAGGCAGAGGAGAGCCGGCGTGTTGATCTGAAGTTGCACTTCAGTGCCAGCCTGTGGAATTACAGCAGCTTTATCTCCAGCATCCTGGAGCAGCTGCTGATAATTAATCTCCAGTCTCCTGGCAGGCTTTTTTCCTTAAATGGGCCGACACTCGTCTCCATTGCTTTCCTCCATTAAGCCTCCTTCGCTCTGCAGGGGTCAATGGAAATTGGTCCTCTGAATCAGACAGAGGGGCTTTGGCAGGGTATTGGCCATGATCTGGCTGTGAGGGCTCTGAAGCTATTTCTGTGCTAGGACCCTCACACGGATCTGCAACCTGCCTTTCCTCTTCATCCTCAGAAGGATCCGAGGGAGGCATGACAGTTTGTGGGATTTGTGTCGTTGTCCATGAGTATTTAAGCTGGCATGCATCCCCAAATTCATTGTCAAAGTTCAAATCAGTTTCCAACAGCGATTGTCTAATATGTTGGCCAGCATCCCTCAAAACGTTAGTTTGTCTGCCATTTCATCAGCACTTAGTGTAGAGAAGTAGACCAGCAGGGGATGGTCCCTTTCTGTTGGTTTGGAAAACCTAATTTTGTCACCAAATAGTTTCAACGTGTAAAGTTTCACTTCTTTATTTGTTATGAGCCATTACAAAATCACAGATTTCACTGAGTGTTAAAGCGTAGCCACCATCCAGAAGTTCTTGAAGAAGTGATTTAACATTCTCCATTGCTTGAGCTTTGGATGATTCGCTTTGTTCATCATCCTGACTCTCACTTTGCTGGCTTTGCTTCTTAAACCTTTAAAAACAGGCTTCGAGACACAGCTTCTGGTAGTATAAATCGGCACCAAAGGCAACAGACTCATCTTCAAGTAAGGTCCCATGGTAAGTGACCCTAATGAGAAAAGGAGTCCAAGATGGATGGGAGTTTCTAAAAAAAGGACATTTTTAAAGGCCCAATTACAAACAATTCCCACAAGGGAAAAAAATAGAAGGCAACAGAAGAAACCGATGTGCCTCACAAAAAGCTTAGAGATGACCTGAAAATAAAAAAAGATACATAGAAGAAGTGGAAGGAAGGCGAGGCTACAAAAGAAGAGTACAAACAAGTAGAACAGAAGTGCAGGAAGGCTAAAGCTGAGAATGAGCTGAGGCTAGCGAGAGTTGCTAAAAGCAACAAAAAAGCTTTCTTCAGGTACGTGCATAGTAAAAGACAAAGGAAAGACATGGTGGTTCAACTACTCAATGAGGATAGTAAATTGTTGACAGATGACAAAGAAAAGGCCGAAGTGCTCAATTCCTACTTTGGCTCAGTCTTCTCCCAAAAGTAGGTCTATGACCCCCCTGGCAAAAATGAAATACAAGTGGAAGGGGCAGGATTGCTGCTTGAGATTGATAAACAAATGGTCAAGGAACACCTAATTTCTTTGAACGAGTTCAAATCTCCAGGGCCCGACGAACTGCATCCTAGAGTAATAAAGGAGCTGGCAGAAGAACTCTCTCAGAACCACTGTCTATTATCTTTGCAAAAACATGGTGGGTGGGTGAAGTGCCGGATGACTGGAGGAGGACTATTGTCTCTGTCTTCAAAAAGAATGAAAGGAGGAATCTGGGAACTACAGACCATAATCCAGCCCAGTCTGCCACTACACTGAGTTGTCTATGAAAAGCCTTACAGTACTTTTCATGGCATGTTTTTAGAAATACAAAGTCTCATTAGGAGAGAGTCCATGTGCAGGCTTTCTGAGTCCCAGATGGTGATGGATCCAAACAGGGAGGGGTTTCAAGCCATGCCTGCGAGATGTTCCTAGCAAAGTCTCCTTGGCCTTAGCTTATAAAGGGAGGTGTGACCTCCTCTGGAATCCTGGGCAAACAAGGGCTTTGGACTTTCAATACATGCCTCTGTCCAACCAGGGCGGCCCTGCTCAGGGCAATGCTACAATCTGAGTGACTCCTTCAGCAAGACCCTCACTTTTTCCAAAACCCTTATCGGGTTCCCAGAGAAGGCTTGCAGCCTCAAGGTCGAGGCAGGGGGGTGAAATGACTCCCATCTGCTCTTTCTCTGAGAACACTGACAGATAAGCTTGCATAGATTCTAACATTCTAGACTAGTTCTAATCAGATCTAACTACAAATTGCAAGGCCTCACGGCAATGCCGAAATATATACCTAACAGGAACCTGGGTGGGAGGGTGCTGTTGCACCTGTGGACTGGATGGCCACTGTGTGAACAGAGTGCTGGACTAGATGGACCCTGGGTCTGATCCAGTATGGCTCTTATGTTCTTTATTGTTTATCTCAAAACTCTAGTTGTCTGTCTCAGCTTTGATCCAGTTGATTAATACTTTTGGTAATTTGCCTGGCTATTCAGCTTCCTGGTCATAGTTTGAATCAATGCAGTTTGCTATATTTTAAATTTATTCGCTAATTGGCAGTTTCTAAGGTTTCCAGATGTTATTTCCTATTTGGTAATCGTTATTTCTAGAAATGTATTTTAAATGCTCAAGCTCAATTAGAATAAGTTGATTAATGAGATTTTACAGGATTTAGACAGATGATCATCTTTGAAGTTGTGTTTGTGGGGCCAGGTAATACACTCAAAATGAATGCTATATCTCAGATTATGTATGTTATACGTAGGATTCCTCTATATTTGCAAATGTTTTCAAAAACTCAGTGCTCTATTTCATAATTGGGGGTGGGGGTGTCCTCCCCACCATGAATATCTTTAAAAAAGATGCAACTTCCAATTAAAGAAGGTGGATTTACCTTTACGGATCTTGCTATTTGTTGGCTTCTAAATTTTTGGTATTTTCTACCTTGGTCAGTTTTGGAATCTTTGGATGGATAAATTGATTTTTACCTTGGATCAGCTAGTGTATACTGATGATGAGTTGTTGTCATCCTCAGCTTTGCGTGCCACATATGACTTGCCTGCTACAGCTGAAAGGCAATACTTGCAATTGAAACATTCGTAAGAATTTAGGTTTTGCCCTGCCGCTTTTACAACGTCAGAGTATGAGAGCTAATGTGGTGTAGTGGTTAGAGTATTGGACTGGAAC
This sequence comes from Anniella stebbinsi, assembly GCA_029215795.1. Lineage (NCBI taxonomy): Eukaryota > Metazoa > Chordata > Lepidosauria > Squamata > Anniellidae > Anniella > Anniella stebbinsi. Next base: position 226,151,620 of record JARDYH010000004.1, on the reverse strand, counting down.
ACAGATGATCCAGGTTCTAGTCCTCACTGGTTGGAAGATACATTTATTTTTGCCACCTAAAGTACTTGGTATATAAGTAGGTTATAAATTGAATTAATAAATAATATTGGAAGCACTTACTGAGGCTGATTAGTTATATCGACCCATGATCCATCTTTATAAACATTATTGGTGAATAAATATGATATAAGGGATTCTAAGCAGGACTGGAATAAGGATCTGGATTGTCCTATTTTGCTTAATCAATGAATAGTTCACTGCTTTCGCGTCTGTATCTGAAGCATCTATGGATTTCAGGTTATGCCTCTTTCAGCAAAGCCTTTTGTTCTATATCTACTATATGCTACAACATCTCTTTAATAAAGGTTTTCTAAGTCAGCTAGTTGCAGAAGGTGTAACACACCTAATGCTTATTTTAACCATGTGTTTAGGCAATCCCCAATAGTTGCCTCCGTTTGGAATGTGGTTGTTATATGGATATTATAAGAGTGCCAGCTCCAGACACTCTTGGATGAGACTGATTATCTGGATCCATTTCAGTTGGGTTTCAGGCCTGGTTTTGGTAAGGAAACAACCTTGGTCGCCCTGTATGATGACCTATGTCGGGAGAGAGACAGGGGAGTGTGACTCTGTTGATTCTCCTTGATCTTTCAGCGGCTTTTGATACCATCGACCATGGTATCCTTCTGGGATAACTGGCTGAGTTAGGAGTGGGTGGTTCCACTCCTAATTGGTGGGTCAGTTCCAGAAGGTGGTGCTTGGGGAACATTGCTCGGCCCCGTGGATGCTCCAGTATGTGGTTCCACAGGGGTCAGTCTTGTCCCCCCATGCTGTTTAACATGTCAATGAAACCATTGGGTGTGGTCATCTGGAGTTTTGGAGTGCATTGTCATAACACAACTGATGATACACAACTCTATTTCTCCTTTTCATCTTCATCAGGTGAGGCTGTGGATGTGTTGAACCAGTGCTTGGCTGCGACAATGGACTGGATGAGGGCTAACAAACTGAAAGTCAATGCAGACAAGACTGAGATGCTGTTAGTGGGTGGTTCTTTTGACCGGATGGAGGATGTTCAACCTGTTCTGGATGGGGTTGCACTCCCCCTGAAGGAGCAGGTTCGTAGCTTGGGGGTTCTCCTAGAACCATCTCTGTCACTTGAGGATCAGGTGGCCTCAGTGGCACGGAGTGCCTTCTACCAACTTCGGTTGGTGGCCCAGCTACGCCCCTATCTGGACAGGGATAACCTGGCTTCAGTTGTCTATGCTCTGGTAACCTCCAAGTTAGATTACTGCAATGCGCTCTATGTGGGGCTGCCTTTGAAGACGGTTCAGAAACTGCAGCTTGTGCAAAATGCAGCGGCCACATTGATATCAGGAACCAGAAGGTTCGAACATATAAGACCAACTCTGGTCCGCTTTCATTGGCTGCCTGTACGTTTTCGAGCCCGATTCAAGGTGCTGGTTTTAACCTATAAAGCCTTACACAGCTTGGGACCACAATACCTGATGGAACGCCTCCCCCGACATGAACCTACCCATACGCTACGATCAACATCTAAGGTCCTCCTCCAGGTGCCTACTCCGAGGGAAGCTCGAAGGATGGCAATAAGGGAGAGGGCCTTTTCAGTGGTGGCCCCGAAATTGTGGAATGATCTCCCCGACGAGGCTTGCCTGGCGCCAACATTGTTATCTTTTCGGCGCCAGGTCAAGACTTTTCTCTTCTCCCAGGCATTTAACAGCGTAAGTTGAAGGTTGTTGTTTGCCCCAGAATAGTTGTTTTAAATGGATATTGTATTTATAATCTGTTTTTATGCTTTTTATGCTTTTTAAATGTTGTACATCGGGTTTTTAATGATCAATGTTTTTAATTTTTGTAAACCGCCCAGAGAGCTTCGGCTATGGGGCGGTATATAAATGCAATAAATAAAATAAATAAACCTTGTGTTGGAGCACTCTTTAATATTTACTGATGTACATGTCCTCTTAAATTACCTTGCTTTTCCTGGATTCCACATGGTCATTGAGAATAGATTCTCCATAGCCATTTGACAGTTAAAAGACTGATATTATAACATTGAAAAGTTAAATGCTCACCTCCTGTAATGCAATGGATGGAGGACCTACCAATGCTTTAAACATTTGAACGGGTGGTAGAGTGATGCCACATGCAAATATGTGGTCTGCTTTCGTTGAAGTTTATGTATCATTTTTAGAAAGGCGTATTTTCATATATGATATTCATATGCATGCGTTGAAACTGATATATTCAAATCTGTGTAGCTACATTTTTTTTCTCTTTCACAATTTTGTTTTGTAAAATTTTACAACAAAATATATATTTTTAAAAATATATATTTATTGCTGTTATATTGTGTTTGTTTTTAATAATTTTATGTACGCCACCCGAGGATACCTTGAGGATGAAAGCATGGTTTTAAAAATAATTTTATGTATGCCACCGGAGGATACCTTGAGGATGAAAGCACGGTTTAGAAACATTTTGAACGAAATAATTAAGATGGGATGCCTCTCCTGACTTAGTTTCGAGAGAGAAATGCCGCTGCTTTAGCTGTGTATTACCTTTTCATGCGCATTGTGAATTTGACTTCTGATCATCGTGTTTATGAGACAACAACAGCTTCTTCCTTCCTATTGTTCTAGTCACTAGCTGAAGATGGGCTTTGCTGAGGACAAAGTGAAGAAATATATTGACAAAAACAGTCGGAGGTTTGAATGCATCCGCGTGGAGCAGTTGGTGGTGCACCTGTCTTGCCTCACTGAAATGGACAAGGTAACTATTCAGGAATATTTCTTTCCTGCTACTGCCAATGTGTAGGGTGGAGGCAGCTACGGGCGGGGTCTCTGGGCCAGCTTTCCCCCAAACTGGCACTGTCGACATGGGTTGGACTACAACTCCCATTATCCCTTTGGTCATTCTGGCTGAGAATGGTGGGAGTTGTAGTTCAACGCAAATGGAGAGCACTGGATTGGGGAAGGCTGGAATAGACAATACTGGGCTAAATGGATCAGTGGTCTGACTCAGTATAATGTTCAGCTTCCTGAGATTTTTTTTTAAAAAATTAAAGCAGGTTTCTAGTCCTTATGACTGTAAACTTGTGCTTGAACGTGTGAGCAATTCCTGGTGAAATTAGGTGGTCCTGGTCAGTTGTCGGAGGATGGAGCTTGATTTCCATACCCAATACCTTGCCCCTCCCCTTTTTTTAACAGACAGAATAAATTATGCAAAATAGTAAAAATTGCAGAATAAAGTGTGGAAGGCGGCGTGATCTCCATTGCTCACAACGTTGCAGAATCCAGCTCTACTTGTCATAGTTCTGAAGTTACTTTCATGTATATATATATATATATATATATATATATAAAAAAGGGCAACACACACAAAGACCTTGATAAAAGCGACTACCCTTCACTGAGACGGTGCGTCCCAGCTATACTAGGGGTGCACAAACTCAAACGAGGCCAAACTCACCCCTCCTAGAGTCTCTATCCAGCCTCCAGGGGTGCCCTGAAGACCATGGTCCCTTATCCTGGCCCTACACCATTTCCCTAACCACTGGTCATGGGGTGGCTTCCCCCCCCCCCCCCCCCATTCTAAAAGGTGTAGTGACTAAAGTGTTGGACTGGGAGTCAGGAGACCCGGGTTCTAGTCCCTACTCGGCCATGGGAACCCACTGGGTGACTTTGGGCCAGTCACAGGCTCTCAGCCCAACCTACCTTGCAAGGTTGTTGTTGTGAGGGTAAAATGGAGAGGAGGAGGATTATGTATGCTGCCTTGGGTTCCTTGGAGGAAAAAAGGTGGGATGTAAATGCAATAATAATTTTAAAAAATGCCTCTCCTAAGGCTGAGTTTCAGGCAGGAGGAGCTTTACACTAAAATGCACTGCTTTTTTCGGCCGGTCTTGCCTTTGGTCCCACCCACCCCTGGAATGCAGCTCCCTCGGGCCGAAAGAGGTTCTGCATCCTTCATTTATACCATCCCAGGCTTCTCCGCTGGATGGGACTTTGTCCTGAACATACGTGTGGGCGTGTGCTGGGAACAGTTGAGTTCCTGTTTGAAGTCTAGCAAGTCCAAGTTTAGATTCCAGTAAGGCAAAGCCTAAGCAAAGCAGAAGTCAGGTTATAATAAGGCAGAGTTCAAGCAGGGCAGGTAGCAGCCTGGATAGCTCCATTTGGCATTCAGGCTGGCGAGTCATACAAGCAGACTCCGGCTGAGGCTTAAGCTGCAGCTCCATCTGGGTCTGCTTCGGGGGAATAGAACCTCACCGGTTAAAGGGGGCCGAGCCTGCTTCAGTAGCCACGGATTCTGATGGGGCAAGAGTTTCTGGGCTTCAGTAGCCACTGACTCCGATGTGGGGCATCTGGGCTGGAGTCCCAACTAGATGACCTCCATAGGCTGGAGAGATGCTGGTAAAATGAGATCCTCTTGTACTGGAGCTTCCAGAACATTGGGGATGTCCAGCGCCAGTTCAAACGGCAAATCGTTCCTCCAATTTGGCACTTGGACTCTGGCGTCATGGCGCCGTCGGGCCCAGTCCCGTCTCACCTGATTGGCACCTGTTCTTCAGAGTCTCAGGCAGAGGTTGTGCCCTGCCTTGCTGTCTCCGGGTTTAAGCAGATGTCGTGTTTAGAGGACTGTCATTGCAGGCTCTTCTTCACCCACGGTGTGGGCCCGGCTTTGTGTCCTGCCTGTCACACAGGCGTGCCAGCAAATCCAGAGCCTGGTTAGGGTAGCTCAGTGGTAGAACGCCGGATTTGCATGCAGAAGGTCTCAGGTTCAATCCCTGGCAAGTCCCATAAAAAAGATCAAATTGCAGGGCTGGGAAAGACCCTGGAATGCCACTGCTAGCCAGAGTAAACAATACTGGACTAAATGGACATATGAGAAGCTGCCCTTATACCTGGGGGGTGTCTTCCCGGTGCCACTTCAGCCCTGTGTTCCCTTGAAATTGCGCAGTATCGCTGCTGAGGGAAGGAGACAGTTAATCCGCACTTTAGGAGGAAGCGTGGGCTTCCCGGTGGCTATTCGGCTCCTCGGGACTGCCTCCTGCCTACTCTTCTGGTGACCAATCCCTGCTCTTGGTCTGCCGCCAGAACACCCCTGGCTCAAAACCGAACTGAGATCACCGACAGGCGGTAGGTAGATGGCGATGGCCTCGCCGTAAAAGAAAAAGTCATAAGTCTGTGACTTATTAAACCAGTAGCTTCGGGGAAAAGCCTGCGGTGGCTGCAAGTTGGCAGTTCAATTGTATAAACGACGCAGTGGCTATACACCACTGTAAATAGGGTGTATAGCCAACCCCCTGGTCAGACTGTTTCCTCCTGCTCAAGCATGAGGCAAGTTCCCTGCCTTCTGGATGTGTTTAATAGCACGTTCAAGTGTTCAAAGTGCTTCTTGTAAATTATCTTGTCAGGATTACAACAACCATGAAAGGTAGGCCAGTAATTATTATTCCCCCTATTGCAGAGTGAAAGAAAGAAAGAGAGAAGCTTGCCTAAGGCCACCTAGTGAGTTCATGGCAGAGCCTAGATTTGAATTAGGGACTTTCTGATTTTTAGCCCCAGTCTCTTAGCCCTGCACTACATCCGTTGCCCTTGTGCTATGCCAGCTTAAAGTGGCACCTGCGCATTTGTACAGTTATACGTTCACTCTTTAGTTTATTTTAAAAATAGCAACGTGCAGCTTTAAAACAGTTGCAAAATTGCTTGGGTTATTGCAGGGTTAGGCGGCTAGTCGGTGACTTCACAGGTACCAGCAAATCAGTGCCTTCCAGTGTTGCCTTTTTCTGGTTAGTGATGCATTTGAACTGAACGCAGGAAAGACGCTTCCAAACCATCTGTTCTAAAAACGTTACTGCCCGTACTCATGCTTTAGATCTGTTAACGGGCAATGCTTGGATTGAATGGGGAGCTTTATCCACACAAAGCAACATTTATGGGGGGGGGGGGAGTGGGGCTTCAGCGGGGCTCTTCTTCTCCCTCTCCTGAAGCCTGCATTTGCCTGTTTCCCATATTTATAGCAAAAGGTTAAAGCGTGCGTGGCCATTCATGGGAATGCGATGGCCGTGTGGGATTTCTTTCAACACCTGCAGTGCAGGGAAAACTGGGTGAGCGAGCTCATACATGCTCTCTGGGAGGACAACATGGGACACCTAGCTGAGGACCTACAAGGCGTTTACAACTCCTACCTGCTCCGTAAGTTACCTTCCCTTCTTTCGCAAGCGGTGCTGCATTTCCTTCTCGGGAGAAGGAGAACTTCATGGTTTGCTGTGGGGCTGCAATAGAAAGCTTTGAAAAGCACGGACAAAGCAGGCATGCAGGGGCTGCTCCATGTCGCTTGGGCCAACATGGTATGTTGCTTGGGATAATAATAATAATAATAATAATAATAATAATAATAACAACAACAATAATAAATTTATTTCTTACCTGCCTCTTCCTCCGGATCGAGGCGGTGAACATCAAATATAAAATACATAAATGATTAAAAGCACATAAAACTAATACATTATTAAAATACCAAGAAAACACCAAGAAAACTCTTAAAATTCAACTCTGTGATGTTTGAATGTTCTATGCTGTGTCAAGGAAATTAGCCGACCAAACCAGAGTTGAAGGAGTTTCAGACAGGCAGAGTCCCAGTCTAACAATCTTTATTCAGAAAGCTCCGTATGTAGGAGAAAGATAGCCCCAGCAAGCTGGATACTAATTCATCTGCCATGCCTTGGCACTGTCCAACAATTTATACCTTCAAAGAACTTTGAAGTCCCTCTCCATCCCCTCCCTCCTTCTAGTGACGGATTACGTGTCAATAACATTGCAACCAGAAAGAGTTTCACTAAGGCAATATCCCTGGTGCCGCAACCTATTGTCTTTTGATAAAAGTCCTTCAAGGACTCTGAAGAGGCAATTTGATCAGAACATTGCAGTTTCTCATGGGGGGAGTGTTTACATGTTTATACAAAACCGGAGGATGGGTATTTTCCCATTTCAGCAAATATGCGTCATGGGTCAGAGTGGGTCAATCTTGATTTGCAATACTAAAGGCAGGAAGAGGAGGATAGGCATCCGGTAAGGTGTTTCTGTTCTGTGTCTCTTTTGTTATTCTGGCACCTGAGGTGTGAAAACCTGCCTGGCACAATTTATTTCTTGCATTTCTTGCGCCCTCTGGGGCCTCAGGATAGCTTCTTGGATTCCTGGTTCCAATGAAAATAGTTGCCTTCGCAGCTAGTTCTGTAATGCATATCATTTGAATAGGCTTAGAATATTTACTGTTTCATTAAGAATGCTTATTGCTTACAAAGATATTCACTGTGTCTATGTTGCAAGGACTAAGATGGTAAGCGTTAACCCTAGAGGGAGGGAGTGAAGATTTATTGAAGCGCTGGAAGGGATGAGCGAGAGGTGAGTTAAGATCAGTCGGAGATCAGAGCGATTGGGCTTAAGTCTGTCGGTGTAGTTTGAGGAAGGAACTACATGTTTTATTATTTTGGTAGATTAGTGTGTGGGAAAGAAAACAGTGTAGCCTAGAGTAGGCAGTTGAACTCTTGATGTTCCATTTGAAACGTTTAAGAGGAGTACTGAACTGAAACCATTACGCCCTGTGCCTTGGTAACCATCACGCTTTTAGTACTGAAGAAACCATTAAGCTTTTGTACATGAACACACTTCTTGTTAATAAATCCCATTTAATTCAACTAGTGGAGCCTGTGGGTGTACCTGAAGAAGGTAGCGGTAGCAGCAAAAGAGAGATTTTAGAGCTAAGGTGCTGAGCTGCGGAACCTGAGAAGGGAGAGGCGGGTCACAGAGACAGTTGCAGCATTCCAAACCCCTTTGACACCTGTACCTTAGCGGAGTCCTTTGATTCAGAAGAAGAATAAAAGAGGAGTATAAAGGGGGAGGCGTCACAGTAACCTCTAGGTTGGAGTGGTGCAATGTGCTCTTTTGACCAGCGTTTTGGGAAGTTTTGCTCAGGGGTAGGCAGTGTGATGGCCTCCTTGCAGATGGTTTGCACCATTGCCGGTGCCGGTTGGGGATGATGGGAGTTGGCGTGTAACGCTCCCTGCTCCTTCTGTCACCCTCCTTCTGCTGCTTGTTTTCCACAGTGACTGGGCTACTTCAGTTAGTTTTGGGGATAATTCAATGTGCTGGGGTTACTCTATCAAAAGACCACAGATTGCATCCTAGGTATCTTAAACGCCATCTCCTCCCGTACATGCCTTCCCCACCATGACATGCCTTAAGCTCATCTGGGGACGGAACCGGCCCTACTATTAAGCAGAGTGAGGTTGTGGCTTCAGACGGCAAATGGTGGCAGGAGGCAGCGAGGTCTAGGGGGAGAGGATTGTATGCCCTGCACCCCCTAGGCTAGCCAGCTCCCCTATGTGAGGTAAAGGACGCTGTCCCATTGTCAGCGCAATTATAACAAAGCAAGAAAGAGAAACAAAAAACAACAACAAAATATAACCCCCAAAAAAGCATATCTGTTCACAATACTCATTCACAACAACATTCATGTTTTAAATGGGAGGAAAATACATTTATGTGCTAATCTAAGCAGTCTGTATATCTAAATAAGCCTCCAGAGAATGTTGATGCCTGTAAGAGATCTGTTCACATACAGCAAGAGCAGTCAGATCTTTCGATCACAAAGCGTTGGGTTTTTTTAAATTCTTCCAGGTTCGAAGCATGGGTCTCTTTGCCATGGTAAATGCTTTCGGGATCCATTTTTGCCGCCCATCTGTTAATCCCCACATCACAGGTATATAATTTAAAAGCGCACGAGCAACCGCAGTTATCGCAGATTTTTCAAGAGCAAACTTTACGCGGCAAGAGAACCAAGAGAAGCCGCCACACGGCATGCCCACATCATATGCCAGCCGTTGCCTGCATTACGTTGCCAGCATGAGAACATGAGAAGCGCCCTGCTGGATTGGACCAAGGGTCCAGCTAGTCCAGCGTTCTCTTCACATGGGCCCGCCAGCAGTCGACCAGGAAGCCACAAGCAGGACACGAATGCAATAGCACCCTCCCAGCCATGTTCCCCAGCAACTGATGTATACTGGAGGTAGCACATTGCTATCTGGACCGGTAGCCCTTGATAGCCGTCTCCTCCAGGAATGGATCTAACTCCCTTTTAAAGCCATCCAAATTGGTGGCCGTAATAATAATAATAATAATAATAATATATTTATTTATAACCCGCCTCTCCCTCCGGATCGAGGCAGGGTACAACAATAAATATAAACACAACAATAACATCTTGCGGTAGCGAATTCCATAGTTTCACGATGTGCTTGCTAACCGTTTGCTGCAAAAGGGTTAGCGGGCTAACCATGGCTTAGCGTGTTGCCTGAACAAGCCCAGTATAGTTTGCTCAGTCTCCTGCTGGAAACATCAAAAGCTGCCCTTGTACCAAAGTGGGACCTCTGGTCCATCTAGCCCAGTATTGTCAATACTGGCCCTGTTCAGAAGACACGCTAAGCCACGGCGGTTAAGCATTTTGAGCTAAACATTGTGGCTTAGCGTGTCGCGTGAACCAATCTTAAACGTGGTGGGCACATAACCATGGTTTAAACACGCTCATTAACCATTTACTGTGAAAAGGTTAGCGACCTAACCATGGCTTAGGGTGTTGTGTGAACAGGCCTGTTGACTGGCAGCAACGGCGCCCCAGAGATTCAGGCAGGATTCTTTCCTAGCCCTACCTGCAGTTGTTTGGGATTTAATCTGGGGCTTTCTGCATACAATCTCCAGCTGGGGTTGTAAGTGTTTCCCCTTCCCCCGCGTGCACAGAAATTAACTGCTGCATCCTTGCGCGTGTTCCTCCTCCAGCGCCTCAAAACAACGCTTCAGCAAGTGCCAACCCGCCCACACGGAGTAATATTCCCTGGTCACCGGAGTCCCCTGCTGTGGCACCCACACTGCCCTCTTCTGCTGAACCAGCACCTTCTCCTCCGCATAACACAACGAGCTCTAGGGGAGCCCAGGCTCCTTCACCCGTGCCTTCAGATGCCCCGAGGAGGCCTGTGTCCGCCTCCACGAACCACGGCCCACACGATATGGGCGATTGCAGTGCTCCCGTTCAAGAAACCGAGCTTCCATTGCAGACCGGCGAGATGGTGGTAAAACCGAAGGTTGGTTGGCTTGTTTTATCCTCGACTTGGCATCTGTCTACTTTAGTGCAAGGCAGGGTTGGCTTTTAAAAATTGGGCTGAATTGAGAATTACTGTTTTAACGCCTTTGGGTTGCCACGAGTGCGCAGGGTGGAGCCTTAGACCGACACTGGCTGAGCAGCAGAGCGCACGTTTTGCGTGCAGAAGGTCCAACGATCAATCCCGAGACTGATCTCTTTGGAATGATTGAGAAAAATCAAAAACCTGTACATTGGAAGGGGCCATGGAGTCCAACCCCCTGCTCAATGCAGGAATCCACCTTAAAGCATCCCTGACAGATGCCCCTTGAATGCCTCTAGGGTGGGAGAGCCCATGACCTCCCTAGGTCATTGGTTCCAACATCTGCAATTGTTCTCTTCCCTATCAAGAAATATACAGTGGCTGAATATATTACAGTGTTAGGATTCAGATACTGGGCTAATGAGAAGATGTAATGGTGCTACTCTGTCTGACCAGCTGCCCCCACTAAGCCTCTGGGCAAAATTATACCACCTTGAGATTATTTCTAATGATTCCAACAGCAAAGAAATATTTGACATAATCTGCCATAATGTTAAAATGTCATTGTCAGCTTTGCCAAGGTTGTGTCTTTCCCTGTCCAGGATCCCTCTGGGGAAGAAGACTTTATTGCCCTGCCTTAATTGCATTACTCCTGTGATTTTCCTCTTCAGACCGCAGGCAGTGGTGCCAAGAAGCCAGAGTCTTCCAAATCGTCCAAGAGAAATGCAGCATCAGCATCTAAGCCCAGAGACGAAGGGGAGAAACCAATTTATGCCCAAGACACATCAGCTACAAACATATCGCCGGAGCCTTTGACTCGGGGCCATGTGGGAGAGATGCCCAGGGAGGCGGTGTCAAGCACCCCACTATCCTCAAGTTCCGATGCAGGTGGTGTGGAACAGAAATGGGACGGCCGCCGGAAACAACCTGTTTGTGTTAAAAACGGGTACTTTGGAAACTTGAATCGCCCGACAGACAATGGTGTGTCTCCAGCACCAGCCACTGTTTGCAGCCCCAGGATTTCCAGTAACCAGCCGGAGGAGAATTTCTACACCTCTTTGGAAACCTCCCCCGTGAGCTCAAGTTTTCAAGGTGAGACGCAGGCTAAAGAATTGCTTAAAGAAGAGAAGATCCGAGGCCTGTGGGGGTATCAAAATGAGAGGCTGTTGGCTGATCCGGTGGATGCCAGCAGCCCCTTCAACCTGCAAAGACGGTTTGACCTAGGGCTGGAAGGAACCCTGGGTCAACAGGAAAGGAGCAGTCATGCTGCAGTGGTGGGTTTTGATGAAATGCCTGAATCCAGCCCAGCTGGCAGTGTACCTCGAAATCTCCAGACAAGAGGTAAGGGTGTTCCATGTTCAGGGCCTGCTGCAGTCAAACCAACCAACCCAGCTAACGTGCTCTTGTTCATGAGAAGAGGTCAATAATCAGCATGCCTATGGACACCAGTTGCTGGGGAACATGGGCGGGGACTTCCCATCGGGGCATCTGCTTTGCCTCTCTGCGAACAGAATCCTGGCCTTTGGTCGGATCCAGCAGGGCTCTTCTTAGGTTCTCAAGGACGCAATCCTAGGCGTGTTAAGACCGAGAAAAGTCCTACAACTCCCAGCATTCCCCAGCCAGCCGGGACTCTTTTCTGTCTAATTGTTTTTAATCCTATGTAAACCGCCCAGAGAGCTTCGGCTATGGGGCGGTATACAAATGTAATAAATAAATAAATAAATAAATAAACATGCATGGGATTGCGCCCTCACTTGTGATGGGAACGAACATAGGAACGCAGGAGTCTGCCTTAAGGCCGTCTGGCTGTTTTTCCATCCAACCCAGTCTTGCCTTCCTGTGGGAGGGAGGGCAGCTGTAAACGGCAGCCACTGAAGCTGGGGCCTCCCAACACAATGGAGAGCATGTCCTTACCACTGAGCGAGGGTCCTGTCCAGTAGAAAAACCGACACCTTGCTGGGATGTCCTGGGCATCAGTAGTAATATTAATATAGCGTGTGGCACTTTACAGAGCACTAGAAGACAGATACCTGCCCCGAGGGGCTTACATTTTAATGTTTGATGCAGCACAGGGAAGAGAGGAAGTGGGTGGGTGGAGAGATGGAAGCAGGCATAGAAAGGAGAAAAATATGCATTTCAAGTACAGACGCTTGGGCTGAGTTAACTGGTCCTTTTTCATTCAAGCGGCCAGTTCTTGTATCATGACCCTTCCCGCCTGCTGTTATCATTTGAAGCAGCCATGCTTCGGAGACCATGTGCTGTTACCCTGAATCAGGTGTGGGGGAACCACGTCAGGATGTCAGGGGCCACATGCAGGCAATGGGGGGGCATTGCTGGCATGCCCTCCCTCATATTTTGAGACACACAATCACTCGTTCGCTTGCACACAGACGTGCGAACACTTTCCCGACTCCTCGGGTCGATCCGTACGGATCAGTTGAGGGTGGGAAGGGGCCCTTTTTATCCCCACTAAGGCACACTGGGTGGAGCGGTTTAAACCTGCACCAGTGCTCAGCTCCCCATTAGTCCACTGAGAAAGGAGCATGCGCCTCTGGTTCCTGGCACCTGTTTCAGCAGCAGCTTCTGCCTTCGACGCTTCCTCTTCCCCGGACGTGATCTCTTCCCCTAACTCGCTTACAGGGCTTGCAACTGCTCCGCGTAATGTGTACTCCTGTGATCTCAAACCTCCCGTTCAAGAGGAGAAGCTGCCTTTCGGCAGGTCAAACGGCATGGTCGCGGCCCCTGTGCACAAGGAGGTAAGCTGTTGTTTGCCAGCTCCAGGGATGTTTGGAAGTGTTGAAGTTGCAAGGTATGAAAGTCAAAATTGGGGGGAAATCAGGGACCTAGGAAGCAGCCTGAGGCAGTGTGCTTCTGGGAGCTTCTGCACGCAGAGTGTGGCACCCAGAGCGCTGTGGGATCAATGGTTCTAGGCAGCTCACTCTGGCTGCATTGCCCAAGCGCCTGCCTGTTCTTCTCTCTCCTGCTGGCTTTTCTGTTCCCACTCTCAGCAGCAATTTGAAGATACCAGGGGTGTGTTGGGGGCCGCACAGAGAGAACAGAGCGCGCACCTCTGCGCATGCACACTAAACAAGACAGGGAAGATGCTACCAGCTGCTGAAAGTGCTGCTTCTATTTATGCACGCATTTAATTAAGAAGTCTGTAAGAGTTTAGTAACTCCATTTAAATTTAATTGCAATTGCTCCATGGAGCCTAGCTAACCACCCTGCTAGTGTGAAAAAAATGGTTCCAAAAAGAAGAAAAAAGCCTCGAACGGGCAGCGTCAAGGCCGAGAATGCTGCACGAACCTGACAGTCGGGCAAAACGGAAATGAACAGGCAACGAACAAGGAAAAGCACAACCACCCAAATTCCCCCAGACGTGTTTTGCCTGTTCCACAGGCAACCACCAAGGCGGGTCACCCATGGCAACGCATAGCTTGGTCAGACGAAATGAACCGTAACGTTATGCGTTGCTACTATAAAAGCACACAACTCCAAACGAGCATCAGGATACCGAACAGAACTTCACAGACTATTTATGGAAACCTACCCCCCACCTAACAGACACTGTAGCAGAACAAAGACTAATAGATAAAAAAAGAGTTATAATCAATAACAAAAGGCTAACGGAACATGAAATTCCAAAAAGTCAAAGAAGAAACAGCAGAACAGAACACCAACATGAAAAGCTCAGATGCGCCAACAGCAAGCACACGGACATCCGTAGAAGAAACCACCACCCTAGAAGACACAATAACCCCACCAGAGGGCTCCCTAACAACGCCACAACCCGAAACACGCGACGACACAACGAACATGAACAGAGAGCAGCACAACAAACATGAACAGAGAGCAGCAGAAATTGAGACAAATCTAACAAAATGGGGAGAAACTGACCTGACGAAAACCCCCCCACTACCGAGACTAAAGTTTATCAAGGATACGTAGAAACTCATAAACATAATGAACAGTAAACTCCCGACATACATTAACAACGAGAGCAACGTAGAAGAAAAACACACAGTCATCTATCTATGCAGCAGCCACAGCAGTCCTCACCTGTAACAAACAAGAACTCCCCACAAACAACAACACACGCAGAAGATTAGAAAGCAAACCAACATGGTAAATCAGAATTGAAAACAAAATTGAAAAGCTACAAAAGGATATAGGAAGAATGACGCAATACATAAATGGAAACCGATCGAAAAGCATCCTCAGAAACACCCAAGACATCATAGCAAACAATAAACAGCAATAGTAGCTCTCGACATACTGAAACAAAAAACTGGCAGTCCAGACCACCAGGCTAAGAAGGGACAAGGAGTCAAATGAAAGAAAAGCCCCAAACGCTCTCTTTAAAAGAAACGAGAAATTATTATACCAAAGAATAAGAAAGAAAAAAAGAAAACAACACTACATCCCCAACTAAGGAAGAAATAACCACATTCTGGAAAAATATCTGGTCAGAACCGGCACAACACAAAGAAAGCACAAACTGGATACGACAAGAAGAAAGACAGAGGCTGAATTCGGACAACGCATTAAGCAACTGACCGGGGGGGGGGGGGACAATCGTCAGTTGTGTTGCTTATTGTGTTATGTGGAGGGTAACACGCCGCTCACAAACTACTGACGGTATGCTATTCCGCCCAAATAAGCAACGGAGAGAAACAACTGGCTTGCAAGTTGTTTAGCTCGAAGCCAGTTGTTTAAAGTGTTGTGTGGAGGGGTGAGTGGGTTAATGGTGTGTGGTGAGTGGGTTAAAAAACAATCCCATAAGAGGCAGGCGACAAGAGCGACCAAAGCGGCGGCTGCCACTCTGCTACAACTGGTGCAACTTGCAGAGGCTGCTGGGATAGAACTGGGAGGACTGAGGGAGGAGGGAGGGTGGGGAGAGGGGCAGGGGCTGTGTCAGTCAAATGCTAGACTATTAGTCCACCCAATGCCAGCACCACCCACCCACAGGTGTGTAGGAATATGTTGTGTGGGGAGTACCCACAAAATAACCAACTGTGAGTTGGCTGCTCAACCCACCATTGACTAATGTGTTGTCCAAATTCAGCCAGAGACAACTACCACAGCAAACAGTATTCTGTAATTCTGGAGGAACTGAAGGAAACAATACAAAGGACACATAACCGGAAAGCACCTGGCCCGGACCAAATACAAAACTTCTGGTACAAACACCTTTCCTCAACATACGAATACCTCACTCAACAGATCAACACAGTCATAGAACACCCACACCTATTCCCTCTATTCCTAACAAAAGGCAAAACCTACATTAAACCAAAATCTCCTGATACCCGAAAACCCAGCTAACTCTACAGACCCATAATATGCCGACCAACACTCTACAAAATTATAACCGCCACAATCACACAGAAAGTTGAAGCACATCTCACCCAATATAATATACTCACAGAATAACAAAAAGGACATAAAAAGAACAGCAGAGGATGCAAAGAACAGTTAATAATAGACATTGGCTCAATTCGGACAACATATTAGGCAATGGAGGGGTAAATAGCGTACTGACCGTGCGTTAGGCAGGAGGAGCTTCACAGACGACATGCTGCAGCCAGCGCTGCTCGGCACCGGCAAATGCCCCGGCTGCTACAAACTTGCGGCGGCCATTTTCGTTGCAGCCTCTCCTCCCTGTGTCCTCCAACTGTATCCCAGCAGGCACCGTGAGTTCTGCCAGCTGCATAGAGCGGCCGGGTTGTTTTTGGCTGCTCTAGGCAGAAGAACTCCATTCCGAAACAGCATAGTCCACGGAGAGAGGGGGGGCTGAATTCGGACGACACTTTAAACAACGGGGCTTTGGGCTAAACAACGGGCAAGCCCGTTGTTTTGCTCTGTTGTTTAAAGTGCCTGATTAACGTACTGTCAGTTGTGTGTGCATTGTGTGTTGCCCTCCAAACGACACAATAAGCAACACAACTGACGATTGTTCCCCCCCCTCCGTTGCCTAATGTGTCGTTCGAATTGAGCCAGTGTCATCATGAAGCAAACAGAAAAACAGAAAAGAAACCTCCACACCTGTTACATAGATTATAAAAAGGCTTTTGACTCCGTCCCACACAACTGGCTGAAAAAAGTACTCAAAATATACAAAATACATCCCTCAATCCAAAACTTTCTGACAAGAATCATGGAGACATGGAGAAGGCCAATACACCTAACAACAGACAAGGATCATATACAGACAGAAAAGATAAATATCAAACGTGGCCTATTCCAAGGTGACGCATTCGGCACTCTATGGTTTTGTCTGTGTCTCAATCCACTATCCAACACTCTTAACAACACCACATAACGGCATCGACATGAAACACCCAAAACAAGCAAAGCACAGAATCAATCACCTCCTGTACATGGATGACATCAACATCTATGCTTCAACCTTGACACAGATAAAAGGCCTCCTGCGAATCACTGAGGAACTGGCAACGGACATGAAAATGGAATTCGGGATGGGAAAATGCAAGATGCTACACATACAAAGAGGGAAATGGAAAGAAGAAGAAACAGCAGAAACACTAAATAACAAAATATTAGATAACCTGGAAGAAAATGAAACATACCAATACTTAGGATTCCAACAAAACACAAAAATCAATCACTCCACAGTAAAAGCTCAACTAAGAATGCAATATAAAACGTGCCTATCACAAATCCTAAAATCTAAACTGAACTATAAAAACATTTTCAAAGCCATCAACTCCTGCACAATACCCATTTGGAATCATACACTGGTCGCACACTGAACTTGAAGAAATAAACAGACTCAGTCGCACTGAACACTGCATGCTCCATCCCAACTCATGCATTGAAAGAACAACAATCAGCAGGAATGGAGGAAGAGGTCTGCTAGACGTTAACACAATACATGCTAAACAGATACACACACACACTAGCAGATATACCCAGTGTTGTCTGGGTCCCATAATAACCCTAGTCTACAAATATTACATTCTAACCTACTTCCAGATGAGCTCGAACCTTTAAATGTTAGATGTATTCAAATTTTTCAAAAAACAAATCCCGAGGCTTCAGTGTCCATTTCACAGAGTAGCCGCCTTGTCCTACACAGCCCTTCCGTCCGCTGATGAAATGCCTACAACTCCCAGCAGGCCTTGGCCAGGAGGGCAGAGTTACCTGGCTCTGGGAGCGACGGGGAGCTCATGGCCTTGCTGGTGCAGATTTTGGGGAATCGGTGACCTGCCCGTGTGAGAGACCCTGCGTCCCATGAGAGTGGTCTTGCATGCCCTGGTGGGCAATCCCCCCCCCCCCGAGATCAGCAGCAGCGAGGCTATGAGCGCCCCCATCACTCGTGGAGCCCGGTAAGTTTGCCCTCCCAGCCAAGGCATGGTGGAAGTTGTAGGCATAATGGCCATCAAATGCTCGGATTTGTTTTTAACTTTTTGCGAACACTTAAACACAAAAAAATTGAGTCTCTTGAATGTTCTGGTTGATTGTACAGCAAGACTTATCAACATCCAGAATTTTAAGTTTCTAGCTCCTCTGGAAGTGGGTTAGAGTTTCCGGAGACAGACCCCCCCCACACACACACATTCAGCTTTATTTGTATAGATATAAAAATCAACAGCAGCCTACTGTTTGTTGTAAACCGCTCAGAAAGCTTTGGCTATGAGGCCATATAGGAATGAAATTAATTAATTCGTTATAGACACCTGGAGCATCCTTCAACTGAGTCAGACTTGATGTTCCATTTCACAGAAGCTGTGAGTTGGAAGGAGTCTTCTTCTGTGTAGCATCCCTTTAGGTCAAGAGCTGGGAACCTCAGGCCCGGGGGCCCAATCCAGCCAGGGTTCCTCGGATGGCCTTGCCCCTTCCTGAAGCTCCTCCCCATTTCCCCAAACGCAGATCCTTTGGTGATTTCCTGGATGCTGTGGAGTTTTTCCCCATTCTAAAAGGTTTTCCCCCATGCTTAAGGCTGTGGTGTCCAAGACTGGACATACAGTATTCAAGTTGAGGTCTGCCCAGCGCAGAGTAGAGTGGAACTATTACTTCCCATGATTTTGAAACTGGGCTTCTAGTTTGGCCTAGAACTGACTGCTCAGTCCTGTCCCTTTGACCCAGTACTGACTGTCAGAAGCTCTGCTACCTGAGATCTTCAATAGGAAATGTCCTTTATCTGTTTGAAAGGCTGAATTAATGTCTTGTCTCCCCCAGGCGACTCGGCTTTCAAACCCCGCAGGCCGGAGTGCTGCGCCTTCACGGGGGACCGGGAGCAGTGTCCGCCACCCTCCCAGAGATAACCGTGACTTCAGTAGCAATTACGATAGCGACATGCCCTGTAAACCTGGCGTTCTGCTTTCAGAAACAGAGGAAGCTATGGCGGTGCAGTTGAGCGGCCAAGAGACCAACCTTGAATATTCCGGCAGGTCGTCCAGACTTTGCCTCAGCAGCGAGTCCTCTTCAGACGACCTGAGTGAATGCAGCCAAAAGGGTCAGACTGATGAGCTCTGCCCCGGTCCCGCTGTAGTTACCATTTTGGAGAGCAATGTGACAAACGGAGCAGGCGACGGTCCTCTTCCGCCCGTGTGCGGCAACCCCCAGGATGACAACTCCATCCGAAACTACAGCTTCCATCTGGTGCAGAATCCCAGCGCTGATCTCGCCGGAGCACCTGATGTGCTTGCTTCGGGTACCAGTTCCAGGAGGCGACCTCTGGATGCCTCCTCCGACGTGGGGCCTGGACTTCATTCCATCCGAAGTCCTGCTTCCCGCCCTGAGAATTCCAAGGATCCCCTTGCAAATGAGCGAGCCGGTGCCGCCTCGCCGCTGCCTGCGGATGGTTATAACTGGCTCCTTGTTGGTTTCGCCCTAGTGTGTGTCGCAGCTGTGGCTTTTG
Organism: Anniella stebbinsi; assembly: GCA_029215795.1. Classification (NCBI taxonomy): domain Eukaryota; kingdom Metazoa; phylum Chordata; class Lepidosauria; order Squamata; family Anniellidae; genus Anniella; species Anniella stebbinsi. Next base: position 226,132,541 of record JARDYH010000004.1, on the reverse strand, counting down.
CGATGTACAAGAAGAAATAGAAGCTTGGCTTACAGGGCACCTCCCAGCCTGCTAAACACCAGTAATAAATCTCATGCATATCCAAACATTAGAACCCTTTTCCTGCCCACCAATTACTTATGCCATGTGTCCCCCCCCCCCCAAAATATGGAGAGACCGTTGCTTCCTTTTAATATACATTCCCCTCGTGGATGTTGTGCAATGCTCACAGCATTGGATTGCCCTCGCGCTCGCCAGTGGCCTTAATGTGTACTTCCTTTAATCGTTGAGGGAGGGGGGGGGTGATTTCAGGCTTCTAGGATCTTTGTTTTTCGTAGGTCCACCAATGAGCCGGCTGCAAGATAGGAGCTGGGGCTGCTGGGTTCATGCTATGAGTTAAGGAACCGGGGGGGGGGGGTGTGTGCCTCTAAGCACATGCTGTGCCAAGCAGTTTGTGATCAGTAGCACAACCATGCTCACTCGTCCTTTCACCCAAAAATCCATACCTGGTTTCCCTTCCAAGAGTTCTTTTCCAGTAACCTAATGTGGGCCTGGGAATAGTTGCTGCCGCTATGGGAACCCTTATCAACCCACTGCAAATCACCCCAGAGATCTACCGGTAGATCCATCTTCCTTCTGCCCACCCCTTGAACGTGGCTTAAAGAATTGGACTTTTTGTTGCGATGGGTGGTATTTCAGATCTGGACGAGCCTGGCTCAATTGGTGACGTCCACCTCGGCAGGCACAGGCAAACAACCTCCCTCCTGACCCAATGCATGCGGTAGACCTCTCCAGTGGAAAGATGGTCTGCACTCAATAATAATAAAAAGATGCAATGCGTTGCTTTTGGAGAAATTATGCCACGATCTTTCGCCGACTCTGGTGGAGCTGTTACGTTTTAGCTGCTCTTCACTTTCAGATTCCGTGGCATAATGCAATTGCTTACGGCTTACTGGTGATAAAGAAGAGGGTATGGTTATCCCCATCATGACTTAGGCTTAAGAGCTTCATGAGGGCATTGATTGGCTGCTGTTGGAAGCAGGGCTTGATGGGCATTTGTGTCGGGGAGTGACAAGCAGAGCAATGGGAATCTAGTGCTTGGAAGTGCAACTGGAAACTAGCCCAAATTAGCACGTCTGAAACAGGTCTGGACAAGTCAGTGGAGCACATGGCAGGGAGCTCCACTGACTGATCCCACGCTGGAAGTGCTACTTTGCGCTCGCTTCGTGGGTCGTGCTATGAAGCGCTAGCTTCTAGCAGTTGCCCGTGCTCTTATCCAGCAAAGACAGTTTTATAGGGTGACCCTATGGAAAGGAGGACAGGGCTCCTGTATCTTTAACAGTTGCATAGAAAAGGGAATTTCAGCAGGTGTCATTTGTCGGCATGCAGCACCTGGTGAAATTCCCTCTTCATCACAACAGTTAAAGCTGCAAGAGCCCTGCCCTTTTTTGTATCTGATCACTCTAGCCAAGGCTCCTCCAGCTTTAGCTGTTGTAATAAAGAAGGAATTTCAGCAGGTGCTGCATGCGTAGCAATGGCACCTGCTGAAATTCCTCTTTCAATACAACTTAAAAATACAGGAGCCCTGTCCTCCTTTCCACATGGTCACCCTAGTGGGCATAGAGAAGCCCTACCTCAAGGGCAGGGCTCGTGTGGCAAAAATGTGACAAATTATATTTACAGACATTTTTGTTCTAACAGTTACAGCCTTCTTTCACCTTTAAAAGCTCTTTGCTAGGTGGAATGGAGCGTCCTCTGCCTTTTACAATTCTCTATTTGAGAATTCCTCTGTGAGGGGCATTCCTTGTGACTGCTCCTTGTTTAGGGTGGCCATATGGAAAGGAGGACAGGGCTCCTGTATCTTTAACAGTTGTATCGAAAAGGGAATTTCAGCAGGTGTCATTTGTATGCATGCAGCACCTGGTGAAATTCCCTCTTCGCCACAACAGGTAAAGCTGCAGGGGCCCTGCCCTCTTTTGTATCTGGTCACAAATGAGACCTGATGAAATTCCCTTTTCTATGCAACTGTGAAAGCTGCAGGAACCCTGTCTTCCTTTCCATATGGTCACCCTACAGTTTTAGGTTGCTAAGTTTCAACTGATCTTCAATACAAGATTTTATGAAGCAGTACATGATTAGGGAATCTTTTTCTTTTTTTAATATCTGTCTTCAGCTTCCTGCACACCCCTCCATCATTCCTCAGGATTAGTAGAAACCCTGGTGCCTGTCCCAAGTGCCTAAAAATAAATAAAAATAGCATTTTATTCTTAAGTATTAAAATATATATATATATATTTTCTCCCAGTCCTGTTTTTCCTGCAACTAGATAAGACACGCTTCCCCAAACTGGTGCATGCCAATGACTATGGTAGTTGAGGATGATGGGTGTTGAAGTTCAATACACCTGGTAGGCATCGGCTTGGGGAAGGCATAAGACCATGGGTTCTCTTTGCACTCAGTTTGTGCACGTGTTTATTATTTATTTATTTCAAATTTTGTACCCTGCCTTTCCACTTCTTGAACAACACCAAAGGCCCATAACAATGGGAACAATTAAAAACACATCAAACCCCTACAAAAAGCAACAAGTAAAATGAACAATAATATGAGAGCTAGGCATAATAAATATAGAAGAGGTACGAAACTCTTCCTACAACTGCATACTGTTCCCCCTTCCTAGACATTGTCTGCCCCTCTTCCTTTGTTAGCAAAGCTTTCCTTTAAAAACATTGTGCGATTGTACCATTCTGCCTGCCTCCCAGCTGCTTCATGCGCCTGTTCATCTAAAGTTTCTGCTCATTGTACTTGCCGATTTTTTAAAATAATAATAATTCTTGATTAACAGAACATGCGTTTGGCTATTTCATGCTCCCATCTTAAAGTGTGCACAGTTCTCCAGCACACTGCAGCGAATATGTCGCGGGGTGGGGAACAGGATGCACGTACGTACATACATAGCTACAATTGTGTAAATTCAGCAGTCCCTAAGAAAATACCAAGTGGCAATTTGGGGAGAAGGAACTACCTATGTCTGGGAAAGAGGTGGAGCTTTTGTTCTGGAGCAGTGAAGGATAAAAGCAAAATGGAATAGGGCAAGACAAGCTCCTTTGGGAACTTCCTTCCAGCAGGGCCATGCAGAGCTGGTCATATGCCCAGGCCAGATGGGAAGTGTGTGCCCCCCCCCCCATTTCAAACAGCTCATCAAGTATTTTTAAATGTTTTTTTAAATGCCCACCAACATGTCCGTTCTACATAACACCTTCATATTAAACCTGTTCTACAACACCTCAATGTTGAATCAGAAATTAACATTTATTTTTAGTTGCTGTACAAATAGAAGCAACAACAACGGAACAGTCCATCATTATCAAACATCATCACCCTCACGGTATCATCATTATTATCGTTAATAACTATCATCATCATTACCTCACCCTCCGCTCCGCTCCAGAGATTATATGCGATGGAGAAGATTGAGGAAAGAGACGCAGTAAGGACAGCCATCGCAACTTAGGCACGTATATCCCCTCCCCGTATCCGGCACATGGGCCTCTGAAGCTTGCAATCTGACCATGGTATTCACAACGTATGGCTTCTGCGCTGTTTCCGCAAGGTGGGCTCCTCGCTTCTGGATGGGCTGCTTACGCTACAGAAGCAGTAGTGTAAGCTGGGGGGGGGGGGGACCTCGTTGGAGTGCCCCCTCAAAATTGTGGGCCCTGGGCCAACTGGCCCCACTGGGCCCCCCTCTGCATGGCTCTGCCTTCCAGGGTGCTCTGTGAGCTTTGAGAATGATTCCCAAAGAGGCAGATGCATAGAGATCTTCCTCTCTGAACTACCCGTCCTGTTGTGAGTGGGAACCAACGGGAAGGCAGTTCATCCTGTCTCTTGAAAAATCCACAGAGTGAGTAATTCCATTATTTCCTTTTGCAAGTGTTCTTCCAGGGGAAGTCATTCCGAAAGATCCCTTCGGCCAGAAAATGTTGGAACTGTGATGTCTCATGGCTGTACCAGATGCCTTTTAAAAAAAGAATTATTGTTCAATTGCTGCTAGGAATATAGGAAGCTGCCTTGTATTGATGGAAGTTGTAATCCAAACCATCCCGGGGATGCCAGGCTGGAATTCCCTATGGAATTCATTACCACAAGATGTAGTGATGGCCACCAATTTGGATGGCTTTAAAAGAGGGTTGGATAAATTCCTGGAGGTTGTCAATGGTTACTAGGTCCTACCTCCAGTGTTCAAGGCAGTACACTATATACTAGTTGCTGGGGAACATGGGTAGGAGGGTGCTGTTGCATCATGTCCTGCTTGTGGGTCTCTGGTCGACAGCAGGTTGACCACTGTGTGAACAGAGTGCTCGACTAGATGGACCCTTGGTCTGATCCAGCATGTCTCCTTGTACGTTTTCGTGTTAAAAGGCTAATCTATGCTGAATAGCTGTGGCTCAACAAGGTTTCAGACTGGATGCCAGGGATTGAATTTGGGGCCTTCCCCTTCCCAGTAACGTGGGGTTAAGGCTGTAGATGTGGGGTGAATGACACTCCAGATACTTCTGGCCTAACACAACAGTTTACTTGTAAAGTAAAACAGGCAGGTTAGAACTAAAGGTATTTAGTCAATAGAGCTGAATGATACAAAAGAATTAAAAGAAAATAAAAATTGCAAAGGTAAGTTCTTTTACACTAACCTTTTTGCTTCATCCTTAAGGTCTTGCCTTTCTCTAATCTTCCTCTGGCATTGGCCTGCTTCCTACCTTTGGTGTGTGTCACTCTTTTATACCCTCTTCCCCCAAACCAGAAAGTTTCCACCTTGAGGAAACGAAACCTAACTGGGGAATGAATAGTAACTGGAGAAATGAAACTACTCCTGTCAGGGATAGGGTGACGATATGAAAAGGAGGACAGAACTCCTGTATCTTTAACAGTTGCATAGAAAAAGGGAATTTCAGCAGGTGTCATTTGTATGCAGGCAGCACCTGGTGAAATTCCCTCATCACAATTAAAGAGGGCCAGGCTCCTGCAGCTTTAACTGTTGTGATGAAGAGGGAATTTCACCAGGTGCTGCATGCTGCCCTGTCCTCCTTTCCATATGGTCATCCTAAGTATACCCTGCTTTTTCATGGATAATATTCAAAGCGTTATACAAACTTTTAAGAACAGAGAGTAGATTTAAATCAAAAGACAAATAGTTCAGCAGCATGCACTTTGAAGTATGCAGCACAACGGGATAGAGCCTGATAGAATAAAATAGTTTTCATTGGGTGCTTAAATGTTTGCAATTCCAGTTCCTAATGGGGAGAGTAAATAGCTCAGTAGGAGAACACCTGTTTTGCAAACAGCTGGTCCCATGTTCAATCCGCTGCATCTCCAGATAGGACTAGAAAAAGGCCCTGTCTGAATCCTAGGAAAGCCAGGGTCAAAATTACAGAGCTAGAGGGACCAGTAGACTGATCCAGTACAAGGTAGCTTCCTATCACCTTTGGCCAAGTATTCCAAAGGTGAGGTGCCACCAGTAAAAAGGCCCTGTCTTTGTTTGCTATCCCTTTAGCTCAGTTGTCGGTGGCACCTCAAGCAGTTGATGCGAGCCTATAAATACTGTACTGGAGAGCAAGAGGCCAGACTTCCAAAAACCTAATTAGAGATGTTTATGTTCTTCATGCCAAATTGGATTACTACAGTTCTTAGGGTGCCTCTACAAAAGCGATTTAAAGCTCTTTCAAGGCGCATTACCGATTTTACCTCTACATGAACGGAGCGCAAATCGGGGGTTGAGGCGCTTTTTCTGTCCGATTATGCGCATTATTGAATGCGCGTTAAATAGCGAGTTTTAATTTACCGCGGGAGTTAAAGTGCCTTATGACCATGTAAACAAGCAATTCTCCACATTTAAACACCTTTAAAGCGTGTTTCATACAATCGGTAACGCGCTTCACCACCTCCTGTGTATAGGGATTAGGCGTAAAAGCGATTGCGAGAAGATGCGCATAATTGGCCAACCGGGCGTCAAACCAAATTCTTGTAGAGGGGACCTTGGCGAGTAACAAAATTTATTTAGCGTTTGAATCAGAGATTCTAGGAAGGGTAAATGTTTACTGGATGGTTTTCTCTAGAGAAGGCAGACCAGGAATGTCAGAAATCCCCCAGAACACACTTCAGGGCACTTAGGGATTATAATGTACTGGAAAAGGAGGAGTCGTTACTGTCTATGCTCCACAAGAACAGCCCGGCATTGCTAACTCTTCCAGAATGGGAGTTTTGCCTTTTCTAAAAATGGAAGTTATTTATTTATTACATTTGTATACCGCCCCATAGCCGAAGCTCTCTGGGCGGTTTACATAGGATTAAAAACAATTAAAAACAATATACAAAAATTAAAACAGCAAATATACAAAAATTAAAACAGTTAGTCATTGCACATTTACCCAAACTATAGAAACTATAGAAATCATGCAGGCCAGGTTCGTCATACTTTGCTAGATGAAGCAAGGGTCTATCGGCTTATAAGGCAGCTTCATAGGAATGACAACCCCTATTCCACCTCACACAAAGACTCAGGCAACTGCCTGCACCATTTGGCATTCCCACCCACCCAATATATCATTTGATTTTAAAAACCTTTAATCAGATCCTGTCTAAGGGATCGCTCAAGCATGGGGATGCTCACTTAGGCTGCACTGCCTGGGAGTAAGCCCCGTTGAATTCAGTGGAGTTTACTTCTGAGTAGACATGTATAGGGTTCCACTGCTAGTCTTTTTCGTTTAAGTGGAAAGTGTGTGGCACAATCTCCTGTGCATGTTACTTGGGAGTAAGTCCTTTGTATTTTATTTTATGTGCTGCCTTTCTAATTTGCTAGGGCAGTTTAAGAATAAAATGTGTGGTGAAATGAATCAACAGGGCAGCAGATAAAAGCAGCATAAAATCGCCATAAAAATGGAAAAGACCTGGGAAGTTTAAAAGGTCTAATCCTGACCCTGGAGAAATGTGCTACCCTGGGAAGATTGTGCAACTATGTTCAGCGGAGCTCTTTCCCAGGTAAGTTGTGCATAGAAAGGCATGCCTTAATCAAGGATATTAGTCGGAGCAGCATTTTGCAAAACCTAATAATTAAAAATTTTATCTTGAAGGCAGTCTGTTGCTAGTATCCAGCACTGGAGTATACTTTCCCACTAATTTAAGACATACAAAACAGGAACACTGGTATGACTAACCCCAGGCCTATATATCCTCCATACTAATAAATCGGGTGAGACACAGTTTTTCTGCCGTGGGTCACATTCCCTCACAGGTAATTTGTGAGTGGGGCCAAAGTGAGCGGTGGGCAGGGCCAGAGGCAAATGGGGATGAGTCGCCCCTTATTTCTTTCTGCCCCCTTTGTCTCTGCCCCCATTTTCTCCTTCCTCTTCTTCCTCAGGAAAGGGATATATCATTCTTGACAGAGGTCTGAATCATGCATAGAGGGCTTTTAGAATTGGGCTGAGGGCTGCAAATTGGCCATTGCTCTAATCAGTAAAATCTTGTATGCATGTAATCTAAACTTGTACCAAGAAAAGCTAAATTGTGTGGCTTGGATTACAATATAAGATAATTTTAAGAAATTCAGGGAAGGACCCCTTCATAGAATCATAGAATAGTAGAGCTGGAAGGGGCCTATAAGGCCATCGAGTCCAACTCCTGCTCAATGCAGGAATCCACCTTTCTATAGGGCTTTGTTTCCAGACCCTTCCTCTGAACATGCCCCAGCTTGTCTGGAGCCACCTGTGCCTCCCACCCCAAAGCCCCTTCAGAGAGACAAGCAGGCTCCTGAACAGTGCAGGATGGGCTTGGGAAAGGTAATCATCCCAAATCATGTGGAGCCGTACAATGACTTCTCCAGTGCCATTCAGTAGGCTGAGTAGGGGATTCCAACCTACATTTCCCATATCCCTGTCCCCTCACTGACTTGGGTCAGGCTGTTCTCTTGTTGTTCTATGCAAGCATTACAAGCAGGAAATGAAACTTGCCTACTCATTACATCTGTTAACCCTCAAGAAATGTTATGACATTTGTACTCCGCATATGCCTGCCTTCCATTTCCTGTGTTGCTTTCTCACTGGGCTTACATTCCCTCCTGCTTCTCCAACTCCGTCCCTTCATAAAATGATCCCCTACCCCACCCCCAATTCCCTAACGGACACTCAGTGTCTGTCTTGCCAGCATCATAACAACTAAGCTGTCCAAGGTTTTAACAATTTCCACATGCAGAGGTCTAGCAGAGACATTATTTGTCTTGGATGCCCATTGATTGGGTTCTCCGCTTTTGCTGTTGATAAATTCTAAGGCAGAACTAAGCTTTAAGGAACTGCAGGGGTGATGTCAAAGAAGGAAGGACGTGCAGCAGTCAGAAAGGTTTCAGCTAATGTGATACCGGTAATCTATGTAAGTGGGTCAGTCGGTTAACATGTGCATCTATCCAGAAGGCTCTATGAAGCGCAGTGAGACAGCAGTCAGCATTCTCAGAGCTGAATTCGAGAGTCCCAGATTCCTCTCTCTTAAGTGCTAAATTGCCCTGTTCTTGGGCAAAAGAACAAAAACCTGGACCAAACAGGCCTTTGGTCTGATGCAGCTCTTCTTATGTTCAGAGGGGTTTACGAAATCCGTTTTCAGAACTGCAGTGTCTGCACACACAACCCATCTGCTGCAGAAAGGGGGTGGATAGATTGAAAGAGCAGGGCCTACTCATGCCCGCATTTAAAGTTACATGAGCCCCGTCCTCCTCTTCATATGGTCAGCCTATTTAACGTACTCAGGGAAAACTCAGGCTGTAGGGGGAACTTTCAGCTGTCAATCTTTTTTTAAAAAAAAAAAAGTGGGGGAGGTTTTTTAAAAAGCATGCATATTAATATGAAGAACGGGGTCATTTGAGCAGAAACTCTTATGGATGTTCCTTGCTTTTTAATTTTGTTTAAAGATCTAGATGAGCACTCCAGCATTTGAAGGATATGACATATAAACGTTAAAGGTTTTTTTTTTAAAAATGAAACTTTAAAAGATACTCCAAGTGGTACTTATCTCTGGGATTGTCACAGGTGCTTTCCAATAAATACATGCCTGTGGTGCATGTGACTGTAGTCCAAACACCACTCACAATTTCAGTAAAAGCACTTGTCTGGTCTGGAGCAAATGTTTGTCTCGTTTTTAAAGTGAGAAAACCTTGTGGTTAATTACTGGAGAAATGTGTTTCCTCACCACCAAAGGGCCCCCTTCGTGAAAGATGTCTGCAACAGCTGGGCATACTGTTTACAGTGAAATACAATTGTCTTAAAAGACCACTAGCGTAAATGAGGGCTTTGCTACACACCATGTTGTGTGTAAAATGTTTCCCAAGGTGGTGAACATGGGATTAACCCATATTATCCCCACAACGCTCCTGTGTGGTAACGGAGAGTCCAGAAAAATGCTCACCACCTTTTAAACAGCCCTACTCCTCAACTTTTAGTTTGTAGCTGACAGCACAGAAATATGGCAGTTTTTCCAGGCACGGAGACAAATGTCTGGAAAATCTTCACTTGTTTAATCTCTTAACAGATGTAATGTGACAAACACACAGCTACCCCTCTGGCACTGGTTTAATCCCTGCGTGTGTGTGAGGCAGCTGTTAAAAGGCACAGGACCAATGAAGACGACAATCTTAACAGAAGTAGAAATTGGGAAGATGTACAGGTGGGTAGTTGTCAACTTTTTAACTGGCCACTGTGGCTGTGCAGCTTGAAGTTGGCACCAAGGTGAGCGGGACATTGCCCATTACAGATGACAAGGTGCATGTTGTGAAAAGCTGCAGAAAATGGCCACTAGAATGATCAAGGGACTGGAGCATCGCCCTTACGAGGGAAGGTTGCAACAGCTGGGATTGTTCGGCTTGGAAAAAAGGAGGCTAAGGGAAGACCTGATAGAGGTCTACAAAATTACACATGGTGTGGAGAATGTGGATAGGGAGACGTATTTCTCCCTTTCTCAAAACACTAGAACCCAATGGGGTCATCTCATGGGTGAGATTCAGGACAGGTAAAAGGAAGGACTTCTTCACACTGCATATAGTTAAACTACGGAACTCACTCCCACAAGATGTAGCGATGGCCACCAATTTGGATGGCATTAAATGCGGGTTGGATAAATTCCTGGAGGAGAATATGATCAACGGCTACTAGTCCTGATGGCTCCGTGCTACCTCCAGTATTAAGTAAGCCTGTGTACATCAGTTGCTGGGATACAAGCACTCATGTCCCACTTATGGGTTTCCTGTCAACAGCTGGTTGGCCACTGTGTGAGCAGAATGCTGGACTGGATGGATCCTTGGTGTGATCCAGCTTCTGGGCTCTTCTTATGGTCTTAGGTACGCATGAGTGAAACTCAGGCCACTGTTAAGACACAAGTACAGGCCAGGGCGTCGTTTTCCCCCTGGTCCTTGGGCATTTGAATGTGTTAACCAAGGGTGGTTTAAGCATTTCTGAGGTAATGTTTTTGAAATGTTTTGAACACGACCACTTTTTATATATATAAAATATACGTACATAAAACTGGGGCATTAATTTTGAGATCATATATATATATATATATATATATATATAGGCCCATTTGAAATCTGCGCATATAAACACTATACTAATTGCACGCGCGCATATATATTTTTCCTTGCACCAAATCCTGTCCTAGCTGGGTAGTCATGGATACTTGATGTGCTCTTAGCTCCGCCCGGTAGCCCAATCCTGTTTCACTGGAGCGCAAAGCTGTCGCTCACGCTTCTGGAGGAGACGGTTGGCTACAACTATTCCGTTATACGTCCCACCCTTTGAGGCTTAATCCCCACAACAGCCCCGTTGTGTTCGAACCTTTTTTTTTTTTTTGCTGTTGTCAATCTTGAACGGACGACGTTAATTGGAGGGATTCGATCTTGGCTCCCAGCCTTACATCTTTCCCCAACCTTATTGGCTAGTGTGTTTGTCGCTCTAAATAAAGAAGGCCCTGATTGGTGGACGTTTGGGGAAACTTTATTTCCCCCCTTTCTGAGGAGAAAAGGGAGGGAGCGAAAAGGGCGTTTGGCGCAGGCGCAGTGTCTGCCGCTCTTGCCGCGGCGAATGGGGCCGGGCGGCGCTGCGGATGGAGCCGCTGCAGAATGGAAGTGGCACGAACGAAGCTGAGGAGGCGGCGCGGCCACCGCCAGACACCGCGGCAGGAAGCGAAACTGGCCTCCCCGCGGAGCAACCGCTGCGGCGGGCGCCCGTCTCTGCGGCCCCAGGCGGCGGCGGCTGGCGGTGCGGTGGCGGGCCGGGTCGGGCGGAGGCCGTGGCGGGCCGCGAGAAAGAGCGCGCTGGCCCCGCCCCCCGGCCGCGCCTCGACTCCCTCCGCAAGAACCGTCCTCGTGAGTGGCCGCTAGAGGGCGCCGGGCGGGAGCACCGCCTGTGAGGGGGCGGGGGCGGGGCGTGCGCGCTTATGGGCGGGGCCTGGCCGAGGGGACGGGCAGATGCGCCTAAATGACGGATGGGTGCATTTGTGGGCGGGGCCTGGATGAGGGCGGGGCTTGCCATCTTACTGCGTAGGCGTGGCTCGTTCTGTGTGCTTGACCTCTTTTTGCATGAACTTATATACCAAGGTATTTAATATTACATTTTTGCCCCACTTTTCCACCAAGGGATGTACAGCAGCCGCCTTCCCCTCTCCAACCCAACCTGGTGCCTTCCATATGTGTTGGACTGCAACTCCCATCATTTGCAGCCAGCATGGGTAATGGCCATGCTGGCTGGGAATTGTGGGAGTTTTAGGCCATTGCATCTGGAGGGCACCATGTTAGGGAAGGCTGCTGTATAGTGTGGTGTACATGATTCATCTTTGTTTTCACAACTGCCCTGTGAGGTAGATTGGGCAGAGCTACAGGGCATGTGATTGTCCCCGTTCAGGATACACCTTAAACCACGGCTTTAACCACAGGGACTAAGGAGTCACCATGGTTAAAGCCATGGCTGAAGGTGTCTTCTGAACATGGCCCGGCTTTCTGGCTTAACCACGGTGGTTAAAGCCGTGGTTTAAGGCGTCTTCTGAACTAGCGAGCTTCATGTCTGAGTAGCAGGAGTTATAAAATGATGCATGGTGTGGAAGAATGTGGACAGGAAGAAAAACCTCTTTCATAATGCTCGAATTCGGGGCTTTCCACTGAAGCTGAATGATGGAAAATTCAAGATGGATGAAAGGAAGTACTTTTTTCACACAGGGTAAGGAATTCACTGCCACAAGTTGTCATGATGGTTGCCAAATTGGACAGCTTTAAAAAAGGATTAAATTCTTGGAGGATAAGATTGTGCATGGCTACTAATCATGATGGCTATATGCTTCCCTCCAGGGTCAGAGGCAGTGTGCTTCTGATCTGTATGGCAGTTGCCAGGGGACTAAAGTGGGAGGTTGCTATTGCATTCATGTCCTGCTTGTCGCTTCCCAGGGACGTCCAGTTGGCCACTGTGGAAGTGGGATGCTGGACTATATAGCCCTTCGGTCTGCTCCAGCAGGACTCTTACGGTTCACAGAATGCTTTCCTTCTTTCCATGCTACTGCATATCTGGGAAGAGTTCATGTGCTATCTGTGCGTGGGATGGAAGGCTGCTGTTAGTGTTTGTCTTTTGCAGTCAGTGATGTCATCCTTTAGGATTTGTATTTATTTGATTTCTACCCCACCTTTCTACCAAGAAAAATGGTATTCAAGGCAGCTTAATATTAGGAATCCTTACAAGGCTATAAATTGGTATTTCTGAAACCCATTTTTTAAACAGAAATCGCCATCTTAGTAACACTTCTGTTCATGACAGCCGAGGAAGTGGGAAAGAAGTATTTCTCGTGCTGTGAAATGTGCTTACGTTGCTGGCTTCTGATTATACTAGGACAGCAAAAATAGTTCTTACCGCAGATATTAATATGTGCTTGTGTTAGAGCTCAGCCATTTTCGGTTGAGGAGGGAAAAGGTTTTTACATGATCAGTTGTCCTGAGCTCTCTTGAGTTCCTGACTTTGAGAGTCAAGAGACCTCAGTAAGCACTTGCTGCCAAGTAAATGATCTAATCGATAAAAGGATTTTAAATCTTGCACGGGTAAGCACAATCCATTGTTTCCATTACCACTTATTTGCCATTTACTTTAATGGGCCCATTCAGAAGTAGTTGCTATGTGGATTTATAAGGCGTTTAGTTAGCTAATGGGAAGCTTTGGCAGGTCAAAATTTGAGAAGTGAAATACACCAGAAACTAAGAATAAAAATATGTTCATGCAAGTTCTTTATAGCAGAATTTTCAAACCTTCTTGCACATCAAAAGAAACCTGATTTACATCTACCACATCTGGCTGAGAAATCACAACCTTTAACCCCTCTCAGACAAAACAGCTAACGTTTGTGGAATTTGTATTTGTTTTATGTCTTGTGATTCCTTCCTGACTGCAGTTCTTACTTCTCGTGTGAACTTGTTTTCTGCTCAAGATCCTTTTCCACACAGCCCCCCCCACCTTTCTCATGTCCCTTTGCAGTGATTTGCTAGACAGGCTGATGTTTTAATGCTGAATCTACATAAACCCTGTTCAGTTGTCAGCATATAGTGTCTATATGCAAGGAACAGGGATATATTTTGTCATTCTCGCTGCTCCCCCCCATGTGTAAATATCAATGAGAATGAAGCTAGTATGCTGTTCCCCACTCCTCATTGCAGAGAGTATGTGCTTTCTAATGACTGAACCAGGTTATAGTTTTGCCAGGATTCCAATATTTGTTGCAATCTCCTGATGTTGGAATGTTTATGAACATTGCATGGCATCGTAGCAGCTCAGCCTGAGGGTGATGGTGGTAAATGTTGTAGATGGGCAGGTAATAGCAAGTGTTTAGCCTGTTTTATGTATATAAGATAATACCTTTTATAGCGATCCTTTCTCTTCCTCATTCCTTTAGCTTTTCCTTGGTTTGGCTTGGATATCGGAGGGACCTTGGTGAAGCTTGTCTATTTTGAACCAAAAGACATTACCACGGAGGAGGAGGAGGAGGAAGTGGAGAATCTGAAAAGCATTCGGAAATATTTGACCTCCAACACTGCCTATGGAGCTACAGGCATTCGGGATGTTCACCTTGAGCTAAAGGATCTCACGCTGTGTGGACGTAAAGGCAATCTGCACTTTATACGCTTTCCTACTCACGACATGCCTGCTTTTATTCAGATGGGCAGCGAGAAACACTTCTCCAGCCTCCACACCACTTTATGTGCCACAGGAGGTGGAGCATATAAATTTGAGCAGGACTTTCGCACAGTATGCAATTTTTGGCTTATATAATCTTATGCTGCGCTAGCGCCTTGTTAAATTTTACAAAATAGAGGTTGAGCGTGTATTACTATCCCTGAAACAGCGGCTCTCTGTTGGAATGTGTTTGGGGTAGTCTAGTTTCCTGAGTTGACTTTAAGAGCAACACAGAGTTGGCCTACAGATCTGTAAAATAGATAGTTAACTAATTGCAAAGCCTCGTCCTGGCATCCTGTGAATTAGGACTTTACAGGAAAAGCTGCATAATCAAGATGCTAGTGAAGGGTACTGGCGACCGCAGCTTTGTATCTACCATCTCTTCATGAGCTTAACGTGTGTTGGCTTAGCTGATAAAAGAGTTTGTCTTGTAATGACTGTTGTGAACGTGTGAGAATTAGTGAAAACTGCTTGCTTACCATTGAAGTATGGAGTGTGTGTGTGTCTTACTCCAAGTACCTGTGAAACAGAGCAATGCTTGAAATACTTCCTTAGTTAACCAAAGACTGAGGGTGGTGGGGAGGCAGTTAAAGGGTCCCTTTGCAATCCTCTCCACATCAGCTCTGGCAGCTGTTCTTCATTTATTATGTGGGGACACTGGGTTACCGCATGCCTATGATTTCACTGTGAATCATGGCATTCAGTGTATCTATCAGACCCTTGCAAGTCTCAGTGTTCTTTTCTCTTTTTTCTTTAAAGACCCAGCACATTCTGGTCCTAATATCCGAAAGCAATGTTTGCTAAAAGCAATCTGATTCAGGGATGGCTCGGTGAAGCCCCCTTTCCTCATGTGTGTCTTGGAACTGCCACAGTCAGGACAGGATTATGGGAGATTTGTATATATTGGGGAAGGGCTGTAAGCTGCTTGCCATCTTGTCCTGAAATCAGGATGTTGCGTAGTTGTTGGCTGCCCGTCACGAGACGAAATATGTATCTCTTTCAACTACCAAATACTTGAACCATCATGAAGGTCCGAGTGCAACCCTATGGCCAAAACCTGAGGGCAACTACCCCTGGATTTGGTGCAAGGTGACCTAGCTGCTGCTGGTCTGCCATAAACCCCCAAATGTACCCTCCCTGAGGACTGCAGACCCTAGTTCAGTTTCTCTGCCTCCTGAGAATCCCATCCTCCTTTTACCTTAAGCATTTCTGCTTAGTTTGTATCGACTTACTGATTTATTAAACTGTTTTGATCCCACGTGTTTTACTTCTGGGGTCCCCAGAGTAGCTTTGAATGGCATAAAATTCATTTTTTGAAAACCTCATCAATCAATTTACCACAAGGAAAAGCACGTTCATTGTAATAATAGTTATAGTTAGTACAGAGCACCTAACCTAGAGAATTGGTAGTGATCTGAATAAACTATTGCCGCTAGTGCTGCTGCACTTGCTGGGTTCTACTCGCAATAGGGCCAGTGTCCCTGAGTGATATGCCTAAGAGAGGAGGAGACTACCATAAAGTGCTAGGTCCCTCTCTCCGGGCCCTGCTGGAAGTGTTTATCTAGTTCTCTTCAGTGCTTGCTTCTCCCTAACAGGTGAGTGACCTCCAGCTACACAAAATGGATGAACTCGACTGCCTTATCAAAGGCGTCTTGTACATTGATTCAGTTGGGTTCAATGGACACTCGGAGTGCTACTACTTTGAAAACCCAACTGACCCTGAAACGTGCCAGAAGCTGCCCTTCAACTTGGAGAATCCGTACCCTCTCCTTTTGGTGAACATCGGCTCGGGGGTCAGCATCTTAGCGGTGTATTCCAAAGACAATTACAAGCGAGTGACGGGGACCAGGTGAGAATGGGAGGTGAACGCACGGTGCCTTTAGATCCGAGAAGCCACGAATTCATGATCGGCAACTCACGTATGCAGCTGAACATCACCAATGTGTCAACACTGCTGTCATCACATGGTCATGTGCACACACTGATCATAGGGGGGTCAGATTATAAAGTGACGGGCTACATTTGGGAGTAAGCCCCATTTAACACAATGGAGCTTAAATTAATGAGAAAACGTGCATGGGATTGGGCTGTAGGAGTGTTAACTACTCCCTTGAGGAGTCCATGGGGTATAAAACGGCCAGGAGGATTTGCCACATCCACCCATCCCTGTGTAGAGAGATCTGTGCCAGCTAGCAGGATGTCAGCTATTAGCTAGTTGAATTTATTTTCGTTAGGACTTAGCTACAAACTTGGTTTCTTGCCTGTGGCTGTTCCCCTTCTCCCCCCACCCCTTCTATTCTTTGTTTGTTTGTTTGTTTTGTTTTTGGCAGTAGAAATTACTTGTGTGTCTTTTCCCTTTTTCGATAGCCTTGGAGGGGGAACCTTCTTTGGTCTGTGCTGCCTTCTGACTGGCTGTTCCACCTTCGAAGAGGCTCTTGAAATGGCATCCTTTGGGGACAGCACTAAAGTCGACAAATTAGTGCGGGATATTTATGGAGGTGACTATGAGAGGTTTGGACTGCCGGGCTGGACAGTAGCATCCAGGTAAGGTCTCACCTGGTGCTTTTGTAGGGAGCATAATACCTCTGTAGGATCTTTTTCTGATTGACCTAATTCGCACATAACAAAAATTCCTGGCGCTTGTTGCCTCTGCTTTCAATGGACAACCCAGGAATGCCTCATTTCTGGGTTGTTGTCATGACATCTGAACTTGGAACTCTGCATTGTTTAGGGGATAATAACCCAGGGTTAACCAAACAGTAACAATAACCAATGGCTTGTTGTGGAGTTAACTCTGGGGTGTTTTACCCCCAAACAACCCAGGAATACAGCATTACTGGGTTGTTGATTGAAAGCAAAAGTGACAAGCGCTCAGGAGGCACTGTGCTTACTTATTTCCGCTCGGCTACAACAATTCCTGGTTTAAACAACCTAGGAATTGTTGTTGCATGCGAACCAGGTCTTTGTTTGCTTTTGGCAGCCAGGGATAAAAGTGGTACATGAACAGTCTTATTAATTGTAATAGGCTGCATTTAACATTGTTCCCTGTCCAGAGCCTTTTGAGATGACATGGGCTAAAATTTAAATAAATAAACTTGTGTTAACAATGTAACAGAGTGTGTTCATAGCATTTTGTCTTCTGCTTCTAAGGAATGAATCCAGTAAGTATTAGTGGAATCCAGAAATAAAGCATATCTTAAGTTTTGAATCGTTTAGCCTTTCTCAACCTGGTGCCCTCCAGGTGTGTTGGACTACAGCTCCCAGCATCCCCCAGCCAACACATCTAGAGAGCACCAGGTTGAGGAAGGCTGCCTTAATTGTTTTATCTCTGTCTTTCTCAGCATATGGTCCTGAAAGCTTGAGAACAGTTCCTGGGAACAGATAGTAGATCAGGGATGGGTCTAGCCTGTCTTTTATTTATTTAATTTATTTAAAGCATCTTTTGGCCACCTTTCAGGGCATAAGCCCTCACAAGGCGGCTTACAACAAGGTGCCAGTTCATTTCCACTGTTTCAGTCTTAGCCTGAATAAGTGGGCCTAATTCCCTTTTTGAAATGCGCTCTCTTGCTCCCTCTTTGTCTCCCTCTCTCTCTCTCTCTCTCTCTCTCTGTCATATTTTTGAATCTTGTATTCTTCCTCCCCATTTTTCCCAGTCCAACTGGCTGCGGCCCTAGGCTTTTTATCCTCCCCCCCCCCCAAATGAGTAGCTCCACTTATTTTCTTTGAGTTATCTGGTGCGTGTGGGCAGATGATCCTGTGTCCTAGCAGAGTGGCTGAGCTAGCAGTCCTTCTCATCTCTTCCAGCTCTGTGATTATGTAAAAAAAAAAAATCTTCTGGATCTGTGTTCTTGTTTTCACACTGGGTTTTTTATACGTGTCTTGTAAGTGGTTCAACTTTCCTCCCTCAAGAGTTTTTTTCCCCCCTGTGTGCACACTTTCCTGTCCAGCTTTGGAAACATGATGAGCAAGGAGAAGCGAGACACAGCTAGTAAGGAAGATCTGGCAAGGGCGGCCCTGATCACCATTACCAATAACATCGGCTCCATAGCACGGATGTGTGCGCTTAACGAGGTACAGAAAGAGAAGCTGAAGGCCACGCACACCCCACCGCTCCTGGTGTGTGGGAGCCAGTCAAGGGCGTGCTTTTCATTGGGGATCCACGCTTCCTTCTTCCTTGCGGGGTGGTGGTGAGGAGCTGCTTTCTGCATGCAGTGTGTGCTTTAGCTGTCCAGAAACCCTTTGGTCTCATGAGTACTGAGAGTGGTGAAGAGTAATGACCCTTGGGCCCCATGCTGCGTGAGACTCCACTTCTCCCTGCTGTCAACACTGCAAGGTGAGTCCAGAGCAGGAATGACTAGTACAGGATATGCTAAGTATAATGTTTCTAGTTTCCCTAGTGAACTCTTCCTTTGTGAATAGCAAATGGAAAAAAATCCTTTTCTGAGGGTGTTCAGGATAGTCAGATGGAAGGGACATTGGGGGCCATTGCTGTTTTAAAAGGGGGTCAGTGGCTACGCTCCTTTCAGCAAAGAATATTCCAGCATCCACTGAGCAAGAGGTGAGTGTACCAGGGATAGGCCTGCCCTAAGGCAAGAGGTGCTTCATCTCCCCCAGCCTCTCTTGCTGATTTGCCTGAGCTTGGTGCTTTCAGCTTCTTTACAGTGCTGCCTTGTTGCAATCATGTCAAGCAGCATTGTACAGGGCTATGAAAGAACCGGGGCCCTGCTCGTCTGGGTACTTCGGGGCATGCGTCCTTGCAGAAGCAGTTTTTCAGATCAGTGGCCCAACGGCAAGAAAGGTTAGTGCGTGTGTGTGTGCTGGTGCTGAAATCAATTTGCGCCAGGCCAGCAGCTCCTAAGAGAGACGTTCCAGGGGAATTCAACAAGCAGGATGGACGGGGATGCTGGAAACGCAGTGACGAAGGTGGTACTCATGCGGAAAGGGTTTAGAGGGGGAAAGTGTAAAGGATGGTCTCGAATCCAGGTCTAAAGCTGGGTTTTAGTTGAGTTGTAACTGCCTGTCCCGGCACCAGGTCTTAAGGTGAGTCGCCGAGAAGCTGTTTTTAACTTATGCTTGTATAATTACTGACTCTTCAGTCTAGAAAGCTGCATGGGGATGCTGATTGAATGTGTGCATCGGTTAGATACCGTATTAGTACTCAGTACGTGAACTTCATCTTCTCCTTCTGGGTCACTTTACCGCCACTCTTCTGGGACATGGTTTTCCCTGTCCCTAGGCCCCATTTTCCCTTCCCCAGTCAAACTAACAGGCACACTAATTTTCAATATTTTGTGCCTTATATTTGCTGACCAGAAGTTCAAAAGTGTGAGCCTTCTATGACATCACAGCAAGGCAGCAATGCAGTGGCTTGGATAGGATCTTGTATAAGTGGCACATTTCCGGACAATTTCCGGACAAGTGGCACATTTCCGGACAATATGTCAATCAGAACTAGTAGAAGAGCCTGGGAACGGCGGTCTTTGCTCTCTCTATGGTATTCCAGGCCCCCACCTCGATATCTAGTTCTCCATACTAGGTTGTCCTTTCCCTGAAACAGGCTCTTCCATAGCCTAATGCTACTTCTGCCAATAACTTTTCCACCCAGATCTGTGTCCTCCTTTCTAGGTCAGCACTTTCTACCCCCTCATAAATACTTGCCAAGGTGTGTGTGTAAGAGCAGGGGAATAAGGGGATGGCGTCCCGTCCCCTCCGCCAAGGGACCTGCTTAATGTTGAGGTTTGAAGGAGGTGAAGGCAAATGGAAATAATCCTTTGCCAGTGAGACACCTGCTGATGCCTGGGCTTTGCATTGTTTTCTGGAACAAATCAGGGACTCGGTCGCTAGCATTGTGATGTAAAGCCATATGTACAGATCAGTGAACATGGCACTCTAAATTCATGTCAGCGGGCCGTACGTTTTTGAGTCTGTTCCCTACTCTAAAGATGGCAAGCAAGATTCTAATATTCCTTCCCTTTCTTGCAGAACATCAACCGAGTGGTTTTTGTGGGCAACTTCTTGCGTATCAATACAATCTCGATGAAGTTTCTGGCATACGCTCTGGATTACTGGTCAAAGGGGCAGTTGAAGGCCCTTTTCTTGGAGCATGAGGTAGGGTCACACTGCATTGCAGGCACTTTCTCTCTCTCTCCCCTCCTCCTTCTCTAACCTGGAGGGAGCGAGCAGCACAAAGAGGGATTTAAAAAAAATTCCCATTTTGATTTTGTGCTGTGGTTTTTTCTCTGGCAATTTAACGAACTTGGAACTTGTATTGTAATTTTTTAAAATAATTAATTGGGTTTATATCTATAACCAAAGGACTCTGGGTAGTGAATAGCAATTTAATAGGCCATGTAAAAGAGCCGGCAGGGGGGAAATTCACTACTATAAGGTGTACTGATGGCCACCATTTTGGATGGCTTTAAAAGGGGGTTGGATAAATTCTTGGAGGAGAAGGCTATCAATAGCCATTAGCCCTGATGGTTATGCGCTACCTCCAGTAGCAGAGGCAGTAAGCCTGTGTGCACCGGTTGCTGGGGAACATGGGTGGGAGGGTGCTGGTGCACCATGTCCTGCTTGCGGGTCCCTGGCCGACAGCTGGTTGGCCACTGTGTGAACAGAATGTTGGACTAGATGGACCCTCTGTCTGATCCAGCATCAGGGCTCTTCTTATGTTCTTACGTACAGCTATTCCCTGTATTGAGAGGACCAGGATGTACCTCCCTGCCATGTACCTATTAAAAATTCCATTCCATTTCCATTTATTCCATTTATATACCGCCCCATAGCCGAAGCTCTCTGGGCGGTTTACAAAAATTAAAAATATTGAACATTTAAAAAACAACAACAACCCGATATACAAAACTGAAAACCATAAAAAGCATAAAAACAAGTTATAAATACAATATAATTTAAAAACAACTATTCTGGGTCAAACTACAACAACAGCAACACAAAACCCTCAACATACGCTGTTAGATGCCTGGGAGAAGAGGAAAGTCTTGACCTGGTGCCAAAAAGATAACAATGTTGGCGCCAGGCGAGCCTCGTCGGGGAGACCATTCCAAATGACAACAAAAAAGAGGGAATCTGGACAAGATGGGGTGAAACTCATAATTTTAGAATGATCAATCTCCTCCTGAAAGGTTCTCCAAGCATGGATAGCAGCTGCTTCCTCTGAATATGGGGTGGGGGAACCAGAAGGGGCAACTCAGAGCTGATCCGGGAGCAGGTCCATGATGGGACCTCTCACTGCCTCTCTGCTTTGGCCCTCTTACATGGGGCTCAGATGATAGAGGTTTTTAAAGAAAATTCAAAATATGCTTCAGTTAAAAGGTTATCAGTATTTAATGTGCTGATCATGGCAAGTGTATTTAGACAAAGAGTCTGATAAATTATATTTGTGTGGGTTTTGTGGTGTTTTTTTTTTTTCTTAACAGGGTTACTTTGGAGCGGTTGGGGCTCTTCTGGAGCTTCTGGATTCAACCTGATTCCACATGGGGCCTGAACCCAGGCTTCTGCTGGAGAACATCTACACCAAAGGGAACATCTACGTTCATTTAGCTTTATTTGTAAAAGCGTCTGTCTGTTTGGCAGATAATAGGAAGTAAGTGTGAGCGACCTCATCAATCACTGCCAAGAAGGACAAAGGTATTTTTAAGAACACAGCTCATCCGAATACATGCTAGTTTGTAAGAAACCCGTACCTGTGTATGCGAGTGTGTGGACTGAACATACCTGTCTCTCAGCCCTTAAAATGCATGTTTAGTTAGTCTTGCGCTGAGCAGCTTTTGTTATATAAACTGTGAGGGAGCCGGAGCTGAGATGCAGATGGAGCTGCAGCTTGACAATGATGCAAGTTGCCCTATTCGCAGACTATTTCAAGTGTCACTTTATTTACTAATCTTGTATGAACTTGAAGGGCTGTGTGAATTTTCATAATAGCGCTGAGAAGTGCAAGATATGGAAACACACTTGAAATATTAAATCTGTTTTTTTTTAAAAAACACACACAACATCGCAGTTTGTCATCTTCTGACTTGAAGGAAAATCGCTTTCCTGTTTGTGTTCATGTAATACCTTGAGGGGAAGGGAGGGAAGCGGAGGAGGAGGAGGAGGAGGACGAGGAGGAGGAGGAGAGGAGAGCAGGATTGAACCCTGCAGTCCTGATGGTGTTCGCAGCAACATGATCTATCAACTTTCCCCCCCTAAAGATCCCATCTCAGAAAACCAGGAGGGTGATCATATATTGGAAGCCGCCTTGTGGGTGGCAGTTTTTTTGGTATGACGGTGCAAGGTGCGTAAGCATCCAAGATGAACAAGAAAGGAGAGACACATCTGAGGTTGCTGAACAAGCCCAATGCGTTTCGGCCCCTGGCTTTCTGGTAGGCCTTCTTCAGGGGGTTGTAATAATGCCTGCAGAAATCATTTACAACTGAATTTCTTTTATCTATACATTGGTGACTAGAAGGGCATGTATGTCATAAACCAAGTCCATAAACCAAGTCCATAAACCAAGTCATAAACCAAGTTATAAACCTGGGTGCTGGTCTAGGCCCAATTCAAAGTTCTGGTACTAACATTCAAAGCCCTAAACAGCTTGGGGCCAGGTTATCTGAAGGAACGCTTCCTCCCATATGTACCTGCCCGGACCCTAGGATCATCTACAGGGGTCCTTTTCCGTGAGCCCCTGCCAAAGGAAGTGAGGCAGGTGGCCATCGGGAGGGAGGGCCTTCTCTGCTGTGGCACCCCTGCTGTGGAATGAGCTCCCCAGAGAGGTTCGCCTGGCACCTACTTTGCACACCTTTTGGCGCCAGGTGAAGACCTTTTTATTCTCCCAGCATTTTAACAGCTGAATTACCCCAGTTTTAACCCTTGCTGTTTTAAATTTATATTTTAATCTGTATTAATCTCTGCTGCTTGGTTTTATCCTGGTTGTGTTTTCTATATGGCATGTTACTTTGTGTTTTTAGATTGTTGTTTGTTTTATATTTCTTAATACGATTTCATGGTTTTAATTTTTGTGAACCGCCCAGAGAGCTTTGGCTATAGGGCAGTATAAAAATGCAATCATTGAATGAATGAATGAATGAATGAATGAATGAATCAATCAATCAATCAAAAGTCACTCTGGTCGGCACACATGACAGCAGTGTGGCTTTGCATCCAGTGAGGCAGCAGCATGTAGAGGAGAAGGAGGGCGAGATGCATCCCTGACCCTATGCTGCAGCCTAGCTTTCATCCTTGCATCACGGGCGGCTACAAGACCCTGATGCCAGGGCTGCTCAGGACGACAGTACTGTAGATTGGCCACCTATGGCTGACTTGAGCCCTTCGCTAGGCCTCCATTCCAGTTGTTCAAGCACTTAGGTACTCTGCAGTTTTTAGCTTCTTTGGGTGGGCCATGGGCTGTATGTAGCCCCCGCACACTTTTTTTTTTTTTTAAGTTAAAATATTTTTTTTAACAAAAGAAATTGGCATTTGGAGCACTACAGAGTGGAGAAAGCCCAGGTCTAGCTTGTTTGCAGGCAAAATTGGACCCTTTTAGGGCTCTAACTGCTGTGGATGGAGTCCTAAAAGGGTCAAATTTAGCTTGCAAACAACCCAGATTTCACTTTGGGTGCTCCATAGTGCTACGGACACTCCCCCCCCCCCCCCTAAATTTTCAAAAATAAAATACAATACTTTTGGGGAGACTGTGGTCCATGGTGGGTGAAGGTACGGTGTGTGTATGTGTTTGTGTTTGTGTGTGTGTGTGTGTGTGTGAGAGAGAGAATGAGAATGGCCCCTAGACATCCCAAAGCTGCCTCCCCTCCATTACATCTATAGCAGAAGAAACGACCTGGGTTTTTGTTTAGCAGGCAGAAGATCTATTTTAGACCCTGTGACTGGAGCTTTTAAGCACTTACAATTTCTCCAAACAGTGAGATAAAAATAACCTCCTGAGTTTCTGGTTTGGGTAATAAACCATCTGGGTCCTAGCAGTAGACCATTGTTACACTTGGTTTTCCTGTGAGACTATTAAATGGGGCCTCCCTGTGCCTTGCAGAGTGTGGGGGCCGCTCTAGTCTTAAGAGAATGGGGCAGGCTATAAATTTATCACCAGAACGGAAGGAACGTTGCTGCTGTGCGGTGTTCAATGGCATCACACAGAGTTGAGTTTGATCTTGATCTTTGCAAATTACAGACGGACTTTCAGATGTACTCGTGGACTGTGTGCAAGCCGCATGATCTTGGAACTTGCATATATGCAACTGTGCTGAGCTTGCGGGGCAGAACTCTTACACGAAAGGCTCTGTGGGGTTCTCCTTCTGTGCTGTGCAACGCCAGTCCCCTTCTGCACCCAGCCAGGTGCTTGAGAAACCCAGCGCTCTTATGGAGTTGTCTGGCACTACAAAGACTTTATGGAGCGCTGCCTGGACTGGCATTTCATGTGTCACCCATTTGGAATGCCTTCTCTGATACTATCCTTTAAATGCACAACAGGGGTAAGCAACCTGCTACCCTCCAGATACTTTGAACTAGAGATAACGGGAGTTGTAGTCTAGCAGACTTGGAGGGTAGCAGTTTGCCTACCCTTGATATCCAGGGGCCTTCCTTCTCCTTCCTTGGTATCTTTTCACATCTGTCAACTGGACCACGTCATTGGCATCAAGCCATGAGGTTGTTGCCAGACAGGTCTGAGGAGCCAGTGTGGTACAGTGCATGAGACTTGGACTGGAGAGGGCTGGGTTCAAATTCCTGCTCTCCTGAGAGAGAGAGACAGAGACAGAGACCTGTTCCACCTAACCTCTTCCATCTTACTTTGTGAGGATAAATGAGGCTACAGACTTGATAGGTTGTTTATCACAACCGCATGGGATCAGTGGAATACCATGGAGTACTTTACCACCCACTAAGTGGATCTACTTCCCCCATTGACATGGAGAAGGAAGCTGATAGTCCTCATGGCTATGTGCTACCTCTAGTATCAGAGGCAGCAAGCCTATGTATACCAGTTGCTGGAGAACTTAGGTTGGGAGGGTGCTTTTGCACTGATGTCCTGCTTGGCCACTGTGTGAACAGAATGCTGGACTCTTCATGCCCCACTTAATGACTTCCTGACACTTTTAGCTGATCCATGTTGCAAACAGGATGCAGAACTAGATGGGCTCTTGGTCTGGGGAAGCAGGACTCTTGTCATGATGCAGGGTTACCATCTTTGAAAGGCCAACGTGTCTTTTGGATCTATCCCTGCCTTACACCTAGCGAGACTGCTTACCTATCTTGTGTCTGCTCTGACAGCCACGGCATCTCAGCCAGAGGAAACATTTCCATCCGTTGCTGCTCGATCCTTTTACTTAGAGAGGCCAGCAGTTGAATCTGGAACCTTCTGCATGCAAAGCATGTGCTCTTGCCGCTGAGCTAAAATCCCTCTCCCAGATTCGCTTTGTACTCCCAGAACAATCAAAGAGCACTTAGAGGCAGGGGCTGGGACAGGCGGTCATTTACCTTGCATCAGGCGGCCAGCCCAATTTGTTCCATCATCCATTTGGCAAATGAAAGCAAACAATTTTTCTCACTGTGCATGTTCAAAGAACATCGTTTTTGAGGGAACCAGCTGCGCATGTTTAAAGAACATTTTTTGAAGGAACCAGCATCTTGACAAAGTCAGCAGTCCCTTGGTGGTGACATCTATTGTAGTTAATGGAAAAGTAGGTCAGGAAGAGCTTATGTGCTTAAATAGAAGCGTTGTTTTTCACAGATTGTCATTTAGTAAGTTGTGCATCTTATTCTAAGATAGTAATTATTGCAGAAGTAGAGCAGTTCCTTAATTGATGGGGGTGGGGGGATGGATTAGCACAAAAGGGGGCTGAGGGCTGGCAAAAGATGACTTGTGTTTTCAGTGGAAACTTTCCCAGTAGGTCTGGTTAGAGAAGATGTGGAGGTAGATTCTGTAGCACAAAATAATGGGAGTGTGGATTTGCTTCTGAAGGCTGAGACTTTTTTAAAAACACCCCCCCCCCCCCTTCATCCCTAGACATTCAGGAGAGATGAGCGTTAAAATGCAGTTTTCAAAAGCGTGGTTTACAGAGAAAATATTATTTCAGCAGAGATTTTTGAAGCAAAAGGGCCATTATATGTTTCGCTTCTCACTGGGAATATTAAAAGATCTGTAGTTGGAGAGAACGTTGGGAGCGGGATAGAGGCTGCTCTACAAAAACGGTGAGGGGTTGTTTAAAGCCAGACAGCTAGCTGCTCTCCCGAGCTGAGTTGCAGCCTGTTCAGTATTGCTTTTGACCCCTCATTACCACTAGAGGGCAGCTTGGGTCTAGCCAATAACGCAAACTTGGGTTTCAGTCGGGATGCGAGAATTTTTTTGTTTCAGTTTGGTTTTGATAAGAATTCACCAACATTTGCAAAGTCCTCCATATTTTGGGTCAAAAAGAAATTTAAAAACAAATATGTAAGAGAAACCAAAACTGACATATTTGTTCATTCAGGCCTAGGGCTTTGAGTGCTTTCTCTTAAAAGTTTGAGTTAGAATCCCTGTGTATTCAGCTTGAGTAAGTTCTTAATTAGGGTTTCCACCTCTTTTTTGTTCACATTTTTAACAGGTATATGGCAGGGAGGTGCATCGTGGTCCTCTCGATACATCATGGTCCTCATCATGGTTCTATACATCAGAACGTAGGAAGAGCCCTGCTGGATCCGACCAAGGGTCCATCAATCCAGCACTCTTTTCACGCAGTGGCCAACCAGTTGTCGACCAGGAACCCACAAGCAGGACAGAGTGCAATAGCACCCTCCCATCCATGTTCCCCAGCAACTGGTGTATACAGGCTTACTGCCTTTGAATTTGGCCAGTGCAGATGGGTGAGAAAAGCTCTAGTTATTGAATTTGGCTGGTGTAAAATGAAAATGTCCTTTTGGATAAGAATTTACCAAACGTTGCAAAGTTCTCCATATTCGGAAGAGAAAGAACTTGGGATTTTAAAAATCTGAATGTCAGAAAAAGCAAAATGGACAGACGGGACCTTCAGCATAACTTAATGGATGGTTACGGGAAATGAAACTGCCCTCTTATGTTTGGGAGAAGATACTTTTCTTTCCTCCAGTTGATCCGGGCCAAAGTTGATGTATATTGCAGCTGATTAGTGGCCTTTGGGTGCGTGGCAGCCATGAGGGCAATTGAACCCTTGGCCCAGATGAATGTCTTGAACTTCCCTCAAGGACTTCCTCCCCATCTATTAGTGAAGCAAGATCTGCTAGGATGCAGAATGGACTCTAGTCAGAGGTGGCCCTAATGGAATTATTGCATCCTCAGGGGAGGGCACACAGAAATTGTGGTCAACAGCAAGAGGAGTTCCAGATAGGGCTTCCCAGCTTTGTACCTTCTAAATGTCCCAATAGAGTCCTTGAATCTGCCTTTTCTCTCTCTCGCTCTCCCCCCTGGGAACACAGGGATGTGGTTAGGCTATTTCTCTCTCTAGTGCAGGATTGTCTGCTGACTGGTAGTTGCTCTCCAGGGTCTCAAGCAAGGGGTCTTCTGCACCTGCTCCCAGAGCCTTTGAACAGGTTACTGTGCTCTTCCCGGTCTGCATCTTTAGCCTGCTGTGGGACCTACTCTTTGAGTGGTCATGCACTACTATCCCACCAAGCTTTTTTTGTGGTCCACCGCCAAGCACAGAGGTAAGTGACAAAATCACAGGCAAAACTATCCTGGCAGGTCCTGTGGGTAATAAGAAAAATGATGTTTAAATACCGATGTGTGCAAAAGCCAAAGAAACGTACAGTGCCTGGAGGAAAACAGAGCTGGAATCTGCCAGTCCTGGTTCTCCCAAAGGGTGTTCCGCATGAAACACACGTATGGTTTCTTGGGGACAGAGAAAGTGACCCAAGGACGCGGCAGCTTTAGCACAGAGGCCTCCCAGCCGATCTAATTACACATGGAGACCAGCAACCCTCCGTCGAAGGCTAGGCTGAAGCTGGTCCCTCCAAAGAGCAGTCTGGAAGGACTCGCCGCTCGCCACGTGCAACGATGACAATACTTCTGTTGTGGGAGAAAATACGTGGCTGTTTCGTGGACCAGGCCTCTGCCTTTCCCGGTTGCACGTCAGGCAGGACTCAACAGATGAAGCTTTTCCCCCCAGCATGGAGATTCAGGGATAACCTGTCACGCTTCTGCCTGCCACGCCTGTTGCCTCCTGCAAACCGTTTGGGACACTCATCCCGGGGGTGGGATTCCAGGTTTGTCTTCACATGCTGTTACGTTTGGCTTGCTGGCAGAGTCTTATAAAGCTACTATGCATGAAGGCAGCCTTGCCCAATGGCCCTTCCGGATATTTGGGACTACAACACCTATCAGCCCCAGCTGGCATGACCAATGGGTAGGGAGGATGGGAGTTATAGTGCAAAACCACCCAGAGAACTTAGGCTGTTGGGGTGGGGGTATAGAAATGTCATAAATTAATAAATGAAACATATCCCAGCATAGCTCAATCTCCCTCATGTCAGGGAAAGCTGCTTTATCTGGGAGTTTTAAGTTACTACAGAGCATCTGGGTTGCAACCTAGCAACTATTGACACTGACCAAGATTGCCGTTGAAGGTTCTAACATGACGACAAAATTGCTACATGAGCAGTTATCTTTTAGGTAATACCATCTTTAATAGAGTTCGATTGACATCACAGTTACCACCTTGTTCAGGTAAGTCATTATTGCTCCCGTTTCATAACTGGAGGCTATGGATTGATTCCTGAGGACACTTTCTTTTCTCCTCCCTCCGCCCCCCCCCCCCATTTAAACATTGGAGGTACACTTTAGCCTCACACATTGGTAACCAAGAGCCAGGCTGTCTGGCTGGGCATTATGGACATTGTAGTCTCTAAACGTCTGCAGGACACCAGGTTGAGGAAGGCTGAAATAAACAGCATAAGACAACCCTTTTCTATGGTGCAACCACATTTAGAATACTATGTACAGTTCTGGTCACCACATGTAGAAAAAAAGATATTGTATAGCTGGAAAAAGCTGCCAGAAAGGGTGATTAAAGTGATTAAAGGGCTGGAACATCTCTCCTATGAGGGGAGGCTACAACAGCTGGGATTGTTGAGCTTGGAAAACAGAGGGCAAGGGGAGATATGATAGAGGCGTGCAAAATTATGCCTGGTGTGAAGAATGTGGATAGGGAAACATTTTTCTCCCTCTGAAAATACTAGAACCCAGTGGGGTCATCCCATGAAGCTGATTGGTGGGAGATCCAGGACAGATAAAAGGAAGTTCTTCACACAGCGCATAAAGTATGGAATTCACTACCACAAGATGTAGGGATGGCCAGCAATTTGGATGGCTTTAAAAGGGGGTTGGATAAATTCCTGAAGGTTATCAATAGTCCTGATAGCTATGTGCTCCTTGCTGTATGAGAGGCAGTCAGCCTATGTACAGCAGTTGCTGGGGCGCACGGGTAGGAGGCTGCTGTTGCACTTGTGTTCTGCTTGTTGGTCCCTGGACGACAGCTGGTTGTCCACTGTGTGGACAGGGTGCTGGACTAGATGGACCCTTGGCCTGATCCAGCATCAGGGCTCTTCTTAGGTTCTTATTTTCCTCCTCCTTCCCATGGACAGATGGGCCATATCCATGCCTTGCACGCACCATTACATGGCTCGATTGATTTTTATCGCCCCAAGTGGCAGCAATCTTTTGGCATCGGCTTGATATTCTGGAAAGTCTCCAGGTCCTGAGGCACAGGGCAACTTGCTTGGGGTTTGCACAGCTGGCAAGACCTCTCTGCTGCTGCTACTGTGACCCAACCCCCGCTCTGTTGTTTCAATGCTCAAAAGATAAGCAGTCACCCCATGCACCTTGCCCAGCAGGGCTTGAGTGCACCCGGTGCGTTACCGAAATATCACAACACTTCACCACCCACCAGCAACCCAAAGAAACGCCAGGACGATATCCAATGAGCAGAAAATGAAGCTGGCTCTATCTATCGGCCAGTTAACCATGACTAACCTAAGTCCCATTGATTTCACTGAGTCTCCCCTAAATATGACTAAGGCTGCAAATCCTCTGCATGTTTAGACAGAAAAAATGTCCTACAACTCCCAGCATTCTCCAGCCAGTATGGCTGGCTGGAGAATGCTGGGAGTTATAGGACTTTTTTTCTGTCTAAACTCACAGAGGATTTGCACTTCAAGTCTGCATACAACCCTTTGACTTTGCAAACAGATGTATAGGTTAGTAAGAACAGATTCACACACACAAGTTGCTATTCCCAAAATCTGCCTTTATTTACATTTCAAGTCAAATCACATGCAAACTTTCTCCTTCCCACCCCAACATTTAAGAATAGTGTGATTAGCAAAAAGGATGCATCCAAATTTTAAAATAGCAATTAAATATACAAAAATATAGCTTACAAAATAAAAACCCAGCAAATGTTTTGTCTTTTTGTCTTTTTAAAAAAAATATTCTGCTGCAGAATTCTATTTATTTATTTTAGTGTACAAACGTGCCTATGAATCCAGGAGGATCCCTAAGGTTCATAAACCCTTTCAAGAGTCGCGCACTATTTACAAAGTGATTGTGGAAGGGGAAAGTTTTGGGGGATGGGAAGAAAACGAGATCAGACTGAACCTGAATGAGCTAAAATAGTAAATGTCAATTGTAACCTTAGGCAGCTATCACTTACTGCTGCTACTGAAATTCATGCAGTGTTATCAACTGGCTGTTGGAAAGTTACCCTGTTGCAGAAGAGCTGGGAAAAACAGTCTCAGCCATTGTTAGAAAATGTACAACGTAATACTGAAAAATCCCTTCCCTGTACCCTTTGATCAACAGCAAGTACTGATATATAAATATAAAAAATAATACAGTCCTCAAAAGAGGGGGAAAGGTTTGGGGTTGCATCCTTTGTATACTCCAAAATAATATGCACAATTTTGACCATGGTTTCCCCATGATAAGGGCTAGAAACTTGCTTAAAAAAAATATGCAAGGTGTTTTCAGGAAGCCAAATCCATAGCCCAAGTGGAACTGGGCTCCAGTATGTTCTTCTTTGGCTCTCTACTGGAGCAACGAATGCCAAACTTCGTTGCTTGGAAGAGCCCGTTTTGCATTTTTCAGGGAACTGAAATAGCGTTTGGAAAAATGAGGGTTCTACTAGAGAAATGTATCAATGGCTATTAGTCTCTGCACTTCCTCCAGGTTCAGAGGCAGTTATAAATCGCCATGGTTCCCCAGCAATGGGGGGATTTAAAGGCAATACGCCTGCCAGTACCAGTCAGTGGGAACACAAGCGGGATGATGCTATCACACTCGCGTCCTCAACTGGCTGGTCACGCTGGGAACAGAATGATGGACAAGAGAGGCCTTTGGTCAGATCAAGCGTCAGGGTTCACCTTTCGTGGTCTCGTCTGGATTTCACAGACGAACGCCACCGCCAAAATCGGCACTTTTAACATGCTCAAATCGACCGAGGCTTCAAATTTCAGGGCCACGATCTTTTGAAAAGCCAAACCCATTCTAGGATTCACATTCTGGGACTAGAGATGGGACACTTCCAGTGCTGAATGCAATTGGCTGGACATTAGACGCTGCCTGGGCCTTGTCATTCCCTTTGCTTCTTGCGTGCAATTATCATTCAGGTGACAGTGATTTGTGAGATCCGTTTCCCCCTCCCACATTCCTGGGGCACTTAAGGAACCCTATTCCGAGGCAGGACTTGAGCAAATGTGGACCTTGAGGGCCTAAAAACCATCAGGCCGCTGGTTGAGATCGGCCTAACTTTTAATCCAAGCACATTCCTTGCATCATTGTAGGGTCTCATCCTTAGCGGCTGTGGGTGGGCTCTCCCACCATTCCCCCCCCCCCCCAATCCCACACACGGGCGAGAGACAATCTGACGTCCTTAATCGTCTGGCAACCGTGTCAGGATCTGGCCTTGCCGCTCATTCAGTTCCAAGCGCCACAGGCAATGCGGTGTGAGGTAACCACTGGGAGGTGGGATTGCGGGGCACAGCTTCCCCCAGGACCGTGCAGTGTCTCTCCATCCCGAGACGCAAAGAGGCGCCCCGCCGCATGCAGGGTGCCCGGGCGTTCCTGGCTTTTGTCTCTCGGATCGCTCTCGGCTTGGGCCTCTCGCCCTCCTTCGCCATTCATCCGGCTCGAGTCAAAGGCAGGCACCTGATCTACCCTACAAGCATCCTTTGTAAAGTGCTCGTATAAAATGAAGGGGGGAAAAAGAGGAGGAAAGAAAAGCCAAACCCACGGACTCGCCGTTTCCTCTCCTTGTTGGTTGCGCTGGTGGATGCTGCGCTGTGGATGCTTCCGGGGCCGGAGCACCTGCTCTTCCTCCTTCAAGCGCATTCGGGGAGCTCATCATGAGCCAAAGGGAACTCTGGCAGATAGGCTGTGAGCAGCAGCTTCAGAGGGCGGCGAGTCTCCGCACGGGTCGGCCGGCCGGCGGGTCGTGACGAGGGCGTGCGCAACTTGCGGGAAGCTATACGATGTTTGCCGCCCCAGGCAGGGGCTCTTGCGGTGGGGCGTGGTGATCCGGCTTGCTGTGGAGCTGGGCCAGCTGCAGAACGGCCATGTTGCAGAGCGGGCACACTTTCCGCACCTCCAGCCATTTGATGAGGCACCTGGGGGTTGGAGAGGAAGCACATTCAGCCATTGGACGGGCTACGCGGGTCGCCTTAAAGCCAGCTGACCCACAGCACGAGCCTTACATATAAGACAGCAGAAATGCTTTATTTAATTTTCGATGGCACATGTATGAGAACTACAATTGCCCCCCCCCCCCCCGGCACTTGCTTGGCTTTTAGAAAGGGCGTGAAGACACCTATTTTTCATTTAGTCTTTTAAATGATGCCATTTGAATGTTTTAACACTTGACTGTCTTTAATGCTATTATAAATTTTTAAATTAAGGTTTTATTGTTTTAAATGGCTGTTGACCGCCTTGATGGTTTTTAATACATACATACATACATACATACATACATACATACATGTTTTAAGAATAATAAAGAAACTAAGAAGCAGAGAGCCTAGGTTTCATGGATGATCGAAAGTAGATCAAGTTCATTCATCTGAAAGAGCCTTTCCAGAGAGTACCATATGTGATGGGTGAGTGTCGTTCTTTGGCTTCATTTCTTACATAGTCTAGGAAGCCTTGATGGCATTTTAGTAAATAGGGCCGAACAGCAACAACTGCAGCATCTGCCTCTTAATGGGGAGGGGGAAGGAAGAGTGATCCTTCTGAGATGCTATCCACAATGAATTCAGAAAATAATTGTATTATAAACAATTACTTAAAATACGTCCCTTGCTGCCCGATTCATCGGGGGCACATTCTTAATCGATTGATCTAGTTAATGGTTTCACTGCACTGGCATCGTGGCCTCATCACACGCTGCTTCCTGCATCTTCCAAGCAATACTTTGCATCATCCTTTTGGGGAAGGAAAGACCCTCATTTGTTTCAGGGAAAGTCCAGAGGGGGACGTTAACCGTGGGGCGGGGGAAGCACTGCTCCGGGGACCGCACTTCAGCTGCGGACATGCTTTGGTTTGTATCCAGATTTAGCCATATTCAGAGAAGACCTACTGAAATCAATGGGACTTAGGTTAGTCTCCTCTAAGTATGAGCTCCATCACACCAGCGATTTACTGCACTCTCGCCATGCCAGGTGTGTGGATTTGCAGCACGGTACTCACAGGATGCCGTGCCTGTCCTGCGGACACCCCGCCTCTTCCCCAGCCTTTCCTAGAATGCTAAAAGTCTGGATTATTTTCCCTAAGGGCATTTAATGCGCCCTAAGCCTCCGTGTAGTTTTAAAGGAACTGGGGGCTTGAACGGATTGCATCAGGTCCTGGCAGGAAAAAGTGATCTCTCCCAATAGCTGGCTCCAAACCTCAATATAAAACCCAAACCTTGCATCCCAGGCTTGAAAGTGTTTCTTTAAAATCATACAACGCCTGAATCTCTGCAGAGACAGGATTGTCCTCCCTCGATGCCCCCGAAGAGCCAGACTAAAGGGTTGTTCCATTTTTGCCCAGCAGAAAGGCCGTCTGGTTGAAATACTCATCTGCCAGGACCTGACTGGAGGTAGAATGAGAAGGGGAGGGGCGGAGTGGAGTGGAGCTAATGAGCGAAAGAGCAGCTCTTCAGATGAAAGGGATCATAAGCTTGATGCGCTTTTGCCTCAGAGGTAAAAAAACTCTGAGGCAAACCAGGGGGCGGGGATTAGGTGTGATGGAGGTCTATGACTAAGGGCACAAATCCTATGTCTGGCTGGAGAATTCTGGGAGTTGTAGGATTTTTTGCTGCAAAAGGCCCTGCCTTCTTTTGTATATGGTCATTCTAGTATAGTGCCTGCACCTTTAACTGTTGTGATGAAGAGGGAATATCACCAGGAACTAATTGCATACAAATGACACTGGCTGAAATTCCCTTTTCTGAACAACTGTTAAAGTTACATGAGCCCTGACCTGGATTTTATCTGGTCACCCTAGAGATGTGCAGCTGCCTCCTGGTGCTACTCAAGGGTATCTGTTATTACGTTGATCTAACTGGCTGTTGTTGCTTCGTTTTTTTTGGGTTTTTTTTCAGAACTGAGTGTTTCGAGTGCCAAACAAGATGAGGTCCAATTTCAGGAATGGCTTTTAAAAGGAAATTGCAGTTGTGGAACCCCAATCTAAATGGCGAGCCTGAATTGGGATCAAATGAAAGCTTCCCCGCTCTGTGCAAAGAACAGACAGGGCCGCAAATGGTTAAAGACCCCAACACCCTCTCCAGGTCCCGATTTTAGATTGCACACACACACACGGCTGTAAAGCACTTTTCAAAAGCCATTCCCACCATGGCTAATTTAGGGTGACCATATGAAAAGGAGGCTCCTGTAACTTTAACAAATGTATAGAAAGGGGAATTTCAGCGGGTGCCATTTTTAATACATGCAGCACCTGGTGGAATTCCCTCTTCATCACAACAGATAAAGCTGTAGGAGCCCTGCCCTCTCAGATAAAGCTGTAGGAGCCCTGCCCTATTTTGTATCTGGTCAAGATACAGTTGTGATGAAGAGGGAATTTCATCAGGTGCTTCATGCATACAAATAGGGTGACCCTATGGAAAGGAGGACAGGGCTCCTGTATCTTTAACAGTTGTGATGAAAAGGGCATTTCAGCAAGTGTCCTTTGTATGCATGCAGCACCTGGTGAAATTCCCTCTTCATCACCACAGTTAAAGCTGTAGGAGCTATACTAGAGTGACCAGTGATGAAGAGGGAATTTCACCAGGTGCTGCATGCATACAAATGACACTGGCTGAAATTCCCTTTTCTATGCAACTGTTAAAGATTCAGGAGCCCAGTCCTCCTTTTCATCTGGTCACCTTAGCTAATTGCATGGACGGCATCTCACCTTGTTTGGCTCTGAGCTGCCAGAAGTAGCAGGATATAAACCAGGGGTGCCAAACCTCAGGCCCAAAGACCAAAACCGGCTCTCTGGAGTTCTCGAGAAGGCCCTGCCCTCTTCTCTAGGCCCTAGGCCTGACCAGTAATTGTTCAGTGGTTTCCTGGCTTTTGCATGGATCTCTTCCCCCCCCCCCCCATTCTCAAAGGCTGAAATGCCTCTCCTGAGGCTGAGTTACTGGCACATTTAAGCTAAAATACGCAGGTATTCTAGCCTCACCCCCTTTTGCCTTTGGCCCGCCCACCACTGGAACGCAGCCCTCAAAATCTTCTCCAAAACAGAATTCAGCCCTTGGGCTGAAAGAGATTCTTCAGCTCTGAGATAAATCCCTTTAGCAAACGAAATCAATTATGAGTCAGACCCTGTGGCTCTCCAAACGCTGTCTAGTCTGGCTGGCTTGATTCCCAGGAGCATCTACTTTGGAAGTCAGAGCACCGATCTCAGCGGATCTTTGGCCTGATGCAGCGTAAACGGTCCTTGCCGTCAAAAAATCCCCCAAGCAAACCCCTCGCATCTGAAACCGCTTTACGCCGCACCCGGCCGTCGGTCTGTCTGCAGGCCGGCTGCTGTTCCTGGGCAGAGGGGATCTTTCTAAGCTTCACTATCCATAGTCCTTCTAACTGGAGATGCCAGCAACTGAGCCTTCTGCAAATTCAGGGGTACAGCCAATGTTCTATCCCTGAGCTAGGACCTCTTGCATGAAGGTGAACCACAGGTTGAAACCTGTACATGGAAATAGAGGCGCATGACCTGAAACTGCTGGGCAGGCTCTTTGCCACCCGTGGTTGCCACATTCACAGGACCTGGTCCTTAGATGTGGGCACAACGACCAAGAAAACAAGGATCCCTTAGTCTCACAGCCAAGGCTTGTTTCCCTGGATGCTCTCGCCTTCCCCCTCAGAAACCTAGAGGCGGCCAAGGCCACACAATGCCCCAGGGGCTCCGACGGGAGGCCCGAGGTCTTCACAACCATTTCGCTCCAAATTTTTGTGCTGATTGGCAGGACTTGGCACTTACTTCCTGTGGAAGGCATGTTTGCATGGACAGATGCCCAGCTCATCCTTGGGCTTGAATTCCTCCAAACAAACAGCACAGATCTGGAACAGAAGCAAAGGACAAAACGGAAAAGGAGAGTCAGCTAGAGACATGTTCACATGCACGACCAACCACGGCAACAACCCACTTTGCATTCATGGCGGATGAGACTAGATCTCGAGAGAGACAGAGAGAAAGAAAGTTATTTCATGGTTTATCAGTACAGGGAAAGATGGCCAATTCCTCTGAGAAAATGCCATGAGCCGCGAAGCTGAATTCTTTTCCATGTGTTTACAGACTGGATGAGTTTCGCCAGCTTCGGCATCGACCTTGGCACGTCTTCAGTGAAAGTGGATTGCATGTTACTTCTTTCAGATTCTAACAAACGCAATTCGGTGGAACCTGCCCCCAAAACCTAAGCACCCAAGGTGACGGTACATTTGCAAGGTCGTTCATTTCTAAAAGCTGAAGGCTGACAGAAATATTTGAAGAGTAAGGAATTAGCCCAGTTCGCCTATGAGGTTCATAGTACCCTTCAATTCTGAATTTAGGTGTTTGCTGTTATATGCCTCTCCCTCAACTCTCAGGGCCTCAGCATGTATTACTGGAGACTGACTGGGTATTGTTGTTTCTTACGTGAATTACCGCCTTAAAACTGCAGCTAATGGAAGCTAGGTCCATTAATGTTTGCAGGAAAAGGTTGGCTATGTCAGGGATGGGAATCCATTTCTCAGTGCGTTTTCTCCTAGGCAGTTTAGGGCTTTGTAAAAAGTAAAAACAAGCACTTTGAATCATGCCTGGAAACAAACTGGTAGCCAGTAGAAACTCCTTAACCAGCACATTTCTGGATGCTCTAGTTAGTAAGCTCACAGCTGTATTCCAAACCAGGGGTGGGCAGAAAGTAGATCTTCAGATGCAGCTGACTTCCACTGCTCAGCATTCCTGACTAT
The DNA here is from genome assembly GCA_029215795.1 of Anniella stebbinsi. NCBI lineage: Eukaryota > Metazoa > Chordata > Lepidosauria > Squamata > Anniellidae > Anniella > Anniella stebbinsi. The sequence goes on along the minus strand of JARDYH010000004.1, from coordinate 226,094,892 downwards.
TGACCATGCTGGCAAAGGCTTCTGCAAATTGAAGTCTAAAACATCTGGAGATCAATTTTCTGCCCAGTCCTGTTCTAAACAAGCTGAAGTTTCCAAGGAGTCTTCATGGGCAACCCCATGTAGAATGCACTACAGTAGTCTTGCTTGGATGTTACCAGGGTGTGCAGAACTAAGGGCAAGCAAGGTTTCCCAGGAAGGGTTGTAGTGTGTGTTAGGCCTCATCTTGAGTATTGCGTCCAGTTCTGGGCACCACACTTCAAGAAAGATGCAGACAAGCTGGAGGGGGTTCAGATGAGGGCAACAAGGATGATCAGGGGTCTGAAAACAAAGACCTATGAGGAGAGACTGAGAGAACTGGGCATGTTTAGCCTGGAGAAGAGAAGACTGAGGGGAGACACGATAGTGCTCTTCAAGGACATGAAAGGTTGTCACACAGAGGAGGGCCAGGATCTCTCCTCGATCAACCCAGAGTGCAGGACACAGAATAATGGGCTCAAGTTACAGGAAGCCAAATTTTGGCTGGACATCAGGGAAAAACTTCCTGACTGTTAGAGCAGTACGATAATGGAACCAATGACCTAGGGAGGTCGTGGGCTCTCCCACATTAGAGGCCTTCAAGAGGTAGCTGGACAGCCATCTTTCAGGGATGCTTTAAGGAGGATTCCTGAATTGAGCAGGGGGTTGGACTCGATGGCCTTAGAGGCCCCTTCCAACTCTACTATTCTATATTTTCTACCCACTGAAGCTGGCTTTTGGGGACACCAGCCTCCCCAACCATAAAGCCAGATCTAACGGCATCTACCAAGGGTTAGGGTGACTGAAACAGCCATCACAGACCTAAAGGTGTACAGGGAGAGGTTTCGCATCATCTCCCACACATTCCCATTCAACTCACTGTGTATCGACTCATCAAATGATCATACCAGAGACCCAAATCAAACACACGTTCCTTGCCTATGCCAGAAAACCAAATTATTCATATCTAGCCAGAGGCTCTTTGATGTGCCACCATCCACCTGCGTTGGCTGTGCGGAGATTTCGAGTAGAGTAAACAGTAAGCAAAGCCACCTATGAAAAGCAGCCCAGCCAAACAGGGCGTCACGGACAATGCTAACACCCCTTTTATGTTTTTGAATAGGGCAACCATATAGGTCAGGGATCTCCAACGCGGCACCCAGAGGCATCTCCAAGGGTGCCCACAAAGCTCTTCATTCCTGGCTTCCATCAAAAATAATGTTTTTTTTTAAATAATAATAATAATAATAATAATGAATTGAAAAACATTAGGGCACCAGGTTCTCCTTCCTTGGTCCTGAAATTGCCACTCCTCAGCTGTCCAGCAGGCAGGGAGAGGAAGTAAGGCAACGGGGTAGAGGGGACAGAAAGAGGGAGGTAGAGGCTAGGAGTGGGGAGAAACAGAGAGGTAAAGAGGCGAGGGAGAGAAACAGCAAAGCTAGGGGGCTAGGAGGGGAGAGAAAGGAGGAGGCTAGAGATGGGGAAGGGAGAGAAAGAGTGAGGAAAGAGGTTGGTTGGAGAGAAAGAGGGAGGCCGGGGATTGGGAATGGAGAGCCATAGAGAGACTGTGTGGACGTAAGAAGACTGGGCGGGCCAGGAAGCCATTCTGTCCATTCCCCCACCCCCTCCCAGCCTCTAGCCTGACTCCTCCTCTCCCCATTCCACCACCTCTTGATCAGCCAGGCCCCCACGGCAGCCACGATGTGACTAGCCACATCCTCCACGGAAGCCATTTTGTGGTGGTGCCAACGGCAGGTCATCAAATCCCCAAATGTACCCGCGGGTCCAGAAAGGTTGGGAACTCCTGATATAGGTGGTGACACCTTCACGCTTCTCCTTCCAAGGCAGGGCAGACATCTGGCAAAGGACGGAACGTCTCCTCAAAAGGTGCCCCTCCATTCGTGTCGCCAGGCCCACGGCCACAGCTGCCGTTCAGCTCTCGTTCTTATCAGGGGAAGGAGAGGAGGCCGATGACTCAGGTTTGGCATCTCACCATCTGGTACATGCTGCCCTAAGGAAACGACTTCTCATCTCCCACAGTAACAAGCCTGTTTAGCTGGGTGGGCCGTTCCTGTTAACCTGAAGGCCAGTCTAGTAAACAAGGATGCCATAGCGCACGGCCCCCCTAGCTCGGTATCACCTACATCAAAGGTTTTGAACCTAACAAACCATTCGGCTGTTTCTTCACTGGTGATTGGTGCCTCGGAGGTCATTGGGGCGGTGAATCCGCTCCGGGTTTCCGTCAGAACCAGTCAGAACTCTAAAGGAACTATCCAAGGTTTTCTTGGCATGTCTATGACCCTGTTCAGACGACACACAACGGGCCTATTAAGACAACGCACTAAGCCATGGTTAGGCTGCTAACCCTTTCGCATCAAATGGTTAGTGAGCACGTTTAAACTGTGGTTATGTGGTCACCATGGTTAGGAATGGTTCACATGACATACTAAGTCATGGTTCACATGATACACTATGCCATAATGTTTAGATCAAAATGCTTAACCGCCGCGGCTGAGCACGTTATCTGAACAGGGTCTAGGCCATGGCGATTAAGCATTTTGAGGTAAACATTATGGCTTAGCGTGTCGAGTGAACCATTCCTAACCGTGGTGGCTACATAACCATGATTTAAACACGCTCACTAACCATTTGTTGCAAAAGAATTAGCCGCCTAACCATGGCTTAGTGTGTCGTCCCCTCTTCATTCTAAAAGGTTCCTAAGGCTTAATTACTCGTGATAAGAGCCGTAAGCTAAAACATGCTGATAAGTGGGATATTTTGGTCATTTGGACCCTGCTCCTTTCCCCTTCAGCCGTGCCCAACTCTAGAATGTGTGCCCCCTCCCTCCCCATCATCTCTGAAGTGAAATTCAGCCCTCGGACTGATTGCAGTTCAACACCCCGGTCTGCAGTGATCACCACCAGCTTCCCAGGGTTTCAGACTGGGAGATGCCTTTGATGGAACCTTTTGCATGCAGAACATGTGCTCCACCACCCAGCTGCAGCCCTCTGCTTAAGTTTGCATAACTAACCAACTCAAGGGGTAAATTAGGGTGACCATATGGAAAGGAGGACTGGGCTCCTGAGTCTTTAACAGCTGCATAGAAAAGGGAATTTCAGCAGGTGTCCTTTGTATGCATGCAGCACCTAGTGAAATGCCCTCTTCATCACAACAGTTAAAGCTGCAGGAGCCCTACTAGAGTGACCAGATCCAAAAGAGGGCAGGGCTCCTGCAGCTTGAACCGTTGTGATGAAGAGGGAATTTCACAAGGCGCTGCCTGCATACAAATGACACCTGCTGACATCCCCCTTTTCTATACAACTGTTAAAGATACAGGAGCCCTGTCCTCCTTTCCATATGGTCACCCTAGTAATTCCCACCCAAGTGGTAAAGATGTGGGATTTGCAATGGTAGAATTCTGAGGTGGGAGAGGGAGGGAGCTTGATTGCAGAATTCCTGGCTGGAACATCGACAGGGCCTATTCACAGTTGTATCTTATTACATTCATATCCCTCTCTTCGTGCAAAGAGCTGGTAGCAGCATGAAAGGGGGTTACCCCATTTTATCCTGTGTAGCAGGTCAGGTCAAGAAGTCCGATTTGACCGAAGTCCACGCTGATGCATTTTATCACTAAGGCAGAACCTGGATTCCCACCGCTCCACTCAAGCCCTCTATTCCAGCCTCCTCCAACCAAGTGCCCTCCAGATGTGTCGGACTTCGTCCCATCATTGCGTGGCGGTCCAGCACATCTGGAGGGCACCAGGTTGGAGAAGGCACTCTGAGCTGGTCAAATGGTGCCCAAAGAGGTTACATGTCTGGTTATCTCAAAGGGTAGCCCACCAATGAGCCGCCCCTCCAGGAGGCCATCTAGTTAAAAATCAAACTGCCCATGGCAGAACTCAGTGGCTATGAGTTACATAGATTGAGCAAGACTTTGAAGAAGCCCTTCCGCTGGATCAGCGGAATTTGGCTAGGTTTTGAGTGGCCGCTTAAAACCCATTACCTTTACAAATGGCCTTTTCCTGGTGGAGATGGAAAGCTACAAGCACTAGCTAGATGACTTGCAGATCAAGCATTTCTCTTTGGTGCTGGCGAAAGATACTTCTGGAAAATCTTGAGCTGCTGGTGGTATGCTATTTGGGGACAGGCCGTGCCCTTCTCTTTCGGGCCTCTCCACACTAACCACTACAACGCCTTTTGTCAGATCACTGCTCTGTGGCTACTGGGAGATTCGAATAAACTGGATATGGTGCTACGGACAGCTGCGTGCACATACACAGACGCGATACCCACAGGCCCATCCAGGAAAGGATCGACACAGGTGCCTGCATTTTGGGACTTTCCTTGGGCTGCGTAGCTATGAGAACTGCCACGATTCGTACCTGCCGTTCAGAAGCTGCCTCTACCCCCTCTGCACAACGTCACATACTGACTTCCGGGAGGAGCTGCGGCTCAGCGGTGGAGCTCTTGGCTTTGCAAGAAGAAGGTCCCAGGTTTAGTCCCCAGCATCTCTGGGTAGGGCTGGAACAGGCCCCTGCCTGAAGCCAGGCTAGCCGGGTCAAGGGTCTGACTCGGTAAATAGCAGCTTCCCATGTCCCTAACTTCACAGTTACCGGGTTCTTCCTTTCTAGCTCTGCCTTGCCAAGCGAGATCTTCTCTCAAAGCAACAGGCACGCCTTCCAGGACATCCCTCTGCAGAAGACACTCTAGTGACTTGCCTTCCAAGGCAACTGGAACGAACTTCATTGCTGAGCAGCGGGTTTGAAACAGCCTCCCCCTGGTCCAAGGACCCGATGGCAGTTATTAAAAGCTGAATAACATTTCCAAAAGGTTGGAGGGAGGGAGGGAGGGAGGGAGGAGAGAGAGAGAGAGAGAGAGAGAGAGAGAGAGAGAGAGAGAGAGAATGGTTTGGGCTGGAAAGGAACGGGCACAATCCCAAAGCTGTGACATATTTTAGCAGGTGAGCAGGCTGTCAGATGTCTTGAAATACAAGCAGAACAAGAAACGTGGCTGGTTGTATCCGACCGGAAACTCCAACCTGTTTGTATTGACCTAGCCTAGGCGACTCCCTCTGCCCCCCCCCCCCAACTTCTTGCCTTTTAAGAGTCGCTTTGTCTCCCTCTGAGGCACCAGAGAGAGCCCAAGTTCACCGTGATGGTGGGGCGTGTTTGTGTAGCAAAATAGCCACAGGGAACTTTCTGGGAAGTAGTTGAACGATTCCGGCTAGTAGTTTTCAGTGGAAGTTCTACATGTGCCAAAATAAAGACATTCCTTCTATGAAATAAATGTGTTGGTTTGTGTGCGTGTGTGTGTGTCCACACAATGAAAACAAACACTGGATGTATCAGTCTTGCTCACGGCATCCAAATGAACCTCCCTGGCCTTTCAGGTCCTGATCACAGCTCGTGATCCAGGCCACTTCCTTACAAAGATTAGGCAGGCGGTGAATTTCTCGGCAGCAATGTCTTAGACTTTAGACTGTCCTAAAAGTTAACAAAAGAGGGGCCAAACTCACCCCCGGCACCTCTTTGGTTAACTTTCAGTCCCTAGGTGGAGGCAATTTTATTCTCCTCGGCTTTGAACAGATACTGGGCTTCTTTAGATTAAGGTGGAATCTAAAGAAGCCTTATCAGGGTTTTGTGCTTCCTGCTTCTCTTGCACAATTGTAATGGGTTGCATTACGTGGTCTGTAATGGAAAACTTCCCCTCCTCTTGGTGCTCATAGCCCTGAATGGGACAGCGCACTCTGGGGGGGGGGGGTGTTGTAGCACAACTTCCCCGGCACATGGTAGGAAATCTCACAATATTTCAGAAGAATCAAGTTATCCAGGGTGGTTTTTTTTTAGAATGGAATAACGAGAGGAAGGCGCAGGAGACATGCAGGGGAGTGACAACATCGTCAGAAGGACCCGCGAACTTCCGTGAGTGGCCAGGCACAAGAGTGCCTTATTTCGCTCGTGTGAAGAGCCTCGCTATCTTGCTGTTTTGTTACTATTTCATCGTGGGGTTTTTTTTTAATGCAGAGGTCAACATGGGCAGGCAGCTCCGAGCCTCAGAAGGGCCCAATTCTGCCACCCCCCTCCTCCTCCTCCTCCCTTGGTCACCTGGCCAGCAAGAGGAAGCACCGGGGCCGAGGCTCCCAAAAGATGTTTTTTAAAGTTACATTTTGAGTAGCAGTGATCCGAACCCATGAGACGTTGCCTTCGGGAGGACATGGCCAATGAATGTTTTTTTACGTTACTCCCGGCGCCCTCATTGTCCCCAAGAAGGCAGAGTCATTTCTTTGGTTCAGGTAGTTGGCATTCAAATGTTAAGTTGCCCACCGCAGGGTCTGCAGGCTTTAGCCGGCCAGGTCCTGCAGCACCGGCCAGGTGTGGAGGAGGAGGAGGAGCTGCCAATGCCCAGGATAAAAAGAAAAGACGGGGGCCTGCTACCTGGCTGGGGAGGGATGGTTGCCAGCTGATGGGGGTTGGCTTTACCAGCCAGTAGAGGATGGGCAGTTTGTGCAGCCAGGGGACCATCTGAGGTGGTTGTGGTGATGATGGCAGGAAGAGAAGAACTGGGCCAAGGTCGCGCAGGACTCTGGCACTGACCCTGGTGGGCAGGGCCACGTGCAAAAAGGGGTGTGGCCACATCAAAGAAACAGGCTATTTTAGCTTAGCGCTCTTCCTGCCAGTAACTAAGAGCGCCATCACACTGGAGGTTTAATGGACATCTTCCGCGACTTTGTTCCACTTTTTCAGCACTGGACTAGCATGACGTCGTCCCTGTCCTGCTGTTCTCCCGCCCTGACCGAATCCAGCTCTGAAAAAGTGGATCAAAGTCGTGGCAGATGTGCATTAAATCTCCGGTGTGATGATGCCGTAAGCCTTAGAACGGGGGGGGGGGGGGAGGACTGCTCAAATGCTGGGGAACTACCAAATAACTGCTGGTTCGGGGAAAGGGGGTGGGTCCATAAGAGAATCCAGTGTGAGAGCCAGTGTGGCGTCGTGGTTAAAGTGTTGGGCTGGGAGACTTGGGTTCTAGTCTCCACTCGGCCATGAAAGCTCAGTGGGTGACTTTGGGCCAGTCACAGACTCTCAGCCCAACCTACCTCACAGGGTTGTTGTTGTGAGGATAAAATGGAGAGGAGGGGGATTATGTTAGGGTAGGGTGACCAGATAAAATCCAGGTCAGGGCTCCTGTAACTTTAACAGTTGTAGAGAAAAGGGAATTTCAGCCGGTGTCATTTGTATGCAATTAGTTCCTGGTGAAATTCCCTCTTCATCACGACAGTTAAAGGTGCGTGCACTATACTAGAGTGACCATATACAAAAGAAGGCAGGGCCCCTGCAACTTTAACTGTTGTGATGAAGAGGGCATTTCACCAGGGACTAATTGCATACAAATGACACTGGCTGAAATTCCCTTTGCTCTACAACTGTTTAAGTTACATGAGCCCTGACCTCCTTTTCATATGCTCAGCCTATGTTAGGGTGACCACATGGAAAGGAGGACAGGGCTCTTGTATCTTTAACAGTTGTATTGAAAAAGGGAATTTCAGCAGGTGTCATTTGTATGCATGCAGCACCGGGTGAAATTCCCTCTTCATCACAGCTGTTAAAGCTGCAGGAGCCCTGCCCTCTTTTAACTAGAGAGACCAGATACAAAAGAGGGCAGGGCTCCCGCAGTTTTAACTTGCGATGGAGGGAATTTCACCCGGTGCTGCGTGCCTACAAATGACACCTGCTGAAATCCCCTTTTCTCTACAACTGTTAGATGCAGGAGCCCTGTCCTCCTTTCCACAGGGTCACCCTAATTATGTGCACTGCCTTGGGTTCCTTGGAGGAGAAAAAGGCAGGATATAACTGCAATAAATAAAACCCGGAGGGCAGGATCGGGACCCTGCCATAAAAGCTGAAGTAAGGATATATGTGTGTGCATGGGGAGGTATTTCTTTCTGCACCTGTCCTTACATTCTCTGGGAGCCCAGGACAGAGGCACAGACGGGTGTCCGCTCACCTTTTGCCAATGGTAAGATGTCGAATTTGAAAAAGCATTCTGGGATTTAGGCCTGAAAGCGTCTCCAAGCAGAAATGCCATCTGCTATTCCTCCCCGTTCAGATGTTCCTCTTTGGAAAACAAAACTTTAAAAACTGATCTCTGGATGGCATTTTGGAGCTGGGAGGGATTCAGTTGACAGCTGGAGGTTGGGGAGAGATACTGCGAGGCGACTGTCTTAAGACAGAACATTTTGGGGGAAAAGAAACGGTGTGCGTGCATGTTTGGGTGCACGTCTGTAGAAAATGTACATGCGATCCCCTGGATTCTAGGCCTCGCTCTGTTCCTCATGGTTCAAAATCAGCCTGGTTTCTTAATAAAATCAGTACTGGGGGTGAGCAGATGTACCTTTCTCAAAAGAATTGGCTCGGTTTAGGCATAACACCCCTTGACAGTCTTCATGGAGGCCTGGCTGGGACGCTCCCCCCTGCCCCTCCACCCAGAGTAACAATTTATGGCGTATATAAATAACTTCTTCATCTGTGCAACTATTGGCAAGGGCAGCCACGGCCTGGTTGCATAACCAACGTTTTGCTTTGCTTCCTCCGAGGCTGGTGCTGCTGAAAGGAGGGCTTTAGAGCTCATGCACCTAGGGCCAACAATCCCCCCCCCCCTTTCCCCTGCCTCTCCGGTGTCTCAAAGTTTAAATTTAGATTCTTGGCCAGTCACGCTGATGGCGCCGCAGTCATTCAGGAGGACTTTATTTCTCTTTCCTCCTTGGCAAAATACACAAAAGGAAACCATGCTGCCTTTTGCTTTCACAATGAAATGTTCTAAAGAAAACCTTGCCTAAAGTGCTGGTTAGACATAGAAATGACACTCTGTGTGCGCTCGCGTGAGTGTGAAGACATTGTGTAAAGAATTCGTAAACAATCGTGAGCAGGGAATAACGAGCAAACAACAAATGCCTCGTGTAGGAAAGCCCAAAGTCTTTCCTTGTGTGATCAATCTGTAGGGTTCTTGATTATCACGAAGCCTTTGTATCTTTTGGAACACACCTATAGAATACCTCTACTGAAAGCAAAGGAATTTTTTTGGGGGGGGAGAAGAGGAGCTACCCCTTGCTTATTCCCCAGCTTTGCAGATAAGGAGACAACTCAAATTCCATTACAAGGAGGAAAGACCTGTACTGGGGATATGCAACAAATGTTAAGGGAGCCTTAACGTAGTTTGAGAGAAGCATCACTTCCCATGTCTCCTTTTATCCCATTGCCCCCTCTGGCTTTGAAACAGTACGAAAGCTAACAAAACTGACTGATGTGCGAAAAGTAGTGGGGTGTCACAAGTAGTACCCCTCCAATTTTGAAAAAAAAAAAGATCCAGCAGCCTTCCCGAACCCAATGCCCTCCGATGTGTTGGACTACAATTCCTATCACCCCCAGCTAGCATGGGAGCTGTACTCTAACACTTCTAGAGAGCACCAGGTTGGGGAAGCATGGCCTACGGATGACTTTTTAGCAGATAAGGGGGTATATAAGTGCTAATAATAACAATAATAATAACAATATGATGATGATGATGATGATGATGATGATGATGTCGTCTCCTGCTTGGGATGGGGAGACAATGAACCTGTGATCACATTCCGGTAAAACAGCAGCAGGATTGACAAGCAAACCAAGTCACCCAGCAAAACCGACGCAAGCAGTCTCCATGCAACAGTTCCTTCAACAACGGCCGGCCTCTCACGTACTATTCAGCTCTCTTAAAACACTGCACAACCTGGGAAGGCACTCTTGGTCCATGTTCAGACAGGTGTCACACATGTTCAGAGGGATAAGAAGCGGAAACGGCCTCTAGATCAAGGGTGGGTAGAAAATAGATCTCCAGATGTTTTGGCTTCAACTCTCTACATTCCTGATCCTTGGCCATGCTGGCAAGGGCTTCTGGGAGTTGAAGTCCCAAACACCGACCGACCCCTGTTCCTCCTCAAGGCTGCATGCCAGGCAATCATTTCTAAAAAGCAATTGTAGTACCACCCTGTGGCACTTGAGAACTATAGTTAAGACATTTGACGGATCTCCATCAGGATGAAGTGGGGGAAATGCCAGCTTACCTCGTGTAGGTTGAGTTCTTTGACTTTTTCCTTTAGAATAACCTGCCAGGAAAGATGACATGTTAGCAGAGGGGTTGCACCAGTGCCCCCCCCCCAAAAAAAACTACAAAGCATAGATTGAATTTGTGTAAGATCTGCAAGCCCGACAATGAACAGAACTTGCTCCTTTGCTTAAAAAGGCTTGGCCGCAAAGGTTTAAAAGCAGCTTCAAAAATGCACCACCCTCGCCATGATATCACTGTTGGGCATGTGAAAAGGAGCCCAACCACATGGCCAAAAGCGACATGAAATGTACGACCAATTTCTAACACCTCAAATGAGTTTCATGCATGGAATGGCTTCCGTGGGACTCCCAAAAGAGGACAGCAGACGCGGAGGTGACCCTCACGGTGTCCAATGGAGTAGCTGCGTTTAGGACTGCAGCTGCAGAGCGTGAAAGTCAAACGGCTTGTCATTTTGTGCTTTATAAAATGACTGTGCATTTGTGGGAGTTGCTAGGGATGTCAGAGAATTTCGTTTTTGCTCGCAAAACTTGTGAGCATGCCCCATTCGAAGCCCAGAGCGCAAGCACACATCCGCCGAAATTTTTCGCAAACTGTCAACACACGTGCTCGCGTTCACCTCGTTCTCAATTCCCAGCACGATTTGCCCAAATTTCCTAATTTGCGCAAATTCTCCCAGCTGACTGAATCAGCCCTGCTATGCTCTAGGGAAGAAATCTGCGCCAATTTCGGGAGATTTACGCAAATCTCCGGTTTGATTGCTGATCGAATTGCATTGATCTCCCATTTGCACAGAGCGAGCAGCAATTGCAAACACGAATGGGAATCGGAGAATTGTAGCAATTTCGAACAACGCTCATTTGCCCATCCTCAGGAGCTGCAGGGATTGCTAGCTTGTGCATCCTTAGGGGCTTCTTGATTCTCCAGGCATTGGTCTGCCATCTGTAAGCGTATTACACTTCACAATACGTCCATGTAATGAGAATGCCATAGGACTCGCACCATTTTGAAAGCAAACCTAACTACATGCATGGATGAAATGCATATTTGGCCCCAGTCACCTTGAATCTCCTTCCCCTTCTCTTTGCGATGAATCTTAAACTGCCTTCTTGCCCATTACTTTGTCAACACGCACACTGATGACGCTACAGATCATTAACAACAATTAAGCAGGGCATCCACGGAGCCTATCCGCCGGCACAAATACGTTAATAAACATGAACAAGTATGCTATGGCACGCATTTGGAGGTAGTGCTCTACAGCAGGTTGATGGCTTCCCAGCCATGGAGCACTCTCTACAAACACGCGTGTGTACATACTGCATACAAGTTACAAACAAAATTCAACAAGAAGCATGTCAATTCACGTGAGAGATTTCCCTCGCTTGCTCAGACTTGAACACGTTTTTTCTTTTCGTGATACGTGAAACTGCGGGGAAGCTGCTTACTATATTTTGATTAAAAAATGGTATGGCCGGCTGCGGCCGTGTAAAATTGTCTTGAAGAGAGAGAGAGAGAGAGAGAGAGAGAGACTATATGCGTACATCTCACCTGTTTGTAGGCATAAAGCTCTTTGTGCGCTTGATGTCTTAGCCTAGAAATCAAGAACAAAAAGAACAAATTTGAAGGCAGAGTAAAAACGAACAAAAACACAGCACACAGCCTAGAAAAGAGATCACAAGAGAACGCTGCTTCAAGGCCTGATCCCCCCACCCCAATAAAATAGGGAACCACTCGGTGAAATTCTTCCTGCACTGAACGAGTTCAGACTGCAGATGGGGATAATCACACTCTACGCTAAAACACAGTTTAGTGCAACATGCACTATAGATGTAATTCCCCTCCCCTTTTTCATGATTTACTTTTTTGTTCTGTTTTGTTAATATTCGCAATAAAAAAAAGAAGAAGAAAAACACACACACGTACAGGCAGGAGAGCCTTGGCTCTGATGTTCATGGCTCTCGTTCTCCCACCTGGCCAAGAGGTGGCGTTTGGAAACGTCTGATCTATCACAACCTTCCTCAGTCTGGCGCAGGCCGCCTGTTGTGCACTAGAACTCCCATCAGCCCCAGCCAGACAGGGACGATGGAAGTTCAAGCCCAAAACTTCTGGAGGGCACCATGCTGGAGGGGGCCAATCCACCACAACGTCGATCCCTATAAGCTGTCCTCCTCCCGGAATCCGTCACATGGGATTCGCAGCTTCCGCTTTCCTCAGGACAAGGGGTGCTGAGGGAGCAGGGTCGGCTTCGGGTCTGAGGCAGAGCATCTTCTGTCAGGGAGGGCTTACCTGGCTGCAGTCGCAGCGCTTGGCAGCTGGGTCTGGCGACCCTTTAAGTCTCCCATAATGCCCCCAAAGTGATGCCTGACTAAGGGCATTGTGGGATCCAGACTGGTGCTGCTGCTCTGAGTACCAGGTAAGAAAAACAACTGCTAAGGGGGGGGCAGGGGCCCTGACAGTTGCTCAAGGTCTCCTGGTGCCCTCTGAGGGACCATTGAACTTAATAAGCTTCAGACAGCATAAGACCACTCAACGCAACAACAGGCCGGCCCACGGCTCCAAGGGGCCACAAACTGCCCCATCTGCATCTACTAGCAGTGGCGGCGCAGGTTTCACAGCGACCTTCCCGCTGCCATGGTTACTTGCTGCTCTTGCTCATCCTCATCCTCCTCATTGCTCCCACTTGCTTGCATGCTTGACAGGCAGAGAGCCAGGGAGTAGGGCTGTGCAAGCTTTGGGCCTCGGATTCGAAGTTCAAATCACGGAGGCCGTTTTAGGGCAGATCCACCGTTTTACGACGGATTCGCCGTTTCCTTTCACAGCCCTAGGCCCCTGTGCAACCTACAACTCCCAGCATGCCGTGCCTAGGAGGGCTGGACTTACTGGGGCCCAAGTGCAGAGGCTATACATGTCTTCGCTGATGCCACTGGTTGCTCTTCAGCACGATCGCCGGCGTCCTGTCGTGCGGGGAAGGCAGCAATGGTGGCGGAGAGGACATGTATAGCCTCTGCTCCTGGGTTCCAGTAAGCCCAGCCCTCCTGGGCACTGCATGCTGGGAGTTGTCAGCTGCACAGGGGCTTAGGGCTGTGAGAAGAAATGGCAGATCCGTCATAAAATGGCTTCTGTGAATCGAACTTCAAATCCAAGGCCCGAAGCTTGCACAGCCCTACCAGGGAGGAAGGAGGCCGTGGCATCGACTGCTCTTCTTCCTCCTCCTTTTCCTCACCACCACCATCATTGCCTGGGCCGAAGCGAGAGGCAGGGAAGCAAGCAGGCTGCATTGGTGAAGAGGAGTAGCAACCCCAGGGGGCGCTTGCCAGTGGATCCCTGCTGGGATGTGGGGCCATGACAGGTGCCCAACCACGCCTAACCTGCCCTTGATGCTGGCTCTGCCCAGTGGCATAGAGGCACACGCGTTGCAAGCCAGAGACATCCTAGATCCAATCCCTGGCATCTTCACTGAAAAGGCACAAGGTAGCAAAACTCAAAAAGGCTCTGGAGAGGGAACAGCTATTAAAACCCAGTGTTAAGTCTGCAGAGTAGACGTTTGCTTTGCAAAGGGATTTCAGCATCTCTCCAAATCATTTCCCTTTTATCTCCAGGGTCCAACTAGTGTCTCTTGTAATCAGGAAGGTTGCAAGTCACCAATGCTGACAAAAATGAAGAGTGGGGAGCAAATAAATAACTAAATAACTAAATAAATATGTTTTAAAAATAGATTTACTACCATTAATAGTAAGTACACTTAAACTCTTCAGGTTCAAAGACAGAAATCTGTAAAACAGGCAACGCAGTCTAGAAGGAGAAAAAAACTCATCAAAGTCTGACAGTTTGCAAGAGTATCTTGAATTCGCCTCCGTCGGTGGCTTGGATACACAGATTCCACACAAACGCACACTTCTCCCAGGGTGGAAATGCAAGGAAAGCATTCCTCCTTCACCACCACCTAGGAAAGTCCCTTCCTTAAAAAAGAAGCCTGATAGAAGTATTTGCTCTGGCTCTCGAACAAGCAGAGTTTTAAAGAATACTATAAACACGTTAAGGCTGGCACTTGGGTTTCCTGCCATACATACTTCTGGGTAATTGTTTTCTTTTAATAATTAAAAAAACCAAGAGTGCTCGTGACGAACATAGCTTGTTGTTCAAATGGTTACTTCTTGCTATAGTTTTCATGCAAAAAAGAGCGCAGCATTATATCCACCCATCAATTGCCACCAGGTATTGTTTGCAGGAATTTGTACTTCCTAAACAGGTAAGCAGAAGTATTTATTTGCCCAGGTGTGGATTGCAGCTTGGAACCAGCAAAGGATGGGGCTAAAAAGTCCAAATGATACTTATATTTGCAAGGAGACCTTTATCCGAGCATCTGAAACACTCCTGCCCGTGAAGGTTGATTGCTCTGGTCTAGGTCAGGCTAAAAATGGTGTAGGATGCTACTGGAAATACAGAGTACAGCTCCTCATGGGATTGTACCACTACAGAATGCACATAGGGGATTTTGTCCATGCTGGAATATCTATCTACCTCTATCAAAATCTTCCTACATGTTAAAAATGTTATTCTGTCCTGTACTAGCTTTCCAAGTGCAGGGAGATTTTGACAAAAGCATGCAACCCCACTGTATTCATGGTACAGCCCAGTGATGACTGTACCAGGCACCTTTCCTGGATGCTTCAAAAGGCCTATTCACAACCCATGATGAAAATCTACAGACAAATCTGCCACGCACAATTCAGAATTGTAGCATTTTAAACCGGACGCTCTTTTTCTATATATAAATGAGCAGAATGCAATCTTTGTAGAAGCTGCCCAAGTCTCAATGCATAAGCAGCGCATTAGGGTCAGGACTGGCTTAACAGAGAAAGAGAAACGGCACGGCCGTGCCTTGCGGGATGAAGAGATACTGCAAAGGAGCAATGAATGACTTGTTTCATCCAAGCACAATTCAAGTTGAAAATAATCCACTCTCCCAACAGCTTTACGTTCTAATATGCAGTTGAATCTGCCTCAGGAAAGGGCATCAGCTTCAAAACGAGAGCTGGAGTAGAACAGAAGTTATATGGGAAGCTATAAGAATTATCCAAAAATTCAAATGTGCCCAAGGCCCCTTACTGAAATAGTTAAAGCAGACTGGAAAATAGCCATTTACCTTGTCACCTATTTTGAGCAAAAACTGCCTCTAGGTGAACACCAGGCAAGGGAGGTTTTGTACTTTGTAAGGAACTGCTTCCCCCCCTTTTCATTCCTTCATGCATCATA
Organism: Anniella stebbinsi; assembly: GCA_029215795.1. Taxonomy (NCBI): domain Eukaryota; kingdom Metazoa; phylum Chordata; class Lepidosauria; order Squamata; family Anniellidae; genus Anniella; species Anniella stebbinsi. The sequence continues at coordinate 226,079,520 of JARDYH010000004.1, read as the reverse complement.
TAACCACTTACACAGGTATGGGTACACTATTGTAAAAATGCTTTGTGGGCTAATAACTTTGGCAGGTTTATTTGCAAGCCCAGGTTACGGGATTACTTTATTTGATGTAGAGAGAAGGTGCTGCTGAGTACGCGGGTGTTAGCCAGCCACGCAGGAAGGTGATGGCACCAAGTACTATTGGAAAAGAAAATTCTAGAAGGTGCACAGAGAATGTTGTGACCCAAGCAAATATGCAACCTGTGTTCCAACAAGTTTGATCTAAAGTGTTCTTCTTATGTATGTCAGATGTTGCTACTCCAGCTATGATATTTAAATCTCTGTTTCTGCTGCCAAAGAAGCCTGTATGCTTCATCCAAGATGGAGACAGTTCTGAATAAAGAGTTGGATTTCATATTTTCAAAAATGGAGGATCAAAAACTTGCCTTTTTTCCTCCTAGCAGACTTAGGGGCAGATCCAGATACTTAAAGCACATTACTGGCTAAAGGCTGTGGTCATCCAAACATCATAACTTCAAGATCAAGACGGCTTTTCCTTTCTCCCTTTCCCCTTACTCCAACTTGCTTTTTGTAACACCTTGCCCGATAAAGAGATCTGGAGGTCTTGAAAGCTTGCACATTTTTTGTGATCTTTTGGTTGACTTAATAAACGATTACATTAATATGGATTTTAAATCAATGAGTTGAGTAGCTTAATCCTATTTAAAGCCTTTTAAACAACTCAAAAGGTGTCGCAATTCATTGGGCATCAGATTTTAAAAATGTACGTGTTATTAATATAAGCACTTATTAAAATTACGTTCAGTAAGCCTCATCTGAAGAGGCATTTCCCGCTTCATCTCTGAAATGTACAATAAATGTGTATGTATGTACTTGTTTTGCTTCAGAACAATGTTTTACTCCTATGCAAATATAGCCATATTTCAAAACAGACGAATTGACCAGTTAAAACTCATATGAATTAATCAACCAAGGCTTGGTTAATCAGCTGGGAGATCCCTCACAGCTACACAAAAGAACATCCAATTATGCCTGACTGCTTCTGATTCAAACTGACCCAACACCGGTTTGGGACACTAAACATTCACTTGGCTGAATAATTTGTCTGTACACCTTCTCGAATTTTCTACGATATAAGCTGGAAAGCGCTGCACACTTAATGAACCCAACGCTAAGCCCTTGGCCACGTCTTGCATTAATTAGGTACCCAATAACATGACCGATTCTAGAATTTAAGACCATTTGACTGGCAAGACCACAAAACTGAAGGGCACGCATGTCGCAAGGCCAGGTCGCTTAGGAGAAGCAGGAATCCTACTTATATTCTCTGGTGAGGACCTTGTTGGACAGGCGACCAGAAGTGATCTTAAGAGGCATCCCAGACACCTGTTGTGAAGACAACTAACTCCACATAAACTAAGGGCTGAACTACATTATAAACCAACCTCCTCCAACCTGTTGTTCTCCAGATATGTCAGACGACAACCCACAGCATTCCCGGCGAGGGAATGTTGGGAATTGCAATCCAACACATCTGGAGGGCACCAGGTTGGGGAGGTCTCCTATGGGCAGAGACAAACTGGTTAAATAGTCATTCTCTCTTTCCCAAGAACCCTTGAACCCCGAACAGAGGACTGGATCAATGGTTCCCTTCCGTTGCAGGAAGACGTCTATTGGATCAAGGGAAACTTGGGAGCCAACCCAGGGAATTCCCAGCACGCTCGCCAAACTACAATTCCCAGGACTCCTGAGAGAAACGATGAGTTAAAGTGGCCATAAAACCAACATACATGTATAGGGCAGACATTCCCTTTTATGCTTCTTGAACCTGCTCTTAATTCCACATCAAAAGGCCCAACCCTCGAAATAGCCCTAAGACGACTAGCTAGTGGCAAATGCCAGTTCCATTCATCTATCTTAGGCCGTTTACGGCCCACCGGGTCATCCTCCATCTTCTTTTGATTCAAGAGCTGTCATGTTTGTAGCCTGCTAGACGGCCCAGACGATGTCACAGACCTTTTGGCAGTGAGTCCCATTGTGTTTGGCTTCCCAACGCGTCACGCCACAATTATCACTGCGTGAGGCATGTGAGACTCAGGAATTCGCCAGCCCAACCTTTGGGGAGAATGGGGTGCGGGTTTTTTCTGACGTATCCGGAGCATTGTGAACTGTTTTCAAGGGCGACGGGGGAGGGTTTGTGTCCTTTGCTAGGCTGACCAGATAAAATCCAGGTCAAGGCTCATGTAACTTTAACAGTTGTAGAGAAAAGGGAATTTCAGCCAGTGTCCTTTGTATGCAATTAGTTCCTGGTGAAATTCCCTCTTCATCACAACAGTTAAAGTTGCAGGGGCCCTGCCTTCTTTTGTATATGGTCACTCTAGTATAGTGCCTGCACCTTTAACTGTTGTGATGAAGAGGGAATTTCACCAGGAACTCATTGCATACAAATGACACTGGCTGAAATTCCCTTTTCTCTACAACTGTTAAAGTTACATGAGCCCTGACCTGGATTTTATCTGGTCAGCCTACCTTTGCAGACCCTCTTGAATGCATTGGTGGGGAGGGGGCATGCAAAAGGTCCCAGGTTCAATGCCCAGCATCTCCAGGTATGGTAGGAAAAATTCCTGCCTGAAACCCGGAAGAGCAGGCCTGGCTAGAGATGTGAAGGTCCAGAACCCCCCCCCCCCCCCAAATTGGGAAAAAACATTTTTCCCCTTTTTCCTGAAAATTTCCATTTTTTCCCTGTTGTTTTGGCGGGGAAAACAGAAATTTTCAGAAAAAAAGGGGGAAAATGTTTTTTCCTGAATTTTTCCGTTTTTTTCCCTGGGCCTTCACATCTCTAGGCCTGACCCAAGGCAGGTTGACGCTTGAAGTGGCCCCCCCTCCCCACCACCTCCTTTTCCTCCCGATCCGCCCACTTCCCTTTCTGGGGGCTCACTTCCCTCTCGGGCCTCAACAGCCCGTGCGCCTGCCAGCTGGTTTAATTTTGTTTGTGTGCAGAGGTACGCCTCCTTCCCCAGTGTGCTGCCCGTAAGGTGTTTCCACCTTCAGAAGCCGCACGAGGAAAAGTATTGCAAGGGGTCCTGGAAGTACTTTGCCCAACATGCAGGCGCTACGCAGCTCCTGAAGGTGCACGAGCAGGCGGACAGGGTTGGGAGGCGCAGAGGTGGTGGAGTGGGGGTCCTGCCCACTGCTTGCATGCCCGGCCGGTTGGCCGACCATGCAGGCAGCCAGCAGGACCAAGAAGCAGCAGATCCTTTGGAGGGGGAGAGCGCTGCTTTCCCCATACTCCGCTGCCTCCTGCATCTGCTCCCTCCTGCTTCATGGTAGAGCCGGCCCTGCTGGTGAGCCTTTGTTGCCAGTCAGTATCGATAATATTGGACTAGAAGGACCAATGATCTGACTCAGCTTTCTGTGTTCTAGGGTTCCATTCAGTGCTATTAGCGGGGCCGTGCGGGGGTGGGTGGGGGGAGAATGGGGCCAGTTGGCCCAGGGTCCATGATTTTGAGGGGGCACTCCGACGAGGAGGTCCCCCCTAGCTTACGCTACTGCTTCCGTAGCGTAAGCGGCCCATCGAGAAGAGAAGAGCCCGCCTTGCGGAAACAGTGCAGAAGCCGTCCATCGTGAATACCATGGTCAGACTACAAGCTCCAGAGGGCCATGTGCCGCATGCAGGGCGGGGATATATGTGCCTTGAGGTGTTGTAGAACAGGTTTAATATGAAGGTGTTATGTAGAATGGACATGTTGGTGGGCACGCCCTCTTGGGGTGGCCATGTTGTCCTCCTTTTTTGAAATGGTGGGGGCACACACTTCCCATCTGGCCTATGCAACACCGTGTCCACAATGCCGCACATTTGTTGAAGCTGACGGACCAAGGATAGACACAGAGTTTAAAAAAGGACAAGAAAAGAAAGATTGAGGGTATTTACAAGCAGCTGTAGGACTCTACACAAAGACATGCATTGATCCTGTGTCCGGATACCTTTTGTGTTGCAAAGCATTTATATTCCTACGTGCTCTCATCCGCCCTTCTTTCCTCCCATAGACTTAATGTGTAACTCATTCTGATTCAGGGTGCAACCCTAACCCTAATGGATGAATACCAAATCCTCACTCCAAGGGCAGCATAGCCTACTGGAACTATTATAACCTCAATGACCATTACACCAGTCAGGTGAGGTCAGAGCAATTTGAATAAAGTAAACGCTCTCTTAAAAACATTCACATAAATGGGAAAGCTAATTAAAAAAACCTCTCACTCCTCCTTGCCAAATACAATACCTATGTGCCACAGGGCACGTACACAGATCGTCCCAGGCTGTGGAACTTCTCTTCTACCAGAGCTTCGACAGTGAGCTTTTACCAAAACTGATGTACGGATCGCTTGATATGAGATGGCAGGTATATAGGTCATTTTAAAATTTACACATTATTTTACATTAACGTTAAATTTTAATTCAGTGCTTTAGTGAAGCTGGTAACCCCATAGGATGGATCAAGTTCAAAGAGTCTAAATAATAAAATAAATGAAAAGAGGAAAATGCGTAATGCTCCAGCACATTATTTATTTATTTATTCTTTTAAAAAAGTCAACGTCTAGAAGGGGATCCTTCATTTATACGGAAAGATGATCATGGATAAATAGGAAAATAATTGCCTTGTGGTGTCATTTCCCTCTAAATAAGCATTCATTTTAAATCACCCTCAAGTTTTTGGAGCAGTACCTGCTGTTCTTTCCTGCCCACAATCTTGAGTGTGTCTCACCTGGCGTACGTTCTATTGAACAGAACAGACTTTACTTCCAAGTAAGCATGCTTCGGAAGGCGCTCCAAAAATATTTGAACAAGTAGCAAAAGTTCCCAAGCCCTATAAGAACATAAGAAGAGCTCTTCTGGATCGGACCAAAGTCCTTTGTTTCGTACAGTGGGCAGTCAGATGCTTCTGGGAATCCCACTAGCTGAGTACCAGATCAGCTCACATCTAAAAACCCTGTAAGCTTATCCAAAGGGAGGGGATGAGTGACTGGTGGCAACTTGGATGGCCACGTGTCCTTTTTTTTTTTTTTTTTTTTTACAGAGAGTCCTCTATTTGTAGGGCTGCTAGAGGACCATCTTCCATCTGAAAGACTGTATTGTCCAAGCCCGGTTTAAAGATAAAGGTCATCTTTACATTAAGGGGAAATTGCATTGCTTACCCAGGGCGTTTGCGCTTCCTGCTTTTGAGCGCGATTGTTATGGGCTGCGTTACACAGGTAGAAAGGGGTGACCACGTGGCTTGACTTGAACACTTCTCCTCTGTTGTTGTTGGTGACCCTAGGGGCAGCAGCTGTGTCAGCCGGATAATGTGTGTGTGTGTGTGTTGTGTGCAAAGGTTCCATTCATTGAGCAGAATGCAACCATCCTTTCATGCATGAAGAGGAGAACCTTTGGATCCAACCCTCTGAATGGACGTATGCCTTCGGGTTTAATCCAGGCTGGGTGTGGGGACGCTCCAGGTTTCTGAAAAAAATGGAAAAGCATGCCCTAGAGCAGCCTTCCCCTCTAGATGTGTTGGACTACATGTCCCAGAATCCCCCAGCCAACTAGGTTGGCTGGGGATCATGGGACTTGTAGTCCAACAATCCAAAGGCCATCAGGTTGGGGAAGGCTGTTCTAGAATCCTGAATGAGCAACGTTTCCATTTTCCTCGAGTTCGATGTAGCTAGAATAGCAAGTAGACTCCTATACTTGGATGGTGATGGTGCCCACAGCAATACCTCAACTTCCTCAATGTGCCCACAGGTCTAGAAAGCTTGGGGACCCCTGTCTTCCTTGCTGCACCACACTGACATCTGGCCAGGTTGGGCAGCTACAACAATAATAATAATAATAATAATAAATCATCTATTTCTTACCCGCCTCTCCGTTTGGATCGAGGCGGGGAACAACAGTAAATATAAAATATGATAAAATACATAAAACTGATTAAAAACATGGTGCACATTATTAAATTAGAAATAAAACATCATAAAAAAACATCCTAAAAACATTCTAAAATTCCACTGGATATGCCTGCCGGAAGAGACCAGTCTTTATAGCTTTCTTAAATTCTAAAAGACTGTTAAGTTGACGAGTGTCCTCTGGCAGGTCATACGAGCCCTGAGCACATGACACATGACACAGAGTCAGACCATCGCTCCATCTAGCCCAGCCTTGCTGACTGGAAGCAGCTTCCCAGGGCCTCTGGAAAGAGAACCTCCCCCACCACCAGATCCCCAATCTTTTTGTTGGAGATGTCAGCGGTCGACTTCCTTTCCTTCTCCAAGTGAAGGAAGGTGGTCCGCCATTGAGCTAGGGTCCTTTCAAATCCACAGGTGGAAACCGTTGGGCAAAGCCCTCCTAGGCAGGGAGTGAGGTGATAACCCTCGCCTTCCGTGCCCTCCAATACAAACGGCAGGCAATTGCTGCTGCTCTTCAGTCTGAGGAACAGGACGCCTCAAGGGACGCCAGTTTGCAGCTCCGCAGTGCCTCTTGGGAGGTGTACAGGTGTGCAGAAAAAACAGGAGCCTGCCTGATTTCTTGTTTTTGCACCTGCCAGGTGAACATGGCTTCTCTCTTCCCCAGCGGCAAACCGCCTTTCGGTGCAACTCATGCAGCTTTCCCTGTGATTTCGGCCCCTCCCGCCAAGCTGATGTGCTGTTTAAGGGTCGGCATGGCTAGGCACGTGCCGAGGGCCCGCAGCCCAGCAGGGCCTCACTGGCGAGAGCCCCCTGGACGTGCTGTTCTCTTCCTCACTGCAAGCTGCTTGTTCATCAGCCTCTCACACTGGCCCAGACAGCTGTGGTGGTGGTGAAAAGAAGGCACAGGAGATGATGTCCCCGCTTACTTGCTCACCCGTCAAGCGAGCGGTAGCAATGATGGGGAAGAGAACGAAGATCAAGACCAGCTGGAGACAACAGCAGTGAGACAATAGACTCATTGAGGGAGGGGGCCTTGCCCAAGCGCCCTCAAAAACCCGGACCCAGCACTGCATGTGTGCAATTGCACATTTAAAGACAAACACACGGCGCCCGGTTATTTCTCTGATTAGCATGCCAAAATGAACAGGCTTTTTAAGGCTGAGAAAAACATTCCTGGGACAAGGGGCTTTGTGACGTCACCAGCACCCAGCCAACTGGCATTCCGCACAGCCTCTTCTGCCTCAAACCGGCAGGACTTGGGACCCCCCTGGATCTGATCCTCGAGAGAAGACTGCAATTGAGACAAAACCTTGGTGATTCCACGTTCCAGAGCGGAGTGGCTCCTGTTTTTAATATACACCTGTGTGTACCAGCTTTCCCCAACCGGGTGCCCTCCGGACATTTTGGACTTCAACTTCCATCAGCCACAGCCAGTAGGGCCCTGTTCAGGAATGCTGGGAGTTGTAGTCCAAAACATTTGGAGTGCACCAGGTTGGGGAAGGCTGGTGTAAACCCTCAAGACTCATCCTTTTAAACACCTGTCTCCATACCATCAGCTCCTCCTACTCATAAGAAAACATAAGAATATCTCCGTATAGTCTAGCATCTTTTTCCAACGCTGGCCAGCCAACATCCTGTGCAATAGTTGCAGGCCAATCATGGTCTTGTGCTAGCTCATGAATCCAATGGGTGTCTAATTCATTCCCACGTCCGGGATGCATGCAGACAACCCAGCGCAAGGCAATCGCAAACACCAACTTGCAGAGGGGAGATAAACAAGAAGGGTGGTGTGAAACTGACCAGGAGGAGGGGACCTGGGCACGCTCCAGCTAGCAAGAGGAGGGGTTCGCTTACCTGATCAAGTAGCAGCAGAAGAGTAAACTGAGGATGAAGACAAATATGGCAGTGCCAAAGACCACAATGTATATGTTGAGAGGCAGGTTCTGGAATCCAATGTTTGGCATCCTGAAACTATAATGCTGGAAATCTGAGCTCATGGATGGTCTGCCAAGAAAGAGAAAAAAAAGAAAAGGAAAATCGAGGCGGTGAGAATCCAAAGGCACTTATTAAAACGTGTCAAGCCCCACCTTCCGATTCAGCAAATCCTCAACTCATCTATCATGCCATTTTAAGAAACACGCACAAGAAGAGACAAAAAATGATCATGGAACTGAAAAAGCAAACACAGAGCAACAAAAAACCAAAGCAAACAGCCGGAAGGACGCAGCTACGGCTAACTGAAGCAACCGGGAAGCCCCTCTGGAGAGATACTGGCTGCTTTTGCCAAATGCCAGAAGGAAGATTCGTTCTCTCCCTTCCGCAAATTCCTTATACCTGTTTACCTAGGTGTGCAAGAGAACCGGGACATAGAGCATAAACTGTGCCTGGATCCGAGGCGGGGAAGGGACCATCTTCATGCATGGATTCTGGGGGGAGGGGGCAGATCGGGAGAAGGGGGAAGAAATCACCGGCTGACTTAAGCACCCAACTACGGACACTTCACTCAAGAGCCATCAAGCACTGAAGAGCTGAACTGTGAACCGGGAATTCCTTTGTTCAAATTTTGCATACTGTTGAGGGATCACAGAACACAGGGCTATCCAGACAGAAGGTGCCAGGTGCCTGGCATCTCCCATTGAAAGGAGCAAGAAGAGGTGATGGAAAAAGGTCCTTCTTTGCTTGAGATGCCAGTCAGCCGCTGCCTGCAGAGTAGAAAGTACTGGCCTACATAGGCAACTAGACAGACTTGGGTGCTTCCAGACAAGGGAACATCCAGTCTTAGTCCCGCTTAGAGTAGACCCATTGAAATGAATGGGACTGAAGTTAGTCAAGATTAACTTAGGTCCCTTCATTTCATTGGGTCTACTCTGGGATTAATATTGGATACAACTCTAGGCTTTTATTGCGCAATCCCGCTGTTTCGTTCACAGAATTTTACAGGAAGCCCAAATATTCATTTGTAGCCTTCCTGTGTTTCCCCAACGCTTCTTCCTTTTTTCTTTTCATACCAGGAAAAAAAAAATTAAGGGGGGGGGGAACGAGAGAGACAGAATGGCTGCACAATGCCTTTTGAGTGTTAGCACTAGGAGCCCTCCATATGGCAGCGTCTGCCAGAGGTATGCCTGTGGTATGCCTTTGCCACCAGGTTGTCTCATATCAGGCACGCCCTCTCCTTCTCTGCCTCGACTCTCCGCTTGCAATAAGAGAGAACACAAAAGGCAATACAGATTTGCCAACCCTCCCACTTCAGACAGGCCCCGCTCCGGAATCCAGGGAAACCCACAGACAACATAAAGCAGAGAGGGGAAACCTCTGCAGCCCCTTTATTTGATCTTCTAAATTCAACATTTTCCTTCCTAGATTTACATGCAAATGCTCAGAGAGAGAGAGAGAGAGAAGAGAGAGAGAGAAGGGGGGAAAAAGAATGTAAGAGAAAAAAAAAGACTTAAAATCATTACTGCGCAATTACACTTACATGCTGTGCGGCATTGTGATAACAGCAAAGGACATTGGTTCCCAAAGCTTGAAATGGATTGAGACGTTTCTAAATAGTTTTCTTCTTAAGTGGCGTCTACCTAAGAGGAGTAATGTTCCTTTGGCAGTTGCAAGCAACAGCGTCTCATCCGGTAGAAATTCCCTCCTCTAGTTTTCACAGCCTGACGAGAGTTGGCTGTTCTCCAAGGCTGCTAATGCCTCTGAGAACTGATCCCTGATTCGGCTTGGCGAGGATGAGTGATCCTCTATAAGCAGAGAGCATTCTCCAGGCGTGGTTTCCCTATCGTGGCTTTATTATTGTTCAGTTTGCATGGGGGAGGAGGAGGAGGAGCAGGAGGAGGAGGAGATTTCCATTAACCACGTGGCAGATCCAGAGGAAAATTACAAGCATCATAAAAGCGGGACTTTACAGCCTTCATGCAGCTGTGTCTGCAGAACGGCTGTTTGACAGGTTTTAAGCCATATTCCCCCCCTTTTCTAAGCATGCGAGCTCATCCACAGGAGAAATAGGACACTAACCCAGAATGCGTCACCTCCTCTTGGGCTAGTTTCACAGGAAATGGTCTCCATTTTGGATGGTGGGCATGCACTTGAAACAGTATTACATGGCATGCTCACGGTATTTGTGCAGAGACTGCCACACACATCAGCCAGGACTGGCATCATGAGTAGGCATGGTTAGGCTGGTTTTAACCTATAAAGCCTTACACAGTTTGGGACCACAATACCTGATGGAACGCCTTTCCCAACATGAACCTACCTGAACACTACATTCAACATGTAAGGTCCTCCTCCAAGTGCCTACTCTGTGGGAAGCCTGGAGGTCGGCAACAAGGGAGAGGGCCTTCTCTGTGGTGGCCCCCCAATTGTGGAATGATCTCCCCGACAAGGCCCGCCTGGCGCCAACATTGTTATCTTTTCGGCGCCAGGTCAAGACTTTCCTCTTCTCTCAGGCATTTAGCAATATCTGATGAACCTGCTTATAGCTTTTTAAAGTTATTATAGTGGTTTTAAACATATGTGTATACCCTGGATTTGGGAGGAGGCAGCGCCAACTCTGCTTGCAGAGTGGAGCAGCCACCTTGCTGGTGATATTTGTACCTGGCCTGCAAGGTGGCCATTTTGAGTGACATGAGCCTTGAGGGGAAGGAGGCCGCGAACCACAAACCCTGTTTCCATTCATCTCAGCAAAGGAGAAAACGTGGGACTCAAAAACTATTTCCGTGAGCAGAAACTTCAATTTAGATTAAATGAGGATTCCTTTCTGAGGTAACGGGAAGGACGTTCCAATGGAGTGAGTCATCCCTCGAGAGAACGGTGACAGCTCTAAGAATCTGTTCAGCGGAGAGAAAGGGGAAGGAAGGGTTCCGTCATCATGAAAACGGGAGGAAATCATTATTTCGCGCCTGTGAACGCATGACGTCCGTTTGCCTTGAATTCATAGCAGGATTCTAAAGCTAATGACAGCAACGGGACCAGAAAGTCACAGAAGGGTCCAACATGAACCATTTGACCCAATCAGAAGCATTAAATGTTATGAGAAAGGCACAGCTTTGCGAATTTAGCTCTGAAAAAGACTTTTTACATGTAGATGTTTGAGGGATGGCACTGGATCCCATTTCATCAGCTCGGCTGAGAAATCAACAGACCATTTAGTCAGTAGTACAGCTTCCGCTGGACTTTGGAGCCAAAGTCCACAACTTACAGTCCACAGGCCCCCAAGTTACCACCCAGAAAGTGGCCTGGTTGTTGGGAGGGGGCAAATGTGGCAGTAAATTGTCTTAATTTCCCTCAGTGACTTCATCACATAGGTCCCCTCTACAAGATTTCGGTTTGACGCCCGGTTGGCCGATTATGCGCATCTTCTCCCAATCGCTTTTACGCCTAATTCCTATACACGGGAAGCGGTGAAGCGCATTACCGGTTGTATGAAACGTGCTTTAAAGTTGTTGACATGCAGAGAATCACTTGTTTACATGGTCATAAGGCGCTTTAACTCCCGTGGTAAATTAAAACTCGCTATTTAACGCGCATTCGAAAATGCAAATAATAGGACAGGAAAAGCGCTTCAACCTCCGATTTGCGCTCCGTTCATGTGGAGGTAAAATTTGTAACGCGCCTTGAAAGAGCTTTAAATCACTCTTGTAGAGGCACCCATAGACTGGCCCTGTTCAGAAGACACCTTAAACCATGGCTTTAACCACGGTGACTAAGGCAAAAAGCCTTACTCACCGTGGTTAAAGCCCTGGTTTAAGGTGTCTTCTGAACACGGCCTGGCTTTCTGGCTTAACCACCATGGTTAAAGCCCTGGTTTAAGGTGTCTTCTGAATGGGGCCACTAGGCTTTTCCCAACCTGATGACCTCCAGACACATCCGTGGTATATAAAACCACCTGTGGTATATAAGACACATCAGAGGTTTGCTTCTGGTATGAGTTACAAATGCTCAAAGAACAGTGTATACTCGCATCTCAAAAAGAAGAAAATACTGTCGTTCTTGCAGGCAAGGAATTTCAAAAGAACTAAAAACAGGTTGGCTTATGTTTATGTCTGTGGGGTTTGGGAGGATAATGTTTTATGTAAGGAGTGTATTTGTTGAAAGTGGTATGTAAATATAAAAAGGTGTTGTTTTCACCACTGTCTAAAATTAGCTAGTTGTAAAAACAAGGGATCAATGTATGTCATATTAGAAGTGGGAATTTACTTTTAAAGTTTTTAAGAAAATGTAGAATTCTTTTGTAGAAAATCCTCTAAAACGTTGTTAAAAGAATGAGGGCGTTGTCTATACGATACTACTCTTATGGTTCATTTAATTCTTTGTTTTATAGCTCCTGAAGGAGGGGACATCCTCTCTGAAATGCGCAGAGCGCAATAAATGTTCTTTTTATCTTCGAGTGCCGGAGTTTGCCTCCTCCTTCCTTGTTTGTCTACGGTGCCTTTCCCTCCACATCCGTGAATGCAGATATAGGCCGATCACCCCCATAGTCTCTCCCCATTGGCTATAAAGTCTCAGGCTGATAGAAGTTGTAGGCCAAAACATCTGGAGGGCCACAAGCTGTGCCGAAAAACAGCCAACAAAGGGAGGTGCTTTGCAACATTGCTGGGGGAAAAGATCCCATAAAAAACCTGTCAGTAATTTTAAACTAACCCTGTTAAATGGCGGGGATCCAGATGTCTTTTCTTCTTCTACTTCTTCTTTTTTAAAGACAGTGTTTCTGTTACAGGGATCTCACATTTTCTGAGGACTCAAAACATATTATTTGTCGCAAGGGAAATGAGATCCTTACAACTCTGCTCAAACTGTTCCATCCGCTGCAATTACAAACTTTGCATGGGACGTTAGAATTTTGGTGCCATACGCACCTATCACATGGGGGCAGGTCCTTTTTGGAGAAGCTCTTGGGTGCTGCATTCCAGTGGGGGGCGGGGCCAATGGCAAAAGGGGCAGGCCCAAAATACCAACCTATTTTAGCTTAAAGCTCTTACTGCCAGCCACTAAGCCTTAGGGGTCCTCTAAATGAGCAATTTGTTGCAGGCTCATGATTGGCCACCCATGGAAGTTTTCGGGTCCATTATATGATGTCGCCAATGACCAGGATGTCTCCTGCTCTATCCTCTGGAAATCCCTGTATGAAAAGAACCACTTTTAATGTGGGGAAAAGCAAGATCTGCAACCACTAGATGGCGCTGTCTCGATAGGAGTGAAGGGAGGAGAAATATTCATAAGACGTAAGAAGAGCCCTGCTGGATCAGACCAAGGGTCCATCTAGTCTAGCTTTCTGTTCACACCGTGGCCAACCAACTGTCGATCAGGGGCCCAAAAGCAGGACACGGTGCAACACCATCCTCCTGCCCATGTTCCCCAGCAACTTTTCCTTAAAATGACTAAAACATCCTTCCCCAACTTGGTACCCTCTAGAGGTATTGGACTACAAGTCCCAGCGTTCCCCAGCCAGCATGGGTCACTCCACAAGATGTGCCATGAACTATTATCTAGACTGGCCTTATATTTATAAACACAGCTATGTAAAATCCCCCAACTTCCTTTTTCAGCTTCTTCACATTATTTTTTTAAAAAAACTCGCTGCCTTACCTGGGCTTCCTGCTTCCACTTTCTTTCTGGGATTGCAATTGGCTCAATTATGCAGACTGCCATGTGGTTTGATTTGAATACCTTCTCTCTCTCCGTGCTCCATTCATTTCCATTCTCTTCAATGAGACAGTGCCACCTAGTGGCGGAATTATTGCGCAATGCTGAGTTTACACACTGGGAGATTCCGCTTTTTCCAGGTATTACTACGTTATATGTGGTTCTTTTAAAAGGAGAATTTCCAGGGGATAGCGCGAGAGACATCTTGGTTGTTGACGAAGTCATATAATGGACCCACAAATTTCTGTGAGTGGTCAATCATGAGCATGAAATAACTCACTTGTTTAGAGGAGCCCTTTCTCTCCCACTTGGATTTCAGATTTTATTATTCACTGAATGTTTCAAGAAAGACAGAATATATAGAGATGTTTCTCCAGCTTTTCTCTCCCCCTCCTGACCCCACTATCGAACTTGAGACCTTATGCCCCTTGAGGCAGGGTCTTTTTCTGCTTGTGCTATAAAATTCCATTTGATATCCACTGAAGGTTCTTTACTATTGATGTGCAGAATTTTGAGTTTTCATGGTACACTTCTGATGATGCGCAGAGTCTGAGCCACTCTGGCTTCCAATTTAGAGCATTCCAACTCCCCCAAACCGGCTCTACAGAACAGCCTGGAAAAGTCTCGAGTTTCCTGGTGTTGCAGTACTTGCATCTAAAAATCCAGTTCTTCTGGTGCCCGTGAGAGATTGATGTGAGTGCCTGGGAATTTGAAATTCTATTCGGAGCTCTCCTCTCGAGTTTCCTGTTTGCGAAAGTTTTGACCCTGAGCAACCTTTCCAGTGCTTTTTGCACAAGGCAAGGATTGTACATATAGGTCTCCATCTCCCCAAGGCAGCTGTACCACTTCACACTGCAGATCAGAGCTAATATAACTGAATGCTCTTCTATGCCAAGAAAAAAAAAGTCCTTGCACATAGAAAACTAGCATGTCAGGGAGAAAACTACCCTAGAACTACATGTTTTGGGGGCTTTCTAATTCTCTATGTGCAGAGAATTCTCTTTTAAAAATGGAGAATTCATGTGCTTGTGCCTCCATGTTTGTGAGAGAGTTCAAGTTAGATCAGAGAGTTAGCTAGTTAGGCTCCAGATGCTTGGGCTCTCCTGAAGACCTTTGTGTGCTGAGCAGGAAGATCTGGCAAAAGGTTTCTACACAGCTGTCTAAACACACTGAGAAGAAACATCTGGTAGATCTCGCTGCTCAACAGGGGCAGCATGCCTCCATACCCCAGTGGCTGGAGATCATGAGTGGGACGATACTGAATCTGGATGGTGGGAGATTCAAGCTGGATGAAATGAAGTACCTCTTCACATGGTACAGAGTGAAACTATGGAATTCATTTCCACGAGACGTGATGGTTACCAAATTGGACAGCTTTAAAAGGGCATTAAACAAACCCATGAAGGAGAAGGATATCAACGGCTACTAGTCATGATGGCTATAAGCTACTTCCAGGATCAGAAGCAGTGTGCCTTTATGTGCCAATTGCTAGAAGTGGGAAGGTGCTGCTGTTGCACCCATGTCCTGCTTCAGGGGCTTCCCTATACGTCTGGTTGGCCACTGTGCGAACAGAATGCTGGCCTTTGGTCTAATCCAGCACGTCTCTTCTTATGCTCTTTAGAAGAGCCCACATATCGGGAGACGTTGGTGTGGGACTTGGACGTGTAACCCTGTCTTGCTATCGAGTTTAAGCCCTCACCTGTGCCAGCCAATGCCTGAAGGAACAGCTGTATGCAGGCATTGTAGACTAGTAGATTGCTGTAGTAGAACAGAACAGTGTGTCCCCAAAATGTGATAGCTGAGTCACACGGCGTTCCTCCGAAGCCCTGAATTAAAGACTGCAAGCCCTTGTTGACTTTGTACAGCCAAAATATAAGGAAGGAAGATTTACCCACACTCAGAGGACCCCACTTCTTGAGTATGCTTTCCTGGCTTGAAGAGGACCAGCCCACGGCAGCAACTCATGCAGGGACACAGGGGCAGCCTCCTGTGGAGCCTTTAAACCAGGGAGGTGGAATTAATCCGGCCCATGGAAGTGCAGCATCCAGGACACATAGCCTCCTTGGGTTCGGGAGCAGAGGCCAGGCCACAGTCTCCAAGCCCTGATAACGACTGGAAGTCCTCCTTGCTGGCAGAGGCACAGAACCCCATGCCTTTCTCAGCAAGTGGCTGGGGCAATGGGTGCATCATCTGGCCTGCAGAGGGCCTGGTGGTGGGGCAATTTGCCCCCCACCTCCTAAACTAGTTCTGCACCTCTGCTATAAAGATCTGATCCTCTACACATATTTTCCCCAGTTTCCCCCCCCTTCTCCGCCTTTCTGTATGTTCCACTACATAACATCTAGGTGGTGCTGTTGTATAGCGGAATTGCGCAATTACACTGGGGTTTCATTCCTCCTTTCCCATACGTACCAGACTTTCCCCGATCAACACTCCCCCTTGCTAAAATGGTTTCAAAGGACGGGAGAGGCCCTGGAGGAGGAGGAGGAGGAGGACGTCATGTCAAGCACCCGCAAGCTACCAGGAGTGAAGAATCACATGTGCACAGTAAATGCCTTGGATAGAAAGGATCAGGTACGAGGATTGGGAAAGTCACTCTCTCCGTGGCCCTACAAAACCAGTCCCAAGCAGATTAGACTGCATTGAGCTAGAAAGACAAGTGATCTGAATCTGTAACAGGAGGATCCTCAACTCCTTCACCTGCTAGCTACTGCGAGTGAATAAAGAAATGGCCAAGGGGATAATTTGCTGGGGAGAATCAACATATGCTGGAAAAGGAAAAGCCCCCCCCCCACCTGCCACTAATTCTCTCCATCAAAGGTCCCACACCCCACAAGGGAGTGGGGAATCTCTTTCCTTCTTTGCAATGGAGAACGCCTCCCTCAGGCCAGCCATTGTTCTACAGTCTCCAGTCCCAGCTGCAAAAGAGAGAACCGACCTACGTGGCAGGCCTTGTCGCAAGGATTACCGAGTGATGCCTGTGAAGCACTCCAAAAATGCTACGCTGAGAAGAAGTCAAGAGGCAGCGTATTAGCTGCTAACAAAAATTAAGCTCCTTTTACTACCGAATCCATTCAGCTACTTTAGGAATAGTGGCGTTTGCCAGAATCTCGGCTGATACTTGAATGAGTGGATTTAAAAACGGAACGTAAAAATGCCCCCGTCGGAACTCTCGCTGGAACGAATGCGAGCTTGTCAAAATTGATTAAAAGCTTCGCAGTTTCGCTTGCTGTCTTGTCACACAGGCAAGCCATGAGGCGTCCTCAGGGGAGGAAGGAGTGGAGCTCCCCCCACCCATGCCTCCGTCAGAAACATGCTTTTAACTGTTGCTTAAATATGCTTTAAAACAGTGTGTACGTTTGGGGGGAGGGAGCAGCAGGCCTAATCCGCCCCCCCACCTCCCACCCCTCAGTTTTCTGCAGCAATCTGGCGAAGCCCAAAAAGACTGGTTTCTTCCTCCGTCGCAAGATTGCTTCCATTCCTCTCTGTGCACTGAGAAGAAAGGAAGAAAGAAAAGAGAACAGAACAGAACAGAAGAATGGGGGAGAAAGAGAGGGTGCCTCTACAAGAGCGATTTAAAGTTCTTTCAAGGAGCATTAAAAATTTGACCTCTACAAGAGCGGAGCGCAAATCGGGGGTCGAGGCGCTTTTTCTATGCGATTATGCGCATTATCGAATGCGCGTTAAATAGCGAGTTTTAATTTACCGCGGCCGTTAAAGCACCTCGTGACCATGTAAACAAGCGATTCTCCGCATTAAACACCTCTAAAGCGCATTTCATACAACCGGTAAGGCAACCTGTTATGCGCTTAACTGCCTCCTGCGTATAGTGATTTGCCGTAAAAGCGATTGCGAGAAGATGCGCATAATCGGACAACCAGGCGTCAAAACAAATTCTTGTAGAGGGGACCCCAGAGAGAGAGAGAGAGAGAGAGAGAAGAGAAATAGATACAAAGAAAGAATGAAAGAGAGAGGGAGGGAGGGAGGGAGGGGGAAGGATCGCGGACTTACCTGCTTCCGCAATCCTCCCCCAGCGTCTAAACAGGAAGCGTGACGTCCTGGAAACAAACAGGAACGTCACGCCCATAGAACCCGTCATTTTTTTAAAAACTGCAGTAGCCGGGAGCACAATTGCACTGCTCTGTAAATGTAAGGGGGGGGAAGGCCCTGACCCCGTTTCCTCCCCCACCCTCGCTCCCCCTGGACGCCCCCCGGACTGGCTCCTTCCGTCTTGCTGACCCCTACTACACATGGGGAAGAGGGACGAACGGGGGCTCACACCACCTGCGGTCCTCGGGATCTTCTCTGGGATAACTGAGGTCTCGGTTATCCCATGAAAATTGAGGGGTCGTCCCTCCCTGCTCCTGGGATCGCCTGTGCGTCATTTGGACACACAGGGAGCACCCAGGGACAACCCCGGGGGGAAAGAGAAAGGCTGGAGAGAAAGAAGAGAAATAGAAACAGAAAAAGAAAGAATGGGGGGGGAGAGAGAGAGAGAGAGAGAGAGAGGAAGGAGAAGGGAGAAAAAGAGAGAATGAGAGAGAGAATGAAGAGAAATAGAGACAGAGAAAGAAAGAATGGGAGAGAGAGAGAAAGGAAGGAAGGAGAAGAGAGAAAAAGAGAGAAAGAAGAGAGAGAAAGAAGAGAAATAGAGAGACAGAGAAAGAATGGGAGAGAGAGAGAGAGAGAGAGGAAGGAAGGAAGGAAGGAAGGAGAAAAGAGAAAAAGAGAGAATGAGAGAAAGAAGAGAAAGAGAGAGGAAGGAAGGAAGGAAGGAAGGAAGGAAGGAGAAAAGAGAAAAAGAGAGAATGAGAGAAAGAAGAGAAAGGAAGAAAGAAAGAAAGAAAGAAAGAAAGAGGAGGAAGGAGAAAGCGTGAATGTTGCTTTGGCCCTGACCACCCACCACTGGCACGCGGGTCCCGGAGGGTCGCACATACATGAATTTTGCCCTCAGACAAAAACAAGAGAGGGGAGACAGCATACCAAGTCTTTCTGTGACCATTTCAAAGATAAATCATTTGGCCAACGGCAAAACAAAGAGCATTTTCAACCAGGTATCACAATCGAGCAGATTTCTACACATTGCTGGGCTCTAAGAGACGTCTGTTTAAGCCTCGTCATCATGCGGCTGCTTGCGTCAAAGGAGAAACCTGAAGACAAAAGAGGCTGGATTCTTGAAAAAGATAAAAGAAAAAGAACGGAGGATTGCCTGGTGCGATTTTTACCCTTAAAGAAAAGCAAACCTCAGTATTTTAGCTGACACTTACTCATGGGCGAGGTAAGCTTCTCCACCACTATGTAGCCCAGAATCTATGCTGTAGCCCTGCCCAATTTTGCCGTAAGCACCAGCCATGCCCTGAGACATCACCAACCCAAACACACAAACACACACAGGCACACACACGGAGAACAGTGGTTACTGTTTATTAAATCACCAGTTATCTTAACACATCCTTCGGCATCTCAAAAAGAAACCTGTATTGTGGTTTTAGTAATACGCAAGTACAGGCCGCAGCTTAGTAGTTGAGCACCTGCTTTGCATGCAGAAGGTCCCAGGTTCGATCTCTGGCATCTCCAGGTAAGGCTGGAAAAAATCCTGCCTGAATCCCTGGACTGCTGCTGCTGCTGCCAGTCAGTGTCAACAACACTGGGCTAGATGGACCAAGGGCCTGACTTAGTTTAAGGCAGATTCCCATGAGCTCCTGTTCCTAAGTTTACATTTAATCAGCTTGTTAAAAGGCAGATGTTTATTCAACTAAAACCATTCAGAACTTGCCAGTGTAAATACATCTCCTCTTCATGAATCTCACCGCACAGACATGCTGGAGACACGTCAGCTGTATAAAGCGGCCCAAAGTGAAACCGTGACGGGGGTGTTGAACTCAGGTGTCTCTTGGGCAGAGGATATTTCATAAGAACATAAGAACGTAAGATGCTGGATAGGACCAAGGGTCAATCTAGTCCAGCATCCTTTTCACGCAGTGGCTAATCAGTTGGCCACGGGAACCGGCAAGCAGGAGATGGGTGCAACCCCTACCCTTCAGCCCATGTTCCCCAGCAACTGGTGTACATAGACTTGCTGCTTCTGATACGGATGGTAATACTTAGCCATCCGGAATTTATCCTATCCCCTTTTAAAGTCATTGAAATTGGTGGCCATCACTACATCTAGCGGACGTGAATTCCATAGTTTGACTATGCGCTGTGTGAAGGAGGACTTCCTTTTGTCTGTCCTGAATCTCCCACCGATCAGCTGTATGGGGCTACCCCACTGGGTTCTAGTATTCTGAGAGAGGGAGGGTGCCTCTACAAGAGCGATTTAAAGCTCTTTCAAAGCGCATTACTGATTTTACCTCCACATGAACGGAGCGCAAATCGGGGGTTGAGGCGCTTTTTCTGTCCGATTATGCGCATTATCGAATGTGCGTTAAATAGCGGGTTTTAATTTACCGCGGGAGTTAAAGCGCCTTATGACCATGTAAACAAGTGATTCTCCGCATTAAACACCTTTAAAGAGTGTTTCATACAACCGGTAATGCGCTTCACTGCCTCCCGTGTATAGGGATTAGGCGTAAAAGCGATTGCGAGAAGATGCGCAGAATCGGGTGTCAAACCGACTTCTTGTAGAGGGGACCGGAGAAAAACGTCTCAGATTGTGACGATGCTACTTTGAAGAACTGCTTTGTTGGATAAGACCAAGGTCCATCTCAGACCAGCACGCTGCCTCCAATTGGGTACCTTCCCTCAAAGTGATATTTCCCCCACTTTTGCCTTCCTCATCTGCCTGTTTCTTTCCTTTCTCTTCTCTACCTTTTTCTGTTTTGTCCTGTTTTTCTCAGCTCCTGCCTACCTTGTACCTCAATTTAAAAAAAAAAAAAAAAAAGCCATCAAAATGTCTATCAAAGCTAGGAGGAAGTGCTAGCAGTTCTAGGATCTTTTTGTGTGTGGTAGATAATTCACCTTTTGAAGACAGGTAAAGCACAGTACACGGCTGGCAAGAGGAGGAGACTAAAGGAAAGCAGAAAATACCAAAATGGTACAACAGCCACAGAAAGGAAAATTACAGCAGGCGGTTATGAAAGCATGCTCAATTGGAAGGAAGCTTCAAATCGCCCCCAAGAAATACTGCAAACCATATTGCTTAAACCACACAATCAACAGCAAAATATCTAAGTGGAACACACAGGATGTATTCAGGAGAGCACGGTCCCTTTAAGTCAGAGGTGTGGGGGGAGATTCTAGTGGTAGGGGGGGACCCAAGGGCCAAAAGGTAGGGTCAAAAATACCAGTGGTTGTTTTTTGCTGCCACAGACCAAAGGCGTCTTTACATGAGGCATTTATCATGTGTTCGTGATCGTTCACCACGGATGTTCGTGGGCAACCTCTGGTGCTTCTCTCATCATTTTTCAGGTTTGTTCCGCCATGTTATAAATTGCCGAAAATGCAGTAACAAACCCCCCCACTGCCAAAAACCATCGTCAAAGAGGTTGTGTAATTCAAGAATCCCACGATATTGCAGAAATCTTGTAGCACCATCTACTGGTTATATAAATGAAACATATAGAACGTGCCCACAAAAGGAACCAGGGAATCACGTGTATTGTAAACCTGAAAAGACTCGGGAAGACAAAGCCCTGGTAAGGCGGCAGGATTTTTCCTTAATGTAGAGAAGCCCTAACACAGCTACCCCTCTGGCCATGGGGTGGGGGAAATTGACAATGCAGGCCCAACTGTAAATAAAGGGCTCTCCTTCTTTGCCAAATATTAAATAAAACATGTTTAAAGGCATAGTTAGACCACCAGGAAGATACTCTGCTACCCTTTAAGAGGCCAAAGAGGCAAAACGTCACCTTGTGCCTTGAGGAATTAAAATGTCAGTGTAGGATTTCCTCAGATTTTCAGCAGAGATCAGAAAGGCCGGAGAAAGGAAGCCTCAAAACACAAAAGGAAGGTGATTTGGGGGGCTGGGGGAAGATAAGAAGATGAGAAACATAACTTTCAGATAAAAAAATACAGATGGAGGATTGAAAGGCAGCTCTTTCAAACAGGCTACATTGCAAAAGAAAATGCAGGTCCCCTCCACAAGGATTCGCTTTTGCGCCCGGTTAGGCGATTATGCGCATCATCGCTGAAGCGCATTTACACCTAATCCCTCTGCACGAGAGGCAGCGAAGCGCATTAACGGATGTCCAAAATGCGCTTTCCAAGTAGTTAATGCGCATAAGCGCTTGTTCACATAGTCAAAATGCGTTTTAACGGCCGGAACAAAATAAAACTCGCGATTTAACGCGCATTCGATAATGCGCATAATCAGAGAGATAACGCGCCTCTACGCCCGATTTGCGCTCCGTTCTTGTAGAGGTAAATTTTTTAAAGCGCCTTGAAAGAGCTTTAAACCTCTCTTGTAGAGGCAGCCGCAGAGAGGGAGAGAGGGAGTGTGTATGTGTGAGTGGGGGGGGGGGAGAGAGAGACTGTGCCCCTGTTCAGACAACACACTAATCCATGATGGTTAAGCATTTTGAGCTAGCCATCATGGCTTAGCGTGTCCTATGAATGACATTTTTCCTTACCACGGTGGCTACATAACCACAGTTTAACCATGTTCACTAACCACTCACTGTAAAGGGGTTAGTGGCTCTAACTATAGGCTGACCATATGAAAAGGAGGACAGGGCTCATGTAACTTTAACAGTTGTAGAGAAAGGGGAATTTCAGCCGGCATCATTTGTATGCAATTCGTACCTGGTGAAATTCCCTCTTCGTTACAACAGTTAAAGTTGCAGGGGCCCTGCCTTCTTTTGTATATGGTCACTCTCGTATAGTACCTGCAACTTTAACTGCTGTGATGAAAAGGGAATTTCACCAGGAACTAATTGCATACAAATGACACTGGCTGAAATTCCCTTTGCTCTACAACTGTTAAAGTTACATGAGACCTGTCCTCCTTTTCATATGGTCAGCCTATACTAACTATGGCTTAGCGTGTTGTCTGAACAGGCCCTGTGTGTATGTGTGTGTGAGAGGGAGAGAAAGATTGTGCGTTTGTGAGAGAGACACTGTGCTTGTGTGTGTGTGAGAAACGGTGTGTACATGTGAGAGAGACTCTGTGTGTGTGTGTGTGTGTGAGAGAGAGAGAGAGAGAGAGAGAGAGAGATTTGTTGTTTCCAAGAAATGCCAATGCAAGGCCCAAGAATGCACTGCTGATGTTATTTAAAGAAGAGGGGGAAAGTTCAGAGGCTCCGCTCCAGCTGGTAGCAATTTCTAAGCAACTATTTTTTAACTTGAGCAAAAAGGGGCACGGCTGGGGGGGCGGAGGAAAGAGAGCTGAGGCTGCAGTGAAACATTTACTCGCCTCACGTTTTAAATATTCTTTAGGTTTCTTAACAGGGCCTGGAAACACCCTGTTAAGGCAACGGGACCACAACAACATCAAGTTTCCACATGGCGAAGCACGTACATAACGGCTCCCCGATGAAATGGCTGCCTAGGACAGGTCTAATAATATCTAAGCCCGGGCTGGCTAGGATGCCCCATTTCGTCCTCATCCGTCAATGTCAAAGCCCAGATTCTGTTCGCTCCCAAGTGAAAGCGAGAGGAGGAGAGACTCTCTCCGCAAGATGTGATGAAATGCCACTGAGCCCCCCCCAAAAAAAGAACACCCAAGAAAAATGAAACAAGTACAGAAAGCTACAGAATGTAGCCTGGCTGGGCATGATGGGAGTTGCAACCCAGCACATCTGGAGGGCACCAGATTGAGGAAGGTGGGCATCAAAGAATCGATTTACAAAGGAAGTCCTGGGTACGTTTGTGGGTGGCCGGGCAATAACTTGGGTTGTGCAATCTCTGGCGTGTCTGTTTCCCCATTCACACATGTTGTATCCACAGACATCCAGTCTAGGCAGAGATCCCTTACACAGTCCTGAAGTGCACTGCTCTGGCCAGTCGCCATTTCTCAGACTAACCTACCTCGCAGGATCATTGTGGGGATTAAAGGGTTGGGGAAGCTGGTCATGAGCATCGGTTAGGGTTCCTTGGATGAACGGTGGGATACAAATGTAATAAAATCAATTAAAAACAAACAAACCCAAACAAGTTGCTATTTGAAATAGTGTTGCCTCTTCCTTCCCTAATTCCCACCAACAGCACATCATCATCATAACCTTTATTGTTGGAAGCCAATGGCCATATCAACATTCAACAAAATCATACAATCATTAAAACCTCAACTCTATTAGCCCAAAGATTCATTAAGACAGGATGACTTCTTTATAAAATTATGGCCAAATAACCATCCTACCTCGACATTTCCTTTACACATAGACAGATTCTTCCTCCCCCCACCAACAGCACATAGCATTGTCCGCACCTGGGTCTTGCGTACCAACAGTGTTAGTGAACATTCCACAGCACCTCATCAGCAGCTGTGGTGGTTTCAAACCTTGTAGCCTGTGTTTGCCATATGGATTCCCCCCCACATTTTATGTGTGTGTGTGGGGAGGATCAATTAACTGATCTTCAGGTGCAGATCGATCACTTCCCTGAAAGTTTGCATGTCCTGTGTTTTGATTTGATACGTTCTCTGTGCCCCTATGACCATAAGAGGTGCCATAAGTCAGCACAGCTTCCGGAATGCTGCTGGCGGCCTGCAGATTGCAAAACAACACCAGGGGCCGAACTCCCTTCTGTGGTGCAGCCGGCACAGTGGTGATCCCGAGTACCACCAACCCATCCGTGTGAGTTCACTGCAGGGGCGTGTATCAGGTGCAGTTCAGGGTCTTTCCGTGAGCTCTTAGAGCGGCCTTGAAAAGTTGTCCCTTCCACTCCCACTGACGCCCAAGGGGAGAACTAACTGACCAGTGTACACAACTTTTGTTATCCTTTATCGGTTGGCTGATTTGGAAACCCTGTTTTAAAGTTGCAACAGAGTGATGAAATGCAAAGAGGGAAGAGAGGGAGGCGTCTACCCACGTCCTGCACAGAAGGGGCCTGGCCGTCTCCACCCCAAACCTCCGAGTGACAGTTTAGCTAAGAGGCAGATCAAGGCAACTCTGACCGTGTTGGACGCAGGCCTGCCTGCCTGTGTCGCGTTCCGTATCTGCAGCCTCCTGACCCTGCTTTCGAAATGCACCTACAATAAACCCAAGAGCTGTTCGTTCCAAGGGAGGGGTCGTGGTGGGTAGGAATGGCAGTTCTGTACCGAAGGAAACAAAACATTTCCAGCCTTAAAAGTGGCCTAGAAAACTTTTTAGGGAGAATTTCAGAGAGACGAATACTGCGGTCCTACTAGATTATGGAAGTTAACCAAACGCTCATGAACTCCTTTTCTACAAGCTGCTTTCTCTCTGCATACTTTATTCTCAGCACAGCTGAGGATTTTTGCATGCACTGGAATTTGGGGGATGAAGCAAGGGGGTACGAGAATGTGCAAACTGCCTTACCGGATCGGACCAAGACCCATTGAATCCAGCATTCTGTTTCCAGCAGTGGACAGCTGGAGGCCACAGGGTGGAAGGCGATAACCTTGGAACATAAGAAGAGCCCTGCTGGATCAGACCGAGGGTCCATCTAGCCCAGCATTCTGTTCACACAGTGGCCAGCCAGCTGTCAACCAGGAACCCACAAGCAGGATACAGTTGGAACAGCACCATCCCACCCATGTTCCCCAGCAACTGGTGACTATAGGCTTACTGCCTCTGATACTGGAAGTAGCACATAGTCATCAGGACTAGTAGCCCTTGATAGCCTTCTCCTCCTCCAGGAATTGATCCAACCCCCTTTTAAAGCCATCCAAATTGGTGGCCATCACTGCATCTTGTGGTAGTGAGTTCCATAGTTTAACTATGCTCTGGGTGAAGAAGTACCTTCTCTTTTGTGTCCACAGCATCTGCTACCATGAGGTAAAGTAGGACGTGCTAAATGCTACCCTCACCACCTAGCACGTGCACTCTTGTTCAGGACTCTAACCAGTATACCAGCCAGCCAGCCAGCCAGCCATGCCCAACTTAGGCTGCAGGTTCAAGAAGAGCTGATAGACTAATCATCCATGGATTTGTCAATCAATGGCTAATGGTCACGTTGGCCATGGGGAACCTTCATTTTAACAGACAACAGATCACTGAATACCCATTTCTGATGAGCAACAGTGAGAGGGGGCTACCACCTTTATACATCCTGCTTGCCAACTGTGGGGAACAGGATGCAGTCCTTGGGCCTGATCCAGCAGGGCTCTTCTCATGTTCTCACGAGTCACGACTCTCTGGGTGTCTGGGTGTCATGGAGTGAGCAGGTGTGCCCCAACATCAGAGTGGCAAACCTGTGGCCCTCCAGACATTGTTGGACTTCCAACAATCCATGAGCGTTGGCTATGCCAACTGGGGCTGATGGGAATTGGAGGTCACAGGTTCCCTAGCTCTGCCCTAAATTTTAAAGTAAGTGACACACTCCTAAAATATTCACAGGCTCTCTCTTGTACTAGAAATTCCTTCCTGTATCTTGCATAGACCTATTTACAAAGCCGATATAAATCAATCATAGGTAGTGCTTGAAAGGTCCTTAAGACAAGCATCTAACACCATTAGCCCTTGTTCTGACAAAGGCTGCTTCAGAAATAACTTGAGACTGTTTCCGAAAAATATTCTACATGCTCGTAGCAAATTCATTTCCCAAGTTTGGATGCTTATGAGTTATCAGCAGGCTAAGGGGGGTGGGGTGGACCAGAGTTTGCAAAAGTAAAAACAAATATCAAAAACAAACTTAATGGGGGCAGGTGGAGAATGAGTATGCTCCATGGGCACAGAATGCTGACCGACGTTTGGGTGAGGGGGAAACCTGGAAAACCAGGCAGGGAGGAGGATTGGGTGTGGAATGGAGTATCCTAGAAATGGGCATGGCTAGCTGGAACCCTGAAGAAGAATACTCTACTGTAACACTTTTGTTGCAGGTCCCATTTATATCCTGCTCTAATAAGGTAATCCTAATAGCCTTCCATCCAGATATTCCTAACAGGTATGCAATTGTTGAACTATCGCGTCAGGTGCTTCCAGGCTCCTTGCTGGCTGGGGCCATTTCTAATCGATATGTTTCAGAATACAAATAAGTTTCATTGGCTGAATTCGGACAACACAATAGCCAACTGGGGGGTGGGGGAACAATCGTCAGTTGCATTGACTATCATGTCGTCCGAATGCTACCATAGTCAACTCAGTGCTGATCCTAATCCACACCACGGTTGAATATTACCATGTTGTGTGGGGAGTACCCCCTAGATGAACAACTGTAAAGTTGATTCTTACTCCACCATTGACTATCGTGTCGTCCGAATCCAGCCACAGTGTAGAGCTAGGAAATCGTGCTGTAAAGAGGCAGCAGTTGAAATTGTAATATGAAGCTTCAGGAGCTGGAATGGCAAACCTTAAAGAAAATAATAATAATAATGATGATGATGATGATGATGATGATGATGATAATAATAATAATAATAATACAATAAACATAACAGACATAACAGTCATACATATAAAAGAAAAACACACCTACGTCATTGACATAGCAATATCTAATGACAAAAATGTGGTAGAAAAGGAAGCGGAAAAGAGAAAAATATACACCACTGGCTATGGAAATTAAAGAACTATGGCAACAGGAAAAAAATATAATTATTCTACTAGTCACATCAGTCATCGGGATCACATCAATATTTAATTTTTTATTTTTACAGAAAACCATCAAAAACCAGGCTTTCCAAAATACATCCACATCAGCATCTAGAAAACAGTCACACTTAAAACATGTTCAATAGTCCGGAAATTTCTGAATCAGTAAGAGACAGCATGACATGGCAAAGCCCATCAAGTCCTTCCAGAAAAACCACCACGAGTGGGAAAAGAGAGATAATAATAATAATGTAGATGCGATTAAGACCCCCTCTAGAAGGATTCGCTTTGGCGCCTGGCTGCCCGATTATGCGCATATTCGCGGAAGCGCATTTACTCCTAATACCTCTGTACGACAGGCGGCGAAGCGCATTACGGGACGACCAAAACGCGCTTTAAACTTGTTGACATGTGGAGAATCGTATGTTTACACGGCGGTAAGGCGCTTTAACTGCCGCCGCAAATTAAAACTCGCGGTTTAACGCACATTCGATAATGCGCATAATCGGAAGTTTAAAGCGCCTCAGCCCCCAATTTGCGCTCCTCTCTTGTAGAGGCAAAATTTTTAATCAGCCTTGAAAGAGCTTTAAACCTCTCTTGTAGAGGCAGCTTAACTTAGATGTGTATAGGAGGCACTAAAATAAAAAGGATGATTATATTCAGCAGGATATTTATAGTCGCGTGTTTTGCTGGGAAATTACACACTGTTCATAATGGACTATAAATAATAATAATAAAAGAAACTATTGGCGTGAGACCAGATCTCACTCTTTACTTCCTATTTTTGTCATAATAAAAAAGTACTCATTGTGGACAGTTGTTTCCATGACTGTGCAAAGAATCTTAGCAGCTTTGAAGTTTCAGGATTTCCCGACTCAGTAAGAGTCAAGATGTAAAGACTAGGGGTATGCACCATCTCAGTCCTGAAGCCCAAATCAGAGCTGAAGCAGACTGATTTGGCCCACCTCAACACAAATCTGAGTCAGAAATGGCCTTTTCTGGCTGCCTTAGTTTTCAACAGTAGATCTATGGCAGGCCAGGGCTGGCATCTTCCTTAAAGACAGGTCAGGTAAGTCCTGCAGACAGGTGGGTGGAGGGCAGCGGCTTGCCAGGTTCAGGGGGTGAACGGGAGGGGAGCCCTACGGACTTCCGGACGGCCTCACACCCAGCTTTCCCGGGTGCCCGCAACAGCCGACCCGATTTGGATCTGAATCCAAAGTGGATCAGGGTGGTTCTGAAGTGCCCTGAGCCAATTCAGAAGCTCCGAATCGGCTTCCGAGGCGAATCAGGACGGACTGTGCACAGCCCTAGTAAAAACATCGATGGAACAGAGATTACACATCTATTTATGTATTAAATTTATATCTCAACTTTCCTCCAAGGGGTTCAAAGCAATGGTTACGGCTCCCAGCCCTCCTATTTAATCCTCACAACAACCCTGTTAGGTAGGTTAGTATGAGCCAAGGTCACCCAGTGAGCTTCATGGCTGATTTGAAACGGAGACTCCCTGGTCTTTGTGTAAAAACCCTAACCAGAACACCACACTGATTTACATCTATAGCTATATTCTATAGCTCCATGCATGCTTTACCTGGGAATAAATTCCTATTACAGTGACTTGCTCTGATGAAAGATCTGATGAAAATAAAACCAACAAATCTAAGTACGAGCTGCCCATGACCAAAAGGACATTTTCATTGCAACAACACAAGAGTTGAGATGCATTTTTGTAGATGTTTTGAGTGAGTCCAATTACCTTAATACCATTAAAGCTTTTTAGGGAAATCTCGGTGTTTTATTATGATAATTGTAGTGACATCTACACAATAAGCTAAAATACAAAGGGCCTGTGCAGATGTAAATTCTTAACCATGGCTTGTTTTCTAGATCTCTGATCCAGATAGCTAAACAGTGTTAAAGAATTGTTTGTATGCCAAGATATGAAACCATGGTTTCTGGGCTGGCTCAAGACATTTTGTTGTCTGAGGCGAAGAACAAGATGGCGTCCCCTTGCATTCCATATACAAAACCTGATAGGACCGGAAGTTGAATCTTACTTCAATACTGGGGATGGGACAGCATCCTCCGCTGCACTTGAAGGCGGCAGGCTAGCTTAGGGGGCTCAGGGCAGGTCATGGGGCCCACAGTTCTCTCCCCCAACACTTCACTGCCCTTCCCAGAATCTGCCGCCTGAGGCAACTGCCTCACTTTGCTTCATGGTAGGGCCAGCCCTGCATGGTTTGTAATTTACCATGCATAGCACAAAACATAGTTAAGGGATTTAATCTTGCATCCCAGCTTTGGAGGGGCTGTGGTGGAAAAATGAGGCCTGAAGTCATCTCTCTCCCGCTCTGGCATTTGGTAGGGAAGGGCAAGACTAAACTGTCACATCCAGCAGTGTTTTACTTTCATTTCTCTCTGGCCTGGCGAGAAATCGAGCAGCTCTTGCCATTTATAATAAAATCAGCATCAATATTAAAACTCAGAGCCGGGAAATAAATACAGCGTGTTCAGCGTGGTCACAAGTTCGCCGATTGCAGACTGGAAGTTTATGTAACAGTTTGAGTTCCTTTGTACGTTCCCTTCCTTTTTTAAAAGGAAAAATAATAATTCCGCCTCTTCGTATAAAAGGAACGGGGTAGTGTTGATTTAAACTTGCTGGAAGCTCAGGTGCTCACCCATACAGGTGACGGAAGATTATGTAAAGTAAAGAAAGGCTGATGAAACAGAGGGGGCTTATTAGGGTTCTTTGTACTGTGTCATCGGCGTATGAGGCAGTGTACACAACTGCCTCAGCAGAAAGAGAGACAGGTCTCCGTCCCCAAACGCAACGCAATGCCAGATGTTTTGGATGTCACCCCCTAGAAGCCCCAGCTAGCAGGGCCAATGGTCAGGAATGCTGGGAAGTTGTAGGCCAAAAACGTCTGGAGGGCAAAAGCTTGAAGCTGCTGCACAATAATAAAGAAAATGACAGTGGGCTAAAATAGAGAACAAGGGGGAGAGAAACCAACTTGGCTCAATGGTAGAGCACTTGCTTTGCATGCAGAAGGTCCCAGGTTCAATCCCCCAGCATCTCCAGGTACGGCTGAAAAACACCTGCCTGAAACTCCAAAAAAATCCATTGCTGTTGGTCAGCGTTGACAATTCTGGTCCAGATGGATGGAAGATGTGACTCAGCAGCTGGGTTCAAACTATCAGCAGGGGAAACCTCGCAGTATGGACTGCATCCCCCAGGTCCGCCATATGCTTAAGGAATTGTCGTATTGTTTTAACCCGGCGCATGGCACAGCAGGGGGAGCTTCTAACCCACTGCACAAGCCACGGCTTGTCGTAGGGGTTGAGGGCTGGATTTGCAGCCACCCCCATTGCGGTGCGTGCCAGGTTCGGAAGGCACGGCAACCTGGAGCGTAGCGCAGGAAATTGAGTAGATGTCAGACACATGGGCAGCATGCACGGGGGAGGGAGAAACAATCCGTACTGAGTTATTTCCCCCTGCGATCGTACGAACCCAGGCATGACTTGGTTACCGCTGCGAACGAGAATTAAATGGCTAAGTCCAAGGCTGTACAAGAAAGGTGGACGTTCAGGGGCCTGAAGGAAGTTAGAGAACCGGTCTTTCAGCAAGCAGAATTGCCCAAAGTCCAAACACGAACTCCTCTTTTCAAAGCAACTAGATTCATACAGATGTTTCCCACCCTATCTCGCCTCATTTTAAACAGTATGAATGTTGACCTAAGCAGAAAATATTAACTTCCATCCCCAGACAAATTGTCACTCTCTTCAACTCAGACAAGTATAGAAAGAGAGGTGTTTCACCTACAGGCAACCTAGGCCCCAATCCAAGGTTAAACGCAGCTGGGAAGGGATTTGGATTTGGACCGTGGTGCTCCAGGAGATGGTGGATGCCTGCCCAGGGCCGTGCAGAGGGGGGGCCAGTGGGGCCAGTTGGCCCGGGGTCCATGATTTTGAGGGGGCACTCCGACGAGGAGGTCCCCCCCCAGCTTACGCTACTGCTTCTATAGCGTAAGCGGCCGATCGAGAAGTGAGGAGCCCGCCTTGCGGAAACGGCGCAGAAGCCGCCTGTCGTGAAATTCTGAATGTGAAGAAGTGATGTCTTGCATCTTGAATATAAGTGCTTCCCGTTACCCTTTTTATATATCGTTCTAGTTCATATATGTATTTAGCACTGAATCAGTGCCACTGATTAAAAAATAATTAATGAGCAGTTTGAAATGGGGGGGAGGGGGGGAAACACACTTCCTATCTGGCCTGGGCATATGACCAGCTCTGCATGGCCCTGTGCCTGCCTCTCATGCAACGCAGTGACTAGCTGCAGCATCCGGGGGGAGGCCTTAAACCCGTCTCCTCCAACATCCAATTTACTTACCCCAATCCTCGGTGCTGCTTTTAAGCCTTAATTAAAGCTGGCTGGCGGAGGGGGGATGTCAGGAGTTAGGAGACCCAATCAGCAGAGTATTCTACACCAAACACATTGCATGTTTATGGGTTGTCTTACTGATTTCACGTCAAGGAGCACGAGTCGGTATATTGTTATTATCCTCACCACAACCCTGTGAGGTAGGTTGAGCTAGGGTGACCATAATTTGAAAACCAAAAAGGAGGACAACATGGCCGCCCTCGAGGGGGCGTGCCCACCAACATGCCCAGCCCCCAAGGGGGTGTGCCTATCAACATGCTCAGCCCCCAAGGGGGCGTGCTCACCAACATGTCCAGCCCCCAAGGGGGTGTGCCCACCTGAACATGGCCTTGGTCACGTCTGATTCTACAGCTCATAATTATGACAAACCTGTTCTAAATAATATGTTAATGTTAGAATCACTGAAATAAAGAACAAGTGAAACATCCAATGTATCTGAAATTAACATGTATTTTTAGTCGCTGTATATCAACAGAAAATAAAATCTATTATTTTCCATTTTTCTAAAGAAAACAGGTCCTAGATTAGAAAAAAATAGCTAAAGAACACTGTGGTTAGGAGGGGGTACACCAGTGCTAGACTAAACAGAAAATGGGAAATATGTGGTAAGGAAAGATTAGAAAGGTACACAACAGGTGCAATCCTCTAGCCAGAAAACAAATCCTATAACTCCCAGCATTCCACAGCCAACATGTATAGGATTGTGGCCTAACCAGAAGCAAGCTCACTGAGTTTAATAGGACTTATTCCCAGGTAAAGGTGGAGAAAGAAGAGAGAAAGAATGATTGAGCCACTGTAGCAATCTTTTCTCAGCCTTTTCAGTGTGATTTCATTAATATTAAGAAAGGAAGGGTGTCTCTCTTTAAAACATTGTAACACTTGAGATGTAATATAAACTAAAGGTTTTGCTCCAGAAATAGCCTTTTGCAGATTTTTATGTGTACACTATTGGGAGAACTGGTGATAAGCATCCACAATATGGCCTCAGTAAGGGTTTAGTAGAAACTCGTATTAACTATACCTCTATCAAAATATCTAACTACAAGTTAAAAGATTACAGAGTTTACATTTTATTTATTCCATTTATATCCTGCTATTTTTCCTCCAAGGAACCTAACGCAGTGTACATAATCCTCCTCTTCTCCATTTTATCCTCACAACAACAACCCTGTGAGGTAGGCTGGACTGAGAGTCTGTGACTGGCCCAAAGTCACCCAGTGAGCTTCCATAGCTGAGTGGGAACTAGAATCCAGATCTCCCAAATCTCTGTCCAACACTTTAGCCACTACACCACAATCCACAACTCAGACATTTAATATACTAGCAATATTAAATGGATAGTCAATGTGAAGTTCAGGTTAATTCTGGTTAACTTTGTATGAATGCCTAGACAGCATAGCATAATCCTACTCAGAAGTAAGTTCAATTGAGTTTACTGAACACAAAATAAGAAGAGCTCCCTATGCTTCTCTTCACATTTGTTCACCTTTCTCTAGCAAGTGCAAACTCCTCATGTCAAGGAGGACTATACACCCACCATAACCTGGCCTCATGGATCATGTAACCAGCAGATACAGTAAAAAGATGCTTTCAGAGCCAAGGAGATCCAGACACAAGCAATTCAAGCCAAACCACACTACATACCCACATATTACCTTGCCACTAGTCCAAAAATGGCTGCTCACATCCCTTTTTTGCTGCAGTACCACTTCTGTCTCCTTGCCTGGGCAGCTTGGAAGAAGCAACAGGTAAAGGTCTCTGGCACTCCAATGAATATGTCAACAGTCAGTCTACCGGTCATAATTGGCTGAGCAGCTCTCTCTGCATAATCAGGTACTAGCTTACAATGGTGTAGTTAAGCAATTTTAGATGCTGAATGTCATAGTCTTATAGCCCCCTTTATATCTAAAAATGCATTGCTTAACTTCAAATGGCAGGTATATCTTCCACAATGACAACTGCTACATTTCTGATACTAGACCAATTTTATATATATATATATATATATATATATATATATATATGACGATTCCACACATGTGAGGAGTTTCACATTTTAAACTCACTTAAGGTGCAACCCTATGCATGTTTAGTCATGTTTAGCCATGCTGGCTAGGGGATTCTAGGATTTTTTTCTGTCTAAACATGCATAGGATCTTTTTTTGTTTAAGAGTAATTTTTATTTTTTGGGCATGGAGCTTGCATTCTGTTTCTGTTTCTGTTGTTGGGTCACTCCTGCCTCGCCTCTCGCCCGTCTCTCGTGTCACACCTCACCTGCCTCACCTGCCTCTGTGCCCTGGGATCGTGCTGCTGCCGCCTTCTGCTTTTTCTTGTTTGGCGTGCATACGCATGCGCCACCTCTTCCAGAAGTCTCAAGTCTCACTCGATGAAAGCCCCGTGAGACTTGAGATTTCCAGGACAGAGAGGGCGGGATCTGCACAGGAGGCCCGGCAAACGTGTGCTCGGCTCGCCCTCCCCACCAGCCAATTGATGCCTGAAGGGTCTCTTAATGCTTGCATTAAGAGATCCTTTAGGCATCAATTGGCTGGGGGTTGGGGCGAGCCGAGCACACGTTTCTAAGGCCTCAGGAAACTGCGTAGATTGCCGCTGCCATTAGTGTGGCTGGAGAATAACTGCGCTTGTGCAGATATCCTCTCAGCCACACTAATGGCGTAGGCGATCTGCGCAGTTTCCAGAAGCTTTAGAAATGTGTGCACTGCCCTGTGCCATTTCCGGACATTCAAAAGATTTATGGGAATTCCGGCCGGATCTGCCAGAACCCGCGAAAAAGAGGACATGTCCGGACAAATCTGGACTGATGGTCACCCTAGCTGAAAGGAAAGGGAGTGATTGGACCAAGGCCATCCAATGAGCTTCATGGCTGAGTGGGCGTGTGAACCAGGGTCTCCCCAAATCCTAATCTAACACCACACTGGGTCTCTTAATGAAAGGGTGACAATAATAATAATAATAATAATAATAATAATAATAATAATACATTTATTTATTACCCTCCTCTCCCTCTGGATCGAGGTGGGGAACAACATCAAATATAAAATACATAAAACTAATACATTATTAAAATACCAATTAAAATACCAATAAAACCACTGGAGGTGGGGGAGACCGATTGCTCCTTATGTCCAGAGGTGCCTTCTGAAAGATGCAGGAAGGGATCTTTCAAAGTGTTGGCTGTCAGATCCAAACCAGCCATTTGGAACTTTAGAAAGAGTAAACACGGCTTGCACGGATCAGCCCCGGTTGCCCAAAAGGCAGAAACGGTGCCAGACCCCACCAGGACAGAACATACATTGATGCTGGATTTAAAGGAGATGGAGGCAAATAAGAAATGGCAGATAACTCAAGGAATTGAAGAGAGCGATAAAAGAAATATGGGGAAATTTATGGGATATACAGGGCTTCTCTACATTATGCAAAAATCTTGTGGCCTCTGGGGAGCTTTGTCTTCTGCAGTCTTCGCAGGTTTATGATCGGCACAATACATGTGCTTCCCACCACCTTTGTTTTTGCCAGTTCCTTCCCATATGTTTTATTTATGCCTCCAGCAGATGGTGCTGCTATATTGCGCAATTTAGATTCATTACCGCATTTTCGGTGACTTATAAAATGGCAGATTCCCACCTGAAGACAATGGGAGAGGCATGGGAGGTTGAGGATGTCATGGAAAGGACCCATGAACTTCTCTGAGTGAACAGTCACAAGCGCACGATAAATACCTTGTGTAGAAACAGCCACATAGAGCATGAAAAGGAAGGAAGACTGAAAGAAACATTGCTGTTCTCCTGTTTCTCTTAACTCCTTTCCCTTAGATCAGTCTCTGGTCATTTGATTTTCCTTTTTGTTGGTGTATGGCAACCTTCCCCAACCTGATGCCTTCCAGATGTTGGGATAGAATTCCCATCAACCCCAGCTGTTTGGGGAGTTTGATGGGAGTTGTAATTAAACACCTGTGCAGGTCAGCCAGTTGGGGAAGATTGGAGTGCGGAGACATGACAGGGCGGGACACAAGTGTGTAGTTGGTTATACAGAAGGCTCATAACCTACCTCACAAGGTTGTTGTGAAGATAAATATGGAGGGGGAAAGAGCCACTTTGAGCTCCTTGGAGGAAAGGCGAGATATAAATGTAATCAGATAAATCATATAAAACAAGATTATCTTAACTAGCAAGGTAGTTTTGTGGAAGGCTGAAACTGAATAGACAATGTTGAAAGACAAGAGAAAGGGGAATGAAACAGAGACAAATACAATGTCTATGATAAAAGTGTTTCAATCAACCTTTTTTTAGCACGAACATTGGAGAAAAGCCATTTACAAAGGAAACAGATCTACCAGCAAACGACACAGTTCACAGCTTTCCCACGAAAGATTGACTCTTGAACTCAATGATGCAATTAACAACTATGAAATCTAACTTTTCCCCAACGAGCTGGCTTCCGGCACCAACCCCTGGACTGTATCTGCCCAGCTGCAAAATGCAAAAAGGAAACCGCACATCTATTACTTAGCAAAGATGCTATGCATGCAGATACTACCAGGGTCACAAACCCCTACATCTCTGGGGCATGTCTACGTTGCGGTTCTGAAGAAGTCCAGAATTAACACAGAATCTGGTATGTCACACGCACGTCAGCTTCTTGAGAATCTGTTTGTGGTTTGTCTGTATTTTTAAAAAGGATTTTGTGTAGCTCTTATAGTAGCAAGACATGCCTGCAAATGGATGCGCAATATCTGATAAAATCTCAGAACAGTGTTTGACGATTTCCAGTGCCCAGGGGCAAGATTTTAATGCTCTCTATTAGCTCTAGGCAGAAAAACTAAAATAAATTCTGCAAAATTTCAAAAATGGCAGAAGAGAATATGAAGAATAATTTATCCAGGCCACAGAATTCAGCTTTTCTCAGCTTGGAATCTGGACTGCCTGGATGGAGAGTTTAAATTTTGTTAGTAGTGGCGACCCAAAAATATACACGGGTTTATCATGGTTGGATTTATAGAAACCAAAAAAGCCGACACAGACTAAGACTTGTATGGATTTTCTTTTTAACTGACAGCTTGAAATCGTAAAAGAAGTGATGAATAGGAAGAAAAGGTGAGATGTTGAGGAATTCTTTTGAGATGGGAAAACATGATCCAACAAGCGGTTTTCAGTCAGGAACTACTTGAGATTTTTCCACTAGCAGGCAAGGGTTATTGTGTCGGGGATGGGACACCACTCAAAATGGATGAGCGTCAACGCCATGATGTAATACGTCCCGAGGCCTCTTCCTCTCATTTAATCATATGTTGTGCCAAAAGCCGTTCCTGGTTGGACTGAAGATCGTATTGCTCTCGCTTTTGCTACATTTGAACATATCTCTTACTGTCCTCAACTTTGTATGGTTGATTACTTAGATATATGGACTGCTTACATGACCGTATATATTTGAAATGGAAGTGTAAAGTTCCATCCTCTCCACTTTTTCTTTCTTTCTTTTCTATATAAATGATTACTGTTTATGGATCTGTTTTATAATATGGTCTTTCTTTCTCCCACACATTTTTCTGTTTTTGCTGTTATTGTTGTATTTGCAGATAAAACATGGAGAAGAAATTGTTCCTGGTTCAAAAAAATTAAAATGCTGACCATAAAAATATGTCAAGAGGACAAACGGACATTGCTTAGGTTTTAGCATAACATAGTAAAGCGTCTTAGGAAAACTTGAAAGACTGACCAATTTATTACAGCATAAATGTCCATGAACCAGCGTCCACATGCATCCAACGGAGTGAAATCAACTTTTTGGGGAGTAATGCCTATAAATTTAGGAGCTGCAGGACACAATACAGACACAACTACCCCTTGTCACTCTGTGGAAGGTTAATATTGATCTATCTCCCCTTGTCAGATCAGTACACTGAACGGTATCGAATATGTCCTCCGAATTGGCTGGTTCACCGCCATGTTTCACTGGGACGGTTTGCTAATGCCATGCAGAATTGTGGCATTTAAAAAACCAGTTCTAAGCATCGTTTTTTGAAAATAACAAAAACACAACAACATGAATTCCTTTTCAGGAACAGACCTTCAAGTGCAAGGAAGTCCGGTGCAAGGCAGCCTTGCTAATGAATAGAAAATGGAACCCCTATCTCACGTAGAAACTGAAGTCAAGTTAAAACCATTGCAGTCATTAAAGAGGCAATTAGACACCGGGTGAACATTTCTTTCACTTTCCTCGAGCTAAAATGAATTGGAGTTAAAATTAAGCACGTTAAGATTAAGTTGGCCGTGAAGTCATTTTGGATGGGGGTGGGGGAGAAAATGAGGGGCTACAGCCAAGCTCAGTGGGACACTGGCATTTCCATACGGATAGGGTTCAGACGACCGTGGAGGGGAAAGAAGCCATTGGGTCTTCCGTCCCCGTGCATGCTGTACACGTGACCGCTATTTGCCTAACCCCCCACAATGCAGTGTGGGTTAACGTTCACTTTACGACCAGCAGCAACCTTGCTGAAGGTTTGGATCTCATCAGTGCTTGGACAAGAGACGGCCTGGGAGCCTTATAGATGTACGGCACCTTCAGTTGCATTATGGAAGGAAGGTGGGAGAGCTACAGAGCTGGGCAAGTAGGGCAGGCAGCGCCGGGCAACTCCAGCAAGGAGACCCATTGACAAGAGCCCCCTGGACTTGCTTCACCTCTTCCCCACTGCAAGTTGCTTGCCTCCTGCTCCGGCCCAGACAATGTTGCAGGTGAGAAGGAGGAGCAGGTGATGCCATGGCCTCCTTGCTCCCTGGCTCTCTGCCTGGCAAGCAAGCGAGTGGTAGAAAGGATGACAAAGAAGTTGGGGAGCAAGAGCAGATGTGACCAGTGGTGGTGGGTGAGAAGGTAGACTCATTGATGGAGGGGGTCCCCATTGAGAGCGTCTTGCCAACAGGCCCTCAAAAACCTGGATCTGGCCCTGGATCCCTCTGCAAGCTGCTCAGGGACAGGAAAAAGCGTCAAGAGAGTACAAGCACACATTAAGCCAGCCTTCCCAAACCTGGTGCCCTCCGAATGATTGAATTACACCTCCCTGCGTTGCTGGCCATTGGCCATGCTGGCTGGGGCTGATTTTTATTTATCTATTTCTTCATGATTCCATTGATATCCCACCCTTTTCCCTCTTGGAAGAACCCAAGGTGACTTGCAGAGTTCTCCTCCTCTCCATTTTATCCTCACAGCAACCCTGTGAGGTAGGTTAGCCTGAGAGTCCGTGACTGGTCCAAAGTCATCCAGTGAGCTTCGTGGCTGAGTGGGGACTAGGAGCCGGATCTCCCAAGTTGCAGCCCAACACTCTAACCTCTACACCGCACTGGCTGATGGAAGCTGAAGACCAAAAGACCCGGAGAGCAGCAGGTCAGGGAAGGGGCATTGCGCCATTAGCGCAAAGGAAAAACGAAGCCACACGGGGACTATTTTTGTAGCGTGTCTTCACAATATAACATGTAACCAGAAACTTGAAATACTGGAAGGCGGAGTGGTGTTACTCGTTCTAGCAGCGCATAGTAGCAAAAAGCATGCCGGAGGGAGAGAGGTTACACTCTAAAGGTCAAGGCAGCCCATGTATCTGCAGTCAAGAAGTAATCCAAGCTTTTAATTCAGGTTACGGATACGCGATGACAGACCATTTATCAAAACAAGCAACCTGACGGTTCTCCCCGGCTTATCCTGCAATTCTTTTACTATGGCCCAATTCTTAGCAATGCAGATGAGGAGCGTCAAGCTATGTCTGGATTCTATGGCTTCAGACGGTAGTTGGGGACTCAAATGTTTAAATCACCTCCTTTCTCTATATGTATATATGCGTGTGAGAGCTTTGGCTATGGGGTGGTATAGAAATGTAAATAATAATAATAATAATAATAATAATAATAATAATAATAATAGTACAGAAACGTACACACAGAGAAAATGAACATGGGAGGGGAAAGTTCTACAACTCCCAGCATCCCAGTCCAGCTGCGGTATGCTGGGAGTTGTAGTCCATCTGGAGAGGACCAGGTTGAAGAAGCCTGGGCTAAGCCTTTGCTTTGTGTCTGGGGTGTCTATAAAAGAGGACGTGCGTCCGTCCATCCGCACCACAGCCCCCAGACTGTGAAACCTAGACACTTGAGATTTGGTATGTATACCAAGGGGACTCTGGGGATGTGCACTTCAGGGTTATTTTGTTTTTAAAACACATTCATTTCATGTAATTTCATTTCAACGGGTTCTTGGGGTTGGAGCCTGCAGTAATGTTTTCAGCCACTGAGGGCAGCACACAGCTTCGAAAGTTTGAAGCCAGGGGAGATCAGGAGGCCTAGGGATACAGCTATATGTGTCCCCCCCTCCTTGCTTATGTGGGGCACCCCCCCAGGGGAATGGAGTGAACAGAACCCTTTCTACAGGGTGACCTGGAGCAGGGGCCATTCTTAGGGGATGTCAGTGGGTGTGGCTTCACTCAGAAGGGGCGGGCACAATGTGTCCAGCTCTCTGACAGCTGTGTGAGTTTGCCTGAAGGATTCTCTGCATGAAACGAAGGGCTATTTCAACGTGTGCAAAGCCGCCCATTGGCTAGTTTTCTATATGCAGGGAGCTATTTTTGCATGGATTCCATCGTGTGAGCCTCCTCTCGCAGTCTAAAACGGTAAAGTCCGGATAGGGGAGGCTGGTGGTTCCGATGCCAGCGGGGCAGTGACTCTGCTCCAGGTTTCAGTCAGAACTCTAAAGGAGCTCTCCAAAGTCTTTTAGAGTGTTGATTGGTTCTGGACGAAACCCGGAGCAGATCCACTGCTCCGCTAATATCGGAGCCATCGGCCTCCACCGAGTCCAGATTCACGTCGACCACGTTATTTGTTATTTGTGAGCATTAGGCCTTTGCACTTTCAAGTCTGTAGTACAGCTGCACCATATAAATCTCACTAGAAATGTGACGTGCGATCTGCTGCTTGCCATTTCCCAGGTTAAAGGCACACAACGGGAATTCAAATTAGCTGTAGCCCGCGCACTAGATTAACAACAAACCTTTGGCTGACCAGTGCGTTGCTCCCTCACCCCGCACACCCCGCCATTGGAAAAATAATACCGCCGCTCTGTCTATTTTGGAAAACGAAATGGCATCCTAACACAGAAGAGTTACCCTGTGCATCAGCTCCAGCAAGATCAGCATATTCCAAGTTGTTACCAAACTCGTGGGACAAGTTAGCTAAAAATACCGCCATGGCAGCTCTTGGCACTGTTCACAAATGACTTTGCACAAGCCTGCTCGCAACGAGACCTGCTCATGGCCGAGAATGTGACTTCTCCCTTTGTGTTATCTCTTTAGAGACACACACAACACACACACCCCACGCCTGTGAACTCGTCCTGGGCGGGCGTGACGGTTTTCCTGGCTCTGCCAGTCGAAGCCAAGATTGCGACACTCAGAAATAAATAAAACAGGACGGGCACGTTTATTATTTTCTTTCTCTTTCTTTTGCGTTAAACGTTCATTAGCCAGCAAGATCCAACGTTTCGCTCGGGAAGCTTGGAGGACACACTCATCTTTTAGTTCTACCTTTATTCCTTGGACAGCTTGAGGCATCGCGACATTTCCTATATGTGGGGCCGTCCTCAAAAATGGGGGGTGCCCAAGGCGGAAAGTCAGAACAGCCAACCCACAACACATACTCCTGCGTTTTGGGCTGTTAGCGCTGCAGCTGCCGCTGCATACTCCAAGTACGAATTCTGCAGCCACATGTCCCAAACACATGATGTCAGGGCAGGCCTGCAAGCAATACAGGCTGGGATGCCTACACCAGACATCAGAGGGTTCCCAGTCCAAGATACCCCAGATGATCCCGGGCAGACAATCAGAGGTTTGCATGTGCTCATTTAGAGTGGCATCTTGTTGCTGAACAAACAGTTGGGCATCTCCTGGTACTTCCAGGTTGTTCTCCTGCCTGTCTGTGTTTGCCTCTGCTCCAGGCCCTTGCTGCTTCTCCTGACATGGATGGCGTCTGGACCTTGCTTGTCTGCACTCAGAACTGTCACCCCACTACTTTTAAGCCACCCAAAACCTAACCCTGGGACATGGCCATTTCAGGAACACATCAAGCTGCCTTAGACAGAGTCAGAGCATCGATTCTCTGTCTGTTCTGTCTAGCGGTGGTCCTCCGAGGCCTCTTCTGCCCTGCTCCACAAGACTCGGTCTTAAGTAGAGATGCCGGGAGTCGAACTCCGAACTTTCTCCACAGAAAGCAGATGTTCTACTACTGAGCTGCCATTCCTATCAAGATGGGGAGGTAGCAGGCGCACAGCCCACACGTCACACTCTCAAATCCAATTGTGGAACGATCTCCCCAATGAGGCCCGCCTGGCGCCAACATTGTTATCTTTTCGGCGCCAGGTCAAGACTTTCCTCTGCTCTCAGGCATTTAGCAATATCTGATGAGCCTGGGTTTGTTTTGTTTTTAGGCTACTAGCTTTTTAAAGTTATTATAGTGGTTTTAAAGGTATGTGCATATTGTATGTTTGTGCTGTTTTAATTTTTGTATATCATTTTAATTGTTTTAATCTTATGTAAACCGCCCAGAGAGCTTTGACTATGGGGCGGTATACAAATGTAACAAAATAAATAAATAAATGAATAATTCCAGCCTTTCTGGCCTGGATGAGTGGGACTGCAACTAACATCACACGCAGCCAGCTGACTGGGGATGATGGAAGTTGTAGTAGACACGTCCAGAGCTGGGAAGGTTGCTCGAACCACTGACCGCTGCTTACACAGAAGTACAAAATAACATAACGCAACAACTGGTATACTTGTGCATGTTGCTGAATATAGACATCAAATTTCCTTTTTATTCTTTCCCTCCTGTACCAAACCACAGGAGTTCTCTCTTCCTGACTGCTTTGCTTTTGGCAAGACAGACACAAGTCATGTTTCTCAAAACAAAAGCTTCGAGGAACACGCGGGAGTCGGGCTGGACAATTCAGAAATTCCTTTCCAGCCAGATCTCCATGCCAACTAAAATACACCAAGGCCTCAATGCAAGTCTCTGCCTTTAAAGCCACAACCCAAAAGCGTAAGCAGGAGATTCACGTCACCTAAAGGATGGAGAAAGGAACAAGGCCGGTGAAATAACAACATGGCTGCCTTACTCCTGCACAGTCACAGATGGAAAACTGGGGCAGGGGAAAGAGGAGGGGTTCTTTCCCCCTGAAATAAGTCCAAGAGATCTGAATGCTTACAAGTGCATAGCATGTTAGTGAGTGATGGGTTTCAAGTGTGTGAATGAAGCCATAGCGCAGCTGAGCTCCATTTCCATGCTGAGAGAGGCATGGGAAAGCTAAAATCAATCTGTACGTCAATCTGTAAGCACCTTGTAAACAATGCTGTGATTACTAGAAGCCAGCATGAATTTGTCAAGAACAAATCCTGCCAGACTAATCTGATCTCATTCTTTGATCGGGTAACCTCCCTTGTGGACTATGGGAATGCTGTGGACATAATATATCTTGACTCCAGCAAAGCTTTTGACAAAGTATCCCATGCCATTCTGATCAGCAAACTAGCTAAAATTGGGCTAGATGGAACAGCTATTAGGTGGATCCAAAGTTGGCTACAGAATCGGACTGAAAGACTGCTTATCAATGGTACCTTCTCAAACTCAAGGGAGGTAATGAGCGGGGTACTGCAGAGCTCAGTCCTGGGACCAGTGCTCTTCAACGTTTTTATTAATGACTTGGATGAGGAGGTGCAGCGAATGCTTATCAGATTTGCAGATGACACAAAATTGGGTGGAAGAAAGAAACAAACTTCAAAGTGATCTTGATAGCCTGGAGCACTGGGCTGAAAACAACATAATGAAATTTAATAGGGATAAATGCCAAGTTCTACACCTAGGAAAAAGAAACCAAATGCACAGTTACAAGATGGGGGAAACTTGGCTTAGCAATACTACAAGTGAAAAGGATCTTGGAAATGTTGTAGATCACAAGCTGAACATGAGCCAACAGTGTGATGTGGCTGCAAAAAAAAAAGCAAATGCTATTTTGGGCTGCATTAATAGAAGTATAGCTTCCAAATCGCATGTGGTACTGGTTCCCCTCTATTCAGCACTGGTTAGG
Organism: Anniella stebbinsi; assembly: GCA_029215795.1. Taxonomy (NCBI): domain Eukaryota; kingdom Metazoa; phylum Chordata; class Lepidosauria; order Squamata; family Anniellidae; genus Anniella; species Anniella stebbinsi. Next base: position 226,035,720 of record JARDYH010000004.1, on the reverse strand, counting down.
CCCCATCTTGAGCATTGCGTCCAGTTCTGGGCACCACACTTCAAGAAGGATGCAGACAAGTTGGAGAGGTTTCAGAGGAGGGCAACGAGGATGACCAGGGGTCTGGAAACAAAGCCCTATGAGGAAAGACTGAGGCCCCCTCCACAAGGATGCGCTTTTGCGCCCGGTTCGGGGATTATGCGCATTATCGCGGAGGCGCATTTACTCCTAATCCCTCTGCACGGGAGGCGGCGAGAGGCGGCGAAGCACATTAATTGATGTCCAAAAAGCGCTTTACATGTAGTTAATGCGCATAATCGCTTGTTCACACGGTGAAAATGCGCTTTAACGGCCGGAGCAAAATAAAAGTCGCTATTTAACGCGCATTCGATAATGCGCATAATCCGGGAGATAACGCGCCTCTGCGCCCGTTTTGCGCTCCGCTGGTGTGAAGGTAAAATTTATAATGAGCCTTCAAAGAGCATTAAAGCGCCCTTGTGGAGGTAGCCTGAAAGAACTGGGCATGTTTAGCCTGGAGAAGGGGAGACTGAGGGGAGACATGATAGCACGCTTCAAATATTTGAAAGGTTGTCACACAGAGGAGGGCCAGGATCTCTTCTCGATCAACCAAGAGTGCAGGACGCGGAATAATGGGCTCATGTTACAGGAATCCAGATTCCGGTCGGATATCGGGAAAACTTCCTGACGCTAGAGCAGTACAACAATGGAACCAATGACCTAGGGAGGTGGTGGACTCTCCCACACTAGAGGCCTTCAAGAGGCAGCTGGACAACCATCTGTCAGGGATGCTTTAAGGTGGATTCCTACATTGAGCAGGGGGTTGGACTGGATGGCCTTATAGACCTTGTCCAACTCTAATGTTCTATGATTCTATGATTCTAAAATGGATGGGGTCATGACATCAGTGAGCATGGCCCCACCCACTGGCATTACTTGGCCTGGTGAGGGTGGGGAGCAATTCATCCCCCTACCTTAAAGGAGTTCCCACCTTTGTTCTAAAGCCAGGCTTGGTAAAATGAGCTGCCTTTTCCATGGCTGGGAAATTCCATCCCAAGGAAGTTCTACCTGGTGCGTTCAATGCTCTGTTTTGATTTTTAAGGCACCAGCAGAAACCTGTCCTATTCAGTCAGATTGTGTGTGTGTGTGTGTGTTTGTATAAGGCAGCGTGATCACATGAAAAGGAGAACAGGGTTCCTGTATCTTTAACAGTTATATAGAAAAGGGAATTTCAGCACCTGGTGAAATCCCTTCTTCATCACAACAGTTAGAACTGCAGGAGCCCTGCTTTCTTCACCAGAGGCCCCCTCCACAAGGATGCGCTTTTGCGCCCGGTTCGGGGATTATGCGCATTTTCGCGGAGGCGCATTTACGCCTAATCCCTCTGCACGGGAGGCGGCGAGAAGCGGCGAAGCGCATTAAAAGATGCCCAAAAAGCACTTTACAGGTAGTTAATGCGCATAATCGCTTGTTCACACAGCGAAAATGCGCTTTAACGGCCGGAGCAAAATAAAAGTCGCTATTTAACGCGCGTTCGAAAATGCGCATTATCGGGGAGATAACGCGCCTGTACGCCCGTTTTGCGCTCCGCTCGTGTGTAGGTAAAATTTATAATGAGCCTTCAAGGCTCATTAAACGTCTCGTGTGGAGGAGGCCCTGATACAATGACAGCAGGGCTCCTGCAGTTTTAACTGTTGTGGTGAAGAGGGAATTTCACCAGGTGCTGCATGCATACAAATAACACTTGGTGAAATTCCCCTTTCTATACAACTGTTAAATATACAGGAGCTCTGTCCTCCTTTTTATATGGTCACTCTTAAGGGTGATAAATTCATTGCATGTGTACTTTCCTGGTTGTTACTTGTTATAGTTTATGTTTATGTTGTGCTAATACCACTATTTATTACTACTTCTTGGCGTGACTTTGAGTGCTCCCTGCCTCGGTCTTTCACTGCAAAGATGTGAAAGCACGTTCAACTTCAATCAGCTATTTTGATTGCGTTAGATGTTTTGTTAGCTGCCGTTGGATGCCAGCAATAGCAGGATCTATCCAAACAAACTCCCATTTTAGGTCTGCCTTTAAAAGTCTTCCTTTTGCCTGAGAGAGCCTGGAGTGACCACGTGCTGGGTTCAAGTGCAGAGAGCAAGGGGCCACACAAACTGAAGTTCAGCGCGTTCCCAGACTGCAAACTGCAGCACTAGGGGCAGAGGGGCAGGATTTGCATTGCCTGCCCCAACTCCCAGGGATTATGGTTATGTTTCCGTGCATAGCATAGAAGCATGTAGGCGGGGGTGCAGTTGCAATTTCCCGTTTCGTCTGCTCACCAGGGTGGTGGGTGGGGAACGGACCACAGAATTTTGCATGTCTGTCCCAACTAAGAACACAGCTTGTTTGTTTGCAACATGCTACCAACACTTAAGGGCCAGGGGAGAAGTGCATAGGGGGGAGGGAATGGGACCGAGTTAATCCTCTCAATTTTCTAAGCATTTTAAGCCAGTAATCCCTTGATCTCATTGTAAAGAATTAAGAGCCCTTCGTTGGGTTGCCAGTAAAATGTTTTAAAAGAGGGACTTTGCGGCCAAAAAAACCAAACCGAGCCAACGTTTCGCATAACCAGCACCCCCAAAAGAATCATAACAGATAGCGAGCCACAGCTGAGGAAACCGCGTTGGCTTACCCTTTCGTAAGAACATAAGAGCCCTGCTGGACCAGACCAAGGGCCCATCTAGTCCAGTATTCTGTTCCTACAGCGGCCAACCAGATGCGCGTGGGAAACCCAAGAGCAGGACATGAGTGCAAGAGCACATTTCACTCCCAGCAAGCGGTATGCAGAGGCACACTGCCTCTGATCCTGGAGATAATATAATATAGTCATCATGAGGAGCAGTGATCTCCCCGATGAGGCTCACCTGGCGCCAACATTGTTATCTTTTCAGCGCCAGGTCAAGACTTTCCTCTTCTCCCAGGCATTTAACAGCATATGATGAAAGTTTTGTGTTGTTGTGTTGTTGTTGTGCTTTGACCCAGAAGGATATTGTAATTTTAACTTGTTTTTATGCTTTATAGTTTTAAATTTTGTATATCAGTGTTTTTAATGTTCAATGTTTTTAATTTTTGTAAATCGCCCAGAGAGCTTCGGCTATGGGGTGGTATATAAATGGAATAAAATAAATAAATAAATAAATAAATAAATAAATCAGTTTATCGGACTTCCTCTTAAATCCATCCACGTTGGTGGCCTCTACTACATCTTGCAGTAACAGGTTGCCCTTTGTCCGCAGAACTACAGGCAATGCCCTTCATCCCCAATTTGGGGCATTGGGAACACACCCATACACATGGGAGACATCCCCAGAAGAGGCGGATGCGCTCCTAATACAGCAGCGGATGCGGTACCTCAGATCCAGGGCCCAAATTCAATGCTCTGGGGGTCCCCAGAAGGCCACGTTTCCTTCTCTAGCCCTTCCCCCTTTCCTCGTGCCACTAATCAGGTGGTGGTTTCCCAATGTTTGTGCAGTTTTCCCCATTCTAAAAGGTTGAAATGCTTCTCCAAAGGCTTAGTTATTGGTATTAAGAGCTTTAAGCTACAACAGGCTGGTACTAGTGTAAAGTCCATGTCACCACGGGCCTCAGTCCCCTCACCACATAATAATGCAAATGTGGCTCATGCAGAGTGAATCCCCTCTCTGAAATTTGCATGCGGCTTGGCCCCACGTCCTCAGTCACGTGCCCCAATTGGCTGTCTCCACCCGTGCCCCCTCCCTGCTGGTGGTGACAGCCTAGCCTCATGGCTGCGCCCAAGGACCACCTTCATGCCCCACGGACTGGCTGGGAATGCCTGTCTGTCATCTTGCTGGCCGAGGGGCTGCCCTGCCTGTTTGGCACAGAGGAAATTCATTGTTATTAAAGTTCAAGCTTTGAACTTTTCCAAACTTTCCATTTTTCTGCATGTCTACACAGCTCAAGCTTTAGTTTAAAACAAAAATGAGTAAAATCAGTCTGGTCGATCCCGAGTAATAAGCTTTACACTACCGTATTCTTATATAAGATTTTTGGTATATCAGCCACCCACCATGGAATGCGGCCCCTGAGAGCTTCTCTAACATGGAATTTGGCCCTTGGTCTGAAAGAGGTTCAACACTCATCCTCTGGGAAAATCTGGCACTATAAAAAGAGGTCAAGCTGGATGGACAGTGTTAGCCCCACAATGGCCTTTTCCAATTGTGTCTGGGCCTATCTGCACTACCAATGCATAGAGATTTCAAGCCAGTTGCACAGTCATGGCTTCTCCCTAAGAATCGTGGGAATTGTAGTACAGCAGGAATACTGATAGAAATTCCTACCCTCCCCAGCTCGCAGGACTACAGTTTGCAGGGCTTTCTGGGGAGACGGAATAGCCTTTAAGCCAATGTTACATCTGTGGCATTTAACGGTTTTTTTCCAGAGCGTATAACTCCATCTTCAACCAGACAGCTGCCAAAAGCGATCAAAAGATGAGACAAAACAAAACTGATAACAAACACAAAGCCTAACATTATAAAGATGCTGATAAAAGGCCAATTTGGCAACGGATAAAACAATATGGAATAAAGCAATAAAGGGCAGAAGACAAAACAAAAGATAAGACAGAGGGCGTGGGAATAAAAACGAGCCTCCACAGAATGACTAGGCAGTAGGAAGGACTTCAGCTGGTACCTAAAACTGGACAATGAGGGCAGCACAAGAAGCGGCTTTGTACAGAATCGAATCATGAGTCCATCTGGCTCAGCATTGTTAACACTGACCGTCAACAACGTTCTCCAGGGTTCAGGCAGGACTCTTTCCCAGGTCTACCTGGAGATGCTGGTGGTTGAACCAGGGACCTTCTCCATGCAAAGTAGATGCTCTACTGTTGACCAATATCCCTTGCCACACCTTGGAAGCTGAGGCCACATTAAGACAGGTGTCCAGGTGTCCTTCTTTACAAAGGACGGTCCTCTATTTTGCAAGGAGAGTCCTGTGTTTGAAGGTGTCCTCTGTTTGATGAGCTGTCTAGTTCAAGACTGGTTTGCTGTTAAAGGACCCTAAGAGGGAGAGCGGATGGGGTCTTGAACACAGCTCACCTGGTCAGTCTTGAAATGTATTGCATTTAAATTATAGCAATTATTTTTAAGGTGCATATATAGATATACATTAGCATACACAAATATTATGCAAATTGGTGTCCTCTTTTGTGAGGCGTTGCCTCTTTTTTTTGCCAGTGTGTAAACGGCCACCCTAACATAGAAAAGGGCCGTCAATGCAGATCTTAATATCCAGGCAGGTTCACATGGGAGTCGAGGGTCCTACATTTGCCCTGGTCCCAAGCTGTAAAGGGCTGTCTGGTTTCAAACCATCACTTTTAATTTGTGCCTGGAATCATATAGGCACTGAGCCTATATACACCAGTTGCTGGGGAGCATGGGCAGGAAGGTGCTATTGCACCCACGTCCTCCTTGTGGGTTCCTGAACAACGGCTGGTTGGCCACTGCGTGAACAGAGTGCTAGACTAGATGGACCCTTCTTATGAAGCCACCCTGAGACTTTTATGGAAGAGATAGGAATAAATCCCTCAAATAAGCAAGCTATCAAACCTTTTTCCACACTAGAGAAATAGGTTCCCTGTGGCCAGGACCAGCCAAGAGCCTGGCTCACACATCTGGCAACAAGGCAGCTGTCTCCCTGACATTTCTGGGTAGTCTTCAAGGGTGGCCCCAAATACAATACATTGTGATCATCTAATCTGGATGTATAGATAGAGGATAAAAATGGGGGGGGGGAATCAGGGTGGGGGGAGTTTCCCTCCAAATTTCCCAAAACTCCATGTGAATTTTTTTTTTTTTAAAAAAAGAAGTTTTTCCTGTCTCTTTTACTGCCCCCATTTTTTTCAGTTTTTCCTCCCAGGCCTTCAAATCTCTAACAGGGTGGGTGGGAGAAATGTTGCCGACTAAAACATTGGGGGAGTGTGTGTGTGTGTGTGTGTGTGTGTAGTTCTGGCATCGGATTCACTCTATGGCTCAGTTCGGACGACATATTAAGCAACGGAGGGGTAAATAACGTACTGACCGTGTGTTAGGCAAGAAGAGCTCCACAGACGACACACTGCAGCCGGCGCTGTTCAGAACCGGCAAACGCCCCAGCTGCAAGGAACTTGCGGTGGCCATTTTGGTTGCAGCCTCTCCTCCGTGTGTCCCCCAGCCGTATCCCAGCATGCACCGTGAGTGCTGCCAGCTGCATAGAGCGGCTGGGGTTTTTCAGCTGCTCTAGGCAGCAGAACTCTATTCTGAAACGGAATAGTCCACGGGGGGGGGGGGGGGGGCTGAATTCGGATGACACTTTAAACAATGGGGCTTCGGGCTAAACAACATGCAAGCCCGTTGTTTTGCTCCGTTGTTTAAAGTGCCTGATTAACGTACTGTCAGTTGTGTGTGCGTTGTGCGGTGCCCTCCAGACAACACAATAAGCAACACAACTGACGATTGTTCTCCCCCCCCTTCCTCCGTTGCCTAATGTGTCGTCTGAACTGAGCCTATGACTGGTTATTTTGGGTGTTCAGATGCAATACAATGACAGCCATTGTGGAATAGTGGTTAGAGTGTTGGAAAGGGACAGGGGAGACCCGGGTTCTGATCCCCACCTGGTCATGAAGCTCACTGGGTTACTTTGGGCCATTCACTGATTCTCAGCCTGATCAACCTCACAGGGCTGTTTTGAGGATAAAGTGGAGAGGAGGAGGGCCTAGGGTTCCTTGCTAGAGGAAAAAAGGTGGGATATAAATGTAATAATACAATGCACAAGGGTGGAGGAATATCAAATCAAGGCAGAGAATGACCTCTGGACCTCCTTAAATTACTGGAATGCAGTAAACATGCACACCAGCATAACTCCTGGGATCTCTGTCCGGCTGTCTGGCATTATTATTATTATTGTTGTTGTTATTGTTGTTATTATTATTATTATAAAAAGGGGAGGAGGGGAGCAGAGAGATCCGAGAGTGCGTCTCAGACGAATTCCTGCCATAGGTGAGGTAGCATGAGAACCTCACTGACGTCACGGGGGCTTTTTCTTAGAAGAAGATACACCACAAGAATGTCTCTGGTGCCCAAGAGAGTTGCAGGAATCCAGCATTCCACAATGACTCAGCCGTAGCAGGGCTAAGGTCTGAAGGCATACAATGCAGCTTCGTCGCGGAAGCGAAGCTAGGCCCAGAGTTTGGTCAGAGCTCGGATGGGGAGCCGCCCAAGGACTCTAACAGGTGCCATCTTGAAACGTATGGAAGAAAAGGTGGGATTGACTAAACAAAACAATGGTCTCAAAGTGTCATCAAGCGTGCGGAAAATCACGGTTCCCTACCGTCACTTCTCCGTCCCCGCTCTTGTCCCGCAGCACTTCCTCTTTCTTCCCGGAGAAGAAAGAGGAAGTAAACAAAGACCACGCGGCCCATTTAGGGGCTGCTTTTATTGCGCCGCTTTTCCTGCACACAGCAGGAAATGGCGCCACATTCTGTTTCCCGGAAAACCGTGAGTGGGCAGTAGTGAGCGTGCAGTGACGGCAAAACAGGGCTGGATGGACCAATGGTCTGACTCAATACAAGGCAGCCTTGGAAGCTACAATGCCGGGGGGGGGGGAAGTATGTTTCAGCTATCAGAAGCTTTGGAATGGCTGCTTTATACAGCCATCCAGAGACAGACCACAAAGAGAACAGAAAAAGTCCCATGGCATTCATGGCAATAGCACAAAAAAGGGGGGAGGGACTCTCACTGTCAAACTGATCAAAAGGAAGGACCTAATGAAACGGTTAATAACCAACATGCTCGGTAATGAGGTCGTTACATTTAGTATAAATGAAAAATTACAAATTCAAAGAGGCTATATCACCAGAATGAAATACAAAAAAGGGGTGTTTTTGTATTCCATTCTGGCGATATAGCCCCTTTAAATTCAGAATTTTTCATTTATAGTAAATATAACGACCTCATCACCGAGCTTGTTGTTTATGCACGGCAATAGCTCAGAATAGGCGCTCTTTTAATTCCCAGTTTTCTTTCCCAAGCTCTTTCTCAGGAGCCGACGTGGATTCAACATCTGTATTTGTTTCGAGGCGTCTTTCTCAGGAGTTTTGGACACACAAGCAGTGGCAAGGAAATCAATTGCAACTAGACTTTGAGGCACAATATTGTGAGCAGAGGCGCTGGTGACCACCAGAGTTCAAATTTTTTTTTTTTTTGAGTGATACAATAAAGTGAGCACTAGTTGTGTTCTGCTGCACACTTCTGAAAAAAAGTACTTTTTCGGTTGCAAGGAGTGAAACTCTAATTCGGAACGAAGAAGAAGCTTCAATACGCTCTTCAAAACTGACATCGTCAGCTCTTTGGGGAAAGAGCGCTTCATCAGCTCTATCAAATACGGTGTACGCAGCTGGTGCTAAATAAATAAGTGCTGAAGGAGAAAGGGGATCCTTGACGCAGAGGGTGTGACGGCAAATGTGAAATGCACAGCCCTAAAAATACTAAACACTACAGCGAGGTTGCCCAAACAAACTTTGCGATATCTGAAGCTGCATTTGCTTGTTTCTTAAAATGTGTACATGGCGAAAAGCGAAAACGACAAAGGTTTCATATGGACACGTTATTTCTGCCAAGTGTACGAAAGGAAGAACCGCATAAAATAATGGACGGCGCGACCAGATCAACATCAATGGATATCCAAACCCATCGTTACAACACAATGACAACATTCTCCTACTTTCGAGTTACATCCTACAGGGTTACATAACTGAGCAGAGCGCACACAATGAATCAGTCAAAAACGTCTACATAATACTCCGTGCCTGAGACGAAACGGGCTATAGTTCACGAAAGCTTATGCCAGAATACATCCGTAAGATTGTTAAGGTGCCACAAGTACCCTGTAATTTTTGCTCCAACAGACCTCTGGAAATGTCTACATAAGAATCTGGGGTAGAACAGTAAATTTCACTTCCTGAACACAACGGACTTGCATACTGCCGAATTACGTAATTCCACAGTCCTTGCTTCAACTATAGGCGGATGCGGCGATTTCAGAACCAGCCTCTTAGTAGCCAAAAACACATGTCTAATCCGAGCCGCACGGCCACAGTAGTCTCAGCTGGCTGGAATAAAACCAAACACCACCAAAAGAGCAGAGAGACTACAAAGCTAAATTAATTTGTGCATCAGCCCCAAAGGTGGACACCGTGGGACAAAACCACATCATGCCGGTCAGGGGTACCCAAGCTCAAATTTCAGTGGCAACAGCATTTGGGAATCTTTCAAGTGTTTGCCAAATCACAAGGGTCTGATAAAAATAAAAACCTGCCATTTCTATAACTAGCCCCCCTCCATTTGCCCGTGGAAAATAGATACACTAGTTTTGTATTACGTGACGAAAGGCTTCATGCTGTGAAGGAAACAAAACCCAACAAGACTCATATGACGGGCGTGGGCGACTGACCCTCTTAGAGATTTTTTTTTTGGAGAAAGGAATTAAAATACAGAATTACCTAAAAACCACGAGGCAAATTAGGAAGGGTTGTAGAGTCATAGTCACAATTTGAGAACAGCACACATTGAAAAGCTCAGGTATTTGGAAGGCATGAATAGTGGGGGGTGGGGGGGAAATCATCCATATAGGCTTGATGAATGACCTTGGTAATATATAGGGTGACATCTCCTGGAATTGAGCGCATGTAATGACCTGCTAGTGCCCCGGCCAGGTAGGAAGCCCACACTAATGCAACATATGACTTATGTCATTAATATATTAATAAAATATTTTTTCTTTCATTAAGAAAAAAGAGCAAGTTTTAACTCAATCTGTTTGTCAGTTAATATGTTACAAATGTAGATATCAATGTGTCTCTATATTAAATTTATATTTCATTTTAAACCTGGGTGGGTGTTTTTTTTTTAAAGAGATACCTTAACCGTGGTTTTTTTTTAAACAAACAAACAAACAAATCAGACAGTTTGAAACTTTTATCCACTCCTATTCAATTCTTTAAGCACTAAATGTTTCAAGTCATAGTAGTTCGGACAGGCGATCTGTTCTCAAAATAACATGAGATCGTGCCGGCCAAATTAAATACAAGTAACAGCAAGGTCCCCTCTACAAGGATTCGCTTTTGCGGCTGGTTAGGCGATTATGCGCATAATCGCAGAAGCGCATTTACGCCTAATCCCTCTGCACGAGAGGCGGAGAGAGGCGGCGAAGCGCATTAAAGGATGTCTAAAATGCGGCTTACAAATAGTTAATGCGCATAAGCGCATATTCACACAGTCAAAATGCGCTTTAACGGACGGAGCAAAATAAAACTCGCTATTTAACGCGCATTCAATAATGCGCATAATCGGAGAGATAACACGCCTCTACGCCCCATTTGCGCTCCGCTGGTGTGGAGGTAAATTTTTTAATGAGACTTCAAAGAGCATTAAACCCCTCTTGTAGAGGCAGGATACGGCATTAACAAACAACTGGAAATAGGCAGCACCCTTGCTCAACAGGGACAGTTGGACATTTTTCTAGCTGGACACTTCCTAGCGCTACCAACCAAAAGAAGACATTGTGCAGTTATTCCATTTTCCCTTTCTTAACGGATTTTCCATGTAAGAAAATAAAAAGACAGGAGACATTGCAGGAAAACAAGGGAGGGTTATAAATGCAAGACGATGAGACCCGGACCCTCTACCTAACGACCATAATATTTCATGGAAGATAGGCCAATAAAACCCTCATCTAGGAGCATCTAAGGAGACTGACCGATTCTCCATTGCGTGTAACAATCAGCAAACACCAGCACAGAACTCAACCTGACCTCTCTCTCTCTCTCCCCCTATAAACTCACGTTCCCCAGTGACCCACTCTGCAATGACACAATCTGTCGGCACGTTTGCTCATTCTCTAAACCAACCGCCTCCAAAACCCTTAAGTCCCAATCACACCGGAAGCAGAAATCCTGCTCTTGCGCCATTGATCAATCTTTCGCTTCAGCCCTCCCTGTATTGGGGTAAAGATCAGGCTGCGACTTACAGGAAGTTGGGCGTCTGAATGGAGAGGGACATCTGTAAAGATTAGAAAAGGACAAAACCAAAAGCCCACAGAGAAGCGCACAATAATAGCAGCGGTCAAAGAAAGCGCTCCACTGACCCCAAACCCCACTGGCTGCAAGAAGACAGCTACAGCTACCAGACGGGAAACTAATACAGGCCACCAGAATCCTGATGAAGCAAAGGTGCCGTAACTGACAGGCCCAGCTGCTCTGCCCGGGGGTTGGAGCCAGCTGACCAGATACAGGATGGGTGTGCCTTCCCTCGGCCTTTGATCAGGCAGGAAACCTACACCACCACCCAAAGAAGAGCTGACGACAAACATCAAATACGCAGCTGGCTGCTTCCACCCCCCCACAGTGGAGGGCAAATTGATCAGGCAAGGGGTTCCACCTATTTCTTATTCCTTTTATTCCCTCTTTATGGAAGACATTTGTCCACATCTTCTACGGAAAGAAAATCATGTTTCTGGGGACACAGGAAGCGTCTCTTTCCGTTTTAGGGCAGACCGTTGTTGCATTTAGTCCAATATTCTTTGGAACAGCAGGAATCCCCCAGGGTTTTAAGTAGGAATGGAGGAGGATACGCATTCAGTTCATATTTCAACATAAACGCACCTCACTTTGCACCAACATGCAAACTGGAACGCAGGTATCCTTCAAAATTCACCCTCCTCCAAATCTTGCAATCAAAAAAATGCATCCAAAAATGCATATATTACTGAAAAGAACCTTAAAAATGCATCACGTTAGGAAAATGATTTGCAAAACGCATGTCTGTATAGCAGAAGTCCATACAAAAGTGTATCCATTCAGAAAAACATGTACAAAAATTCACCCAAACGTGAACTTTTTTTTAAAAAAAAATCAACATTCAGAATGAAGCAGACATACGGTATATTTCAAGAAATAAGAAACTGAGAGAAACTGAAATTGATGCAGGGGTTTATCCCCTGATTTTTTTAGCTGGAGGTGCCAGGGACCTTCTGCATGCGAAACGTTTGCTCTCCCACCGAGCTATGGCCATTCCCCTTTTGAAAAATGAAATTGCTGCAAAGGATATATAGGGGTCGTAATGACCATTAGGCATGACTTTCTAACTCCATATTTAATAATTAAGATGCATTACTCGATGCCAGCAGCTTGAGATAGGATTGCTTACTTCAAATCAATGCAAGACTCTCTGCATCTCCATTCTCTCACCGCTCTGACTCCCAGTTGTCCTTATTTTCTCATTTCTGCTTTCATTAACAGGGTAAATGTATGTCTAAACTGTATGTTTCAGGACTTCAGATATGTGGTCACATACCTAAATCCTCCTCCATGCAAAAACCCCCATGTGCGTAGAAAACTAGCTTGTCAGGAAACCCAGGCACTTTCTCCCTGATATGCTAGCTTTCTATATGCAGAGGAATTATTTTTTTTGTACGGCAGAGCAGTCCATCATACAAGCCTCCAACCCAAGCGCAGGCTGGTCACCTAAGTGATAACTAGACCCAAGTCTCCTCTCTCTACCTTTCTCCTCTTCCCCTCATTCCTCTGGCTAGCTCTCAAGTCCCAGCCCTCATGAAAGACGGATGTCCCATTCCCTATTTTCCCTGGCCTGCTCCCTTCCCAGGTTCCTGTTTCCCTAGGTCCATACTTCTTGTACCCCTCCTTGTCCAGGCCCTTCTGTGTACCTTTTCCTAGGACCATCCCCAGCTCAGCCAATCTGCATTCTTTGCCCCTCTCTGACATCAGAGCAGCTCAAGCAATCACTGCAGGTGAGGCTTCATCACCATCATAAAACCCCTCACCAATACTACATGGTTATGACCAGACACTCACAGTCACAATATACTTGATTGCAATACGCCTCTCCACTGATGTAGCGAATGGCTGGGCTATGCATAGCATGCAAGGGTACAGTCGCAGTAACCCTAGGCTAGGGCTCTACCATACATCATGCTCCATCACTCAATTTAGTTGAGGTACGTTTGGACCTGCCTCTTCTACCACATCAGCAGGAGAAATGCTTTATCGGCTGGAGCTATTAGCTTCTTGCACACTCAGCATTTTCTTCTGAGAGGAGAAAACCTAGCTCCCTGGTAGGGCACCTGCTTTGCATGCAGGAGGTCCCAGTTCGATCCCCGGCATCTCCAGGTAGGGCTGGAAAAATTCCTGCCCGAATCCCCGGAAAACCACTGCTGCCAGTCAGTGTCAACAACACTGGGCTAAATGATCAAGAATTCGACTCAGAAGAAGGCAGCTTCCGATGTTGCTAAGTTACCGGGAGCAGATTTGCACATGTCTGCTTTAGGTTGATGCTGCTGCAGACCTACACAGCGTACCTGTCTGCGTGAGCGTGGTAGGAGCGCAACAGAGAGGGGGAAATGCCCTGTGGTTGACCGCGTGACGGCAGTCCCAAGTTGTCAGCCTTCGGAAGGGAGAACCGCTCCCTCGAACAGCGAACTCAGCTGCTGAGCGCTGGCAAGGCCGCAGCCCAAACGGGCCCACCGAGAAACAAGACGTCGTGCCACGCCGCAACATTTCATGACGGGTCCCGCTGGTCATTTTCTGTTCCCCATCCGTGCAAAAATTCTATTCCAGGCCCACGCTAATTGAGGGGAAGGCAACCGGGTTAAAAGACTGGTCTTGTCAGCTATTCGTTTGCCATCTTAAAAAAAGAAAAAAGAAAGGCAGGACGCGGGTCCATGAAGGTCGCTCCACGGTTCACTTTGCAGGCGAAGCTGACTTTTATCATTTGGCAGTCTTAGATCACAGCGTCAGTCTTGAACCGTGGGCCTTCAGCCTCTTCCCATCCAGGTCCCACCTTTAATCAAAACAGTGCCTACTCCAGATGGTTTTCTTTGTGGGGGGGGGGAGTGCTTGGGCGAGACCCCCTTAAGACCCCCCCCCCCCCGTGGGCTCTCTCCCTTCTCACTGCCATCGTCACCAGCTGCCGCTGCTCCTCTTCCCCATCATGGCTGCCACTTGCTTGCTTGACAGGCAGAGAGACAGTGGTGTTTGCTGCCCCTCCTTTGAACCGCCACCATTGCAGGAGCCAGAGTGAGAGGCAGGGGGATCAGGCAGGTTGGAATGGGGAAGAGGAGGAGCAAGTCCAGGGGGCCCTGGTCAGTGAGTCCCTGCAGGGCTTGGGCCCTTGGCAGATGCCCATCCATGCCTATCCTTGATGCCGGCCCCAAGTCGTAATCTTTTATCATATTCGTCATCTTTTATCATATTCGTACAGGGCAGTTTTCCTGCAACCTGATGCCCTCCGGATGTACCCTCCAACGGCTATGCTGGCTGGGAATGATGGGAATTGCAGTCCACGACACCTGAAGGGCACGAAGTTGGTATAGTGGTAGCGCTACGGTTGCAACCCAAGTCTGCCTGCAACCCAGTATTGAGTCCTGATCCACCAGTTGAAAACCAGTGGTCTCAAAATCCTACTTTTCTCAGAGACAAGGATGGAGAAAGCTCAGTTGCCAGATGCTAGAAGAAGTCATGGAAAGGCCAACTATGCATGACAAGTGAGGGTAAGGAAGGGATTTTTCATTATTATTTATTTATTATCGCATTTATATCCCACCTTTTTTCCTCCAAGGCACATAATCCTCCTCCTCTCCATTTTATCCTCACAACAGCCACCCTGTGAGGTGGGCTGAGAGTCTGTGATTGGCCCAAAGTCACCCAGAAGGTTTCCATGGCTGAGTGGGGACTAGAACCTGGATCTCCCGACTCCCAGTCCAACACTTTAGTCACTACACTATGGGAGGTGTGAGTAGGGGAGTCATGAGCAAGTAGCAGCCCACTGTTTGCATTCTGGCTGGCAAACAGGGCTCACTAACTGTCCTGGTGGTGGAACTGGAAACTCCAGTAAGGAACAGAGGGGAGCTACCGGTCAATTCTCTGCTCTAGCAAACGGCACAGCTGCATGTCAAATCAGACTGGGAAGATCTGTTCCTTTACTTGCCGTCTACCGATGACACAGCTCAAGGTTCTGCATACCATGGCTTGGCTCTAAAGAACCACACAATTCATTCTGTATGCCCAAGAGAGGTTGGACGTGCATCTGGGAACGGAATTGCCCGATGGTAAACCAGATTTGAAACTAAACAGAGTTCCACAAACAGCTGGTGATAAGGGAAGGGAGTCTCCCATTTAGAGCAGAAAAATAAAATCAAGAACTCCACCGGGCACACCTAAAGTTGCTCTTTGGATCCTGGCCAACACGTACAGGCATTACTTGGCCATAAATAAAGAAATGACCTGTATTCTTAACCTGGCTTAGTTTTTTAAAAAGAGCAAGGCGAGATAAGGCTGAATGTTACCTGTGTCACACATCAACAGGTGAGCAAACACCAGAGGCTGGGAACTGGAGGATAACTCCTTTCATTTGACAGTTAGGTCCTTTTTCTAACCTCCAGGTCTAACTAAGCTGCCTTGTATGGAGTCAGACCTTTGGTCCATCTAGCCCAGTATTATCAACACTGGCTGGCAGCAACATTCTCTAGGATTTCAGGCAGGATTCCTTCCCAGCCCTACCTGGAGATGCTGGGGGTTGAACCTGGGACCTTCTGCCGGCAAAGTAGTCCTTCCTTCAACGGAGAGAGACGCGATATCTATAGTTGACAGTAGGCACGGTTCCCATGTGATCACCCATCCAGCTTTTTGCTATTGTTGATTCTGCTGAGCAAGTGAGTCAGGACTGAACTGCTGCCAACTGAGCTAAACATAACACACATCTACTGACCACAATGGTGTTGCTGCCATTCTTGAGTAATTGCGGTCTTATCCGGTATAGTTTTGGCTTCCACTGGAGAAAATGTTTTTGCCCCACTCCCAGAGTTGAAGATAAGTGTGTATGTGGCAACAGGATAGCCTCACCTTGTCCAAGCTGCAAACTCTGTCTCGGCAGTGCAAGGCAAAACGTTAAAACTACAGCAAAGGGTTCTGCACACTCAGCCAATGAAGGTTTCTCAGACTGTTTATTTATTGCATTTGTATCTCACCCAAGGAAGTCTGGGGTGGGGGCACCCATGGCTCTCCCCACTCCCATGTCAGCCGCACAACCACCCTGTGAGGTAGATCAGGTTGAAAGATTCGGCTGACCCAAGGTCACTCAGTGGCAATTGAAACACACGTCTCCTGAGACACATCAACTCGCTTTGACCTCTTCTTCTGGGTAGCGGTATGGATTGGGCCCAAAGGAAGAGAAGCAAGCCTAGGGGCAGTGGTGACAATGGCAAGGAGATGGACTCACTCAGGATATTTTTGCCAAAGCCCACCCCACAAGAAAAAAAAATCTAAGATGACTGGGAGCTTTCTCAACACAAGACTGTCAATTGGCTGTTAATCCACTGTAGCCATTTTCAGTTTCATCGCAGAATTGAGATCTGAGCACTGCGCGAGGAGCGCTTCCTGTCCTGCTTTTCCACTACATAACCTCTAGGTGGCAGTGTAGTATAGCAGAATAGTGCAAATACACAAAAGGAAGCCACCCTTTCTTTCACTTTCGCAATTAAATGCCTCATTTTCCCTGTTGTAACAACAACAAAAAAACTTGCCAAAAATGCTGGTTAGACACGGAAGCGAACCTGGAGGGTCCCGTTGTCTACAGAACTCATAAACAACCGTGAGTCGGGTGCACGATAAATGGCTCGTGTAGAAAAGCCCAGTGAAACACCTACTATATTCAGACAAACATATGAAGTCACCTTGTGCTGAGTCAGACCATTGGTTTATCTAACTCAAAGCATTGGCTTTCCAAGGTCTCAGGCAATCTGTCATCATTGTTACCCATAATTCCAGGGGCTGATTATGGGGTATTATATGTGCAAAGTGTGTGCCTGACCATGCCAAGCACTTCTGCATTAGCAGAAGAGATTGAGTGATTTTGCAGCAGCTGGTCCATCTCTGCTGGCTGTTCAGTTTCCTTAAAACCGCATGAACCTTTCACTTATCTGGCAAGAACTGTCCAGCCACCAATTTCAGGTCCGAATGGTGTGTTCTGATCAGCAATTGCACTTGCCTCATTTATATTTTATTTTCCCTGCAAGGTAATTAGAGATGGATGAGCAGTTATAAAACACCCTTCCCCACCATTCCAGATGTGTTGACAAATGGCCATGTTGCCTGAGGATGAGAGAAATTGCAGTCCAGCACGTCTGAGGACACCAGGTTGGGGAAAGCTTCTTTAAATCAAGACACAAGACTTCTTCACATGACCAAAATCAGGCACGCTCGTGACTGGCCACTTTCGGAAGTTCACGCGTCCTTTTGAAGATGTCGGCAACCCCTGCGCCTTCCCCCAGTAATTCTATTTTTTTAAAAACAAAACAAAACTGTGATGTCCCAACTCTGCTGAAGCATCTTGGGATTTCCTACCATGTACAGGGGATGTTGCACTACAAATCACAAATGGGAAGTTTTCCATTATAGACCACGTGGTCGCCCCTCTCCAGCCGTGCAATGCAGCCCATTGCAATTGAACTAGAGAAGCAGGAAGCAAAGTCCCGGTAAGGCAACGCGATTTCCCCTTAATCCAAAGTAACACGCACACACACACCTCTTTGGAATCAAGGAAAAGGAGCTGACAGGGAATTGATATATTGGATTTGTAAAGCTCTCATTTAAACATGGCTTTGTAAACGCATCTCTTTGCAAGCAGATGTGGGAATGTTTGACACAATACCACTTCTGGAGGGGCAGAATTGCATCTAAGTCAGCGTAGATGCAAGTCAGACTCATGCTTTTAAACGCCATTCTAGGAAGCTCAGGTTTTTGTTGTGTTTCTGTTCCAAATTTCCAGCAAGGTCTGGCAAGGGACAGAGCTACATCCAGTGGGTTTCCTGTCCCTAAACGACTCCACGGCTATTGCAAATATTATGAAGCCAGGGACCTGCAGCCAACCGTTTTGTCACGGAACAATTATTATTAAGAATAATATGCAAAATGAAGCTCACCCTGCTTCTTTAGTTTCTTAGTTCTCAAGCCCACGAGCTCTTTGCTGCCAAGCTGCTCACCTTTTTGCTAGCAATCAATAGGTACTAGTCATGATGGCTAAGGATCATAAGAAGAGCCACACTGGATCAGACCGAGAGTCCATCAAGTCCAGCCTTCTGTTCACACAGTGGCCAACCAGCTGCCTGTGGGAAACCCACAAGAGGATAGGACTGCAACAGCGCTCTCCCACCCAAGTTCCTCATCAACTGGTGTACACAGTCATACTGCCTCTGATACTGGAGGCAGCACATAGCCATCAGGACTAGTAGCCATTGATAGCTGTCTCCTCCAAGAGTTTATCCAACCCCCTTTGGATAAATTGGTGGCCATCACTACATCTTGTGGTAGTGAATTCCATAATTTAAGTCAATACCAGTTTCTGGAGAGCATGAATGAAAGGGGGCCATGTCTTACTTGTGGGCGTCCCATAGGCATTTGCTTGGCCACTATGAGAACAGAATGCTAGACTAGAAAGGACTTTGGTTTGATTCAACGGAGCTGTTCTTTTAAGTTTGTTACTTTTCACATCCATCAGTGATACCCTCTTGTCCTTAGGCACTGCTTAAAATTTCCTCCAGTCCCCTTAGCACCTCTCTGACCCTCTTCCTACTTTATTCCCCAGCCCTCAGCTCCTCTGGCGTTTCATTCCCTGTCTAGCAAACAGCTCCTCTGGTGTCTCTAGATTCTCTTGTAGCAACTGTGCCAGTTGTTCAAATGCTGTTACTGGCCTCTTTTTCCCTCCAGCTCGAATATCTGTGAACATTCCGTGACATCACAGGAGCTCGTCCCAATCGCAAGTGGTGGACTGCAGAGCTGAAGGGAAGCATACTCTGGCCCCTTCCATCAGCCAAGGGATCAAGGTTGCTGGGATGTGTGCATGTCTGTCTGTCTGTCTGTCTGCCTCTACAAGAGGCATTTAAAGCTCTTTCAAGGTGCATTAAAAAAATTACCTCTACAAGAACGGAGTGCAAATCGGGCGTAGAGGTGCGTTATCTCCCTGATTATGCGCATTATCGAATGCGCGTTAAATCGCGAGTTTTATTTTGCTCCGTCCATTAAAGCGCATTTTGACTGTGTGAATAAGCGCTTATGCGCATTAACTACTTTTAAAGCGCATTTTGGACATCTGTTAATGCGCTTTGCCGCCTCTCGCCGCCTCTCGTGCAGAGGGATTAGGCGTAAATGCGAATATGCGATTATGCGCATAATCGCCTAACCAGGCGCAAAAGCGAATCTTTGTAGAAGGGACCCACACATCTACTATAATCTATTGTAAGCCATCTTCAGGATCATTCAATCGAAAGGCAGGCTATAAATATGCTAAATAAACATACTACAGACTAGAGAAATGAATCTGTAGGGATTTGTTTTTTTAGAAACCACTCGTGAGAGTTACACCGTGTGTTCTAACAAACCATTCTCTTCTTCTAAGCCCCTGAAGGGAAAGGGTTACGTTTTATGTACCATAGACTGTATCATGCCCCAGATAACGACAGCACCTGGCCTAGAACCTTTTTCGTAAATCAACACTCAAGATAAGCCAACCGGCCCATGTGTGTGAATTTTATGATGCACTTGCTTTAATATACCACCCCCAACCGGAACAAGATAACGAGCTCCATTTAACGCTATCAATCCTTCTGCAAGAACGGGAAGAGCATTAAGGTACTACTACGTGAATCAATACGGCACTTCCGTCTCAAGATGAGCGGACGCTGCGGCAATGAGCCGTTGGGAGACGCATTTTGTAACTCCTCCGTCGGAGGGGCGAGTGCAGCGCGGAATGGACCAGCACGGAGGCCATGATCCGAAGGACACCCCCAAGATAGCTTTGCGCAGGTTTTAATTCCTAGTGAGGAGAGAACACTGGAGACATATGTTGTCGCTCTTTTTAAAGGATTTTATTTATTTATGACATCTCTATAGCACCCAACAGCCGAAGGACATCTGTTTACTTACAGCATTCCAAGTTACCCCCAGGAGGACTAGAAAACAGGCAATGCTGGCATACCAAGTAGCATTATTTTCACAAATAATTATGTTCACCTTTGTCCCAAGCCAGGTAAAAAAACACAGACTTCTGTCTCTTTCAGTGGCAACATTCATAAACCCAAACTTCCAGAGGGGTAGGCAGTGTTATGGCAAAGAGACCTGGGGTACCTTAAAGACTTACAAAAGCTTGTGCCAAATGGGTTAGTCTAGGCATTACAGGACTCTTTGTTGTTTATCTCGGCCCAGTGTTTCTCTCCAGCCCGCACAAAAGGTGGGGGTGGGGGTGGGGGTGGGGGTGTACGTATAATAACTAGCAGCCACCAGCCATCAATGTTGATTTAAAAAAGGGTAGAGTAGACTTCATGCTGATGGGATCTACTTTGTGTTTCATTAGATCCACCATCTGGAGCCAGGTGCAAATTAGACACACTTAGAATTAAAGAATGTGATGCCCCAGAGCAGATGCGGAGCACAGAAATTTCCTTTGTGTACCAGAACTGAGCTGATCCCACAGTCCTTCCACAGAAAAATCCATTCCTGGTTACCCCAAACTTCCTTCATTTCAGCAGATAAACTAGGTGGTGGTGGGGGAATCATTTTGTTGACCCTATTGTTGAACTTGGAATTCAGAAATCCTTATCTATCTAGTGTAAATCGCTAGATCTATCAATAAATAACCCTGAAGTCTACCAATACAGCCCAGATTACCTTATGCCACCCATAAGGTAATATTTTAGCTATAAGCTAGAGGAAAAATCTAAAGAGTTCTTTTTACCTCATTCTATATACTTGGGATGTTCTTCTGCCATTGATACGATGGCTGCTTCTTCTCTTTTTAAAGTTATTGAAAACTTGTCTTAGCAAGACAGTGTGGTGTAGTGATTAGAGCGTTCGACTGGAACTGGGGAGACCCGTGTTCTAGTCTCCACTAGGTCATGAAGCTCACTGAGTGACTTTGAGCCTGTCACTGATTCTCAGCCTAACCTACCTCACAAGGTTGCTGTGTACATAAAATGGAGAGGAGGGGGTCATATAATCTGCTTTGGGCTCCTTGGAGGAAAAAAGGCTGAATATAAATGGAATTATAAAATAAATAAATGAATAAGACTTTTTTTACTCTCACATTTTCTTCATACTTCTCAACTTTTCTCGATGTTTCCCAGCAACTATACACATCGGTTGCTGGGGAACATGGGCAGGAGGGTGTTGCTGCACCGTGTCCTGCTTGTGGGTGCCTGGTTGACAGCTGGTTGGCCACTGTGTGAACAGAATGCTGGACTAGATGAACCCTCGGTCTGATCCAGCATGGCCCTTCCTATGTTCTTAGATGGACATTTGGCACATTCACTCTTGCATCGCTCTGATTTTTATTTGCCACCTTTCTTAACTTTTAGGTGGTGCCTAGTATAGCAACAGGCATGATATAAGTACTACAGGACCACAATGTTGAAGTTCGCACCCGCAGCTGCCGGCCAGAACACTAAAGCTGATGGAGCACAGTGACAGTGGTCCAAATCCATGCTTGAACACAGGCGCTAGTAGCTGTACTGTAAACTGACCTTGCTGCTGGAAAAGAGGCACCGACCACACAGTCTGGTTGTACATCAGTGCACAGCAAGTGTTAAACCGATCCGTGGATTTATGTACACGCCACCAACGCGCCCTATAACTCAAAACACACAAAGAACGCAGATGGAGCAAGGCATCAGTCTCAAAGAGAACTCATCACAACTCCCTAGCCCACACTGCTATACCAGTACATAACTGCTGCTGGGATAGAACCAGTCACATATTATTTTCTTCATCAGCCTTGCATGAGCTAGAAAAAAGAAACAGGCAAAATAAGCCAGTGTGATGCAGTGGTTAGAGCGTTGGACTGGGACTCAGGAGTTCTGGGTTCTAGTCCTCATTCGGCCAAAGAGCTCACTGGGTGGCTTTGGGCCAGTCACTGACTCTCATAAGAGTCATAGAAGAGTAGAGTTGGAGGGGCTTATAAGGCCATTGAGTCCAACCCCCTGCTCAATGCAGGAATCCACCTTAAAGCATCCCTGAAAGATGGTTGTCCAGCTGCCTCTTGAAGGCCCCTAGTGTGGGAGATCACGACCTCCCTGAGCCTAACCTACCTCACAGGGTTGGTGTGTGGATAAAATGGAGAGGAGGAGGACTATATAAGCCGCCTTGGGTTCCTTGCAAAAAGGAAAAAGGGCAGGTTATAAATGTAATAATAAAGAAAATAAATATATCTACACAATGGCTTTGGGATTGGCTGGACCGATCCCAGAAAGAACCGGTGAAGCTAAGATGGTGCAAATCTGACCAGGAAGAGCAGAAGCAAGAACAGAAGACGAATATGAGACCTTTTCCGCACTCCTCAACCACACACAAGCACAAACCGTGGGCACATAACATCAATTGTCCTGCAGAAGGAAGTGAACCAAGATACGATCCACACAGCCTGCTCCTTGGAGTTATCCCTACCCAACATGTTCAGAGGAACTATGTAAATTATGTAAATAGGGGAAACTGGGATCTTTTGCATGCAAAGCCTGTGGTCTTAACACTGAGCGATGTCCCTTCCTCAACATATTTAGTTGGAAATAAGCTCTACAGATTCCAGGGAAAATTACTTGCTAGTGGGCCTGGAATTCAAGCCTACGATTTGCACATCCTGGCTTTGGAGGGCTCTTGGAATTGTTGTAGATCATGAGCTGAATATGAGCCAACAGCGTGATGTGGCTGCAAAAAAAGCAAATGCTATTTTGGGCTGCATTCATAGAAGTAGAGCTTCCAAATAATGCGAGGTATTGGTTCCCTTCTATGGTTAGGCCCCATCTTGAGTATTACGTCCAGTTCTGGGCACCACACTTCAAGAAAGATGCAGACAAGCTGGAGGGGGTTCAGAGGAGGGCAACGAGGATGATCAGGGGTCTGGAAACAAAGCCCTATGAGGAGAGACTGAAAGAACTAGGCATGTTTAGCCTGGAGAAGAGAAGACTGAGGGGAGACATGTTAGCACTCTTCAAGTACTTGAAAGGTTGTCACACAGAGGAGGGCCAGAATCTCTTCTCAATCATCCCAGAGTGCAGGACGTGGAATAACGGGCTCAACTTACAGGACATCAGATTCCGGCTGGACATCAGGAAAAACTTCCTGACTGTTAGAGCAGAACGACAATGGAGCCAATTCCCTAGGGAGGTCGTGGGCTCTCCCATAATAGAGGCATTTAAGAAGCAGCTGGACAACCATCTGTCAGGAATGCTTTAAGGTGGATTCCTGCACTGAGCAGGGGGTTGGACTCAATGGCCTTATAGGCCCCTTCCAACTCTACTAGTCTATGATTCTATGAAGGCCCCCTCCAGGTCTCCCCTCCCTCGGTGACTCTCCGTTCTCACCGCCATCGTCACCAGCTGCTATTGCTCCTCATCCTCTTTCTCAGTGAGCAAGGAGGTCGCGGCACCTCCTTCGACTCCTTCTCACCACCTCCATTGTCTGGGCCAGAGCAAGAGGCAGGTGAACAAGCAGGCCGCAACTGGGAAGAGGAGGAGCAACTCCTTGGGGCTCTTGCCAGTGCGCCCCTGCTGGGATGTGGGTACTCGACACGTGCCCAACCATGCTTACCACTGACGCCGGCCCTGCACAGAATACATCTTATGCATGTCAAAGGAGCAATCAGTTCTTGTTGCAAACAGAAAGGAAACCGGAACGTGACTTAAATACTTCACCAGTGTTTCAGCACAATGCACAGGGCATTCTGGGAAACTGGGATCCATGGGAACTTGAACTCCCATGTCTCCCTGGAGCATCTAGGGCCCAAAACGTTGCTCTAGTCTTTAAGCTATGAACGGAGCCTACTACTTTACTTCTAGGAAGCAGCGAAAAGTGCACCTGTGTGTGATGGTGCTGGGGAGATAGCAGCAGCCGTGTCCCCCCCCCACCCCGTCCGCCACCCAAGTCATGGGCGCAGCAGGAAGACCCCGGCCAACAGAACATAGTAATTATGTCATCACTGTAAGTCTCCAAGGGGCTCAATCTGAATCCATTTTGAAACAGGCCTCATACAATCTGGTATCTAATCCATCTGTACCACTTCGGACTGCAGATGGGAGAAAGGACTGAATGCTTCCTCCTCCCCTAAATATAGCAAACTAGCACCTCAGGGAGATGGCTAGGCTAGAACTCCCCAATATCTACTTTTCTAAGAGCGCCATCCCACCAGCGATTTAGTGCACTCTCGCCATGCCTGGTGTGCGGATTTGCAGCATGGTACTCACATGACGCTGTGCCTGTCCTGCTGACACCCCGCCTCTTCCCCAGCCTTTCCTAGAATGTTAAAAGTCTGGATTATTTTCCCTAAGTGCATTTACTGTGCCCTAAGCCTCCGTGTAGTTTTAAAGGAACTGGGGGCTTGAATGGATGGCATCAGGTCCTGGCAGGGAAAAGCGATCTCTCCCAGCAGCCAGCTCCAAACCTCAATATAAAACCCAAACCTTGCATCCCAGGCTCAAAACGTTTTTTAAAACCATACAACACCTGAATCTCCGCAGAGACAGGATTGTCCTCCCTCGATGCCCCCGAAGAGCCAGACTAAAGGGTTGTTCCATTTTTGCCCAGCAGAAAGGTGGTCTGGTTGAAGTGCTCATCTGCCAGGACCTGACTGGAGGGAGAAAGAGAAGGGGAGGGGTGGAGTGGAGCCGAAGAGCTAATGAGCGAAGGAGCGAAAGAGCAGCTCTTCAGGTGAAAGGGATCATAAGCTTGACACGCTTCTGCCTCAGAGGTAAAAAAACATGGAGGCAAACCAGGGGTGGGAATGGGGGGAAATTAGGTGCGATGGAAGTCTATGCGCAGTGAGTACTTTTTAATAATATATATGTGTGTGTGTATGGAAAAGATATGCAATCCCACCTACCTGTTGTACAGCCCGAGAACAGTTTTACCACATGGTTCGCTGTTTGTGCAGACTACAGAAGCCGAAGCAAAACACAACAGCAGAACAGCTGTCCAACTGAGAGGGGAGAGAAGGTCAGCTTTTCTAGCCCTCTCCACGGAGACAGGATTCCCTGCAACTAAACATTCCTAATAGATTAGCCACCATCATTCAGATTATAGCGTGCCAAAAGCAGAGAGGGCAGAAGAGGGACAGGGCAGATCAACCATGGGAAAAATGCATTTAGTAGCACAGGCTTCTTCACTGTGTCTCCTTCCAGATGTGCTGAACTACAACTCTCATAATCCCCAGCCAGGTTGGAGAAGGCTGCTTTAGTAGAACACGCTGGAGGGTTTGGGCTAGCAAGCAGTGCTGTCCGCAATGGGTAAAAACTTGCACCAACCTGACCTGAAAGAATATTCCTTCTCAAGCCATGGGAGTGATACCAGGAGAAAAGAAAATTACAACCCCAGGCAGGGATTTGTACCCCAGCATTGCTATGTCCCACACCTGCATCAACGTGCCGCCCACATACCTGGCACCTGCCACCTGGACCACACGTGGGCACAATGCAAGTCGTTTGGATGCTGTGGATGAGCGCAACCCAATAATTACAAGGACTTTGAGTGGAAGCCCTTCGAAGATACTCCCATGTAGCGATTAATGCTGAACGTGTACATCGAGTGTCACATCTGATTATCTCATGCGCCACATGGAGATGCAGTGAATGGATGCGTACCAGGCAGGAAGCTGTGAGACCTTCCAACACCCATTCCTTCAGGTAAGAGGGTCTCAGACCTTCAGCACAAAAGAAATGACCCAATTAGTCGCTCCTCACGCCTTCTTGCAACATTCCAATATTTTGCTGCACTGATTGGGACTTAGAAGAAAAATCTAAGTAAGGACTGGCGGTGGAGGCAGGGAGCAGACCTCCAGATATTTTGGCCTTCAATTCCCATAATGCCTTAGCATTGGCTATGCTGCAAGGGCAGATGGGAGTTTTAGGCCAAAACATCTGGAGGGCCACAAATTGCTCACTCTAGATTGAGGGGATTTTAAATTCCTTTACTCACCTTGACCCCAGAGAATAGGGTGGGACAGAAAAGTTTAGAAATAAAAATAATATGTGATGGGTTCAAACAAGAAGCCGGGGGTAAAATCCTAATCCTCCCTCCCCGTTCAATTTGCAAAACTCTCCAATGCATTACTTCTTCCGCTAATCCAAGTTTCCTTTAGTTCAGAATAACCACAATACTTAACATTAGTATCTCTTTCAAATGTTCAAAGCTCATAATGTGCATATTCTAGTTATAATCCTTATAACAACTCCATAAGGTGAATCAGTATTATTACCTTTTATATTGGAGATGTGGGTGGGACTAAGGATGAGCCTAAGGCAACCTAGTCAGTTCATAGTCAAAGCAGGATTTGAACCATGGACTTGCTGATTCATTGTACAGTTTTTTAGCCATCACGCTACACTGGCTCTCCAGAACTCCTCAGTTTCACAGGGGCCTACCGCATAAATATCCAGCAATTCACACAGACTCTTATTAAAAACAAAAAACAGAAAACACAGAAGTTCAGAAGAGGCCGATGTTTGAAAATTAACTCACCGGCCTCTGTTAAAACAGCTACACATCTACACACATTAATGTTTAATTTCACAAAAACATCTTAGTCCCAAATTAACAGCGGCTGCATGCAGAAAAAAATCAGTTGTCAGCGAGGAGGAAAGGAGAAAGATCTGGAATTTATCAAGATGCTAGACATTTTTGTACAACTCCCCCAAAGAAACTACAACACGCCTTTAAAAAAAAAAAAAAAAAGTTGACATCCCGAAAGAGGTCGTATTTTGGAAGCAATTCCCAGCAATGCCACTGTGTTGGAAATTCCTCTTTCTGGAAGAGAACCTTACAAAACAGAAATGCAAAAAAAAAAAAAAAAAAAGGCACAAAAGCAAACTGAACCAAAATGAAAATCTAGGACAATGGAGCCAGCAGGACAGCGCACTCTGCATTTTGAAGAAGTCCTGTAAGAGGAGCCATTGAGCCAGGTGCCGTGTTGCTAAGCACGTTTAACATGCACGACCCAAAACTAGAAATGGAAAGAGGAAGCCGGCCAGATCCATATGCAATCGAAGTCTATTGCCAAAGGTTCTTTTAACACACACACACACACACACGGACAAACACAGACATACACCAGATGTAAAGGGTTTGGCACCTCCTAAGATATTTGCAAAAGGGTGCGGAGGAGGCCAGAACCAAGGGGGAAGCTAACCACACTGGCTTGTAATGTTAACAGACATGAACAAAACCAGCTGCTTGATTCAAAGTCTCTGCAAATATCCTGTAAGAAATTTCCATTCTCTACAGTTTGCCTATTCTTTTTTTTCTTTTCTGCGTTTTCAGATTG
This sequence comes from Anniella stebbinsi, assembly GCA_029215795.1. Lineage (NCBI taxonomy): Eukaryota > Metazoa > Chordata > Lepidosauria > Squamata > Anniellidae > Anniella > Anniella stebbinsi. Next base: position 226,008,315 of record JARDYH010000004.1, on the reverse strand, counting down.
TCCTTCAGCACTACCGATTTTCTTTTTACCATCCTAGCGCTTCGCTTCATTGTGCTCTAATAAAAAGCTATTTTGGCGATGGGCTGGGGCGGGGGGGGGGGGGCAGAGACAAGCCGAAAAACTGCAACTTCTGTATGCCTAGACGAACAAAAGGTATTCGCATAAATCTTGTCTGACTTCTTTCACACAAGGGAACTGTGTGGCTAATCCTCCTTCCTCACAGGACCCTGTCCCTTTGGAAAGATGCAAGTCTGGACCTATATGCTTTGGAGAGGAAAGTACACGTCAACAGATTTTAGGGTCTTTTGCCTTTGCGCTATCGAAATAGCCGCCCCAGCCCCAGAGGTGAAAATCCATACAGCCGCTCAATGATGCCCGCACATTTCCCGGAGCCTGGGTCAATACAGAACAGCGGAGAGCGGGCACTGTGCCCCTGCCAATGCCAGCCAAATAAAAGAGCAAGGACTGAATTAGGAACTAGGACAGTGCCATGGGGACTTGGCCTTTTCCCCACAGCCAAGGTGGGTACGGCAGAACCCCCCCCCCCCCCAGATGCCCATTAAAACTAGATGCTGTGGCATTCAAACGAAGGGACGCCGCATAGTTTCGGAACGCACACACCCGCACCTTCCCAGGACCACAGGACAACACCCCACGGCGGCCCCATATGGTCACGTGCCCAAATGCATCCCCTAGGGAAAGATCCACCTCGTGACCACACAGAGAGCCCTATGATGGAGAGGAGCCGTTTCCCATAGAGACCCCATACACAGTCCTGAGGATGCCAGCTTCACACAGAGTGCCACGGCCAGCCCATAAGAGATGCCACCCCATCCATGAAAAGCCCCCACAGGAAAGACCATAAAGCTGCCCCATAGGAGAGATGCTGACCCAATCTCAGAGAAGGTCGCCTCCCTCCCCACCCCACGTCTATCCATAGACCTCCGCACAGAACAAAAAACGAGACAGTCTCAGGGAGCATATTAGGACAAGACCCCCGTGCACCCCCTAAATTTCACATGCACCCCCAAAACTCCCCCTCCTTGCCCCCAATCCTCTCACAGCCCTTTCAAATAGTGCCAAATGGAAGACCATCCACAGAGCCCTGGAACAAAATCGACCCCCCCCGCCCCGATCCTCACCCCCCACAGAACGCCACATGAATAAAGCTCCCCGGCCGACCCCCCCCCTTCAGTTCCCATAGATCCAAGACCTCCCCATACAACAGTTCCCATAGATCCAAGACCTCCCCCCCTCCCTCCCCGCATGCCGCATGCTTACATGGAAGTCTACAAAAGGGACCACCCAGCGAGCCCCAGAAAAAACTCTATATCCCTTTTAGGGGGTTTCCAAAGGCACCCCGCTCTGGAGCCCCACAGAGTCCAGCATAAACTGCAGCCCGGTTTGGTTGGGGTTCCCCCCCCCTCCCAACACCACATTTCAGCTCTCTCCTCCTGCCAAATTCCATTCATTGCCTGGCATCAAAGAATATCCCAGACACGGGCCCCTTCTCTGGGGAGGAGGGAGCAGAGAAGGGCCAGGCTGAAGGGCCCCCTCTCTTGATCTCCCCCACCCCCACCCCACCCACGGTGACCTTACACCCCCAAACCCCATAAATGCAATAAGGGTGGTGGGGGGAGCAACTCCACCTCTTTTTGGTGTATGTCACCTTCTACCCTGGGACCCTCCAGCTCTGTTGGACTCCAACTCCCACCATCCCCAGCCAGCAGGCTGGCTAGGGATGGTGGGAATTGGAGTCCAACAGAGCTGGAGAGCTCCAGGGTAGGGGAGGTTGTTGCAAGTCATATATATATATATATATATATATATATATATATATGGCAGCTCTAGATTTTTGCAACCCAGCAGAGGCTGGCAAATAAATAAATTAATAAAAAAATCAATCGCCCCCTCAAATTTGCATGAAAGGCTGAAAATTATTCCTCTCCCCCCCTCCCCATCAACACCTCTGATTTTGCAGGAGAGGCTGGAAGCAACTCCCCTCCCCGTGCATTTTGCAGGAGAGGCTGGAAACAATTCCTCCCGCTTTCGCCCCCCAGGAGGGAAATTGAGGAAAGGGCGACAGAACCAGGTAACTCACTCAGTGAAGATGCGGCTGTCTTTGCACCGGCGGAAGCGTCTGCGGAGCTCCGAACGTTGACAGCCGCTTCACAGCGAGAAACGCCACTCAATGCCAGGCTAGAGCACAGACACACAACAGCGGGAAAGGGACCCGGATGTGGAGCACTCCGCCCCCTCACTGCTCCAGCCCTCCCACTGACACTGCCCGTCGTAGGGCAAGTCGACCGCGTGGCTTCCCTTTCCGTACTGCGCAGGCGTCTGGGTAATAGTTCCCCAGGGGCTGACTTTTGGGGCGCCGGGTTGCAGCACTCACAGAGCCATAAACTAATGTCGGAATAATGTTGTTCGTCTTTTAGGTGTCACTCTTCATCGGGCTAGGTGGCACAACAAACGGGATGGGAGAGGGAACAGAACGATCCAACAATGTGTACCACCTAGCCTGATGAAGAGTCCTGTGAGAACTCGAAAGCTTGCACGTTTTTGTGGGATTTTGGTTGGTATTGCCTATTTGGATCTTGAATTCCACATACACCCCCCCCCCCCATGAGGGCGAACATGCATATCTTTCTTTTTTATACGAACACCGTTATCTTTGCTGCAATACACTAACATGGCTAAACCTGCAGACATTACAATAGCGGAGGATCTGTTACAGACCTCATTAAAAACAAACAAACACATGCACAGAGAATGTTGAGGTTCGTATAAAAAAAGAAACAGCTGTGCTGGTCTAGGGGAAATAATAATAATAATAATAATAATAATAATATCCCAAGATGCAACAATGGGCAATACCAACCAAAATTCCACAAAAATCTGCAAACTTCCGAGTTCTCCAGAACACTTCATCAAGCTAAGTGGTACAAATTTTCGGACCTTTCTGCTCTCTTTCCTATCCTCTGCTTGTTCTCCCACCCAGGCTTATGAAGAATTCCGGAGGGCTTGAGGACGTGTACGGTTTTTTATGGAATATTGCTTGATCCTAATAAAGGTATTGTCCAATTGTGGATATTGAAATTTCTGTGATTCATGCTAATATAGGGACACGTTTAACTTGGGTGGACAAGGCCATTCTGTTGCATGAATTTTCCAATATGGCCAACACATGCAAAAATGCTTGCGGAAAGCCCATTTTGATGGCAGAATAGAGGGGAGGGGGAGGGGAGTACAAAAACCATTACTAGTAGGGTGACCAGATAAAATCCAGGTCAGGACTCATGTAACTTTAACAGTTGTAGAGAAAAGGGAATTTCAGCCAGTGTCATTTGTATGCAATTAGTTCCTGGTGATATTCCCTCTTCATCACAACAGTTAAAGTTGCAGGGGCCCTGCCTTCCTTTGTATATGGTCACTCTAGTATAGTGCCTGCACCTTTAACTGTTGTGATGAAGAGGGAATTTTACCAGGAACTAATTGCATACAAATGACACTGGCTGAAATTCCCTTTTCTCTACAACTGTTAAAGTTACATGAGCCCTGACCTAGATTTTATCTGGTCAGCCTAATTATTAGACCATGTTGGGACAGAAAAAATGCTGGGAATTTTAGGGCTTTTTCTGGCTGGGGAATGCTGGTAGTTTTAGGACTTTTTCTGGCTGGGGAATGCTGGTAGTTTTAGGACCTGAGGCTGAAAGACGTTACCCACCTGTTATCTAGATAGATAGATAGATAGATAGATAGATAGATATGTGCGCATGCGGAATCTACCTCACAGGGTTGTTGTTGTTGTTGTGAGGATAAAATGGAGAGGAGCCACCTTAGCTCCTTGGAGGAAAAGGTGGGATATAAATGTAGCAAATAAACAATAAATAAATAAATGTTGGATCCTGAAAACTGGGATGAGTGAAGAGTGTATTTCCCCCCAGAGCCTATATATGTGTGTGTGTGTGTGCGTGCGCTTTGAGCAACATCTGAAGAAACACTGGTTCCGCCACAGGCCCAGAGAGAGGTTAGTGCGCGACTGCAAAACTCTGGAAAGCGTTCCTTGCAGGCATGCGAAAACGGCACCTGGGCCTGTGGTGCGGCTCTCCAGAAACCATCACCTCGATTCGACGTTTCCAGGCTGACGAGGGAATCCCTCAGCGGACGGAAAATAAACCCGGCGCGCCACTGCGTAATGAAAGGACCGCGAGGGCAGAGATCACACATTGTCTTGAGATTTTGTCACAGGTGAGCTGACGGCATTTGGACTAAGCCCAGGAAACCGGCAGGAGGACGTCCCTCAGCTGCATTCTTAAGCGTTCAGCTTAACCGGGCCTCAAGAAAGACGCAGGCACTGTGGCGTGTTATTGCAAAAAACTGGCTTCTGGCCTCAGGAATGCGTGAGCGATACAAGAGAGTGAGCCAAAGCACCGGGCGGCCTTGTCCTGAGAAGAGTCTTATTACCGCTGTGAGAGTCCCCCAGCCCAGGCAAGAGAGGGGCTTTCCCAAAAGTGAGTCTTCCAAAAACTGCCCTGAGGGATGGTCAGTGGCTAATTTTCAGAGAAGCTCAACTCCATCTGGAAGCCAGCCCTTTGACCTCCACCCACCCCCCAACCCGCTTCCCAGCTACCGCTGCTGGGTTGTAGCTGGCCCTGGTAACTGGGGGGCAAGCGGTGGAAGAAATGCTTTCTATACATCCGTGGTGTCAAACCTCTGTTGGCCCGGGTGCTGAATTCCATTTCTGAGAAGTTCTCGGGGGCCGCATTTCAGCGGTGGGCGGTGCTGAAAAGCCAAGAGGGAGGGGCCTAAAGAAAGGAGGCTGGGACTAAAAATACAATCAATATTGGCACATCTTAGCTTAAAGTTCTTTACTGCCAGCCGCTCAGCCTTAGGAGAGGCATTTCGACCTCTTAGAATGGAGGGAATCTTGCAGAAAAGTCATGAAACCACCAAGCCATTCCTGGATGGGGGAAAGGGTGTGTGGCCATTTGGGGATCCCTGGAGGGCCGTATTTAGCTCCCCGGGGCTGTGATTCCCCCACCCCTGCTGTACATAGTCAGGTTTATTGTCTTCCTCATTTGTCCTTGTTAGCACTGGAGTTCAAGTGTTGGCGTGCCTGAACACAGGAGTGCCAGCATGCCAGAGATAGCATGGGATTTCACAATATTTCTGTTTCAGCTCTAATAATTTTGCCTCCTGTGAACAGGGACACCCTGGGAGGCACAACAGACCAGACTATTACCAGCCACGACCAGCCCAAGATGTTTAGCCCCCTCAAACACTCTATTATTATTATTATTATTATTATTATTATTATTATTATTATTATTAAACTCTTTCTCGCTTGTGGCGGTTTTTCTAGATGGACATGACGGGCTTTGCCATGTCATGCTGTCTTTTACAGATTCAGGAATTTCCTGACGATTGAGCATGTTTTAATTATGACTGCTTTCTGGATGTTGGTGTGGATGTCTTCTGGTAGGTCCAGTTTCTGGAGGTTTTTTGTACATTTTTTTGATGTGATGCCGGTGACTGATGTGACTAATAGAATAATTGTGACCTTTTCCTGTTGCCATAGTTCTTTGACTTCCATGGCCAGTGGTGTATATTTGTCTCTCTTTTCTTTTTCCTTTTCAACAACATTTTTGTCATTCAGTATTGCTATGTCAATGAGGTATGCGTGTTTTTCTTTTTTGTCTATGAACGTTAAGTCTGGTTGGTTGCAAGGTATTGTCTTGTCTGGATGAATTGTTCTATCCCAGTATATTTTATGATCTGCATTTTCCAGGATTGTTTTGGGTGAATATGTATAGTATGGTGTAGGTTGTTTGATAAAGTTGAATTTGATGGCCAGTTGTTGGTGAATTATTTTCGCAGCTGTATTGTGTCTGTCTGTATAGTCCATTCCTGCCAGAATTTTACATCCTGTTATATGGTCTAGTGTTTCTTGAAATTGATGGCATTTCCTGCATAGGTCTGTTGTTACACTGTTATCTTTTATGATGTATTTTTGGTAGTTCTTGGTTGCTATAACTTGATCCTGTATAGCTATTAGGAATCCTTATGTTTCTGGAAATAGCTCACCCTTCCTGAGCCATTCGTACGATTGTTCTTTGTTTATTCGTGGGTTCTGTATTATGTTGTAGGGCTTCCCATGGAGTGCTTTTTGTGCCTATTTTTCTTTTTTCTCTGCAAGTATTATTATTATTATTATTATTATTATCATCATCTTTTCTTGCTCATGACAGTTTTTCTAGACGGACATGACGGGCTTTGCCAAGTCATGTTGTCTATTACCAATTCAGGAATTTCCTGAAAATTGAGCATCTTTTAAGTATAACTGCTTTCTGGATGTTGGTGTGGATGCATTTTCATAGGCCCAGTTTCTGGAGGTTTTCTGTATAGTTTTTTTTTTTAAATGTGATGCGGGTGACCTTCCTTTTCCTGTTGCCATAGGTTTTTTTTAAAACTTCGATAGCCACTGATGTATATTTTCCTCTCTTTTCCTGTTCTTTTTCTACAACATTTTTGGCATTAGGTATTGCTATGTTGATGAGGTAAGTGTGTTTTTCTTTTTTGTCTATAACTGCTATGTCTTGTCAGTGGTTATTATTATTATTATTATTATTATTATTATTATTATTTTTATTATTATTCCCCTACCTTCAAATATAGATCAGCAAAGTTAAAAAGCTAAGAAGCTTGGGTGAATAAAAAGTTTTCATCTGGTGTCACAAAGGCATCAGAGTGGGCACCAAGCAAGTCCCTCTGGAAGCCGTATTACAAAGCAGGGGTGCCAACACTGAATAGGCCCTCTCCCCATTACCACCCAATATTCCTCAGATGAACAGGGCAACCCATGATCTCAGTGTATGGATAGGCACATCTGATGGAATCAATGCTTTAAAATGTCTTATTGCAGCAATGACTCCGCGAGTAGAATTACACTGGCTCAGATTCAGTTGGTGAGTACCGAGGACGTGGACAAGCTGCTTGGACGAGTGAGGAGGACGACTTGCCCTCTCGATCCCTGACCTTCATGGCTGGTCGCCCAGGGAGGAGATGCAGTTAGATCGCAATTACAATATATTATTAATGCATCTCTCAGGGAGGGGAGTTTTCCATCATGTTTAAAAGAAGCGGTGGTACGGCCGCTTCTAAAGAAGCCCTTCCTGGACCCCCTGGACTTTAATAACTACAGACCGGTATCAAACCTTCCATTCTTGGGCAAGGTGATCGAGAAGGTGGTTGCCTTTCAACTCCAAGTAGTTTTGGATGACACTGATTTTCTAGATCCATTTCAAACTGGCTTCAGAGCGGGATACGGAGTTGAGACTGCTATGGTCGCCTTAGTGGATGATCTATGCCTGAGTATTGACAGGGGGAGTGTGTCCCTGTTGTTACTTCTGGACCTCTCAGCGGCATTCGATACCATTGACCATGGTATCCTTCTGGAACGCCTAAGGGGATTGGGACTCGGGGGCACTGTGCTTCAGTGGTTCCGGTCCTACCTCTCGGGCAGGTTCCAGATGGTGATGCTTGGGGATAGCTGCTCCGCAAAGAAGGAGCTGCTGTGTGGCGTACCACAAGGTGCCATCCTTTCCCCAATGTTATTTAACATTTATATGAAACCGTTGGGAGAGATCATCCGGAGGCATGGGGCGGGGTGCTATCAGTATGCTGATGACACCCAAATATATTTCTCTACGCCTTCGATAACAGCGTCAGCTAAGGATAGTGTGTCTCCTCTGAATGAATGCTTGGAGGCGGTAATGGGCTGGATGAGGAAAAACAAACTGAAGCTGAATCCAGACAAGACGGAAGTGCTTGCTGTCAAAGGCCGCAACCTGGGTTTGGAGGTGTGTCAACCAGTTCTGGATGGGGTTACACTCCCCCTGAAAGACTGTGTTCGCAGCTTGGGGGTGCTCCTGGATCCGTCACTCCAAATGACAGCCCAGATAGATGCGACGGCCAGGAGTGCCTACTATCAGCTTCGACTGATACCCCAGCTGCGCCCCTTCCTAGAGTTGGAAGACGTAAAGACGGTAGTGCACGCACTGGTAACTTCAAGGCTTGACTTCTGCAATGCGCTGTACATAGGGCTACCTCTGTGCCTAGTCCGGAAACTTCAACTAGTTCAAAATATGGCAGCCAGGTTGGTCACCCGTACACCTAGGGGTGACCATACTACGCCAGCTTTAAAATCGCTCCACTGGCTGCCAATTAGTTTCCGGGCGAAGTATAAAGTGTTGGTCATTACCTTTAAAGCCCTACATGGTTTTGGTCCAGGTTACCTGCGGGATCGCCTTCTCCCATACAATCCGCCCTGCACGCTCAGGTCCTCTGGGAAGAACTTACTACAGTTGGTCAAGACTAGGCTGACAACCGTTACCCAGAGGACCTTCTCTTCTGCCGCTCCCAGACTGTGGAATGACCTGCCGGAGGAGACTCGTCAACTTAACAGTCTTTTAGAATTTAAGAAAGCCATAAAGACTGTTCTCTTCCGGCGGGCATATCCAGTGGAATTTTAGGATGTTTTTAGGATGTTTTTAGGATGTTTTAATGCAGTTTTAATGTGTGTCATGTTTTAATCAGTTTTATGTATTTTATGATATTATTTATGATATTATTATTATTATTATTATTATTATTATTATTATTATTATTCTAACCTTCATCCATCTGCCTCCCCTGCCCCATGGGTTGCCTCACCCTGCTGCGTCTCAGGGCCGGCCCTGACATTGCCTCTGCACCCTGAAGAGCTCCTTTAGAGTTCTGACTGAAACCTGGAGCAGATTCACCACCCCACTGACATTGGAGACTGCAGCCTCCATTGGATTTCTCTCTGCTGTGCATTGTGGCTGGAGGCTGCTCCAGAAAGCAGTGACAGAACAGGCCAGCTTGCTGACACAGGCCAAAGAGAACAATGCGTTCTGCATGAGCATGCTGTTCCATTGTCGTTTTGTAGCAAATGCTTATACCAACCCCCCTCCCCTCCTTTTTAAAGTAGGGTTTTTTTAAAAAAATGTAAACCAATTAAAAATAATCGAGACCTGAAACCAAAGTCAAAGCCAGTTCACTGAAATGGCTTGTGAATTTTAAGCCCAAACTTCAACCTCTATTATTGCTGCTGTTTAGTGATTACTTTGAAGTATTTTTAGACTGCTTCTCCAGGATAAATGGGCTTCTGGAGCAGCTTACAAACAATTAGTTAAATTATGGTCCCAGCCCACAAGCTGAAAGAATTAAAAAGTCATGACACACAAGGAAAAGGGACATGAAAGGAAGAGGAAAAACAATAAAGAAGGGGGGAGGAATGGTCCATTCTCTCTCATCCGCCTTTGTACAGCCTGCTGGTATGGCTGCTGGTGGCGACAGGTGAGAAAGGAGGACCCTGCAAGGAGATGGTCTTCCCGCACGGTTGGTGAAATAGCCCCTTTCCCCTCACTGGTCCCTTCTTCGTTCAGCCTCCACTTCTCTCCCCTCACCCCAGGTCTCTGCATGCTCCATCCCATCTGTCTTGCCATCAGGCCTTTGCTTACTCAGCCCACTGCCCACTTCACCCATTTGTTGGTGCCAAGTTGTCATTCTTTCGATGACCATCCAGCACCTCCCCAAAAAGCTCATCATCCTCAACCCTTTTCTTTTTCTTTTTGCGTGCGGCCCTTTCTATGTCAAGATCGGTGTGGGTGCACCCGAGATATATTGACCTTTCACTTCCGTTGCAGGAGTTACGCTGTTTGTCTGGATTCTATTACTGATAGCTTCCCTTGGACAGTTAGAATGTTCATGGACTTTCCACAGCATCATAGCAGCTTAGCCAATAGCGACAGGTCTTGCCAGACACAGTTAATAGCCAGTTAAGTTAACCCCTCCCTCCCTCCCTCCCTCTGTGTGTGCGATGCTACCTGCCACCCTGTAGCAGCATCATTCGATTAGGAGAGACCATCCCCATATAAAGGCTGAGAAAACACTACAGATCTTTCTCCTGACTGTCATCCAGTTTAAGGTTCTTCCAAGCTTCACTGTAGCTGGTTCTGTTTCCACATGGACACTCCTGGTACGCTGGAGGGATGTTTACGGAGCTGACATTTTGGCAAACTATTTTTGGTGGCAGAATGTCAATAGGATTTGATCAGTTGGCTCTGGGATAATAAAGCGAAGAATGGGGTTGATTCCACCAAGAGGGCCGTATAATTCAGAGCAGTCGGTCTAAAATGGATGCCCTAATTGAGCCAGCATGTTATCTATCCATCACTTTGTCTCTCTTCCTCGCTCCCAGAATATTCAGTTCAATGCTGCGCTGATCAGAGTCTGGGCCAGATAGCAAGTCAATTTCTAAAATGTGCTGGATCTCACGACTGTGTCAAATGTCACCTTTCCTATCTCGTCCTATGTGTGTAGGTGTCCTCCAGATCAGTGGAGGCTGGTGGCTCTAACGTCCATGGGGTGGTGACTCCGCTCTGGGTTTTAGTCAGAACCAGTCAGAACTCTAAAGGAGCTAGAGGCCAGGTACTGACGCAGGGCCTTTTTGACACTGCCTCATCACTTGCTGCTTTCTTGATGGTCATTTGGGGGCCCCTGCACTGCGGGGGTGCTAGACTTCAGCCTCAAGAGCCGGCCCTTGCAGCATCACTCTAGAGTCTAGTGAGTTCTCTCTTACATCAGTGAGTCCCTGCAAGTGAGCCTGTAATGTCAGGCAGCAATTACCACATGATAGCCGGGCCCGAGATGTCATTTAAATTCCCAACTGTGCCCTAGGGCGATGCTATGAGTTGTTTAGAGATGGCCGCCTAGTATAAGAAGACCAGGGCAGGACTCAGCAGTGCATTGAGCCCTGTTGAGACACTGGAATCCCATAAATGTAGTCGCCATTGGTGACTAGGAATCTCTTCCAGGCGATTGTATTTGTCGATGATCGTGAACTGAGAGGCCCCGCTGAGTTTTCTATGTTTGTATAGCACTGGTAGGCAGACCTGAAGTGTTTTGGGTTATACTTTGTTGTTGTTTTTCACTAGATCCCCGAGATCCATCGACTGGAGCCAGGTGCAAAAGCCGGGCACTTAGAATTAAAGAATAGGGTGCCTCTGAGCACATTCTGTTTTATTTCAGTACCGGAACTGAACTGAACTCATAGTCGGGGGTCAGAAAGCCTGGCTGATCTTCTGCAAATCACCCAGAGATCTGCTAGTAGATACTGATGTAACTTTTGCCCACCCCTGTTGAATGGGATTACAAAATACGCCCCCCTCCCTCTTTGGCTAACCTTTGGCTAACCCACTGTGCCAGGAATAACTCTCTTTAGTTTTCAGTCAGTAGCTTTGCAGGTGGCTTATGTGGGGGCCCAAATCCAACATGAGCCATAGCTTCTGGGACTCACTTGCATGAGCCAAGTTGCTTTAATCAGTTTCTTGCTGCTGCTGTGTTTAACCTCTCTGCCTTTTAATCTGGCATTTCAGCAGTAGAAATTGTTTTCATATCTGCCCACCCATTAGTTGCCTCTCCAGGATCATCTGTGCTTTAGCTGTACATCCTCCTAAAAGCCAAGAAACCAGGAAGAAGTCAACCTAATCTGCAGTCCATTGAAACCAGCCGGCCTGCACTTGACGTCAATGGCACTAATCCAGTTTACGTGCAAGTGGCGTCAGTTTAAGTGATCTGTGGGTTGTTTGCCCGCTTGCTTACTCTGGGGAGAAAAGACATGCATTGACCACAAAGCAATTTTGTGGTCTGACAGTCCAAATGGGAAGAAAGGAGAGGGCATAACCTGGTTATTTTAACTCATGAGAATTTTGGTTGGTGGTCACATCCTGCGCACAATGACTTGGAAGTAACTCCCAATGCATTTAAGAGGGTCTTACTTTTAGGGAAACGTGCAGAGGATCAGGCTATGTAGCAGTTAGGAGCAAAAGATCTGAAATTGTGCATGGAAGAGTCCTAAACTCTCCTACTACACCAGTATTGTGTTTCCATCAATAGTCATCCAGATGCTCTGTCTTCAGTGCAGGGTATTTGGAGGAAGACTTTGAACCTGGAATGTCCGTTTAGCACTCCTGGTTCAATGGATGTATGTGAAAATGCAGAGACAGGCAAAAGGTAATTCAGGAATTACTGGTAGATCTCTGGGTGATTTGTAGGTTTTTCTACACACGGCATTTATTGTCATTCTCTACTCGTGGTTGTTTATGGGTTCTTTAGACAATGTCATTACCTTCCAGTTATGCTTCTGTGTCGGAAGAGTAATTTGGTGAGGTGTTATTGTTTTTTCAGAGCAGGGGAAATGCAATATTTAATTGTATAAGTGAAAGAAAACCCTTTTTTCACATACGTATTCATGCTATTCTGCTATACCACACTGCCACCTAGAGGTTATGTAGCAGAAAGGAAATGCCCTTTGTATTTTGCTTGGATCTCAATTCTGAGACAAAACTAAATGTAGATACAGCAGAGTAATAGCCAATCAACAGCCTCGTGTAGAAAAAAATCATAGTAGAGCAGCCAGGATTTCTGGTTCCCAATACATCAGCAAGTAAAACTGAAAGGTTTATTTTTTAAAAAAATATATATTCATGGCTGGCTTGTGCTAATCACTTATTTCTTAGCATGTGGGCCTAAGCAGACATTACTTTAAATCCAAATCTTGGCAGCTATGGCTTTTGGTCCCCCCCCCCCCCGAATATTGTTACTCTTGAGTAAGTGTAGGGCCCCCAATATGGATTGCGACCCTAGCAGGGGGCGTATAGGAACCTTTAAGATCTGGATCAGGCTCTAGATTAAAAAGTGGGGGGGGGAGAGGCATAGCTGTTAGATATGGATTTAAAATAATGCCTGGTATGGGCCCTCAGTCAGTGGCAGCTGGTGGCTCAGGTGACAGTGGGGTGGTGAATCCACTCTGGGTTTGAGTCAGAACCAGTCAGAACTCTAAAGGAGCTCTCTTGGCTACTTTGAGGGCTTTGGGTCGGAATCTCCATTCTACAGTAACTCAGATGTAGGTTTGTATTTGTGTATATGGTGTATGTCTCATGTAGGGTGACCACATGGAAAAGAGGACAGGGCTCCTGTATCTTTAACAGTTGTACTGAAAAGGGAATTTCAGCAGGAGTCATTTGTTTGCCTGCAGCACCTGGTGAAATCTCTCTTTATCACAACAGTTAAAGTTGAGGACATTGTGCTAGAGTGACCAGATACAAAAGAGGGCAGGGCTCCTACAGCTTTAACTGTTGTGATGGAGAGGGAATTTCACCAGGTGCTGCAGGCATACAAATGACACCTGCTGAAATTCCCTTTTCTGTACAACTGTGAAAGTTACAGGAGCCCTGTCCTTCTTCTCATTCGTTCAGCCTAGCTCATGGGGTGCAGTAAGTCATTCACTCCACCCGATTGGCTTCACAAATGGGAGAGCAGGTCGTTGAGACTGGCGACTCAGCATTTGTCGAGCGTTCTGTAATAACTATATTACCATTAGACACAGCAGTTCCTATTAAGGAGATGTCCCCTTGTTTGTGTGCCTCTTCTCACCTCTTTTTGTGTGGCACTTTGGAAATGATTGGTCTAGGCTTGCTAGTCTACTTTCACATGGTCTGGGGCTGGGCAAAATCGCCTGTGCTCGCCTCAGCAAATGCTCACCTTTCACTACCATCGTCCACCCCCCGCTCGCCAGGCTGGGCAAGCCATTTCCTAGGCTCAACTTCATCCAGCGAGCTCTCAGCTGCCAGCCATCCTGGCTGATGGCATCACGCACTCCCCTCCTGTTGCATTAATGGCGGCCACCACCGATGCAGCGGGGCGAAGTGGGCGATTTCTGAGGGCTCCGGAAATGGTGCAGTTCGCCCCACTGTGTCAATATTTCATAACGAACTGGGCATGCTGAGGATCAGTATGAAGGACCAATAAGTTGGTTGGGCATGTTTTAGTGTATATATTCCTATGTATAGCTAAAAATATAAAAAAAATCTGCAATATTTATCCAATGCATATTATAAACTGTTTGGTTTTTTTTAAAAGATCCTTTTGTTAAACATTGGTTTGGTCTGAAAGTGGTTTATAGGAACATATATGTCTCTATGTATTGCTAAAATAATCAGCAATGTGTGTGAAATGCACATTACAAACTGCTTGGGTTCTCTAAAAGAGCCTTTTGGCAAATATTGGTTTGATCTTGAAGTGATTGACAAAAGCTATTTGCAATTGCGAGTGTTGTTCTTCGTTTTGTAACTTTTCTGGATTTAGTACGCTTTAGATAATGATATTACAAATCGTATAACATCAAGAGCCTTGATAGACTAGACTGTTTTGTTTATTTACAGCTCCTGATGAGGGACCTCAGGGCCCGAAACGTCGAGCTTTTGTATTAGTCTTTTTATCTTCTCTAAAAGAACTAATCATTTTTCAAGGTGAAATAAAAATTAAACAATTTAAATTTTATTCAACACCAAGGTCAATTTTCCCTTTTTCCCACTGTTTTTTGGGTTTTTTTTTACCCTCCTCCACTCAGCCATAAAGGCCCCATTAACACAATGGTACTGTTCTGTTAATGGGGCCTTTACAGCCACCATTAATGCAGGAGGGGAATGTGTGTGATGTTGGCAGCTAGGGCCATTGGCCTTCTGGACCCAGTTGGGTCCTCGCGACAACCCTAATGCTGATATTGTCATCGGATGCTCCTGCTCTTCATCCTCTTTGTCATCGTTGCTCTCGCTTGCTTGCCTGACAGGCAGAGAACCAGGGAGCAAGGAGGCCATGGCGTCTAGCTCTTCTCCTTCTCACATACTACCGTTGACTCGGCTAGAGCAGGAGGCAGGTGAACAAGCGAGATGCCATTAGGAGGATGAGGAACAAGTCCAGGGAACTGTTCTGGGATGAAGAGAGACTGAAAGAGCTGGGCATGTTTAGCCTGGAGAAGAGAGGACTGAGAGGAGACAGGATAACACCCTTCAACTACTCAAAAGGTTGTCACACACAGGAGGGCCGGGATCTCTTCTCGATCAACCCAGAATGCAGGACACGAATTATGGGCTCAAGTTACAGGAAGCCAGATTCCGGCTGGACATCAGGAAAAACCTTCTGATGGTTAGAGTAGTATGACAATGGAACCAATGACCTAGGGAGGTGGTGGGCTATCCCACATTAGAGGCCTTCAAGACAGCCACCTGTCAGGGATGCTTTAAGGTGGATTCCTGCATTGAGCAGGGGCTGGACTCCATGGCCTTATAGGCCCTTTCCAACTCTGCTATTCTCTGATGCTCTGATTCTATAAGGGCCCTTGGCCAGCCATAGCCTCCTCTTGACCCTGACTATGGGCTGCTCTGGACAGGGGAAAGCAATAGGAATGCTGAGATAGAAGGAGAATAGCGACAGCAGGCTGTTCTTGGCTACCCGTTTACGGTGTCATAAATGCACAGCTGTGGACTCATTTGCTTCCCCCAAGGATCACGCTTCCACCATGGAAACATCCTGTTCTTGCCTCCTCCCCGAAATAAACCACCCTAGCCTGTCACTTAGAAAATGCCTGTGCTAGTCCGTTGCTATTTCAGGTGCTGTCTCTGTGTGATGGGGTTGCCCCAGTATCACAGGGCAGAACGGTCACTTTTTGCACCCGCAAAGAAAAGAGGACACCAATTTTCATATGTACATTTAGATGCACAGGTGCAAATTTAGAAAGAACTGGGAATGTAAATAGAAATACAAGACATCTCACCAGAGTGGAGAAGGCTGCGCAGGTGATGCTAACTGCTGACTGGTAGCTTCTTGGCCCCTGCTGCTCTCTCTCTTTATGATTCTTTGACTGTCAACTAGATTTGGACTGGACACCTCTTTAAATTGAGGACACCTTCAATAGAGGACTGTCCTCTGCCAGCTGTCCAAAACAGAGGACTGTCCTTTGTAAAATAGGAAACCTGGCCACCCTACGGCATCTTCAGAGGACAAATTGGTCCTCATCTTCTTTATGCTAAGAAGATAAGAACGTAAGAAGAGCCGTGCTGGATCAGAACAAGGGTCTATCTAGTCCGGCGTTCTGTTCATATTGTGGCCAATCAGATGCCCACAGAAAACTCACAGGCAGGACATGAGTGCAACAACACCCTCCCGCCCATGTTCCCCGACAACAGGTTTACCTAGGCACACTGCCTCTGAGACTGCAGGTAGCAGATATCCATCAGGGCTAGTAACCATCGATAACCTTCTCCTCCATGAATTTGTCCAATCCCCTTTTAAAGCCATCCAAATTGGTGGCCATCTTGTGGAAGTAGCGCATTCCATAGTTTAACTCTGCACTGTGCGAAGAAGGACTTCCTTTTTATCTGTCCTATTTTTTCCTGTTTTTTTCTGGAGTCGCCCCTACACACACAGATCCATCATCGCTCCCCTTTACACTTACATTATTGACGTTGACAGGAGAGGGGGGCATTATTTAGAGACCATGAGCATCATCAGACACGCTTTTTATCGCATGCTTGCTATTGCCCACTTACGGATGTTCATGCATCCTTTAGATGACGTCGTCCGCCTCCCGTGCGCCTCCCGCTCCATTTTCCGTCACAAAATAGACCCCTTTTAATCTGTTTTTTAATTTTTTTAAAAAAACCCAATGCAATGTGCCGCCATTTCCTGCTGTGTGCAGGAAATGTGGCGGGATCAAAACGGCCATGTGATCGTTGCTGCTTTCTCTTCCTCTCCCCGTGTAAAGAGATCGTCGCTATTGTGGGACAGCAGCAGGAGGCCGTAGGGACGGTAGGGAAATGTGAAAATCCAGCCTTCTGATGTGTAGAACCTAAGAAAATAAGAAGAGCTCTGCTGGATCAGACCCGAGGGCTCGTCTAGTCCTGCAGTCTGTTCACACAGTGGCCAACCAGCTGCCAACCAGGGACCCACAAGCAGGACAGGAGTGCAACAGCACCCTCCAATAGGGTCCTGTTGCTCCAATATATAGGGTGCTCCTATAGGATGCTGCTAGTAGCCGCAAGTCATTCCAAGACAGTCCATCAGGCTTCCTGTTTCTTGAAAGAGCCGTGTGCTGTAGCCACAGCCATTGCTTCCTCCGTGCTGCACTCACTGAAATATCCTATTGTTGAAGAAATCCCCCAAAGGTGTCCATTTCCCCTTGACATGCATACACATACTCAGACTCGCAACAGTATCTATACACATGTCCTCTGACACGCACACCCAAACTGTCCACACACAGCACCCCAAATCCCCATTCCCCACTGCCTGGCCATTGTATCCATTTCTGCAAAAGTCAAGCCGCTTGCCAGAGATTTAGCAGCACAAGAACCAGGAGCTTGTCAAAATCGCCATTGCCCCTTCTTCTCCAGGTCAGACTCCATTACACACAATCAGAAACGCACGTAGCCTACCTGACTCAGAGGAACCAGGGGTGTGACTCATCCAGATGTGACCGCGGCACACCTGGAGAGGGACAAAATGGCCGTATAAGGGAATGATAGAAGTGAAGAGACGTTGCAAAGCATCTCTGGGTACAAGTAAAATCGCACATGGCAATACAACGCCACATCTGGCCACTACTCGGGACTGCTCGAGAGTAAAATAGAGTTGGCCAAATGATGTCACTAGGGCTATAAACCAATGGGATGAGGGCTGATGAGGTGTAACATCTAGAGTATAAAAGCATTGTTTGAACCTTGGTGCGGTGTGATTCTGGAAGGCAGCGCTAGCGCCCAGTGGTCACCTATTCTGCGCAGAATAATAAATTAGTTTCCAAAGCTTCAGGAGGTCTTTTGTCAAGTGTTTCATATCTGGACTTTGATAAACTTGGAGATAGCATAATTTATGCAACACTATTAATAATATCTCAATGGCAGAGGGAAAAAAGAGAAGGATCCATGATCTCTTCCTTCCACCATAACCCAGAGGGCATGACTTTGGCCCATGCCTGCAGTTGGTTTTTGTTTGAAAGGGAAGTCCTCTGCCCATCCACCGCTATGATGAATGGACTCTTCAGAAGAAATGACCGTGAGTGATGTGATGAGCTTTCGAGCATTAACAAAGCTTCTCCTGTATTTAGCTAAGAGGACCAGGTCCCCTAAAGAGCATAAACTAATAAGCTAACCTAGCTGTGTCAACATACCAAGTCAGTTGCGATTTAAAAAGCAAAAGCAAAGATCTCACCTAATTCATTCGTAACCGGAATGTTACAACTGAGCAAATATGTTAACCTAACATGGGTGATTTAAAAGAAAAAAAAATAGAAAAATCTGGTCAGCTGTGAACTGATAGGTCTGGTGAGTGAGGTGAGACCACAGGAGGAATTCTAGTTTTTGAAATAATTGGAATCATCTTCTTTCCCTTTGTGCTAGGGACAGATCGCTCTGGAAAATCAAGGCCGCTCGTTCACTTTCACCCATTGTTTGTAAAGGCCCTGGATTTTTCCTGTTCATGCATGGTTTACCCGTGGTTGCTCTGCTTCATGGACTTTTTGGCCCTAAGGGCTGCATTGCATGAATAGTTAGATTGTTTGATAAATGGGTAAAAAGCGTTAAAACACCACAGAGAAGAAAAATGACGAATGCTTCTTGGATGAGCAGGCATACACCTGATCCAATAGAATTCTCAATATGGGTTATGCCAGCTGTTTCTAGAATGATATTCTGCATTACTGGAAAGGTCAATTTTAAGCTGACTCCTGATTTTTAGAGGAATTTGGTAGTGGTCCTTAAAGGATGGGCACACTAGCCTTAGACTAGGGGTAGGGAACCGCTTTCAGCTGAGGGCCGGAATTCACTGTTGCAGAAGCTCTCGGGGGCTGCATTCCAGTCGCGGGTGGAGCTGACGGCAAAGGGAGCAAGGCTAAAGCCAAAAGGGGTGGAGCTAAAACACAAACATTACCAGCACATTGTAGCTGAAGGGCATAATCCTATAGGGGATGACCATAAGCCTCTGAATTCGGAGGTTTACGGCCATCCAGTGCAGAATGGGAGGAGCAGCAGAAGTGATTTTCATCTACATGCTCCTCCTGCTCTGCATTTCAGCTAGACAGGCTTTTTCACCCATCTAGCTGAGGCATTGTGGAGGGGGAAGGATGGAGGCTGGGGAAGCTGGAAAATTCCTTATACGCTGGCTTCTCCTCCATGGGAACACGCCCCCTTTCCATCTTCTCCGAGGTCGCCTTTGTGACTTGGAGAAGCAGCCGACACGATTCCCCTACATCTGCTGCAAGGGGGAGGGGGAGGGGAGCTCGGACTCCTGGGTCCGAGATCGGAGCATTGTTCCCGACCTCAGATCCAGGAATGTGAACTATCCTATGCCCCCCTCCAGACGTTGTCCAGGGGTTATAGGATTGCACTCTAAGGCATTTATAGCCAGCAACTAAGGGGAGGCATTTCTACCTTTCAGAATAGAGGAAAAATGGCACAAAATATGGGAAACAACCAAATGACCGGTAGTTGGGGGAAAGAAGGTGGGTGGGCCTGAGGAAAGAGGCATGGCCAGACTGGGACTCCAGAATGGCTGGATGAGGTTCATTATCCCTGTCTTAGCCCAATTTGCAACTGGTTTTAAGCCAAAGTTCATTCTCATTGTCATGGGACTGGCTTTGTACCTACTTGGGCATTGGAGCCATGTTATCCATAGCTTTATGGTCTCTCGTGGGCATGTCTTTATGGGATCAACTCTGTTGCCAAAGAGTTCCTCTATTTCAGGGTTTGAACCCTTGTAAGGCTCACTCTTTCATTTCCTTGCTTCACCCTTTCTGATGCACTTGGTGCATTATCGTTCTCTGCCCTCTCAAGAGGTAGCATGGCGCATCGTTGCTTTTCAGTGGGAAATGCAGGTAGTGTAGTGGTTAGAGTGTTAGACTGGGAGTCGGGAGATCCGAGTTCTAGTCCTCGCTCGGCCATGGAAGCTCACTGGGTGACTTTGGGCCAGTCACGGACTCTCAGCCCAACCTACCTCACAGGGTTGTTGTTGCGAGGATAAAAAGGGGAGGCGGAGGGGGTTATGTATGCCGTCTTGGGTTCCTTGGAGGAGAAAAAAGGTGGGATATAAATATAATAATAATAATAAATAATAATAATAATAATAATAATAATAATAATAATAAACTAGACCTCATGGGTTTGGAGATATCCTCCTGATCCGACCCAAAGAAGGGAACATGGCCAAATCATGACATTGGTACTGACAGAGCCCAATCCCAAAGGTGCTCATGGAGTCCTTGGGAATGCTGCTGGCACTCTGCTCCTTCCCAGTTTCATGAATGAAAAAAAAAATTGATGAATGAGAGGATGTTTGTGAAGTGACAAGGAAATGGGCCTTGAACTGTGGTCAGCATATACTTCATGGTTTGCCTGTCTGGATACGCTGGAACTGGCATGAACGAGGCTCCTCCTTCTCCTCCACCTCCTCCTCTATGTTATTGTTTTTACACATGGTGTCGGATCTCAAGGAGAGCCCGGCTAGCTAATCAGCAAACCGTGTGACTCTGTTGTTCGCTCCCTGTTATCTCCCCCCTCCTACCTCTGACTCAGACAGGAGATGTGGGTCACTTGTTGTTATGGAAGGGTGGGGACCTGTGGCCCTCCAGACCTTGTTGGACTTACAGTTTCCATCATCCATGACCATTGGTTACGATGGGAGCTGGAGACCCCAAAGCTTCCCTACCTCTGCTGTAAAACCTTGGAAGAAATTGAGCATTGCCATCACTGGGGGCTGTGAGCCCACGGTTAAATCCCCACACTTGGGAGCATCGGGCTTCAGAACACCAGAAAGTTTAGAACAGTCTTCCCCACCCTGGTGACCTCCAGATGTGTTGGACTGCAGTTCCCATAATTCCGAGCTAGCATGGCCATGGGCTGGAGAACTCCATTGCATCATTCAGAGAATACTCAGTTTTGAAGGATAACCGAGTTGTGTTTCTCGCATTGGTCTGAAAGTGCAAAATTAGGCAAGCGAATTAAAATGCAAACCCAACAAATTTCTATCCCATCCCAAAATATAACTAAGCGATGAAAATGCATCATGAGTTAAAAGTTCTGTGAGGCTAAAAAGGGTTTTGTCTGGTAGTGAAACATCAACAAGGAAGGTGCCAGGAACCACTCTAAAGTGGACATGGCACAATTGAGGTGCCACCACTGAAAAGGCCTGCTCACAAGTAGACGTCTGCATTTAGACCAGGGCCCCTGATAATGACCTCTAGGCATGGGTAAGCACATATGGGAAGTGATGGGCCTTTGATTGGTTCACACAACATGCTAACCCACTCAGTGTGGGTTGTTATTGAACCATAGATTATTGTGTTGTCTGAATGCAGCATTTTTTCCGCAGGGTGGGTTATTGCGTTAGTTGAATGCAGTGCGTTTTCCACAAGGTGGCTTATTAACCATGCAGTGTGGCTTGTTAACCACCCTGAACAACCCAACAATAAGCCATGGGTTCTCAAGTCGGTTTGTTTGAAAAAAAATAAACCACCTGCATAGTTAACAAGCCACCCTTTGGAAAACATATTGCATTCAGACAACATGATAACCCACTCTACAGAAAATGCCCTGTGTTCAGACAACACAATAACCCATGGTGGATTAGCGTGTTGTATGGACTCTGTCCCTAAGCCCTGAAAAACAGCACTTTGAATTGAGTCCAGAAACAAAACAGGAGCCAGAGATGATGATGCAACACTGGTATAATAAAGGCATCTTAAAATTCGACTGGGTAGGCCTGCCAGAAGAGATCAGTTTTTAGGGTTTTCTTAAATTCTGGAAGACTGTTAAGTTGGCGAATCTCTCCCTGCAGGCAGATTGTACAGGGGAAGGCGATCCCGCAGGTAACCTGGACCCAAACGATATAGGGCTTTAAAGGTAATAACCAACACTTTATACTTCGCCCGGAAATTAATTGGCAGCCAGTGGAGAGATTTTAAAATTGGTGTAAAATTGTAGTAGCTGGTAAAAGGTAAAAACAAACAGTGTCCCCCTCTCTAAGTACCATGGTCCCAATCCGGATCCCCCCCATCCTGCTCCGTAGCTGCTATTTGATACAACAACAAATGCCACATTTGTCAAATATGTAATTGCTTCATCTAGTTTGTCCCTAAGCCAGGGGCTCCCATCAGATCCAAAAGGTTAATTATGTTTGGTTTGGATAAGTGTCTCCCTTTTTATTGAAAAGAAAGCAGGAGTTTCCCTTTTGCTGCAAATAAACGAATAACAGCCGGGTGTGGGAAATCCAACACTGTCAGTCGCAGAATGAAGCCTCTTTTGGAACATCATGTCCTGGAAAATACTTATTTTTCTCTCCCTCAGTCTGAATTTTTAAAATAGAGAGAGGTATGTGCAAGTTTTTGAAGGCCGATGAATGCTTTGGTTGATAATATCCTGGGAATGGACTCCAGACCTTGGTGACTAAGAAGCGTGAAATGAGGCACATGGATTTATTTCCGCTGTTGCAGCCTCAGTGTGATGACGCGGCAGGGGAATGTTTTGCCAACTCATCCTGAGGCTGTTCCAGGTAAACCTGAACTTCTGTGAAAACTCCCTGTTGCCCGTGGGGAATGACAGTTCTGTCATCAGTGGCTTTTGCTTTACAAAGACGTCTCCTTTTACTTCTTGTACAGTGCTTTGTAGAGAGGTGCGTACAAGCCTGAAAGGATATCAGTTCATTCTGACTCATTGCGAGCCAAACGTGTTTCATCCACGTGCCTTCCATGTTGACATGTGTGGCTCTAACTCGTAACATCCAAGGTGTGCAACTCCAGATGTTTGTGGAGAAGAGAGTGTTGTAGGCTGACCAGACACAAAAGAGGGCAGGGCTCCTGCAGCTTTCACTATTGTGATGAAGAGAGGATTTCACCAGGTGCTGCATGCATACAAAGGGCACCTGCTGAAATTCCCTTTTCTATACAACTGTTCAGATACAGGAGCCCGGTCCTCCTTTCCATATGGTCACTCTAGAAAAGGCCCTCTTCTTTATGTATACACAATGCACCTCCCCTGCTGATGGAACACAGAAAAAAGCCTCATCTGACAATCTTAACACATGGACAGGTTTGGTATGGGAGGGGACATTCCTTCAGGAATTTGGCCCCAAGCCATTTATTTATTTATTTATTTATTTATTTCATTCCATTTCATTTCTAATCCACCCAATAAGTAATATCCTTGGGGTGGATTACAAACAGTTAAAAACTAAAATGCCACGGAACTGTTAAACATATAAAATAGAATACATTTTTTAAAAAAAGTATAAGGCAAAACAATAAACAGCACAAGAATTGATAAATAGCCATAATAACCTAGAATTACATCTCTAAAATACCTGGGAGAAAGGAA
Source organism: Anniella stebbinsi (assembly GCA_029215795.1). NCBI lineage: Eukaryota > Metazoa > Chordata > Lepidosauria > Squamata > Anniellidae > Anniella > Anniella stebbinsi. The sequence continues at coordinate 225,985,030 of JARDYH010000004.1, read as the reverse complement.
AGGTCATAGAATAGTTGATTTGGAAGGGGCCTATGTGTCCATCGATTCCAACCCCCTGCTTAATGCAGGAATCCTCCTTAAAGCATCCCTGACAGATGGTTGTCCAGCTGCCTCTTGAAGGCCTCTAGCGTGGGAGAGCCCACCACCTCCCTAGGTCAATGGTTCCATTGTCATACTGCTCTAACAGTCAGGAAGTTTTTCCCTGATGTCCAGCCGGAATCTGGCTTCCTGTAACTTGACACCATTATTCCGTGTCCTGCACTCTGGGTTGACCGAGAAGAGATCTTGGCCCTCCTCTGTGTGACAACCTTTCATGTCCTTGAAGAGCGCTATCATGTCTCCCCTCAATCTTCTCTTCTCCAGGCTAAACATGCCCACTTCTTTCAGTCTCTCCTCATAGGGCTTTGTTTCCAGACCCCTGATCATCCTCGTTGCCCTCCTCTGAACCCCCTCCAGCTTGTCTGCATCTTTCTTGAAGTGTGGTGCCCAGATGTGGACACAATACTCAAGATGAGACCTAACCAGTGTCGAGTAGAGGGGAACCAGTACAGATCTTTGCTTAGAGCTGAAAAGATGACAACATAGGTGCCAGGCGAGCCTCTTTTGGGAGTTTCCATAAGTGAGATGCCACCACTTAGAAGGCCCTTTCTCTTGTAGCAACCCACCTAGCTTCCTTTGGTGGGCCCACCCGAAAAAGAACCTCTGAGGATGACCTAATGGGCTGAGCAGGTATGTGCAGGAGGAGACTCTGCTGCTAGGGCACCTTGAATTGGGATCGGAAGCAAATAGGCAGGCAGTGTAACTCTTTCTGAATTGGCACGATATGCTTCCACTTAGATCAGCCAGTCTGAATTCTGAATTCTGCACCAGTTAAATTCTGCACCCAGACCTAGGGTTTTGAAGGCTTAGCTCTTAAAACTCTTAATTTTCATTCATATTTGTGGTGTTAAATGAGGGTTGCCAACTTCTTTTTTTTTGGTAGATGCCTCATCTTTAAGAGCTACGTGGCAGGCAGGTGCAACATGGTCCTCTTCATGCCAGGAAGTGCTGTACCTATTGGATTTGGCCGATTGCCGATGGGTAAGGATTTTGTTTCAATTTGTTTCCGATGAGAATTTACCAAAATCCACAACTCTCTTTATTGATGGGATGGAAAGAACTTGGGATTTTAAATATTCGAACGCGGGAGAAAGCAAAATGACAGATTCGTCCGTCTCTCGCTTTCCTCAACCTGATACTTTCCAGATGTGTTGGAGTGCAAGTCCCATCGTTCCTAGCCATCATCCTGGCCTACAACTAGGGTGACCATATGGAAAAGGAGGACAGGGCTCCTGTATCTTTAACAAGTGTAGAGAAAAGGGAATTTCAGCAGGTGTCATTTATATGCATGCAGCACCTGGTGAAATCCCCTCCATCGCAACAGATAAAGCTGCGGGAGCTATACTAGAGTGACCAGATACAAAAGAGGGCAGGGCTCCTGCAGCTTTAGCTGTTGTGATGAAGAGGGGATTTCACCAGGTGCTGCATGCATACAAATGACAGGAGCCCTGACCTCCTTTCCATATGGCCACCCTGCTACAACAATAAATGGCATGCTGGCCGTTTATGCCCATGGCTGCACGCATGCACGATCATTTTGCCATGTGATCCATACAGACTTCAAAAACATAAACACGCACACACCATCAGAAGATTGATAAATAACCTTACAACCCCCACGCAGGGTTGCATGTTTAATCATGCCTGAGTCTCAACCATTTACGAACAGTACAACTTTGGTAGGATCGGGACGGTCCCAACTCCGATTGGCTCTTCGCCACAGCGGCCCCAGTCGCGGCCTCTTGATTCTACACCATTTCAGATCCCCTTCCCATCTCGCCCGTCAGCCAGGGGCTCAGTCACACTGGGAGGGCTCTTTCTCCTCCTCCAGTCTGGAATTTATTGGGTTATCAAATGTCCACAGCCTCGGTGAGGCCACTCAGCAGCAGTGGAAAGGAGGCACATCATTGGCAGCTGTTCAGCCTTGCCTAGGGGAAAGTGCAGGAAAGGCAGGGTCATGTTCTCTTCTGTGGAGAAGCTTTGCTCAGAAGCCTCGTGAGGGCTTGATGTAAGATCTCCGACACTCGGCAGGAAACCATGTTCACCCGCGGAGGCTGAGGTCTGTCTTGTCTTCCTGCAAGCAAGGGGGGAAAACACACCCACCTCCCATTAGCTTGCTCTCTCTGCAAGGTTGAAAAAGGAAATGACTGAGATTTATAGCTTGGGTTTGTCAAGTTTTCTATGCCTGCCCTTCATTTAAAGCTCCAATCAAATAATCAAAACAGAATATATATATAAAAAACACATCTTGGAAAAAGGTTTCATAAAAACAAAACAGTTGCAGCCGTTAAACCTAAAGCCATCCGCATCTGCAGATCCAACCTCTGGCCTTAAGGCCTGCTGATACGCTTTGCACTGAGTTTCATTTCCAAACAATTCAAAACCTGGTCACTCGCTCATCGCTGCCTTTCTCTGCAGAGAGTTACGGTGCCCTGGCATGATCCGACCTGCGGACAGGCTCCACTGAAAAACGCTGCACAGAAGGAGAGAATGCACTTTCCGTTCTTGTGTATGTTGTCTGTCGAAGCTTGAGTATACCGGATTCAATCCCTATGCGTGAATTGCCACCCCGCTTCTTTTTGTCATCAGATGGAGGGGAAATCGCTTTTCCCTACCTTTGCTTCCTCCCCGCTTCTGTCCCACAATACTTCCTCTTTCTTTATGCGGGGAAGAAAGAGGAAGTAAATAACGACCACGTGATCCATTCAGTGACCCATTCAGTGACCGCACGACCCATTCAGTTTTTATCCCGCTGCGTCTCCTGCACACAGCAGGAAATGGCGGCACATTTCACTGCAGCCAAAAAAAGTCGGATTTTCTGGGTCTTTTTTGTGATGGGAAAATGAGCAGAAGGGGTGGGAGGCGGATGGCGTAATCAAAAAGTCCCGCGAAAAACCGTGAGTGGCTAGTAATCAGCGTGTAATGAAATGTTTGTCTGATGACGCTCTACAACTAAATTTGGCCCACTTCCTTCCCCTCTCCCATTTTGGGCATTGCACACAGGTGTTGGCATTTAACGGGTTAACTTAACAAGGAGCTACAGTAGATAGAGATAGAGATATAACTTCCTGGCAGGACTCTTAGCACAGGCCTGCAGCAGGGCTTTTCCTAGTCTAAAGAGAGAGAAGGAGGGGGAACCTTGGAGGGTAGGCTGTCCTTAAGGGGCTGACACAGAGCTAACGCCAGACACACTCAAGAATAAGAACCATGCTGTATCAGATCAATGGTTAGGTCATCCAGCATTGTAATCCTATATATGCGCCTTACAGGCAGGTATTGCGTTAGGCATCCAAGTTGGCTTAACAACAACAATGCTGTACAGTGACAACATACATACACTAATAAAACCACACATGTCAAAGCTGAATGTAATGATCATGTGAAAACAAGAGCAGAGAAAGGGGAAAACAACAACAGAAGGGATTAGACAAATTCATATAGAACAGGCTTTAGTCAAGGCTATGTAGAAGAGGCTTAATCCTTCAACTTTCCCTATGCGAGGTCTGTCCAGACGCGTTGGGCTACAACTCCCATCATCCCTGGTCTGCACTGCCTATCATGATGCGAGTTGTAGTCCAATGTATCTGGAGGGCAACAGCTTGGAGAAGGTTTCCTTATTCCATATTCCCGCACCTCACCCTCTGGGGTTAGCTAGTTGGCTAATCAGGGGAAGGCTTCCTTTTAAGTTGCTCCCAACTTCTGAGAAGGAAGTCTGTTTGCTTTTCCCCTGAACATCTTTTTCCAGCAAAGGTTCAGAGCTTTTTACATCCCAAAAGGCGTTTGGGAAAATGGTTGCTTAACTGCTTCCTACAGATTGCTACTGCTGCTGCTGTTCTCAATCTACAATATTCGTTGCTTTAAATTATTTTGCAGTTCTAAGGTTGTGGTTTGATGATGTTGATGTGATATATTGGATAAATTGGATTGTTTTTTTTAAAAAAAAACTGCTTGCCACCATGGGTGCCTTATTGATAGAAAGCTGGGAAAGAAAATAACAGGAAAAACAGCAAAACATTAATGTCGAGGAACACTATACCTCAGAACAATTAATGTCTTCTAGCTCCTTTAGAGTTCTGACAGTTCTGACTGAAACCCTGAGCAGATTCACCACCCCACTGACATCAGAGCAAACACCTTTGATAGCTCCTTTAGAGTTCTGACTGAAACCAGAGCGGATTCACTGGCCCCGTTCAGACGACACCATTAACCATGCCGTTAACTCTTTTGTGGTTAGTGTGGTTAGGGCAGCATGGTTAACGGTGTCATCTGACATGCGTTTTCCCTGACCATGTGCTGCTGCTAACCACAATGTGGTCAGCCTCACTAACCCTGTTGTGCAATGTGGTTAGCAGCACAAACCGTGGCTAAAAGTGTCGTCTGACATGTGTCTATGGTTAAGGGGCCAAAACAAATAGAGCTTCCAGTACAGAGCAGCTTTCCTAGGTGGGGCCACTCTAGCCGGAGGGCTCTGTGGCTGCTCTGGGCTGCCGCTTGACTGATACAGTCGCTGCGGCTGCCATTTCGTGCTGTCGCGTATGTTTTTTGGAGCGATTTTTGCTCTTCATAGTGGAGCGTGTTTACTCTATAACTTTTAAAATCCCTGCTTGCAGTTTCCCCATATGAAGCATCCATTTCTCCTACCTCATTGAAGTGCCATTACACCCCTCAGGTTCTGATTACTGTGGCAGCGCTGCCTGATGACGCGGCTGGCGCAGCCGTCTCGGAAGGGCTTCTGCCTCCCTTGTGATGACTGTAGAGGTACAGCAGGCATAGAAATTCTTATATATGGAAAACATATGGTAAATCTGCCTGTCTGCCAGGGCTCCTAGTGCTAGGGCTGCTGGGCTACAGGGCGGATCACTTGGAGGACTCAGGTGCTCCAATAACCAGTTTGTGGTTAGCGTGTGGTTAAGGAAAACTTAACCACAAAAGGGTTAACAGTGTCATCTGCTAGCGTTCTGCATGTGGTTAGTGTTAATCACAGCTGAACATGGTTAAGCTAACCACAAAGCCCTGAGTGCTGTCTGAATGGGGCCATCGTCCCACTGACATCGGAGCCACCAGCCTCCACTGGATGATTGCTCTGCTCAAAATGCAGATGAACATGGATAAAAGCTTTGAGTTGAATGTCAGCGAATCCTGAACACAAATCTGAATGTTGCAAGGGAGCACCTTCGGTTCAGCTCTAGTTCCAACACGTTCTAGGTGCAAATGGCCTTGCCTCATCACAGGCACAGAGTTCTCCAAGTCGGCAGAGAAGAATTTCCATCATCAAAGAGCTCAATGTCTCCTCCTCTAATTAACCGGCTGGCATTTCTCAACTGCGTTTTACATAATGCGAGAGGAGAAGCCAATTATATAATCCAAAGTGAAGTAACAATGCTTGATAGCATCAGGTATGTTGAGTTCACCTGTGAGCAGGAACCACTCCTGTTTCTACATTGGTTAGGTTATTATGCAAAGGCCAGAAAATAAATTCCCAGAGAATCTCTCTCTCTATATATACAGTTCTCACCACTGGAAAGCACCCTTCCCACATCCTTTCAATTTAGCGTGAGTGGAAAGCAAGACACTCATTTTCATACCAGAGGAAGCTCAGGCTGCTGAATTAGCGTCTGTTAGGTTGCTGCTGTTACTGGCACAGGAACAGGCTCAGTAAAAGAGGTGGCAGCCTTCTTCTCCCCACATCCCTGCTATTTTGCATTTTGCTCTTGCTGCAAGAGGTGCTAGGAACAGGGCTGACCGTTTGTTCATCTCACCAAGTAGTGCCTACTTTCAGGAGTCTTGGCAGAGAAGGCTCGTCAGCTAGCTGCTAGCTGTCAGGAATTGAAATGGGGACCTTGTGCATGGAGAGCGGATGCTCAACCACGATGCTATGGCTCTTCAAAAAGGGTCTGTTGATCTGTGGTCCAGCCCTCATCAGAATACTTTCAGCAAAACTCATAGGATCGTAGAATAGTAGAGCTGGAAGGGCCTATAAGGCCATGGAGTCCAACCCTCTGCTCAGTGCAGGAATCCACCTTAAAGCATCCCTGACAGATGGTTGTCCAGCTGCCTCTTGAAGGCCTCTAATGTGGGAGAGCCCAGGACCTTCCTAGGTCATTGGTTCCATTGTCATACTGTTTTTCCTGATGTCTGGCTAGAATCTGGCTTCCTATAACTTGAGCCCCTTATTCTGTGTCTTGCACTCTGGAATGATCGAGAAGAGATCCTGGCCCTCCTCTGTGTGACAACCTTTCAAGTATTTGAAGAGTGCTATCATATCTCCCCTCAGACTTCTCCAGGCTAAACATGCCCAGTTCTTTCAGTCTCTCCTCATAGGGCTTTGTTTCCAGACCCCTGATCATCCTCGTTGCCTTCCTCTGGACCCCCTCCAGCTTGTCTGCATCCTTCTTGAAGTGTGGTGCCCAGAACTGGACGCAATACTCAAGATGGGGCCTAAGCAGTGCTGAACAGAAGGGAACCAGCAACAGTACCTCACGCGATTTGGAAACTTGTTGCTTTCCTCCACGTTTGTCTCACCTGAGCAGGACCCTCTCAAATTCACCTCAGCGGCTCGGTTTCGCGGCAAGGTTAAGTGCCAACTCTACTGTCAGGTTTTATCAGCTTTGCCTTCTACGTAAGGCTCCATCACACCAGCATTTAATCACACTGTCATATGCCATTTTGCAGCGTGGTATTCACATGTGCCTGTCCTGCACTCACCCGCCTCTTCCCCTCCATTTTCCATGTTTTCCTAGAGCGGGGAAAAGTCCGGTTTATTTCCTCCATGCAAGATTAAAATGCCCTTCCGCCCCCGTGTATTGCCGTCCTTGCGCTCTGTCCTTTGTTGGGGGCGTGTCTTGCTGATGAAAGAGGAGGGCGGGGCAGTTCTCCTCCTCCAGCATGCCATATCAAATGAATAGCTTTGTGCTAACTCAGTTGAACGGACTTTTGCTGACCCCACTCTCATTGCCTGCAGAAACGGCACCCAGCCAATATAATACTACTACTACTACTACTAATATATTTATTTATTTATTACCCACCTCTCCCAACGGATTGAGGCGGGGAACAGCATCAAACATAAAAAACAAAACAGATTAAAACACTTAAAACCAATACATCATTAAAATACCAATAAAACACCAATAAAACACTTTAAAATTCATCTGGATAGGCCTGCCGGAAGAGATCAGTCTTTATAAATCTTTTAAATTCCTGAAGACTGGTGAGTTGGCGAATCTCTCCCGGCAGGTCATTCCACAATCTGGGAGCGGCAGAAGAGAAGGTCCTCTGGATAACGGTTGTCAGTCTAGTTATTGTTGACTGTAGTAAATTCTTCCCAGAGGACCTGAGCGTGCGGGGTGGATTGTATGGGAGAAGGCGATCCCACAGGTAACCTGGACCCAAACCATGTAGGGCTTTAAAGGTAATAACCAACACTTTGTACTTCGCCTGGAAAATGATTGGCAGCCAGTGAAGAGATTTTAAAACTGGTGTAATGTGGTCACCCCTAGATGTCCCGGTGACCAACCTGGCTGCCATATTTTGAACTAGCTGAACTTTCCAGACTAGGCACAGAGGTAGCCCTATGTACAGCGCATTGCAGAAGTCGAGCCTCGAAGTTACCAGTGCGTGCACTACTGACTTTAGGTCTTCCAACTCTAGGAAGGGGCGCAGCTGGCATATCAGCCGAAGCTGATAGTAGGCACTCCTGGCCGTCGCATCTATCTGAGCTGTCATTTGGAGCGACGGATCCAGGAGCACCTCCAAGCTGTGAACACAGCTTTTCAGGGGGAGTGTAAACCCATCCAGAACTGGTTGACACACCTCCAACCCCAAGTTGTGGCCCTTGACAGTAAGCACCTCCATCTTGTCTGGATTCAGCTTCAGTTTGTTTTTCCTCATCCAGCCCATTACCCCCTCCAAGCATTCATTCAGAGGAGACACACTATCCTTAGTTGACGGTGTTGTCAAAGGCATAGAGAAATATATTTGGGTGTCATCAGCGTACTGATAGCACCCCACCCCATGCCTCCAGATGATCTCTCCCGGCGGTTTCATGTAGATGTTAAACAGCATTGGGGAAGGATGGCACCTTGTGGTCCACCCCATAGCTGCTCCTTCTTTGAAGAGCAACTATCCCCAAGCATCACCATCTGGAACTTGTCCGAGAGGTAGGACCGGAACCACTGAAGCACAGTGCCCCCGAGTCCCAATCCCCTCAGGCGTTCCAGAAGGATACCATGGTCGATGGTATCGAAAGCCGCTGAGAGGTCCAGAAGTATCAACAGGGACACACTCCCCCTGTCAATACTTAAGCGTAGATCATCCACTAAGGTGACCATAGCAGTCTCAACTCCATATCCTGCCCTGAAGCCAGTTTGAAATGGGTCTAAAAAATCTGTATCATCCAAAACTGCTTGCAGTTGGAAGGCAACCGCCCTCTCGATCACCTTGCCCAAAAATGGAAGATGTGATACTGGCCTGTAGTTATTAAAGTCCAGGGGATCCAGGGAGGGCTTTTTTTAGAAGTGGCCGTACTACTGCTTCTTTTAAACATGATGGAAAACTCCCCTCCCTTAGAGATGCATTAATAATATATTGCAATTGTGATCTAACTGCATCTCCTCCCTGGGCGACCAGCCAAGAAGGACAGGGATCGAGAGGGCAAGTCATCCTCCTTACTCGACCATGCAGCTTGTCCTCGTCCTCGGTACTCACCAACTGAAACTGATCTAGTATAATTCTACTCTCAGAGTTGCTGGATACTCCATTGTCAGCCTCTGTTATAACGACGGCATCTAAGTTGGCTCTTATCCGAGAGATTTTATCTGTGAAATGATCGTTAAAGGCATCACAGTGAACTACCGAAGGCTCTAACATCGGGTTCAGGGGGGAGGGTGCCCGGGTTAGACCCCTCACCACCCTGAACAGTTCTGCTGGATGTGAATTCGCAGACGCAATGTGTGCAGAGAAGAAAGCTTTCTTCGCTGCACGTATTGCCACCCCATAGGAACGAAGATGTTCTCTATGTCGTGTCTTATCGGATATAAATCAAGTTTTCCGCCATCGGCACTCCAGTCATCGTCCTTTCCACTTCAGCTCCCTGAGATCTTCTGTATACCAGGGTGCCTGATTAGAAGCGGGTCGGAGAGGACGTTTGGGGGCGATCGTGTCGATAGCCCTAGTTAGGTCTTGATTCCATCTATTGACCAGGGCTTCTACAGGATCATCGACGATGCCAGCCATGGAACCCTCCAAGGCTTTCTGGAATCCAGAAGGATCCATCAGCCTTCGAGGGCGGACCATCTTAATAGGTCCACCACCCCCGCAGGGGCGGGTGGTAGCCGTGATACTAACCCTAACCAGAAAATGGTCTGTCCATGACAACACGGAGGTATTCGTTACCTCCGCCCACAGATCCGTCTGTTCGGAACTGAAAACAGCATCGAGGGTGTGACCTGCTGAATGTGTAGGTCCAGAGACCAATTGGGATAGGCCCATGGTTGTCATGGATGCCATGAACTCCTGAGCTGCACCTGACAAACCAGTCTCGAATGGGATGTTGAAGTTGCCCAGGACCAAAAGCCTGGGCGAATCCAACACCAGCTCCGAGACCAGTTCCGTGAACTCAGCCAGGGAGTCTGATAGGCAGCGGGGTGGCCGGTACACTAACAGAATCCCTAATCTATCCCTGGCCTTCAGGCTCAGGTACACACACTCGATGTGATTCAATTGCTGGCCAGGAAGTCTGGTCAGGTTAAGAATGTCCTTGTAGACCACAGCTACTCCCCCCCCCCCACTTTCCCTCACCTGCTCTGTTTTACTGTTTTACTGTTTTACTGTTTTACTGTTTTACCGACTGTTAAATCAGTAAAACGCTAGACAACAAAGCCAGAGCGAGGGGGGAAGGCGCCCACATCAATCACTATGCCCATCAATGAAAAGAACCAATGAACTGGAGGGGGAAGGAGAAGGAGTGGGGTGGAGCAGGAGAGCAAACCAGCAAAAGGAGGTTTCCCCAGTACAGTGGCGATACCACAAACCCACGTGAAAGGGACCATGAGCTTCACACGCTAATGAAATGGAGGTGGAAATCGCGGGGCAAACCAGGAGAAAAAAGTAGGTGTGATGGAGCCCATAGAGAATTCATTCACTTGCTCTGGATACCCAACAGGAGACAGGGTGAGAGGTAGATGCTCTCCATCACAAACGGGGCACTAAGTGGGTGGGAGCCAAAGTGATCCCGGAACAATCGTAGATAAAGAAGCAGCTCCAAGGAACAGAAACATAAGAATAGTCCCTGTTTTACACCATCGTGCTCAAGGTGGTGTGTTGTTGTTACGTAAAACGATGAATTGCACAGTCCAATTTCCTGATTGCATCATTTATAAACCTGGTAGCAGGAAATATTACAACATCCGCGGCAATTGCTGACTTGCATTCCTGCATTCCTTTGTTTTCTAGAGATGTTGCTCTCCGCACCCTGAGAGGTGGCGCTCCTCTTAACCTTGGCGTCTTTTTGTTTCCCTTCAAATTCCTTTGATCTTTCAGGCTAGCAGGAACCTCTGCTGGCCAGAGAAAGAAATTTCTGATCCCAGCTCCCAGCTTGAAAAGCCATGGACCTGCTTTCTGGCATCCTGCGCACACCCATGGGATTTCCACACGTTCAAGGCAGGTGGCTGGGGAAGCTTCACCTGCTTAAATTTGTCAAGCTGCTCTTAACGGCACCGGAGCAGTGCCAATCTAAAAGATGCGAGGCACCTCACTTCTTATTTCCTTGCTAGATCAGAATAAGGATTCCACTCCTCTAGTCTCCAAGAATGGCCAGCCACATGCTGAGCTTGCCAACGTTTTTGTTTTGCCTTTTCCTAAGGGTTGCCAACTTTTCAACCAGCCTTTGCAGCTGTGCCCTTTAATGGCAGTTTGGGATTAGCGGGTGGAACTTTGCATGGCACTGAGATTCATGTTATCACCTGGCCATTACTGCTGTGTATCGAGCTGTTGTTCAACACACAGCTGCATGAACTATGCCTCTGGAAATCTCTTGAGAAGAACCTAATGGAATAACCACCTCCTGTTCTCTTTCCCCAGCATCTGGTAGTCAGTGGTATTATACTGCTTCGAATATGGAGGCTCTATTTTTAATTATTATGGCTAAAAAGGTATCAATAGACCCCTGCATTCCACTAATCTTTTAAAGGATTTTTAAAGCCACCTAAGCTGTTGGCAATACTACATGGTAATTAACTGACTAACTATCCAGGAAACAGAGCATCAATGCTCCACGCAAACACACTATCCTTAGCTGATGATGTTGTCGAAGGCATAGAGAAATACATTTGGGTGTCATCAGCATATTGATAGCACCCCGCCCCATGCCTCCGGATGATCTTTCCTGGCGGCTTCATGTAGATGTTAAACAGCATTGGGGATAGGATGGTGCCTTGTGGTACACCACATAGCAGCTCCTTCTTTGAAGAGCAACTATCCCCAAGCATCACCATCTGGAACCTGCCTGAGAGGTAGGACCGGAAGCACTGAAGCACAGTGCCCCCAAGTCCCAATCCCCTCAGGCGTTCCAGAAGGATACCATGGTGTGTCTCCTCTGAATGAATGCTTGGAGGTGGTAATGGGCTGGATGAGGAAAAACAAACTGAAGCTGAATCCAGACAAGACGGAGGTGCTTACTGTCAAGGGCCACAACTTGAGGTTGGAGGTGTGTCAACCAGTTCTGGATGGGGTTACACTCCCCCTGAAAGGCTGTGTTCGCAGCTTGGGGTTGCTCCTGGATCCATCGCTCCAAATGACAGCTCAGATAGATGCGACGGCCAGGAGTGCCTACTATCAGCTTCAGCTGATATGCCAGCTGCGCCACTTCCTAGAGTTGGAAGACCTAAAGACAGTAGTGCACGCACTGGTCACTTCGAGGCTTGACTTCTGCAATGCGCTGTACATAGGGCTACCTCTGTGCCTAGTCCGGAAACTTCAACTAGTTCAAAATATGGCAGCCAGGTTGGTCACTGGTACACCTAGGGGTGACCATATTACACCAGCTTTAAAATCTCTCCACTGGCTGCCAATTAGTTTCCGGGCGAAGTACAAAGTGTTGGTCATTACCTTTAAAGCCCTACATGGTTTGGGTCCAGGTTACCTGTGGGATCGCCTTCTCCCATACAATCCGCCCTGCACACTCAGGTCCTCTGGGAAGAACTTACTTCAGTCAACAAAAACTAGACTGACAACCGTGACCTAGAGGACCTTTTCTTCTGCCGCTCCCAGACTGTGGAATGACCTGCCGGAGGAGACTCGTCAACTTAACAGTATTTTAGAATTTAAGAAAGCCGTAAAGACTGTTCTCTTCCGGCAGGCATATCCAGTGGAATTTTAAGTGTTTTTATTGGTGTTTTATTGGTATTTTAATGATGTATTGGTTTTATGTGCTTTTAATCACTTTTGTATATTTTATGATGATGTTGTTCCCTGCCTCGATCTGGAGGGAGAGGCGGGTGAGAAATAATAATAATAATAATAATAATAATTATTATTATTATTAAATGAGCATTTTATAGCACGCTCTTTACTGGCCATTCATGGATGTTTGCAGGTCATTCTGATGGCGCCATCAGCCTCCTGTGCATCTCCCACTCCATATTCCCATTCTATCACCAAAAATAAAACCTAGGAAAACCCAGCTCTTCTGGGATAAATTGGTATTTGTCGGGTTTTCCTGCCATGTGTAGGCAAACTTGCACTATAAAATGCCCACTAGAGGGTGTTGTCCCATTCAACTGCATTGAGGCTGTACACTCCACATGGTAACTGTTTTTTTCCTGCTCTCTTCTTTGTGTAATTACAGCCCATTGCAGAAGCGGAAGAGGTGCAGGAAGCAGAGCCACGGTAAGGGAATGCAATTCCCCTCAGTCTAAAGGAGCTCCTTGTCTCACTGTGTCTGTCCCTTTTCCCCAGGGACTTTGATGCCTCTTCCTCATTGCTGTTGCTGGTTTTGTCTGCCCACTGCAAGTGCGTCCCTCCGCTCATTCTCTAGTCTCCACCATTAAATTTACATTAAGATTTATGTCTTACTTTCCCTCATCCCCCGGGAGTTCTGTTCTCTGTCCGTCTCCCCTCCCTGTTTTATTTATTTATGTATTTATTTATGTATTTATTTATGTATTTATTTATTATATTTCTATACCACCCAAGAGCCAAAGTTCTCTGAGCAGTTCACAACACTCACAACAATTTTTATCCTCACAACAACCTTGTGAGGCAGATTAGGAAGAGAAATCATGACTGGCCCAAGTCACCCATGGCTGAGTAGGATTTGAACCTGGGTCTCTCCAGTCACAGAACAACACTCTAACCACTACATCATACTGCCTCTCCATGTCCCCTTCTTTCCTCTTCTCTCCTCTCAGAGGCTTCTTGTAAACAGCCACGCCAGCCTCACCTCACTACTATGGACATTGCTTCAAACTGCCTCTTCCTCCTCCTCGCAACTCCCATTGTGTTTTTACAGAGGCTCTAATACCTCTCGCCCTGATGTCTCCCCAGCCTGCCTGCCTCTCAGAGCGTACCTGATCCAGGTGCCAACACACGATGGGAAGAGGGGGGGTCAGGTGGGTAGGGGTACATCTAGCCAACACAGGAGGCACGGCAATGTATACATCGAAAACAAATAAGGCTGCCCACTTTTCCTTCCTAGCAGGGCTCCAGCGCTCTTTAGCAGCTCATAGCATGCTGTATTTTCACATCTTTGGAATTGGTTCAAGGCACAGGAGCCCTGCCAGGGGAAAAAGTTGGCAACCTAAGACTCAAGATAGGCAGAGGCCCGCTGTGTGCTTTTGTTTTTCATCAAGGGCTTGCCCAGGCTAATCCCATTGTGCCATCTTTAGCCTGAAACTCTTGGATGACTTCACTGGTTATGTAATGTAACCTAAATGCTTGTGAAAAAGAATTGGGGGGGGGGGGGAGGGAAGAGAGAAGGCGAATTGCACATAGGTGGCGCCCAAGAACTCTCTCTCTCCAGAAAGCAGATCCCATTCCAGGACCCTGTTGCCACCTACTGGCCGTTGCGGCGCATGGCACATTCCCTGCCACTCTGAGTCCTTCCTTGCCCCCACCTTCCTGTCCGGCCGATGGCGACCAATCATGGGTCCCCATTGGCTGGCCATGCCTCCGTTGCAACACCGGAGCAAGGCGACAGACACAGATGAGCCAGCATCGCCATGCTCCACAGAAAAAAGTCGGGGTAAGTCCCCGACTGTTTTAATACAGATCTTTGGGGAAAAGACCTGGGATAGCTCTGCAATGGCTGCTGCATCATATAAACGAGCTAGCGCCACTGCAGAGCCACCCTGAGGCTTTCCCCATGCCAGGAATTGAATTTGAGACCCATCTTCATCCAAAGCATACACTTTACCAATGAGCAATGGTCCTTCCCTGAAAAATGAATTTCGCCAAGGAAATGCTGCTATGCTAAGAATTGCCAACTCTGCTTGGTGGGGTCTCTCCATGCGTTCAGTTGATTATGGGAATAAGGAGGTCTTTCCCACTTTCCTGAGTTGCCACTGCTCAAACATGGGGCCAGGACTTGTTCCAGGGCTTGGGGGTTCGTGGGCACGACACCTTCAATGGGACCCCCTAAGCTGGAAGCGGTGGGACATGCAAATGGAGGTTTTGTTACTCTGCGTCTGAGGATCTTGAGTCCTCTGTGCAATGTGGAGATAGGGAGTAGCACTGTCGGGGTGGGGGCCCCTTTGCTGGTCTTGGGGCCCTGCCAAATGCCCAACCGTGCTGCCCACTGGTGCCAGTCCTGCCTAGGACCTCCTGCGTGCAATGCCATTTGCTGTCTGGGGTTCTTTGTGGTTTAAAGAGGGGAGAGGAAATGGAAGATCAAGTGTGAGGATTCGGGGGGGGGGGCAGTGGGGCTGAGCCAGATGTGGGGTACCACATGTGCTTGGAATGCAGAGCATTCCTTTGAGGCAGAACTTGGTTTTGGCGATCGTGTCCAAATGTCAAGCTAGAAAGGAATTTTGCGCTAGACGGCATGGTGGGTGGCTGGACTGCAGAGTGGGGCAGGCTGCCGCCACCAAGGCGCACCCTCTGTCTAGGAGAATTCAGGCCCTGCCTGCCTCTTGAACCTTTCCCCTCGCCCTATTGTTACTGGGGAATTTGGGGGCATTCTTAAGCTCCTTGGTGCCAGGGCGGGCTGGAATGATTCAGCAGAAAGCTTCAACAAAAATGCTCAGTGAGGCCGAACAGAGAAGCGCAACGAGATGTGAGCTGCGCCACGCGACCCGTCGCCCCCACTTCCCCCGTCAAAACAGAACTAGCTGCTCTCATAACAATCCTGAGATTCACTTCTGGTCCCTGTGCTTCTCTGACCGTGCCCAGGTGTGGGGGGGTTGGGGAGGGATCTTCAGCCTTTATTGTTGCAGAAAAAAAATTGGGAGGGGGGGAACACAGGCAACTTGGAGTCTTCCAGATCTTTTGGACTACAACACCCCTCAGTCCCAGGCAGCATGGCCAATGGGAAGGGATGGTGGGGGTTGTAGTCACTGACCAAGAAAGGGATCTTGAGGTGGACAGTTCAATGAAAATGTCCGCCCAGTGTGCGTCCACCGTCAAGAAGGCCAACTCCATGTTAGGCAGAATTAGGAAAGGAATTGAGAATAAAACTGCCAGTCTCATACTGCCTTTATTCAAATCTATGGTGCGACCACACTCGGAATACTATGTACACACCTAAAAGAAGATATTGTAGAGCTGGAAAAAGCTGCAGAAAAGGGAAACTAGAATGATCAAGGGGCTGGAGCATCTCCCCTAGGAGGGAGAAGGTTACAACAGCTGGGATTGGTTAGCTTGGAAAAAAGGAGGCTAAGGGGAGACATGATAGAGATGTATAAAATTATGCATGGTGTGGAAAATGTGCAGAGGGAGACACACCATCACATCGCACTCTCGTCATACCTGATTTGCCGTTTTGCAGCGCGGTATTCACATGATGTTGTGCCTGCCCTGCACTCACCCCGCCTCTTCCCCTCCATTTCCCATCTTTTCCTAGAGTGGGGAAAGTCTGGTTTATTTCCTCCATGCAGGATTAAAGCGCCCTTCCGCCCGCGTGTATTGCTGTTCTCGCTGTATTTCTGTTGTTGGGGGCATGTGCTTTGAAGGGAGGTCTTGCTGACAAAGGAGGAGGGCGGGGCAGTTCTCCTCCTTCAGCATGCCATGTTGAACGAACGGGCTCGTGCTGACTCATTGAGTGGACTTTTGCTGCTCCAACCTTACTCTCGTTGCCCGCAGAAATGGCACCCAGCCGGTGAAATGTGAAATCGGTAAAACGCTAGACAACAAAGCCAGAGCGAGGGGGGAAGGTGGCCACGTCAACCACAATGTCCACCAACGACAAGAACCAATGAACTGGAGGGGGAAGGGGAAGGAGCGGGGTGGAGCGGGAAAGCAAACCAGCAAAAAGAGATTTCACCAATACGTGAAAGGGACCACGAGCTTGAAATGAAGGTGGAAATCGCGAAGGCAAACCAGGATAAAAAAGTAGGTGTGATGGAACCCATTTTTCTCCTTCTCCCATCATATTAGAACCCAATGGAGTCATCCCACGGAGCTGATTGTTGGGAGATTCCGGACAGATAAAAGGAAGTTCTTCACATAGCGCACAGCTAAACTATGGAATTTGCTATCACAAGTTATCGTGACAGCCACCAATTTGGATGGCTTTAAAAGGGGGTTGGATAAATTCCTGGAGGAGAAGGCTATCACTGGCTACTAGTCCTGATGGCTTTGTGATACCTCCAGTATCAGAGGCAGTAAGCCTATATTCACCAGTTGCTGGGGAACATGGGTGGGAGGGTGCTGTCGCACCGTGTCCTACTTGTGGGTCCCTGGCCAACAACTGGTTGGCCACTGTGTGAACAGAGTGCTGGACTAGACGAAGCCTTGGGCTGTTTCTACACCAGCCTTTTTTTTACCGGGACTGCCCCTGGATGGTCCCTGTGCGTTCAGATGACACACAGGGACTCCCGGGGGTGGGGGACGGGCATGAGTTTTCCCAGGGGTAAGGGATCCCTGGGAAATCCCGATTTTTCCATGGTCCCGGGAACTTCCTGAGATCGCGGGAGATGTGTGCGTCCATTCTGCCTGGAGCCGTGCCCATCAGGGGAGGGGGTTGCAACAATTTTGCCATCCCTGGGATGGCAGGGAGGGGGGTGGGGGCCTGATTTGTTGTTGTTTTAACATATGTGGCGCTGGAGCGCACGTGCGCCCCCTCCTCGGGCCCTAAAAATAAATGGTGGCCGTGACGTCCCCTGTTTCCTTCCTGGACATCACGTGCCGCATGTTCGTGCTAGGGAACGCTCTCATGATGAGGCTATCGCTAGAGCCTTTCCCCTCCCTCCTGGAATGCCGGGAGGTCTAGAAAGGGCCTTGGCCTGATCCCGCAAGGTTCTAGGGGTTACAAGAAGGGTTAGGGTGGGATGGGGGACCTGTGTCTTGGGCAGCTCCTCATTCTTCTCCCATCGCTACGGTTCCTTATGCCTAGGGTGTGTGCATTCTGGGATTCATGCCCCGGTCGGTACTGTGAGTAGAATATAGCATCCCATGAACCTCAGCATGCCTATTATCTTTTGAACTGCCCTCTATATGAAGGAGCAAGGGAGCGTTTTTTAAAAGAGCTCCTGAAGGAAAGAAGGGGTCTGACACCAAAGGACCTCATCCTGGACCTACTAGCAGACTATAATGCAGCAAACTCAAGATTGGTGGCCAATTTCGCATTAGCAGCTCAAAAGAGCCGCCGAAATTTTCTGTTACAAAACGGTATAGAGTGTAAAGGGGATGAGTTAACATAATAGCCAAATCGGCGGGAGTGCCTGTTACTTAGAGCCCGGAATGGAAAATGCCTGGGGTATATTGGGAGGAGGGTGGTATGGATGTTTTGATGTGTAAAATTGTAAAGGCCATTGGCCATATGCAAATAAAGTTATCTATCTATCTATCTGAACCTCAGCTTGCTTTAAAAGTAAAGAAAAGACACAAGCAAAGTTTCTAGGGCTGTGAAATTTATGTGGAATTCAGCGTCGGTGGCCGAGAAGTATATGCAGCGGCCAGAGGCTGGGTGGGCGGGCGTTTGCGTCTCCTTGGTCTCCTTGTGACTAGGAGAAACGAAATCTATTACGCACATAGGCATACCTGTGCCCTTTTGTTCAATATGCATCATGTCATAAAATCCTGCTTTTCTCACAGGGCAGAATTTGAGCCGCTTGGGTTCAGATTTCTTTTTCACTGGCCCTTCTGGATAGTGTAATAAGAGACAAGATTTTGAAGTATGATGACACTTTGCCAAGCACGTTAGACCAGAAGTTATGGTGGGGGATGGGGTGGGGGTGGAGAGAACATAGGCAGCATAAGCCATGAATTGGTGGCTGAAACTAACCTGCCAAAAAAAGCAAATGCTATTTTGAGCTGCATTCATAGAAGCAGAGCTTCCAAATCGCGCGAGGTACTGGTTCCCCTTTTTCGGCACTGGTTAGGCCTCATCTTGGGTTATTGGGTCCAGTTCTGGGCACCGCATTTCAAGAAGGATGCAGACAAGCTGGAGGGGGTTCAGAGGAGGGCAATGAGGATGATCAGGGGTCTGGAAACAAAGCCCTATGAGGAGAGAATGACAGAACCAGGCATGTTTAGCCTGGAGAAGAGAAGACTGAGGGGAGACATGATAGCACTCTTCAAATACCTGAACTGTTGTCACAGAGGAGGGCTGAGCCCTCCAATGACAGCTGCTCCCATGTCAGGTCTGCCAGGGAATAGCCTGCATCCTAAGATGCTCTGGTCAAAACCTTGGTCCATTTAGCCCAGCATTGGCTTTCCTGACCAGCAGCTCCTCTGCAGGGGTCTCAGGCAGAGGTATTTCTCAGCATCTGACACTGCCCCTGCCAAGTAGTCCATGAAATTCTCTCTATCTTAATCGAACTAAGAGTTCCTTAGAAAGTGGCATTAATTGACTACTAGTCCTGACTACTAGAACCGTAGCTACTGGTCCTTAAAGCTATGTGCCACCTCCAGTAGCAGAGGCAGTAAGCCTGTGTGCACCAGTTGCTGGGGAACATGGGTGAGAGGGTGCTGTTGCATTCGAATCCTGCTTGTGGGCTCCTGATCGACAGCTGTTTGGCCGCTGTGTGAACAGAATGCTGGACTAGACGGACCCTCCGTCTGATCCAGCATGGCTCCTCTTTTGTTCTAATGTTCTTAACCAACACAACACCAGTTTAAGTCTATAGTGCAGATATGGCCTGAGTCTTAGTGCCTCTTCCCTCCCCTCCTCGCCCGACTGCATTGAGAACTGTTGTAAAGATTGCTCAGTTAATGTACGCCGTGTGCTTTGAACACTGTAAAGCATTATACAAACGGAGTTATAATTTCTAGGGTGGTAATGGTGTGTGTGTGGGGGGGGGGTCGCCCCTAAACGAGTAGTGGTGCTTTGCTGTCCTCTGGTGGTCGATATAGGAATTTGTTTATTTGAAGCAGGTGAGATTAAACGCATTAGGGTGGAGTTGTATGTTCAAAGCCTTTATCACACCTACCTGTTTTGCTTGTGAGGGTTCCCCCCCGTTTCCTGTGCAGTGTAGCCCTTTGATCACACGTGGTCGGTTTTGCTCTGATACCTCAGCTAAGCCTACGGAGGAGAGGAGAACACAGACAATCCCCGTTCAGGGATATTTCGAAAGAGGGAGGAAAAAGGGAGCATTCAGGGCGTGAGAGCAGCGTGAGGGGGATGACGCCATGTGAAAGAATTGGATCAAAGTCGCGGCGGGTGTGGATCAAAGCTCCCGTGTGATAAAGGTCCAACATTCAGGTCTGCAGTACCTCCCCCCCCTCCCCCCCAACCATGATATGTATTAGCTTGGATCACCCACCATGTAAATCCAAGCGTTGTGTGTTTCTGATAACACACAGACATAGGGTGACTATATGGAAAGGAGGACAGGGCTCCTGTACCTTTAACAGTTGTATTGAAAAGGGAATTTCAGCCGGTGCTGCATGAATAGGGCGACCATATGGAAAGGAGGACAGGGCTCCTGCACCTTTAACAGTTGTATTGAAAAGGGAATTTCAGCCGGTGCTGCATGAATAGGGCAAACATATGGAAAGGAGGACAGGGCTCCTGTACCTTTAACAGTTGTATTGAAAAGGGAATTTCAGCCGGTGCTGCATGAATAGGGCGACCATATGGAAAGGAGGACAGGGCTCCTGCACCTTTAACAGTTGTATTGAAAAGGGAATTTCAGCCGGTGCTGCATGAATAGGGCGACCATATGGAAAGGAGGACAGGGCTCCTGTACCTTTAACAGTTGTATTGAAAAGGGAATTTCAGCAGGTGCTGCATGAATAGGGCGACCATATGGAAAGGAGGACAGGGCTGCTGTACCTTTAACAGTTGTATTGAAAAGGGAATTTCAGCCGGTGCTGCATGAATAGGGCAAACATATGGAAAGGAGGACAGGGCTCCTGTACCTTTAACAGTTGTATTGAAAAGGGAATTTCAGCCGGTGCTGCATGAATAGGGCAAACATATGGAAGGAGGACAGGGCTCCTGTACCTTTAACAGTTGTATTGAAAAGAGAATTTCAGCCGGTGCTGCATGAACAGGGCGACCATATGGAAAGGAGGACAGGGCTCCTGTACCTTTAACAGTTGTATTGAAAAGGGAATTTCAGCAGGTGTTGCATGAATAGGGCGACCATATGGAAAGGAGGACAGGGCTCCTGTACCTTTAACAGTTGTATTGAAAAGGGAATTTCAGCAGGTGCTGCGCAGATGCCACTGAAAAGCAGGCTGCAAAGCACACCAAAGGCGGAAGGAGAGATGTGGCCTGTAAATGGCTTTGCTGATATTAAGATGTCTACATCTGCAAAATTGGGAGTAGTTGTGTTCTGTATGTGGCGGATGTGGGGTGGACAAGCTCGGTAGAACTTCTACTCGTGTGGTCCTATGGGGCTTAATTAGACTAAACTTCCAAAAATCAACACCACAACCCCAGAGCCTGAACAAAGTATGCCTTTAGTAAGCATCAAATTACAGAACTCAGCCACAATTAGTCCTTCAGTGTCCAATAGGGTGACCAGATAAAATCCAGGTCAGAGCTCATGTAACTTTAACAGTTGTAGAGAAAAGGAAATTTCAGCCAGTGTCATTTGTATGCAATTAGTTCCTGGTAATATTCCCTCTTCATCACAACAGTTAAAGTTGCAGGGGCCCTGCCTTCTTTTGTATATGGTCACTCTAGTATAGTGCCTGCACCTTTAACTGTTGTGATGAAGAGGGAATTTCACCAGGAACTAATTGCACACAAATGACACTGGCTGAAATTCCCTTTTCTCTACAACTGTTAAAGTTACATGAGCCCTGACTTGGATTTTATCTGGTCACCCTAGTGTCCAAACACAAAAATATGGATCACTTGCTTGTAGCCCAAGTGTCTTTTGTATCTCTAGACGCTGAGTATTTCCAGAAGTCCCTTTTGTAGGTTTTCTTAACTTCAATTCACAGGGCAATCCCCAATCTGTAACTCAGCATTGCTGTTCAACATATTAGCCTTGCAATTGTACAATCATTATGACGAATATCAAGGATGCAAAAATGATTCCCCATCCCCTTGAAATTCTACTGTGCACGATTAAAAGTTCAATTGACCTTATGCAAGGTGATAAGAGCCCATAATTATACAACGATCTCCTGGCATTCAGCTTTCAGCAGAACAGACTGACTCTCTTTTTTAGTTGTTTCTTCTCTTAGCCATCCCTAGGAGTGAGGACTCCGCCCAAGGGACTAAACCATCTGCTCCATAGGGGTCACATGGGCATCTCATTCAGATAAACTATGGATTTCACTTCCACAAGATCTGGGCCACAGGTCAGTGGCAGAGCGCATGCCTTGCGTGCAGAGGGACCAGGTTTGATACCCCGGCATAGGCTGACCATATGAAAAGGAGGACAGGTCTCATGTAACTTTAACAGTTGTAGAGAAAAGGGAATTTCAGCCAGTGTCATTTGTATGCAATTAGTTCCTGGTGAAATTCCCTCTTCATCACAACAGTTAAAGTTGCAGGGGCCCTGCCTTCTTTTGTATATGGTCACTCTAGTATAGTGCCTGCAACTTTAACTGCTGTGATGAAAAGGGAATTTCACCAGGAACTAATTGCATACAAATGACACTGGCTGAAATTCCCTTTGCTCTACAACTGTTAAAGTTACATGAGCCCTGTCCTCCTTTTCATATGGTCAGCCTACCCCAGCATCTCCTGTTAGAGCTGGAAACATTCCTGCTAGAAACCCTGGAGAGCCCTTTCTGCCAGCCAGTGTTGATGGTACTGGGCTAGACGGACCAAGGGTCCGAGCTTTATCACACGGGCGGTTTGATCAACACCCGCTGCGACTTTGATCCAATTCTTTCACATGACGTCATCCCCCTCACGCTGCTCTCGCACTCTGAATACGCCGTTTCCTGTTTCACTTTCGAAGTATCCCTGAACGGGGATTGTCCATTTTCTCCCCTCCTCCGCAGGCTTAAGCCTTTATCACACCTACCCGTTTTGCTTGTGTGAGTTCCCCCTCCGTTTCCTAGGCGAGTGTAACCTTTTGATCACACCTGGTCGGTTTTGCTCCAATACCTCAGGGAAGCCTACGGAGGAGAGGAGAAAACGGACCATCCCCGTTCAAGGATACTTCGAAAGTGAAACGGGAAATGGAGTATTCGGAGCGCGAGAGCAGCGCGAGGGGGTTGACGCCATGTGAAAGAATTGGATCAAAGTCGCGGTGGGTGTGGATCAAACCACCCGTGTGATAAAGGCCTTAGCTGAGGTACCGGAGCAAAACCGACCACGTGTGATCAAAGGGCTACGCTCACATAGGAAACGGAGCGGGAATCCGCCTAAGCAAAACGGGTAGGTGTGATAAAGGCTAATACAAGGCAGCTTCCTACATTGGTAAGATGCCAACTTGTATGGCTTTAAAAGAAGATTGGACAAGATAAAGCTTTCAGCGGCTGCTAGTCATGCAAGCTATATGTTACCTCCAAGATCATAGGCAATATGCCTACGTACACCAGAGACTAACTATAAGGTGTTATAATGAAGAACCATGAAATAAAATCTCCAAGCAGCCATGGATTCTGCCTAAAAAAATTCCTCTAAGTAAAGGAGGGAAAATAGGTTAAGGGCACAATCCTATGCATCTCTAGACAGAAAAAAGTCCTACAATTCCCAGCATCTTGGGAGTTGCAGGACTCTTTTCTGTCTAAACATGCCTAGGATTGCACCCTAAATGCACTGCTACCCTCTGTCAACGACTAGACTTAAAATTGATGTAATTTCCTTTTCTCTTTTGTTTGTCTTTGTATTTGGAAAATGAATTTTAAAAGCAATGTAGGCTGGCATGGGTGGCATTAGACAGGCCGTACCCCATCCGTCCCATGTCTGAAAGTGTCTGTCGCACACAAATCGTGCGCCGTACTGGGTTCTGGTTTGGCTGTTGTTGTTTTTATTGTTGTGGACGCAGCTGCATCACTTGTTCTGGGATATCCTGTCCTGAGAGAAAGGACGACGTCTGTGCAAAGGAAGGAAGGCAGAGGAAACGGGGCTGTTTGTATTCCAAAATGAAAGCACCCCGTGAGATCCGGTTTGTTGGTAGGAGCGAGGGAAACGTCACCGCTTCCTTTCACCCTCTCTTCTCTTGCTGGGTTCCTATCCCACCAAGAAAGATGCAAATAAACATTCTGGGCCCCCCACCTCAAGCCTTGGCATGCCAACCGCCACTTTTCCTCTGCAAAGCAGCTCAATGACGGGGTGATTTGCAGGGCAGAAGGTAGCAAGAGAACACTTACCACTCTTTCGCAGCCACTTCACCCCCTCCCGATAATCCAGCTAGTGTGGCCAACTTTTTTAACGGCCCGGCTCCTGCTCCTTTCAAAACAGCTCAATACGCAGAAATGTCAAGTTAAACTTTATTGATGTTTCGCATACATTAGACACCACGGAGGCTTGTTAACAAGAAGCTGGCTAGCTCGAACTGATGCTGACGATGTAATGAGAACGTTGCGCCCTTGAGGCATATGATGTGGGCATGACCTGTAGCAGCTTCGTTTTGGTTTGAAGTCATGGCTCATATCGGTTTTGCCCTTGAAAAATCTGTGGTTACAGTGGATCTCCATGTGCTTTTAAACTGCATCCCTGTGATGTGGGGATTAACAGATGGACAGCAAAAATGGATAGTGAGAGCTTTTCTACACAAGACATTTATTCTGCACTCATGATTCCTTCTTTATGGTTGTTTATGGGTTTTTAGACGACATTGTGATCCTCCAGTTAAGAGTATGCTTGTGGGTTTTTTTAGAGCAGGGAAAATGGGTTTTCTTCTGAAAGCAGAAGAAAAGCTATTTTCTTCCTTGTGTATTTACGCTATTTCGCTATAGCACAGCCCCACCTAGAGGTTATGTAGCAGAAAAGCAGGAAAGGAAAAGCTTTTTGTGTAGAGTTTGGATCTCAATTCTGTGATGAAACCGAAAGTAAATCCAGTGATTAACAGCCTCATGTAGAAAAGCTCTGAGATCCCTTACAGTTGCAAAGAGATTTATAGTATGCTCGTGATCGGCCACTCATGGAAGTTTGCGGATCCATTGCATGTCATTGTCAACATTCAGGGCCCCTCCACTGGTATCCCCTGGAAGCTGCAGATCAACCCCCCCCCCCCAGTTAACATGGGAATATCTGAGAAGTCGCACTATCTCCCAGTTTGTAATCTCAGTGTTGTGCTACAATGCCACCACTAGATGGAGCTGCCTCTTTAGAATGAATTGAGCATGTGGTGCAAGCAGACAGAGGAAGTATTCAATTTCAAATCATATGGCCACCCGTGTAATGGCGCTGATCACATCCCGGCAAACGCAGAAAATCACGGCAAGGCAGCGCAATTTGTTTTTTTTTATGTAGAGAAGGTCTTATACTTTAAGCTTAGAAGAATAAACACCCACTACCTATTGTTCAATAGAGTCAAGATCTTTCTACTCCGGCTAAATTTGAATTTATATTGTACAACCATGAGTTTCATATGGGTGATTATTTAGATCTATGGAGTACTTAAATTAATGTATACATTTGAAATGGAAGTGTTACATCGTTCTTCCTCCTCCTTCTTCCAAAGGTGATACCAATGATCATTGTGTATGGCTATGTTTTATGATCTACTTTTTCTTCTGTCTTCTTTTGTGCTCCCCTTATTTATTGTTGTACACGCAAATAAAAAAAAATTAAAAGACAAGTTAAACTTTATTTAAGCTATAGCTAACTTACAAGTCAATGCAATCATTTTTTTAAAAGCAGGTGGTTACAACCCTGGGTGATAACATGCAAGAACATCAGAAGAGCCCTGCTGGATCAGACCAAGGGTCCATCTAGTCCAGCATTCTGGTCACACAGTGGCTGACCAGCTGCCTGTGGGATGCTCACAGGTAGGGTATGAATGCAACCGCACCCCGCACCCCCAGTTGTGGTCCTTAGCAGCATATGGAGGTAGCATACAGGCATCATGACCATAGCTGGATTAACCCCATGATCGCAGTGGTCCCACTAACAAGCCCAGATTCCTTGATTTCAGATTTTAAAAAAGAGCAAGTCTCTAGTCCCTTTGTAGAACCCGAGATATGAGACACAATGGTCAGGCACACTCTAATCGTTTTGTGAGAAATGAGCCAACTACCACCTGTCAGTGTGTTTAGCCCAGGGGAGGCTGGTGGATCCGATTTCGGTGTGGCAGAGATTCCAGTCTGGGTTTTAGTTGCAACCAGTCTGAAGGAGTCGTACCGCTCTAACAGGAAGTTTTTTCCTAATGTCCAGTCAGAATCTGGTTTCCTGTAACTTGAGCCCGTTATTCCGTGTCCTGCACTCTGGGATGATCGAGAAGAGATCCTGGCCCTCCTCTGGGTGACAACCTTTCAAGTCCTTGAAGAGTGCTATCGTGTCTCCCCTCAGTCTCCTCTTCTCCAGGCTAAACATGCCCAGTTCTTTCAATCTCTCCTCATAGGGCTTTGTTTCCAGACCCCTAATCATCCTCGTTGCCCTCCTCTGAACCCACACCAGCTTGTCCGCATCCTTCTTGAAGTGTGGTGCCTGAAACCGGTTGGAACCTGTCCGCCTATTCATGAAACGGGATTAAGGCTAGAGAAAAGTATTCAGGTTGCTTGGTGGGGTACCAACTGACCAGATGCCCAAGGGGGCACTGTGCAGCTATATGAGAAGTAGAAATTTGTCACAAACAGGTATATTAAAAAGAACACAGCCTGCCCCCACACCACAGCCAGCTCAGGTTTTGTGGGATATGCATTACAGGGTCTGCTTGTACATCCCCATGTTTTTAGCTTTTTAAAGTTATTATAGTGGTTTTAAATGTATGTGTATATTGTATGTTTTTGCAGTTTTAATTTTTATATATTGTTTTTAAGTGTTTTAATCTTATATAAACCACCCCGAGAGCTTCAGCTATGGGGTGGTATACAAATGAAATAAATAAATAAATGGAAGATTTCCTCTAGGGCTCTGCACGGACCCCCTGAACCGATCCGGATCCGGATCTGTCAGGTTAGAGCGCCGCATTTGCCGGTCGCGGCGGGTGATGTCATCACCCGGGGCAAGCGGGAAAGCAGCTGGCCCACAGCGAGGAAGGAGGACAACGTGCAGGACAACGGGGGATGACATGGAGGAGGCAGCAGGTAAGCAGGGAGAGTGGGGGAAGGGAGGGGGAAAGTGGGAGGGAGTGCTGTGACCGGATCCAAATCAGATCCGGATTGCAGATCCGATCCGGCCCGATCTGGGCCCTATCTGATCTGGCTCCGATCTGGATCCGGGAGGCCCAGATCAGCCCAATCTGCTCGGGATCAGGATCCGGATCCATGCACAGCCCTAGTCTCCTCCTTTCTATTCATTTTTTGCCGGATTCAGGGGCTGGCACTGACGTTTTCGTTTACTGGAGGAGGCCAAGGATGACAGTGATCATCCGATAATCACTGGGGGGCCGACTGACACCCCCTGAAGGAAACAGGGCTCCCAGGGTGGCATCAACAAAAGCAACACCAGGTGATCCTTGCAATATACAAGCCCTCCCGCTGGAGCCTGCTAATTCTTCCTTCGACTGTTGTGGTTTCCTTCTAGTTTTTTTTCTGGGGTGGGCAGTTCTGCAAACTTTGGGGTTCCCGCAGGCCTGCTGATGCCTCCGTCCTGTGCATGAATGGTGCCATTTCAGTTACTGCCTCATCTACAGTGAATCCAGGCACCGTCGTCTTCCGTCCTGTGTTTGCTCACTGCTTCTTCTTTCCCTTTTCTTCTTTGCACAAAAAAATACCTTAAGAAACAGAAGACAGAAGAGTTACACCATGTTTGTGAGGTTGTTATTATTATTATTATTATTATTATTATTATTATTATTGGTAGTGCTTGGAACTGTCCGTCTGGAGCACCCTCGGAAAATCAGTTCACAGCTAGTACGTAGCTCTAAATGAAATGTTCAGCATTGGCCACGAGAGGTCGGCTTCGCGTACGCCGTTCCTATCTAGCACTTGTCAATAAATTACTGAAAGTTTTTAAAAACTTCCTGTACGTGGCTAGAAATTGGCCTGGCGCACCGGCCTGAGCAGCTTTTAATCTTGCATGTTGTTATCCCATCAAGCTGGTTTAAGGGATATAATTGGGGCTGCTGCACTGTAGTTTTGTTTTAAAGTGGGTATTCATTGAAGGTTGTTATTAAACTGGAGATAGGAAGGCCTGTGGCGTGTCAGGTAACATTTACATGTCTTGACAGCAGGCGAGCAGGCTGAAAAACAGTTTAGCAGCTGATTCAGTTACTGTCTGAACTGGATTAGGAACGGCTCCGTCTTCTAGAAGATGATCAGCGCCAGAGCTGAGCATGAAGTGTCTGAAAAGATGGGTCTGCTCAAACTAAAACCAGTCATGGCAATGTGAAACTTCCTTATTCAAAGCAGTTTACCACTGGTTACCAGATGCTGGGGACAAACAGGTTGCATCTGTCATTTTTTGCGTATTCTTGGGAGCATCCACCTGGGACTGCACTAGAACAGAAGGACTGATCTAGTCTGATCTAGAATGGGAATTGTTATGTCCCTAGGGCATTTCCACAACGGATTGCATGATCCTATGCTTGTTTCCTCAGAAGTAAGCCATTTCTTCTGAATAAACACACATAGGACAAGGCTGTAAAAATGCTTTAAATGTTTCAAACTTACCACATGTTTACTCAGAAGTAAGTGGGATTTACTTTCTAGCGCGAATGCATTGGATTACAGGGCTGTTCTACATAAGGCTGTTAATCCATTCCAGCTTCTTTCAGTTTTGTTGTAGAATTGAGATCCAAGCCCTACACAAGAATCATTTCCTTTCCTGCTTTTCTGCTACATAACCTCTAGGTGGCACTGTAGTAGGGTGGAATAGCACAAATACCCAAGTGGAAACCACATTTTCTTTGGCTTTCAGAAATAATACCCCCTTTCCCCGGCTCTAAAAACAACCTCGCAGAAAGTGCTGTTTAAAAACAGAAGCGAACTGGAGGGTCACGTTATGATCTAAAGAACCCATAAACAATCGAGGGTAGGGCATGCCAAGTGTACAATAAATACCTTGTGTAGAAAAGCTCACAGTCATAGCCTGTGCATGTTGAATCAGAAGTCACTGTAGTCTTACCTGTTCAGTGGGGCTTGCTTATTTGTTTGCTTGTATATTTATTTAATGAAAATATTTATATCCTATCTTTTGACCCCTCACAGGACCCCCAAGTGAATGGGCTGAAGATTGCAGCCTTTGGCCTCTGCGGTTCTGAGAGATTGGGGTACCCTGTAAGGCTGCAGTTCTTGGCACACAGACTTGCATGGCTAGGATCAGGAGGGATGTGTTGCTGCCGCTACATGCTGGCTGTGTACTGGTTTGTGTGCTGATAAAAATCCCTATTTCCCCAAGATATTATTTTAAAGAACTGCTCTAGTCAATAGGGTTTTTTTACAGCTGTATCTTGGAGGTAAAGTGTTGATAGATGCCCATTAGCCCAAAATGTTCCATGCTTTTCTTTACTGATTATTGTAAAATGAAAAGAAACACTAGAGTGTTTGGAGAGGTCAGCCATTCTGCTGGCTTGTTATTTCTCCACCCACCCTCTTGCTTTCTGGGGTAGCTTTTAATTGATTCTAAAATGCTAGAAGTATCTTTCTTGGACATGTTTTCCTGACACATCTTGTTGCTAGGGAATGATGTAATTGAAATGTCCACCAAACTTCCTGCCTTTCCTGATTTTCATTTCATTTCATTAGATAGATAGATAGATAGATAGATAGATAGATAGATAGATAGGGTGACCAGATAAAATCCAGGTCAGGGCTCATGTAACTTTCACAGTTGTAGAGAAAAGGGAATTTCAGCCAGTGTCATTTGTATGCAATTAGTCCCTGGTGAAATTCCCTCTTCATCACAACTGTTAAAGTTGCAGGCACTATACTAGAGTGACCATATACAAAAGAAGGCAGGGCCCCTGCAGCTTTAACTGTTGTGATGAAGAAGGAATATCACCAGGAACTAATTGCATACAAATGACACTGGCTGAAATTCCCTTTTCTCTACAACTGTTAAAGTTACAGGAGCCCTGACCTGGATTTTATCTGGTCAGCCTAATCTTAGATCTATCTATCTATCTATCTATCTATCTATCTATCTATCTATCTATCTATCTATCATCTATCTATCTAAAACTAGGAGGCTGATGGGATGCCAAGTGTACTGCTGGCCTCCAGCGCTAACTTTATTTTGAAGAAAGCCTTTGGTAGGCTGACCAGATAAAATCCAGGTCAGGGCTCCTGTAACTTTAACAGTTGTAGAGAAAAGGGAATTTCAGCCAGTGTCATTTGTATGCAATTAGTCCCTGGTGAAATTCCTTCTTCATCACAACAGTTAAAGTTGCAGGCACTATACTAGAGTGACCATACACAAAATAAGGCAGGCCCCCTGCACCTTTAACAGTTGTGATGAAGAGGGAATATTACCAGGAACTAATTGCATACAAATGACACTGGCTGAAATTCCCTTTTCTCTACAATTGTTAAAGATACATGAGCCCTGTCCTCTTTTTCATATGGTCAGCTTAAATATTTTTGATGTTTATGGTCCTTGAATCTGGCTCTAGCACTTCAGGGCAAAGCAACTTTTAAACAATAAGAGATGGATGAGGCAGTAGTAGTCATTTTTCTTGGACTCGGTGTCCCGCCCTTTCCGCTTTCCAGCCGATGGTGACCAATCAGGGGTTGCCATCGGCTGGTTCACACCTCTGCCGCAGCTCCAGGTGTCATTTGTAGGCATGCAGCACCTGGTGAAATGCCCTTTTCATCGCAACAGTTAAAGCTGCAGGAGCTATCCTAAAGTGACCAGATATAAGAGAGGGCCGGCCTCCTGCAGCTTTCACTGTTGTGAAGAAGAGGGAATTTCGCCAGGTGCTGCATGCATACAAATGGCACCTGCTGAAATTCCCTTTTCAATACAACTGTCAAAGATACAGGAGCCCTGTCCTCCTTTTCATAGGGTCACTAGAGGAGGCTGACCAGATAAAATCCAGGTCAGGGCTCATGTAACTTTAACCGTTGTAGAGAAAAGGGAATTTCAGCCAGTGTCATTTGTATGCAATTAGTCCCTGGTGATATTCCCTCTTCATCACAACTGTTAAAGATGCATGCACTATACTAGAGTGACCATATACAAAAGAAGGCAGGGCCCCTGCAACTTTAACCGTTGTGATGAAGAGGGAATTTCACCAGGAAGTAATTTGAATACTGCAAGGGTGGGTGGAGAGAAAGGTGTCACTGGGCACGTTGTTGCCCACGGGCGCCACGTTGGCAGACTCCAGGCTTAGACTTAGTAACTGTTACTTTAAAGTGGGGAGAGGGTGGTGCTGAATGGAGAGGGCTCCCCACTACTCCTTACACCGCATGGTAGAAGAGGTCAGTAACCCATCAGTGACTGAGCCATTTAACTAACACTGACCCTGTTCAGATGACACACTAAGTCATGGTGGCTAAGCTTTTTGAGCTAAACATTATGGCTTAGCGTGTCATGTGAACCTTTCCTAACCATGGTGGCTACATAACCATGGTTTAAACCTGCTCCCTAACCGTTTGCTGCAAAAGGGTTAGTGGCCTAACCATGGCTTAGAGTGTTGTCTGAACAGGCCCAGTGTGAACCATGACTTAGTATGTCGTGTAAACCATTCCTAACCATGGTGGCTACATAACCATGGTTTAAACCTGCTCCCTAACCGTTTGCTGCAAAAGGGTTAGCTGCGTAACCAATGGCTTAGTGTGTTGTCTGAACAAGCCCACTGTGAAATGGATGTGGGCAGTGCCAGCTCCAGGTTCTTGAAGGCCCCTGGGCAAGACACCCTCAATGGGACTCCACCCTCAGCCAGTCCACCTTCTCACCACCATGCATTGTCTGCAGCTTCTATTGCTCCTCCTCCACTTCCTCGCCGTTGTTTGTTTGAGAGGCAGATAGGCAGTGATCAAGGAGGCCGTGGAGTCTGCTCTTCCTCCTCGCCACTACCACCATGGCCTGGGCTGAAGTGAGAGGCAGGCGAACAAGAAGGAAGCAACGGTGGAGAGGCGGAGCAGGTCCATGGGGCTGTTGTCAGCGGGCCCCTCCTGGGGAATAGTAGGGTGACCAGATTTTGAGAACCAAAATCCCGGTCCCCCCTGCCACCCCCCCCAACCAAAACACCCCCCCACCACACTCCCGCGCCGCTCCACCCCGCCCGCCCGCCCCCCGCCCGCCCTGCGCCGCGCCGCCAGCCCGCCTTGCCCCACCCCCCGCGCCGCCCCCCTGCCCCCTCCCTGCGCTGCTCCACCCCACCCGCCGTCCCCCCCGCCCGCCCCGCCCCGCCAGCCCGCCTCGCCCCGCCCGTGCTGCCCACCCACCCCACGCCACTCGCCCCCCCGCCCCGCCCCGCGCTGCGCCGCCAGCCCACCTCGCCCCGCCCGCGCCGCCTGCCCGCCCCGCGCCGCTCACCCCGCGCCGCTCGCGCCGCCCGCCTGCCTTGTGCTCCTTACCTGCTGGGGCATCCGCTTCCCTCCGGTGCTCGGAATCTACTGAGAAACAGGCTTCCTGGCCTGTCTCTCAGTAGCACGCCGGGTGATGACGTCATCACCCGGCGCGCTACTGTGGGACAGGCCGCGAAGCCTGTTTCTCAGTAGATTCAGAGCACCGGAGGGAAGCGGACGCCCCAGCAGGTAAGTGCCTCACGCCGCCTGCCTCGCACCGCCTGCCCACCTCCCGCCATCGCCGCGTGACCCCCCCCCCCGCTGTCCCGGTTTGCCCCCGCCGCCCCCCGGTTGGCCCGGATCGCCCCAGGTTTCCCGGTTAGGACCGGGAAACCCCGGGCCATCTGCTCACCCTAGGAATAGGCCCTCGGCAAGTGCCCGACCATGCCTGCCCATGACGCCGACCCTCCGCCTTGGGACTCAGAAGCATGGGACTGCTTGCGGGTGAAGAAGGAAAATCTCTGTTGCCTTGGCCAGATTGCCGAGAAGAAAGCCTCTCTTTGTCTCTCGTAAAGCCCTCCTTTCCAGCTCCCACAAAGCAGCCAGTGTGCGGAAGCTGCAGCCATGGCAAAGCGGACACCCTGGGCTGGTCAGGCCTCTGCTCCAGGGGGAAAGCGACCCTGCTTCCCCCCCCCCCCGGCCATGTTTTATTTTAAATTCAAACAGGAAGGAAACCCAGGAAGCTGGTTAAGAGACTCTGCGCGTGAAAACTCAATGGTCTCCCTTAAAAGGCGTGCTTTATCTGGCACCTCAGCCGAGCGATAACAGGAGAAGTGATTCTGGCTCGGAGAGTTGGAGACCAAATGTAGTTCAGATAACGCAGAAAGAAAGAAAGAAGGAAAGAAAGAAAGAAAGAAAGAAAGAAAGAAAAGGCTCAGGACAGGAATACCTTATACATAGGGTGACCAGATAAAATCCAGATCAGGGCTCATGTAACTTTAACAGTTGTAGAGAAAAGGGAATTTCAGCCAGTGTCATTTGTATGCAATTAGTTCCTGGTGATATTCCCTCTTCATCACAACTGTTAAAGTTGCAGGGGCCCTGCCTTCTTTTGTATATGGTCACTCTAGTATATTATTATTATTATTATTATTATTATTATTATTATTATTATTATTAATTTATTTATTTCACTTATATACCGCCCCATAGCCGAAGCTCTCTGGGTGGTTTACAATAGTGCCTGCACCTTTAACTGTTGTGATGAAGAGGGAATTTCACCAGGAACTAATTGCATACAAATGACACTGGCTGAAATTCCCTTTTCTCTACAACTGTTAAAGTTACAGGAGCCCTAACCTGGATTTTATCTGGTCAGCCTACTTATACACCTGAACCCCATTTCCCCATTTTCTTTTCTTTAAAATACATATTTTATCATGATATATAAGGAAATGTGGCACATATAATAAACAAGAGATAACATTCATGCAAAACAAAGACAAAACCCCCAAGCGTTAATATTATCTAACATTCCCACCAAATATTCAGAACACCTAGCTAGTGAAAGACAAAAGAAAAAAAAAACCCAATTCGAGCAATGAGAGAGCCTATCTACAGTACTGCTTTTAAATGGCTTATAACAGTTTTAAACCAGTTAATAACTGATTTAAAACTGTTATAAACCGTTTTAAAGCAGTACTGTAGATAGGCTCACAAGGTGACAATTTTTACATCTATTATAACAAGGGAAAAGGTTTATTTATTTTTTCCAGTGTCCAAGTTGTATCTAGCCTCATAATGCCAACAAAATGGTGCCAGATGTCAGAAAGAACAGGTAATCCTTTGTCTCCCATCTCTTAAAAGGACATATGCTGTGAACTTAGGCATCTCTGCCACTTTCAAGACCTTACAGAACCATTCTTTCAAGACTCTTAGCTTAACCTTCCTCATGGAGTTGTTGTGAGGATAAAATGGAGAGGAGGAGCTGCCTTGGGCTCCTTAGAGGGAAGGTGGGATATAAATCAAATAAATAAATAAATAAATAAATACATACATACATACATACATACATAAATATACATGGGAGTTGCATGGCTGTGAGAACAAGGAGACAGGGCAACAGGGTGAAAGAGTTCAAACCCCTCCCCCTGCACAACTGCCCAGATCTGGATTCGGACTCCCATGACTTCTATGATGCCATGGTTAATGTCATCACATTAATGTCATAATGGTTAACGTCATCGTCATGGTTAACATCATCATGTTAACATCATCATCATGGTTAATGTCATCATCACGATTAATACTGTCATCATGGTTAATGACAACATGTTAATGTCATTATCATGGTTAATGTCGTCGTCATGGTTAACATCATCATGTTAACATCATCATCATGGTTAATGTCATCATCACGATTAATACTGTCATCATGGTTAATGTCATCATCTTAATGTGGTCTGTTGCAAGCAAGACTGCAGGACAGGACAGGCCCCTTAGCTGTCAGGTCAGGGAATGTGGCCCATAGTTCTGTTGAGCTTCACTTCACCTAGCAGATCAATTTTTTAGAAGAGGCACACATCCCAGCCCTCTTACCATGCCCAAGCACAACAAAGAAACACGCTTTCCTTTTCCCAGGCTGCAGCGCCTGGAATAGTTTCAATTGTGTTGACTAAAATAAGCACTTTGTGTGAATTTTCCAAAGGAAACCACTTAAGGGGAGGAAAAAGAGAAAGAAGAGAATAAATCCAGATAAATCAAAAGGAAACGCTTGTGTGCTCTTGGTTATGCCACTGGGAAAGTTTGTGTGCCACTTCCTGAGTGTGACGGAAGGTGTGTTGACTTATTGGAGGCGCCAAAACTTGGCAGCCATTGCCTCAACAGGTTGGGAATCCACTTAGGCGACACTTCCATCTTGCAGTTATAATCCATTGCGGGGTGGAACACAGAGGCAATGGACCCCCGGTGATTGCGGCTGGAGTAAAGTTGCTGGTGGACAATTCTTCAGTTGCATAATTACAAGCTGGGGTTGGTTCCGGGTAGTGATGAGTGCATTTCTCTCCGTTTCGCTTTCTCCCGCGTTTCAATTTTTAAAACTCAAGTTCTTTCTCTCCAGAATATGAAGCACTTTGTGAATTTTGGTAAGTATCAAAACCAAAACGAAATGAAGCCCTCTCCCATCTGCACCAGCCATATTCAATGGGCACAGCTATTCTCAGCATGGAGGGGACCATGATGTACACCTGCCTGCCATATACCTGTTCATCAAGGTGAAGAGCCTGCTGGAAAAAAAAGAGAGAGGATGGCAACCCTAATTCAGCATCAACATGGCTGAATACCATGGGATTCAAAACAGTATTTAAGAGAAGGACATCGTAAAACTGAACATTTTTAAGGCCTTCTTAAAAGTCTGCAAGGATGGTGCCTTTAAGGTCCCGATTGGAGCGGAGGAGGGGCTTCCGAAAAGCGCATCATTCCCCCCTGCCACAGGGTGTCTTCTTTTTTTTGTTGTTTCCCAAATATGGCCACCCTATTCAAAACCAGACTTTTAACAGCTAAGCAGGGCCAGCCCTCCCATGAAGTAGGGTGAGATGCCTGCATCAGGCGGCAGAGCAAGAGGAATGACAAATTGAGCTGCTCCCAGGAGGGCCTGCTACTGCCCCTCTGGATAGCCCTGCCAGCTGCTCTTCTGCTGGGATACTTGCTGCAACGAACGAGCAGCCGACAGAGCTCTCTAGAACAGCCACCCATCCTCCATTTGCCTCACTGCACAGAAAGCCACGTGGCTGGAAGATGTGGCTGCCAGGGGTCACTTTTTCGGGCCCCACAGCTCTCTGCGTGACAAAGCAAACAGAGGGCGGGTGGTTGTAGCAAAGATAAGCATGGTGTGGTGGCACATGTTTACTCCTTCAGGTGGCGCGAGAGCTTGCGCCGGGGCTGGTGATAGCCACTCAAAGCTCTGAGCCCGAATGGATGCGTCTATCGGCATCCGTTTCTCCCAGAATCAGAGTTTTTAAGCGTCAGGCTCTTTTTATCCCGTATATGGAGAACTTTGCAGATGTTGGTCAATTCTCCTCAAAGCCAAACTGAAATGAAATAGGTTTGCTTCATTGTTTCTGACTCATTCTAGGACTGTTCTTAAATTATGCCACCGTGAGCGTCTTGTTATGAGCTGGAAAGGCGGGATGTAAGTGCTTTAATAAACAAATGCACAAATAAACCTCCATTGCAGGTTGGAGCGTGTGTGTGGAAAGGAACACAATCTGCATTTTCAGAAAAGCCGCGCTGTGTTGTGAAACCACAGAATTTCAGTGGCGCCTTATCTGGCCAGCTCAGATAAGAGTGGCTTATCTGACTTATTCCTATGAATATGACCCTTGTCTTCAGCCTGACTTTGTAGATTCCGTTTTCACATGTCACCGTGCGCTCAGAAATCCCCCGGACAGCTGTCTCAAAATGTTAAGCATGAGGTGCGATTAATGACATTTCACACTCTCTAAAGCTCTGTGACCTAGGACCAGACCTTCTTATTTAGATAACTAAGCCAGCTTCCTCCTCTCTTGGCCTCAAAAACAAGGGGAAGGTGGCAATGGATTTCTACCTGCTTTTATCCTCACAACACCCTTGTGAGGTAGGTTGGGCCACGAAAGAGAGACATAGCCCTAAGGGAAACGCAACAAGCGTTTTGCTGAGCTAGGGATCTGAATGCAAGATACACTCTCTCTCTCTCACACACACACACACGAGATTAAATCACCATTTATTATAAAGTCACAGCTCTGTTCCCACCTTAAAAAAATCTAAAAAGTAGTCTTCTGGGGTGCAACAGACATACCTTTTTGTTACCTTGCTTGGATGCCAGTGATGAGAAAAACAAACCCTTCATCTGCTACATGTTTGGGTTCCACGCTGCTGCTGTTAAAAGCGCGGGAGCAGAGCCAGAAAAAGAAAAATGTAACCTTGAGAGAGCCACCGTGGTGTAGTGGTTAGAGTCTTGGACTGGGGCCAGATCTACACCGAGCCGGATATAACGCTATGAAAGTGGTTTGAAAACAGTATGTGGCATGTGTCCTGGACCCCAACAGTTGACAGTGCACTTCAATACCGCTATAAAGTAGTAGTGTAGATCCTGCTTGGGACTCTTGCAATCCGGGTTGTAGTCCCCAGTCAGCCATGAAACTCATTAGGCGGCTTTGGGCCAGTCACTGATTCTCAGCCTAACCTACCTCACAGGGTTGTTATGAGGATGAAATGGAGAGGAGGAGGAGGAAGATTGTGTGTACACTGCCTTGGGCTCTTTGGAGAGGGGGGAAAGGCAGGATCTGTCTGTCTGTCTGTCTGATTGCATCTCCAAGAGCATCTCCTCCTCCCAAGAGCTGCTTGCTGTCGTTCTTTCCTGGTGGATCATCACCCCGCCTCGTCTTGGATTGTCAGCTCTAACTTTGGAGGAATGAGCTACTGACTTGCTGCTGTGGCCAAGGTCATTGACACCCCAATGTCGTGATGGAGGTTCACGGGGGTGGCAGGGTGGGGGTGGTCCGAACTTTGGCAAATTTTGCAATTTGGAGACAGGCTAGGCTGTATTTCCCCTTCTTTTTCTCTTCAAGCGTTGACCCAGATCTCTGAACATCAGGACAAACTTCCCCTTTGTGCCTTGAGAAAGCCTGCTTAGTAAGCTAAGCACAAGACATCTTGCAGCCGGAGGCACGTGCCAGGTTAGTCGAGGACACAGAGTCCTGCCTCTGCTTCGGAGCTACCTTCTTTTGTGGCTTTGTACTCGACTGTGGCTTTTACGGGATGTTGTTGCAGCATCCTTTTCCTCTCCGGGGTGAAGAGGACTTTGTGCTATGCGTTTTGGGGGCATGGGGGGAGGCACAGCCAGTTCACCGCCACCTTGCTGCCCCTGCGCTCACTCGTAGCATCGCTGGAATTATTGCTCTCAGAGGCAACGCACACTTTCGTGGGCATACATAGCGCTAAGTTGGGCCCTCGAACACTGGCTGTTGGGGGGCGAAACGCCTCTTGTAAGGCTGGCTTACTCGCAGTAAGAGTTAAGCTAAAATATGCTGGTCTTTTTGGTTGTTTGACTGTGCCCTTTGGCTTTTGGCCTGGCCCACAACCGGAATGCGGCCCCCGAGGGCTGAAAGAGGTTCCGCACCTCTGCATGAAATGCATTGATGAGCCGCTGCTGCAGATACTGAGCAGAAGAAATACCTCTGTCTAGTCTGCATTGAGTTTTGTTAGCAGTTGGTGGTTTGTTAGCGTATGCTTCAGTCTTGCCCAGCCTGACGCCTTCTAGTCGTTCTGAACTACAGCTCTGTCATCCCTGACCATGGGCAATGCTGGCTGGGGATGATGGGAGTTTTAGTCCAAAACAACTGGAGGGTGCCTCCTTGGTGGAGTCTGGAGTACTTCACACTGGGAAAAAAATAAATAAAAATCCTGCACGCACTCAGTCAGATCCTTGTACTGCCCACCACGTTTTCTGAAAAACCTTTTGCACAAGCTGAAATTAAGCATAAGTGTATGTAACTAAAACAAGTGTTTGTTTTCCTCCTATTTTAATTTCTATCCCCTTTTGCTGCTTTCTGTGTGTTGAATTTTAGATTGCAAGCCTCTTGGAGCGAAACCTACCCTCTTATCCCATTGAAAACAAAACCAAACGGCTAATTCCTGTGACCTGTATAAGATTTTGCAAATTGGGCTAATATAGGCTGACCAGATAAAATCCAGGCCAGAGCTCATGTAACTTTAACAGTTGTAGAGAAAAGGGAATTTCAGCCAGTGTCATTTGTATGCAATTAGTTCCTGGTGAAATTCCCTCTTCATCACAACAGTTAAAGGTGCAGGCACTATACTAGAGCGACCATATACAAAAGAAGGCAGAGCCCCTGCAACTTTAACTGTTGTGATGGAGAGGGAATTTCACCAGGTGTTGCATGCATACAAATGACACTGGCTGAAATTCCCTTTTTTCTACAACTGTTAAAGTTACATGAGCCCTGACCTGGATTTTATCTGGTCACCCTAGGCTAATAAGCATATATTTTCTCTTACTTTGGATGTGTTATTATGGCTTTATTTTTGGTTTTGTTTGCTGTTTTGCACAATTCTTCCCATTTTATGGCATTTGCTGTCACAAGATTTTGGGGAAGGGTGCTATCTTAAGCTGGGATTCCCTGCAGAACGACTTGGAAGCAGGCCCCATTAAACTCAGTGAAATTTACTTCGGAGAAGACATTGGATTGCCGGATCCAGCAAAGCAAGGCTGGGTAGGATAAACAAAGGAATTTCAAAGAGAGATACTAATGGGAAATTGCTGAAGTGCATTCATAAAGAAACTCCTGTGGGTTGAATAAGGACAAAGGTGTGAGAGTTTTTAAATCGCACTGCATGTGTTAATCTCCTCAGCATTGTAATGATGCCTTGTGTTATCACCCAACAACATTTTGTGAATGGCAGCTGTTAAGATAATCCTCATCTTCTGTACTTTCTGCATTTCAATTCTCTCTGACGCAGGTTACATCCCAAGCCCCCAGCGTGTGTATATGAAACTGCTCATTTGAGGTTAACACTTCATGCCTTTGACGAAGCCAACAGTGTCCGCAAAAGCTTATGCCCAAATAAATGAGTAAGTCTTTAAGGTGCCAACTAGACTCTTTCTGGGTTTTTGCTGCAACACACGAACATGGCTACCCCTCGGGAAATTATCTGAACTTTCTTTGGGCTCATTCCTAAATCCTTGGGTTGATTATGCAGCATTCTGTCTTTAAGCGCTACAGCCGCTGCTGTAAAGCACACACTAACGAGGCAATTCCTCTGGAAATTGTAACTCTGTCTCAAAACATTTCCCTGGACAGGCAGTTGCAGGGCATTTTTCTAACTTTCCGGAAGTCTGTGCAAATTTAGTAATAGAAAAATGTGCAAAAACAAAAAAACAAAAAAAACAAAGACTAAAATATGCATTTCCCCCCAGGTGACCATATGGAAAGGAGGACGTGGAAAGGAGGAGAGGGCTCCTGTAACTTTAGCAGTTGTGTAGAAAAGGGAATTTCAGCAGGTGTCATTTGTATGCATGCAACACCCGGTGAAATTCCCTCTTCATCACAACAGTTAAAGTTGCAGGGGCCCTGCTTTCTTTTGTATATGGTCACTCTAGTATAGTGCCTGCACCTTTAACTGTTGTGATGAAGAGGGAATATATCACCAGGGACTAATTGCATACAAATGACACTGGCTGAAATTCCCTTTGCTCTACAACTGTTAAAGTTAAATGAGCCCTGTCCTCCTTTTCATATGGTCAGCCTAGCTATACTCCTGCAGCTTTAATTGTTGTTATGAAGAGGACATTTCACCAGGTGCTGCATGTTTATAAATGACA
The DNA here is from genome assembly GCA_029215795.1 of Anniella stebbinsi. NCBI lineage: Eukaryota > Metazoa > Chordata > Lepidosauria > Squamata > Anniellidae > Anniella > Anniella stebbinsi. The sequence goes on along the minus strand of JARDYH010000004.1, from coordinate 225,944,481 downwards.
CTAGCTGAACTTCCCTTTTCTGTACAACTGTTAAAGATACAGGAGTCCTGTCCTTGTTTTCATATGCTCACCCTACTATAGGCTAAAGTGTGAAAATGTGCATGGGGAGACTTGGGCATTCTCACAAGTGTGAATTTGCACAAATTTGGAAACAAACAAAAAAGTTCTGATTCTGTCGATGAGCAAACGACAGTACGAAAGACAATCCACAAAACACAGGTGGAAAGGATTTCATGCAATCTGTACTTCCCTATAATATGAGTTTCCTCTAGAGCAGGGCTGGGCAACTTGCACCCCTCCTGACGTTTCGGGTAACAAATCCCATGAACCCCAGCCAGCATTACCAATGGTCAGGGGTTATGGGAGTTATGTGCCAAAACATCTGGAGGGCCACAAGTTGCCCACCCCTGCTCAAACTTCTCCGCCTGGTTTATTATTTCATCTCTTTCTCGCTCATGGCGGTTTTTCTAGACGGACATGATGGGCTTTGCCAAGTCATGCTGTCTTTTACAGATTCAGGAATTTCCTTACAATTGAGCATGTTTTAAGTATGACTGCTTTCTGGATGTTGGTGTGGATGTATTCTGGTAGGCCCAGTTTCGGAAGGTTTTCTGTATAGTTTTTTGATGTGATGCCAGTGACTGAGGTGACTAACGGAATAATTGTGACCTTTTCCTAATGCCATAGTTGTTGTTGTTGTTGTTGTTGTTGTTGTTGTTGTTGTTGTTCTTCTTCTTCTTCTTCTTCTTCTTCTTCTTCTTCTTCTTCTTCTTCTTGTCATAGAATCATAGAATAGTAAAGTTGGAAGGGGCCTATAAGGCCATCGAGTACAATCCCCTGCTCAATGCAGGAATCCACCTTAAAGCATCCCTGACAGATGGCTTTCCAGCTGCCTCTTGAAGGACTCTAATGTGGGAGAGCCCACCACCTCCCTAGGTCATGGGTTCCATTGTCGTATTGCGGTCAGGAAGTTTTTCCTGATGTCCAGCTGGAATCTGGCTTCCTGTAACTTGAGCCCATTATTCCGTGTCCTGCACTCTGGGTTGATCGAGAAGAGATCCTAGCCCTCCTCTGTGTGACAACCTTTCAAGTATTTGAAGAGCGCTATCATGTCATTATTATTATTATTTACATTTATATACCACCCCATAGTCAAAGCTCTCTGAGCGGTTTACAAAAATTAAAAAACATTGAACATTCAAAATGGATGAATGGCTGCATCAATTATTTTAAATAATTTAAGTTATGACGAGTTTTGCAAATGTTGGCAAATTCTTATCCATAAACAAATGAAATGAAATTTCGAATCATCCCTACAGTGGGATGGAGGGGGCAAAAAAGTTATTTGAATCCCCATAGGTTATAAAGTGATGCTGTTGGAGCTTCTAAATCCCATCTGCTGGAAAACTGGTTGAGTTCTTGATAACTTTGGGAGCCTCTAATCCTTGGGAGGTGTTCCTCCCCTCCGCCCAAGAAATTAATTCAAGGATAAAGGAAGCTATTAAGCATACAAGATGAAGATGGGTCAAATTGGGTGAGAACCCTCAGATCCTTCATGAGAGAAACTAAGAAGAGTGATTCATCCTTCGAAAGGGTGGCTGCTGAATAAAGCAATTATACCCTTACAAATTCCTAATATCCATCATGCCTGCAGCAAAGGCCAACTCATCTAATGTGGGTGGAAAACACCTTGCTCATGAAGCTGCCAGGAAGTCAGGATAACCCAGGATTTCTCCCTCTAGAACATCTGGCTGGTTGAAGAAGAGTTCAGTCAGCACCTGGAGTGGTGGGTAGGTTCATATACTCAGCAGAATGAAACAGTAAACAGCTTTTCCTTGGCTGTACCACTGTGTGTTTGTATGTGTGGGGTCCCTCCGCCCTGACTGGGAGGTCACGTTTTTGGGTGCTCCTAGGACAAAAACAAACAAACTGAACCACCTTGCGTTGAAATGAATCATGTCAGGGAGATGGCTAGCCTGAACTGTTGTCTAGCTTTCAGTGTTCAGGGAGGTTTCTCTCTCCTCTCCCTCCTCTGCAACAAAACAAACAAATGACTGACTGAATCTCCCTGCACATTGAAAAGCAGCAAGTCAGGGAGAGGACTAGGCCAAACAGCTTCCCTGCCATGCTACTTTCAACATTCAGGGATGCTTCTCTCTGGGCCTGTTGCGAGGCGCATGGAGGAGGTGGGTGGGTGTGTAGGGAAACCATGGAAAGGGGAGGAGTCATAGGACCACAAGAAGCGGGCCTGCCACACATTTGCGGAACCACACCGTGCCTTGTGGTTCCACTACCCACCCCTCCCTAGTTAGTTTACTTGCCTCCACGCAGTTTGCCTGCACATCCCGCCATGCCCCAGGCCCCGAATGGGCGGCCTGCAGCCGCTCCGTTTGGAAAGTGGTAAAAAATGGCCACCAACAATAGAGAAAGTCTCTGGCATTAAGAGCTTTGCTGGAAGTGGTGGTTACTCTTGCCAGTGGACTCTATGGTTGCTGTCACTTCCACACACACCCACACCCTGGTGAAACAGGCAGAAATACCCATGGGGATCCTGTCAGATGACATGGGAAACACCGTGGAAGCCCACCAACTATCTTGAAGAAGATAGGTAGCAGGCGTGTTGACTCTGTCCAATGTGGTGGATTAGCATGTCATCTGAACAGGCCCCCTGTCTCTTTTCTTTTCCCCTATCTTCAATGTGTGTGTGTGTGTGTGTGTGTGTGTTAGTGTGTCCATGAGCTACAGGTAATGGCTCAAAGGCAGTTGCTAACCCAGCAAAGGCCCGCTGGCAGCTCCTTCCCTTCCTGGTCTTCAAAGGGGTCATTGCTTGCAACTGAGCAGATCCTTCCTGCTAGGGCTGTGAACGGGCCCCCGATCGGATCCAGATCCTGATCTGTCAGGTCCGGATCGGGCCCGAGCCTACTCGGATCAGATCATGCCTGATCCAATCTGACTCGGATCTGGATCCGATCTGGGTCCATTCACAGTAGGGGTGTGCACTGGATCGGGTCCAATCCACGATCTGGATCCAATCCAGGGGAAATCGGATACAATTATCCGATTTCCGATCACCCCGCTGGATCGTTTGATTCAATCCGATCTGATCCGGAAAGGCCCCGATCCAGATCGGATGGATTGGAGGATCGGAGGGCACCCGCTGGTGCCCACCGCCACTTCCATTGGCGGACGCCAGCGGGCACCCGCCGATGGAAGCAGACAGCAGGGGCAGGGGGCTTACCTTCCGGGGATGTCCACTCCCGTCCGCCGCTGGCTGCTACTGCGAGCAGGCTTTGTGGCCTGCCCCTAGGTAGCACACCAGGTGGCGCGCTACCTAGGGGCAGGCTACGATGCCTGCTCGCAGTAGCGACCAGCGGCAGACGGGAGTGGGCGGCCCCCGAAGGTAAGCAGGGGGAGGGGGAAGGGGCTTACCTCCCCGGGGCCGTCTGGTTCCATCCACTGGTGCCCGTGGGTGCCAGCGGATGGCCCCGGGGGGGTAAGGAGCACGGGGGAGGGGGCTTACTTGCTGGGGCCATCCACAGCGGACGGCCCCAGGAAGTAAGAACCTCAACGGGGGAGGAAGGAGTTAGGCCCCCCTCACCCACCCGCCGCCATTTTTTCCTCATAGACTTGCATTGGGGGAAAGCTTTCCCCCCCCCAATGCAAGTCTATGGGTAAAACAAAAATGGTGGCCGATCCAAAAATCGGATGTCCGATTTTTGGATCGGGATTGGGATCGGACCCGATCCGGTCCAGGGGGCCTCTGATTTTGTCCGATCCGATCCGGGACAAAATTGGAGGTCCCGGTCTGGGTCTTGATCCGATCCGGGGGTCCGTGCACACCCCTAGTTCACAGCACTCCCCGCTCTGCCCGCTCTCTCTCTCTCTCTCTCTCCCTCCCCCCACTCTCCCTGCTTACCTGCTGCCTCCTCCTCGTCATCCTGCTGTTGTCCTGCTGTCGTCCTCCCTCCTCGCTGTGGGCTGGCCACTTTCCCGCTCACGCCGGGTGATGACAAATGCGATGCTCTAACTAATTAGATGTGGGGGAGGCAACAGGTAAGCAGGGAAAGTGGGGGTGAGAGAGGGAGAGGGTGGGGAGAGAGGGAGGGTGTGCTATGACTGGATCCAGATCGCGGATCCGTTCCGGCCTGATCCAGGCCTGATCCGATCCAGAGGTCCAAATCAGCCTGATCCGCTCCGGATTCAGGATCCGGATCCGGTCACAGCCCTACTTCCTGCTATCGATGGAGCCTTTTGGCAGCATTCTACATATTTCTGGCCTCTGTCCCTGCCCTGCATTTCTACCCCTGATTCTGTTTCCACTTTAACCTGTCACTTTCTTTTTTTTAAAAAAAGTCTGAAAATATGTCTTCAAATGATAGTTTAAGACGTATTCAAATGTGCGTCTCTAAATACACATTTAAGGTTTAGAAAACTGCTGAGAACTGCATTGCAACAGTCAGCGAAGGAGAGCAAGTTCTGATGGGAAAGCTAATTTCTGGTCTGCGCATGAGAAGTCAGGATTGGTTTCTTTCAGACAAGAATTCGCAAAGATCTCATTTCTCTAGCATCCCTAATCTTCGCTCCACGTAAATTTGTGCTTCACCAGTTATGATGGCAGGCGGGGGGGGGGGGCATATTTCAATTTGAAAATTGAAGTTTGAGTGCAGCAGTCATGCCAATTTGTCCGCTCAAGCTTGAGCACTGTCAACATTTCGAGTCTAAATGTTGACAGTTTCGAGGAGAAAGCTGTCAATGGCTACTAGTCTTCATGGCTCTATGCTACCTCTACTATCTGAGGCAGGATGCCTTTGTACATAATTGCTGGGGAACATGGGCGGGAGGGTGCTGTTCCACTCATGTCCTGCTTGTGTGTTTTCTGTGGGTAGCTGGGTGGCCACTGTGCGACCCTTGGTCTGATCCACCATAGCTCCTCTTATGTTCTTATGTTCCTTTATACCAGCTAGGCAGTGTTGATGTCTAATTGGTGAGTTGGCATTTTTCAGAGGCCTTTGGTACTTTCTCTGCTCATCTGGAATAATCCGGAACGCACGAGATAGTGCAAGTCCAAGCGCCTTTCATGAAAGGAGGTAAAATTGAGCGAAACTTGTCTGTTTGGCTGGCTTTTTTTCAAGAATTCACAAGTGAACATTGTTGGCATTTGAATCACAGTGGAATGGGGTTGCCAGGCTAGGTGGTGTTTTTTTTTTAGCAGGGGTGCCCCCAGGCAAAACACCTGGGCCTTCTAATTCCATTGCTGGATCCTCATTTCATTTCTTTATTTCATTTCTATACTAGCTTTGAAACCTGGCACTCCAAGGCCCTTTCTACACCATAGGGGTGTAGAGGGAGGGAGGGAGGGAGGGTGATCCCGGAAGTACTAATACACACCATCGGCGCACAGGGACCTGCCGGGGGTCATCCAAGGCAAACGGCCTGGTGAAGAAACGGCCCAACTCTCCCATCTTGGCTTGGAGGCTTCTGATATTTGCTGGAGGGAAAACGGATTTCCCCAACAACAATAGATTGTGAACACACATATATAATCCTCACACACATACGTATTGTTTATTTATTTATTTATTACATTTGTATGCCGCCCCATAGCCGAAGCTCTCTGGGCGGTTTACATAGGATTAAAAACAATTAAAAACAATATCCAAAAATTAAAACAGCAAAAACATACAACATACACACAATCTGTACATTTAAAAACCACTTCAACACTTCAAAAACTACAAAAACAAAACAAACCCAGGCTCCTCAGATATTGCCAAATGCCTGAGAGAAGAGGAAAGTCTTGACCTGGCGCTTGTTATGGATTAATATATTTTACCTGCAGCTTTGGACTCTCTTTGGGCGCATAGCTATAGAGGAATGCTGGAATTTCAAAACCTACTATGATACACTTAACCACACCAACAATTTATTTACATAATGGCATTATGATAGTTAGTTTTACTTTTAATCCCTGAGTTTGCCTTTTTCACTTCCGCTGCACAGACAGCTGACATTCAGCTGTCCTCCATAAGCCCAAGATCCTTTTTCTGTCTGACCATAGCCAGTTGAGACCCCACCAGCATATACATATGAGTTTAGGATTTATCCATTTTTTTTTAAAAAAATGCAACATGCATCACTTTGCACAATGTGTCTCGCATGGGGTCACCTCTGCCCCACAGTGGTCCATTCACCCAGTTTGGAGACATCCCTTGGAGCTCTTGTTTGCAGTCTTGCTTCGGGATTTTATTATTTTAAGCAGTGTAGAAGTATCACAAATAAATAAGTAAAAATCCTGAGTAATTTGTTGTCATTCAGAAACTTTATTTATGCATTTTATTGTTGTTGTTATTATATATTACTAGTGTAAATCCCGTATTGCCATGGGGCCTAGTAGTCTGAGAATGATTGGATAAAAGTAAGTTTGCCGGTTTCCCTTGCAACTGGAACAACTTTGCATTTTTAAAATAAATGTACTACCAAAAAGTAATAATGGCCCCACTGGTCAAGAGGGCCATTTGTATCCGGTCAAGAAGGCAGGGCTCCTGCAGCTTTCACTGTTGTGATGAAGAGGGAATTTCACCAGGCGCTGCATGCATACAAATGACACCTGTTGAAATTCCCTTTTCTATACAACTGTTAAAGATGCAGGAGCCCTGTCCTCCTTTCCATATGGTCACCCTACTTAAGTGTTAAAGGCCTTTCTCTTTTCCGCTATTGAACGTTGTCTGAACAATGCTGGCATCTTCGCCTACCTTCCTATGTGCCTGGCTCCTGCCAGTTTGGTTGGCAGTGTCAGGAGATTCCTGGAATGTCCTTGTACAATTTGTAAATCCACGTCTCCTGTTGACATGAGCAACGAATGACGGCTTGTGTTTGTTCCGGCTGTTTTGGAAGGGGCGGGGGGGGGGGTAGTGGCGCTTGGCGGGAGAGCATGTTAATTCCTTCTCTGGCCAGCGTGAACGTCATTGAACTAGAAAATCAGAGTTACCGAGAGTTTCCTCTCACGGCTGTAGGGCTTGGAAACGTGAGTGTTTGTGTGTCCGTTCATTCAATGGAAACCTCGTTCAGGTGTCCCAGCCCTCAAGCAATGAGAGGGGAATGTGGGGAGAGTCACCAGTCCTGTCCCCCCCCCCCTGTCCAATACGCATCACCTCTGTGACCCTCTCACAATATAGAAACCTGATCTTGCAAAGCTTTAAATTACATTGGAAACCTCCAAGGGTAGAACAGGCTCCGCCCTCCAAGGCAGGGGTGAGGCCAGAGAGGCAAACCTGGCCGTCCTGCGGCCCCTATGCAGCCCATGGAGTTCCTCAGAGGAGCCGCACACCCTTGTGCTGTCACCACACCGTTCCCACAAAAACACCAATTGTTTGGTGGCTTCTTGGCTTTTGTGCCGTCTCTCTCTTCGGTCCCCTCTACAAGAATTCGGTTTGACACCCGGTTGGCCGATTATGCGCATCTTCTCCCAATCGCTTTTACGCCTAATCCCCATACACGGGAGGCGGTGAAGCGCATTACCGGTTGTATGAAAAGCGCTTTAAAGGTGTTCACATGTGGAGAATCGCTTGTTTACATGGTCATAAGGCGCTTTAACTCCCGCGGTAAATTAAAACTCGCTATTTAACGAGCATAATTGGACAGAAAAAGCGCCTCAACCCCCGATTTGCGCTCCGTTCATGCAGAGGTAAAATCGGTAATGCGCTTTGAAAGAGCTTTAAATTGCTCTTGTAGAGGCACCCTCTCTCTCCCCCAATTTTAAAAGGATGAAATGCTACTCCCAAGACTCAGGTCCCCTCTACAAGGATTCGCTTTTGCGCCTGGTTAGGCGATTATGCGCATAATCGCGGAAGCGCATTTACGCCTAATACCTCTGCACGAGAGGCGGCGAAGCACATTAACGGATGACCAAAATGCGCTTTACAAGTAGTTAATGCGCATAAGCGCTTGTTCACATAGTCAAAATGCGCTTTAACGGGCAGAGCAAAATAAAACTCGCTGTTTAACGCGCATTCGATGATGCGCATAATCAGAGGAATAGCGTGCCTCTATGCCCGATTTGCACTCCGTTCTTGTAGAGGTAATTTTTTTTATGCGCCTTGAAAGAGCTTTAAATGCCTCTTGTAGAGGCAGCCTTAGTTCCTGGCAATTAGAGGCTTAAGCTAAACATACACTGGCATTTTATTCCTTTCCTTCACCCCACCCCCAAAGAGTTTCTCCAAACTTGAATCTGGCCCTCAAGCTAATATTGACCCTTTTGGCACTCTGTAGTTGCTCTGGGTACCCTTTTGTTTTGGAACATGGAGCCCCCAGACCTTTCAAAGTTGCCCAACCCCTGCCTGGAGGTTGGACAACTTTGAGAAGTTGGGTGGGGTGGGCTGAAACAAAAGGGTGTCCGGAGCAGCTACAGAGTGCTAAAAGGATTGATATTAGCTTGTTTTCAAGCTAATTTTGACCCTTTTGGTCCTCCATAGTAGCTGTGGATCACTAATAGGGTTAAAAAAGGAATCAAAATGGCTTCTCCTGATGCCATTGTTTAAACATTTTTTTGGGTGGGTGGTAGGCTGACCATATGAAAGGGAAGACAGGGCTCATGTCACTTTAACAGTTGTAGAGAAAAAGGAATTTCAGCCAGTGTCACTTGTAGGCAATTAGTTCCTGGTGAAATTCCCTCTTCATCACAGCAGTTAAAGGTGCAGGGGCCCTGCCTTCTTTTGTATATGGTCACTCTAGTATAGTGCATGCACCTTTAACATTGTGATGAAGAGGGAATTTCACCGGGAACTAATTGCATACAAAGGACACTGGCTGAAATTCCTTTTTCTCTACAACTGTTAAAGTTACATGAGCCCTGACCTCCTTTTCATATGGTCAGCCTAGTGGGTGGGGACGTTACAGTTTTGTGGAGGAACGATAGGGGAGCAAAAGGGCATCAAGCATGTTCTCTCTGCCCCCTGTCGCAATTCTAATTTTGTGAGGGCTAAAGGCCTGAACAGGATTAGAGCATTATGGGTAGAGCAGTACAGGAAAACTTGACATCCTGTAAGCCAGCTTTCCTCGACTCGTTGTCCTCCAAATATTCTGGGCTACAACTCCCAGCATTCCCGACCCTTGCCCACGCTGGCTGGGGCTGATGGGATCTGAGGTACAAAACATCCAGGGAGCGCCAGCAAACTCATTTCTCGAGGTATCAGCAGGCTTGGGGGAAACCCGGGCTTTGCAGAAGTAGTAAAAGCAAAGTCCTACAGAGACTTGAGGATGTGATTTGGGAAGAAGGATTTCCCCCCTCCCCAAGGCAGAAAGGTTGGGTCCCCCCCATCCAAGAGGAAAGGGGTGCGTGGGAGCGATGGGCAGTGAGGGACATGCATGTAAAAGCCAAAAGCAATAGGAAGCAGAAAGGAATGGATGGAGAAGTCAAGGGAGACAACTGGCAGACAGATAACTCTGAAGATCCGAAAACAGGAAAAGGGTGGGGAAGGGACGGAGGGATCTTGAAGACACATTGTCAGCTGCAACTGTCTCTGGCCTTGTTTCACATGTCCTGTGAGGAAGGCCCTTTAACCCACAGATGGTGACGTTTTCAAGGTGGGTGGGCTGAAACAAGTGTGGTGGAAAAACAGCGATCCACACACATAGACACACACACAACTAGACTAGATAAGGCAAAAGGTGGGGCACTGTGCTGTTGTAGATAGATTATTGGACTTAGGCCGTTTCTACACCGGCCTTTTCCCCCCGGGGTTGTGCCTGGGTGCTCTCTGTGCATCCAAATGACGCACAGGGACTCCTGGGGGTGGGGGTGGGGGATGGGCACGGGTTTTCCCAGGGATAAAGAAACCCTGGGAAAACCCGAGTCTTCCAGTGGTCCTGGGACCGTCCCAAGACCATGGGAGATGTGGCTGCCAGTCCTACCTGGTGCCTGCTTACTTGTGAGTAAGCGTGGCACCTTAAACGGGCACAGAGCCGCATGGCGCGGCTCTGTGCCCCTGGGGGTGGGGAAACAAGGTCGCCATCCCCAGGCTGGCGGGGGTGGGGGGCGTGTGGGTTTCTTACCTTCTCCGCCACTCTCCCGGCTCCTTCTGTTCTTTAAAAATGAAAAGACCCAGGTTCAAATCTCAGTTCAGCTATTAAGCTAGGGTGACCATATGGAAAGGAGGACAGGGCTCCTGTAACTTTGACAACCGTATTGAAAAGGGAATTTCAGCAGGTGCCATTGGTATGCATGCAACTTCTGGTGAAATGACCTCTTCATCACAACAGTTAAAGCTGCAGGAGACCTGCCCTGTTTTGTATCTGGTCACTCTAGTATAGCACCTGCAGCTTTAACTGTTGTGATGAAGAGGGGATTTCACCAGGGGCTGCATGCATACAGCTGTTAAAGATACAGGGACCCCATCCTCCTTTTCACACGGTCACACTAATTAAGCTCATTGTAGGAAATTGAATCTGAAGTTTGGGAAACTGGTTTGTTTTGAAGTGGAAAATGTTTTGGAGTTGCCAAGTGTTGGTTTATCGGCTGGGTTCATGCCTGCCTATGTAATCTGGTTCAAGTGACATTTGTGCAGTCTAATGTAGAAAGTCTAATGCAGCCAGCGCCAGAACATTTTCCATCAGCTAAATCATGATGACATTTCACCCTAGCAGGGTACAGACTCTACCTCTGATGTGAATATAGTGCAATGGAAAATGCTGTGTTTTGTTTTGTCGCCATTTCACTGGTCAAGATGCCAGTTGGGGTGAAAACACACATACTCATAAAGGGTTCAACAACTGGGAAAAGGCTACTGATAATGATTTGGAACTGAAACCGCATAACAGACCTACCTAACAGGTCCACAAAGCGTGCCTGGTGGCATGGGACTTATAAGCAAAACACAGAAACACAGTGTTCTCTTTGCCTAATTTGCTTGCATGGGGACTGTAGTTTGAAAGCATTTCTCTTTTCTTCCTTTGAATTGAGTTGGTGAAGGCTTGATGTGTGTGTGTGTGTGTGTGTGTACTCATATCATCTAAATTAACTTGGACAAAATCAAGGACCTATTTCAGAGAAAATATGTTTAGCATGAGATTGTGAAGAGGAGAGCCCAGAGTAGTTCAGTGGTTAGAGTGTTGGACTGGGACTCAGGATACCCGAGTTTTATTTCCCACTTGGCCATGAAGTTCACTGGGTGACTTTGGGCAAGTCATGGCCTATGCTACCTTACAGGGTTGTTGTGAGGTGGCTGCAAAAAAAGCAAATGCTATGTTGGGCTGCATTCATAGAAGTATAGCTTCCAAATCACGCAAGGTACTGGTTTCCCTCTATTTGGTACTGGTTAGGTCTCATCTTGAATATTATGTCCAGTTCTGGGCACCACACTTCAAGAAGGATGCAGACAAGCTGGAGCGTGTTCAGAGGAGGGCAACAAGGGTGATCAGGGGTATGGAAACAAAGCCCTATGAAGAAAGACTGAAAGAACAGGGCATGTTTAACCTGGAGAAGACTGAGGGGAGACATGATAGTGCTCTTCAAATACTTCACACAGAGGAGGGCCAGGATCTCTTCTCAATCACCCCAGAGTGCAGGACGTGGAATAATGGGCTCAAGTTACAGGAAGCCAGATTCCGACTAGACATCAGGAAAAACTTCCTGACTGTTAGAGCAGGACGACAATGGAACCCATGACCTAGGGAGGTCGTGGGCTCTCCCACACTAGAACCTTCAAGAGGCAGCTGGACAACCATCTGTCAGGGATGCTTTAAGGTGGATTCCAGCACTGAGAAGGGGGTTGGACTTGATGGACTTATAGGCTCCTTCCAACTCTACTCTTCTATGATGCTATGATAGGATAAAAATGGAGAGGAAGAGGACCATGTAGGCTGCCTTGGGTTCCTTGCAAGAGGAAAAAAGACAGTATATAGTAATAATAATAATAATAATAATAATAATAATAATAATAATAGACATATAATTTCTCTTGGAAATCTAATATTTGGAGCATACCTTGGCACTGCAACTTGTCTATCCACCTGTTTGTGCTTGAACCAACAATTTCATAGCAAACGTAAGAGGAGACCAAAAGCCCACCCAACTCTCAAGCAAGTGAAGAGCAGTGAAGAGAGTGGATTATGGGTCTTGCTAGATCTTGAGGAAGGAAGGCGCTAAAACGCTCTCCCCCCTTGTCCCTTCATGTACAAGCAGAGATATTGAGGAATATTTTGGTGATTTTGTGGGGTGGCCAAAAGGTATGAACAAAGAAGGGGCTCTTACAAGCTGCGAACCTGCTGATCTAGTGGGCAGGTGGTTGGCTGTTTTTCTTTCCTGTAAACATTTGGTACCCTCCAATGCTTTGGACTTCAACTCCCCAGCCCCAGCTGGCATGGCCAGTGGGTTATCGTTCAGCACTTCTGGGTTAGGGAAATCCTGCCTTCAACGATTAAATGCATCTCTTCTGTTGCTGTTGAGCCATAAAACTACCGTAGAAGGATGGTCCTTCCCTGGAAGCCTCAAGGCTGCAGATTGCAAAGAACTAAAGTTCTGGCAGAAGGTCCATCGCTCTTTAGATGACGCAACAAAAGAGAGGCTTCAGTTGCCTGGAACCGCTCCGTCAGAACTTTTCTTGGCTAGGGGCAGTTTGCCTTCCCACTTTTTCTTAGGAAGCCTCGGCCTGAGGGATGGATGCCTCGCCTGCTTTTTGCGCAACGGTGTCGTTTCGGGAACCAAGTGAGATTTGGAACAAAGGTGGTTTTGGTGGGGAGAGGCCATACCCAGCCAGGTTCAAAGGCCTGCTCCTGAATAGAGTCGTGTTGCATGAAAGCCCGTTGCGCTTGCTTTTGTTTATACCTCACACAGGCAGGGATACTCCCGGAAGAAGAATGGTAGGTGCCCTGAAACAAAGGCGAGGGCTTGCTCCCTAAAATGATACTCCTGCATTGATGGGGTTGTGCTAGGAAACACGTCACTTGTTGTCAGGACTTGATGGACCGGGAATGGGAAACTTTGGAGCATCTTGAGCGGCTGCCCCCAACCTGAAGCCCTTGGACTATAATTCCTATCTTCCCCAGACAGGCTGGGGAATGGTGGGAGTTGCAGTTCGACACATCTGGAGGGCACTAGGTTTGGGAAGGCAGTCTAGAGAGTAAAGGGATCCTAGGTCCCCCCTGCAGAACGGTTATCAGTTAGATGCCGCATGCACAGGCTTGCAGCCACCATGGGGCTTCCCTGCAATGCTGCGTTTTGAAAAAGTCAGGGATTTACCCCGACTTTTTCAAACGGACCGAAGTCAACATGGTTCTTCCGCCGTGTAACGTCGCTCTGTGGCCAATCCGCGGTCAGCCCTGGGGCGGAGCCTGGTGGAAGGTGACCAGCTATTGCTGGTTGGCCACTGTGTGACTACAGTGTAGGACTAGATGGACCCTTGGTCTGATCCAGCAGGGCACTTCGTATGTTCTTAAAAGAAGAAAAGTTAAAATAGCATCAGAGCAAACGCAAGGCCAGTGTAGCAAAACCCAACACATGATGATTCCAGTGATTCTGTACACGAAAGCCGTTTCGAAATTGGGTGATTTTAGCGACAAGGCAACAGAGAAGAGGGAAAGCACCCTGCGTGTATCAGGCTTATTATGACTGTTTGTATGTTTACTTACTGGAACAATGTTGACAATGCCTCCCTTTTAAGGCAGCTGTTGCAAAGTTGGCCAGCTTTTACCCTCAGCTGCTGAAACAACACAGGAGAAGCAAGAATGATCTGAGGTCAATGTCATTGCTTTCAGCAGCCTTTAACAAAAAGAGGGTGGGGAGGGGAAAAGAAGTTGCAAAGATGTCTTGTTTGTCATGACCTCCAGTGACATGCACAGTGGTCAAAAGAAGAGGAATTTTTGAAAATGCGTCAGACAAAAGATCAGCAAGGGATAACTGCCTTTCTCACAGTGACCCACACCTCGGAATAAGCTGCCCTCAGGGTCTGCCAGGCCCCATCATTGCAGGGTTTTTCAAAGGTCCTAAAAACTAGGGCTGTGAACAGATCCCCTGATCTGATCCGGATCCGGATCCGTCAGGTCCGGATCGGGCCAGATCCGACTCGGATCAGATTGGGCCCGATCCGATCTGACTCGGATCCGGATCCAATCCTGGTCCATTCACAGCACTCCCTCCAGCTCTCCCCACTCTCTCCCTCTCCCCCCCCACTCTCCCTGCTTACCTGCTGCCTCCTCTGCATCGTCCTGCTGTCGTCCTCCCTCCTCACTGTGGGCTGGCCGCTTTCCCGCTTGTGCCGGATGATGACATCACCCGCCATGACTGGCAAATGCGGCTCCCTCATTTGTCTGTCGTGGCAGGTGATGTCATCACCCAGCATGAGTGGGAAAGCAGCCGGCCCACAGCGAGAAGGGAGGACGATGTGGAGGATGATGGGGGACGACGCGGAGGAGGCAGCAGGTAAGCAGGGAGAGTGGGGGAGGGAAGGAGTGCAGTGATTGGATCCGGATCTGGATCGTGGATCTAATCTGGCCCGATCCAGGCTCAATCCTATCCAAATCCGGAATCTGGAGATCCGAATCAGCCCGATCTGCTCCGGATTCGGGATCCAAATCCGGATCCAGTCACAGCCCTACTAAAAACTTACTTTACTCTGGCCTGCCCCTGATTATGTGTTTTCCAGCTGGGTTGTAGCTGCAGGTGCCGGTTGTGAGCTTTATATTATGCTGGTGTATGATTTTTTAAAAAAGAATGTTCACTGCTGTTGCTGTTTCATTGTGTTTTACTGTTTTTATTGCTGCATCACTCCTGCTCTGAAAGGCGGCTGAGAAATATTGTAAATAAATAAAACGTCTAGTGCAGCTTTTCCCAACCTGGCAACTTCCAGATGTGATGGACAACAATTCCTGTTTCCTGGCTGGGGATGATGGATCCTGTAGACCAACCCACCTGGAGGAAAGGCTGTCCTAGTGCACTGACTTTCCAAAGTCCTGCTTTACTGAACTGAGTTGCCAGATTCTGGGTGGGATGACTGGTCCACCTAGTTCAGCAAGATCTATCCTGGCTGGTGCTGGTTTCTGCTTAGATCTTTCATTGCTCTGCCACCTGCAGACATAACACATTTAGAAAAGGGTAGGGGGATTATTTGAATAGTGGGTTTTAAGCAATTGTCCCTCCCCTGATCAACTGCAGATGGGACCCTCAGTTCTTCTTGATGCTCTAGCCTTCCCCAACTGGCATTCTTCAGCTGTTATGGACTTCACTTCCATCAGTCTCAGCCAGCATGGTCAAGAATGCTGGGAGTTGTAGTCCAAAACATCTACAGAGCACCAGCTTTGGGTTGTCTGCTCTGGACTAGGGTGACCAGATAAAATCCAGGTCAGGGCTCATGTAACTTTGACAGTTGTAGAGCAAAGGGAATTTCGGCCAGTGTCATTTGTATGCAGTTAGTTCCTGGTGATATTCCCTCTTCCTCACAACAGTTAAAGTTGCAGGGGCCCTGCCTTCTTTTGTATATGGTCACTTTAGTATAGTGCCTGCACCTTTAACTGTTGTGTTGAAGAGGGAATTTCACCAGGAACTAATTGCGTACAAATGACACTGGCTGAAATTCCCTTTGCTCTACAACTGTTAAAGTTACATGAGCCCTGACCTGGATTTTATCTGGTCAGCCTACTCTGGACTGATCTTTGTTGAGTCCTGATGCATCATTCTGCAAAGGGGCTCTTTTCTGTTGCTTTTCAAATCTCACTGGAGGAAAGTGGGGAAAGCTGTGGGAAACTATGGCAGACACTGAGGCCCTGGCTGCTGCAGCACATAAGAACATCAGAAGTGCCCTGCTGGATCAGACTGAGGGTCCATCTAGTCCAGGTCTCTGTCCACACAGTGGCCAACCAGCTGTCGACCAGGGACCAACAAAGCAGGACATGATGCGACAGCACCCTCCCACCCATGTTCCCCAGCAACTGGTACACACAGGCTTACTGCCTCAGATACTGGAGGTAGCACATAGCCGCCAGGGCTAGTAGCCATTGATAGCCATCTCCTCCAGGAATTTATCCAACCCCCTTTTAAAGCCATCCAAATTGGTGTCCATCACTACATTTTATGGTACTGAATTCCATAATTTAACTATGTGCTGTGTGAAGAAGTCCTTCCTTTTATTGTCCTGAATCTCTGACCAATCAGCTTCATGGGAACCATGGGTGGCGTTGTTGGGAGATTGGATGCTGGCTTATACTGACTCAGACTATTGGTTCATCTAGGCCAGTATTGTTAACACTGACTAGCCACAACTGTTCTTCAGGATTTCAAGCAGGACTTTTTCTTTCTGGATATATCCAGGATTGAACCGTGGCCTTTCTGCAGGCAAAGCAGGTGCCCTACCATTGCGCTCAGTGCTTCCAAATGTCTGCAGCATCCCTGGATTCTACCATGCAAGTGTGGCAGCATTCAAGGCCTCCCTGCCCACCTCCTGACAGGGAGAGACCCTCTTTATGACCACCACCCACCTCCTGTAAGCAGTGTGAGGGGTGGGAGCCTTCCAAGAGGTTCCCATTCATGGTGGGAAGGGTGCAAGGAGCCTCTGTACCCTGTCATACTTCCAATGATGTCATCCCATGCTTGGCAGAAACGAAACATCTCCGTGGAAGTTGGATTCATGATGAGAATTTTCTCCTATCCAGCTGATCAAATGCATAATTTCCTGCTAAGAGCTACTAATGCTTTCATAACCTCTTGTGTCCACAGCATGACACATGGCAAAGGAGGAGGATGTCAGGCCGAAAGATGGTTCCCACAGTAACAGGAAGTCAGGTTTCTGTACGTCTCTGCATGCGTTTGTGTGACACCCTTGGAAAGAATGTGATTGTCCTTTGCTACTCGGATGGAAGGGCTCCCTTTAGAGACTAGATTTTTGTGGTTGCAAAGCTTAAAGGGTTTTCCACCCTGGAGGAATGAAATTGGACAGCTGCGGCTGAAACATCACTGTTTTTAGAAGGGTCGTTCTGTTGCAGCAAAAACAACAAAAGAGTCTTGTGGCACCTTAAATGTTGACAGTTTTTCTTCTGGCATAAGCTTTTGTGGACACCATCCAATTCAGCAGGCGCATGAAGGGTTAACCTCAACTTGGCAGATCTATAGGCATATCTTAGGGGTGGGTGGAATGTAAACTGTGTGGTCAGAGAGAATTGAAATGCAAAAAGTACAGACAGTGATAATGACTTTAACAGTTGCCATTCACAAAACCTTACTGGTTGATAACATAGATATCATTGAAATGGTAAGCTATTCACATACATAGTAGGGATGTGCACTGGATCGGACCCGATCCACGATCCGAGTCCGGTCCAGTGGGAAATCGGATAAATTATCCGATTTCCGATCCCGCAGCTGGATCGGCCGATCCAATCCGAACCGGTCCGAAAAGGCTCCGAACCGGTTCGGAGGATCGGCGGATCGGCGGGCGCCCACTGGCGCCCACCGCCGCTTCCATTGGCGGGCGCCAGCGGGCGCCTGCCGATGAAAGTGGACAGCGGGGGGAAGGGAGGAGGGGGGCCCTTACCTTCCCGGCCCGGCGGCTCCCGTCCGGTGCCGGCGCCTACTACTCCCAGCAGGCTCCGCGGCCTGCTCTAGGGTGGCGCGCCGGGTGATGTCATCACCCGGCGCGCTACTCTAGAGCAGGCCGCGGAGCCTGCTGGAAGTAGTAGGCGCCGGCGCCGGACGGGAGCCGCCGGGCCATGAAGGTAAGGAGGGGGTGCGTGGAGGGGAGGAGGGGGCGCGCGGAGGGGGGAGGGGGGCCCTTACCTTCCCGGCCCGGCGGCTCCCGTCCGGCGCCGGCGCCTACTACTCCCAGCAGGCTCCGCGGCCTGCTCTAGGGTGGCGCGCCGGGTGATGTCATCACCCGGCGCGCTACTCTAGAGCAGGCCGCGGAGCCTGCTGGAAGTAGTAGGCGCCGGTGCCGGACGGGAGCCGCCAGGCTGGGAAGGTAAGGAGGGGGTGCGTGGAGGGGAGGAGGGGGCGCGCGGAGGGGGGAGGGGGGCCCTTACCTTCCCGGTCCGGCGGCTCCCGTCCTGCGCTGGCGCCTACTACTCCCAGCATGCTCCGCGGCCTGCTCTAGGGTGGCGCGCCGGGTGATGTCATCACCCGGCGCGCTACTCGAGAGTAGGCCGCGGAGCCCGCTGGTAGTAGCCGCCGGTGCCGGACGGGAGCAGACGGGCCGAGAAGGTAAGCAGTGGCGGGGAAGGGGGCTTACCCCCCCCGGAGCCGTCCGCTTCTATCCGCTGGCGCCCGCGGGCGCCAGCGGATGGAAGCGGGCGGCCCCAGGGGGGGTAGGGAGCGCGGGGGAGGGGGCTTACCTGCCGGGGCCGTCCACAGCGGACGGCCCCGGGGGGGGGAGGGAGTTAGGCCCCCCCTCACCCACCCGCCGCCATTTTTTTCTCATAGACTTGCATTGCAATGCAAGTCTATGGGGAAAAAAATGGCGGCCGATCCAAAAATGTACGATTTTTGGGTCGGGATCGGACTCGATCCGGTCCGGGGGGCCTCCGATTTTGTCCGAACCGGTCCGGGACAAAATTGGAGGTCCCGATCTGGGTCCCGATCCGATCCGGGGGGTCCGTGCACACCCCTAATACATAGTATGATAAAACAATCAAAAAACCTTTGTCATTCAAACCATAGCAAACAGAATTGAATCTCATGATGAATTGTACTTCAGCAATCCCACCTTTCCTATCTGTCTTTGAAATTCCTTTGTTCAAAAAGGAGGACCATAAGGTCATTGATGGGGTCTTGAAGTCTCTCCCCCCCCCCCCGCCCCTGGATTTTGAATATTGCCATTCCTGATGTCACATCTGTGTCCATTTAGTAGGGTGAACAACTGTCAGGATTTCCCAGATTTGTCCTGTTTTTTGTTCTATCCTGTGTGTTTGGGGGGGATTTTCTGTAATTTTCTATAATGTCCTGGAAAGACACGCTTTCTCCTTTAAGGCCGCCATTAGCATGGCGGGAGGGAATGACAGTGATTTCTGGAGGTGTGACATTCCCCCTCCCACTGCTCCAACCAGGGTCTTAAAGGAGAAAGCATGTAATTACCGGACATTATAGAAAAGGCCCCGATTGGAGCAGTGGGGGTTGGGAATGACACGCTTTCCCCTCCTCCACTCCAATTGGGGCCTTTAAGGGGGTGGTGGTGGGAATGACATGCTTCCCCCACACCCACAGGGTGTCCTCTTTTTTGGTTTCCCAAATATGGTCACCCTAGCTCCAGTTCTTCTTTTGCATAGTGACCGGTCATTTTGTCCTCTGTAGAATGCAGTAGGCAGTGGAGGCTTGATATCTCCAATGTTGGCGGTGTGGTGAATCTGCATTGGGCTTCTGTACCTTGGGTAGCTCCTTTAGAGTGCTTACTGGTTCCGACTGAAAGCTGGAGCAGATTCGGAGCCACCAGCCTCCACCGGCAGTAGGCCATTGCTGGTGAATGATAGTACATAGTGCACTGGAAGATGAACAAGTACATGAACCCCTGATATTGTGCATGGCATGATTCGGTTCCATAACAGTGTTGCCAGAATAGATATGGGAACAGAATTGGCAGATGGATCTGCTCAGGTTCCAACATTAGCTGAATTCGGACAACACAATAAGCAACTTGGGTGGGGGGGGGGTGGGGGGAAATCGTCAGTTATACTGACTATCATGTCGTCCGAATTCTGCCATAGTGAATTCAGCGCTGATCCTAATCCACACCACAGTTGATTATTTATTACCATGTTGTGTGGGAAGTACCCCCCTAGTTGAACAACTGTAAAGTTGATTATTACCCCACCATTGACTATCGTGTTGTCCAAATTCAGCCATTGTTTTTTTTTTTAAAATCCACAACCAAGCATGTCTGACCATGGGGCTCTCTAAACGTTCCAGAAGCCCTGAGGTGGCTCCGCAGTGGCGCTGTGTCGATTATATGACGCAGCAGCCACCTCGAAACCATTGTGGGGTTTTCCAGAGAAGCCATGCTTTTTAAAAGTCGGGATGTACCCTGGCTTTTTAGGATGTAGTGAGGTGAACACAGCCCATCGGCTGTCTAATCTCACTCCTTCCTCGATGCGGAGGCGCGGCCGGGTGGATGGCAACCCCCAATTGGTTGTCATTCACCCGGGCAGGGGGCAGGCCCTCGATGCCAAGGTGTGGCTAGGTGGACGGCAAACCCTGATTGGTTGTCGTCCACCCGGGCAGAGGGCAGAGGGCTGGCCCAGCTGCCAGAAACCCTGCACTTTTGCTGCAGCATTGGGAGTAGCCCCCCACCCCCCGGAAGCAGCAAAAAATGAGGTTTTGCTTATCGCGGTGGTAATCTGTCGCTGTATAGGTAGCCGCCAGCTGTCTATCCCTTTCCTGGAACACTTACTAAGCCAGGAAAGGCAAAGCGCAGGGGTGTAGACTCCTCAGTCTGTGGGCAAAAACCAGCTTGCTGGGCTGCCATGCTTTCTTCCAGGGGCGGAGCTTGGCTTCAAAGCCGCACCCCCTGGATGAATCCTCGCTGTTATTTGAGATCCGGGATGCTGGCAGGGTTTCCCCTGTGAGCTGCTCTCCTTCCCACATGCAAAGCCAGGGGCACGACCGGTATTGGGAGGTGTAGCTCATGTCTCAGCACAGAGAAAAGCTAAAATGAGCGGCAGGATGGAGCAATGGCATTGGTGGGTGACTAAGATCATCCAGCACACAGAGGGGGTTCTGTACCTCTGACCTAGGGCTAGATCTACACTAGTGATTTATAGCGATATTGAAGTGCACTGATAACTGTTGGGGCACAATCCACATTCCATATACTGCTTTCATAGTGTTGTATTCCACATTCGTAATGATTTGACACAAAGTGTAGGTCTTAAGTGGTGGGTCTCCTGCAAGCAATTTGACCACATCCCTGGGCAATCTAACCTTGCTTCAGGGGGCGAAATACTGTTATGTGTGTACATTCCACTTCTAAGGGCAACGAGGATGATTAGGGATCTGGAAACAAAGCCCTATGAGGAAAGATTGAAAGAACTGGGCATGTTTAGCCTGGAGAAGAGAAGATTGAGGGGAGACATGATAGCCCTCTTCAAATACTTGAAAGGTTATCACACGGAAGAGGGCCAGGATTTCTTCTTGATCAACCCAGAGTGCATGATAATTTAGAATCATAGAATCGTAGAGTTGGAAGGGGCCTACAAGGCCATCTAGTCCAACCCCTGCTCAATGCAGGAATCCACCTGAAAGCACAGATCCACCTTAAAGATCCGGGGCCAAGACCCTACACATTGGTTCCATTGTTGTACTGCTTTAACAGCCAGGAAGTTTTTCCTGATGTCCAGCCAGAATCTGGCTTCCTGTAACTTGAGCCCATTATTCCTTGCCCTGCACTCTGGGATGATCGAGAAGAGATCCTGGCCCTCCTCTGGCTGAATTCGGACAACACGATAGTCAATAGTGGGGTAATAATCAACTTTACAGTTGTTCATCTAAGGGGTACTCCCCACACAACATGGTAATAAATAATCAACTGTGGTGTGGATTAGAATAAGCGCTGAGTTGACTCTGGCAGCATTCGGACGACACGATAGACAATACAACTGACGATTGTTCCCCCCCCCCACCAGTTGCTTATTGTGTCACCCGAATTCAGCCTCTGTGTGACAACCTTTCAAGTACGTGAAGAGTGCTATCATGTCTCCCCTCAGTCTTCTCTTAACCAGGCTAAACATGCCCAGTTCTTTCAGTCTCTCCTCGTAGGGCTTTGTTTCCCAGCTTTTATGCACTCCCTACACCCATCTTAAATGCCTTTTCTAAGATTGATTTGAAAATAGTTTCACTTTAGAACGTAAGAGGAGCCATGCTGGATCAGACCAAGGGTCCATCTAGGCCAGCATTCTGTTCACACATCGGCCAACCAGCTACCCACAGGAAACCCACAAGCAGGATACGAGCGCCACAGCACCCTTGGAATCAGATATGGAAAGGATCCTGTAGCACGGCTCTTTTTTTGGGGGGGGGGGAACCTACATCAAGCATTGCTTTACTTGTAACCAGAGGACAGAGGAGTCCATATGTGTGATCGATTGGATGGTTCCGGAGAAGCCACAGCGATTAGATCACTTAGCGATATGCCACGGAACGGACTCCTTTTCCTACTCTGAGCAAAGGTCAAGTACGAGGCACTTCCCATCTTCTCTGGCTGACACGTGGCTGGCCCTCAACGATCCACATTCTCCAGGCTTGGCAAACCTGCAGCTATTTTAATTGAAACAAGCTTTTGACTTGGGTGCGTGCATGCACACACACGGAACGGAACAATGGGAGGTATTAAGAAGGGACCTGGCTGGGTCCGTGTCATGCCAAAAGAGTTTAAAAATAACCCAACCAGCGGCAGCAGAAAATGCTTTCCATATGGGCTGGGGAAAGATCATCTGACACTCTTTAAAGAGCGATTTCCTTGAAAGATCGACATGGCTACATCTCGATGCTGTGCGTGGGAAGGTAGGCACCAGCGCTGATTTAAAAAAACCAAAGGCGGAAGCCTCATTTTATAAGATGGGTGGGCAGGAACGAGATCTCCAGGTGTTTTGGACTTCAACTCCCAGCATTCCTGACCATTGGCATTGCTGATAGGGGCTTCTGAGAGTTGAAGTACAAAACATCTGGAGATCTACCGTCTGCCCACTCTTGTTTTAACACGCGCGAGACTGCTGCCTGAAATGGCAGTCCCTCAACTATGCCCATTCCTTCTGATCTGGCCATGGTCATGAGCTTGCCACCACTGACACACGCACAAACAACTGTTTGCTTGTTGGCGGCTGCATCGTATAAACATCGGAGCACAACTGAGCAGCCACGATGGAGTATATACAGTGTAGAGACAAGCCCCTAAGGAAAGCTTGCCTGATGCCCACATTGCTATCTTTTCAGCACCAGGCTAACACACCTTCGTTCTCCCGGGGGCTTTTAAAGTATTTTGGTATTTTTAGCATTGAAGATCTATCGTTCAAGTCACTGTCACGAGGTTTTAACTTTGATACCTGATGGCCATTTTTGTTTTTGCATTCATATTTTATGCTACATTGGCAGTAGTTTTCTATGGTTGATTGTTTTTACTGGGAATTTGCTTGCACCTTTTCCTATTATAATAATAACAATAATAATAATAATAATAATTATTATTATTATTATTATTATTATTATTTATAACCCGCCTCTCCCTACGGATCGAGGCGGGGAACACAATGCAAAATACAAGCATCACAAAGTTAATTTTTTTAAAAAACAAGAGAAAACACATCATTAAAACATTTTAAAATTCATCCGGATAGGCCTGCCGGAAGAGAACAGTCTTCATGACTCTCTTAAATTCATGAAGACTGCTAATTTGTCTAACCTCCTCCAGCAGACCATTCCATAGTCTGGGAGCCATGGAAGAGAAGGTCCTCTGGGTAACACTCGCCATCCTAGTTCTGGCTGGCTTGAGTACGTTCTTCCCAGAGGACCTAAGAGTGCGGGGCGGATTGTACGGGAGAAGGTGATCCCGTAGGTAGCCTTGGCCCAAACCATGTAAGGCTTTAAAGGTAATAACCAACACTTTATACTTTGCCCGGAAACTGATCAGCAGCCAGTGAAGTGATTTTAAAACTGGTGTAATTGTGGTCACCCCTAGGTGTACCGGTGACCAACCTGGCTGCCGTATTTTGAACAAGTTGAAGTTTCCGGACTAGGCACAAAGGTAGCTTATGTACAGCGCATTGCAGAAGTCGAGCCTCGAAGTTACCAGCGCGTGCACTACCGTCTTTAGGTCTTCCAACTCTAGGAAGGGGCGCAGCTGGCGTATCAGCCGAAGCTGATAGTAGGCACTCCTGGCCGTCGCATCAATCTGAGCTGTCATCTGGAGTGATGGATCCAGGAGTACCCCCAAACTGCAAACACAGTCTTTCAGGGGGGGTGTAACCCCATCCAGAACTGGTTGACACACCTCCAAACCCAGGTTGGGGCCTTTGACAGCAAGCACCTCCATCTTGTCTGGATTCAGCTTCAGTTTGTTTTTCCTCATCCAGCCCATTACCTCCTCCAAGCATTCATTCAGAGGAGACACACTATCCTTAGCTGATGATGTTGTTGAAGGCATAGAGAAATATATTTGGGTGTCATCAGCATATTGATAGCACCCCGCCCCATGCCTCTGGATGATCTCTCCCAGCGGTTTCATGTAAATGTTAAACAGCATTGGGGAAAGGATGGCACCTTGTGGTATACCACATAGCAACTCCTTTTTTGAAGAGCAGCTATCCCCAAGCATCACCATCTGGAACCTGCCCAAGAGATAGGATCGGAACCACTGAAGCACAGTGCCCCCAATTCCCAATTCCCCCAGGCGCTCCAGAAGGATACCATGGTCGATGGTATCAAAAGCCGCTGAGAGGTCCAGGAGTACCAGCAGGGACACACTCCCCCTGTCAATACTAAGGCGTAGATCATCCACTAAGGCAACCAAAGCGCTCAACTCCGTATCCTGCTCTGAAGCCGGTTTGAAATGGGTCTAGAAAATCAGTGTCATCCAAGACTGCCTGGAGTTGAAAGGCAACCGCTCTCTCGATCACCTTGCCCAAAAATGGAAGATTTGATACTGGCCTGTAGTTATTAAGGTCCAGGGGATCCAGGGAGGGCTTTTTTAGAAGCAGCCTTACCACCGCCTCTTTTAAACATGATGGAAAGCTGCCCTCCCTGAGAGATGCATTAATAATATGTTGTAGATGTGATCTAACTGCATCTCCTCCCTGGACGACCAGCCAGGAAGGACAGAGATCGAGAGGGCAAGTCGTCTTCCTCACACATCCAAGTACCTTGTCCACGTCCTCGGTACTCACCAATTGAAACTGATCAAGTGTAATCCTACTCACGGAGTCACTGGACACTCCACTGTCAACCTCTGCTATAACAGTGGCATCAAAGTCGGGTCTTATCCGAGAGATTTTATCTGAGAAATGATCGTTAAAGCCATCACAGCGAACTGCTGAAGGCTCTAAAATCGGATTCAGGGGAGAAGGAGCCTGAGTTAGACCCCTCACCACCCTGAACAGTTCTGCTGGACGTGAATTCGCAGACGCAATGCGTGCAGAGAAGAAAGCTTTCTTCGCTGCATGTATTGCCACTCCATAGAAACGAAGATGTTCTCTATGTCGTGTCTTGTCGGATATAAGTCGAGTTTTCCGCCATCGGCGCTCCAGTCGTCGTCCTTTCCGCTTCAACTCCCTGAGGTCTTCTGTATACCAGGGCTCCCTATTAGAAGCGGGCCGGAGAGGACGTTTGGGGGCGATCATATCGATAGCCCTAGTTAGGTCTTGATTCCATCTTATTATTATGTTTGAAATTGTACAATGACTGGAGGAATTTATTTATGAGGTGTTTGAATGAATGAATGAATGAATAAATAAATGAATGAAAAATACTTCTCTCTGTTGAGACCATGGAGACCCTGACTATCAGTGCAGAAAACACAGGGTTAAATAGATAAATGTTCTGCCCCTGGCATAAGAATACTTCCTCAGGCCAGCTTTGCTCCCCAAACTCTGCTACCACTCCAAGGCTGGATTTGGCCCAGGGACTGACCCCTATTATACATGCAAAACAATGCCACTGAGCTATAGGCTCCCCACAAATGTGTGAGTGGGGCTCTCCAAAAAGAAGTATTGATAAGACCTGAGTCCTGAACCTGAAATAAAAGCTGCATTTGAATTAGAAAATGTTTTACTTGCGTTTGCTCTGCAACGCTCTTCCCCCCCTTGCCTTATCTGAACAACCACGACTTTGTCAGAAAGAGGTTTTGCTACTTTCGAGGATAATTGGGGTGTCTTAGGTGCTGTAGGGTGGCTGAGCAGCACAGGACCGGCTATACTGGCGCAATCCTACACCCCAAGAGATGAAATCAGCCTGTGCTAATGGGATTTCAGCTCTCCAGATGGACCCACTGACATATGCCAATCCCAGTGATGTCGGTCTATGCGGCAGAATCTGTGGGATTGTCATGGTGCAACTTAGCTTCAGGCTCTGCCATTATCCAAAGCTTTCGCTGAATCAGGCATCAGTGTCCCTTTGTGGAATGACGACTGATCACTTCTGGAGACATAGAGCTTATAACTTCTGGTTCCTTCCTGGTTCCCGTCTCTGAGAAGCTTGTCCACAGGACCTGCCGTGCCAGACTTTTTTGGGCCCCACCCAAAGAATCTCGTCTCCTTTCTGACCCTCCAGCTGTTCTCCCTACCTGGACAACCCCACCCTGCTTGTCTCTGCATTTCAGCAGCCTCTTTTCCTATCTTGCTGGGCTTGGCAAAGTGATTCCAACTTGTAGCTTGCATGCTTTATCCTTTGCGATTGCTACTGAGCTTCTTGAAATAAAGATGTTTTCAGGAAGCGCTGGAAACACCTGCCTGCCTGACCTCCAGGATCATCACTGGATGGCATCATCTAGGACCTCCTCCCCTAATATTCTATGAGTGAAGCAGGGTGATTGTATATCAAAAGTTTAATCTGGAAACACATTTTGTCTATCCGGGAACAAGGATCGGGGGGGGGGGGGGAGAAGCCCCAAGAATGGGGATTTTTTAAAATTATTATCAAAGCTTCATTTAAGATTACAATATATATATATATATATATATATATATATATATATATATACACCGTGGCCCAAAAGTAGGTATACAGTACATTCTCTCCCCATCCCATCAACATTCTAAACAACTGTATACCTACTTTTGGGCCACCTAGTGTATGTGTGTGTGTGTGTATATATATATGTATATATATATATATATATATATATATATATATATATATATATATATATATAATTCAAAGTCAGGAGAGAGTTGGTCATCCATTTTTGTCCGATTCTCATGAAACACACTTTATTGGAAATCACTTGACACACAGATTCCACAAATAATAATAGTTTTTACTATAATTCAAAATTAGAAGTTTAATTATGTCCATAAAGCTTATATATATATATATATATATATATGAATTAGGCTATCTTTTATAACAATGTACTGTAAAGTTTTATTTCTAATATCAAAAATGTGATATATCATTAAACAAACATAATGATTTATAAATTGCAGCAAAATGAGATATGAAAACAAAAAAATGGTCTCTGTACACCTTTATAAACACAAATGCAGGCCGAAGTACAATGACATGGCAGTAACATACAGCTCTAAACAAATCATGAAGGGATTAAGAGACAGCTACAGTTAAAAGTAACGCAGTCAAAGTTTAGTTATTGCTTGGAAAGGAAGACTCTAGCTTTTAAATGTAACAAAATAACATTTAAAAGTCTCTGTGCGCTTTTGTGAACACAGGTGCAGGCCAAAGTACAATGACGGTGCAGTAACATACAACACAATTTTTGTGTTGACTGACACAGCCCCCGACCCTCTCCCCACCCTCCCTCCTCCCTCAGTCCTCCCAGTTCTATCCCAGCAGCCTCTGCAAGTTGCACCAGTTGTAGCAGAGTGGCATCCGCCGTTTTGGTCGCTCTTGCCGCCTGCCTCTATGGGCTTGTGTTTTAATCCACTCACCACACGCCATTAACCCACTCACCTCTCCACACAACACTTTAAACAACTGGCTTCGAGCTAAATAAGTTGCAAGCCAGTTGTTTCTCTTCGTTGCTTATTTGGGCGGAATAGCATACCATCAGTAGTTTGTGAGCGGCGTGTTACCCTCCACACAACACAATAAACAACACAACTGACGATTGTTTTCCCCCCAATTGCTTAATGTGTTGTCCGAATGCAGCCAGTGTATGCGAACAGGAAATCAGGGTGCCAAGGGCCTAGGCTGACCAGATAAAATCCAGGTCAGGGCTCATGTAACTTTAACCGTTGTAGAGAAAAGGGAATTTCAGCCGGTGTCATTTGTATGCAATTAGTTCCTGGTGAAATTCCCTCATCATCACAACAGTTAAAGGTGCAGGCACTATACTAGAGTGACCATATACAAAAGAAGGCAGGGCCCCTGCAACTTTAACTGTTGTGATGAAGAGGGAATTTCACCAGGTGTTGCATGCATACAAATGACACTGGCTGAAATTCCCCTTTCTCTACAACTGTTAAAGTTACATGAGCCCTGACCTGGATTTTATCTGGTCACCCTAAGAAGGGCCAAAGAAGCAGAGTGGAGATTAAATGCAACTCCAGCTAAATGTTACCCCGATACAAGATCTGCTCCTTAGCAAAACTCTTATCTTTGTTTCTAAGTGTGGTGATACTTAACATTCGTCGAGGAGTGGGGATGATTGCAAAGCGCCCTGGCTGTGTTCAGTACAAGCCTATCTTCCTCTTTCCAGGGTCAAGTTTAAAGCAAAAGGCAGACAGTAATATTGGGCTAGTACGGGTGGCGTCCTCAGGAAACCTCTCCCCAGTCCCTGGAACTGTTTTGCAACTGTTTTATAAATATGTCCTTTTCTTTAAAAGGAAAAAAAAAGAGGCAAAGGAAGAATGTATAAATAAATGTACATGTGGCGCTTAAAAAAAAATGAGGAAAAAGTGCAGAGCTCCTGAAGGATGAGGAGGAGAAGACGGACCGCCAAGCCAGCTCTTGATGTGATAGAATGTACATCTGTCATGCAGATGGCAAAACTGAGCTCACTTTAGGGAAGGAGAACCCGCAGTGACCTTTCTCTTTAAATATGACGTCTCTCTTCAACTTTAGGCCCTCTCTCCTGTCTCAGCTGTTTGTGACATCACTCTTGGCAACGCTAGAGACGATTGTGAATCAGATAGAAGAGCAAGGCTGAGTGAAGACTAAAGCATTGAGGTGGGGGAGGGACAGTTTTTCTCCCCACCCTTCCCCGGCTGCCGTGCTAAGAAGTTTCAGATATTAAGGCTGCGGAATTTCCTCCTCCCGTTTTACGTCTCCTTCTTGTATTTTCTTTCCCTGACTGTTAAAAATCTGGCTGAATCGGTGGGAGCAGGTACCATGTCATTTGCAAAACGCTGTATACGATTACAGTGCAGAACAGACGATCTCCTCAGGCTTGGTGTACAATCGTTCCTGCCTGAAGTACGCTCCACTAGGTTCAAGCTGGGGATTTGGGTTCCTGATGCGCATGGGTGTGTCCAGATTGGCAGTTTTATTGCTAGGACGACTACAGATTTTGCTTTCACACCTCACAGCGCTGAGGACAGTGGAGAAGAACAGCAATAGTTTACTCCTCAAGTGGAGTGTGGACTGTCCAGAAGTGAAGTATTTTACTGCTGGAGCAAACCACTGTTTTTGGACAAGGTAGGTGCAAACACACCCTTAGCTGGTATACTGTGACAGCCGCTGCATTTTAAGTGGCCAAGGCTCTGATCCCAACTACTTATTTGGGGGAAAGAACCATCACTTGAACTTCCAAGTAGGTACACACAAAGGCTTTGGTTCGAACCTCATCAACAAAATCAAATGCATCATGAGCCTTCGGATGTTTACTCAGAACCAATCTCAGCGGGTTCAACAGTATTTACTTCCAGGTAAGCATACCTAGGATTGTTGCCTAAGTGGTATTATGCAAACCTTTTTTGTCTGAACTTCAATTCCCCCCCCCCCCCCAAATCTGCAGTGTGATGGTAATAATACGTGCCAACTTTACAGGAATGTTGTGAATTACTGATAATGCATGTGAGATGTCTGGAAAATTTGAAGCCTTCCACAACCTGATACCCTCCAGCTATTTTGGATTACAATTTCCATCATCCGAACCATGGCTTATAGTATCTGGGACTGATGGGAGTTGTAATCCAAAACATCCGGAGGGCACCAGGTTGGGGATGCCTGTGCTAAATATAATTCAGCTAGATTTGCAGGGCTACAAAAAGAGGTTTTCTTCTAACTTGGCCTCATCTCTTGCATGTTTCCTCTAGCCTCCCCTAAAGAATCATTTTGGGAACCCTGTAAAAATCTGTTTCTAATCTACATAGAATTCTCTTCAAATCAATTTCACTCTTGGTGGAAACGAGCCATCCACCTGTATGGAAAACCTTTCAAAGGTTCTGGCATGCACAAAACCCTAAAAGGGTTTTGGCATCAAACATCTTAAAAAATGGAAAAAGGGAAAGGAAAATACTGTGTATGTATAGCCAAATCCTAGCAGTGTTATGGTTTGTATACTAATGTATGTTGCTCGGTAGGTTAAAACTGAAAATTAAGACAATATGAAGTTTGATGAAGTCAGATGTTTGCGGCACAAGAAAGACCAACTAATGGCCTAAAAGGTCACTTTTTGCATACACTCTGATTTCCCCCACCACCACCATCCTTTGCCCTTATCTATGCCAAATTGGGATTCAAGACGCCACTCCTTACCTGATAACAATCCTTCCTGTTGGAAAATGAGGCCACCCTGAAGGCCTTAAATGTGTGTTTTGCTTTCCCTCTTAGCTTGCACACAGCGCATTATTGTGTCACACACACATGTCCACAAAGGACTTTTGGGCAGCGGTTTCCTTTTCAGTGTGGTGATGCAAGTGTTGGGAAGAGAATCACTCCCTGTAATAGTGAACTCAGGTGGTGAGTGCCAACAGCATTGGAGGCAAAATGAGGTCACTGAGAAACAATGGGGAGGTATCAGCATGCTCGCGGAGGTACGGGACGGGACAGAATCCCGAGATTTACAGAAGTACTACATGTATTTTAAAAAAATAAACGAAGGGGACAAAACTTCTCTGATAACCGCTCAAGGAGGATTGAGCACGCTCCGTAACCACTGACTGTCAGTTGTAAAAGAAAAATGAAGGAGTTGGGAGGGGAATGGCGTATCCTGGAGGAGAGCATGGCTGGCTGAAACCCCGAACAGGAACACTCCTGTTAGAAGGTGAGGACGTACTGCAACTTTTTGCTGCAGGACCCTTTTGTTGCCTCCCGTTTTCAAAACTGGACCTGAGAACAAAGTGCATTCCAGGGAAAAGGTGTTCTGTATAGGCTAAGAAGCACACAGTGTCCTTATGCCTTTTAATGACGCATGGGGCAATGACTGGAGCATTTTGACTCTGCAGGAAATTCATGTTCATCTTTCCCCTTGACCATGAAGCTCACCGGAGACGGCCTTGGAAGAGTCACCTAACTTTCTCAGCCTAACTTCCTTGCAGGCTTGATGTCATGCAAAAATACTGCCCTGAGGTCCTTAGAAGGGGGTACAAGACAAACACAACATTGGTTCTCCTCAAGGGAAATGCACTTTGTGCATGCTTTGAGGCTGTGTCCTCCCCCCCCCCCCCCGATGAAAACAAAACCAAAGTTGAACCCACTCAGGGCAATGGGTAATGAGGGGATGTGTGCTCCCAGCTCTTTTTCTGAGGTTGGGGGAGGGGACCCACATGAATGCTGCTCCCAAAATAAATCCATTTGTCTTTAAGATGCCATAAGAAGACTTCTTTTTTTTTGTTGCAGAACCCTAACATGGCGCTCCTTCTGGAAACCCTTCCAGTAAAGGCATTCTGCATATGCTCTGAGGCTTTATGCTATGTGGCCAGGCTTAAAAGTTTAAAATATTTTTAATATCAGCTGTTTTATGTTTTTAAATTTTGCATATTGACTTTTTAATGTTCAGTCTCTTAATTTTTATAAACTGCCCAGAGAGCTTCGGCTATGGGGCTGTATATAAATGTAATAAATAATAATAATAATAATAATAATGATGTGCGTGTATGGGGGCGGGAAGAGTCCTTTTCCTGGGAGGAACGAAACCCACATGGGGGTGGGAGAAAGGAAGGCACTCTGCATATGCTCATAGCCATGGAAGGAAATAGCAGCAGCCTGTGTGTGTGAGACAGTGTCCGAGCCCCGGGGGCCTCTCTTTGCATATGTTCTGAAACGATTTGCCATGTGCGTGTATGTACGTGTATGTGTGGCGGGGGAGAGCGGTCCTTTTCCTGGGGAGGAACGAAACCCACTCGGGGGTGGGAGAGGGGAAGGCTCTCTGCACATGCTCAGAGGCATGGAAATAAACAGCAGCTTTGTGTTTGTGTGAGGGGTGTGTGTCCGAGCCCTCCATGTTGAGGCCCTTTGACCGCGTGGCGGGGGAGAGCGGTCCTTTTCCTGGGGAGGAACGAAACCCACTCGGGGGTGGGAGAGGGGAAGGCTCTCTGCACATGCTCAGAGGCATGGAAATAAACAGCTTTGTGTGTGGGGGGATAGGGGAGGGTCCGAGCCCCCGTCTTTCCCTCGGCGGGGGGGGGGTCTCGAGCGTGTGGGGAGGGGGCGGCGGCGGCGGCGGCGGCCTGGGAGGGTTGGCCGGGCGGCCTCTGGGCGAGGCGGGGCCGGCGGGCCCGCCTGCGAGGAGGAGCCCGGCGCCGGTGGGCGGCCGAGGAGGAGGTGGCGGAGGAAGGACGGGCCGCCGAGGAGCAGGCCGCCGGTCGTCGCCTCGCCGCAGAGCCAGCAGCCGCTGTAGTCGCGGGGTCCGCAGGGCGCCGCCACCGCCACCCGCCGCCGCCGCCACGCCGAAGAGCCCTTCTTCTCCCCCCCCCGTCACCGCAAGAGAGAAGGTATCGGCGACCCCCCCCCCCCGTTCCAGCGAAGCCCCCTCCCCTCCATACCAACACCCCCCCCCCACTTCCCTCCCTGCGCCGTCTCTAGGCTGAGGAGGGGGGGGTCTCACGCTCGAGACCCCCGCCCCTCCCGCATCTCTTCCTCCTGAGGGGGAAGGGGCTCTTTTCCAATGAGGCAGCCCCCCACCGTTTGGGGGGGGGGGTACTGTTGAGACCCCACCTCCGTCTCTCTTCTCCTGATGAGGAGGGGGCTTCTTAGTCCTGTGAAGACCACCCCCCTCCATTTCAGCTCGAACTGGAGGGAGGGTCCTGTTACCATCCCCGCAGACGCCCCCCCCCCCCCGCCTCAATATCTTTGTAACCTTCCTGGATATGTGTGTGCGCGTTTTCTCATCGTAGTAGCAGGTAACCCCCCCCCCCCCCCCCCATCGTCAGGAAGGGGGTGAAGACCTATTGTTAGGGGGTTTTTAGAGACCACCCCCTTCCTAAGCCCGTGTACGTTAATAGTGGCCTTGTTATAATAGACAGCAAAACGCCCCCCTGGCCATTCTTCTCAGTCTAGCCCCCTCCTCAATATCTCCCCAGTCTTTGGGGTCTATTGAGGTAGACCCTCCCCACCATACCACTCAGTCTAGCCCACTCCTCAATATCTCCCCAGTCTTTGGGGTCTTTAGAGGTAGACCTTCCCCACCATTCCTCTCAGTCTAGCCCCCTCCTCAATATTTCCCCAGTCTTTGGGGTCTTTAGAGGTAGACCCTCCCCACCATTCCTCTCAGTCTAGCCCCCTCCTCAATATCTCCCCAGTCTTTGGGGTCTATAGAGGGAGACCCTCCCCACCATTCCTCTCAGTCTAGCCCACTCCTCAATATCTCCCCAGTCTTTGGGGTCTTTAGAGGTAGACCCTCCCCACCATTCCTCTCAGTCTAGCCCCCTCCTCAATATTTCCCCAGTCTTTGGGGTCTATAGAGGGAGACCCTCCCCACCATACCTCTCAGTCTAGCCCACTCCTCAATATCTCCCCAGTCTTTGGGGTCTATAGAGGGAGACCCTCCCCACCATTCCTCTCAGTCTAGCCCCCTCCTCAGTATCTCCCCAGTCTGTCTATAGAGGTAGACCCTCCCCCCCTCACCCCATTCACTTCAGTCATTTCTGAGGATTTAGACTTGGTGGGTGGGAGGAAAGGAAAGGAATCAAGGGGGCGGTTTTGGTTATTTTTGAAAGGTGTGCATGTGTGTTTCAAGCTCCCCTCTTATCTGCTTAGGCTCATGAGGACTAGAGGGGTGGATGGAGTTACGTGTTCCCATTATTATTAGTCGAGAGCCGCCCCCCCATCTTACATTTTGGGAGTTTGCACTGCAGGAGGTGCCCTTGTTGGAAATTGCAGGTAGCTACCCCCTCCCCCCCCCATTTAATTGAGGGGGGAAAACAGTGTTTCAGCTAAGCCAGCATTCTTCCTCTTTCATTTTAGAAGCTCCCTTCATCATAATTCCTGAGCCTCACTATGACCCCCTCTAGAAGGATTCGCTTTGGCGCCTGGCTGCCCGATTATACGCATAATCGCAGAAGCACATTTACGCCTAATACCTCTGTACGAGAGGCGGCAAAGCGCATTACTGGATGACCGAAATGCGCTTTAAACTGTTGACATGCGGAGAATTACATGTTTACACGGCGGTAAGGCGCTTTAACTCCCGCTGCAAATTAAAACTCGCGGTTTAACACACATTCGATAATGCGCATAATTGGAGAGAAAACGCGCCTCTATGCCCGATTTGCGCTCCGTTCTTGTAGAGGTAAATTTTTTAATGTGCCTTGAAAGAGCTTTAAATGCCTCTTGTAGAGGCAGCCTATAACTCAGGTGTGTCTGTGTTGGGGGAAATTGATCTTTCCATTGTCTTTCAGTGCACAATCACACACCTTGAAAACCCACCCCACAATTTGTGTGAAGGCTCAGATTGGGGGGGGGGCGCACACCTTTGAAGGTGCAACTGCTGTTGTTTAGTGTAGGGAGTCACACCTACAGAGAATCAGGTTCCTTTTCTTTCACCTTTGCTCGTAATGGCACATCTCCCCTCCCCCAGCCCGTCTCATTTTCAGAATTATTTCCTCTTTATGTGTCTGCCAGAGAGTGTGTGAGATTCCAGCAGCAGGTGACAACATACTCGGCCCTTTCCCAGAGAATAAAGTCTGCTTTATTCTCACCGATGTTGCCGTATTAATCGCTCTTAAATATTATTTTTCCCGAATGTCACAAAAGATGAAATGTGCGAAGTTAGACAGCTCCTCGGAGCTATGAAATTATGATGAAAAGCGAGTGTGTGATAAAACTGTGGGATGGAAAGTATTTATTTGTTTAAAATTACATTTCTGAGTCGCCTTTCTAATGGATGCGTGGGCTCAAGGCGATGGACAGAAGAGCGTAGAAAGCATTTAAAAAAATTTCATTGGAAGACATTTTTAAAAACTATTTAAAAAGAAACAGAAATGAACAACAATGAGGTTTCGTGCTGCTCTGTACAAGGTGTATTGTCTTTTGTCAACCGCTGCAACTCATTGAGAGGAGGGGAGTTGTTTTGTTCCAGAGCCTTGGGGTAAAATTCCCCATGTGATCTGCTTCACACCCCAATAATACCAAGTATCCCATTTGCCCATTATCCAAAGATGTGAATGAATCATTAGCCACATTAGGATAAATTGACCTGAGTAAATGGGTTTCCCATCTTTCTGCAGTTTTCTGTGGGTGGGTGGGTGGGTGGACAGAAAAAAGAGAGAAATCTGCTAACAAAAGCCTTCCCTTCCCTTCCCCCAATAACACTGCTGGATGGGGGTTTCGTCACTGGTTTCAGCCGCATCAGCCTGGCATGCTTTGTGTTGAGATGATGTGCTAGCCGACAGAGTATGTACAGCATTATGTGTCGGTGGAAATGTTCCAAAGGATAGTTCTGCCAGCTCAAATTTGCTGATGTATATGAAAACGCAGTGTGTATAGAGTTCAAGTAGGTAGACTTAGGAAAATAACCGTTCAGCATAGGCTCTTTTCAATCAAAGTTTGGTTGTACGCTGGTCATAAGAGCAGAATAATTGCCTTGCTGGATCCATCCAAGGTTTATTTAATGCGATATCCTTTTCCCAGTAGCAGTAATCTCCGGGAAACTGATAAACACGGCAAGAAGGTGTGGCTGTCCCCCTGTTACATTGCTTCCAGCGTCTGATACATGGAATAATGCTACTTGTACATGGGTGTTCCATTGACCTATCACGTCTAATAGCCGCTGATAAGCAAACTCAAACATGATAGGTCTGATCCCTTTCATTCATTTTATTATTAACATTTATATACTGTGTTACCTGCTAAAAAGCCATCAGGCCAGTGTACAACAATTTTAAAACTAACCCTGCAACAGTAAAATGAAGACATTAAAACCAGTAAAAACATGCAAACCTACATATTTTAAAAGGATTAATGAAAAGACGCATCTTTGCGCCCTTTCTAAAGGCCAAGAGAGTGGGGGCCAGACATAGTCCTTGAGGGAGCATATGCCATAGTTTGGAAGAAAGGTCTTTTACATGTGCCCTACAAATGGGCCTCTAAAGGTAACGGTGCCCTCTGTATCCGTAGATCATGGTACTTAGGTTCATAGTAAGACATTCGATCCCTTAGATAGCTAGGTTCTAAGCCATTTTTAGGGTTTTAGTGGTTAGGACCAATGCCTTGAATTGAGCTTGGAAAGCAATTGACAATCAGTTCAGGGCTTTCAGGAGAGGTTTAATATGGTCCTGATACCATGCACCACCATCTAAGGCTCAGTCTGCACCTTAGTGGAGGGATCCGGGTGGTGTCACTCTCTGACGTTTCCTTGGTAAATGTGTGGTTGAAAATAAAGGGTGATGTGATGTCATTGGTCCCGTTCAGAAGACACCTTAAACCACGGCTTTTAACTAGGGTGAATAAGGCTTTTTTGCTCTATTCACCATGATTAAAGCCGTGGTTTAAGGTGTCTTCTGAATGGGGCCATTACATGAGCAATCCCCCTGCAATCGGCTGCTGAGGAAGGACAGCAGGTACTGAGGGAAACGCACACAATGGTGGCATGTGTTCGCAGGTAGGTTTCCCCCCCCTGTCCCCAGATACATATTACCAGGTAGATGTAGGTAGGTAGTGTTCATGGTTAGATCTACACCAAGCAGGATATAGCACTATGAAGGTGGTATGAAAGTGGTATATGGAGGCAGGATCTACTCTATTGCTTTATAACAGTATTGACGTGCCATGACAACTCTTGGGGCCCATGACGCATGCCATATACCGCTTTCATACTGCTTTCATAGTGTTATATCCTGCTTGGTGTAGCTGTGTCAGTGGGCCCCAACAGTTGTCAGTGCACTTCAATACCACTATAAAGCAGAAGTGTAGATCCTTCCCATATATTTCCCCACAGCATGTAGTTTAAACCTAAGCTAATGGTTATCTTCACACCTTGTTGCGCATAATGATACCAGTGTTTATATAGTACATTTCAAGTGTTCAAGCACTGCACATACATTATTTTAGCAATTTTGGCATCTTAATGTCAAAGCACTGACTAATAACATTTACTATTGTCTTTCACCCCCCCCCCCCCCAATGATTATGACAATAGAGGCAAAATGATCCAAATTCATGGATTAGGAAAATGGGAATTACTAGTGAAGGAACTGGATGACTATATATTGTCTTTTAATTTATTTCCATGAATACATTAAACTGTTCTTCTCCTTGTACCCTGGCGAGAATCTCTTTCTCTGCCTGTGAGAGTTTGAAATTCTGTTGATACAGACAAATTAACAACAGCTTAATTGCAGGTTATTTTTTTATACCCCTTTGATTTCCTAGAGCAAATTAATAAACTTGTTTAGTTTTGGCAGCCCTTCTCAGCATTACAATATTGGGGACACAGAAATCTAGAGCTGCTTGCCAACACAAAGACATGGAGCGTAGCGATGACGAATTTGGCGTGGATGATACTGTGATCATAGTAACATTTCCAACCTGAGCCTTGGCATGCTTACTCAGAAGAAATTCTGTCAAGTAAGGGTGCAGAGGATAGCAGTCATCTCTTGCTAGCACCCAAATACTATTTGCTGTAAGGCGGCAGGAAGCTACCTGTGTTTGCAAGATATTCCGGATTCATCCCAGTGAGGTCTGCCTGTGACCAATGTTGTCATCTTTTAAGTGCCAGATTAAGGTTTTCGTCTACACCCAGGCATTTGACAGCATAAAAGGGCTTCTTAATTCAGTTGTTTTTATCAGGTCTTGGTATTTTATTGTTTTTAGCTAATTGAAATTGTTTTAATTTTTTTTGTTAATTTTAATCCCTGTTATCAGATGCCTTGAGGTTTTTTCTTTTAGAAAGACATTGAATAAATTTAACAAACAATAACAACAATAGGTGACCATATGGAAAGGAGGACAAGGCTCCTGTATCTTTAATGGCTGCATAGAAAAGGGAATTTCCTCTTCATCACAACAGTTAAAGTAAGTGTCCTTTGTATGCATGCAGCTCCTGGTGAAATTCCCTCTTCATCACAACAGTTAGGGCTCTCTATCACAGCAGTGGAATTCCCTCTTCATCACAACAGTTTTAACTGTTGTGATGAAGAGGGAATTTCACCAGGTGCTGCATGCATAGGGCGACCATGTGAAAAGGAGAACGGGGCTTCTGTATCTTTAACAGTTGTATTGAAAAGGGAATTTCAGCAAGTGTCATTGTTATGCATACAGCACCTGGTGAAATTCCCTCTTCATCACAACAGTTAAAACTGCAGGAGCTATACCAGAGTGACCAGATACAAAAGAGGGCAGGGCTCCTGTAGCTTTAACTGTTGTGATGAAGAGGGCATTTCACCAGGTGCTGCATGCATACAGATGATACCTGCTGGAATTCCCTTTTCAATACAACTGTTAATGATACAGGAGCCCTGTCCTCCTTTCCATAGGGTCACCCTAAACAACCACAGCTCCCATAGTCTTTAACCATTAGCCATATTGACTGGGGCTCATGGGAATGTAGTCCGAAACATCTGGAGGGGACCAGGCTGCCTACTGTTGGCATAGGGCAAAGAAGTGTTTGGAACCCAGAGGATAAAGAAACGGTGGTGGTGGTAATTTGGAGCTGAGAAGTAGTAGACCAGCCTAGCCCAGGGCACCAGGTTTTGGATGGCTGTGCTAGGCATAGAAAGAGTAACACACTCCATTGTTTCCTGCCTCTTTTCTGTTGCAAATTTCTCCTTACTTGAGGCTGCTCTTCTAACCCCCCCCCCCCCCCCCAAAAAAAAACAACCAGCCTCAGATCCGGCTACAAATGTTTGTATGTTGTGTAGTTGATCCCATAGTATTCTGTGTGTACTTTCTCTCGTTTTAAGTTTGTGTTCTGCTGTGAAGCGCGAAGTGTAGGCCGGAAGGGTGCCCTTCTTTCGCCCTGCTAATCCCATGTTTACATGGCATTGCAGCACTTTACTGTGAAGTATTATATCTAAGGAATAGCATGTGAGGTTAAGTTAAGGACTCGGGGATTCTGCGGTATAGCATTTGGTAGGATGTCAACAACCACTGGTCATTCTCTGTGCTACATATTGAGCTTTTTGACTTTCAAAATATTGTTGAAACGCAATTTGTACTTTGTTGTGAATGTGATTTTAAAAGCCTGCTAGATTACTAATGGTCAGAGGTCAGTGGTCACGTTTCCTTCTCTCTTTTGTCTTCACCATTGATCCATTTTACAGATGGGAAACTGATTCTGAGGCTTGGCCAGTTGATTCTAGGACTAAATTGGAATTACATAGCTGGTTTGCAGTCCAGAGAATGTAAATGATTTGATAATTAAAACATTACAGAGTCATTACAAGAGTTAATTCTGAGGGTACTTGGTTAATTGACTGTTTCAACTAAACAACTTATTTTTAAATTACTCAAAGCCCATTGCCTGAATCAAAGCAGGTGCATAGCTTGGTTTACAACAGTCTGGCTGCAATCAAACAGATTTACTAGAGAGTAGATCCCATTGAATTTAACGGGACTGAGTAAACATGTTTAGTGTTGGGGTGTCACTTGATGTTTCAGCTGAAGGGAGAAAATTGCAGACACTCCATGACTGCTAATAATTTTATGTTGGTATCTAGGAATTCCAAGTTGTCCATCCCAATATTAAACCCATTTTATTTATTTATTTATTTATTGCATTTTTATACTGCCCAATAGCCGAAGCTCTCTGGGCGGTTTACCAAAATTAAAACCATAAAAACTATTGAAAATATAAAACAACAACAGTATAAAAATACAATATAAGAACACAAGCAGGATAAAACCAAGCAGCAATGCAAAAATTAATACCAATTTAAAATACAGATTTAAAACAACAAGGTTAAAAATCAAACTAAAGAACTGTTAAAACACTGAAAATAAAGAGGCCTTCACCTGGCGTCTAAAGGAATATAATGTAGATGCCAGGTGAACCTCTCTAGGGAGCTCATTCCACAGCTGGGGTACCACAGCAGAGAAGGCTCTCCTCCTGGTAGCCACCTGCCTCACTTCCTTTGGCAGGGGCTCATGGAGAAGGGCCCCCAAGGATGATCTTAGTGTCCAGGCAGGTACATATGGGAGGAGGCGTTCCTTCAGATAACCTGGACCCAAATTGTTTAGGGCTTTGAATGTTAACACCAGCACTTCGAATCGGGCTCGGACTTGGACTGGCAGCCAGTGAAGCTGGAAAAGGACTGGCGTAATATGGTCTTGTTGGCCAGTCCCCGTTAACAGTCTGGCTGCCCTGTTTTGTACCAGTTGAAGTACAACTGGGTACTTTCTAGCCTGTGACTTTTCCCATGTTATAAAATGTGGTCTAACAAGCAAAACCCCCAGGTGTGTGTGTGTGTGTTTATATAGAAAGCATAATGTATAACAGGAGAGGGGCCATTGCTCAGTGGTAAAACTCATGCTTTGCATGCAGAAGGTCCGTTACCCGGCATCTCCAGGGAGGGCAAGGAAAGAATCCTTCCGGAAACCCTGGAGAGCTGCTGCCAGCCAGTGTCATCAATACTGTGCTAGATGGATCAGTGGTCTTGAGTCAGTATAAGGTGGCCTTTTGTGCTTCCTGGATCTAAACCCCTCCTCTCATGTGTGTCTTGTTATACATTAACATCTTTCGAGCAAGCCTTGGAACATCAAGTCAATTGACCGGCCAAATATTGTCGATTGACCGGTCGATTGACCACCTGTTATTTGATTGTGGTGAAATACTGTCCAGATAGATATTCCTTGAAGCGGAGGCTGCTGAGGTCTCGGTGTGAGCTTCCCTTTCAAATGTTGTTAAGGCATCATTTTGTGAGCAAGGAGAGGAGGGAAGGAAGCTTTCCACCTTGCTGTACGGGGATCAGGAGCAGGCCTCGCAGCATAGCAGAGCTGAACGTTAAAGAGCCTCTCTGCTGGATCAGACCAGAGACTGATCTAGTTCGCCGTCCTGTTTTTGTGACCAGATGCATCCAGGCAGCTCAGTTTGAGGCAATTGTCCTTCCCTGCTGTTGGCACCCCAGCAACTAGTATTTAGTGGCAGATTTCTTCTGAACCTGGAAGTTCCATGTGATTGAATTGCCAGGAGCCTTTGGGCAGTATGCTACATTGCCGCTGCAAGTCGACTAGTTCTGTTGCGCTGGCGAGACCCACTTGCTAGCCCAACAGGTGCTAACTCTTCCACAAGTACCCCTGGAAATGAGGAGAAACGCTCATTTCCAGAACTGGACTGGGCTAGCGGAGCTCCCTTCTGTGAGCTCCGCTGACCTGCCCCATCCCGTGAACGAGCATTTCTGGTGGTTCCAGGCACTGGTAGCTTCTTGTTATGCTAGTGATAGGTCCCGCTGGCACATGGGCAGCGCATTACACAGACATCTCCTCCTCAGGGCATTTGTTTAACCCTCCTTTAAAACTACCAAAGCCAGTGGCCATCGCTCCATCTTGTGGCAGTGAATTTGATAAACACACTGTTTGTTGCGCGAAGAAGTACTTTACTTTGTTCTGAATCTGTTTCGTTGGGCAACGCTTGGTGCTAGTGTTACAAGAGAGGAAGAGAAGCGGCTCTGGATCTACTTTCTCCACACCGTGCGTAATTTTTTATAAATCTTGATCATGTGCTCCTTTAGTTATTTTTTTAAAAAACCAAAAGTCTCCAAACACTTTAGCTCCCCTCCTAGGGTAGTTGCGGCCCCTCCCCCATCATTTGGGTTGCCCCCCCCTTCTGCCCCTTTCCCAGATCCAGAATATCCTTTTTTTAAATAAAGGTGTTCCCAGAGCTGCACACTGTATTCTAAATGCGGCTGTGCCATAGATTTCGTTGCATTTTAAAAAATGCTAATTTCATTGTTTCCCAGTAATCGTGAAGTAATTGGTTTTGCAATTAGCCTAATTAAAGTATTCAAGTGAAGTTAATGCTTTAAAAACCCTTCCCCATTATTTGATCAGTGCTTGATCAGTCGCTTAATCAGTTCTTGCTTTTTTTTTTTTTTTTTTTGATGGGTAAGGTGCCCAAAGCTATTTTGAGAGCATTTAAGCGGATATATATTTTACTTAGGCTCAATTTAGAGGATCCTAATGATGTTGCCTTTGGTTCATTTTCACGTTTTTGGAAGCGGTTTCTGACTTTTGAATTTATATGCAAACCAATACATGTACACTCATCTTACTGCGTTCAATAGGACATACTTCCTTAATTTCTTTTGGTTAAGTAGACAATGATCTGGTTCACACATAATGGCTCATTTCAGACAACATGTTAGTCAACGCAGTATGAAAACTCCACTCAACGGTTGAGTTTTTAGGAGGTACTCCCTGCACAACATATTCTAACTCCACCATTGTGTGACTGTGGTTTACCGTGGAGTTGAGTAAAATCCATCACAATGTTTCATTGACAGTTCCTCCACCCTCTCTCGTCCCCCGGTCCTCCCTTTTGCTGCTCTTGCCAGGGAACTCTGTAGCCAGTGG
Source organism: Anniella stebbinsi (assembly GCA_029215795.1). Lineage (NCBI taxonomy): Eukaryota > Metazoa > Chordata > Lepidosauria > Squamata > Anniellidae > Anniella > Anniella stebbinsi. Next base: position 225,901,967 of record JARDYH010000004.1, on the reverse strand, counting down.
GAAAAGTCAACTCAACGCAACAGAAAACTTCACGGAGCCTGCCACACTACACACAACATAACGGTTGTGCAGGAACTCTCCTCTGTACAACATGGATATTTTGTGTGGAGTGTTCTCCAAAGAAACCTCCACCATGGAGTTCTAAAACCACCGTTGAGAAACGTGTCTCTGTTTAAACCATGGGTTGTTGGGGCCAAGCATGAACGTGCATGCTGTGTCTTGCGCTCTTGCTGTTTCCACTTTGCATCTGTTCTGCTAAGGTTTTGATGTCTGAACCCAGCATTCTGGGTTGTTGAGAATTAAGCAATCCAGAGTTTTAACCCATGGTTTGTTGTTGGATATATCCATCAAGGCTAGTAGCCATTGATAGCCTTCTCCTCCAGGAATTTATCCAATCCCCATCCAAATTGGTGGCCATCATTAAAACTTGTGGTAGCGAAATCAATAGTTTAACTATGCACTGTGTGAAGAAGTTCTTTTTATCTGTCCTGATTCTCCCACTAATCAGCTTTATGAGATGACCCCATTGGGTTCTAGTGTTATGGGAGAGGGAGAAAAATGTCTCCCTATTCACATTCTCTATGCCATGCATAATTTTGTACACCTCTATCATGTCTCCCCTTAACCTCCTTTCCCCCCAACCTCCTTTTCCCCCCAGCCTGTTGTAAGGAAGCGTCATTTAGGAGATCGTCTTGAGAGCAGAAGCGTATTAGCAAATGAAATCTCAATGATTGTAGTAGACCATTACTCCACGTGGTCTCTGGAGTCTTTTAGATGGGACAGTTAATCTGGGGCCTAGTGAGAGGAATATGATAAATGTAATACACACAATTATTATCTTTGCAAGAATGGAAATTTCAATAAGATGCTCAGTCGTTCACTGAACAGGGAGGAGGGGTGTTGTTATTTTTTGTGGCGGTGGGACATGGAGACTTGAGTTTTGGCCGGAGACGGTGTCAATGCAGCACAATGTTATAGGATCTGAAAACCAGGAAGAAAGATGAGATTAGAATGCAGCGAGGCCAACCCAAGTGAACTCAAGCACTTAGGCATTCCAAAGAAGCAGAAGAGGAAATTCATGTGTTTCACTTCCTCTTCCCATGCCAGTTTAGAACACCCAAAACAGAGTGTGCATTTTCCCCCTATGAGGGATGCATATATCTCTCCCCTCATGTGTGTGTGTGTGTGTGTGTGTGAGAGAGAGAGAGAGAGAGAGAGAGAGAGAGAGAGAGGCAGGGGGAGATGGAGGTCTCAACTTTAGACATTTCAGATAGGCATGAGAAGAAGTAATTTCATTTGTGCTTCCCCTCCTTCCATTTTAGAACGTTAGAAGATGCTCCTGAGTGCTATTTCTAGTAGAAAGGCGAGGTGGAAGTCAAATAAATAACTAAACAAACAAATAAACTATTTGCCTCTGGCAACTAGAATTGATGCCAAGCCGGGAAAGCTTCCGTAAGCTGGAAGGCATGTGGGTTCTGGTCTTTCCTTTCAGACTATTATAGTGCCACAGTGGGCTACGTATATGCGAGCCAGTGGGCTACTAAAAAGGTATGTGGGGTAAGAACGTTTGAAGATTTATTTACAAGGCTGTTTTATTCATTTGAGGCTACCCTGTGCCTTCCATTCCTGCCTTTCAGATTCTCGCTGCCCTGAGCCTGCCTTTGTCCCCTTGTAATCTTATCTGCTCCTCTCTCCAAATTTTCTTTGGCCTTTGCAATAGGTTACTTCTTGTATGCTTTGGCTGATAGCTGGGATTTCCAATATTGGCAGTGCTTACGGCGCATGAACAATAGCCTGAAAATCATGAGACCCGAGTCTTGCGTAGGCGCTCCCTTAATCCTATTGTCCATTTAACCAACCAAAGATGATTGAATAAGACTTCAGACCATTCCACACACAGTAAACACGTGTTAAAAACAAACAATAAATACATGGATCTTAAAACATGATACTAACTTTTAAAAAGCCTAAAATTGAAGTAATAAAATATTTTAAAAGATAAAAGTACATATACTTTTTGATAAAACGAGTATTTGTGCGCCTATTGATTTAGAAGCTGTTACATGGCTCATTTAATAGACATTTTTTTTCTGTTTCCGTTTCCCTTAAACTGGCCACCTTAATGGCAAAAAAGGGCAATGCGTGAGAGAATGCGTTTGCGGATCCTGCTCCCTCTTATCACATTCCCGATGGCTTTGCTCCTCCACTCTTCATGCATTGAGGCTAAGTGTCTGCATTTGGGATCTGGATCTACTTATGGTGGCACCCCACGAGATTTAGGATCTGTGCCGTTACGATCTGGAACTCTGACGTTCACCCCCAAAGCATAGAGGACAGTAGGACCTGCCAGGGTGGATTTGATTCAAATCAATTTGATTTAAATCACGATTTAAGTCACTACTCAGAAAGTCTCAATTTAATCATGTGACCCCCCCCCCCCAAAGTGCACTCTTCCTCGCTATAAACTTAATACATATTTTACACAACTCAGAGTTACCAAAGACTCATTCATGCTGGTATAATCTTAATATCCTCCAGGGAAAGAATAATATAAACCTCAGGCTATACACACAAAGATCCAAAGACTTGTGGAGTAATACCGAGCTAGATGGACCAATGATCTGACTCGATATACAGCAATCTCCTACGTTTTTGTCACAATTGATTATTTATACAGTGCCAACTGCTGTGTTCATGTGTGTGTGTCCACAAATTGACTCACCGTGGTGAGAGTTTATGCCAACGTGAAGCCAAGCACGGGTTTGGCAAGTTTCTGCCCCCTGACTCAGGTCAGAGTTGGGGAAAGCGTCCTCCAAAGCCCTGCGGTTGTGCTGGGCCTTGGAGGAGCTCCGAGCACCTCCGAAGCTCAGCAGGGCGTTGGAGGCAAGACCCTGCCTAGTGCTGAGGACCAATTTGGCTGGTTACCAATGCTCAGCCTTTTTTAGAGCCCTGGCTATACCATCTACCAGGTTTACAATCTGGTAAGATTTCTCCCTTTGGTATGCGGGCTCCGGGGTTGCGTTCACAGCTATTCTAGGGCAACAGCTCATGTAGGGCAGCAGTGATGTTAAGTAGGCCTGGCCATTGCATCCCTTAGACAGGGGTAGACAACCTGGTGCCCTCCAGATGTTTTGGACCACAACTCCCATAATCCTGGACCACTGGCCATGCTGGGTAGGGCTGGTGGGAGTTGTAGTCTAAAGTATCTGGAAATCACCCTGCTGCCCTGCCCTGCCCTAGAACATCTCCCCGAATCCTATGCAGAGCTCTGGGATTCTGCAGCAGTTGGATTGATTGGGGGAAATTTGCAAAATTGGTGTAGAACTTTGAATGCCAGCAGTCCGAATCATTTTTGCTGAAAGGAGTCCTTAGTAAAAGAGAATGGTATGGAGCGATAACGCTTCCAAAATCACATCTGTCTATTTAGAACATGTTTAGAAGGAGCTAGAAAAGCCGACAGTGCCGTAATTTAAATTCTGTACTTGCAGATTTGGGGAAGGATAGCTTTAAAGTACTTGCGTATCTTCCCACATTGTAAACATGGGGCTCATCTACACCTGCAGCCCTTTGGGGAGTGGGGAGGGAGGATCACGGGATTGTCCCTCAGGGGCCACACGCCGGTGATGTTTTTTTTAAAAAGGAGGAGACATTTGTGCAATTGCGCGGACATGATCCTGCATGAAGGAACGATTTTTTTTTTAAAAAAAACAGCAACACAACAAACTCTGCGCTGGAAGACACCAAGCGCCCTCCCAAAGGTGGCGAAAGTGCTCACCCCCGATGCCCCTGGACTCCCCCCGCATAGCTCGGTGCCCGTTTCCTGAGCCCTGCTACACGTGGGGAAGAGGGAGGACCCTGAGAGGGAGAGCCACACTGCCTGTGGAGCTCGGGATGGTCCCGAGACAGCGGGGAAAAAAACAGGAAAAAAGCAGTCCCAGCTACCCCAGAAGAACTGAGAGCTAATCCCCGGTTCACCCCAGGATCAGCTGTGTGTCATTTGGAAGCACAGGGACGACCCCGGGATCAATGGCCGGTGTAGACAAGCCCTTGGTTGTCACTATTGGGGTTGTGGAGAAGACATTGTCATTACTTGCAGGCTTGGTGAATTATTTCCCCTAATCAGCAGTGTTCGTTCAGAGGAGCAAGGATGAAAATCTATGATTGTCCTAGAAATTGTAGATCTTTGCACAGTTGCTAATTATAGCTTTGGATAGTCCTTTTGGAGAACGTAGAAGGTGGATAAAATAAGATGCCGAGAAGCATTTTGACAAGTTTTGGAAGGGAAAAATAAGAGGCAGCCCAGCAAAACAGAGTCCTATTTAAATCGCAACATCATTCGGTATTAAAATGCAAGTGCAAAATTGCCAAAAGGAAATAACATAATTAACGCAGGGAACGAATTGCCAAGTAATGTAGTTGTAGCCAAGAATTTAGCAGGATTTTGATCAGATGTGATTACATGATTAGATAACTTCCACTTCAATATATTTATAATGAGGCCCTGTTTCTGAGGGCGCAAAAGGCTGCCGTTTCAGAAGATAAGCCAGGTTTCTCCGAAGTGGAAGGACATTTTGCTAGGGAAGAGAAAACAGCAATCGCCCAGCTGTTGGCAGAGCAGCAAACTTTGCCCAAAGCTTGTCCGATTAGAAATGCAATCTCTCTAGTTTCTGCAGGATTTGTGTTTGTAGGGTTTTTTTTTCCTTTTCTTTTGACTGCAGGGTACTGCATGGTCTTTCGCTACTCTTCATTACATCTCTGTGAGGTAAGGCATGCCTATGGCCGTTAAATAGATGGAGGAGAACTGAGGGATGCTTCTATGGATGATTTCCTTATGCACGTTTTTAGGGGTGCATCCACAAAATACCTTGGAAGGGCAAGCGGGGTGGAACCTTCGTGGTTGTCGGGATATAAGGAAGGAGTGTCTGACTTGTGGGGCAATAGCCCTGCCTAGCAACGTACTTTAATTTTTTTTTTAAAAAAATGGAATTAACAGGGGTGTACATTGCCTTCCGCGCAGGATCTCTTGAAAGCGGATTGGCAGAGAATGAGAAAACTATGCTTGTCAAGGAAGAGGAGGAGGAACTGGCTGTGGCTGCGGTCTTTTGCATGGATGCATAAGTACTTTTATGAGGGTTTTCTGTATAAATGCGGACGCCCTGTTCTGAATGGATGTGTGGTTCACCTTTTGGCAATGCCTATTGCAAGAGTAGGATCTCCGGTCCAAATTGGGATCATAGTGGGAGGGCAAGTGATAAAGCTCTCCCCCCCCCCAAAAGCCAGGGTCCCAGTTCAGATCATGGCCCCCTATGCTTTTTTCTTTTTTTAAAAAAGTGGGGGAGAATGATATCTCTGCTAGTTACTTGTCCTTGGAGTCTGAGAAAAGGAGGCCCATGTATATCCCTTCTTGGCCAGAAGGAGCTAACAGCCAGTCTGGGCTGAGTCAGTCTGGACTGCCGTGTGTAGCCCAGTATTGTTAAGTCAGAGGTAGACACGTTCCACAATTTGAGAAACTCCTCCTGGCCACCACCACAAAATGGCTGTCGTGGGGAGGCATGGCCTTCCCCAAAGACTGCAGGCAAGGCAGTGATGGGCGCTGAGTTGCATCACGCTAAACAACCCCTTTGAACCCTCCGTCTTCGGCATCAACAGAAACCTATTTTGTTGCAATCCCAGCTGCTGGTAAGAAGACGTGTTAATTGAAAAAAAATGTGGGAGGGGTAGGCACCTTGGTGGGCTACAAGAAAAGTATACCTGGACACATTAGTCCCTGCGGGCACCAGGTTGCCTACCCATTCTACTGCATCTGACAACAGCATCCCAAGGTTTTAGGCAGAGGAGGTCTTTTTGAGCTGGAGCTGTCAGGGATTCGCTCGGGGACATCCTGCATACAAAGCTGAGCTATGGTCCCCCACCCACCCCTGTCCAAAATGTGAGGCCGTTGTGCCTTGGTGTTCACCTTGGAAGGTATCCTGCTTGCTTTTCCTTGTGCTGGTTTTGCTTCTGGTCTTTTGGGACGAGGATCAAAGCAGGCAGGTATCCAGCAAGGCAATGGGTAGCCACTGCCCCCATCACAGCATGCCACAATTCATTGCTGCCTGTACCACTTGTGACAGGTATGAATCAGCCAGACAGGGAGATATGCGTACCACGTAGCTCAGTCTCTGTGTCCAAATGGTACCGGCTCCTCCACTTCTCCCCCTCCCTGTTACGCAGAGAGAGAGGGAGAGATTGAGAGAGAGAGAGAGAGAGACGGAATCTGGATCTCAGTTCAAAGCCAGCTTTGAAGATTGGATTTGTGTAATGGTTTAATTTCATTTGAGGCCCATAAAGGCATTGCATTTGCTCCTCTTGAGCGTTCAGGGCTGCTGTGCAGCAGCTGGGATGCCTGCCCATCTACGTGGCATTTGGTGGTGTCCGTCTTTAAACACTTCTTTAAATAGGGCTTTTCCAGATGATTAAAAATTCCCAGACATTTTCCATAGCGCTAAACGCAAGCTAGGTTTGATCCAGTGTCAGTAGCACAGTATTCCCACATTATCTCGACTGGATGTGTATGTTTACTGACTTGTGGCATCGGATAGCTCTGCTTCTATTTATCACCCCCGCCCCCACCCCTATACTGGAGAGGCAGTGTGGTGTAGTGGCTAAAATGTTGGACTGGGAGTTGGGAGATCCAGGTTCTAGTCCCCACTTGGCCATGGAAGCTCACTGGGTGACTTTGGGCCAGTCGCAGACTCTCAGCCCAGCCTACCTCACAGGGTTGTTGTTGTGAGGATACAATGGAGAGGAGGAGGATTATGTACGCCACCTTGGGTTCCTTGGAGGAAAAAGGGTGGGATATAAATGCAATACATAATAATAATAATAATAATAATAATAATAATACACACATCAAAATTGGGATAAGCGCTCTTCAGCACCAGAGAGGTGCAAATAAATACATGTAACTAAGAAGAGGAAAGGCCAGAGTTGCACGAAATGGCAGAGTATCCGTGGGGTGGAGATGGGGAGGGGTGAGCAGTACTTGTTGAGTGCTACAGTGGGGGAGATCTTTGTTTCTAAAGATTTCTTTCTTAGGTTTCAAAAACATCAACAACAAAACTCAAGGATCACAAAACAGTTCTTGTTGATGTATGTGTGAATGGTTTGCCCATCAGAAGTACTAATGAAAGTTACTTAATCACACGTGGCGTCATGATGGATGCTAGCTGGGATGGCTTTGAAAAAGGGCGAGGCAAATTCACGGAGGTTATTGCCCATGCTAAAGGGAACTTCCACATTCAGAAGCAGTTTACCACATGTTGGGAACCAATAACAGGGCAGGGCTGCCATCTAATCATGCGCTTCTAGAGCATGCACTTCTAGAAGGCATCTACCTCGCCATGGTTGGAGATCTGAAGCTTAACCAGATGGACTTTTGTCCTAATCCAGCCGGGCTATTCCTACTGCCTGAGCACTGTTGGAATAGAGGGGCCTGTGAGACTCGCACAGTCGTGCTGTACACGCTTCTCTGAATAGCGATGGATGTGCTTCATGGGGCGGGATAGGAAATGGCATTTTCCCAGTGGATATTGTGGTTTGAGTGATGGGGAAACGTGCTCTCCCGGCAGTCTTGAAGCAAGACGCTGGTGTTCCGTGCAACAGCTGTGTGTTCATTGGCATTTGCCATTTCCTCTCGCCTGTTTCCAGCTCTTGATCCTCTTAGGAATGGGCTGCCCTCTTCTTCCTCACCCCACGGTTGCTTCCCAGTTGCTTTTACCTCCCCCCCCAATCCCTTTTCTGTTTAATTATTATTTATTTATTATTTATTGCGTTTGTATACCGCCACCCATAGCCGAAGCTCTCTGGGCTGTTTGCATAAGATTAAAATGTTTAAAAACAATATACAAAATTAAAACTGCAAAAAATAAAATAAAATACCATAGACACACACATTTATTGTATGCGTTTAACTGAGTCACAACATTGAGCCAGGAGTCATTTTTTTTTTTTAAAAAGTAGATGATTATGCAAACAAGCGACTGTAATTACTGAGCTAAGCAGTTTTGGGTGCAGTCCTTTTAAAAGGGGGTCATTTGAATATTGCTGCCAGCACTTCCCAAAATAGACACTGCTGGAAATGCCAGTCTTTGACAGTGGCTGGCTTTCCCCCCCTTTTCCTTGGGTGATGCTGGGAAGGGAAGGATGGCTTGAAGGGAAAGCAGCCCTTGCTGGCTGCTTTTCATTTCCTGGACCAAGTCTTGGTTGTGAATAACGATGGAAGTCCTTTTATAGACTGGCAAGACTTTGCTTCCTCCAAGATCTTTAAAAGTGAACTGTACACGCTGAACGTTGACGTTTCGTTCGTGTGCAAATTTTTCCTCCCTTTAAAAAAATACTAGGAAGGTCACCCAGAGAAGTCATCCGTTCTTTTTCAGGTCTGAATTTTAACCATTTGCAGCTGAAAATAAGGCAGGTCGGAGTGGCCAGCCAGGAAGGGGCAAAAGAAAGGAGCCATTGCATGCAGTGAGAGATAATCCAGCGTTTGTCCCTTATAAAAACTTCATCTGCAAGTGTATTTTAGACCAATTTTCCTTTTTAGATCTTGGACCCAAATCTGATGTATAGAGTATTTCTCCTTTTTCTCCTGTTTTATTTTCCCTCTCTTTCTCACATCTGTCTTTCTCCTTCTCTTTTTAAAAAAGTCATAAACAAGCAGAGAATAGCCAGTCTTTGATTGGGTCATAGGATCTTAGAACAGTAGAGTTGGATGGGGATTATAAGGCCATCTAGCCCAACCCCCTGCTCAGTGCCAGAATCCACCTTAAAGCATACCTGACACGTGGTTGTCCAGCTGTCTCTTGAAGGCCTCTAATGTGGGAGAGCCCATGACCTCCCTAGGTCATTGGTTCCATTGTTGTACTTCTCTAATAGGAAGTTATTCCTGATGTTCAGCCGGAATCTGGCTTTCTGTAACTTGAGCCCATTATTCCGTGTCCTGCACTCTGGGTTGATTGAGAAGAGGAACATTTGAAGTAGGGCTGTGCACAGATCTGGATCCCGAATCCGAAGCTGATCGGGGTGATTCGGACCTCCAAAAACCGGATCCGAAAGAAGTTATAGCCCTTTCTTTCCCCCAATGCAAGTCTATGGGGAAAAACACTTAAAATGGCGTCCGAATCTCTGGATCAATCCGGATCTCGCTTTGGATTCGAATTGGATCGGGGGAGGTCCGAATCGTTCTGAAGCGAATCGGGCCCGATTCGGACCTGCACAGCCCTAATTTGAAGCTGCCTTATGTTGAGTCAGAACATTAGTTCATCTAGCCCAGTATGTTGACACTGACTGGCAGCAATGGCTCTCCAAGGTTTCAGGCAGGAGCTTTTCCCAACCTTACCTGGAGATGCTGGGGATTGAATCTGGAACATTCTGCATGTCTCTACAACTGAGCTACAGCCCCACACTAAGTAAGCCATAATTCACACATCACGCTAAGCCATAATGCTCACCTCAAAATGCTTGACTGCCATGGCTTACTGTGCCATCTCAACAGGGTCTATGACTGTTAAGCTAAAATATGCTAGCATTTTGCCCCTGTCCCTTTTGCCCAGCCCAACACTGGATTCGACCTTCAGGCTGGCAGAGGTTCAGCCCGCCCGATGAAGGGGTCTGGTCTAGTCTGGTCCAAAGCGTTTCCTGTTCTCGCTGACCTTGCAAAGCCGCCCATGAGGTGCATCTACAAAACATCTGCGATGCGATAGGTGCTCTCTTCTTCCATATGCCCCTCTGTCTCGCCAGAACTGCTGTGGTTGTGCGAAAGGCTCCCAAGAACCTGGAGTCTTCCATGGCTGCTTCACTTCATTCCTCAAGGAAGGGCTCCAGATGCATTAGACTGCAGTTGCCAGCATTCCTAGCCGGCATGGCCAACGGTGGCCTGAGAAGGATGGGAATTGTAGTCTAATACATCTGGAGGGCACAAGGTTGGAGAAGGCTGATCTACAGCTGTTCGTCACGATGGCTGTATAAGGCTCCCCCCAGGAATTGCAGTGGCAAGTTCTTGAATGCCAGTTTCTGGCGGCAGGAGAGGGCTCTTGATTGTCCCTCAAGCTCTGCTTGTGGGTTCTCAGAGGCAGCTGGTTGGCCACCATGCGAAGCAAGATGCTGACCTTTTCTAGGACCTGGGTCTGATCCAGCAGGGCACTTCTTACAGTGGCTACGTTCTTGCCCCCCATGGGCTGAGCAGGCAGCAGCACCGTGTGGCATCTGTGAAGGAAACTCTCAAAGGCACCTGTGGTAGGAAACGTCCCGGACTGGTGGCAGGGGCAGGCCCATCCTGTATCTTTGGCCGGTACATTGTTGGCTACGCCATACTGGCAAATTGCCTGGTTGTCTGTTTCTCAATGTTAGAGCTGAAACACACATACTTCATTGGAATTTTGCCAAACTGACCTATTCAACAGTGGATCCAAAATCCAGATCCCATCTTTTGAGTGCAAAATTTCCCCTTGATACTCCAAATTAGAACTTTTTAGCCTCGTGGGGCAACTCTTGGTCGTTTTTGACAGGCATCCGATATGAGAATCTCTTGGGTTCTCAGCTTTCAAATACAGGGTGCCAGCCCAGAAAAGACCCTGTCCCCAGTTACTATCGTCTCAACCTTTGACATTCATGACACCCAGACTAAGGGCTCCAATGATAACCTCAGTTATACATCTCGGCCTGTGGGCACATTTGGAATTTTAAAAAAAACACCACTATGTGTCAGCCATCAAATATGGAAATCAAATGCTGAATGGCAAATATATATTGCAAACATTTGAGTATCTAATGAATGTTTGGCACCAGAATTCATGGAAGAGGCCTAGAATTCCTGGGTCCCAATTTGTTTTGGCTCTGCTGTATTTTCTTGCTCTGAACAGTTCCATAGAACATGCTAATGTTGCTGTTATAGATGTATTCTGTGTATTCTCTGGAAGCATGTGTAGCCCCGAGGCCCAATGGCAGCTGTGTGTGTGTGTGTGTGTTTTTTTTTTTATTAAATAAAGGTTATCCAACGTCTTATGTTTTAGCTGCTTGTAGGCTGTTTACTCATGGTTGTTAGTGGATATTTGTCTACATTGCTAGGAAAGTGTTGTGCAAACCGAGGCTTGTGTTAGCTTTCTCGATCCCCGCAAGCGTGCTTCCAACTGCCTGGCTTTGTTGTGTCAAGATCCCGCCTCAAGACCCGACGTGAGATGGATGCCACAGGCAGACAGTCTTGCGGGGTGGAGAGTGAGATGGATCCGTCCCGTCGGGTGCGATCCACTGGAACGTTCCCCTTGCCGCAAGCCTTATTGGAATGAGCGTTGAGGAGGATCTTCTAGCAGCGCCGAGATGCTGGTGAGATCTAGCGCTGTCTCTCATCTTGCACCACTTCACTTGTGCCTTTCTTCATTTTGCCACATAGGGCAGAAAACGGAAATAGGTGCCGGGTAATTTCAGCCCCTGGCCTCACCAGTGAAAGCATCTTGGGTAGACGGCTGGACACACCTCTCTGCTTGAGATTTTAGAGAGTCACTGCCAGCCAAAGTAGACTGCTGCTTATACTGTTCCATTATATTAATGTTGTGTGCAAGGGTGTGGCTAGGCCCGGGTGTAGAGGGTCTTGGCTCCGGATCTTTAAGGTGGATCTGTGCTTTCAGGTGGATCCCTGCATTGAGCAAGGGGGTTGGACTCGATGGCCTTATAGGCTCCTTCCAACTCTACCGTTCTATGATTCTGTGGTCTGTTTCCCATGGCCCCGAGTCAATTTCCTAGAGCTTTAAATGTCTATTGGCCGGTTTTGTTTTTGTTTTTGCCATTCAGTTTTCAAAGGGGGGGTTGTAGCTGAGGGGGGATGCTGCAATGCCCCACCACCCCTCCTCAAGCCTCTGTGCAAAGCAATTAAGCTTAGAAATAAATATTTCCACTGGCGCCAATGGAAGGGTCCCTCCCCCCAGTTTAACTGTCATGCCAGGGGCGGTGTGTATGTGGAGATCCCTCTCCAACGCCCCCCCCTTCCCCCCTGTGCATGGCAATTAAACTTAGCCGGATTCCCCTTTTAACACCCAGCGTTTAAACTCAACGCATCTGGGTCTGGAGCGAATTCCAGTTCACTGAAGCCTCCCAGCCTTTCTTCACTCGCGTTCCCTGTTCTTGGACCCGCTCGTTTCCCCACTTTGGCATTCCGTGCATTCTGTGACCCACTTTGGAATGTGAGCGCCGCAATGTGATCAGGGGCTGATGAACTTTTCTTTTGTTCTCTTAAGTTTTGTTCCCTCCCTGTTTTCTATTTTTATAGCCGGCCTGATGTAGCAGTGAGAATGTTTGACTGGAGAGACCTAGGTTCCAAACCCGTTTGGGTGACCTCGGGCCAGCCGATGTTTCTCAGCCAAACCTACTTTACAGCAATTATTTATTATTATTTATTACATTTGTATACCGCCCCATAGCCGAAGCTCTCTGGGCAGCTTACATAAGGTTAAAACACTTAAAAACAATAAACAAAAATTAAAACTGCAAAAACATACAATATGCACATACATTTAAAATCACTATAAAGCCTAAAATCAAGGACAGACCCAGGCTCGTCAGATATTGCTAAATGCCTGAGAGAAGAGGAAAGTCTTGACGTGGCATCGAAAAGATAACGTTGGCGCCAAGCAGCCTCGTTGGGGAGATCGTTCTACAATTGGGGGGCCACCACAGAAAAGGCCCTCTCCCTTGTTGCCGACCTCTGAGCTTCCTTGGAGTAGGCACTCGGAGGAGGACCTTAGATGTTGAATGTAGTGTTTGGGTAGGTTCGTGTCAGGAGAGGCGTTCCGTCAGGGATTGTGGTCCCAAGCCGTGTAAGGCTTTATAGGTTAAAACCAGCACCTTGAATCGGGCTCGGAAACATACAGGCAGCCAATGTAATGTTGTGAGGATAAAGCACAGGGCGAGGGAAGGATAGGAATCCCGTGTGCACCGTTTTGAGTTCCTTGGAGGAATGATGGGTATTAACACATACATGTATAGATTTTATAGCTCCACACAGACATCTTCTAAACTCCAGCCTGCATTTATTAATAGAGCCATTCATTGTTGCTTATAAACCTTTTCAAAGTAGATAACTTTCCCTCCTGGCCCAGCTTAGCGTCCGCAATGGTGTAGCTACACCAATGAGTGTAGCATCGCACGTCAAGTATTAACGTTGTGGGTTTGGACGTAAGAATCCCTGCTCGAAATCCCTGCTCAGCTAGAAAGCTCCCTATATAGCAGGGATGGGGAACCTCTGGCCCATGGATCGGATGTGGCTCTGGGTGTTGTATCAAATCATTGTTCAGAAGGTATTTAAGAGGCAATTAAACTTTTAATGCCCCGCATAGAATTGAGCTGTGCTTTTGCAGGCACAAGCCCTGTTGTACTGAGGCAGACTTGTTTAGAATAGAGCTGTGCTTTTTATGCATGGTGTAAAAATGTCGAATTGGTTAGAATTACATCTGGCCCTGCTCACTTTGGCTCCGCCCATGCTCTTAGCCCCGCCCGCTGCTGGACTGTTGTCCCTGAGACCCTTCTCAAATTGGAGTTCAGTGTGCAGACTGAAAACTGTTCACGACCCCCTGCTATATAGCCAATTGCTCGGCACATGAGTGGGACTGTTCTGTTGCATCATGTCCTGTTGTGGGTCCCTAGTCGACAGCTGACTGGCCTCTGTGTGAACAGAGTGCTGGATTAGATGGACTCTTGGCCTGATCCAGCGTGGCTCTTCTTATGTTCTTAAGTTACTATTTAGTGTCCCCTAACTTTCTGAGGGGGCTGGATCCTAGCCCCTCCCCTGTGGAATTACTGGCTGCTTTTAAGAGGGCTTTAAAAACATACTTGCTCTCTCTGGCTTTTACTTGAAAAAGGTTTATGGCGTTTGCTGCTATTTAGAAATTATCTTTTTAAATTTCATTTAGGAGGTTCATTTTGATTCCCCCCCCCCCCCCCCAATTTAAAGGCCTTTTGTATTGAATTTCATTGTTGCACATTGTGAGTCACCTTGGGAAGACCACGGCCTTGAAAGGCAGCGAAGAAATGTATTCCATAAATAAAGAGACCCCAAAACCTTTCTACAAATTGCCAAACTTGGATTTTCTTGGTGCGGAACCGGAGAGCCTGGATACAGGATTTAAACTCGTCTTTTTTTTTTCTTCTTTTTTTTTGAATGAAGTACACACACGGCCCTGACCACCTCCATTTCCTTATCCCTCCTGCTCCGGTTGGAACAGTTGCACACGTCAGCTGAAACAGTCGGTCTGAAAGCTGGCAAAAGGCAAGAGATGTAACCGGGAGGATGTTCTGCGTGTTGCGTTCCGTCTGGCAAACGCTGCAGGCTATAGTTCAGAATGCCAGGTGGCTGGGATCCTCCGTGCGGGCTCGCTTCATGGTGCACTGATTAGCCGGTGTGTGTGTGTGGGGGGGGAAATGGGGGCCATTGCACAACGTGTGTCGGTTGTTCCTGAACGCTGGCGGGCACTGTTTTGAAAGGGGGCGGGAGGTATAGCAGGCTTTTTTTTGCATGCTTCTCCAGGGATTTGTTGCCGATTGATGAAAAGTTCACACTGCGTTCTCTGCCCAAAGAGATAACGCGAGCTTTAATTCCTGTGGGTTGCATGGAATTTGATCACAACAGGAGAACCTCCACCCTACCTACAGCCCCTCCCACCAAAGGGAGCTGTAGGTAGGGTGGAGTTTGCTGCTCCCGAGTTGAGCCTGTCTGAGCAGGATGCGGGGGTCATTGCGTTAGCTGCATGTGCGTGCTTAGATTTGGGCAGACGAAACCTGCGCAGAGATGACGGTGAAGTGGATGGGAGGGAATTCCTTAACTTGTTTTTGTTTGGGGGCACGTCAACCCACCCCACCGCACCCCACCCCACCCTGGCGCATCTGCTGTGTTTCGTTGGCATTTTTCACCTCTCCCCATCTGGAACGGTTTTGGAGCAGGCAACTGCGGTTCAAAAGGCAACCATTCACTGAAACGCTGATGGGAAAAGAGAGAAGGCTCATGGACACTGGGGGGCCCGCCCCACAGACGGCACCCCCCTCCCACCCGAAGCCATGTGCATTTCACAGTTTGGTGATTCTACTGCAAGTGCAGCAAATTTCCCTTTGAAATCTTAGCATTCACTATGGAAAATAATAAAAGGAAAAAGAAGAAGAAATGAACAAGTTCCTAGCCCTTAAGGATGGGGCTTGAAAATCTTTGGCTCTCTTGTAATCTCAGGAGCTGGGAGGCCAAGGAAGACCTGCAGTGCTGGGGGCAGGCACACCTCTGAGACAGAGTTTTGACGCTTGGGACAGGGCATGTTCGACTCATACACACGGATGTTGAATACCTTTGAGTAAGATAGGAAGGTGGAAATAACGGGTGGGAACTGGGAGAGATTTCCAATCTACTCTTAGTAGACAGTAGCATCACGGGGCAGTTCCAGCGTGAGTGCATGGAGGATGCTTGAAACGTGGCAGGTAGATTGCTTTGTAATGGGAAAGTGCCAGGTACATTTTTAAACAGACAGGTATTTTATCTCAAGCCTTTGTCCAGAGACGCTCCTTTAAAAACATGCCCACCGCCCACCCAACCTCTTGAACTGAATGCCTGACACTCCCTTGGGGATCAGCAATTTTTTGTTTATCTTTTTACTTGCTGGGGTCTTAGAGGACAACTAAGTGAAACTCCATGGGGCTCTAGAAATTCTGCTTCCTCAAAAAGAGAGGGATTGTAGAAGTGAGTTTGGTTCACGCTTTGAATGCAGTGTACAAAGCCTCACTCCAGTGATTTCACATTTGGACTTTTCAAGTTCCCAGACCTCATTGCAGGACTCATCGTGATGCGCCAGATGTGCCCTTGAACTCAGCTTTGTCTGGGCCTCTGCATATCGCTTGTTACATGGTGACAATAAAGGGACTGATTAGCGACTCACTAATTGCGTTGATGAACATTTCCTCCAGGCCTTGCAGTACCTTTTAGCAAACCGCAAATACCTTTACACAAGTTACCGGTTCTCCTACCTACACAATTATATAATTTGTCATTGAAGGCCTAAATGTGTAAAAAAGGAAAAAGAACCAACTTTCTCCCATTTTGCAGAAGTTCCCTGCCTGGTCACCTGGAGGCGGTTCTTACTTGCCATAGGTGACCAGATTAGTGGATGATTGCAAGTATGATGTACTCCTTCTTATTGAGGTGGGCTTCTCACCCTCCTCGGATTTAACACCTCCGCAGATGTATTTTGCCTGCAGGGACCACCCCAACCCATTCTTAGTGTCTCTTTTAAATTTCGGGTTGTCATTTTGAGACTTCAGTTACCAGATTAATTTCAGTGTGAATTGGCATTTTTCTTCCTACAGGTTGGCATTGATATTGGAGGAGTTTACTGCCCTAAGCTCCCTCGTTCATGCTTTGGTCTGGCTTGTGATGGCACTTTGCGCTGTTTTCATTTTAGGCGCCTGCTTCTCTTTGTGATGAGCAACTTTGCCTCGGACCCGTAGCGTTTGTCTAGCTAATGCAGTCGGCTCTTGATGGTCCCAATTCAACGCGCTTAGGCATATTGCTTAGTTCCATTATTTCCAGCTTTGCTGGCAAAATCTGGATATAGCGTAGTAACCTATAGAAAAAGTGCCTTGAAAATAACCCCAGATTTGTTGTGTTTGGCTGAAACAGGAAATTGCAGAAGAGGCAGTTTACAAGCCTCATGTGTCTGCCAGGCATGCTCTGGTTTCCTTCTGTATTTGTGCGGTTCTTGAAAATTACGCATCAACAAGTGTGAGCCCATGAAATGATGAGAGCAGGGTGGAGAGATGGAGGAAAGGAAAACCTTTATCTTAATTTGTGGGTGCAGCACCTCAAGCTTGGGGTTTTCATCTGGTCCTCTGGAGTTCCCCAAAGGGTTGCACCCATTTTCCAAATACCAATTGTTTGGGGTTTCCCCCCAGATTTTGTGCCGTATTTTCTCCATTCTCAGAGGTTGAAATGCCTCTCTCCTGAGGCTTAGTGCTGGCAGTAAAGAGCTTTTAAGCTGAAACAGGCTGATAGTTTTGGCCCCGCCCCTTTTGGCCTTTGGCCCCACCACCATTGGAATGCCCCCCCCCCCCCCCCGTGAGCTTCTCCGGAATGGAAAATTTGGCCCCCAGGATGAAAGACGCTCAACATCGCTGTCTTAATTCCTCCCTTGTCCCCGATGTAGTGTCTCACCCCATACCCGAGAAAGGGCATGGCATGGCATGGCACCGGGAGGCCGTCCATATCTCTGCTCTTTTTCTCCCTCCTGCACTTCCAAAAGGATCACAAAGCTTGATTCGGGCACAGGATAAAGGCATAGCAGGCTGCATTCTACCCCTGAGGCCAAATCCCCCAATTGTGTGGGTATTGGGTTGTCTGACGGGGAAGGACATGGCGGGACACATGCTTGGGCAACTTAAGACATCCACAGATTGGCATTCAGCATGTGATGCCTGAGAGACATTACTTGCCAAACGCTGATCAACACCCTCACCTTATTGATCTCCCCTATATTTTATTATTTATGACATTTCTATGCCGCTTTTTTTCCTCCAAGGAACCCAAGGCGGCGTACATAACCCTCCTCCTCCTCCTCTCCATTTTATCCTCGCAACAACAACCCTGTGAGGTAGGTTGGGCTGAGACTCTGTGACTGGCCCAAAGTCGCCCAGTGGGGTTTCCATGGCCGAGTGGGGACTAGAACCCGGATCTCCCGACTCCCAGTCCGACACTCTAGCTGCTCCGCCACACTTTTCATCTCTGCTGGTCAGATCAGATGAGTGGTTTGAGAACTAATGAATTGGTACTTTTAGTTTCTTTGTATTTTGATCAGGTTCCTTAGCGCTCCTGTCTGTCTCTTCCACCCCAAACATGTTCGCGCGCCCATCTGGACCGAAGGGCTGTGAGGTTTCTACAGATCCTTTCCCCACCTCGGTGTCCTAACCCTGTTGGCGTTTGCCTCGCATCTCCTCCACCGCCCTTCCCTCAGGTTCCTGGTTGCCAATTCATTGCCTGTCCTGTACCTCAGGGGTAGGCAGCGCGGTGCCTGTGGCCACCAATGTGCCCTCCGACCCCTGGCACCTGCCACGATGCTCTACCTTCTCCTGCCTTTTTTTTTTTTTAATTAACACATTTTCTGACTGGCAACTTGGATCCCTGTGGAATAGTCTTATCACCTGGGACCTTTCCCAGACCTCATCCTGCCTCTTGGTCCTAATCTACACATGCTATTTATCCCGGGAGAATATCGAGCTCGTCCCTACGGGGCCACATGACGCACAGCTGATCCCGGGGTGAACCGGGGACGACCGCTCCGTTCTCCTGGGACATCGGGCACTGCAGTTATCATGAGTTCCCCCCATCTCTTGGGGCAATTCCGAGGTCCGCGGGTGGTGTGGCCCCCCTCCTTAAGGCGTCGCTGTTCCCCGTGAGTAGTGGGGCTCAGCGAACAGGCAAGCAGCTGTGCAGGGGGAGCCCACCGGTATTGGGGGAGAGGAGGAGAGCATTTTCGCCACCTCCTGGATGGCTCTCAGCATCTTCCAGCACTGAGTTTTTGTTTTTTTTAAAAGAAATCATACCTTCGTGCAGGATCCGTGTTCCGCATTCATCTCCGCTTCTAAAACAGCAACAACTTTGCCCCAGAGCAGCCCTCTTTACTTCCGGGGAAACTCGCTGGCGTCTGGCCCCTCAGGGACGATCCCAGAAGTACCATACTTGCTGATCATCCCTCCCCTCTCTTGAAAGGCCTGTAGGTGTAGACGAGGCTTAGGTTTCATTGTTGTGAACCGTCCAGAGAGGTCCAGCTATTGGGCAGTATAGAAACGTAAGAAATAAAGCAATAAATAAATACACCGCTGTCACTAAGGCTTTTCAAGATCTTAATCCAGTGAAACTGACAACTTCCCCTTCCCTCACAGAAGCTGACCCCAATGTTCTGGCAGCTGTTCCCTGAGTAGTTGGAATGTATGGACATTTGTGGACAACATTCCGTGCCATCTCCATCTCCACTCTCAGTATACCGCAGCTTCTGATGACCTCAGGAGGGCTTTCAGCGCTCTTCCGACTCTTGAAACCGATCAGCTGGGTGGGTTTTGGACAGGACAGTTATTCCAGCCTCCAGCAGAGGAGCTGAGAAATTCCCTGTTGCTATATGGCTCTATGCACACTGCATTTTACAAGCTTGGCACACCGTATAATGTGGTCCTGAAACCCTCCTGGCTCCCAAGGCATTGTCGTCATCATCAACTTAGTTACATACCAATTTAGCTTGTTTTAGAAGTTTAGACCTTTTTTTGGTGCCATGGATTTTAATTGTCTTCCTTCCGTGGATCCACGTGGCGGACTCGAAAAGGGTGGTGTCTAAGCTGAGGAAATTGGCGACAAAACAGAGCCATTTCTGTCATTTGGCCTGGCTAGGGATTTTCAGGCTGTTGTTTCAGTACAGGGCAAATGACCAGCTCTCAAAAAGTAAGGTCGCTTTTCCAGCCTGGCACCTTCCAGATGCTGGCAAGGCTGATAATGGAACTTGTAGTCCAGCACATCTAGAGGGTACTGGTTTGTGGATGGCTGATGTAAGAGGTGTACAGTGATATACACAATTATATTGTTTGGCTGGGGAGGGGGAAATCAATATGGGGTCTGTGTGTGAGTATGTTCTTTTGTTTTTTGGCACATCAAGCTGGCATCAAAGTAGCCACCGTACGTGGCTCATAGGCCTCCCTACATGGCTTGTGGCAGCTACGCTTGGCTTGGTGTACACAGTCCACCTTCTGTATGTGCAGCCTGCTTCAGGCTGCAAATCAGAAGGCCGTGCGGCTCACGAACCGTGTTTCGCTCGAAGGTTCCCTCGTTCTGTGAGCTGCTCCTGAAGGCGAAGGCTAAAAATGTTCTTTAGATCATCGCTGGATAGAGATTGGGGCTCTTTGCAAGGAGGTGTGTTGATTGGAAAAGAGGGTGCATTGATGCTGCCTGCCTCTTGCTCTGGGCAATGGACACAAGGAAACCTCTTTGGGAGGCGTTGGTTAGGTGCTTAAACCTCCTTCGAGCATCTCACAGGAGTGGCTTAGGTGTGGGGAAGGAAGTCAGGGGAGAACATAGAACCAACCTCTCTCCATGGTGGCCCCAAACAAGTAACTGGAATTTTAATGATAATAAAGTAATGCATAATAGAACGGCAGTGTTTCAATCATTAATTTACAAAATGAAATATAGTTACCTTCAATAACCTGTCCTAACTATATAGGAATGAGTGAATGAATGAAAAACAGCCTCCACAAATGCCTTCCTGACGGGCTCTATAGAATATTTTGCCGCTCCCGGCTCCCTTTTGCATTGCAACCCCATCTTCCCTCCAGTTTTATTTTAGCATGAAGAGCCACCCTGAACTGAGAGAACCATTTTATACAGGAAACATTTTTTTCATGGTTTTTGTTGGAGAAAAGCAGGTTCATCGTCTCTGACTGTATATAATGCCCAGACTAGACACAACGCCATTCACACAGTTACCAATTGCCGTTCAAGAAGAAGCAAACAGCAGGCATGAGAAGCTCAATCCAGATTGGGACCCTGTTGGGGGAAGGGGAGGTTAACCCTTTGTCCTGTTTGCAATCCTGAGCTGAGCCCCCCCCCCTCTGCAACTGAAGGGAAGCTCCCATTTGCTCCAATTGAACTTTTCATTCCTATGCAAAAAAGATGCAGTGAGGAGTGGAGTGTGGATTGGAGCCACAGGGGCAAAAGTTAATTCCTCACTATCCCCACCAGGGTCTTAATCCAGATTGCCCCCCTCCCTCCACAAACACCCCCACTTACTCATGCAACGGCGTCCTGTCTGGTGTGGCTTTAAGACTTCCCCAAGAGAGTCAGTTTTTCCCCTCTTTGTTTCTGGTTTTTAACTGGCTTATCTGATAAGGAAGAGCAGGACATTTTTTTTGTGTGTGTGTGTGTGATTTTGTAGAACCAGCTGAGCCAGATAAAACCCGAGTTCCTACTTTGGAGATAACCTCAGCAACTGATGGAGACTGATGGGCAGTTTCATTCATGGTTGTTTTATGAGTGGTCCATCTCCCTCAGCCTTTTGATGCACAATCCTCCTGTCCGCAAGAAACAACAGGAGATAACCTGAACCAATATGACAGGAGCCTGCATTCCATGGGGCACAGGGTGGGGACCCTTGAATGCTGTCTGATACATGCATGTCGAAAAATGATGAGCCTTCAACATTTGCGGTGTAACATAATGCCTGGTATTCAAAAGGGAGATCAAACTGCAGAGGGTGGTGGTAGGGAACATGCTTAAAAAGAAAATGTAGTCCAAGTGTCCACAGGCTGACTTGGGTGGCCACGTATGCATCGCTAAAATAGAGGCAATGCATCAGCAAAGAGGAGGGCAAAAGGGGACACTGTTTTGCATTGCATGGGTGCCTGCTTATTCATACGTCTAGATGGAAACATAGGAGTAATTATGATAAATAGAAATGCACGACATCTCAGCAGGGTGGTGGTTGGGGGCAGGAAGGCTGACCAGGTGTCCTGTGTGTGCCTGCTCAATCCGCTGTCCGGCCGTCAACTGTTGATGAACAACTTCATGGCTCCTGCTGCTCTCCCGTCTTTACCTTTGAACAAGGTTGGGACTAGACAGCCCTTTGCAGAGGGGATGCCTTCAAACAGAGGACTGTAAAGTAGGTACATGGGCACCCTACCTAGGTGGAAGTGTGCAAAGGTCAAGAAGACTATAGGTGGCTACTGGTCCTCTTCCTCCAGTTTCAAGAGGCAGTATGCCTCGCTCCGTATGAGTTTCTGGGGGACATGAGCGGGAGAGTGCTAAATTGCACTTACATCCTGCTTTGAGGGCTGCTCAGGGGGGCATCTGGCTGGCTACCGTGGGGATAGAATGCCAGACTGGGTGGGCCTTTGGTCCATTCCATCTTGTGCCTTTCCACCTGATAATGCACCCTTCCCCAGCCTGGAGCCCTGCAGATGTCTCCTTGGAATATCAGTCCCATAATCCTTGCCCAGCTGTAGCCCAGCTCATCTGCATTGTTTCTGGTTGGGGAAGGCTGCGTTAACGGCTTTCTGGCTTTTCTCTTCTTAGCCCTCTGTAGTCCTCTCCCGCTAGCTGCTGGGCTTCCCAGACTGGAGGAGGTGATCAGAGGCCAAGGTCCCAAGCCCCAAAGCTCTCCCCGGTTGTGGTATGCTCCTGTGTTGCCCCCACAGCCCTCCCTGGCATGGCTCCTGCGGGCTCCCCTCTGGCTGCTGACTCCAGCTCAGCCCCGATCGGTGTGCACCCCAAATACCTCATGCGTATAAGAAGCCTCTGCTTTCGTACGTAGTGCTTTGCTTTCAACACCAGGCCTAGCGACCGAGTCCCTGATCTTCAGGCCCCGAAACCTGTGTTTTGTGGTTGCCAGAGTAGCAGAAGCTGGGCTTGCATCATTCCTCCTGCTCAGAACGTTTTCACGGTGTGGTGTCTGGAGTATTCTCCCTCGACCACAAAATTGCCGTCCCGGCGGGGTCTATATGTCTATAAAAAGAAGCACAAAGTTAAAAATTCTGTGCATTTTCTGAAAATGACATCTCTGATGACCGGGTGGAGGCGTCTGTCGCTTCCGAGCCTTTTATTTCTCCAGGTCGAGAAACGTTTATATGCCAGGCTGCGCTTGCATGCCATCTCAGTGCGTCCCACTTACACCGCTTGGCTCTCATTTTCGGATCCGCCGGTCCTTGAGCTTCCGACGCTTCTCCAGAATTTATTGCTGTGCGGGACCAAAGGATTGAAAAGGATCTTAAGAGATAGAAGGGGGAGAGAGCATAGAGAGAGAGAGGGAGAGAAAGAGGAGGAAAGAAAGAATTGCCGGCCTAATGCGGTGACCCCGTCTGTATTTCTTTCCTCGACAGGTTCCTTAGAAAGAGAGCTTGGACGGCATGCAAAGTAGTGAAATATCTGCAGAGAGCACTGATGATCCTCTTAGTAGTGGCCTACGGAAAAATCGACAGCCGCGAATAGTAGTTATTGGCGCTGGCCTTGCGGGCCTCTCTGCGACAAAGACCCTCCTGGAAAACGGTTTCACGGATGTGACTATCCTTGAAGCGTCTGACCGGATCGGAGGCCGAGTACAAAGTGTGAAGCTTGGTAAGGATAACGGCCTGCAAAGATCGCGGCTGCTTTGGCGTGCTTTGCATGAGGTAGTCAGGAATGGCCTTGCTGGATTCAGCCAAAGGTCCAACGGTTTGCTTCTCACAGATGCCCAGAGGACGCTCACAAGCCATTACGGCGATGGTCTTCCTTGCTGTTTGTCCCCAGAGCATCTAATGTTCCTTGAGATTCCATGTAGCTATCAGTTTCCCTTTTATTTCTGATGTTCAGAGGTGCGTGCCGTTGGTTATACAGCCAAAACAGTACTATCCAGGCCTAAGAGGGAGGGATCAGCAGGCTCAGGGAAATGCTGAGGTTTGCAGAAGTACAAAAAAACTTTAGAAAAAGAAGCCTAAGAGGGAGAATTATCCCCCCCCCCCAAAAAAAATCCTCCATGATAATTGATTGTGCTCACTGATCACAGAATGCTAGCTGATTGTTGGAGTGGGGCCAGGATGGGAAAGGGAAACTGAGTGGGAAGAGGAATGGAATGAAGTATTGTGGAGAAGGGAGTGGATGGCTGACTGGTATAGTGAAGGTAGGAAGCTGCCTTAGATGGAGCCAGACCCTTGGCCCATCTAGTCCAGTATTGTCAACGCTGGCTGGCAGCTGTGGCTCTCCAGGGGTCCCGGCAGGTGTTTTTCCAGCCTTCCCTGGAGTTGCTGCCTGGGGATTGAACCTGGGATCTCCTGTGTGCAAAGCAGATTACCGTTGAGCTATGGAGCCAGGTCCTTCCGCAACAGAAGCACTCCACTCTATTGTTTAAGTCCCATTTGTTGGGGCTGATAGCCATGGATGGATCTATCCTTGGTGAATTAGTCTGATCCTTTTTTTAAAAAAAGGGGTTAGGAAAACATATTTTTAGAAGAAAAAACTACTTCGGTTAGTTTCATTAATAGATGATGTCTTTTAAGCCAGTTCCACCGCCCTGACCAGGATCCCATAATGTACCATGGCCTCTTTCATTTATACGGATGAATGTTTCCCTTAGCCCTTCTCAGTGTGCAAAGGTCATGACTGTTCTTCTCTCAAGCAAGGAGGTGGAGGCAGGGCCCGAGCCCCCGTTGTTTTCTGGCGGGCCTTCGTTTTTCACGCCCGAAGCCCGTGCTTCCATGAGGCTAAAACTGCAGTTGGCCAGAATGCTCATTCGCATTAGAAATAGCCGCTCTTCAGCATTGGGGTTCCTAAAAATAGCTGAGATTCCAGAGGAGGAGCTCTGTGTGTCGTGATGGTTGCAGCAACAACAAAGCCGTCCTGTGACCTCTTCAAGCATTCACAGTTTTGTAGTGGCAGATGTTTCCATGAACTAAAGCCCACTTCACCAGAGGCATGAAGTCTTCTCTTCCGTTGGCAGGGACATCTGTATCCCAGGGTAGCGTATGTGCACATGCGTGCAAGTAAGGTGTAAACTGTGGGGCCCAAAGTCTCTAAGCCTCGTAAGCTTTGCACAGAAATGCCACAGACCGTGCCCCTTTCATTTCATGGCTGTGTTGTTTACGCCAGCCTTCACCCAACCAGATGTGTGTTCACCTACAGCTCCCACCATCCCCAGCCACTGGCCATGCCAGCTGGGAATGATGGGGGCTGTAATCCAACACGTCTGGAGGGCCCCAGGTTGGGTGAAGGCTGGTGTAGATGGCACAGGCTTTTATCCTTTCTATCCAGGTGTACAGATTTATCGGCCAACGGAGGACATGGCACCATGCTTTATGTAGCGAGAAATCTGTTGGTCTTTGAGCTTCTTTAAAGGAGCGCTTTATAGCACACTCGTTACTGGCCACGCACAATGTTCGTGGGTCATTGTGACGACTCTGTCAGCCTCCTGTGCATCTCCTGCTCCATTTTCCCATTCCAGCGCTAAAAACAAAACCTCGGAAAACACGACTCTTCTGGGAGGAATCGATATTTGTCGGGTTTTCCTGCCGTGTGCAGGCAAAGTTGCACTATAAAATGCCCACTAGAGGGCGCTGTCCCATTCAACTGAATTGAGGCTGTACAAGCCACGTGGTCGCTGCTCTCTTCCTCATGGAATTACAGCTTGTTGCAGAAGCGGAAGAGATGCAGGAAGCAGAGCCATGGTAAGGGAATGTGATTTCCCCCTGTCTGAGGGAGCTCTTTGTGGTGCCAAGAGGCACTTTGTTCCTCCCCCTTTCCCCGCAGCAACAACAGACTAACACAGCTGTAAATCCATTCTCCGTGAATTTGTCAAATCCTTTGAAAATCCTTCTCAGCTAGTGGCAGTGAGTCCCGAGAGTTCGTTCCATGTAAGAGTTTGCCACATCAATTCCATTAGTCTCCAAGGCAGTGGTGCAGAATCTATTTCTATTTCGGAGATGCTGGGGTGGGGGGTGGTCTGGTTTTTGTTGATTTCCACCCTCTCTCACCTGCAGCCCTGCTCTTGCCACATTGCACACTGTTCTGGAGGGTCCCCTGAAAACCAGGAGGGTCTTTTCAGAAAACGGAACAAGCTACAGTGGGGAGAAGGTCTGTACACCACAAGATGTAGTGATGGCTGCCAATTTGGATGGCTTTAAAAGGAGGTTGGATAAATTCTTGGAGGAGAAGGCTATCAATGGCTATTAGCCCTGATGGCTATGTGCTACCTCCAGTATCCGAGGCAATAAGCCTGTGTGCACCAATTGCTGGGGAACATGGGTGGGAGGGTGCTGTTGCACTATGTCCTGCTTCGTTGGTCTCTAGTTGATAGCTGGTTGACCACTGTGTGAACAGAGCGCTGGACAAGATGGACCCTTGGTCTGATCCAGCATGGCCCTTCTTATGTTCTTACGTCTCTTTGCGCGCTGCAGTTGTGCGCCAATTTTTGCACGGAGTTCAGCCATCTCCCACTGGCAAATCCCAGTGGCGTTCCCGTCCTTACACAGATCAGCATTGGGCACCGTGCGCTGGGAGATCCCCGTTGACTCGAGTGTAAATGGAACACCACCCCGAGATTCTTTGGCCCATGCTATTTAATCTCATCCCTCAACACACGTATAGCCAGCTGTCCCCCCCAAAGGGATCAGAGGAGCTTTCGTAGAGTTCCCCAGCCCAGGCAGTTTATAGCGCCAATCCTGCTTAGCTTAAGGCGTGCCTTTTGTCAGCTCGGCCCGGAAGAAGTTGGTGGCGTGTGGCTTTTCGGAGTGCCACCAAGGAAAAGCTGAAACTTTGGTGCCTCACAGTTTCTCTGCCCATTAGGGACTCTGCTGTAACCTTTCCAAATGCACGATCGCCCTGGCCCCATTCTTTTGAAAGGTTGCCCTGGATGGTGCCGCACGTGTCCTTGACGGTGCTGCAAATGAAGTCCTTTCCCACACCTCGTAGCCTTCCTCGTGGCAGTGAGTTTACCTTCCTCTCCCTTTTGCCCGTGCATCGTTTTATTAGCCAGGGTGGGCTCTCTCGCCATCTCTCTCGCCATCTCCGTGTTTAGCCCAGCCCGGCCTGACATCAGGCACTGCGACACAGTTGATAAACAAGCGGCAGTGAATTAAAGCTCGGACATCTGACGGGCTTTCGGGAGGGAAGCAGACCAGAAAGGATGCCCAATGAGCCCAGCATCCGGCTTTTCAGTTGAGAATCGCAGACGCTGCTAAACTCTTGGCCCTGGCCTTGGAACGGGAAATGGGTCATCGACCGCCGGTACGCGGTGTCAAAAATAGCCCCCCTGGCTGCGTGTGCTGCCAGACAGGAGGGAAGTACTCAATATTCCAAGCCCTTAGGGGGCCATCACGTCGATCAACGCACCTGTGGAACGTTTCCTGGTTGTGGTCTTTCTATATATATATATATATATATATATGTGTGTGTGTGTGTGTGTGTGTGTATGTGTATGTATATATAGAGAGAAAGAGAGAGAGAGAGAGAGAGAGAGAGAGAGAGAGAGAGAGAAGGCCTTATCCACAAACATGGGATTGGAGTCTTGAAGAAAGAAACATGCACCCATATTTCTCTTGCTGACGTTGCACACATCCTTGGTTTGGCAGTGCCTCAGGGATCTTTTCTTTTCATAGAAAAGTTGGAAGGGACCACAAGGATCATCTAGTCCAACCCTCTTCAGTGTGCAAGAAACCAATTAAACCATCCCTGAGAGGTGGCCGCCCAGCCTCTTCTTTAAAACCTCCAGAGACGGAGAGCCCACAACCTCCGTAGGTAGACTGTCCCACTCTTGTACAGACCTTACCGTCAGGAAGTTTTTCCTTCTATTTAAGCGGAATCTAGGTGGCTGTAACTTGCACCCATTATTTCAGGTCCCAACTTCTCTGGCCGTGGAAAATAGTTTTTGACCATCGTCCCTGTGGCAGCCTTTAAGGTCCCTGAACACTGCTAAACGTGTCTCCCTCAGTCTTCTGTACAGGCAGGGCTCTGTGTATCCCGCAGTCACACGCAGGTGCAGGCGTAGGTAGGTTTTATGCAGAATTTGGCCTTCTTGCAGAGACCAAGGGTGAAATCCCCCCCACGCATGTGAATTAACGTAGGGCATGCCATGCGCCGAGATCTTCTCCTGCGCCAGTCCCATTCAGAAAACAACAACGGTGCCCCAGCAGCAAGAACCACGATGGCCAAAAAATGGAGATGGTTAATCCTATGCTCACAATGAGGGAACGGACAGGGCGGGAAATTTGCTCTTGGGGTTAAATGAGCCCGTTACATGAGAACAAAGGAAAAAAAGACAACAGGGCCATTTTATAATGAATTCGACCGCGATTATTATTATTATTTACATTTATATAGCGCCCCATAGCCAAAGCTCTCTGGGCGGTTTACAAAAATTTAAACTCTGGACATTAAACATTGATATACAGAATGTAAAACCATAAAAGCATAAAAACAGACAACATATAAAAGCAGTATACATTTAAAGCAACTGCGAACTCTCAGCCAGGCCTAAATAGAGTTTCTTGTAAGAATTCCTTGCCTCCAAGACCACAGGGTTTTTTTTTTTTTGATGCTCAGGACCCAGTGTTCAGAGCATCAAAATTGTAACTACAATTTTAAATTTGTTTTTAGAATTGTGAGTTTCCCCCCTCTCCTCCTCCCCTGGCGTTTTGCCATAACCCCAGGGAAATCGGTATCTTTCCCCAGCTCTGGGAGCAAAGGCATAATAGAAACAGGTCATCTTAGCCTGCACACACGGCTGCTGCAGTTAGCATCCCTTTCGGTGGGAGCTGGGACAGACGCAGAGTTATTCCCCATCCACAATCCTGGGGGGGGGGGTGCTTTCAGTCACCATGGGGTGTCTGCCTTGGATGTGATTAACTTCACACTTTGATGCTGGACGCTTACGCCTGGCTCATCTGTTTTGAGGAAGATTGCTTAATTGAGTTTCGAAGGATCCAGGCCGCTGTTTTCTGTGTACTGCCCGGCTGCTGCTGCACCTGGAACGGAACCCGGGCAGGCAGGTTTTGTCCCTGGGGTCTCGTTGGCGATCCGAAGCGACGCTTGTTATCGTTCACCCGGTCGCGCTGACCCTGCTGCAGAGCTTCTCTGCAAGCGCAGCGCCATTGTGGAGGGCCATGCACTCTCCTGCTTGCTGAGTCAGGGCCTTGATTTGGTGGCCACCCCATACCTCTGCGCGCACAGCAAAGCCGGAAGTGTTCCTGCCCCGAGGGTGCCAGGGAGGGTAGTTCTGCATACGCAGGATGCTTTCCCTCCTCACTTAGCAAATGCTCCCCGCTCTATACAACGCTGCACGCTTTCTTTTACAATCCACCGAGTTTAAACAGCAGGAGTAAATGCGCCCAGAGGGAAAAACCGTTTAAGAAAAGAAGAGAATAATGTTTTTTTGGGGGTGCCGGTGTTTTGCAAACACCATGTCTTACTTGTTCCATTCCTGCATATTCTTCTTTGCTTTGCACCGGCCATGGTTCTCCCCCCCCCCCCCCCCCTTTAAGGCGGCCCAGGTCTTTTTCTTCTGACGTTCTAACTTGCGGCTGCCTTCTCTCCCCTGGCAGAAAACGCGACTTTTGAACTGGGAGCGACGTGGATCCACGGTTCCAATGGAAACCCAGTCTATCATCTAGCAGAAGATAATGGCTTACTGGAAGCGACGACGGACGGCGAGAGGAGCGTGGGCCGCATCAGCCTGTACTCCAAGAATGGGGTGGCTTATCACCTCACCAACGGTGGCCAAAGGATCCCGAAAGATGTGGTTGAAGAATTCAGTGATTTATACAACGAGGTTTGTATTTAGCGGCGCTCAAGATTTGTCTGGGTAAAAGCACCAGCCGTGTAATACGCATACAGTGGAGGTAGGGCAACCTGGGGGTTCCCCTGATGCTTTGGACCGCAACTCCCATCATCCCCGAGCCTTGGCCATGCTGGCCCGGAGCTGATGGGGGCTATAGTCCAAAGGCATCTGAAGGGCGCCAGGTTGCATCAAGGCGGGAAGAGAAACCACAGCTGCCTCATGTCGCTGAAATGGATTTTAAACTGACCATACGACACCTGCCTTCCTCCCAGGGTTAGACAGTTGCCCTGGAAATGTTTACTGTGACTGACAACAGCCTTCCCTAGTCCTGCTGCAGGCCAGGGTCTTTCCCAGCCCTGTTATTGGAGATCCCTGGGGATGAAACCTGAGACCATCTGTGCGGAAAACACTGGATTTGCCACTGGGCCACAGCCAGTGGAGGCTGGTGGCTACGATATCGGTGGGGCGGTGCATCCGCTCCGGGTTTCAGTCGGAACCAGTCAGAACTCTAAAGGAGCTCTCCCAGGTGCTTTGACATGAGGCATTTGCAAAGCACCTTGAATAGCCCTTTTAGAGTTTTGCCTGAAACCCGGAGCAGATTCACCATGACATCGGAGCCCCTGGCCTCCACTGGCTCTCTTTCATTCAGTCACTCCTGACATGGTCATAGCTTCCTAAAGAGGGCAGTGGGCTGCTTCTTTGGAGTCTCCTGGCCTTCCTTCTTCACGGATGTTGTTCATTCTTCCATGGCCACTGACGGTCGGACCCAGCTCCTGCCAGCTTGAAGGGGGAGCGGTGGGGGCGGCGAGTTCCGGGTAGAGCCAAGGTAGAGGAGAACGTGAAGGGAGGTCAGTCCATCGCCGGGGATGGGGGTTGCAGCCGCAGAAATAGGACACCCTTATTGCTCAGATCATGTATCAAGGTTGATTAGTGAGCTTTCCAGGTGGGTCAGGCGACCCTACACGACCCGCTTGGGATTATTGCTGTCACGAAACATTGCCAGGGTGGAAAAGGCCGCCTTCTGGTTTCTTTTTGACATCTACTGACATGCAGCCCTGTCCTATGCATGCTTACTCAGTAGCAAGTCCCTCCCAAGTTCGATGCTTATTATTATTATTATTATTATTATTATTATTATTTATTGCATTTATATACCGCCCCATAGCCGAAGCTCTCTGGGCGGTTTAGAAAAATTTAAAACATTGAACATTAAAAAACAACAACGATATACAAAATTTAAAACCATAAAGAGCATAAAAACAGGTTATAAATACAATATCCATTTAAAAACAACTATTCTGGGTCAAATAACATCAACAACAAGAAGAGTTACTCTCAAGTAACTCTGCTTCTTAAGAGGGTTTTAGCATCGGGTTTCCCCGTCCGCCTGCTCGGGAAGGGATACGGTGTGGGGAGCGCTTCGGAGTTGTATTAGTTGTATTAGTTAGATCCTCTTAGAACATTCCTAGCGCCAATTAAAATGCCTGGAATTAGGGTCATGCAGCCGATTTAAGATACCGCCACCCCCCATCTCTCTTCAGCTGCCGTTTCAGACAAGTGTTTGAAGTTTTTGAATTGTTGGCTTCTTTTTTTGGGGGGGTGGGGTGGCAGGGGATCCGCTTGGCACAAAGGCAACAGAAAGGGGCTGCAAAAATTTGGCCGTGGCTGATTTCGCCCGGAGTTGCACGCTGTTTTGCTCACCTTGCGTATATGTGATCTGCTTACTGCCGGCAAGTGGCTTATGAAAACTGGGTGGCATCACGCCGGGGCAAGTTTTCCAGCAGCTTTGAGATGTTTCGGCTGGCCCCTTGAAATCGGGGCAGGGGTGGAGGAGAGTGCAGTGCTGGCCAGGCCAGGCTGCTGGACTTCTCATGGCGCCGTCGGGCAGGAGCAGAGTGAGACTGGGGCTGGCCGCCTCCTTGGTCCAACACATCTATCTCCCGGTAGATCCAGATCTACCTTCCGCCCAGCCCTTTATTAAACCACACACACACACGCACACACACACCAGGGCCAGTGTCAAGGGGCGGTACAGTCAGGCACCTGCTAAGGGCCCACAGCCCAGCTGGGGGCCATTGACAAGAGCCCCTTGGAGTTGCTCCTACCCTAGACCCCTTGTAACCTGCTTGTTACATTGGGACATTTCTGGTGGGGAGAATGACAGCAGTCGATGACACAGCCGGCTTGCTTCCTTGCTCTGGCCTTCGACGCAAGCAGGTGGTAGCATTAATGAGGAAGAGGATGAGGAGCAGCTGGGGACAGGTAGACTCACGGAGGGAGGGGCCCCATGGAGAGTGTGTCTTCCCAAGGGCCCTGCACAACCTGAATGAGCACGTAGAATCATAGAATAGCAGAGTTGGAAGGGGTCTCTAAGGCCATCAAGTCTAACCCCCTGCTCAGTGCAGGAATCCACCTTAAAGCATCCCTGACAGATGGTTGTCCAGCTGCCTCTTGAAGGCCTCTAGTGTGGGAGAGCCCACGACCTCCCTAGGTCACTGGTTCCATTGCCGTACTGCTCTAACAGTCAGGAAGTTTTTCCTGCTGTCTGGCCGGAATCTGGCTTCCTGTAACTTGAGTCAACGATTCCGCGTCCTGCACTCTGGGCTGATCGAGAAGAGATCCAGGACCTCCACTGTATGACAACCTTTCAAGTCCTTGAAGAGCGCTATCATGTCTCCCCTCAGTCTTCTCTTCTCCAGGCTAAACATGCCCAGTTCTTTCAGTCTCTCCTCATAGGGCTTTGTTTCCAGACCCCTGATCATCCTTGTTGCCCTCCTCTGAACCCCCTCCAGCTTGTGTGCATCCTTCTTGGTGCCCAGAACTGGACGCAATACTCAAGATGAGGCCTAACCAGTGCCAAATAGAGGGGAACCAGTACCTCTTGCGATTTGGAAGCTCTGCTTCTATTAATGCAGCCCAAGATAGCATTTGTTTTTTTCGCAGCCACGCACACTTCTTGCCAGCGGTGGGCGGGGCCAGAGCCAAAAGTGGAATGGGGCACCCAGTGTGGTGTAGTGGTTAGAGTGTTAGACTGGGAGTTGGGAGATCCAGGTTCTAGTCCCCACTCGGCCCTGGAAGCTCACTGGGTGACTTTGGGCCAGTCATAGACTCTCAGCCCAACCTACCTTGCAGGGTTGTTGTTGTGCAGATAAAATGGAGAGGAGGATGAGGATTATGTACACCGCCTCGGGTTCCTCGGAGGAAAAAAGGCGGGATATAAATCTAATAAATAAATAAATCATCTGGAGGGTACCACCTTCGTGAGAAGGCTGCTTTAGTTAATTCCTCTGGCCGGAAATGCCTGTCCCTTTGGCATGTTTCCGTGGCTGCAGAATCAAGGTCCCGTCACCTGGCCTTGATGATCGGTATTCCTAAATTACCGGCCATCCAAATGGGATGCTGAAGGAGAATTTGCCATTCAGGTTCCAGCATCAGATTAGTTGAGGGAGCACAATGTATTGGTAATTTGGTCTGGTTTGGGATGAGGGATATGTTGCACTTCAAAACGTTCAAGGAGGGATTATACGAAGGCACAGGATTTATTAGTAAGAGTCTTATTAGCACTGCAAGCTTCATGAGAAAGTTTATTTGGGTTTCTTCTGAATCCCAAGCAAATAGTTCATGCGTGGAGGACCGGAAACAGGCAGAGAAGCATTCATGAGTTGGACTTTAATGCAACAAGGAGTGCTGAGGGTGTACTCTCTGCAGTTGTCACGCTAGGTCTGGGTTGTCCTGTTTCAGACTGCAGGTGAGGGTTCGCACAAATAATAATAATAATAATAATAATAATAATAATAATAATAATAATAATTCCCTACACACAGAAAGCTAGCATCTCAGGGAGAAGGTTTCTCACTGAGCTCCCTGATGCGCAAGGTTTCTATGTGCAGGGAAGTGATTTTTTTTTTTTGGTCGGAGTGGGGGAACATTCAGTCGTTATGAGCTCTTGACTGCTGACATGACGCAGGCCCGACCCAGCCCAGCGAGCCAATCCGGTGTAGTGGCTAGCGAATCAGTCTAGAACTTGAGGAGACGCAGGTGCAAATCCTCGCTTGCCATGAAGGTGACTGGGTGACCATGGGCCGGTTACTTATCTCAGCCTTCTCCAGCCTGGTGTCCTCCAGATCTTTTGGACTCTACTCCCACCAGCCTTAGCTAACATGGCCAGTGATCAGGAACGCTGGGAGTTGTAGTCCAAAATATCTGGAGGGCACCAGGTTGGGGAAGGCCGCTCTCTATCTCTTAGCCTAACCTACCCCGTAGGGTTATCGCGAGAATAAAATGTAGGGGTGGCGGGCAGCATATGTTGGTTTGAGTAGAAAGGGGAGTTCTCGGTGTAATACAGCAGATGTATTGGACTGCGTGCTGGCTGGGAATGATAGAAGTCGTAGTCCAATAAACCTCCCGGAAGGAGGCTGGGGTAAGAAATATGATTGCCTGGTGTGCCTCTGCCTTTCTCTGGATCGTCCCAGCTGCCCTTGCATCACGTCAGCAGCTGATACAGCATGCCCTCTGTGTTGCACCGCTCATTATGCCTTTGTTTTAATAAACTGCTTTTCTGTTAGGCGGCACTCAAAACGGTGTGCGCTGCACAAGTTGCGTGAACGTTGCAAAGCTAACAAGCGGCCAGACATTCAAAACCCAATAACGGCAATGAGGGGAAAACACAAATGATGAAACTGCGGTGAAAGGCCGTGAACAATATTGAAAGCAAGTGGGGAAAGGGAGGGGTAACATTTGCCGGAAGAAAAATATCCCTCCCCCCCCCACCGCCTCGTGCTGCTGAAAACTGCATTGAGAGGGAGCTTGGTGGGCCTCTCTGGGAGCAAACGCCTTGGACTAGAACTCCCATCCTTCCCAGCCAGCCATAGGAAAGATGGGGATTGTAGTCCAACACATCTGAAGGGCACCAGGCTGGGGAAGGCTGGAGGCAACAATGCGTTTAATAGCTAGCACCTTCGAGTGTTTCAAAGCGCTTCACACACACATTATGTTGTCTTTACGACAACCCGGTAAGGTAGGTCAGTATTGTTATCGTCTCTGTATAGGAGATGGAAGGTTGAGACTTGGGGAGGGTGGCGGAGGCGAGATTGGGACCGTGGCGGCTCCCTCATCCATAGCTCAGTCTCTTAGCCACTGTGCTCTGCCGGCTCTCAACAGGTATCCCCCCTCAATCTCTTGACAGGTAGGTCATTTTTATTCTTGTATTTTCTTTTTCCCCCAATGGGGAAATTCCTTGCTGAAGGGCCACCAACGCTGAGCCAGGCTCTTACTTCCTTTCTGGTCCCTGTGATGTTCCAAGCCGGTTCTCCCCCCCCCCCCCCCCCCCCCCCAGGAGCCCAACTGTAGGGTGGTGGTGGAGAGGGAGGCGAAAAGAGGAACAGGCGATCAGATGCGGATGGACGGCAGGAATTGTAATGCTTCGCTCTGGCTCTGCACCGGGTGGCTAACTCCTTTTTGCGCGTGCTCTCCCTCCCTGTCTCGGGACAGGTCTATAACCTGACTCAGGAGTTCTTCCAGAGTGGTAAACCAGTCAATGCCGAGAGCAAGAACAGCGTGGGGGTCTTCACGCGAGACGTCGTGCGCAAGCGCATCAAAGCCGACCTGGACGACTCGGAGGCGGTCAGGAGACTAAAACTCGCCATGATTCAGCAATACCTTAAGGTAAGGCTGGCCGGAGCTCTGCTGGGGAATCTGTAGCCGAGGCGTGTGGGCGGAAGGGAGATCGGGATCTCCCGATAGATCTTGCAGTAGATCAGCAAGGATTTCTGACTCCCCTTATTTTTCTTTACAATAGCAGCAACGGTGAGACTCCACCTGCTGCTCTCAAATTATGCTGCGATCTCTGTTCAGTTCTGTTACTCGGAACAGTTGCTTGGCCTCTTCCAATTCTTTCAGTGGGCCTGTTCAGACAACACACTAAGCCATGGTTAGTCCGCTAACCCCTTTTGCTGTCCTTATCCTCCATAGGCCTGTCCTCCATTAAACTGTCCAGCCCTTTTAAAAGGCCCTCTAAGCTACTTGACATGGCCACATTATGTTTGCCCTGTTTCGCATTGCCATGAGAACGTAAGGAGAGCCTTGCTGGATCAAACCAAGGGCCCGTCTAGCCCAGCACTCTGGTCACACAGTGGCCCAACCAGCTGTCGACCAGGGACCCACAAGCAGGACACAAATTCAACAGCACCCTCTCACCCGTGTTCCCCAGCATCTGGTGTACATAGGCTTACTGCCTCTGAAACTGGAGGTAGCACATAGCCATCGGGACTAGTAGCCCTTGATAGCCTTCCCTAGGAGGAGAAACAGCCCCATGGCAAGCCTTGTTCTCTGCTTGCGTTGCCGTAGGTGGAGAGTTGTGAGAGCAGCTCTCACAGCATGGACGAAGTTTCGCTCAGCGAATTCGGGGAGTGGACCGAGATCCCCGGGGCCCACCACATCATCCCGTGCGGCTTTATGAAGATAGTGGAGATCCTGTCCCGTTCCATCCCGGAGCAGGTCATCCAGCTGAAGAAGCCCGTCAAGTGCATCCACTGGAACCAGTCCATCCGCAAGGAGATTGAGCGCGTGGCCGACCACAACAGCGACCGCATGGGAGACGACGACGCGGAGGGCTACCACATCTTCGTGGAGTGCGAGGACTGCGAGTTCATTGTGGCTGACCACGTCATCGTGACGGTGTCCCTGGGAGTCCTGAAGAAGCGCCACGAGAACATGTTCGACCCCCGGCTGCCGGAAGAGAAAGTCCTCGCCATCCAGAAGCTGGGCATCAGCACCACGGACAAGATCTTCTTGGAGTTTGAGGAGCCCTTCTGGAGCCCCGAGTGCAACAGCATCCAGTTTGTCTGGGAAGATGAGGCCGAGGCGGAGAGCCTCACCTACCCGGAGGAGCTGTGGTACAAGAAGATCTGCAGCTTCGATGTCCTCTACCCGCCGGAGCGCTACGGCTATGTACTGAGCGGCTGGATCTGTGGGGAAGAGGCCCTGATCATGGAGAAATACGACGACGAGACCGTGGCAGAGACCTGCACTGAGATGCTGCGTAAATTTACAGGTCTGCAATCTCCTCGCTTTTCCTTGTGGGTCCGGAGTGCTAAAAGGCCAGGCGGAGTGGGGTTGGAACGGGAGACAAATAAGTAGTACATGTCTACATTTTAGCTCTGCCATGGACTTAGTGGGTGGCTTTAGACAAGCAACAATGGCGCTGTTCACACAGCAAGCTAACTCACACTCAGTGGCTGAGTGTAGGTTGTTGTTGAATCATGGGTTGCTTGTTGAACCATGGGTTAGCATGTTGTCTGAACTCAGGATGTTTTCCACAGGGCGGCTTGTTAACTATGCACTGCGGCTTGTTAACCACCCAGAACAACCCAGCAACAAACCATGGGTTCTCAATGTGGCTTGTTCAAGAAAAATAAGCCACACTGCATGGTTAACAAGCCACCCTGCGGGAAACATCCTGGGTTCAGACAACATACTAGCAGATGGTTTGACAAACAATCCATGGTTCAAGAAACAACCCATGCTCAACCACTGAGTGTGGGTTAGCATGTTGCGTGAACCCAGTCTCTGTCTTAGCTTCCGCCTGCAGTGTGGGCATAATTATAAATGTCTGAAATTGTGTGCTCTGACTGGCAGCAGTTTTGCAGTCTCTCTCGGGCAGAGATCTTTCACCAGCCGTGCCGCTGACAATGATTTCAGTGGGGATGTGGAAAATTTCAGCCTTAAACCATTTATATGCAAAGCCTGCATTCTGATACTCCGCTGCAGCCTCTTCCCTCTGAACAGATTCGTTGTAAGGATTTCTGAGATTATTTCTTTATTCATGTATTACATTTCTATACTGCCCAGTAGCCGAAGCTCTCTGGGCAGTTCACAGCAATTAAAACCATAA
The DNA here is from genome assembly GCA_029215795.1 of Anniella stebbinsi. Classification (NCBI taxonomy): domain Eukaryota; kingdom Metazoa; phylum Chordata; class Lepidosauria; order Squamata; family Anniellidae; genus Anniella; species Anniella stebbinsi. Next base: position 225,864,743 of record JARDYH010000004.1, on the reverse strand, counting down.
AATACAATGTGATAAAACGCAGTATCAACAGTTTAAAACAACAGTATAATGTAAGAATAAAAACCAGAATTAAACCTAGCCGCAGTGCAAAGATTTAGAATACAATAACAGATTTAAAACAGCAGAAACTAAAAGGCTAAAATGCCTGAAAAGAGCACGGTGTAGGCTCCACGCAGGCCTCTCTGGGGAAGCTCATTCCACAACCGGAAATGGAATTCAGCCTTCATGTGGAAAGAGTTTCAATGCCGTAGCCCTGGAGCAACGTTCCCCAAACGTTCTAGCTGCAGGAAAGTTTTTGTCTCTGGGTTACAGGGGATTCTGGGCGGAATTCTAGGGTGGAGATGCTTGGTACACATAGCATGCTAGTCAGTGCTCAGATATGCCATGCCAAGAGGGCACTACCTTCCAGGGAAACCCGTCCATTATTACTGATCTTCTCAGGAAGCTCAGAGGACGGCAACAAGGGAGAGGGCCTTCTCTGTGGTGGCCCCCCAACTCTGGAATGATCTCCCCAATGAGGCCCTCCCGGTGCCAACACTGTTATCTTTTTGGCTCCAGGTCAGAACTTTTCTTTTCTCCCAGGCATTTTAACAGCTTAAGTTGAGGTTTTTAACTGAATTTTTGGTCAGACTTACAAGTTTAAAATGTGTTAAATATCAGCAGTTTTATGTTTTATAGTTTTAAATTTTGTAAATTGCCTTTTTAATGTTCAATCTTTTAATTTTTGTAAACCGCCCAGAGAGCTTTGGCTATGGGGCGGCATATAAATGTAATAAATAAATAAAATAAAATAAAATAAATCCTTGAGGAGCCCCAAGGAGCTTCCACAGCGCCTGCAGGGCAGCCTGAAAATGCCTTCGCTTGCTACTCTTGGGAGAGTTATCCCATGTGCTTTGCAGTCACTCTGGGTTAGATCTCGCTGCTGTGATCTTTACCATTCATGTTCACTCGTACTCTTGAGTCCCTTTCATCGCCGAAAGGATTCAACGGCGGGGCTTTGATTTCCCACGCAATTTCGCACAGTGGATTATTTGGATTTGCTGTCAAAACACTCCGGACTTGAGCAACCCACGAACCATTGGCAACTCGGCACTTTGTAAATCTGATTAAAGTGGTGTGCCATTCAAACAACTCGACGCCTTGCACACAGGGCTTTGTCATCTGAGCCCTCTGGGTTAGGTGCCTGGATTTCGGGGGAGCCAGAAGCTTTCACGTTCACAGGATTGTGTAGTAGCTTTTGGCCAACAGTCTACCGATGCAATATCGCGCCCTCAGTGTATGATTTTAGGCGCACTAAAAGTCCCGGCTTTCGTTTTGATCTTCCCATGTTGCTGACCTTTTGCAATATTGCTCAGTGGTCTTCGGCATTGAAATCGAGCTCGCAAAACCCTTTTGATCTGGAGCCACGATGCCAGCCGATACCTTTGCTAGATGTCTTCACCAGAAATCATGGGTCATGGGCCGCCGGGCTCCAGAAATGTGGTCGTCAGTGGGTGGTCCCACCTTCCCATTTAGCAATCTCGTGTCTCTGTGCAAAGAGAGAGATGGGCAGGGTCTCATCTGTGCCCTCGCACTGGCCTTTGGAGGCATTCAGGTGCAGACAAGAAGTCTTGCTGCTTTTGAGGCCATGTGGAGCTCTGTGCAATGTCCGGCATAAGACCTTGCCATTCTCCCAACCCTGGAATGTGGGAGAAGAGAGTAGTCCAGTTTCTGCTCTTGTGTGGCGCTTTGGAGGTAGAATCATAGAATCATAGAACAGTAGAGTTGGAAGGGGCCTCTAAGGCCATCGAGTCCAATACCTTGCTCAATGCAGGAATCCACCTTAAAGCATCCCTGACAGATGGCTGTCCAGCTGCCTCTTGAAGGCCTCTAATGTGGGAGAGCCCATCACCTCCCTAGGTCATTGGTTCCATTGTCATACTGCTTTAACAGTCAGGAAGTTTTTCCTGATGTCCGGCCAGAATCTGGCTTCCTGTAACTTGAGCCCATTATTCCGTGTTCTGCGTTCTGGTTTGATGGAGAAGAGGTCCTGGCCCTCCTCTGTGCGACAACCTTTCAAGTACTTGAAGAGTGCTATCATGTTTCCCCTCAGTCTTCTCTTCTCCAGGCTAAACATGCCCAGTTCTTTCAGTCTCTCCTCGTAGGGCTTTGTTTCCAGACCCCTAATCATCCTCGTTGCCCTCCTCTGAACCCCCTCCAGCTTGTCTGCATCCTTCTTGAAGTGTGGTGCCCAGAACTGCATGCAATACTCAAGATGGGGCCTAACCAGTGCCGAATAGAGTTGGCTCATGTTCAGCTTGTGATCTACAACAATAGCCAGGCTTTTTGTTGTTGTTAACATTTTATGGAAAGATTTAAAAACATCAACAAAGTTATATGTGAGTTTTTATCCTGGTTTGGAATATACGAGTCAGGTTTTGGGTTGCATAGTAGAATTCCATACTTGAGCTTGCAGGATATAAACCACCTTTTCAGGACATGCTCTTGAGCAAGAAGCTTGAAGAATGTTTTCTGCTTATCAGCATCTTGACGTATTAATTCAAGAATGTCTTCCGAAATTTTTAATGAACTGAAAAAAACAGGTTTTAGGGGAATAGTCTCAATGTTGTTTCTCCGCAAATAGATCTTTGATCAGTGTATGACCTAAGGAAGTCTTTAGGTGTCTTCTGAACAATAGCTGGAATAATATCTCTTTAGCAAACAGTATCCCTAAGCAAAGTAATCTTTGATTCCACAGACAATGGGATCTTGTGTGATTAACCAAAAATTCAGCTATGCCACCTTACTGGCTTTTTTTTCTGATGGGCAACACTAGAAATGTCTGGCCTTAGGTCAGATTCAAACCTTCCAAGTCAGGACGTCACACAGGCCTTTAACCTCAAATCTAAGATGGACATAAAGTAAAAGGACAGGAATTCAGATTCTTCCTCCTTCAAGCAGTTCCACATGATGGACATAACATGTAGAGATGTTGGCCACGTGTCGTGGGGTGTCTGCGTGGCAATGCCACCGATTCCAGGAACATGCAATGTTGGTGTGGAGACCCGTCATGCAATTTGACCCATGTTATAAGTCTCTCTCCACGTTACACCCTCTTCACCCATAGGTGGAACTGCCGCCATGTGGATGCGTTTCCTGATGGCTTACTCGTGGCTGGTGTAATGTCTCTAGTCTATATTAATGAGTGTGTGGGCTTCTCTATTGCCAAGAAGGCCTTTGGTTTGCTGCAGTCTTTTCAGTAGAGTTGGCAGGGCAGTGGTGGCAGCTATCAATGAGACCTGCATCACAATATGAAAACATAGAATCCTGGAATAGTAGAGTTGGAAGGGACCTATTAGGCCATCGAGTCCAACCCCCTGCTCAATACAGGAATCCACCTTAAAGCATCCCTGACAGATGGCTGTCCATCTGCCTCTTGAAGGCCTCTAGTGTGGGAGAGCCCATCACCTCCCTAGGTCATGGGTTCCATTGCCGTACTGCTCTAACAGTCAGGAAGCTTTTCCTGATGTCCAGTCGGAATCTGGCTGCCTGTAACTTGAGCCTGTTATTTCGTGTCCTGCACCCTGGGATGATTGAGAAGAGATGTGCCGAAAACAAAGTGGCTGAAGTTCTCCATTCCAAGACTCCTTTCAGATAGCTGGGTTTCTGGTCCCCTGAATGTGTGTGATTTTTGGCCTTCTGCTGTGTTTTTCTTACAGCTTTGTTTTTCTCTCTTCCGTTTTAGGGAATCCAGACATTCCGAAACCTCAGCGGATCCTCCGGTCCTCGTGGGGCAGCAATCCCTACTTCCGTGGCTCCTATTCCTACACTCAAGTCGGGTCGACCGGAGCGGATGTGGAGAAGCTTGCAAAGCCACTGCCTTATACCGAGAGTTCCAAGACGGTTGTAAGTATTCCCTGGAGCGGGGCTTCTGCCAGGAGGTGGAAATACTTCTGCAAGAGATGCTTAACACGGCTTGAGAAACGTGGGCTGGAACGTCCGACCTCTAAAAACGATCCCCCATCAAACACAGCCCTGCTTAATGTGCAGCTGCGGAGGCCGGGGGGCTCATGGGCAGTGGATAGGTCAGGATCATGGGCTGTGGCTGGCCAGCTGTTGTGTCTAAACCCGCTCCCCTTGGGCAAGGCGAAGGACTGTCAGACGATGATTCAGAGTCACATTCTGAGGCGGAAGGGACGATGCAAGAGACGCCCCAGTCCGTACCAGGAGTGGGGGGGGGGTGCTTCCCATGGGCTCTGCCCCAGCTACGAATGTACTTTCGCCAGCTCTTATCTCTGATGGTGTAAATGACCCCCAAGCTGAGAATCAGGCTTCTTCCGTGGAGGAGGGTGTGGAAAGCCTGGTAGATGCTAGGAGAGGAAGGGCGGAGGAGGTCGGCCAGGGTGATTGCTTGGAGACAGCTTGGTTAGAACCAGTCTCCCTGAAGGCGTACTGAAAGAAATGGGCGTTCCCTTTCCTTGAAAGAACAACCGGTTTGCTTACTTTGCATAATCTTGCCTGGAGGACAAGTCTCTTAGAACTTTTAGACTCCCTTCAGCTGGGAGAAGGTGTTTATTGCCTGAATAAAGCTTTGTGGATTTCATGGCCGACCTCTTCATTGTCTCCAAATAAAGCAAGGGGCAGGAGGGACAGGACACCAGCATAATCTTGCCCCTCTGTCATAGATTCACTGGTTGTGGAACAGCATGTGTGATTTGTCTGCATAGGCAGGGGTAGATAACCCCTTTCAGCCCTAGGCCTGAATTCAAGATTGGAGAAGGTCTTGGGGGCAGTGGTAGGTGGAGCCAAAGGCAAAAGGGGGCGGAGCCAAAAGAGCAGCACATTTTAACTTAAACCTCTTCCTGTTGGTAACTAAGGTTGAGGGGGGGCTATTAGAATGGGGGGGGGGAACAGTGTAAAAGTCAGGGAATCTCTAAATGAGATTCCCTGGCTTATTCCGCCCAATTAAGCAACGGAGAGAAACAATGGGCTTACACATTGTTTAGCCCGAAGCCCCTTTGTTTAAAGTGTCGTCTGAAACCAACCCCTCCTCTCTCCGTGGACTATTCCGTTTGGGAATAGAGTTATGCTGGCCGGAGCAGCCGAAAACCCCCGGCTGCTCTGTACAGCCAGCAGAACTCACGGTGCATGCTGGGATACGGCTGGGGGACTGAGGGGGGGAGGGAGCAGACGTAGCAACCAAGATGGCCGCCAGAACTTTCAGCTGTACAAGCACCGGAGTTGCAGCCTGTCGTGTGGGGAGCGCCGCCTACCTAACGCACAGTCAGTACACTATTTCCCCCTCCGTTGCCTAATGTGTCGTCCGAAACCAGCCAGTGTGTTTTTCTCTTGGTGGGTTATTGTGTTGTCTGCACGGAGCCAGGATGGCTTGTTAACCATGCAGTGTGGTTGGTTAGCCACCCTGAACAACCTGACAACATGGGTTCCGACGGTGACTTGTTTGAGAAAATAAACTACACTGGATGATTAGCAAGCCACCCTGGCTGCATTCAATTAACACAATAAGCCATGGTTCAGCAAACAGCCCACACTCAACCACTGAGTGTGCAGGAGTGCGTTGTGTAAATGGCCCCATTGCGTTAATTCCTTGCCTTTTTCTCTTTGGAAGCATCTTTTTAAAGTGTGTCTTTCTCTCTTTGCCTCCCCGCTTGCTTTCCCTCCTCTGGATCTCTAGCCTATGCAGGTGATGTTTTCAGGAGAGGCCACCCACAGGAAGTATTATTCCACTACCCACGGTGCTTTGCTTTCTGGCCAGAGAGAGGCGGCTCACCTCACTGAAATGTACCAAGACCTCTTGCAATGCAGGGACTGAGAGAGGCCTGGGATTTCAGAAGAACCACTAACTCGTGATTCCTTTTACAGTTGCGTATCTGAAGAATTCTTTTCTTTCTCCTTTCTTTTTTAAAACAAACAACCCCCCCTAATAATAGCGACATTTTTTATCTTTTTATATTAAAAAAAAAGTCTTAACCATTTTAACCCATAGTTGGCTGATTGTAGTTTCTTTTTTTTTCATGTACTGTATTGTTAACAGGAATGGGTGCTCTTTCTTCCTGCCTGGGTGAAAGCGGTTTCTTTTTGTGTAATTTGATTTCTGATGGCACCTCTGGTGCTGCTTTTGGAACGCTCTCTCTCTCTCTCTCCCCCCCTCCCCCTCTTACCTCCTCCCTGCCCCCCACTGGTATTGTAAGTGCCTTCTATATTTCAATAAATGTTGTAATAACCACTGTGCTCTTGTGAGTCCCATTTCAGCGGGGTTTGTGAAGGAGACAGTTCGTTCATTCCATTTCATGTATTATATTTCTATGCTGCCCCATAGGTGAAGCTCTCTGGGGCGTTCACAAAAATGACAAACCATTAAAACTGCATGATACAAAGTACAAAAAGCATTTACATACAAAAACATATAAACAGAAAGCACACACACGGACAGAATAGAATCATAGAACAGAAGAGTTGGAAGGGGCCCATAGGGCCATCGAGTCCAGCCCCCTGCTCAATGCAGGGATCCACCTTAAAGCATCCGTGACAGATGGCTGTACAGCTGCCTCTTGAATGCCTCTAGTCTGGGAGAGCCCACCACCTCCCTAGGTCATGGGTTCCATTGTCGTACTACTCTAACAGTCGGTAAGTTTTTCCTGACATCCAGCTGGAATCTGGCTTCCTGTCACTTGAGCCTATTATTCTGCATCCTGCACTCTGGGTTGATGGAGAAGAGATCCTGGCCCTCGTCTGTGTGACAACCTTTCAAGTATTTGAAGTATCCAAAACCAATTTTTAAACAATCAACCAAAGACAATCCAGGACCTGATTAAAAAGTTCATTACATGCTGCCAAACGTCCGAGAGAAAAATATGCCACCAGATTGTGCTTATTCTGTTTGTCTGCGGCCAAGCTGAGTGATGGAATACTTCATGGTGAGTATTCATTTAGGCTCTGACTTTTTTGGCCTCACACAGATGCTCACAGAGGTTGCTAGCCTGCAAAAATCTAGCCCACCCGCATGTCACTGTGTTACCCATATGTTGGCCCCAGAGAAGAAGAGAACAAACTCTTTTAACAGAACGGTTCTGCCTGTTCACCTGAAAGCATGCGAGTTAGCTGTTTCTGTTTGTCTTTCAGTCATCTTAGATGTTGCCAAAATTGGTTCAGAATTCTAATTTCTCCAGCTTATAACGCTTGCTAATGTTATGAAGTGAGAACTATCATGACGTGAGCACCATTCCCCCAAATGGTCTTCTCTAACTTGGATTGTTATCTGAGCTGGGCGTTCCTTTTCTTCCTGGGTGCCTTGAGGAAGGACCTTGGGAAACTTAGTTTTCCCAGAGAACCCAAGTCCTTAGTCTGGAAATCAGGTGCCTTGGAAACTACATGTCCCAGGGCTCCTTGTGGTTGGGATGCTTTTGTGAGCATGCTCAGGAACTTTCTAGGCATAAGGACCCGTGTGTTCACACATGTACTGGCTAACCCCATTTGGAAATGGACACCAAGGTATTAGAGTAACTAGAAAAGGCTTCAAAAAAGATGCCATATATTAAGAATTAAAATATGGGGGCGGGGGAGGTTATTTTAAAGGCGTTCAAATAAGAGGCAGTACTTAAAAGTCTGAACAATAGCTCAAGATTATCATAGACGTTGGTCCTAGCGAGTACAGGGAAATACAGGAAAGAGGAGGAGAAGAAAGGAAGATTGACAAGGTTATGATCCATCCAAGGGATTTTAAAATGCCAGTTTTGCAAAGGAGATAGTTCTAAGGCATTCTTCCCCAGTTGGTGCCCTCCAGATGTGTTGGATTACAGTTCTCATCATGCTGGTTGGGGGTGTTGGGAGTAGGGTAACCATATGAGAAGGAGGGCAGGGCTCCTGTATCTTTAACAGTTGCATAGAAAATGGAATTGCAGCAGGTGTCATTTGTATGCAGGCAGCACCTGGTGAAACTCCCTCTTCCTCAGGGCAGTTAAAACTGCAGGAGCCCTGCCCTCTTTTGTATCTAGTCACTCTACTATAGCTACTGCAGCTTTAACTGTTGAGATGAAGAGGGAATTTCACCAGGTGCTGCCCGCATACAAATGACACTTGCTGCAATTATTTTTTCTATGCAACTGTTAAAGATACAGGAGCCCTGTCTTCCTTTCCATATGGTCACCCTAGACGGGAGTTGTAGTCCATATATGGAAGACACCAGTTTGAGGAAGGCCATTCTAAGGCAATATGGGCAGTGGAGTGTACCATGGGGTTTGGTGTTCAAAAATGGGACAGACTGGAGAGAGAAGGTGAGAGTTCCTAGAGCAAAGGAAAGGATTGACCTGGTTCGCATGATCGCCATGAGCTAAACAAGCCACGGTGGCTTGTTTTAAGTCATGTTGAATGGTTGGCAAAATTTGCCTAATCACCTGCCCGGGCATTGTACTTGTGTTGTTTGAAGCTGGGTGGCACAGCTTGTTAGAGGGGGAAACAACTCTCAAATAACCCAGCAACAGCCCATGGGTTATTTGAGGGTTGTTCCCACCTTCAACAAACCATGCTATCTGGGTTTGGAAGACACGCCCAGCTGTGCCCTGGTGGCTGGTTAGGCAAATAACACCCATCACACATCATCGCTTCGAAATTGTGAGAAGCGGCCCGCTCTGTGGGTACGTAAGACAAGATGTTGCACAGTAAGGTGGGAAATCCGGGACAAAGGGCCCACCGGTGGGTTTCCTAGGCAGGTAAAGATGCGTGTGCCTATGTTTTGGTGGGTGCACTCAGCCTCGAGATACCGAGAAGACGGATGTTGCCTCGCCAGCTGTTTTTCAAACAGCCCCAAGAGGGCTTGCTCCCCTTTGCCACGATGCTTTTAAACAGCAGGAAGAATCCTCTCTCGAACCTCGAGAACAGATGTGCTCTCCAAAAGGCAGGGAGTGGGATGAAGGCAGTGGAGGCTCACAGTAGGCAGATCTCCCTGGAGTCAACATCATCATCATCATCAACAAAAAACTTAGTAAACGACAGAAAAACAAGGTGGGATCTGGAGAGGGGGTTGGGGTGAGAAGCGGAGAACCAGAGTTCAAGCTGGTTAATTGGCCAGCTGGGGAGACAAATAGCAGGAGAGATACACCTGCCCTAATAACCTGTACAATTAGTATTCAATGTGTGCGAATCAGGAGGGGGAGGGGGGGGCTCTTCAGGAATGAAAGCAGGGGGGAATTTTCCTTTCTGGCATGCAATGACCTTTTCTTTCTGGAATAAGAGATTCTGGCCGAACCCTGCACCTTTTATGCCTGGTTCTGAGTTTTAACAATTAAAATGAAGACCATGAAGATGTCCCCACTGTAAGTGTCTGGTCCATGCTGTGATTAGAAGGCTAAAAGCTTTTAAGGCATGCTAGGCAGGGATAATACTGGCCGCAGTTGACCGACATATTAGGCAACGGAGAGGGGGGAATGGGCAACTTGGGGTGTGTCATTTTTCCGGTGCTCCCCACATGACATGTTGCCCCGCTCCGTCACACGGCTGAAAGTCCTGGCATCCTTGGCGCCTGGTGCTCCGCCCTCCCTCCTCCCTCAGTCCTCTTGGCCCTATCCCATCATGCCTTGCTAGTTCTGATCGGCTGTACAGGAGCGGCCAGGGCGCTTTCGGCCGCTCCTGCTGGAGAACTCTATAGCACACGGAACACGCCACGGAGCCCACCACACAACATTTACGGGTCTCCGGATAAGCAATGGAGCAGCCTGTTGTTTTTCTCCGTGGGTGAAATCAACAAAATGACATACTGTGAGTCTTGAGCCTGTTGTGTGTTGCTTCCCAGATGACACAATAATCAACACAATGGATGATTGCATCTTTACCACCCTCACCCACCCCCACCGGTTGATTATCGTGTCGTCCGAACCCAGCCACTGTTTCTGTGACTCTGATAACTTGAATTTTGATGGGACAGGAATGGCGAATGGACTTGATTAACCCAGGGCTGAATGCATTCCTCCTTAAAGCCTTCCTTGGTGGAACACCTGCCACAATTGCAACTTTTAGCAAGTGCTACGGATTAGGCTCCCAGAGAAAATCAAAGGTTTCAGCCAGAGGGGATGCAAAGATGATCTTGTCCACAGACCATGGAGAGAAAGGGCTGCTTCATAGCCCTCTTTCTTGGGGGCAAAAGCCCAGTTCCAATATGAATTGGGGTTTGAACACCTGGGATGTGTAGCATTTACTCAGCTACCCTGGAGAACTGCATTACCCCAGGTCCCTAGTGCCTTGCAATCAAGGTGCGTTCAGTGAGATTTCCTTCCTGCTGCCAGGCCAGGTAGGTGGGAAAGGGGTGGCAGAGTCCTTGGGTCCATGGAGGGGTCTGACGGGTGGGCAAGGAGGCATATGGACCTCGCTGTACTCCTAAGGATATCAATTGGGAGCGCAACTTGGTCTGAATTTAAGAACTGGTCTTGGAATAAGCCAAGCTAGTTTCAGAGTATTATATCTCTTTCTTGCTTGTGGCGGTTTTTCTAGACGGACATGATGGGTTTTGCCAAGTCATGCTGTCTTTTACAGATTCAGGATGATGATGATGATGATGATGATGATGATGATGATTATTATAGTTCGCAAAGTCTTCTGATCTCTTTTTCCGTGGAACCAGAAAGAGTATTCTCGATTATAATTCACGATGGGCAAACTCTCCTAAGCCTGATCCAGAACTGGCCTCTGCAAACAGCTTTTTAGTCCCAGGAAAAACCCTTTTAGCATATAGTGACACCATTTCCGTGCCATGTCACGGACTTGCTTTATTCCTCTTCCATCCTGGAGACAAAAGGAAGTGGTTTATACCTGTTTCATCACCCATGTGCCCTTGAAACAGAAGTCCAAGGCTTGTACTTGCGTATAAACTGTTCCTGGAAGATGCCTCTTAATAAGGCTGAATCATTTTTGCTTGACTTGGGAGAGCAGGGGCTGAGCCTCCGGTGAAGCCGGATCACCCCTTTTGTTCTGCCTAGCTCGGATCCTGCAGCTCTTTGGATTTTGCTGTACAATTTCCCTTTCTTTTGACTGCTCCGCTCAGGGAGACGAAACAAGGAGTCCAAGCCGACCTTGGCCAAGGTTGAGGGCCACGCTCTTCGTTTTGTTTTCTCTGTTGATAAAGCAGTAGCTTGAAAACTGCCTGCCTGCGTGGTTTTCATCTGGGATGTCTGGTCAGAGGCAGCCCTGCCTCAAGTCAAGCTGACGTGGTACCTTCAAGAACAGAGCAGTGCGTGGCACACAGCCGGTTCTGCAGCCTATAAACTCGCCTCCTGCCTTCAGCTGTGGTGGAAGGTCCATAGCTCAGTGGCAGAGCACATGCTTTGCATGCCGAAGGTCCCAGGTTCGATCCTCAGCATCTCCAGGTAGGGCCAGGAAGGAATCCTGCCTGAAACACTGGAGAGCCATTGCTGCTGGTCAGAGCTGACAATGGACCAAGGGGCTGCTCAATATAAGGTGGCTTCCTATATTCCTAATCCCATTGCTAGTGTTAAAGTAAAATTCAACTGCCAGACTGGCAGGATTCTGTACATGGAATGGAGAGGGGCACCATCTCGTCCTTTTGTCTCGGGCAGCAAAATGTCTTGGGATGGCCTGCTGAACTCTTTGAATAGAGGATAGGCTTCCGTTGCAGTAGATCAGGGGTGCTCAACCTATAGCCTGGTGGGGGCGTGGGGACATATGCAGCCTACCATTGTGCTCTGACCCTACACCCCTTTCCTCAGTGGTAGGGTGACCATATGGAAAGTTAGACAGGGCTCCTGTATCTTTAACAGTTGCATAGAAAAGGGAATTTCAGCAGGTGTCCTTGGTATGCCTACAGCACCTGGTGAAATTCCTTCTTCGTCACAACCATTAAAGCTGCAGGAGCCCTGCCCTCTTGTATCTGGTCAAGAGGGCAGGGCTCCTGCAGCTTTGTGACGAAGAAGGAATTTCACCTGGTGATGCATGCATACCAATGACACCTGCTGAAATTCCCTTTTCTATACTACTGTTAAAGATACAGGAGCCCTGTCTTCCTTTCCATATGGTCACCCTAAATTAACTGCACCATTGCACTCTGAAAACAGAGCCATCTGCCCTTTGACTCCAGGTTCATATTTCCCCCACTGCACTAAATTTAGCAATTGTTTACAGTCAGGCGTGTAAAATTAGATGTGTTTACAGTCTGTAGAGGTTTGTTTGTGTGTCTGAAATACACAGATGACTTCAGGAGGCGGTCTCCCAGACTCACGTCTTTTATCCCATCCGTCTGGGAGGTGAGGGTAATAACGCTTAGTATTTTATATGCCACTTCCTGAAGTGCTCTGAGCACTCTGCATAATCTCAGTCATTCTTACAACAACCTGGTGAGGTGGGTCATTATTATTGCATTGACCTCGAAGATATGGCTGGACAAGATGAGGCTGCGAGAGACCACCTGGCCTTAAGGCCAACTGGTGAGTTCATGGTTGCAGTGACATTTGAGCCCCAAACCCATTGGGTCTCAGCTCATGCTCATAGCAATTACAGCTCTTCTCCTCTAAGGAACAGCCCTATATAATTACGCCTAGCTTCCCTTAACAGAAATGCCATCATGAGGACAATGGATTTTTATTTTTTACTGCATCGGTTCTATTTAAATCTGTCACCATGGCTCAGTGAACGATCATTGTAGGAAACAGGTTACTTTTGGCCTACACCACAGAAGGGGAAATTAATTTTAATTTTGCAAAATATTAATTTGTGGTTAGATTTTTCTTTTTTTACTATTAGGCACAGAATCATAGAATAGTAGAGTTGGAAGGGTCCTGTAAGGCCATGGAGTCCAACCCCCTGCTCAGTGCAGGAATCTGCCTTAAAGCATCCCTGACAGATGGTTGTCCAGCTGCCTCTTGAAGGCTTCCAGTGTGGGAGAGCCCACCACCTCTCACGGTCATTGGTTCCATTGTCGTACTGCTCTAACAGCTAGGAAGTTTTTCCTGATGTTCAGACGGAATCTGGCTTCCTGTAACTTGAGCCCAATAGTCCGTGACCTGCATTCTGGGTTGATTGAGAAGAAGAGTCAATAGAAGCCAAATTGGGCAGTTTTACCTAGTTGAAGAAGATGAAGCCCCTGAGAATAAAGACCCAGCTTCAGGTGGTATAAATCCTCCTCCTCCAGTGTAGGGACTCACTGTTGAATGGCTAAATATGGTATTCTCCTTATTGTGCAAAAAAATAAAGTTCTGAAGAAATATTCCAAAATAGTGTAATTCGGCCAACTCAAAAATCGCCCCCAAAATGTGTAAGCTTTTGAGATCTCTAAAGTGGTTTTGGCCCCACACAACTAGATTCTGGTTGGAAGCCGGATTCCGGTGGGACATCAGGAAAAACTTCCAGACTGTTAGAGCAGTACAACAATGGAACCCATGACCTAGTGAGGTGATGGGCTCTCCCACCCTAGAGGCCTTCAAGAGGCAGCTGGACAGCCATCTGCCAGGGATGCTTTAAGGTAGATTCCTGCATTGAGCAGGGGGTTGGACTCAATGGCCTTATAGGCCATTTCCAACTCTATGATTCTATGATTCTATGAAATGGCCATAAAACACAAGAGGTAGAAGCAGTGGAGGCTGGTGGCTCCGATGTCAGTGGGGCAGTGATTCCGCCCCTGGGTTTCAGTCAGAACCAGTCAGAACTCTAAAGGAGACATCCAAGGGGCAGAAACCACTGGGCAAGTCTTGTGCTGGTGGTGCCACACGTCATTTCCACACGGTTGAAGTCACACTTCTAGACCTTCTTGCCTGTGACATTTCTATGCATGTCACAGACTGTACATCTTTTCCCTTGTTTACAGTTTCCCTCCCTCTATTCACATGCGTCTTTTAAAAAAATCTCTCTGCCAATTAAAGGGTAAACGTTTCAGACCTTGTTCATGAATGTTTGTACACTAATACATTGGCGAGTCTTTATAGTTTTCTCAGCAAGACCCTTTGCAAAGAGCTGTTGCGATCCCTGACTTTCAGCAGCCGGCTAGAGTTTGAGCTTCAAAAGTGGTTCAAGTCTGCCACCTTGTGTGCATTAAGTGTGCATGCGTAAGAATGAAACAACTGCATATCCGAGCGCATGTGATTGTTGGGTGTCAGGTGCTTTGTAGACAATTCACAGGGCTGGCCCTGTGAATTGTGGACTGAAGACTTGGCAATTTGTCATGAGAAAATGTATCTCTGCTTCTCTGTTATGTGCTTATCTCAAATGGTAGGCCGAAGGCCTTGAAAGTCTCTGGGAACTAAACTATGTTTTGCAAAGGTGGGGGCTATCTTCCTCACACTGTGGCGTCATCAAAAGAGGTTGAACCGTGCCGCCCTGTTGGCACGTGAGTTTAGATTACAGGCCTGAAGCCCTGTCTATCAAAGTAGCTTAGAATTGCCCAGCCTCCACACTATATTACCTTTGTCCTGAGAGTAATTCCTTTGCTAGGAATTATCTCGTCTATCCTCTTGCTGCTCTGCTGCTGCTGTGAGTTACTATCTGATTTGGAATTGTGAGATGCACTCTATACATGTTTTGTTGCTGTTTAGACTTGTTACTTCTAAAGAACTCTGCCATGAAAAGTGCACTGTGGCTTTTCATAGATTTGGACTTGAGATTACTGTTCTGGATTCGTGTTCTATAGCTTGCTGTCTCCCTCCATAGAGCCAAAGTTACGGGCAGAGGGAGGCAGAAGCTGATCGTTGCTGTTCTGAAACTCGTGTGTGTGTGAGACCTGTGAGAGGACCTTCCTCAGAGCTAAAGCTACGTGAATTGGGAAGGCTCCCTAGGTCGAAGAGGTTCATTCCCTGGCTTCTGGCTTCCGTGGTCAGCTCAGCGTTCCCTGACAGGCTGAGTGAAGATTTAGTTGCCAGTTGACCGATATACTACTGTTAGGAGGCCTAATCCTAGAGTCTCTCTATGTTCCAGAGGATTCCAGTGCAGCGTGGCCGCTCCTGCCCTCTAAGGACTAGAGTTAATCTCTAAATGTCAGTCCCTGAGTGAGTGCTGTTCTCATTAAGCCGTTCTACCTGAAAGCTGTGTGGTCCGTCTTCAGCTTCAAGTGTGTGTTTGCAGAAATGAAACTGTTATGCTTTGAATTCCGTGTGATTACAATAAAAGAAATCTCACTGTTATTGTTGTGTATCAGTGTACCTGAAGTCGTGAGCAAGAACTTTAGAGAGTTAGCCAGAGTCACGACAGTGATTTAGGGTACATCTTGATGAGGGAAAAGCCTCAGACCCTGGCTGAAATTCCCTTTTCTCTACAACTGTTAAAGTTACAGGAGCCCTCACCTGGATTTTATCTGGTCAGCCTAATAACTCCTCCTGCAAATGCAGCGAGGGGAGCCGGGTTAAAAGAAGTATGAATGGGGTACAAATGCTTCACAGGACGATGGGGAGGAGGGAGGAGGAAGGACTCAATGCACAGGGTGGCGTTATTGGCAGCAAATGGGAGTTTCCTTTAAGAAGCAGTTCTGTCCTTCATTGAAAAGAAGCTCTAGTAATGGCACATTTGCTTCTTCTGAGTGTGACAGCCAGTGTGGTGTAGGAGAGCCAGTGTGGTATAGTGGTTAGAGCGTTGGAGTGGGACACAGAAGGTCTTGGTTCTAGTCTCCACTCAGCCACAGAAGCCCATTGGGAGACTTTGGGTCAGTCGCGAACTGACATACCAAGGCATACTGCCTCTGATCCTGGAAGTCATATTTGGCCGCTGATAGCCTTCTCCTCCATGAATTTGTCTAATCCCCTTTTAAAGCCATCTGAGCTGGTGGCTAGTCACCAGTGATTATTAGTGGAGACAGGTTATTGCCGGGGGAAATCTGCAGATATCTTCTAACAACCCCCTGAAGGCCTTTGAAAGGACACAGGCCAAAACGCGCCGGACTTTGGACAAATAAATATTTTTGCATTCTGAGGACCTGTTTCTCCCTTCTTTTGATCATTACCTGTGGCAGAGAATTCCACAGGTTATGCAAACTAGGTGAACTGAAAGTCTCTGATTGTGGAAGGTCTCCCTGCCTGACTTGGGGGTATCTTGCCTCTAATTCACCTAGTGTGACCCTATGAAAAGGAGGACAGGGCTCCTGTATCTTTAACAGTTGTATAGAAAAGGGGAATTGCAGCAGGTGTCATTTATATGCATGCAGCACCTGGTGAAATCCCCTCTTCATCACAACCGTTAAAGCTGTAAGAGTGACCAGATAGAAAAGAGGGCAGGGCTCCTGCAGCTTTCACGGTTGTGATGAAGAGGGCATTTCACCAGGTGCTGCATGCCTACAAATGACACCTGCTGCAATTCCCTTTTCAATGCAACTGTTAAACATACAGGAGCCCTATCCTCTCCTAAGCTCACCCCATTCAGCAAGGTCTACTGTCCCACTGCATAGCATTGGGGAAGGAGGGGCGTTTGATTCTGCCAGCCCAGTGTCAGAAACCAAAAGTAAGATCGGACCCCATACGACCTCAGCAACCCCTATTTGGTGGCACACTGCCTGTGATTCCATAAAGCTGTCATCATGACCTTGGGGATCTGGGTTTGTGTTGTAAAGGTCAACTGTTTTGGAATCGATGGAATGTTCTTCTGGGGCTATAGGAAAGGCTGGGGGGTGGGGAAAAAATGATGCAAGCCGGCGTTCATGACATCGAATCACTTATGTAACACTCACTTTCAAACAACACCCCCAAATTAATTTGCTGCGTTCAGGACAATGACATTGACGGAGTGCCAATATCGGAGGGGAAGGCAAGCGAGACTTTCCCCGCCATCCTGCCGTCACGATTCCAGTAGCAGCAATGCAGAAACGGGGCTTTTAGCACTGTGCGCAGGGTGTGTGGGTGTGCTCTCCCTTGATTTAACACTGTAGAAATGATTTTGTTAGGTTCACCTCATTCGTGCTAATGCTCTTCTGCTCACTGTTAATATCAGCCACTGCAGCTGTAGATATGACTCTCCTTTTGGCCTGGCAGTGGTGAAGGCAAAGGCCGGCCGGTGATTTTCATGCTGTAATCACAACAGTTAAATCTGCAGGAGCCCTTTCGTATCTGGTCGCTCCTGCAGCCTTAATGGTTGTGATGAAGAGGGAATTTCACCAGGTGCTGCATGCATACAAAGGACACCCACTGAAATTCCCTTTTCTATACAACTGTTAAAGATACAAGAGCCCTGTCCTCCTTTCACTATGGTCACCCTAGAAGTAAGTGAAGTAATATATATAGGGTTTGATCCAGGATCTGCCCTCTACTTGTGGAAAGTACCTCCACCTGATTTTGGGGATCCCCCCAGACAAACCGTAGCTCACCAGTTCTCCTGACTCTCTGTGTAGGATTTTCAGTAGGGCTGTGCACAGATCTGGATCCGGATCCTGAATCTGGAGTGGATCGGGCCAATCTGGACCTCCTGGTTCCAGTTCCAAACCAGGTCGGGGAAGGTCCAGATTGTTACAGAGTGGATTTGGCCTGTTCAATCTGGAAATTTGGGCCCATTGGCCTTCCAGGTCTCTGGGTGCCGGCTGTGCAGCCAGCACCCAGGGACCTGGAAGGCCAACGGTGAGTCCATTGGACTCACCGCCCGCCCGTCCCCCACTCACCCTCTGCCATCCACGCTCCTGTCTGCCATTGTCCTCAGGTGTCTGCTGTACTGAGAAGCAGGCCTCGCGGCCTGGTTTCTCAATAGAGTGCCGGTGCGCCGGGTGATGATGGCACCCGGTGCGCCGATGCTCTACTGGGAAACCAGGCCACAAGGCCTGCTTCTCAGTATAGAGGATGGCAGAGGACAGCAGTGGAAGGCAGCGTGGACAGCGGAGGGTGAGTGGGGTCCCCTCCCTCTCCCCCTTTCCCCAGCGGCGGATGGCAGCGCGGACAGCAGAGGGTGAGTGGGGAGAGTAGGGAGAATGGGTGGTGGGTGGTGAGTCCTTTTCCCCATAGACTTGGAAGTCTATGGGGAAAAGGAGGGTCTCTGGATCTCGATCCGGAGACCCGAATCTGGTTCCGGATCCGGTTCCAAACTGGATTGGGGGAGGTCCAGATCAGGCTGGAACGGATCGGCCCGATCTAGGTCGCCCAGATCCAGATCTGGTTCGGGGGGGGGGGCTGCACAGCCCTAATTTTCAGGATCCTGGTGTTATTGGAAGGAGAAGAAAGGGGAAATCCATTTCCATCAGCACAGTTGCAAGGGTAAATATTTTTTGAAGAACCACCACATTGAAATCTGGCCCAAACTACATCAAATGTGTGCATATTGGATGGGAATTCTCATTTTCAGTGTTCATTCATGTAAAATAAAACCTTCTTGCATGTATAAAACTAGCACATCAGGGGTAAGGATTGAGCATAGGATCCTGGGCAGGATCTACATTACTGCTTTCTCACAGCTTATAATGGTATTGACAACTGCTGGGGCCCAGGACACATTCCTCAGACCATTTTTAAACCACTTTCAAAGTTTTATATCTTGCTTGGTGTAGATCTGGCCTTGTTGTGCTAGTTTTCTAGATGCAAAAAGATTTTTTTTAAAAAAATGTGGGGAAACATTCCAAAATGACTCCTTCACACTTGAAGTATGGTGGGACAGTCTGGAGCGAAGTAGAAGCTTACCTCATGACATTTCACTAGTATTATCAGAACTCTTTTGCATTAAAGGATAGTCCTTTAATGTCTCGCCTGAGGAGGAAGTTTACTTTGGATTTCTTGGGCAACTCTGTGATGGAACCTCAGGAGACGTTCTGCCCTTCTGGAGGTTGAATAAATAAAGGAAAGCCACCACAGGTCTAAAACAATGCACTTTCTTAGGCAGACTTGTGCGTGTATTTGGTACAAATAAACAAAAGATAATGTGCATTCTGGTTTTGCAAAGGTATACATAAATCAATCTGGCAGAACCATGTGACAAGAAATAAAATCCCCACTCCAGCTAATAAATACACTTGCAGATTTTAAAAAGGATGGGGGAACCTAGACATGAAATCTCCAAAGGTTTGTTAAAGGAAATGTACACCTATGTACACATCTGTAAACAATAAAATAGAAAGGTTATAAAACATTAGTCCGGTATAATTGCAGATGAAGTCTTCTTTCTTCATTTGTGTCAGCGGTGGGATTTGGCTGATGGAGTTCAATCAACTGTGTTGAGCAGAGAGGTTCATGTAAGACAGAAAGGATTTTTTTCTGGGGGATGTCAAATCTGACAATTGTCCACCCCCACCCATATGTTACATCCATGATCTAAATGTAGGCCCATCACTTGGTCTTTTTTTAAAAAAATCCTACTATCAAAGAGGCAAGTCTTTTGAATAATGGGACAGTGGCTTGTCTCATCAGCAGTGGAAATGCCTGCACCAAAAGAACTAAGGGATACTCTTGCTATGTGCAATGTTGGCTCCTACATGTGCATGTCCCTCCCTTGGCTCTGGGTCACAGTCACAGAACCTTGCACATACCCATCATACAGATCTATCGCTGGATTCATAGCTGATTGACACAACTCTTCTTCGTGAACCTGCAGTGGTCGTTGACTGGAGAGGATTTTCTCAGTAGGTTTGAGAGAACTCATTCGAACCCTTTGATGGTTCAGAAGAAGCTGCCCTCTGTCATTTTTGACTAGGAAAAACAACCATGCCTCAATTTTATTTATTAGTTCTAATCCAGGAGGCCCTTGTGGACTCACAATCGTGGAGTCTCGCGTCATCCTTTGGGGCTGTGATAACCCTATTGGAGTTTGGCCACTCAAGGCAATGGAGGCATCTGGTTTCCAGAGCTTCTTGACACAATCCAAAGGGTGAGCTTGTGAGGGCTCACAGAGAAAACCTGATCCAGAATTCGCGCCGCGTACATCTGAACGCATGCAGATATTTTGCTCCAACTTTCCATGGGAATGAAGGCTGCCATCTCAACTGCCCCCTAGGTATGGGACATTGACTGGCCCTGGGGGCATTTGCAATGGGCTAGCGATGAATCTCCTAGCAGAGGTCTACAGAACAAACAGCAGGGGAGAATTTGGAACCTCTTTGGACCCTCTCTCTTTCCTTTTTCTCTCAAGAAAAGGGGAATTGCAGTGCGAGGTAGTGGAACGGCATTTCATTAACACAGGGTTGGTGAGACTCTTTCAGCCAGAGGGCCGAATTCCGTTTCAGGGAAGCTCTTTTGGGGGCTGCATTCCTGTGATCGGCAGGGCCAAAAGCTACAAAAACACCAGCATCGTTTTGCTTAAATCTCTTTTGCTAGTAACTAATCCTTATAAGAGGAATACCAACCATTTAGAAAGGGGAAAAAACCTACACAATCAATCAGCAGTCAGGAGGAAGGGGTGTGTGTGTGACCATTGGGGGAAATCTCAGAGGAGGGCCTAGATTTGGCCCGCAGATCTGAGGCTTCCCACCCCTCATTAACAAGTTAGACAGTGTTTCTTGGTGGCCGGACATAATAGTTACAGATGGTATTTCATCACCACTAGGTGGACCCTATGGAAAGGAGGACAGGGCTCCTATATAACAGTTGCATAGAAAAGGGAATGTCAGCTGGTGTCATTTGTATGCATGCAGCACCTGGTGAAATGCCCTCTTCATCGCAACAATGAAAGCTGCAGAAGCCCTGTCCTCTTTTGTATCTGGTCACTCGGGCAGGGCTCCTGCAGCTTTAACTCTTGTGATGAAGAGGGGATTTCACCAGGTGCTGCATGCATACAAATGACACCTGCTGAAATCTCCCTTTCTATGCGACTGTTAAAGGCACAGGAGCCCTGTCCTCCTTTCCAGATGGTCACCCTAATCACCACCAAAAGGTTAACTGTTTCCTCATTTATATATATCTTCCCATATCACAGTTTGCTCAGTACTCCAGGATTGAGGGTGTGTTTTGATATCTTCCCAAGATGTAGCAGAACCGTGTGAGTAATCCAGGAAGCACGGCCCTCAATGATGTAATCACATAGCCAAATCTGATTGGCTACATAGCTTTATGACTTCATCCTGTTTAGAGTACAATCCCTTCTGTTACATTTGATTAAATGACTGGAATTTTATGTGGTCTTTGAAAAGAATTATTTCTAACCCACCCAAACAACTGTTTTTTTTAGCGTGCAACTCAAAAAAGAGAGAATATTCATTGCATTCCCACCCTTATTATTGTTGTTGTTATTATTATTATTATTATTATTATTATTATTATTATTATTATTTCAATGCTGATGAAGCGTAATGCGCATCAGCCAGTGCGTTGCATGGGTACCATCCACTTTGACCCTCCGTTTTTCACAGAATCCCACAGATTGTACTGGTCCGTCCCTCAAGGTGACCATTAAAGAAAAGCAAATTCTCTGCATTCAGACCTTCGCAACGACTTCAAGTGGAATTCTGACCGCGTGCCAGTTGGATTTCGATGGCCAGTCAAACGTTTGCCTATGAAAACATCTACAGGTCACATTCAATGACGGCGTTGCTATTTTCAGCTCTTGGGTTCGATCCACAGTTGCTATAGGGGGACTTGATTTGCTGGCTTCTACCAGAGTCCAAATAAACAAGTGGAGAGGAAAAAAAACCCACATTTCCCACCAAGATGTCCTATTGGGAATATTGCCATTGACTTAACAAATTTGGGGTTCAGAAGGTTTCCTTACCCGATGAAGGTTTCCAAGTATTATTTGGCAAACCTGCCCGGTTATCTCTAAAACACACGCAGAAACAGCAGAGACCAGATGGGGTTGTGTCAGTTCAATCAGGGCCAGTTTTGCTTGACGCTATTGGCTGCCTGTGAGGGAAATACTTTGACAAACACCAGGATGGCGGCCTGTAATTCATCCCATGCTTTGACAGCAAAGGGACGAGGGAGCAGAAAATAGACTTATAACCCTTTCTTGGTGTCCCATCTGGTTAACTCCTTCCTTTCCTCCCAGCTCTGCTTGCCTTTTTAGGGTGACCATATGGAAAAGAGGACCGGGCTCCTGTATCTTTAACAGCTGTATTGAAAAGGGGATTTCAGCAGGTGTCATTTGTAGGCATGCAGCACCTGGTGAAATTCCCTCTTTATCGCAACAGTTAAAGCTGCAGGAGCCCTGCTCTCTTTTGTATCTGGTCACTCTACTATAGCTCCTGCAGCTTTAGATCTTGTGATGAAGAGGGAATTTCACCAGGTGACACATGCATAATGATGACATCTGCTGAAATTCCTTTTTCTAGACAACTGTTAAAGATACAGGAGCCCTGTCCTCCATTTCATATGGTCAGCATACTTTTTATAAGCCTGTCGCCAGTACCTGGAATGATAGGGCAAATGCTGAGGCCCTCCAGGCCCAGAGGGCTCAATAGGGTGCACACCAGTCATCAGCATCTCTCTCTCTCTCTCTCTCTCTCTCTCTCTCTCTCCCCCACTCTCTTTCTATTTATTTATTCATTTATTTATTTAAAACTAAGGTCACTTGTATATTGTAAAGTGAAGCACCACCCAAGGCTGCATCTACTTGCTTTTTCATTTACTGAAGATGCTTCTGGGTCCCACTATACCATGGCAGCCCAGAAGCATTCTGGGAAAAAGATGGCAGGCAGCTGCTACCTTGGCCAGTGTTTCACTTTGCAGTGTGCCTGCCAACCTAGAAAGTAAGACACACAGAGAGAAAGAAATTGAGAGAGAGAGAGAGAGAGAGAGAGAGAGAGAGAGAGAGAGAAAGGGACCACCCAGATTGCCTGGTAAGAGGATTGGTGCAAAGTGGTGATGTTGGGGCACATCTTCTCCAGGACCCCTTCAAATCGGGCACTGGTCATGATCTCATAAATTAGATCTGAAATATTCAGTTTCCAAATGTGCGAACCCAGTTTAGAGGCTGATTCGAATTGGAGACTTTTGCAAAATTTCCCAACTTTCTTTTGTTGTTCAACACGAAGGGCTGTGTGTATGCTGCCATTCTGGGCAAACACAGAATTTGAAAGTCGGGGCATCTCGTGAGATCAACTTCAAACCTCAGGGATCTCTGTTGGTATTACAGACAGATAAGCCTTCTTCCCTGGTTGTTTCCTCAAAACAATAATTGAAATCAAAGAGATCTGTTGTGTTTAGACCATCTTTCCCAGATTGGGTGCCCTCTAGATGTTTTGAACTTCAACTCCCATCAGCCCCAGACAGCATGGCCAATGGTTAGGAATGCTGGGGGTTGTAGTCCAAGACATCTGGAGGGCACCTTGATCAAGGGAGGGCAGCTTCTGTATTTTGATTGGCTACTTGCTTCCACCTTGTACTCAGACTCTTCTACTCAAACTCTGCTAATCTGCTACCATGTGGCCCATAAAATCTAGAATTCTGCAAAGAATGGAGTTCAGAATAAAGCATTGCTGTTGGGTGAGTTTATGCATCACCCCACTCTATGGACTTGCATGATTTATTTCTGAACCTCTTGGCCCGTCGTTGTAGTTCTTTTGGTGCCAAATATTTTTGGCACAGGATCTATGAAGAGTTTAGTTATTAATATCATGACACCCCCCCACTCTATACCTAAATGAGAAAGAGATATTTCCCAGTGCTCCCTGGTAAACACTGGCCAACATCTCTTCTAGGGTTCACGGACCTACCCCAGAACTCATCTAGTTCTCTTGCTCCACCTGGCCAATGGGATTTTTCTTCATTGGGTACCTCTCCAGGTAGGAGATGGTGCAATCCTTCTCCCCAAATGCACACAGCAAACTGCCTTATCCTGGTAGCCAGACCACTGGTCCATTTAGCTTGGTATGGCCTACAGTGACGGGCTCTCCAAGGCCTCAAACCAAGAAAGGTTCAGACCCACCCTTGCTGCTAGAGATCCTTCTAGGACTGGAGATGCTGTGGATTCAACGTGGGGGCACTCTGACCCCAAGCATGGCCTCTACCACTGAGCAATGGCTTCTCAATTGACTTTCATCAGTCTACCCATCTCACACATGGATTGCATCCACCGTTGACAGCCAACTGCACATAAGACAGAAACAAAACAAAATGGGAAGTCCTCCCCCAAAGGATTGTTGTTGTTGTTGTTGTTATCCCTGTTAGCATCAAATATCCGTTTCTTTAAGCCCACAGGACTCGGAGTCTGTTAGATCATCGTACATGTGATAGTCAATACACTCCATGAATTCATTGGGGATCCCTATAGAGACCGACTCCACCTCTGTCTTGTACGAGGCCGCCATGGCGCCTTTGACGGACCCTGCCCGTATCTTGTTTGAGAGGCTATTCATTTTTTCCTTGAACTGCATCGTCGATTTTTGGAAAGGGGAGAACATTCTCCACCTCTTGAAGTTCAGAGTTCTCCTCTTGCTGGGTCTTTCCAAGCTGCCCGAGTTCAATATGAAGGAGCCATTGAGGGTAGACACCCGGGACCTTGGCTCCCTCTCGGAATCTTGGCCGGAGCCATTCATGGAGGCGCCTCGCCAGGGGTTGTCGTACACCCTCCAGATGGGCCTTCTCCTCCGGCGGCATTGACACTTCAGCAGCCGGATGAAAGCCCTTTTGAACTCTTTGCTCGAGCAAGGGTAGATGATGGGGTTCACGCAGCTGTTGAAGTATCCCAGCCAGAAGATGATCTTGAAGGACATTCCCTCGGGCTTCACAGAAGGAAAGAAGGACCCTGAAAGGAAGACCGAAAAAGACATGTGAACATAAGAACGTCCTGGCTGGTCTATCATTCCCTCCATTAGTGGTGTCTTGGGGTGAGTGCCGATCACGACATTGCCAAAACAGCACCATGTAGGTGCAAGAGGGAGGCTCAGGGACTGCCAAAGTTTGTAGAACCATGAAAAGATCTTTAGGGGGGAATAAGGGGGTAACCTCTTATTCCCCCCCCCAGTCCAATGTGGACTGAGGATGAGTGGTCATGGCCATGGAATGCTAACTGACTCTTCCTTGGAAGAGGCTGGAAACTAGGTGGACGGGAGAATGGAATGGAGTTTCCTGGGAGAGGACATGGCTGACTGGCTGGCATTCTGAAAATGAGCTCTCCACGCTGGAACATTTTGTTACAGGTCCCACTTAGTATTGTGTGAGAGCCTCTTGGTCTAGTCTTCTGGGTGCCCAAGGCCACCCAGTGAGATTCATGGGGAAGCACAGACATGAGCCCAGCATTCTCCCAGTCCAAGGCAAACACAGAATCCACCTATATCTATAGAGGCGCTATTAACAGTTTCTTCTACTGGACAAGTTTCATTGGAATGAAAAGTGGTGGCAAATGCCAGATTTCAAACCTGGTGTTGGAGAGCTCCATTTTATATTGGGGCTCAGACCATCAGGGTCCAGTCCCAAATCCTAGTACAGCAGGGGTGTACAACCATGAGCTCAAGGCCCAAATCTGGCCTACCTGTGGTCCAAATCTGGCCCTCCTGCCTTTTCTATGGTTTTCTTCCCATTCCAAAAAATAAATTAATAATCACCCCAAATGCCAGCATGTGGTAGCTTAAAGCGCTTGCTGCCAATAACTAAGCAAGAGCTTTAAGCTACAATATGCTGGTATTTGAGGTGATTTTTTTTTGGCCCAAACCTCTTTTGCCTGTTGCCTTTAGCCCCATCTCCCACCAGAATGTGCCCCCCAAGAGCTTCTCTGAAATGGAATTCGGGCCTCGGACTGAAAGAGGTTCAACTCTCCTGTAGTACAGTGACACCATCAAGCCCCTCTACTGTCCCTGGTGTCCCTGGATGGGGATCCCTTGCGCAGCTGGATCCATATCTGTAGTCCGTGCTTGGACTTCCTTCTTCTCTGGAAATGAAGCCCTCTTCCAGTCTTTTCCCATCACCCCCTAGGAGGTCATTTGAAGGAAAGAAGCTGGGAAGGGTTCATCTGCAGCCATGGAAGGACGGGGCCTCCAGGACCTGGGGCATGCCATTGCCGTCGTGCCAGAGCAGCCTAAGGGACTCATCTGGACCTGTCCCTGACTCTGGAGAGAAACTGGTTTAGTTACTTTGGATCAGCCTTCTCCAACCTGGGGACTTCCAGATGGGCTGGGTTGCACATTCCAGCTATGCTGGCTGGAGGATAAAAACTCCAGAAGAGTCCTGCTGGATCACACCGAGGGTCCATCTAGTCCAGCATTCTGTTCACACAGTGGCCAACCAGCTGTCGACTAGGGACCCGCAAGCAAGACATGAGTGCAATAGCACCCTCCCACCCATGTTCCCCAGCAATGAGTGTACATAGGAATGCAGCCTCTGATACTGGAGGTAGCATATGGCCATCAGAACTGGTAATCATTGATGCTGGGAGATAGGGTGGCTATGTGTTCTCTCTTACAGAGGACTGTCCTCTATTTGAAGAAACCTTCTATTTGAAGGGCTGCCCAGTCCCAGAGCAATTTAGAGTTAATGAACCATAATACCTTTTGCCTGAACAGCAGACTGAACAGGTAGGTACACAGGTCACCTGCTCACAGTTTTCCACAGTATGTTGAGATGCAGTGTATTACTGTTTTCATTTTAGTAATTATTTCTAAACTTGCATATCAATCAAATTGTATGCAAATTGACATCCTCTTTTATACTCTTTTTTTGGAGATGCATTTCATCCTTGGGGGCGATTCATAAATGGCCAGTCTACCAAGATATCCGGTAGGCGTCGGCTTGGGAGAAGCCGCACTGGATTATCGCTAGAGCAGACTCTATATGGGTGCTGAAGTGTGTCAGCCTCTCCTTAACTGAGATCCCGTGGAGAGATTTGTCTGTAAAAATAATTCCGAAAGCTCATCCTTAGTTCTGTTATCCTTCTAGATCTTTAGAGATAGGAAACAGCACGCCTGAAAACCACCCAGGACAAATCTGTTGATTGCGGCATGGTGTTCACACATCGCTGGAAATGCCTTTCTTTGCAAAGATTAATCCCCCCATTCATCCTGGATTTCTTTTCCTCTCCGGGTCCCAACACATAACAGTTCCTTGCGCCTGCCGGCAGGTGGCCTCATGGCCCTCTCCTGAGCTGGATGGGCTATTGCCCAGGGACTCTAAGAATAACTTTGTGACTCAGCCTCGGTGTCTTTTAATTTTAGATGAATCATGACGCGGCGTGACTGCGGTGTTAATTTGTATTATGGGTAAATAGCATGCGCTTCCAAGGTATTGGCGCTAAAGGCCGGTGTCAAAACAGCTCAGAGGGGAGCATTTGGCATCGTGGGCACGAAAGCCTTCGCATCCTGGAAGCGAGAATGAAATATCTCTCTCTCTCTCTCTCTCTCTCTCTCTCTCACACACACACACACACACATCATTTGCTCGCTGATCAACTAGCTTCCGAAACCTGTTAATAGAAAACAGCATCATGGTTTCTGGTCCCCCACATCAACAGGGCCGGTAATTTACGAGCCGCACTTTCAAAGAGATTCCAGGGCAGGTATGCCAGCCGTGTTGGGCATGGCGGATCCTCGAGGGACCGGCCAGCCGCTCGGATCCGTTTCCCTCCCCGTTGCAGTCCATGCGGCTGAAGCTGGGAGTATAATGAAGCCCCACATGGCTAAGGACCTGCCTAAGCTAGAGCAGCCTTCCCCGACCTTGTGCCCTCTGGACGAGTTAGGCTGCAACACCCATCATCCCCAGCAGTGCCAGCTGAAGGTTTTAGGGAAAACACCCTCAACGGGGGCCCTCCCTCAGTGAAATCATCTTCTCAACACCATCGTGAGAGAGCTTTGGCTATGGGGCGATATATAAATGCAATTAATAATAATAATACAATACAGCTGCAAAAATAATTCACCAACAACTGGCCATCAAATACACACACACCCGAAACAATCCTGGAAAATGCAGATCATAAAATATACTGGGAAAGAACAATTCATACGGACAAGACAATACCCTGCAACCGACCAGACGTAATGGACATAGACAAAAAAGAAACACACACATACCTCATCGACATAGCAATACCGAATGACAAAAATGTTGTTGAAAAGGAAGAAGTAAAGAGAGACAAATATACACCACTGGCCATGGAAGTCAAAGAACTATGGTATCAGGGAAAGGTCACACTTATTCTGTTAGTCACATCAGTCACCGGCATCAGACCAAAACTATACAGAAAACCTCCAGAAACTGGGCCTACCAGAATACATCTACACTAACATCCAGAAAGCAGGTCATACTTAAAACATGCTCAATTGTCAGGAAATTCCTGAATTAATAAAAGACAGCATGATTTGGCAAAGCCCGCCATGTCCGTCTAGAAAAACCACCATGAGCGAGAAAGAGATACATAATAGTAATAAATAATAATTGTCACCAGCTGTCCTTCCCTTCATCATCTTTCTCATCATTGCTGCCACTGGCTTGCTTGACAGGGAGAGAGCCAGGGAGCAGGTAGGCGGTGGCATCTCCTCCTCCTCCTCCGCCTCCTCCTCCTCCTCCTCCTCCTCCTCCTCCTCCTCCCCACCACCCTTGTCTGGGCCAGAGCGAGAGGCAGGAGAACATGATGTTGTCAGCCTGGAGAGGAGGAGCAAGTCCAGGGGGCTCTGGTCAGAGCGCCCCCTGTTGGGCCCCTGACAGGTGCGCAACCATGCCTAGCTTTGCCGCTTGCTGGGAATGATGGGATATTTATTTATTTATTTATTACATTTCTATACCGCCCCATAGCCGAAGCTCTCTGGGCGGTTTAACAAAAATGGAAAACGTTGTAACGTTTGAAAACCAATATGCAAAAATCAAAACCAAAAAAGCCTAAAACGCAAACTACGTCATCATTTTGAAACTGTTCCGGGGTTCAGTTCAAAAAGCTCAACAGCTGCTCTTAAAATGCCTGGGAGAAGAGAAAAGGCTTCACCGGGCACCGAAAAGATGACTGTGTTGGCGCCAGGCGGGCCTCGTCGGGGAGATCGTTCCATAGTTGCAGTGGAATACATTGGGGTGTGGGGGGTGTGGGGGGGTGGGCACCGTGTTGGGGAAGGCTGAATTAGCTATAGGACTTGGGAGGCGGGGGCTAGGCAGGAAGCAGGCCAGGTTCAGGTTCCCAGGGACCCCCATGAGGTGGGCGTTCTTTCTGCCACCCTCCCGCCCCATTTGTTCAACTTTGGAATTCTCTCCTTTTTGTATTTCGTTTGTAACCCATTTCACAACTTTGATGCACGCCTGGCAGGCCGTTGCTTGCTGATTGACTTGCTTTCGAATTGCCCTTTAGTTTAACCTGAGCCTGAACTAGCCGTGGCAGGACAGCAGTCAGGGCTGTAGGGTGTGTGGGGTGTGTGTGTATGCACCCAGGCACACACACACATACATTTGAGGAGGGGGGGGAAGCTCAAGATTGCTGGGGTGGGGTGGAGGATGCTTGGGGGTCCCCGAGGGAAGAGGGGGTGTCGAAAGCCTCCATCGTGTCCCAGAGGCTGGAGGCTCTGATGTTAGTGGAGTGGTGAATCGGCCCCGAGTTCCAGTTAGAACCAGTCAGAATGCTAACCCATTTCACAGCTTCGATGCACGACTGGCAGGCGTGATTTTAGCCCTGTTCTGCAAGAGAACATAATCCGCACGCTTGGACCTATGCGTCTGTATTCGTTCCTGCCCCATGCCCTGCTCATGCCCTTGGGTTTCAGTTCTGGAGTGCCTACTTGAACCGGACCCTACGAAGCTTGTCTGAAACTGACCCAGGTTTCTGGCCCATTGAGCTCAGTATCGTCTCTGCTCTGATTGGCTGCAGCCCTCTGGGATTTCAGAGGGGAGATTTCCCAGCCCTACGTGGCACGGCTGGTAGCAAGAACCTCCTTCTGGGACGAGCTGTTCATCAAGGGAAGAGGGTGTCTTGGGAAGTGGTGGGCTTTCCTTCGTTAAAGGTATGGAAGAGGGATCTGGATGACCACCTCTCTGGGAGTCTGTGGTAGCGGATTTCCTGGATCTGCTGGAGGGGGGTTTGACTAGATGATCTTTGGGGTACCTTGCCAGCTTTTGATACTATGAACCTTGGACCTTCTTCATGCAAAATGTGGGTTCCGCCACAAAGCTACGGTCCTTCCCTACCCTGGCTTGGATGACCTGCCCTTACATCTGGTCTTGATCGAGAGTTCCTGTTAACCAGCAAAGGGTGGGGTACACACAGCACCCCAGAATTCTTTGCAGGTGACTCATGCTGGCAAGCCAAGCAACCAGGCAATCTCCAAAGGGTGACTAGTTTGCATATAGGCTGAGGTTGCCAATTTGGCAGAGGAACTCACCAAAAAGGCTTGCGTTGGAGAAGCTCCTGACAGTATGTGCATTCAGGCAGCAAGCTTTCTTCAGTTTAGTTGGCCAATCGATCAATGAAAGTGCCGACTGATTAACTGGCACATGCGTGTGCATGCGTGTGTGAGCGCGTGTGAAAAAATTGAACGGCAAAGTCAAATTTTACCTAGTAAGGATGCAAGTAAAGGGAACCCTTGTTTAAATTTTGAAGCTATTTTGCATGTCATGTGTTACTGTAGTAGGGAATGAAACCAAAAAAAATGTTAAAGAGAGCTTTTCCTTCTAACAAAAGAGTAATCCTTTTCGCTTATTGAATTGTATGTTCTAGAGGAGAGGGCATGAGCCGAGCAGATTGTTGTGTTATGGGCTCAGCTCCATGTGTCCTTCAATCATCCACAGTAACTCAGGCAGAGGTGCAGCCAGCGGTTGCCCGCACTTGGTATGCGAAGCACTGGACAAATGAGTATCCTTTCAAAATCAAAATTGTAAGGTTTATTTAGGGGAAAGGAACCAAGTCAGCAAACTGGGTTCAAGCTGGTTTATGCTTGCAAGAGTAGGTGTGGCCATAGTGAATTGTAAGGCAAGGAACATCTGGGTGGGCAATGAAACATTACACTAGTACTTCCCCAACTGCAGGGAATTCATTCATTCATTCAGCCCTGTGTGAACCCAAAGCACCCATCAGGGGAGTCCCTCTGCTGCACCACTGCATGAGTTACTGATCTAGCTTCGCATTCCAAAGGCCAAGAGGAAGCCGAACTTCCTCTCCTCTGATGGGGGGTGCCCATCGCGTTTTGGTACGAGTCCCTGCTCTGACCTTCACAGCTGTCTTTCTCCGAAGTGAAAGAGGATCATTCCTTCCACTTACACACCCTACTGCTAAACCTTTTGGACATCGGAATGAAACCGTGCCTCTAGTTTTAATTCAAAAGGAAAGAAAGATGTGAGTCAGCAATCAGAAGGTTGGAAAAGACAGCATGAGGAGGCTTGGGGGAGATGTCAGATGCACAACCTTCCTAATAATGAAAGAAAAATGCTCTCTCTCTCTCTCTCTCTCTCTCTCTCACACACACACACACACACACACACACACACACACACGGCTTTAATTTTGGAAAGCGATGCTGAGATGCTGCCTGAATCTTTAAGAGACTTGTTGCGCTGCAATTGGCAAGAGGAGGTTCCTTTTGGAAGGGTTGTTTATCACCATACTTGAATTCTGAAGTGGCCAGGAACTCAGCCCCAGAACACTCTTGTGATATTGTCGACTGCCTGCCTGCCTGCCTGTCTTCTTCTGTCCCTCGTTCCCTCTCCTTCAAATGTCACCAGAAATTAGGCCAGATCAACATCAAGCAGGATATTGCACTATGAAAGCGGTATGAAAGTGGTATATAAGAGGCAGGAGCCACATGACTGCTTCATAGCGGTACTGAAGCGCACTGGCAACGGTTGGGGCCCATTGG
Source organism: Anniella stebbinsi (assembly GCA_029215795.1). Classification (NCBI taxonomy): domain Eukaryota; kingdom Metazoa; phylum Chordata; class Lepidosauria; order Squamata; family Anniellidae; genus Anniella; species Anniella stebbinsi. The sequence continues at coordinate 225,833,170 of JARDYH010000004.1, read as the reverse complement.
CACATTCCACATGCTGCTTTCATACCGCTCTATCCTGCTTGGTGCGGCTCCTGCCCATTATATACAGGCAGCGGAAAGCAGCAGTAGGTTTGGAAGTGAGCAAGTTCAAAGCAGCCCGGGAAAAACGCAGGAAGTGGGCCTGGAAGATGGAGCCCTTGATGCTGCCAAGACAAGGACAAAACTAGACAGGCCATTGGGGGGGGGGGGGGGATTGAGATCCGTGGACAGAATCTCCTCCACTTTTGAACAAGCGTGAATAGTAATAGTGAGGGGTCCCACTTTCTCCTTGCCCCTGTTTAGGCTGACCATATGAAAAGGAGGACAGGGCTCATGTAACTTTAACAGTTGTAGAGAAAAGGGAATTTCAGCCAGTGTCATTTGTATGCAATTAGTTCCTGGTGGTTTTAAATGTATGTGTATATTGTGTGTATATTGCATGTTTTTGCTGTTTTAATTTTTGTATATTGTTTTTAATTGTTTTAATCTTATGTACCGCCCAGAGAGCTTCGGCTATGGGGCTTTATAGAAATGCAATAAAATAAATTAATAAATAAGCAGCAGAACCGGGGGTCTCCAGGGACTGGCCGTAGGTCCCCTATAGAGATGTGGGCCTTTTCAGATGCCCCACAATGCCAACCCTTGAGAATAAGGATATGTACGCCATCCTAATTTGTACTTCAATTGGGTGATTTTAGACTCTGGACGTCATGGTTTTACATCTTCCCTTCTACCTTTAGATGGGCGTGTGTGCTACTTCACTGACATCAAAATGCGGTAAGCCAGCCCTGTTGTTTTTTGGATCCCTCCTGCTCATTCTTCTGACTGGGGCCCTAAACATCTGCCCCGAAGTCCTAACCTGAATGCGCTACAGAGACCGCAGTTTACAAGCAATGAATCGGGCCTGGGACGTCCTCCCCAGCTTTGCACCAATGCCGCCAAACATATGGATAATGATGCCACTTCTCAGTGATCTGCTAAACGTCCTATTACACAACCAAACAGAGATTTAATCATACTCTGCCTCCCATTTCTGCCAGAGAATGGGACTGCGCCAGTCTCTCTGCCTGCCTGCCTCATTGCTTGCGCATCGGGCCGCTCGTTGATGAATTACTTACTCACTGCAGAACACAGCGGACGGCCTAGCCGTGCGAGCTGCTATTCTTGGCTTCATTCATCCTTGGGGCCGCATCCATCCCGAAAGCAAGCCCTCAGCAGTAAATGAATTTGCACCAGGGGAGAAATTGGCCCTTGCCCTCCGCCGGCCTGAGAGAGCCATTAAGCTCTTCCGTAGATTAAAATGTCTATCGGCGGGACGTGGCTGGAGATATTTATTATCTGCTCAAGTGGGATGAGTTGAGCAGCCCGGTGGTATGAATAAAGTTGCAACCTGGCCCATCAGGTGCTTGCTAGAAGGATGAGAAGTGACTGACCCCGGAAACATCTGTTTGCTCCCCGCTCTGGTACCCAAGGGGTACCTAATTCTGTACTTGAGCTGCTCACCTCCCTGAGAGCCCAGGCAAAAGCACAGAGGCAAGCAAATGGTTGGTTTATTACTACTCTCTCACATAGTGTTACCTGCTTTTGTCTTACAACCTTCCCTGAGTTTTCCAGAGCATCTTTGTTATACATGATTGTTAACGGATGCAAGAATGGAATACAATCCAAGGCCTATCTTAAGGACTTTGTGTCATCACACAGGGGAAAATCGCGTTTGCTTACCGTCGCTTCTCCGCCCGCGCGTTTGTCCCTCATTACTTCCTCTTTCGAAAGAGGAAGTAAACAATGCACTCATGGTCCATTCAGTGGGCCGTTTTGATCCCGCTGCTTCTCCTGCACGCAGCAGGAGATAGCGGCAACTTCCATCTTTAAAAATAAGTCGGACTTACTGGGATGATTTTTTGTCGCATGAAGAAGGCTAGAAGGGGCGTGCACCATGTGGGAGGCAGATGATGTCGTGATAGGGACCCATGAAAATCCATGAGTGCCCAGTAACGTAATGAGCATGCGATAAAGCGCTCGTCTGATGGGGCTCTGTGTTGCGCTGGTCACCTAGGGTCTTTCCTAGTTATCTTTTCTGGCTGGCAAGAGATTTACCAAAGTCTGGGCACGATCCCCCCCCCCCCCCCCCCAGAAGTGCTGTATGAGTTTTGAGTGTGTTGACAGACAGTTTGCTCTATAATGCTCACAGATACGTTGGCTGTTGGTCACTGGAGCGAAAACACTTATCTGCAAGTATGTGAAATTGACCAAAATTTCTTTAGACATTCCCACGGCTGGCTGGGGAATGCTGGGAGTTGTAGGACTTCCCCCTATCTAAATGCGCATAGGATTGCACATTGAGCTACTCACATTTTGAACGCATCATTTCGAATTTGAATTCAGACGCTGAATGCAAAATGTTTGCTGTGTCCCTTCGGATGCAACTCTCCCTTGTTTTGGAAGACAGCTGTCAATTCCAGCTGTCAACCATCAATTTCAAAAGCTGTCAGCGGTCAATGTCAAAAAATAAATAAATCACACTGTATATCAATGAAGGGATGCTTTGATCTCCTAGCACGTATTTCATGCCTCCTGTCCGGTGTAATCGAATACTGAATACCATCATGTCAGATATTCACGGACTGCCAAATCACAACTGTCTGGTATCAAATATCATGGGATATCATGGAGGGATACTAAATATTAAGTGGATATTTGGCAAATATTGCAACAGACTAGTTTCTGGAGAATATGCAGCACCAAAATTCATAGAGGGGCATCTTTGGGTGCAAATCGATTTCAGTCGCTGGTATTTAATTTTGTATCCCTCTGCACCCTATTCCATAGTGCTGCGGGATCGGAGCAAGGTCACGTCTAATTCAGTATCCTGTTTCTGACAGTGGACAGCCAGGTGCTTCAGAGTAGTCCACAAGCAGGGTAATCTATGCAGGGAAAGTGGAAACAGGCTTAAATCTGTGCATGAATCACCCCCTACACTGGATGATCAAGGTAAGATTTGTTTTTTAAAAATGAGCCATATGGAGTAAAAACACACACCCCACAAGCCTGTGCTCAGTGCTTAGATGAAGTGATGCATGCTGGGTCAAGTCTGCTCTCAAGTCCCCTAACACAGGGGTTTTAAAACTTTCTGTCTTCAGGGATGCGTTCCCACTTTTGTGTGGCAAGGAATTCTGTCCTGTCTGTCACAGAACCCTGCACATTAGAGGGGATTCTGGGGAATATTTTCAGCTGTTCACCCAGTCCAGGTCTTCTGGGGACTTACCTGTGTTTTTCATGGAGCATTTGGAGCCCTTGACTCTGTCTGCTGTCCACCCCAGCGGGTGATTGGTGCTTTCTCTCTCTCAGCACACCGACCATTTGTAAGGGCGGTGGATTTCAAATGGTGAATACTCCCATTGGCCCACTTTTAGGGAGCAGCATCAAGTAGCAGCTTCTGTGCAAAACAATCCAGCACAGCTCAAGACACTGATGATATATTGAGTGCCAGTGTGGTGTAGTGGCTAGAGTGTTGGACTGGGAATCGGGAGATCTGGGTTCTAGTCCCCCCTCGGCCATGGAAGGTCACTGGGTGACTTTGGGCCAGTCACAGAAACTCAGCCCAACCTACCTCACGGGGTTGTTGTTGCGTGGATAAAATGGAGGGGAGGAGAAATGTGTATGCTGCCTTGGGTTCCTTGGAGGGAAAAAAAGGTGGGATATGAATGCAATAAATGAATGAATGACAGGAGCTTTCACACTGCCTCATGATGCGCATGCATGTGTGGGCCTCAATGATGCATGCAGAAGTATTCCCAAAGCCCCCCCCCCCCCCAAGCTCCGACCCTCCTATTCAGTCCCCTCGAAGTTGGGTGAGTTTGAGCTTCAGCCCCATCTGGAAGTCACAAAACTTTGACTACTTTTGTTTAGGGTGCCTTTAAGCAGCCCGGGATGGATGCCTCTCCATTTATTTAATTGCCTCTCTTCTCTTTTTTATTGTGGCTTTTTATGGCTGGCTTTTGAAAACATTATTACATTCTAGGTTTTTTTTTTGCCCATTACTTTGAGTCTCCAGAACGACAGTGTAAAAGCACACAAACACACACACACGAAACATGATTTAAAATCAAATCAAATAATATAAGGTTTTAAACCAAGTCCTGGATTTTCTTATGGTTGATGTTTTGAAATTGCGTCTGTTTATAGGTAAACTGTTTTTATCTTATTTGCGATATTATACTATTTATATTATTTAATCTTAAAGGTTTTTAATCTTTGTAAACTGCCCAGAGAGCTTCAGCTACTGGGTGGTAAGTAAATTTAATAAATGAAATGAAATGAAAGGGCATCTTGCCTCCCTCCCTTTCTTGAAGGGTGTTTGTGTGTTTGTGCGCCTCTGCTTCTTATTTGTAGTAGAGAGAGAAGACAGAACTTCAGCTGGTAACTGCTGAACCAGGTGGCATTCGTCAAAGGCCCGGGGCCGGCCGGCTGTCACCCCTAGCAGAGCGCACGCCCAGACTTGATTTTCATGCCCTGCCTTGTTGGGAAGTGATCCATATGCCCTCCATTTTTTTTATTCGGAAGATCGAGCAGGCAGGGAAAGATGCTGTCTGTGGAGCAACAAAGACACCGGGTCCCGGGTCTGAATTTCACCTCTACCAAGAACTTTCCAAGGGGTCTCAGGCGAGTCATTCTTTCTGGACCTCAGCTCCCTCTCCCCACCAAATCTGATAATAAGCCTGGTCTCCCTTGCAGGGTCATTGTAAGAATGATGTACATTAAAGGCATAGAGTGCTATGGAAAGTCTAAGCATTCTTGTAATGGGGGGGGGGATTATATTTTGCCAGCCTTCCCCAACCTGGTAACCTCCAGATGTGTTGGAGTGCAACTCCCATCAAGCTCAGCCAGCATGATGGGAATTGTAGCCCAACACATCTGGAGGCCAGTCCCCTCCTCTCTCAGCTCCCATCCTGACCTCGTTTTCTGACTTGGTCCAAAGCAAACCATCCCTTTGACTCAGAGTGTTTTTGATTCACTCTTCTCCAGGGAAGTGCTTCCTGCTAAAGAGTAAGATGTGACCCTGGGAAATGGCAGGGATGGGGTGGGGCGGGGTCAAGAGGTCCAGCAGACGAACAAAAAGGCAAAAACGGCAGATGCTGAACCTCTTCGCCTGGAGAGCTGGAGAAAACACAGGGGCGGCTGTGTCTCTCCCAAGACTATTCTCTGTTTGTTTTTCCAGCTTCCAAGTCCTCCCTGCCTTGTTTTTCTAAGAATGTGAGCTTGGAAGTAAAACCCAGCCCGGCTTCAAGTCTTGTGGGTATGTAAATGGGACCTGGCCATGGACCGTGTCCCCCTCCTCCACCACCAAGTGACAGGAATGCTTGGAATACTCAGCTGAAGCCCCCATGTTATTACTCAACCACCAGAGTCTTAGAGTTACATAGGCAACACAGAAAGGTCTCCAGACTTCATCAACCTGGTGCATTCCAGATGTTTTGGACTACAATTCCCAGCCCTCCCGACCAGTGGCCATTTTGGCTGGGGCTGATGGGTGTTGAAGTCCAAAGCAACTGGAGGTCTCACGTTGGGGGAGGGTGATTCTAAACAGACACCTGGGAAATGTTAGGGTGAAGAAGTGTAGAGAGGGCAGAATGTGAGTCGTCTTCTGTATCTAGTTGAGATAAGGTTTGTTAAATATGAGCTGCTAGATAGTGCAGAACTAAAGTTTTCCAGTGATGCACCTTTAAATGTTTTTTTTGTAGTTCATCATTCATCATGCATTAGGCAAAAAGAAAGATCTTGAAAGTCAGAGAGGAGACATTTAAACCTTCCTGTTTTGAATTTCTGAATGTGGCAGGTATGTAAAGGGCATCTCTGCTCTACAAATCTAAACTGGTTTAACTGTCACAGTGTGTGTGTATGTTTGTGTGTGTGGGGGGAGAAGGGATCTCTAGCAGAGACCTTTCCATAACTTTACAACCCTCAGGTGCCTAAGGCTATTTTGGAGCAGTCATGCTCAGTCAAATTAATTGAAAATGTCCAATATAGATGAACCTCGTGACCTCTGATCCAGCTTACTCTCTCCTGTGGACTGTGCTGGAAATGTTTCAGTGGGTTATATTTTTTAATCTCTATTATTACATTTATATCCTGCAGTTTTTCATCTTGCAAGGAACCAATGCCGCCTATATGGTCCTCCTTTCCATTTCTCCTCCACAACAACAACCCTGTGAGGTAGGTTAGGCTGAGAGTCCGTGACTGGCCCAAAGTCACCCAGTGGGTTTCATGGCCGAGTGGGGACTAGAACTCAGACCTCCCGAGTCCCACTCCAAGACTCTAACCACTATAGCACACTGGCTCTCCTACACCACGTTGGCTGTCACACTTAGAAGCAAACGTGCAATTCTGGGGGCTTCATCCAACCCCTTTTTAAAGCCATCCAAACATCTTGTGGTAGTGAATTCCATAGTTTTGACTATGCGCTGTGTGAAGAAATCCTTCCTTTCATTTGTCCTGAATCTCCCACCAATCAGCTTCATGCCCCCATTGGGCTCTAGTATTTTGAGAGAGGGAGAAAAATGTCTCCTATCCACATTCTCCACACCAGGCATAATTTTATACTCCTCTATCAGGTCTCCCCTTAGCCTTCGTTTCCCCCCAATCTAAACAATCCCAGCTGTTGTAACATTTCCTCATAGGGGAGATGCTCCAGCCCCTTGATCATTTTTTTTGCCTTTTTCTGCGCTTTTTCCAGCTGTACAATACCATTTTTGTTTAGTTGCGGTGACCAGAACTGCACGCCATATTCTAAGTGTGGTTGCACCATAGATTTGTATGCTTTCACCCCATGCTCTTATATGCTTTTTGGCAACAGGTGGAGACCTTGTTGTATTTGCCTGGGCTTTTTAGATCTTCCTATCTGATACTCCTGACTACTCTGGCGTCTTAATCAATGCCATCGCTTCGGGGTAAGTTTTCAGCTGCCAAAAGCTGCTCTGGAGGCAGAGTACGAAGTAACTGCATTCACCGATCGATCCGTCAGGCCCTCAAATAGCTTTATCCCTCCAGAGCAAGCAGGAAGAGAGATCGGAAGCCTCCAAAGAGAGGGAAGGAGCGGAGGAAAAACCTCCTGATCGTCTAACGGCTGCTGGCTGAGTGTGCTCCCAAATTGTTCCTTTTCAAGCTCGGCTGGCCGTGGTCGTTTGCCAGAAGGGACACGGTTGACTAGCCAAGTCCCAGCCTTTCTCCATACGATTCCATGTGAAAAAATGTACATAATTTCCCATAATTTTTTGACATTGGTGAGGGACGGCTCCTCCTCCTGCCCTTCCCTCCATGTCCTTGCTCCATCTTCCTTTCCCACTTTTCCGAGTACCTTGTGTGACCCAGAGATCAGCTAGATTCACACGATGAGACCAGCGCTCCCCGCTTCTAGAGAAGTGACAGCTTGAGAAGGCATGGCCCGTTTTCGTTTCAGGAAAGGGAACGGAAGGGGGGGGTGAGGTCAAAGCAGGACGCTGTGAATGGGATATGGTTTGCTACTTTGTCCATTTGCTACCTCCTGCCGGACTTTGTCTCTATTTGGAGATGGATCTGTACTTCTGGATACAATGAGTAACTTCTGCTAGGATTTTTTTAGCTTTCTCCTCACTACCCCTCTTTTGTCTCTTGTTTTTGATTGCTGCCTATTTATTTATTTATTTCTTATTGCATTTCTATCCTGTCTTTTTTCCTCCAAGGAACCCAAGGCGGTGTACATAACCCTTCTCCTCTCCATCTTATCCTCACAACAACAACAACCCTGTGAGGTAGGTTGGGGCTGAGAGTCTGTGATGGGCCCAAAGTCACCCAGTGGGTTTCCGTGGCCGAGTGGGGACTAGAACCCAGATCTCCCGACTCCTAATCCTACACTTTAGCCACTACGCCACACTGGGCTATTCCTGTGCTGCTCTTGATGCGTTTATTATCTCGTTCAGCACCACTGGCCAGCAAGATGGCCAACTGACTGTTAGCGGCGAGGGTGGCGGTGGCGGAGGGTGGTCGCTCTGATGTCAGTGGGGCGGTGAAGCCGCTCTGGGTTTCTTCCTGAACCAGTCAGAACTCTAAGGGAGCTATCCAAGGTGCAAAGCAATCCTATAGTGTTCTGATTGATTGCAACTGAGATCTGGAGCAGATTCACTGGGGGGGGGGGTCAATTATCAGTGGTAGAGCACCTGCTCTGTCTGCAGGAAGTCCCATTTCCAATCGCTGGCATCTCCAGGTAGGTCTAGGAAAGATTCCTGCTTGAGATCTGGAAGAGCCATCGTCACTCAGTATAGGCAGCATTGAGCTAGGTGGACCAAGGCTCTAGCCCCATATAAGTCAGCTTCTTAGGTAAGGCACTCTGCCCATGGTCAGAGGGGCCGTGGTTCATTGGTAGAGCAGATGCTTTGCTTTGCATGCAGGAGAAGGTCCCAGGTTCAGCCTCCACCATCTCCAGGTGGGTCAGGGAAAGACCCCTGCCTCCATCCCTGGAGAGCCACTGACAATTGGAGCAGACAATGAGCCCTGGGCCAGGTGGCACAATCGTCTGACCTTAGTAAACGTATTCTTTTTGTTTTCATAAGAACATAAGAAGAGCCATGCTGGGTCAGACCAAGGGTCTGTCTAGTCCACACAGTGACCAACAAGCTGCCCTTGGGGAATCCGCAAGCAAGACATGGGTGCAATAGCACCCTCCCACCCATGTTCCCCAGCAACTGGTTTACATAGGCATCCTGCCTCTGATACTGGAGGTAGCATATTACCATCAGGACTAGTAACTATTGATGGTCTTCTCCTCCAGGAATTTGTCTAACGTACTTTCATCTCAAAGGAGAGGAATGCCTAGAAATTAGTTGTCTACACTTAAGGAAATCGAAGGCATATCTCAGGGGTGTTGAACTGGAGGGCCGAATTCAATTTCAGAAAAGCTTGGGGGCGGGGGAAGGGCATGTCGCAGTGGTGGGCGGAGCTTCAGGCAAAAGGGGGCAGGCCAAATGTAACAAAAAGGGAAAACCCCACAGGAACTACTAAAACAACCCCAAGGGTAAAGGGGTAGAAAAAAAGGATGTTTAATATAAAAGAACTCTGAAGTGTTTCAGACCCTCAGGTCCTTCTTAAGGTACTTTGTGAGAACACAACGGGCATCATTTGCTCCACATCCCAATCCACTATGCTGTGTTCCAGTTAACCTTTAAGAATGGAGGAAAAACTACATAAAAGATGTGGAAACCAGCAAATGATTGACAGTCAAGGGAAAAAAGCTTGGGTCCATGGGAACGGGAGCAGGGTCAACTGGGGAGCCCTGGAGGGCCAAATTGAGACTCCAGGAGAGCCGGATTGGGCCGTGGGCCTGAGGTTCCCCATGTCTGGTGTAGCTACATTGCAGACTTTAAAGGCGTACATAGTCATTCCCTTTCCCCAAGGAACTCACGGGATCTCTCACAGCCCAGAAGAGCAACCGTCATCAGACTACAATTCCCGGATTCTGTCGGGCAGAGTTAAACTCAAAGAGGTTTGTAGCGCACGTTTGCCACAAAAGCAACCACCACCGTCCTGTTGTTCATCTGCCTTCATCCGTTGGTTCGGGCTTTTGGACAGAGGAGCAGCAGATGGTAAACGTCTGGCTCAAAATAATAAAAATATAGCCCTTCAGTTTCGTCTCCGCTTAACCCAAGTGCCCCGGACACCCACACGTCGGGCCCGAACACTCTGACCTGACGTTCAAGATCAACGCCACAACACCACCGCAAAACGTCGCCTTAAAATCCTGTCCCCATTGGCCTGGGAGGGCTCTTAACGGCCTCTTTGGACGGGTCTGTTTCTGAAAGAGCCGAGATTGCTCAGGCCGATGGCATCCAGGCTCTGAGTAGGAAGGAACACTGTGTTCCCTGCCGGGGCCGAGGGAGTTGTGTATCTGCCTGGAGAGACCTCTTCCAATGACCCTGTTCGCAGCCCCCCTGTCGCCGCTGCTATCAGTTCGTTCCTGGCTGGCTCCCCGCTGAGTGCTGCAGCACACGAATGTGGGAAAGGGCCCAAAAGACACACACGCCATGCCTGAGGCGATACCCAAAAGAGGGAGAGCGATCCTGAGGCAGACGGTGTCGACGGCGGCCTATTTCTTAGAAGGGGAGATGACAGAGTCTTCCGGTGCCTTGAAGCAGGGGTGGAAAAGCCAGGGTCCCAATTTGGCCCTCCGGAGCACCACACATCGATGCCCCCTTTTCCCCAGCATCATCCCAATTCCCCCACCACTAGGGTGACCCCATGGAAAGGAGGACAGGGCTCCTGTATCTTTCACAGTTGTATAGAAATGGAATTTCAGCAGGTGTCCTTTGTATGCATGCAGCGCCTGGTGAAATCCCCTCTTCATCACAACAGTTAAAGCTGCAGGAGCCCTGCCCTTTTCTGGATCTGGTCACCTGGCCAGCACACCTGCTGCTTACGGTGGCTACAGACTATCGCCTTCAATGGTCATGCTTCCTTTTGTGGCTGCAAAAAAGGATGCTTCCCCATGCAGAGTAATCCTAACGGGACAGGTGGAGCCAGAACATTACGATTTGCTGCAAGTACAAGGAAGGAACGGTGCAGGAGCAAACACAATGGGATGGAAAGAGGGCGAGGGGGCAATTTGAGAGGTTTGCAGGCTAGAGATGGCCTGCAGGTGTCTGCTGAGGGAATATGGATCTCATCAGGGCTGAAACCCCAAAGTGGAGGGCTTCTGGCAAACATTGCAAGCAGTAACACTGATTTTGCTGGCAGCAGTTTGGGGATAAAGTTAGAATAGTGGAGTTGGAAGGGGCCTATAAGGCCATCAAGCCCAACCCCTTGCTCAATGCAGGAATCCACCTTAAAGCATACCTGACAGATGGCTGTACAGCTGCCTCTTGAAGGCCTTTAATGTGGGAGAGCCCACCACCTCCCTAGGTCATGGGTTCCATTGTCGTATCGCTCTAACAGTCAGGAAGTTTTTCCTGATGTCCCGCTGGAATCAGGCTTCCTGTAACTTGAACCCATTATTCCATGTCCTGCACTCTGGGATGATCAATAAGAGATCCTGGCCTTCCTCTGTGTGACCATTTGAAGAGTGCTATCATGCCTCCCCTCAGTCTTCTCTTCTCCAGGCTAAATGTGCCCGGTTCTTTAAGTCTCTCCTCATAAGGCTTTGTTTCCAGACCCCTGATCATCCTCACTGCCCTCCTCTGAACCCCCTCCAGCTTGTCTGCATCCTTCTTGAAGTGTGGTGCCCAGAACTGGAAGCAGTACTCAAGATGGGGCCTAACCAGTACCGAATAGAGGGGAACCAGTACCTCACCCGATTTGATAGCTGTACTTCTATTAATGTAGCCCAAAATAGCATTTGCTTTTTTTGCAGTCACATCACACTGTTGGCCCATATTCAGCATCTTGGATGGCTCCTTCAGAGTTCTGACTGGTTCTGACTGAAACCCACGGTGGATTCACTGCCCCACTGACGTCGGAGCTGCCAGACTCCACTGGCTGGCACTCAACAGCGGAGAGGAAGGAGAAGGCAAAAAATTACGTTTGAGGAACATGCCACTTTCCCCCTAGGGGGAAAGCTCCAAAATATCTCTTCTCCCTAGAAACTACAGGAATGCCCCTTTTGTGTATGCGTGGCGGGAGCCAGTCATGCCTCCGTGACACTGCCAGCTATTGCATCTGTCTCCGCATTTTTTTCAGATCTATTTGCATGCCCAGCAACAGAGAGATGAAAGTGTCCCTGCTGAATCAGCCTGGAGGGAAAGTTGCATGCAGAAACAACCACTCCTCCACCAGCAACCTCGATGGTTCCGTTTCCGTACAAATTCTGTTCATTTAGGGAGCATTTCGTTAGTCCTACATATAAGAACGAGTTGCTGATTTTAACCTTTAAAGTCCTATATGGACTGGGGTCAAGATATCTGGAAGAAACTCTAGATCCATGTACCCAGTTCTGGGATCGTCAGAGAAGGCCCTGCTTTGAGATCACTCTGCACTGTTAAACGTTAAATGGGTGGTTACAAGGAGCAGGGCCTTTAAAATTTTTTTACTGTGGCCCCTCTTTCCATAGAATTCTTTACCTGGCCATCTCACTTGCACATTTTTGGGAGCTGATTAAGACATTTCTAAATAGTCAGGCCTTTGTGATACAACAACAATAACAACAACAACAACAACAACAACAACGTTGTTGTTCTTGTTCTTGATGCTATTATTATTGTTGTTGTTGTTATTATTATTAGACTGGACTGCTGCTGCTTTAGAGGGGTGCATTTTGATTGTCGCTTTGATTTTTAGTTTTATTTTTTTATGTCAAAAGCATCAGCTGCTTTCGAACGTTAAAAGGCAGGGTGCCGACGAGAAAGCATCCATACGTCCGAATGGCATTTGCATCCCGTCCCATGGAATAAAATGGAAAGACTTGCCACTTCTCCAGACATAGCTGTGATGACGCATTCGACAAAAGTCTGTGTCTTTTGCTGGCAAAGAGACCCGGCTGCCCCAGGAGGGAGCTGTGCTCTTTCAATATTTGCAATTCTCTTATAGAGTTCGCGACCTGAGTAAATAGCAATCCTCGCTAGTTACCTTCTCTGCGGTGTATAGATGAATGGCCATCTCTGAAGCACCCATATTACCCTGAAGCAATTCTTATTTCATCTCAGAGAGATTTTTCTACCTGAACCAAATTATTCTCCGTTTCATTATCCCCGCCGGTCGTCTCTGTCTGACGTGTGAGTGTCTTCAATTATTTACCTTTGGAACTGATCAGTTCTGAAATGCGTTTGCAGAAATCTAAACATTCCAGATATTGTTCCAGTTATTGAATAAAAAGAAAGACAACTTAAGGGTGCGATCGAACCCAAATTACGCACCATCAAGTCCAACTGACTTCACTTGGAGAGAATTAAGCACATCTTCTCCCAATGAAGTCAACAGGACTGGATCGTGTCTGTTCAATTTAAAAAGCAAAAGCAAACCATGCAGTGGAAGAAGGAATATCCTCTTTTTCATTTTCTTTTACAGTAACATACCAGAGCCAAAGTAGAGTGGTACCATACTAGTGAGTTTTTCAATCCCTATGATTGAAATCTGCATGCATCAGTTAATCAACTAAAGATTTAGTTGATTGATCCACAGTTTATTCCCCCCCCCCCCCCTATTTTTCCTATGCTCTCCTTAAACACCAAGCCAAAGCTTAGGGGTATGGGGAGAGGGATCAACTGGATTCCAGTATTTACATTTAGCATCTACGGACCAGACAGAAGTTTGCACTTGTGTTGTCCGTGAACTTTGAGAATTGATTTAGATTTATACATGGCTTGATAATTAAACATGTTTAATCACATGGATTATATATAGCTCCCTGGGAGGGCTCCAAAATACAGGCCTACAGCATGGGGTTTCTCCTAGTCCAAGGCTCAGGGGCAGGCATCTGGGGGGCACCTAAGGGAATCCTATAACTTGTGCCTGAACAACACAGCACCATGAGCTAAAAATACACCTTAAATATTTAGCAAATGGGGCACAGGCATCTTGCTGTGTTCCTTTTGTTTGAACGATCCCTCTGCACTATGGGGCAAAGGCACAGGGCTGCACCCCTCCTTTTAGCTGCAAATCCACAAAGCTTCCCACGGGGCATGGAGTAAAAGGCCATAAATAGGTCTAGCATCTTCTATTTTAAAAGAAGAAAATCCTGTGTCAAGATAATCCCCGAATCCTGTGACATAACATTCTGCTATCTCCGTAAGTCATTGCAGATGTCGAGTGCCCACATTTGCAACTCTCATTTTGCCTAGTTGATTACACAGTGGCTTATTGTGATCTTTGCGTAGTTGGTTTATGGTTTGCTTCTGTTATGGGGAGAGGCTAGGAAGCGGAGCCCCCCCCCCTCTTGTCCGACGGAAAGAGCATTCAGCAATTCCACCAGGCACTGCTTGCACCCTTTCAAGCCTGACTTTGTCACCGTAAGCCAGATCCACACCAAGCAGGATAAAGCTCTATGAAACTGGTATGAAAGTGGTATATGAGAGGCAGGAGCCACACCAAGCAGGATATAGTGTTATGTAAGCGGTCTAGGGCATGCGTCTATGGGGCCCCAATAGTTGTCAGGGCACTTCAATACTGCTGTGAAGCAGTAGTGAGGCTCCTGCTGAGATCCAGTATGGTCTCATTCAACCTTCCCCAGCCTGGCTGTCTGGGGATGATGGGAGTTGTACTCCAACATTTCTGGGGGACACATCGTTGGGAAAGGCTGGAGCCAGGGTTTGCATCAAGGGTAGGCATGGTGGATGCTTGCAGAGATCCCACATCCCAGCAGGGGTCCAGTGACCGGAGATCCCTGGAGTTGCTCTCCATCCTTTCTATTGCAACTTGTTTGTTCACCTGCCTCTTGCTCTGGCCCAGGCAATGGTGGTGGTGGTGAGAAGGTGGAGCAGGAGATGTCACTGGGCCTGTTCGGACAACACGCTAAGCCACGGTCAGGCTGCTAACCCTTTTGCAGCAAATGCTTAGTGAGTGTGTTTAAACCGCAGTTATATAGCCACCGTGTTTAGGAATGTTTAACAAGACAGGTTAAGCCATAATGTTTAGCTCAAAATGCTTTACACAGCATGGCTTCATGTATTGTCTGAACAGGGTCACTGCCTGTCTACTCATCAGCTCTCTGCCTGCCAAGCAAGCACATGGTAAGCAATACTGAGTAAGAGGATGAGGAGCAATAGCAGCTGGTGACCATGGTGGGAAGAAGGTAGATTCACTGAGGGAGGGGGTCTTGAGGGGGCCTTGCCCAAAGGTCCTCTGAAACCTGGAGCTGACACTGAAGAACTATGCTCAACGGCCAAGGTCCTCCTCTGAGTGCCTACTCCGCGGGAAGCTTGGAGGATGGCAACAAGGGAGAGGGCCTTTTCAGTGGTGGCCCCCCAACCCTGGAATGATCTCCCTGACGAGGCTCGCCTGGTGCCAACATCGTTATCTTTTTGGTGCCAGGTCAAGACTTTTCTCTTCTCCCAGGCATCTAATAGCATATGTTGACCCCTGGATAGTTGATATGCAGTTTGTTTTATGCTTTTTATGGTACAAAATGTTCAGTGTTTTTAATCTTTGTAAACCGCCCAGAGAGCTTCGGCCATGGGGCGGGATATAAATGTAATAAATAATGTAATAAATAAATAAATGAAGAAGAAGAAGAAGAAGAAGAAGAAGAAGAAGAAGAAGAAGAAGGAGGACAAAAAAGAGTACACAGAGGGCTTGCTGGAACAAGAATATCTCTAGTCGCATAATTTTGGGGGCAGGGGGGGTGGGGTGGGAAATGAAGCACAGAGATGGAATTTTTTTCTGTTTTGGCTAATGGTCATTAGAGGTCCTTAATTTGGAACAGGACTGCTTCCACTTTCAGCATCGATGCAACAAGGGAAAGAATACTAAACATTACGTTCCTCAGAACAGCTTAGCACTTATTTGACTGGGGTTGTAAACAGCTTATTTGATGCTGCTCCCTGCAGCTCCAATATCTTTCCCCTGTCCCGTCCCCAGGCACAGAATTCTGCCTTCACAACAAATATGGACAAACTGTCCATCCATCATGTACTTTCCATTTATTACAGACGCTGCTCTAGAAGTATGAGTGAGTAATAACTCAGTTAGGCTGACCATGTGAAAAGGAGGACAGGGCTCATGTAATTTTAACAGTTACAGAGAAAAGGGAATTTCAGCCAGTGTCATTTGTATGCAATTAGTTCCTGGTGAAATTCCCTCTTCATCACAACAGTTAACGTTGCAGACACTATACTAGAGTGCCCATATACAAAAGAAGCCAGGGTCCCTACAACTTTCACTGTTGTGAGGAAGAGGGGATTTCACCAGGAACTAATTGCATACAAATGACACTGGCTGAAATTCCCTTTCCTCTACAACTGTTAAAATTACATGAGCCCTGTCCTCCTTTTCATATGGTCAGCCTAAGTAACTCTAGCCATGAAGGCCTCCATCTTGAATTTGTTGAACATGCTGTGCCCATGAGTGGACAAAATCCAAAATGGTGGCCCAACTCTGTGCCAAGAGAAGCAAAGTGTTCAGACCTGTATATGTGATGCCCCATGAGCACGTCTGCATTAGTTCCTCTATGTTTGCAGAACGGATCCTGTATTTTGGGCATTGCTGCTGACTTTACAGGGCTACAACCTCTACGTGTCTACTCTAAAGCAAGTCCCATTCAGTTTGATGGGACTTAGTCCCAGTAAGTGGGTATATGATTGCACCCATAACCAATTAATAGTTAGAACAAATGACTAAAAACATTCAAAGGCACAATCCTATGCATGTTTAGACAATAAAAGTCCTACAATGCCCAGCATTTCTCAGGAACCATAGATGCCCGGGGAAGGCTGGGAGTGGTAGGACTTTTTTCGGTCTAATCATGCATAGGATCGCACCTGTGATTGACTAAAAAGGCACAACTGTTTTGCTGCTGTTGCCCTTGTTGTTTTATTACTTGCTGTTTTATTACTAGTTTTTAATGTTAGCTTTTATTGTTTTAATTGATATTTTACTTTCTATGGTTTTATTTGCTTTTAATGTGTATACTGTTGTACATATGGCTGCAAGCAGCCTTGGGAGAGCTTCTGCCCTGAAAGGCGGCTAAGAAATGTTTTAAATTAAAATAATAATAATAATAATAATAATAATATTTATTCCATTTATATACCACCCCATAGCCGAAGCCCTCTGGGCGGTTTACAAAAAGTAAAACATTGAGCATTAAAAAACTGATATACAAAATTAAAAACTATAAAAAGCATAAAATCAAGTTATAAATACAATATCATTTAAAACAACTATTCTGGGTCAAACAACAACAACAAAACCCTCAATATACGCTGTTAAATGCCTGGGAGAAGAGGAAAGTCTTAACCTGGCGCTGAAAAGATAACAATGTTGGTGCCAGGCAAGCCTTGTTGGGGAGATTATTGCATAATTGGGGGGCCACCCCTGAAAAGGCCCTCTCCCTTGTTGCCACGCTCCGTGCTTCCCTCGGAGTAGGCAACCGGAAGAGGACCTTAGATGTGGATCGTAATGTACGGGTTGGTTCATATCAGCCAATGATAAAATAAAATCAACAATAATCAAAGATAAAATAAACCAATTAAAGGTGCAACCCAAATGTAGGTTTAAAGAAAAAACATCCCACAACTCATAGCATTCCTCAGCCATTGTGGCTGGTTGTGGAATGCTGGGAGCTGTAGGGCTTCTTTCTGTCTAAACGTGCATAGGGTTGCACACATAATTGACTAAAAAGGCACCCCTGATGAACTGTGTAAGACGTTTTTGGAAAATAGATATACATAAAAACATTTATCACATGTGCGTGTATATGTACTGTAAAATATATTCACTGGCCTTCCTTTACTTTAACCATGCTAGTAATTAACTACACTAGTCCTAGTCATTTTCTTGCTGGTTTGGGGATGTGTGTGTCAGGGAATGGGGCAGGGGACTTTGGACCCATATCTTTCCTGGCATACCCCCTGTTTGCTGGCTCCGAGGTTGGAGTGCCGATGTCAGAAAGGCAAGGGCTGCGGAGATATCTGAGCTCACAACAGTGAAGCTTGCAAGGGAGGCTCTTCTTCTCCAAGGATGGATTTCCGGTCACACAGAGTACTGTAATTGCATTCAGCCAAACACAGTTACAGTTACTCTTCAGGTTGGGGGAGCTTGGGATGGAGGGTCTGGGGCAGAACACCCCCCCCCCTTCTCCAAGCTTGTATATCCCAATGCCTGAGTAGGAGCTTTTCTGGTAATCACTGTATCAGTGTCTTCGCAGAATTGAGATACAAGCTCTACACAAAGAGTTTTTCCTTCCCAGCTTTTCCACTATATAACCTCTAGGTGGAGCTGCGCCATAGCAGAATAGCACAAATACACTAGTTCTTTTGTTCTCAGAAATAACACCCCATTTTCCCACTCTAACCCACTCAAACAAGTGGGAAAGTGCTCTTAAAAAACAGAAGCTAAATTGGAGGATTATGACATCATCTGACGAACCCATAAACAACCACGAGTAAGGAATAACGAGCGCACAAGAAATGCCTTGAGTAGAAAAGCTCCAGGGCTTCAGGCAGCAGATACTGTTGGAACTGGCTCTGAAGAGGAGGCAGGGAGCTGACTTTGCAACTCTGCGTGAAATCCCACAGCAGCACTGTGGGTTCCACTGTTGGAGCATTAATGCTGTGAACTCACATTTTATGCTCAGCCTGCATATGTGGGAAAAATAATCCCTTTGTCACAGAAACACCATACTCCTCCCGTGACACCCTTTCCAAGGAAACTGAACCCCGGGGAGAGTGCTGGAACACCCCTCAGAATCAGGGTGCATGCGCAATACAGGAGGAACAGTGCTCCAACCTAGCCTTCCAAGCAACGGAAGCTGAGCAAACTTAATCCTCTTTGACATAGTGTCTGCCGCTTGATGGAGCCTTGCGTGTCTAATGATGTGTCTACTGCGGTGTTTGTAATTAAGATGGAGCACAACTTTGCAAACGCAGACTCATTACCAAAACTCTGATGCTCAACAGCCTTGGAGAACTGCCACGCCAGTCGCCCGTGCGCTGTTAAATATTTTCCCCTTAAAAACGGACAGCCTGCAATTATCTCTCTGTCCCTCCCCCTCTCTTTATTTATTTTTTTCGAGTAGAAACAAGTTCACAGATTGAATGAACAACCTTCATGCAAACAGAAGCAGCTGAGGGGGCAAAACAGTGGCTGCACTTTAAAAAAAGAAAGGGGGGGAAAAAAGAGGATCGTTTTAAAGAGGGAGAAAATAAAGCTCCCTCATTTGGCATTTTCAGGTTAACACGAAGGGGAATCAGAGCCTGGAATATCTGGAGGAGCTTCAAAGGACAACGAAGCCAACTGATGCGGAGGTTGAAGTCCGATTGCCTGTCAAGATTATTTCTTGAAAACATTGTCGTTTTCTGGAAGCTGCCTTTGCTTTTCTTCGTAAACTCTGATCATTCGCTGAATTAACTGCCACCTTCAATGTAAGTGTGTCTGGTTGTGAATTCTGCAGGGGTTCAAGCGGCTATTTCCTAGATTTCTAAAGCTCAAGAAACTGCAGCTGTAGCCAAGGTGGTGCTGGTTGGAGTGGATCTCACTGATGCTGGATCAAAATGTGTGGCAGTATGAAGGAAATGGGAATGAACTGGTACAGTCCTGACATGGCACAGTGGTGTGTCCCAGTTCAAAATGCAAGTGAAATGCCATTGTTGAATGTTTCTCAAAACAAACGAAAAAGAATAAGCTCCCCCTTGTCAGCAGGAAAAGAATACACCAGGAAGAAGGCTGAGATGCTTTCCCTTTGAGATGCTAATTCTTAACTTGCAGGTGTTGTCATTTTTAAATAAAAAAATAACAGGTTTGTTCAAAATGGGACCTACCGCTTGCAAGCTGAAGCCGAACTGTCCACTCTGCTATTTCAGGATCCTACCATCCCTTTCTGTTCCATGTCTAATGCTGATCTAAAGCCTCTGATAATCTCCAGCGAAGAATGTAAAATTGTATATCAAAATGGCTAAAGAACACCCAAGAGGCTGGACTTGAACCCTCAACCACACTGCAACTTTCCATTAAATGGAATTGACTAAATTATGGTGCATAATTAGGTAATTTTAGACCCTGGACTCAGTGGTCTTCCAGGGGTCCCCTTTAGATGGTCAGGTGTGAAGCACTACAGTTGTTAATAGGGCTGTGCACGGACCACCTGATTTGCTTTGGATCCTGATTTGTCACTTCCGAATCAGGTCTGATTCGCTTTGAGTCAATTCGGACCTCCCCTGGACCTCCCCTGGAAGCAAGATTCGGATGACTCATTTTCCCCATAGACTTGCATTGGGAGAAATAAATGCCTATAACCTTTTCATTGTTAAATGTAGAAACATGAAATTTGCCACACATGTGTAGCTTCAGGCTATCTGCAATGTGCCCATGTTTCTTGTTTCTATGTTTAAAACTAAAAAATTGTAGCTGTTTCTTTCCCCCAATGCAACTTTCTGGGGAAAAACACTTAAAATGGCATCTGAATCGCCGAATCGATCTGAATCGATTCGGACCAAACCAATTCAGTTCGGATCAATTCGGACCTCCCCCAATCCACTTCGGGAGGTCCGAATTACCCCGATTTGCTTCGGATTTGGGATTCGGCTCCGGAGCGATGCACAGCCCTAGCTGTTAACACACAACTGAAATCTCTCTACTATGGCTGCTATGCCATACTTTATTACTGCTCGTACACTCCCGATATATTAGAGAAAAAAAAAAAAAGAAACCCTGTAGGTCGACCCTAATACAAAGAAGAAAATCTCTGAGCATGTGCAATTTCACTTTTTAAACTCACTTAGTTCGTAGCACCATCATAACTATGAGAATAACATGGAGTTTGTTTCTGCTGCCTTCATGCTAAACACATTTACTTGGGAATAAGAACCACTTTGTTATAAAAAGCAGAATATTAGGGATGTCAGAGAAATCTGCAATAGAATCAGATGAGTTCAGATTTTCCTGAATGTGACCTGCGGGTTTTGCAGCAGACCGGCTTTTCCCCAGTTAGGTGAATTTTGCAAACTTGCAAAACATTTTTCTAACTTTGTGGAATGTTGTGCAAATTTAGTAATAGAAAAATATACAAAGTTTTTAAAAAATGGTTGAAAATGCACACTTTCACCTTAGGCTAAAGCGTGAAAATGTGCATTTTGGCAGGATTTGCGCATTTTTGTAAACACAAATTTGTAGAAGTGTGAATTTGTGCAAATGTGATTTTGCACAAATTTGGAAACTAAAAAGTTGCAGGCACTATACTAGAGTGACCATATACAAAAGAAGGCAGGGCCCCTGCAACTTTAACTGTTGTGATGAAGAGGGAATTTCACCTGGAACTAATTGCATACAAATGACACTGGCTGAAATTCCCTTTTCTCTACAACTGTTAAAGTTACATGAGCCCTGACCTCCTTTTCATATGGTCAGCCTAATATTTGTGTATGTTGCTTTTTCCTCCTCTAGGTTAAAAGAAAAGAGAAAATAAGTTTCCTGCAAGAAGAAACCAAACACATCAGGGAGAAGAGCTGTAGCTGAGACCTATCCTTACTGTGCTAGTTTTCTACTTGCAGGGAGATTTTATGCAAATATGATCACCTCCATCTGAAGTGGTAGAGTTCATTCTTGCACCCCTGGCCTCTAGAGTGGCACTTGCCACCCCCAAATTTGGAAAATAAGCTAAATTTGTCCCATTTAATCCCCCGTCCCCTTAAAGCTTACAAAATTTTGAAAACAAGCTGTCCCTTTTAAACTTCCATCACAATTTCCTGATGGTAAGATCTGTACATCAGAGGAACAGTCAACCTACGGAGGGCGCAGGTTCTCCATCTCTGGAGGCTTTTAAGAAGAGGCTGGACAGCCACCTCTCAGGGACAGTTGAATTGCTTTTCCTGCATTTTCAGAGGGTTGGACTAGATGACCCTTGTGGTCCCTTCCAACTCAACAATTCTATGATTCTTGCTGAAATTCGGTCGCAAACTGGCCGCTTTGGTATTTGTGCTGGTGGTTCACAGGGGGATGTAGGGGTGGAAAATCACCTTTGAAGTTTCCCACCCCTGATTTAGGCCTTCACCCACACATACCCCATTAGGGACACCCAAAATGAAGTACCTCTTCATTCTGTACACCTCCCCTTTTAGAGGAAGTGGTTCCTTCCACTTCATCCCCATGGGGGCAGTTAGGCAGACAAGAAAAAGAGAAAGAAATAGCCTTTCCCCCCAGCTAATGTTTCCACGTGCCATTTGACCTCGTCGCTGTGGCGACAGCGCCCATTGGGATTAGGCGAGGCGATGACTCACCCCTAAATGGGTTCTTGGAGCCACAGCCAACGAAATGGGGCAATCTCAAAACTCCCCCATCCATCCCAACAAACAGGCTGGGAGACTTTATGATGCAATGCAGGCAACTTTAAAAGGCCTCTCTAGCTTGTGTTTTCTTATTTCCTGCCTTGATTGGCAGGGCTATTTTAATAAGGCTGAATGAACTCAGAGAAAGCCGCTCATCAGAGAAGCATTACGTCCTATTAAGGAGCTAGACTCAAAGGCATGAGGCACCCATGCAGAGATGACTTTTGGGGGGTGGGGGGGGTGTTCCTGTAAACGTCGGCTGGGGAGTGAAGGTGTGTTGGGTGAGGCGGTAGCGATGTTCTTTTCAAATTGCCTTTTGGGTGTGGCTGGGATGTGTTTCTTTGCAAGTGGCGTTGTGTAGGGTGACCATATGAAAAGGAGAAGAGGGCTCCTGTATCTTTAACAGTTGTATAGAAAAGGGAAGTTCAGCAGGTGCGATTTGTAGGCACGCAGCACCTGGTGGAATTCCCTTTACGTCACAACAGCTAACGCTGCAGGTCAAAAGCGCAGGGCTCCTCCAGCTTTAACTGTTGTGATGAAAAGAGAATTTCACCAGGTGCTGCGTGCATACAAATGACACCTGCTGAAAGTCCTTTTTATACACAACCGTTAAAGATACAGGAGCCCTCTTCTCCTTTTCATATGGTCACCCTGGCGTTGTGTGAACCCAGCGACTGGACGTGAGGCCACATCAAACAGTCATTTGTTAAAAAAAATTATCAAAGTCATTTGTTTAAACAATAAAGCAGTGACGGTATGATAAGATTGTTTCTGGTTGAGGGTTTGTTTTGTTTGTTTTTTTGTGCCAAAGTCTTTTGATTCCTCTAAAACATCTTGTGATCATTGAAAGGTCAATTAGACTAATCACCCAATCCATGACAAGGTGATGACCCTATTAGAAGAGGTTACTGAATAAAACAGTCTGAATCTAGCAAACGATACTGAGTCAGAAACAGAAAGTAGCTAGAAATATTAAACACTAGAGCAAATGAAGCCATGCTTGTAACGGAATGAAACCCCCACGACTACAAAGCATACTGGACATGCTACACTTTTTATATAACCTAGGCTAAAAAAGGAAACTTATTTCGCTCCAGCAGGCTGCTTGGCAACTTCCTACATGTGACCCCTGTTTGCATTCAAAGTTCTCTAATGCAACTGGAACCGTTAATGGAACTGGAACAGATTCACGGTCACAATACATGTCAGAGCATCCTAATTACAGGCGTTAATTCCCCAAATCTTTTCACATCAATATTGTATTGATATAGACTATGAATAGTGAGTCTCCCTGCCCAGGTGATCACTTTGGAAGGGCATATGACGAGCCCTGTTGGTTCAGGCCAAAGGATGATCTAGTCTAGCGTCTCGTGTCCACCCAAATGCTTACAGAGAATTCAGAAGCAGGGCATAAAGGTGATCACAGAACCATCGCTGTCACTGGAGGCTAGGGTCACTATCCCATGCATTGGTAGAGATGTGACAGCTTGAAGAAAATTGAACCTCCCCAAAAAATCAACCCCCCCTTCCCCCCCCCCCCCCGCACAATTTTTCAAAAGTCCAATTTTTCCCCATGGTTTTGTCCAGGCCCACACACGTTGCTAGGCATTGGTATCCCTGCATCCTGACTACTGTAACATGCTTATGTGGAGTTGCCTTCGTGCATGGTTTGGGAGCTGCAATCTACTGCAGAAAGCGGCAATGAATTTGTCGTGTGATGTGCCTAGCTGACCACTGCCATTTTTAGACCGCTGATGAAAGATCTGCAGTGGCTGCCATTTTGCTACCAGGACAGGTTAAAGGTTTTGGTATTAATCTATAAATCCTTCAACAATTTGGGACGGCGACACCTTTTAGCAGCCTTCTCGAGACTAATCGGACTACAATTCCCATAATTCCCAGCCAGTACGGCCAATGGGAAGGCTGTCTTAGAGAACACTTCTTCCTATATAGGTCTGCCTGGCCATTGTGAGACCCTCCTGGTTGTGCCACATCCTACGGTCATGGGGCACATTTGGAAGTTTGAGAAAGTGTCATGGGTGGTCTCACAAAATGGCTGCCGTGGAGTGCCGCTTGTTCATTCACAAGATGGCTGCCATGCTAGGCATGGCAGGTCATGAAAGAGATATTTCCCATAATACAAAATTGGTGAGTGGAAAAGAAAAGCCATTTTTCCAAGAAAAGGCAGAGGTGGGTTCTCCTGAGCTGCTAAACATAAAAGTGTGGTTTTGAACTCAAATAAAGATGGTGCTGGGGACAGCGCCTCACTTTGGAGCATGCCAGCCTCCCAGATAATCTTTTTAATTAAATAAATCTTAAGAAATCAACTTAAAGGGGCAGGGATCCTGGCAGAAGCCAAGATTTAGTATAATGTGTCACTACTTCTTTTATACTAAAAAAAAAGTCCCAAATCCTTTAGCCAACCCTTCCCAACCTAGTGCCCCCTCATATGTGTTGGACTATAGCTCCCATCATCCCCAGATAGCTCCCATCACCCCCAGCCAGTTACTTCAGCCATTCCTCTGAATCCGTGGTCCTTTTATGAATCTTTTCTAGTGCCAGCGTTTCCTTTTTAAGACGGTGCCTGTGATCAGACCTGTACACAGTATTCTAATGCGGTTGCGTCATAAATTTATATAATGGCATTAGATTTGCAGTGTCCCTTTCCTAGTAAGTTTGCCTGGTTCATTGATGTTTTCCTGTGTGCTTCCAACCACAGCCCGTTCACCCTCTTCCTTGGCAGCTCTACAGCAAAGGGCATTTTAGAAGCGGGGGCCAATTATTTCACGAGCATCTTCCCCCTAGTCCAACTGAAGGCCTAAGCTCAGCAGTCACGGTTGAATTCCTCTTAGGCTAAAGACAACTTTCATACAAGAATTGCTGCTTGAGATATAGATCTGTTATCCAGGCCAAGCCCTTGGGCACACGTCAAGCTAATCACATGATGCCTCCATTGTCAGCTGACCAAGCGGTCATGAGGCCATAAGAAGAGCCATGTTGGATCAGACCAAGGGTCCATCTAGTCCAGCATTCTGTTCACACAGTGGCCAACCAGCTGTGAATAGAAAACCCACAAGGACATGTTCACCAGCAACTGGTGTACCTAGGTATACTGCCTCTGATACTGCAGGTAGCATATAGCCATTAAGACAAGTAGTCATTGACAGCTTTCTCCTCCATGAATTTGTCCAACCCCTGTTTAAAGCCATCCATAGGGGTGGCCATCACTACTTTTTGTGGACGTGAATTCCATAATTTAATTAATGTGCTGTGTGAAGAACCCCCTTCCTTTCATGCATGGCCCACATGGCTGAATCCCATGATGCTCCTCTAGGTCAGCTGCCCACATGGCTGCATGACTCTTAAAGGAGAGGCTCACATGCTTTTAAGTGTTAGGTTTCAAACACCCCTTGATCAGATACAAAAGAGGGCAGGGCTCCTGCAGCTTTAAGTGTTGTGATGAAGAAGGAATTTCACCAGGTGCTACATGCATACAAATGACACCAGCTGAAATTCCCTTTTCTCTACAACTGTTCAAAATACAGGAGCCCTGTCCTCCTTTCTAGATGGTCACCCTAAAGGCAGACACAAGTTTAAGGTTTTGACACAACTACTACACCAGGCTGAGGACCAAGTGAAATGATCTCAGCTCCCCAAGCAACATGGGGCTTCTGCACAGCTCACTGAGAAAAAAAAATGTGCAAGCTTTTGATATCTCCAGATCTCCTGACTACAACATCTAGTCAGCCTTCTCTCCTCTTCCGTTTTCCCTCTCCCCACCAGCAACCTGATGAAGAGATCTGGAGATCTTGGAAGCTTGTACATTTTTGGGGGGGGGGGATGATTGTTGAGTTAGCCTAAGAAAAGTATTATACTATATAGATTTTGGAATTTTGCCCATCACTTCTACACCTGAGATAAGAACCCCATATCATTAAACTTTTCCTCTCCTCAGTTCCTTTAAAGGAAAAAGAAGGAGGAGGAAGAGGAAAAGGAAGAGGAAGAGGAAGAAAAGCAACTGCAGCAGCAACTATCTCTGAAGCAGAAGCTGGAGCAATTTCATCACCCCAGACTTGGAATTTTGACCTTGATCTTTGATTTTGACATTGGACGTGTTGGAAAACATGAAATCTGTCTGGGTTGGAGGCAGCCTCACCAGGGTGATTGCTATTACAAGTTTGGAGAGCTTTTCTCCACTGATTAATTGTGTGGGTTTGGTCTGCAAATGTCAGCAGCTGTCTCTTTCGTGGGACTATCAAAGCTGGAATATCAAGCATCGATCTTTAGCCCACTTCTGAGCTGAGTTTGGCTTGATTTGGACAACACGATCATCAACGGAAGGGGGATCAACCATCAGTTGTGTTGATTATTGAGTTGTGTGTCGGGCAACACACAACGGACACACAACTGACATTATGCTATATTGGTGAATTAAACAACGGGGAAAATCCACGGGCTGCTCCATTGCTTATCCCAAAACCCGTTGATTAAAATGTCGTGTGTCGGGATCCCCCCCTCCGTGTACTATTCCAGTCGGTCATAGAGTTCTCCTGCCGCTCCTATACAACCAGCAGAACTTGAAGTGCATGATGGGATAGGGCCGGAGGACTGAGGGAGGAGGGAGGGAAGAGCACCAGCAGCCCAGAAGGACGCCGGCAGACTCCCCTGAAACTCAGTGAAGTGTACCCACTCACCCATGCTCGGGCCCTGGACTCTATGACCGACTTGCCTCCAGCCCTGCTCAGCCCCTCTGGGACATCAGCTGCAGTCACGCCACAGACCTGATTCCGCAGTAGAAAAAGGAGAGCCAAGCTCTGGTGCTATATGGAAATATTTTTCTTTAGTCTTTACTCTTATCCTCAAAATGCTCGACGCGTTTCGGAAAAACAACTGAAAGAGAAGACGTAAAATCGCTTAACTATGGGGTGGATCAGTCCAACGGAACTCAACTTCTTGCTTAAAAAAAACCCTAGAACTGCCCTATTTTACATCTTACCCAAAATTCACAAGGGAATGACTCCACCCCCAGGCCGACCCATTGTGTCAGGCAATGACTCTCTCTTGGAACCACGATCACAGTTTGTGGACCATCGCTTGAAACCTTTCATCCCTTCTATGCAATCGTATATCCGTGACTCTTCACACTTCATGCGGAGGAAAAGTCCAATCAAGATACAACCAGAGGATCAGCTAATCACCATGGATGTTAAATCACTCTATACCAGTATACCGCAGGATCAGGCACTTGATATAATATTTGATATTTTACAAAAACGCAAAGTACGGCATCAACCTTCACATTTTCTGGTGGCCCTAGCGGAATTAGCCCTGCCGAAATTTTTTTTTTCTTTCAACAAATTTTTTTTTTTGGCAGACCAAGGGGGTGGCAATGGGATGCCCTATGGCACCAGAAATTGCCAACTTATACATGCAAAACTTTGAACAGCAATATGTTTTTTCGAATAATGACTACGACCATCATCTGATCACATTGTTGAGGTATATAGATGACATCTTTTTTGTTTGGAGAGGTATGAAGGAAAGGTTGAACGACTTCATTGAATGGGTTAACACCAGGGATCCCAACCTGAGTTTTGAAAGCATGTGTGATACACAACAGATACATTTTCTCGATATCACTGTTAAAAAACAACATCAAATTCTAGTTACAACAATGTTTAAAAAAATCCATGGACAGAAATACCTTGCTGAAATATGATAGTCATCGTCCAATAACCCTCGAAAACAACGTACTGTATAGTCAATTCTTAAGAATAAAACGCAATTGCTCAGAACATCAGGACTTCTTCAAGAGTCTCATATTATGACGCAACGGTTTCAGGGCAGAGGGTATCCGAAGAAAATAATCGAAGCAGCCAGATTTAAGGCTAGCAAATGTAATCAAAACTGCCTCTTGCAACCAAAAGAAAGAACGGCCAACAACAAAATCTCATGTATTTCACCCTTTGACCCAGTCACCAAAGAATGACAAACGCATATACGCTCAGATTGGCATCTGCTTCAAGATCTGCCAGGTCTGACTATGAAACCCATGGTGACATTTAAAAGAACAAAAAACTTAAAAGGTTGGTTGATCCACACAGATCATACGAGATATAATAATCATAAAACCATGGCGCAGCGGACTTTGTCAAATTTACCCAGGCCTCAAGGACATCATCCATGTGGCTGTTGCGTGTATTGCAAATTGACCAAAAAGATGCCCTTGTTTACTCATCCCATCAGTGGCCAATCCACACAGATGGTAGATTTTTTTGAGCTGCAATACCACAGGGGTCATTTATACGATTACTTGTCCCTGCAATAAGACCTATGTAGGAAAAACAATAAGACCACTGAAGATCAGGATTGGTGAACATTTATACAATTTAAGGCATCAAAAAACAGGGGCACCTTTGGAAAAACATTTTCTAGATAAAAAAAATGGGCCAGAGTCTTTTGTGTTTTGGGCAATAGAAAAGGTGAGAGGGGGCGAGACAGTACTCGGCAAAAGAGAACTTTTCTGGATCCTTTCCTCAAAAGCCTGGAACCCAGCGGATTGAATGATTCTCTAGATTTGTCCATATAAACAATAGTAGAATTTATAACAAGCTTCCAGCATGAGGAGCAGTAGATCTGTGAAATCTCTTGATAAAAAAACTCAAAAAACTATATTAAAAATAGATCAAGAAGAAAACAAAACACATTTCAAATAACAATGAAGTGTGTTGGTATTTAAGTGTTGACAGGATCATTTAGTGATAAGACAATCAAGGCTGCCGGCTGTTTATGGAATGACTTAAATTGCTCTCAAACTGACCTTGGCTTCCGAGACACTACTGAGCCCGCTGGGACGTTTAATGAGTTGAGAACATTTGTTTTTGTATTTTATTTTGCATTTAGTCATGTTTGTTTAAAATGATTATTGTTGTGGTAACAATCACGAAATTACAGAGAAGTGCCTTTTTTCCTCATAGGTCAGTGCATTTGTTAAATCTCTAGAAGAATGTGTAAATGTTTCGTATTCATGTCTGTTTGTTGTTAACAAAGGAATGCAAAAAAGGTGTGTTTTATCTGATATGGGTGTTGTTTTGTGCTTAACTTTAAGCGATTTTACATCTTATCTTTCAGTTGTCTAAACTGTAGCTATACTTGTTTTCCACGTAGTTCCTGATGAAGGATTTATCCGAAACGCGACGAGCATTTTGAGGATAAGATCAAAGAATAAAGAAAAATATTTTCATATAGCGCCAGAGCTTGGCTCTCTTTTTTCTTTGGTTCAGTGCTGCTCTTTTCCCTCTTCTTTCCCTCTGATTTCCCAGTAGCCTGCGTTGGCAGTGATCTCCTGTTGTCCACCTGGCCAACGGCCAGCAGCAGAGACTGAGCGGCGTACATGGGTGAGTGAAGCTGGGCTGGTTTGGGGAGTTTAAAAGGGGGGATTCTCAAGCAAATTCCGCATGCTGAAATATGCTTCTGGCAATCTGAATTCCCACACTCCTAATTCAAGTTTATTTTCCCGTCCATCCTTCCAGATTTAGGGGGTTTTGAGGTGTGTAAGAAAGCTTGTATTTAGCTTGTATTTAAGTGGTTATTTAATTAGGCTGACCATATGGAAAGGAGGACAGGGCTCCTGTATCTTTAACAGCTGCTTAGAAAAGGGAATTTCAGCAGGTGTCATTTGTATGCATGCAGCACCTGGTGAAATTCCCTCTTCATCACAACAGATAAAGCTGCATGCTGCACCTGGGGAAAGTCCCCTCTTCATTACAACAGATAAAGCTGCAGGAGCCCTGCCCTTAACTGTTGTGATTAAGAGGGAATTTTACCAGATGCTGCATGCGTACAAATAACACCTGCTGAAATTCCCTTTCTTATACAACTGTGAAAGATACAGGAGCCCTGTCCTCCTTTTTTATATGGTCACCCTAACTCAATGCTATTTCCTTAAAATGAATCAACAAAAGTTGCTATAATAATAATAATAATAATAATAATAATAATAATAATAAATCTTAGATGCTTTTCTCAAAACAGATTCAAGACAACTTGCAACAAAATTTAAACACGCAAACGTTAAAAGAGCTGACATTAATTTTCCATTAAACACACACACACACAACTAAAACATCAGGGACAACCATAAACAGTTCAACTGATGCATTAAACTGCCCATCAAATGCCAGGGAATAGAGGAAAGTTTTAACCAGGGCCCCAAAAAACAACCCCGTTGGCGCCAGGCAACCTGCTGGGATGAGCATTCCACAACTGGGGGCCACCACCAAAAAGGCCCCCTCCCTTGCTCTTATCCTCCAAACCTCCCTCAGCGGAGGCACTCAGAAGAAGTTCTCAGATGTGGATTGTAGGGTACGGGTGGATTCGTACTGGGAACGCTGAGATTGAGATGTTGTCAGTTTTAAAGCATCCCTAACAGTAGCATTTCAGAAACAAAATTTTGAATGGTTTAAAGTTCTTTCATTCTTCTTGAAGTTAAGTTTGGATTTTGAAGTGTTGCCAACTTTCAAACCTGTCCCGTGCAAAAGTTCATTTTTGTTCAAGCATGTGAGCTGCATGCAGGTTCAGCTAGGGGCTGATGCTTCCTTGTCGGTAGGTGAGGGGCTGTGGGGGGAGGGACAATTTAGGCCTCACTGCATTGAAGCCTACAGGGGGTGATGCACTTTGCTGACTTTATGTAGGGTGACCATCTGGAAAGGAGGACCGGGCTCCTGTAGCTTTAGCAGCTGTGTAGAAATGGCAATTTCAGCAGCTGTCCTTTGTATGCATGCGGCACCTGGTGAATTTCCTCTTCATCACAACAGTTCAAGCTGCAGGAGCTACAGATTGCTCCTGCAGCTTGAACTGACCAGATACAAAAGAGGGCAGATACAAAAGACCAGATACAAAAGAGGGCAGGGCTCCTGCAGCTTGAACTGTTGTGATGAAGAGGGAATTTCACCAGGTGCTGCATGCATACAAATGACACCGGGTGAAATTCCTTTTTCAAGACAACTGTTAAAGATGCAGGAGCACAGTCCTCCTTTTCATAGGGTCACCCTACCTCTGAGTGACCTCATCTTCCCTACCTCTGGCCCTCACATGCTGCCTCTTAGCCAGTACCTACTTCCTGCTTCCTCTCCACCTGATGCCCGTTTCTGGTTTTCCACCCACCCTTGGCTCCCTCATGCCTCTCATGTTCCATGGGGCAAGCGTACATGCCACTTCTAGCCTGGTCCTGGCCGTAGGGTTGTTAGCATCAGCCTGCCTCTCCAGCACCCCAGAGCACATAAGGAAAGAAACGTACACTAGATCCAGAGCATCAGAAACAGTTTTTGTTTTTAAAGACAATTAAAAAACACCACATTGTTAATTAAATTGTTTTGAGCTGTTTGCATTGTTTTAATTTTTCAATATGTTAAAAAATTTAGACTATTTTATTCTGTTGCATTTTGTATTTTTATGAACGGTTGTAAACTGCAGAGAGAGCTTTGGCTATGGAGGTATATAAATGAAAATAGCAATAATCATAATAATCATAATAATCATAATAATCATAATTCCTATGCAGGAAATGCCATCAGTTCCAAGAAACAATAGACCACAGAACAGGAGGATGTAAAATTCTGGCAGGAATGGACTATACAGACAGACACAATACAGCTGCAAAAATAATTCACCAACAACTGGCCATCAAATTCAACCTTATCAAACAATCTATACCATACTATACATATTCACCCAAAACAATCTTGGAAAATGCAGATCATAAAATATACTGGGACAGAACAATTCATATGGACAAGACAATACCCTGCAACCGACCAGACATAATAGGCATGGACAAAAAAGAAAAACACACATACCTCATCGACATAGCAATACCGAACGACAAAAATGTTGTTGAAAAGGAAGAAGAAAAGAGAGACAAATATACACCACTGGCCATGGAAGTCAAAGAACTATGGCAACAAGAAAAGGTCACAATTATTCCATTAGTCACATCAGTCACATCAGTCACCGGCACCACATCGGAAAACCTTCAGAAATTGGGCCTACCAAGGTACATCCACACCCACATCCAGAAAGCAGTCATACTTAAAACATGCTCAATTGTCAGGAAATTCCTGAATCAATAAAAGACAGCATGACTTGGCAAAGCCTGTCATGTCCGTCTAGAAAAATCGCCACGAGCGAGAAAGAGATGATAATAATAATAATAATAATAATAATAATAATATTCAATGGGCATTTTCTTTATCAAGAATGGTTTTGAAACCACTGTGATTTTTTAAAGTGTAGAAATAAAGATGATATAAAGAAGCCGTGGGGAGGTGTAACGTTTTAGAGAGGTGTAAAAGTTATGAATGCAAAGTAAGGTCTAGAGAACAGTCATAGAGAACTGTCTAGAGAACAGTCATATATTTGAAGGCATCCTCTGTTTGAAAGGCTGTCCCATCCAGGTCTGCTTTAAAGATAAAGATCCATCCAAAGGAAGAGCTGGGCTTTGATGTTGCCCATCAGCAGCACCTGGACAGCAGTCTGAGCAAAACACAGGTCACCTGGTCAGCAGGCCAAAACAGAAGTAGTGTCTGTTTAGGTCTACAACCTCCCCTGCTACGGCAAGATGCATTGTAGTCCTATTTAAATTATAGTAATGACTTCTAAATGTGCATCTATCCAGATAAATTAGCAGGTGCCCATTTTCTGCCTATCTGTCTCCTATATTTTTGGCATTGCATTTCTTCATTTTTGGCAATACCTAAGTGGCGATTGGAAGTGTATTCACACACTCCCACAATACAGAAAATCACGAGTCCCTCTTTGAATGGAAAGGCAGCAGGTTGAAGAGAAAAGTACTTCACCAAGCCTCGTATAACTAGCCTACGGAACTCACTGCCACAGGGCATTGCATTGGCAACTAACATGAAAGGCATTTTTGAAAACTTTTGATGAATATATGGAGGGAACTTTGATCAGTATCTATTCTCTCTAAGGGCTGAAAGGGTGATCTTGGTTTTCAGAAATAATATATCTGGAGCTATCAAGTCCTGGGGCCAGATATCACCATTACAGCCTGGATAAACACCCAGGGTATTTGTCTAGCCATTGTAGGTAGCCAGAATAGTGACTTGAGCATTTATATGTACTTATTTATCATAACTATATCATCCAGGGACTTCAGAGCTGCCTATAGGGGATTATCCCCCTTTCATAATCGCAACAACCCTGTGAGGTAGGATAGGATGGGAGAAAATGATTCAAAGTCACCCAGTGAACTTCATGAAGGAGTGGAGATTTGAATCCTGGATTCCTTCGTCCAAAGTTCTGTGCATGATAGAAGTGCATGTCGGCTCATCCGGCACATTTCTCATGCACTGTGAGCAAATGACCTGGGACTGGGATAGAACTTTGCGCTGATGTGGCAATTCAATGCCTTTGAGTGATTCCGCACTAACATTTCAAACCCTCACCAAAGAGCACATGACAATTCTTGCCATTTTACAGAGGGGGAAAACTGAGGTCCAGAGAGGTGGATCAACTTTCCCAGCTTGTGGTGCAGCGAAAGGATGGGATAATTAGCCCTTTGGACTTCCTGAGTTCTGTTCTAGTCTAATGCCTTCAGTCCTCACAATTTCCTCTTCCTCTTAGCATGCTGGGAGAGGTGCCTTCCAAGAGCATCCTCTGTCTCTCCAGCTGCAGAGCCGCTTTCTTGGAGGACACTGCAGGCAAAAGGAACGGCTTCTCTTTCGCTACCTGTCAGCGGGTATGTGCGCCTATGCGTGTGCTCCTCTTGGAGATGGCAGCTTCCTGGCTTTCGACCAAACGCATTAGTGAAAGACCGTATCAACAGAGAGCTATCCATAAGGATTAGCATTAAAGAGCTGTTCCCTCCAGTGGAGTCATGCCTGCCCTTTGCCGTGCCAATAAATTATGGGGCATTATGAAATGCAGGTTTTTCTGTTTTAGCGCAGCTGCCTTTGCCTTGGGGGGAAACAGGGATGAAGGCAGCAGGAGGCAAATGGCCCGGTGCGCGCCTTCTCCGGACGTTGCCAGTGATTGGGGTCCTGTCGTGTTTAGTGCAGGGGATGGCAACCTGGTGCCCTCCAGAATATTTGAACTGCAACTCCCATAATCCCTCACCATTGGCCACACCGACTGGGGCTGATGGGTGCTGTAGTCTGGAGAGCTCCAGGTTGCCTGCTGCTGGGTTAGAGTGTTGAAAACCCAGGTTCGAATCCATGCTCAACTCTGAAGCTTGAGACAGTCTCCATCTTTGAGCTTCTCTAAAGGAGCGATTCATAGCATGCTCGTGATCAGCCAATCACGGACGTTTGCGGGGTTCATTCCATGACATTTGTCAGCATCTACGGCCGCTCCTTTGCTATCCCGTGGAATACCTGGGTTTTTTGCAGGTTTAAAAAAACTAGAGATAATATGGGAATATCTGGGAAATTGCGCCGTCTCCCAGCATGTAATCCCGACGCTGCACTGTAATTACGCCATCAGATGGCGCTGTCTCAGTAAAATCAATTGAGCACATGGAGCAGGAAGTATTTAATTTCAAACCACGTGGCCGCCTATGTAATGCTGCCGATCACATCCTAGAACGAACGCGAATGCAGGTAGCCACAGCAAGGCAGTGCAATTGTTTTTAAAAATGTAGAGAAGCCCTCTCTCTCAGCCTAAGCTACCTCACAGGCCATCGCGACGAGCCCCAAGGAGGCCAGAGGCCGCGCGGAAGAGGCGGGAGAGGGCCGATTACATCACTTCTGGATCCGGCCCTCTCCTGCCTCTTCCGCGCGTCCTCTGGCCTTACGAGCCCGGCGGTGGAGGACCTTGTGGCGGCGGAGGACCTGGAGGCTGACCTGGCGGTGGGGGACCCGGCGGCGGCTGACCTGGGGGCGGCGGCTGACCCGGTGGGGGCGGCAGCAGAAGAGAACCCGGTAGGTCCAGGCTGGTGTTTTTGGGAGGTGGGTGGCTTGGTGGGAGGGGGGTTGTTTTGGGTGGGTGGGTGGTGGTGGTGGGGACCGGGATTTTGTTTTCCAAAATCTGATCACCCTAAGTATAGCTCTTGTGAGAAGGATGGGATAGCATAGCAGTTCAGGGCATGAGACGTCACTTGTAACCCATCAATCTGAACAGCCATGCATTGGGGTCCCCAGGAGCCTGGTAGATCCTGGTTTCATTGTCCCAGTTGGTGGATGAAGGGCTGCACCCAGCTTGGCGGGTCACAGGTGGAGCAAGCCGAAGTCGGCCCTAGTTCATGTGCTGTATACAGGCACACAGTGAATTAACTGTGCATTGTCCTAAGTGCCTCTCCTGGCCTAGGAGGAAAGCCTTCCGCAGGCCTATGTTTAGAGCTCTGCAGTCTAACCTTCATCACAGGGTTGTTGTGAGGATAACATGGAAAGGAAGAGGAGGACCATGTAAGTTCTCTTGGATTCCTTGTAGGAAGAAAAAAAATGGCAGGATATATTAATAAATAATATGTGGTGCCTGAATTTCATAATACGGGTTCAACAGAGAGCACAGTCCAAATCCCAGCTCTACCATGAGATTGTGTGACCTTGGTGGTCCACGCAATCCAAACAAAATGAAGGTTAACACACAAAAATGCAAATAAAACCAACCAGGAATTGTGAAAGAGCACGCAACTACTATAATGAAAGCACTGAATTCTAATATGCATACAGAAATCTTAAATGCCTTTCATTACAACGCATCTGCATGTGTACAGTAGACATAATAAGATCTTTCGGTGGGGTTTACTGTTCATTAGCCTCTAGGCATTGTAGATTTGGATCTTATTTAATGTATAATACATGTGCATGCACCTTACAATAAGATGCAGATGAGACTTTTGCACGCATATTAGACTTCTGTGTCTTAATTATAGCAGTTACGTGCTCTTTAGTATTTGTGGGTGGTTTACACAATCCACTAAGGGCCCCTCTAAACAAGCGATTTATTGCACGCTTCTGATTGGAAGTTGGCGGGTCCATTACACAACGTCGTCAATGACCAGTATGTCTCCCACGCTATCCCCTGGAAATCCTGCTATTAAAAGGACCACTTTTAGCGTGGTAGTATCTGGAAAAAAGTGGAATCTTCCACCACTAGATGGTGCTGTCTGAATGATAGTGAATGGAGCACACTTGGAGGGGAAGTATTCAATTCAATCCATGTGGTCGCCCCTCTCTGCCCATGTAATGCAGCCCATAACAATCACACAAAAGAAGCAGGAAGCACAAAGCCCTGGCCAAGCAACGTGATTCCCCGTTAATGTAGAGACTCTCTAAGACTTAACACCCACCCCACCTCACCATCTGTGATAGAAGGATAATAATATTGGCCTGAAGTACAGGGCTGTTGTGACAACACTTAAGAAAAGTAGGATATAAATAGCAAGCATTATTATATATTGGAAAGCTAGACAGGAAAGCTGCCTCCCAAGCCTTTCCAACCATATTTCTCCATTTCTTGGCACGCTGGGGTATAATCAAGTATTAATATACCGTGCAATGTCCCCGCATTTAATTTAATTACTCCCTGCCAGAGTGGATGGCTCAGTGTTAAAACATTTTAAAGGGGACATTCTGTTTCGAAAGTGCAGGACAATAAATGCTTTTGACGACAAGCTATATTTCGTTGGGCACAATACTTTGATCAAATGAAAGTCCCTCTTTAGCTGGCAGGCTGTAAATTCAGGTTTCTTTGGCCATCCTGATTCCATCTATTTCCGTAACAATGCGGGACAGAAAAGAGACGGCATATATTCACGGTGGAGAACAGCCACACAATTAAAACTCCACAGGCACCGTCGCTTTACAAGCTCAGAAGCGCCATTGTTTGTTGTCCTGATGGTTTTTTTTTTTTGGAGGGGGAGGGGAGAATAAATGAATGTTTTGAGATCATTCTACTTGTTCCCGCAGAGTCGATTAAAAAGCAAACGGAGTAACGGACAAGTAAGCAAAAGTTGGAAGCCCCAGCCCCAGCTCCCTCTGCTAAAAACAAAACAAATCATTGCCATCTCGTTAATTATGTTAATTGAGCAATCCACTTACGAGCAGTGCAAACCAACCTCACAGATCTGCCTGCTTTTGGGAGTTTAGATGGCGTGCAAACAGGGCCCTTTCCTGGTGGAGAAGACCAGCAGCACAGGATGGGGAGGACCTCTGCCGTGGAGTCATGCTCAAAGGGGCTGGAGGAACTGCCCTATAGTGAAATGTTGCAAGGTCTCAGGTGATATAGCTTAGAAAGAAGGCAAGTGACAAGAGGCATGTTGGAGGTGGCCAAACGGATGCGTGGTGTGGAGAAAGTGGATAGGGAGGCATTTTTCTCCCTCTCGCATAATACTAGACCCCCGATGCGGTCATCCCATGAAACTGATTGGTGGGAGATTCAGGATAGGTCAAAGGAAGTACTTCTTGGCACAGTGCATAGTCGTTTGTATCTGGTCACTCTAGGGCAAGGCTCCTGCAGCTTTAACTGTGGTGATGATGAGGGAATTTCACCAGGTGCTCCATGCAAGCAACTGATACCAGCTGAAATTCCATTTTCCACACAACTGCAAAAGACACAGGAGTCCTGTCCTCCTTTTCATATGGTCACCCTATTCATGCAGCACCTGGCAAAACTCCCTCTTCATCACAACAGTTCAAGCTGCAGGAGCCCTGCCCTAGAGGGCAGGGCTCCTGCAGCTTCAACTGTTGCGATGAAGAGGGAATTTTACCAGGTGCTGCATGCATACAAAGGACACCTGCTGAAATTGCCTTTTTTACACAGCTGTTAAAGATACAGGAGCCCGGTCCTTCTTTCCAGATGGTCACCGTACATAAAGTCAGCAAAATGCATCACCCTCTGTAGGCTTCAATGCAGTGAAGCCTAAATTGTCCTCCCCCCGCAGGCCCTCACCTACCGACAAGGAAGCATCAGCCCCTAGCTGAACCTACATGCAGCTCACACGCTTGAACCGAAATGAACTTTTGCACAGGACGGGGCTGAAAGTTGGCAACACTTCAAAATTCAAACTTAACTTCAAGAAGAATGGAAGAACTTTAAACTGTTCAAAATTTTGTTTCTGAAAAGCTACTGTTAGGGATGCTTTAAAAAACGACAACACCTCAATCTCAGCGTTCCCAGTACGAATCTACACGTACCCTTCAATCCACATCTGAGGCCTTCTTCTGAGTGCCTCCTCTGAGGGAAGTTTGGAGGATAACAGCAAGGGAGAGGGCCTTTTTGGTGGTGGCCCCCAGTTGTGGACTGCTCATCCCAGCAAGTCTGCCTGGTGCCAACGATGTCATTTTTGGGGGCAGACTTTCCTCTATTTCCAGGCATTTGATGGGCAGTTTAATGCATCAGTTGAACTGTTTATGGTTGTCCCTGATGTTTTAGTTGTGTGTGTGTGTGTGTGTTTTAATGGAAAATTAATTTCAGCTCCTTTAACATTTAATGTTTAAATTTTGTTGCAAGTTGTCTTGAATCTCTTTTGAGAAAGGCATCTAAGATTATGATTATGATTATGATTATTATGAATAATAATAAGTATTATAATTATAACAGCAACTCTTGTTGATTCATTTTTAAGGCAATAGCATTGAGTTAGGGTGACCATATGGAAAGGAGGACAGGGCTCTTGTATCTTTCACAGTTGCATTCAACAGGGAATTTCAGCAAGCGTCATTTGTACGCATGCAGCATCTGGTGAAACTCCCTCTTCATCACAACAGTTAAGGGCAGGGCTCCAGCAGCTTTATCTGTTGTAATGAAGAGGGGAATTTCACCAGGTGTTGCATGCGTACAAATGAAGACAAAAAAGGGGGAGGGGCCCACACTAATGTTAGGTAAAGATAAAGGACCTATAATATCCAGATTCAAATAACTTTCAATATTTATCTTATTTGTTAGAGATCATCCAAAACTTGTATACAATTAATACAATTATTGAACATAAATTGGTGTAATTTTAACACAGATGTACGTTACTCGCAATTTTAACATACATGCGTACAAATGACACCTAGGCAGGATCTACATTACTGCTTTAAAATGGTTTAAAATGGTTTATAACAGTAGTGACAACTGTTGGGGCCCAGGACACACTCCATATACACTTTCCAAAACGTTTTCAAAGTGTTGTATCCTGCTTGGTGTAGATCGGTCCCTGCTGAAATTCCTTTTTCTATGCAACTGTTAAAGATACAGGAGCCCTGTCCTCCTTTCCATAGGGTCAGCCTAATTAAGTAACCACTTGCTCAATGCAAGCTTTCTTACACACTTCAAAACCCCCTAAATCTGGAAGGATGGACGGAAAAATAAACTTGAATTAGGAGTGTGGGAATTCAGATTGCCAGAAGCATATTTCAGCACGCGGAATTTGCTTGAGAATCCCCCTTTTTAAACTCCCCAAACCAGCCCAGCTTCACTCACCCATGTACGCCGCTCAGTCTCTGCTGCTGGCCGTTGGCCAGGTGGACAACAGGAGATCACTGCCAACGCAGGCTACTGGGAAATCAGGCCTGTGGTGTGACTGCAGCTGATGTCCCAGAGGGGCTGCGCAGGGCTGGAGGCAAGTCGGTCATAGAGTCCAGAGCCCGAGCATGGGTGGATGGGTACACTTCACTGAGTTTCAGGGCAGTCTGCCTCAGGCTGCAAGCCCATTACTATAGTTCTAGGAAGCTCTATTTATGGAACAATGGGTTATCTTGTCCAGCATTCCTTTTCCACCGTGGCCAACTGGATCCCCATGAGAAGCCCACAACAGGACATGAGTTCAAAAGCACCCTCCCGCACATGTCCCACAGTCTCTGGCACACAGCGGTAATATATAGCCATCATGGCTACTAGTAGACATTGATGGCCTTCTCCTCCTTGAATGTGTCTAATCTCTCTTTTAAAGTCATCGAAGGCGGTGGCCATCATGACATCAAGGGGCCCTGAATTCTATAATATGACAGTGCGCTTTGTGAAGACGTCCCAACATTCAGCTTCATTTGGAGGATGGTCAAACTCCTGGTTTCCAGAGTTCATGAAGAGCACTGCAGGGACCAATGTCTGAAGAGCACTGGTTGGTACATTATGATTATTATTATTACATTTATATTCCGTCTTTTTACCTCCAAGAAACCCATGGCGGAATACATCATCCTTCTCTTCTCCATTTTTTCTCCTCCCAACAACAGCCCTGTGAGGTAGGTTAGGCCGAGAATATGTGACTGGTCCAAAATCACCCAGTGAGCTTCCATGGCTGAGTAGGGACTTGAACCAGAATCTGCCGACTCCCAGTCCAACATTCTAACCGCTACATCACACAGCTAAGCACTGTTGTGCCTGGAGGCCAAATCTGCCACATCTGTGGTCCCATCCCATCCCTCTAGAGTGGTTCAGATGGTCACACCCCCTTCCCTGGCTCCACCTCCTTTCCTCAACCACCAATGGTTTGGAAATTTTCCTGCATTTGTGCAAATACTCCCCCATTCTCAAAGGGTTAAATGCCTCTCCTAAGGCTCAGTTACTGGCAGTAAGTGCATTCAGCTCAATTAGTATTCTTGGCCCCACCCCTTTCCCTTTGGCTCCACCCACCACTGGAGTTCAGCTCCCAGGAGCTTCTCTGAAAGAGGTTCAACACTCCTACTCTTGCTGTGGCTGGCTACTGATAACAAAGATGCACTCCCGATGGCAGCCAAGGATGCCCTCCAATGGCCACACTCGTTGGGGATGGTAGCAATTGTAATCCAGCACGTCTGGAGGGCACCAAGTTTGGGAAGGTTGAATTAAAGGATACCAATCAACCCTCCATTTTTTCAACACAGGCAATTGTATGTGTGTTTGGGGATGAGGTGTGGGGGGAACCGAGGGGGGCCATATTATCAATTTGTAGCAGTCTTGAAGCAGGAAGCAAGCAAGGATGCACAGTTTGGGAGCTGTGGAATTGGCAATTTTATAGGGACCTTTTGGAATCTCATTAGGCTGCCCAGTTGTCGCCTGTTCCCTGCTGAACTGGTAGTGTGGTGTAGTGGCAGAAGTGTTGGACTGGGAGTTGGGAGATCCGGGTTCTAGTCCCCCACTCGGCCATGGAAGCTCACAGGGTGACTTTGGGCCAGTCGCAGACTCTCAGCCCAACCTACCTCTCAGGGTTGTTGTTGTGAGGGTAAAATGGAGAGGAGGATGAGGATTATGTACACCGCCTTGGGTTCCTTGGAGGAAAAAAGGTGGGATATAAATGTAATAAATAAATAAAAATTAGCTGCAATATTGCCATCTGACCACATATAGTGATGGAGCAGCAAAGCGATGGCCAGGGAAATATTTTTTTTAACCCTTCCAAGCCATGAAGGCGATGCAGAGAGAAAAGTGCCTGAGACCCTGCTTGGTGCAGCAGCAGCAGCTATTTGGCATCTTCCGATTCCCTTTCTATTTGGCTTTGGACCAGGTGTAGCAGCCTCATTTTTCCAACTCAGATCCCTCAATCCTTATTCAAGATGGGTAAACGCTGAGTCATGTCCGTTGAGCAGGACTGTATAAAAATAGCCGAGTCATTTTTATCTCTTCTCAATCAGATAAAATGTCTATGTTAAACATATCTTGGGAATGCTAAATGAAGCAATAAGATTCTGGGCAATCTGTTTTTCCCAGTTTTTGGATTAAAGTGTACTCAGCCGGGGGGGAGGGGGAGGGGTATCTATCAGATGTTTGGCCCCCTGTATTTGCTCCTCTATGATGACCAAATAGTACACTCTGCTCCCTATTTAGAGAATGGAATGGTCACATTCCTTGGAGATTTACAAGAATATCTAGAAATTGAAGCACACAATCCTGCATAGTTAATTCATATCACATTGACATCAACATCTGCATAATATGTGGTTACCATACTAATTTTGTCACCTGTCTCCTCCAACTTCTCCCCAGGTCTTCCACATAACCTGCCTTGCATCTAGAAAGCAAGCATATCAGGGAGGGGGCAATGCAAAATCTTTCTTTCTGGTGTGCTAGTATTCTAGCTGCAAGGCCCCACACATGTGAGCATGCAAAATTATGATCCTCCTTCTTTTCAGTATGAAATAATACAATGCAGAAGTCTAGAACCACAGTTTACCATTTCCTTCTGCAGAATGTGTGGATCACCTCTAAACTGCACGGGCATCCCCAGGCATCCCCCCTGACCCTTGTTATTTTACAAATCTGGCTTGTTAACACATTAGAACTGCCTATTAACAGGCAGGTCTGGAAGCTTTTGTAAACTGGATGTAAAGTTTAATTCCAGGAGAAAGGTTTAGTGTCATTCTGTTCCTGATGTGTTAGCTTATTAAATGCAAGGTGACCAGAACTTCGACCACCTCATTGAGAGTAAGGTGT
Organism: Anniella stebbinsi; assembly: GCA_029215795.1. Lineage (NCBI taxonomy): Eukaryota > Metazoa > Chordata > Lepidosauria > Squamata > Anniellidae > Anniella > Anniella stebbinsi. The sequence goes on along the minus strand of JARDYH010000004.1, from coordinate 225,790,886 downwards.
CGGTTGACTCTCCTTTTTCCAGGCTGTTGATGTGCCACAAATAGATGAACAGATGGGTAAAAAATATCCCAGGGAACTGATTTGTAAGAGTGATATAAGCAGGCTGAATGTATAGATTCAGGCATCACACAGCAGGGGCAGTGAGCTAATTATGGGATGCCAGTTAGAGTCCATCGAGGTGTTGATTATACCTGAGTCGTTTCACAGGTAGCCCTTAATAGAAGAACCCCCTTACTGCAAGCATTTAACCCATTAGGCAGGCTAGGGGCCTCTCAGCTAATCACGCTTTTCTCCCTTGTTGAATAAACAGTGTTTCCAAATTGACTCATTAGCCATGCAAACATGTCCTGATTAACTGCACAGGTATTTCTTGATGACTGCATCATTACGTTTGGGAGCAGAGAATCTGCCAAGCTGAAGAGGAAGCGTTGCTCAGCACCGCCCCCTGCTCCGAAGCAGGATGCCTGATGCGCTCAAGCGTCCTTCACAGGTGATGTTTCTAACCTTTCCTCGAAATGCGCCGGGAAAGATTTGGCAAATGTTGAAGGCAGCTCCCTCCACACTGCTACACTTTTCTTACGTGGGCGATTCTGCAGCCCAGGTTCTGTGGCGTAACAGGGATAACATAGAGGCCCTGTCCAGTGGAAGCTGATGGTTCTGATGTCAGTGGGGCGGTGAATCTGCTCCAGGTTTCAGTCGGAACCAGTCAGAACTCTAAAGGAGCTCTCCAAGCGCTTTCAGGGCTCCAAATACAAAAATAAAAAATGCCCGCATAGTTTAGCTCAAAGATCTTGCTGCCAGTAAGGAAGCCTCGGGAAAGACATTCCAACCTTTCGGTGTGCGGGGAGAAACTCACAAAAGCTGCAGAAGCCCCAGACAATTGGTGGATGGGGGAAAGGTGTGGGGAAGGCAGTGTGGTGTAGTGGCTAGAGTGTTGGACTGGGCGTTGGGACTGGGAGTCGGTTCTAGTCCCTACTCAGTCATGGGAGCTCACTGGGTGACTTTAGGCCAATCACAGACTCTCAGCCCAACCTACCACACCGGGCTGTTGTTGTTGAGGATAAAATGGAGAGGAGGAGGAGGATTATGTACGCTGCCTTGGGTTCCTTGGAGGAAAAAAGGCGGAATATAAATGCAATAAATAAATAAATAAATAAATAAATAAGGCATGGCCATTTGGGAAACCTAGAGGGCCAGAATGGGACTCCAGTTGGATTGGATTTGGCCCATGCACCCTGAGTGGTGCCCATGGTGTGGCTCCTCCCTGTATCAGCATTGCTCCTCCCATAAACTCTGGCATGGCAGATGAGGGGAGGAGCTACAGCTCAGACTCCGCTCCATGTCTTGCGGCTTCTCATGTTATCCCTGTTGGTCGGGAGGGAGTTGCTCTGCAACAGCTGCTACGCAGCCCTCAAGATCTAAGAATGGATCTCCTCAAGACCTCGATCTACTCATCGCACAGAATGAGGCAGCAGACTGAGATGGGAGAATGGTTAAAGATTCAGCCGAGGCTCACGGATAAAATGCCTGCTTTGTATACAAAAGGTCCCTGGATCAAGTTATGTTATCTCCAGGTAGGGCTCAGAAAGACTCCTCTCTGTAACCATGGAGCTGCGCTGCCTGTTGGGGTCAACAGTCCTGGGCTATATGGATCTATGACCTCACTTGGTATGAGGCAGCTTCTGATGATTGTACTTCTCCGGGATGTACTGCTTCAGAATGAAAGGTTCAGCAGAGCCTGGTGCCTGAAGAGCTAGATTATTACATGCAGGGACTGGCAAAAAAAATGACCACCCACCTGGGCTAGGTCTACACCTAGCCCAGGTGGGTGCACTAAGAACAGTTGGGGCATATTAGGCATTCCATATACCTAGGGTGACCTGATAAAACCAGATAAAATCCAGTTCAGGGCTCATGTAACTTTAACAGTTGTAGAGAAAAGGGAATTTCAGCCAGTGTCATTTGTATGCAATTAGTTCCTGGTGAAATTCCCTCTTCATCACAACAGTTAAAGTTGCAGGCACTAGACTAGAGTGACCATATACAAAAGAAGGCAGGGCCCCTGCAACTTTAACTGTTAATTGAACATTTAAAAAACCGATATACAAAATTTAAAAACCATAAAAACCATAAAACGTTATAAATACAATATTCATTGAAAACAACTATTCTGGGTCAACCAACAACATGGGGGTGATGGGAGTTGTATCCCAACATCTGGACAGTCAAAGCTCCCCCACCCCGATATAATTTAATTGTACAAAGGAAACAAACACGCATGCCACCTTGATTATATGCTATCTGAAAAGGTGTGACAGAAATGCTAGAAATAATATATAAGTATGCAAATATGCTCAATTTGCGTGATTTACATAGGTTAAGAAGGTAAGAGCACACTAACAGCCCTGCTGGATTCAGAACAAAGATCCATCTAGTTCAGCGTTTGGTATCTTACAGCGACCAACACAATGCCTTCAGCAAGCCCAGAACATCCAGGCAAAACCTGTCCCTGGTTATTCTATGACTTCTGCTATTCTCCTATCTGAATTCCCCAGGCACTAAAGATCTTCCAATGAGGCCCAGCTCTTAATTCCATCCTCCAAAAGCCTCCAAGATTAGCCTCCAAGAGGAGCAGGGCCTTCTCAGTAATGGCTCCAATGTTGTAGAACGTGCTACCAAGACAGATCTGCGCAGCCTTCCGTGCTAACTTTCTGAAAATGGGCAAAAGCTCTTTTGGTTCAATTGGCTTTGTAGTTGACCTGTGCAATTGCAGATGATAGACCTCGACCCTCCATTGACTTGTCTAACCCTTTAAAAAAGCTACCAGGGTTGGTGGCCTCACTGCACCCTGCGACAGTAGAGTGGGGTCAGTTGATGATCTGTTGTGTGAAGAAATTATGTGCACAGGATTGCTTTGTCAGGCTGCATAAATGTGCTTTGTGACTCTGCAAGCACGGGTGTCTGGGGTGATAGGCAGAGGAAGTTTCAGCCATGCAAATTTTCATTTCATTTCACTTACTACCTTTCTATATCACCCCATAGTCGAAGCTCTCTGGGAGGTTCACAAATGGCCAATTTGGGGGAGGTATTGTGGTTTTTTTTGGGGGGGATGGTTAGATGGAGCCCCCCACCTCTGTCTAGTACTCATTTGGTAGTTCTGGGCCAATCCCCATGTGTCTCCATCGGGTTTGCAATAATCTTCCCTTGTTGTTGTCCCCAGGCTGGGGACTTGTCTATATGCTCTATATATACCCTGTTGCGGCTGCGCAGTTGTGCCCCATTGTTTATATGACGCACCCACCAACTCGCAGCCACATCGTGCTATTCCCTGTGATACTGCACTTTTTCATGTGTCTTTTTACCATGACTTTTTACACTGCTCCGATGTCACTGCTGTTGTTTTCTGTTGCCACTCAGTGGTAGCTTCGGTTTGGATTAAGAAACGGGGCATAGTTAGGGGCAGATCCCAGTGCAGGGTCGGCACGAGGATGCAGGGCAGGGGGCACGAGGCGAGCTCAGCAAACCTAGTAATGGCCGACATGGCGATAGTTAAGTCTGAGGAATGAAAATAAGAGCTGCTTTTTTTTTTAATGAACATCACATAAATTCAATGAACTGTAGCTGCGCAGATATGCTGCTGAGTGCTTTCAAAGTTGCGCAGAGTTGCCAGAAAACAAACAAACAAACAACAAAGTTTTGCCGTTTTTCTGTCTCTCGATACTTGCTGCCCATTGCTACCATCGGACCACGGCGCCATGTTTTTTCCTGGTCTGCGCTTACTCCTGCCATAGAACCCTATCGATGTAATTTCTTAGCAGCGACGCTGCGGGGGTTGGGGATAATGAATAGGCAAAGCATCATCGTATAAGCAGCCCCTAGCTCTGAACAACGAGAGTCCTTTGACCCACTAAATTGCTTCCACGGACAAAGCTAGGTTGGAACAAGTAGGAGGAGCTTTGCACAGGTGGATCTAATTTTTTTTAAAAAATGCTGTAGAAGGGACTTGGCAGGGTGGTTGGGTTTTTTTGGGGGGGCATTAGTGGTATAACGGAGCCAGCGCTGGCAGGGCGCAGCATTAGCAGGGATGCTGACGTGATGTCCCCGTTGCTCCACCCAGAATTCTCGGTTTCCTCTCACTCTAGCCGCAATCCTCATCTGTTGTCATGCCAAGCATTTGGGGTTGGCTTGGTCTTGAATGTGAGATTAAGCTTTATATCAGCTTTGCAAAAGTCCTGTTCCTGGAGGAGAGGAAAACTGCTAGAACTGGTTCCCTGAGATGGATCAACAGAGCTGCCGGAATGGTTGGACTGTCCTTGGGGGTGTGACTTTGGTTAGGGTGAACATATGGAAAAGAGGACAGGGCTGCTGTGTCTTTAACAGTTGTGTAGAAAAGGGAATTTTAGCAGGTGTCCTTCATATTATGCAGCACCTGGTGAAATGCCCTCTTCATCACAACATTTAAAGCTGCAGGAACTATACTAGAGTGGCCAGATACAAAAGAGTGCAGGGCTCCTGCAGCTTGAACTGTTGTGATGAAGAGGGAATTTCACCAGGTGCTGCAGGTATACAAATGACACCTGCTGAAATTCCCTTTTCTCTACAACTGTTAAAGATACAGGAGCCCTGTCGTCCTTCCCATAGGGTCACCCTAGTGGCTGTTCCCACCTAGCTACTTCATCACAACAGGAGCCCTGCCCTCTGGATCAGATACAAAAGAGGGCAGGGCTCCTGCAGCTTTAACTGGTGTGATGAAGAGGGGATTTCACCAGGTGCTGCATGCATACAAATGACACCTGCTGAAATTCCCTTTTCTCTACAACTGTTAAAGATACAAGAGCCCAGTCCTCCTTTTCATATGGTCACCCTAGCTTTGGGGGTAGTCATGATGAGAGCCTGCGCTGCAGAATTTACCAAATTCCCTGCCCCCCCCACATTGTGGGGCATTTCCTCCTCTCCTCTCTTCCCCAGTTGTTTTTTTTTAGAGGAACCTTCCTGACAAGTTGAAACCAGCTCTAAACTGGCTTAGTTTGGTAGTGTGTGGACATGCACGAATCAGACCAACAAACAACAGACGTCCGAACCAAACTACTTCAAGAAGACCTCCCTTAGTGAGAATGAGCGTTTGGCACCTTGCTAAACAGGAAGAGAGGCACAGGTTGCTGCCATTCCGCATGGGCCAGCTCACCTGACGTTTGTGGGGTAGTGATATATGTTGGGGTGCCAAGGACCCATTTGCAAACGGAGAGGTGCAGGCCAGGATCCCTTGCAAAGGGGATGCATGGGCGAACCTCTTGGATTCATCACTGCAAAGGCTCCTGGGACAGACCTCCTGGGACAGACCTCTTGCACTATGTACTGCAATTGCTGGAGGCGACAGAACGCTGTTGTAAGTGCCGTGGAGAGGGTAGGATCGTGGGGCAAATGGTCAATGCCCCATTCAGTGGAACGAGCAGGGGCTGTCTGTGTAGCTGGGCTGGCTTACCACATTTTACAATGATCTAACTGTACTACTGGCTGTGTTCCAGTTTCCATTCTACCATGAGCCTCAGGACAGTAACCATCATGGGATCCCAAGCCGCCACACAGGTTGATTGGCACTTCCCCGTCCCAATTGAATGTGGCCAGTTGGGTGCCAGCCAATTCTCAGCAAGCGTAGCTTGCTTCATAAGGCTGCGGAGGTAAAATGTCATATCCATTCTGCATCGTAACCCTATGACCCGAATGGCAGGTTTCAAATGGGACCTGGAAGTGAGGACGGGATGCCACTCTAGTCTTTTCTTACCTTTACAGATTATCATGCTTTTTTTTAAAAAAATGTGTTTGTATATACTCTACTCCATCTTCAGAACTGTTAGCTAGTAGGCGGGATGCACATATGTTAAAGGAGGATATTTTTTTTAAAAAATCCTTATCTCATTCGGCCTCGGAGCAATAGTGTCACAACAACCCTGTAAGGGAGGCCACTGCTGGTCCCATTTGACAGATCAGGTGGCAAGAGAGAGCATGACTGGCCCAAACCTATCCGCTCTATCTATAGCTGAACTGGGATTCAAAGCCAGATCTCTCATGTCCACTGGACGGCTCCGTATTAGCTGACGAGGATTCCAACTGCTGAAAAATTTGAGTTGGTGAGGATCCTATGTCTAAGGAAACCTAGAAAAGCAAGCACACAGCAAGTTTGTAGCGTTGACCTTTCTCAACCACCTTGACAAGAAATTGGAATTCCCCACTCCAAGCACGAACAGCACCCAGGGAAGCCAAGACGTCCCACTTACCGAAAGACAGTACGAAAAAGAAAGGCAGCCAGCAGAGAATGAAAACTCCGACCACGATGGCGAGGGTCTTGGCGGCTTTCTTCTCCCTGGAGAACTTCAAAAGGCGCACTGAGAGGGAGCTCCTGAAGGTGTGCCCTTTGCCCTTGGTGCTGGCCAGGGAGTCCTCCAGGACACTGCGGCAGTGGATCCGGAGCACGACCTCCATGGATTTGCCCCGCTCTCTCTTGACTCCGGCCTCCAAGCTCTTGGTGGTCCTCCTGGCCACCACGTAGATGTTGAAGTACATCACCAGGATGACCAGGAGTGGCAAGTAGAAGGAGAAGAGGGAGGAGAAGAGGGCATAGCCCGGCTCCTGAGTGATGTCGCAGTGTTGATCGTCGTCTGGCGGAGGCTCCTTCCAGCCCAAGAGGGGCCCGATGGAGATGACCATGGAAGAGAGCCAGACCACCACCAAGATGATCACAGCCTTCTTCTCAGTCATGATGGTGGGGTATTTGAGCGAATGCTTGACCCCAATGTACCGATCCACGGAGATGATGCACAGGCTCATGATGGAGGCGGTGCAACACAGGACGTCCACCGCTGCCCAGATGTCACAGAAGATGCGGCCAAAGATCCAGAGGTCCAGCACCTCCAAGGTGGCCGAGAAGGGCAAGACAGTGGTGCTGAGGAGCAGGTCAGCGATGGCCAAGTTGATGATGAAGTAGTTGGTCACCGTCTGCAAGTGACGGTTGCAGGCCACCGAGAGGATGACCAAGATGTTGCCCACAATGGCCGAGAGGATGAAGATGGCCAGGAAGACCCCCACCCCCACGGACTGCAGGGTCAACCTCAGCGCCAAGGAGGGGCTGCTATTGTTGCTGCTGCTGTTGGCACTAACATCCTCTCCTGCCCAGGACCCGTTCAACCCACCAGACTCCTCTCCCGTGTGATTCCCATTCAAGCTGGCATTAATCCGGTCAGAGAAAGTCATTCTTTTTTAAAAAGGTCCGGTCTTCATGAGGCGGGGACGGGTTCAGCGTGACAGGGATGCTGAGGAGAGGAGCGACCCACGCCGCCCGCCACCACGGCTGTCGCCTCCTCAGCGCCTATCAGGATGATGACTTTTGCCCCTCCGACGACAGCGAGGATGATGATGATGATGATGATGGCCACACCGGCCAAACGAAAGTCTCTTTTTGGATGCAAGGAGTGAATCCCCACCTCTCCCTCGGCAATCGGCTTTGCACAATTGATCCCTGCAAACGTGGACCATCTCTCCTCACGCTTCCCAACGTCACTCCCCCCCACCCCCACTACACCATCAGGGATGCTATTCAGCACCTACCACGTCCACACTTCTCTGCCCTCCTCCCTCCCCCCCTCCATGCAGGCACAGATTTAGTTCGCAAAGATGCTGGATCTCAACGAGCCCACATCTGCGCTACCTCCCCGCTACAGGCAACTCAAAGCTTCGGGAAGTGCGCGCGCGCGCACGCGTTCACCTGCGTGAGAGAGGTGTCCTCTTCCATCGATTCCCCCTGTCTCAGCTCTCTGTCCCTCAGGTGCGTGCTCCACCTGGGCCGCTCAGCGGGCTCCCCCTCCCCCCGATCCCCACCCCGCAAGATAAAAGGGCCCTGCCTCGTCCTTCCTTGCACATCCCCAATCTTGGTGCGTGCTTTTGTTTCGTGTGTGTGTGTGTGTTTTAAAGTCCCTTACAAAAGGTGGAACAACAATAAAAGTGAAAGGAAGATCCCGGATGGTGGCGGGTGGGTAAGTGGGTGGGTGGGTTCGAAGAAATAAATAAATAAAACCCTCCTTCCTTTCCCTCCCTCGCCCTGCTCAAGCTCCGTTCATCCAGGCAGATGGGTCGGCTGCGGATGCTTTTGGAAAAAACGAACCTCTCCTGGTCAGTTTCTCATGCCGGCGCGTCAGTTTCACGGACCTCCTTTCCACTCCCCGGTTGCAATACAGGAGGGGAAATAATAATAATAATAAAAAATAAAAATAAAATAAATCACGTTACGGAAAGGTACCGGCTCCTTTGCAGCGAGACCCGAGCCCTCCAATAGGAACCGGAGAGGCGGCCGGTGGTGCGGAGAGCGGGCGATGCGTGCAAACTTTGCATTCGGTTGGTGGCCAGGCTCGCCAAAAGGACGGAGGCGGAGAGGTCGCCCGTCGGCGTCCCCACGGTGCGCGGTCTCTCTCTCGCTCTCTCTAGCGAAATCTCGGGCAGCGGCGGCGGCGGCGATCGCCGGCAACGCGCCTCCCCAAACTCCTCCTCGAGAGGGCTGCTGACATCCTCTCGCCTGGCGGGGGCCGGAGGGGGCTTGGCGAGTTTGGCGGACAGCTCCGAGCGGTGTACGCGCCGCAGAGAGGCGAGTGGCCAGGGATGCAAAGAGGAGAATTCGTCTCTCTCTCTCTCTCTCTCTCCCCCGCCCCCCCCCCCCCCCCAATTTTCCTTTGGAGCGAAGGAGCGTTGGAGGAAATAAAAGAAAAAAGAAAACACGTTCTGGGTCTTAGGGGAGGTGGGGGGGGGGGGGAGGAAGAGCGCGTTTGAAAACTACCCAAAAATAGATTCATTGAAGGATTCCCAGTTTCTTAGCCGGGCGCCGGAGAGACGCTAGAGGGCAGCAAAGGGCTGGCAGCTCTTGCTGTCAGGCTCTGGCCAATTATAGGCCATTCCGGTATATTATAAGAGCAATTATCCTGGGGTGACACCCGCCGCCCCCCCCCCCTCCGCCCTCACACACACTCCCCTTCAACCTGTTTCGCGGGGCGATTTAAGCCTGACAGCGACCACGTTTCCAAGGAAATGCTGGCAAAGCGATGTGAAATTCAGGGGGGGGGGCGTCGAGGGCGGGCATGCTCGGGCATCTGCCCTGGGCCCTCACCACAGCAGGGGGCCCCATTGGCAAAAGTCCCTCTCCCTGGACTTACTCCTTACCCTTGCGACCTGCTTGGTCGCCTGTCTCATTCTGACCCAGGCGACCTCGGTGGTGGCGAGAAGGCGGCGCAGCGGATGCCACGGCCTCCTTGCCGGCTGGCTCTCCTGCTGGTCACGCAAGTGGGTGGGAGCAGTGAAGAGGAGCCATCGCAGCTGGTGACAACTGCATGAGAAGACAGATTCATGGAGGGAGGGCACCCCAGGGAAGGTACATGGCCCAGGAGCCCTCAAAAGCCTGGGGATGGCGCCGGTTAAATTGCATGTCAAAATCCAGGACCTGTAAGGGAACCCTGCTTGTTTGCTGCCAGTCCAGGATGTCAGGGCCATCTCTCTCCAGTGCCCTTATTTGGGGATATTTATTTATTAATTATATTTCTCTACTGTCTAATAGCTGACACTTTTATCACTTATTTTGGTGTGGTGCTCATAGCTAGGACTGGGGTGGGTGGGGGTGGACTAGCACCAGGGAGGCTTGGGTTCAAATCCCCATTCAGCTATGCCACTCACTAGGTAACTTTGGGCTAGGTGAGATCCGCACCAAGCAGGATATAAGAGTATGAAAGCAGTTTGAAAACAGTCTATGGAAGGTGTCAATGAGCCCCAACGGTTGCCAGTGCACTTCAATATAAAGCAGTAGTGTAGACTTATTTATTATTGCGTTTATATCCTGCCTTTTTTCCTCCAAGGAACCCAAGGCGGCGTACATAATCCTCCTCTTCTCCATTTTATCCTCACAACAACGACCCTGTGAGGTAGGTTGGGCTGAGAGTCTGCGACTGGCTCAAAGACACCCAGTGGGTTTCCATAGCCGAGTGGGGACTAGAACCCGGATCTCCTGACTCCCAGTCCGACACTTTAGCTACTACACCGGACTGGCTCCTGCCCCAGCCGCTGCCTCTCAGCCTAACCCACGTCACAGTAGGTGGTTGTGAGAATAAAATGCAGAGGAGCAGGATCATGTTGAGTTCCTTGGAGGAAAAGGCGGAATATAAATATAACAAATAAAGAAATCATTCGGGATCACAGAAGCAGTGGAGCCAAACTAGCAGCCAGATGTCTGGGCTTTGCAGCTCCTCAAAGAGTGGCGGCACCTTTTTCTTTTCTTTTTAAACTTTTCACAGTGGGCGTGCGGAGTGGTACCAGTGAAAATGGTTGGCGTAATTGGAGCTTCGCTCTGGAGTGCAGCTGCTGGGTTTTTTCCCCCCAAAGAAAGAGAAAAGATGGCACCCTTTGCCACCACTGGAACCTGGTAATGGGGTATGAAGGAGGGAATTTAATTTGCCGAATGAACGGATTTAATTTAGTTAGGTCCCCTCTACAAGAATTTGGTATGACGCCCGGTTGGCTGATTATGCGCATCTTCTTGCAATCGCTTTTATGCCTAATCCCTATACACAGGAAGTGGTGAAGCGCATTACCGGTTGTATGAAAAGTGCTTCAAAGGTGTTTACATGCGGAGAATCGCTTGTTTACATGGTCATAAGGTGCTTTAACTCCCGTGGTAAATTAAAACTCGCTATTTAACGCACATTCGATAATGCGCATAATTGGACAGAAAAAGCGGCTCAACCCCCGATTTGCGCTCCATTCATGTGGAGGTAAAATCGGTAATGCGCTTTGAAAGAGCTTTAAATCGCTCTTGTAGAGGCACCCTTAGAGGAACATAATGCATGGGATATGTAAAGCAATTCAAGCACTTCATTCCTCTTAGCTGGACCTCTTCCCGTCTGGGGACAAAAATGGCCAAAAATGAAAATAAAAATACCCTCCTATTGTCGCCTAAAGCTCTTGCTTCCAATCATTTAGCCTTAGGAGAGGCATTTCAACCTCCAAGAAAAGGCAGCGGTGGGGGGGCTGTACAAAAGCTGGGAATCAAACCAAACAATCAGTGGTTGGGGGGGAAGGAGGCGTGGCCAGGAGAAGGAGGTGTGGCCATCTTGGGTACCCTAGTGGGTGAGATTTAGCATTTGGCCTGAAGTTGCCCAGCCCTGGTCTACACCAACGATGGGGAATGTCTGGTCCTCCAGATGTTGTTGGACTTGCCTCATTATTGGTCATTGGTAAGTCCGTGCGCCTGGGTTAATTCCAGCTGTGGAGTGTTTTAATGTCAAACTGACATTCCCATGGAGAAAAATGCCCTTTCCCCTGGATCCTTCCATTCATTCATTCATTCATTACATTTTTATACTACCCATCAGCTGAAGCCCTCTGGGCAGCGCACCATTAAAAGCCATAAAATATAGCAAGTATAAATTTTAAACATTAAAAAAGTTAGAAAGGCAATATAAAACCAGCTTCATTAAAAACCAGGGAAAGCTTGTGGAAAAAGGTATGTCTTCAGGAGCCCATGAGACTGTGTCCCGGGCTCAGTTTTACTCACCCAGTTTTTTGTTCCCAGCAAGCCGTCCCCTGAAGCATTTGTCATCCCATGCTGACCGGGTTATTTGTTCACTGGGGTTTAAATAGGACTGCATGAGGTTGACCAAGCCTTAGCAATGATGGCCTCCCATTACTTCTGGCCTGTCTCCATTTATATCCTGCTGGGCCAAGTCCCTCTGAAAGAGCCACTGCAGGCCCCTCTGCTAAGTGGCTTATGACAGGTCTTTCACGCTCCTATCCTCATCACACTTCTGCTTCCCACACAGAGGAGCTGACCGGACTCCCGCTTGAATCTGTCAATGGGACAGCATCTTCCGGCAGCAGGGCACTTTAGGAGATAAAGCAGGCTACGTGACACACACGGGTCTGTCCTCCGAAAGAGGGGAACAGACCAGGGGGCTCAGGGGGAACAGCCAGAGAACTCCTGCTGCTGCCCCGCAGCATCTGCCCTCTGAGGCAGTTGCCTCAGTGTGCCCAATAGTCGGGCCGGCACTGTGGATTCTGTGCCACGGCTGCTGTTTCCTCTTCTTTGCCTTCTCCTACTGCTGCTTCTTCTTCTAAAGATAGCTAAGGAGGGAGGAAGGTCATGCTCCAAGAATTTGTTGGTGTCGCTCCCAATTCAAATGCTGTCTTCAGGAAACAGGGAGGAAGCAATGCGTCTCTGAGCTTGGTCGCATTGCCTCCCTCCTCCCATCCCTGAAACCAATTCTGATAGTTATGCTGATAAGGGTGTGCCAAAGAGGGGTTTGTGTGTGTGTGTGTGTGTGTGTGGTGTGTGCATATTTGAGCCGCCAGGTCTTGCTTAATAATAAAGTTTCACGGAAACTGGAACTCTAGTTTTGCAGTGTGTTTTATAAACCATTTAGATGTAGAGTAATGATTTGTGTGTCATTTCATTTGAAGGAGGAGGAACAATGGCACAGAATTCTCTTGGGATATTTCCAGTCACATTAAGCCCTGACAAAGTATTCTTGTGACTCACCATGTTGAGCCACTTTTGTAAACAGGACTTTCTGATATTTAACCCACATCTGATACTGTTTTGCTATTGGTTCCTCCACCCCCGCCCCAACCCCTGGCCCCGCTCCGCCGGTACTTGCTCCATGAGATATTTGTGATGAGGGGCTTTGGGTCTGCCATCTGACTACAACAGTGTGGCTTTGCATGCGGAAGGTCCTCATTTTCATCCGGCTGAAAGAAACGCAGGCATCCAGGCTGGGACAAACCTTCTGGAGAGTCACCCCTAGTCAAAGTGGTCCTGGGGTCAATAGACCTGGAGATTTCATACACTGTACAGCACGTTTGTGTGAGAATGTGGATGTTTTGGAGGAGGGGGGCAGAATTTCTTTCTGCCTGAGGGTGAAATTCCCTGACAGAGATGCTCTAGGGGGCCCACATTTCAGTGATGGGTGGGGCTAAAGGCAACAGAGGCGGGGCTGAATCCCACAAACCCCCAACATATTTTAATTTAAAGCTCTGTCTGCCAGTCACTAAATATTAGGAGAGGAACTTCAGCCTTTTGGAAGGGGGGAAAACATCTGCCCAAAAGCTGGGGAATCACCAGTTGATTAGGGCTGTGCACCGCATCGGGCTGAAACCCCGAATCTGCTCAACCCACTTTGGCGGGGATCTGAGGTGGCACGGGGTTGGTCCGAGGCACCCCAAGGCTGAAGCAGATCGGCACCAAAACTTCAGGGTGCCTCGGGCTGATTTGGAGCGGTGCTGGGCTGCTCTCCTCCCACCTGCCGGCTGTGAATCCAGGTGAGTCTATTGGACTCACTGGACTCACCTCCCTCTCCCTCCCCAGTCACCTCCTGCCGCCGCTTCCGCCACTAAGACTTGCCTGTAAATTGCATCCTCCTCCCAGGGAGCCGAGCCTTCGAGGCGAGTTGAGGGGGCTGTGCACAGACCTACAGTCAATCCATGTCTGGGGGAAAGGGGCAGGTGTTTGTTTGGCCATGTGGAGAATCCCAAAGACCTGAATTGGGACACCCCAGACCAGAGATTCCACACATTTGTTTCAGAGCAATGCAGGATTCCCTCTGCAAGCCTGCTGAAAATATCACTGTAACTCCATCCTCTGCTTCTTCCCTCAGCACCAAATTCATTAAATAAACAGATATCACCTTGCATCCTTTATCTTTGAAATTAAGAGGAGGAGAAAAAAAATGCATCTTTATGAAGAAGTTGCGCCCGAGTTGACTTGATTCCTTGTTCCCCTTTCCTTAAACAGCACATAGTTAAGCTATGGAATTTGCTGCCATAAGATGTGGTGATGGCCACCAGTTTGGATGGCTTTAAAAGGGGGTTGGATAAATTCCTGGAGGAGGAGGAGGCTATCAAGGGCTACTAGTCCTGATGGCTATGCTCTACTTCCAGTATCACAGGTAGTAAGTCTATGTACACCAGTGGCTGGGGAACATGGGCGGGAAGGTGCTGTTGCATTTGCATCTTGCTTGTGAATTCCTGGTCAACAGCTGGTTGCCTACCATGTGAACAGAGTGCTGGATTAGATAGACCCTTAGTCTGATCCAGGATGGATCTTCTTATGTTCTCATGTTCTAAATGAACAAATATGGGTTGCCAATCACTATAATCATCCCATGACTGTGTTGTCTAGCTTGAGAGAAGTTTCAGAGACCACTATAGTAATTCTTGAAGCCCAAAACAAATGGCAAAAATGTTCGGATCTATCACTGAGTGGGGACTGTGCTTTAAAGCAGTTGCATTCTCCCTTGATATGGTGAATCTCAGATACAGCCGTTCAAGTTTGGGAAACAAGCAACTCAGATGGAGCGAGGAGCAGTGACTTGCCTCAAGAGATCTTGCATCACAACGGAGACCTCCAGGTCATGCTCAAGGCAAGCTAGGCCTGATCTCAGCATGCAGTTTGGGATCACTGCACCTCCAACCAGGAGCCTGGATTTTGGGCCAGATTCCAGGAGGGCCAGAATTTGGAACCCTCCCTATCCCTTCCCTCACCAAAAAACACACACAAAAGAATGACTTTGCTATAAGCCCTGCCTCCTGCTGCTTCCGGCATGCTTTTCATCCTCTGACACCCAGGGCCGCCATTTCTCCTCTCTTGCCTCTGGAGCCTTTGACAGTTTATAACTGGCTGCGAGACTTCACAACAACAGATTGGAATGAAGATGGTTAGGCATTAAATCTGAGCCTTGTTTACACAAACAGCTGCTTTTCCCACAGATCGAAGCTAAGCCGACTAAGTGTGATTTCTATCTAATGAGGTCTCTTCACCGCCCGGGGCCGCGGGCCTGTCCCCTTGGGGTTGAATTCACCACAAGGGTGAACTTAAAGCCCATTTCAAGCACTTTCAGCCGTTCCTCTAATGCCTTCTTGCCAGAAGTTTTATTTTTTTCTTCACCCGGTGAATCGCACGCCCCCTGCTAAATCTGGCCTGGGAATGAAGAAATCTCAAATCCCGTATTGAAAAGACACGATGCAAATTGGGAATAGCTATGCACATTCATTTTGAATACACTGGTGGTGTTCGGAATCCGAGATGGGAATGCCCCACTTTTTTTCTTTCTTTTTCAAAGTGGGATGTTTGGGGCATGAAAGCAGAAGTGTGATGAGTACCAGAAGCATGCAAGGCCTGTCAGGAGCCACCCAGTAGAGGAGCTGGATATCAATAATCGGGCCAGAAGTAACAGAGCGTTATTGCCGCTAGGACTTGGACATCCCTGTGCAATCCCAAGGGCATTTAAACCCCAGATGAGAGGGACAAATGACCTGGTCAGCACTGGAAGACAAGATGCTTCAAGGGACGCCTTGCTGGGAGTAAAAAGTCGGGGGAGTAAAAAATGAGGCTAGGGCACACAGTTGTGTGAGTTGTTTGAAGGATCCAGCAGAGAGGGCATCTTTCTCCATGAGAAAGTCAGCTTGAACAGACCCAAGAGTGCACTTAAAACACTCTGCAGTTGAAACTAGCCAAGGCATGTAGAGTTGCCAATGACCAATAATGAGGCAGTGGAAGCTGGTGGCTCCAAAGTCGGTGGGGTAGTGAATCTACCCCGGGATTCAGTCAGAACTAGTCAGAATCCTAAAGAACTTCTTAAGAGTTCTGATTAAAACCTGGAATGGATTCACTGGGCCACTGACATCGGAGCCACCAGCCTCTACAGTAGGGTGACCAGATAAAATCCAGGTCAGGGCTCATGTAACTTTAACAGTTGTAGAGAAAAGGGAATTTCAGCCAGTGTCATTTGTATGCAATTAGTCCCTGGTGAAATTCCCTCTTCATCACAACAGTTAAAGTTGCAGGAGCTATACTAGAGTGACCATATACAAAAGAAGGCAGGGCCCCTGCAACTTTAATTGCTGTGATGAAGAGGGAATTTCACCAGGAACTAATTGCCTACAAATGACACCGGCTGAAATTCCCTTTGCTCTACAACTGTTAAAGTTACATGAGCCCTGACCTGGATTTTATCTGGTCACCCTACTTAGGCTAAGCCAGGATTTAATGGAGGGTAGGGTGACCAGATAAAATCCAGGTCAAGGCTCATGTAACTTTAAGAGTTGTAGAGAAAAGGGAATTTCAGCCAGTGTCCTTTGTATGCAATTAGTTCCTGGTGAAATTCTCTCTTCATCACAACAGTTAAAGTCGCAGGGACCAGCCGTCTTTTGTATATGGTCACTCTAGTATAGTGCCTGCACCTTTAACTGTTGTAATGAAGAGGGAATTTCACCAGGAACTAATTGCATACAAATGACACTGGCTGAAATTCTCTTTTCTCTACAACTGTTAAAGTTACAGGAGCCCTGACCTGGATTTTATCTGGTCAGCCTACTCTACAGAGGCAAATCCAACGGCATACGGAGGACCACACATTCCTCATCGCTGGTGTTGACCAGGGCTGGGGAACTTCAGGCCATGAGCCAAAGCTGACCCTCTAGGGTACTCAAGATGGCCACACCTCCTTCTCCCAGCCTCACCCTTTCCCCCCCACCTTTTCTAGAAGTTTGAAATGCCTCTCCTAAAGCTAATGTATTGGCAGCAACACCTTTCTGCTAAAATAGGGCAGAACGGTTTGCAATTTTTGGCCTCGCCCTGGCCCCAGAGAGCTTTTATGAAATTGAGTTTAGTTCTTGAGATGAAAGAGCCCCCCTCGCCTGGTGTAGACGACACTGAATTAGATGAACCAATTAGATCGGGCAACTTCTAATGTAACTTTACAGCTACATTTTCAAACACCTTAAAATACAAGACCCCAAATAACCTTCCATAAAAAGGTGATTTTTAAAAATTGCATCCTACTTCGCCTCTCATAGAACTCCTTCTGGGATGTCTCATCCTCCCCTCCCTTTTCCTCCAAGACCGAAGGAGAGTTGAGCACATGGAGATCAGGCTGCTTAGTCTAATTTTAGACTCGGTCTGCACCGCCCTTTTCTGCCCATTGATTTGTGTACGTTTGCATCTAATATGCATTTGATCAAATAGCCGCCATCTGAAGTCTCCATATGTTCTCCTAAGTAATGGGACACAGAACCGCAGGATGTTGACAAGAGCTGTTATTTTTATATAGTTCCAACTTTGTCACCGACATTAATCAAACATGACGGCAGCTTACGAATTTGCTCCTCCCAACACCGACACTACCGGGGTAACTTTAAAGTGGTTTAAATCAAAGGCATCCATTTCAATTAAGGATGTGCATTGAATCAGATCCGATGTCCGATGTCCGATATGATTTAAGCGAAATCAGACATCCGATTCCCAATTCTGATACTGGTTCAAGGTGCTCCGATTTTATCCAATCCGATTTTTTTCGGTCCGATTTTAATCGGATAAAATCGGAGAATTGGACGCCATTGTGAATGATTTTTCCCATAGCCTAGTATTGTGGTAAAAAATGCCTATAATTTTTTTATTTTTAAAGACAGAATCATGAAGCTTGGATACATTAGAGATGGGTTTGAGGTACTTATGTGTGAGAAATTTCAGAAATATAGGTGCAGGCGTTTTGTGGCTTTGACGTTTTTGAAAAATGAACCAGGAATGCCTACAACATATTTATTTTTAAAGATCCATATTTGAAACTTGGCCACATTTCTGATGGTATGTTGATATTCATGTGTGTGAAATTTCAGAAACATAGGTGCAGGTGTGTAGTGGCAAGGAATTTTTGAAGAATCAGTTGCACTGGGGAAAAGAAAGTAATGCCTTTAACTTTTTTTATTTTTAAAGATAAAAGCATGAAACTTCATGGGGCACATGCTAGCGAGTTTGCCCACAATTTAAGGAGAGCCGTTCTGGGGTGAATTTTGTTTTACTACTCCTGACTCTTGCATAAGAGCAGAGTTACGATCCTGCACAAAGATGAGTTTTTTTAGAACATCCACACCCACCCACTCGGCGCTGAAAGACCCCGATATCCCTCCAGAACGTGTCATCAATGCTTTCTCCCTCACCTCCGATACTCATGGCCTCGCTCCGCACATCTGGTTGCCTGCTCACTGAGCCCTGCTACTCGTGAGGAACAGCAACAGCTGTGCAAGGGGAGGGCACACCAGCCGCGCACCTCGAGATTTTTGCAAGAGCGGGGAGGGGAGAACAGGACAAAATCTGTCATCGATATCCCGGGAAAACTGAGGGGGTCATCCCTCGATCACAGCGGGATCAGCTGTGTGTCATGTGGCCCGGTAGGGAAGACCTCAGTACTATTCTGAAACAAATGACTGTTGTGGATTATTATTATTATTATTATTATTATTATTATTATTATTATTGCGTCTCTTTCTCGCTCGTGGTGGTTTTCCTAGACGGACATGACGGGCTTTGCCAAGTCATGCTGTCTTTTATTGATTCAGGAATTTCCTGACAATTGAGCATGTTTTAAGTATGACTGCTTTCTGGATGTTGGTGTGGATGTACCTTGGTAGGCCCAGTTTCTGAAGGTTTTCCGTATAGTTTTTTGATGTGATGCCGGTGACTGAGGTGACTAATGAAATAAGTGTGACCTTTTCCTGTTGCCATAGTTCTTTGACTTCCATGGCCAGTGGTGTAGATTAGTCTCTCTTTTCTTCTTCCTTTTCAACAACATTTTTGTCATTTGGTATTGCTATGTCGATGAGGTATGTGTGTTTTTCTTTTTTGTCTATGAACGTTATGTTTGGTCAGTTGCAAGATATTGTCTTGTTGGTATTATTATTATTATTATTAATTATTATTATTATTATTATTTACATTTATATACTGCCCCATAGCTGAAGCTCTCTGAGTGGTTTACAAAAATTAAAACTTTGGACATTGGACATTGGACAACTTTGGATAAGGCCCAGATATGGCATTAATGGAACGAAACCAATCCACATGTACTTTAAAAAAAATGAAATGAGTCAAGTGTTCCCCAGCTCTTCTGGGGTTCTCTAGCTGGCCCCTTCTCTGTTTCCACTCACTTCACCTGAGCACTTATTGTTTGGTGGTTTTTCTGCAGTCTTTTCCCCATGTTAAACAGTTGGCGTTCTTCTTAGGGTTCCTTACCTTTAATCAGAACGTGGAGTGAACTGCTCTTCAAATGGAGGAATCCTTCCAAGAGAGGACTGTCCTCTGGTGGCCATTGAATGAAGGATGGTCCTATGTGTAGTAGGGTACGTACAGTGGAGGCTGGTGGCTGCGATGTCCATGGGGCATTGAATCCACTCTGGGTTTCAGTCAGAACCAGTCTGAACTCTAAAGGAGCTATCCAAGGTGCAGAGCATATTCAGGCTGCAGTAACATCTTTCTCATGGTGAGGCGACAAAAGCAATCTGCTGGCCATCAGCTTCTGGCGCCATGTAGAAGATGTCTTCTGTGAGCCAGGTGAGCAATGGTTAGGCTCACATGCTGGTTAGGAAAACATGCCTGAGACATGATATAGGTGTACAACTTGATACACAGTGTGGAGGACGTTAACTAGGAGACATTTTCCTCTCTCTCCCATGTTACTGGAACCCAATGGGGTCATCCCATGAAGCTGATTGGTGGGAGGTTCAGGAAGGATAAAATGAATTCCTTCACACAGCGCATAGTTAAGCTATGGAATTCCCTACCACAAGACGTAGTGATGGCCACCGATTTGGATGGCTTTAAAGGGGGTTGGATACATTCCTGGAGGAGGAGAAGGCTATCACGGGCTACCAGTCCTGATGGTTATGTGCTACTTACAGTATCCGAGGCAGTGAGCCTGTGTGCACCAGTCGCTGGGGAACATGGGTGGGAGGGTGTTGTTGCACCATGTCCTTGTTGGTTCCTGGTTGACAGCTAATTGGCTACTGTGTGAACAGAGTGCTGGACTAGATTGACCCTTGGTCTGATCCAGCAGGGCTCTTCCTATGCTCTTTTGTTCGTAAATGTGCCTGCTCCCCAAGAACTTCTCCAAAAAGAAAATTTATCCTTAGTGTAAAAGGTTCAACTGCCCTACTTGAACCCTTCCCTGCAATGACACTGATGAAATTCCGTCTCTCCATCTCAGAGGCACCAGCAGACTCACCCTTTTCAGATCAAATAATAGTCTCAAGGAGTGGATTTTTGCTAGGATTATGAAAGGATTAAAACTTCCTATCCCATGTGCCACATTCCTGATGCAAATCCCCCCATCTACAGCAGCTATTTAAACTTTTAAAACCACATGCATGTGAATTGCTTTCCCAAAATTAGCATCCCATCCAAGTTTTGTCCTGAAATCGCTTAATATTAGAGGAAAGGCAAACAACCAGAGCAGCTGTTCGGTTCCACTCTTGCTGGCGTGTCCCATATCAGACCCCGGGTGGGAGCGTGAATGCTGTGAATGCTTTGAACGCAGACAAACAAGCAAGCAAACACTCCCAACAACTCTCCAAACCAGCACTTGAGGGGAACGATTCTGACCAGCCGTTCTCCCCCCAGATGCTAATTTTCTATCTGCGAGAGCCTCTTAGATGTGGAAACATTGAAAATTGCCAACTCGTAGACTGAAGTGGTGCAATCCGGTGAAAGCTCACCCGGGGCTGCTAATGGTGTTTTATTTGTGTTTGCTGAGAATCAGCAGCCTCAGTCGTGATTGTTGTGGGGAGGGGGGGGGGGCGATTGGAGATACGTTGACCTCTCTCTGTCCCTCCAGAGATCCCTAAGAGTGTCATAACATGGGGAAAATCGTATTTGCTTATTGTCGCTTCTCCTGTGCGCTTATCCCTCATTGTTTCCTCTTTTGAAAGAGGAAGTAAACAAAGACCATGTGGCCCATTCAGGGGGCGGTTTTGATCGCGCTGCTTTTCCTGCTTTTCCTGCAACTTCCATCTTGAAAAATAAGTCGGCTTTACTGGGGTGTTCTTTCATCACGCGAAGAAGGCTAGAAGGGGCGGGAGGCACATGGGGGGGGAGACAAATTTGTGAGAGGGACCCATGAAAACCCATGAGTGCCCAGTAACGAATGTGCAATACAACGCGCGTCTGATGGAGCTCTAAGTCTCAGCGGGCAGGGAGGGGAGGTATGTGTGTGTACTCATGCGTATGCACAGGCCTCAGCTTCCCAGAGGACACTGACTATGTCCCATATTATGCACCCCTGGATTAGAGACACTGTGCCTCTGAATACCCATTGTTGGGGAGCAATGGGAAAGGGGGGCAATTGCCTTAACGGGGGCTTCATATAGAAATCTGGTTGTCCCCTCCGGGAAGCAGAATGCTGGTTTGGATGATCTGATCCAAGCCGGCTCTTGTCAAGTGAATGAAAAAAGGTGGCCTAGCGAGAGGCACTGTTGACAGGAGTATAGGGAAAAGTTGACCCAGCGAAGCCACCAATGATGTTTAAAAGCTTCTCTGTTGGCTTCCAGCTGGGCAGTATTGACAAAACAGTACAAGGGAAGCACTGTACTGCTGATCAGAGCCCATTAGCCACCTGAAGGGAAATAATGGGCCACACGGCATGGAGGTAAACCCTGACAGAATTGCTAAGCAAAGTGCTTCTCCGCCGTTGCAGCTACTGGCTGCTCTCTGTTTCCCACTGCAGTCGGACGCAGGAGCCACAAATCAACTTCCTGCAGCTGCAGGCAGGTCCACTCATTTCAAAAGGGCCTCTCATTCTGCCCTGTCCTCCGGCTTGGGCGGCCCGCTCCAGTGTGCCTGCACGTGTGGGACAGACCATTCGCGAGGCTGGTCTCCCACGCCGGCAATGGCGCCTCCCGCATGGCGCCCCTGCATTGCTGCAATTGTTCAAATGCCTTGCAGGCACGGAAGCCGGCGAGGGAGCTCCGTTTTACAGGTCCAGCTGCTTCTTTGGACGTTGGCAGGCTCCTATTTTAAGCCAAGGGTGGTGAAATGTTTATACCTGGAGGCCAGGTGAGCAGGGGCTTGTATAAAGATATTAGGGATTGTTTTCTAGGTGATCAGCCTACTGCTGAGATTATCTGTGATTTCTTAGCAGATTATAGTAAAGCGATTACAATCAAGGTTGTAACTTTTGCTCATATTGCAGAGGGGACCACCTGCTACGATTTCCTGTTATCATTGCTACTTGGGTCTGTATCAATTGTTCACCAGTGCAAATCTCAGCCTTTTCTTTCAATCTGTTTTTTTGATTTGAAGTTTCTCCCTCTGAGTTTGCAAGAATTTAGGTTGTCACATGGACACTTTTTTATCATTGTGGTTGTAATGGCCTTTGTGCCATAGACAAATAAAACAAACACAAATAGTCTTCTATGCTATTTTAGTAATGCATTATCTTGTACTATTTTACAGCCCACTGCAGAAGGCCTTAAAATACAAATAGGCCAAAACATGTTGAGCTTGTTTACAAATAAAATATCTGTTTCAGCCTCCTGTGATGTTCCCCTTCTATTTGTGGGTCTGTTTGGGATGCTCTCCAGCTCTTTCCCACCAGGCTGCGTTAAAAGGACACATAAAATTGGCTGATCAGGTCAGCAAACTGGTCACCCCTGCTGTAAGCTTTGGCATTTTATCACATGCAATCCCCCCCCCCCACTCAGAGTCGTGCTGCATCATGGGTTTTATAGTTTAAGCTTGCCTAAACAGTCGCCCCTCTATCTCACAGGCGTGCCGTGCGAGCGAGCGAGCGTGAAGATGGTTTGATACGCAAGCGTTAAAAGAGTGCGAGGATACAGATGGCTCGGCTCAAGTGCGTGGTCATGTCCCGTGTCAGATTGAAAATGTTTTTGTGGGAAAGGACTGAAATATGAGAATCCAGACGGGTTGGCACAAAAAAGTGAAACTCTCACAGGAACACAGCTATTGCAGACGGTGCGTGTGTGTGAAAATGTTACCCATCCCTGCTGCATATCATAGCGCTATGTCAGACAGTAGGGACTGGTGGTTCTTATGTCAGTGGGGCAGTGAATTCACTCCGGGTTTCAGGTAGAACTCTAAAGGAGCTATCCAAGGTGCAGAGGATAGCTCCTTGGATATCTCCTTTAGAGTTCTAACTGCAATTCGGAGTGGATTCACTGCCCCGCTGACACTGGTACCACCAGGCTTCACTGATCTTAGAAGGGCTGATCTAGTTGAAGTCTAGATATTCTGTGTTCCAGGATTTCTGATACTTGACCCTAGGAGCAGGCCTCAAAGGAGAGTAAATAACAAATGGCTGCCTCCTGAACTCACAAAGCAGGGGTAAGGAATATGATACATCTGGAGTGCACATTTAGGGGAAGAGCTCAATCTGCCTGCTGCCTCTGGGTGTGGGGCATTCTTTGGGTTCAGTTCTCTTCCCATGGCTCCAAGGTGGCAATCCTTTCCATGGTGCTAACTTTCTCCAGGTCAGTTTAGCCTTTCTTCCATGAATTTCTGTTCCATCTAGCTCAGGTCAAGGTTTCTAGGGGAGCTTATCTGAAGCAGCTGCACTTGCTAGAAAGGCAGGGCAGGGTCAAGTCCAGTTATGAAGGATGGCAAGTCAAAGTCAAACCAGACAAGTTTGGCAGGATCCTGGGCAGTTCTATGCTGGCTGGAGCTCACTCCAAAAGAGCTGTTGTCTCAGCAACATGCAGAGGTCTTCTGAGTCTTTATGAGGGGTGGCTGATGGGCCTGCTGTTACCCACCCCCTCTGAGGAGCTGTCTGGCTCTTAAAGGGCCATTGTGTCATTCTACAGCCACTGGCTCTTCCAGCATGGGAGTGGTGAGGACTGCATCAGGGGAGGGATGCCCTCAGAGTCTAAAAGGTAGAGCAAAGCAATATTCTCTGGGATGAAACATCCCAGAGCAACAGGCAGCTTACTGGATGATTTCTCCTCCACTTCAGAGTCCTCCTCTGAGCCAGAAGAGGGATCATGGCCAGAGAACATGACAGTTTCCTTCTGGATCACTCCCCCTCCTGGATCTCTCCTCTAAGCTCTTTCCACCTCATCCTTCTTGTCATGCAGCCAGAATGGACACCATGCATACTTACTGTGCTGGTGAAATAGGAGCAATCTCTTCCTTTGATGGCTGAACAGTCCCTTTTATGACTTGGCTTTAGCTTGCAAAGAAATCACTCCTTTTGATCGATAGAAGGATGCAGTGAAAAAGAGAAAAGCATCAGGACTGTGCCAGTTGACACTCTGATGGCGCACTGATGATTAAAAAAAAATATGCTTCGGTAGGCCTGCTGTGCGGAAGTGTGTGGTGGGGATTCACTGTGGCATCATTTACCAGTGTTGTTTACTATCTGTCAGCCATGCTGGCCTGCAAAGTCATTAGCAACCCCCCCCCCCCAACCCACTATTTGAATCAATCTTTCTAGTCTCTGCCAATAAGGATTCTGAAAACTAATGAGTCAATTGGACACAACCTGACTCTCCAAATGAGTCAAACAATTGCTGAGAAGACAGTCAATGACTGCAATGTTGGCAAAATGGGAAGAAGGAGAGTAAAGTCTCTTATGATCAGCAAAATCTCTTATGATTTCTAGTATCAGCTTATGCAAGAATGCTTTGGCATACTGATACTCCATTATCTTCTGAATAGATTAATCCTGGACTCTGGGTGAGCTGCAGAGGGGATCGAGTCCCTGAAGGAATTTTATCTTGTTCCTGGAAGCCTTATGGAATTTTAGTCAAGGCCTCACACTCAGGGAAGAAGAAGAAGAAGAAGAAGAAGGAGGAGGAGGAGGAGGAGGAGGAGGAGGAGGAGGAGAAAGAGAGCGAGCGAGCAAGAGACCACAGAGAACAAGAGCCCCAACTGTTGGCTATTACCAGCTGTCCTATCTCGCTCGGCTCCAGGTTCCCATGAGAGCTGATCTAAAGCAGTTGCACTCTCTAAAAGGGCAGGGTAGAGTCATATCTTACTATGCAGGATAAGATGGCCAGGTCTATCAGGACCTTGGACAGAGCTGTGCTGACTGGAACTCACTCAGGAAGAGCTGCTGTCTCAGCAACATGCAGAGGTCTTCTGAGGCTTTATGAAGGCTGACTGATCTGGGCCTACTGTTCACCCCATTCCCTGTTAAAAGTTCATTGCTGGATTCTGCAGGCACCAGCTTTACTGCTGTTTTATTGGTTTGTTAATTTGCTTCTTTTTAATAACATCTTTAACCTCCAGCCATTATTGTGTTAATTGTATTCAGAATCCCAAAAAGAATGGTTGCTTCTTGGCAACACAGTTAATTTATATTTATAGACACAGATAGGGTTGGTGAGGACTACTCCTGGGGGAGCATGACCTCTGAGTCCAAAGAGTCCAGCAAAACCACATCCACTGGCCTGGAAGGCCCCAAGGTAATGGATGGTGCCTCACTGGATGATCTCTTCTCCATCACAGAGTCCTCCTGGGAGCAAGTAGGTGAGATCAGGGGAGGAGAACATGAACATCAGCCAGGCACCTGAGCTTTATCCATCTCTGCCTTTTCCCCTGCCAGCTCATTGCTGGTTTTCCCTCCCCACCCTCTGCTACACAAGAGGGATCTTTCCTGGTGGGTTGCAAGTAAAGTAAAGTATTAAGTAAAGTTGCAAGGCCTAAGAAAAACTTCTTCAACTCTCAGGATGGGGATCTCCATGCCAGCTGATCCGGAGAGATGCTGCATATGAGAGGCCATTATGGGGGAGTCATATCCATTATCATATTCTGATGGGAACCCCTGATAACTGGGGGGACATAAGCTTATGGTCTAGATTGCTGCAATTATCGCGCTCTGCTGTTTTATTGGCTTGGTAATTTGCTTCTGTTTAATAACATATTTAGCTTTCACCCATTATTGTGTTCATTGTATTCAGAATCCTAAAAAGAGTGGTTGCCTCTTGGCAGCACAGTGAATTTATATTTATAGACACAAATTTAGGTGACAGGTGGGCCTGCCCAGTCTGCTGTCCAGGTGCTAGGTATTGATGGGCAATTTCAAGTAGGGCTGTGACTGGATCCGGATCCCGAATTCGGAGCAGATCGGCCCAATCCAGCCTGATCTGGGCCAAATCCAAACCGGATCGGATCGGGCTCAGATTGGGCCAGATTGGATCCGCGATCCAGATCCGATCTGGGTCCGTGCAGAGCCCTCCCTCTTGCTCTCCCTGCTCTCTCCCTCCCTCCCCCCAATTGCCCTGCTTACCTGCAGCCTTCTCCGCATCGTCCACGTCCAGCTGCATTTCCTGGTCATCACCCGCCATGACCAGGAAATGCAGCAGCCCACAGCGAGGACGGAAGACAATGGCAGGATGATGGCGGAGGGGGCAGCAGGTAAGCAGGGCAATTGGGGGGAGGGAGGGAGGGATCGGGAAGAGCGGGAGGGAGGGCTTTGCATGGACTCAGAGCAGATCCGGATCCAGATCTGAGGCGGATTGGATCAGGCCTGATCTGACACAGGTCAGATCGGGCCCGATCTGGACCTCCCAGATCAGATCCAGATCAGATCGGGGGGGCTGTGCACAGCCGTAATTTCAAGCCCCCTGCCACTCTCCTTAGTTTTCTTTGACTTTAAACCAGACTTAGACTGGACAGATCATCAAGTAGAGGATTGTCCTTTGTAAAGTAGGTCCCCTGGCCACTCTATTTACAGAAGGATCTCTTCTGTAAATGAGAAGAAGTCTGTCAATGGCAACAAGTTGTGATGGCTATATGCTACCTCCAGGTTCAGAGGCAGTAGGCCTCTGAATTACCAGTTCCTGGGGAACAAGAGCAGGAGAGGACTATTACCCACATGCCCTCTAGAGGCATGTAGTTGGCACCCTGTAGGAAGCTGGATGCTGGACTAGCTTGGTTTGTTCCAGCAGGACTCTTCTTATGTTCTCTCATATCTAGACAGCCAGCAATACGCTCCTAGCAAAAGCAGTAAATCTACAGAGAGACACATTTCCTTCCCATGATGCAAAGAAATTGGCCAGGACAATATCCAGGGAAATTGGCTAGGACAATATCCACTAGATAAGCCTCCCCAGTTGGGGATGCTGGACATCGTAGTCCAACACACCTGGAGGGGCCCGGGTTGGGAGGAGGCTGCTGCACTAGATAGAGCAAATGATGGGCCTTGAGCTTGAACTTGTTATGCCCTGTAGTAACAATGAGACTTTGAGGGTTGTGAAGGCTTGTGCCATTCACTGCAGCGGAAGGAGAATAAGTTATCTGTTGCTAAACAGCTTGAAAGCCAACCATCTCATAACACCCAGCACCCAGATGATGCAAATATGGTGGATTTGTCACATTTAACGCTTCCCCCCTCTGCTGTTTCGGCACATAGCCATGAAATGAGATTTGGATATTCAACTGCAATATGGAACAAATACTTCTTTACTGCAGCTGCTCTTATTAACACAGTCCTTCAACGTGTACTTAATGAAAGCTCTTCTACAGAGAACCTTCAGCCCTTGGAAGTGGCCGGGCTTAGAAGGGTTTTATTTTGCCATGCCGGACCCCACTTAACTTGGCACCCATGGTGACCGCCTAAGTTCACCAGTATGGATGGGCCGTCCCAGCCATTGGTTGGCCGTCCCAGCCATTGGCTGGAACTCTGCAGCAAATCACAGCAGGGATCTGTGCCAGAGAACTGATATCTCGGTTCAGATATGGCCACCCCCATTATCCATCACGTGAATTATGACTTGCCTAAGGCCACCTAGTGATTTTATGACTATAATCTGAGTCAGGGTCTTCTCCTCCCACCTACTTAGCCACGAAGCCACGCCAGCGTAGTGCTAAGTCTCCTATTTGAGTGGTCAAGTACATCTGAGCCTTTAATCCTTTTTAAAAATAGAGAAAAGAATTCAAGTCAATATTTTTTTTTTCGGACCTCCTATCACCGCTGGGTTGGGACAATTAGAAGTTGTTTGGATAACAAGGTAATCGGTTTTCTTTCAGCTGGCACGGCCCAAACCAAACACCCACATGCACACATTGGAAGCAAAGAGCCTTATGCCAAGGGGGTCTAGACAGCGCCAGGCAAGATTAAGAGCAATGATCGTGGAAGCCAGAGGGCTGGATCCTGCCAGCGTGCGAGTCGCTTATTCATGTCTGTGCGGCTGCTTGCATGAATAAGAAAAGCCAGCAATCGGGGGGTGGGAAGAATAGAGCTGATTGGTCTGATGGAGCAATGTAGTGTAGTGGGTAGTGTCAGACTAGGTCTGGGGTGGTTTGAATCCCTACTCAGCCATGAAGCTCACTGAGTGACCTTGGGCCAGTAGCCTATCTCTCAGCCTAACCTACTGCTCAGGTTTGTTGTGAAGGTAAAGACAGTGGCAGAGGAACACGATATATGTTATCTTATGCAAGAGAGGTGAAATGTCAATGTAATGATCTGGTACGTGGACCACCTGCTGAACATATTGTTACACCTATCCCATTTTTCCATGTGGCAAGAAGTTCCAGGGGTGCAGCACCAGCCTGGTTTTGGTTTTCTTGGAAGGAGGAAGTCTCATTGACATTTTGTAAAACTGACATGGATTTACAAATAGATAGGTTGTGTATAGGTGGATGGGCGTGGCAATACCTGATGAAAAGCCTTTCCCAACATGAACCTACCCGTACACTACGTTCAATATCTAAGGTCCTCCTCCAAGTGCCTACTCCGATGGAAGCTTGGAGGTTGGCAACAAGGGAGAGGGCCTTCTCTGTGGTGGCCCCCCAATAGTGGAACGATCTCCCCAATGAGGCCCGCCTGGTGCCAACATTGTTATTTTTTCGGCACCAGGTAAAGACATTCCTTTTCTCTCAGACATTTAGCAATATCTGATGAGCCTTGGTCTGTTTTGTTTTTAGGCTTATAGCTTTTAAAGTTATTATAATGGTTTTAAATGTATGTGTATATTGTATGTTTTGCAGTTTTAATTTTTGTATATTGTTTTTAAAGAGTTTTTATCTTATGTAAACCACCCACAGAGCTTCGGCTATGGGGCGGTATACAAATGCAAATAATCATAATCATAATCATAATCTCCAACAGGCATCATAGGTGGAAGAGCATAAGACCATAAGAAGAGCCATGCTGGATCAGACCAAGGGTCCATTCAGTCCAGCACTCTGTTCACGCAACGGCCAGACAGCTGTCAACCAGGAACTCACGAGCAGGACATGGGTGCAACAGCACCCTCCCACCCATGTTCCCCAGCAACTAGTGCACACAGGCTTATTGCGTCGGATACTGGAGGCAGCACATAATCATCAGGGTGAGTAGCCATTGATAGCCTTCTCCTCCAGGAATTTATCCAACCCTCTGTAAAAGCCATCTAAATTGGTGGCCATCACTACATCTTGTGGCAGTGAGTTCCATAATTTAACTATGCGCTGTGTGAAGAAGTCCTTCCTTTTATTTGTCTTGAATCTCCCACTAATCAGGTTCATGGGATGACCCCTTTGAGTTCTAGTATTTTGAGAGAGGGAGAAAAATGTCTCCCTATTCACTTTCTCCACACCATGCATAATTTTGTACACCTCTAGCAGGTCTCCCCTTAGCCTCCTTTTTCCAAGCTAAACAATCCCAGCTAT
Source organism: Anniella stebbinsi (assembly GCA_029215795.1). Taxonomy (NCBI): domain Eukaryota; kingdom Metazoa; phylum Chordata; class Lepidosauria; order Squamata; family Anniellidae; genus Anniella; species Anniella stebbinsi. The sequence continues at coordinate 225,761,431 of JARDYH010000004.1, read as the reverse complement.
TGTCACCTTCCCTCACAGGGGAGATGCTCCAGCCCCTTGATCACCCACCTGCCAAAGTCCACTGCCCCCCGCATCAGATCTCTGCCAGCATCCAAAGATGCCCGAACTCAGCTCTCTGTGTCTTTCTCAACGCTGCAGTCTTTTCATTCTTTTCCCTGCACAAAGAAAACTAGCATGGCAGGGAGAAGACTATGCTGGAAACCTTCCTCCTGGCATCCATGAATTTATGTGCATGAGTGGATGCGTGTGTGGTCAGGTATAAGACTCCTAAAAATGGATGTTCAGCCACTGCCATAATGGAGTGGACTGTGGAAGTACAAGCACACCCCTGTTACAGGGAGAAAACAATGCTCCAGGCCAGAGCCTGTGCATACATGTATACCGTTCCAGTTGCAATCCCCACTATTGGCAATTAAAAGATCTCACCTAGTTTCTGCTCATGATCTTGGACAGCCAGCGACATGTACTTTATACCAGGAGTAGGCAACTTGGGGTAGAATCTAACTAAAGTCCTACTTAGAGTAGACATAGTGAATTGAATAGGACTCTAGTTAGTCATGACTAATCAAAACCCCATTCTTTTCAATTGGTCTAATCTAAGTAGGACTTCAGTTAGATTCTACCCTTGGTTTTTTCCAGATGCTTTGGGCTACAACTCCTACAAGCCTTAGCCAGCATGGCTGATGGTCAGGGATTCTGGGAGTTGTAGTCCAAAACATCAGGAGGGCACCAGGTTGCCTGGTCCTGACATTCTACGTAAAACAAGAATGGTTTGGGGGATTAGCACAGCCCAAATGCTTGTTTAAAACCTGTCTGTTTGCTCAGCAACCTCCCATAAAAACAACCCCGATTAATTCTGTTTTCCCCTTCTGCACAGATGCAGAAGTGCTGCTCAGCGGGGTTTGTCCCAGGCAATGAAAAATGCCGGTGTGAAGAGTAAATGGTCTCTAGGCTCATTGAAACTATAAAAACATGGAAGTTTCTCCCCCTGGGGGGCTTTCAAAAGAAAGGCGCCATCTGATGAGAAAAGTCATGAAAAGGGGACTGCAGAGCTTGGGGATGCATTTTGAGGCAGGAGATGTTTTTTCATATGCCAGGTCCAAATTATGAGCTCCATCCCACCAGCAATTGAGTGCACTCTTGCCATGCCTGGTGTGCGGATGTGCAGCATGGTACTCCCATGATGCCATGCCTGTCCTGCTGACACCCTGCCTCTTCCCCAGCCTTTCCTAGAATGCTAAAAGTCTGGATTATTTTCCCTAAGAGCATTTAATGCGCCCTAAGCCTCCATGAATTTTTAAAGGGACTGGGAGCTTTGATGGATTGCATCAGGTCCTGGCAGGGAAAAGCAATCTCTCCCAGCAGCCGGCTCTAAGCCTCAATAGAAAACCCAAACCTTGCATCCCAGGCTCCAAAGCGTTTTTTAAAATCATACAATGCTTGAATCTCTGCAGAGACAGGATTGCACTCCCTTGCTGCCCCTGAAGAGCCAGACTAAAGGGTCATTCCATTTTTGCCCGGCAGAAAGGCGGTCTGGTTGAAGTGCTCGTCTGATAGGACCTGACTGAAGGGAGAAAGAGAAGGGGAGGGGCGGAGTGGAGTGGCATGGAGTGGAAGAGCAAACGAGCGAAGGAGCGAAGGAGTGAAAGAGCAGCTCTTCAGGTGAAAGGGATCAAAAGCTTGACACACTTCTGCCTCAGAGGTAAAAAAAACTGCAGCAGCAAACCAGGAGAGGAAATCAGGTGTAATGGAGCTTTGTGTCTCTGTCCCTCCCTCATAAGGTGTGCGCTTAGCAAATATGAATGTTTTCCATGTCCATGTAAAGTGAGGGGGGGCACACGCAGTCCACGTGCCACATGTCTCTCCCCTGGCCTTTTGTGGCAATGGGGCCTGTGAAGGCCCATGGCTCCAATGTCAGTGAGCTGTTGAATCCACTTTGGGTTTCAGTCAGAACTCTAACGGAGCTATCCAAGGTGCGGAAACACCTTCGATAGTTCTTTTAGAATTGTGCCTGATTCTGACTGAAAACAATAAACCTTGAACTTCAGAACAAGAAATTGTTAATTGAAGGCACAGGAACCCTGAAAAACATCTTCACCTTCGATAGCTCCGTTAGAGTTTTGACTGGTCCCGACTGAAACCCGGAGCGGATTCACTGACTTCAGAGCCACCGGTCTCCACTGAATGTGGCCCGTGGGCCCCTTGATGTCGCCCATCCCTGATGTAAAGAGAGATGCAGTTGAGATGGGCAGAGGAGTTGTTCACTGCCACTTTCAAAAGCTCTGGCCCTGGAGCTGAGTTGTTCTATTTCGAGGAGGCCTATGTCAATTCAATTCAATCAACCTTTATTTACAGTCAATAGACCAAAGGCAAAACAAATATAACATACAGTCATGATGCTTGCAACTTAGCTGATATAAAAGGGACTATAAATCTACAAATAAATACTATAAATAGTGAGTGTCTTTCTTTGAAAAAAGGACTTAGGTAAGATGTCTGGACATGTGCAGCATTTATTTCCTCTTTATGAAGGGGAAAGTTTATTGTTTTAGAAAGCAGATCTAAGATGGGGTGGACAACTGGAGGCCTGGAGACAAAATTCAGCCTGCCTAGGCTAACTTGGCCCTCTAGGGCAACTCTAGATGGAGACCCCCACCACCACCACCTGACCACCAATAGCTTGGTGACTTCCTGGCTTTCATGAAGGAATGCAACCCTTGGGAGTTTCTCCAAAATGGAATTTGTTCCTCAGCTTGAAAGAGGTCCAGGCAGCACCCCTGATCTAAGGACACAGTGCCTCTGAGAATATGCAAAGGGCCTTTCCTTGCTGGGGGGAATAACATTTAAAAGCTGTGCAGAATGCTCCTCTTCTTCTTCTTTTTTTTTTAAAGCAGAAACATAGACAGCAGAGGCATTTAATTCTCCAGTCCATAAACTACTTGGCACCGAACATATTAGTGGTGATAGATGATATGTGAGTGACTTAGGAAAATAAGAAGTTGCTTTGTACCAGGTCAGACTCAAATGTGCAGTATTGCTTTCTGTCTCTGTCTCTCCTGGATCTCAGGCTTAAGGGAGCAATCCTATGCATGTTTAGCCAGAAAAAAGTCCTACAACTCCCAGCATTCCGCAGCCAGGCTGGGGAATGCTGGGAGTTGTAGGAGTTTTTTTCTGGCTAAACATGCATAGGATTGCTCCCTTAAAGGCCTTTCTCATCACTGTTACCTGATTTTTATTTTTTTTGTTTTGCCTGAAGATGGCAGGAATTGAACCTGGAGCCTCCATCGTGCAATACCCTAGAAGACAGAGACAAACTTCAAAGTGATCTTGATAGGCTGGAGTGCTGGGCTGAAAACAACAGAATGAAATTTTATAGGGTTAAATGCCAAGTTCTACACCTAGGAAAAAGAAACCAAATGCACAGTTACAAGATGGGGGATACTTGGCTCAGCAATACTACAAGCTAGAAGGACCTTGGAATTGTTGTAGATCACAGTGTGATGTGGCTGCAAAAAAAGCAAATGCTATTTTGGGCTACATTAATAGAAGTATAGCTTCCAAATCGCGCGAGGTACTGGTTCCTCTCTATTTGGCACAGGTAAGGCCTCATCTTGAGTATTGCATCCAGTTCTGGGCACCACAGTCCAAGAAGGATGCAGACAAGCTGGAGGGGGTTCAGAGGAAGGCGACAAGGATGATCAGGGGCTGGAAATAAAGTCTTATGAGGAGAGACTGAAAGAACTGGGCATGTTTAGCCTGGAGAAGAGGAGACTGAGGGGAAACATGATAGCACTCTTCAAATACTTGAAAAGTTGTCACACAGAGGAGGGCCAGGATCTCTTCTCGATCACCCCAGGATGCAGGACACAGAATAATGGGCTCAAATTACAGGAAGCCAGATTCTGGCTGGACATCAGGAAAGACTTCCTGACTGTTAGAGCAGTACAACAATGCAACCAATGACCTCGATAGGTTGTGGGCTCTCCCACCCTAGAGGCCTTCAAGAAGCAGCTTTACAGCCATCTGTCAGGTATGCTTTGAGGTGGATTCCTGCATTGAGCAGGGGGTTGGACTTGATGGCCTTACAGGCCCCTTCTAACTCTATTGTTCTATGATTCTATGATCCTATGAAAGCATACACTCCGCCAATGAGCTACGAGACTCTTATAGCACCTATGGAAAGACAAGGAGATAGCTTATGTACCATCTTTCTACGTTTTTGAGACCTTGAACAAAGTGAACCATGAATTATCCCACTGCTGGGAGCATGTGAGTCCTCTAATTTGTACATGTTTTTGACAATGTGGATAAGTAGGAGTGAGTCACTCACATATACCTCATCACTGCTTTTGTTTCATGCCCAATGCCATCCTTGGGGTATATCTATGTGTAGGGCCCTATTACTTGAGTGTTTTATTGTTTATACCTTCTCTGCAGCTTTTAAGACTTGTTATCGTGGCTGAAAGCCATACCTCAAGAGCCCAATTTGGGTCTACTTGCAGACTAGAACTGAAAACTAAACTAAAATAAATGTTGGTTGGCACTGTTGAGAGATACATGAACCTGGAAAACAAAGCAAGTCTAAATTGCCTGAAAATTGTATCGGTATCTCCAGGGATATGCTTTGCCTCGGTCCTGAACTCCGAATCTGAGTTGAAGTGGGCTGATTTGGACTGCCTCAGCCCGAATCTGGTTCAAGACCAGATTGGGGTGCCTCTGTCTGAAGCAGATGAAGTGATTTGGTCCAATGGCCAGCTGCTGTTCTCCTCCCCTCCTGTCCACCTGCAGGACTTACCTGAAGCCTCCATGCCTCTGGATATCTGTAGATCTACTGCTGTAAACTATGGCAGTCATAAAACGCCATTTCTGGCCACTGTAGTTCACTACAGTAGATCTACGCAGGGCAGAGTGGCTCCCATGGGGGATGGGCGCTCGCCGGTGTGTGCAGAGGCTTCAGGTAAGTCCCGCAGGCAGGTGGGAGAGAAGAGTGGCAGGTGGGAAGGGAGTCCTATGGGCTCTTGGTTGGCCTCATGCCTGGCTTTCCCGGGCACCTGCGGGCACCCAGGAAACCGCAACAACTACCCTGCTTTGGATTTGGAATCTAATCCGAAGTGGACCGATGCTGTACCAAGGTGCACTGAGTCGAATCGGGGCTGATTAGGAAGCTCTGAATTGGCCTCAGAGTTGATTCGTGGGTGCTGTGCACCAGATGATCCCGCAAGTCTGAGGAAACCTTTAATAGGCGTGGCACGGAACTTCTCAGATTTTGTATTTTTATAAAACTTTTGCTGCTGCCAATGTGGGTTAAGAGCTGCCCCCTCATTCCTTTCGAATCTAGTTTCAAGATGGTGCTTGCAGGACTGGTGTCAAAAGTGGGCATTATTGAGCAAGTGTCAAGGGCCTCACTCCCCAGGAGGGGCCCATTTCCTAGAGCTCCCTGAGCTTCTTGCTCCTCCTCTTCACCGTTGCAACCTGATTGTTCCTCTGCCTCTCCCTCTGATCCAGACAATAGAGGTGAGGAGGAGGAGGAGGAGCAGCAGTAGATGCCCACTGCCTGCTTGCTCACTCTCTGGCTGAATTCGGACAACACATTAGTCAATGGTGGGTTGAGTAGCCAACTCACAGTTGATTATTTTGTGGGTACTCCCCACACAACATATTCCTACACAACTGTGGGTGGTTGGGGCTGGCGTTGAGTGGACTAATAGTCAGCCCAGCATTTGACTGACACAGCCCCCACCCCTCTCCCCACCCTCCCTCCTCCCTCAGTCCTCCCAGTTCCATCCCAGCATCCTCTGCAAGTTGCACAAGTTGTAGCAGAGTGGCAGCTGCCGCTTTGGTCACTCTTACCACCTGCCTCTATGGGCTTGTGTTTTAACCCACTCACCACACGCCATTAACCCACTCACCCTCCACACAACACTTTAAACAACTGGCTTTGAGCTAAACAACTTGCAAGCCAGTTGTTTCTCTCAGTTGCTTATTTGGGCGGAATAGCATACTGTCAGTAGTTTGTGAGCGGCGTGTTACTCTCCACACAACACAATAAGCAACACAACTGACAATTGTTTCCCTTCCCCCTCAATTGCTTAATGTGTTGTCTGAATTCAGCCTCTGTCTGTCTGTCTGTCTGTCTGTCAAGCAAACAAGTTGTAGCAATGACAAGAAAGAAGATAAGAAGCGCTAATAGAAGGGGCCCAGTGAGGGTGCTTTGCCGAAGGACTCTCAAAAACCTGGAGCCGGCCCTGAATGTTTGGCACAGCCATTTAAATGCCCTTTAAAGTGCAAGAACTTGGCAAAGCTGAATTGCAGCTCACCAGCAGTCCATTTCAAGTCCTTCAGTTGCTAGAGAATGCATTGGGCTCCATCCAGTTTCCAAGCTTTGCTCCAATCGCTTTGCCAGAAAACCATCTCCAAGAAAGACCGTAGCAGGGTTGTAAACCGGTTAACAGTGAGATGCTATACGTGTGTCTGCTCAGAAGTGTCACTGAGTTCAATGGGGCTTACTCCCAGGTAAGTGTGTATAGGATTGCAGCCTTAGTTATGACTCTAGAGGAAATGTATATCTGCAACCATGGGCATCTTTATAGCAAAGGGAAACTGCGTTGCTTACCCAGGACATTTGTACTTCCCGCTTTTTGGCGCAAACGTTATGGGCTTCATTTCACAGGCAAAGAGGGGTGCATGTGGTTTAAATGAAATACTTTTCCGACATTCAGTTCCATTGAGACAGTGCCATCTCATGGCGGAATATCCCGTTTTTTCCAGGATGTTACTACTTTAAAAGTGGCTCTTTTCATGGCGGAATTTCCATGGGATACCTCAGGAGACGTCCTGGTCATTGACGATGTCACGTAAAAGACTCACAAACTTTCATGAGTGGCCTATCACAAGTGTGCAGTAAATCACTTGTTTAGAGGATCTCTAAATCTCTACAGTAGAGCTGTGCCAGAGGAAGTTCTTCAGAGAACATTTTTGAGATATTCTTTGTCTCACCTACCCAAGAAAAAGGAGGCGGCTTTGAAATTTTTTCCTCCAAATATGTCTCCATTAATTTTGAGGTGGCCGCCATTCTCCCTGCCCCCCCCCCCCAACACAATGACCCGAAATGACATTAGATCAGGGGCATTTTGGAGAATGCAAAATGGTGGCCAGGCCTTCCAACACAGCTGTTGTTGCTGCTTGCAGTGACAGCAGAAAACGAAACAGAACAAACATTTAGGAAAAAGCAAAGCAAAGAAAAAGTGAATGCTCAGTCCCACCCCTGAGACATTGGGTGAAACAGTGCCCCAAATTTCTCTGCCCACATTTGTGTACAGCTCTAAACCAGTAGAAAATTAGCGCTGTTCCCTGCCCCCCCCCACAGTACATTAGGATTAAATGAACCTGAACTACTTCAATTTAGTGAAGCATCCAACTGTTTTTGCTGCTTCTGCTTTTTGAGCCCATAAATTAGCTGGCAAAAGCAGTTAGGATCATGTTTTCCGCCCCCCCTTCCCCCCCTCCCAGGGTGGTTGGATAATCCCACTGCTTATTCTAAGATGAACCCGGGAAGCGTTGAAGCATAATTAAAAGAAAAGAGAAACGAGCAAGAGGAAGTTACAAGTAGTAATTAAAGAAGTCACATGTGCTGATTGGAACTTAGAGAAACGAGAGAGTAAGATGACGGAGCAGAAAAGAACATGGAAGGTGAGGAATCGAGGGCAGTTATCCCTGTCAGTGGTTTTGGGTTCCGGCAGCTCGACCCCATGCTCTGTGGCACAGCACATTGCAGAACGCAAATGTGGCTTTGCTACCATGTTCTGCCTTCGACTGAGATTCTTGGAGTACTTCTGCTCCGCTTGAGAGGGTCTTTGAGAGAGGACAGGGCCTTTCGCTGGCAAAATGATACATCTACCTTAATTTCCTTTCTCTCTCTCTCTCTCTCTCGGATGGATGATGCGAATGTTACGTCCTTCTTAATAAAAGTTGTCTTTAACATTCTAAGCTGTTGTCAGGTTGGGTCAGTGCTTCACAGCATCAAGAAAGCCCCAGTAGCTCTACCTGACAAGGGCGTGAGAACCTGTCGTTCATGGACAGTAAGCTTATGTATACCAGTTGCCGGGGAACATGGAGTTCCCTCAGAGGAGTGTTTTATTGCACGCTCGTTACTGGGCACTCACGGATTTTCGTGGGTCTTTCTCACGTTGTCTGCCTCCCACATGCCTCCTGCCCCTTCTTGCCTTCATGCCACACACACACACACACACACACCTCAGTAAGTCCGACTTATTTTAAAGATAGAAGTTGCCACTATCTCCTGCTCTGTGCAGGTGAAACAGCGCAATCCAAACGGCCCACTGAATGGGCCTCATGGGTGTTGTTTACTTCCTCTTTCAAAAGAGGAAGTGATGAGTGACAAACGTGCGGACCGAGAAGCGATGGTGAGGTAGGCTGACCATATGAAAAGGAAGACAGGGCTCCTGTAACTTTAACAGTTGTATAGAAAAGGGAATTGCAGCAGATGTCATTTGTATGCATGCAGCAAGTCCCTCTTCATCACAACAGTGAAAGCTGCGGGAGCTATACTGGAGTGACCAGATACAAAAGAGGGCAGGGCTCCTGCAGCTTTCACTGTTGTGATGAAGAGGGAATTTTGCCAAATGTTGCATGCATACAAATGACACCTGCTGAAATTCCCCTTTCAATACAACTGTTAAAGATACAGGGGCCCTGTTCTCCTTTCCATAGGGTCAGCCTAAGTTTGTCTCCAGTCTCATCCAGCATCATGTGAGAAACATATTTTCCCCCTCAACTCTCCAGTTTAGGCAGGCTCTGTTTTCAGGCCCCCACCCCTACATGGGGCATCTTTTGTGCCTGAGTGCAGCTCAGCAGAAATCCATTGTCAATACCAGGTCAAAAGGCCAGTAAACACCACCTCTCCTCTATCAGAGTTCACTTTAGGTTCCCCCCACATTTCTTTGAAGCAACTCTCACTCTCTGTTTATTTGTTTTAAACAAACAGTTTTAAATCAGCCCCTCTGAAAGGGCAGCCAGAGTGAGTTGCTGCAAAGTTTTTGATATCTCAGGTCTAATCTGACGACGGAGGGGAGGAGATGGGTCTGGCAGCCAAGTTTACTGGCTTAATTGGGGAAAGCCCTCTCCCAAAAGTCCACTCCAGGTTTTCCTAGCAGCCTGAGCGAGTATGCTAACTCCCTCAAATGGGGGCAAAAGAAGGGTGCCATTTTCATGGGAGGGATTTCTCTCCACCAAGTAGAAACTTCAGAAGAGGGAATTCCCTACGGAGAGAAGGAAAGGGGTACACCACACACATACCCCCCCCCCCTTAATGACTGTTGCAATCCCAATAATGATGGCCCTCCTCCTTGCAAATGCTGTTATTTTATTTATTTATTTTATTCCATTTATATACCGCCCCATAGCCGAAGCTCTGTGGGCGGTTTACAAAAATGAAAAACATTTAACATTAAAAACACTGATGGACAAAATTTAAAACCATAAAGCATAAAAACAAGTTATAATTACAATATTCTTTAAAACAACAATTCTGGGTCAAAGCACAACAACACAAAACCCTCATCATATGCTGTTAAATGCCTGGGAGAAGAGGAAAGTCTTAACCTGGCGCCGAAAAGATAACAATGTTAGCGCCAGGCGAGCCTTGTCGGAGAGATCATTCCATAATTGGGGGCCACCACTGAAAAGGCCCTCTCCCTTGTTGCCACCCTCCGTGCTTCCCTCGGAGTAGGCAACCGGAGGAGGACCTTAGATGTGGATCATAGTGTACGGGTAGGTTCATGTCGGGAGAGGCGTTCCATCAGGTATTGTGGTCCCAAGCCGTGCAAAGACAGTACACACCCTGTTTCCACAGATGCTAACAAGATTCCTCTGGGAAGCCATCATACAGGTCTCAAGCACGATAGCATCCTCCATTGACTGGCATGTGGTGTTTTCTCCCTGCTTGCCAGTCTCAGGTGTGGCACAAGGCCTTCTTTTCAAAATGGCGGGCAGAGAAACTAGAAGTAGGCTGTGGATTTCCTTTTCTCTCTTCAGTCGATAACGAGACGGCTACTTAAGTATCTGTCAAGACCTGAGATGAATTTTCTGCTGCCCAGGGCAATGCCCTCTTTCACTCTGATTTTTTTCCAATAAATTATGACAGTCTGACTGTGAGGAGAGCTTAACCTCCAGCTTCTCAGGTCACGATATTTCCACGCGGCCCATCTTCTATGGATAATCATTTGTCTCTACAGAAGGGTGCTGAAAATCTTACTACTTCTCTACAAATGTGCCTTCTCAGATTGCCAAGCAAATCTTTTTGTGTCTTGTCAAGAGTTCCTCTCCAATGTAAAAATGTATGCTTCCAATGTAATATTCATTATAATCTATCACTGTGATGATAGTTCCTCCTTAATTTGATCCTGTGATCTTCTTCCAAAACTTCCTCCCACACGCCTCCCACGCCTCCTGCTCGTTTTTCCATCACAAAATAAACCCCTTTTAATTCGTTTTTTTTAAAAAAAGGAAGGTGATACCATTTCCTGCTTTGTGCAGGAAAAGCAGCGCGATATAAATGGCCCCTGAATGGGCTACATGGTTGTTGCTGCTTCCTCTTTCTCTCCCCATGTAAAGAGAGTGTCACTATTGTGGGACAGCAGCAGGAGGCTGTAGTGACGGTAGGGAAATGCGAAAATCCACCAGTCTGATGACGCTCCAGGTCAAACAATGAATCCCTGTAGGCGATTAATGTTTATGCTAGGGGAGGGAAACCTCCCCATCTGGAGGGCTGAATTCAATTTAGGAGAAGCTGTCAACTGCCACATTTTAGTGATGGGATGGGACCAAAAGGGAAAAGGGGTGAGGCCAAAATACAAGCATATTATAGTTTAAAGTAAGGCTGTGCACAGACCACCCGATTCGCTTCGCATCCTGATTTGTCACTTCTGAATCGGGCCTGATTTGCTTTGAGTCTATTCAGATCTCCCCTGATTCGCTTTGGAACCAAATCCAAAGTGAGATTTGGACGTCCGAATCGAGATTCGGATGACTCATTTTCCCATAGAGTTGCATTGGAAGAAATAAACACCTATAACATTTTCATTTTTAAAGATAGAAACATGAAAGTTGGGGACATTGCAGATGGCCTCGGTCTACTCATGTGTGACAAATTTCAGAAACATAGATTCAGGCATTTACATGGAAATGGCTACTGCATGGGCGAAATGATAATTTTTCAAAAATCCATAGCCACAAAATGCCTGCACCCCTGTGTCTAAAATCTGCCACGCATGAGTAGCTCCAGGCCATCTACAATGTGCCCAAGTTTCATGTTTCTATCTTAGAAAAAGTTATAGGCATTTCTTTCCCCTAAAGCGACCCTATGGGGGAAAACACTTAAAATGGCATCCGAATCGCTGAATCGCCGAATCAAACTGAATCGATTTGGACCAAATCGATTGAGTTCAGATCAATTTGGACCTCCCCCAATTCGCTTCAGATATGTTTTGGGGGGGGTCTGAATCACCCCAATTCGTTTCGATTCAGGATTCGGATCCGAAGCAGTGCACAGCCCTAGTTTAAAGTAGGGATGTGTCTCGTATCATTAAAATGTATGATAACAATACGATAAGGTCGTTATCATGCATGTGTTTAATGATGACGATACGATAGAAAAACCTACGATAATCATTGGAGATGATAATTTTCAGGCGATTTTATTGTTTTGTCGGACCGCCATATAAATAAACCTATAACTTCTGTATTTTAAAAGTTAGAGGCTTGAAACCTGGTCACAGTGCTTCTGGAGTATGCTTAAGTATGTGTATGAAATTTGAGATCTATCCCTCCAACCCTCGATTTTATATGAATTTTTTAAAGATCGTTTCCATTCTGACAGGTCTGAATGAATGCACATGGTGAGCTGTCATTCTGATCTGTCAGAACTGAAATGATCTTTACGAAATTCATATAAAATTGAGGATTGGATGGATCAATCTCAAATTTCATACACATACTTAGGCATACCCCATAAGCACTGTGACCAAGTTTCAAGCCTCTAACTTTTAAAATACAGAAGTTATAGGCATTTTTGTCTTTAAAAATAGGGCTGCAAAAATATCATGTTTTCACGATAATTATCGTGAAGACGATATGGTTCACCTACGATATGAATGAAGATGATAATTTTTTTGGTCCGAAATGACGATAACGATAAACGACAATATTTTTTGGCATGCACACCCCTAGTTTAAAGTCCTTACTGCCACTGATAAAGCCCTAAACCACTTTGGACCAAGGCTAAATCTACACTACTGCTTTATAGCAGTATTGAAGTGTGCTGATAACTGTTGCATTATGCATTCTACTTACCACTATTGTAGCATTATTTCCTGTTCTTTATTCCACATTATCCAAAATACTGCAACACATGTCATTGTGTGTCCTGTGAGGTAAAAATGCTCAAGAGGGATATACCGTTATCATTGATGGGATTGTAATAATTTGACACAAAGTGTAGATTTGGCCCAGGATATCTGAGAGAGTGCCTTCTCCCTCACCAACCTGCTCAGGGACTAAAGTCCAAGCCAACAAAAAAGGGGGAACCAACCCCACAGAGACTGCCAAAAGAAGCCAAGGAGAAAGGAGTAGAAAAAGTGTGTTTAATATAATGAAACATCTCTGACTCATTTCGGACCATCAGGTCCTTTGTATATTATATATTGCTTAACGAAGCCAGTGTGGTGTAGTGGATAGAGTGTTGGACTGGGAGTTGGGAGCTCTGGGTTCAAGTCCTCACTCGGCCACGGAAGCCCACTGGGTGACTTTGGGACAGTCACAAACTCTCAGCCCAACCTACCTCACAGGGTTGTTGTTGTAAGGATGAAATGGAGAGGAGGAGGATTGCCACCTTGGGTTCTTTAAGGAGGAAAAAAGGAGGGATATAAATGTAATAAAATAAATATTTGTTTTAGAGTACCCTGAAGAAGAACCTGAGGGTCGGAAACATGCCGGAGTTCTTTCATTACAGTAAACATCCATTTTCTATCCTTTGCCTTTGGCTTTTGTTTGGCAGTCACTGAGGTTAGCAGAAGGCATGATCCTGGTGGTTCCACATGGACCTATGGCCTGACTGGAATACACCCAGAGAAGAGCCTTCAGTGAGGTGGCCCCTTTCCTATGGAATTCCCTGAAAACATCTGTTTCAGGAAGCCTTCCTTTACTGACTTGCCATGATTTTACAAGTATTTTGTTTCTTTTTCAAAAATAGTAATACTTTTAACATGGTGTTTTAGCCTTTTTAACCCATTTTGGGGATGGGGTTCAGCACTTTGGATAGCTCTTTTGGAGTTCTTGTTGGTTCTGAATAAAACTCAGAATGGACTCACAACCATCAGCTTCCACTACTTTCAGGTCGCCTTTGGGTCTGAGGCAATGCAGATGGCTACCAGGGACAGGGCCTTTTTAGTGGTGGTGCCCCCTTCTGTAAATGCCTCTCTAGAAAGGTCTTCTTTGTATTTACTTCATTGTCCTTTTCAGTGCTGTGCAACAAATATCCCTTCCCTGATGGAGCTTTTATTTTGCCTGTTTCCTGACTTCTCCGGTGTTGTTGCATTTTATTTCTTGCATTTTTAGGGTCGTTTTGGTTTGTTTCCTTTGCATTTTAATTGCTTTTGTATTTTCTTTGTATGCAAACGAAGCACGTAAAACAAACACGCAAATGCATTTGCCATCGGAGTAAGCAAGCATGGCTTCTGCATTGTAACTGGAGCGGTTTGAAATTGCCTCCGAAGGCAGGAAACCCTCCAAGGCTGTGTTGGGCGGTCAGAGCGAAACAGCCATCGCTGACTTGGCTAACTTGCTGTTAGCATTCAGAGGTGTCAATTTATGAGCCTTTCATCTCCCCCTAACGTCATCTCCCAGTGGGAGAGTTTTCATCTTGTTGCACTTTCAAAGTTCCTTGGGTTGGCAAGGGGGAAAAGAGAGCGAGCGAGCGAGAGAGCGAGAGCGAGAGCGAGAGACAGGCACCACACAAAAAGATCACAAGGCAACATCCCTCGAAAACATGAGCTGGGAGATAAACACTGCCTGGGGAGGAAGCAAAGTAGAAGCCGAGCTTTCACCAAAGAAGTGCTTTGAATAGTCCCGGATGTTTATTCTGGCCTTCAAAACAGTGGATTCATTCTGCCCCTTCTCTGGTTGTCTCTGCCAAGAGACTATCCCTCCAGCAATGGGATGGGAAAAACCAGTTCCCCTCCAATTAGGGAGGGATGAACATTATTCCATTATATAGATGTTTTGATTTGCACCAGCAATGGATGAATCTGTCAATTTCATTTTTTCTCTTTTCCTCATCTTCTCCAGTCTTAAATCTCAAACTTTAAGAGTTTCTCCCAACTTCTTAAACCTGTTTCCCAAACGTTAAGCATTTGATTTTAAAAAGTTCACCAGAAAGTTCAAAGGAGATTTTGTACACGTTTCTCCTGATACATGCATTTTTGTATGCATTTTTGCCCAACATACATATTTTTGGAAGCAATTTTCCTAATAGAAATGCTATTTTTGAATGATGTTTCCCCTAATATACACATTTTTGTACATTTTGCAAACTTCATTGCAAAATTCAGAGAAGTGTGAATTTTGAAGATAATTGAGTTTCTGTTTGCGTAATGGTTTGAAAGTACAAAATGAAGTTTGCATTAAAATTAAAATGAGAATTCAACAAATTTCTTCTCTATACCTAATTTTTACAAGCATGTAAGAACATCAGCTGTGAACCATGAAGTCCACAGACTAGTCTCAAACTCTGAAGGCACTTGTAGTTAATTCTTACCTTTCAGGCTCAGCATACCTCCATCTGCAACTATAGGAATAATAATATTGGCCTACCTTACAGGGCTGTTATGAAGAGAGTTAGCATTGTAGGTAAGGACCAATTTGCATGCAATGCTGGAGATCCACACGTGAATGTCCTGATTTTTTTTAAAAAAGCCATTAAAGCAGTAACATATGGTTTACATGTACATGACTGTTGTTTTAAGGATATTTTATGTGATCTCTTCTATAACTTTGTTTTTATTTGGGAGCAGGTGAGCTTCCAAAACCTGTTTGACCAGAGACACCAGTGGGGCAAAAGGAACAAGTTTGTAGTCCATAGGAAATAATGTAACTTTGAACTCTCTTAAAAACTGTTGTCTGTTTTTGAAGTTTCTGTACCTACGGTACAACCTCCAATACGCAATCATGTAATCTTCATATTCCTGTTTTATTTATTGAATATTATGTCTTGGGTTCTCTCTCTCTTTCTCTCTCTCTCTCTCTCTCTGTTTTATTGCCAAATATAGTAATGCATCATAGCAGGAATCCTACTTGGTTGACCATTTAATAGAGACCAGAGAGTCCAGCCTGTCTAGCAGGACGTTACTCAGCAGAATCTCACTGTTGCTTTTGACATTCCACATCTGTTTTGTGGTTCTTGGGTCCTGGAGATGTAGAGGATAACAATGGGAGAACCAGCCATTATTTGGCTCGCTCCCGTTTTTTATTCCAACCTGGTTTTCCAGCTTGTTCAAACTGCACACTTTCTCCCATTAACTAAAGGATGAAAATGTTCATTTTCTTTTTTTAAAAAAATGCACATTTCAAACTTGCATCTCCCCTCCACCCCGCAAAAAAATTCAAATGCAATCACAAATTTAGGAATTTGTGAACTTTCCTCAAAAACAAACAAAAACAAACAAGCATTCCTGCGCATGCTTGTGTTCAAGGTTATGAATACCCTGGAAGACAGAAACAAACTCCAAAGTGATCTTGATAGACTGGAGCGCTGGGCTGAAAACAAAAGAATGAAATTAATAGGGATAAATGCCAAGTTCTACACCTAGGAAAAAGAAACCAAATGCACAGTTACAAGATGGGGGATACTTGGCTAATCAATACGACAAGCGAGAAGGATCTTGGAATTGTTGTAGATCACGAGTTGAATATGAGCCAACAGTGTGATGTGGCTGCAAAAAAAGCAAATGCTATTTTGGGCTGCATTAATAGAAGTATATGTTCCAAATCGCGCGAGGTACTGGTTCTTCTCTGTTCGGCACTGATTAGGCCTCATCTTGAGTATTGCATCCAGTTCTGGGCACCACAGTCCAAGAAGGATGCAGACAAGCTGGAGGGGGTTCAGAGGAAGGCGACAAGGATGATCAGGGTCTGGAAACAAAGTCTTATGAGGAGAGACTGAAAGAACTGGGCATGTTTAGCCTGGAGAAGAGGAGACTGAGGGGAGACATGATAGCACTCTTCAAATACTTGAAAAGTTGTCACACAGAGGAGGGCCAGGATCTCTTCTTGATCATCCCAGGATGCAGGACACAGAATAATGGGCTCAAATTACAGGAAGCCAGATTCTGGCTGGACATCAGGAAAGACTTCCTGACTGTTAATGCAACCAATGACCTCGGTAGGTTGTGGGCTCTCCCACCCTAGAGGCCTTCAAGAGGCAGCTGGACAGCCATCTGTCAGGTATGCTTTGAGGTAGGCTGACCAGATAAAATCCAGGTCAGAGCTCATGTACCTTTAACAGTTGTAGAGAAAAGGGAATTTCAGCCAGTGTCATTTGTACGCAATTAGTTCCTGGTGAAATTCCCTCTTCATCACAACAGTTAAAGGTGCATGCACAATACTAGAGTGACCATATACAAAAGAAGGCAGGGCCCCTGCAACTTTAACTGTTTTGATGAAGAGGGAATTTCATCAGGAACTAATTGCATACAAATGACACCGGCTGAAATTCCCTTTTCTCAACAACTCTTAAAGTTACATGAGCCCTGACCTGGATTTTATCTGGTCACCCTACTTTGAGGTGGATTCCTGCATTGAGCAGGGGGTTGGACTTGATGGCCTTACAGGCCCCTTCTAACTCTACTGTTCTATGATTCTGTGATCCTACGAAAGCATACACTCCGCCAATGAACTACGAGACCCTTATAGCACCTATGGAAAGACAAGGAGATAGCTTGTGTACCTTCTTTCTACATTTTTGAGACCTTGAACAAAGCGAACCATGAATTATCCCACCGCTGGGAGCATGTGAGTCCTCTAATTTGTACATGTTTTTGACAATGTGGATAAGTAGGAGTGAGTCACTCACATATACCTCAACACTGCTTTTGTTTCATGCCCAATGCCATCCTTGGGGTATAACTATGTGTAGGGCCCTATTACTTGAATGCTTTATTGTTTATACCTGCTCTCTCTGCAGCTTTTAAGACTTGTTATCGTGGCTGAAAGCCATACCTCAAGAGCCCAATTTGGGTCTACTTGCAGATGTTCCAAATCGCGTGAGGTACTGGTTCCCCTCTATTCGGCACTGGTTAGGCCCCATCTTGAGTATTGCATCCAGTTCTGGGCACCACATTTCAAGAAGGATGCAGGCAAGCTGGAGCGTGTTCAGAGGAGGGCAACAAGGATGATCAGGGGCCTGGAAACAAAGCCTGGGGAAGCCTGGGGAAGAGGAGATTGAGGGGAGACATGATGTCACTCTTCAAGGACATGAAAGGTTGTCACACAGAGGAGGGCCAGGATCTCTTCTCGATCAACCCAGAGTGCAGGACACAGAATAACAGGCTCAAGTTACAGGAAGCCAGATTCTGGCTGGACATCAGGAAAAACTTCCTGACTGTTAGAGCAATACGACAATGGAACCAATGACCTAGGGAGGTGGTGGGCTCTCCCACATTAGAGGCATTCAAGAGGCAGCTGGACAACCACCTGTCAGGGATGCTTTAATGTGGATTCCTGCATTGAGCAGGGGGCTGGACTTGATGGCCTTATAGGCTCCTTCCAACTCTACTATTCTATGATTCTATGATTCTATGAATCCACATGTTTTGTGAACAGAAACAACATTCTTAGACATCTCTAGTCAAGGATGATGAACTAGAAACAAACGACAAGTAACAGTTAGTCTGGGGAAGGAAATGAAGTGGACAGAAGGTACATCTGAATCTATTAGTAGAATTGTAGAATCATAGAACTGAGGAGTTGGAAGGGACCACAAGGATCATCAACCTACTGCAACATGCAGGAAAACCAATTCCACCTTCCATGAGAGGTGGCTGCCCAGCCTCTTCTTAAAAACCGCCAGAGATGGAGAACCCGCGACCTCTGTAGGTAGAGTGTTCCACTGTTGTACAGAAAGATTTTCCTTCTAATTAATTGGAATCTAGGTAGCTAAAACAGAGGAGATCTCTGGGAAATCTACGATAGATCAGCAAGGGCTTCTGAATCTCAATCGTTTAACAATAGTGACAAAAATGTGATTCCCCCCTGCTTAAATTAGGCTGCTGAACTGAAGAATGCATGTGGTAATGGGGAGTGGACTTTTTATAGAGGGGCACCTCCTCCTATACGAACCCTGCCCATCCAGTAAGGTCAGGAAGGAAGGTCCTTTTCCTGTGTTCCACCATTGTTTGTAATAGGATTGATGAGAATGAGAGACAGGAGTTTCTTGATATTGGGATCCAAGGTGACGAACTCCTCCCAGGAGATTCATCTAGCCCCCTCTTTTTTGGCCATCTCTTGCTGGCTAGAGACACATCTGCTTCAGCAGAGCTCTGGCCTGATGTTGGACTGATCCCTTTCTGCTTTGGCCAGGTGTCCTCTTCTGTAGAAGGCATTCTTCTCTTCGAAGGGCTTCCAGAGGACCATCCGCTGTTCGAAGGCATCCTTTATTTGAAGGGTGGTTCTGTCCAACTCCAGTTTAGAGATAATGAATTATAAGAGCTGTTGCTCATCAACACTGAGCACCTGGGCACCAGACCAACGAAGGCACACAGGTGACCTGGTTCTATGGGTGTACATTGGACAATTTAATGGAGAAACGTTTGGGGGGGGGTCAAATCCTAGCTATGGGATAACCACCAACCATGGACAAGACACAAAACCCCTGCCTCAGTCCTCCATCTGTAAAATGGGAATAAAGGTGACCAATGTTATAGAACTAATGCAAAGTAACAAACATATTTGCAGACTGATGTTTCCAACTGGAAAAGTAGGACTCAGAAATATATAGGGGGATGCTTGATCTAAGGCTCCCATGAATGCCACATTTTTGTTTTTGAGGGCAATAACCAGAGGTATGATCATCCTTGACCTATGCCCAGGATAATTTGGTTTGTACATGGATGTTCAGCTGCCAGCCTGAAGTGATGCGAGGAGAAATTAAGTAATGAACGTTGAAATCAGCCTTCAGTCTATGTTTCTCCCTGTTCCTGTTACAACACAAGTAGACTCTTAAAACTTTACTGTGGGGTCAGCTGGATGCATTGCAGCTTTCCTAAAAGAGTCCTTGAGCAACCTTGCTCTATTTATTTGGTCTTCTTGCATGCTGTCCTTTTATTTCAATCTTGGCTGGAGCAGGATTCACAACAGCATACAAGGCAGCTTTCAAATGCATTCTGAAATGAGCACAGCCCATTTGATGGCTCTCATTCATTTCCGATTTAGTTACACAACATGGGATCAGATCCTGACTGTAACAAAAGGCCCTTCTGGTTTTTGTAAGTCTGATTTTGTAAGTCCGTCTAAGCTTCCAGACTCTGCAACAGAAAACACAGTGGCTGAATTCGGACAACACATTAAGCAACTGAGGGGGGGGGGACAATCGTCAGTTGTGTTGCTTATTGTGTTGTGTGTAGGGTAACACACCACTCACAAACTACTGACGGTATGCTATTCTGCCCAAATAAGCAACTGAGAGAAACAACTGGCTTGCAAGTTGTTTAGCTCAAAGCCAGTTGATTAAAGTGTTGTGTGGAGGGTGTGTATGTTAATGGCGTGTGGTGAGTGGGTTAAAACACAAGCCCATAGAGGTAGGCAGCAAGAGCGATCAAAGAGGTGGCTGCCACTCTGCTACAACTGGTGCAACTTGCAGAGGTTGCTGGGATAGAACTGGGAGGATTGAAGGAGGAGGAAGGGTGGGGAGAGGGGCGGGGGCTGTGTCAGTCAAATGCTGGGCTGACTATTAGTCCACTCAATGCCAGCCCCAACCACCCACAGTTGTGTAGGAATATGTTGTATGGGAAGTACCCACAAAATAACCAACAGTGAGTAGGCTACTCAACCCACCACTGACTAATGTGTTGTCCGAATTCAGCCACTGTTTTGCACAAAATTGCTACCTGAGCCATTTTCCTGGGGGTGTTTCCATGCCTGGAGCAGATGCAAGACTAAGATTGTATGGGAGAGCTTTTATCTGAGGCTCTCTGAATCCTGGGCTTGGCATCCACACATTGCATGCTTCAGACTCACTCTCAACACCTGCCCTGGGCCCATAGGGATGGGGAAGAAATTTGTTCAATTTGTATTTTAATGCAAACTTACTGAATTTTGCATTTTCAAAGCACGATGTCAACCAAAACTCAATTTTACTTCAAGATTTGCACTTCTCTGAACTTTGCAGTGGAGTTCTCCAGGCAAAAAAAAGGTGTGCAAAATCTGCATATTAGAGGAAATAGTGTTCAATAATGCATTATATTTAGAAAACAGAAAAAAAGTATGTAGAAGACATAAATGCATTGGAGAAATGCATGCAAAAATGCTTATGAGTTTTCATGCACACTTAAAAGAAAAATCTCAGAGTTTGAGACAAGCCACACTTAAGAGAAATTCTCAAAGTTGAAGATGAACTGAACTCAAGGCTGGGAAAATGAGAAACAGAAATGGAGAAGTTTGTTCATCCCTATTCTTCTTCTCAGCTCTTGACCCTTGGAAGCCAGGTGGCCACCATTTTAACTTCTGAACAATACCCCCCCCCCCATGTAAAAATGACTATGTGGCATTGTGGGGAACTAAAATGATGGCCCTCACTACCACTCAAAGTTCTCAGTGACATGGAGTGGCACTGTTGAGCAAAATAAAATGGCGACTGCGTGGTCCTGATTCGAGGAGCTTCCCCAGCATCCAGTGGCGCTCCACAGTTTTGAAGATAGGGTTTAGCACCCTTTAGAGTAGGCTGACCAGATGAAATCCAGGTCAGGGCTCATGTAACTTTAACAGTTGTACAGCAAAGGGAATTTCAGCCAGTGTCATTTGTATGCAAGTACTTCCTGGTGATATTCCCTCTTCATCACAACAGTTAAAGTTGCAGGGGCCCTGCCTTCTTTTGTATATGGTCACTCTAGTATAGTGCCTGCACCTTTAACTGTGGTGCTAAAGAGGGAATTTCACCAGGAACTAATTGCATACAAATGACCCTGGCTGAAATTCCCTTTTCTCTAGAACTGTTTAAGTTACATGTGCCCTGACCTGGATTTTATCTGGTCACCCTACTTTAGAGTTCTGGCTGGTTCTGACTGAAACTGAAACCCAGGATGGATTTACAGCCGCACTGAAATCGGAACCACCAGCCTACACCAGTAACACGCCTCACCATAGTGGGAAGCCTGTGAGCAGGTGACCTATGGGCAGGTGAGCTGTGGAACTATTGCTGGGTAACCTCAAGGCCCGTGTCTCTCTCCCTTCTTAGAGTTCCTGATCTTTAAACAGGCCCTGCAATGGACAGCTCTTCAAATAGAGGCATCCTTCCAAGAGAGGACTGGCCTCTGGTGGCCCTTGAAAGAAAGGTGGTCCTCTTTAAAGAATTCAAGTAAAGGGGATGGTGTTGGGCTGGCCCAGAATGCTTTGAGGTATGCCAAGGGCTACGCTGACTAAGGCAGATGGAGTTATAGGCCAAAACAGCTGGAGAATCACAACGGTTGCCACCATTGTTTGGGCCTTAGAGTTCAGGTACAGAACCTCAAGCCTGGGCTCCTAATCTGGCCTGCCTGGGGTGGCTCCCTTCCCTTTGCACATCCTCTTTCTCCAGGGCACTGTTCGTTGAGTGGTTTTCTGGCTTTTGTGCAGTTTTTCCCAGGTTGAAATGCCTCTCCTAAGGCTCCATTACTGGCAGTGGTGACCCCGCCTCTTTTACCTTTAGCCCCACTTCTTTTGCTCTTAGCTCCACCCACCACGGAAAGGTGGCCCCCTGAGAGCCTCTCCAAAATGGAATTCGGCCCTCTGGCTGAAAGAGGAACCTCAGAACATGGGTTCTGCCACAAGATGTAGTGACGGCCACCATTTTGGATGGCTTTAAAAAGGGGTTGGATAAATTCCTAGAGAACAAGGCCACCACTGGCTACTAGTCCTTATGGCTCTATGCTACCTCCAGTATGAGAGACAATATGTGTCATGTTTCCCCAAACCTCCCGCCTTATTGGGAAGCAATAAAGAGACCTGCCACGTAATCCACAAAGCTTTATTCCGGCAATAAACATCTCTTCCCACCTGAAGAGAAGTCTAAACTCTAGGAACTTTCCTCTAGGCAAAACTATGTGAACCAAGCAAGACAATTGTCCTTTCAAGAAAAAGGGAAAGCCTTTTCCCAGAATGCTTTAACTTCAAGGTGGCTGGTTCTGAAGAAGCCTTTGGCGAGAAGCTAGCCGGGCCTATCTTCTCTCACCTTCCTTTAGCTCCGCTCGTTTGAGTCTGGGGCGGACTCTAGGATCAGCTAGCCATGACGTGCCCTCCCCCTCTGAAGAATACTGACTTCCCACAGACTGTGTGTTGTTAATGTTTTCAATGATAAAGTCTGGCGAAGGTTCATCCCCAGCTGGTGAAGGACCTGTGAGAATCACCTTCCCCACTTTGTGTGTAGGCCGGTACGTTTCTGGCGCTGCCTCTTCTGCTTCAGAATCTGATTCTGATTGATCACCAGAAATTCCTTTCCCCAGACTAAGGGGAACAGGCCTAGTCATGACAGTATTCTTATGTTCTACTTGTGACATCCCACAGGCATCTGGTTGACCAGTGTTTGACCAGAAAGCTGGACTAGATGGTCCCTTGGTCCAACTGAGCATGGTTCTTCTTATGTTCTCTTGTTCAGTTGGTTACCCATGTGAAGAACTGCATCAATGCAAATGTTGTGAGGACTGGCCAAAGAGCATTGTTTTAATATGTATGTGCAGCAATGCCCAAATAAATTAAAATGCAGTCTTTGAGTCTCTGAAATCTAGTAGCATTAAGAAAGATGCTGCAGTTTGATGGGGAGAAGGCAACAGAAGGTTGGAGGAAGGCTGAGGTAATTCTGCAGTCCACAGAAGTTACACTTTGCACCTAATCACAGTAAACAGCATACATGTAGACTTAGCAGGTGGTTGCTGGCCATATGTTGTGGGCTAAAATTATATTCTTGTGATTGTAAATATAGCTGAAAAGCTCTCTGCTCACTCCAGACGTCCACCGTCTTTAAGAGCAGAAGTGAAGAACAGATGGGCAAGGTTTTCCTCAAAAACAGAGGAGCGAAATTCCTTGAATAAACCCCCCAAAGTGGTCACAGACAAAGAACCTTGTAGAGTTTTAACAGGCTGGGTTTGTGGAAGAAAGGCATTGTATGATGGCTTTATTCTCATGCATCAAGAAAGCATCAGTACACCACCAGAAGTTTAGTACAGTGCTGGGATGGGGAATGTGTGGTCCTCATGAAGCTTTGGACAACAAGTCCCATCATTTCCAGTCAGCATGCCCATAGTCATGGACATTGCAGTCCAACACATGTGGAGGGCACTTGGTTGGAGAAGTGTAGTCTAGAGTCTTGCACTAGGTTTGAGAAGTTCCAGGTTCAAATCTCTCCTTAGCTGTGAAGCTTCCCGGGTAGCCCACAGTTAGTTATCTCTCTCAGCATAACCTACCTCATAGGGTTGTTGTGAGGATAAAATGAGCAGGGTGAGAACCTTGCATGTTGTCTTGAACAACAGAAGGAAGGGTGGAAGTATACATAAGTAATATTGATTGCTTTGCTATTGCTTTGCTGCTCGTTTGTGGTTGATTAATATAAATTGAGTTTTTGCAATGCAAAAATCTTTAACCCTTAAGTTTACCTTTACGTTACCTGCCCAGGTGAAACAACCTGTGTTAATAACTTTCAGGAAGCTGTCTGATACCAGGGTGTTATCTGCCGATGAGGCCATGATTGGCTTTCCTTATTGTGACACCTGCAGCATGCAAATCATAACTTTTCTGGCTCTTCTTGCTCTTATATAAGGTCTCTTGGTTGGAAGAAGTTTGCAGAATGCGATCAATGAAGAGATGATCTCTGGAGAAAGAATATCCTTGATAATAATCAAATAGAACAATGCAGCACCATGTTAGAGCATGTTTACTCAGATGTAAGGCCCTCTGATTTTAATAGGACTTACTCCCATTGAAATCACAGGATTGCAGACTTAATCTGTTTAAAGCTAAGATGAAGAGCTGTACTTTTGGGCATCATCTACAACACGAATCAACAAATTCATTAGCTAATTTGGAGCGATTTATAGACGTCAGTGAATTCATTCATGACATCAATTCCTTCAAGAATGTTAAAACAACAAACCAGTGGGAAACCAAAGAGATGGATGGTAGAGAAAGGAGATAACGGGGCTGGGATTGTACCGGCAAAGCAATGACAATAGAAAATGAATCAAGAACTTCAATCTGCAAATCCTTGGAAGAACGCAAGACAATAAAGATGGCAGATTAACAAAAGAGGGGGGTTCAAGAGGAAGATGGTGACTGAGAAATCTTTCACAGCTGTCCAAAGGGTTTGGGGACACATTTCTCACAAAGGCATCCAGAACTCTTGGGAGGCTTTTACTGTTCCGCTACAAAATTCTGTCTTTTCAACATCTGAGAAACTCTATTGAAGAGCCTCGCCTGAGACAAACTTAGCTCTGTATCCTACTGTGATTTTGGAGAAATCGAAACGGAAAACCCGAGAATTGGTGGCACAGCATGTGGAGGGAGGTGTGCGAAGATAGATCGACACATCCGCAACGCCTGACCCGTTGGGGGTTGATCCGTCTTCAGGTGCCCCTTTGCACATGTCAGATTTGTTTAAATCACCATTTTAATGTCCCGCTTTTTATGTGATCCCGTTTCCCCCCTCCATCTCCTCTTGCGGTTGGCTCCAGACCTGGTCATGCTTCAAGCAGAGCCATTGAAATTAATGGGACTTAAGTTAGTCATGACTAACTTGTTCCATTGATTTCAGTGGGCTTTTCCTAGCATGACAAACCCTAACCCCCACCTGGTTTGCCTCCGCGTGTTTTTTGTTTTTTGTTTACCTCTGAGGCAAAAGCGCATCAAGCTTATGACCCCTTTCACCCGAAGAGCTGCTTTTTCGCTCATTTGCTCTTCACTCCACCCCATCTCCACCCCATCTCCTTCCAGTCATGTCCTGTCAGATAAGCACTTCAACCTGAACGCCTTTCTGCTGGGCAAAAATAGAACGACCCTTTAGTCTGGCTCTTTGGGGGCATCGAGGGAGGACAATCCTGTCTCTGCAGAGATGCAGGCGTCGTATGACTTTAAAAAATGCTTTCAAACCTGGGATGCAAAGTTTGGGTTTTATATTGAGGCTTGGAGCTGGCTGCTGGGAGAGATCGCTTTTCCCTGCCAGAACTTGATGCAATCCATTCAAGTCCCCAGTTCCTTTAAAACGACATGGAGGCTTAAAGGTGCATTAAAGGTGCTTAGGGAAAATAATCCAGACTTTTAGCGTTCTAGGAAAGGCTGGGGAAGAGGCAGGGTGTCAGCAGGACAGGCATGGCGTCATGTGAGTACCGTGCTGCAAATCCGCACACCAGGCATGGCGAGAGTGCACTCAATCGCTGGTGTGATGGAGCTCTAGGTGTTGTGGTTCACATAGCACACTAGCCATAGGAACAGCACAACCTGACATCTGGGCCAGATCTACGCCAAGCAGGATGTAACACTTTGAAAATGGTTTGAAAACGGCAAATGGAGTGTGTCCTGGGCCCAGACTGTTGTCAATACCATTATAAACCATTAGAAAGCAGAAATGTAGATCCTGAAAACAGGCTGACCATATGAAAAGGAGGACAGGGCTCATGTAACTTTAACAGTTGTAGAGAAAAGGGAATTTCAGCCAGTGTCATTTGTATGCAATTCGTTCCTGGTGAAATCCCCTCTTCATCACAACAGTTAAAGTTGCAGGCACTGTACTAGAGTGACCATATACAAAAGAAGGCAGGGCCCCTGCAACTTTAACTGTTGTAATGAAGAGGGAATTTCACCAGGTACGAATTGCATACAAATGATGCTGGCTGAAATTGCCTTTTCTCTACAACTGTTAAAGTTACATGAGCCCTGTCCTCCTTTTCATATGGTCAGCCTATTGAAAAGGTAAGTGACAACTCTGAGGCAGCCCTGGACGTCGGAAGTGGCTGCGACCGGAGTTGTAGCTGTTCCTGGCCCATTTGTTTCATTTGGAACCTGGCATGGAGTTTTGTTCACTGGAGCTGCGAGGGAGCAATCATTGGAGGCCTGCCTGCGTGACAGGAATGAGAGTTCACGAAAAGATTTTGGAAAAGAAACGAAAAACTGAGATGCAATTTCCTCTTTGTTTTCCTTGCAGCCCCACTGGAGCAGCGCTGCAAACACACTGAGGCAAAATTAAGTCATCACCTTTAATGGCAGTCTTAAACTTGGACATTCCTCCTAGAAGCGTGCTTTGTAATCACACTCCCAATTGCAGCTTATTTATTCCTGATGAACATGAGATCTCTTATTTTAACACTTCACTTTGATCATATTTTATACAAGGTGCCAGGCAGTCTCCATTACACTCTCAGGCTTACTTCGGGACCCAATTATAATAGCTTTGTACTAAATATATATACACACATACCAGCATATGTTATGGTATTCGGCTCAGCGGTCCATTAACCATTTGCAACTACAGCGAGTAATGGATGATTTGGTTTCCCCTTTAGTTTTTCATTATTCTTCTCGAATTTCTTCCCCCCTGAGTCACACTCCTTAACTCCAGTTTAATGTTCATTCTAGCTAAAGGAGGTCTTCTTAAAGTAATTTGGTACAGACAGCCGTTGCTTTGTAGGTCTCATTCAGGCAGGTTCACACCGTACAAAGCTAAACCAGTTCAGAGTGGATTTTACCTTCTCAGGAAGGTCCATATAGAAAAAAAAACCCAGCAGAGGAAATGCCACACAGTGGCATGGTGGTAAATTTTGAAGAGTAGATGCTCATTGTGAAAGCCCTCACAGCCACACACACAAGGAGTGGCCAAAAATGTAGACAGTTCTGTTGATCCATATCAACAAACCGGTTCTAGGAGTTTTTATCTCTACCAAGAGCAGGTCTTTTGTAAAGCCAATGAGTCTTAATTGCCCATCGAAGAGCCACCCCAAAATGCTTTGCATGACAACAGGGAACACTATATTCTTGGTGGGAAAAATCATTTCCCCTCAGCTTCTGGGAGGACTGGAGCTAAGCTTAGAGGGAACAGGGGCCATGTCTACACCAGGTATTTATCCCGGGGTTGTCCCTGTGTATCTAAAAGTTGTACAGGGGATCCTGGGGGGCAACCAGGGATGACTAGGGATGACCCCAGGATAACCCCAGGATAGCTAAAACTGGGGATATCCCAATTTTTCCACCATCCCAGGTCCGAAAATGGGAACGGAGTCACATGGGGTGGCTCTGTGCCCATGGGTGTGTGTCTGTGTCTGTGTGGGGAAAGCAATTTCAACATCGCCAAGATGGCGGGGGTGGTGGGCACAGGGGAGTTCCCACCTTCTCCACCACATGACGAGGGCTCCTGTGTCTTTAAAAAAATGGTGGGCGTGACATCTCTTTCCTCCAGGGATGTACCACTTCCTGTTTATAAGCTGGGGGACAATCCCGGAAGTAGGTAAGTCTGGGATCGCCCCCCCCCCTTCCATGTAGAAAGTGCCAGGAAAGCCTGAAGTGGTGGCAGGAGCTGACGTCTGCATCTCCACTAAGCAAAAAGTACCAGCGCTGCCTCCCTATGAGTTCAGGTTCTGCTACACCACTGCCCATGATGGTTACAAGGTCAGGCTGTGTACAAGCCAAACCAAGAGGTAAAGAAGTTTATTTTTTATCGTTTATTTATGAAAACCTTTGTATCCCAACCTATATCACTGAGATCTCAGGGCGGCATACAGATAAAATCAGAACAATGTAAGTTGGAATGTTGCTCCAGCAGTAGTCTAGAGCCATCTGTGAGTAGTCCTGTGTAGGAGGAATCCGTTTGGGGGGTGGTGGAGCTTGACAAGAACTCATTGGCACCCCCCCCCCCGGGACTTGGTCCATTCTCTGCAAACTGACCTGGCTTAGTCTGCAGCTAGTTGGGGCCATTAGCATCTTCCCCACTGTCTTTGTGTAAATCACAGCTGCAATTTGGGCAAATTATGCAAAGCACAGCCTCAATTTGCGCAAATTTTGCCCCCAAATTATGCAAATGGCGCACATATGCACATATTTTGGGGTGCCATGTGCATAAATCTCTATTTGCACAAATTGTGGACCGACCCCCACCCTCCAAATCTGCAAGATGTCCCTGGAGTTTGGGGGGAAACCCCAGCTCAGTTCACCAGTGCAGCCTAAGTCAAGACGGCAGTGAAAGTCCATAGCAGGCCCAAAGGGTCAGATTTCCAAGCAATGGATATCCCTAGTCCTACAACAAGGTAGGTGGTTCAAGCTTTACTCTGTATTAGGGTGACCAGATAAAATCCAGGTCAGGGCTCATGTCACTTTAACAGTTGTAGAGAAAAGGGAATTTCAGCCAGTGTCATTTGTATGCAATTAGTTCCTGGTGAAATTCCCTCTTCATCACAACAGTTAAAGTTGCAGGGACCCTGCCTTCTCTTGTATATGGTCATTCTAGTATAGTGCATACACCTTTAACTGTTGTGATGAAGAGGGAATTTCACCAGGAACTAATTGCATACAAATGACACCTGCTGAAATTCCCTTTTCTCTACAACTGTTAAAGTGACATGAGCCCTGACCTGGATTTTATCTGGTCACCCTACTCTGTATGAGGGAAACGGCTTGGCCTAACAGAGGCTATGCCTGTTTCTGCAGATGCTGGGTTCTGTGGGTCTCTGCGGTCTCACTGGACATACCATTTTATGAAACCTTTAATATTTTGCTTTTTAAAATTTGTTTTGAAAAGAAACTCTTTGGTGTTGCGTAAGCCCTTCCCATGGCATGTTCTAGACATACTTTTAATCTGGCAGTGATTTGGAATCTTTTGGTGGTGTATTCCCAAGCAATGTCCCAGAATGCACTGCAACACATCCTGCGCCCAAAACAAAATCCCCTCCATCCTTGGGCTGCTTGTCACATGGCGGATATTTGCATTGCAGAGTTGAGGGCTGATATGTTGGCAAGGGGGCCGTGAGAGAGAAGCCAGCATAACCTCAGGCCTTTCCATCTGTGAACAAACAATTGAAATCGCCAGACAAACGGGATTAAGCTGGACCTTACTTGAATTCCCTTCACGACCAGAATCTAGGGGAAATTCCATCATTTATGAACAATCCCCAGTAATAAAAATAGTATAAGGAGCTATGATTAATGCTCATTTCTTTCTCAAGCCTCTCATGGCTTCCTTACATTTATGGGGTGGGGCTTCCGATGTGGTATCCATGGATACTTCTCTTGGCATCTGCCAGGCTTCCGGCCCTCCTGGTTTTTATTTTATTTAGGATTTGTTTTGTTTAATTGGGAGGCTCGTATGCAAACTGAAGAGCTGCCCTCCAGCACCGTATTTATCTGAGTTCAAATGAGTGCTTTTGTGTTTTGGGGTTCAGACCCAACCCCCCCACTCTGCCTTCTACTTTAGGCAAGTTACTTTTCTTTTAATCTCACCTGTTTGCCTTCTGGGAAATTAGTATTTTGTGACTGACTATACCCATCACGGTAGCCATTTTATGAATGGGCAAGCCCCAGGACAGCCATTTTGGGAGAGTGCCCACAGCAATCTCAAAATTCCAAATGTGCCCATCAACCCGAAAAGGTTGGGGTCTCCTGAGTTTTAGGGATGCCCAACTTTCGTATTCTCAGAGCTTGCTACATCTTCCTTTTTGTTTTTCCTCTTCTGTCTAAATTTAGACTGTGAGCTCTTTGGGCGACGGATCTCTCTTAACACTGATTTTACTTATTAAAGTGCAAAGTACAGAGATGTTTAACTGAGCTTTACAATTTAATGATACATATCACGTGACTCTGAAAGGTGGCCGAGGATTATCATGAATAAATAAAATAAATGACTTACGACTACTACATAAATATTGAGTAAGTTTGATCTGGTGCAGGACTCAGCAGTACGTTGTTTAGAAGAACCAGGGATTTAGCGAGAAACTCGATAGCCCAAGGCTTTGGAGCTTGACACTAATGAGCTATCATGGATGATGATGATGACGATGAATATTAATTTCATTTCTATACTGCCCAATAGCCAAAGCTCTCTGGGTGATTTTCAACAATTCATAAGACAATAAGGGGACGATGTGCTCCTTGATCTCAGTTGGGATAAAGGAGGTGTCTCCTACTTCCTTGAGATTGGCATACATAGCTCAGTGGTAGAGCAGACACTTTCCATGCAAAAGGTCCCAGCTTCATCCCTAAGCCTTAGGAGAGGTTGTAATGCCTCCACTAAGGCTTAGTCACTGGCACTAAGTCCTTTAAGCTACAATATGTGGCTCTTTCCCTTGTTTTCCCTACCCTTTTTGCCTTTGTCCCTTCCCCATTGGCCTTCAGCCCTGGCTCCGCCCACCACTGGAACGCAGCCCGCGAGAGTTTCTCTGAAATTTAATTTGGCCCTCGGGCCAGAAGAGGTTCCCCACCCCTGAGTTAGACGGACCAATTAGTACAGCTTGGCTTAATACGAAGCCTCTGGTTTGGTCAGGAATGGCATGAAGAATATTAGCAGTGTGGCCTTGTGCTTTTGGCTAGTCCACACAGCAGGACCGTCTCCCTGTTGCATCACAGCCTCCAGGCCAAACCACTCAGCTCGGGAATGCTTTGGAAAGGTTTAATCCTCCCCTTCCTGTGTACAGTGGCCTTGAAATGAATTGGGGCCATGTGCACTTACCCTAGGGTAAGAAGAAGAACAACAATAAGACTCAGCAAACAGCAATGCACTACCAGAGTGACCATATGGGAAGGAGGACAGGGCTCCTGTATCTTTAACAGTTGCACTGAAAAGGGAATTTCAGCAGGTGTCATTGGTTTGCATGCAGCACCTGGTGAAATCCCCACTTCATCACAACAGGGCAGAGCAGGGCTCCTGCAGCTTTAACGGTTGTGATAAAGAGGGAATTTCACCAGGTGCTACAAGCCACCTGCTGAAATTCCCTTTTCTACACAACTGTTAAAGATACAGGAGCCCTGTCCTCAATTTCATATGGTCACCCTATGCTAGGCTGACCATATGAAAAGGAGGACAGGGCTCATGTAACTTTAACAGTTGTGGAGAAAAGGGAATTTCAGCCAGCGTCTTTTGTATGCAATTAGTTCCTGGTGAAATTCTCTCTTCAGCACAACAGTTAAAGTTGCAGGGGCCTTGCCTTCTTTTGTATATGGTCACTCTAGTATAGTGCCTGCACCTTTAACTGCTGTGATGAAGAGGGAATTTCACCAGGAACTAATTGCATACAAATGACACCGGCTGAAATTCCCTTTTCTCTGCAACTGTTAAAGTTACATGAGCCCTGTCCTCCTTTTCATATGGTCAGCCTACCCTATGCCCTTTGCAATCAATGTGATGTGTAGTTTTGACCCACAGTTACCCCTGAGGAAGACTCAAAATCCACAGGTCAAATCGACCATCCTCTGTGCACCTTCGAGGCCTCCTCTGCGCATTTCTGCACCTTGCGCTCTCCCATTTTTTTCTTTTCCGGCTTAAGGTACATGCCTAGGGTGACCAGATAAAATCCAGGTCAGGGCTCATGTCACTTTAACAGTTGTAGAGAAAAGGGAATTTCAGCCAGTGTCATTTGGATGCAATTAGTTCCTGGTGAAATTCCCTCTTCATCACAACAGTTAAAGGTGCAGGCACTATACTAGAGTGACCATATACAAAAGAAGGCAGGGCCCCTGCAACTTTTACTGTTGTGATGAAGAGGGAATTTCACCAGGAACTAATTGCATACAAATGACACTGGCTGAAATTCTCTTTTCTCTACAACTGTTAAAGTGACCTGAGCCCTGACCTGGATTTTATCTGGTCACCCTATACATGCCCTCCTCCCGCACAGCCCCTGATGATTTTCTACTGTTAACAATCCATCAAGAAGATCTGCAATTAAATTCTCCCAAGTCCTTATTTGGAATAATAAGTTATCCCAGGACAGGTAAGCAAGTATGCAAAATAGCCAATTATCTTTTGGCTCTAGTGCTAAAAATGGGAATTAAAATCAAACACTCCCCCCCTTCCTCTTTGAACATGGCTGGTGGGCATAGTCATTATTTTATGAACACAATGTCGTCTCCCTGTTTTTGTGGAAATGTGAAAAATTAAACCAGAAACTCCATGCAATTAAATTCTGAGGAGATCTAGTTTTGGAATAACTTTCAACAAGCCATTATCTCTCCCTCCTCCCCCCGGGTTCTTTCACAGGATCGAACTGTTCACACACTTCAGTCAGGTTGCTAAAACACTGAATTTTACAATGCTGGTTTCCTGCCCTTCTCTCTCTCACACACACACTTTTGCAAAGCCTTTTGAATACCGGTAGTTTACTGTCACTCATCTATTTAACTTCTAAAGATAAAAGGACCTGGGGGCGTCAGGGTGGAAGAGGCATTAATCTTTCAGCACGTGGAGTTTTTGTGATGGATATGTCCATAATATTTTCCTCTTATGCAATACAGAAAACATCTGCTTTACATCAGAACATGTAATTTCTGCTCTTACATAAGGATGCGGTTGAACAGTCGAGTAATTTATCCCTTTCTATAGTTAGAACATAATCAAGGGCTTGGAAAGGAGGAGTTGAAATTATGGCTTAATAAAAAACATTAGTAGAGAGGTGTGAGGAGACGTAGCTTGGATTATGTCAGAAGCTCGCCTTCTAATAATAATAATAATAATAATAATAATAATAATAATAATAATAAATTTATTACCCGCCTCCCCCAACGGATTGAGGTGGGGAACAGCATCAAACATAAATACAAAACTGATTAAAACACCTAAACCCAATACATCATTAAAATACCAATAGATCACCAATAAAACACTTTAAAATTCATCCGGGTAGGCCTGCTTGAAGAGATAAGTTTTTATAGATCTTTAAATTCCTGAAGTCTGGTGAGTTGGCGAATCTCTCCTGGCAGGTCATTCCACAATCTGGGAGCGGCAGAAGAAAAGGTCCTCTGGGTAACGGTTGTCAGTCTAGTTTTGTTGACTGTAGTAAATTCTTCCCAGAGGACCTGAGCGTGTGGGGCGGATTGTATGGGAGAAGGCGATCCCACAGGTAACCTGAACCCAAACCATTAGGCTTTAAAGGTAACCAACACTTTGTACTTCGCCCAGAAACTGATTGGCAGCCTGTGAAGAGATTTTAAAACTGGTGTAATGTGGTCACCCCTAGATGTACCGGCGACGAACCTGGCTGCCATATTTTGAACTAGTTGAAGTTTCCGGACTAGGCACAGAGGTAGCCCTATGTACAGCTCATTGCAGAAGTCGAGCCTCGAAGTTACCAGCACGTGCACTACTGATTTTAGGTCTTCCAACTCTAGGAAGGGGCGCAGCTGGCGTATCAGCCGAAGCTGATAATAGGCACTCCTGGCAGTCGCATCTATCTGAGCTATCATTTTGAGCGATGGATCCAGGAGCAACCCCAAGCTGCGAACACAGTCTTTCAGGGGGAGTGTAACCCCATCCAGAACTGGTTGACACACCTCCAACCCCAGGTTGTGGCCCTTGACAGTAAGCACCTCCGCCTTGTCTGGATTCAGCTTCAGTTTGTTTTTCCTCATTCAGCCCATTATGCTGGAAGCATAAAAGGTGATCCTCGAGAATATTTTGATGTTGAGCAAATGAAATAAAGACCTCCATCACACCTAATTTTCTCCCATGGTTTGCCTCCACGTTTTTTTTTTTTACCTTTGATGCAGAGGCCCGTCAAGCTTATGATCCTTTTCACCTGAAGAGCTGCTCTTTTGCTCCTTTGCTCTTCCACTCCACTCCACTCCATTCCACTCCTCCCCTTCTCTTTCTCCCTCCAGTCAGGTCCTGGCAGATGAGTATTTCAACCAGACTGCCTTTCTGGCGGGCAAAAATAGAACGACCCTTTAGTCTGGATCTTTGGGGGCATCGAGGGAGGACAATCCTGTCTCTGCAGAGATTCAAGCATTGTATGATTTTTTAAAAATGCTTTTGAGTCTGGGATGCAAGGTTTGGGTTTTCTATTGAGGCTTGGAGCTGGCTGCTGGGAGAGATCGCTTTTCCCTGCCAGGACCTGATGCAATCCATTCAAGCCCCTAGTTCCTTTAAAAGTACATGGAGACTTAGGGCATATGAAATGCACTTAGGGAAAATAATCCTGACTTTTAGCATTCTAGGAAAGGCTGGGGAAGAGGCTGTCAGTAGGACAGGCATAGCGTCATGTGAGTACCATGCTGCAAATCCACACACCAGGCATGGCGAGAGTGCACTCAATGCTGGTGTAATGGAGCTCAAAGAGCACACAACCCTATATTATTCAGTGCTTAATATTAAAAGCATCCAGAATATTAAAATACATTTGGATAGGCTGAACATTCTATTTCAGCCTATCCAAACCGGGTGCTCTCTAGATATTTTGGACTGCAACTCCCACCATTCCGAGCCAGCATGGCTAATGCTGGCTGGGAGTGATGGGAATTGCAGTCCAACTTGTCTGGAGAGCACATGCTTGGTAAAGACTGATGTATCAAAGTTCTTTGAACACTCAAAAGGATGTATATTCTTATAAATAAATCATGCCTAGCTCCAGCTTTGGATAAGAGAACCCTTCCTTCCAGCTACCTACGGCCAGTGCTGAGGCCACCAGAGGGAAAAGAAGCCACCGGCCTTCCATTGTGCTTACATCGGCTTCCATAACCGGCGGAGCTTTGTAGCCAAGAACTATTGCCTGAGTTTACTTTATTCCTCTTCTTTCCTAATTCCTTTTCCTTTCGTGTTGTGCCTTCGAATTGTAAACCCAAGGGCAAGGACCCGGTCTCATGACAGAGTTTTGAGAACCCCACCACCTGACCTCCTCCACTGACACGTGACTCTCCTCCATCCCATCAGCATGGTGGAGGTGGCTCTCTTCAGCCCATTCTAGCACAGAGAGGCTGAGGGCACAATCCTATGCATGTGTAGATAGGGAAAAAAGTCCCAGGACGCCCAGCATCCCCCAACCAGCACCCTAGGTCCATAAAAAATAAATAAATAAATAAATAAATACTACTAATAATAGGTGTCATAGCACCCAGGTAATTTTTTTTTTTAAAAGGTGAACACTTATTGAATACTCAGTCATAAAGGACATTATTTTTATTCAATTCTTTATTATACACTGTAGACACTGATGCCCTACTCTGCATTAGGCTTGCCTGATTGTGGAAGGGCCGTTGTGGGGTGTGTGTGTGGGAGGAATGAGGAGATGCTCCTCAAGCCCCAGAATTGGTGGGACTTTGTGGTGGCACTGGCTGGAGGGGGAGCTTATGGGGCAATATTAGCCTTCAGGGGCTTCAGCATGGCTCCTGGCAGATTGATTCCTTTTTGCTCCTGCTACTGGGAGCAACGTTGTGCTGTTGGGGGCATCGGCAGCGGAGCAGCTGGAGGGAAGAGGGAGGACTGTTCCAGCTGTGTCTGGATCCCTCTCTGGATCCCTACTCAATGCCCCCTCAAGTTGGTGCTTAGTGCTGGAGACATTAGGGTGTGCCTGGGCACACCCGGCACACCCCTTGCACACACATTTGCCTAGGTCTCTCCTGGTTGTCAGCTAACACAGTATTGTCAAGTATTCACCTGCCTCCCACAACATACCTTACCTGTGAGTACCCAGCACAGCCCTTAATGGGATAAGGTGAGAAGGAAAGAGGGAGCAAAGAGACAAAATGGGGGACGTTAGGAGAGATGAGCAAGACAGCCAACCCCCATGAAGAGAAATACCAGACCCTGAACACACTTTGGAACCCAGGCCCATAAAGACACAAATCTATACAAAATCTGCATCTGGCAATTTATATCTATATTTGGAAATAATTAGTAGGATTTCTTTAAATTTCATTGGAGGCAAATCATCTCAAACAATTCTTCAATTAATTTGCACTCTGAGCCAGATCATTCCAAGCCAATGGAAACAATTTCTTTTAAAGCACATTTAGTTACTGTCTTGGAATTCAAGATGGAAGCCATACATTCATATTTTGATCAATGCTATGGCCCCTATTGGTGTTAGAAAACAAATTCCAGTGATAAAGCCCAGTATTCTATGTACTGTAAGATCTGTCATAACATTTCAGTCACGGTAGCCTTGTTGAGTTGAAAAATGGCTGACACGTTCGCAGATCTTCATAATGCAATGTGTTTAAAACAAGAGAGTTTTTTGAAGTTATTAAGGCGCAAGCCTCAGCTGGATCTGATCAAGTGGACCATAGTCCACAAAAGCTTATTCCACAATAAATGTGTTAGTCTTTGAGGTACCCCAACACCCGTTCTGTCTTTGCTGCAAAGAACTAATTTTATTTTTTAAATTTAATCTGTATCCTGCCTTTCCACCCAAAATGGTGCTCAAGGGACAGTTGACCCTCTGGAAATTGTTCCAGTGTGTTAAAAACACCACCACCACCCTATTAACCAATATTAAAACATCACGAAATGTTTTTCATCATAGACTTGCATTACTGAAAACGTAATAACTCTAGTGGGCTTACCGGTTCGAGTTATATTAGAAAAATGTCAGAATGTGGATATTAAGAATTCATAGCTCAAAAGCAATGGAAAGATTTGTCTGGAGGCAAAAGGAAACTCTATTAGTTTAACCGCTGCCACTATAATGTTCATACAGAGGTATATATAACATTAATGCAACTGTTTCCAGAGGGGCAGCTGTGTTAGCCTGCTGCAGCAAACACACACACACACAGCTTAAAATCGAACAAATTTATTGTGGCATAAATGTTTGTGGACAAGAGCTCATTTCATTAAATGCATGAAATGTTATATTCAGCTGACAGATATGCACACACAGAGGTATAGAGAAAAACGCACATAAACTCTGGTGCCAAATGATTATAAAATGCAAGAATGTCAGTCCATGACATTTTCATGCAAAGCAGTAATGTATACAAGATAAGCACATTGCTTATTCTAAACAACAGCAATTGGTGAGAACATAATCATCCTAGCTTAGCTAATTGAATTTAACACCTACGGTGGGGAAGAAAACCTTTGTTTAGTTGAGTCCTAAACAAATAGAATCTAGCATATCGATAAATTCTAGCTCAGCAATTTCACACAGGGTTCTCCATTTGACCTTTTCTTATTGTCAGGCATAAGTCTTCAACAAGGCCAATCTCTACGAGCTTATCCTGTCGTGGCCTTGCAGTTGTAAAAGGTTTCCCTGGGAACCTGGGTATGTTGGAAAGGTAGGGGCCACTGTTTGAAGGTGTCACTCAGATTGTAGCATCTGGGTGGAGCAGCCCCACCCTGTTGGCACATAGGCATGTTTTATAGGTCAGATAACCTGTCTGTCAAGTGGCTTTGAAAAGGTGAATCCTCTGTTTTATAAGGGCCCCATCCCCAAAGCTGAAGAGCTTTGCTAGATTCATCTTTTGATGTGAGGCCTGAAATCCCTCCTATTTGGATCCATCTCCGCTTGGGAGTTTGGAAGCACTCTGGACATGGACTCGCTCCTCTTGGGACTCTGGATTTCTAAGAATTGTGCCATGAAAAGTACTGTGAGGCTTTTCATAGACTTGAACTTGCATTTGCTATGGATTGTGGGTGGGTGGGACTGATGGATTTCTTCCCTGCCAGACTCAGGCGACAGAGAGCTCCCCCGGAGCTAAAGTACATGCAGGGGAGTTCTTGTGCCTAAGATTGATACCCTTCCTGTGACCTTGAGAGCATGGGCCATGTTCCCTGAGTTGCCAGCGTATGTGGTGTCCGGAGAAGCTCAGCCTTTCAAGAATCCCCCTTCCTGTGTGATTTCCTGAAGAATCATATCAGGACTGGAGTCTAAAGCTTTCTGAGCATCATTCAGCTTTAGGTGTTTTTTGGCATGTGTAACCATTAAGCCTGTTACCGTGGGATTTCCTCAATAAAAAGGAGTCTCACTGAAGTGAGTGTCTAATCCAGTTTGCCAGCACGTGTGAATGCCAGAGGGAACGGGCATGCACGTGACACTCATTAAGGAATTGTGACTTTCAGATCAGCAGCGGAAGGTAATGGGAGATCGGGACGTTCTCCCACCGGTTTCTGAATATTGCCAGTTTTTGATGTCAGATTTAAATGTCTGTTTATTCTTTCGCATAGAAACTGACTTTATTGTCCTTGAAGAGGGCGTCGTTGGCAGATGTTGTCGTATATCACATTGGAGGATGAGCACGGGGCTGTCTAGATGCGGGGAAACCCCGTGGTGGCTGTGGATTTGTGCCCCGTTGGTTAGACAACGCAGGTGCAGCTTTGCAGCCACAGTGGGGCTTCCTCATGAAGCTCCCATTTGAAAAAGTTGGGGATTTGCCCTGACTTTTCAATGGGAGTGACTTTTTCAAAGGGAGCTTCCGCCATGTAATGTTGCTCTGCGGCCAATCCGGTCTGCTTTTTCTAGGAAAGGGAGCAGCTGGCACACTAGCTTAAGCTAGTAAAAAACACTCCTGGCCACTACGGCATCCTGGAACAGTGCCAGACCCAGAACCTCCATTGGACTTCACCCCCATTTCAGATGCCCACAACATCGCTACTCAAGCAACATTGTGTTCACTACTGCAGTGGAATGTTGTAGATGTTTTAAGTCATTTCAATTGTCATTCAATGTTACTATGGCCATGTCTACACCTAAGGGTGAGGAGGGAGGATGGATAGTGGACTTACCTGCTTTTGTGATCCTCCCCAGCGTCTAAATGGAAGTGCGACATCCTGGAAGGAAAGGGACATTGCACCCACCATTTTATTTTTAAAAAGAAGAGCCGCTCATGGCCCCGATCCTGCAGAAACAGGTATGCACCCCCGTGCCCTAGCCACCCATCCTGGGGATGGCAAAATTGCTCCCCCACATCCCCATAGGCATAGAGCCACCCCACATTAGGACCCGGGATGGCAGAAAAACCAGGATATCCCCAGTTTTCGTTATCCTAGGGTCATCCCTAGGTCATTCCTGGTTGCCCCCGGAATCCCCTGTGCATCATGTGGATGCACAGGGACAACCTAGAGACAACCCTGGGATAAACCCCTGGTGTAGACATGGCCTATGTCAACTGGACCGAATACTTTTTGGTGAAATACATAAATATTGCAAACAAATAAGGAAATACAGCAATGAAAAAAATACATGTGTACGTACCAGGTAGGGGCCATCACTCAGCGGTGGAGCATGTGGTTTGTATGCAGAAAGTCCCAGTTCAGTCCTTGGCATCTCCAGTTAAAGATCAGGTAGTAGGTGATGGGAGAAACTCCCCTAACCAAGACCTGGGAGATCCACAGACACTCTGAGTAAATAATAGTGGGTTAGGTGGGCCATTGAACTAGGCATAAGGCAGCTTCTTATTAACAGATCTTGCTTGAACCATCAATAAGTGAAGACAGACACTTTTGTAGCCTTTGCATGTTCCGTGCTGTCTGGTTAAGTGAAATGGCCAGCCCCCCTCTTTCTGCTTCACCATGACTCAGCAGAGGCCGGTGGTTGCAACGTCAGTGGGGCAGTGAACCCACTCTTGGTTTTCAGCAGAACCAGTCAGAACTCTAAAGGAGTTGGAAAAGCTCCCTGGGAAGCTGCTTTAGAGTTCTGACCGGTTCTGACGGAAGCCCGGAGCAGATTCGCTGCCCCACTGACGTCAGAGCCCCCAGCCTCCACTGCGATCACCGCCTCACCCTTACCTTGCTCTGTTCTCAAGTCAATGCTTGGCAGAGCATGTTTCTGGATATGTGGGAATCGGAGCGATGAACTTCTCTGCATGATAATCTGGCAAATTTGACAATAATTGCCATTCCCAGAGCATTCCTCAAGCAAGGTGCCATCCTTTCTCCAATGCTGTTTAACATTTACATGAAACCGCTGGGAGAGATCATCCGGAGGCATGGGGCGGGGTGCTATCAATACGCTGATGACACCCAAATATATTTCTCTATGCCTTCGACAACATCGTCAGCTAAGGATAGTGTGTCTCCTCTGAATGAATGCTTGGAGGCGGTAATGGGCTGGATGAGGAAAAACAAACTGAAACTGAATCCAGACAAGACGGAGGTGCTTGCTGTTAAAGGCCCCAACCTGGGTCTGGAGGTGTGTCAACCAGTTCTGGATGGGGTTACACCCCCCCTGAAAGATTGTGTTCGCAGCTTGGGGGTACTCTTGGATCCGTCGCTCCAGATGACAGCTCAGATTGATGCGACGGCCAGGAGTGCCTACTATCAGCTTCGGCTGATACACCAGCTGCGCCCCTTCCTAGAGTTGGAAGACCTAAAGATGGTAGTGCACGCGCTGGTAACTTCAAGGCTCGACTTCTGCAATGCGCTGTACATAGGGCTACCTTTGTGCCTAGTCCGGAAACTTCAACTTGTTCAAAATATGGCAGCCAGGTTGGTCACCGGTACACCTAGCGGTGATCACATTACACCAGTTTTAAAATCGCTTCATTGGCTGCCAATTAGTTTCCGGGCGAAGTATAAAGTGTTGGTTATTACCTTTAAAGCCCTACATGGTTTGGGTCCAGGGTACCTGCGGGATCGCCTTCTCCCGTACAATCCGCCCCGCACACTTAGGTCCTCTGGGAAGAACTTACTCAAGCCAGCCAGAACTAGGCTGGCGAGTGTTACCCAGAGGACCTTTTCTTCCATCGCTCCCAGACTGTGGAATGGTCTGTCGGAGGAGGTTAGACAAATTGACAGTCTTCATGAATTTAAGAGAGTCATGAGGACTGTCCTCTTCCGACAGGCCTATCCAGATGAATTTTAGGATATTTTTAATGTTGTGTTGTTCTCTTGTTTTTAAAATTTTTAACTGTTGTGAATTTTTGTGTTTATATTGTTGTTGTTCCCCGCCTCGATCCGGAGGGAGAGGCGGGTTACAAATAATAATAATAATAATAATAATAATAATTATTATTATTATTATTATTATTTGTAACTCCAAGATGCTCCGCTGCGGTTATCTCAGACCAAGTCAGTTTCTGACTCACGCTGACAGCAGACTGTCTACCGTTGGTGCCTCAGCACTTCCGCCACAGTGGGCAACTGCTGTGCCATGTATAGATAATATTTTTCATCCTTTCTTTTCTGCAAGGACCTCTGAATAGTTATCAGCTGCAACAGCACTTTATTAAAACTCTCCGTTTCCAACTTGCTCGATCAGAGCATCTTAATTTATTATTATTATTTTTAAAAAAGCAACTCGAAAGAACCCAAGAAATGGCTTTTAACCATGTTTGACAGCAAGTAAATTGCAGCCTTTAGGATGCTTGGTATTTAAAAGGAATAATGGGTCTGGGGATGCCTTTTCTTCCCAGCATGCCATTCTTTGCTCTTTTCAGATAGTGAAATTGCAGCTCCGTAGCATTCCAGACAAACTTGTGGCTTATGCAGTCTAATCTGTTTATGTGCTGCTTCTCCCCGTTTTGCCTCCTCAAGCAAAAGTCGCCATCTTCAATGTGAATGTTAATGGCTTCTTAATAAGGTCAAGAAACATAATTTATGGCTTTTTGGGGGGGGGGGGTCTTACCAAGAGTATTTCCCCAGAAAGGATAATTTGCCAATTGAGAAAGAAGCTTGAAAAATTCAAGTTACAAATAAAGTCAAGTACTTAGGGATATACATTACTTCAAGATGTAGCACATTGAAAGAAGATAATTATTATAAAATTAAACAACAGATTGCGGCAGATCTAATAAAATGGGGAAATTTGCAATTGTCACTGTTTGGGAGAATATCTACGATCAAGATGAATGTACTGCCCAAGATTCTATATTTATTCCAGACAATACCAATTCGATTAGGGAAGAAATTTTTTGATGACTTAAATAAAATTGTTTTGAGATTTATATGGCAAGGCAGGAAAGCAAGAATAAAACATAAATTATTGCAAGATGCAAGAACAAGGGGAGGATTTGCCCTACCAAACTGGGAAATATATTACCAAGCAACAAGTCTGAGTTGGCTAAAGGAATGGATTACATTGAGAAATACTAGATTATTGACTTTAGAAGGACATGACCTGCTGTTGGGATGGCATGCTTTCCTCTGGTATGGGGGAACTAAAACACAGGGATATTTCAGAAGACATCATATTCGAGAGGCTTTGTTTTTGAACTGGCAAAAGATAAAGAGACAATACTACTTAAAAATCCCGACATGGATATCGACAATTGAAGCCTTTTCTTACTCAATAATATATAGAAGGGAACAAACAGTTAGATATAGTGAGATACTGAATGAAAAGGGTGAACTTAAATCTAAGCAAGCATTGGCAGAACAAGGTATTTATATGAATTGGTTTTCATATTTGCAAATACAAACTAGATTTGATAAGGATTCCAAAGAGGGAGTAATTTATGATAAGCCAACTGAACTAGACAAGATATTGATGGGTACTGATGAAAAGATAATTAAAAAATTGTATGGACATTTGCTAGAAATTAAATTAGAAGATGAACAAGTTAAGGAAACAATG
Source organism: Anniella stebbinsi (assembly GCA_029215795.1). Taxonomy (NCBI): domain Eukaryota; kingdom Metazoa; phylum Chordata; class Lepidosauria; order Squamata; family Anniellidae; genus Anniella; species Anniella stebbinsi. The sequence continues at coordinate 225,718,706 of JARDYH010000004.1, read as the reverse complement.
ATTGCTTGGGAGAAAAACTTTGGTTATGGGATTGATTTAGAGAAATGGCAAAAACTTTGGACACAAAATTACAAAATGACAATGTCAACTGCTTATACAGAAAACTTGTATAAAATGTTTTACCGATGGCATTTACCCCCATCGAGAATTGCAAGAATGTTTAAGAATAAGTCGGACAAATGTTGGAAATGTCATCAAGTACCTGGCTCTTATTACCATATGTGGTGGACATGCCCGGAGGCAAAAAGATATTGGATTAGAATTCACACATGGTTGGAAAAAATGATAAAGCGAAACATAGACTTTAAACCAGAACTTTTTTTTATTGGGAATCATACCTGAAATTTATAACAAAGAATTAAAATATTTGATTGTAAATGTGTTAACAGCAGCTAGAATTGTATTTGCTAAGAATTGGAAAAATGGGAAAATACCAATGCAAGAGGAAGTAATTAAGAAAATCATGGAGTGTGCAGAAATGAGTAAACTGACATTTGAAATAAGAGAACAAGAAGATAGACAATATTATATGATTTGGGATCTATTTTATCAATGGTTGGAAAAAAAGTTAGGATGATATTAAAAAAATAGAATATCAAATAATAGAAATGATAATGAAATGAAGTTCATAGTACAAAAGGATGAATTGATAATTATGCTAGAATGATAATATGAATAACTATATAAATGGAGGAATGAGAATGAATTGTACGAAGGGAAGATGACCAATTGACACATTGTATACTTATGAAGATTGTTTTTATGTATCTTGTCTATTATATGTGTGTTTGCTGTAAAATAAAAATTTATTTCAAAAAAAAAAAAAAGAAAGAAGCTTGAAAAAAACCTAGCTTGGACCTGGATGATGTTAACAATTGTAGACCGGTGGCTAACATTCCCTTCTTGGGTGTAGAAATTTAGAAGGTGGTGGCCGGCCAATTCGAATAATTCTTGCATTTCAGTGGGGTTTCAGGACTAATTTGGGGATGGAAACTGCTTTTTGCTGCCCTATGTGATTACCTTTGTTGGGTGAAAGACAGGGAGAACAACCTTATTGATTTTTCTGGAGCTCTCAGTGTCTTTCTATACCATTGACCTCTATTTCTGGACACCAAGCCTTACCTCTGGAGGAATTCCAAATGTTACCTCAAATCTCAGTGTTACCTCCTCTCCCTCCCATTGTGAGAGGGAACATGTGGTTATCTTCAATCCCAGCTTGGAGATAACAATGGGAATATAGATGGCATGGGACTTAGACAGGGCTAGGAGGAGCGGCTGTTCTTCCCAGCTGAGTCCCTTTCTTCATGCCTCTCTCAACTGGGAAAAAGGCAAATGCCCACTGACACCATCCAGCCTTTAGAGAGCCTAGTAGGGGATCATCCACAATGAAACAAGTCTGCAGTGATGGCCACCAATTTGGATGGTTTTAAAAGGGGGCTAGATAAATTCTTGGAGGAGACAGATATCAATGGCTACCAGTCCTGATAGTGATGTGCTACCTCCAGTTGCAGAGGCAATAAGCATACAGCAGTTGCTTGGGAACAAGGGTTGGAAGGTGCTGTTGCACTCATGTCCTGCTTGTGGGTTCCTGGTCAACAGCTGGTTGGCCACTGTGTGAACAGAATGCTGGACTCGATGAACACTTTGTCTGATCCAGCATGGTTCCCCTTATGTTCTTCTGCACTCCTGCTTTAAAACCTTAAATGGCTTGGGGCCAGTTTATCTGAAAGATCTCCTCCTCCCTGGTATACTTACCCAAAATGTAAGATCTCCTTCAGAGGCCCTGCCCCAGTGCCCCTTGCCAAATGAAGTGAGGTAGTAACCACTAAGGAGAAGGCCTCTTCAGTAGTGGCACCTCAATTGTTATTATCTATTTATTTATTGCGTTTCTATACTGCCCAATAGCTGATGCTGCCTGGGGAGTTCTCAACTATTAACTAATTACGGAACAGTCTCCCAGAGAAGTTCAGCAGGTGCAATCCTAGTGGTCTGTTTGGTGCCAGGTGATGAGCTTTCTGTCCACCAAAGCTTTTGAAATAATTCGTGTAGCCTGGAACTGAGCTACTAGTTGGATAAATAAGATTCAAATAAAAGCAGCACTCAACACATGGTCCACATACTGGAAGGAGTTGCACCAATTTGCACCAGTTGACCATCTGGCATGAACCTGTTTCAGTCACAGCTAGAGAAGTTTTTGAATGTTAGAAGGTGAGGAGTGAATGAAGGCACTCTGTTATAAGTTGAGAATTGTTTTTGGTGTGTAAGAACAACCAAGAATACTTCCTGCCAAAATCCAATATATTTTTGACACTTTTCAGACAGGCAATTTTCTCCACAGAGTGAATATATTGGGCCTTGGCTAACCTCAGTAGGAATAAAGGGGCCTTATTTGTTTTTCAGATGAGTGCTGTGGTTAAACACACAGCAAAGTGTCTTGGGGCTTCTTCAAGACACAAAGGAACTGAACCTATCAGCTTGGCCCAAGCAAGAGAGCAGAAAAGTGAAAACTAACAGCTTTGGGCAAGAACAGGTGTTACTATTTTGGAGGTCTGGCGTTACCGGGGATAGGAATGTGCTCATCAGTAAAACATGAGCCTGTCAAAGCTCTCTAAATTCCAGCTCAATGCTCGTTCTGACTTCTGTCCGTTTCCGAATGCGATTTTTTAATTTACAATTTGCATTTAGTTTTGTGCACATTTCCCCAAATGTACACATCAGCAGTGTGCATTTTGTTTTGTTTTTCATATCACATTGCGAGCTCGAAAGTGTGTGGACGTTGAGTATAAATTGCAGATGGATCTGCATTTAATTCTGGGAGGTGTAAGCTGGGTACCTGTGCTCTTAAACAAACTAAAACGGGGGACGGGCCTACAGGACAATGGAATGGAATGAAACCGCTGGGAGAGATCATCCCGAGGCATGGGGCTATCAGTACGCTGATGACAACCAAATATATTTCTCTGTGCCTTTGACAACAGTGTCAGCTGAGGATAGTGTGTCTCCTCTGAATGAATGCTTGGAGGTGGTAATGGGCTGGATGAGGAAAAACAAACTGAAGCTGAATCCAGACAAGACGGAGGTGCTTACTGACAAGGGCCACAACTTGGGGTTGGAGGTGTGTCAACCAGTTCTGGATGGGGTTACACTCCCCCTGAAAGACTGTGTTTGCAGCTTGGGGGTACTCCTGGATCCGTCACTCCAAATAACAGCCCAGATAGATGCGACGGTCAGGAGTGCCTACTATCAGCTTTGGCTGATACGCCAGCTGCGCCCCTTCCTAGAGTTGGAAGACCTAAAGACGGTAGTGCACGCGCTGGTAACTTCGAGGCTTGACTTCTGCAATGCGCTGCACATAGGGCTACCTTTGTGCCTAGTCTGGAAACTTCAATTAGTTCAAAATATGGCCGCCAGGTTGGTCACCGGTACACCTAGGGGTGACCACATAACACCAATCTTAAAATCACTCCACAGGCTGCCAGTTAGTTTCCGGGTAAAGTATAAAGTGTTGGTTATTACCTTTAAAGCCCTACATGGTTAGGGTCCAAGTTACCTGCGGGATCGCCTTCTCCTGTATAATCCGCCCCGCACACTCAGATCCTCTGGGAAGAATTTACTCCAGTCAGCCAGAACTAGGCTGACGAGTGTTACCCAGAGGACCTTCTCTTCTGCCGCTCCCAGGCTGTGGAATGGCCTGCCAGAGGAGATTTGACAAATTAGCAGTCTTCAGGAATTTAAGAGAGCCATGAAGACTGATCTCTTCCGGCAGGCCTACCCAGTTCAATTTTAAGATGTTTTTAATAATGTGTTTTTATCTGTTTTAATGGTTTATCTATTTTATGATTTTTATATTTATATTTGTTGTTGTTCCCCGCCTCGATCTGGATGAAGAGGCAGGTTAGAAATAAAATAAATAAATAAATAAATAATAAATAAATAAATAAAATAAGACATCTTTGGTTTGGCTCATAAACAATAAGACTGACCGCTTCTTGTCAGAAGTCAGGGCAGAGAGTTTGTCTTGTCCTGGACTTCTAGATTCTGCAATGAGGAGAAAGACAGATAAATGGTTGCTGTGTGATCAGTAATGAAGTCCATCTTCACCTCTCCTTTGCAAACCGCCCAGAGAGCTTTGGCTATGGGGTGGTATAGAAATGTAATAAATCATCATCATCATCATCATCATCATCATCATCATCATCATCATCTACCCATTCAAAGTCTAATGTTTAGTTGCAAGGGAATGGATAGAAGAGACAGAAGCAATCAAAAGCCAGATCTACACCAAGCAGGAAAAAGCACAATGAAAGTGGTATGAAAGCGGTATATGGTAGGTGTCGATGGGCCCCAACATTTGTCAGTGCACTTCATTACCGCTATAAAGCAGTAGTGTGGCTCCTGCCTTTTACATACGGCTTTCATAGTGCAATATCCTGTTTGGTGTAGATTGGGCCAAAGAGTAGGAAGAGGTTTTGGGGTGGGCAACAGAGAGTAGCTTCAGTTCTTCTTCACCGGACTCCATCTTTGCACTAGCGCTCTCTTTCTCTCTCTTCTGTACAAGGGTTTTTAATTTCCCCCCAACTTTGATGCCTTGTGCATACTAAAACTTATCTCTCTCCTCTGGAACACAGGGAGAAAGGAACTTTGCTGTTAGATCTAATTATTTCGGCTTAGAATCATTTCACAATGGGCTGGATCATTGAGTCCTGAGTTTTCCACAGACGCTTTGTGCAGCTCTGATTAATCTTCGTGATTTCTTTGGGGAGAATTTACTCCTCCCTTATCGGAACTGTTCCTGGTGATGTTTACACAGAGCTAGCTTTTTGTCTTGTGGACAGCTAGATTTCCTACTATCCCTTTTCTTCCTCTCTCTCCCCACCCCTCTCTCTTTTAAACTATCTTTTATTTTCTTTCCTGGTGTGGCTCAGACTGCACTACTTTATTTTTAAACATTTTCTTCAATTCTTATGTGGATTCATTTTCTGTTTGGATTCTAGTGAATTCTACACTTTGGCCTCCGGTACCTCCACCCAGGACTACATGAGCCTGTCTCCTCTGCCTGGGCTAAGTAGCTATGGCTATACATCTTTCTCCCTCAGTCTTAAGCTCAAACTGCTATACAGCTGAGAAGGTAGTCAGCTTTAACTTGGGGGGGGGGCTGGTGGCAGTTGAAGGGCAAGTATCGGGGTTTGTAGAACACTAACTGTGGCTATTTTTGCTCTTCTAAGTAAGAGCCACTTCATCTTTTCCTTTAATCAAATTGTTCCACCATGCACTTTACATTTAATCCAAGAGTGGGAGTTCAAGAGTCCATTTTCATGCTCACAGGCCCCCATCTATGAGCTGCAGTAGGAGGAGATTGTTTTGGAAAATCCTTTCTTTAAAATTACATGCAGTAGCACTAAAAAGAACAAATCTGGCTTGTTTGTAAGCCACTTTTGTCTACTTTAGTACTCTGTAGCAGCCAAGGACTGCTAAGATGGAAACAACTTAAAATTGTTAATTCTAGCACTCTGTAGCTGCTGTGGAACACTGTTTTCATTTTGGGGTGCATTGGGGAGCAATGGGGATTAGAGTATTTTCCCCTGTGGCCCGTGGGCCACCTGTTGCTCACCCTTGCTTTAACCATTTTATTATACTTCCTCTGAAATGCATTTATTGTCCTCTGATTCCTCATATAGTGTGCCTTCATCTCATAAGCCCAATTCCCTGTTTATTTTCTGTGATTTAAAGAAATCTTTCTAATATATTGCAGTTGTAAATGTGCTCAGGTTATCTCTGGCTACCATGAAGAGGGTCTTTTCTGTTGTGGCACTCCAGCTGTTGAATGAGCTTTTTAGAGAGGCTCGCCTGGCGCCTACGTGGTATTATTTCTGGTGCCAGGTGAAGACCTTTTTATTTCCCAAGGCATTTTAGTCTTTTAATTATCTTGTTTTAAAATCTGCTACTGTATTCTAAATCTCTGCATTGCTGCTAGGTTTGATTATGGGTTTTCCCTCATCTTTATAGTGCAGTTTTACACTTTAGATTTTGATAATGTATTTTATGCTGCATTTGATGGTTTTCAATCGTTGCAGGCTGCCCAGAGAGCTTTGGCCAGTGGGCTGTAGATAAATGCAATAAACAAACAAACAAACAAACATATAAATGTTCAGTGCTTGAATTTATGTGTGTGTGTGTGTGTGTGAGAGAGAGAGAGGGAGGATTCCTGGTTCCTTTACCTTTTGTTTTTCTGCATCCCCAAAGCTACAATTATTTGGCTAAATATGGGAGAAATCGGGCAACTTGCTTAGGGATTTCAGGAAAGGTAGTAAGGCTAGTGATGAGCAAGTTTGTATCAAGCTCACCATTGCTGGGGCACTGGCTCACGAAGACAGAAATGGTGGTAGTGTACTCAGGAGGAAAGGCCAGGGTGGGCTGTAGCTACCCCCAACTCCTGCTGTCTGAGATAGAGTTGTGTGAGAAACTGTCTCCATTAAGGTTTCCCAATTCATGGTTCCCAGACCTGAAAACAATATGCGGTTCAAAATCTGTACATTTCTGAGCTTGTGATGTGTTCTGCAACACAAAAACAAAACGAATGTGTTTCACCATATGTACACTTTTGAAAAATGCAGAACGGAACATGCGTACATTTCTAAAAGTTGCGCAAATTTAGGATGTCGGACAAAACCGGTTGGGAGGGGGTGGATCCTGACAAACTTTTGTCGACTCACCCCCCCCCCCCCCCCCGCCAACTCTGTTATGACTTCCATCATAAGTCAGGCCAGTTGGTGGATTTTTCATCTTTTTTGAATTTGCACAAACAGACATTTGCCCAAATTGTGTCTGCAATTCGTGCGAATGTCTATTCACGCAAATACCCCCCCCCCCGATTCTCCCCCAGAATTTCCAATGTAGTGAGTCGGAGTGGCTGCGAAAATCCGGCGAGCCCAAACAGCTCCAGATGTCCCAGCAATGGACATCCTTAGCTCAAATGCACTTTAGTCAACATCTCAAAAATGTGTACGTTTAAAGATGTGCACAGAAAAATTCTGCATTAATGATTATACTGTGAAAAGCAAGCTAAGGCTGAAATGGGACAGAATGAATTTGACCTAAAAAAAAAAAGGGGGGGGGACTGTGAGATTTCCAGAGCTGTTCCTCCCTAATCTGTGGCTTCTGCCTCGGTCCACTTCAGAGTTTGGCAGAGCTTGCCAAGAGTGAAACTGTGGCTATGGGGGAAAGTGTGGATTCTAGATAGCAAAGAAAATTAGCCAATTAGGGATGTCTCGAGCATCCGACAGAGTCACCGAGTCTGACGGACTCCCCCGCATCTGCCTCCCTGGACCCAGCTGGGTGCTCTGGAAATTGTACACTTCCCTCCGCCGCATCAATGGTGACTGTAAAGGCCACATTGACGCAAGATTAAAGGTGCTCCAGGGCATCAAGTGTGAGCATGATGGAGGCTCCAGAAATTGCGCACTTCCTCCCACTACGTTAATGGCGTCCGTAAAGGCCCCATTGATGCAGGAGGGGAAATGTTCAATTTTGGTGGTGGGGGGGCAGGTGGTGGCAGCCAGGGGAGTGAGCGCCTTACAGGGCAGAAGCGGGTGAGTCCATCCACCCCTATAGCCAACGTTGAAAAACCATTGTGTGGAGCCATAGATGTGGATCAATCATAGAGGGGAGTTGTGTGAGATATTGACAATTCGAAAACATAGTCGCCTTTCTGTGCAAAATACCCAAGAGGACATGCAGGAAAACTGTAAAAAAAAAAAAAAGAATTAAAAAACAGCTCAACAAATGGGGGTGGGGGGAGAGCAGCAGCAAAGCAACGGCCACTAAGAGCCTATCTACACAGTCCCTTGGAACATTTTAAATAGTATTTTAAAACGTTCCAAATAGGTGCGTTCTAAAACGTCTTAGGCCGCATCACTGAGTACTCACGTTACAGGAGAAAAATTCTTCAGTCTTTAAAGCGGTGTGTGCGGTCACACACTCTTCTGCCCTGTCTCTTTCTCTTTCATTTTTACAATGAGTTTAGGGCAAGGCAATGTGGGCGCTGTAGTTCAGTCACCCATTTCCTCCTTTGTTCCTCTGTCATTCCCTAGCGAGTATAGGGCTAAGAATTGTGGGCGTTGTAGTTCATTCACCCACTTCCTCCTTAGCCCCTCTTTCTTCCCCACCAATCAACTGCTAAGTATTTGGGCACCAGTAAACGAAGCACTGCCCCCATGAATCACAAACGGTAAGGAAGGACACATTATTTTACTTAAAACGATTTATTAAAAGTGAAACCGTTGTATCTAACTGAAGTGAGTTTTAAAAAACTTCAGATATACAACGTTATAGGGAGTGCGTCATGTGGCCCAAAGAGTTTTCATAACCCTTGTAAAACGTGAAAAACCTAGCGTGTAGATCAGCTCTAAGACAGCAAGGCTCCCTTTAGAAACAGTCAAATGAGCATCTTTCTAGAAGGCCCCATGGAACGGAAATGTTTTTATTGGAGAGCGGGAGGAATACAGGGAGAAGATCAGACACATGTCTTGGGGTGGGGGAGTGTTCCCTGGAGCGAGGCCCACAGCCATGAAGGCCTTGCTCGTCATACCCCCTCCCCCGCCCGTCGGTAAGTGAGGAAACGTGCCGCCATGAAATGCATTTCAGAATAAATCAACGACTGCACAGCGCAGTGGGCGTATTTGCTTATTTTTAGGGTGTCCAGATGGCCCGGGGTTTCCCGGTCCTAACCGGGAAACCTGGGGCGAACCGGCCCAACCGGGGGGCAGGGGGGCAAACCGGGGCGGCGGGGGGTCACGCGGCGGTGGCGGGGGTGGGTGGGGCGAGGCTGGCGGCCGCGCGGGGCGGGCGGCGTGAGGCTTCCTTGCATGTCAGAGGAGAACGGAGTAAAAACAACAAAAAAAGGGGGGTGGAAGGGAAGGGAGAGAGGAAGGAACGAGAGTCAGGTTCCTGCATTTATTGAAATCGAGGCAGAGATCAATAATAACCGCTCAGAAATAATAAAAAAAAGCTTCCCCGATCGAGGGCGCGCACACACACACACACACACACACGCAACCAGCAGCCACGAACCCATCCCAGCTGCTGTCGCCTGCCTGCCTGCCCCGCCCCCTGATCGCTCCCACTATTGTACAATATTTTACCTTCATCGAAGCATTATGCATTCCCGATCAAGAAATCGGGGGAAGGAGGAACGGGCAGCATCGAAAGGCACTTCAACCAAAGCATCTGCACAAGCGCCCTTCGCTGCAACATCCAACAGTTTTGCTGTGCGCTTTTTTTTTTAACATGATTGGCTTCTGATGAATGAAAAGCCAGCAAACACGGATCACTGAAATGCCAGCGTACGCACAATCTCTATCCTTCCCTCCTCTCAAATGAGGATGCGAGTCACCTATCCGTTCCCCTCCCCTCCCCCCGTAACCCCCAAATGGCTATGGCATCCCCTACACTCATGCCTCGTCTCCTCCTCCTGGCTGACGGTGGCGGTTGCAAAGAAGAAGTGGGGAGAGAGAGAGAAAAGGGGGGAAATGAAAGCAGATGATGTACTTGTATCTAGCAGTTTAAAGAGCGCCAGCGGCCCCGGTCGGCCCCCCAAGCCCGGCTTAAGCCTACACATTCACCCTTTGCTTGCAGACAGATGACTGTCACTGAATGGGGCTTTGAAGCTCTTGTATATTATTAACTAAAAAAAAAAAAAGATCCTGACACACCCGGGGAGGGAAGGAGGAGGCAGGAGGGAGGGGGGCAAGCGAGCCAGCCTTAACCCCTCCTCCCAGATTTCCATAAAAGCAGGGGCGGTGCCAGGCATTTGGCGCCAAAATCCCATTTTCCCCCCTACCTCCTCTTTATTCTTGGGAAGGAGCGCAAAGCGGCTGCAGCAGAGCTACGCTTGCAAAAGAAATGCAAAGTCACCGCTGCTGTGCTCCCGCAGGGTTCGCGCCGCCGCTACTGGCTGATCGTGGGTAGGTCACACATTTTGCAAAGGAGGGGAGTTTCTCTCTCTGCCTCTCCCTCGCTCTGCCTCTCCCTCGCTCTCATTTTGGATGCTGGGCATCGTCCAATCCTAGACCCATGTTTTACTCAGAAGTAAGATCAATGGGGCTTGCGAGGCGGGCGCGCGGGCGCGGTGGGGGGGTTGTTTTGGGTGGGTGGGGGGGGACCGGGATTTTGGTGGCGAAAATCTGGTCACCCTACTTATTTTACTTCCCTTTTGAAATCCAGCCCTGTTCTGCTTCTGAAATTCACATTTCCTAGGCGAGCGGTTGGGACTTTGGCTGATGTTGAACGCGGGTTCGGCGTTGCGTATGTGTTTGCTTTTCTTATTGCGGGGGCCGATTTGATAGGAGTGACAAGATACGAGGGGTTCCACCTTGCCGGGTGATTCCAGGACGCCTTGCCATCGCTTCTGCCACTTCCATTCTGTGATTCTCAGCTGCGTGTCAAACTCTGTTAACCTGGACAGCAAGAAAACTGTCTCTCCTGCCACGGTGCTATGATCATGTCTATTCATGAGCTCTGAGTTCTCCAGCTGGCTGCTGTTTTGTAGGCTGAGGTGGGCCCAATGTAGAAGGTTTCCAAACTAAGCAATCACAGGCAATGAAACAGAGGGCAGAGAAAGTGCAAACAAACTTGTACGAAACCTCCTGGACCCCTGGGCCAGGGTGGACAGGAAAGCTACCATCCAGCAAGGGGATTAATAAATTGAGGGTGCAATCCTAAATATATCAGCTTAGGCTAATATACCAACTGCGCCCTTATCTGGACAGAGATAGCTTAGCTACAGTTATCCACATTCTGATAACCTCTCGTCTGGATTACTGCAATGTGTTATACGTGGGGCTGCCTTTGAAAACGGTCTGGAAACTTCAACTGGTACAAAACAGGGCAGCCTGATTGTTAACGGGGACTGGCCAATGAAACCATATTACGCCAGTCCTTTTCCAGCTTCACTGGCTGCTGGTCCAGGTCAGGGCCCTATTCAAAGTGCTGGTATTAACATTCAAAGCCCTAAACAACTTGTGGCTAGGTTATCTGAAGGAACGCCTCCTCCCATAAGTACCTTCCCAGACACTAAGATCATCCTCGGGGGTCCTTCTCTGTGAGCCCCTGCCACAGGAAGTGAGGCAGGTGGCTACCAGGAGGGGGGCCTTCTCTGCTGTGGCTCCCCGACTGTGGAATGAGCTCCCCAGAGAGGTTTGCCTGGCACCTACATTATATTCCTTTAGACGCCAGGTGAAGACCTTTTTGTTTTCTCAGTATTTTAACAGTTTATCAGTTTAATTTTTAACCTTGCTGTTTAAATCTGTATTTTAGATTGGGATTAATTTTTGCATTGCTGCTTGGTTTTATCCTGCTTGTGTTCTTATATTGTATTCTTATACTGTTGTTGTTTTATATTTTGAATAGCTTCGGCTATTGGGCAGTACAAAAATGCAATAAATAAATAATAAATAATAAATAATGTTTCGACAGAAAAAGGTTCTACAACTCTTAGCATGCCCAGGGCCACTGAGAGCAGGTTCGGGCCCTGATGAAAAAAAATTTTTGGCCCCCCTAGTAAGGATGATCCCTGTAATGTTATAAGATCAAGACATAATCAACGCAAGTAGGAAGAGTCTCGGAAAGAATTGAGAAAGGCAACAGGAGGAGTATTTGCGTTTTCTCTCGGAGAGGTCCTAAGGTTTTGATGGCTGTTCCAGTGTTTTTGGAGAATGCATTGTGGGCGGGTGGGAAGGATACACACGGGGATCTGTTAGAAATAAAAGAAACAGCTCCTTCCCACGCAGTTGTCCCACTGGCAGTTTCTACGGCCTTCTGTGCGGATCGTTTCAATCGGCTCTTTGCAATGTCAAGCAACTCCGCACACGCCCGCTGCAAAAGAGCCTTTTGTTTTGCTACGAATGGATGTCAAAAACAATAAAATAATACTGATACTACCGAGAAAGATAAAAACATATGCAATGATCCAGCAGATCCTTCTTACATTCTTATCAGGGTTTTTTTTTCCACATTCAAATTTCTTAAATCTCAAGCTCTTTCTGTCCCAAATCTGGAGAAATTTACAGATTTGGGTAAATGCTTATTAAAAACAAAGACCAAAGCTGGGCCTGTAAAAACCACCAATCCAGCTACCATGTTTCCATTCATATTCTGCCCCCCCCCAATTCTGATATAATGGGTAAGAATGCAGCTTCTAAAAGCCAGAATAGCTCCATGCAGAACTAAAGAAGTTTTCCGTCTTTTGCTATCTGCGTGCCTCGCCACTGTGCTCTGGGAATATACTTATCTGCTACATTTATCTCCAGTAAAATTTGTTTTGGGGTATACAGAGGACCTGGTGGGAAAATAACATCAAGGGATTGTTAGTAACTTAATAAGAACAGTGAGGATTGAGTTTGCCAGTAAAAGCAAAGTATGTTGAAGGTCGTCATTTCATAGACTGCTCCAAATGTCTTGCAATACCTCTTAAAACATGATTAAGTTTACACACATCAGAAGCTTTCATGGAGGGAGGAAGGAAAGGTTAAATACGAAAAGAATTATGGAACTTGAAATCAGTTTATAGTCTACTGGAACTGATGGTTCAAGCAGGATATACACATGGACTGGAATAAGGAAACATTTCAGTCGGACATGAACATGCCTGTTGATTGGGGTGTTCCTTTGTTTCTTGTTAAAACATCATTGTTGTAAGAATTCAAGGGAACCATATTGGTGGAAGAATTACTGAGTATAATGCAACTGATGCTTAGCATATGCCTGGTGATGTTTGTATTAGTCATGGCCTGGGAGCCCTTGGAGAATGGTGTTTCTTCTAGCGGCAGCAACTCCAAAGAAGAGTCAGAAGCAGTTCCTGGACCTTCATAAGTGGAGACCTTCCCCTTGGATTCTACAGCCTGTCTTCTCCTGCTGCTGCCTTCCGACCCTGAGGAGTGGAACTCAAGACTCCTCCAGTGAGCAAGTAGACCCTGGAAAGCATCCCTCAAACAGCTCCTCACTCCCACCCAGAAGAAGCCAGTAACTGTAGGGAAGGACACTGGCCTTGAAAGAAATTCAGATGCAGCACTTCAGGGGCTCCCAGAAGGATGCTTCTGGCCTGCCTATAAAACAGGGGTGGGGAACGCAGGGCCTGCATGAAACCCCTGCTGCCCCCTGAATTCAGTAATTTTTTTTAAAAAATGCATTTGTACTAGCTATGGAACACCAAACGAGTCAAAATTATCTTCTTTGCAAGCAAATTTAGGCCCTTTTGACATGCCGTAGCTGCTATGGACACCATTTTCATTATTTATTTTTATTTTTCAGCGCCTGCATGGGTGTGTGGGTGTGGGTGTGTTCTGGGCAGCAAAGATGCCCACCCAAAACTCCTGCAAGTCTTTACCCCTGCTATGAAACCCTGTCAGTTGTTCAAAGCCAGTGCTGGGGAAACATGTTCATACATTCATTACATTTCTATACTGTCCATTATTTTTATTTATTTACAACGTTTATGAATCATTCCATATCTAAATAGATTCTGGAATGGTGAATAATAAGAGAAGCTCTCTGGGTGGTTTACAAGGCAAAGTCTAAAACCATAAAATACAATAATATAGTAAAACATAATATAAAACCACAAGTTTAAAACAGAATAAAACCAAAGTAGCAACCCAGATAGAAGTCAGCAAGCAATGCAGATGTCTAAAAATGCACATATTAGTACTTTGGTTGTAGGACTTTCTCTGGGGTCCTGAACTCGCTCACAAGTCCTGGGCTGGTACCTGCAGTGTTCACTGTGGTGCTAAAATGGTTCTTGTTCCAGGGTCAGTCTCAGGCCTCATCTACACCAAGCAGGATATTGCACTATGAAAGCGGCATGAAAGTGGTACATAAAAGGCAGGAGCCACACCAAGCAGGATATAGCGGTATGAAAGTGGTATCTGGTATGGGTCAATGGGCCCCAACAGTTGTCAGTGCACTTCAGTAATGCTATCAAGCAGTAGTGTGGCGCCTGCCTTTTATACATAGGCTGACCAGATAAAATCCAGGTCAGGGCTCATGTCACTTTAACAGTTGTAGAGAAAAGGGTATTTCAGCCAGTGTCATTTGTATGCAATTAGTTCCTGGTGAAATTCCCTCTTCATCACACCAGTTAAAGGTGCAGGGGCCCTGCCCTCTTTTGTATATGGTCACTCTAGTATAGTGCCTGCACCTTTAACTGTTGTGATGAAGAGGGGATTTCACCAGGTACGAATTGCATACAAATGATGCCGGCTAAAATTCCCTTTTCTCTACAACTGTTAAAGTGACATGAGCCCTGACCTGGATTTTATCTGGTCAACCTATTTATACACTGCTTTCATACCACTTCCATGGTGCAATATCCTGCTTGGTGTAGATGAGGCCTCAGAGAAGATGATGGGCTCCCAGATGAAGAACAACAGTATTGAGTGTAATTAAAATTATTATATATAGTTGATTTTTTTTAAAAAAAGCTCTGCTGTTTGAGAGTTGTTAGATGTAGCTTCAGATCTCTTTCTCTTTCTCACTCTCTCTCTCCCCCTCCCTCAATTTCACACCCACCCACAGCCACACCCTTACAGCATTTCTACATGACGCTTTTATTGCATGCTCGAAATTGGACACCCATGGAAGTTTGTGGGTCCTTTACATGATGTCGTTTACCTCCAGAGGCGCTCCTGCCCTTTTTTTTGAGCCTTATCCCATTTTTTAAAAGATTGGAGATAATCCGATACAAACGGTAAGGCAAGATAATGGAAATGTGTATTGATGGCACTATAATACAGCCACTAGATGGCGCAGTGCAATGAAACATTGCTGAGGAAGGGAGTTTTCAATTCAAACCCCATGTCTGCTGTGAAAAGCAGCCCATCGTAGTCCCCTTAAGGAAGCGGAAACTGAAAGCTCCAGTAAGGAAGCGGGATTTCAGCCTGGTGTGGTAAAGCACAGACACACATGCAAACACAGAGTGCTACAAGGAGCCCCAGCAACAGGAAATGACACAGAATTGCAGCTGTGCACCTAGACTTTGGGGGAAATGTTTTCTTAGACTCATGGAGTGGCCTGCCTTATGTTAAAAAAACAACAACCTCTTTCTCACGTTATAGTCTGCAATACTATACTTTTTTTTTTTTAATGGCCAATGTTTTTAATTTTTGTAAACCGCCCAGACAGCTTCAGCTATGGGGTGGTATATAAATGGAAATAATAATAATAATAATAATAATAATACAGGCAGGTAGCATAGCTAGGATCTCTCCCCACCTTACAATGGTCTCACAACAAGTTCTGCCATGTCTGTGGTGAGCCAGGCTCTTTGCCAGCAATCTTTGCCAGGGACCGCTACATGAGAAGGGTATCTTCTCTTGGCACTGGGGCCAGGGGCTGCTCTTCCCCAATACTTTGGTTTCTTTTTGGGAGGCACTATGAGGGCCATCAAAGAGACGCCCCCCTTCACCTAGGGTGTTCACCACATCAGACAGCTTCCGGAGACGCTCCCGCTGCAAACACACACCGGCAGACATTCCAGCAGGGAGGCGTGAGGGAAATGGGATCACCCTGCTGAATGACTGCCTCATTCTTTTTTTCCTTTTCCTTCCCATCCCTCTTTCCTTGTGTGTCGTGTCTTTTTAGACAGCAAGCCTGCAGGCAGGGGCTGTCTTGTACTGATGGCATGTAAGGTGCCCTGGGAGCCTTTGGGACTGAGGAGCAGGCTAGAAATACCACAAATAAAGAAATAAATAAATGAACTGCAATTGCTCCTGCCTGCAGTAATGAAGACAATGCACCACTGCAGATCACTCACCATCTCTGCTCCCCCCCCCCCACTCAAGACATGCTGCTGAGCCTACAAATAGTGTGCAATGCTTTATAAATGTGGGTTTATTATAAAATGCGTGTGGACACCATATGCCGCGGGTGCGCACCCACGCACCCACACAATCTCTTTCTGCGTTGTATATGTGTCTGCCTGTATGTCGCTCACAACACACATCACAAAGGACCCAGAGTCGAAGGAAGAGAAAGCAAACAGAAGTCAAACAGAAATTGAAGCAGTCAGGGACTAGAGATACGCGGCGCGCACAGACTGAAACTGAGAACACCGAGCTGAAATCAAAATCAAACCTATTGCCTAGGGCCAGTGTTTGGCAGGCAGCGGGACAGGGGACAATGGAAGAGATACCGTCCGTATCACCACCACCAACTAACAGTCAAGACAGACTCAAGCAAACAATAGCAAGAATAGATCAAGTGTATTATAAGAATTGAGTTTTTAAGGACAGGATAAAGACTGGACTGGAAAGGAAAGGGTTTTAGGAAAAGGTTGGTTGGAATAAGGAAAGATACTGATTGAGGTGCAGGTAAGAATAAGGAATGCAAAACCAAAATCCTTCAAATCTTTAAATGTTGCTGTTCAGAAAACAGAGAACTAGTGCAGTGCACAGAATAGACTAGAACCAAGTTCATGTGATTGGAGAGCTCTAGTAAAACTGTTCCTTGTGAGTAGAAATGAGACCTGTCAGTCCCAAAACTACACTCCCCAACTCCCCCTTCTTCTCTGGACCCTGGCATTTTCCTTATATGGAAAACTTGAGAAGAAATGTTGTTTTTCAACCAAAGAAGTCGGTATCTCCAGGCTGCTGGATCCATTTTTGGTGGGGCTGTGAATTCGTCCTGGGTTTTAGTCAGAACCAGCCAGGACTCTAAAGGAGTTCTCCAAGGTGCCGAACCTCTCCAAGAAACCAGAGCCATCAGCCTCCACTGTGTGCCTTCGTTTGCCTCCTGATTGCTCAGGAAGCTTTGGGAGAACCCAGATTCTCTTTGGAGCAATTTGGAGGGAGCGCTGTTCACCTTGGACATCTCCCAGATCTCTCTGGAGCAGCCCACTTTGGCTCTGGAGTCATCCAAACCCAATGCACCATCCTAACAATTAATGCTTTAAAAATGTGTTGCCCGGTGAAAAGGGATTAAATCAGATAATCTAAATAGAGGTGGGACATTTGCAGCCCTCCGGTTATTTCGGCCTACAACTCCCATCATGCCTTACTATCGGCTATGCTGTCTAGGGCTGATGAGAGTTGAAGGCCAAAACATTGGGAGGGGCACAAGTGATTTAACTGATTAATTGATGCAGGGCATGATCCTATGCATAGCTGGCTGGGGATTGTGGGGATTGTAGGATTTCCCCCCCTGTCCAGACACGTATAGGAGTGTGCTCTGGAAGTTGCAACTCTGTGTAGAATACATGTTTGGGAATGTAGACAGTAGATAGTAGACTGCCATGTGGCAGGTAGAGACATTTGCAGTGACTACAGAAAATTCTGTGGGCTGAGTAAAGGAGCGGTGAGTTGCCCAGCCAGATCAACAGAATACTAAAGCATTAAAGGGGACTTTATTTGCATAGCCAAACGTTGGTTTTCTTGGCTAGGGGCACTACAAATGTGTAACATGGGCCCTCTCCCACACAAATAATACCACGGCCCCATCCCATGCATACATATCTCATGTATCATGAAAACATTTTTATATTAATTCTGAAATTACCTTTTCTTCATTTCTGAAATTACACCATGGCTCACACTGGGTTTCTTCTCCTACGTTTCCAAAGACAACACTCCCCTTTCTCCTTTTGCTATTTCGGTTTATAAGATTGCCGGAGAATCCTACAGCGCTGCTGATTATTTTGTAACATTTCGGGTCACTCTAACAAAGGTATTATCCTTTTGATTTTTTTTTTAAAAAAATATATCCCCAACGAGGCTGCAAATATTTTATAAATAGACCAATTTGACGTAAAGCTTTATTTTCTGACCTTTTTCATAGCAAAATCATGAATTATTTGTTACGTCTTCAGGCTGCAGCCTGGACTTTTGAAAAACTATGAATCATAGTGTATCACCGCCAGTCCTGCTTTTTGCAAAACGTCTTCCGAATGTGGTGGTGCTAATGCTGATATTACCCCACGATCTTACAAAACCATTACACTGGAATTGTGCGATGCAGCCTGCAGTTTGACTTCATCCTCAGTTGCCACGGGCACAGACTTTTTGTTGAAACGTTTTTCCATCTTGTTTTTGGTCATTACTTCCGAAAGTTATGTCAGTCCGTTGGAGCTGAAAACAACACAGGATCTTGTAGCACCTCGAAGACTGACACATTTATTATGGCTTAAGCGTTCATGGATTCACATTCACCGTGTCTGATGGAGTGGACTCTAGCCCACAAAAGCTTCGATGATAAGAAACACATAGCTTTCAAGTTGCTTTGAGACTCGTTGTTATTTTTACAGTACCTAGAAGAGGAAGGGGGAAAAGCTCTTTTCAGTTAAAAAGGTGGAAAAGATAAATGTTTACCTATGAGGTGTCAAGGAGAAGAGAATCGCACATTGACCCTAGAAAAACTCCATGGTGGGGGAAAAAAACAGGAAATGGCAGACCTAATGATGTAGTGATGGCCACCAATTTGTATGGCTTCAAAAGAGGGTTGGATAAATTCCTGGAGGAGTGCTGGACTAGATGGGCCCTTGGTCTGATCCAGTATGGCTCTTCTTATGTTCTTAGTGAAGGGGCCACCCAACCACCAGAAAATGCAGGGCGACATTCTGAAACGAACAAGAATGTCGCCATGAAGTACCCAGACAGCAGGCCTTCTCTGTAGTGGCACCCACCATTGGGAAAACCCGCCCCGGTGTAATTCGGGCGGCAAAAAATGTGGTATCTTTTAAACGCCACCTGCTGACACACGTGTTCACCCAGGCTTTCCCTGAGCTGTAAGTAAACTCATTAGCCGCTCCATTTTACAGCTCCTTTGTTGTAGTGGAAGACTTTTTATGGTGCGTTTTCATGCTGTGTTTTCATGTTGTGTTTTGAATATTGTACTGTAATGTTGTGAACCGCTGAGAGATTCTATTATATTCAGTGGTATATAAATGTTACAAATTAATTAATTAATTAATTAAAGGTAATGGGGAGTCCACTTTCTCAGTCGACTTTCTCTGGGATTTCAATTAGATCGTGGGTGCAGAAATTAGAGCAGGGTTCTCCGGAAGGCCCTGTCACCTTCTCTGACCCCAGTTCCCTTTCACCCAAACACCATTCAGTGGTTTCCTAAATTTTGTGCTGTTTCCTCCCCCCCCCATTTTAAAAGGTTAAAATGCCTCTCCTGAAGCTTAATTACTGGCAGTAAGAACATTAAGCTAAACCATGCTCATACTTTGGGATATTTTGGCTCCGTTCTTTTGCCTTCGGCCCCACCCACCACTGGAATGCACCTCCCAAGAGCTTTTCCGAAATGACATTAATAATAATATATTTATTTATTTCTTACCCGCCTCTCCCTCTGGATCGAGGTGGAGTACAATAACAAATACAAAACACCATAAAATACACATATAACTAATTAAACAGCATATAAAACAAAGACATTATTCAAAGGCGTCTTAAAATTCAACTGGGTAGGCCTGTTGGAAGAGATCAGTCTTTATGGCTTTCTTAAATTCCGGGAGACTGTTAAGTTGGCGAATCTCTCTCCCTGCAGGCCATTCCACAGTCTGGGAGCGGCAGAAGAGAAGGGTTTCTGGGTAACAGTTGTCAGCCTGGTTTTTGTTGACTGTAGTAAATTCTTCCCAGAGGACCTGAGTGTGTGGGGCGGATTGTATGGGAGAAGGCGATCCCACAAGTAAATTGGACCCAAACCATGTAGGGCTTTAAAGGTAATGACCAACACTTTATACTTCACCCGGAAACTAATTTGCAGCCAGTGGAGTGATTTTAAAGCTGGTGTAATATGGTCACCCCTAGACTCTCATTCTGAAAGAGGTTCAGTATCCCCTGGACTAAAGCAAATTTGTGTGCATTTTAGAAATGCGTGCAGTGCTTGTTTTTTTGCCCCCCCCCCATTTTTCAAACATGTGCCTGTTTTCAAACATGATTTTTATTTTCACAGAGTGCATTTTAAACCCAGAAATTTCCAACCACAAATTTCTGTGTTTGGTTTAAGGAGATGCGGATTGGAGCCAGGTCTACACTTTTTGTCAAACCATTACGATCCCATCGTGATAATGCTATATATCCCTCTTGCGCATTTGTGCCTCATATGACACCCAATGTTGCAGGATTTGGGATAATGTGGAATAAGGAGCATGTAATAGCACTACGATAGCAGCATATAGAATGTGTAATGTGCCCCTACAGTTAACAGTGCCCCTTGATATAACTATAAAGCAGTAGTGTAGATCTAGACTGGATAGATCTGTCAAACACCCACACACCCTCAACTGAGTTAATTTCTCATTCATTCATTCATTGCATTTATATACTGCCCAATAGCTGAAGCTCTCTAGTCCCTGTTTTGGAATTTGTCAAGATGCGATTCCTCCGGCGTTGGATACCCAGGCCAGGTTGTATCTTAGGGGAAGAATGATGGAGAGAGTCTGCTTAACCTTTTCCCCTCCTGACTTTTCTCAGGTGACATCTGCCCTACTATTGTATCTATTGTGTAGATACAAGGACTTAAGATACAGCCCTATGATCCTGGGACAGTATCCTGGGGACTGTAGAATGTTTTGGGGTCCCTCTCCTGAGGCCATAGAGACTCTGTGTTCAAAGCCCTCTTCCTACCCCCCCCCCACCTGCTGTTGAAAGATCCATGCTTCCTGAGGTCCCAAATGTGATTTGAGGAAAGGGAAAAGGAGGTGTTTTGGTGGGCAGTCAGGATAGGAAGGAGGAGAGGCCAGGATACGCTGTATCTTAAGGCATTTCCAACTGTGCCACTGTCCCACCAGTGTGATTCCACCAGATGAGTTCAGAGATCCATCTAGGCAGGAAATGAAATAACAATAAGGAGGATAGAGAGGCAATTTTTTTTTGTCTCTGTTGCTCCTCCCACCCTGTTTAGGGTTGCCATATTCTGAATCCTCAAAACCGGGACAATTTTTAAAATGTATTTATTTATTTATTTTTGCTGGAAGCAAAATAAAAAGTAATGGTGCGGGTGGGAGTTAGAAGAGGAAAGGCTGGGAGCGGGGGAGGGCTTAAAGGGGGAGTGGTAGTGGGGGAATTGCCTAATGCAATCAGGAGAGGAGCAGCAGCAGCAGCAATACAAGGCCAGTTTTGCTAAGCAAGTGTTCCCATTGATAAAACAAAAACAATCAACTCCCCCACCCCCAAAGTGTTCCTTAAAAGGAGCTATGAAGCCTCGGCTATATAGGGTCTGGTCTAGAGCTGAAAGGGCTACTTATCTGTCTGGAAGAGGGAAAGCACTGGCCGTTTTTCTTTCACTGAGCCATTCGGGTCTCTGAACAGGCAGTAAGTAGCCCTACTCTAAGCAAAATAAAAAGTAAGGGTGTGGGTGGAAGGGCGTTAGAAGAGAAAAGGGCTGGAGGAGAGAGTGGGGGGGAGGAGAAAGCGATCACAAGAGGGACAGCCGTAGGAAGGCAGAGCCCATTTTAAACAACGTGTTTCCCATGGGTAAACCCGCCTCCCTTGACGTTTTCCTTAAAAAATGCTATGGGGTCTAATCTGCAACTGAAAAGATTACCTGGAAGGGAAAACACAAGCTGCATAATAGCAGCGGCTGGTCAGGAGACCTTTTGCTTTTATTGTTTGACTAAATCACTCTGCTCTCCCAGGCTCAGAATCTTCTGGAAATCGGGACATTCCCGGTTTTCTGGGACGTGTGGCAACCCTAACCCTGTTGGCAGATGCCCAGCAGGACGTAGGAATCTTGGAAGTCTCTGAGATAAGAGATCTCCATCCTGCGGGTGGCAGCTCAACATGTATGCAGCCTTAGAGCATCTCTACATTAAGGGGAAATATGTTGCTTACCCAGGGCTTTTGCTTCCTGCTTCTTTGGCATGATTGTTATGGGCTGCTTTACATGGGCGGAGAGGGGTGATCGCATTTTTTTGAATTGAATACTTCTCTATGTTCTCTTCAATTGAGACTGTGCCACCTACTGGCAGAAGATCCCACATTTTCCCAGATATTACCACATCAAAAGTGGTTCTTTTAATAGCGGGATTTCCAGGGAATAGGGCAGGAGATGTCCTGGTCGTTGACGACAACGTGTGATGGAGCTACAAGCTTCTGTGAGCAGCCAATCATGAGCGTGCAATAAATTGCTCATTTAGAGGAGCCCTTGGTATCTTCCTGGCCTCGAGTGAAAAAGCAGATTGGAGCAGGGTTGCCTTGAGATGAAAAGGAATCAGAGGGGAAGGGGTTAAGAAGCATTGCTCTGGATACTTTTCTTCCTCGCAGGAACAGCCTGACCTGGGCATTTTGGGTTAAAAAAAAAGGAGAGAAGGAAAGAATTGTGGAATTCTGCTTAATGTGTAGTTTATGCTGGAGAGACGTGCTGCCTATGACGGGGTTAGTTTGTCCAGATTGACAGAAGAATTTCAACAGCACCTGCAGTTATTGGAAGTCATTCCCACCTTGTCAAGGTGCTCACTTGCTTGCCAGTTAGTCTCAACAGAAAGGCCAGAGGCCACTTTGTTTGGACACATTAAAAATCCAATCACTATGTGCTGCTGCATATTGACAGCTCAAGACCAATCTCCATAGGAGATCTACAATGAGATTTTCTAGCGACTTTTTAAAGCTTAAGGGTAGCTGTTTGCTCTCCTGGATTGGCTTAGGGTGTGTGTGTGTGTGTGTGTGTGAGGGGGGAAGGAGAATAATGCTTCGCCCCTTGCCCTGCACCACCCTCCAACCCAAATTACCCTCCCTTCAAAGTGGCTTGTGTGATAATTAAGTAAGTTCGGCCTCAGTCCTATGGGTTGTGCTCCCTATAGACCGAGGGCTCTGAGTTCAGGCCCTTCTGCCTGTCGGATGCTCTGCCGGCAAGAGCCAGGCAGGGAGAGAGGAGGATGGAGGTGATTTTGCCTCCGTTCCTCCGTTTAAAGTACAAATAGCAGGCAGGCGGCCCTCTGAGCCCATCTAGTTGACATCCCTTTTGGTGCATGGTAAGGGACTGGAGAGGCCATAAGATCCTGCATATCCCGGCCCCTCTTCTCACCTCCCTGGCCACCAGCATGCCCTCTTTCCTCCCTCTCTGACTTCTTTTATGAGGTCGGAGTTGTGAGCTCATACGAGAAGCTTTCCGCAGAGGCTGGGAAGGTCTGGGGGAGGAAAGATCCATGACTGGATCTCCTCCTCTGTGCTCACAGCCCTGTCTACCAGCATGGAGGAGATCTGCAGAATCCGATGGTGCCCCAGGTGGTGTCTAGGAACATAAGACTAAGGGTTCATCTAGTCCAGCATTCAGTTCACAGAGTGCCCAACCAGCTTCCTGTGGGAAACCCACAAGTAGGACATGAGTGCAACAGTACCTTCCCGCCCATGTTCCCCAGCAACTGGCGTACATGGGCATACTGCCTCTGATACTGGAGGAAGCACCTAGCCATCAGAACCAGTAGCCACTGATAGCTTTCTCCTCCAGGAATTTATCCAGCCCCCTGTTAAAGCCGTCCACCCTGGTGGTGATCACTGCATCTTGAGGTAGCAAATTCCAGGGTTTAACTATGCGCTGTGTGAACAAGCACTTCACACATCACAAAGTTAAGCTCTGAAATTCACTTTTTGCCACATGGGGTGGGTGGGGGCTAAGGAAGGAGCGTTGCCAAATATCCTCCCAGGGGGAGGAGAAGAGACAATAATTTGGCAGGAGCCTGAAAAAGGTCATTCTTAGAAAACTCCTCACAGAATTCTATGAGAAATGGCAACTCAAGTGAATAGTGCTTGAAACGACATCGTTATCGTTCACATCACGGACGAATAAAGCAATGGGGTAAAAGGAAGGACTGGAAGAAACAGGAGCAAGGCCCATGGCTTCTTTCAATAAGAATAAAATATTAAATGATATTAAACACCTGGTTCACAATTGCTACCAAAATTCTCCACTGTGGTTGCAAGTGGTGGGAATTTTTTTGGGAAACATTCCACTGAATATTCTTTGCTTCGAGTGCGTTGACATTTTGAACAGTTCAGGAGGAAGGAAATATTCAGAAAATTGATCTGAATTGTTTTTTTTGGGGGGGGGGGATTGTGGCTTAGCTCTAGGGGTGAGGAGTGGGGAAATGAAGGTTGTTATAGAGACCTGAAGAGAAGACTCAAGACAATTGCAGAGTCTCTAACTACTTTTTTAAAAAAAAATCTGTTGTTTTATCTCTGCTTATTTGTTTTCTCCTTCGTCGCGAATTGTCCCCTGAGGTTTTGATGGGGAGTCGCAGAGACCATTAGCCCATAATCGCAATGTGTTGGGAAGGCTCATTGTTACCATTCCCGATTTAAATATTGCCATTCATGTACATGGGGCTTTATATGTAGCTATGTTTCATGTGGTTAATGCGATGTATGGGATATATAGGTAGGGAAGCCATGCTAGTCTATTGCAGAAAAAAGAACCAAGAGTCTTTTGGCACCGTAAATGCAAACATATTTATTCTGGCATGACCTTTCGTGGGCTATAACCCACTTCATCGGATGAATAAAGGAGTTAATGTTCTAGTTTTTGTGCAAACTAAAAAGAGATTAGCGGTTTTCCTTTGATTAATCTTAGAGGATTTGCCTCCTACTTCAACAGCATCTCATAAGAATAAGGCTCTGTTCAAATACCTGGTTAACTGGAATTAGTTTTTGCTTTAGCTTAGTCCCTTCGTTGTTTTTAAGTGAGCTTTTATTTTTTATGTCAGCATTTGTGGGGGTGGAATACGTGGGGAGGGCCACCAGCATCCGTTTTGCCTCCTTTTTATTTCTGGGTGCAACAATTGTCACTTCTCACATGGATGTTCCTCGCTCACAGTAAGTGCTCCCCCTGCAATTTACTGTACCTGCAATTTTGCAGTCACCTAAAATGGAAGGCCTGACAAGAATCCAGAAGACTCAAGTGGAGGAGGCTGGAACATCCCTCCACAGAGGGAGGTGGTGATGAAGAAGGAGAAGCCCAGATTAAAGGCTTCTTGTTACAAAAGACTGCTTAAACACTTTCAGCACGGAATGGGATCTTTGGCTTCTTATTTTCCCATCTCTTCACCATGTAACCCCAAGAGTTGTAGATCGCAAGCTGAATATGAGCCAACAGTGTGAGGTGGCTGCAATAAAAGCAAAACGCTATTTTGGGCTGCATTACTAGAAGTATAGCTTCCAAATTGTACGAGGTACTGGTTCCCGTCTGTTCGGCACTGATTAGGCCTCATCTTGAGTATTGCGTCTGGTTCTGGGCACCGCACTTCAAGAAGGATGCAGACAAGCTGGAGGGGTTTTAGAAGACGGCAATGAGGATGATCAGGGGTCTGGAAACAAAGCCCTAAGAGGAGAGACTGAAAGAACTGGGCATGCTTAGCTTGGAGAAGAGAAGATTGAGGGGAGACATGATAGCACTCTTCAAATACTTGAAAGGTTGTCACACAGAGGAAAGCCAGGATCTCTTCATTATCATCCCAGCATGCAGGACGTGGAATAATGGGCTCAAGTTACAGGAAGCCAGATTCTGGCTGGAAATCAGGAAAAACTTCCTGATAGTACGATAATGGAACCAATGACCTAGGGAGGGTCATGGGCTCTCCCACACTAGAGGCCTTCAAGTGGCAGCTGGATAACCATCTGTCAGGGATGCTTTAAGGTGGATTTCTGCATTGAGTAGGGGGTCGGACTTGATGGCCTTATAGGCCCCATCCAACCCAAGTATTCTATGATTCAATGCGTCACCCTGTTACTAGACATGTAGGGAACTTCTGCAAGTGTGACCAGCCGGAAGCAAGATTTCATCTGGAATGTTCCGGCTAGGGATGGGGGAGAAATTCATTCAGTTCTCACCTAATCTTGCACTTTTCAAGCGCCGTGTGGCTTTACAGCACACATTACTGCAGAGACGTGGGTCAGGGGAATCCTCATATCTCCCTGTAAACATGAATTTTGGGCACTACTTTGCCATTCTTCCTTTCATTTTTATTTTCCTAATCAGTTGGAATTTGCCATGAAGTAGAGTCCATTCGCTGACATCAAATACTCCCATTTTTGTTTGATATGGGTCACTTGCTGTCAGCTTTTAATTCAGTAACCCTGTCCAGCCCCACATGGTGAAATGTGGCATTTCGTATCAGGGAGATCCGCTGAAAATAATAATAACAAAAGTTCTTCCCATCAAAATTCTTCAAATGGGGATGCATCCAGAAAAAAAGAAAGAAGGGAGATAGATATGACACTATAGTTTGACCAATGATGTCCTGCCCAGCTCTGTCTTTCAGCCTTCACCAGACACCAGCACATTTTCCTGGCTTTCTTCTTTAACCATGAGCACTAGAAACTTGCATTCAAAAATTAATGCCCACATTCTCAGCAATTTACATTTCTTGACATTCCATAACATTTTCATGATGGGCGAACTGTTTATATTCAACTTCTAACCATTCCCCTTGGCTGGCCATTACTCTTTGGATGATTCTCTTCCAGGCCATAGCAATCAGTTTCTCATAGTTTATTTAGCAGCCTGCTGCATATTTGAAAAGTTTTATTAGGATTGATTCAGGCTTCATTATCCAGGAGAAATATTGCCACTCACTCCAAGTAGAGTTCTTTGGTATACTTTCTCATGATTTTGTCCTAGTCAGCTGCCTGTAGAGCTAAGACCAAGGATCGACACTACTGCTTTAAAATGGTTTATAACGATATTGACAACTGTTGGGGCCCAGGACACACTCCGTATACAGTTTTCAAACCTTTTGCAAAGTGTCATATCCTGCTTGGTGCAGTTCTGGCCTGGGCTGAAAATTCATTTCATTGCTCTCAAATTCCCACTCTTCATCCTACTTCAGAAATGGCCATACTCCTCTTGTAAAATCGCATCCTAAGAACAGAGTAAGGAAGTTGGGTGGGCGTTTTAGCCCTATATTTACAGCATCTAACCTAATAATGCTATGTGTACCCTAGCACACTGGGACAGCAGCATCGCTAGGGGTTGTCAAAGTCCTGGCAGGCCACAAAACATGGCCGGTGGGCTGCGCTTTGCTTGGTGGTCAAGAATGGTGCTCAGGCCTGATTTACAACTTCTAAAAACTTGGAAAACTAGGCTGGTCACTTGGCTCTTCAGCTGACAGTGGTAGTTACACAACTGAATTGTTATATCTTCTGGTTTGGATGCTATCCATCTCCATTCACAATTGCCACATGGCATACAGATGACAGCTTGGTTTTTATCTGCCGAAGAATCTCACTGCTGGTGATATTTTGCTGGATGTCAGAGTGAGTATTATAGACTTGGCTTCCCAAGTCCAGATTCTCTCCACTAACTAAATTAAGGGGGTGTTTACTTCTACACACAACACATAGTAAAACTATGAAACATAAGAACACACCAAGGGCCATGCTGGATCAGACCAAGGGCCCATCTAGTCCAGCACTCTGTTCACACAATGGCAAAACAGCTGTCGACCAGGAACCTACAAGCAGGACACAGGTGCAAGAGTACCCTCCCACCCATGTTCCCCAGCAACTGGTGTATATAGGCTTACTGCCTCTGATACTGGAGGTAGCACATAAGCCATCAGGACTAGTAGCCATTGATAGCCTTCTCCTCCAGGAATTTATCCAACCCCCTTTTAAAGCCATCCAAATTGGTGGCCATCACTACATCTTCTGGTAGTGAATTCCATATTTTAACCATGTGCTGTGTGAAGAAGTCCTTCCTTTTATCTGTCCTGAATCTCCCACCAATCAGCTTCATGGCATGACCTCATTGGGTTCTAGTATTATGAGAGAGGAAGAAAAATGTCTTCCTATATTCCCCAGCAACTGGTGTACTCCGGTATCAGAGGCAGTAAGCATATATACACCAGTTGCTGGGGAGCATGGGTGAGAGGATGCTGTTGCACAGTTGGCCACTGGTTGGCCACTGTATGGACTATATGGTCCCTTGGTCTGATCCAGCATGGCTCTTCTTATGTTCTTATCCACCATGGTTCTTCTTCCATTCTCATGCTTCCGGTATGCAAGAGTGCACTGAGGGCTCCATCACACCAACATTTCGTCGCACACTCACCATGCCTGGTTTGTGGTTTTGCAGCGCTGTACTCACATGACGTCGTCACTGCCCTGCACTCATCCCGCCCCTTCCTCTCCCTTTTCTGTCTTATTTTGGAGCGGGGAAAATCTGGTTTATTTCCTCCATGCGGGATTAAAGCGCCTTTCCACCCCCGTGTATTGCCATCCTTGCATTTTTCTTTTGTTGAGTGTGTGTGCTTTGAACGTGTGCTTGCTGACAAAAGAGGAGGGCGGGGCAGTTCTCCTCCTCTAGCCCACCGTGTCAAACAAACTGAGCCGGTCGAGCGGGCTTTTGCTGCTCCAACCCCACTCTCCTTGCCTCCTTGCCTGCAGAAATGGCGCCCAGCCAATTAAACGTTGAATTGGTAAAATGCTAGACAACAAAGCCGGAGGGGGGAGGCTCCTACATCCATCACCTGACAAGGACCAATGACATGGAGGGGGAAGGAGAAGGGCAAGGTGGGGCGAGTATGATAGCAGGAGAGCAAACAAGTGAAAAGAGAGTCCCCCAGTATAGCTACGATTGTGAAAGGGACCACCACTTGCCTAACTAAAGAAATGGAGGTCAAAATTGTGGGTGCATACCAGGAAAAAAACATAGGTGTGATGGAACTCATAGTTAAATTATTCCAGTTAGACTCATTGTCAATGTCGGATTCTTGAGAGATCTCTCATCTCAATGCTTTTTCAGATGGTATACATCAGCTATTTTTGACACATTCAAGAAACAGATGTGTTATTTTGCAACTTACTGTTATTTTAATGTATTGATTAGATTGTCAGTTGCCTCAAGCATGGTTGTTGAAAGGTGGGATAAAAATGAAATAAATTGTGCCAAATTTACTCCTCTCCCCTAAACTATGGCCCTTTCGGGTTTGTTCACACATGCAACATTGTGGTGATTTTATTGTGTAGGTGAATCAATACATGTCAAACACCAGCCAGGGAGCTTTCATCACCACAAGCATAACACTTCCCAACTGAAGCAGTTCACACTTTTAAGTGTGAACCGTTCATGTTGGATGTCAGACAGCGGTTCCATGCAAACAGCTCTAGGAGAATGCATAACAGCCATGAAATTAGAAAGGTATGATGGCAGTTTTTTCTATGTTACACTTCTTAGAAAAGTCCAAAGGGTAAGGATGTAGTTTTTTTGGATGTGAGTCCAGTGGAAATTTGTGGTATCTTTTTAATCTGTCTCATTTACAAAAGCGCAGGGGAGCAATCCACTAGACTAACAAAGGATGGTCTTCCAGCATCCATAGAAGTATGAAACAGTACTGCTATGCAGGGAATGTACCCACACAAGTCCAATTTCTGGCGATCTCGGGGAAGGTGGGGATGACCCACTTTAAATTTCTACTTAACATTTTAGCCTTTGCATATTTAGGCAAGCAAGATGCTCCATTACAGTCTTATTGGGTGAGGTTAACATTGACACAATGCGCTAAACCAGCTCTTTAAATAGTTTCTGCTTCTCTTCCATTGGATTCTTTCAAACTCTCTGTTCTAGAGGACCTTAGATTCTGGACTGGAATCCCCCAGGGACTGAATCCAGGCTGTGGGACCTCCTACAACCAAAGACAGCTCAGTCTTTGAGTCTAGTTCCCTTCCCCTTTCCTCTGAGTACACTGACTCAGCTGAGGTAAAACAGGTGAATACCCTCTAGTCTTCTCCACTTCCAAAGCAATCCTGTTTTTCTTCTGTCCTTCCTCCTATGCTTCATCTCTTTTATCACCCCATTCATTGTCTGCAGGAGTGCCTGCGATATATCTAATAGGCTTGGGAGAACTAGTCAGTTTCACTCTCTTCAGGGTGGACAGGTGAGCCACCTTCTAGAAGAGAGGCAAGGGGCTTAATAAACGGAGTCACTCTTTCATTTGGGTGAGATAGTAGGGATGGACAAACGGGTCAGCTTCAGTTTCTCCCACATTCAGGTTCTTTTAATTTCAAGTTCTTTCCACCCCAAATATGAAGACATTTGCAAATTTTGGTTACTGAAAAGAAATTCAATAGGTATCCCTGTTCCCAACATGGAGGGGCCCATGATGTCCCTGCCTGCCATAGGGGTGTTAAAGATGAAAGCCCTGGCAGGAAAAAAGGCTTGGCAACCCGAATTAAGTTTGAATATTAGAATTAGAATTTATTCGAATTAAGTTCTAATAAAGGTCAGGGATTCAAGCCCAGACCTTGAAGAGCTATGCATGCACTCAAAATCCTGGGCCTGGATGGACCCATCTGTCAATTGAGGGTCTTTCTACACCATAGGGGTGTAGAGAGAGGGAGTGGGGAGGATCCTGGAAGTACCTGCTTCCGGGATCTTCGCTCTAATACACACGAGAAGTGCAATGACCCGGCTTTCTCCTGGGCTGTCGTGCTGTTGCAGCTGCGATTTTTTTGTCAATGGAGCCAGGCAGAATGTACTTGTGCTCCTTCGCTAAGGTATGTACGATAATAATAATAATAATAATAATAATAATAATAATAATAATTGTGCCCGAAATTGGTCCACCCACCCCTGCTTGTGGGCTTCCTTTCCCCCTTCCCCTGATGGGCACGGAGCCGTGCGGTGCAGCTCCGTGCCCGATTCTGGTGCCTGCTTACTTGTGAGAAAGCGGGCACCAGCTGGGATGGGCCCCCACACCTCCCGTGGTCATGGGACGTTCTTGGGACTGTGGGAAGTATTGGGTTTCCCCAGGGATCCCTTATCCTGGGAAAAACCCGTGCCCATCCCCCCCACCCCTGGGACTCCCCGTGCATCATCTGGACTTACAGGGAACACCCAGGGGCGCACCCGCTAACAATGGCCGGTGTAGAAACGGCCTTAGATTCCTTCCTTTCTTTTTTTAACCTCAAGTTCTTTTTGTCCCCAAATGTGGAGATGTTTGCAAATTTGGGGACATTCTTATTTTAAAAAAATCACATTGAAACAAAATTCTCTCCAGAGACCTTGACCGAGCAGGGTTCCTTATTTCGGGCGATTACCTGCAGGTGCTCAGGTTTCTCTTTTTCTCCTGGATTCTGTTTCTCTTCTGCCTCCCTGTAGTTATAGGTGGAAATGTCAGAGCTGCAGCGGTGGTGGTTAGGATGAGATACAGGCACCTGTATAGGTGGGCTCACCAACAACACCAATTCCCCAAACCTGTGTTTGTTGGCGGCTGCTGATTGATCATGGGGAGCGGGTGAATCTGAAGCTGCAATTAAAACGCCGTTGCTGTTATTAATTGATTAAAGGTTGCCAGCTTTCAAGGGAACACAACGTGAGGGGGATGTCGGATCAGCTGGAAAGGGCTGATGCCTGGCCGTGCAAACGGCGCAGGGAATTTGTCACAAAATCCAGCTTTTTGAACCACCGGAGTTCTCTGCCTCTCTGCATCCTGCAAAGCTGCACAGACAATCCCACCGCCTGGATGATTCATCGCGGGAGAGCAGCTTGTGTGTCTTAGGCGCCAGCATGCCTCTCAAAGGATGGCAGCTTGGAACAGGCGGGGTGGGGGGGTGGAGAGAGGCCTGTGCATATTTATTATTTAGAAAGGTGTTTGCTTGATTCCACCTCGATCCCTTCCAGAAACCCAAATTAGCTAATGAATATCATTGGGAGGTGACTTCTCCCCGTGCGCTTTCAGCCCTCCTGCAGAGACTTTTCATCATTTTAATTAAGTGTGGAATGCCAGGGCTGACATGACGGAGGTGGAGTTTCTCTGTTGAATTCAATAACAAGATTAACTTGGGACATTTTAGGATTCAAACCGGAGCAAAAATGGAAACAAAAACATTCCTTTCTTTCTTTCAACGTATCTAACAGAGGTGGCGAGAGAGAGAGAGACTGCATGCTGTGAATTTCACATTTTAGGGGGATTGTTCCCCCTGGGCGGCCACCCGACATGCTCTCCGTTGATGAGGGGGCAAGACCTGTGCATGCATGTACAATTGCCATTCATGCATAATTTATCAACGGAAGCTGCCAGGCTGTTGGAGGAAGAGGGAGAGAAGCAAGCGGAGGCAGAGCGGGTAGCAGCCAGTGCGATGGCTCCGTACTACAAATTCAGTAAAGGAAGAAAAATAGTCTTTCTGGGAGTGACACAGCCCTGGGAGCCTTGGGGGAGGCCACTCCCTGACCATAAATAAAAACCACCCCTGATCCAACCTTGCAGAATGGCCATAAGCAGGGATTAGGGTTCAGTCATACCTGGCTTTGAAACCTCTCTTCTTGTTTTCCTAAAAGATTATTACCCACTCAAGACAAGAGCCATACGCATATGGGAGCCCTTACTGAATGGAGATCCTAAGATGAGCTCTAAGGGTCCGTCTCCATGAGCCTCAGCCAAAGGAAGCGAGGCAGGTGGTTACCAGGAAGAGGGCCTTTTCTGCTGTGGCACCCCGGATGCGGAATGAGCTCCCTAGAGAGGTTCGCCTAGCATCTACGTTGTACTCTTTGGGGTGCCAGGTGAAGACCTTTTTATTTTCCCAGTATTTTAACACTTTAGCATCCTAGGCAGGATCTAGACTACAGTTTTAAAATGGTTTATATCAGTAGTGACAACTATTTGGCCCCCGGACACACTCCATATACAGCTTTCAAACCGTTTTCAAAGTGTCATATCCTGCTTGGTGTAGATCTGGCCCTAGTCTTTTAGCTCTGCTGTTTGAAATCTGTATTTTAAACCTCTGTGTTGCTGCTAGGTTTTATTCTGGTTGTACTTTTATATTGTGGACTGAACCAGGATTCCCCAGCCTGATCTAAAAGCTGGGGCACAGTGTCCATAGCCCCATCAGATATTAGTGACGTAATGATCAGCTGTTTGGGAGGAGGAGAGAGGGGGTGGATGGAATTATTTCCCCATTTCTTCCCCAAAGGGCAAATTTAAATGACTGCTGTCTATTTGGGAGGCTACATGTATGTATGGAGCTCTGGCTGTTGCAAGCAGCATAACAGAGCTGGCCGTTTCCTACATCAGCAGAGTATTTTTTTTTTTAATGCACCGCTTTGGGCATTCATGTTTTGAAAAGTGGTTTAGGAATGTTTACATGTATAAAATTACAGTTCAAATCCAGGGCAGCGCCTGGTTACATTTCAAGAAATCCATTTCATTAGAAGAAATGAAGTAGGAGACTTCTGTTTGTGCAAGAAGAAAACAATACATTTCTAATGGGTTACGTTGTCATGTGACTTGTTAGACTGCGCCGGATCAACACCTTGCATCGAATCATTACGGATGTGGAATAAAAAGCAGGATATAACACTACGAAAGTGGTATATGGAATGTGGATTGTGCCCCAACAGTTATCAGTGCACTTCAATACTGCTCTAATGCAGTAATATAGATCTAGAGACTATCTACACTACCGCTTTAAAATGGTTTATAACAGTTTTAAAACGGTTAACTGGTTTAAAACTGTTAGAAACTGTTTTAAAGCAGTAGTGTAGATAGGCTCTTAGATTTAGAGCTTATCTGCACACGCAGGATAAAAAACTGTATATTAGGGTGTCCAGATAAAATCCAGGTCAGGGCTCCTGTAACTTTAACAGTTGTAGAGAAAAGGGAATTTCAGCCAGTGTCATTGTATGCAATTAGTTCCTGGTGAAATTCCCTCTCCATCACAACTGTTAAAGTTGCAGGGGCCCTGCCTTTTTTTGTATATGGTCACTCTAGTATAGTTCCTGCAACTTTAACAGTTGTGATGAAGAGGGAATTTCACCAGGAACTAATTACATACAAATGACACTGGCTGAAATTCCCTTTTCTCTACAACTGTTAAAGTTACAGGAGCCCTGACCTGGATTTTATCTGGTCAGCCTAATGTATATGGAGTGTGTCCTGGGCCCCAACAGTTCTCAAAACTGTTATAAACCGTTTTAAACCATGTTAAACCATTTTAAAGCAGTAGTGTAGATAGGCTCTTAGTCTAAGATCAGGGCAGCAAAATGTAGTTAAATTGCAAAAATATTATGTTTCCATATTAAATTAGGCTGACCATATGAAAAAGAGGACAGGGCTCATGTAACTTTAACAGTTGTAGAGAAAAGGGAATTTCAGCCAGTGTCATTTGTATGCAATTAGTTCCTGATGAAATTCCCTCTTCATCACAACTGTTAAAGTTGCAGGGGCTCTGCCTTCTTTTGTATATGGTCACTCTAGTATAGTGCCTGCACCTTTAACTGTTGTGATGAAGTGGGAATTTCATCAGGAACTAATGGCATACAAATGACACTGGCTGAAATCCCCTTTTCTCTACAACTGTTAAAGTTACATGAGCCCTGACCTCCTTTTCATATGGTCAGCCTACATATTATCAATCTGCATCACCGGGCCAGGTGTCCAGGTTGTAAACCACGCTGGCCTTTTCCAGCTTAAAGCTTCTCTCTCAAAATATGTATTCTCAGTTCCATTCCAAGCCCAGCATTCACCAACAGCAGCGTCTCTGTGTTTTAAATGTCCAATTACATTAGGTATAATTGGTTACAGCCATTCCTTTCATATTTACTATCAAGTCTGGTGTTAATTAAATTTAGAGAGTTGTTCACAATAATGGGTTTTGGAAAAGCAAACACTTTATTTAAACAAATGAACTTCACAGAACCAGAGAATTATATATGCACACAGGGTTTTGTCTTCCATCTCCAGTTCACGTGGCTCTTTGACACATAGGGCCAATTTGAGTAGACAGCCCTGGCCTGAGAGAAGAACTGTGCTCAGTAGCAAAGCATGGGCATTGCAGAGGCAAAAGTCCTGGGTTCAATTCCTGCCAACTCCAGGTAGGACTGGAAATGACTCTGGTTTCGAGCAGCCCTCCCTGACCTGGTGACCTTCAGATATGTTGTACTATAACTCCAACAATCCTCAGTTGTTAGCCATGCTGGCTGAGGATTGTGGGAGTTGTGGTACAATGTCTTAAGAGGACACCAGGTGGAGCAATGCTGGTGAAGACCAGGGGTAGGCATTTGTTTTATTTATTTATTTGTTGCATTTTTATACTGCCCAATAGCCAAAGCTATTTCTTGGTGCCTGCCAAGCTGCCCTACCCCTCCAACTTTTTTTTAAAAAAACCACGCCTTTGCTTACCATCAGCTGGGATCTTTGTGAAATAGGTTTCTGTGGGTGCTGAAAATTGTGGGTTCAAATGTGGGCACTCCACTTTAAATGCCGGATGGGGCAGGAGAAAAGGCAGCCGCGATTTCTCCTACTTATTCCCTTCCCTGGCACTCTCTCTCATTCCGCCTACCCTTTGCTGTGTGGCTTACCTGGAGCCCCAATAAATTATGGCAGGGTGGGGGGGCAGCGGCTGAGGGCTCATCTACGCCTTGAGCCCTTTCGAGAGGGGGGAGGGAACGATAGCGAGGTTTCCTGCTTCCGCGGTCATCGCTCATGGGGCTCACGCGAGGAAGTTTCCCGCACGTAAAGGAGAGCCCCAGGACGACGGTTTCGAATGTGAAGTGGGTGGGGCTAGGCAGATGGGTACAGGGAATATAATATATATTTTAACAACTCCTCCAAGATGCGCACCAGCGCAAACACACAGCAATGCAGGGGGAGATAGGTACTGTGTCGAAAATGTGCTCCTGCGCATCAATACGTTTGTGTTAAAAAAAATACACACGGTTGGAGCCCAAACGTGTCAATAACCAAGGAAAAAATGTGCTGAAAATGGTGGACACCCACTCCCGCACAAGTCCAAAACCGCTGGACACGCCCCGACAGCTGGTTGGCTGTTTCGCAAGCCTGGAGCCCGCGCCAAACAGCAACAGCTTCGGGAAAGGGGGGGCACACCAGCCGCGGATGTCGGGATTGCAGTGAGAGAGCCGAGAAAGCCGTGAAAAATCCAGTCACCGATATTCCTGAATAACTGAGGGGTTGTCCCGAGATCACCGCGGGAGTAGGTGAATGTCATGTGGCACGACCTTGACATTATTCTGGAACAAACAGCTGGTGTGGATGAGGCCCTGAGAGTGCTAGGGAGGAAACTGTCAGCAGAAGCGGAAGTACTGCAGCCTTGAGTTCTGCTGCCTCAGGCAATCTAAAGGTACGCGAGGAGAGGTGTAGCTCAGTGGGTTCAACACACGCCTTGTATACAAAAGGTCCTAGGTTCAATACCCGGAATCTCCAGAACGCCTCCCCTTCTGCACCTGGTATCTATAGATGATGATGATACGTATGTTTAATGTTTGGTCCCAGGTGAGGTTTTGCTTTCTAATGGGAAGGATCCTGATCAGAGCTGTCCTAAGACATTTTGCAGAGCAGCAAATGACACCTGCCCCTCAGTCAGGCAGCACAGTAACCAAGGCCAGCCAAGCCATTTTAGCTCCTGAGGCAGAAAAACCCACAAGCACCTTCCCTGGCAGTAAAAGTATAGCGACAATAAATTTGCTTGCTGCCCTTTCAGGGCACAGAAAGTCAGCTGCCTCAGGTGGCCAACTCACTCTGCCTAATGGTAGGGCCGGCCCTGAATCACCCATGCCCTGTGTGTCTTACCTTCATGTTGCTAAGCAACACTTATTACCTCCTCATGGAAGAGGTATGAGGACATAAGGACAGTGGGCAGAGGTGAGGCTGTTAGCCTTTATTTATAATTTCAGCTAACATCCTTTCCAGGTATGGACTGTACTGCACAAGGGCCTTAATGAAACCAGTTTCTCATGTAATATACGGGTAGATATGAAGCAGTGCAACAGCAAAGCAACATGATTGACTATGGATGGAGTCAGTCTGAAATCAAAATATATGAGAAAGAAAGACTAAGGCCCTTTCCGCACCATAGGGACGGAGAGGGCGGGAAGCGGGGAAACCGGGAAGTAACCACTTCCGGGTCTGGCACGCAGAGGCCACACCAGAATGCGATGGGCCCCGGCTTCTACCGGGCCATCGCAACTTGCATTGGCCATTGTTTTGACAGATCCATGGAGGAGCACACGAGCGCTCGTGCGCAAAGGGTTGGTTATTTTTTTTTTTAAAAAACACGCGCGATCCAGCCCCCCTCCCCCCGCCATCCCGGGGATGGCGATTTCGCAGTCCCTCCCTCCTGATGGCCTCGGAGCCGTGCGGTGCGGCTCCGTGGCCATCGGTGCAGCCGCGCTTACTTGCGGGTAAGCGCGGCTGCGCCCGGGTTGGGCTGCCACACCAGCCACCCATTTTGCTGCCCTCCCGGGAGCAGGGAACAAACCGAGATAATAGCGTTCCCTGAACTCCCGGGAAAATGGAGGGCCGCCCCCTGCCTGCTTGTGGGATGCTCTGTGCATCATGCGGACTCTCTGTGAGCAGGCAGGGGCAGCCCCTCGAAAAATGGCTGGCCCGGAAAGGGCCTAACAATAGAGGAATTTCAAAATATATTTAGAGCTAAGCGTTTTGACTTCCTTTGTCCCACTCTTCGTATCCATTTAACATCACAACTACGGATGAGAGTGGAAGTCAAAATACTTAGCTCTAAATATATTTTGAAATGACTCTGCTGTTAGTCTATTGATCTTTCATGCACACAAACACACACAAGGACTCACACGCACACATATATCTAGGGAGACATACCCCCCCCCTTGCATTTAACTTTCACAATGTCCAACAAGGCCCCACAACCTCCCTTCTCCAGTGCCCAACCTGAATTTTTTTCTCATTTGCCCAAGTTTTTAATGAACAACGATGCCGAGTTTGAAAACTGCTGCCGCTGAGTTTTACAGTCACGATGTTTTCCCATTCTTGTCTTTTCTTTTATGCTATTTTATTTTTATTTTTTACATGTGGTGTGTTGATTTGATGAGTTTGTTTGTCTTATTTCTTCCCCCCCTTTTTAAATCTGAAAGCTGCATTGTGAATTTGCTTTTGTTTAAATTGAAGGTCAGAGTAAAAACAGCTTAAATAAATACATCTCCAGCAGAATTTGCTTTTGCTGTCTTACCAAGCCGATCGCTCTGCTTTTCAAAAGTTGTTTTCTAATGTCTCAGTGCATGTATTTATGTAGGCACACATATAGATTCTTTCAAAAGAAATATGTAATGAGCACAGTTCAATACAAGCAAACTCATGCCTACCAACTATATTAATTTTATCATGTATATAAAAACTTTCTAAGTAGTTTTTTATTATAAAAGCTCTCGCAAGGCGGCTTCCATACAAGAGAGAACATATAGACACATAGAATAGTAGAGTTGGAAGGGGTCTATAAGGCCACTGAGTCCAGCCCCCTGCTCAATGCAGGAATCCACCTGAAAGCATACCTGAGAGATGGCTGTCCAGCTGCCTCTTGAAGGCCTCTAGTGTGGGAGAACCCACCACATCCCTAGGTAATAAAGTACAATATCTCATTTTAATAAAATACAAAAGCACATTCTTAGAACACTAGTTGAAACAATTCACTGTGCTCTCAATAGATAGATGACTCAGAGCTTGGGGCCCTTCATCTATCCAACTCCCTCCTAAGAAGAGGAAGGCCATGGCCAGATCTACACCAGGCAGGATACAGTGGTATATGGTGTGTCAATGGGCCCCAACTGTTGTCAGTGCACTTCAATACTAGTATATAGCAGTCGTGTGGCTCCTGCCTTTTATATACCGCTTTCATAGCGCAATATCCTGCTTGGTGTAGATCTGGCCCAGGAGGCAGGAGGAGGATGGAGGCAGGACGAGGATGGAGGCTTTTACAGCCTCCCATTCCTCTAACTTTGTTACTTTAAGCTAGACAGGCTTGCATCAGAACCACATCTCCCCTTCCCTCCCCATCCCTTTTCTCCCTCACCAACCCTCTTCCAAGGTCACTGTTGCGACCTCAGCAGAGGAGCCATTGCAGACCTCATCCCACAGCACCTGCAAGGGGTGGGAAAAGTCCCTGCTTGGGTTTCCCTTCCCAAGGTTGCAGCTGCGTCCACGGCTCTGTGTGTGTGAATCCACAATACTCTTTGGCCCTCGGGATGCCCTCCCAGGGATTATAGGATTGTTGTGTTAAGTAATCAATGAACTCATCTGGCGGGTTGGAAGCCAGCTGGGGTAAAACTAGGTCATTGACTCTCCAGCAAGAAATAGCCCAGACTGAGGGAAATCAGCAGGACTGTAAGTCTTTAAGCCCCTTTTCGCAGGCAAATGGCCATTCAGCCTCATGTGATATCCTAGGCCCAGGGGGATCAAGGGAGGCTGTGGCAAAATTTTGCCCTGTACTCTTCTCCTTCGACCAGCAAGCCTTGGGGACAGAGAGAGCCACCCAATGCCTGATCTGCGAGTCTCCTGGCTTGCATCCCCAAGATCCTAGCTCTCACGCATGGACCTGTGTATTATGCATTGCATCAATGGGTTTGTACTGAAGTATAAAACATTTTTTTTTTAAAAAAAAGGAACAGCTTTTTTGTTTTGTGTTTAAATCCAGTTTCAACCGACAAAAAAACCTACAAGGTTTTGCTAGGCCAGCTTTGTGGTTCGCAGAGCCAAGAATTTTCCTTTGGGCTTGGGATGGACTTTTCCCCCATCTTCTCAACCACCTCTCTGAGAGCCGGTGCATTTTCAAACAGTCTCTTGGTATGGAAAATTGTTTTATTCATGGATCATCAATGGGGATAGCTGAAGCAAAAATGGAATCTCTCTCTCTCTCTCTCTCTCTCTCTCTCTCTCTCCACACACACACACTACCAAAACTGACTGTTGATTTTTGATTGATCAATTAATCAAAAAGGAGAATCCCTCAGCATTTTTGTCTAACCCTGTGCATACAGTTCAAGGTGATTGTGCCCTAGTAATTGTGCCCTTGCTGCTTAGCAGCCGGCAGGGTGGGAGGAGCGGTGGAGGTGATCTTTGCCTCCCCACTCTCTGAGCATTGCGTTTTTGTTAGATGGGATTTTTCAGCCCATCCAGTGCGGGCGCTTTTGAGGGGAAGAGGAGAAGGCCGTTGTCAGGATAAATGGTATCCTGACCCCTGTGGTCTCCTCCCTTCCCTGCCCACCAGAATGCCCCTTTTCCTGAGTCTCCAAGGTCACTTTTCCAACCTCAGGGAGGCAGCTAGTGCGGTTCTCTCTCCAGCCTTATAGGGAATTTTCTGAGCAATCCTATGGTCCATGGGGTGCTCTCCCAGGGGCCATAGGATTGCGCTTTTAATGATCTTATGGAGGCCTTTTTTAAATGGCCATTTCTCCCCCCCACCATTCAATGTTTACACTTGTTCCTACATTCCTGATATGCTAGAACAACAACAAAACTCTTGATTATAATAATAATAATCTGAGCATGTTCAGTTTTGCCTTTTAAACTCACTTAACTCACAGCACCATCATGAATACAGAAATAAAATAGGGTTTGCTTCTGCCGCCATGATCCCACTCATCACTTGCTGTTCTCTGGATGGTCATTTGGGGGCTGTGGGGCCACTGGATTTTGCTCCAAGGTCCAGCCATAGTTGCCCCACAGAGGGTAGTAGAAGGATTAAATAAGGATTATGATTCACCATCCCACTGACATTGGAGCTACCAACTATTGCTGTTAAATCCCCTGTTCACAGCCAAATGGCCATTCAGCATTAGGGATGTGCATGGCCAGAAATTTCGGAATCGGAATCAGATTGGAATTTCCGATATTAAAAATATTGGATCTGATCATATCGGAGGGTACCCGGATTTGATTGGATCTGATATCCGATAAATATCGGAAGTTCCGATCCAATTACGGACCTCCCATAGACTTGCTTTCCCTAAATGCAAGTCTATGGGGAAAAACACTGGGCCGGCACTCCCTCCCTCCTCCCACTCGTGCTCCCTCCCCCACTCATACTCCTTACCTGCCGCCACCGCTGCCATCCAGCACTGCCGCTCGCTTGGTCTGTAGTACTGATAAACAGGCTTTCTGGCCTGTTCCTCAGTATAGTGATGCGCTGAATGATGACGTCATCACTCGGCATGTCTCTGTACTGAGGAACAGGCCGGGAAGCCTGTTTATCAGTACTACGGACCAAGCAGGCAGCAGCGGGGAAGCCCAATGGTAAGGAGCATGAGTGGGGAGAAGGGAGGGATCCCCCCCTTACCTGCGGCCTTCCCCGCTGCCCTCCGACGCTGCCTGCTTGATCCGTAGTACTGATAAACAGGCTTTCCGTCCTGTTCCTCAGTACAGAGGCGCGCCAAGTGATGATGTCATCACTCAGCGTGTCTCTGTACTGAGGAACAGGACGAAAAGCCTGTTTATCAGTACTACAGAGCCAGCAGACGGCAGCGCAGGATGGCAGCGATGGTGACGGCGGCAGGTAAGGAGCGCAAGTGGTGGTGGGGAGGGAGGGAGTGCTGGCCCAGTGTTTTTGCCATAGACTTGCATTGGGGGAAAGCTTTCTTTCCCCTAATGCAAGTCTATGGTGAAAACACCTAAACTGGCAGTCTGAAAATCTGATAAATCCGATAGTTATTGGACATATGGTTATCGGATCCGATCAGACAGGTCCTCCTTAGGAAATAATAGTTATCGGTCATCGGATGTCCGATAACTTCTTTATCGGTTTGTTATCGGACATCAGACCCGATACGATACACATCCCTATTCAGCATCACCTGACATCCCAGGCCTGGAAGGATCAAGGGAGGGTGTGGAAAAATTGTTCCATCATCTCCTCCTCCTCCTCCTCCAACCAATAGGCCCTGGGGGCTGAGAGAGTCACCCATTGCCTGATCTGCAAGTCGCCTGGCTTGAATCCTCAAAATTGTACCCATCATCACTCATGAGCCTGCATATCATTCATTGCACTATAGGTAGGGTGGCCAGATGAAAAAGAGGACAAGACTCCTGTATCTTTAACAGTTGTATTGAAAAGGGTATTTCAGCAGGTGTCATTTGTATGCATGTAGCACCTGGTGAAATCCCATCTTTGTCACAACAGTTAAAGCCACCCTCTTTTGTATCTGGTCATTCTATAGTTCCTGCTTCTTTAACTGTTGTGATGAAGAAGGAATTTCATCAGGTGCTGAATGCATACAAATGACACCTGCTGAACTTCCCTTTTCTGTGCAACTGTTAAAGATACAGGAGCCTTGTTCTCCTTTCCATAGGGTCACTCTAACTATAGGCTTGTGCTGAACTAAAGAAACAAAACCATTTTTAAAGGACTAGCCTTTTTGTTTTGTTTTTAAATCCAGTTTAGCCTACAAACAAACTACAAAGGGTTTCGATGGACCAGCCGTGAAAGGATTAAGTACAGCCACAGCAGATTAATTCTTCATCATCAATGGAGGCTGGTGACTCTGATGTCAGTGTAGGGTGACCAGATAAAATCCAGGTCAGGGCTCATATAACTTTAACAGTTGTAGAGAAAAGGGAATTTCAGCCAGTGTCATTTGTATGCAAGTAGTTCCTGGTGAAATTCCCTCTTCATCACAACAGTTAAAGGTACAGGCACTATACTAGAGTGACCATATACAAAAGAAGGCAGGGCCCCTGCAACTTTAACTGTTGTGATGAAGAAAGAATTTCACCAGAAACTAATTGCATACAAATGACACTGTCTGAAATTCCCTTTTCTCTACAACTGTTAAAGTGTCATGAGCCCTGACCTGGATTTTATCTGGTCACCCTATGTCAGTGGGGCAGTAAATCCGCTCCGGGTTTCAGGCAGAACCAGTCAGAATCCTAATGGAGCTGTCCAAGATGACTGAAACCTGGAGCGGATTCACTACCCCACTGACACTGCAGCCCCTAGCCTCCACTGTTCAGGATTGGGACAGGGGTGGTATACTGGAGAGGAAACAGGGCCATGTGGAGTCAATGAGATGAAAAGAGAGAGCGCCAAGCCTCACCTGTCTGGCACCGCAGGTGAAAAACGAGATGAAGAGATCAGTGATGCTATAAATGTCTCAAAGAGAATTTCAAAACTGAATGGCGGAGCGGGAGGGGAATGGGGAAAAGCAACTACAGTTAGCCTCTCACCTGAAATGAAAGAAAGGCGCTCTTTCAGAGCTGGAATGGGATGTGTCAGAGGACTTGTGTATATTTTCTTCTTGACAGGAGAGATATAAATTACTGCCAAAGGCCAGGAGAAAATGTGAAAAGGAGCGAGGGAAACCCGGTTACTGCATCGCCCTGGACTGATCAAACACTCGTTTCTGCCCTTCAACAGCCTTGTAGGCCGAGGCCCTCTTACCGTCAAAGTGGCTGACCTAGATAACTGCCTTGGACAGCACGAGTTCATGAGTGAGACCTAGTGTGGTGTAGTGGGGAAAGTGTTGGACTGGGAGCCGGGCGATCCGGGTTCAAGTCTCCACTCGGCCATGGAAACCCACTGGGTGACTTTGGGCCAGTCACAGACTCTCAGCCCAACCTACCTCACAGGGTTGTTGTTGTGAGGATAAAATGGAAAGGAGGAGGATTATATATGCTGCCTTGGGTTCCTTGGAGGAAAAAAGGCGGGATATAAATGCAATAAATAAATAAATAAATAATAATAAAAATAAAGCTGTGCTGGTATGTGGAAGTGAAGGGGACGTCTCACTTCTCTGCTGTGTAGGGTGGCTACTTGTGAATTACCTCCCCCTCCCCAAGAAAAAAGAAGATGGAAGAAGGCACCAATTCATATATGCTTATTTATATGTGCAGATGGAAATTTAGAAATTATTATTATTATTATTATTATTATTATTATTATACATTCATACACCGCCCCATAGCCGAAGCTCTCTGGGCAGTTTACAAAAACAGCCAATCTAATTGAAATTGAAATGCAGTACATCTCGCTTTACCATGGGAAATTGCGGCCAGGTGACCTATATGCTTTATTACTGTGCTGTCCAGGTGCTGTTGATGGGTAACTTCAAAGCCCAGCTGCTACTTCTGAGTAGAGCTGTGTACCACCTCGAAGCTGAACCCCGAATCTGAACCAAATAGGTTGATTCAGTCTGCTTCGGTCCGAATCCGGATCGGCACCAGATTGGACTGAGGCAGTTTGGAGTAGATCTGGCCAAGCCTGAAGCACCTTGGACCGCTTCGATCTGATCTGGGCTGATGGCAAGCCGCTGCCCCTGCCTGCCTGCCTGCCTGTCGGACTTACTTGAGCTGACCTGCAGCCATGCATCCTCGATGAGAGCCAACATTTTAAAAGAAGATGAGGACTCTGCAGTTTCCTACACCTAAGGTCACAAACTACAGAAATGGTCCTTGCATTGAGAACAGCCATTGCAGGATGGCTCAGGTAAGTCCTACAGGTGGGCAGGAGCAGTGGCTCTGGATTCAGGGGGAGGATGGGGAGGGGGAAGGGGAGGGGAAAGAGGAGGAGGAGAAGGGGGAAATCCAATGGACTTCTGGTTGGCTTTGCACCTGGCTTTCCCCTGTACTGAGCAGCTACACGGGTGTCTAGGAACCTGCAATGACTGATCTGCTTCAGGGTGTTGGGATCTCACTTTGTATCTGGATCCGAAACAGGTCCATCCAGGCCTGAAGCACTGTGACTCGAATCGGGGCTGATCCAGAAGCCCAAAATCAGCCTCTGAAGTGAATGGGGGGTGGGCTCTGTGTGCAGTAATACTTCTGAGAGTGTTTTTTTTCTCTATACCAAACTTAGATGGGACAACTCTTCAATTAGAGGTTGCTTTCAAATAGAGGACAGTCCTCCGACAGCCCCTCAACTAAAGGACCGCCTTCTGTGTGCTTTGCGTATTGCAATTTAGCAGAGGGTTAAAAAAAGAAAGGGACAGAGAGAGGACAAATGGAGCGGGGAGGCCCGGCCACAGGCAAAGCAAATGCTTCCTTGTCATGTATCATGAGTGCCCTTTAAGATTCAGGCAGGAATTCTAGTGTTAAAAGGTTTTTTTCCCTCTGATGATGAAAGAATAGCTGATAGGTATAATTACCTTACTGATTAGGTGTATAAAAGAAGCCTGGCTTTCCACTCCTTATCTCAGATGTATTTTACTATGCATGAGAGTTGAG
This sequence comes from Anniella stebbinsi, assembly GCA_029215795.1. Taxonomy (NCBI): domain Eukaryota; kingdom Metazoa; phylum Chordata; class Lepidosauria; order Squamata; family Anniellidae; genus Anniella; species Anniella stebbinsi. The sequence continues at coordinate 225,673,804 of JARDYH010000004.1, read as the reverse complement.
GCCAAATCAGATGTCTGTAAGTACTCCCTATTTTGTTTCTGGTAAACATGTTTGTGCACTCCTGTAAAGTAAAAGTATAATTAAGTATTTCACTTTTTATTTCAGGGTGCACACTCTCTACCATTCTGAGGAGTGACATACAAATCCCTTAGTTTGGGAATACTTTAGTCAGCCTCTCTTTTTTTGAGAAACTATTTCTGAATACTCAACAGCCTAGGTAGGTCTAAAAAACTTCATAGGAAAAGAAAAAAGATAGAATTCCTTTGCCTCTATCTAAAGCACTAATAAATGTTTTTGTATATTTTCAGTGATTGGGCCACTGACGAAGACTAAATAGTCAAAACGTGTATGGCCGGAGTCTAGTGAGCACTGTTTTTATTCTATCACTTTATTTGTATATACGTAAGAGTGCTCTGTTATAATATGAACAATTTAATTTTATATGTATTAAATTTCAATTTATACGAACATCCTTAACTTCCTTTTTTTTCATTTGGTGAATTCCATGATGGACATCAACAGCTCAGTTTGAGCATGTGTAAGAGCCAGATGGGCAAAGTCCTCACTACTCCTGATTGGCTCTTTGCTCTCAGGTGACCTCTGGAAACCCTCGTGATTGTCCCATTTGGGCAGAGGTTTCTCCACATCCGTGTTAGTGCATTCCTACATCATCTAGTATATCTTTGGGTATCTTACAAATATGTTTGCCTCTTCTAAGCACGAGCCACCTGTGTCTTGCATATCTTGGTATTCTATTAACTTCTTGTGAACCTGGGTAAGTTACTATTGCTAGAAGCTAGACGTTTCATGGTGCCAACATATTAAAGAGAGCTTCCCTTGCCAGTCGAACCATGGGGCATATACTTCTGTTGTTCAGGAATTATACAGGATGAAGGACTATATGCAACACACAAGCAGAGATAGGCCAGCCAAAAGAGAGCTAGCAGTAGGGGAGGAGAAAGAGGAAAATTGTGGGACATTCCCTTTACCCACAATTCAAAAGAAATAGGATGCAAAAGGCCTTATTGTGACCATAGTATTATCATGGGTATGTATGCACACTGCTTCCATGATTTTAATTGTTAGATGCAGAGGGAAATGTCCTTATCTGGCTACATTGTGTTGAAGTGGAAACAAGGTCACTGCCAATGTAGATTGTACTGTCTCACAAGAGGACACATCAATTCATTCCACCCATCAGAGTGGTGAGTGACATATCTGATTGGCATTCCTGCAAAATTTGCTGTCATCCGTAGGGATTTTGTTTCCAGTCAGAACATCAGAGCGGCAACAAAATATGGATGAATTCCATCCATAAAAACTTTTCTGCTAATTAGGGACAGAGCTTGCAAACTATGAACCATACATACAAATTTTGAAAGGCACCCAGTGGATGAAGCATGGTGCATATGTGTCAGCGCAGCATTTATGAATACAATTTGTATTCCCAAGATATGTCTCCATGAAAGGCTGGCTCAAGAGCTTTTGTTGGCTGAGGCAAATGGCTATTAGTCTTGATGGCTATGTGCTACCTCCAGTATCAGAGGCAGTAAACCTCCATACACCAGTTGCTGGGAAACATGGGTGGGAGGGTGTTGTTGCATCTCCGTCCTGCTTGCGGGTTCCTGGTTGACAGCTGATCGGCCACTGTGTGAACAGAGTGTTGGACTAGATGGACCCTTGGTCTGATCCAGCATGGCTCTTCTTATGTTCTTATGACAAGATGGTGCCCCTTCTCATTCCATGTACAAAAGCTGACTGGACTGGTAGTTGAATCCTTCTTCAATACTGCCAATGGGAGAACATCTTCCACTATACCAAAAGGCAGGTCATGTGGTCCACAACTCTTTCCTTTAACTGCTGCTCCCTCCCAGTATCTCCCACCTGAGATGACTGCTCCATTCTGCCTAGTGGCAGGGCTGGCCCTGTGTCTGCATGTTCACAACTTCAAGTGCTGTTGGAAGATCCCCCTATGACATCCTAATTTGGTGGGTCACCTGGGATTACCAGCTCTTGAAATGATAATAAAAGTGCATGGTGTCTGGGCAAGACCTGGAAGGTTATTCCTGTGGCTCACGGGGTGCAGTCCAGAGTGATCCTGGGAGTAAAGCCAGAGGAGGGCTCCGTTTTTATATGGGTCTAGGGCAGAGGTCCAGTGGTCACTTATAAGTCCAGACAACAGAGCCCAGCACAAAAATGTATCTATTCGCAAAGGAAGCCTTCCCTCACCTGTTCCATCCAGATGTGTTGGGCTACAACTCCCATACCCCCCCCCCCCCAGCCAGCTGTGCTGAAGGGAAAAGGTGTCTTAACCAATTTCATCTTTTGGAAACAGGCCCCAAAGAGTGAAACCCAGCCAGGCTCTGTTTCTTCCTTTTCTGGTTGGTTGCCTCTAGGGTGGTGCACAGTTTCCCAGGTGCATGTGGGTTATTATTATTATTATTATTTTTATTATTATTTACACTTATATACCTCCCCATAGCCGAAGCTGTCTGGAAAACTGGGCGCAAAGCTGACCGGGAGTCCATTGGACTCCCCCTCCCAGCCACTAACCCTCCACTTGCTCCCAGCTGCTGCCCACCTCACCTGCTGGCCCATGGCTATTTCCACTTGGTGTAGTTTACAACACAAAACCTATGGCAGTCCAGAGAGGGGGCAGGGCAGCTCACTGGTGCATGCAGAGGCCCCAGGTAAGTCCCTTGGGCGGGCGAGCAGTCAGGGTAGTGGCTGGCCATTGGGCTGAATCATCCCAAAGTGGTTCAGCTGCTTCAGGATGAGGCAGCTCAATCTGGTCCCGAACCAGATTCGGCCTGCTTCGACTCTGATTCGGGCCCGAGGTGAAGCACAGCCCTAGTTGTCTCCTATTGGATACAGCAGGCCCTGCAGTATGGATTTCCCTTTTCTCACTCTCTCTTTGCTTCCTTGCTCCTGACCTAACGAAACCACCCGGCATGCTTCCGTGAGGCATATGCATTTAGCTGTCGACCAAGGCAGGGCATAGGCTCACAGCACTCATACCAGGTGACAGTTATGAAGCAGGCTACCCACAACCAGAATTAAATTTTTCTTGGTGCACGTTCCTCCCTGGTACAACTTACAAATCCTTTCATGACGGATAGAGTTGCCGGAGGATCTGACAAGGTGTCATGATGAATTGATTGCCATGCCAAGTTCTAATGTGTGCGGTAAATTGGACTTTGGCCTCCACTCTGACATGTTTCTCATAAACATCCTTGACCTCAGAAATATTGGGAAATAAATCTTTTATCCTTTTCATTTTTGCATTTTGTGTAGGGGAGGGATTGAATCATCTATCATCTATCTATCTATCTATCTATCTATCTATCTATCTATCTAGCATCTATCTATCTAATCTATCCTATCATCATATCCAGAGGCAGAGCCCAGCACAAAATCTGTCAATTCACTAATTACGGACAGAATTCTATCATCTCTATTGCTGATTTCAGACAACACAATAACCAATGGTGGGATAATAATAAACTTTACAGTAGTTCATCTAGGGGATACTCCCCACACAACATGGTAATAAATAATCAACCATGGTGTGGATTAAGATCAGCGCTGAGTTGACTATGGCAGCATTCGGATGACACGATAGTCAATACAACTGATGATAGCTTTCCCCACCCCAGTTGCTTATTGTGTTGTCCGAATTCAGCCTATGTGTAGCGTTATTTAAAAACAACAACAACACATAGGCTGAATTCGGACAACACATTAGTCAATGGTGGGTTGAGTAGCCAACTCACAGTTGGTTATTTTGTGGGAACTCCCCACACAACATGTTCCTACACAACTGTGGGTGGTTGGGGCTGGCATTAAGTGGACTAATAGTCAATCCAGCATTTGACTGACACAGCTCCTGCCCCTCTCCCCACCCTCCCTCCTCCCTCAGTCCTCCCAGTTCTATCTCAGCAGCCTCTGCAAGTTGCACCAGTTGTAGCAGTGTGGCAGCTGCCTGCCTCTATGGGCTTGTGTTTTAACCCACTCACCGCACGCCATTAACCCACTCACCCCTCCACACAACACTTTAAACAACTGTCTTTGAGCTAATGAACTTGCAAGCCAGTTGTTTGTCTCAGTTGCTTATTTGGGTGGAATAGCATACCGTCAGTAGTTTATGAGCGGTGTGTTACCCTCCACACAACACAATAAGCAACACAATTGACAATCCCCCCCAGTTGCTTAATGTGTTGTCCGAATTCAGCCACAGTGTACCGTAATGATGCTTCTATGAAAAGTTCTGATAAAAACGAGAGAGGGAGGAGGCCCTGAACCACACCTCCCTCCCACACCCTCCCTTTCTTCAGAATCCCATAAATTTATGACAATCCCAGGGAGTGTGCAGAAAAAGAGATTCCTCTTGTTTGTGACCTCTTCCAAGCCCACACAGTCCCTCTAGACTCGCTGGTATGGTAGAGTTTGTGGCTCAAAACATTTATCACGTTAAATTTATTTATATGTCTTTTGGGACACTTAGAAATGTATATTCCAATGCAAATTTTCGTACAAAATTTATTTCATTTTTAATTGCAGAGCGATGCAGAAACAAGATGGAATAGATTTATGGGTGAACACATTCAAAAGCTAGGTGGACCGGAAATAATACTGATTTGTTCATCCTTTGTTTCTGATATTGAAATGGCTGAGCTTCAGCATTGGCCATCACTAGCATGGACATGAAATCCAATATATTATTACCCACTGGCTTGGAGACAATCACTCCAGGTTGAGGCCTTTCCCACCTGGACTATCTTAGATCCCTGCTTGTGCTCCTTTATTACTCTAGGATGCAGTTCATCAAGCTCTGGAGATCTGAAGTCATTCAAGGAAATTAAGTGTTCCTTGACCAATTGTTTATCAATCTCAAGCTTCAGTCCTGCCCCTTCAGCTTGTACTTCTTTTTTGCTGGTAAGGGGTGGTGGTCATAGACCTGCCTTTGGGAGAAGACTGAACCAAAGTAGGAATTGAGCACTTTGGCCATTTCATCATCATCTGTTATCAATTTGTCATCCTCATTGAGTAGTTGAACCACTATTTCTTTTCTCTGTCTTTTACTATTCACATGTCTGAATAAAGCTTTTTTGTTGCTTTTAGCATCCCTTGCTAGCCTCAGCTCATTCTCAGTTTTAGCCTTCTTGATGTCATTCCTGCACTTCTGTGCTACCTGTCTGTGCTCTTCTTTTGAAGCCTGACCTTCCTTCCACTTCCTATATGTGTTCTTTTTTGTTTTCCGGTCATCTCTAAGCTTTTTGTGGAGCCACATTGGTTCCTTCTGTTGCCTTCTAACTTTTTTCCTTGTTGGAATTGTTTGTAATTGTGCCTTTAAAATTCCCCTTTTTAAAAACTCCCATCTTGGGCTCCTTATTTCATTAGGGTCACTTGTCATGGGACCTTATTCACCATAATTCTGAGCTTATTAAAATCGGCTTTCCTAAAATCCAGAGTACACATATGGCTACACTCAGCCTTTGCTCTAGAGCCTTAAACCAGTAGGCTTATGCATGCAAAGCATGAAATGTACTGTTGAATTACAATTCTCATCAAACTCCCCCCTGGGGTCTCTGACTATGTATTGTGGCTCTGCATGGCATCTGGTTCCATGCGAGACTGAGACAGGGGAAACACCCACCCTCCCAACAAAAGAATGGAAAGCAAAGGGAAACGAACACCACAAAAATTCATTAGGAACATTGCCATTTATAGGTTGCTGCATAAATCTAAAATGATGTTCGCTTGGGGATAGCTGAGAATAGATCTTAGGGTTGTGAGGCAGGTGTGAGTTTCCTGCAGAAAGACTGCAGTCCTAAATGACTAAGGGATCGTTGGCGGGAATTGCAGAGGAGGAGGGTGCTTGAAAGTGTGCGGGAGAAGCAAAGAAATCAAGGTAGGAGCGCACCTTGGGCATCAATCAGTAACAGCAATATGTTGGGGGGCCGGGCGGGGGCTTTGGCAGCTCCAGCCAGACAAATAATCAAGCTGATCAGTAGCAAGGCAGCCTGAGAGCAGTTCTGACTACATTGCTCTGAGCCAAACCAAGACCTCCATCACATTTAATCCCCCACCACCTGGTTTGCCTCTGTGGGTTTTTTTTTTTTTTACCTTTGAGGCAGAAGTGTGTCAAGCTTATGATCCCTTTCACCTGAATAGCTGCTCTTTTGCTCATTAGCTCTTCGGCTCCACCCCACCCCTCCCCTTCTCTTTCTCCTTCCAGTCAGGTCCTGGCAGATGAGCAGTTCAACCAGACGGCCTTTCCCCCCCAGGCAAAAATGGAATGACCCTTTGGTCTGGCTCTTTGGAGGAATCGAGGGAGGACAATCCTGTCTCTGCAGAGATTCAGGCATTGTATGATTTTTAAAAAATGTTTTGGAGCCTGGGATGTAAGGTTTGAGTTTTATATTGAGGCTTGGAGCTGGCTGCTGGGAGAGCTCGCTTTTCCCTGCCAGGACCTGATGCCATCCATTCAAGCCCCCAGTTCCTTTAAAACTACATGGAAGCTTAAAGAAGGTACATTAAATGCACTTAGGGAAAATAATCCAGGCTTTTAGCATTCCAGGAAAGGCTGGGGAAGAGGCAGGGGTGTCAGCAGGACAGGCACGGCGTCATGTGAGTACCGTGCTGCAAATCCACACACCAGGCATGGCGAGAGTGCACTCAATCGCTGGTGTGATGGAGGCCTATATGTTCAGGTAAGCACACCTGGTGGAGCTATGCGTGCTGGCTTTCCCTACTGTCCTGTTAGTGTGCATGGCCGCTGTATGGATTGGGACCATGATGCGCTCAGGGCGGTGTATGTGTGTGGCTAAGCCTTTCCTGCTCCCACCTTTTTTTTTTTTAAAAAAAATCCACTTCCCAAGTGTAGGGTTTTTTTAAAAAAAAAATAAGAAAAAAAATATCTCTCTGTTGACTCCAAAGATGTCTTCTCCTTCACCTTCTTCTCCACCCCCAGGAGCAGTGTGGAATTCCTTTAAAAATGGGTGGAGTGGGGAAATAATTAAATCCCCCCCATCCCAGAGGACCATCCTAATAAAAATTATGGCCATGCACACATACAGGAGAATGGGAAAAGCTAGTATGCATAGCAGAGCTTACTCTGACATTACGCTTGGCCCTCAGTTGAGGAGCTAGGTTGAAATCATAAGGCATATACCAGTGGCGCAAAAAGTCTATTCCCCAAACACTGCAGCAGGAATAGGCTCTCCAGATGTTTTGGATGAGAAATGCCACAATCGCTGACCTTGGCCTTGCTGGCTGGGGCTGGTGGGAGTTGTAGTCCAAAACATCTGGAGAGCACCAGGTTGCCTATCCCTGCTCCAAAGGTAATCACTCTCTACTCATGTTCAGGAACACAAGGGCAGGACAGGACTGGGCAGGTCAATTAGGAGCAGCGGTCAGTGCAGGAAGATGGGCTTGGCTTGAAACAGGTGGACTAGGGGGCCTTTAATGTCCATCCCCTTCAAGCTGAATTGCAGCTTGAAACTGACTCGTTCCATCTTGTGAAACCCCCCACAAAGTCTAAACTAGTTTGCAAGGACCAAGGAAACTCCTTACAACTCCCTAGCAGCCTTTTCAATGGCCAATGGATGCTCTATGTGGGCACAGAGCCCCTCTGGGAGGCCTTTGGTTGGGCTGGGAAATGATACATCGATCCAATAACGGCACGGACCAGCTGCTGCATCCAGATGCTGTTAGCCTGAAACCACCCCGCTTGTTAACACACTCTAAAATGCAAATGAGATATTAGAACATTTTTTTGGCCACGCAGAAGCTCAAGTGCTAAAGGCTAATCATCTGGGAAGATGCTCGATTGCGATCACCTGGTGCCTGCAGGAAGGAATCTGATGTGTTAATAAAGAATTCCTTTTTTTCCGCTTGGCAAATGAGCAACAAGCGTACAGGCAGGGTGACCATATAGAAAGGAGGACAGGGCTCTTTAATAGTTGCATTGAAAAGGGAATTTTAGCTGGTGTCATTTGTATGCATGCAGCACCCGGTGAAATTCCCTCTTCATCACAACATTTAAAGCTGCAGGAGCCCTGCCTTCTTCACCAGATGCAAAAGAGGGCAGGGCTCTTGCAGCTTTAAATGTTGTGATGAAGAGGGAATTTCACCGGGTGCTGCATGCATACAAATGACACCAGCTAAAATTCCCTATTCGATGCAACTGTTAAAGATACACGAGCTCTGTCCTTTTCATGTGGCCACCCTAGTACAGGTACAGCCTTTTTCCACAGCGTCCTTAGTATAATCACACCGTACTTGTACTATCTGATGTTGGGATGGGATTCCCTTAAATATTATCATAGGTATGGTTGCTAACTTTGGGTTACAAAAGAACAAACAAAAATGTTCTCCTAAGAAGGATGGGGGTGGGGTGGGGTGGGGCAGAAGCAGAGCCAACCCACACAGAATCTGACAGCTCAAAGGCACCCAGAAATCAATTGCCCTAAGAGACAGAAGCGGTGCCCACACTAAGAGTTTAATCTTGAATTGCCATCCTTAGTGATGTGATCATCTAAGAATGAATGATGCCTCCTGGTAGAAAGGCAATTAGCAGAGAAAAACAAAAAGGCAAACTGAAGGAGCGTTTACCAGGTATTCTGTGAAGGAAAGAAAAACTTCCTGTGTATACAATGCAGGTACAGGGTGGAGTTTCAATAAAAGTTTGTTCGGTCCATTTGTGTTCTATTACACCGGCAGGAGTGAGAGAGCGAACGCTTGTGCTCCCAGCAATGGTAGAGGGTAGAGAGATGGGGGGGGGGGGAGAAGGAAGGGGGTGGGAGAAGGAAGAAACCACAGGAAACCACAGTGTAGGCTATAGAGATCCTAAGGCTAGCCGGAGTCAAAACTCCCATGAATTAACTAACGGCAACGCCGCCCCCTCCATGTAACTTGTCTTGCAGCTGAGATTGCAACATTCCTAACACTTCATTCACTTGCTTTTTACAGGGCCTGTTCAGATGTCATGCTAAGCCACGATAGTTAATGGTTTTGTAGTGTAGGGGGCAACACTGCTACCACAACAGTTAAGAAACCACCCTGGGTAACCCGTCCTGCTGCAGTAGGGTTAAGGGCCCCTCAGGTGGCTTACCGTGAGATGTGGTGGGCTCCCTGGTGGTTAGAACAGGCTCTGAAAGGTTCCTAGGCTGTGACCATAAAGTCCATTGGCAAGAGTAACCACCACTTGCATTGATGCTCTAGTTGCCATGGACTTTCTCTATGGCTGTGTGGCCATTTTGGGGGGGGGGGTGGAGTATCTTCTTCTACAGAGAGGCCCCGGAGAGCCATTCATGTCATGGAGGAGGTTGGGGTGCATAGTAAACCATGTGGAGGTGTGTGCCTAGAGTGATGTGTGGGGAGTGGAACCACTAAGCACTGTGTGGTTCTGTGGTAGAGTGGTGACCTACTTGCAGTGGTTCCACTAACTCTTCCCTCTCTGTACTTCCACTAAATACCCCTCCTTGCACATTCGAATGGGGGCACAGAGAACCCATTTTCCAGATGGTATCAGTGGTGTCATGGAGCCAGCTTTTGAAGGGTCAAAGCACCAGGACTTTTTGATTAGCAGAGAAGCTGGCATCACCTGCCAACTCTCGCCAGAGTTCCCTTTTCCCTCTGACTTTTGCTGCAGGCCTCACTGTATCTATCCGTGTGTGTAAATGAATTTTCTCAGTAAGGAGGTATCATTGCAGCTTCCAAATTGTGCGAGGTACTGGTCCCCCCTATTCAGCAATGGTTAGGCCCCATCTTGAGTATTGCGTCCAGTTCTGGGCACCACACTTCAAGAAGGATGCCGAAAAGCTGGAGGGGGTTCAGAGGAGGGCAACGAGGATGATTAGGGGTCTGGAAACAAAGCCCTCTGAGGAGAGACTGAAAGAACTGGGCATGTTTAGCCTGGAGAAGAGAAGACGGAGGGGAGACATGATAGCACTCTTCAAATACTTGACAGGTTGTCACACACAGGAGGGCCAGGATGTCTTCTTGATCATCCTAGAGTGCAGGATGTGGAATAATGGGCTCAAGTTACAGGAAGCCAGATTCCGGCTGGACATCAGGAAAAACTTCCTGACTGTTAGAGCAGTACGGCAATGGAACCAGTGACCTAGGGAGGTCGTGGGCTCTCCCTCATTAGAGGCCTTCAAGAGACAGCTGGATAGCCATCTTTCAGGTCTTCTTTAAGGCGGATTCCTGCATTGAGCAGGGGGTTGGACTCAATGGCCTTATAGTCCCCTTCCAACTCTGCTTTTCTATGATTTTATGATTGTGAGCTATCCCTGTTGTAATGCAAAGTATTTTGGGGTGGCAATTAAGAACCAATAGATTATAATAAAAGGCCCGCTCTAGGGAGAGATGAAAACCATTAGAATTAATTTGTTGATATGGACGGACACAGCTGCCAGCAACATTTGGCCATTACTTGGGGGCATGGCTATTGGGGCTGTCATGATCAGATCCTGCACATCAGCATTTACACCACCACCTCTGGATTATGTTGTTACCAGTTGTCCATTGCATTCCACTGTTTTCTTTACTGTCCTTCCATCTTTGTAGACCTGATTTGTGAAGTGTGTGTTTAAAAACCTAACTGGAACATAAGAGTGAAAAAACATCAGAAAAGCTGGATTAGACCAAAGACCTATCTAGAAACCTATTCCGTTTGCACAGTGGCCAACCAAATGCCTATGGGAAGCCCAGAAGCAGGACATGAATGCAATAGCACCCCCTTTTATTCCCTAGTAATTGGTATTACTGAAAGGCATTCTGCAATGGCCTGTCTACTGTGGACTGGCAAAGAGCTACTGAGTTTTTCCCTCTGTCCAACTTCTGCCTCTTTAGCATGTTAGCAACATTACTGATGCATAGCCTTGTGAGTGCTCCTTAATTACTTGGTTCTTATTGCCCTGCAAAAGGTGGAAGCTATTGGAGAAGGACTGTAGTTCAGGCATAGAGCAGGTGCTTTATGTGAAGAAGGTCCCAGGTCCCACCCGTGTTGGTGGCCATCATTACGTCTTGTGGTAGGCAATTCCATACTTCAACTACACGAGGTGTAAAGAAGTCCTTCCTTTAATCTCTCCTGAATCTCCCACCAATCAGCTTCATGCGATGACCCCATTGAGTTCTAGTCACATGAGGCAATTCCGTGGCCCACACAAATAGGAAATGATGCTGAAACCCACAGAGGAAGTAAGGTCAGGGTAGCTAGGAGCCGGAGAAGGTCATTTTGGCGAAATGGAGTAGTCCAGCCTTCCTCAAACTTCTCCAGATGTTTGTGACTTCCATCAGTCCCTGCTAACATGGTATGGTTGGGAACACTGGAAATTATAGTCCAGAACATCTGGAGGACACCAAGTTGACAAAGGTTAGGGTTGTCTTAGGGTTGCCTGTCATTCTATAGTATAGGACAACCCCTTGTAAAAGCTTGCTCCTGCTGTAGATCCATTAATTGTCTTGTCTTAAAGAAATAAGCAATGGAAATGAACAGAATGGAAAGCAAATGAAAAGGGGGCTGCCTCCTCTGATACAAACGAAATATTCAACATGGCTGCAGTATCCCTCAGTTCGGAGTCTTCTTCCACCCCTCCATCTGTGTGTGGTTTGGCGTTATCCCCAGTTCTCACAATCTGCAAGTGGTGGAGCTGTCAGTGGCACATCTGTTCCGCTGACCTTCCTTGGAGCTGATCGAGCGTTCGCAAGCCCTCTTTCCTGCTGGCTCTCTGGAGCTTTCTCCCTCTCGTTTCGAAAGGCAGGAAATGATGACCCCTGAGGTTTCCTGCATCCTGTGTGAAACTGCCCCTTTGAAGATCCTCAGAACGAAAATGGAGCTGGAAAATCAGCGGATCCCCATCTGATTTGGGCATTTCCAGTTCGCACATGGGAATGTTGAGTTGGCGCTGGCACAAGCTTTGAACTTCTGGAAGGAAGGGAACCGATTGCAGATGTTCTCTCTTTTAGAGTATGTCCAGGCCTAACCAGCCTTACTTGTTGCCGTGCAGTTCATTTCGCTTTTGTCACTCACTGTCCCGGTCTGAATCTTTGTGTTTCCCATACATGCAACATGCTACCTCCTGGATCTGCTTCCAGCACCTCAGAACTAAAGGACTGGCAGTGATAGGGTGACCATATGAAAAGGAGGACAGGGCTCCTGGATCTTTAACAGTTGTATTGAAAAGGGAATTTCAGCAGATGTCATTTGCATGCATGCAGCACCTGGTGAAATCCCCTCTTCATCACAACAGTTAAAGCTGCAGGAGCCCTGCCCTCTTTTGTATCTGGTCACTCCAGTATAGCTCCTGCAGCTTTAACTGTTGTGATGAAGAGGGAATTTCACCGGGTGCTGCATGCATACAAATAACACCTACTGAAATTCCCTTTTCTATGCAACTGTTAAAGATACAAGAGCCCTGTCCTCCATTTTATATGGTCATTCTAGGCAGGGAAGAAGCACAAAAACAGGTAAGTGGTCAATTCAAAGTTAACCCATTCTTTGTGCAAAAGTTCTCATTTGCGAACATTGACTTTATGTGCAAGCAGGTGCTATGCAGTTTTTGCAGGCACACTAAGACCCAGTTCACATGTCGCACTGTAATTGTCTTCTGCACATTCGTTGGTTCTGGTTTCAATTAACAACTGAGGAATGCCTCATTCTTGGTTTATTTCATGACATGTGAACCCAGAAACTCTGGGTTGTTTATGGGTTAAACAACCCAGAATTAATCTAACAATTGCCCATAGTTGTTTTTTTTTGCCCATGTTAAATAACCCAGGAATTGCAGCGTTATGTGAACCTGCCCTAAGTAGTAATGCTGATTATGATGTTTACCGAAAATTCTTCCTTTCTTAGAATAAATTCAAATCTGGGGCCAACACAAATATATGGCTTTATACAAACATTCTGGAAAACCGGTCAAGAGATTGGAAAGTCCAAGATATTTGTATGTGTGTTTGTGGTCAACTGGCAATCTCAATGCAACAAACTTTAAAGAATCTGAGGAGCTTGGTTATTTCCAGAAGAATATTATTAGAGGAAGCTGGAAATGAAGTGAAATCAGTTAGTACGATCAGTTGCTTCAGATAATGTCACCCCCTCATAAGAAACAAAAGAGTTACTGCTAATTTTGTGACAGCGAAACATTTTTGTGCTTGTTGGGATTGTAAATCAGTGTCCAGGGGGAAAAAAAAGGAACTAAATGGTTTTTCAAGCCCACTTGCTGCTCCTGCAACTGGTAATTTCAAAACACCCAGCGTCTGCAAATCAATGGAATACTGCGGGACTGTATAAATTAAACAGCAGTACTAATGCTATTTCTGGGCTTGTGGTTCTCTTCTTAAAAAGTGAGCCTGATGGTTCCTTTCTATTGTTCCCTTCTTTGATTGCTTTTTCAGAATGAAATTACTGGCCCAGGCTAATGTGGAGAACAGACAAGAGCAGGGGGAAATGGGAAAGGTTCAGCAGAGGAAATTTTATCCATGCTAACATAAGCTTGTGTGGATTATAGCCCACTTCATCAGATGCATAGCATGCTATAAAAAGTTTTGGTTCATATAAAGTAAATATTTGGTGGGTGGCTGGGGGCTGTGAATTGTAAACAGTGAGTTCAGAAAGAAATTAAATGCGGAAGGAGTCACATATGCATCCAGCTGAATATGTAGTGTGCAGTCCCTTTAAGAGAAACAGGTATGGCCCAGGAGGCCAGCCCCTTGGACAGCTGACTCTGGAGTGTGGCTGGCTAGAATAGCAGTCAGTCAGCAGTAGGCTGACAGGCCTCCTTTTTGTAAGAAATGGAATTGGTTTGATTTAACTGCATCACCTACTGGGAGTTTCTGTTCAGAAAACAACGAAGATGAAAGTAAGTAGAGACAATAACTTGGTTCGCATATAAAGGCAAACTGTGGGTTAATTAACCCATACTGTACCATGCATGAGTGTAAGTGCACTCCCTCCCATGCACTCCTCACTTCAGCTTGTAATGAACAACCTATGATCAGCTGGGTTATAGGTTGCTGAGTGTGAAGTGTAAAACCGGAGCACTGAGTTGTTTAGGGACTAAACAAGCTGGTGGTTAATCCTACAACAAACCAAGGGTTAGCTGCTGGTTTTTTGGTTCCTATACAATCCAATGCTCTGGGTTCACACTTCATGCTCACAACTTATGATCCAGTGATCGTAGGTTGTTGATTAAAACTGGAAGTGAGGAACGCATGGGATGCAGTGTGTTCAATTACTCAGGCTCATGCATGGCAAATCATGGGTTCATTAGTCACAGTATAGTTGCTGCTGATAAAATGTATGTATATCCTCTCATTAGGTAAGTCAATTAACACACTGTGAGGCTGTTCATACAACATTTTAAACCACACTCAGTGGCTGAATTCAGACAACAAGATAGTCAATGGTGGGGTAATAATCAACTTTACAGTTGTTCATCTAGGGGGTACTCCCCACACAACATGGTAATAAATAATCAACTGTGGTGTGGATTAGGATCAGTGCTGAGTTGACTATGGCAACATTCAGATGACACGATAGTCAATACAACTGACGATTGTTCCCCCCCCCCCCCCAGTTGCTTATTGTGTTGTCCAAATTCAGCCAGTGATTGAGTGTGGGTTGTTTTGAACTGTGGGTTGTTTGTTGAATTGTGGGTGGGTTATCGTGTTGTCTGAATACATCCAGTATGGCTTGTGAACCATGCAGTGTGGCTCATTAAGCATTCTGAACAACCCACCAGCAAACCATGAGTTCTCAAGATGGCTTGTTCAAGAACATAAGCCACCTTGAGAACCCATGGTTTGTTGGCTTCTCAAGGTGAGCCCATGGAGAAATTATCGCGTTGTGTGAACATCCCCATAGTGTGATAAAAAAAATCTTTATCCTGATTCAAGCCTCTGGCAATAAAATCAAACCTATTGCTGAAGTTGAACTCAACAGTCTCCCACTCTAACCTCCCTTTGACGTTTATTTGCTCCACACTGACCTTTTTGAGATCTGTGATAGAGTGTCCTGAGAGGCTGAAATGTTCTCCCACTGTTTTCGCATCTTGCCATTTCTGATGTCAGATTTGTGTCCATTTAATCTTTCCTACAGAGACTGGCCTGTTTATCCTATGTAGAATACAGAAGGACATTGCTGACAGAAGATGGCATATGTCACATTGGAAGATGAGCAAGAGAATGAACCCCCTAATGTTGTGGGTAACATTATCAGGTTCTGTAGTAGTGGTTCCAGAGTAGATATGTGGACAGAACTGACACCTGGGTTTGGTGCAGGGACCGGACCCCTGTGTTAGCACCCTTGTTACATGACCTGTGCTTGCTAGTGTTGTGTCAACTGTTGTGTGGCTTCGTTTGATGGTGGGATGAAAGTTGTTGAAATCCTGGTGGAAATTTGGTCGGGCCTCCTGTCCATGAGTTCAGATAACAGCTTTATTATCTCAGGTCGAGAAGATGCTTTTGGGGACAGGAGCTGAGAAAGTGCTGTTCTAAGTCAGCCATGAAGGCACTAGCATGCTGTGGGTGCTCTACCATCTCTGGAGGTTTTTTTTTTTTTTAAAGAAAGAGTCTGGACAGCCACCTCTCATGGATGGTTTAATTGGTTTCCCTGCACATTGCAGAGGGTTGGATTAGATTATCCTTTTGGCCCCTTCCAACTCCACAATTCTCTGATTCTATATGAGTGACCATCGTAGTGATATTGATCTGAAGATATATGTTCCTCCCAAACTGAAATAATTGTGTGTAAGTACAAACTGGGAGAGTTTGGTAGCAAGACGTGCTGTAGGATCATTGGTGATGCTAGCTCTGATGGCTGGATGACAGCCATCAGGGGGAAAAAATGAGGTTACAAGGGGTGGGGGAGTAAGGTTAGCTAAAAGTAGCACTGGACTTACTTCCCTCTAGGTGGGAGATTCACAAGTAGAAACTTGAGTTGAACTATCACTGTTGAATTTTATATTTTTTATTTGTTGCGTTTATTTCCCACCTTTTTTCCTCCTAGGAACCCAAGGCGGCATACACAATCCTCTTCCTCTCCATTTTATCCTCACATCAACAATGCTGCGAGGTAGGTTAAGCTTGGGTGATAGTGGTTGACCCAACAACACTTGGTGTGCTCCATAGTTGAGTGGAGATCTCATTTGATCTCCCTAATGTAAACCCATTCTGTAGCCACTGAGCAGGTTTGGATGATACAGGTCACCCGCTGCAGGAATCCCCGCAATGGCTTCAAGGTGGCTGCTGCATCGTATAATCAATGTAACACCACCATGGAGCCACCTTGGGGCTTCCAGAATGTATAGACAGCCCTGTGGTTGGATAGCAATTTCCATCAGCCATAGCCAGCATAGCCACAAGATGCAGGGATGGCCACTAGTTTGAATGGCTTTAAAAGGGGGTTAGACAAATTCATGGAGGAGAAGACTATTGATGACTATGGGTCTTAATGGCTATATGCTACCTCCAGTATCAGAGGCATATGTCTATGTACACCAGTTGCTGGGGAACATAAGCAGAAGGGTGCTATTGCACTCACTCACTACTTGCGGGTTTCCCCACAGGCAGCTGGTTGGCCACTATGTGAACAGGATGCTGGACTAGATGGACCTTGGTCTGTTCCAACATGGCTCTTCTTATGTTGGAACTTGCAGTCATAAAAACATAAGAAGAACCCTGCTGGATCAGACCGAGGGTCCATCTAGTCCAGCACTCTGTTCACACAGTGGCCAACCAGCTGTCGGCCAGGGACCAACAAAGCAGGACATGGTGTAACAGCACCCTCTCACCCATGTTCCCCAGCAACTGGTACACACAGGTTTACTGCCTCGAATACTGGAGATAGCACACAACCATCAGGGCTAGTAGCTGTTGATAGCCTTCGCCTCCAGGAATTTATCCAACCCCCTTTTAAAGCCATCCAAATTGGTGGCCATCGCTACATCTTGTGGTAGTGAGTTCCATAATTCAACTATGCGCTGCGTGAAGAAGTCTTTTGATTTGTCCTGGGGCCCACCCCTTCCCACTCCCTGCTATAGTCCTCAGTACATCATTCTATTGCACTATATCTCTGTCGCCTGACTGGTGAGTCACCAAGCTGGATACAGCTCATGAGCCAGGCCTTGTGTCCTGCCTTGCACTTGACATCTCTCCCCCACCCCCTTGGCCCTTGTGGTCCCAGGCGGGCTGCACACAAACAAGAGGTTGATTGAGCTCCCGCTGGGCCACTGTATGTGGCGGGTGGGCCACGTTCTGCTCGGCTGATTGCAAGCTGGTGCCACTCATCGCTCATTTCACGGCATGCTGCCACCGCTCCCGGCCCAAACGTTCTTGTTTTTGTTTTGTTCTTTTGCCTGGCCGATGCCATCTGGAGTCAATTCACAAGGAACACACAAAGCGGTCAGGCAGCAGGCAAGGGACCACTGGCGTGGCACAGTTTGAGGCGCCCTGGTATGCATCATCCAGAGGAGCTGGCATGGGAGCGTGTGCTTTGGCAAACTCATCTTGCTTCAGTGGAGGCATCTCAGAACAACAGCCACAGAGGGTTGTTGACAACCTTCCTCCATAGAGCTTGGGTAAACCACAAAGCAGTCAACTAAGAGGCTTCAGATTTCATGTGAAAACCCCACATAGTTTTACCAATTAAAGTCATTGCTGGAAATGCCGTGAAATGGGCCTCAACCTCATAGGTTTTTAATGTGTTCCCCGCTCCACTGTCACTGTATAATTTTAATGCAAACCAGACCTGGGAATAGAATCATAGAATAATAGAGTTGGAAGGGGCCTTTAAGACCATCGAGTCCAACCCCCTGCTGAATGCAGGAATCCACCTCAAAGCATCCCTGACAGAGGGTTGTCCAGCTGCCTCTTGAAGGCCTCTAGTGTGGGAGAGCCCACCACCTCCCTAGGTCATGGGTTCCATTGTCGTACTGCTCTAATAGTCAGGAAGTTTTTCCTGATGTCCAGCCGGAATCTGGCTTCCTGTCACTTGAGCCCATTATTCCGCGTCCTGCACTCTGGGTTGATGGAGAAGAGATCCTGGCCCTCTTCTGTGTGACAACCTGTCAAGTATTTGAAGAGTGCTATCATGTCTCCCCTCCGTCTTCTCGTCTCAAGGCTAAACATGCCTGGTTCTTTCAGTTTCTCCTCAGAGGGCTTTGTTTCCAGACCCTTGATCATCCTTGCTGCCCTCCTCTGAACCCAATAAGAGCCGTGCCATTCCGCCCTGTTAGTGGCTAGTGAGACTGCTGCATTTTGGAACTTCTGGGAAATGCTCTCTGTAAGGAGATCATCCATCCCAAATGAAATACAGATATCTGTAAACTGGGCAGTGGTAGAAGGGGGGCGGGGGGGGGGGCGAGGAAGCATGCTTTGCCAAAATATAGCTGACTCTGTTTGAAGGGATGTTGAGCTGTTTTGAACATTAAATAAACTGCCATGAGCAATTCACATTCCCCCCAAGCCTGATTTTGTGATGTGATCTGATTTTAAAAAGGATGGATGTGATTCTGTAGTTCTTTCTGAAACAATAATAAGCCCTATTTAGTAGATGACCATTGTACATGTCTGGGGAATGGGGATCAAGCCTACGGCTCTGTATAGATCACCAGAGAAATACATAGAGGTCTGCAAAAAGAGAGTAGGTGTGATCCTGACCCAGCCCCTCCGCATGTTCAGTGGTCATCTGAATTGGGCTAGTCTACTCCTGGCTGCTGAGGTGAGCTTGTAAGAGTAAATAGCTACTGAGGTGTATTTTCAGCACACACCTTCCTCCATCAGGGGGCAGAAGGGGTCAGGATCTAATCTCAGTTTTCCCCAAAACCTGGCAAAATGGGAAAGGGGTTGAAGCTGGAAATAGATGCAAATGATCCAGGACTGTTTCCCGGAGTCAATAGCACATTCAGTTCTGTTCCAAACTGGCTGCCTGCGGCTATGTACCTTATAGATAGAAGTTGTCTGACACATCTGTTAAATGAACAGTATAATTGAGAAGCCTATCTGGCACACCCGCTGAGTAATGCACAAGATCAGCTGGTGCAAACAATTGTTTTCATTAAAGAAGCACACTTTTGGATCATGGAGACTGTATAACCTGACTCAGAACAACTCAATTTCTTTCAGACTGTCTTTTATATAGAGATGTATATTATATTCATCATGGAGAAACTATCCCTCCCAAACCCACTCCTTGTAGCAAGTGATCATCTTCCTGTTCATACTTATGTAATACTGAGTCTAGTGGCTACAGTACTGCAAAGCCACATCTAGATGTGGCACTTATTTCTCACTGAAGAGGAGGAAATGCATCATCCCGAAAGCGGACCGCAGAAAGACACAGATTTGCATTAAATTTACATATGCTAATTTATATGTATAGATGCAAATCTAGAAGCAATGACTATAATTGAAATAGAAATACAATACATATCTCACCATAGTGGGGAAGACAGTGGCCAGGTGAGCTGTGTGCACCTGCTTAGTCCGCTGTCCAGGTGTTAACTGTGGATGGGACATTTCAAGGCCACTGCCCTGCTTTCCCTCCTGAGGGTTCTTTCTCTTTAAACCTGACTTGGACTAGTTACTTCTGTAAATAGAGGGCTGTTCTCTGCCATGTCTCCAAAATAGAGGACTGCCTTCTTTAAAAGTTCCATAAGTGCCAAAACGGTGGGTTTGACAGCTGTCAAATAGCATCCCCCCGCCTTCTCCCACCACTGTTTTGGAACTTATGGAACTTTTAAAGTAAAAAAATTCATAGCCACAAAACGCCTGCACCTATGTTTCTGAAATTCCTCACACATAAAGTACCTCAAACCCATTTGCAATGTGGCCAAGTTTCATGCTTCTATCTTTAAAAATAAAAAAGTTAAATGTGTTTCTTTCCTCATTTCTCCCAAAATACCTTGCCACTACACGCTTGAACCTATGTTTCTGAAATTGCTCACACATGACCACCTACATGCCATCTCTAAAGTGGCAAAGTTTCAAGGTTCTATCTTTAAAAATAAAAAAGTAGAAGGCGTAACTGTCTTTCCCCCAATGCAACCCATTTTTCAAAAAAATCATTGCCACCAAAGGCCAGCACCTATGTTTCTGAAATTTCACACACATGAGTACCAACATACCATCTGCAATGTGGCCAAGTTTCATGTGTGGATCTTTAAAAATAAAGAAGTTTTTGGCATTCTTGGTTCGTTTTTCAAAACATCAAAGCCACAAAATGCCTGCACTTATGTTACTGAAATTTGCCACACATAAGTACTTCAAACCCATCTGCAATGTGGCCAAGTTTCATGCTCTATCTTTTAAAATAAAAAAGTTATAGGCATTTTGTTAACACAATACTAGGCTATGGGGAAAATAATTCAAAATGGCGTCCTATTCTAAAATCAGAGGTCTGATTTTTGTATTGGAATCAGATCCGAAACGATTCGAGGGACATCCGATTTTACCCAATATGATTCAGGTCAAAATCGGAAGTCCCAATTCCGATACAATTTTCGTGGCCGTGCACATCCCTAGTTTCCATGACCAAGTGGGGACTAGAACATGGGTCTCCTGAATGAGTCTAAGCCAGTAACCTCTCCTTCAACTGACCATAACTCCAAAGATCATTACCCAGTGTATTTCTTCCCCTGATGGTTGCAAATGTTATAGGAATTGGTATCCTCTTTTGTCTTCTTTTTTGGTGTGTATGTGTGTGTGTGATGCATTTCCTCTTATCTTTGGCAACGTGTAAGTGGCCACACTATGGCCGTTCGTGCACCATGTGGGTGTAGAAACGGCCAAGGGGGGGATGGTCCCGGAAGTAGCTCCTTCCGGAATCATCACTGTAGTCTAAATGAGGAAGTGCGACGACCCGGCTTCCTCCCGAATTGTCGCACGTCGAGCCCACCAACGAAAACTGGTAAGTTAAAAAAATGAAAGAATCCTGCCCGAAATCGGGCCTCCCACCCTCCTGGGGACTGCGAACTTGCCCCCTCTCCCCTGATGGGCATGGAGCTGCGCAGTGCGGCTCCGTGCCCATTTCTGCTGCTGTGCTTACTCGTGAGTAAGCGCAGCAGCAGCCGGGATGGGCAGGCTCATCTCCCACAGTCTCCGGATGTTCCCAGGACCACAGGAAGATTCGGGTTTCCCCCAGGATCCCGTATCCCTGGGGAAACCTGTGCCCATCTCCCCTGCCCCCAGGAGTCCCTGTGCATCATTTGGACTCACAGAGACCACCCAGGGGCTATCCCAGCTCAAAAGGCTGGCGTAGAAATGGCCTATATTCCAGCTGAATCAGGTATCACGGGAGCCAAGAGGGGCCTTGCTGACTTTTCATATCTGTTACTTCTGTCTTGGCTCTCCAGTCCATGCAAAATGTTCTACAGACTTCTGAAGCCTTGACTTGCTTCATCTTACCTTCCCTGTACTGCTAACCCTAACCCTAACCTAAACTGTGCTATGTTGCCAGCCTCTGACCCTTGGGGCCTATGGTTTCTGCCTTTCGGACTTGACCTCTTGCTTGACTTGGCCTGCAGTGTCTGTATCTGGCCACTTAGACAGTCATTTCTGGAATTTAGCACATGCTTGCCTGAGATCATACTATTAGTCTCTGGCATCTTGGACTGACGATCAGCCAGGAGGATCTGAAACATGAACACTTAAGCGGCGGCGGTGGTGTCTAACTAGGCTGGACTCCGATGTGTATGGTCCAGAACCTTGGGAAATGAAGGATCTCAGATGTCCCAGATCACACATAAGGGGCCTTCACGAGGAGGCATAGGGCCTGCTATTGCAAGTATGCATTGATCATACTCAACTATTAAATGCTTGTGTAGGCTAGTTTCCTTCATGGGGCAGATTAGGCAGCTGGGATCTTGATCACGCGTGTAATATGAAGCGACCATTTGGGCTCTTAAAAGTCCGAACGTTTGCGACATTCCTTTAAGATGCAACTCCTTGACTTTTTGAGTTTTCTCTTGCGCAAATAGGTCGGGGAAAGGGGCCACCAGAATATCTAAGCAGCCCCGCAGGGGAAGTTGTAAGAGAAATAACCAGAAAAAAGGGCAGCAATGTACAAGGATCTAAGTAAGAGCAATTAGGTTTTTCAATTCCTCATCAGGCACCTTATGGGAAAAGAGTCCAAGGCCTAATCAAGATGCATTTCAGAGCAGATGAAGAACGAACGTGGACCTTGGAGAGAAGCCATCCACAAAACGCAAGTCACCTCATTGCTTGGATGCAATTGTCATTTGTGACAGAAATTGCCCCCTTTCTCTCCTGTTCCTAAGAGAAGGTCAGACGTGATCTAATGGCTTTATTAATGCCCTTTCCAGATGGGCTGCAAGAGTGACTACAATCAACTTCCAAGTAAAAAAAAATAGCTCCCCATTACAATCATTATTACATAAAATTATGTTCTTGCCTCTTTCTTTTTTGGAAGCGAGCCGATAATGCCTAGCCTTTTCAGAGGTGTTCGCAGAAGTCCACTCGTTTATTCGGTACATCGATGGCTCTGAGTTTGTAGCCGGAATGTCACAGCTGTGCCTGGAGAGGGCCATAAAAGCACTCCACTGATGGACTGACTTGACGGGGGAAGTTCCAGCGTGCCTTTTTAATGCAGGGAGGCAGCGTTAAAACTTGCTCGGGTATCAACGTCCACACAAACTGCTTTGCTGATTTGTTTAAGAGCTGCTCAGAATATTCTGCCATTTCAATCTTCAGGTCAAAAGTCGCAATTTGGGGGGTAGAAATATTGTCCCCAAAGCAGGGCTGGATTAAGGCCAGCTGATGCCCTAAGCCCCATCCAATAATGGTGCCCCCTTAGCCCTTCCATTGCTTAGCCGGCAAGACATTAAGACTCGATAAGTGCTGAAGGTGAAATAAGACCTTAAAAACTTGGTTTTCTTTAAGGCCGTCGCCCACGCGTAGAACACACAATGTTACTAAATATAAACTGGTTTTGTTGTAATATTTTTATATTCCTTAAAATTAGATGGCTACAGCTATGATACCGGTACTCTGTGGTGGTGGCCCCCCTTTCCTTGGTGCTCTAAGCACAGGCTTAGATTGCTGAATGGTTAATCCAGAGCTGCCTCAAAGCCACAACGCTCCTGTTCAATGCCCTTGCTTCTTGTAGGAGGGGTCCTGTGTTCCATGTTTGTAGTGCCTCTCCCCCCACCCCACCCCCCAATGATGACTTGGACTGTAA
This sequence comes from Anniella stebbinsi, assembly GCA_029215795.1. Lineage (NCBI taxonomy): Eukaryota > Metazoa > Chordata > Lepidosauria > Squamata > Anniellidae > Anniella > Anniella stebbinsi. Next base: position 225,650,598 of record JARDYH010000004.1, on the reverse strand, counting down.
CCTTATTAGACACCATATACAAATGCAGAGACATGGTTATTCCTGCATGCTTGCAAGTTAATGAAGCAGAAAGATCACACAGGAAATGTAAATTGGGAAAAGGGAGGAAAAAGGAACAGGGAAGTGATGAGTTTTCAATAATTGCTGAAACCAAGGAATTGTAGAAGTGGGATAGATAGCAGAAGCGCATTCTCAGCATATGGAGCAGCCAGATAAAGTGAACAAAGCCCCCACTAAATAACAGAGGAGATATGAAGTTTTAAAAGGAGATGAGTATCTGAGGAGCAAAGACACAAAGAAGGAATATGAAGAGGAAGCAGAGATATGAGATAGCAAGGAGACTTAAGACCACAAAGATACTTTGGCATAACTAAAAGGATCTTAAATTTAATCGGGTAAGGAAGAATGAGCCAAGGGGGAAAGGAATATTGGGCTTTCCTTCATGAGGCATTTAACATGTGCTCATGGTTGTTGATGGGTCCTTTAGACAATGCCATGCCCCTCCAGTTTCATGGCTGTGTCTAACCAGCACTTTTGCCAAGTTATTTGTAGAATAGGGAAAATGAAGCATTTAATTGTGAAAAGGAAAGAAAGTGCAATTTCCTCTTATGTATTTGCCCTATTCTGCTATACTATATGACACCTAGAGGTCATGTAGTGGAAAAGCAGGAAGCTTTTGCCAAAGATGGAGGGCGGGGAGACAAAGATCACCTCCTCCACTCCACCCACCCTGCCGACTTTAGCCTGGCAGGGCATAAGAATCTCAGAAACCTTTGAGTTTGGAGGCTTGCGAGAAGCAGGGGCGATAGGATCACACCCTAAATGGCTTAGGATCTAGCAATCTAAGGGACTGCCTGTCTTGTTGTGAACCAGACTAGTTGTTAAATCTGCAAGAGAGGCTCTCTTGAGAACAAGTTTCTTGGGCATGTGTGAAAAGGCTGTGCTCCCTCGTGAATTTACTATACTCAGCGGTATACAAATGCCACAAATAATAAATAAACAAATAAATAAATCATATGTCATTATGTTTATTTAGTACAAATCTGATGACGTTGGCCAGATCTACACATCGTCCTCGATGCGTCCTCCCTGCGCCACAAGCCGCTTTGGAGCGCTGCATTTCGTCTAGTGTGGCTCAAGCCTCAGAGGCTCTGCTCACGCTCTCGCCACCGCTTCTGCCCTTTCATCCCGGCCGGTCCCAGGGAGGGAGGAGGGAGGGTTGTAAACAAATGCTAGCAATTGGAAATCCCTCTCCCAACCGCTGGCTTTTGTTGATAACCCTCCCCCTCCCTCCTCCCTCCCCAGGACCGGCCTGGATGAAAGGGCGGCAGCCGCGGCAGCGCGGGCGCGGGCAGAGCCTCCGAGGCTTGAGCCACACTAGGTGGGGTGAAGTGCTCCAAAGCGGCTTGTGGCGCAGGGAGGGCGCATCGAGGATGATGTGTAGATCCTGCCGTAGTCTTCCCAGGCAATGTAAAGGAGCAACCATTGTGGTCGCATAATTTCTCTATCTTCTTGCATTCAGAAAGGAACTATTGATGGACTCATGTCCTCCTGGCTTTCGTGTGAGAGTCAACCTGGGGTCCATTGCTCTTCCACAGATGAATGGATTGAATGAAGAGCCGAGCCTTCTCTTCAGTTTTATCGATAGCAACATACAGTTGGGGATTATGAAACACTCTGAAGCTAAGATTAGAACTTTAAAGTTTACAGAATTGGAATAAGAATGGTAATGCGGATTCAGGAAAGACAAACGTAGAGCATTCCACAGCTGGAAAAGGGACAGCCACATAGAGAAATAAATTGATCTGAGCCCAGTTGTTAGCTGACGGTGGTGGTGGGTATAATCGGAATACAAGAAGAAGACATGCCTTCACAATGGCCAGATCTACACCAAGTAGGATATAGCACTATGAAAGCGGTATGAAGAGTTGGAAGTCCTAAAGACGGTAGTGCACGCGCTGGTAACTTCAAGGCTTGACTTCTGCAATGTGCTGTACATAGGGCTACCTCTGTGCCTAGTCCGGAAACTTCAACTAGTTCAAAATATGGCAGCCAGGTTGGTCACAGGTACACGTATGGATGACCATATTATGCCAGCTTTAAAATCGCTCCACTGGCTGCCAATTAGTTTCCGGGTGAAGTACAAAGTGTTGGTCATTACCTTTAAAACCCTACATGGTTTGAGTCCAAGTTACCTGTGGGATCACTTTCTCCCATACAATCCGCCCTGCATGTTCAGGTCCTCTGGGAAGAACTTACTACAGTCGGCCAAGACTAGGCTGACAACCGTTACCCAGAGGACCTTTTCTTCTGCCGCTCCCAGACTGTGGAATGGCCTGCCGGAGGAGACTTGTCAACTTAACAGTCTTTTAGAATTTAAGAAAGCTATAAAGACTGTTCTCTTTCGGCAGGCATATCCAGTGGAATTTTAGAATGTTTTTAGGATGTTTTTATGATGTTTTTATGCAGTTTTAATAATGTGTGCCATGTTTTAATCAGTGTTATGTATTTTATCATATTGTTGTTCCCCGCCTCGATCCAAATGGAGAGGCAGCTAAGAAATAAATGATGATGATGATGATGATGATGATGATGAAAGCAGTATATAAAAGGCAGGAGCCACACTACTGCTTTATAGCAGTAGTGAAGTGCACTGACAAATGCTGGAGCCCATAAGACACATACCATACACCGCTTTCATACCACTTTCATAGTGCTATATCCTGCTTGGTGTAGATCTGGCCAATGTTTGTTCTAGTTAACCAGCAAAATCCCCATCATTGCTACAGGTAGGGGGCAAGAACCCTTCGAGGAAAGACAGTAAGAACCCTGCTGCTATACCATTTCAGGCCATGCGTTCAGATTATGCTTTGCGATATAGCCTTGGTTGCAGTGCTCTGCTATAGTCAGGTTTAGTAGGGGTCAGGTTTCTCAGGGAAGGATGATGAGAAGAGGTTTTCCTCTGTACTTGGAAGGTTTGTGTGATCATTTTCAGCCATGGTCACGTCGATAAGACACTGCAGTTTGGGGGCGTGGCTATGATCGAGTCAGAGTAGAGTCGCAGATCTTCTGAGCTCCCTATAAAAGCTATGAAATAAGCACTAATTCCTTATCGTAAAGATTAATAAAAGGCATGAAATATTGTCTGGAAGTGAATGATTGCTCAGGGTGAGTTGGAAACGAGCGAGAGCTGGCTGGAGCTGGATTGCTGAACGCTGCCTAAAAGTGAAAGTGAATTCCTTTGGACAAAGGAGGAGAGACGCCATGAATGAGGTAATTTATGGACTTATAATAACACAGCTTGCTTGACTTAAAGTATTAAAAGGCATTATATATAGACTGGAAATGAACAATCTTAGAAGGGGGATTTGAGAGCAGCAAGAAATTGTTGATTGCTGGCTGTTCCGGCTGGATGCAAAAGGGAGACTAAGGAGCGAGACGCCATTATTGGACTGATTTATGGACTATAATTGGCAGATAGCCTGTTTAATGGCACATTTGGAGGGAGTTTGAGAAGAAATTGAGTTAACTCCCAGTGAACTTGAAGTATTGGCTGCAACGCAGAGACATAAGTGAGGGGCCTCCAGGTGAAAGAGGGAGGGAATTTTATGAAGAAGCAGAGACGGCAGAAGCCCTCTATTCCCACCCCCGCCTGGGTAAGACCCGTAAGAGAGAGAGGATCAGATCGATTGTGGCACAGACTGACCCGGGTGGATCTTCAAGAAATGCCGGATAAGAAAAAATCTCCCGTTAAGGGCTCTGTTTCGCAATCTTCAGAGCCAGCTGCAATACCGAAGATACCCAGAGGAGGGCAGCCAGACCCAATGGATGAATTGAAGGATGACATAAAAAACATGTTTATTGGATTGGAACAACGTTTAGCGAAGCGCATTTCAGATACGCAGACTGAACTCATGACGGGTTTAAAGCAAGTGGTGATGGATGTTGGAGTGCTTCAGGCAGATACTAAAGTTCTGGCGGGAGTTTGTAAGAAACAGGATGACCAGCTATCTCAACATGAACTACGCCTTATCGCTATGGAGGATCGCGATAGACGGGCTAATATTCGCATTAGAAAATATCCAGAACAAGAAGGAGAGACTTTAAAAGATTTAAGAGATACTATTTTGACATGGATAAAAGTACAACTTCCAGATGAGGCCTGGCAGGAAGCTGATCTCGAACGGGTGCATAGAGTTGGTTCTAAGCGTAAAGGAGTGCTTCCAAGGGACATAATTGTTAAATTTGCAAATTATTATAAAAAAGAAAAATTTATGCAGGCAATCAGACGACAAGCTCAACCAAAGATTCAAGCAACAGCAATAGAAATCTATCAGGATTTATCGGCGCATACCGTCCAGTGGAGGAAGAGTGTCAAAATTTGTACAGCAGCATTGAGGAAGAAATCGATAACCTACAACTGGGGATACCCAGTATTTTTGAGATTCTTCTGGCAAGGGAAGCAAGAAAGAATAACATCGTGCGAGCAGGGAATCGAGTTGTTGGAGAAGTTGGGCATAATCGATGCCAAGGATCTGGGAGAAATAGTCCAAGTGGAAGGAGCGGTTGGAGGTTCCACAGATCAGCTAGAAGGAGCGGTCGGAGGTTCCAGTCAATGAAAAGGGATTAGAGGGGAAAGAGTAAAAAAGGAGGGGAGGATCGGACTTTGCTCTGTGGGTTGGGCCGTGTTCCCCCCCCCTGAAGAGTTCTAAAATAATTGGGACCAGAGCCCAGATGACTGGTGAGGAGGGGGGTAAAAATGGGTGTGTGTGTGGGGGGGGGGAAAGGGTGGGGGGGTATGTGTTTCACTGACCGAGACCAATTTAATGACGTGGTTGAAAGTAAGAAATGGAGAATAGATTGAGATGTGCAACTCTAAATGTTAAGGGGCTAGGAACGGTGGTTAAAAGACGAAGAATTGAAACATTATTGAAAAGAGAAAAAATAGATATAATTTTTTTGCAGGAAACTCATCAGATAAAGGATGGGGCTAATGAGTTACGAATGAGGGAAGTAGGAGTGTATGAAAAGTCATTTGGTACTTCTAAAGCGAGAGGTGTGGCAATAATAATATCGAAGAAATGTGGTGTTAATATTCAAAATATAAAGAAAGATAAGAATGGAAGGATCCTTATAATTTACTGTACGTTGGAAGAGGAAGAATTTGTGCTGATAAACGTCTATGCTCCAAATGGGAAACAAATTGATTTTATTAAAGAAGTATTTAATATGGTGGGAGATTTAGGGAAAAAGAATATTGTGATGGCTGGAGATTTTAATATGGTACTAGATAAAGGGAAAGATAGAGATAATATAACAAGAGATAGTAGAGGAGAGGGTAAGACAGAATTAGCTAAATTAATGGAGAGGAAAGAATTAATGGATGTATGGAGAGTTCTAAAAGGGCAAGAAAGAAAATATACATTTTATTCACCTAGATTTAAGAGCTACTCAAGGATTGATTATATTTTTATATCAAAGAATATGGTACCTAAATTAACAGATTGTGATATTGGAGTAATTAAGATCACAGACCATGCTCTAATGATGATGGACATCAAGTTAAAGAAGGATTATAAACAAGCAAAGAGATGGAGAATGGACGGAAGAATTTTTAAAAATAAAAACATAGTGGATAAATTAAAAAAGGAACTGCAGGAAATATGGCAGATAAATGAAAAAGGAGCTAATTCGCAAGGATTATTATGGGATACGATGAAAGCAGTAATAAGAGGGATCTGTATTAGGGAAATGTCCACACTTAAAAAGCAACAGGAAGTACTTAATAAAAAGGTTGAAGAAGAGATAAGGAGTTTAGAGGAGAGACTGAGACAGTCAAAAGATAAGCGATTATATGCCCTAATTCAGGCTAAAAAAAAGGAATTGGAGAAAGAAGAAATAGAACAGGTCCAAAAGAATTTATTATATTTAAAGAGAGATTTTTTTGAATTTAGTAATAGAAATTCCAGATTGCTGGCTAGATCCACGCAGTCAGAGAAGGCTAAGAATATGATAGGGACAATAAGAGATAAGTTAGGGAATAGATGTAATGTAATGAAAGATAAATTAAGGATTTTTCAGGATTTTTATAAAGATTTATATACTTCAGAGGCGCTTTCACAAGAAAAGATTCGGGAATATGTAGAAAGGAATTGGAAAATAAGACTGGAGGATCAAGATAGGGAGTGTATGGAAGCCTTGGTTACTGATAAAGAAATTGAGGGAATTATTGGGAAACTAAAAGGAGGTAAGTCTCCGGGGATTGATGGTCTGGGGCCGGAATTTTATAAAATATTTAAAGATATTTTAATACCTAGATTAAAAAAATTATTCAATAATATAATAGAAGGAGGAATGACCCCGCCATCGTGGGACCAGTCCCTGGTTGTATTAATACAGAAGCCAGGCAAGGACTTGACAGATCCAGCGTCATATAGACCAATATCTTTAATAAATCAGGATGCAAAAATATTTTCAGCAATTATGGCTAAAAGAATGGGTACATTTATATTTAAATATATTAAAAATGATCAATGCGGATTTATTTTAGGTAGGAAAATGCCGAATTTAATTGGGAGAGTTATAAATATAATAAATATTATAAAAAAAAGAAAACTAAAAGCAGGATTATTAGCTCTGGATATTTTTAAAGCCTTTGATTGCGTGGAATGGCCAGCGTTAAAAATAATATTAAAAACATTTGGGTTTGGACATAAATTTATGGGAGTGATAAATCAGATGTATAAAAATAATAAAGCGGAAATAATGGTTAATGATGGGTTAACGCAACAAATAATACTAGCCCGAGGAACTAGGCAAGGATGTCCACTTTCACCGATTTTATTTGCAATAGTTATAGAAATTTTAGCAAATGTAATTAGGGAAGATGAAAGATTAAAGGGGATAGGAAGAAAAAACAAGATTAAAGTAAATATGTTTGCGGATGATACGTTATTGACAATACAAGACCCCCTAGAAAGTGGGGAGATGATTCAGAAACATTTGAGAGAATTTGGGGAAATTACAGGATTACAAGTTAATTGGGGGAAGTCAGAAATGATGTTGTATAACTATAACAAGGAAGAGATGGAGAAATGTAAAGTTAAGTTAGGATTAAGACATAAAAATATAATAAGATATTTAGGAGTTAATATAGATAAAGAATTAGAAAGAATAGAGGAACTTAATTTTGTAAGCTTAAGAAAAGAGGTAGGGGAGAAATTACAGATTTATAGAAAATTAAAACATTCTTGGTTTGGTAGAATAGCGGTTATTAAAATGAAGATATTACCTAAGGTTAATTTTTTGTTTAGAATGCTACCTATTAGAATTTCAGCAGCTGAGCTTAAAAATTGGCAAAATATGATTAATGCATATTGTAATGGGGATAAAAGAGCTAGGATAAATAAGGGGTTATGGTATAAGACTCAAAAGAAAGGAGGTTTAGGACTTCCTAACATTAAGAATTATTATATTGCTAATCAGTTAAGATATGTTATTCATGCTATTTTAGGGGAGCAAGATTTGGAATGGCTGGAATCGCAAACAGTAGAGATAGAATGTAAACTGCGAAATATATTTTTTACCAAAATGCAGAAGAAAGAATGGAAGGTACTGGACAACCCATTATTGGAAAATATAATGTCGATATGGGAGAAGTATAGGGGGAAGTTGATACCAGGAGATTCTCCGCTAGCCCCAGTTGTAGTAGTGGGAAACTTCCCAAGAGCATTAAAATCAGAGATGGAAGTGAGACTGAAAGAACAAGATATTTTTAAGCTAAGGAATTGGATGGGAAAGATGAAAGATAGTGAGTCTATTAAAGATTTGTTTAAAGGACAGAAGATAGCGTGGTTTAAGTCTCTGCAACTGGTAAAATGGACAGAGGAATGGAGGAAAAAAAATAAGAAATGTAGAAATAATACCAGATTTGAAGATTTAATTGAACAAATAGAAAAAAAAGAGGAAGCCAGAGCTAAAAAAGGACTCACTAGCGAGATATATAAAATTTTAATAGAGGGGGAAAGTCAGGACTCACTTAAGATTATAAAAGAGGTATGGGAAGAAGATATTAGGGAAAAAATTAATGAAGATAATTGGGGAAGGATGTGGAATGTAAGAATGTTGAAATTACTGTCGATTAGAATTAAGGAGAACTATTATAAGATAGTTTGGAGATGGTATCTAACACCTGTAAGATTTCATCAGATTGATAAAAAAGTGTCTAAGAATTGTTGGAGGGGATGTCAGGAGGTTGGGACCTATTTTCACATGTGGTGGAGCTGTGAACAAATACAAAAATTCTGGGAAAAGGTATTTAAAGAAATAAGTGATATAATTGGAAGTAAATTGGAATTAAACCCGAAGCTAGCTCTACTAGCAATATGGGATAGCAGGAATAAGCATATAATTAATAGAGAATTGGTAAACAACCTCCTGGCACCCGTTAGAATAATGATTGCTAAAAATTGGAAAGGGCAACGAAGTTATAAAATAGAAGATTGGTATAAAGAAATTTGGGATATAGCATTGAATGATATGTTGACATGTAAAATGAAAATAATGAGGGGAATGTCCAGTAAGAGTGATTTTGGAGATATATGGAATCCCTTTTTGGAATATGTTTTAAGATCGGGAAAGGGACAGTCGCCTTCAAAAGAGTCATTAAAATTCTGGAAGGAAGATGAATGAATGGGAGTAGGTCTCGGGGGGGGTGCACGGGGGTAGTCGAGGGAGTTAGTTGTTTTACATTATGTATTATGTGTATGTTTGTTTGTTTTGTTGAAAAATGAATAAAAATTATACTAAAAAAAAAAAAAGACACTGCAGTTTGCGGTACGTGCCTGGTGCTCATTCTGTAATGCAACCCCCACTTGTAGGCTGCCATGTCATCCAAACCCAGTGACAGTGGGTTGTTGGCATGGTGGCTTATTTCCCCTGCTGCGCGCACTGGCTACACTTCCCTAATTACCCTTGCTGGTACAGCTTACTGTGCCATCTAAAGCCAGCTTGTATGGCTTGTTTGGGGTCAAATAACCCAACAACAGCCCATAGGGTTGTTCACCCCACTGTGATCATGTGAACTGGGACTTTGTCTCTTAAAGGGGCCTGGCCTGTTTTAGGACCCTCAAGCTGAAACTACATAGGTGAACTGTGTTCTGGGGAGGTGGAAGCCTCATGAAGCCTTTCCATGAGAGAATCCTCTTCCTGAACTCTTAACTCTGGAGCCTCCTCAGAGGATGAGGGATTGTGATTCTCTGCTGATGAAGGTTCAGGGCCCTGATCTACGGCACCTGCCTTCTGCTAGGCCCAAGATCTTGAGACCCCTCAGTCAGAGGAGAGTTCCAAGGAAGGAGAGGATGGGCCCATAAAGCCCTGCAGCAGGTAGCCTCTGAAGCAGGGTATCCCCACTACATGCTTCCATGGAAGAGGAAACCCAACAAATAATAAGGCCTCCATCTTTGTTTCTGGAGGAGATAGATTTGTCTTCCTACATAGCTCTTCTCCCAATCACCAGCAGACCAAAGGAATCATTGAAGGGACATAGCTCAATAGTAGAGCACGTGCTTTGCATACAGAACATTCCAGGTTCAATCTCTGGCATCTCCAGATCAGATTAGGAAAGAATCCCGTTGGAAACCTTGGAGTCCCCCCGGCCAGTGAGCCTCGACAATACTGGGCTGACTCAGTATAAGTAAGCTTCCAAAGTACCTATGTAGTACCCTGTCCAACGTGAAGTGGCTCGGGAGACATTTTTCTCTCACTCTCTTAATACTAGAACCCAATGGGGTCATCCCATGAAGCTGATTAGTCGGAGACTCAGGACAGATAAGAGGAAGGACTTCTTCACACAGCACAAACTATGAAATTCACTACCATGGGACTTGGTGATAGCTACCCATTTGGATGGCTTTAAAAGGAGTTTGGACAAATTCAGCCAGGAGAAGGCTATCAGTGGTACATCCATTAGTGGAGGCAGAAAGCCAATATACACCAGATGCTGGGGAACATGGGTGGGAGGATGCTTTTGCACTCACGTCCTGCTTATGGGTTTCTTGTGGGCAGCTAGTTGGCTGCTGTGTGAACAGAATTCTGGACTGCATGGATTCTAGGATCTTCTTATGTTCTGAAGCTTAGGGGGCAGAGATGGCAGTGCAATCCTGCAAGATCACAGACATGCATCAGAGAGAACAGCTCCCTTAACTTCCTCTGAGCAAGTGGAGCTTCACCTACACATCTCTCTGCCGGAACATGTAAATCATAACGTAGTGCCAAAGCAACTGCCCCAGCTTCTTGCTGCTTAGTTAATGTGATCTAATTATGATATTTGCTACAGAGAGGGCTGTTTTTTTAAAATCTTGATTCTGGCACGAATATTCCCATAGCCTTCATGAGAGAGGGCAGGTATGAATTGTAACCGTTTTTATTTAGGAAAAAGAGAGTAAAGGAATGCAATCCTAGAAGACATTGGCTGAATTTGGACGACACAATAAGCAACCGGGGGGGGGGGGAAATCATCAGTTGTATTGACTATTGTGTCATCCGAATGCTGCCTCAGGGCCGATCTACACACTAGGTTTGTAACGTTTCATAAGGGTAATGAAAACTCTTTGGGCCACATGACACACTCCTTTTAACGATGTATACCTGAGGTTTTTTAAAACTCACTTCAGCAATAAACAACGGTTTTTACTTTTAATGAATCGTTTTAAGTAAAATAATGTGTCCTTCCTTACCGTTTGTGATTCGTGGGGGCAGTGCTTCATTAACCAGAGCCCAAATGCTTAGCAGTTGATTGGTGGGGAAGAAAGAGGAAGTGGGTGAGTGAACTACAACACCCACAATGCCTAGCCCTAAAAGCTAGTGAATGAAAGGAGAACTAAGGAGGAAGTGGGTGACTGAACTACAACTCCCACAATTCTTTGCCCTAAACTCATTGTAAAAACGAAAGAGAAAGACATGGACAGAAGAGTGTGTGAGACCTCCCACACCGCTTTGAAGACTGAAGATTTTTTCTCCTGTAACATGAGTACTCGTTAATGTGGCCTAAGACGTTTTAGAATGCACCTATTTGGAACGTTTTAAAGTACAATTTAAAACGTTCCAAGGGACTGTGTAGATAGGCCCATAGTCAACTCAGCGCTGATCCTAATCCACACCACAGTTGATTATTTATTACCATGTTGTGTGGGGAGTACCCCCTAGATGAACAACTGTAAAGTTGATTATTACCCCACCATTGACTATTGTGTTGTCCGAATTCAGTTAGTGTGTGTGTGTTCAGAGCCCAATGTGCACTCAAGGCAATATAAAAACTTCAGATAAAAACATGACAAACCTAATACAACATAGCAATAAAATAAAAACAGAAGCCAGTGCATCTATCACAACAATAGCAGAAAAACAACGTTAAAAACGAGAGGGCTGCATCAACCCCAGGCTTCGAATCAGCCCCCCCTCCCAAATCTGGTGCATTGAAAAAGAGCCTGATTCGGCTTGGACCAATTCAGAGTCTATCCACTTTGATTTGGGAGTGAACCCAATCCGAACTTCAGAAATTGGAGGCTCCGTCCTTCCCACTAAGTATCGTGGAAAATAAAAAAAAATAGCAATAACATTTCCCTCTCTCTCTCTTAGGAGAGGATTGGGCCTACCAAATGTCAGAAAAATAGGTGCAGATTTATTTATTGTTGCTACATGCCTTTATCTATGGCTTTTTTTTTAAAAAAAGGAAACTGCCAATAGCTATTTTTGTTATTATATCTTGTCAGAATTGGATGAAATTTACAAGGAAGCTTGCCCCTTTGGAGGGGATCAAACCTGCCGTTTTTCCCCCCATGCAAGAGCAGCTTTCACATCTTGAGGGCCTGCAATATGCATTTATTCCCCTAAGTTCCTTGTGGGCCACCATTCTGAAAATGACAGACAGCATAGAAGTGGCCCTAAGTAAGAAGACTGCAACATTTAAGGAGGGTAGGTGTAGCTATTTGTGGGCAAGGAGAGAACTTACATTTGGGCGGGTGGGGGGGAGTGGTTTGCTACCCTTTCTGTTGCCCTGTGATTTTTTTTTTTGGGGGGGGAGGACAATTTGTATGAAAATGACACAAATTGCAGAGGTGTTTCCAGGCAAGAAAGCTACAAAGTTTTAGAATGATAGGTGCAGGGGCTAGGAAGTAATGATGATTGAAATCCAGTTTAAAGCTCCCCCCTCCATACTGAAGCATGGTGTTGTTGGAAGAAACTCCATCTCACAGTCCCATCCTTGCTCTCCCACAAAGCACAGTGATTGGAGAGTCCCGGGGAAAATGTAACCTATGATTAGATGTGTACTTGTCATTCATTCAACTGCACCCCTTCCTCCCTTCCACTGTTCTGAATCTGTGTTTAAAGAAATGAAACCAAAAGATGCTTTTGAAGGAGACCCTCTGTGTCTCCAAAACATGAGTCACCAATGGAGCCTTGTTCTGGAGCGTCTTTGGATCTTTGGCTTCAGAGGGGAAGAACCTTCACCTCGGAAAGCATAAGAGCCAGACTGAAGCGCCATTGTTCGTTTTGGGGTTCGGACTTTGTCCGAATCTGGTGCATATCTTTATTAAAAGCTTGATAGATAGATATTTAACACCCATCTTACCTTCCAGTCGCCCTGCTATCCCGGGGATCTTGGAGAACGAACCAGGCCACCCACAGAACCTCTCCTTGCTCCTATGCAATGCCAGGTCGGTTAAAAGTAAAACAAATATCATCTATGACCTCCTTATAGATGAGGAGGCCGACCTGGCATGCTTCACAGAAACCTGGCTGGGAGATGATAGTGGGCCGACATGGGCTCAGGCTCTCCCAGCTGGGTACTGTGTTAGTGAGCAGGTGAGGGAAAGTGGGCGGGGGGGGCGGAGTAGCTGTGGTCTACAAAGACAATCTTAACCTGACCAGACTTCCTGTCCGGCAATTGAAGCACATCGAGTGTGTGTACCTGAGTCTGAAGGCCAGGGATAGACTAGGGATTCTGTTAGTGTAACGGCCACCCCGCTGCCTATCGGACTCCCTGGCCGAGCTCACGGAACTGGTCTCGGAGTTGGTGTTGGATTCGCCCAGGCTTTTGGTCCTGGGCGATTTCAACATCCCATTCGAGGCTGGTTTGTCAGGTGCAGCTCGGGAGTTCATGGCATCCATGACAACCATGGGCCTATCCCAATTGGTCTCTGGACCTACACATTCAGCAGGTCACACCCTCGATGCTGTCTTCAGCTCAGAACAGACAGATCTGTGGGCGGAGGTAACAAATACCTCTGCATTGTCATGGACAGACCACTTTCTGGTCAGGGTTAGTATCACAGCTACCACCCGCCCCTGCAGGGGTGGCGGACCTATTAAGATGGTCCACCCTCGAAGGCTGATGGATCCTGCTGGATTCCAGAAGGCCTTAGAGGGATCTATGGCTGGTATCGTCGACGATCCTGTAGAAGCCCTGGTCAATAGATGGAATCAAGACCTAACTAGGGCTATCGACACGATAGCCCCCAAACGTCCTCTCTGACCCGCTTCTAATCGGGCGCCCTGGTATACAGAAGATCTCAGGGAGTTGAAGCGGAAAGGACGACGACTGGAGCGCCGATGGCGGAAAACTCGACTTATATCCGACAAGACACGACATAGAGAACATCTTCGTTCCTATGGGGTGGCAATACGTGCAGCGAAGAAAGCTTACTTCTCTGCACGCATTGCGTCTGCGAATTCGCGTCCAGCAGAACTGTTCAGGGTGGTGAGGGGTCTAACTCGGGCACCCTCCCCCCTGAACCCAATGTTAGAGCCTTCGGTAGTTCGCTGTGATGCCTTTAACAATCATTTCACAGATAAAATCTCTCGGATAAGAGCCGACTTAGATGCTGTCGTTATAGCAGAAGCTGATAATGGAGTGTCCAGCGACTCCGCGAGTAGAATTACACTGGATCAGTTTCAGTTGGTGAGTACCGAGGACGTGGACAAGCTGCTTGGTCGAGTGAGGAGGACGACTTGCCCTCTCGATCCCTGTCCTTCTTGGCTGGTCGCCCAGGGAGGAGATGCAGTTAGATCACAACTACAATATATTATTAATGCATCTCTCAGGGAGGGGAGTTTTCCATCATGTTTAAAAGAAGCGGTAGTACGGCCGCTTCTAAAAAAGCCCTCCCTGGATCCCCTGGACTTTAATAATTATAGGCCAGTATCAAATCTTCCATTTTTGGGCAAGGTGATCGAGAGGGCGGTTGCCTTCCAACTGCAAGCAGTTTTGGATGATACAGATTTTCTAGACCCATTTCAAACTGGCTTCAGAGCAGGATACGGAGTTGAGACTGCTATGGTCGCCTTAGTGGATGATCTACGCCTGAGTATTGACAGGGGGAGTGTGTCCCTGTTGGTACTCCTGGACCTCTCAGCGGCTTTCGATACCATCGACCATGGTATCCTTCTGGATCGCCTGAGGGAATTGGGACTCGGGGGCACTGTGCTTCAGTGGTTCCGGTCCTACCTCTCGGGCAGGTTCCAGATGGTGATGCTTGGGGATAGCTGCTCTTCAAAAAAGGAGTTGCTATGTGGTGTACCACAAGGTGCCATCCTTTCCCCAATGCTGTTTAACATTTAAATGAAACCGCTGGGAGAGATCATCCGGAGGCATGGGGCGGGATGCTATCAGTATGCTGATGACACCCAAATATATTTCTCTATGCCTTCGACAACAGCATCAGCTAAGGATAGTGTGTCTCCTCTGAATGAATGCTTGGAGGCGGTAATGGGCTGGATGAGGAAAAACAAACTGAAGCTGAATCCAGACAAGGCGGAGGTGCTTACTGTCAAGGGCCACAACCTGGGGTTGGAGGTATGTCAACCAGTTCTGGATGGGGTTACACTCCCCCTGAAAGACTGTGTTCGCAGCTTGGAGGTGCTCCTGGATCCGTCGCTCCAAATGACAGCTCAGATAGATGCGACTGCCAGGAGTGCCTACTATCAGCTTCGGCTGATACGCCAGCTGCGCCCCTTCCTAGAGTTGGAAGACCTAAAATCAGTAGTGCACGCACTGGTAACTTCGAGGCTCGACTTCTGCAATGCGCTGTACATAGGGCTACCTCTGTGCCTAGTCCGGAAACTTCAAATAGTTCAAAATATGGCAGCCAGGTTGGTCACCGGTACATCTAGGGGTGACCACATTACACCAGTTTTAAAATCTCTTCACTGGCTGCCAATCAGTTTCTGGGCGAAGTACAAAGTGTTGGTTATTACCTTTAAAGCCCTACATGGTTTGGGTCCAGGTTACCTACGGGATCGCCTTCTCCCATACAATCCGCCCCGCATGCTCAGGTCCTCTGGGAAGAATTTATTACAGTCAACAAGAACTAGACTGACAACCGTTACCCAGAGGACCTTCTCTTCTGTCGCTCCCAGATTATGGAATGACCTGCCGGGAGAGATTCGCCAACTCACTAGTCTTCCGGAATTTAAAAGATCTATAAAGACTTATCTCTTCCAGCAGGCCTACCCAGATGAATTTTAAAGTGTTTTATTGGTGTTTTATTGGTGTTTTATTGATGTACTGGTTTTATCTGCTTTTAATCAGTTTTTGTATTTTGTGTTTGGTGTTGTTCCCCGCCTCGATCCGTTGGGAGAGGCGGGTGATAAATAAATATATTATTATTATTATTATTATTATTATTATTATTATTATTATTATTGATGTAACAATATAGGCCAGATCTACACCAAGCAGGATATGACACTTTGAATATGGTTTGAAAACTGTCTATGGAGTGTGTCCTGGGACCTAACAGTTGTCACTACTGTTATAAACCGTTTTAAAGCGGTAGTATAGATCCTGCCATAGTCTCCACTGGTGGTCTGAAGCAGAGAGCTAGTCTAAACTCCCATGGAAAGTAGTTACACAATCAGGGTGCTGCTATGGAGAAGGCCCTGCCGCAAATGCCCCCCCCCCCAACCTAAACCCTCTAGGTGGTGGGACATATAACAGGGCCTCTGATGATGACTGCAAATTGTGGGCAGGTTCATATGGGAGGGAAGGGGGTCTCTCTTTCAGATATCCTGGCCCTGACTATCTCATTGCAGATGGCACAGTGCTGAGCTGAGGCAGAGTGTTGCTTCACTAAAGACACCTACTGTTTCTGTTGCGAGAGAGTTCCCAGCCTACTCAGTTCCTGTGCTTCAGCGGACTCTTAGAAGAAGTGTATCCTAGATGTCGGAATCTGGTTTGTCATTCGCTGCCAGGTATCCTTGACATTGCTTGTGATCTGTTCCTGGTAAGACCGAGGCCTCTTTATCAAGCAGGAGCATAAATCAATTCACTGGAAAGGTCCACACAAAAAGTGGAGGCTGGTGGCTCTGATTTTGGTTGGGCTGTGACTCCATTCTGGGCTTTAGTCAGAACCAGCCAGAACTCTAAAGGAAATATTCAAGGTGTGGAACCCTATACCCCAGATAGGTTCAGAACCTTGGATAGCTCCTATATAGAGTTCTGGCTGGTTCTGAACAAAACCCAGAATGGATTCCCATTGAAATAGGAGCCGCCAACCTTCGCTGCACGCAAATTATGCGTGACTGACACCCTCTGAAACTCCCCAAAGAAGCAGATTTATGAGTCTCTCTACAGTTTAAGGTTGCCAACTGACCATACAAGAAAGAAAATAAAATTAGGGGTGTGTGTGTCCAAAAGCTGAAAATTCAGTGGAGAAGAAAACACTCTTTATGAAATTGACTGGAGAGAAAGAAGGCCTGGAAACTGCTACGGGAGAGAGGGAAATCAGATTTCATTGTGATAGCATTTTCCCCAAGCTTAACTGCAACTCATCATTCTGTGATGTTTGTCTGGCACAGCCATTGGTGGGATTGCATCTTTAGCCTCTTTAGTCAAGAGGACACCTTGAAATATTCAAGTCAAGGCTTGTTTTTCTCTCCACATGAAAAACAATGGAAGTGGCCTTCGAAATCCTTAAGGATTGCATTTATTTATAGAAAAGATATTGCTTCCAACGGCCTACTCTTGCCAGAAGGGCTCTTTATATATGTATTTACATTAGAATAATGCATCAGGCAGCATCACACCGTTACATCTGATATTGATTTCATGGGCCCTGCAAAATGCGGTAATTACATTTAAACCAGCTGGCATCCCAGTCTTTGTAAAATATGCCTACAGCATTGGCCTTACTCAATATTATGTGATGTTTGGCTGGCACAACCATCACTATATCAAATCATCCTAAAAATAAGGGGCATTTCTTAAATAACTGCAGTCTGCTATTTGATTTTATGAATTTGACTCCTGGTAACTGGGGACTCAGGAAACTCATCTGGACTAGGCAACATGTATTTTAAGTCCAGGGTGAAATAGGCTAATAATAAGGGGTCATGCTGGATTATCTCTCACAGCCCTTGACACTGCCATATCACATATTCCTATCCAGGTTACTGAAGGCACCTGGGACCGATCTACATCAAGCAGGATACAACACTTTGAAAACGTTTTGGAAAGTGTATATGGAGTGTGTCCTGGGCCCCAACAGTTGTCACTACTGTTATAAACCATTTTAAACCCTTCTAAAGCAGTAGTGTAGATCCTGCCCTGGTTAATAAAAGAAGCAGTGGTTAAATGACATAGAGTTGATGCCTCCTCCAGTGGTCTGACTCTGGTATAAAGCAGCTTCCTGAATACTTCCAAAGTGCTGGGTTGTGTCTATGGAGGCAGAGGTAAAGTGAAACACAACTGATCAATCATTCCCCAAGGCAGGAATCATGCCCTTTGATAGGAAAAGGGCTCTCTCAAATGTAGGATGTATTGATATAACAAACCATGTCATGGGTTACCAACTGCAATATTGAACTTCATGGACCTGATTCTGATCCATTGCATGGCCAGGTATCCCATTTTACAGAGGACCATCCTCAATTTTAAGGACTATCAGAGGTCAGTCCTCTGTTTGAAGGGTGACCAGACCAAGTCCAGTTTAAAGAGAAAGAATTATAAGAAGGGAGAACAGAGGCCTTCAAGTTGCCCATCAACACTTAGCACCTGGACAGCAGCCTGGACAGACAGACACAGGTCATTTAAATGTGCATCTATAAATATTAATTAGCATATGCAAATTTTATGCAAATCTGTGCCCTCTGTTGTCCACCTTTTGGATGAGACATTTTCTCTTTTGGGGTGATGTGTAAATGGCCATCCTACTGATCCAACAAAGAGGCATGTTCCGGTTTTGCCAACCAGAGTAAACAGAACCAGGTTAAATGGGCCGCTGGTTCAGCATAAGGCAGGTGACTCATTAGAAAAGCCAAGGAAGAGCCTGTCCATGAAGTAGAAACCATGGCAAATGTTTAAGTCATTATTCCCAGTTGGATGCCTGTGTACACTGGGGGTTAGGGATCATTGAGTGATGGTTTTGTCCAAAACAAGATCTTAGCAGATGATTTTGATGTTGAAGAAAGACAACACAAGGCAGAGCTGTTGGTGTAGCAGTGTGGGGAAGGGAGAGGGGAGAAAGGAGCTCTTGACATCCAGATGCCATCTGCAATTCCTCCTGTATTCTTTACATCAGCTTGTCACAACGTCAGGATCTATTGGGTTGATTGATGGTTATAACAGCCTCATTTTAATGACTGGCATCGACTTTGTGGGTTCCGTGTCCTCAGATCTGCATTTTCAGTCAGCAACACCCTGTTCGCCAGACTTCCTCCATTTTCACCAACTCAACAGCACATTAAGCTAAATAGCGATGGGAAATGCTACTTCTTAAGAGCCGTGTAAAAATCTAGTCTTTTGCTAATCTGACATATACTCAGGAGCCTGAGAGGTGACTCTTGATAAACATTGACTTTGGGTCTAATACAGGCCTGGACACAGTGACTTACCAAGTCAAAAACAGCCCACAATCAGCCAGATAATGTGGCTTGCCAGGTGCTTGGGGGCTCTCTTCTTTTGCAGTGCTAGGAGCAGTGGTGTAGTGGAGGCAGAACTCACACGGCTGAAGTGCCAGGACTTTTTGTTTATCAGGGACAATGACAGCATCTGCTATCCCCATCAGGTTTTCCTCTTCTATTTGAGCTTAGCTGCAATCCTCACAGTAGTTGGGGGCTGGAGGGGAATGGATTTCCCCAGCAACAGTCTATTACTGTGAACTAATAATCCGGGCTGTGCACGGATCTGGATCCCGAATCTGGAGCGGATCGGGCTGATCTGGGCCTCTGTAATTGGTTAGAGCGCTGCATTTCCCACTCACGGTGGGTGACGTGATCACCAGACGTGAGCAGGAAATGCAGCTGCACACAGCGAGGAGGGAGGACAATGGCAGGACAACATGAAGGAGGCAGCAGGTAAGCAGGGAGAGTGGGAGGGAGTGCTATGCACGGATCTGGATTGCATCCGGATCTGGATCTGAGTCAGATTGGATCAGGCCCAATCCAGACCTGACAGATCCGGATCCGGATCGGATCTGGGGGGTCCATGCACAGCCCTATTGTGAACTCTCTCTGTTCTAATGCAAATTAGGTTGGGGCAGCTTGGTCTTGAATTGGCAAGTAAGACTTATTAACTCAATAGAAGACCTGCTCCTAGCGGAGAGTAAAACTGCTAGAACTGGTTTGTTGATATGGATTGATGCAGCTACCTGCATTTTGGATTCTCCTTGGGGGTGCGACAAAGAGGACTGTCAAGATGAGCATCTGCATTTCAAAATTTACTACTATACCATTGACTAGGAGGCAGAACAAAAGGGGTCCGGTGAGCTAAATTGGACTCGATCAGTGAACAAGTCATGAAGGCCCAATCTAAAACCACAGAGTGAGGCGCCCTAGGGATAAAGATTGTCCATTCATGCAAAAATTGTCCATTCATGCTGAAATGTGATGCCTCATAAACAAGGTCTATATTGCGTCTAGAGTTGAGCAAAACTGCCCCCTCCAGAATTCAAATACCTGCTTTTGAAAGACCATGGCCTTTTTCTGTTTCTGTTTTCTCCTCCCACCACCTAAACAGCTCATTGTTTTCCATGTTTAATTAATCTGGGAAGCATGGGGTGTCAACACAGAATTACATCATGACATATTGCCCATGTATTCTGTGATTTGCTGCCTTGACTCATGTGACCATATGTGATGCCACAACTGGAGGAATCCTCCTCATAGGAGGAGCAAGAGCTCCCAGGGGTGAAGAACACCCCAGAACAGCCCATGTCAGAACACCAGGGGGTGGCAACAGGTCCATCTCCACAAGAGTTGGGCTCCTTTGCCTCTGAGGCAGAGTGACCCCCTAGCTTCGGAGATCGTCGTCATCTCAAGAGGCAGGCTAGAGGAACCCATGTGAGGAGTGTCTGTGTACAAAGGGGGACTCCTCAAGAGTAAAGGCCTTATCATGAGTAGGACTTTTGCCAGAGGGCCTGTGATGAACTGAAGCTGAGCCCTAAGTGGGGCTACAAAAGCTTTCAGCTGAGACTTTCAGATAGAGGTGCTTTCTACCAGCTCTAGCACCTTACATCCCTGACCTTGCTTCATGACTGATACTCTGTGCATCTGACCTCTGACTTACGTTTGACTCTGCTATTGGAACCTCTTAACTTTGCTTTGACTTTGGCCACATGTCAGACCCTTCTATTAGACCTCTCCTTCTTGACTGGTAACACTGTACTCTTGACCCATGCCTTTTTGCTGACTACTCTTGCTTAAACTGCCCTCTTGCTGGACTAATTCAACAATGCTTGGTCTTTGCCTCTTTATTGACTTACCCCTTAATGTCCCAAATGCTGAGCCTGATCTAGCCATAGCAGGACATATTGTACATCAGCAATGCGACTTTGTCATGATGTCCATGACTCAGAGGTATTTTCTTTTCTTCCCACGCTACCAACTCACCACAAGGCCAATTTTAATTGGCAATTAAAGGATTCATTCATTCATTCATTCATTCGTTGTACCGATGAATCCATTAAAGCTCACAGCTCCTTTCTAAACACTCATGTTTTTAGCTGAGCTTTAGGTCACACAAGCATTTGGATGTTAGTTACATAACAATTCCCTTTCCTGCCCAAAGGCCTGAGCAGATGTTACATCTAACAAAAGGGCAGGTTGACCCTGTGGGCAACTTTCCATTTCTCTGGGTGACTTTCCATATCCAGCAATAGAATGTTTTAGACCGAGCGCCTTTGGCTCGCCCTGAAAAAGGGCCTCTTTGGGTGGACTCCTTCCTGGAAAGGTAGTAAATGGCTGTGTGGGGTAGAGCAGTCAGTGGTCAAAGCCTCAGCCTTGGTGACCTGTGGCTGTTTTGTTTGTGAGAACCTTAATGGATGAACAAATAAACTTGTCTGCCTCACAGTCCCATTTCCCTTTCTTCTTCTCCAAACTTTCCCCTTTGTTGCTGGCTGCATCTCGTCGCAAGGAACTACATATGTTTACACAGACAATGCTTTTGACTACAGCCAGCCTGATCCAGCTCAGCAACTGTGTTTTTAAACAGTTGGACTGACTGGCAGGGAGCAATTGGAGTTCAGATCAGAGGCTTCTGCAAATTAAGAGGGATTAAGAATCTAGGATTGAGAAGGAGCCTGTTGCCACCAGGTGTATTGTATTCAGAAGCAAGTCCAGTATGGAAGTAATGCTATACTCTACTTGATGATATGTGTACAAGCCTGTTCTCCAATCCCCTCTCTTCTTCTGGCATGGCCACAAGCGGAAGACCAGAAGCTTCTAATTTCAACTCACAACTGTTGTCTGAACCACAAACTGTGGGTACTTTTAACTACTTCACACAGCACATAGTTAAACTTTGGGCTTCAAGACCACAAGACATAGTGATGACCACCCATTTGGATGGCTCTCAATGGGGGCTGGATAAATTCCTGGAGGAGAGAGCTATCAATGGCTACTAGTCCTGATGGCTAGGTGCTACCTCCCGCATCAGAGGCGCCAAGCCTATATACACCAGTTGCTGGGGAACATGGGTGGGAGGGTACTGCTGCAACATGTCCTGCTTGTGGCTTACTGGTTGACAATTGGTTGGCCACTGTGTGAACAGCGGGCTGGGTTAGGTGGACCCTCAGTCCTATCCAGTATGGCACTTCTTATGTTCTTAACTATGATTTGCCAAAACATGCCAGGAGCAGAAAACATAGTCTGAAGCTGGCCTTTGGGGTTAGTAACAAGTTAAGTTAGGTTAGGGTGACCAGATAAAATCCAGGTCAGGGTCATGTAACTTTAACAGTTGTAGAGAAAAGGGAATTTCAGCCAGTGTCATTTGTATGCAATGAGTTCCTGGTGAAATTCCCTCTTCATCACAGCAGTTAAAGTTGCAGGGGCCCTGCCTTTTTTTGTATATGGTCACTCTAGTATGGTGCCTGCACCTTTAACTGTCGTGATGAAGAGGCAATTTCACCAGGAACTAATTGCCTACAAATGACTCTGGCTGAAATTCCCTTTTCTCTACAACTGTTAAAGTGACATGAGCCCTGACCTGGATTTTATCTGGTCACCCTAGCTTAGGTGTAACGGGTGGTGGTGCAGGGCAGGTTTCATGACATCCTGCCACTGTTGTAAAAACCACTCTGTGCACTCAAAAGCCATGTCTAGCCCAAAGGTAGCGTCTGATTGGTTCAGAGCAATGCTTCTCTCTCTCTCTCTCTCTCTCTCTCTCTCTCTCTCTCTCTCTCTCTCTTTGTGTGTCATATTGTGGCAGGCTCAGGGGCAGGGATGGGCCCTTCGGAGCCTCTGGGCCCTTGGCAGCTGCCCTCCTATGCCAACCCCTGATGCCAGGCCTGGAGTAATCCATCTATGGAAACCAAACCCTTGCAGCTGAAGTGAGTAAGAAGAAGGGGCTGCATCACATATATTTTCAGCCTTTATGTCCGCTGAATTAACCTCAGAGATTCTGAAACAAGTGTGAGCCTTTGCCAGTTCTAGGGAAGGAATAGATCTCACTGGAAGTTATCTCTGTGTTATCAAGGCCAACGAGACTTAGACGTTTGCAAGTTATAAAACCATTTTGAGTTTGTTGCAGAATTCACCGAACCCCTCCCACATTGCCACCTCGTGATTGATGTGGCATCAAATAATAATAATGATTAATAATGCTGGTAGATACCAGAGTGGAAAAAATCAGATTATTAATAGATAGCTGCTGTCACCGCTGACGTGAACATCAAAAATGTGGGAATGAAAGCAAAAGCTGTTTCAAATAGGTGTAAGGGGCAAAAAAAATATTTTGTCAGAATTTTTTTTTAAAAAATAAAGTAAAATCCTGAAATAAAGCTGTATCTCTTTCTGTCTGATAGATGCCCTATCTTTCCATCATTCAGGTCTTCAAGGTGACTTACAAACATATCTGGATAAAGTTGTTCACACTCACAGCACGGCAAGTTTCCACACATCACTTTTCTGCCTTAGGACAATGGAATGGACTCCCTCAGCCCTGCTACGCCTGATGCCACCAGGCAGAATGAAGCAGATGCCTCAGGCAGCAGATGCTGGGAGGTGGCAGCAAAGGGTTCAAGTAAAGAGCTGTGTGCCATGAAGCCTGTGCATCCCCTAAGTTGCCTACTGAATGCCTGAAAGCCGAGCAAGGAGGATGAGGTGGTGGTTGTGCCATTTTAACGACAAAATCAAACATAGAATCATAGAATAGTAGAGTTGGAAGGGGCCTATAAGGCCATCGAGTCCAACCTCCTGCTCAGTGCAGGAATCCACCTTAAAGCATCCCTGACAGATGGTTGTCCAGCTGCTTCTTGAAGGCCTCTAGTGTGGGAGAGCCACCACCTCCCTAGGTCATGGGTTCCATTGTCATACTGCTCTAACAGTGAGGAAGTTTTTCCTGATGTCCAACCGGAACCTGGCTTCCTGTAACTTGAGCCCATTATTCCGCATCTGGCTTAGCTTTCAGATACTCAGTACGTAGCAGCACTGGGAAGCTCTAAGGATGGAAGTCCTAGCTAAGTCCTCCAGGGGGGCTTTTCACAAAGCTCACGTAGCTGCTGAAGAGGCTTCAAGGCCCAGGAGAATGGGGCTTAAATTGAAAAAGAGGCAGCACAGCACACACACCTCCATCACCTCATGGACCTTAAGCACTGCACACTAAGAAATTTATCTGGAATTCTCACCGCTTCCCTCAGTTTTGGGATGTGATTTCTCTTTATTCTCCCCCCACCCCGGCAATGGATGGTCAAACCAAAATCGATCAAAATATTTGGCACAGCTCTAGTTGAAGTGCCTCTCCTAAAGCTTTGTTTCTGGCAGTAAGCGACTGACATGAGAATATGCTGGGATTTTTGCTCCCCTCCTCTTTTGCTCCACCCCTTTGCCCCACCCACAACAAATGCAGGTTCACAGAGCTTCTCCGAAATGGAGTTTAGCCCTCAAGCTGAAAGATGTCCCCATCCCTGCTTTCGTTGACCTTGTGGTAAATACATTTTTGAAATTCAAGAGCTTCTCTGGTTTTGAATCCATACTGACTGTCTCCTTTCCTCTAGAGCCAGATCGGCGTGCTGGGATTAGCTTGTCCTCTATTTGCCTTGGTTTTATTGTTTATTTATTTATTTATTTATTTATTGCATTTCTATACTGCCCAATAGCTGAAACTCTCTGGGCGGTTCCCAAAAGTTAAAAACCATCAAACATGAATCAAAGTATAAAACAAACAACCGTAACAAACAAACAGTATAAAAACACAATATAAAAATACAATATAGAAGCACAACCCGTATTTATTCATTTATTATTTATGATATACCACTCAATATAACAAAATCTCTAAGTGGTTCACAAATAAATATTAAAATTGCTTTTAAAACACAACGTTAAAAACAATTCCTATTCCATTACAAGCAGTACAAGAAGCAGTAAACTGGAGCCGCATGATGAATTGAATTACAGCCCAGGGAAAGCCTGGGTGAACAAGGGTGCTTTCAGGAGGCATTTGAAAGATGCCAGATTTTGTGCCTCCCAGGCCGTGTCTACACCATGCATATATCCTGGGGTCATCCCTTGGTCATCCCTGTGTGTCCAAACGATGCACAGGGGATCCCGGGGTCAACCAGGGATGAGCAGAGACATTCCCCAGAATATATGCAACTGTAGATTTCCCAGTTTTTCTGTGGTCCCAGGGCAACCCTGAGGGCCGTGACTGGTGTGCCGTGGGCTCCCAGGTCCTCAAATAAGCAGGGAGCTCCGCAGGGTGGCTCCGTGCCTATAGAGGTGGTGTGGGGGCAGCATTTTTGCCATCCCTGGGATGGCGGTGTGAAGTTCCCCATTTTTTTAAAAAAATTATCATTGTGCATGGCTCTTCTTAAAAACAAAAACAAAACAACAACAACAAAAGACACACCAGGACATCCCTGTTGGGTTCTGAGATGACGTACTGGCGTATGGACGCTGGGAGAGGATTGCAGAAGCTAGAAAGCCTGAGATCCTCCCCCTCCCCATCCTGGAAGGCTCATAAGTCTAGATGAGCCCCCAGACTGCCGGAGGGAGGGTTTTTTAAAGGGTGAGTGCTGCTACTGAGATGGCCTGCCATCGGGGTATTGCATGAGGACATGTTTTGTTAATATTCACAATAAAAAGGGGAAAAAAAGATTAATAAAAAACAAACAGAAACAATGTTCATTTGACTAGTTAGTTCAATGTGAGCCCCTGTTTCTCTCCCTAGGAGCTCTGATTTCATCTGGCATTTGAGATTTGGCAGAGCTTTTCACGCCTCAAAGAAACACCCGTCGATTGTTTACAGAGAACGGACCGCTGTCGACGAAATTGTGGACCGCCAAAGAAAACTACAAAAATAATAGATGAGATCAAAACATTATGAGGAAGAGGTTACCACCCAAAGTAAAATAATTGGTGGAACCACGGGGGATCTTGTAAGCTCTGCACCAGAGGAGTTTTGTTCCAAACTGCAGAAGAACCGAATCCCTTCATCTAGGGCTGACTCCATAATTCCTCCAAAAGTTTTGCACGTAAAAAAGGGATGGTGGTGGAAAGATGGTCCTATTAATGGAGTAGCTTTGAAATGAATAGCAGCCTAGATTTAGGGAAAATTCACCCCTACCCTGAATTAGCATAAGCTAGTCATGCCCAGGGCTAATGTTCCTTAGCAGTGGATGCTGGTGGCTCCGATTTTGACAAGGCTGTGAATCTATTCTGGGTTTCAGTCAGAACCAGGTAGAACTCTATAGAAGCATACAAAGTACTGAACTCTATCCCTCAAATGAGTTTAGCACCTTGGATAGCTCATTTGGAGCTCTGGCCGGTTCTCACTGAAACCCAGAATAAATGCACAGCCTTGTCGAAATCGGAGCCACTAGCCTCTGGTGTTTCTAAGGTCCAGGGTGGGCATCCCTGGCAGATGGCTGTCCAGCTGCATCTTCAAGGCCTCTAGGGTGGGAGAGCCCATGACCTCCCTAGGTCATGGGTTCCATTGTCGTACTGCTCTAACAGTCAGGAAGTTTTTCCTGATGTCCAGCCAGAATCTGGCTTCCTGTAACTTGAGCCCATTATTCTGTGTCTTGTTAAGAAGCAAAATCATGCTCCTGGGTCGCTTCGGGGGGCTCCCCAGATGCTTTGTTTTCAAGAAAATGGACACACTTTCTGCAGCTTCAAATTCTGCTACAGGGTGGGTGGGGGTGCAAAAAAAGCCCCAGGAATGGCATATGAGGCCTGCGGGCTGTGCATTGACCATTCCTGCCTCAGGTGGTCTTCACACACACCAGTTGGTATGAGGTACATTCTTGGATGAAGTGTCTTTTATCGAATCCAAAGTTCCATCTTTTGTTAAGCTTCACTGTGAGTTGAAAAATATCCCAGTGCTCTTACACTCGTCAGTACTTTCTACAAGAGTGAAGAGGCACAGAGAACTCAGCTGCACAAGTTGTAAAATGTCCCACAAGTTTAAATGTGCCTGCTGGTTTCATTTAGAAATTGGCTCAAGAATTATCTGCGTTGATGAAGATCTTTCAACAATTCCTTTTATGTGGCAAATATGAAACATCGATGGAATGTCACATTATCTTCCAATTATCCTAGAGTAGCAGTGCATTGAGCTAATAAAAGGCATTTTGATGGGGAGAAAGTAAAGGATGGGGAGGGAAGGAAGCACTTTTCCCACCGGTGGTGGCTCTCCTCTGAATGCCTTGTGGCCACCATTTTAATGCCCCACAAATCCCCAAGGAATGACATGATCATCATGAAGAGCCATTTCAAGGAGAGTTATGGGAAATGAAAATGGTAGCCACCTGCTGCAGAAAGTCCAGCGAAGGCCCTCATATTTTCCCATCCTTTTGCCCCCTTAAAAATGGCGGAAATGCCCTCCCACTCCCAAATTTCACAACCTCAAAAGGAGTTGGGGAAACAGAGGGGTAATAAAACATAAACCAAATACTCGTCAATTTTGATTTTTAGATAAAACAGCAATTTCAGTGGGGTTAAAATTGTTTTCTAAATACAGATTTACTTTTGTTTTGTACCATTGTTCCTCCTCGTTACTTTTGCCATATGACTGATTCCACCCAATCACTGACCGTGCAATGAATGGTATGATGATTTCCCAATACTATGTAACCAATCATGATGATGTCACTGAAGGTAAGTGAGGGCAATTCAGAACGAGGGCAAGAAAACAAAGAAGTAAAGTTTTGTAAGGAACACTGAAAGGTCATCGGAAAGGAGAGCTCTTTTTCTGTATTTTATTTGAAAATGTTTCTATGTGTAGGAATTACAAGCAGTTTGGGCTTGATTCTAAATAACAAATGAATGAATGAATAAATAAATAAATGGGATGGAAGGGATCTATGAAACAAAAATGCTGAATAATATTATTATGGAGAGAGAGAGAGAGAGAGAGAGAGAGAGAATAATGTCAATAGTCTGAATTCTGTGATTCCATTGGGACATTGCTACTTTGGGGTTAGGGCTGGAGGAGACATTTGCTTGGTTCAGAGTTTAATACGAACTGATGGAATTCACACTTCCTGAACTAATACACTCATCTACACCAAGCAGGATATAGCACTATGAAAGTTGTATGAAAGTGGTATATAAGAGGCAGGAGCCATACTACTACTTTATAGCGGTATTGAAGTGCACTGACAACTTTTGGGCCCATTGACACATGCCATATACCGCTGTCAGACCACAATATCCTGCTTGGTGTAGATGAGGCCCAAGTGTAACATGACAACCCTTCATTTTTCAAGCTCTTCTGAACTGCGATCCAGTTCTCCACTACAAAAATACACACAAAGTGCATGCATTAGAGAAGGTTGCATACAAACGAAGGCATGTACCAGGGGAAATTGCATGTAAAACATGCATGTATTAGGGCAAGCTATGTAGAAAAATGTGTACAAATGTTCATGCAATCTTAAAAAATTACAATCACAATCTGATGCAGGAACGGGATGAATGCGTAGCAGGGGAAAAGAGCAAGCATTATAGAAAGTGAAACTGTTTTGTTCATCCCTACTTTGGGGTGAAAATGTCAATTCTATGAACCCCCCCCCCTAACTTTCAATTGTTTCCAAACAGCTGGCCCTACTCCTGGTTTAGGTTCATGTAGGCTGACCATATGAAAAGGAGGACAGAGCTCATGTAACTTTAACAGTTGTAGAGAAAAGGCAATTTCAGCCAGCATCATTTGTATGCAATTCGTACCTGGTGAAATTCCCTCTTCATTACAACAGTTAAAGCTGCAGGGGCCCTGCCCTCTTTTGTATCTGGTCACTCTAGCGTAGTGCCTGCAATTTTAACTGTTGTGACGAAGAGGGGGTTTCACCAGGTGCTACATCCATACAAATGACACCAGCTGAAACTCCCTTTTCTCTGCAACTGTTAAAGTTACATGAGCCCTGTCCTCCTTTTCATATGGTCAGCCTAGGTCCATGCAGCTAGCCATGCGGAACAGCAGCTGTCCCCTGGATGAGAATGTACATCCCAATAGTTCTTTGGGGCTTGGATGAGCATTGTGAGGTGGCGCATACCCCTCTGTGTCAGTGACGTGATTGGAAAATTGTAGCTCTTCCTTGCAGGATCACTCCTGCAGCTGTGTGTCAATGTCGCGAGAACCCTGCTATTTAAATATTTTACCTATTATCCATTTTTTTCTCCCTCTCAAGATGACCTTTTATTCTTTGACTTTATTTTAGCCATATCTTTTTTAAGCTGAAAATCTTTTGCATATTATAGCAAAGGTTTTCTGGTCAATTTTGTCACTTTTTCCCCCCTTTTAAACTCAGCTCTAGTATTTTGTTTCTAATCTTTTTATCAATCTCTTCCAGAGAACAACTTTTGGAGGTGGAACCGAATACAAATCTTGGGCTTTTGTGGGGCCACTATAATCATTTCTCTCGCTCCCTGTGGCTGAATGCGTTATTTTCTAGGTCTTTGAAAAGAACCAAGTATTTGGCTTGCAATCCAGAGGAGTGCTCAGATAATTAAATCTGTAGCTGGTTTTCTTTCTTCATCTGTAGGCTATTTTCTTCTTCCTTCCTTCCTTTCTTTCCTCCGCCCTCTCACACACTGTTTTGTGGGATTAGGGAACTGATTTGTGCTGAGTCAGGTCTTTCCTCAATCTAGTCACTGGAGATGTTTAACTGGAGAGGCCTGGCATGGAGCCTGAGACCGTACCCATTGAGAGCCTGTGTTTGCCTCAGCTTTTGAAAAAGGTTGAGAAGTTCCTACCAGGGTGCAATAATACATGGGCTGGGGAAAGATGGATCCAGTTCAGATGGCAATCAGTGTGAGCACAGAGACCCATTTTTTACTCACCACACTGACTCAGATCACTGCCAGGAAATGGCAACTATCAAAATCATCATGCAGCATTAGTTATGTGGGTAGCTGCCTTGAACAGAGTCAAGAGTCTTCCCCAGAATCCCTTGGAGAGGCCAAGTAGCACATAGTTAAAGGATGGAATTTGCTACGACACAGAATGATGGCGGCCACCAATTTAGGGAGGTCAATCAGATTAACAGAGTGTGCCGTAAGTCTTTAAAGGGAGGTCCATCAAATTTACAGGGGGGAAAGCTGATCAAAGTAGGGTGACCAGATAAAATCCAGGTCAGGGCTCATGTAACTTTAACAGTTGTAGAGAAAAGGGAATTTCAGCCAGTGTCATTTGTATGCAATTAGTTCCTGGTGATATTCCCTCTTCATCACAACTGTTAAAGTTGCAGGGGCCCTGCCTTCTTTTGTATATGGTCACTCTAGTATAGTGCCTGCACCTTTAGCTGTTGTGATGAAGAGGGGATTTCACCAGGGACTAATTGCATACAAATGACACTGGCTGAAATTCCCTTTTCTCTACAACTGTTAAAGTTACATGAGCCCTGACCTGGATTTTATCTGGTCAGCCTAGATCAACGGCCACTAGTCACGATGGCTATATGCTATCCCCAGGATCAGAGACAGCATGTCCCTGAATATCAGTTGCTGGTGAACAGCAGCAGAACAGGCTGTTGCCATCATGTCCTACATCTTATTGGCCAGACCAAAAGCTTACCTAGCTTAGCATCCTGTTTCCCGCAGTGCGAGGGAATGTCATAGACTGTGGGTAGGCAAGGTGGTGCCTGCAGATACCACCTTTCTGGGCATCCATCAAGTGCCCTACAACTCCCACTTAAACACACACACACACACACACACACACTTTTCTTATTGGCAACTGGGATTGTGAAATAGGTTTCAGTTGGTGCTGAAAACTGAGGGTTCAAAGGATTAGAGTGTTTTGGGGCTGAGATGCCACCCTCTGCCTTGTGTTTATTCTTTCGGCCACGTTACTTGTCCTTTGCCATGCCTCCCATGGTAGCCATTTTGTGACAGTGACCAGTGCAGTGTCGCAAATGGCCAAATATACTCACGGCTCCAAAAGGTTGCCTACCCTGTCATGGACCGTCAAGTAGTGATGAGTGAGATCAAGCGACCTGTGCATAATTTCAGGTCCTGGGGTGTCCTTATGCAGATGGACTCCTCCTCCTTCCTAATTGTGTTCTAGGATGCATGCAAATCAGTGAGCTCCAGCAGGGTGACCCTGGTGGAGTCCCAAACAGTGTCTTGACCCCAGCCACATCCTGGAGCCACTGATAGCAAAAGGGTAATCCGTGTGCTTCATCCAGAGTGGAGGGAGAAAATACACACTTTCCCCAGCCTTGGGGAAATCGCGTCCCACCCCCAGTGTCAATTGGGGCCTTAAAGGCCCTCTTGATAGGGCCTTTAAGGCCCCGATTGGCACTTGGGGAGAAGGCAAAGTGCACTTTCTGTGGCCTCCAGAAAGTGCACAGTTCCCCCAGCCACGCTAATAGTGTGCTTTGCCGAGGGCTTGGGAGGCTCAATCAGCAAGCCCGGCTCCTCAGAACAGGGCCAGATGAGCAGGGCTCAGTGAACTCGCAGGGTGCCCCCCCCCCCGGTGAGTTCTCTATTCCCTAGCTGTTGGATGTGTTGGGAATATTACAACCTAGTCTACAAGCTTTCTGGAATGGAAGGGTTTAACGTTGCGGTTAGTCAATTCATGGGTATTATGACCATGGACTAGCCTTCGTAGTTTTCTAGCGTACAGATTCTATCTATCTTGAGAATATGTTTTTTTTTTCTTTCTCATTGGTGAAGAGCTCTGTTTAATCTGAAAGGTCACTTGCACTTACGGCAGCAAAAGGCTTCTCCGTGAAAAGTAACTAGGCTGACCATCTGAAAAGGAGGACAGGGCTCATATAACTTTAACAGTTGTAGAGAAAAGGGAATTTAAATCAGTGTCATTTGTATGCAATTAGTTCCTGGTGATATTCCCTCTTCATCACACCAGTTAAAGTTGCAGAGCCCTGCCTTCTTTTGTATATGGTCACTCTAGTATAGTGCCTGCACCTTTAACAGTTGTGATGAAGAGGAGATTTCACCAGGAACTAACTGCATACAAATGACACTGGATGAAATTCCCTTTTCTCTACAACTGTTTATATGAGCCCTGTCCTCCTTTTCAGATGGTCAGCCTAAAAGTAACCATCCATCATGGTTGGGGGCAGGAGCAGCAGCCTGAGGTGAACAAGGAACCAGGGGAAAGGGACATACCTGGCGGCAAAGTCAAGAAGCAACCTAGAAGTGACCAGGTCTAGAGCAAGTCAAGATAGAAGGATAAACCAGGAGTCAGGGCTGAGGAGAAAGCCCTAAGTCAGGACTGAAGAGTAGGGTGGTTCAAATAAGCAAAAGTAGATCTTGTTGAGGTTCACCGAATTCCACCTTTAAGCTTGCTCTGACTTGCATCATGACAGCATGAGATGGTGAGCTTTGCTTTTCACACAAAAAATAATGTGTCTTTTTGTGTGCATTTCCCTAAATCTGCACATTTTTAAGTGCATGCATTTTTTCTTCCATTGATTAAACCATGACTGTGCTTCTTTTTCAAAAGTGTGCAGTTTCTCCTGCACTTTTTTCAAATGCACACTGTTTTTCTTTTGTTCTGTGAATTACATCAGAAGCTTGGAAATGTATGGATTTAAAGGGCAGATTGCATCTGGGTCGGCGTTCGGTTCTGGGAGATCCCAACTGGGTAAATTCTGCTCAAAAATGAATTGATACGAATTTCTCATATCTCTCTACTAAACAGCAATCAAAGACACAAGAACACAAGAGAGGTCAGGAATACTTTCTTGCTTGACTAACACTCACCTGAATCAGGAAGGGTAGGTCCTTTACAATTCTGACTGAAATCCAGAATGGATTCTACACCCCACTGACATGAGAGCCACCAGCCTCCACTGCTTAGACTCCTTCCTGTCCAGGAGGCTCTAGCAGCCAGCCTGGGTGTGTGGAGTCAGACCAACATCTGAGGATACGACCTCCATTACACCTAATCCCCCCACCTGGTTTGCCTCCATGTTTTTTTTAACTCTGAGGCAAACCCGTGTCAAGCTTGTGATCTCTTTCACCTGAATAGCAGCTCTTTCGCTCCTAAGGTCCTTCACTCCATTGCTCTTTCACTCCACTCCACTCCACTCCACTCCACTCCTCCCCTTCTCATTCTCCTTCCAGTCATGTCCTGGCAGATGAGTACTTCAACCAGACGGCCTTTCTCCAGGGCAAAAAAGGAACGACCCTTTAGTCTGGCTCGTGGGAGGCATCAAGGGAGTACAATCCTGTCTCTGCAGAGATTCAGGCGTAGTATGATTTAAAAAAAAATGCTTTTGAGCCTGGGATGCAAGGTTTGGGTTTTATATTGAGGCTTGGAGCCAGCTGCTGGGAGAGATTGCTTTTCCCTGCCAGGACCTGGTGCAATCCATTCAAGCCCCCCATTCCTTTAAAACTACATGGAGGCTTAGGGCACATTAAATGCGCTTAGGGGAAATAATCCAGACTTTTAGCATTCTAGGAAAGGCTGGGGAAGAGGTGGGGTATCAGCGGGACAGGCATGGCGTCATGTGAGTACCATGCTGCAAATCCACACACCAGGCATGGCGAGAGTGCAATAAATCGCTGGTGTGATGGAGGCTTACATCATCAAAAAGCTGCCACCCTGCAATTCTGTGGTTCACCACATGGGCAGCGTCCCACAGATCTTATCTAGCTTGAGAATATGTTTTTGTGGCTTTCAGCCTTGAAGTGCTTAGAAAGCACATTAAATCCTGTCCCTGATGGAGGGAGGAGGCGGAAGGTACATTAGCTTATGGTGGTTTTGTTTGACAAGTATATCACTTTGGGGGGGGGTTGTTAGTGTTTGGGTCCTTCTCGGCACGTAAAGAAACCACTACACTCCGCATGGGGAGGAAGATGCCAAGAGTAAGTTACAAAGGAGCAGTTCCCAGAGAATTTGGAGGTTTTTAATAGGAGGGGAATTAAAGGATTGCAGTTGACCAATAGGGGATGAAGAGACTTCACTGGGAGTTATGAAGAAATCATCATGATCATGATCATCATCATGATCATCATCATCTCCTCATTATGTCCATCTAGAAAAACTTCCATGAGCGAGAAAAGAGAGATAACAATAATAATAATAAGAGCTGTAGAGTTTCAAGTTGATTACTCTTGGAGTTTAGGAAAAATACAGTTTCACATTGTTGCGAAACCTCAAAATAAGAGCTTGGGAAGGAACCAGTGTCCAATTTTGGTTTTGCAAGGATGGATTTGGGTCAAAAACTATTTTGATATTCCTGTAACAAACAACTGTTCACAACACAGCTGTTTTATGAAATTATCAGTGAATGGCACACCATATTAATAAGTCTTATTTTGACTATTTTCTCTCCAGGAGTTGGCTGCGCTGAGAACAAAAATAAATGTTCGTACAAGCAGCCTTGATTATGTTGACATCTGAGTCAGTCCAAATCTTCATCATCCATAAACCCCTTCATCTAGCTGGTTTGAGCTTCTGCAAGTAAGAACTTTTTTTTTTTTTTGGTGACTTCCAATGTCAACCCAGGATTATGTTACTATATAGCGTCATAACAGATCTGGAGTCAAACAAAGAAGTTAAGGCAGGATGTGAATGTATTTCAGACCTCCTTGCTAAAGGAGAAGAATTATGCAGATGTCTGCATTCAAGATGTTTGGAATGTCTGCATGAGACAACAGGCAGTATCTGGTGCTGGCGATCCATCAGCTCTAAACACACTGCACATGCAGGAATGATTGCTAGTGCAATGGGAAACTAGGGCTTGCTAACACAACCCAGAGAAGTTAACTCTTCCAAAATAGGACATGTCACTGGAGTTCCCTTCCATGAGCTCCATTGACTTGTCCAATTCTGGAAATACATGTTTCCACTAGTTTCCAATTGTGCTAGCCCGTGGTAATTTCTCATTGGATAGCACTCATTCATGCTAGTGCAATAGCAGCATTGGATATTGGCCAATGACTTGAGGCTGACATCTAGAGAGCTAGCCACCACCTTTAGATATGAGAGCACCAATGGGTGACTCTGGCCAAGTTGTTACTGGTAAATACAAGAACTTAGCTGAATGTTCTCCAGGCTTGAAGTTGTGTTTCCTAGTGTATTTATATGAAATTCCTGCAAAAGACAATCCTTTTGTGGTTGTTTACTACTGTTGACAGCAAGTCTTCCATTTGTTACTGCCTCATGGTTAGTGTTTTCTCGGTTTCATTCCTCCTCAAGTGATCCTAGCCAATCAGGGATCTTGTTTTGGACAAAATGACATTGTAACATTATGTGAACAATCAGATATAACTATTTGCTGATGTCCTTAAGGGCAAATGAAGCTTGTATAGTGTGAGAGCAATACTTCCTATGCTGGGCACATGTGGAATCTCTAACCAATTAGGGATCACAAATGTTCAAGGATCACAAAAGGAACACTTATGCAGCCCTTTTACAGCAATCCTTGAAAAAAAATGCCTGAGTGGGTTGGGAGCTCTTTCAATTGTGACAAAGGTTGTTATGAACTGGGGCCCCTTTCAATTTGGCTGTCAGAGGCAGTCAAGCCTGAGGATCAGTTAGGTTTGGAAGGCAAACTTGGAGGCAGGACAAGTGAACAAGTCAGGAGTTGGGATCAAAGAACAATCATGATCCAAAGACAAACAAGAATCTAGGACTGGAGAAAACACATAGACCTTGTTGCTCACACAAATCACCACTGAGTCTGGAAGCTCTCTTATGCTTCTTCCTGCCCAGGAGGAGCCAATGGCCAGCCTGAAAGAATAGAGTCAATCCAGAGTTGAAAGTTCTGTCAATGCGAAGCTCCAGTCATCCGCTCACCACACTGACTCAGATCACTGCCAGGAAATGGCAACTATCAAAATCATCATGCAGCATTAGTTATGTGGGTAGCTGCCTTGAACAGAGTCAAGAGTCTTCCCCAGAATCCCTTGGAGAGGCCAAGTAGCACATAGTTAAAGGATGGAATTTGCTACGACACAGAATGATGGCGGCCACCAATTTAGGGTTCCTAGCCCAGACCTCCTAAACAGTGATGTCCACTTCACGAATGGATGAATCTAATAGTTCCGCTTCTTCCCACATTTGAATTTCTAAAATCAATTCCACTTCCCTTGCAATTGCTACAGATAATTGGCCTGATTTTGCGGTGGGAGTTGGGATCTGTGGATAGGGAGCAGAGCTTCATGTTGTATATTGGGTGAATGCCAATGTCAGCTTAGAGATTTGAACTCCTTTGAGAAATGCTGCTATTCATTAAAAAGTTTCCCACTCTCTTTAAATATGGTGCAGGAAGTTTCATCTGAGGAAGAATTGTCAGAATTTCCTTGATTTATGTGTTAAGCAAAAGTTGGGGGGAGAACTTCCTTTTGTGCACCATTCAACTTCTGAAGGCCTGTTGTCTCACCCCCCACCCCCGTCCTGCCACCATCTGAAGTATGGTGGATAGCAATGCTTATATGGGCTTCATGAACTGCAGAGATGCCCCCATCTCTCCACTAAAGGACCTCTCTAGAAAGCTCTGGTTGGCCCATGGGCCACTGGCGTTCTACCAATCCTGCCCTCTCAGACAGGGGGTGTCAGACCTCTTTCATCCTGAGGGTTGGATTCAATTTTGGAGCTGTGTTTCAGTGGTGGGGCAGGGGCAAAAGGCAAAAGGGGCAGGCAGGGCCAAAATCCCCCAAATTCCTGCATATTTTTAGCTTAGACCTTCCACTGCCAGTAACTAAGTGTACAAGAGGCGTTTCAACTTTTTAGAATGGGGGAAATATGCAAAACCTGGAAACCACCAAATTATCACCAGTTGGGGAGGGGAAGTGGGTGGAGCTAGGGGAATGGGGCGTGGCCATCTGAGAAATCCTGGGGAGGGGCTGAGAGTCATCAGCTGTGCTTTAAGGCAAGCCCAAACATTTGCTGCACGTCTACTACTTTGCTGTTTTAAAATCTGTATTTTAAATCTGTATTAATTTCTGCATGGCTGCTCGGTTTTAGCCTGGTTGTGCTTTTATGTTGCATTTTATACTATGTTTTTGTACTGTTGTTGTTTTATATTTTGAATGGTTTTCATGGTTTTAATTTTTTGTAAACTGCCCAGAGAGCTTTGGCTATTGGATGGTATAGAAATGCAATCGTCAGTTGTTTTGACTATTGTGTCATCCGAATGTTGCCATAGTCAACTCAGTGCTGATCCTCATCCACACCACAGTTGATTATTTATTACCATGTTGTGTGGGGAGTGCCCCCTAGGGTTAGCGTGAGGGTTAGGGTTAGTCAACCCACCATTGACTATCGTGTCGTCCGAATTGAGCCAATGTCTAGAAGTGCCTTAACATTGATCCAAAAATGATTAATGACCTCCCAAGACCAAGTCGGCACTCCCGACAATCAAAAGATGCTTCCATGTATTTTCTTAAATTAGGGGAGGGGAACCAGAATGGGGTGTGATCTCCTCAGAGGGAGCCCAAGTCACTGTGGATTAGGCCTGTGGGCTGAAGGGTGTCCTTCCAGTCTAAATAAATACAAGAAGGCCTTTGAATAATTTTAAGGTGAACAGATAATTTAAGTGATCATAAGCGTGCATGCTTGGCTATGTTGCAGTATGGAATTCTATTGTTAGTTTGAAAGAGTAACTCCAGAGTGGGAGCCTATCTTCAAGTTACAGCTGCTGGGTGGGGATATAGGGTCAAATCAAACGTAAGTCCTATGTAGAGTAGACCCATTGAAATGAATGGGATTTAAGATAGTCATTACTAATTTAAGTCCCATTCATTTCAATGGTCTACTCCAAGTTGGACTTCATGCACGATCTCTGCTAAATTCTATCAGCAGGAATAATGACATTATGCCAGAGTAGTGGAGTCATATCCATATTGTGTTACCCCTGCGCCGATCGCACATGATGCCAGTGTAACTGTTGCATGGGCATGATATCGCCTGAGCAAAGGACAAAAGTGAGCTGTGTTGTGGGCATGGGGCGGGTGTGGTGCCCAGTAAGCATTTTAAGCTTGCTCAGAGGTTGGGCCCACCACCACCAATGAGATATACCCCTATGAGGAGAGACTGAAAGAACTTGGCATATTTAGCCTGGAAAGAGAAGATTGAGGGGAGACATGATAGCACTCTTCAAATACTTGAAAGGTTGTCACACGGAGGAGGGCCAGGATCTCTTCTCGATCATCTCAGAGTGCAGGGTGTGGAATAATGGGCTCAAGTTACAGGAAGCCAGATTCTGGCTGGACATCAGGAAAAACTTCTTGACTGTTAGAGCAGTACGATAATGGAAGCAATTACCTAGGGGGGTCATGGGCTCTCCCACACTAGAGGCCTTCAAGAGGCAGCTGGACAACCATCTGTCAGGGATGCTTTAAGATGGATTCCTGCATTGAGCAGGGCGTGGGACTCAATGGCCTTATAGGCCCCTTCCAACTCTACCATTCTATGATTCTATGATCTATGTTTCTATGTATCAAGAAAAGACACAGCACATGTAAAAACAAATTTACATAATGTGTAAATCTGATTATGTTAAAAAAAAAAATCATAGTCAATAGAGAGCCCCAGAATGACTGGATGCTGTACTCTTCTCCCTCCTCCCTAAGACCATTGGGGGATAGGATTCCAGCTAACTCAGGAGCCAGGTATGGCACAGCAGCGAGAATATTTAAGCCCCAGCAAGAGAACCTTGTTGATATAAGACAACGGCTGGTTTTGGACAACACATTAAGCAACAGAATGGTGGTGGTGGAGGGAACAATCATCATTGCGTTGCTTATTGTGTTGTGTGGAGGGTAACACACTGCTCACAAACTACTGACGGTATGCTATTCCGCCCAAATAAGCAACGGAGAGAAACAACTGGCTTGCAAGTTGTTTAGCTCGAAGACAGTTGTTTAAAGTGTTGTGTGGAGGGTTGAGTGTGTTAATGGCGTGCGGTGAGTGGGTTAAAACAGAAGCCCATAGAGGCAGGCGGCAAGAGCTACCAAAGCGGCGGCTGCCACTCTGCTACAACTGACGCAACTTGCAGATGCTGTTGGGATAGCACCGGGAGGACTGAGGGAGGAGGGAGGGAGGGAGGGAGGGAGGGAAGGGAGAGGGGTGAGGGCTGTGTCAGTCAAATGCCGGGTTGACAATTAGTCCACTCAATGCCAGCCCCAACCACCCACAGTTGTGTAGGAATATGTTGTGTGGGGAGTACCCAAAAAATAACCAACTGTGAGTTGGCTACTCAACCCACCATTGACTAAAGTGTTGTCCGAAACCAGCCAATGTGCAGTTAGGGGCTACACCATTCTGCTCCCATTTTGAGAGAACCATGCGCATACCCAGTTTCCTGGAATTGCAGGAGCAATGTGGATCTCGATGAAAGGGAGTCCTTTTCAGCAGTCTCCATTGGGGAAGCAGGAAGGTCGGACAAGCAAATATTTGTCTTTCCTCAGAAATGTGTGCTTTGCTTCAGGAGTACAAAAACAAGCATGCCCCAGTTATGTCAACTCCACAACCATAACTCAGGCTGCAAAAGAAAGGCATCATGCACCGGCAAAGCAAATTGGAGCCTCAGTGCAGGGATGGGAAGCCATGCCTCAGTGTGTGACTCCTGAACTTCCATCTATCCCCACTAAGCACCCCAAGGAGTGTAGAGCACTCAAGCCCCTATAACCACAGGGGATCCCCAGTATTGCTCCTGCAATTCCAGGAAACTGTGTACTGGCTCCACAACCCTTCTCACTCAATAGGTTGTAGCAAGGTGTCCCACCCAGTGGATACATGCATACACTGTGCAAGCCCTCTAACCCATGCACACGGGAAACTCCTGCAATGCACGGGGGAAGACAATGGGGACACAGACAACTTTGTTAGCAAAGCCATACATTGCATCCCACTCATGCGAATGATGGCCAAACTCTGAATGAATGTCCTTACTTGCAGGATCAGAACTGAGGTTCATGGCAGCAGAACAACCAAGAGTATGGAGACATGTTCAAATGGAGCTCCCTGTCACGCTTGAGCTAGACCCAGGCAGGATGACTCTTCAGATGAAGACTCTGATACTGAGGAGTCTAAAGTCCCTGTGTGTGTCCCCCTTATACTAATGATGCCCCAAGCATGTCCAACATTGGTGAAGAAGCTACACTGAATCCCTCTGCAATGGTGGACTCTGAGGAATCCCTGTAGGGGGCTCCTGGAGACCCCATCTTATCTGTAGGATCAGAGGAGGTGCAGAATTTACCTGGCCCTCACAACCTGCAGTGACCAGGCTACTTAAGAGCAAGAGTCTCCTTGGAAGTAGGGAGATGCTAAAGCCAGGTTTAACACCTTGCATCCATATCTGGATATGGGTTGGGAGACATGACTACATAAGCTGTCAGTTTAGGACTTCTGGCTGCTGGAAACTTTCTTTCATTTCTCAGTATCTTTCAACTTTCCTGACCGTCCTCCTGTTTTGAGCTGATCTCTTGTGTTGCTGACCCATGGACTCCTAATAACCTGTTCCCTTGGATTGTGATCGATTTGGACTGCTTGCCTGTGTTAGACATTGGTTCCATGTCAGACACTGCGTTTGGACTGTCCTCCTTGACTGGTAGTATTATGCTTCTGATCTTTGCTTGACTTCTGACTTTGCTGAATGGATTTGCCCCATAGTTAGAATCCCAGGACTGAACTCAACCAGCCATAGCAGGACATTCCCTGTATTGGATGGGTAAGTATTGTCTCCACAGTTACATCTTCCCCCAGCCGGTGATTCTCTAAACAATGACATCAGGGGGGCTACAGGTAAGAGGGAAGGGGAGCAGGGTTTGGGCATATAACATGGAACATTACCTAAGGGGAAGAACCACTCTCAAATGTGTGTTTACCAACTCCAAATGATAACCCAGTCTAATGGCCATTGTCTTTTCCAACTGTTATCCATTATTCATTACCATCCCCATGTCTCTCTTGTCTCACCATAGGCAACCAGGCAGCCATTAGCTACTCCACACTTGCAGAGAAAAGAATGCTCCCTCAGTGAGTGCGGACCAGAACCAAGGCCTACACAAGCAGCAATGACTAGTGGGAAACCAAATGGATCTGATGTGGTGTTGCCAGCCTGTTCCTCCTCACAGAGTTACTATCTCTCTCAGAAGTACATGACCAACAGGAATGTAAAGCTGCAGCTGTTAACTTGATCTTCTGTCATGTCCAACCCTCTGCTCAGTGCAGGAAATTCAGAGGCAGACCATCCCCAACAGATGACGGCCCAACCTCTTCATGAAGACTTCCAGCAGTGGAGAACTTACCAGGTTTTGTTCTGTTGGCTAGCAACCACTGCTAGGAACCTCCTGATGGTTGTGACTCACTATCGTCAAGATGCAGCATACAGTGAGACTGGGGCAGTGGATTTTCCACCACCCCATCCTACCAGAACTGAAGGTTTGCACCACGTTCAATGATCTTTCAACTGGGGCATCAGCAAGCTTGCCCCCCCCCCCTGCACACAATTATGACGCTGCTAGTATGATTATGACCCAAGCAGTGTCGGGAAAGTTATGCATGTGATGATAATGTGTGCTGAGAAAGGAAGCAACAGATGCCGGCAATCAGTCTGATGAACACAAGAGGAGGCCTGGTTGGATTGGGGTGAAGGGGGGGGGCAAGCAAAATAAGCAGCAATCTGGGGTTTCAAGTGCCCTATTTGGCAAATTGAACATGGCAAACGGTTTATATCCCAGCTCGTTTGGATGCATGTTTTGCTTCCCTGTCTTAGGTATGTATGTCTCTTCCCAGCCAGGGTTTGAATCCAGGGCCTTTTGAATGCTGAGCACCTGCTGTTTCACTGAGCTACAGTTCCATATAGAGCCATAGCACTGGATGGTATCACCAGGATCACTGGGTGTGGCACATGGGGCTTGGTGGAGTGGGGGGAGGGGAACAGATCATATCATATTGATGATGATGATGATGATGATGATGATGATGATGATTTACATTTCTATAGCACCCCATAGCCAAAGCTTTCTGGTGGTTTACAAAGATTAAAGCATTAGAAACAATATGCAAAATGTTAAAAACATAAACTCACGCAGCAGACAGTATATACACAGAGACAACATACATGTAAAACAACTTTGAGCAACCAGCCATACCGTAAACACAAATCCAGGATCAATTAAATGCCTGGGAAAAGAGGGAAGTCTTGACCGGGTGCTGAAAAGATAGCAGTGTTGGCACCAGGGGGCCTTGTCAGGCCTTGTCAGGGAGATCATTCCATAATGGGGGACACCACTGAGAAGTCCCTCTCCCTGGTTGCCATCTTCCGAGCCTCCCTTGGAATAGGTATCTGGAGGAGGACCTTAGATGTTGAGCATAGTGTATATGTCATGTGTTGCATTTTATTATTGCATTATCCATGTATTTTCATGAAATGGTATACTGCTGTCATGGACTGGCAACACCCCGTTCCATGAATGGAAGGGCAAACAGCCAAAATAGTGAGCCCACGTTCCTACCCTTGTCTTCCTGTGGCCTTATCCGTTGCCACCACCAAATATTTTTTTCCACTCTGGCTACCTCCACAAAAAAGAGCCTCAAGTGCTCTAGATCTCAGGTATACTTTAGATGATGTGGGTTTGGCTATTAAAAAGTTCACAACTTTTTTTTTTTAAAAAAACAAAGTTTAGCATTTTTCTGTCAAAAAATGTTAACAGAAAAAAGATCTATTTGATTCTCAACTCATTCTGTTTATATGTGTGTTATGCTGGGTGTTTTTGCTGAGTAACTAATATAATTGAAACTGTATACTGCTTGTGTTGTATACTGATATGTTCCATAATGGTTTATGTATTAATAAAAGTTAATTAAAAGAGAAAGAAAACAGATCTTTAAATTCTTAATGGACCCCTCCTTCCATAAGAGCAATAGGGTAATAAATTGGCGAGGGATAAACACATCCAGCTAATGTAATTAGGCTGTGTCACTGCTTTATCCAGGTCCCATTATTCAAGCAATATCTTCTTTATTTATTGCATTTATAGCCTGCCTTTTTCCTCCAAGGAACCCAAGGCGGCCTACATAATCCTCCTCCTCTCCATTTTATCCTCACAACAACAACGGCCCTGTAACGTAAGCTGGGCTGAGAGTCTGTGACTGGCCCAAAGTCATCCAGTGAACTTCCATGGCTGAGTGGGGACAAGAACCCAGATCTCCTGATGTCCAAGACTCTAACCACTACACCACACTGCCGGTCTTACTGTTGTAGGTCCTTACTTCTCAACCAACTCTGACTTGAGATTCAGAGAAATCCACAATGGATTTAAATATGTTTGCATTTCTGATTAAGGCTTCCACAGCAGACCAGCTTTTTCCATGTCACATGGACTTGTGGACCAGTTCTTTACTTCTGGAGGGGACTTATGCTAATTTCCATTAATTAATGCAC
The DNA here is from genome assembly GCA_029215795.1 of Anniella stebbinsi. Lineage (NCBI taxonomy): Eukaryota > Metazoa > Chordata > Lepidosauria > Squamata > Anniellidae > Anniella > Anniella stebbinsi. The sequence goes on along the minus strand of JARDYH010000004.1, from coordinate 225,607,300 downwards.
ATTAGTACATTTGCACAAGTGTGAATTAGTGCAAGTGGAACAAAATTCAGCAGAACCGTTAAGAGAAGGGGAATAGCTGATGGGATTATTTAGTAGTCATGCCTCCTGACAGAAAGGCATTTAGCAGTGTGGTGTAGTGGCTAAAGTGTAGGACTGGTAGTTAGGAGATCCGGGTTCTAGTCCCCACTCAGCCATGGAAACCCACTGGGTGATTTTGAGCCCATCACAGACTCTCAGCCCAACCTACCTCACAGGGTTGTTGTTGTGAGGATAAAGAGGAGGATTATGTATGCCGCCTTAGGCTCCTCGGAGGAAAAAAGGCGGGATATAAATGCAATCATAAATAAATAAATAATAGCAGAGAGAGAGAGAGAGAGAGAGAGAGAGAAAACAAAGAAGTCAAAACAGAATGAGCATTTACCAGTCCCAAGTGTACACAAGCTATCTCAATACAATAAAAGGAGAATGCACCCTTCTTCAGTGAAGGAAAGAAATCAGTTTTACTCACAAATATTCTTGCATATACAACGCAGGTACAGCGCAAAGTTTCAATAGGAGTTTGTTCTATCCACTTTGTGTTCCATTAGACAAGCAGGAGCAGGAGGGCAAACACATCTGTTCCCAGAATGGTGGAAGTCAGAGGTGGGAGGAAATGGGGGAGCTAAAGGAAGAAACCCCAGGAAACCCCAGTGTAGGCTATAGAGACCCTAAGGTTAGCTGTGGCCAAAATCCCCGTGAATTTACTAACTGCAACACTGCCCCCCTCCAGTAACTTGCAGACAAGGTTGCAGTATTCCCAACTATAGCTTGCCTTGGAGTCTATGAGAGAAAAAACACAGGGCTTTACTGAACGCAAAAAGAAGAGAAAGAAACTGGTAGAAAGCGTCAGTTCCTCACAGCACCACTCGCTGCGTACGCCTTTTATCAATTGCTAGGCCATTCATTTCAAGGTGCTCTCTGAGCCCTTCATTTTGACTGCCTCCTAGGCTTGTCTCGTCTTGTCACAGAATTTAGTTATCCTTGTGCCAACTTCTATCAGCTTCAGTTTGAAAGCGTCGCCTGGATGTTCCTCAGGAGGAAAGCCCTGTCGTGATTTCCAGAATCATATTGACTTCTTTGCTCTGACGCTGCGTGGTTCAAAACCTTGAAGACAACGGTAGTTCACATCAGCTCGTCCAAAAGGAATCTATCTCTAGAGTACTTCGCAACATTTCATTTGCCCGAGGCCCAATTAAAAACATGTTAAGTACTTGTTGTCGCCGTCAAACCTGCAAGCGCTTCACTTTTCTAGCGCAGCTTATTCACCCTGATCTCCCAGATGCAACTAGGCTATTTGGGACACAGCCTGGGATGTAAGAAAAATTCAGTGTGGCTCAGAGCACCAAACCTAGCTGCACAATTTTGGTGGAACATTGTATATCACTGCGTAGGCATTTGCTCTCTGCTTGTCACTGGTGTCCAGGCACCCAACTCTTGCAGTCTACTATGCTCTCCTGTAGGGCTGTGCATGGACCCTCTGATCCGATCTCAATCTTGATCTGTCAGGTCCAGATCGGGCCCGATCTGACTCGAATTGGATTGGGTCCGATCCGATCTGACTCAGATCCAGATCCGATCCAGATCCATGCACAGCACTCCTTCCTGCTCTCCCGGCTGTCCCCTTTCATACCTCCACTCTCCTTGTTTACCTGCTGCCTCCTCCACATCATCCTGCCATCATCCTCTCTCCTAGTTGTGTGGCGCTGCATTTCCTGCTCATGTTGGGTGATGACATCACCCGAGGTGAGTGGGTAATGCAGTGCCACACAGCGAGGAGAGAGGATGACAGCAGGATGATGCAGAGGAGGCAGCAGGTAAGCAGGGAGAGTGGGGGAGGGAGGGGGAGAGTGGGGAGAGTGGGAGGGAGTGCTGTGCATGGATCCGGATCAGATCCAGATTGTGGATCTGATCTGGCCCGGTCCGGTCTGGCCCGATCCAGTTTGGATCCGGATCCAGGAGGCCCAGATCAGCCCAATCCACTCCGGATTCGGGATCCAGATCCGGATCCATGCACAGCCCTACTCTCCAGTTAGGGTGCCTACATAAGGACTTATCTAGATTCGACAAATGAATGAGTCACAGTTCTATCCTACGTGCTAACAGTGAACTCCTTCTCCAAACACCGGTCCTTATATTATTGATGCCTATGACTCTTGGGGGATCTATCATGGCAGCAGTGTGGAAAGGAGCCAAGCCCTGGCATGAGTCCCATAAGAACATCAGAAGAGTCATGTTGGATTAGACCAAGGGTCCATCTAGTCTAGCACCGTGTTTGCACAGTGGCTAACCCGCTGTTGATCGGGAACACACAAGCAGGAAAAGGTTGCAAGAGCACCCTACTGCCCATGTTCCCCAACAACTTGTGTATATAGGCTTGGTGCCTCTAAGACTGGAGCTAGCACATAGCCATCATATCAGTGCTGAGAATTGCAGCCGGAAATGGTCATTGGTTATTTAGAATACTTTCTATCCTTTCATAAGAACATAAAAACTGCCATGCTGGATCAGACCGAGGGTCCATCTAGTCCAGCTCTCTGTTCACACAGGGGACAACCACCTTTTGGCCAGGGACCAACAAAGCAGGACATCCTATATTATTATGAGCAGGATATGTACAATTCAATTAATTTTAATTTTTTTTACTGTTTATTTGTATTTTTAATTAATTATCACTTTTTTAATATTATTGTACACCTTGTTGGCCTTGTGAATATGACTGTGTTTATAGTGCTGCTCTACTTTGCTGGTCTTGCGACCGTAATAAATTCTATTCTATTCAGGACTAGGTATTGATAGTCTTCTCCTCCAGGAATTTACCCAACCCCCCTTTTAAAGCCACCCAAATGGGTGGCCATCACTACATCTTGTGGTAATGAATTCCATCGTTTAACTATGCACTGTGTGAAGCGTCATCTATGTAGTAAACCTGTCTACAGAGAGGAGAGGGTGAGGTCCGTGTCACTGTTAAGGGCAGGCGTAGTTTACACTAGTTGCCTAAATTATGTGTTGTGACATTCCACTTTCACTGGCACAAAAGTTTGGATTACCTGGCTGCAAAGTTTTAATTTTCTTTCTTTCGTCTTCTTAGAAGGGTCCATCCCAGGGCTCATCCTTCACAATGTATTTTTCTGTGGAGGTAAAACATTCTTGCAATGTCTGTGTCCTGCTCAAATATGGCACCAGATTGTACCTCATTTTTGTGCAATAACCAGATTCTATAGCGATGCAGGCTTTCTATTTCTGGCTAGTTTCTCTTCTTCCTCCACCTCCACAGAACAAAGCACAGGATTCTCAGGAAGATGCGGAGCTATTTGATCCCCCCCCCTCCCCCAAGAAAATTAGAAAATTAAAAGGAAAGGTAGATCAGCTAAATATTCAGGAATAAGGAAAATCACTATCTTCTTGCTATTGAGAAAGAAGGAGAATCCACACTGCCAAATTAGGAAAAAGCTTTTTTGGTTTTGGTTTGTTTTTAAGGGTATAATTTGAAGTATTAATTAGTGATAAGGCATCTCTGTGGGTTTGCAGTGTGAAAGCTATCCAGTTCTAAGGCATGCAGTGGAGTGCTTTTATAACGAAAACCTGAAAAGGGAATCCCTCAGGGCAGTGAACTATAAAAGGCAGCTTCCTAATTTAACTCCTGGTGTGGCCTAAAGGTCAGAATTCTTGGGATGTCTTGTTGAGATATTTGTTATCCAGACCCACATTGCTTTAACACAGGGGTAGGTAACCCATGGTCTGCTGGCCATGTGGGCCCTCAGACCCCCCCCCCCCCCGAGACCACCTAGGTGACCACCAGAGGTGTACAACCCTGCAATTCCTCTTCCTATGCCAACATGCTGGGAAGAGGGTGCATAGGAATGTTTCACACCCCACCCCCTCTTCCCCAGCTCAGTCAGTCTTCCAAAATCCCACAAAAGAGCTTTAGCCTGCCCCTCCCTCAGCAATCTCTCTCTCTCTCTCTCTCTCTGGCTGAATTCGGACAACACGATAGTCAATGGTGGGGTAATAATCAACTTTACAGTTGTTCATCTAGGGGGTACTCCCCACACAACATGGTAATAAATAATCAACTGTGGTGCGGATTAGGATCAGCGCTGAGTTGACTCTGGCAGCATTCGGATGACACAATAGTCAATACAACTGACGATTGTTTTCCCCCCCTAGTTGATTATTGTGTCGTCTGAATTCAACCTCTCTCTCTCTCTCTCTCTCTGGCCGTTTCTACACCAGCCTCCACCCCAGGGAATGTCCCTGGCTCCTCCCTATGCATCCAGATGACACACAGGGACTCCCGGGAGCAGGGGGGCTGGGCATGGGCTTTCCCAGGAAGAAAGAATCCCGGGGAAAACCCAATTCTTCCAGCAGTCTCAGGAACATCCCGAGACTGTTGGAGGGGTGGGTGCTCATCCCGCGCTAGTGCCCACTCACTTGTGAGTCAGCAGGCACCAGAAATGGGCAGAGAGTCATGCAGCGCAGCCCCGTACCCATCAGGGGAGGGGCTGGCATCAATTTTGCCACCCCTGGGATGGCAGGGAGGGGGTTTGCGGCCCATTTGTGGGTTGTTCTTTTTTTAAAAAAAGAAACTTCTGGGATGTCGCCCACCGCCTGTGTGTGCTGGGGGAGACTCTCACGATCAGACTCCCCTCCTTCCCAGAACTCCAGGAGGTGTAGAAAGAGCCTAAGTGTGTGTACTTATGTGTGCATTAATATATGCTTTTATATCAGTTAAATAATGTGTGTCTCTGTGTAAGAATGTGTAGGGTCCCTGACCCACCACCCAGCATTGGAGGCAGACTTTAGCCCATCTTTGCTTTAACATCTTACAAGGATCTCATATGGATTTGCCCTGCTTGATCAGGGGTGGGCAGAAGTTTGATCAGAAAGGATCTACCAACAGATCTTCAAATGACTTGAGGTAGATCAGCAGGGTTTTTGACACTCCTTCTTTTTGACACTGGGAAAATTATTTCTCCCTCTGTCTTTAAATGCTTAAAATTCATATAGTTCTTAAAGCAGTTAGTACACGCACTAGCAAAGGCTGTTCAGAGTGAAGATCTAATTAACCGGTCATGAGCATTAGAGAGCCTTGGTTGCACTCAGGGGGTCACATGAGGGGGGTGTGTGTGAGGGGGAAATGTTACCTAGCAGCCAGGTGGAGCCAAGATGTTTCCTTTTAGCCAGGCTTTCTTGTGTATAAAAAGTAGCAGTAATGGTTTCAATCTGCTAGGAGCTTGATTTGCTCTGCTGTTATATCACTTTGCCTACTTAGGAGGGAATGTTCTCTTTGTGATTCAGTATAGTTTAGCAAGACTTTCACTGCATGGATTCATTCAACTACTTCTGCTGGTAATTATGACATGGCAACATTAACTCTGGGTAGGTCTTTCCTAACCTTGTCATGTGGGGAAATTTCCTTTGAAGCCATCTGCATTTTATATTTATTGTAGAGTTACAGGTGATACGCTGATACAGGATATATCAATGCATGCAAGGGAAGGGATGCATTGCATACGCTGCCCCATCCTCACCATGGCCCCACCCTCCATAAGTTGAGGACCGAGGGGGCTTACCTGGACCATACAGGGATGGGGCCAACTTTAAAATCACTCCACTGGCTGCCAATTAGTTTCCAAGCGAAGTACAAAGTGTTGGTTATTACCTTTAAAGCCCTACATGGTTTAGGTCCAAGTTACCTGCAGGATCGCCTTCTCCCATGCAATCCACCCCGCAAACTCAGGTCCTCTGGGAAGAATTTACTACAGTCAGCCAAAACTAGGCTGACAACTGTTACCCAGAGGACCTTCTCCTCTGCCGCTCCCAGACTGTGGAATGGCCTGCCGGAAGAGATTCGCCAACTTAATAGTCTCCTGGAATTTAAGAAAGCATTAAAGACTGATCTTTTCTGGCAGGCCTATCCAGTTGAATTTTAAAATGTAAAGTCATACAATTATTATTATTATTATTATTATTATTATTATTATTATTATTATTATTGTGCTTGGGTCTATGCCCCCTTAAATGTGCTGATACAGATTGTATGGGAATGAATGTAAAACCATTTTTTTTAGATTAAAGGAGTGGTACAGAGAAACAGTTCATAAATGTCATGCTTATGAAACTACATCATTGTATTATTATTTATCTCTGCTGCAGTTCAGGTCACAACAGTGTATATTCTGAAATTGCTGTTGGCACAATTCTGTATATATTTTTCCTTTAGATGGACTGTGCGCAGAACACACATGTTGCATTGGTTCCAAGTACCCCCTGGATTTTGATCTGTGTTTTTCAAAAACAAACAAACTAACTAACTAACAAACAACAAAACCCCCATGCTGATATCATGAGGACCAGAAACTTTGTTTTTAAGAAACAAGACTTTCAGGACTCTGCTTATCCTGATAGTTTCTACATTAAGTACCAGAACCCACTATTAGTATATGAGGGCCTCAAATGTTGCCCATAGGTACTATGTTGTGTTGACACGGCCACACACATTTTCAGAGCGCCTTTTGGGATGCTACAACATACCTGCTCTTTACAGACTTACAAATAAGAAGTTTGTGTGAAAGCTTCGCACAAATAAGCAATCTGTTTCCCATTTGGAAAACTGTCTTTTCTTATTAACTAATGGTTCAGATAAACTCAGTTGGTACCATTTTCTCCTCTGCACCTGCAAATCGCAAGAACTCTTATCTTAGGTTTCCATTCAGTCTTGTAGACAAATATTTTCTGTTATCCTCTCTCTCTCTCTCTCTCTCTCTCTCTCTCTCCCTCTGTCTCTCCCTCAGTTGCTAGTTCCATACAAAGGTAGAAATGAGAAGGATGGAAGGAAGGAAGATGAAATCAATCAACAGCTTTCAATCGAAAGTGAATCGCACACGCTATAGCATGTCTCAAACTGTCTCTATGTGGTGGCAATTGTGGAGAGAGATTAAAACTAGGGCTTACAGGCTTGGTACAAATGCGTTCTTTCTCTATCTCTTGACATCATGGGGTGGCAATCATCAGAAGCCAGTAGGCTTAGGGGAGCAGTATTCTTCCTAGCAGTAGATCTTTAACATCAACTTCAGATAGCTTCTTTGTATCTTGCCTTTTCCCAGATGATGTGGTTCTGAGGTGTAGAGGGATGAAATTTCTGTGCTCAGATGTAGTCATTTATTTATGCACTAACAGTATTTGTATGCCGCCCAATAACCGAGTTCTCTGGGCAGTGTACAATAACACTTAAGAAATATTCAATTGCAATTATAAGAAACCATTAAAGTGAGAATATATAATGCAGCATTTTTTTTTTAAAAAAACCAGCAGCAGAGAAAAACAACAACGAAAATGGCCCAACATTCACTGCAGAGAATATTGCTTTGTGTAACTAACAGACCTGCACCCAAAGGTCCCATCATAGTAGGCTGTTCATTGGCTTTCTTTTGAAAAATATGAACACTTTCTAATCTGCCAGTAGACAGCGATTTGGGTATTTACTTCTTCTTTCAGTCTATTTATATAATGAAGCTTTGTCTGTTTATTTATTTAGTATATTTTAATCCACTCAATAACAGACATTCCCAAGGCTGATCACCAAGAGTAAAATAATAAAATACAATATAAAACTATACAAGCTAAAAGAATATAATATAAAACAACAAGCAGCGCAGGAATGAATATAAAAAAAAGACAGCAATAAAATCTGGAGTAACAGCAAACTCTAAAATGCCTGGGAGAGAAAAAAGGTGCTGGAAAGATAAGCAAATTAAGTAGCAGGCAAACCTCTTCGGGGAAGGCATTCCCTAAGTAAGGAGCCATCACTCAGAAGGCCCTGTCTCTTGTAGCCATCTGTCAAACTTCCTTCAGTGGAGGCAGAGGAAGGAGGGCTTCCAAAGATGACCCAAGTGTCTGAGCAGGTACATATAGGAGCAGATGTTTTATTAGATTGGGGTAGGCAACTTGGGGCCCTCCAGAAGTTTTTGTAAAATATCATGGGAGTTGCAAGGTAAGCAACAGCTAGAATGGTCATTAAACAGTTCAAGGTCAGTATGCCAAAAGTATCCATTGGGAGCCAAGGTAAACAATACTAGATTCAGGAACACGCAGAAGAATAGTTAAGGTCTTTCCAGGGTCAGGTATAGTCTGAGTTAAGTTAGGGAGCTGGTAGGAATGCTACTAGGACAAAGCACTAGAAACAACAATTGCTCCTAGCAAATACACAGTGTCTAAGGCTTGCTTTATATTGTGCTGCTGATGACTTGAGTGAGGCCATCTGCATTGGCCTGCTGCTAGCTTCTGTCTGCTCGTGTGGTGGGCCCCTCCCCAAACACTCTCAGGCTCAGCTGTTCAGCCTTCCCCCTCTATCCCAAATGGAGGCACAACTGTTTTGGCCTACAAGTCCCATGAGCTCTAGCCAGTATAGCCAATGATGATGATCATTGATGGGATGATGATGATCATTGATGGGAGTTGCAAGGAAAACATCTGGACGGCCACAAGTTGCCCACTCCTCCTTTAGATGCTCTGGTCCCAACCCATTTAGTGTGTTAAAGGTCAACACCAACACTTTGAATGGGCCTCAGAAATGGAGTGGAATCCAGCCCAGGTGACAAAGCAGCACCATCACGTGATCACATCAACCAGTCCTAGTCAATAGCCCAGCAGCGCTTCTGGGAACCAACTGAAGTTTCTGAGCAATCTTCAACGGGAGTCCTATGTACAATGCATTACAGTAATCCAACTGGAAGGTTATCAGAGTGTGGAAAACTGTTTGCCAGGTTATCTCAGTCCAGATAGGGTTGCAACTGGCATATTCACTTATTTTTAAAATTTATTTTTTTATTGTGAAATTTCAACAAGAGAAAAAAGAGAAGGAAAAATTATAGACACAAATTGATAGATTTGTATTTATCCATATCAATGAACACATATGAAATCTAGAAATATCTATATATCTATATATGAAAATGCAACTTGCTAGAAATTATACAAATGCTTCAACAAAAGTGGACCAGATATCCCAAAAAGTATCAATTTGAAGGGGGTGTCTATATGCCGCATGTTCAAATATAGAAAGCATTTTAAGGTCCTCACTCCATTGCATTATAGGAGGTGAGTGTTGTCCTTCCAGTACTGTAATATCAGTCTTTTAGCTCTCAAAAGAGCACAGAACATCTATTTATGCTGACCATCCATTAATTACCGAGAAGTAGGTAGATAATTTAACGGAGCATGTACATCAGTGAATATTAAAGAGTGTTCCAGTATTATATATATATATATATATATATATATATATATATATATATAATAACCTCCTAAAAAGAAGCATCTACTGAACATTACCATAAAATATGTTCAAAACAAGCATTAGCTGCATTGCACTGTCAGCAATTAGCTGAATTAGACAAACCCTTATTAAAGAGAAATTGCAGCATCAAATAGACAAAAAATAAAATGGGACAATCCAGTGGCCTATTCCATTCCTTCTTGGATGACTATATATCACATTTCTTCCCCAATAACAGTTTATAGACATGGAACGTGGTTAGCTTTGCCTGACCAGCCTCAATAAGTACTTCCAATAATTGGCGGCATGCACCAGTTGATCCAAAGTAAAAAATTGCCTGATCTGTCTATGTCACCACAAAAAACATTGTTTTTAACCAACTTTTAGATCTGGATTGTCAGATAAAGTCAATTTGCCATGCGAAAATGGATCAAAGTGTAATTGACATGATGTTATATTCACCTTAGCTGATTAAAGGTACTCCGAGCCACTGAGGCCACCTGGATCTCAAGTGATAAAGGTAGATCCAGAAGCCCTCCCAAGATGTGTACCTGAACTTCCAGGGGGATTGCAACCCCTCTACAATAGGTTGCGCGTCACTCAGGATGAACCCCTTGCTAACAGTATCTCCATCTTGTATGGACTGAACTTCAGTTTGTTGGCCTCATCCAGTCTATTATCCTGTTCAGGCACTGATTCAGGACATCCAGTGCCTCAACTGGGTTAGTTGAAAAATTGAGGTAAAGTTAAAGGTCGCCTGCATATTGATGACACCTGAGCCCACATAAAACCTCTCCCTGTGGTTTAATGTAGATGTTAAATAGCAGGGGGATAACATGGAATAACGTGGAATCCTGTGACATAATTGCCATGGAATGGAGCAATAATCCCGCAGCACAGGTTGGATGGAAATGACCATCCAAGTAGGAATGGAACTACTGTGAAACAATGCTCCCCGACTCCAACCCTAGTAGTCAATCCAGAAGGAATTCATCGCTAATGGCAATGAAAGCCACTGAGAGGTCCAAGAGAATCAACAGGGTCATCACAGAGCTACATGCAGGGATGGTTTGGGCATCTGGATGGGCTCGAGGCTTGGCTTGCCTCCCTGGACAACAGTCTGCAGATCTCTGTACATGCCTGATTCAGGGCATGCTGAGTCAGGCAAATGCGTGGCTGCCCGATCCCTCGCCAAGCTGCCATTTTGCATGAAAATGGCGGCTCAGCCTTTTTCGTAAAGGCCAAATAGCACAAATGGCAGCCATCAAGGGGACTACAAGCATAAATGGTCCATGTATACCTCTGATCTTGCATAAATGGCCACTTTACAGCTGCCATTTGTTCAAATGGGCCTTTACGAAAATGGGCGAGTTGCCATTTTTATGCAAAATGGCAGCTCAATGAGAGATCAGGTGACTATGCCACGCTCGCCGGCTGCATGTGGACCACCCAGCAGCTTGCTGTGTGGCTGATGGGGGACTGGCAAGTAATGCTCTTACTTAAGTCCCATTCATGTCAGTGGTTCTAGCCTAAGTAGGAATAACATTGGTTAGAACCCCTAACCAGCAGGTCTCTGGGATCTCAAACAGATCTACTGTTACTTCATTCTTTTAACTGGAGATGCCTGGGACTGAACTTTGCCCGTTTAGGATGCCAAGCACTTATTAGGGAACCATGCACATCAATAACAGTAATAGCAACAACAATTATTATAGCGTAGAGTAGAAAGGTGGACATCTGACCCTGGCTGCTGTTGTAAGATGGGCACCTAAATATATCACTCATGTGCCTTGCATCAGTTCCAAATGACAGTGGCACACTTATGTTGCCATCTTCCCTGGCAAAATTCATGACAGCTGCCTTTGGGGAAAGGACTGGAAAATAGTCTTGGGCCTAATCCACACCAAGCAGGCTATATAGCACTATGAAAGCGGTATATGAGAGGCAGGAGCCACACAACTGCTTTATAGTGGCGCCACTGCTGTCTGATCTGTCCACCCCTGATCTAGCAGCGCAAATCCATGTGAGATCCTTGTAAGATGATGATGATGATGATGATGATGATTTTTATTATTATTATTATTTACATTTTTATACTGCCCCATAACCGAAGCCCTCTGAGCGGTTTACAAAAGTTAAAAACATTGAACATTAAAAAGTCAATATACAAAATTTGAAACCAAGATGTTAAAGTAAAGATGGGCCAAAGTCTGCCTCCAATGCTGGGTTGTGAATCAGGGACCCTACACATTCTTGCACACAGACACACGTTATTTAACTGATGTAAAAGCATATATTAATACACACACATGTATGCACACACACACACAGAGGCCTAATCCACAACAAGCTGGATATAGCACTATGAAAGCGGTATGAAAGCGGTATATGAGAGGCAGGAGCCACACTGCTGCTTTATGGTGGTATTGAAGTGCACTGACAATTGTTGGGGCCCATTGACACATACCATATATTGCTTTCATACCAGCTTTCATAGCGCGGCATCCTACTTGGCGTGGCTCCTGCCTTTTATATACTGCTTTCATAGTGCTATATCCTGCCTGGTGTGGATCTGGCCTTGGTGTATTTTTCTAAGAACAGCAGCAATTTAAACAATTGGCCCTGCTTCTGTGGCCCCAGAGCCACCCTTACCATCAGTAATAGCAGTCACCACATTGAATTATTTCCAGAGGTACCAACACCATTTTGATTTCCCATCACATTCATAAGCAGACAGCATGCATTTGTACCACTCAGGATGGCAGTAGCAGGTGGTGAAAGGAGGGAGTGATGGATCACATCTTGGGTAGGGTTGCAAGGCTAGGGAAATAGGTCAGGGTGAGAGAATGGCTGGTCTAAAGTTACCCAGTGGGGCCCTTGGCTCTGTGTAGATTTGAATCTGTATCTTATAAGAGCATAAGAACATAAGAAGAGCCCTGCAGGATCAGACCAAGGGTCCACCTAGTCTAGCACACTGTTCACACAGTGGCCAACCAGCTGTCGACCAGGGACCCACAAGCAGGACATGGGTGTAACAGTATGCCCCCTCCCATGTTCTCCAGCAACTGGTGAACATGGGCTTACTGCTTCTGCTTTTGGAGGTAGCACAAAGCTATCAGGGCTAGTAGCCATCGATAGCCTTCTCCTCCATGAATTTATCCAAACCTCTTTGAAAGCCATCCAAACTGGTGGCCTTTACTACATCTCATGGTAGTGAATGCTATAGTTTAACTATGCACTGTGTGAAAAAGTCCTTCCTTTGATCTGTCCTGAATCTTCCAGTAATCAACCACATGGGAAGATCCGGAGTTCTTATACTTTGAAAGAGGGAGAAAAATGTCTCCCTATCCACACTTTCCACACCAGGCATGGATTTTGTACACCTCTATCACACCTCCCCTTAGCCAACTTTTTTCAACCTAAACAATCCTAGCTGTTGACACCTTCCCTCAAAGGGGAGATGCTCCAGGGCCTTGATAATTTGTGTTTCCCTTTTCTGCCCTTTTTCCAGCTCTACAATATCTTTTTTTATCAGTCCGAGTCTGATACTCAAACCCCTAGACCACACTGGCTTCCCCGTGGGACAAAGCCCATACCAGATATGCCACTCCTGGTCCCCCAATATATTTTTGAGTTTCATTACTGCTCTGAAATTGTAACTGTTGTTTTCTGAAAAACAAACCACATGTCCAGTTGGAACAGCCCAAATCATCCAAACTGCAGCAGCGGCTGACAAAGAACTTGTGTTATTTTTAAGGACATTTTTTTTTATTGCTGGTAGTCATCATTTAGATTGGACATATTTCAAAAAAACAAAACAACAAAACTCCAAACCAAACCATAGTCTTGCTGAATGGCAGCTTTACAAGATAATTATGCCGATAATTCTTCTTGGATGTTGTTCTTCGCGACGGTTCTCAAGTTTACTGGCTTTTCTCTTTCTAAAGTGTTGCTAAGTGCTCACTGTTCTTCCTGCATGCTTATTATTGGCATGTTTGCTGCTAATTGGCCTTCATTCTCATCTCACAGTGGTCTTGCAGAATATTAAACTGCTATGACCTTCCTTTGTTTACAGCATTTCACCCTGGAGAAAGTCCAGATCCAGGCTGTGGATTAAAAAAAGAAGACAAATCATTTCCTATCCATCTGACACAAGTTGGATATCTCATGTTCAGCATTTTCTCAAAGAATGTGTACACTCAGCTTTTCAACCTCATGTATGGCCACCCAACCGCACGGGCATCGTTTTACATCAGCCAGCCATCTGAATGAAACCTACATTTACTTCTGGTCACACAAAAGGGGCAACTAAACAACGGCTCTAGCATGGCCCAGCCCCAATGGTCTTTGCCCAGCGGGGTCTCCTTCCAGACCCCATCTTATGCATTTCTTTTGAAAACTTGACCATGAGAAATGCCAATCCTGATCGCAGTGTAATACATGTGTCCTTATCAATGTTCCATATAAACTAACAGAAATGCCTAGCATAGGGAGCTGCCTTATACTGAATCAGGGTCCTTCTAGTTCATCTAGTCCAGTATTGTTGGCAGCAACCCTCCATTCCTACATGGAGATACCAGAGATTGGACCTCAGTCCATGTGCTCTACCAGTGAGCTACAGCTCTTCCAAGGCCATTATTGTTGGCCAATGTGCTTGTGTGTTTTTACAGGTCCAGTGGTAGTAACTAGATGCCAAGGGCTCAGTGCCAAGCAGGTGGGGATACTGGCTTTTTCTCTCACTTATCTATTTATTTGATTTACACATAGAATCATAGAAGTCCAACCCCCTGCTCAATGCACGAAGCGTACCTGACAGATGGCGGTCTAGTTGCCTCTTGAATTCCTCTAGTGTGGGAAAGCCCACAACAATCTCCCTAGGTAATTGGTTCCATTGTTGTACTGCTCTAACAGTCAGGAATTTTTTCCTGATGTCTAGCCAGAATCTGGCTTATTGTAACTTGAGCCCATTATTCCATGTCCTGCACTCTGGGATGATCGAGAAGAGATCCTGGCCCTCCTCTGTGTGACAACCTTTCAAGTATTTGAAGAGTGCTATCATGTCTCCCCTCAGTCTTCTCTTCTCCAGGCTAAACATGCCCAGTTCTTTCAGTCTTTCCTCATAGGGCTCCATTTTAGACCCCTGATCATCCTCGTTGCCCTCCTCTGAACCCCCTCCAGCTTGTCTGCATCCTTCTTGAGGTGTGGTGCCCAGAACTGGATGCAATACCCCACCTTCCTTCTAAAAACTGGCACTCAAGGCAGCATACAAATCAATTTAAAATAGATTAAAACAATAAAACATTAAAATACAATAAAAACATGACAATTACAGTCGAAAAACAGCACCCAACCCACAGGCCCATTTACAGGCCAAAGGCCTTTGCTTGCCTTCAGAAGGAGATCAAAGAGGGGGCGAAGCTATGGCATTAAACAGGAATCCCTTAACACCACCTTCTGAGATCATCCTTCCAAGAAGGACTGTAGCCACTGTATGAGAGTCCCTCCCAGTCCAGTCTCAAATAATTGCCTCAGAACGATACATGGTTGATGGTATTAAAAGCTGCTGAAAGGCCCAACAGAACTAACAGGGACACACTCCCCTTGCCCAATTCCTGACGTAGACCATCCACCAAGGCAATCAAAGAAGTCTCTGTCCCATAACCCAGTCTGAAGCCAAATTGAAATGGATGAGCTGAGAAACTACCACAAGACCGTGCCCAAGAATGGAATGTTGGAGACAAGGTGGAAATTATCCAACACAGGGAAGGTTTTTAAACAAACAAACAAACAAACAAACAAGGTCTTACCACCACTTCCTTTAGCCAAGACAGAATCACATCTTGCATTCATCACTGTTGTTACCCACTCAGCCAGTCCCCCCTCGCCCAGCCGGTTTCACCAGCCAGGATGGGCCCAGCACCCTCACTTCTCCAAGGATCCTGTCCATATCCTTGGGCTGTACAATCTGAAAAATATCCATTGTAACTGGACAAGCAAGAGCCAAAGTTACATCCACTGGATCTGTATCAACTATGGCATCCAAGTTGGCAGACACATCAGTGGCAAAGAAATGTGATTTCTTCACCACCCTCATTGCCACGAAGTAGGTTCCCAAGTGAACTAGAGCCCATGTCTGATCAGGTTCGTTCCAAGTAGGAATGTCTGGGATGCCTGACTGACACCCCCGGGTCCGTCCCTCTGGACCTAGTCTGGCACCCGCAGTGTGAGCATGAACCTATGCTTGAGTGCTCGTGATGTCCAGGTGAGAGCTTGGCAGCCGTCCGCCCCTGCTGCCGAAATTGTGCACTTCCCCCTGTTGCATCAAAGGGATCTTTGTGGCTGCCATTAATGCGGGGGGGGGGGAGAGTTTGCAATTTTGGCAGTGGGGGTGGACGGTTGTTGAGTGCTCATCAGGCCAAGCCTTGGAAGGAGCTCATGCGGCCTGATGAGTGGAGGTGGATGCGGGCAGCAACAGGGTGAGCGTTTGACGGGGCAGACATGGGTGTGTTCGCCCTCCCGTAGTTCCAAGGTTTCCACCAACATCACTCTAGTCAACATCCCAGTTTTTGCTTGAATTTACTAAGGCCCTTTCCACACCAGGGATATATCCTGGGACCATCCCTGGGTGATCCCTGTGCATCCAAATGATGCACAGGGACTCCTGGGGGCAGGGAGGGATGGGCAGGGGTTTTCCCAGGGATAAAGAAACCCTGGGAAAACCTGATTCTTCCTAGGAATGTTCCGAGACCACTGGAGATGCGGGCGCCTGTCCCGCCTGGTGCCTACTCACTCATGAGTAAGCAGGCACCAGAAACGGCCACAGAACGGGATGGCTCTGTGCCCATGGCAGGGAGAAATTCCACCATCCCCAGAATGGCAGGAGCGCATGTGGGGGGTTCCCTACCTTGTCCTACATGCGATGCTCCCTCCTGTGCCTTTAAATTTAAAAAAAACGGTGGGAAAAAGGGGGATGATCCCGGCAGTTGATAACTCCAGGATCATCCCCAGGCCCTCCCTCTACACCCTTACGTGTAGAAAGGGCCTCTGTGGCAGTAATGAGTGGTTAGAATGTAGGGATGGACAAATCAATCCATTTTGGCTTTTCTCAGTTTCTCATTCTTCCAACAATAAATTCAGGTTTTCTGAAACTTTGAGATTTTTTAAAAAGACGTTTGCACGGACATTTGCATACATTTTTTTGGTGTACATTTCTCCTAATATGTGCACTTTTTACACAATTTTGATGAATATACACACTTTTGCAAGCCATTTTCTGAATATAATACGTGTTTGAATGTTATTTTCACTAATATAGTTGCTTGTCTGATCACTTTCCCATCATGTAAATATTTTTGTACAATTTTTTTTTGATTGAAGAATTCCATTGCAGGAGTTTTTTTAGGCAACAAATAAATATTGCTCTCCACCTTCCAGTTTTGAGAAAAAGGAGTAGACTTCTCAAAAAAAATAGGCAATATCTAATTACCCAGTTGCGTTGTAATACAAACCGTTGTGGTTTGTGGACACGTGATGCGGCCAATCAGATAACAGTTGCTGTGTAAGTGGTCTAGCAGTTATATTAATTCTGACTACATATGCACTCTGTTTTATTGCATAATGTTTGGAAATCTGGAAACCATATCACATATCATGTTCTCATTTGCAAATTGGGTTTTGGTTCATTAGAATAGGAAAAGTTGTGCATTTTGAAAAAGTTATGCATTTTTAAAGTAGACATCTTGTGAATGCAAGTTTGGGAATTTGAAGGGGGAAGGGAGAACATGCACCCCATTCATGTTCATGTTTGGGGTTGCAAATGGGGCATTTTCAAGTGACTTGCAAACCAAAACAAAATCCTCATATTGTCATAATTCACCGGCGTTAACTAGGTAAGCAGGAGGGAAACGTCAATAAACAGTCTGTGGTCGAAAGCCAAAGTATCTGTCAGAAACCGGGTCAAACAATACTGAGTTCAGGAATGCATCAAAGAGGAGTCAGAGTCCGGTCCAAGGTCAGGATATGTCCAGGCAAGATCAAGGAGCTGGTATGCAAATGATGAAGATGAAGCACTAGGAACAATAGCTGCTTCCAGCACTGCCTATCGCTGCTGGCATGTCTTTTATCGGGAGGGTGGTGATTAGGAATTGCTCTCAGCTGCGCTGGCCTGCAGCTGGCTTCTGCCTGTTCCTGTGAAGGCCACTCCCCAAACACTCCCAAGCTCAGCTGTTCCTCCTTTCTGTTTAATCCCTCAACCTGAAGCACAACACATACATCCTATCTGCCTGCCAGAGTGGGGGAACTGCGAGAGATTAGTTTCTCCCAGTGATGCTCTCCTTGGTATTCTGTGCAGCATGAACATAGACTCAAGGCAGGACTGGGGAGAAGAGTTGTTGTTGCCTATAGGAACTCCCTCTCTCTCTATGCTTCCTGTCCATTCGAATGCCAATGTTGAGTGAACATATTTTGTGTTGGGTACCAAGGACAGATGAAGGATTTTGTTGGTATACCACTAATCCCACTGCCCATCAGGCTCCATGCCTGAGCTGATGGAGATGATCTCAGATTTGGTGTTAAGAACCAGGATGATGGTTCTAGAAGGTCTCAACATCCATATTGAGGCCACCAGGTCCAGGGTGTTGCAGGACTTCCTAGCTGCCATGACAACAATGGGGCTGACCCAACATATCATTATCCCAACACATGTATGAGGACACACATTTGATTTTGTTTTCTCAACGGGGCAGCAAGATTGTGATCTGAAAGGTGGGGAACTAACATAGGACCTCTTGTCATTGTTGGATCATTTCCTATTGAGGTATAAACTCTTGGTGGCCTTTTCCCCTCTACAAGAGTGAAGGACCAATTAAAAAAGACTGCCTCCAGAGGTTAATGGAATCCAGAGGGCTGTGGAAAGTTTTCATGCCAAAATAGCTGATGATCCTATTAAAACCCTGGTTACTCTGGAATGCAGAGATGTCTCAGGCACTTGATATGATTATGCCCAAGTGCTCTCTCCCTCTGAGCAGAGCCTGGCAGCTCCTTGAAAAGACATGAGTTTATTGACAAAAGGGGAGATGGTTAGAATGCAGGTGGAGAAAGACCGAGGGCTCATCTACACCTGCAGGCCTCCTGGGATGTGGAGGGAGGATCTCGGGCTTTCCAGCTTCCAGGATCATCCCCCAGTGTCCAAACGCCAGCACATCATCCTGGAAATGAAGAGGGATGTTCTGGTGTGGTGTTTTTGTTTTTTAAAGATGTAGACGTTTGCGCAATTGTGCAGGCATGACCCTGTGCCAAAAGTATGTTTTAAAAAACAACAACCTGGAAACTTGGTGCTGAAAACCCCCCAGAGCCATCCCAGGGACGGTGAAAATGTTCCCCCTTCATCCTCGATGGGCACTGACTCCTTCCGCAGAGCTCTGTGCCCGTTTGTTGAGCTCCACTACTCACGGGGAGGAGGGACAACCCCAGGACAAAGCGCTGCACTGCCCACGGACCTTGGGGTTGTCCCAGGACCATGGGAAAAACTGTGAAAAAATTCAGTCCCAGTTATCCAGGGACAACTGAGAGCTCATCCTTGGTTGACCCTGGGATCACCTGTGCATCATTTGGAGGCACAAGGACGATCTTTAGCTAACCCTGGAATAATTGACTGGTGTAGACATGGCCAGAGTCCAACCAAATACATGTTAGAGCTCACTATTGAGCCTATTCTGTGACTGTGATAGGGACAAAGAGGAAGTTCTTTCCATCCATCACTGGAACTTACCAGTGTCATCCAACGGAGTTTTTCTGAGAGGTTCATGTCCTTCTGTAATCTGGCTAGGAAGAGAGATGGTAGAACCCTTGGTAGCTTGCAGTGATGAGTTTGTGAGTTACATTGAAGATGGACTTGCCTGCATCCATCACGACTTGGACTTCCCAGTTGATACAGTCCTATCAGTAGAGCTGTCCAGAGCACTGGCTGGTCTAGTTTTGTTGTATGACTTTCAGTTGTTGATGCCTGAGGTTGTGGACAAGGTGCTTGGACAAATCCAGTCAGCCATTTGTGTATTTGACCCTTGATCTTTGTGGTTCATTACATTGAAAAGGGAGGGGATGCCTGGTTGGGAATAGGAAGTTGTAATTCCTCCTTGAGAATAGGTGTGGTATCAGCCTCTTTAATGGTGGTGGTAATTAGATCGTTCCTGAAGAAGCCTAACCTGGATATAAAAGATGTTAACAAGCATAGGCCAGTTGCCAATGGCAACATCACCTTCCTGGAAAAGATAGTCATGTCGGTGGTTGCCAGCCAACTCCAGACATTCTTGAATGAAACCAAGTATCTAGATACATTCCTATTGAACTTCATGCCTTGTTTTAGAATGGAAACTGCCTTGGATGAACTTTGCTTAGAGAGGGACAGTGAGGCTCTGTTAATTCTCTTAGATCTCTCAGTAGGGTTTGATGCTATAGACCATAGTATCCTTCTGGATAGGCTATTTAGGTTGGCTGTTAGAGGGTACTGCGTTGTGAGGGTTCTGCTCATGTTTGATGGTTGATTCCAGGAGGTGATGCTAGGTGATGATTGCTCCATCTCCCCTTTGCCAGTTATACTGTGGGTTTCACAGGGCTCTATTTGATGCCCCCATACTGTTCAACATCTACATGAAATCACTGGGAGAAGATATCAGGAGATATGAACAGAGGTGTCACGAATATATGAATGCCACCCAATTCTATCCTTCCTTTATATCAAATTCAGGTGAGGTAGTGAATGATTGAAATCAGTGCCTGGGTACAGGAATGAACTGGATGAGGGCCAATAAACTGAGTCACAATTCACTTAAGTAGGAGGTACTGTTAATGGGTGAGCTATCTTCCCACCTGAATGTTGTTCAACCTGCTCTGGAGGGGGTTGCACTCCCCTTAAGGGCCAGATTCATAATTTGGAGGAGGGGTGCTCTTGGCTCCAGCATTGTCATTTGAGGCACAGCTAGCCCCAGTGATATGGGCACCTTTTATCAGCTTAGACTGATATACCAACTGTGATTCTACCTGGACAGAGACAGGATAGCTACCGTGATCTGTGCGCTGGTAACCTCTTGTTTTGATTACTGCAATATACATAGGGCTGCCTTTGAAAATGGCACAGAAACTTCAGTTGTTTCAAATCAAGGCAGTGCTTCATTATCTGCACAGGTTTCCAGTCTATTTGGGAGCCCAATTCAAAGTGCTGGTATTAATCTTTACAGCCCTAAATGGCTAGGGGCTAGGTTACCTGAAGGATAGTCACCTCTCATATATACCATCTGTGATCATCTTCAAACCTGGGTGCTTCTGCCAAATGAGTTGAGGTGAGTAGGTACTTAGGAGAGGTAGGCTGACCAGATAGAATCCAGGTCAGGGCTCATGTAACTTTAACAGTTGTAGAGAAAAGGGAATTTCAGCCAGTGTCATTTGTATGCAGTTAGTTCCTGGTGATTTTCCCTCTTCATCACAACAGTTAAAGGTGCATGCACTATATTAGAGTGACCAGATACAAAAGAAGGCAGGGCCCCTGCAACTTTAACTGTTGTGATGAAGAGGGAATTTCACCAGGAACTAACTGCATACAAATGACCCTGGCTGAAATTCCCTTTTCTCTACAACTGTTAAAGTTACATGAGCCCTGACCTGGATTTTATCTGGTCACCCTAAGGAGAGGCCTTTTCAGTGGTGGCACCATGGTTGAAGAATGCCCACCCCAGAAAGTCTCACTGGCACCTATTCTGTGGAGGACCTTTTTACTCTGCCAGGATTTTTAGTCTTAAAAACTGTTGCAGTTACTTTATTTTTGTTGTTTAACATTGTTGTTGCTCTTGTTGTTGTTATTGAGCGTAGCTCTATTTTGTGGCCTTCCCAGAGAGCTTCGGCATTTGGGCGGTATAGAAATGTAATGAATGATAAACACATGAATAAACAGAATCTGACAACCTTCAGGATTTATCCCTGTAAAGGTTTCAATTTAGGAAAAGAATCTGAAATTATTATTTACGATTGTCATCGAATAAGACAGCGTGGGACATTAATCTTCAGAGTGGGAGGACAAGGGCACAAATCGAAGGATGCTCATTGGAAAGAAGGGTATGGAGAAGAATGAAAGCAAACCATCACATCTAAGAAAGAACAACTTAGCCTCCCAGAATTCTGCTTACCAGCCACTTTAGACCAAGGCACTTATGCAGTTTGAGAGATTTCTGCTTGAGAAGTGGGAGGGGGCGGATGAAATGAAATTAGAAACACAAAGGAGGAGAGAGAGAGAGAGAGAGAGAGAGAGAACTGAGTTATTTCAATGAATGGAATAAGATGAATAAAAAAGGCTGTTTCATTTCTTCTTTTTTTAATATCTAAGGAGGCTCTAATGGACTGCGGAAATTTCTGAATAGCATATGGTGCAGTGGTAGAATCTAGGGTTCTTTTATAAAGCATCACTCCTTCAGGCACTGACTCAGTAGATAATGAATGGTTTCTTATTGATATGGTTCTATTAGGATATCCAGAAGGACAGATATGAGGCATTGTGCTGGTCCATACTATGGAGCTCTACATAAATGACATCTCATCCTGGGTCGTCATAGTAGTCATCTGAAGATTTGGGGCATGATTCCTCTAGACTTCATGACGATCCACATGTGGATGTTCACCACTTGAGCATTGCACATATATAAATGCCGTAATCACAGATAGGAATGGTTTATTTTTGGCTGTGAAGGAAATGTTTTACAGTTTTGTATATAGTTTGCATCTTGGAAATTATGGGGTAAATCCTTTGTGTGTGCTGGTCAGTTGCAGCTAAAAGGT
The DNA here is from genome assembly GCA_029215795.1 of Anniella stebbinsi. Taxonomy (NCBI): domain Eukaryota; kingdom Metazoa; phylum Chordata; class Lepidosauria; order Squamata; family Anniellidae; genus Anniella; species Anniella stebbinsi. The sequence goes on along the minus strand of JARDYH010000004.1, from coordinate 225,585,162 downwards.
CAAAAGTTTAGTTACAGATTATTGGAACTCAGAATTTGGGTCAGGAAGCTAGGGGCTTGCACAAGGCTCATGGAGCCAGAGGGTCTACAGGGGGAAGAGGAGATAAAGAAGTGGGCAGGAGGTTCAACAGAAGGTCATAGCGATAATGAGGTTTGCAAAAGCTTCTACTTGGATATTGGAGACAGAATGCTGTGCAGCAGAAAAAAATATTGTGGCTTTGCTGGGGTTCGACAGGAGGTCAGAGGAGGGGCTGAAGGGTAGACATTTAGGGCAAAGGTAAACAAGAAACTACACTTCTGATTGGTTGGATTGGAGAGGCAACAGGCTATTTTTATAAGATAAAAAAGTATGAGGCGGAAGAGCAGAAAATTCACAGAAAGAAAGAGAGAGCAAGATCACAAAGATCAGAGAGAACATGACAGAGAGAGTACTAGAGGAAGGCAGGAGAATTGCTGCAACTGAAGGTGTGGAAGAGAATGCTAGAACTGATAATAAATTATTGCTGGGGAGAGATCTGGAGAAAACAGGCTCCATGTCTTGATGGCGGCTCGTTGACATTGCGAGCCCTGGATCCCTGGATCTGCGTTCCTTCCCACTATCCACACAGCAAGGAGTGCAAGTGCAGGGTTTGCTGGGAGGAGCTGCTGTCACCACCGCACCCGCGCACCTGCGCCCATGCACTGCCACGCATCATTGCATGGGCAGAGGGGCGTGTCTGTGCCCCACCCACTTTTTATTTTTTTTTATATACTTGTTTGGCATTTATGCGCCTCTCCAATGTGGCCTTCTTCTGTCATGCCGGAGAGGGGCGGAAACATCATTCTATGGGCATCTCGGCTTGTCTAACCCTAACCCTCAGGGTTTTTTTTAAAATGTTATTTTTTCTTTTTTGAAACGTTTCTCTACTTCTCAGGCATGGCATCCTTCTACCATGCCGCCGGCGGCAGAGCTGCGGCCTGGGAGCGGAGCCCGTCTGAGGGCTCACCACGCAAGCACTTTCCTGGGTGGGAGTCTGCAAGGTGCAGTCCTTGACGGCTGCTGCTGCTTCGTGAAGGTTGTAGTGAAGACATCTCTTGTAAAAAAACTGAAATAGAAGTGTGGAGGCAGGCCAGCGAGCCCTCCCCTGCCAAGCCAATGGAGCTCCAAAGCAAGGCAACAGATGGCAGATGCCATCATCACCTCGCTCCAAGTGTGAAAAGTCGGGGTAAGTATACAACCTTTTAAAATCGATGCTTCAGGGGAATGCCCTGGGATGGCTCCGTGGTGGCGTCTGCATCATATAAGTGAACTGCCACCACTGTGGACCCACCCCGGGGCTTTCCCCTCATCAAGATGTACCCAGGGATACAGTCTAGTTAGTTTAGCTGCATGTGTTTATCTCTGGTTATTTTATTGCTTTACTAGCTTGACTCATGCTGAACATCTGCGCACTAGTACTTTATGGCTCAGCATCACACTTTTCTGCCTTTTCCACAGGCTCCCAGAAAAACTCGTTGCAAGGCCAACTGGGAGTCCATTGGACTCCCCCCTCCAACCGCTCCCCCTGCTCATTTCATCGTTGAAACATGAGACTTACCTCAGGCCTCAATTCGTGCTGACGAGCCTCATGACTTCCTCTCTGGGCTCCCCCTCCCAGCCACTTCCTCATTCCCTCCCAGCCACTGTCCCCCCCTGCTCGCTTGCCTGCCAACTTGTGGGACTTACATTGATATGTTTCAATGCCGCCGCTCCTTCCCAGTCACTCTTCCCGCTCCCCCTTGATCACTCCCAGATGCTGCTTCCCCCCGCTAGCCTGCCGACCAACCCATGGGACTTACCTGAGGCCTCTGTTTATGCCGGCGAGCTACCCTGCATCCTCTCTGGGCTCCCCTCCAGCCAGTCCCCTCCTACTCCCAGCTGTGGTCCTATATCCTGTTGCTTAGCAACACAAAGTTCTTAGCTCGCAACTTCCAGTGTGCCACACATTGCTATGTTCCATGCCTTGCCTTAGTACTTTGTACATAGAAAGATTACTGTCTTGCATGTGTGTACCTATTCAGCAACAAAACCTTTTTTTTTTCTCTTAACGTTTCTCTTAACATTTTTCTCAGAAAACTTTGAAACTTTCTGGTCTTTTATTTATTTTTAAAAAACCAAAAGGAGGAGAGCATCCACTCAGGTCACACACAAAAAAGGAGAGGAGCAGGTTATTTGAATGCTAAGATACTTTATTGTTCACGCCCAATGCGTTTTGGCCTATGTTGTTTTTTTAAAGACCTTCTTCAGGGGGCTGTAATATCAAGAATACATTACATTATGTTTATGGGGATAGCAGCGTAACATTAATATATCTGTTAAGGGGTTAGGTTGGCATATTGCCTTAAGAGGCTTGTGCCCATATGTAAATTTCTTTTAAAAACTTAAATAATACAATATGAATGCTCCTGGGCCTGCCCACACCACACATTAAAATTTCTATAAATCATATGAAAACATTTTATAATGTGAAAACACTTTTAACAAAGGTCTAATATACAGGTTCTTACTTGGTAAGAGATGTCTGCAGAAAACTCTTAGCAGGATGATAGTCTCCTATGATATACACTGGCGACTGAGGAAATGGAATCATTCTAGGGCCCTCTTTTTTATTCTAATTCATCTTTTTTCATTGTTTCATCATTTTTTGTCATTGTTTCACCATTTTTTTGGTCATTTTTTGTGCTTTTGCTGGGTGTTTCCATGTGGAAACGATAAGTACAAGGTCTCAAAATACGTCGTAATTGCTATCATTATTCCTGTTATGTGGGAGTAGCTGTGGGTAATTACTGAGTCACAGGAGGGGCAGAAATTCGAGATTTAAGTTTAAGCCACCTGGGTTTAGAGTTTTTAACTTTAGGATCCATTCTATTTCCTTTCTTAATAATAATTTGTGATCCTGTCTTTCCAATTTTTCGAGTGCCCAAAACTTTAAATCTGCAAAAGAGTGATGTTGTGTTGAAAAAAGACCTTTGTTAAAAGTTTTTTTACATTATAAAATGTTTTTATATGTTGTCCTTTTATTTTTTTTAGCCCCCACATTACCTAAAAGTGGATATTTGAGACCCAAGGAGTTTTAAGGGTGGTTTGAAGGAAGAAGCTGGGGGAGTGGGGAGACATTTCCACCTGTCGGCAGTGGAAAAGCATCTGGAAGTGAAGGGCAAATTGCAATGGATCACACACCATTTTGCCTGGGTTTCTTTCCACACTCAGAGCAGGGTGTCACTAGTCTATAAGATTAGCATTCTGTCTCCTCTCAACACTTCAGATGCAATGCGTTTCAGCGGTTTCACACAATTAGCTGCCAGGAGAGGACTGTCCCACACATAGGCTGACCATATGAAAAGGAGGACAGGGCTCATGTAACTTTAACAGTTGTAGAGAAAAGGGAATGTCAGCCAGTGTCATTTGTATGCAATTAGTCCTTGGTGAAATTCCTTCTTCATCACCACAGTTAAAGTTGCAGGCACTATACTAGAGTGACCATATACAAAAGAAGGCAGGGCTCCTGCAGCTTTAACTGTTGTGATGAAGAGGGAATTTCACCAGGAACTAATTGCATACAAATGACACTGGCTGAAATTCCCTTTTCTCTACAACTGTTAAAGTTACATGAGCCCTGTCCTCCTTTTCATATGGTCAGCCTACCCACACATGCATGCTTGGCGCATGATGAATCCAACATGCTTTGATTACATCAATGTGTGAATGGGCCATTGCTGATAGGACATCACAGAACCAACACCCTTCTATGACCACAAACACAACATTATCCGGTGGAGTCTCTTTGGGTATTCATTAGGTGGACAACAATGAAGCATAGAGAAATCAGGTGATGCAAAGGTATGTGTGAACTGATGATTGCAGGTGAATGTGTGAACTGAAAAATACCATGTATTATTATTATTATTATTATTATTATTATTATTATCATTATAATTATTATTTACATTTATATACCACCCCATAGCCTAAGCTCTCTGGGCGGTTTACAAATATTTTTGAGAGTGAAACACAAATTCTAACAGTGGTGCTGTATCCATGAAACCCCATTCATCCTGGCCAGCATCCTCAGGCAACTGCTAAGGCTCCAGTGTCTCAGGAGGGCCTGTTGCTGATCCCTGACTTGGTGGTACACATCCACAGGCAGCAAAATCCCTGCTTTGAGGACTGGGCTTGCCCCATGTTCCTCAAAGATTTAAGAAAAAAAAACATGGCGATGCATTCCGTCACTTGGATGTCCATCTGCAATGAGGCATGCTTCGGTCCAGGCTTATTGCCCCTCTCTGAAACTCAGGAGAGCAACTGCCAGCCAGTGTAGACAATACTGATCTACATGGACCAAACCAAAGGTCCAACTCAGTATAAGGGACCTTCCTATGTTCCTATCCCTGAGTTTTTACAATTCTCAGGGTTTCTGTAGCTGAAGTGATGAGATTCCTAGGGACACAAATAGATACATAAACAATTCTTAGGAAGGTCGAAAACCCAGAGGACCAAGAGAATGGCCATCTCATTTCTCTAACCACTAGGCAATACTCTGAACCTCTAGGGCATTACAGCCTCCATTTTAGAGAAACCTATACACTGCAGCAACGTTTTGGGCTTTTTACAACCAAAGTATATATTTTTTAAAAAGTTCTCCAGTCTTTGTATCATTTTTCAAGCTTTTCGTTACATGAGGTCGCAATAAAGGGCTTTTTTTTTTTTTTTTTTACTCTTTCTCTCTCTCTCCCTCCAGAGCTGGGAAATACTTTACAAAGAAGAAATAAGGGATGCTATCAGTATATTCTATTTATTGTACATTCAGAGCTAATACACCAGCAGCTAGAAGGGTAGCAGAGTGCAGTACACTGCGATTTAACTAGAATTTTAATGCCTCATAATACGCGAGATTGTATTTTTATGCATCCCAGCGAATATATTAAGTTCTTTCTATTGGGTGGCAGAGCTGTTTGTCAAGCCAGAAAGGCTTAATCATTAGGGAATTATGATGAGCTGTTTGAGTGTTACATCTGGCCGTTCCACTGAATTCTCCACATTTAGTCCTGAACAGGGTTCAATCTAACCCCCTTCTTTTTACATAACCTTTGCTGTTTCCCCCATCCTCATCCTCATCACTTCTATGTCCTTTCAGATGTGTGAATAAGTTTCTATTCTGTTGCTTTTCAGACAGACAAGTGTGAAGAAGCGCAGGATCCTTGAGAAAAGTAGAAATAGCTGCAGGAAGTTGTTCCAAATTAACAGTGCAATCCTGGACATGTTTACTCAGAAGAAAGCAATATTGCCTTCAGTGGGGCTTACTCCCAGCTAAGTGAGTGTAGGATTACAGCCGTCATGTCCTCAGATCTTCTTAGAGGGCTTGATCAAGCCATTCACTGATGGCTAGGAAGCTCTTTGGATTTCCATTGTTGGAGGATTATGCTATTGTGGGACTGGGGGTTCAGCTGGATGACATCACTAGGCCCCTTCCAATTCAGCGATCCACGACTCTAAGGCCTCATCTACACCTACAGGACTTCCAGGACTTGGGGGGAGGATCCTGGCCTTACCTGCTTCCTGGATTATCACCCTGTGTCTAAACGGTAGCACATCATCCCGGAAATCAAGAGGGACATTCCTGGCATGCTGTTTTTAAAAAAAGAAAAGAAGAAGGTAGATGTTTGTGCAATTGTGTGGGCACGATCCTGCGCCAAAGGTAAATTGAAAAAAAGAAACGCTTAACACTCGGCACCCCAACATGCTGAGAGCCATCCCAGGTATGGCGAAAATGCCGCCCCCACCCCCAATGGTAATGGAGCCCCCTGCACAGTTCCTTGTCCATTTGAAGAACCCCACTACTCATGGGGAGGAGGGAGGACCCAGGAGCCCACACCACACCACTCGCGATCCTTGGGGTTGTTCCGAGACCATGGGAAAAATCAGGAAAACCATGGTCCCAGTTATCCCAGGACAACTGAGATGTGGTCCCCAGTTGACCCCGGGATCCCTTGTGCATCATTTGGATCCTCAGGGATGACCTTGAGCTGACCCCGGGATAAATGGATGGTGTAGATTAGGCCTAAATCGATGACAGTACATTGTGAAACTGCAGAATTTGCTACCACCAGATGCAGTGCTGGCCACCAACTTGAATAGTTTTGAAGGGATTAGACAAATTCAAGGAAGAGAAGGCTATCGACGGCTACTAGTCCTCATGGCTACACTACCTCCAGTATCAGAGGCAGTATATCTTTTTTTAAACCAATTGCTGGCAACATGACTGAGAGGGTGTTCTTATCGCGTGCATGTGCTGTTTGGTCATCCCATAGGCATTTGATTGGCCACTGTGGGAACACAATGCTGGACTAGACAGTCTAGGGTGACCAGATAAAATCCAGGTCAGGGCTCATTTAACTTTTCATTTCTATTTCAGCCAGTGTCATTTCTATGCAATCAGTTCCTGGTGAAATTCCCTCTTCATCACAACAGTTAAAGTTGCAGGGACCCTGCCTTCTTCTGTATATGGTCACTCTAGTATAGTGCCTGCACCTTTAACTGTTGTGATGAAGAGGGAATTTCACCAGGAACTAATGGCATACAAATAACACTGGTTGAAATTCCCTTTTCTCTACAACTGTTAAAGCTACAGGAGCCCTGACCTGGATTTTAACTGGTCACCCTAACTAGACAGGCCTTTTGTCTGGTCTAGCAGGGCTCTTGGTATGTTCTTCGGAGGGTCATTTTTAGGGGTGTGTGAACATGGGGGTGGCTGGAGCTCTGATTAGTTTTCCCATTGGCAGCACAGTAGTAGAAAGAGAGAAAAGAAAAGAGATCTGGTGCCACAGGAGGGAATAAGTCTTAAAAAGAAATGGATTGAGAGAATTTTGCCATAGAATGCAGCCACATTTTCTGAAACAGGACACAATCCTATGCATGTTTAGACAGAAAGGAGGCCTACAACTCCCAGCTTTCACCAGCCATGGCTGGCTGGGGCATGCTGGGAGCTGTAGGATTTTTTCCCTGTCTAAACATGCATAGGATTGCACCATTGGTGAAGTTCTGACCCCAACCCCCTAAAATGCCCCCTCAGCCTGACTGCTATTTCTGTCCTCCTCCTATATCTGTTTTTGTTACACACACAGACCTTTATGCATTTGTATTTTCTTTCCTTCTTTAAAAACATCAACTGCAACCCCTTCCAAGATCCACAACATTTGATTCTTCATTTAGGATGTCAGTGATAGTAAGGATTCTCACTTCTCCCATCATCTTCAAAGGTCTAAAGGTTTCCCACCAACTATCAGGATTTTAGACTATTTCCAACCTCAGAGATGGAAGGTGGTGGTGGTGGTGGGGGGAAATGGCCATGCTTTTGTTGGAACGGCTGTGGCATTTGAGTATTATTATTTTGAGATGCCAGTCTGAGTCATGCCTGTTCATAGCTGAACAATCAACCATAAACGAGGGAGAAAAATTTATTCCAAGAACTTCATCATCTAAAGAGTTATGGGCAGCATTTTAAAGTTATTTTAAGGGCAGGTGATCCAGCATCTAATAATGCAAGGATAAGTAGTCTTCTGTTGGTAGGCCTAGGGTGACCCAATGGTAGAAAGAGAGACCTACCATGGTGATCAGGAATAGTGATGTGCATGGATGCAAAAATCGAATCAGAATCGGAACTTCAGATTTTGTAAAATATCATATTGGAAAAATTGGAGGTCCATCATATCGCTTTGTATCTGATAATGATACAAAATCGAGGGAAGCTCGGAGGACGGCAACAAGGGAGAGGGCCTTCTCTGTGGTGGCCCCTCAATTATGGAATGATCTCCCTGATGAGGCCTGCCTGGCACCAACACTATTATCTTTTCTGCGCCAGGTCAAAACTTTTCTTTTCTCCCAGGCATTTTAACAGCTCAAGTTGAGGTTTTGATTGACATTGTGGCCAGGCTTAATAGGTAAAATGTTTTAAAGTGTTTTAATGACAGCTGTTTTATGTTTATGGTTTTAAATTTTGTATATTGTCTTTTTAATGCTCAATCTTTTTAATTTTTGTAAACTGCCCAGAGAGCTTCAGCTATGGGGCGGTCTAAAAGTGTAAATAATAATAATAATAATAATAATAATAATAATAATAATGTCTTAATTGTTTATTTAGTTATTTATTTGTTTGTTTGCTACATTGATATCCTGACTTTCCTCCGATGAGCCCAAAGCAAAGTTCATGATTGTCCTCTTCTCCATTTTATCCCCACAACAACCATGTGAGGTAGGCTGAGAGTCTGGCTCAAAGTCACCCAGGGAGCCTCATAGTCAGACGGGTGTGTGTGTCAAACCTGGGTCTGTCCACCCCCAGTCCAGCACTCTAACCACTACACCACACGGGCACTCTCATTTGCACATCACACGTGCAATTGGCTTGTTTGTGCATCCACTTAACCAACTCTTCCCATCCGTTCTCAGAACGATATTCTGAAACCTGCTGGTGGATCACCAAATATGTGGTTATTTTTATTTTTGCATGAGGAGTGGAATATTATGGCTATCAACACTATCCTGAGTTGTAATTTATCATATAGATGTAGGATCATGCTCAATAGGCCATGGGCACAATTGAAATGAATGAGAATGATTGTGTGCCCAGGTTTTCTTAGACAGCCATTACCCTTTGCGTTAGGAATAAGGAACATTTTTAATTGTGGGAGGGAAGACCCAAGAACACCTTGTACATTCATCTGTATGCACGTACAGAATGATGTTACAGGATTTTAAAAAAAATTAGTGTGTGTAAACGACAAAGAAGGGAAGAAAGACAGAGACAGGATTTTAAATGCAAGTGTTCCAGTTACTGGAATTAGTTTCAATTGGACATTATCATACATATGAGGTGGTCCAATCTTAAACAGAGCCAGGCCATTAGATGAGGAAGATGGCAAACTTGTCCTATGGATGCTAGTGGGTGGAGGCACAGTTACAGCATTCTCTGTGGCCATCTCCCCTGATCCATCCAGTTCTCCCCACTTTCCTGAGCTGACCTCCCAGTGATTTTTTATTTTTTTTAAAAAAAATACTGGACTGGTTGTTTGGCTGACTTTTCCAGTTGCTTCTCCCAGTGGATCATGGACGGTGCCATTGGACAAAGTACGTGACCAAGCGAGCAGGTGGTGTCATGAACACTCCAGCAATCATCACACATGTGTGTGTGTTGCTCTGCCGATGGAATGCAAACTGACACTACCGGCAAAAATTGATTGGTTGGAGCTGCTAGTTCCCTGCCATTAGGTGCCCTGGAAGACGCTATCCCATTGCCCACGTTACAGTACAGCCAGTCTGGTCAGTTTCTAGGGTGGTCTGGTGGCCTTTTAACAGAGCACAGTCCTCTACATGAAGGGTTCTCAGAGGACTGTCTTCTGTTTTGAAGGTGCCCTCTATGTGAAGGACTGTCCAGTCCAACCCTGGTTTAAAGATAAAGAACCGTAAGAAAGGGCCTTGGAGTTTCTCACCTACAGTTAGCAGTACCTGGACAGCAGACTGATCAGCAGGCACACAGCTCACCTGCTTATAGAATCATAGACTCATAGAAGAGTAGAGTTGGAAGGGGCCTCTAAGGCCATCGAGTCCAACCCCCTGCTCAATGCAGGAATCCACCTTAAAGCATCCCTGACAGATGGCTGTCCATCTGTTTCCCCCATAATGTGAGATATATTTCTTTTTCCAGTAATAGTAATTATTTAGAAATTTGCATGTATAAATGCAAATGATATGCAAATGGATCTCTTTTTTTTAATGATGCAGTTCTTTTTTGGTGATGCATAAGTGAGACTATGGATTTTGTAAACTCCGTTCCTTCTGCATTTCATGGACTCTCAGGTGCCTTTTGTTCCATCATCTGCTCATCGGCGGAATTGGATTTGTTCTGATTTCCCAAATTTGAGAAAATTTGCACTGGTGAAAATGCGCAACTCCTCACCAAAATGTGCAAATATCTCCAACATGAGCATTTTCATGTGTTAGCCTATAGGGAAACACACATGTGGGGCTGATTTGTTTTATTTTACTTATTTATTTTTTATGGTTAAATTCGTATAAAATCTCAGAAAGTAAAAACGAACCTGGTCTGCAAGTCCACAGAATTTGTGTGACTTGGCGAAACCCATGGGTCAGATTCATAGATGGTTATGTGCCCAGATGGCTGTGCGCTACCTCCAGTATTTGAGGCAGTAAGCCTGTGTGCACCAGTTGCTGGGGAACATGGGTGGGAGGTGCTGCTGCATTGTGTCCTGCTTTGTTGGTCCCTGGTGGACGGCCGGTCGGCCGCTGTGTTCACAGAGTGCTGGACTAGATGGACCCTCGGTCTGATCCAGCATGGTGTGTCTTATGTTCTTAACTCATTTGATTCCATTGGGGATTTCTCCAACATCCCTATGCATAAGTGGACACCCCATCAGCTTCTGTATATGGTAGAGAAGAGCACCATCTTGTCCTTTGCCTTAGGTAGCGAAATGTCTTTGGCCAGGTCTGACCTTTAACATATTCACCTTTTATTTGACCAAGACTGCTTCATTTCAGTGTGAGAAAGTTGAATCCGATGGAGTAGATGCTGACCATAATGTGCTTGCATCCTTCCTTACAAAGCATCCCTGAAGCCGGAAGAAGATGCTTCATGTAAACAAGGCATCCTGCAAAAGGAATCCAAGTGCAGGCAGTCAGAGCGACGAATGCTGCTTTGGCATTTTGATGCTGATGAATAATTTAGCCTAGAGCAGTGAGAAACCAGGGGTTGTTTGACCTCCTGTATTCAGAGGAGGCCTAGGAGGATAATAATAACTCCAGAAGACAAAACATATGAAGCCAGGCTGATAAAACCAAGGCCTAGTGAAAAGAAGGGGGGGTGGGAAGATTGGGGGTGGATGTGTTGACTGGATACGGTATGAATTGCCGGACAATTTCTCAAAATTCTCCTTTGCAAATTTGCGGTGGATGAGCCAATGTTTTGGCTCATAGCATTATTCATGGCGGAAAGAGGAGGGAAAAGAGCACTACAAAACGAAGAAGAAGGAGAGCCAAGCTCTGGTGCTGTATGAAAATATTGCTTTAAACTTTAGTCTTATCCCCAACCCGCTCAACGCGTTTCGGATAAATCCTTCATCAGGAGCTAAGAGGAAAAAGGCACTTCTCTGTAAATTCGTGGTTGTTGCCACAACATCAATCAATCCAAGGAAGCCCAGGTCTTGAGACATCACAGAGCCCATTGGGATGTTTAATAAGTTGAGAACTCTAGTACATCTCATTTTATTTTTTATTTATTCTTGTATGTTTTAATTGATTGGTGCTGTGGGGCAGTACGGGCGGTTTACATAGGTTTAAAACAATTAAAAACAATATACAAAAATTAAAACAGCAAAAACATACAACATACACATAATCTGAACATTTAAAACCACTTCAAAAAGCTACAAAAAACAAAACAAAACAAAACAAACCCAGGCTCCTCAGATATTGCCAAATGCCTGAGAGAAGAGGAAAGTCTTGACCTGGCGCCGAAAAAAAACCAATGTTGGCGCCAGGCGGGCCTCGTCGGGGAGATCGTTCCACAATTGGGGAGCCACCACAGAGAAGGCCCTCTCTCTTGTTGCCGACCTCCGAGCTTCCCTCGGAGGAGGCACTCGGAGGAGGGCCTTAGATGTTGAACATAGTGTTCGGGTAGGTTCATGTCGGGAAAGGCGTTCCATCAGGTATTGTGGTCCCAAGCCGTGTAAGGCTTTATAGGTTAAAACCAGCACCTTGAACCGGGCTCGGAAACATACAGGCAGCCAATGCAAGCGGGCCAGAGTAGGTCTTATATGTTCGAACCTACTGGTTCCAGTTATCAATCTGGCCGCTGCATTTTGTACAAGCTGCAGCTTCCGAACCACCTTCAAAGGCAGCCCCACGTAGAGTGCATTGCAGTAATCTAACTTGGAGGTTACCAGAGCATGGACAACTGAAGCCAGGTTATCCCTGTCCAGACAGGGACGTAGCTGGGCCACCAACCGAAGTTGGTAGAAGGCACTCCGTGCCACTGAGGCCACCTGCGCCTCAAGGGACAGAGATGGTTCTAGGAGAACCCCCAAGCTACGAACCCGCTCCTTCAAGGGGAGTGCAACCCCATCCAGAACAGGTTGAACACCCTCCATCCGGTCAGCGGAACCACCCACTAAATAATAAGATCAAACTCCCTTCCAAACTCGACACCACACTGAAAAAAACACTATTGTGAAGTTGGAAAAAGTGCAGAAAAGAGCAACTAAAAAGGTCAAGGGACTGGAGCATCTCCCCTATGAGGAAAGGTTAGGACAGCAGGGATTGTTTAGCTTGAATGAAAGGTGAATAAGGGGAGACATGATAGAGGTGTACAAAAGTATGCACGGGGTGGAGAAAGTGGAGAAGGAGACATTTTTCTCCCTCTCTCATGGGAGCCCAGGGTCATCCCATGAAACTGACTGGTGGGAGATTCAGGTCAGATAAAAGGAAGGACTTCTTCACACGGCACATAGACAAACTATGGAATTCACTACCACAAGATGTCATAATGGCCACCAATTTGGATGGCTTTAAAAAGAGAGTTGGATAAATTCCTGGAGGAGAAGGCTATCAATGGCTACTAGCCCTGATGGCTATGTGCTACCTCCAGTATTTGAAGCACATAGTTGCTCGGGAACATGGGTGGGAGGATACTGTAGCACCGTGTCCTGCTTTGTTGGTCCCTGGCCGACAGCTGGTTAGCCACTGTGTGAACAGAGTGCTGGATTAGATGGACCCGTGGTCTGATCCAGCATGGATCTTAGCTGCAAGATTTCACCCTATCTCATAGCAAGGGTGCCTTAGCAAAAACAAAACAAAACCAACCCCCCGCCCCCCAGCTTCCTCAGTCAGCTGTCAAAGGGAATCATCAGCCTGTTGAAAGCTGCATTCGGCTGAATGTTTCTACTCATTTCCCCTGGAGAGTCGCTCTTCCCTCCTTGCCGTCTCAACAGCAGGAAACTCATCCCAAGCAGTCCCAAGAGATGTTATCTGGCAAGGAAATAGCTGGCCAGCTTACTTGCTGTTGTTCTGATTGTGTGTGGGAACAGCTTACAAAGAACGGTCATTGGTTTGTTTCCCCTAGGGAGCAAAGGAAGGAAATAAAATTTCAGGAGGTGGGATGGTGGTGAAAATCTATCTATCTATCTATCTATCTATCTATCTATCTATCTATCTATCTAATCTATCAATCTATCCTCAAACCAAGCTTCTCTGATAACAGCACAGTAAAACGTTCTCGAAAATCGTATTGGATGATTAAACACCAGCAATTTCAAGCCACAAAACCCTCTACACAGAGAGATCGAGAGAGAGAGATCCCTTCTTTATGTATTCCGGGATAGAACACATTTTCATTTCATCTTTTTTCCTGTCCACAAGTCTAGGAAGGATCTGAGTTCTCTACTACTTCAGAGCTAAAAAAGTTACAGGAAGGAACAACCCAAACGAACACATGGGATTGGAAGATCAAGAGGAAAAGTGAAAGTGTTTTTTGAGGGGGGGCTTAGAAAAACAATGCTGAAGGAAAAGATGACTGAGGCTTCTGAAATTATGAACTGAGTCAAGAAGGATATTTGTCTCTGATCAAATTAGAATGTGGCTTTACCCTGTAAAAACAGTCCCAACATGGCTGTCGTACATAATACAGAAATCCATGATTCTTGCCTGTGTCATGGGCCAGATCTACACCAAGCAGGATATAGCAGTATGAAAGCAGTTTGAAAGCAGTATATAAAAGGCAGGAGCCACACTACTGCTTTGTAGCGGTATTGAAGTGTACTGACAACTGTTGGGGCCCATTGACGCATACCATATATAGCTTTCATACCGCTTTCATAGTGCAATATCCTGCTTGGTGTGGCTCCTGCCTTTTGCAATAAACAGGAGTTTAAAAACAGTGTTATCCCATCTTACAGGGGTGTAAGGTTTATAACAAGATAATGCAAACGAATTGCATTGAACAGACTAAAATGCTGCAAAAATGCTAAGAATGCTGATTCTTCTTCAAAATGAGAACTTGCATGACTGGATATTAAGTAGAGATGGTGGAATACCTGATAGATTTGTTTTTAATAAAAGTTATCCATAGCCCATAATAAGCAGGATTAATTCTCCCCCTTCCCTCCTCCAGATTTATCCCAAACGAGGAAGCATCACACATAACAGCACTTAGCAATTTAATAAGCCATTGAAAGATGCTGGCAGATGTTCTGTGGATTTTTGGCATGTTGGATCAGCAGGGAAGTAATACATCCGTGATAATTCAATCTTTAGATTGACTCACATGAAAACAAGACATAGGGGCCCTTTTAAAATAATACTAATAATACTAGGGTGACCAGATAAAATCCAGGTCAGGGCTCATGTAACTTTAACAGTTGTAGAGAAAAGGGAATTTCAGCCAGAGTCATTTGTATGCAATTAGTTCCTGGTGAAATTCCCTCTTCATCACAACAGTTAAAGGTGCAGGCACTAGACTAGAGTGACCATATACAAAAGAAGGCAGGGCCCCTGCAACTTTAACTGTTGTGATGAAGAGGGAATATCATCAGGAACTAATTGCATACAAATTACAATGGCTGAAATTCCCTTTTCTCTACAACTGTTAAAGTGACATGAGCCCTGACCTGGATTTTATCTGGTCACCCTAAATAATACTAATACTAAAAGACCATAACGTGAGGCAGGAGCAGAAAGAAGCAGCCTGAAGAAGTCTAGGTGCAGCTAATGTTTCCTTTTAATGCCTTTTGTATCATTTAGCTCTATTGAGTAAATACCTTTAACTATAATTTGCTCATTTTAAAATATTAGTAAACCTAAAATGTCTGGTGCACCAATCACCCCATATCTTTAGCGTAAGCCCCGTGTTACTGGGAAGGTAAAAGTGAAAGAAGGAAGGTGGGACTCTTAAGGAGGAAAGAGATCCTTTAAGAGTTGCTCAAGGGGTTTAGGAGATAGAAGGAACCCTGACAGGTATGTAGGGATGTTGTTGGATTACAATATAGATCAGCTCTAGCTAGGTTTTGTGAACCAACCAGAGAGCTTCAGTTACGGCGCAGCATAGAAATATAAAAAAAATGAAATGAATGGCATAAAATGAAAAAGCCAATGGTGAGGTATGATTGGAGTTGAAGTCCAACATCATCTAGAGGATTAGATATTCCCCATTCCTGTTGTATGTGATGAAGATAACAGTAGCCTTGGAAGAGGAACTCAAGTTGATTGGTGGGAGATTCAGGACAAGTAAAAAAAAGTACTTCACACAGTGCCTAGTTAAAATATGGAATTTACTACCACAAGACAACAACATCATTATTTATTTCATTTCTATACCGCCCCATATCCGAAGCGCTCTGGGCAGTTTACAATAATAGTGATGTAATTGGATAGCTTTAAAAGAGGGTCGACAAATTCCTGGAGGAGGGCTACTAGTCCTGGTGGCTATGTGCTACCTCTGGTATCAGACACAGTATACATATGTACATCAGTTGCTGGGGAGTATGGGGAGGCAGGTGCTGTGGCAAGTCTGTCCTGCTTGTGGGTTTCTTACAAACAGCTGGTTAGCCACTGTGTGAAGAGAATACTGGACTAGATGGGCCCTCTATTCTTAATCCTATACATGCCGGAGGAGATTCGACAAATTAGCAGCCTTCTGGAATTTAAGAACGCCGTGAACACTGCTCTCTTCCGGCAGGCCTATCCAGTTTAATTTTAAGATGTTTTTAATAATGTATTTGTTTTTATCTGTTTTAATGGTCTATCTATTTTATTGTTTTTATATTTATATTTATTGTTGTTCCCCGCCTCAATCTGGATGGAGAGGCGGGTTAGAAATGAAATGAAATAAATAAATAAATAGACAGAAAAAAAAGATGTACAAATCCTGGCATGCTGGCTGAGGAATGCTGGGAGTTGTAGGGGACTTTTTCTCCTAAAGATGCAGAGATTGCATCATAAGTAGTCTAAGAGGAGTCCTCCATATTTCCATAGAGACTGCCGGAGGCTGCAATCATACACTTACCTGATGGTAGGACCCTTTGAACTCAATGGGATTTACTTCTCTGTAGGCATGTATAAGATTGCGCTGTAAGCCTCCTCAATAATGCTTAAGTTCAATTTAAGAACCACAAACCCATTGAGTGAAATCACTCATAACAGAAATCTGTCTCACGCTTTGAAGATACCCACCATGTTTCTTGTGACGGAGAACTCCAAGAAGGACTTACAATCTGAGAAAGTCCGGCTTGTAGCCTTGAAAAACTCTCAGCCAGTCCCAGACGTCTGGGAATGATGGGAAAACTTGTTGATTTTGCAGACTTTGGAAAGGGAAGCCAACGGTAACACATGCCTGGAACAAAAACAGGGTAAAGTGATGCGAAAACATCCCTCCCACTTAGCCTAGGAGCAAATATAAATCCCTTCAGCATAGCCTTGCAATGGACAATCAAAAGTTGGAAACGGCACAAATCAAGGGGGTGCAAACGTTTTTAAAAAATTATTTGTGGAAAAGGCAGGCAAATGATGCACCAGCAAAAGGCAGGAGAATGGCTTCTTCATAAATGAAAATGAAACACTCCCAGATCATTTTTATCCAAGAGCCTCTTATTCAGCTTCAGTATCCAACAAACAGAAACACTAGGGGGTGAGCTCCAGACCCTTTCAATGGTGACCATATGGAAAGAAGGACAGGGCTCCTGTATCTTTAACAGTTGTATAGAAAAGGGAATTTCAGCAGGTGTCATTTGTATGCATGCAGCACCTGGTGAAATTCCCTCTTCATCACAACAGTTAAAACTGCAGGAGCCCTGCTCTCTTTTGTATCTGGTCATTCTAGTATAGCTCCTGCAGCTTTAACTGTTGTGATGAAGAGGGGATTTCACTAGGTGCTGCATGCATACAAATGACACCTGCTGGAACTCCCTGTTCTATGCAACTGTCAACTATGCACTCCTCCGAGTGCCTACTCCGAGAGAAGTTTGGAGGTTGGCAACAAGGGAGAGGGTCTTCTCTGTGGTGGCCCCCCCAATTGTGGAACGATCTCCCTGACGAGGCCCACCTGGCACCAACATTGTTATCTTTTGGGTGCCAGGTCAAGACTTTCCTCTTCTCTCAGGCATTTGGCAATATCTGAAGAGCCTGGTTTTTTTTGTTTTTGTAGCTTTTTGGGGCTGTTGTAGCGGTTTTAAATGTATGTGTGTATTGTGTGTATGTTGTATGTGTTTGCTGTTTTAATTTTTGTATATTGTTTTTAATTGTTTTAATCCTATGTAAACCGCCTAGAGAGCTTCGGCTATGGGGCGGTATACAAATGTAATAAATAAATAAATAAATAAATAAATACAGGAGCCCTGTCCTCCTTTCCATTTGGTCACCCTAGTTATGGCAGCTGTGGGGAACATTTTTTCACCCCAACAGCTGAATTCACTCTTGGAGAATCTCTGGGGGTTTCCATTCATGGGTAGAGTTCCTGTATTTTTAACAGTTGTATAACAAAGGGAATTTCAGCAGTTGTCATTTGTATGCATGCAGCACTTGGTGAAATTCCCTGTTCGTCACAACAATTCAAGCTGCAGGAGCTCTAGTAGAGTGACCAGACACAAAGGAAGGCAGGGCTCCTGCAGCTGTAACTGTTGTGATGAACAGGGAATTTCACTAGGTGCTGCATGCACACAAATGAAATTCCCGTTGTTATACAACTGTTAAAAATACAGGAGCTCTGCCCTCCTTTCCTTATGGGCGCCCTAGTTATGGCAGCTGTGGGGAACATTTTTGTTCACCCGATCGGCTGAATTCACTCTTGGAGAATCTCTGGAGGTTTCCGTTCATGGATAAAGCTGAAGACAAAAAGGAGAAGGCCAAAGATAAACGGACTGAGCCTAAAATGCAGGAAATAATACCAGCATGTTGTAGCTTAATGCTCTTACTGCCAGATTTAACTAAGCCTTAGAAGAGGTATTTCAAGCTTTTAGAAAGGGAATGAAAAATTGTAGGAAAGCTAGGGAGAGACCATATGATTGATGGCTGGGGAAAATGGGGTGTGACCAGGGGAAGGGGCATAGCTTTCTGGGGAACCCCAAAGGGCCAGATTGGGACCTGAGGTGGGCCAGATTTGGCACCGGGGCCTGAATTTCCCTACCCTTGAGTTATGGGTAGCAAATCTTCCCCCTTCTGGCTTTGAGGTCATTGAAGGAGGTTCTACTCTAGGTCCTGCACCATCCTGAGGTGAGGTTAGGATGGCCATTTAAGCATGGCCAAAAAAGTGGTCAAAAGAGGGCACTAATTTGCATAGGCTAATTTATATAGATAGATACAGTTTTAGAAAGAATGGTTAAGAATCATTATGCAAGTTAAACAACCGATATGCAAGTGATGCCATGCACATGACACAGCACTAAAAAGCAAAAACAAGTGGCCACTGGTAGCACATCCAATTTATATTTTTTTATATATAGATTTTAAAATTCCTAAACTTCCAATACCACTTATGGGTTGAACCACAATAAATCAAGAACAGGCCAAACCTCAATGAAGGAACATGGATTAAGAACCAACACTGTTAAATATACTTGCTCTTTATCTTTAAACTGGGCTTGGATTGGGCAGCCCTTCAACTGAAGGACACCTTCAAAATCAAGAACAGTCCCCTGGCAGACCTTCAAATAGAGCACTGTCCTCTGTAAAATAGGAGCCTTGGCATCCCGAAGTGTCACCAAGGCTTTCATGTTGAGAAAGGCACTTGCATCACAAGATGACCAGTGATTAGCTCAATTCGGATGACACAATAAACAACTGGTGTGGGGGAAACAATCGTCAGTTGTTTTGACTATTGTGTCATCCGAATGCTGCCATAGTCAACTCAGCGCTGATCCTCATCCACACCACAGTTGATTATTTATTACCATGTTGTGTGGGGAGTGCCCCCTAGGGTTAGGGTTAGGGTTAGTCAACCCACCATTGACTATCGTGTCGTCCGAATTGAGCCATTGTATTTGATTTGTGCACTCTTCTACTACTATTTGGAAAGTTTGATGCACATTGCCTGGTTATTATGAGTAGTATGTGTGGGATTTGATGTTATTTATTTCTTTATTTCTTCATTCATTAAAACATCTGTATCCCACCCTATATCATTGGGATCTCAGGGTGGCGTACAGATAAAATCATTTTAAACAGCATAAAACAATAAATAATGTACACAGCTAAAAAGGTAGTAAACCATTAACAAGCTAAAACCAGTAGAAAATTCAAAAGTAATAAAAACAATTAAAACGATGTGCAGCTTTAGGCAAATTTAGTGTGTCTGGGAGCCTGCCAGTAGGCTAGTTTTGGCAGGATCAAAATGTCAGAAGACATGTAAATAGCAAATAAGACCCCAGCTCTCTGGAGCTAGTACTGTTTGGAGTGAACTACCAATGTAGTCAGGCAAAGCTTTGTGGCGGCTGTGTTTTCTGAGCAGATTTACTACAGCTGATCCTCCCTTGGAGGCCAAAATACTTCCAAGCAATCTTCAGTCCTAGCCTGATGGATTGCTTGCTATAAATAGGGTGTCGATGCATCACCCCGATTCACCACCTGTTCTGTTGAACATCCTGGGAGGAGATATAATTTGTTGGTAGAACCCCTGCTTTCCATGCAGAAGGTCCTAGGTTTTAATTCTCAGCAGGACTAGGAAGGATATCTGAGTCCTTGGAGAAGTGCAGCCAATCGAAACTAATGGGTCTTGTCAGAGAAGTGAAGGGGACTGAGCTGCCTTGAATTTGCTACACTGGGACTTTCTGTAGCCAGCCTCGGCAGAGCAAAGCCAATCCCTTTGGGGTACTTTACCTAGCTGGAGAAGGTCTGTATGCATTGAAGCCTGTTGGGCCAAGCTGACTTCACCTCCTCTGGACCTTCTTTCATTAGGGAGGATTAAGGTGACCGTATGGAAAAGAGGACTGGGCTCCTGTATCTGTAACCGTTGTAGAGAAAAGGGAATTTCAGCAGGTGTCATTTGTAAGCATGCAGCACCTGGTGAAATTCCCTCTTCATCACAACACGTAAAGCTGCAGGAGCTGTACTAGAGTGACCAGATACAAAAGAGGGCAGGTCTCCTGCAGCTTTACCTGTTGTGATGAAGAGGTGTTGTGAGTCAGTTAAGCCAGAAATAAGGAACAGCTGAGCTGGGGAGTGTTGGGGGTGTGATGCTTCATGGAAGCTGGTGGAGACCAGCTGGGCTTCAAGCCAGCTGATGCTAATTGCTCATTAATCCACGTCTCATAAAAGCCTGGCCAGTGCTCAGCCACAGTGCTGAAAGCAATGACTGTCTTGGATGTCTGTGCCTTTGCTTTGTGCTTCTCAGCTCCGTGCTTTTGATTCAAGCCTTGATTCTGACCGTTGGATTGTATCTCGACTATTCTCTTGCGTGTTCCTGAAACCTTGGACTTGCCCAAACGTATCCTGACCATGTGGACCGGCTTCCTGACTATGCTTTGACGCCTTGTGATTTCAAGACTGTTATCTGGACTTGAGCGGCAACTTTGGCTTTTGACTGATGGACTGAATTACTGATCTCGGACCTGGACGTTCTTAAGTGACATCCTTGAAATACAAGAAGAGGGAATTTCACTGGGTGCTGTATGCATACAGATGACACCTGCTGAAATTCCCCTTTCAATATGACTTTTAAAGATGCAAGAGCCCTGTCCTCCTTTCCATATGGTCACCCTAGGGAGGATGCGAGGCAGGTGGAGACTTGGTTGGTGCCTGAAAGAGCTGCACCTCAAAATCGAGTGCCCAGGGATGGGGGCAGCACAGCACATGAAGGTACAGTTTTCTGGCAGATGGAAGAGCAGTTCCACCATGGGCCAGTTGAGTCAGGTGCTTCCTTTGCATGCCGCTCACCATCTCCAGTAGGCAGCACATAGCGCATGAAGGAGAATCCCCAATATTATCTCTGACTGCAGAGAGGGGAAGGACATGGGGAAGGGTTAGGGCATGGGAAGGAAATCTCCACGGGCCACATTGGGACCCTCGGTGGTCCAAGAATGGCCTGAGGGACAGAGGTTCATAATCCCTGGTGTATGTCATTGCACCTTTTAGGTTTGAATAAATCCTTTGTGCAAATGTTCCGTACTCACATCTAATTCAAGATGTTCCTCTACCATGCACTGTCCTAGCCACTCCTCAGGATGATTCTCTCTCTTTATTCCTAAACAGGATAAGCATCTCCTTACAATGCAGAACACCCAGATCTCTGGAAGGGAACAAAAAAGAAATGATTCATGTGCTTTCAGTTTCACAGTGTATGTCCTCGCCATTTTTATTCTGTTTATTCCATTTATTCTTTACCCATTTATTCTGTTCATCATCTGCATTGTTTATTGTGCTTCTCTCTTTCTCATATGAGAGAGAGAGAGAGAGAGAGAGAGAGAGAGCAATAAACAATGCAGATGAGTTTTTGAGTCTTCAGACTTCACACGGGTCAGGTTTTGAGGGATTTGGTTCCCCTCTGCAATCCAGCAGGCTAGAAAAAGCCATCTTGGGTTAGGATCCAGGCATTGGAGGGCCTGTTCACACATCATGCATATCACCAGTTCTTGCATCTTTGGAATACTCAACACTTGACTCCGAATGTGTGAAAAACCACTGCATTTGAGGTGATGCAAGGGAATAGAAAAATTCTGTAGGAACATTGGAAGTACCATATGCCAAGTTGGACTACTAGGTCATCTAGCTCAGTATTTTGTACATGGACTGATTGCAGCTGTTCAAGGATTCAAGCAAGGATCTATGCTGCCTAGGCTGGGGGCCCAGGGATCATATCTGGTGGGGAGCAGTCATGATGTGTAAAGCAGGTCATAGTAATCCAAACCACTGTCAGGACCTTGGATAGCATATTGCTGGAGATACTGGCTGGAATATTACTTTATAAGGAGCGTTGTTGTCCCAGCAAGGGTCTGCAGGCAATCAAGCCCTTAAGAAGAATGGCAGGGCTAGGACTGCCTGAGTTTCCATCCCAGCTGGACAATGGCTGCAGTTCTTAAAGAGTCCATAGTTATTTCTTTAGCCTCATGCTTGGCTAAGGGACAGGAGAAGGTGTGGGAAAGTCATCCTCAGAGTCTGAGGCAATGGGGAGGGCTATGTCTTCAGAATGGGAAGGGGCTGAGGGTTCTCTCTGAAGAGTGATAACCAGGGGCTTATTGGTCCTCTGGGGGTGATGCTAAGTGACCAGGGCTATGGGAAATGATAGAGTTGTTCCCATTGGCCTGGAGACGCCAGGGACTGAAACTAGGATCTTTTGCATGCAAAGCCTATGCTGTACCACTCAGCAACAGCCCTTGTATCTGGGCTTTCTCTTCTACAGTGGCCCATTCATAAATTATGATAATGTGAACAAATCTTAGAACAAGGATGGGCAGAAAGTAGAGCGCCAGATGTTTTGGACTTCAGCTCCCAGCACTCTCGACCATTGGTCATGCAGGCAGGGACGTCTGGTAGTTGAAATCCAAAACATCTGGAGATCTGCCTTCTCCCCAGCTGTATGTTAGAGCACACAGAAGAACAGGCACTAGAAACGTAATCAAAACTTAACAAAATCAAAATTACTGGGCGCTCACATCCACAGAAGCATACGCACACAAATACGCACGCACCATGAGTGAGTTCTTACATTTGGGGGTGTGGGAAACCCGGCAGCACTGCTCCTTCCTGTGCTGTTGAGGTAATGTTTGGACCATAAGGGAGGAGCCCATCCTGCTTCTCTCCTCCAAACCAGTAGGGGTCCTCCCAACATGGTTCTGACAGCATGGAAGCTGTGGTGGTTTTCTTCCTGCCAAGGTAATATGAGAAGGCAGTCTGTGATTTTACTACCATAAAGTCAATACCAGAATTAGATAGAGTTGCTACGGTGGAGTGCCCTCTTCCCCAGACATCTAAAGCCGTGTCACAGAATCCCAACTGTCATCCTTGAATGAATGAGACAAATTGAGCATCTCCGTCAGCTAATTTGTATATTGTATTTAATTTTATTTGTTCTCCACTGCACTTTTCACATTTCTTGGGTGAAATCCATCTCTTGTCAATTTTAGTGACTAGACTAATGATTCCTTAACTTCCAGAAGATAACAAAAGCATACATTTTTTTCCCCCAGAGTTCTCTCTGCAACAGAGAGAGAGCTACAGAAATGTTCAAAAGGACAAGTGTTGATCGTTGGATGGGCAAATTGCCTGGCAAATTACCACCTGGAAAAATGTGTAATGGGCATCTGTGAACTGCTTGCTATTTTAGATTTCCCACAATACCTTGCTGTAGTGTTGGTCTGGGGCACTGCAGATGATTTTAAATGGCGTGCATCTCTCATCTGTTGTTGTTGTTGTTATTATTATTATTATTAATTATTATTATTATTAATTGCATTTTTATATTGCCCCATAGCTGAAGCTCTCTGGGCAGCTTATATAAGATTAAAACGTTTAAAAACAATATACAAAAATGAAAACTGCAAAAAACATACAATATACACCTACATTTAAAACTACTACAATAACTTAAAAAGCTATAAGCCTACAAAATAAAACAGTCCCAGGCTCATCAAATATTGCTATTGTTAGTTTTGCAACTCAAAATGGTAAGAACCTAGGTTATCCAAGCTCTAGATGCCCCCCTGACCCCCCCCCCAACATTTAGGTGGAATTGTGTTCCAGTGGAGATCAACTAGCCTTATTTCCATGCAGTGTTGCTTAGGAGTGGAACTCCTTTTATACCATGCTCCCACCTGCTTCCTTGCTGCTTCCCAACTTAAAATGATATTTCATGCAAGATTGAACTGATCCACACATTTCTTTGACTAGTTAAGCAGCAGCAGTTACACCCAGCATCTCACAGCAATATCTAAAATCGGCGAAACCCCCCTCCCCCCCGATATCCAATAAGGAGCAGGAAAACAAAATAAATAATTTCCCTGGAGGCGCATATATGACATCTGGGCCCACGAAGGAGGGATCTGCATGGGGTTGTAATTAGGTGCTCATTTGAATTACAGCAATTGTATTTAATTATTCCTGTGATTTTCTAGCGGGAAGATGCATTTTGCAAATATCTCTGTCAGCCGATCTAGCGGAAGGTACGCTCCCAGCTCTGTGCTTGTTAATTTGAATCGTTTGCCGATTCTAACGTTTGTTGTGGACAAAACGAAGTGAACAAATAATCCCATCTCACCCATTCATCATCATAAGCTGAAGTTTCCAGTTCCCCTGCCCTGCCAAGTTGCAGGAGATGGATATCCATGCTTGTCTATTACCAGAATGGGAAATGAATTTTGCAATTCATTCAAAGGCTTTCTCATACATATTCCGGGTGGTGGTGTGGCAACCAAGCAAAATGCTGATTTTTATGACCGATGGGAGCTTTGGGTACAGAGTAGTGGCTGCTCAAAGGACCTAGATGATAGTGTCTCTGTGCACTCTACTGACAGTTAGGATTACCATATGGTAAGGAGGACAGGGCTCCTGTGTCTTTAACAGTTGTATAGAAAAGGGAATTTCAGCAGGTGTCATTTGTATGCATGCAGCACCTGGTGAAATTCCCTCTTCATCACAACAGGTAAATCTGCTGGAGCAAGGTACAGGATACAAAAGAGGACTGGGCTCCTGCAGCTTTAACTGTCATGATGAAGAGGGAATTTCACCAGGTGCTGCATGCCTACAAATGACACCTGATGAAATTTCCTTTTTGATACAACTGTTAAAGGTACAGGAGCCATGCCTTCCTTTCCATATGGTCACCCTAGATTCATCCCAATGTCTGGTGTCTCCCTCCAATATGTTTTTAAATTCATTCTTACCCTGTCAGGCTCTTGAGCCAGATGTCAACCTAATTATTTAGTATTAGTATTTCTAGTATTCATTATGTTCAGGTTATCATATGCTGGGAAATCAAATTAAAGACCCTGGCTGTTCTCTCAAGCACTCGATAAGGCAAATGGAAAGGAAAGATGTAGGTACTAGATCCTTCAGGGACTGGCAGGATGAAGGAATGGGTTTCTAGAACCCAGTGGGGCAAGGCCTGTCTTTCCCTTGATGGTGTACTCCCTGGGAGGAAGGGACACAACCTTCCAGAAGTTATTAGTCTGGACATTAATTGGGCCCAAATTGCCCTTGTTTTTGTGATCCCAAAGCAACTGATAACTACAGGAGAATTATCTCTGTGAGGAAAGGGAAAAAGATTCTTTACAGCTATTATTTAATCTTGCCTTTCTTCCAAAGAGCCTAAAGTAACATATGCGATCCTCCTCTTCTCCATGTAATCCTCACAACAACCCTGTGAGGTAGGTTAGGGTCAGTGACTAGCCCAAGTCACCCAGAAAACTTCATGACTGACTGGGGTCTGAAACCCAGATCTCTTGAACCCCAGTCCAACGCTCCAACCACTACACCACACTGGTTTCCACTTAATTTATCCTCTAGCCATTGGTTGGGACCAGTCTGAACTCCCTTTTGCTGGTGAACTGATAATAGGTTCCTTTTATTGGTACTATTGCTTCTTTGACACATTATCAATCTCTTTCTAGAGTGTTCACATATAGTCATTTTAGTAATCCTTACAACAACCCTGCAAAATAGGCCAGTATCATTATCCCCATATTGCAGAATGGAGTGTGTGAGACTGATAGTTTAGGAAAAGGCAATCTAGTAATTTCATGACAGTGGGGAACTCTTAGCTCTCATGCCCGAAGTTCAGGATCTACCATGGCCTTGAGCCCATATACAGAGTGGTAATTGAGCTTGCATGTACATACACTGATGGAGAGGCAGCAGAAGTGTACAAATCCCAGCTGGCCCCATCCTCCAGCATAGTAAACCAGTCTGATAAAAAGCACCTATTAGCTGAATGCAGCAGATTTAGCAATGAGAATGAGCTACTACTGTATTGGCCTTTACTCAAGAGACACAGTTAATGCCCAAGATGGAATTTTAGCTCTTGCTAAATAGAGATTTGAGCCAGGTTCCACCACTCAGGAAGCACAACTTCTCAGTGTTTACTAAAAAGGAATACCCAACGGTTTGGTGGATCTGATACTTCTTGCCATGCATAGGAATGGAGGAGAGGAAGAAAAGAAGCCGCCTTGTATAAGATCTGGCTGTTGACTGTCTAGGTCAGTATTGTCTGCTGTGAATAACAAGCAGAGCTCTGTCGCACCACCTGCCACCTGAGCCTTTTTAAATTGGATTAGCCACAGATTGAACCTGGGACCTTTGCATGCAAAACTTGCGTCCTGCCACTGAGTTGCAGACTCTCCCCAGGGCTACCAAGGCACAATGCAATATCACCACTGTACAATGCCCCAGCACACTGGCAGTCTATGGCCCCATTCAGAAGACACCTTAAACCATGGCTTTAATCATGGTGGTTAAGCCAGAAAGCCGGGCTCCGTTCAGAAGACACCTTAAACCATGGCTTTAACCATGGTGAAAAAGGCAAAAAAAGAAAAGCCATGGTTAAAGCCAAGGTTTCAGGTGTCTTCTGAACGGAGCCCGGCTTTCTGGCTTAACCACCATGATTAAAGCCATGGTTTAAGGTGTGATGCCACTGTGATGCAGAATCTGGAATGTTGAATGTGCACCTGAAAGACTAGGGTCATATCTCTGCTTAATCATGCAGTGGAGGCCAGTGAGTCATATTTCAGTGGGGCGGTGCATCCACTCTGGGCTTCAGCCAGAACTCTAAAGGAGCTATCCAAGGTACTGAAGCAATTTTGGGGATAGGGCTCAGCACTTTGGATAGCTCCTTTAGCCCCTGGCCTCCATTACAATCATGGGTGCTTCCAGACGAGGCTTTTATAGTGCAATCACCCTGTCACATTTTATAGGGGGTCCAGATTATGTTGCCTTCTATTTGTAACCCTCCTGAGTTTTCCCACTGTTGCTTTTGTCTTTTTGCTTAGCCGAAAAATATCCATTAAGGAGGAAAAGACAGAATAGCTGCACCCCCAAAAAATGATTGATAGCATTAGGAGCCCTCCATTTCGAAGGACACCATGGATCTCACTGGCTCATGTTGAGACAGCTGGCCTAACATACTTCAATACTTGCTTAGATCATTGGCATGGAGAAGGGAGACTTGGGTCTATTTGTAGATCTCTGGGTGAAATGCCATAGATCTCCAAGGATTTCCTGCTCCTAATCAGTTTGCAATAGGGTTGTGCAGCTCCCCCAAACTGGATCTGGATCCGGATCTGGGCAATCCAGATCAGGCCGATCTGCTCCGGCCCAATCTGGACCTCCCCCGATCCGGTTCGGAACCAGAACTGGAACCAGATTCGGGTCTCCAGATCGAGATCCGGAGACCCTCCTTTTCCCCATAGACTTGAAAGTCTATGGAGAAAAGGACTCACCACCCTCCTCCACTCTTCCCCTCTCCCCACTCACCCTCCACTGTCCACGCTGCCATCCGCCACTGGGGAGAGGGGTGAGAAGGAGAGGGAGGGGGTCCCCACTCACCCGCTGCAGTCCGCGCTGCCTTCCACAACTGTCCTCTGAACAGAGATTCCAAGCTCTGTTCAGATGTGAGACTCAAAGCAAATTCTTGGGTTGAGAATTCTTCAATTCTTAGGCCCTGTTCAGAGGTTCAAAAAAGGGTTAGCAGCAATGAATGAGGGGAAGGAGGGCTCCAGCCCTGCCTCTCTCCTCCATTGGGTTTGTTTACTCATGGAGGATGACTGTCTGAAGAGGAGAGAGCCTCTTGTATCCATGGGGGCTCTACACATGAGCCAGGACGATGGAACATTTGCATTCTGGCTGATGTGGTGACCCTCCCAGATACAGCAGGCTCGCCTCTTCAGTCACCCACCACAAGTAAAGAGCAACAAATGCCATGGGGTGGTGGGACAGGGGGAGGGATGGTCTGGAATCCTTCTTCTCCTCACACATGACGGTTAACTCCCTTTTGAATGCCTGGACAGGGTGTAAAGTGCATAGCTTTTGCACCTGGCTAGTGTCGTTGAAGCATGAGATTCTAGTAAAAATCTAAGGGCCTTTCTGCACCTATGGGTGTAGAGGGAGGGAGAAGGGACGATCCCGGACGTACCTGCTTTCGGGATCCTTGCCCATCTTCTACACAGCAGTGCAACCTCCTGCAAGCAAAGAAGACATTGCGCTCATCCCTGCGGCCATTTTTTTTTAAAAAAAAACAGAGCAGAGAGCACACGTGTGCTCCAAAGCAAAAGTGAGTACAACCCCCCCCCCATCGAGGCCCTTACCCTCCCGCCATCCTATGGATCGCAAAAATGCAGCCCTCCCTCTCTCCTGATGGGCACGGAGCTGTGTCGCATGGCTCTGTGCCCGTTTCTGTTGCCGCGCTTAGTCATTAGTAAGCAGGCACCAGGCGGGACAAGCACACACACCTCCTGCAGTCTCGGGACAGTCCTGGGACCGCTGGAAGTTTTGGGTTTTCCCAGGGTTTCTTTATCCCTGGGAAAACCCGTACCCATCCCCCCTGCCTCTGGGAGTCCCTGTGCGTCATTTGGATGCATGGGGAGCACCCAGGGACAACCGTGGGGAAAAAGGCCGGTGTGGAAATGGCTTAAGAGCATCGTCTGATGAGCATTTTATTGCATGCGCGTTACTGGGCACTCACGGATTTTCACAGGTCCAAATCACAACGTTGTCCAACTCCCGTGCATCTCCCAAACCTTTTTGCCTTCTTTCCATTGCAAAATAAGACCCCGAGAAGCCCAGTTATTTTTAGAAGTGAAATTGGCTGTGATCTCCTGCTGGGTGCTACTCTTTTGTCTTGATCCAAGAACTGTGGGTTGACATGCTCAGTGACATATCAAGCAGGAGATCTTATTGTGTTTTTGTGTTGTTGTTGTGCTTTGACCCAGAAGGATATTGTAATTTTAACTTGTTTTTATGCTTTATGTTTTTAAGTTTTGTATATTGGTGCTTTAATTGTTCAATGTTTTTAATTTTTGTAAACCGCCCAGAGAGCTTCGGCTATGGGGCGGTATATAAATGGAATAAAATAAATAAATAAATAAATAAATAAATAAATAAATAAAATAATTCACACCTTCACTATATAGGTTGGATGCCATTTTATCACCGTATCGATCTTTGAATTTGTTCTGAAATGCGTATATATATACACACACGCATTTGTATCACTGGGATCTCAGGGCGGCATACAGATAAAATCAGAACAATATAAACATAAATAATGTACAGAGCTAAAAGTATATTAAATCGTTAACAAATTAAAACCAGTGGTAAATGTATAAAAGCAAGAAAAGCAATGAAAAACAATTAAAACTATGTGTAACCATGAAGAATTCAGCCCTCAAAGGCTCTGATAAAGAGCCACGTTTTAACTTGGTGCCAAAATGAAGCCAGCGTTGGCGCCAGTCAGGCCTCCAAGGGGAGGGTATTCCACCATAGGGGTGCCACAACAGAGAAAGCCCTCTCCAATATCCTGCCATAGTGTACGTCTCACATTGGTCGGATGCTGAGGGGGGCTCCTCCAACGGATCTCAAATCTTGGGGCAGGCATATATAGGGACAGGTGTTCCCTGAAGTACTGAGGTCCCGAGCCATTTAGGGCTTTAAATGTTTAAATGTTTAAATATTTCTGTGATTGCACTGAAATGACAGATCATTAGAATACTAATTAAATGACTGTGTGTGTGTATTCAAAAAGGATAAAGTTTCTAGTCCCTGATATTTCAGCAACATTTTGTAAAATAAAAGACTGGTGTACAACAGTTCTGATCTAAGGCAAGTACTTTATTTTCTGATGTTTCATTTTCTGGATAGTAATAGGGCAATCATGCTTAAATGAACAAGCGCTTTCACACTAATTAAATTATATGTTTTTTAAAAAAGGTATCAGCAAGGTTGTTAGTTCTTGTAGTAACAATATTCAGGCACATCATTATCACCATCATAATCGTTTACATATCAATTCCCATTACAAAAAGCAGACTTATAGTGATTTACAGCCAGAGATACAGAAATCCATATTTAATATAAGAGAAAAGTTTTAATTTCTGTAACCCTCCCAGAGAGCTTTGTCTATGGGGTGGTATATAAATGTAACAAATAAAAAAATAAAATAAATAAAAATAATAATTAATATAAAAGGTTCATTTGTGGAGGCAGGGCCCGAACTTGTGTTGGGGGGGGGGAACCAGGGGATGGAGCCCAGTGGTTTCAGTTGGCTCTGGGGGTGAACCTCAGTGTAAAAGGTATCTATTCACATAAGGTGGATAGCTATGTATGGTTGTGGGGGCAGGGAACAGCTTTGTCCATTGTTTTTCTGTCAACTGAACTTTTTAAAAAATAAAATGGGCAGGTTTCCTCCCTCATAGTTCAGCGAAACCTAATTTTTTCACCTTGGTACTAGTCTGAGGATTAGATAGTCCGGTATGCCACAATGGGTTGGATCAAGATGTAATCATACTTACAGCAGACCCATTGAAATCAATGGGATTAAGTTACTCATGACAAATTAGTCAAGATTTTGATGGGTCTACTCTAAGGAGCTGTTCAAAGGAAAATGCTAACGCACTCTCAGTGGTTGAGTGTGGGTTGTTGAACCATGGATTGTTTGTTGAACTGTGGGTTAGTGTGTTGTCTGAACCCAGGACATTTTCTGCAGGGTGGCTTGTTAACCACGCGATGTGTCTTTTTAGCCATTCCAAATAACCCAACAACAAACCATGGGTTCTTAAGGTGTTCGAGAAAAATAAACCACAGTGCATGGTTAACAATCTACCCTGTGGAAAATGACTTGGGTTCAGACAATATGCTAATCCACAGTTCAACAAATAATCCCTGATTCAACAACAACCCACACTTGACCACTGGGTTGTGCAAAGTCTAAGTATGATTACATCTGGACCCAAACCTTTGTTGTTGAGAGTGATTGGTAATTTTAATCAAAACATTGCAAGTGGGAAAAGCTGAAACCTTCTTCCATTGATCCATGAATTTGAACTGCATCCTCCCTCTCCCCCCACATAACTGTATTTTGCAAAAGAGATGGAGACAATGTTCATGTATCTCTTTCCCAATATGTAATTTGGTACTGAATGTGCTTTATCCTACATTGTAGGATGGACTTACTCAGTCATTTTGACATGGTACACTCAGGTCTTCAGTAGGGATGTGTATCATATCGGGTCCAATGTCCGATAACGAACCGATAAGGATGTTATCGGACATCCGATGACCGATAATGATTATTTTCTTAGGTGGCCCTATCTGATTGGATCTGATATCCATATGTCTGATAACTATCGGACATATCGGATTTTTGGACCGCCATTTCTGGTGCTTTCCCCATAGGCTTGCATTGGGGGAAAGAAAGCTTTTCCCCAATGCAAGTCTATGGGGGAAACACTGGGCTGGCACTCCTTCCCTCCCCCCACTCATGCTGGAAAGTCTGTTTCGCAGTACTACAGACCAAGCGGGTAGCAGCGCTGGATGGCAGTGGCGGCGGTGGCAGGTAAGGACCGTGAGTGGGGGGAGGGAGCATGAATGGGTAGAGGGAGGGAGTGCTATCCCAGTGTTTTTCCCCATAGACTTGCATTGGGGGAAAGCCTTCTTTCCCCCAATGCAAGCTTATGGGGAAAACACCAGAAATGGCAGTCCATAATCAGATCAGAACTTCCGATATTTATCGGATATTGGATCCGATCAAATACGGGTACCCCCTGATATGACTGGATCTGATATTTTTAATATCGGAAATTCCGATCCAATTCCGATTCCAATATTTCTGGCCGTGCACATCCCTAGTCTTCAGGACCATGCCTGCAAACGATGCTTTTGCTCAACCACCCAGCTTGCATCCACCTTTGTGCTAAATTATAGGGCATTCCTTGTTGACACAGCCCACACATCCAGCTTTGTGTTAGCAGAAGGAGAGCTGTCAAAACCACTCCTGGATGCCATTCTTATTGCCAGCATGGTTTATGGACACTGTTCCCTCTTTCAGAAAGACTCATAAACCAACAATATACAAAGCCAAAGGAGAATCATAAATTTCCTCTATGTGACCTAACATACACTGTTTCATTACCTAGGAAGTATTCACACGTTTTCAGTCCCATCATGAAAAAAGAAAAGAAAAAAGCTTAATTTTTCTGCAAAGGACAAGAAGGAAGGAAAAGGAGAGGTTGCTATAGCACAGAGCTGCAGCAATTTAACCATATGCAAGTGCCAATAGTGGGACAGCAAACGTCTGTTGTTTGGGAAGATGTTGGAAAGTCTCTAAGCTGCTGCCTGGACCCTCTCTTCACCCTTTCCCTCCTCTATAAAAGACATTGGCCAACATAGCTACTAGTGCCAATGCATAAAGAGTTGTAGAGTTGGATGTGCTGTCATAAGTCCTATGTCTGACTTTGGGCTGATTCAGGTACTATCTCTACCTATAAAGTGGAAAGTATGCATGTGCGATGTATGTCCAGAAATGTTTACCCACTTCCAGAAGAGTTAGAATCTTGAAATTTCGCATGCTGATAGGTGTGGCTGTATAATGTACCAAAAAAAATCTAAAAGCACAGAATTTTGGGTTTTAAGTATTTTTAAATATTTTTTAAAAAACCCAAGGCTTATGCCTACAACTCCCAACATGCCTTGGGTGGAACTCCCAGAATGCCTTGGGCAGAAGGCCAGACTTACTGACCTTTGGTGGTCATTCTGAGTGCATGGGCAGGTTGCCACTCTGTGTCTTTCACAACCCAAATGCCTATGGTTGGTCTCAAGCAGTCAACCCAATTCCACATAAAAGGAAACAACCCACATAAATGGGCAACATCCATTTGTGGTGCCTCCTCCCACCCTCTGCATGACTTTAAAATCATAACTAGATACAACAGCATGACTTTGAGGGCCAAACATGCTTGAAGGCACCCTATCTTGACATCACTGTTTTCTCAGAATCTGGGGGATTCTGCTCTTAGCAGGGAGGAAAGGGAGGCACTCTGTGCATGCCCAAAAATAGGCCTGATGAAGGGGAGAAGTAGATGGCCAGCCCTGGCCCTTCAGTACAGGCTCCTGATGGAGCACTTTGTAGGCAAGGAGCACAGGCTGAGGCAGCAGGATTTAGCCAGAGCTGAGTGTGTCCACTAACAGCCACTTACCTCCCCCCCCCCCCGTGATGCTACCCTTCAATGCTCTATCGAGGAGCAGCATTGGCAACAAGAGGAGGGAAGCACCTCTCAGAGGACGTGGACATCTGCAGGCCACCAAAGGTATGCTGTGAGGTGTAGTACTGGCATGTAAAGTAGCTGATTTTAAATAAAGCATGGGTTATCAAACCAGGTCACTATGTGCAAACCAGGTCACTAACTTTTAGTCCTAACTTGGCTCCCACTTCCCTGACCTCTCGCTAAATGTCATTGTTCTCCTTCTACCTGGCTTTCTCCAACTGCCACTAACCCCTCCCATGCCTTGGGGAATTTAATTTGTTTAAAAGTTAACTCACAGGCCTAGCATTGGTATACTACTTTAAGATGATTACATTGCAGACATATATCTTAAGGGGCCCAAGCAATGGCAAGTATATCAGCTAGTATTTCTATATACCCAAGTAGGGTTTTTGAACAGAGGGGTGTCTTCATGGCATTGGGTTGGTGCCATGTCCTTTGAAATCTCATGGTTCCCCACTCCTAGGGTGGTGTCAGATTAGGGCTGTGAACAGCCCCCCCCCGATTTGGTCCAGATCCGGATCTGGATTATCCAGATCTGGCCCGATCCAATCCGGACTGGATCGGAACTCCCCCAATCCGGTTTGGAACAAGATCGAGATCTGGATCCAGATCTGGATCTCCTGATCGAGATCTGGAGACCCTCCTTTTTCCCCATAGACTTGCAAGTCTATGGGGAAAATTACTCATTGCCCTCCCGCCACTCCTCCTACTCTCCCTGCTTACCTGCTGCCTCCTCCTCGTCGCCATCATCATCTGCCTCTGTTGTTTGCTGGCTGCCGCGAGGCTTGGTTCTTAGTAGAGTGGAAGCAGTGGCGGCCAGCGGTGGCAGTGAAGGGGCAGCAGGTAAGTAGGGCGAGTGGGGGAAGGGCAGTGAGTCCAATGGACTCACCGCCAGCCTGGCATCCCTGGGTGCTGGCTGTGCAGCTGGCACCCAGGGACCTGGAAGGCCAATGGGCCCCAGAACTCCGGATCAATCTGGATCGATCCAGAATGATCCAATCCACTCCAGAATGATCCGGACCTCCCCCAATCCAGTCCGGATTCAGGATCCGGATCTGTTCACCGCCCTGTCAGATAAGCCTGATGCCGAGGAGGGAGCACAGGAGTTCTGGGAAGTCATCTTTGGACCAGAGCCACCCCCACTCTCTTCCTGGTGGAAGGTGACCAATTACAGGTCCCATGGAAGTCCCACGTTATTTTTTTTTATATTGGCAGCTTTATTTTTCCTAAGGAAAAAGTAACATCTATATAGCTTCGTACATGTGTGGCTTTTTCTCCCTTGATCCCTCTTTGGCTATGTTTATATACTTGGCTCTAATAATTTACATTTTATGGAATGTCCCATTTGCTTCCCTCCATCAGCTCCTGTTATAGAGATTTA
Source organism: Anniella stebbinsi (assembly GCA_029215795.1). Lineage (NCBI taxonomy): Eukaryota > Metazoa > Chordata > Lepidosauria > Squamata > Anniellidae > Anniella > Anniella stebbinsi. The sequence goes on along the minus strand of JARDYH010000004.1, from coordinate 225,550,533 downwards.
TGTTCAAGTGAAGAATAACACTGTTGATTTATTTCACCTGGCAACTCAGCCACAGTATCATGCCATAATAACAGATAAGTTTAAACCCTTGATTCATCTGATGACAATTTTCAATGGAGAGAATCTTTTATAGGTATTTTTCCTTTTATCAAACCCTTTTAGAGTCTTCTCAAATATGAAATATTGGCTTAATAACTTTCCCACTTTTAAGAGCAAACATCTACAATGTGGTATGTATTAGATTTCAGCTTTATAGTGGTATGCACAAAAACATTCCAGATACAAACAAACCTGCAGGTTTTTCAGAATAGGTCAACAGACCCAGCAAAGGCAATCTTCAGCCAGCAGGATAAGTGAGCAAACATAACCCCAAACTCGAATTTATGGGGCTCAAGGATGATCACCTGAGCCACTTGAGTCTATTGGTGTAAAAGGAAAATTCCTCAGGTGCTGTGGTTGATCTCCCTGGAGTTCCCCCAACTTTGGTTAGAGCTGAATGGTGATGGCTTGAAACTTTGCCTGATGGGTAACCAATTCAAGGCCCATCATGGGATCAAGCCCTGACAGCATTTCCTCCCCCCCCACCTGATTCTCTTTCTTTATGGCAGAGTACGTGAGTTGCTTGGAGAAGGCCCCAGGTTTTATTTTCCTTGTCAATACATTAAATGTTTTATTTATTTATTTACAAAATTTGTACACCACTCCATATCTTAAACAGATTCTGGAGCAGTGAGCATAAGAAGTGAAACAGTAGAAAATTTAAAACTTAAAACACCCTTAAAATTATACTTAAAAACAATAACAGAATGCCAATAAAAACCATGGCTATCAGTCAAGGAATGCTTTCAGGAGAGGTTGGAAGCAACAGTGATGGCACCTGCCTGACCTCTAGAGGCAAGAAGTTCCAAAAAGAAGGGGACACCACACTGAAAGCTCTTCTCCTGGTGGACTCCAATCAGGCCATAGGTCCATGTGGAAACACCAGGAGCATGTCCTTTGATGCCCTCAGTGATTGGGCAGGTTGGTAAGGAAGAAGGCTCTCTCTCAGGTATCCTGGTCCCAAATTATTTAGGGACAGGAGGTACTTTCTAAGTAGAATGCCAATTATCTAGGTTTGATGTATGGCTCTATGGGGTGATATGGAGGTGGATTCATCCCAGTCCCTAGCCTGTATTTTACTAGTTCAGATCATTACAACTTTATGTTCTTTTCTGGTCAGCTTCAAAATGTCTGCATTTGTTAAAAATGGAGGGGGGGGAATTGGGCCCCACACACCCACTGGAATATTCTACATTTTTATTGTGCAATGAAATGAGATGCTATTAGCATTTCACATTGGATGTTACTCGAAAGTTTAGGGATGTTCCCAGATCATCTAAACATTCCTATGTTAAGAGATATGCCATATAGTGTAACTAAAATATTAGAAAATGGACTAGTTAACTATTAAAGAGCTGCCTTCACACATTGAGAATGAAGACGCAAATATAAGCAAGATCCTAATAAAATGATGCTATCAAACTTCCATGACCCACCTGTGTCATCATGCATACATCTCATAGAACTGAACTTGTACAAGGGCATAAATGTTACCAGTATCTTAGTTCTGCACATTCCAACCATTGCAATTTTTTTTAAGTGCAGGGAAATTTTGGGATGAGAGTTATTGTAATTCCATTACAATAAAATGACTGTGAAGGTGTAAAATTCATTTCTTCCTTCTTAAAATAAAATGTGTAAGGCAGTCAACAAGCTTGTGTTTTATTGGTTCAATACAACTGTGTTTGTTGGAAAACCAGTATTAGGGAACTGAAAAGGAAGTCAACTCCAGATCAGTGATGGGGAAAGAAGAACAGAAGAAGAGCCATGCTGGATAAGACCAAGGGTCCATCCAGTCCAGCACTCTGTTGGCATAGTGGCCAATAAACTGTCGGCCAGGGACCAACAAAATAAGACACGGTGCAACAGCACCCTCCCACCCATGTGCCCCAGCAACTGGTGCATATAGGCCCTTGTTTTTGAGGCAAATATTTGAAGCCACATAAATATGTATTTCTGAATCATAGCATGTACATTTCAGTGCATCACTACTCCAGATTCAGCTCAATTGCAGGAGGGTGAAATCCACTTTTAAAACCGGATGAATTTATTTATTGGGTTTGATTGGGTTTTTTGAAAAGAATTTATACTTTTTAATACTACTACTACTACTACTACTAATAATAATAATTTGTATCTGATTTAAAACAAACATAAACCCACCACTTGCTCATATGTTGTGCCCCTAACAGGCTAGAATTTTTGGAAACAATTAACTAAATTCCAATCCTCCAACTTCTTGGCCTCACACACACACATATCAGAGTGGAGTGCACTTGTGGCCTTGAGACACACTATCGGACTTAACACACAGTCTGTATTTGATTCCACTCCCATTAAAATAATTCTAGGGAAAGATATAGAATGGAAACCTCTCTAACAATGTCTTTGGTTCTTCTCCTGGGAAGATGAAACTCTTCATGGCTGCAGCCCGCAATGATTTGGAGGTAAAAGGGTAAAGGGAAGACATTTCTCAAGTGAACCGTTTCAGTTGGAAAAGGCTCATATAATTTTTAACTACAGCATGTATTCACTCTCATGTTGAATCATCTCTAAGCTATTGCCAAGATCAATACAAGCTTGAAATGGCTTTCTCTCTGCAAACCATCTCCTCCTCCTCCTCCTCCACCTGGAGAACAAAATCCCCCTGGAATTTTTTTCTATAAAGAACCCACTTTTACATGTACCCATGGGTCCCAGGAAATGGCACCATGGAGCACTAGGGTTAAGTGAGCATTTCATTTCGGTTTGCTTTTGATAAGGCTTTAACAAATTCTGTACATTTCTTCATTTTCTGGATGGAAAGAACTGGAGATATATATATATATATATATATATATATATATATATATGAGAGAAACCAAAACACAGTTTTGTTCATCCCAAGTAGTGACTTCCTTTGAATGTGATGAAAAGCCCATCCAAAGAAGAATCCTAGAAGACAATCAAGTTAAACCCCTTTGCAAGTGGGACCTGCTGCAACGTGTTGAAGTGTGGAATGCTCATTTTCAGGATGCCAGCCATGCCCTTTTCTCAGATACTCTGTTGCTTCCCCCTTCTTGTGGATTTGCATTCTCCTCCCGTCAACAGTTGGCATGAATTCCATGCCCCTTGAGCACATTCAGGTCTCCTTGACTCATTGCTGGGGCTGCTTTCTATCCTTTCCTACACACCCCAAACAATTTTGTGGTCCTCCTGCAAGTCTTGAGGTTTTGGCTACAGAAGGATCCATACCCCTCCCACTGTTGTTGTTTTTTTAAAAGAAAATAACACATTTTCTTACTGACATCTGGGATTGTGGTGAAATAGGTTTCTGTTGGTTAGGGCGACCATGTGGAAAGGAGGACAGGGCCCCTATATTAATCTTTATCAGTTGCATAGAAAAGTGAATTTCAGTAGGTGGCATTTCATGCAGCACCACCTGGTGAAATTCCCACTTCATCACAACAGTTAAAGCTACAGGAGCCCTGCCTTCTTTTGTATCTGGTCACTCTAGTACAGCTCCTGCAGCTTTAGCTGTTGTGATGAAGAAGGAATTTCAACAGGTGCTGCATATATACAATGACACATGCTGAAAATCCCTTTTCTATTCAACTGTTAAGGATACAGGAGCCCAGTCCTCCTTTTCATAGGGTCACCCTACTGTTGGTGCTGAAAACCATAGCTTCAAAGGAAGTGTCTCGTATGTTGGGGCTCAGATCCCAGCTGTGTCTTGTCTTGTACTCGGCCTCTTGGGAAGGTTATTCATCTTTTGTTAAGTTTCCCATGACAGTCATTTTATGGTGGTGCCCAATACAGTTTCTCAAATTGCCAAGTTTGCCCATGGCCCAGAAAAGTTGCCGAACCCTGGTAAACAGAATCAACCTTGGGACTGAGATGCCCAACCTGTTGCCACCACTAGAGATGGAACGTCAGCCTTGTCTACACATCCAGCAGTTAGGAAAGTCAGAGAAATCCATCTGGGGGGGGGGGTGGAGGGTGGAGTTTAATGGATTTTCCTAGGTCCACCTCCCAGGATTTTGTTACAGTTCCTGCTGAGGTGCCTGATTCAGTCTGCAGTGAGTTAGGCCAGTTTGCAGATTTTCCAGGCACTTGTGCATTTTTTTTCACAGTTTCCGCAATTTGCACAAATTTCTGAGCAATTTGCACAAATTTCTGAGCAATTTGTATACATTTCTGAGCAATTTGCACAAATTCGGCTGCTCAGAAATTAGTACAAATTGTGGAACCTGCAGGGGAAAAAAATGTGCTAAACAAACCCCACCTGGAGTTCAGGAGGAAACCCACAGCTCTCCTCACAAATGCAAATTGAGTCATATGTGCCACTGAACTCTCTCGATCAAAAAAGAACCAAATTTCTCAATGATGGATATCCCTGAAAAGCAGCATGAGGTTGTAGAATGTGGAGATGACAAAACAGACTGGTGAGGTGCGGGGATCATAGCTCTCTTCAGGCAAAGATTTGGACTAAAACTTAGTATGGCAGTTTTCTATTGGCAGCAATAATTTTGTTTACCCTGAAGTGCAATGAAAATGATATTCCCTGCCTATAAGCTGAAGTAGGACAGACCATGCGACTACCTCAGTTTTTAACTACAACCATCTTGTTCCACTGCATGTTTAGGCCCAACTTTTCTCTAAAGGAGAACTATATTCAGTCTGCCGACCATGACCAAAATGGCAGATTTTCCATATGAGCTGGGAGGGAAAGCTGCATGGAAAATTAGCTGCTTCAGAGAAAAAGGTTTTAATTTTATTTATGGAAGGGATTTATACCCTGTCCTTCAACAGGGGCCGTTTCTACATCAGGTTGTTTGCCTGGCATGGCCCCCGGCTGGTCCCTGTGCGCCGATGGTGTGTATTAGGTATGCTGACCATATGAAAAGGAGGACAGGGCTCATGTAACTTTAACAGTTGTAGAGAAAAGGGAATTTCAGCCAGTGTCATTTGTATGCAATTAGTTCCTGGTGAAATTCCCTCTTCATCACAACAGTTAAAGTTGCAGGCGCTATACTAGAGTGACCATATACAAAAGAAGGCAGGGTCCTTGCTACTTTAACTGTTGTGATGAAGAGGGAATTTCACCAGGAACTAATTGCATACAAATGACACTGGCTGAAATTCCCTTTTGTCTACAACTGTTAAAGTTACATGAGCCCTGACCTGGATTTTATCTGGTCAGCCTAGTATTAGGTACTTCTGGGATCGCCCTCCCTCCTTCCTTCTACACCCCTATGGTGTAGAAAGGGCCTTGGTCTCTGGATGGCTTAAGATAAGGGAAGCTAAGTGGTCTCATTCCCACAAATAACCTCCCACCCCTGTCCCTAGAATTATCCATTTCCACCATCTGCAATGGGGAAGTGGAAATTTGGGGGGACATTTTGCCTCTTCCTCAGTACTGTGATGGAACTCCAGGAGCCAGAGGCAGCAAGAGAGAATGGGGGATGGTGTCTAAGACAGGAACTTTGGAGTGGCTAAGGGTGATAGAGTTGAAGGAGCAAAGGGCCAGTGCTTAGTCTTTAGAAGAATGTCCTGTTAAAGATGACACACATTAAACAAAGACACCTATCCAAAAGAGGGCAGCAAGACAATTTAGCTCCTCTCCCATAGAAGCATAGAAATTACTTTTGACAAATTCAAATAGGGAGAAAAATCAGCTGTGGGAGGTGATGTAGCAGATACTAATGTGAGATATACTGTACATTTGTAATAATTTGTAATTATGCTAATTGCATTTTGCAAATCTAAGCAGGGGAACACATATATAAACAGTCAACTTTTTTTTTTTAAATCAGCGCAGGATCATCTTCTATTTTCAAGGGGCTGGTTTCTTTTCAGGAAGAGAGAGCATATCAAGTTTTTCATGTCCTTGTAGATTTTATTTGAAGTATTCTCTTTTCTCCCCTCTTGAAAAGCACAGCTCAAATTATCAAAGGATAATTAAACACAAAACCTCTAGAGAAGTAAACATTCTGGCTAAAATCATTGCTCAAAGGTTTTCATATATCTTGCAGCGAATGTCAGAAATTTGATGAATATTGACATTTACCACCACTTTTGAAAATATTTAGGAGGCCGGTGAAAAATATCAGGAAATCTCAAGGCCACCTGGGTACATCTGGCGAATGACCAAATTTCACCATCATTTCTATCATTTGCTAGTAAGAGATATTATTTACCAAGGCCTGACGTAAATGTCAAAGACATCCTCCATGACTCAGATGCTGACTATACACTGCGCTCATCTGTTGAAAATTCTGATGGATCGCCTAGGAATCAATGATGTTTTCCTGTAGTGGATCAGACCATTGGTCTGGTCCACCTACTGCCTACTCTGACTGATAGTGGCTGTCCAGGGTCCCAAGAAACAAAAAATCACAGAAAAAACTATTAGGAAAAGATAGAAGCAGCAGCAGCAGCAGCCAGGGCCAGCACTATGATTAGGCAAGGTGAGGCAGCCATCTCGGGCATCAGATGCTGTGCCCTACGCACCTTAAGTTTGCCTGTTGCCCTCAGGTGTCATGGAAAACACCGTCCTTGTCTCCACCAACCATTTCTTCCTGAATAATATCGCAGCCATCCCTACCGGGCCACATGATGTTCACCTACTCCCAGGGTGATCTCGGGTTGACCCCTCCGTTATTCAGGAATATCACTGACTGGAGTTGTCACAGCTTTTCCGGCTCTCTCGCTACAAGCCCAATGTTGGCGGCGGGTGTGCCCCCACTTTCTTGAAGCTGTTGCTGTTCGGTGCGAGTTTCCAGCTCAGTAAACAGCCAACCCGCTGTCAGGGGCGTGTCCAGCTGTTTCGGACATGTGCGGGAGTGGGTGTCCACCATTTTAGGCATTTTTATTGGTTATCGGTGTGTTTTGGCGCTGACCGTGTGTATTTTCTTTTTACACAAATATAGCTATGCGCAGCATTGCATATTCGCCAGACCTCCTATCTACCCCATGCATAGCTTGATTTTGCATTCAGGCATATCTTGGAAGAGTTATTTAAAAAATAATAATTCGGTGCCCCATACCCATCTGTCCATTCCCGCCCTCTTCTGCCAATGCACATTCAGAGCCTCCGTCATGGGGCACGCATTCTCCCACAACAACTCTCCTTTACTTGTGGGAAACTTTTCTGACATGTGCCACGTGAGCGACGATTGCAGAAGTGGGAAAGCTCATGATCACCTCTCCTCCCTTTCTAAAGGGTTGTAGGTGTAAATGAGCCCACTGTCCCATCGGCAGTGTTCAACAGCCAGTCTCACTAGCTTCTGAACATGGAATGGGAAGCAGACACCATCTTTGTCACAGCCAGCAAAATCACTGCCTGGCCCTGATAATGTGCTGCTGGTAATGGTGAGCGGCCCTGAGAACTTGCAGGAGAATTTCTCCTCTGGAGGAGAATATCAGAGAAGAATTGTTCTCCTCTGGAGGAGAATTTCAAGGGTCCATTTGAGCATGGCTCTAAATGCAAAATCACTCTCTGGACATCTCGTGGGCTCTCCCACATGAGAGGCATTCAAGTGGCAACTGAACAGCTATCTGTCAAGTATTCTTAAGATGGATTCCTGCATTGAGCAGGGGGCTGGACTCTATGGCCTTATAGGCCCCTTCCAACTCTACTATTCTGTGATTCTATGATTCCACTGCTGATGTTGCAATGCAGCAAGCCAGCTACATCTAAATCAGCTCCCAATGATGGGGTGCAGAAAGTAAGACGCTTTGCTTCTGCTGCTGCAACCCTGGCTTTGACATGCCGTCCCAAGAGGATGGAGGTACATTTCTAGCATTTCTGGTTGTGAGCTACAACGCCGCATAGGGATTGTAGAGCATTGTTGCGAGAGCCTGAACAGCTAGTACAAGAATAAGGTGGTAGCCGAAGTCTAGAGGCAAGTACAATATTATTTATGACTAAGTTCCCTTGGGGAAATGTGCAGCTCATACCCCAGAACTTTATATATTTGTTTATGCGTATATGATACTTAAAATTACCCTGGGAAATGTAGTCACAGGGTAGTGGGAGGTTATGTTTCCCCTAAGCAGTAATTTTCCAGATGAAGAAATAGCTAGGCAGAGCATGGGTTCCCCTTGAGTTTCTGACTTGCAGAAACACTGTACTCTCTTAACCATGTGTAGTTGTAGTCTCCATCTACCCATTTATCTCACAGATATCAGTGGCGCAGTGGTGAATTTTGAAGAGCAGGCACTCATCATGACAATCTGCTAGCCCCCACAGCCACACCCCCAAGGAGAGTCCAGAAATGCAGGCCGCTGTGTGGATCTATATCAACAAACCAGTTCTAGCAGTTTTCATTTCCACCAGCAGCAGGTCTTTTGTGAAGCACATGGGTCTTCATTGCCCATTCAAGACCAAGCCATTGTGGAGGGGCCGTAGCTCAGTGTGAGAGAGCAAATACTTTGCATGCAGACGGTCCCAGGTTCAATCCCTGGCTTCTCCAAGTAGGGCAAGGAAATGAATCCTGCCTGAAATGCTGGAGAGACGCTGCCAGTCAGTGTTGACAATACTGGGCTAAATGGACCAAGGGTCTGATTCAGTATAAGGCAGCTTCCGATGTTCCTATGTCCACCAAATACTTTGCATTTCAAGAGGGAATAATATATGGTTGTTTGGAAAGTTATTCTCCCCCACCCCCGGCCCCCTAGCTTCTGTGAGAACTGCAGCTATGCTCAGAGGGAACAGGGGACATAACGACATAAGAAGGAGAGCCATGCTGGAGCAGACCATGGGTCCATCTAGTCCAGCACTCTGTTTACACAGTGGCAAAAGAGCTGTTGACCAGAAGCCTACAAGCAGGACAGGAGTGCAACAACACCCTCCCATCCATGTTCCTCAGCAACTGGTGTTTATAGGCTTACTGCCGCTGATACTGGAAGTCTGAGGTGTGATGATGTCAGATGATGTCAGCATCCCTGCTTTTTTTAAAAAAGTACTGGTGCTCTGTCCGCATGAGCTCTGGCTTCCCTACACCATGAGCAGATATGAGAAGCCTCAGTAGAGGAACGGCTCCATTAATCAGCTGCATAGAATTCTGGGCATTGGCCTCAGACCACTTCTGAAGGATCTACCCGAAGGGCTGCTTCTGTTCTGGTAGGACCCCTTTGACAATCACTCTTTGATAAAGCTTCCTAGCCAGGGAGCAGGACAGATCAGATGGAAATGCTCAGCCTTGGTTGGTTGACTGACCATCTTCATTGCCTCTCCATAATCTCTGTGTAATTCAGCAGAGTCCTCATATGGATTACTGATCAAAAGTGTAGCCATTTCCAGAGGAATAGCCAGGTTAGTCTGTTGCAGCAAAAACAACAAAGAGCCTTGTGGCACCTTAACGACGAACACATTTATTTCAGGGTAAGCTATTGTGGGCACTGTGCTCTTCATCAGATGCAAGCATCTGGTACATCAGACGAATTCTGGTTCCACGGAAGCTTATGCCAAAATAAATGTGTTAGTCTTTAAGGTGCTGCAGCATAACTTTGTTGTTTTTGTTCAAAATTGGGATAGATGCAGAGATCCCAAAGGAGGGTTGAAATGAATGTTTACAAATATTTAAAATTTCATCAAAATTTCCACATTTCTCACTTAAATTTTGAATGCAAAATGCCACTTTCAAATTTGACATTCAAGGCTGTAGATTGCTTGACATCTCCTGTGTGGCCAGGTACCCAATCCCTAATATGGTGTTGGAACTGGACTGGGAAGAAAATTCTTCTTTTTGCTTGAGAGGCAGAAAGATTGAGAGTACCCCCAACATCCCAGCAGCTCCAATTTAGCATGTCCTTCCATGGTCTCTGAGCATGATAACCTTTATAGCATCTCTTAAAAGAAATCGGTACCTTTGGGAAGGCTATTAGACAATGGCTTGTTTTTTTTCTGATTCCTGCTCTTAAAACGGCGAAGATGGTGTAAAACTGTTCCCTTACATGGAGAAAGATTTCACTAACTTTTTGAGAACTGGGACATGCCCCCTATCCCAGAAAATAAGTTTGTTTCCCTTCTCACTGCGCTCATCAGGTCGTGTAAATGTTCAACATTGTCCTTTGTACATCTTTTATTTTCTTTTTAAAATTTTCCCAGTGAAACTGAAATAAAATCTTTGTTCATTACTTAAACTGCCAACCTCATCCTGTCCAAGTGGAAGGAATTTGAGTGAGACCCATATTTGCAGAAGAGAGAAACTGCATGAGAATAGGGTGATCAGATGCAGTCAGAACCGACCCAAGACATTTTGCTGCCTGAGGTGAAAAACAAGATGGCGCTCCCTCCCATTCCATGCATGAAAGCCAAATGGCCTGCCAGATGAATCTGTTTTCAACACTGATGATGGTACAGCATCCTCCCCTGTGCCAGAAGGCAGTAGACTGGAGGCACAGAGCAGTTACATGGCACGCAGGTTCTTCCTCCAACACCTAGCTGCCACCTCTCAAGGTCTGCCGCCTCACTCTGCCTTATGGTAGGGCCAGCCTAAATTAGACCATTGATTTACTTACCTCAGAATTGTCCATTCTAAACTGAACAGAATTGTGTATTCTAAACTGAACCATTGGATTTTGGCAGATACAATTTGGAAGGGGCATGACAAGCTATATGTGATGGAATTTCTCTTTCTGCACACTTAATCCAATGTAAAGGAGCTGATTGCTCATTTGCATATGGTTATTCTCTAAAATGGTTATGGCCGACCTCATTAGAGACTAGAACTGTGAGGTATATGCATCCCCATGGGCTTTCAAGATGCTTTTCAGTAATATACGTGGAGGATATTTCTTTGGAGCAGGGGCTAGGACACGTTCTGGTGTTATTAAGCTATTGTACAACATCAAATGTTGGAATCCATACTTTTTCCACAGTTGTATTTTTTGGAACACTGGTCATTGACTCCTCTTTATTCCTAAGAAATAAGCATTCTCTCTTCCTAATTTAGTTCCGTAAAGAGGCCCAGCGTGTTGCTCTGTTGAGCTCTCAGTGTGGGGCCTGCAGAAAAATTATTTTCTGAGGTAACTTCTTGTGATACCAGGGAAAGGAAAGCAGCTGAGAACAGAAGGTCACACCCACTGCTTACTTTTAACTTCTCTGACAAAGTATTTTAAACTCCCCTCAGAAGACTAAGTAGGTTGAGGGCCATGGCTCTTCATGAACAAATTGCAACTTCTCCTGCCTCTTGGCCACACAACACTTCAAACACAAACCTTGAGGAAGGTTTCTCTGTCAAGGTGCAGATGACATCCTCTGCTGACTCAACATCTTGGCATAGGTGCCACAATTCAATCAGCAGCTGTCAATTCCCCCCCTAGTTTTCAAGGTGGGGGGAAGCATGTTAAAGTTTCTAAGCTCACCAGGGTCTCCTTCTACAGTGCTTAGTTTCCCTACTTTTCATGTTAATTGATGAGGGAGGCATGGACATCATGGACTGTTCAACCAGATGGATTTTAAAAATATATATGGTTGAACTCAGACCTTTCCTAATCCCCCAGCAAGCATTATTGTGCTCTGTGACAGTGCAAACCAGTTATGCAAGAACCTTTTCCTCACAAACAGCCAAAGCTGGGGTGAAGCACCTGCCAGCAATTACACAAATTAGACATGATAATATGAATCTCCTTTGCATAATTGCATCTGATCAGCATAATGTTACAATTATGGATCTGGAAACTGTGGGCCTTGCCATGATACTTTGAGTTGTTCTGGGAAATTCCCCTTACACCTGACTGGGATGGCATACAGAAATAGGGCAAGGGCTGGGTCAAAACCAGAACTGAGGTAAATAAAAACAGAGGCCAAAAGGGAGTTGCATGACTACCAATGTTAGGGCTGGATCTACCATTAGATAGAGTGAGGCGGCTGCCTCAGATGGCAGATTTTTGGTGTCAGGAAACTGCAGCACATTGTTAATTATTACATTATTGTTGTGTTTTCATATCTGGGAAGGGGGAGGGGGAGGGGAAGGGGAGGAGTAGGAACGTCTGCCTCAGCTACACAAATAATTTTGTTGGCTGTGGATGCTGGGTGCTATGTACCATGGCTTTGCATAGAAGAGTGCCATTAGCTGTTCTGCCTGTGGCAGTAAAATGTCTTGACTCAGCAATGTCTGCCATCAATTTTTTTAAAAAAACTTTTTAAAGGTGTGTCTATGTATTGGTTGGAGGTGAGATGCGAACTTCTTTTAATTTTAAAGTCCCCAAACACCCCACTTCTTCAGCAAAATTATGAAAATGAGGCTTGGGAAATCATGTAGGCTTTTAAATATATAGGGCAGAATTAGGGTGACTATTGGACCGGAAATGCCTGGACAAGTCTGGAAATTGAACGAATTTTGAACATCCGGCCGGATTTTCTGTAATTTATGCAAATGTCCGGGAAAAACGGACCGTCTCGGCTTCTCCCGGAAGTCTGGGAGGCGGGTTGCAGGGCATGAAAGCTGTTGCAATGGAGGGAAGGTCAAGAATTGCATTATGGCCACAGGGAGGATGATAATAATAATAATAATAATAATAATAATAATAATAATAATATATTTATTTATTACTCGCCTCTCCCTCTGGATTCTGGGAGTGGTAGTCTACAGGGCTCTGGAGTCCAGAAATGTAGGCCGCTATCCTCCCCATAGATTCTAGCCCCATCTTCAGGGTGTAGGCTGACAATATGAAAAGGAGGACAGGGGTCATGTACCTTTAACAGTTGTAGTGAAAAGGGAATTTCAGCCAGTGTCGTTTGTATGCAATTAGTTCCTGGTGAAATTCCCTCTTCATCACAACAGTTAAAGGTGCATGCACTATACTAGAGTTCCCATATACAAAAGAAGGCAGGGCCCCTGCAACTTTAACAGTTGTGATGAAGAGGGAATATCACCAGGAACTAATGGCATACAAATTACTCTGGCTGAAATTCCCTTTTCTCTACAACTGTTAAAGTTACATGATCCCTGACCTGGATTTTATCTGGTCAGCTTACCTAAGCATCAAAATTAGCCTTTCCCTTAATTGCATGAGCTGACTTCTTTCTCCTCCCAGTACTAGCTGAGTAATCCATTCCTAACCAATTCAGTCCCTTGAGTCCAATGGGGTTTACTCTCCCTAGTAAAATCTCTAAATCTATGTTAGTGTAATGCCTTTAATGGGTCAACCAAAAGATCGCAAAAATGTACAAGCTTTCAAGGGAACTCCAGGTCCCTTGAAAGCTTGCACAGTTTTTGTGATTTTTAAATAAAATAAATAAAATTTCTACCTTGCTAGAGGAATATAGTGCCAATACATAACCATATCTGCGGATTCATAGCAAAAAAAACTTCAGAATTTTAATCGTAAAATAGCCTTTCCTTCATGATCTTATTCCTTCCTCGCTTTCACGCTCTTCCTCCCCTCTTGGTTATCTCTTTTCCCCCCTCTCTCTTTCTGCCAGCCCCTTCTCTCTCTTCTGTGTGTGTGTGTGCCACCCCATATTTTTCTCTCTTTCTGACACTGCGTTTCTCCCTTCTCTCTCTCTTTCCTTCCCTTTTCCTCCCTGCTCAGCAAGGTGCCAAGGCAGAGACATTTCTCTGTCTTTTTATGATACCCTATTTCCCCCTTCTCTTTTTGTCCATCCATAGCTCCTGCCCAACCTGGTGCCTTCCAGATGTGTATTTTTCTCCTCCTCCTCCTCCTCCTCCCCCTTTCCGCCAAAGGCTGCTTACTCCTTTCCTCCAGCAGTTAAAAACAGAATCCTTTTAACTACATTCAAATGTGATTTGCTGTTTGCCAAGGTCCTTTGGAGCATTTCACAGTGCACTTGGGTTTTCACTGTTTTATATAATGTCACATCATCTACAAACCTGGTCACTTCATTGCTTACCCTGATTCTAGATCATTTTGAATAAATTAAATAGCACTTATTCCAGTACAGATCCTTGAGTAATTTCAATGTCTACTGTGAAAACTGACAGTTTACTACTACCCTCTGTTTCATGTTGTTTTAACCAGTTATTAGTCCATAAGATCCTCTTATCTCAGGAGTTTTTAGTAAGGGGCTTTGTCAAAATCTTTTGGAAGTACAAATGTACAATGATGGGATTCCAAAAGACCTCCATAAGATTGGTGATGCAACTCATCTCTTTGCAGAAGCCGCGTTGATTCTTTCTCAAAAAGGCTTTTATTTAGTACTAAATCTATGAGGGCTCTTAAATTCTATTTCCATGATCCTCGATGAGTTCTCATCAGAATTACATATTATGCTATCCTCATCTTCTCAGTAGAAGTTGTTTTTTGCTAGCCATTCATGACAACTGCTCCTTATTTGTTTAAACAGTTCAACAGGTACATGCCCTAGATAAGGTTATAGATACCTTCTTTTTGTACACACTGAGTTGGATTCAGACTAAGTTATGCTTTTTTCTCATTGATTTTAATGGGGCCAAAGCATGATTAACTTAGTCAAGATCCAACACATTAGGTGTGTGGGGCTGGGTCAGTGGTTACTGCTACAGGTGGTCAAAAACAAGTGAAATCCTAAATTACCAGGGAGTGTATACTGCTTTACTATAGTCTTGCTACAAAGCACAAAGTTTGATAGTTTTAGTGTAGTAGCTTTTAATAATTTATTTTTTAATAATGCATTTTGACCCATAGACCTTCCTCTCCAATTGGCTTTGATATAATTGGCATGAGGTATATTTTGCAACAATTGCTGGTAATTGTTCATCCTTCTTAAACAATCTTTTAAAAAATTAAGACGGTTGCCATTATTATTATTATCTCTCCTTTCTTACTCATTGTGGTTTTTCTAGATGAACATGATGGGCTTTGCCAAGTCGTGCTGTCTTTTACTGATTCAGAAATTTCCTGACTATTGAACATGTTTTAAGCTTTGTGGATGTTGGTGTGGATGTATTTTGGTAGGCCTAGTTTCTGAAGGTTTTCTGTAAAATAATAATAATAATAATAATAATAATAATAATGTGACTGGTGACTGATGTCTAATGGAATAATTGTAACTTTTTCTTGCTGCCATAGTTCTTTAATTTCCATAGCCAGTGGTGTATATTTTTCTCTCTCCCTCTTCCTTTTCTGCAACATTTTTATCATTAGGTATTGCTATGTCAATGAGGTAGTTGTGATTTTCTTTTTTGTTTATAACTGTTATGTCTGGTCGATTGCAAAGTATTGTCTTGTCCCAGAATTAGGGTGACCATATGAAAAAAAGGACAGGGCTCCTGTATCTTTAACAGTAGCATAGAAAAGGGAATTTCAGCAGGTGTTATTTGTATACATGTAGCACCTGGTGAAATTCCCTCTTCATCACAACAGTCAAAGCTGCAGGAGCTATTCTAGAATGACCAGGTACAAAAGAGGGCAGGCCTACATAGAATTGTTCTCTCCCAGTATAGCATGGCTTGGCTTGACTTGACTTGTGTGAGTGTGTCTGGATCTCTGAAACCTACGCTCTGAAACCATCTTTCTGGAGAGCACCTGCTGGTTGCATGATCCAGGAGGGCAGGTTCTGTGAGTGCAGGGTTGTCCTTGACAGGAGGGGTTTGCACTTGCTTAGTGAGGTGAATAGATGTGAAGAGTGTGCAATCCTATTTCATTTATCTGGGAGTAAGCTTTATTGAAATCACTGAGACATGTTTCTGTCATTTCTTTGGGCAGTTTTCTTTGGGTCCCTAATTGGGATTTCTGTTCTGTGCACACTGAGGCAGTGTAAATTCAGGAGATATTTGGATAAAAGGAGGGAAAGATCCTTGTCTAGCATTATGATAATGGGCATCTGTTCTTGCCTTTCTTTGTATTCTTACTGACCATGGTCTTGTTTACATGGCTAATAACCAGACACATTTAGATTAGTTTCTAACTGATAAACCAGAAGTTGAAACAAGCTAAGAGGTGTTAGTGAGAAGTGACTTCAACAAGCCTTTAGTCCATTTGGTTTCATGGCTAATGTTTGCAGGGTAATCATATTTTATACCCTTTCTGAATGCTAGTTTGTTGTACTAGATTTTTCTGCACTTGTCAACTGCTTCATTTGTTCAGTGGTAGCAGTATGCTGAATCTGAGAATATGGATACGATAAAGGTGATGGGGAAAGTGTGTTAAATGTTAGGAAAGTTGAGACTATGGTCATTCAGTGAAGGATTTGCAGTCAGAAAAGATATTGGAGGGAAGGGGAGACTGTATTACACAAACTATAGCAAAAGCTTCAAAGTACAGAATAAGCTACAAAAGTAGGAGTGAGTGAAGTTAATTTCAGATACATTGAATATCTCAATTGTTCTTTATTTCAGTGATTTTAACATTACGATGTTGTGTAGAACAGGTTTGTCTTAACTGTGTGCTGCGAAACCAGACAGACGACCAAGGCCGTGTTCGGGTGGGCACACCCCCTTGGGGTGGCCATGTTGTCCTCCTTTTTGATTTCCAAAATATGGTCAGCCTAGGCAGAATCCAACATGATGCTTTCACCCCACTGATTATCTTGCGCCCCACAGCTTCTGTTATACAAGTGGGAAGCAACAGAGATTTAACGCTTCCCGGAGGAAGCCCTGAAACGGGTAGAAATGCTTGTTTCTCGATTAGGACAGGTTGTTGGAGCCCCCTTAGGCAAGCTTTGCTGTCCTGCCCCATTGCAGAGATGAGTGTTTTGCTCATTTCCCGTTGCCCCTAGAGATTCCTGCAGATAGCCACTCATGTATAGGATCAGGAATGGATCTTTAAATCTATGACGTCTTGTATTCCCGTTTCTTAACTTATTTTAGCCTATTCTTCCTCTAGAACACTCAGAGCAAGGTATGCATTGATCTCGTTTGTGCCTGCTTAGCTCCAGCAATACCACAGACACTGCTGCTATAGGGCAATTTGCCTAATCTGAGGCCAGATCCCCACTATGAACAAATTCTTTTCACGCCTGTCTAAGGCCATTTCTATGCCGGCCTTTTGTCCCTGGGTGCTCCCTGTGCGTCGAAATGATGCACAGGGACTCCTGGGGATGGGGGTGGGTGGAATAGGCACAGGTTTTCCCCGGGATACAGAAGCCCTGGGAAAACTCCATTCTTCAAGTGGTCTCGGGACTGTCCCGAGATCACAGGAGGTGTGGGCGCCCGTCCCACCTGGTGACTGCTTTCTCATGAGTAAGCGTGGCACCAGAAATGGGCACAGAACTGTGCAATGCGGCTCCATGCCCATTGGGGTTGGGGGGAAGTAAGTCTGCCATCCCCAGGATGGCAGGAGGTGGGGGGCACGCACAGGAGGGTCTTACCTTCTCCGCTGCACTACCGGCTCCTCCTGCTCCTTTAAGTAAAAAGGACGTCGCACTTCTGTTTTGGACGCCCAGGGCGATCCCAGAAGCAGTTATGTCTGGGCTCATCCCCCCTCCCTCCCTCTACACCCGTAGGTGTAGAACGAGCCTAACTGTCATGGCCCGGGACAGCCTGGCAGTTTCACCTCAGGCAGCAGAATTTGGGCATCTTGAAAGAGCAACAAAACGTCATTGGTGTATTGATGTATCTTTCACTTTGTGAAGGTTCCATTTGGGTTCTCCAGCTTGGTGCCAAATGTATGGAGAGCCTGGACATGACTTTCCACAGAGAACCTTGGGAAACGTAGTTTTGTGAGGGTGCTGAGAGTTCTCTGTAATGGCTTCCCGAGAGGAAAAAAAAACCCTCATGCAATTCCCCAGCCTCTAGTGTCACATAACCCTGCCCCCCCTCCAAACATAGTTGCCCAATCCCACACATTTTACCCAGAAGTAAATCCCACCATGTTAAATGGGGTTTACTCTCACAAAGAGATATGGAGACCTGGAAATCCCCCCCCAAATAATGGGAGGACAACAGGAAAAATGGGGGGGGGGAGAAGTCCTCCCCCCATTTTTCCAGGGAATTTTGGAAAACTGAAAAAAAAAGCACACCGTGGTTTGTTTGCCTACAAGCCTTCTCATCTCTACTCCCACACAAGTGCACATAGGTTTTCTGCCTTTGTAGAGCTGTGGGAACACCAGGGTGACCATATGGAAGAGAAGATGGGGCTCCTGTATCTTTAACAGTTGTATACAAAAGGGGTATTTCAGGCAGCAGGTGTCATTTGTAGGCATGCAGCACCTGGTGAAATGCCCTCTTCATCACAACAGTTAAAGCTGCAGGAGCCCTGCCCTCTTTTGTATCTGGTCACTCTAGCTATACAAAAGAGGGCAGGGCTCCTGCAGCTATAACTCTTGTGCTGCATGCATACAAACGACACCTGCTGAAATACCCCTTTCTACGCAACTGTTAAAGATACAGGAGCCTTGTCCTCCTTTCCATATAGTCACACTAGGGAACACCCTTGTGAAATTTCAATTGTAATTCTTTTTTTCAAAAAATCCTTTGAAATTCTTTAAATGTTGCACCCAAGCAGGAAACTCCAGATACATCTTGAAATTTTATTTTAGTATCATTAGCAAGGGTTAGATTATATGCCTGCACCCAGGCCTATCTTCAATCTTATTCATATATCAATTTGTATTGAGAGCGTTTTGCATGTATTATTTTTATTACAATTTAAGGATTTGAGGAAACCCCTTGAGAAATTTTGCTAGACTTATGCTAACTAATATAATTTTAAACTGAAAGGGTTTTTTTTGTAACTTCTTCACTAAACGGATTAAAAATAAATTGCACTCATTTTATTGTCCTTAACAGTTTGGGGGATATTTTTTATTTGATTTTGACCCAGGTAGGAACTCGTAAGTGTAAATTCAGTTGAAATTCAGTGGTGGCAGCTTTAACCCTGCTAGGTCACGATTGTCTTCTTGGGACATCTGAGGCCAAACTGGCTCCTCTTGTGAGCTGTTGATCATCAACAGAAGTGATTCTGTTCTCCTTGAAGCAGACTTTCGGTGCCATGCCAAAGTGAAAATGAAAGACAGCATTTCCTGTGATCTTCAGGGAGGCTGAAATGAGAAGGGAAGCAGCAGGAGCCGCAAGCAATCACGACCTCTTTGTAGGAATCCCCAGCAGCCAGCAAGGCAAGAGAATAACCTGCGAGCTGAGAAGACAAACATGCCTTGGGGCCGATGGTAGATTGGGTTTCGTCTTTCGTGATTTTGGAAACCTGATTGAGGAAGAGCTAAAGTTGTTTACAACAGTTACCTAAATGCCTTGTGACATGGATTAGTATTGCTTTGCTCCCGCTTAAACAGGAACTTAGTATTTTAAGGCAGCCTTTCAAGGGTTGGGTTGGTTGAGAGCAGAGGTAGGTAACCTGTCGCGAAAGGCCAACTGGAGTGGCTGTTGAATCTGCCTTCAACACTGGCAATGGGTCAGCATCCTTCAGTACAGCAGACTAGGTTAAGGGCCCCAGAGCACCTCTGTTCTCCAACATCTCGCTGACAAATCCCAGCATAATGGTAGGGCTGGCCCCGGCCCAAGGGTTGCATGAGGCTCTCAACCTAATTTCACATTGTGTGTGTGTATGTGTAAGGCCTGAGAGAGAGAAGGCAGGCAGGAGTGGGGAAAGGTGTCGGAAAGTCTGGTGTGACTTACAGCAGAGTTGCTTCATATAGAGAAAGCATGGCAATGCAGCATGCTTCCTCTCTGGAGAGACCACATGGTGCTTGGTGCAAAGGCAAGAGAGGAGGAAGGAAGAGGAAGGGGAGCAAGCAGGAAAAAGGAACTGAACAAGCTAAAAGGACAATCTTATACTGCCCCCTAGTGTCTGGAAGCATGCACAGCTGTTCCTAGTATCCAACAAAAGGAAGGAGAGAAAGCCAAAAGACATGGAAGGAAGAAAGGGGGGGGGAGCACTCTGTAAGCCATCAGTTCAGACCTCTTGAAAGAAAAGGGGAGAACAGGAAGAGGAAGAAGTCAATGTGGATGGCGTGATGGAAGGAGGTGGTGCTGTACTGCAAGTGATGAGTTCAGACTTCTAGCAAGAGTGATCTTCCTGCCAGCCGGCAGGAAGGGGGAGCAAGAAAGACAGATAATGAAGGAGAGAAGGGGCTGGCAGGAAGAGTGTTATGATTCCAAGCCCTCCCACCGAGATGTGAGACAAGAAAGAGGTCCGGTGTGCAATCCACAAAACCTCTATTCAGTAAAAATATGCCTCTTCACATCTGAAGGGAGTGTGAATGCCAAGAGCTATCCTCTAAGCTTAATTAACCAAACAAAGCAAGGCAGTTGCCAGTCAACCAACAGGCTTTTACCGGACTCCTCCTTGAAGGAGGGTCCTCTTGACCTAACTTCTGATGTGCATCTAGTCTTGCAGACCGCCTCCCACCTCCTCTCAACTCCGCCCAGTGGACTCTGGGATTGTCAATTCTGATGGTCCTTCCCCCTCTGACAAAGGCTGAGTTCCCGAGGAGGGAGGAAGATGATCTCTGAAACTGGGCCTTTTGTTCGATAAGCTCCTGGGAAGATTCTTCCCTGATTCCTGGATAGTCTTGGGGAATTTCCTCCCCTGCTCCCTGTCTTGGCTGGGCTTTCTCTAGTTCTTCCTCCGAATCTGACCTAGCATCTGAGTTCACACCAGGGAGCCCAGCCCCCATCCTGACAAGAAGAAAAGGGGGCTGTTCACTTTTGGCTCAGGTCCCAATCACTTTAGGCTCTGTCTGTGCCACTGCTGACAGTCCCCAAGCGAATTCATCCCTTGCAAGAAAAAAAGGTACCCCACCCCTGACGCATGGCTGCCAACTCTTGTTTCCAAATGTGTCTTGAGCAGAGAACATTTTAGCATGTGCAGAAGTGCCTTCTCCTCAGTGGTGAGTGAGAACTTCCCTCAATTTTTTAAACAATTCGCACCTCCTGAGCCTTTCAACAATCCAGGTCAGAATTAGTTTCAAATGTCCACATTTTTGCTTGCTTTCCAATGCAGCTTATCTCTGGAAAAATGCACACAGCAATGTGCACATTAGGAAGAAGTGTACACCCAGAGTGAGTATTTGAGAAAAGTGAGTACAAAACAGCATTCAAGCCAATGTAAAGTAATTGGGGGGGGGGGATGTCTATGTTTAAAAATCCACACAAAAATGAATACATACATTAAGACAAATGTTCACAAATAGGTACATTCCCCCACCCCATACAAAATTATCATTTCTTTTTGTTCTTACATTCAAGCGTGTGCAGAAATGGCACAGCAAGAGCTGACCTCCAAAAATGTCAATTTTCATGAGATGGAAACTGAACATAGAGATGACAACAAAACTTCCCCACTTGTACGGGTTTTGGTACCGGAGGCAGAAAAGCCAAATCCTCTGACCTCACCCTTGGTGTCAAAATTAAAGTAATAAACTAACTTTAGCATCAGAGAAGATGATATAACAACTATGCTGACATCAAGCAGATTTGGACAATGTCAATGCCTGGATGGGAGACCCCTGGCGACCCTGTGCATGCCACCTTGAGCTCAATGGGAGAAAGGTAGGGTACTAGTGCATTAAATAAATACTTGACAGTTTTCTATCTTTTCATGGTACCCTCAAATCAGTTGTCTGGGTTGCCTCCCCCTTACTTGGCTTAATGGTAACCCCAGCCTTGTGGCCAATATCAATGTTGTTTCATTGACCCTGTTCAGACAACACACTAAACCATGGTGGTTAAGTATTTTGAGCTAAACATTATGTCTTAGAGTGTTGTGCGAAGCATGACCTAATGTGTCATGTGAACCATTCCTAATCATGGTGGCTACATAACCATGGCTTAAACATGCTCACTACCCATTTGCTGCAAAAGGGTGAGTGGCCTAACTATGGTTTAATGTGAACAGGCCCGTTAAATACATGTCAGCACAAGTCACCTCAAGTTGTATGAAGGATTTCTATATGGTGTTCATTCTCATCCATGATGCATGAACAAGAGGAAAGCAAGAAAAGTAGTTTTCCAATTAACGTTCCAGTGAACATGGCTATCTGACAGACCATCTAGCCTAGGCTGACCAGATAAAATCCAGGTCAGGGCTCATGTGACTTTAAGAGTTGTAGAGAAAAGGGAATTTCAGCCAGAGTCATTTGTATGCAATTAGTTCCTGGTGAAATTCCCTTTTCATTACAACTGTTAAAGTTGCAGGGGCCCTGCCTTCTTTTGTATATGGTCACTCTAGTATAGTGCATGCACCTTTAACTGTTGTGATGAAGAGGGAATTTCACCGGGAACTAATTGCATACAAATGACAATGGCTGAAATTCCCTTTTCTCTACAACTGTTAAAGTGACATGAGCCCTGACCTGGATTTTATCTGGTCACCCTAATCTATTTGGATTACTGCAGCACATTGCATATAGGGTTGCAACCTTTAGAACAGTGTTCCCTAATCTGGTGCTTGCCAGAGGTGTTGGGACTGCAATTCCCATCCTACGCAGCCTGCATGACCACTGGATAGAGATGGTGGAAGCTGTAATCCAAATCATCTGATGAGGTGGGTGTACCAAGTTGAGGAAGGAAGCCTTAGAAAGGCTACAAGTACTGGCAAGTTTCAAAATATATAGTATTCATTTTTGTTGTTGAACTTCAGATTGCCCTGTGCTCCCAGGATGAGTCTTGGGTTATACTAAGCTCTATAAACATTTGCAGATTATAAAGTCTTTCAAGTTCAGACATGGCCATTGCAGCACCCTGGAAGGGGAAAAAAGGAACTGCCTACACAATGGCCGTTCCACCTAAGTTTTAATGGCAATAATATAAAAGGGGAATTATGACCGGCACGTTAATTCCAGTTAACGTACTAACAACAGCAGCCTTGTTCTCTGTTAAAACTTTTTCTTCCATCTCTCTCTCTCTTTTTCCCCTTGAGAGCATTACGATGCATCTTCGTTTTTCTCGTTGGAGTAGTCAAATATTTTTTAAACCTTTCACATGCAACAAGCAAGGGCATTGGGACATGCAGTGCTTACCAAAAGAACTAAGCTGAATGTGAAACCTGACATTAGACTTGCAGTGGAGAGATCCTCATACTCACCAGTGAGCTGGGTACATGCCAACAGATGTGAGTTTCTGCCCTGCAAAACAAATGGATTTTTTGCCAATCGTATGTTTGGTTCATCCAGAACTTCTCCCAACTTCTCCCAAGTGCAGAAAAGAGCAACTCAAATGATCAAGGGGCTGGAGCATCTCCCCTGTAAGGGAAGGTGACAAGTAGGGATGTGCATGCCCGAAAATATCATATTTTATCGTCATCGGAATTTCGGACCAAAAAAATTATCGTCTCCGATAATATCGTAGGTTAATCGTATTGTCTTCACGATAATTATCGGAAATCCGATATTTAATTTGCAGCCCCATTGTGCCCTAAAGAGCTGAATATTTTAGAAAAAATGCCTATAACTTCTGTATTTTCAAAGTTAGAGGCTTGAAACTAGGTCACAATGCTTATGGGGTATGCCTAAGTATGTGTATGAAATTTGAGAATCGATCCCTCCATCCCTCCAACCCTCTGATTTTTGATTTGTGAATCCTCCTTTCGGTGTTACTTTTCAGTGAGGATCACTCCTTTTTGGTTTTTGTCCCCAAGTTTCATGTCATTATCATTTCAAATAAAAAAGTTATGCATGCATTTCCCCCAGTGCAAGCCTAAGGGAAAAAAGCAGACAACAAGATGACAGCATGGCGGCCCGGTCAACCAGCTGTGTCAATAAAGTTGCACGAACTTTAATAAATTCATATAAAATTGAGGGTTGGAGGGATCGATCTCAAATTTCATACACATATTTAGGCATACCCCATAAGCACTGTGACCAAGTTTCAAGCCTCTAACTTTGAAAATACAGAAGTAATAGTTGTATTTATATGGCTGTCTGGAAATCCAAAAAAAATCCGATATAATCAGGCTGAAAATTTTCGGATCGGATATTTTTCGGAGGTTTTTCTATCGCTTCGTTATCATTAATCAGATATCCGATAACGACCTTATCGTATCATTGTTGGACAGTTTAACGATATGATACACATCCCTACATTTTAATGTTCAGTCTTTAAATTTTTATAAACTGTCCAGAGAGCTTTGTCTCTGGGGCGGTATATAAATGTAAATAATAATAATAATAATAATAATAATAATAATAATTTGAAAAATGCACACAAACATGCTTGAATCATTATGAGAAGAACACATACATTTCAAAGATGCACACAACTGAGACGTGCATTTAGAAAAACACGCATGAAGATACGCAAACGTTTTCATGTAAATAGTAAAAAAAGGATCAAAGTATATGGATTCAAGATGGAACAAACTTTGAAGTGGAATTTGGATGATTTCGACAAACTTGAGATTTGCTAGTATGCTCATAAGTATTCATCACCCACATGAACCTGCCCAAATGATGAGATCACCTTAGAGGTCCTTCACCAGGTCCCCCTGATGGTTCTGTGCTGCCTCCAGTATCAGAGGCAGTAAGCCTATGTTTACCCACTGCTGGGGAACATGGGCAGGAGAGTGCAGCTGCACCCATGTCCTGCTAGTGGGTTTCCTCTGGGCAGCTGGCTGGCCACTGTGTGAACAGAATGCTGGACTAGATAGGCCAATCCAGCCTGGCTCTTCTTATGTTCTTAACCAATGGTCTGACTTAGTCTAAGGCAAATTCCTATGGTTATTTAAACGGTTTTTGAATGCTATTTTGTATTTGATTATTATTTCTACTTGTATACTACCTGATATTCCCCTCCCCCTTTTTATTGTAAATATCAAAGAAACAGAACAATAACAGCAAAACCAAATCGTGAAAAGGGGAAGGACACATTACCTGATATAACAAAATCCCCAAGTGGTTTGCATGCTAAAATATATTTTTTTAAAAAATCACGATTGAGCTACTCAATTAATAGCAATTACAACAAAAAAATAAAGAATTAACAGAAACAATAGAAAGAGTTTAAAAACCATAGAAAACAATCCAATGAAGCAGCATCATGATATCAACTACAAGCCAGGAGAAGCTTAAGTAAACAAGCAGGTTTTCAGGACGCATTTAAAACTCACCATATTTTCTGCCTGCTGAATCACACGGCGGAGTGAATTCCAGAGGGTGGGTGTCACTGTAGAGAAGAACTACATTCTAGATCTCACATGGCGACATTCCATTGGTTGTGGAATGGCCGGTGGAATTTCATCGCTTTTATTCGTTCTTACTCACCTTGACCACTGTTTGGTGGAAAGGCAGGATGCACATTTCACTAACAGCAAATAAAATAAATGAGAAAAAAAATAAATGTAATCTTTAAAACAGACCAACAAAAATGGTAGTGGCCAGCATCACAGGTTGTGGTAGTAAATTTCATGAGTTATACGCTGTATGAAGTATTTCCTTTTGGCTGCCTTGGATGTCCTGCCCACCTGTTTCCGTGGGCAATCTAGTATTCTGAGAGATAAATGAATTATCAGCTTTCCCAAGCAGTTTACTTTCTTGATCTAGATTTTCAACTATCCTCCGTCTAACAAATTCTCTTCTTCTGCTTCTGTTTGTTCCTGCCGTTTTCTAAACATATCTGAATATGTTGAAATTTTAATTTTTTTTTTTGCCAAAATGTAGAACTAATTTTGAAAACAGGAAATATAGATGTCCTGTTCTGAAATGTAAAATCCTAAGTTCCAACCTAGAATGCTTCAGGCTCAAGAGACACATTTTTTAAAAAACAATTCATTTCAGCTCCATCAAGTAGATGGGTTGGAATTGTGTAGCTGAGAATAGACAAGGGAGATATTATTATTATTGTTGTTGTTGTTGTTATTGTTGTCATTAATGGTCATCATTAATTTTTGGAGGAGTGTTTCATGATTATATGTGAAATATGGATAGGGCTGCACTTTAAAATTGCATATAATATAAGGGAATATTTTAAATGAGCATAATATGGGGCCATTCTCAATAACTTTAGTCTGGTATTATTCAGGTGAGTGCCTTTGAAGCATCCTGCTTAATGCTTTTCAACAAGGACTTCAGAGCACAGCCAATGGAATCATGCCTAATTGAATATCAGGGGTCTTTATGTTATATAAACTGAATGGGAAATGAAACAAGAGGTTTTCAAGCTGGAACAAATGGCTGGGTAGTAATTAATTTGTTTCTGAACAGACTTACATAATACCAGGGAAGAAGAAGGGAGACACTGAACTGAAAGAACAGCCAGCTTTCTGTCATATAGCAGGTGCAGCAATGACTCTCAGGGCCAAGACAGAGGGACATTCTAAAGTGTGGTGGAGGGAGCTTGTGAACCCGCACTCAACAAACCATGGTGAACATGGTAGCAAACTTATGGGATCAGGAACCCAGCTCAACCAGGGTTCTTGATTCCATGGAGGATTGTACCTACATTCTTTAAAGGTGGTTATATCCTTATAGGACACCTTTTCCAGCATGGCTGTGTGTGTGGTTGGGTGGGTGGGCACAGGCACATTCCCATCTGCTCGTCATGCTTATAGTTTTATAACAGGTGCATGGGGCTTTATCTACCCATTGAACAGAATGTAGTGGTAGAGTCCTGAGGTACAGTGGTGACTGTAGGAGGTCACCACTGTTGTTTTAGGGTTGCCCCACATTAAAAACTCCTTGCAAATAGCAAAGGGAGGGGGCTAGGCCAGAACCATTCTCCCTTGCACAAAATGGGATGGCCAGATTGATAATGAGGACAAGAAGGTCTGAACAGATAACCCCGATTCTGGCCCACCTAGCACTGGCTGCCTACATGCTTCCAAGACCGATTCAAGTTGCTGGTTTTAACCTTTAAAGCCTCACATGGCTTGGAACCAAAATACCTGATGGTCTCATGATTCCAAGCCTTCCCACTGAGATGTGAGATGATAAAGAGGTCTGCTGTGCAATCCACAAAGCTTTATTCAGTAAATCGATGTCTCTTCACACCTGAAGAATGTGTGAAGGCTAGGAGCTATTCTCTAAGCCGAATTGGTCTAACAAAGCAAGGCAGTTGTCAGTCAACTACATGGTTTCCCATGAATCCCTCCTTCAGGGAGGGTCTTCAAGATGAAGCCTCTGCCAAGTGGCCAACCTAGTGGACCACCTCTCACCTCCTCTCAAGTCTACCCGCTTGACCCTGCACCTTTCTGTCAATTCTGATGTTCCTTCCCCCTCTGACAAAGACTGAGTTCCAGAGATGGAAGAGGGTGATGTCTGAGCCTGGGCGTCCTGTCTGATAAGCTCCCGGGAAAATTCCTCCTTGACTCCTGGATAGTCTTGGAGAATCTCCTCCCCCCACTTCCTACCTTGACTGGTATATGTCTCCTTCTTCGGCCTCCAAGTCTGATTGAGGCTCTGAAAGCCCATCTCCCACACTAGGAAGAATGCGACTGATCCTGACAGATAGAATGCTTCTCCTGGCATGAACCTACATGTACACTATTCTCATCGCCAAAGGATCTCCTCCAGGTGCCTCCCCAGAGAGTAGCTCAGAAGGTAGCAACAAGGGAGAGGGCCTTTTCAGTGGCAGCCCCCCATCCCAAGTATGGAATGAACTCTCTGATATGGCTCACCTGGTTCTATCATTGTTATCTTTTGGGGCTCAGGTTAAGACCTGTGTCTACTCCCAGGGATTTGGCAGGTCATGGGTTATTGTTTGGATAGATGTGTGTGCATGTGTGCCCTGCTGTCTGTTTATATGTATGTAGCAGGGATGTTAGAGGAATCTGTCTGGGGACTGAAGCAAACTGAGCTTTAATGAGCTGCTCCCCTGACTTTGACTAGTTTTCCCATGAGCTGGCTTGACTTGATCTGCATCGAGTCAGACCAGCTTGCAGATTTCCATTTTTTTAAAAAAATGTATGAAGCAATTTTGCACAAATTATGCAAATTTTAGGCATAATTTGCAACTGTAATTTCCGTGATGTGTGCAAATTATTGAATTTTGCATAATTTCCACAAATTGCAGCTGAAATTTGTGCAAATTGCTTTTTATGCAAGCCTCCCCCCACCCCCAAAAAAGTTCCCAGATTTTGTGAACAAATCCCTGGCTTGACTCACAAATGCAAGCCAAGTTGGGGGCTCCATGGTAATTTTTGGGCCCAAAAAGGGCTGAATTTCCCCGGCTTGGGGCCAGGTTATCTGAAGGAACGCCTCCTCCCATATGTGCCTGCTCAGAACCTAAGATCATCTTCAGGGGTCCTTCCCCATGAGCCTCTGCCAAAGTAAGTTAGGCAGGTGGCTACCAAGAGGAGGGCCTTCTCTGTTGTGGCACCCCGGCTGTGGAATGAGCTCCCTAGAGAGGTCCGCCTGGCATCTACATTATACTCTTTTAGACCTTTTAGACCAGGTAAAGACCTTTTTTCCCCCTCAGTATTTTAACAGTTTAACATCTTAGTCTTTTAACTTTGCTGTTTTAAATCTGTATTTTAAAACTGTATAGATTTCTGCATTGCTGCCCGGTTTTACCGATTGTGCTGTTATACTGTATGTTATATTATGCTTTTACTCTGTGTTTTGTGTTATATTTTAAATGGTTTTCGCTTTTGTAAACCACCCAGAGAGCTTCGACTATTGGGCAGTATAGAAATGCAATAAATAAATAAATAGTTTGTAGATAAACTGATCTTTATATTATGCACAATATTGTGTTTTCTACATGTTTTTCTCAAAGGGAAGCATTCAGAAATGTAACACCTCACCTGCTGTCTGGCTTGGGATAGTCTGTTGTACCCACCACCTGCACTCTGATCTGGTATAGTCCTGTCTACCACCTTGGAACTGTGTATATGTAGTCCAGAATTTGCATCCTCCTGGAACCTGATCCTGCTAGCAAGACTGACTCCTTTGTGGCTCACGATACTTCCTCCTGAGAACTGTGACAGCGAAAGGAAGAATTAAAACATTCAATAGCATCTAGTTTCCAGAACAAAGGGACCGAATTATCTATTATAGTTCTGTGCTGTTTCAAAATTAATGATTTGTCCTGAGCTGATAACGCTATGAACGGAATGATGGTGCCGCTGTTCAGCTGGTCCAGCTGCGGGAAACCAGCGCATGGAAAATAAAGCAACACAATTCCCCCCCCCCCCTTTTCGAGTTTGGTTGGGTGGGCGCAAGGCAAAACGTATTATCAGTGTGTTTGCCTCCGATGGTATCAACTGCTCTTCTAGGACATTGCGAGCAGAAGAGCTGCCTCTGATGCTCGCTCCCCGGAATGCCAATTGCACATCTTTGATGAAGGATGAATAATGCCATTTACCGTAGATTGTGCTGCGCAAACGTTAGCTAATTAAGCGGCGCTCTTCAAAACAACAGGGAGTGGGAAGAAGAGGCGGGCGAGGAGAAGAAACGCTGACAGATAAGAGACAAGGGAGGCCAAAGTGACATCTGTTGCTTCAAGAAATAAAGGAAGCAGAACACAAAGAGATCTCTAGCCCCATCCTGTTGCTGCTAACCTGTTGACTTACGCGCACAATTACGACTTGATTTCCATTTTTTTTTCAAATGCAGCGCTCTTTGTTAGCATGAATACACTCCAGCACGTCAGAGCGTTCAACGTACTTTGGCTTTGTTTATTGACTTCATTCATATCCTGCGTCGTCAATAAAGATTTCTATTCTCAGAGCGGCTAACAAAGCAGTACGACACAAAAGGAAGCTCAATGGAAAAGAAAGTACGAAATACCGAAACAATTCATACAAACTAACACAGCAAACCCAAACCACAACAACGTATTCAAATGGGCAGGAAAAGTCAATAGCACTTGAAGTAAAAGCAATAAAAGTACCAGGGCCCAATCTACACCAAGCAGGATATTGTACTATGAAAGTGGTATGAAAGTGGCATATAACACGCAGGAGCCACACGACTGCTTTATAGCAGTACTGAAGTGCACTGACAACTGTTGGGGCCCGTTGATACATACCATATACCGCTATATCCTGCTTGGTGTGGCTCCTGCCTTTTATATACCGCTTTCATTCTGCTTTCATACTGCAATATCCTGCTTGGTGTAGATTAGGCCCATGTCTGAAAAGTCTGGGAGAACAGAAATTAGTAATAAGGTTACCAGGCAGGCATCCCTGGGGAGGGCATAACAAAGTTGAGGAATAGGGATGTCCACCACTTGCCCAATGGAGTTCTGCGGGGGGGGGCAGCTTGACTTGCCCTTGTGTGCCAAGCTGTGGCTTTCCCCCCAAATTCAGTGAAGCCAGCCATAATTTGGACAGCGATTTGCAGCCACGATTTGCAGAAATTTGCAGAAATTATGGCTAAAATTTGCGCAAAATTAAAAAATACAGAAAAATACACACTTGTCTGACTCGCTGTAGAGCTAGTCGGGATTCACAGAATAAAAATGGACCCAAACTGCAAATCAATGGAGGCTCATTGAGCTCCACCCACTGCATGGATTTCTCTGACTAGAAGCCACTACTGGAAAGGCTCTGTCTATGGTTACTGTCATGATTCTAAGCCCTCCCATGGAGTTGTGAGACAATAAAGAAGTCTGCCATGCAATCCACGAAACCTTTATTCACTAAATGGACACCTTTTTCATATGTGAAGGGAGTGTGAATGCTAGGGGCTATCCTCTAAGCTTAATTAGCCTAACAAAGCAAGGCAGTGGCCTATCAACTAAATTAGACTGTTTTCTGCCATGCCCAGCAGGCTTTTTACCAAGCTGAACCTCATCCTGACAGTTGCCACCTAGAGGAAGGCCTCAGATGATGAGGACTTCACATATTTTAACTCAGTATGCAACCACCCAGAGAGCTTCGGCTGTGGGGCGGTATGGAAATAGAATAAATGAAATGAAAAAGTAGATATGACAGCAGATCCGTGGTTGGATTGCCTGATTTAAAAACAAAATAAATCATTTAATTGCAGCAAATGGGGAGGGGTAAATCTGATCAGGACTGCAGTTTGGGAGGTTGCCTGTACAGAAGCATCTAGCATCCCATGGATTGAAATTAGCAGGGGAGGGGAGGAAAGCCAACTCAAGGCATGTAGCTGAGTCCCTGCAGAGGTTGCTTTCAACTGGGGACTCATGATAAACTTAGATGCTGATGGGAGTATTTAGTATTTCTGCCCCCTTTTGAAAAGGCAGTTATCAGAGAAAAAACACAAGGTTGCAATATTCCCAAGCGGTGCTAAGTATGTTCCAAAGAGGAAGAGCATGTATAATACCTTAGAAGGCCGGTTTAGGTAAAAAACAGATATTACTTTAGAGGCAATGTCTTTCTTTTTTTACTCTAGTGTAAGTGCAGGGGGCCTGACCTGGATTGGGATCCTAGTGTGTTTGGGGTAGGGGGGTCTTTAACTTTTCCCTCCCTGCTATGAACCCAATCTGGATTGCCTCCCCCAGCCCCGCCTGATCCATTTACTTTAATGCAGGGGGGCACAACCTGAATCCCAGGCCCCCCCAAGCCGTAATTGTGGGACCCTTGCCACCACTGCCAAATCCCCCTGCGCAGTGACCCTGGTACAAATCACTCTTTCCTTGTTGCTGCTTAGTGAAAGCAGCTAGGAAAGAATGAGCTCTCAGGATTACTGGTGTGTGTTTGTGTGTGCGAGGCCTTGACCACTCACTCAGTATCATGTGCAGCCCATGGTGCAGAAAAGGTTGTGCAACCAATTTTACTGGATTTCTATTTTGCAATATAAATTGGAGGCACAGGGGTCCCAATCCAGATTGGGGCCACAGCAGGGAGAGTTAAAGCCCCCGGCAGGATTTAATACTTGCTACCCGGAATCAACAACATCCATCCAGAAATTCCAACATTTTGCAACCATAACTCCTTGATTGCCCTCTTGTCTGTCTGTCTGTCTGTCTGTCTGTCTGTCTGTCTGTCTCTCTCTCTCTCTCTCTCTCTCTCTCTCTTTCTGAATATCTTAGGGGTTGACTGGGTGTATATAGGGTAAGGCAGTCTGCTAGGTATCCATGTCCCAAGTTATTTAGGACTTTGTCTATCAACAACAAAACCTTGAAAATGGTTTGGCAGCTAATAGAAGTTCTTAAGTATAGTGAAGAATAAACTTTTGGCTATAACAGGAACTGTTGGAACCCTCTCCAGCTTCCATAAAGGGAACTCAAGAGCATAATCATAAGCTGAATCTTAGCATATAGCAAGATTTGACCAAAGAAAAACATCTGGGTCTGGCCATAGCGCTTAATCAGAAAAATATGGAGATACCAATTTGGCCCATTGGCCCAACTTAGCTCAGTATTGTCTCCTCCGCTTGGCAGCAGATTTCCAGTGGTCTTTCCTGCCCTCCTATAAAAGATCATTTTTAAAGGGACATGCCGTGCATTGTCCCTGGGACCTTCTGGATGTGAAGCATGCACACCGTCACTGAACTATGTCCTGTCCCCAAATAAGACTCCAGCTAGTACTGATAAGACTTTACATGGACATATACCATGCCTTTCAGGTTGCAAAGTCTCTCAAATGGTGGTATGAAATCCCTGCGGTGGAAAAAGGAACTGTTAATTAAAAGCCGCTTTTCTGACATTGTAATCAAAAGCTGGCATTACCATTTGGAGATTGCTTCACTGCCTGGAGGGTTCTAAGGCCACCAGCTGGAATGTGGCTTCTAAAAGCTTCCTTTGTCAGTGTTCCAATAAATTAAACGCGCCTTGTACACAACGGCAAGGGGAAAAGAACCCATCTCGGATGAGACAAGGTATGCTAATAGACTGCAAATCGGGTTTTCTCTTTTGAAAAGACATTAAATGTACATTAACTGAAGATGATTGTTTATATATATATTTTTAAAAAACCCTGCTAAAATTGGGCTGAAAGAGCTAAAATATATCAAGAAATGGCTGCCCCTAAAATATAACAGGACATATAACAAGAAATCCACTCCCCTGCCAGCAACAGGTTGCCCAGATGTCTTGGCCTACAACTCCCATCATGACTTGCTGTTGGCTATGCTGGCTATGACTGATATGAGTTGTAGGCCCAAACATCTGGAGGGCCCCAGCACACCCACCCCCACTCTACTGGCTTAACCATAGCCCCTCCCCTTCAACACTTGAGTGGAGATTGAAGGTCTATGTCCCCCACCCTCTCCTTAGCCAAATTGGAGACATTCGGGAATATTGTGCCTTGTGATGACTGCTTGGCTCCAGCCCATCCAGTTGGCATCCTCCCTCCCACTAGGGTGCCGATAGGGTGAGGCAAACCCAGACAACCATTCCTGTCCATGTGGCTGTGATGCATCTTAGCAACTTGGAATAGTGCCATAAAGAGCAGGCTGACTGTGTCTATTTGCATGTGAGAGAGGGATAAATATGGTGCCGGCTCCAGGTTTTGAAGGACCCATGGAGAAGACGCCCTCACTCCAAATGACAGCCCAGATAGATGTGATGGCCAGGATTGCCTACTATCAGCTCTGGCTGATACAGCAGCTGTGCCCCTTGCTAAAGTTGGAAGACCTAAAGACGGTAGTGCACACACTGCTAACTTCAAGGCTCGACTTGCACTGTGCTGTACATAGGGCTATCTTTGTACCTAGTCCAGAAAATTCAACTAGTTCAGAATATGGCAGCCAAGTTGGTCACCGGTACACCTAAGGGTGACCATATTAGACCAGCTTTAAAATCACTCCACTGGCTGCCAATTAGTTTCTGGGTGAAGTATAAAGTGTTGGTCATTACCTCTAAAACCCTACATGGTTTGAGTCCAGGTTACCTGTGGGATCGCCTTCCCCCGTACAATCCGCCCCGCACACTCAGGTCTTCTGGGAAGAACTTACTACAGTCGGCCAAGACTAGGCTGACAACCGTTACCCAGAGGACCTTTTCTTCTGCCGCTCCCAGACTGTGGAATGGCCTGCTAGGAGAGATTCGTCGACTTAACAGTCTCTCTGACTTTAAGAAAGCCCTAAAGATTGATCTTTTCTGGCAGGCCTACCCAGTTGAATTTTAAGATGCCTTTTAATAATGTATTAGTTGGATATGTTTTTAATCAGTTATATGTATTTTATAGTGTTTTGTATTTGGTATTGTACCCCACATTGATCCAGAGGGAGAGGAGGGTAATAAATAAATAAATAAATAAATAAATACTATTATTCATCTCTTTCTCGCTCGTGGCGGTTTTTCTAGACTGACATGACAGGCTTTGCCAAGTCATGCTGTCTTTTACAGATTTAGGAATTTCCTGACAATTGAGCATGTCTTAATTATGACTGCTTTCTGGATGTTGGTGTGGATGTATTCTGGTAGGCCCAGTTTCTGGAGGTTTTCTGTATAGTTTTTTGATGTGATGCTGGTGACTGAGGTTACTAACGGAATAATTGTGAGCTTTTCCTGATGCCATAGTTCTTTGACTTCCATGGCCAGTGTTGAATATTTGTCTCTCTTTTCTTCTTCCTTTTCAACAACATTTTTGTCATTGTTATGTTGATATTATTATTATTATTATTATTAGGTACCACTTGTTTGCTTGACAGGCTGAGAGCCAGTGAGCAAATAGGCAGTGGCATCTGCTGCTCCTCCTTCTCACCACCATGGTTGGTGAGAAGGCCCAGAGCGAGAGGCAGATGAACCTGCAGGTTACAATGGCGAAGGGGAGGAGCAAGTTCAGGGGGTTCTTGTCAGTGGGCCTTGCTGGGCGTGGGCCATTAGCGAGTGCCTGACCATGCCTACCCTTGACACCATCCCTGGTTGCATGGGCAGGAACTGAGCCCCTCTTTGGACTTATAAAACAGAATGAGCATGTCAAACTGTACATATTATTCGTTAATGCTAGATTTGTTGCTGTCAGAGATTTGTTCAGAGAGTGACCAAATTTCAAAGCAGGAGGGAGCGAGATTTGGCCTTTCAATCATGCGGCTCCTCCTGAAGGAGTAAGAGAAAATGAGAGATGGCAGATGTGTTACAGTTGGCTGCTGCTTCCTAAACCAGAGATGGGACTGTGCTGTATTTGTACTTCAGTCCCTCGGCAACTGTTTGATGCTGTCAGGCTGGAGCAACCGGAGACAGAGGGAATGGGTTGATTCGCACCTGCATATAAATTACCTGGTATCTCATCCCCGGATGACTCTTGGTTGAACGTGCAAAGTGCTTCTTTGAAAAGGATATTGTGTGAGACAATTCCATTGAAAAGCATTATGTGTGAAGTGATTCCATTTGTTTGCTTTTCATGTTTAACTGCACCTTTCTGGTATGCTTAGTTTTCACACTTAGCAGACAAAGGGATAGTTTGATTTGGCCAAGATATTCAAGACTGCTGGTGGGAGCGTCAGTGATCCCCCATACAAAAAACAACAACAACCAATAAACCAACAAACACATTACTTTTTGCATAAGTTTGGATCCAGACTTAGTCATACATTGAGATGATCCATTAAAAACCAATGGGACTTGAATTAATCATGACTAACTGAGGTCCCATTGCTTTCAGTAGTTTACTCTAGGCCTGGATCCAACCCATAGAAAATTGGAAGGCAGAAGAAAGGTTCTCGCCTCATCATCTCCTTAGCATGCGAGCTTTCCTTAGCTTTGTATGCATGCTTTGTATACAGAAGATCCAATCCCTGGCACCTCCAGGTAAATGCCAGAAGGTGATGGAGACTTCTCTTTCTCTCTGAGTCCATGGAGAGCTTCAGTCAGTCAAATCTGGGCTCAGTAAGGAATCAGCACCTGCACTGAAATGGATTTGTTTTGTTTTGTTTGGTGAGAAAGGGAAGGACAGAGAGCCAAAGAAGAACTTAGCAGGAGTTTAAGATACCCAGAAGCCTCCAATCTCAGAGGCTTCCATCCTAATCCATAGGATTGCAACCCTTTTTTCTTCTACTGAGAGATCGATCCTCACTGCGTTGCTCCTGACTGAGCAGTGTTGCACTGGTACTGTCCCAGGTTAGCCATATGGCTCCCTCTCCACTTCTGCTCCCCCCTCTCTTGCCTGCCTTGGAAGAGAATG
This sequence comes from Anniella stebbinsi, assembly GCA_029215795.1. Lineage (NCBI taxonomy): Eukaryota > Metazoa > Chordata > Lepidosauria > Squamata > Anniellidae > Anniella > Anniella stebbinsi. Next base: position 225,514,638 of record JARDYH010000004.1, on the reverse strand, counting down.
ACATGGTGGACAGAAATACACAAAGTCCCACCATGTCTGGCTGGGCACTCTAGGCCTCTCTGGTGTCCTCAGCCGTTTCCATCCATATGCTTCCCCCCCCCCCCCCCCAAGATGTGGAGTGTTTCTGGGCAGCAAGATTCTGCCACATATCTGGTGTATCCCCTCAAGGAGGGCTTGGCTTAAAAGGCTCCATTTTGCCAGGGAAGGTGAGCAAGGACGTCCTGAAAAGTTTCTACTGACATAGACAAGCTTGTATGGGAACTCCTGAGATTGTTAATGGACAATCTTCCTCCTGGTCTAAGCTAATCAATGCCTCACCGAGGTACTTATTAATTGGCTATGAGAAACCTGAGATTTCAGGCCTCTCCTTTCAGCTGTATTGTACATTACTCTGTAAGTCCAGATACCTCTCTTTTGCTAAGCAATAGGGAAGCCTTCAACATTGAATACATATTTTGGTACATTTTCTCAACCAAACTTCATTTTTGGAAATGCTCCGATCAGGTCTCTGTTGCTCTCTTGAGTACCTCATGTGGGCTGTCTCTTATTCTAAGGAGACAATCCCAATTAAACACATGTGGATCCCTGTGGGTGCTAGTTTCTGGGCCAGTTCGTATGGATCAGCCTTTCCTCCAGCTGGATAGAGCCAGTTGAAGTGAGGAACAGTTTTTCTTAGCAGAGTTGAACTAAACCCCCTCCCCCATCATTCGAGGTTCTGGATGGATTCTTCTCTGGACATGGAGAAATAAACTGCTGCCATGTTTAGAGATGTGTCTCCTAGGCAAGTGCAGTTACAAGGGTAGGTTGGCTTGAGGAACTAGCTTGTTGCTGTCAGGTAGAGCCCATTAGGACCCGGGAGGGAGAATGAGACACTTGCACAGAAAACTAACCATAGGCAATTGAAGCACCAGTTACCGTGTTCAAGTGTCTAGTTTTTCCTGATGGGCACACTTACAAACAACCCACAGCAGGCAATTGAAATCCGCAAAAGTTCCCAGATTTAGGGATGCAAAATTGGAAGGTAGAAGCTGAGCCAAGGGCTCCTGGGAAATCCAGTGAACCCAGGGAGGACTGGATTTCCCTGCGACAGCCATCCCTAGTTAAGAGTGGATGAATCTGTCCATTTCCATTTCCCTCGGTTTCTCACTTTTCCCATCTCAGGTTCGGTCCATCTGAATTTTGAGTATTTTTCCAATCTTCCGTTTGTACTGAACTTTGAGATTTTTTTTTTTTTGGAAGAAAGTTTACTTGCAAATTCAAGGGTAATTTTGACCACATTTTTCCTATTGCATGTATCTTTTAAAATGCCTTTTGGCCTATGTGCACCTTTTTGCAAGGAATTCTTGTAATTTTTGAACTTTATTTTCCTCAATATGCACATCTTTGTATGTTTGAAATAATCATAATACAGAGTGTACATGCGGTGTGTCTTTTCTGAAGCACTGTGTAAGATATTGTGAGGATAAAGCACCATGGGAATAAAGAATTCTCATCATGGTGGCGTTAAAATCTGTAAAGCATGTTCTAGATAAGGCAACGTAGGAAACATGTATTGCCTGCAGGCATAAGTGCAGCCTCGGATACCTTTCCTGGCACCTGCCGAGGTGCTCTGCCCTTTCCAATTTTTTAAAATAATAATAATAATGATAATAATAATAATATATTTATTTATTTCTTACCCGCCTCTCCCTCTGGAACGAGGCGGGGAACAACATTAAAAACAAATGTTATAAAATACATAAATGTGTGAATTTTGAAGGATAACTGAGTTTCAGTTCGCATTGTGGTATGAAAGAGCTAAATTGGGTACATTAGCATTAAAATGAAAACTGAACAAATTTCTCCTCCATCCCTAATCACTATGGCCCTAGAATCTATCAATCCATGGAAAAACACCATGGATAACAAAACCATATTTTGCAGAGGACCAGAGCCTGTGCCTGATCAAGAAAGCATGATGTTTGGGGAGGGTTGGGGACTATGCTGATAACAGATGGAGATGAACCAAGCCAAGAAACAGGACATATTTGAAGTCACACTTGGAGTTTTAGGAAGATGGCAACTGAGGAACATTCTGGATCCTCTTTGAACATTATGCCTCTATTCTTCTGAGAGGGATGATATTGGAAAAAATAACACGTTTTAATTATACTGGGAAGAAAGAGACAGAACAGGGAGTCACCCCTTTCTCTCCAAATGAAATGCTTGTACAGGATGTAACGGAGGGGAAAAATAGATCCGTCTTTCATGCACTTAACTTAGAATCATAGGGTCCATTCATATGAACAAAGGCAAACTATGAGCCTATCTACACCACTGCTTTAAAACGGTTTATAACAGTTTCAAACCGGTTAATAACCGCTATTGACCAGTTGAAAAATGTTATAAACTGTTTTAAAGCAGTAGTGTAGATAGTCTCATATGTTTCTAAATTGGTCGTTCAGCAGGATATGCCTGGATCCTCCACTGTTCTTGCAGCATTTGATGTCTGCTTTTGCCTCAACTGGAGATAATATGAATGAATAAAGTCCTGTGAGGTATCCCACACCACTTCTACACTGCGGTCTTCTCAATAATATTACTAATAATCTGTCAGCATCAATGCACACAACTGTTGGCAGCATTAACAAAACTGATGCTTAGGTTTCAGTGCAGTTGAGAATGGAGATTGGGCCATGTCTACACCAGGGATTTATCCCGGGGTCATCTCTAGGTCGTCCCTGTGCATCCACATGACACACGGGATCCCGGCGGCAACCGGGGTTGACCTAGGGATGATTCCGGGATAACGGAAACCGGGGATATCCCAGTTTTTCTGCGGTCCCGAGATCATCCCAAGGATTACGGCTAGTGTGCCGCACGCTCCTGGGTCCTGAAATGGGCATGGAGCTGTGCCTATGGAGGTGGGGGGCAGCAATTTTGCCATCCCCAGGATGGCGGGGGTGGGTGGGCGCAGAGTTTGGCAGGAGGGTCTTACCCTTTTCACCACATGATAGGGCTCCCCTTAGTTTTTTTTTAAAATGGTGCCCGCGACATCCCTCTTCCCTTCTGGGACATCGCTTGGCCGTCTAGATGCTGGGGTAGGATCACGGAAGCAGGTAAGTCTGCAATCCTCCCCCTTCCCTCCCTCTACACCCTTAGGTGTAGACGAGCCCTGAGAGGTCAAAGAAGGGTTTTTATAGAAGAGGAGTGGGTCTGGGGACGGATCTGAAGGGAAAAGAGAGAGGTGGTACCACAGAGCTCTGGCATGAGGTTCCAGGAATAAGGGGCAGCAAGGGAAAACCGGCGACCTGATTGTGGCTGAAGATTGGGGAAGGTGGCAGTGTGAGCTGCTCAAGAGAAACAATAGCAGTTTAGAAATCTGCAACTTTCTACACCAGAGGGGCATAGAGGGTGGGGAGTGGGAGAACCTGGAATTAGCCACTTCCAGGCTTGTCGCTCCAATGCACATTGAAATGCAATGACACCGGCTGCTCCTGGGCCATCGCAGCCTCCATTTAGTTTTTGTTTTTATCGGAGAAGAGCGCTCTAGTGCACCACCAAAAGGTTAGTATTTTTTTTTTTTAAAAAAAAATGTGTGTGAAATCGGGGCTCCTCTCTTCCCTGATGGGCATGGAGCCATGCGACATGGCTCTGTGGCCATTTCTGCTGGCTGCTTACTCGCGTGTAAGCAGCCAGCACCCAGGACGGGTGGGCACATCTCCTGCGGTCCCGGAAATTTCCCGATAGAGTGGGAAAATTCAGGATTTTCCAGGTTTCTGTAAACCCGGAAAAAAACCATGCCCGCCCCACCCCGCGGGACTCCCTGTGCGTCATTTGGATCCACAGGGAGCAGCCGGGGGCCAATCCAGGCAAGGAGCCTGGTGTGGAAAGGGCCGATGTAGTACTTTTAGGAATCTGCAGTTGTTGTGGCTACTATCACAACAGTCCTGTGAAGCAATTTTAATGAAATTGTATGATGCCCTTTTTAGATGGGGAACTCAAAGCAACATGAAGGCAGAAGACTTGAATCCAGCTCTCCTTCCATCACCTTAAACTGCTTGTAAGAACATAAGAAGAGCCCTGCTGGATCAGACCGAGGGTCCATCTAGTTCAGCACACAGTGGCCAACCAGCCATTGATCAGGGACCTACAAACAGGACACGGTGTAACAGCACCCTCCTGCCCATGTTCCCCAGCAACTGGTATATATAGGCTTACTGCCTCTGATACTGGAGGCAGCACAGAGCCATCAAGACTAGTAGCCATTGATAGCCATTTTCAGACAACATGTTTGCTAGAAGAAGTGAGGCTTAATAGAAAGAAGAAATTGAAGAAGAAGAAGAAGAAGAAGAAGAAGAAGAAGAAGAAGAAGAAGAAGAAGCCCCTTTTCCTTGATAAACATGTCATTAAATGAGCTCCAGCTGTATTGCTCTAGGTCATCATATCTTCAGGGGCAAAGGAGAGCTCTCAGAAACATTCATCTGGCTGTGAAACAAGGATAACTTCAAATTTGTTGAAGCTCCTTACCTTGAAACGTACAGTCAAAGTTCAACATGCTCATATGCTAGTCACAGAAAGTGAGAGATAAGAAGTAATCGGCAAATTTCTGCTCTTCATGCCTCAACTCCAGGTTAGGTTCAACAAGCAGATGGGCAGTGAGTCAGAGGTTTGTAGTCAAGGTGTTTGAACTGGGACTTCACAAGTCTAGGTAGGTGATGGATGAGCTATGCTTACCTAGGAAACATAAAGGGCTCAAAGTTGGAAAAGTCCCAGGCACTTGACTCTGTGAGTACCTAAAGCTCAAAATGTTTTTGTGGCCTTCCAAACTGTATATGTTCGAAGGTTTGATGGAGCTCCGTTGAAGCTTCGAGTTTGTGGAGCTGAGCAGGGATGGCTTAAAAACCGTTGAATACCTTCAGAGCAGAGCAGAGCAGAGCAGAGCTCTGTTGGAGCTTCTGCGCACTTCAAAGGTATTTCAACGTTTTTTTTAAAGGTCTTCTGAGGATTGTTTTCGCTTTAAACGATGTTGCTGCACTTAACTGAAGACTTCTCCATATAAGGAGGACACTGTGGGGTTGAGGGGTAGCTTTGAGATTGACCTCTGTGCCTAACCCTGCAAGAAGCCATTCCTTCTGCTAGTTCCTGCTGCGTTGGAAGGAGTGAATGAGTGCTGCCTGCTTTTTGCAGTCTGTTGGAGGCCCTTTCTACACCATAGGGGTGTAGAGGGAGGGAGGGCGATTCCAGAAGTACCTAATACACACCATCGGCACACAGGGACCAGCCGGGGGCCATCCCAGGCAAACAGCCTGGTGTAGAAATGGCTTCAGTAACCCAGCTTTTTCCTCTGCTTGTTGTTCCCTCTTGTGCTAGTTTCTTCTTATTACTCACTGTCTATCCAGTCTCCAAAAATCCAAGTTCCAAGCACCTTTTATACCCACTCCACACTCCCTCCTTGCTGTCCCTTTATCTTTCCAGTGTACTTGTTCAATCCTTCTTTAAATCCTTTACCCTTGCCTTACCTTTACATTCCACCCCACACACCCCGGTGCCTGCTGTTACTCTGAGTGTGTGTATGTTTGTGTAAAGTCTAGTTCCACTAACTACTAGGAGGAGGGACTTCTCTGCAGTGGCACCCCGGCTGTGGAATGAGCTACCCAGAGAGGTTCGCTTGGCATCTACATTACACTCTTTAGACGCCAGGTGAAGACCTTTTTCTTTTCACAGTGTTTTCACAGTTCTTCAGTTAGATTTTTAACCTTGCTGTTTAAATTTGTATTTTGAGTCTGTATTAATTTCTGCATGGCTGCTCGGCTTTTTTTTTATCCTGGTTGTGCTTTTATACTGTATTTTAAATTATGTTTTTATACTGTCGTTGTTTTATATTTTGAATGGTTTTGAATGGTTTTAATTTTTGTAAACTGCCTAGAGAGCTTTGGGTGGTATAGAAATGCAGTAAAAATAAATAAATAAATAAATAAATAAATAACCCCACTAAAAAATCTTTAAAAATACAAAAAAAAAATACAATCCTCTGTGAGTTCTGTGTTGTGTTCTACAGTCTGACTGTAAGTGTGTTCTAGTTTGTCTGTGTGTCTCTGTGCTGTGTTAGGTATGCACAAGCACACAATGTTCTTGCACAAGTAGCACACATTTTCATTTTTACACCAATCAATACAGCTTACCCCATACATCTAATTCCAGAATGAGGCACAGAATGGGTGCTGGTGGTGGTTCTGGCCGTGATGGGAGAGGGAGAGCCAAAGCCCCCTCTAGCCTCAATCTCCCCCCCCCCCTTTCTGCCAAAGAGCCAATCTACACATAAGCTTTACAACATTAAGAATGTGTTTTGACAATGCATTGGGACACACGACGCACTTAGTGAAGCGTTTTATACCAGTTGTTTTTTGGAACAAAAGTGTTAGAGTGATACTGTTCTATTCTTAAAATAACACGATTTTTAAAGAATGATGTGTCCCTTTTTACCATGTCATAGTTGCTGAAATCGAAAGTACGGTATCCTATCAGGGTCATGGAGGCGTTGCCTGCTTTTCCGGCGCCCAAATGCTTGCTACTGCCATTGCTGTTGTTTAAAAATCAATGCAGGCACTTACGTGGTCAAAACCACAAAGAAAGGAAGTGAAAGAAAGGGGGGCAAAGGAGGACGTGGGCGGGGAAAGTACTGGGAGATGAAGCTCCATTACAGGAAGAAACTAAGAAAAGCCAATGTGTGACCTTTAATAACGCATTGAAGAAGGAATAAATGAAAGACTACAACGGTAAGGAATACTTAATGTGGCCTGTTACGTTTTGAAACTTTAATAATTACAGTGTTATAGTCAACATTTTAAAAAGTTACAAGCGTATGTGTAGATTGGCAGAAAGTCTCCTGACAGTCCAGCCAGGCTGCACGCTTATACTCTGCAGCCAGCTTATTGATTGGTCGTGTCTGGTGACTCTTATTTTAAAAACCTCCTTCGCCAGCCTCCTGCCCTCCCGCAGAATCACCCGACTCTGATGCACTCTTGAAATGTTCTGGGTGGCAAACCAGCCTCTCAGGGCTCAGCTACAGCCATCTCTGAGTTGTGTCTTCAGTCTAACTTCATGTCTAAGAGATATGCCAGCCAGCCACAGCCGCTAATCTATCTATTTTTCTTTCACACACAGTTCAAACATTCTACATCGCATGCCAGCAGTGCAGACACAGCCTATAGCTCGCAAGTGAACAAAGTGAAGTGGAAGGGAAGGGGTAGTGAAGCAAAGCAACAACATGCCAGGTTCCAACATCTGCAGCAACAGGGCATCCTCAAAGATGACAGCCTGTCTCTTGACTGGCACCTCACTGTTGGCCATGAGAGTTTTTCTCTAAGGATGACCCTTCATCACCCATGATGTGGAACTCTGAGAAAAAGGCCTCAGTCCTGTTCTGTTTTGCCTTGTGGGCTGCTTTGACTGACCTCTCCTTTCTCACATTTTGATCTGTGGATGCCTCACCTTTGCTGTGCTCTGCCCGCCTGCCCACCAAATCTGCGACAGGAAAGGTGCCCTGCCTGCCCAGCACTTCTTAGCTGAAAATTGGAGTTCCCCTTGATGTCAAGGGCTGAAACTGCTCAAAGTGGTTTCACAACCTGAGTTTGAAGGGTATGGTTCCAGCGATTTTTAATAAAATAAATTTTAAAATCTCAAACTTTTAAAAATTCCTAAAAACCAAGAGATGAAAAGATCTGTTTCAAACTTGGCTTAGCTAAAGCCCTACTTAAGAGCTATCATGGTGCCAAGTTTCAACTCTATCTTTAAAAATTACAGAGCTGTAAGCATTTTTGTTAATTCCCAATGAAAATGGAGTGGTTATTCAATGGATTATTCGATGATGTGGAGCAATGGGGCTACTTCAAAATTTGAAGTGGAGCAGAGCCACTCCGCACAGCCCTAGTTTATACATTATACATACTTCCATATGGTCACTCTAGGCCCAGGAGAAGCATATGTGACTTCCCAAGGAATTCTGGAGGGCAGGATTGGGACCTGAGGTGGGCTGATTTGATTCACAGGCCTGAAGTTCCCTGGTGCAGACTCTCTAGGAAGCAACCTGAATGCTGCTTAGATAGATAGTCAAAATGCAATTTTTGATCCAGAGTTAAAATAGAGAAAAAGAGGTGAGTGATTTCAGCTGAGCATCAGTTTGAATGCAGCCTGGGCAAAGGAAATTATATTCTGTTGAGGCATTGCAACACCACCATTGTTTGGTTCCTGGCAGTAACGAAAAGAAGTGTACTTTCTGCTCACAGTTAACTAGCTTTGGATCTTTTTGAAGATTTGCTTAAAGAGGCCTCCCAAGTATTGAGCATAAACAACTAAAAATAAAGGTACAGTGACATTCTAGGCAGTGGGCAGATTGTGAGCTGATGCTATCAGCAGGCCATCAATGCCTGCAGAGAACAAACCACTCCAGACTTTAAAAGAATTTGCCTGTTCTTCACTTCAAACGCTGCACAGAAGCCAAAGGACTTCTTTTCCTCGAACACCTTGAGCAGCTGACAATGGGCTTTGTAAAAGATTTTGTTTAATTAATTACAGTGTGATAAACATCCAGTTATATGTCTTGGAACTCAAGCTAGAATAAGAATGAACTGAGAAAATATCGTAGGGACCCATGGAGATATTTGCCAAGAATGAAACAGAGGTGAGCGCATCCCAAAAGGAAATGGTAGAAGCAAGTCAACAGATGTATCGAGTCCTGGAAGAAATTGAAAACATTGCTTTTAAATGAATTTGAAATGATTTAGGGGGAGGAGGTGGAGCAGGAGCAGTAACAGCAGCAGCAGAAGATTTTGGGCCATACCTTAGTGACTGGGGACTTGCTTTTGTAGAGAAGGTCACCAGTTCAATCCTGGAACCTCCCAGTTAAAGGACCTCTGGTAGCAGGGTTAGGAAAGGCCCTTGCCTGGCGCTCTGGGAAGCCTGCCCCAACCTGGCACCCTCCAGATGTTTTGGATTTTCAATCCCATCAGCACCAATCGATATGTCCAATAGTCAAGAATGCTTGGAGTTGGAATCCAAACATTTGGAGGGCGTCTAGGTAAGGCTGCCCTAGGTAGTTATAGCAGTCTATATTGGGCTAGATTAGGGCTACAAAAAATCTGGAGGGCACCAGGTTTCCTACTAAATCGACCAATATTCCAAGAAGGGATGGATCACAATTTCTCAGAAAGGCAGTTTTATGATGCATTTCTGAACATTCTTGTTGTGCCATTGATAGGGTGACCAGATAAAATCCAGGTCAGGGCTCATGTAACTTTAACAGTTGTAGAGAAAAGGGAATTTCAGCCAGTGTCATTTGTATGCAATTAATTTCTGGTGAAATTCCCTCTTCATCACAACAGTTAAAGTTGCAGGGGCCCTGCCTTCCTTTGTATATGGTCACTCTAGTCTAGTGCCTGCACCTTTAACTGTTGTGATGAAGAGGGAATTGCACCAGGAACTAATTGCATACAAATGACACTGGCTGAAATTTCCTTTTCTCTACAACTGTTAAAGTTACATGAGCCCTGACCTGGATTTTATCTGGTCAGCCTAGCCATTGAATCATTGGAGCACCCCAGGAGAGAATTCAGCAAAATGGCTTCCCCATGTCACTGCCCGTAAACAGTGTGGAGAAATTCACGTACAATTGTAGATCCAGTATAAAATTAGTGCAGTGTCAAAATTTCTTGACCGTTCTCATTCAGTTTGATAGAGGGGGAAAAAATACGTTCGGAAAGAAATTCATAGCTGAAGAAATTTTAGGAGAAATTTTCATAGGTTGGGTTCAGGATTCTTGTGCTTGCATTACTGAGGAGTATGCACACATGTGTTGTTTTTCTTGTGCAATCATCTAATCAGTTGATGCTGCTACCAGTTGTAGTGGCAGCACATGCATAAACATGCGCGTGCGCTCGCACGCACACACACACACACACACTAAAAGCCCTTTCCAAAAAAAAAGGAAATATGCTGTACTACAACCCCTGCCAATAGTGAGCTCTACCTGTGAAAAGCTTTTGAGAATTTCTCCTCCCCCTGAAGAAATTTGGTGAAATTGTTCCCCAAATTTATCTGCGCACAAATAAGGCGGAGAATTTTGAGAGGCCATTTATGCACAGCTCTAGTTTTAATATTGTGACACCAGTTCAATGTTTTTGAAGGAAGCAAATGGCTTGGCTCTGACTCCTTCTGGTCCTCCTCTCTTAGTTAAATGGACTTCAGTTAACGAGGCTGAGATAAACATCTCCTTTGGACTAGGGATAGACAAATCTATCCATTTTGATTTCTCTCCGTTTCTCACTTTTCCAGTCTTAAATTCAGTTCATCTCAAACCTTTCAGATTTTTATTTTTTTTAAAAAAAATAAAATTCTCAAGGAAATTCAGGATTATTTTTGTGAATATTCCTTCTACTGTATGCATGTTTTGCCTATTATGCACATATTTTGCAAGCCATTTTTACAATATATCGCGTTGTAAGCACTATTTCCCCAAATATAGGCATTTAGGAACCTGTTTTTGATTGCAGTTGCAAGATTCAGAGCAGTGCGTCTTTTGAAAGTTAAGTGACTTTTAATTCACATAGTATTTGAACATGTGTAATTAAGTACATTTATATCAAAATGTGAACTGAACAAATTTCCCCCACATCCCTTCTTGGGACCATAGAGATCTGCTGTCAATCAACATAGATTATACTGGATGATGGTCTGTAACAAACCAAGACAGTGGCATATGCTGCAATTTGTGAAGCACTCCAGAATGTATGGCGTGTTTCTCACACAGTAGCTGGTAATATCTTAGAAGCGTATGGAGGAGGAGGGAGAAAGATGGGCGATATATATATATACATATATATATATTCCTGGATCAGATTATGGAGAGAAATGAAGAAGAATTTGAAATGTCTTGGAAAAACAGGTTGATGCATATACTCAAAAACAAATAGCACAAGGGGCAATTGTCTTCGCTTTGAAAGACAAAACTGCCGAGCAAGGCAAAATTGTTCATCTTTTCACTGTGCAAAATGAAGCGTCTTTACAATTTTTTGTTATTGGGGGGGGGGGAATAAAGGTATATAAAGATCAATATTTCAAACAAAAGCAGTAAAATTACATGGCAAGGTTCCAATAAATCAAGAACGGCAATGTCTTTGCTCAACAATATCCATCGATTAATCCCTTTCAGTGGCATGGAAAAGCCTTGGGGGATAGCCATTGTGTCATTGTGGGCAAAACAGTAAGTCTCAAGAGCGTGTCGAATGGACTGCTTGAGCTGCCAACAAGTTGCTACTTGATAATTGGGACTCCCCCTTCAAAAGGAGAAGAAAATGAATTTCCAAAGCACCCCTGAAGCAGAGGGTAAGCGCATAATAATCCAGCCAGTCTGCTTTGCTCCTCAGATTGCCGGACTTCCTTCTCACATATGCTTGTTAGCTTTGTGCAGAAGAACCAAAAGATATGTAGAGAATGGGACCTGCCTCCATGGTCCTGCAGATCTTCAGTTCCTATGTTTGCTGTGGTTCATGCGAACAGAGTTTGGCTGCTCCTTCAAGCTCCACTTTAATGCTCATCCTCCCGTCTTTGTTTTGACCCCTTAATCCCCCCACAACTAAAAAGAAGCCTGTTCCTGTTTAACTGCACATTTCTGAATTTTATTGCCCTAGCGTCTCTCCTTGCTTGCCTCTTTCCTATTATCTCTCTTCTACCCTTGGCATTTAGACAGTAAAGTCCTTGGGGCAGGGAGCTGCTTTTTTGTTGACATTCATGAGAATGTTTCACAGCAGTGGTGCATAAGCTTTTTGGCCCCGAGGGCCGCATAAGGTGTTGGTTGGAGGGCTGGGGGCTGCACGTGCAAGTAACATGCACTTTTGAGCACAAAGAGACACCCCTACACATATTCTTCCTCTCCCACAGCCTTAAGAATATAAGAAGAGCCATGCTGAATCAGACCAAGGGGCCATCTAATTAATTATGCCTAACAGAGATTGCCTTCTTTGCAGTGGCCCCACACTGGCTCAATTCGGATGACACAATAATCAACTGGGAGGGGGGAAACAATCGTCAGTTGTTTTGACTGTCGTGTCATCTGAATGCTGCCATAGTCAATTCAGCGCTGATCCTCATCCACAACACAGTTGATTATTTATTACCATGTTGTGTGGGGAGTACCCCCTAGATGAACAACTGTAAAGTTGATTATTACCCCACCATTGACTATCATGTCGTCTGAATTGAGCCACTGTGTTGACATTTTCATTGAGCCATCCACCACAAACCCAAGATCTCTCTCTTGGTCAATCACCACCCTCACACAACGACACACACACACTTCCACTAAATTAGGGTGACCATATGAAAAGGAGGGCAAGGCTCCTGTATCTTTAACAGTTGAATTGAAAAGGGTATTTCAGCAGGTGTCATTTGTATGCATGCAGCACCTGGTGAAATCCCCTCTTCATCAAAACAGATAAAGCTGCAGGAGCCCTGCCCTCTTGGCCAGATACCCTGCTGGATCAGATTAAGGGTCCATTTAGTCCAGCACTCTGTCCACACAGTGGCCAATGAGCTGTCGACCTGGGACCCACAAGCATCAATTGTGCACAACTTTGAAGCATCCGTCTCCCACAAAAGTTAAAACCATCCAATACAATGAAAGTATAAAACAAAAAACAGTATAAAAACTAGGGATGTGCACTGACCCCCCGGATCGGATTGGATAGCGGATCGGAATCAGACCTGGGGGGTCGGATCGGATCGGATCGGATTGGAGGATGGTCGGATCGGATCGGACCGGATGTCCGATCCGGATCAGACGCCATTTTGAATGCTTTTTCCCATAGCCAAGTATTGTTTTACAAAAACGCCTATAACTTTTTCATTTTTAAAGATAGAAGGATGAAACTTGGGCACATTGTAGACTTGTTAGGGATAGTTATCTGTGAGAAATTTCAGAAAGATTGGTGCATGAATTTTGTGGCAATTAATTTTTTAATAAATACCCAGGAATGCCTATAACTTTGTCATTTCTAAAGTTACACACATGAAACTTTGCCACATTGTAGGTAGTACCGTGGGACCTATGTGTGTGAAATTTCAGAAACATAGGTGCTTGCCTTGTGTGGCAATTAATTTTTAGAAAAATGGGTAGTAGTGGGGTAAATACATTTACGCCTCCCACTTTTTTATTTTTAAAGATACAAACAGGAAACTTGGGCACATTACAGGTACCACTTGGCTTGATATGTGTGTGAAATTTCAGAAACATAGGTGCTTGCCTTGTGTGGCAATTAATTTTTGAAACAATGAGGAAAGAAACACCTATAACGTTTTTATTTTAAAAGTTAGAAGTCTGAAAGTTGCTCACTTTGTAGATGGGTTAGGGGTAGATATCTGTCACAAATTTCAGAATGATAGGTCCAGGCATTTGATGGCTATGGAATTTTAGATTAAAAGTTACAAAAGTTTTTTCACATAGGCTTGGGCTGTCAATTGCACCCTCCTGCCTCCCGGGAAGAAGAAGGAAACACTTTCTCTCAATCTCTTTGATCCTTGCACGCTTGGCTGCAAATGAGCTAGGCTCAGCCGTTCTGCTTGAGTTAAAAGTGAAAGTGAGCCAGGTTCTTTATCTCCTTCTGTAATGGATACCAGCTCAGTTTGTGTTCGAGTCTTTGTTCAGTCCGGGACTTGTGATCAAAAACAAACTGAAGTTGATTCCTGAACAATTGGTCCTTCATGCCCAGTCCTTGGGTCCCCTGATGTTGATGGATTACAACTCCCACCCCAGTGACCACAGCCAGTAGTCATGAATGATAGGATATGGAGTCCAAAAAAGTATGGCTGAGAACCACAGATCTAGGCCAATATTGTCCCGGATGGCTTGCAGCCCAAATGCTGCTTGGAGCTGGCCTTGGACTTCATGGCCTTGCTTGTATTTTGCCATTAATTCAGCCAATTACTTCTTGAACATGAAATTGGACATCAAGTGAACAGGCCCAGGATATTCTACTAGACAATCATTTTCCCTAAATAACACATAAATCACCTGTCAAATGAATATTATTTTGTTAAAAAAAAAATTAGAGGTGTTGGAGAGATCTTCCTGGAAGGAACATTCTGTGAAAAGCAGCTACTTCAACAATCTTTGTCAATTAGTCAAAATAATGAGCGTTTGACTCAAAGGTGAAATGGCTTGTCACATTTCAATACTGTTGGGGCTTCTGGAGTCTGCTGACTGAGTTGATTTTTCATTAACGAGAGAATGTGAACAGGACTTTCAATTGGAGGAAACTGGATGCACCCAGATATTGTAATTTTAACTTGTTTTTATGCTTTATGCTTTTAAATTTTGTATATCGGTGTTTTAATTGTTCAATGTTTTTAATTTTTGTAAACCGCCCAGAGAGCTTCGGCTATGGGGCGGTATATAAATGGAATAAAATAAATAAATAAAATTGAATAGGAATGGATTCTCCTTGGAAGTTGCAGAAGTATTCACCTGCTGAAATTCTCTTTTCCACACAACTGTTAAAGATCCAGGAGCCCTGTCCTCCTTTCCATAGGGTCACCCTACTCCAACCCTCAGGAATAACATTTTTGGGGGGGGGTCTAAGAAAGGGTCCTGAATGTCTATCAGTCCAGGGGCCAAGTTCCATTTTGGAGAAGCTCTTGGGGACCACATTCCAATGGTCGGCAGAGCTGAAAGCGAAAGGGGCGGGGACAAAATGCCAGCATATTTAGTTTAATGCTCCTCCTACCAGTAGGCTTTAGGAGAGGCATTGTAACATTTTAGGATGGAGAAAAAAAATGCACAAAAGTTGGGAAAACACTTTCACTTCAAGTTGATGGTCAGGGGAAAGAGGGTGGGGACAGGGGAAGGGGGTGGAGCCTTCTGGGGACCTTCAGGGGGTCAGATTGGGACCCCAGGAGGACCAGACTTGGGCTTGAGGTGTTGCATCCCTGGTCCAAGGGGCTGCATTGGAAAGAGATAGCACACTCTCTTGTGTGAGTAGGATTGTGATGATGGTTCTTCGGCTCCAAGTCTATGATCTCACTTCAGCTCTAGCTGTTTGCAATGACTGTTAGTTCTGGAGATCAGGTGGGTTGGTTAGTTCTCAGACTAAAAGGCTCATTACCTCACGAGGAGATGGACCTTTGCCAAGGCGCTTCTGAAGTTTGCTGTAAGCCCGACTGCGTTATGTAGAGGACCTCCGGAGGTCATGAGTAGGAGCTATGACTGAGTCCGAAAAAGTCAAGGAGCAGAGAATGTGTGGCAAGACTTTGACATGGTTGACCAGAGAGGTCCTGGGAGAACAAGAAACCTAAGCTCTGCTAACCATGCCTGACAATAAGTAACTATAAGATCTTAATGTTGAGAGGAATGAGAAACGTTTTATGTTTATGGTTTTAAATTTTGTATATTGTCTTTTTAGTGTTCAATCTTTTAATTTTTGTAAACCACCCAGAGAACTTCAGCTATGGGGCGATATATAAGTGTAATTAATAATAATAATAATAATAATAATAATAATAATTGTAATAAGAATGTGCTAGCCATTATGATGCTTCTAATCATCCCAACTGTATTGTATATGATGATTTATCTTCCTTGTCTCACCATTGTAAAGTTTTGTTATTCTCTTATACTGTTTGAGCAATGAATATATATATATATATATATATATATATATATATATAGTGGAACCACTATGTTATTTGGCTTGAGGGCTTTTTCAGGGGCCAGAAGCCATATATTAATTTTTGAAGCCCAGAACACTCAGCTAAGATTCTTACATCTGTTCTTACATCCTTCTTAATCAGGTGAGTCACACACACACCTGTTCAGGAAAGAGAAACAAGCTAGTCAGATGGAGCCATCTCACACAAGTATGAACATGTGCGCGCACACACACACACTCGAAAGAGCAGCATCTGTGGAAATGATGAACATTTTTAAGGATAAGATGAAAGAAAGACATTTATGAGACGACCCTGAACTTGAAAAGCCTGCAATGAGTGCAAATTAATATCATTCCCGTTCCGTCTTGCTGGTATCTTTCATCTCAAGATCTAGAAAGTCAGCCTTCAATAATAAAGCTGGGGGGGGAACCCCTTCAAGTTGCAAACGTCGAGGTGAGAAATATATAGTTCTTTGTGCTCTTTCAAGAGACTCGTGGGTCCTTCCAAGTTGTCAATTTTGATATCAGGAAAGAACAATGGGACTGAGCACCTTTGTGTACACAGCTGAGCAGCCGACCTCCTCTCTGGGCTCTCCACTGCCAGCTATGCCCTTGCTTGCTCCCAGCTGCTTGTCCCCATTCCCAGATGTGTTTATATATCCTGTTACTTAGCAACATAAACTTCTTCTCATGGCATGGAACCTCCAACGTGCCATAGAGGGCGTCCAGTTCTGGGCACCACACTTCAAGAAGGATGCAGATGATCTGGACCGTGTTCAGAGGAGGGCAACGAGGATGATTAGGGGGTCTGGAAACAAAGCCCTATGAGGAGAGACTGAAAGAACTGGGCCTGTTCAACCTGGAGAAGAGAAGACTGAGGGGAGACATGATAGCACTCTTCAAGGACTTGAAATGTTGTCACACGGAGGAGGGCCAGGATCTCTTCTTGATCAACCGAGAATGCAGGACGCGGAATAATGAGCTCAAGTGACAGGAAGCCAGTTTCCAGCTGGACATCAGTAAATACTTCCTGTCTGTTAGAGCAGTACGGCAATGGAACCAGTGAGCTAGGGAAGTCGTGGGCTCTCCCACATGAGAGGCCTTCAAGAGGCAGCTGGACAGCCATTTGGCAGGGGTGCTTTAAGGAGGATTCCTGCATTGAGCAGGGGGTTGGACTCGATGGCCTTATAGGCCCCTTCCAACTCTACTGTTCTATGATTCTATGAACCTGCGCCATGCATTGCCACACATTGCCTTAGCATTTTATATCTGTAGATCTACAATTGCACCCAGAATTCTCACACTGTTCATGGACTTGGGGAGAACGTTTGGCTGAGTAATCTCCAGGGGAGGATTAGAATTTTTCAGCAGTTCAAATGGAGCTAAAACAAGAAAACAAAATAACAAAAAAACCCAGCAACAACCCTTTTCGAAAATTCCTCAGAAAAGAACGTTCTGACGAATTACAACTCAGACTTAGTTTCTTCTCTTTAGCCAGCTCCCAAACAGGATTTAACCCTCTCCCCCGTGTGTGTGTGTGTGTGTAATAATACCTCCAGGAAGCATTTCACTAGTACAGAAGTGATGATGTGCCCCACCCCTCTGATTCTGTTTTTATAAAAGCCCTTCCTCCCATACTCAAATTGGCCAACAAGTTTTTGGAGGTTTATGTTCTGCTATAGTAATATGCACTTTTCCCTCTAACCCAGGTCAATGGAAAATCTAATGCCTTCATTGATGGTCAGGATTGATAATAAAGTTAACATCACCTTACCTGTAAGGACTTTGTAGGCATGCTGTAAAGCCATTGACTAAGGGTGTGTGCATAAGAAACCAATGCAATACTTGAAAGATCCCTATCAGTAGGACTTTGCTTTTCTGGAATCTACAAAAAATAGCAATACAATCAAGTTTATATTTTTGTTACACACACACACTCACACAGCAGAGTCGGATTGATTATTTTTCTTAAAAGTCCAACTGAGAGCAACTTTTCTTTCATCACACCTTGATTAGAGATGGGGGAAAAAATTCATTTGGTTCTTACCTCATTTGGGGCTTTTGTTCCAATACATGAACTGAAATGCCATTAATCTTTGAAATGCGCACTTCTCCAAATTTTGCAATGAAGTTCTCCAATCAAAGAAATGCATATGATATGTAAAAATTAGTACAGCTAGGGTTTAAAAAAATGCATTGCATTAACAAAATTGCTTGCAAAAAAAGCCCTGTGTATATTGGGCAAAATTGTGTACAAAAATGAATGTGTTAGGAGAAATGCACAAACAAATATTATTGAAAACTTAAAAATATATATATCAAAGTTTGGGATAAACTGTACCTAAGACAGAAAAAAGAAGGTACTGAAAGGAACTGAAATTGACAGAAATTGTTTCAAATTTGATGGGACAGCTAGGGGCTAGATGACATTGCTTTGGAGCCTTATGTCAGGGCCTCTGGGGCTTGAACCAGAAATTTTATGGCTTGAGGTCTGGCCTTAGTTGAAAGAACTACCTGGTCTAAAAGCAGCAGGAAAGGAAAGTTAGGACTGACTCACCCCCCCCCCCCCCATTTATAACCCTATCCATGTTTTCACACACATTTCTGACATCTCAGGGACATTTCGATAACTTCAGCGCAGGGCCAAAATCCCCCCTCCCCATTTTGTCCTTTTATTCAGAAGGAAGGATTTCAACGATTTCCAATGGTGCAAAATTTGGGGCTCCTCTGATCTCTAGTACAGCTCATGGCTGCCATTTTGTTTTTCCCAGAATGCCCTTCAAAACAATGCTACATCATGTTGCCATGCAAGGTCAAAATGGCAGCTGCCAGCTGAATGGAGGCCCTCGTAAAAATTTCCCCACCAACCTTTTACCCACCTTCCCACATTTAGCTACATTGTAATGCCATTAGAATGTGTGCTTTTCTTAAAAAGATGGTTCCTTGATTAATGCACTTTGGAGAACGGCCATTATCTCTGTCCTAAAGGCCTGTTGTTTTCTGTTTCCACAAAGGTTAATAAATTATTCCTGAGCTAAAGGAGGTAATCCTCTGGGCAAAAATATCCTGGTTACATATGCAGTTATATTTGGTAAACTCTTGGGTTCAAGACAGCAGCAAATTCATTTATTACTGCTGACAGGGAGTCCTTGGCGAGTGACTATATTTTATCCATACAAAGGTCACCTGAAACTTCACTGAATTGCTAACCAATTCATAAAACTAGGCAGCTCAGGCTAGAGTGTGAGTATTTCTTTACTGCCTGGACTCAGCTAGAGACAAAAACATGCTTACTCCGCTTAAGCGACTGAAGAGCGCTTCTCTCCCTAACATGCATTGCACAGTCATCCTGAGGTGTGTGTGTGTGTGCATGGAATCACAAGCTTTCAGAGATAATTGCCAAAACGTTTTTCCAGAATAGTTAGCCCGAAATCTGAATGTAGGGCTGCACTGAATTTTGCCTGTAAACATTTTCGGGGCAAACACAGGAATTGAAATGTTGTGTAAAACATGTAAACATAGGTCAACCAGCTTTCAGAAGGAGCACGATCTTAAAAAAATAATAATAGAAAATTGAGGGTTTGAGCAATTGCTCTGATTTTTTTTCACAAATGACCAGCCAGATCCCATCTTCAATGTCCCACAAGTTTCAAGTTTTTATCTTTAAAAATGAAGAAGTTACAGTGGGGGGTGGGGCTTTTGGGGGACCCCCTATAACTTTTTAATTTGAAAAGATAGAGACATGAAACATTTTGGACATTGCAGATTGGATCATG
Source organism: Anniella stebbinsi (assembly GCA_029215795.1). Taxonomy (NCBI): domain Eukaryota; kingdom Metazoa; phylum Chordata; class Lepidosauria; order Squamata; family Anniellidae; genus Anniella; species Anniella stebbinsi. The sequence goes on along the minus strand of JARDYH010000004.1, from coordinate 225,495,185 downwards.
CTAGTCCTGGCTCTCCAAGTTTCATGTCATTATCATTTCAAATAAAAAAGTTATGCCTGAGTTTTCCCCAATGCAAGCCTATGGGGAAAAAAGCAGACAACAAGATGACAGTATGGAGGCCTGGTCAACCAGCTCTCAATAAAGTTGCATGATCTTTAATAAATTCATATAAAATCGAGGGTTGGAGGGATCGATCTCAAATTTCATACACACGTCTAGCCCATGTTGCTACACGTATATGCCAAATTTCAGAACAAACCCTCCACCCCTGTATTTTATATGATTTTTTAAAATATCCTGCAACTTTTTGACCGGTCCTGAATGAACGCACGTGGTGAGCTGTCATTCTGACCTGTCAGAACTTAAACAAACTTAAAATCAAGGGTTGGAGGGATCGATCTCAAATTTCATACACATACTTAGACATACCCCATAAGCACTGTGACCAAGTTTCAAGCCTGTAACTTTTAAAATACAGAAGTTATAGGTTTATTTATATGGCAGTCCGATAATCCGATATAATTGGGCTGAAAATTTTCGGATCGGATATTTATCGGAGGTTTTTCTATCATATCGTTACCGTTAATTGGATGTCCGATAATGACCTTATCATATTGTTATCTGACATTTTAACGATACGATACACATCCCTAGTTCCTGCCTCTTCTCTTGTGCATCTTGATTGGCTACCCTCATCCCCCTCCCCCTGGCGGTGACAGACTAACCGTGCGGCTGAGCAGGGCCCTCCCTTCATGCCACACTGATTGGCCAAGAGGGCCATCTGTCATCCCACTGGCAGAGCAGCTGCCCTGTCTGTTTGGTGCAGAGGAAATTAATTGCTGTTAAAGCTTGGCCTTTGAACCTCCTTAAAGTTTCAACATTTTCTGCACATCTATATTAAAGGTAACTAAATCCTTGGGCTTCCTTATCATACTCTAAACAGTGTCTTTACTTCTACTTCTCCTCCAACACTTGTGAAATGTCCTCTTCCAATTGGGTGACAAATGGGGTTGGATGAGGGTGAGGCATTTCGCTACAGCCCTATCCTGAAGTGAATTTCCTACCAGCGCATTCCAGAGACATATACGGCACTTCTTACTTCTTGATCTGCCCCTTGATTTCCTTCTTCACATGATGTTGCTGCCAGAAATGCCATCTCAGTGAGGACCCTCAAATCTGGCATGGATGATGGGCCAAACTTTACACGGATCTGAAAGCCTCAGATCTTGGTTGGTGCAAAGGCGATGGGGTATTTTGCAATGTGGAAATGCTTTTTCACTGTGTCAGCAAAACCCTTTTTGGAGGAGGTGTAAGTTCACACCTTAAATTTAAGCAGTGCAACTTCACCCCCCCCCCCCAATAGATCAACCAGGATACTAGAAAAGTGATGACAGCCCTCTGCTTCTATATAGAGTCACCAAGTCCTCTTGCTTTCCAAAGTTGTTAAGGGCAATCAACACTTCCTATAAAAACACACACAGAATAACTTGGAGGACCTGAGTTTTAATGAACATACCACCTGTATCTCAACTTTGCTTAGCTTTTCCTTTTTCCTTTTCTGGCTAGTTGTTAAAGAGTCATCTTTTTCTCAATGCACCAAGAATAATTAGGAGAGAAAAGGGAGGCTGGAAGGACAAATGGCTGATTTCACTTGATTAGTGGAGCTGACAGTGGAGGAAGATATTCCTGAAAAAATAGGATCAGACGGTGATTAAGCTGTCCATGGATCAACAACTTCTAAGATTAAAAATATAACCTTCTGTTTCCAAAAGACTATGTTTTCCTGCCTCTCCTCTTTCATGAAGAGGTGAACTTGAAGAACATCTTAACTAATTGTTTCGGTGGAAGGCAAAAGATGACAGGCATACAAAGGACCAATTTAGATCTAGTCCATACAAACATGCACAGGACTAATAAACATGCAGTAATATTGATGAAATTATTATCTTACTTTGCAGGCGGTTGTGTGCGTTCCTGTGGCTCACTAGTGATAACTCTGTCAGGACCAGGCCTGTTCTCTCTAGTATGGGGAAAGAAATTGGGGGGAGGGAGGGGCTGAATCGGGCTCAGAACCTGAAGAAGGAGAAGGACCAGAAATATATCATCCAAGATAGGAGGCGGGGGAGGAGATTCTCTAAGACTCTTCAGGAGTCAAGGATGAATCTGACCAGGAGCCTATTGGATAATGCTGAAGGCTCAAAGGCCATTCCCTCCCCACCCCAGAAACTCAGCCTCTGTCAGAGGGGGAGGGGACATCAAAGTTTACAGATTCCAGAGTCTGCCACAGGGTCAAGCGGGCAGAGTTGAGAGGGGATGGGAGGTGGTCCCTTAGAATAGCCCCTCACCAGAGGCTTCTTCAAAAAGACTCTCCCTGAGGTAAAGTGCCTATTGGACTGTGAGGAAACTGTCCAGTTTTCGTCGAAAGGCAACTGCCTAGCTTTGTTAGGCTAATTAAGCTTAGAGGATAGCTCCTAGCATTCACACTCCCATCAGGTGTGAAGAGATGTTTATTTGTTGAATAAAGCTTTGTGGATTACATGGTGGACCTCTTTACTGTCTCACTTTGATGGGAGGCCTTGGAATCATGGCAGACTCATGAGCTATTTTCCCCACCCCATCCAACTGGGCATCTAGGATGGTGACAGCATGCATTCCCTACCCCAGCCGCTGTGAACGTAAGAACATGAGAAGACTCTGATACTGGCTCAGGCCACGGGTTCATCTAGTCCAGCACTCTTTTCACACAGTGGCCAACCAGCTGTTGACGGGAGACCCACAAGCAAGACATGAACGCAACAGCACCCTCCTGCCCATATTCCCCAGCAACTGGGGGTCCAGGTGGGCACCCGGGACATCCCTAGCAGTAGAAGATGGGAAGCTTGTCAGAAAAAAAGCAGGTGGCAAGCCTAATACAGTGTTATTATGGTTTCAGGCCTAGGTTTTTAAGAAATAAGCACTCAAATCCCAGGACCTCGATGGATGATTCAGTTTCAGTTTCTCTCACATTTGAATTCTTTGCATTCTTTTACTCTCAAGTTCTTCCCATCTGGTTTATGAAGAAAATGTATAAATTGTGTTAAGGTTTTTTTTTTCAATCAAAAGAAAAACCAAATAATGTTTTCACCCCTCTATAGGCTGAACCCCAATATGCAGACTTTCCAAATGCCTGTGATGTTCTATCCTCTCTGCTGATGTTTTTTAAAACAATCAATTCATATATCATGGTAAGGATTTTTGAATCATTGAACAGAAGCCCCTATAGATTTTCAAAGCGTCAAGAGTCTGCAACTGCATTTCTCTTTTTTAACTCCTTTGTTTGGAAAAGAACATGCCGATAAGCAGAAATCTAGCCAGTGGAGCGTCTGAAGGTGGGGTGCATTGATTCATCTAATTATCAGCAGTGGGATGAGGCAAAAAGCCCAAATTATGGTTTTGACTGGCATTAAGCACTTTTATATAGAGCTGTCTGCAAGCCTTTGGGGGAGTTTCTGTTGTTGTTTTTGCTTGAATTTGGGAGTGGGTTCCTTTGATGGGGAGAAGGAAAGATTTTAGAAAACCATTCCAGCCCTACTTTCTAATTTTGCTGCTGCCACCAGTTTAATCAATTATCTCATAGAATCATAGAATCACAGAATAGTAGAGTTGGAAGGGGCCTCTAAGGCCATCGAGTCCAATCTCCTGCTCAGTGCAGGAATCCACCTTAAAGTATTCCTGACAGATGGTTGTCCAGCTGCCTCTTAAAGGCCTTTAGTGTGGGAGAGCCCACCATCTCCCTAGGTCATTGGTTCCATTGTTGTACTGCTTTAACAGCCAGGAAGTTTTTCCTGATGTCCAGCCAGAATCTGGCTTCCTGTAGCTTGAGCCCTTTATTTTGTGCCCTGCACTCTGGGATGATCGAGAAGAGATCCTGGCTCTCCTCCGTGTGACAACCTTTCAAGTACTTGAAGAGTGCTATCATGTCTCCCCTCAATCTCCTCTTCTCCAGGCTAAACATGCCCAGTTTGTCCTGTTCCTGGATGCATTTTTTTTAAAAAAAGAAGTCCTTTCTCTTTCTCTTCTAACAGGACGTCTTACTTTTAAAGCTGGTCTCCGTTCCCTCCTACCCAGAGGATGCAGGTTCAGCCATTCCATGAAGTAGGGTGAATCCCCTGCTCAGGTGGGAGATAAGAAGGGTGGCGCATCCCCCTTCCCTTATCAGCAAAGCCCCCATGGGCACTGTTCCTACTCTCGCACTGTGGCAGATACCACAACAGGGAAGTGGCCAGCTGCCTGCTGGATCTCCCATGGGGGTGGGGAGTGGTGATAGTAGTTGGGGAGCAGTAAGGTAGGCAGGCCCTCCCATCCAAGGTACTGCTTCTGAAAAGGTGGATGCCATCAGACTGAGGGCAGAATTGGGCCCTTTCTACACCCCAGGGTAGGGATTTCCTGCTTCCGGGATCGTCCTCCAGCATACACACGCCAGCACAATGTCCTGGAAGGCAAGAGGGCTGTTGCGGGTGCCATTTTTTCAGTTGTTGGAGATGCAGCTCAATTGCCCGTGGTCGTCTGGATGGTCCCGGGATCGTGGAGAAACTCGGGATAACTGGGCAACCTTTTATCCTGGGAAAATGGAGGGGTTGTCCCTCCCTGCCCCCGGGATCCCCTGTGCATCATTTGGATGCCCAGGGACAGCCCTGAGAAAAATCCATGGTGTAGATATGGCCTTGGAAGCAATGGTTCTGCTTCAGAAGAGAAGAGTGAGGGTTTTTTAGCACATGCAGTCGGTAGGAAGCCGTGGAAGATGATATATTTATTTATTTATTTATTTATTGCATTTCTATACCTCCCAATAGCTGAAGCTCTCTGGGCAGCTCACCAAAAATTAAAACCATAGAGTAGAACTTGAAGTACAAAATATGGAAACTGACATCACAATATAAAACCACAATATAAAAGTATAACCAAGATAAAACCGAGCAGCAATGCAGAGATTTTACAGATTGAAAAATACAAGATGTAAAACAGCAGAGTTAAAAAACTAGGATGATAAAATGCTAAACTACTGGGAAAATAAAAAAAGGTCTTCACCTAATGCCGGAAAGAGTGCTACGTAGGTGCCGGGCAACCCTCTCTAGGGAGCTCATTCTGCAGCCGAGGTGCCACAGCAGAAAAGGCCCTCCTAATGCAAAAAATAAAATAATAAAAATAAAAAAATAGATCCACAAGGTAAGCTGCCTACTGTATGTATTGCCAATGCAAGTGCACATTGGGATGCACATCCCCATCTGCACTAAACTGCTCATCACCCTGGTGCCATTAAACTGGCGCCTCTTCTGATATCAGTGGGGATGTGCAAACCCCTCGGGGAACCTATCTACACATGAGTTTTTTGACGTTTTATAAGGGTTATGAAAACTCTTTGGGCCACATGACGCACTCCCTATAACGTTGTATATCTGAGGTTTTTTAAAACTCCCTTCAGTTATATACAACGGTTTCACCTTTAATAAATCGTTTTAAGTAAAATAATGTGTCCTTCCTTACCGTTTGAGATTCCTAGGGGCAGTGCTTCCTTTACTGGTGCCCAAATGCTTAGCAGTTGATTGGTGGGGAAGAAAAAGGAAGTGGACCAGTGAACTACAACCCCCACAATTCTTAGCCCTATACTCGCTAGGGAATGACAGAGGAACTAAGAAGGAAGTGTGTAACTGAACTACAACCCCCACAATGCCTTGCCCTAAATTAATTGAAAAATGAAAGAGAAAGAGACAGGTCAGAACAGCGTGTGACTGCATACACCGCTTTAAAGACTGAAGAATTTTTCTCCTGTAATGTGAGTACTCAGTAATGTGGCCTAAGACGTTTTAGAACGCACCTATTTGGAACGTTTTAAAATACTATTTAAAATGTTCCAAAGGACTGTGTGGATTCCCCTGGGGTTAGCATCATTTGTTCCATGTGATCAGTGCCCATGATTACAGCTAGACAGGGGCCATTGCCTATAGCAGCAATGGGCCACATGTGGTTTTCCAGGTGTGTTGTCCTACAATTCCCATCAGCCCTAGCCAGCATACACAATGATGTGGGATGATGGGAGTTGTCATCAGATCATCTGGAGAAACACAACTTGCTTATGCCTGTTTCATACCTTGCTATCCAATAGAAATAACTGCAAGTGATTTGAATTTGTTTTAAGAAAAAAAGATGGAGCATTTAATTTCAATGTGATGCTGAGCTGCAGAAAGCTGAGATGAAACCTTTTCCCCAGGGGGAGGACTGGGAAGCTGTAACACCAAGTTCACAAAAAGGTAGCAAGAAAGAAAGCTGTAAAACATGTGTTACTGGCGAGAGGAACAAACCTTCATTGGAAAGGGGAGGTAAACACACGCGCGCGCACACACACACACACACACACTGGGAAACCACAATTTATGATATCAGTTTGTAATGCTGAGTTCCTTCTGTTCCTGTGAGGAGAAACATTAATGAATGTAAGCGCTTCCTCGACAAGGTAAACAAAACGCAATGTGAACGATGTCATGGAAGAGGAAATGAACCTTTATGACAGGGATCTTATAAAATTTGGTTGGCCAAGAAGTACCAAGAATCTAAGCAAATTGAGAACATGAATAAAACAACAACCCAGGACTCAATCACATTATTATTATTATTATTATTAGCAATATTATTATTACCATCATCATCACCATCATCATCATTAATAATAATTAGTCTATTAATATAGGGCACTCTATACAGCAATATATATATATATATATATATATTCCCTAAAGAGATTATAGAGCTCCATCAACCAGCGATTTAGCGCATACTTGCCATGCCTGGTATGTGGTTTTGCAGCGAGGTGCTCAGACGACGTTGTCCCTGTCCTACACTCATCTCGCCTCTTCCTTGCCCTTGTTGCAGTACATTTTGGTACGGGGAAGGTCTGGATTATTTTCCCCTTTCATTTTTTCCTTTGTTGGGGGCCTGTGCTTTGAATGGAGTCCTACTGATGAAAGGGGAGGGCGGGGCGGTTCTCCTACTACCAGCACTCCGTGTCGAATGACCGGACTTGTGCTTTGTCGGTTGAATGGACTTTTTACTGCTTCAAACCCGCCCCTCCCCCCATTGCCTGCGGAAACGGGAGCCCAGATGAAACCTTAAATCAGTAAATCGCTAGATAGCAAAGCCGGGGGGGGGGGAGGGGAAAGAGCCCATGCCCATCAGAGTACCACAACCAATGAACTGGAGGAGGAAGGAGAAGGGGTGTGGTGGAGTGGAGTGGAAGAGCAAACAAGCGAAAACCCATGTGAAAGGGACCGTGTGTGATGGCGCCCTTGATGTGCTTATGAAATGGAGGTTAAAAAAAAGCAGAGTCAAAACAAGGGGGGGGGAAATAGATGTGATGGAGCCCATAGTCTAAACTTTAACAAGGCATTTAAGTGTGGGAGGCAAACGGAGATCGACAGAAACAATGCTAATAGGGCAAGAATATATTTTGGCTCGGTTATGCATCATTGCTCAGCAGGGGATGTAGAGTGCTAAGGCAGTGCTGGTTTGCAACTTCCATCAGGCCTGGCCAGCAGAGCCAGTGGTGAGGGATCATAGGAGTTGCAATCCAACAACATCTGGGGTACGTCTCGATGAGCGGTTTGCCCAGGGGTGGATTCGGAGTGGTGGCAGGTCATCTACACGACGCAGCCACCATCGCGAAGCCATCCAGGGACAACCCCCCCGAAGCCCCGCCTTTTCAAACCAGCGAGGGGCCGACGCTCATCTTCGGTCTATCCCTCTCCTATGGCTTTGCGCTGCAGGCATATCCCTCTGATTAGGTCAGCATCGGCAGGGACAGGGGGAGGTGCAGCAACCTAGTTCAGCTGGGAAAGCACGTGCTTGAGGGTGGGGGAAAAAAAGATAACAATGGGAGAGAGGGGGCAGGTTTCTTCTCCTTCCATCCTCGAGCTGTCTGTTTTTATAGGTGCCCAGGGTTCGCGGTGCTAATAAGGAGGCTGCGTTGAGGAGGGGGAGGAAAAGGCGGGCTGTGCTGAGGGAGAAACCCAGCTAGAGAGACCCTCCCCCAGTGCTATGCTCCTCACTTGCTGCCTTGGTTGTCTCCTCCCCCCGGCTTTTAAGCTTTCGTTCTTCTCTCCAGTTTGGGGCAAGGGCGAACTGCCTACAAAGTGTAGACGAGCACGGAGGGCCTGGACAGGTGGGAGGGATGTGCCAAGATGCAGCGGCGCCTATCTGGTGGCATGGCAGAGTGGCTCCTCCCTCCCCTCTTGTTACAACCCCACACTCTCTCCTTTGTGTGGGGACAACGCGAAGCATAAATGTGGGGAGTTGAGGGCGGGTGGCGCCAATGCGCCACCATCAAGGCATGGCCCTGGAGGGGCACACATTTCCCCATCCCTATGCTAAGGGGCAGAACTGAAGTTTAGGGAAGTTGGGTGGGCCCGTTGAAGTGATTGGGGAGTGGAGGTGTGAATCGTGGCCAAGCTTTCTCCCACTTACCACCATAGGGCACCCCGGCTGTGGCATGAGCTCCCTAGAGAGGGTCGCCTGGCACCTACGTTACACTCTTTTCGATGCCAAGTGGAAACCTTTTTATTCTCCCAGTATTTTAACAGTTTATCCTCTTACTCTTTTAACTTTGCTTTTTTAAATCGGTATTTTAAATCCGTAGACATCTCTGCATTGCTGGTTGGTTTTATCCTGGTTGTGTTCTTTTATTGTACTTTTATATTGCGTGTTAAGTTTCCATACTTTATACTTCAAGCTCTACTCCATGGTGTTAATGTTTTGTATGCTGCCCAGAGACGTTTGGCTATTGAGAGGTATAGAAATTAAATAAAATAAACAAATAAAATGAATAAATTTGGGCAAAAGGTTCCAACCGAGATAGCGATGCAGCGCAAATGGAGGTCACTCACTTTCTTAAACCTGGGGCCTGATCCATCTAGGACCCACACTAAACAGATTCGAAGGTACCATTATGATAGGGTGACCAGATAAAATCCAGGTCAGGGCTCATGTAACTTTAACAGTCGTAGAGAAAAGGGAATTTCAGCCAGTGTCATTTGTATGCAATTAGTTCCTGGTGAAATTCCCTCTTCATCACAACAGTTAAAGGTGCAGGGGCCTTGCCTTCTTTTGTATATGGTCACTCTAGTCTAGTGCCTGCACCTTTAACTGTGGTGATGAAAAGGGAATTTCACCGGGAACTAATTGCATACAAATGACACTGGCTGAAATTCCTTTTTCTCTACAACTGTTAAAGTTGCATGAGCCCTGACCTGGGTTTTATCTGGTCAGCCCTACATTATGACTAATAAGAAAAGCAAAGGAACGCTTACAAATGCCCACCAATTGGTAGATCTCAACTGGTATTACATGGGTTCCCTGGATGCTAAGGGTGCCATCCTTGGGTGGGTGGTATTTATCTGAGCAGGTGTTGCACGTTCCCTCCCTCAGGTAAGAACAGGTAACAGGCCATTCTGTCCAGGTTTTTTAAGCTCCCAGTGAGCTTCAGACTGTCGGAAGGCATACACACACCTTCCTCCTTTCACCATAGAGGAGAAAGCAGTCCTTAATTTCTTGTCAAGGAAGAAAGCTTCTCACAGTAGAGGAAGAAACATTTGTTATCAGAATGAAGGTACAGTCTCTGCAAGTCAGTGAGTGTGCATTATCTAAATCGTGTTAGTAGCAAACAGCGTGGTGATAAGAACCCAACTCTAACTTCAGAATAGCTTCTAACTTCTCTACCCATAAGTATACATATGCTACCAGACTAGACTGACCATATGAAAAGGAGGACAGGGCTCATGACACTTTAACAGTTGTAGAGAAAAGGGAATTTCAGCCAGTGTCATTTGTATGCAATTAGTTCCTGGTGAAATTCCCTCTTCATCACAATGGTTAAAGTTGCAGGGGCCCTGCCTTCTTTTGTATATGGGCACTCTAGTATAGTGCCTGCAACTTTAACTGTTGTGATGAAGAGGGAATTTCACCAGGAACTAATTGCATACAAATGACACTGGCTGAAATTCCCTTTTCTCTACAACTGTTAAAGTGACATGAGCCCTGACCTGGATTTTATCTGGTCAGCGTATTTTTATTGATGTGTCCTGTATTTGCAATGTTGTAGTTGTTTGGGTACACAGACGCACACAAGCACGCATGCACATGTATAGTCATAGATCAACATACATGCCTGCATTTTTGGCTTTTCTTGGGGGTGTGGCTTTTGGAACTGTCATGATACACCTCTGCCTAGTTCTAAAACTTTTATTTATTGATTTATAGTGTATAAAGCATTCCCATACTATTTTACGTAAAGACATTCAAGGCAAAGTACAATACAAGATTTAAAACACTTCAACTCACGGAAATTCAAAATGTAAAAGCCAGGAGGCAGGAGAAGAACAGTAAAGCACCAGGAAACAAAGGGCTCATCTACACCTAAGGGGCCTAATGGGAGGGACGGGGGGGATTGTGGCCTTACTTGCTTCCGCAATCCTCCCCCAGCTTCTATACGGCCGCGCGATGTCCCGGAAGGGAAGAGGGATGTTGTGGGTTCCATTTTTTTTTTTTTAAGAAGAGGAGTTGCAGCCCTGATCCAGCCAGAAAGCTCTGGTTCCAGCCCCCCGCCATCCCTGGGATGGTGAAATTGCTGCCCCCCACCCCCATGGGCATGGAGCCGCCTCATGCAGCTCCGTGCCCGTTTGAGGACCCGGGAGTCCGCTCCACACTGGCCATGGTCCTCAGGGTTGTCCTGGGACTGTGGAAAACCGGGACATCCACGGTTGCAGTTATCCCGGGGAAAGCCTCTGGTCATCCCGGGTTGACCCCAGGATCCCCAGCGCATCATTTGGATGCACAGGGATGACCTAGAGACGACCCTGGGATAACTGTATGGTGTAGACATGGCCAAAGTCAAATAAAAAAACACTTTCAATTTAGCCCCCAGCCCACCCTAGAAAGGGATTTCCACAGACCGGGAGGCACCACAGAAAAGGCCCTGCCTCTGTTCCTACCAACTAGGTTGGCCTCAGATGGTGACCGTAAGATGTGGGGAAACTCAAATGGAAGCAGGTGGCATATATATATATATTCCTGGAATGTACCAAGTGATAGATTTTACAGAAAAAGAAAACTGCCCGTGAATCTAAAACAGGCACATAAATGAGAAAGCTAGCCTAGAAGCGATGTTCCTGACATATTACATTTTTTTAAATGTGCAGAGAAAGCTATTAGTGGAAAAGCATTCAGACCCCTTGCAGATAAGGAATTCACATTCTAGGCTAGTTTCCCCCCCCACCCCCTCCGATGTTCTTATTCCCAAAGTGCAGGGAATGTTATTTTTTCTGTCCGTGCAACACCATTTGAACATACAACCTCTGCTACGGTCTGAGATGTACTGTCCTTGGGAGGGCTGCACACCAGGTGATTTGTTTTACTTCTCTGGATGGATCATCAATTCTTACTTGCCTCACAAATTTGCTATCCTATGGATGGCGTTTTCATGCATGTTCTCTGTCCAAAACTCTGACAGTGAAAAGCAGCTCTCTTGAGTGAACTGGACGTCCTTTCCAGGTCACTGCTTTACACCTTGATCTGTTCGAGATGGGCGACTATTAAATACAAAAATATGAATCCCTCAAACACATTCTCTCTGGGCATTCCGCCCCCCCCCCCCCCATCATTTATTTATCATAGTCATTTCTATCCCATCTTTAAAAATGAAAGCAAGACATTCTGGGGCAGCTTACAGGAGAGGAATGTAACAATGCAATAACAAAATCAATTCAAGGTATCAAACAAATCAAGAGACATTCACATTTCATTTCACTTATTGCATTTCTATACTGCCCAATAGCTAAAGATCTCTGGACAGTTTAGAAAGATTTTTTTAAAAAACCCTGAAAAATACAATATTACACATAATATTAAACCCATTTAGATACAAAGTTATATACAGATAACAGATGCTGCCAAATGCCTGAGAGTGGAAGATGGTCTTAACCAGGTGCTGAAAAGACAACAGTGTTGGTGCCAAGTGGGTATCAGTGAAGAGATTGTCCCATAATGGGGGGGGGTGTCACCACTGAGAAGGCCTTGTCCTTGTTGCCACTTTCCAAACTTCCCTCGAAGGAGGCATTCAGAAGAGGGCCTTAGGTGATGAAGGTATTATAAGGGCAGGTTCATGCTGGGAGAAGCCCTCCATTGGGTATTGCGGTCCTGAGGCTTTAGGTCAAAAGCAGGACATTGAATTAGGCTTGGAAACATACAGGCAGCCAGTGCAAGTGGGACAGAATCAGTGTTATATGTTCAGACCTTCTGGTCCCTGTTATAAATCTGGCTGCCACATTTTGCACAAGCTGCAGCTTTTGGGCTATCTTTAAAGGTAGCCCCACATAGCACATAAAACATAGGGTTGGATTATACTTCAAATACAGCCATTGATTTCAGCCAGTTTATCATAGTTTCCATTGGGTCAAATCCAACCTTGCACAAACAGACTTCGAGCCTATCTACATTACTGCTTTAAAACAGTTTATAACAGTTTTAAACCATTTTAAAGCAGTAATGTAGATAGGCTCTCTCACTCATGTAAGAGGACTTCCTCTTGCTCGCCTCCATGTGCCACAACAACTCTGCTCCAGATGGCCATGACTGGATCCAACCCACTGATTTCAGCGAGTCCACTTGAAATACGACCGAGTCTGGCTCAAACCCATATATAAAAGCTTGTGCAAAGAAATCACAATAAAACCAGTCTAGAAGTTTTTCAGAGCCTTTCTAAAAATGGGGAAAGGGGAACCTTGGAGGATTTCCTGCAACTACAGTTGCATTCATGCAGATTTTTTGAAGGATTTTCTAATGGTAAGTAAATTTGTTCTGAATTGTGGTAGAAGTGCTGAAACCTCTTGATATGACTGTTGAGCTGCTTTGATGGGGTCTCATGACTTCATCCTGGGGACAATAATTTGGGGTCTGAGCTAGTTGAGGAAGGGGCAACCAGATCAGAAGGACCAGCAGTGAAGGCCATGGCCCTGATACTGGGCCTGAGCCTGTCCGCCAAGAGACCATTGAACAGAGATTCTCAAAGTCTGTAATCCCAGAGTCTCAGGTCCCTGAGGAAACAATTGTCATCTCCCTTGGAACCTCATGCGCTCCATCATTAGAGTAGCAAACAAGTTGGGAGGGTACTAAATAATAAAGAGAAGGCAGAGTACTAGCATCCAGGAGAGGAGATTGGCCTTTTAAACTCACTATCTTCCAGGAAAGAGGGATAGTCTAAAAGGGATAGTCTAGGCTGAGAACCATAAAAGGCCTCATTTAGACTGAAGATCTTGTTGGAGTTCTCTGAGGTTCTACAACTCTACCCTGTCCTGCTTGATGGTACTTGGTGTGACCTGTGGCCTCTTGATCAAGACTGGATAGGAGAATTGGGGAAAGGTTCGGTGCTCTCTCTTTCCCACTCCTGATTGTCACTGAAGCCTTTCCCCCCATTTAATGAGCCCATTGGACAGACTAACAATACACACATTTGTGTAATGTATATTGGACCTAAGTGGCAAACATGCCTGAGTGGGCTGTGAGCCAACACCTAGAGGCAGAGACTAGAGGCAAGAAGAAAATGGCACCCAGTCTAGGCTGACCAGATAAAATCTAGGTCAGGGCTCATGTAACTTTAACAGTTGTAGAGAAAAGGGAATTTCAGCCAGTGTCATTTGTATATAATTAGTCCCTGGTGAAATTCCCTCTTCATCACAACTGTTAAAGTTGCAGGCACTATACTAGAGTGACCATATACAAAAGAAGGCAGGGCCCCTGCAACTTTAACTGTTGTGATGAAGAGGGAATTTCACCAGGACCTAACTGCATACAAATGACACTGGCTGAAATTCCCTTTTCTCTACAACTGTTAAAGTTACATGAGCCCTGACCTGGATTTTATCTGGTCACCCTAACCCCGTCCCCATTGGGCATGCTGCCCAAAGCTACTGTTTCATGGTTGGGCCAGCCTTGGTGACTTGGCACTTGAGGAAAGGTGTGTGGCAAACTCAAGGTGGCTTCTGTCTGCCTACCACAACGATATGATGGAAAACAGCTGGTTGGCCTGCAGCTCTTTCCATAACCTCTTCATGTCTGCATCCAACTTCTGATGGAAAAGTAACCCGAGGTGAAGACCTGAATCCTTGTTTCAGTCTCACCTGTGTCTCTCAGCTAGTCATGCTGCTTGCAGTTGAACAACATTTTGCCTGAAACTGAACAGATGAGGTCACGAATCCATTCTTTTGCACTCCTTGGATTTTTGTCCCCAGGAAAGCATTTTCTTTCTCCCCCAAGAACCCTGTGAAACGTGGCTTCATTGAAAATAGTTGCTTCAAAGGAAGTGATGCATTGGAAATGTCAGCTTTCTGTTCCCCTCTATCTAGTCCTGAAGCTTTCTTTTCAAAATGACGGACTCCATGCACTGAAAACTGTTGGTGGCTTTGCAGCTAAAGCTAAGTTGAGGTCATGGGTGGACTGATCCCCCCCCCCCCACACACACAAATTGCTGGTTCCTGAGAGACCCTTTTCAGAGACAGTTTCCTCAAATAAATTTCCTTCTAGGTAAGAATAAACAGGCAAATCTTTCAGTCAAGCACAAGTTTGAAACTTACCTCTTCATCTTGGGTTTCTGGTACGGATGCATGAGCACCCTTCTGCTCACCCTGAGAGGGGTTGAGAACTGGGGTGTTGGTGGTATGAATGAACTTCTCACCCACCCATGTTGGTACCTTCACCTATCGCACCTGGAGGGATGATGATTGGAGCAACAGGCCTCTCAGAATTAGTCAACAATGAAGATTTGTGAAGAAGGGGAGGGAGGAAGAGAGCTGAAGAGAGATAAACATCTTCCCGTTTCTGCCATCTTTCTTTTCCTGTGATGAGCATCAATTCCATTGCCGGCATGGGCCCACTGGCAGCCCTCTTACAGGTTGTTTTAAGACTGGTGGGGAAGAGACTGTCTTAACCAAAAATTTGACATACAGGCCAAACCATCATAGATGCTTTAGTGGGAAAAAACCCCCCACATACCAGGGGTAGGGTAGCTGCTGCAGAATTATTTTAGAACTCCCCCAAACTAGTGGGGGCTGAGGCTATGCATGCATACTGACCCCTTGCTGTGGGTGTGAACCCAACATTGACTTGAAGCTAGGCTGGAAAGGAACAGAAGACTTGCAGGACATGTCTCAATGGGTGTGTATCCTCCGTGCTCTGTTTTCCCCTATTGCTGTCAATGGGAATGCCCCCTTTGCAACTTATTTATTTATTACATTTCTCTATCAGCCAATAGCTGAAGATCTCTAGACAGTTCACAACGATTAAAACCATAAAATGCAGCACAATATAATTCACAAGTTTAAAAGTTTAAAACTGTAGATCACAAGCTGAATATGAGCCAACAGTGTGACGTGGCTGCAAAAAAAGCAAATGCTATTTTGGGCTGCATTAATAGAAGTATAGCTTCCAAATCATGCAAGGTACTGGTTACCCTCTATTCAGCACTGGTTAGGCCCCATCTTGAGTATGGCATTGAGTTTTGGGCTCCACACTTCAAGAAGGATGCAAACAATCTGGAACGTATTCAGAGGAGGGCAATGAGGATGATTAGGCCCTATGAGGAGAGATTGAAAGAACTGGACATGTTTAGCCTGGAGAAGAGAAGATTGGGGGGGGGGAGACATGATTGTCACACAGAGGAGGGTCAGGATTTCTTCTCGATCATCCCAGAGTGCAGGACACAAAATAAAGGGCTCAAGCTACAGGAAGCCAGATTCCGGCTGGACATCAGGAACAACTTCCTGACTGTTAGAGCAGGACGACAATGGAACCAATTACCTAGGGAGGGGGTGGGCTCTCCAACATTAGAGGCCTTCAAGAGGCAGTTGGACAACCATCTGTCAGGGATGCTTTAAGGTAGATTTCTGCACTGAGCAGGGGGTTGGACTCGATGACCTTATAGGCCCTTCCAACTCTACTATTCTATGATTCTATGATTCTATGAAGTCTGAATTAAAAACAATAACCAAAATAAAACCTAGGAGAGGGCAAAGTTGTAAAATACAATAGCAGATTTAAAAGCAGCAGAAACTGAAAGATTAAAATGCACTAACAAATGTTGGGGCCCATAAGACACATTCCATATACCCTTTTCAAACCACTTTCATGGTGTTATATCCTGCTTGGTGTAGATCTATGGCATCTACATTATACTCCTTTAGACGCCAGGTGAAGACCTTTTTATTTTCACAGTGTTTTAACAGTCCTTCAGTTTGATTTTTAACCTTGCTGTTTAAGTCTGTATTTTAAATCCTTATCGAATTCTGCATGGCTGCTCGGTTTTTGTTCTGGTTGTGCTTTTGTGCTGTATTTCAAATTAGGTTTATACTCTGTTGTTGTTTTATATTTTGAATGGTTTTTTTATGGTTTTAATTTTTGTAAACTGCCCAGAGAGCTTCGGCTATTGGGCAGAATCGAAATGCAGAAAATAAATAAATAAAATAAATAAAATGTACACCAAGCAGGATTTAGCACTATGAAAACGGTATGGAAGCAGTATATGGTATGTGTCTTATGGGCCCCGACAGTTGTCAGTGCACTTCAATACCACTATAATGCAGTACTGTAGATCCTGCCCTAGCCTTCCTTGCCTACTTTGGTGGAGTCACTAAGAGGTTTGAAAGATGAAGCAGGTTTTGGATTTCAGGGTGTTGATGTTGCTTGAGGACTAGCAGCTACACTTGCTTGTGTCCTTACTCCTGCATAACCTTAACACTTATCAGTGACCAGAAAGACACCAGAAATTTCTGGTGGCACCCTCTGAGGTGTCCCATCTACCAAGAAAGTTTCTTTTGCTGGTCTGACCAGTGGGGGCTGGTGGCTCTGATGTCACTGGGTGGTGAATCCACTCCGGGTTTCAGTCAGAACCAATCAGAACTCTGAAAGAGCTATCCAAAGTGCTGAACCCATTCCCCCAAATAGGTTCAGTACCTTGGATAGCTACATTAGGATTCTGACTAGTTCTTTCTGAAATCCAGAATGGATTCACGGTCTGACACTGAAGCCACCAGCCTCCATATATTATCATTGATTGGAGATGTTGTTGTTGTTGTTGTTGTTGTTACAATACCCTGCAACCGACCAGACATAACGGTCATAGACAAAAAAGAAAAAATACACAAACCTCATTGACATAGCAATACCGAATGACAAAAATGTTGTTGAAAGGGAAGAAGAAAAGAGAGACAGATATACACCACTGGCCATGGCATTCAAAGTACTATGGCAACAGGAAAAGGTCACAATTATTCTGTTAGTCACCTCAGTCACCGGCATCACATAAAAAAACTACACAGAAAACCTTCAGAAACTGGGCCTACCAAAATACATCCACACCAACATCCAGAAAGCAGCCCGCCATGTCCATCTAGGAAAACCGCCACAAGCGAGAAAGAGATGAAATAATAATAATAATAATAATAATAATAATAATAATTCTGCATCTCTAAGTAGTTTGCAAAAAAAATTAAAATACATTAAAACCACATCACAATAAATACAAAAAACATTTATGAGATAAGAGGATATTTAAAAGGCAATTAAATTTTAAATGCCCGACTAAGAATTGAGCTGTTTAAAAGTTTCAATACGTGCATTTTGCAAGCAGGATAGCAGCTGCAAAGAACTGAGGTGTCCATTTTGTAGGCAGGAGACCTGCTTACTTGTGAGTAGACATGGAGTGGTTTGATAATTGGGATGCTATTTGAAAGTCCTGCTTACCTCTGAATTGACCTGCAGAAGCCTACTCCTGCTTATTTCTGGCTAAACTTAAAATGGCATTCATCACATTTGGCCTTGCCCATTTCCCCTTTGGTTCCACCCACAGATGGAATGAATCCTCTGAGGCCTTTCCCATTTTGCAGTTTGTCTCTCAAGTTGAAATGGGTTCCTCAGCCCCCTTCTAAAGGAATGTATCCTGTCCATTTTTGTCTTGGAGTGGAAATTAAACAATACCCTCACCAGTGCTAAGGAACACACAATTACCGTGGCCGCTCATGCAGATAAATCTGATAGATATACTGAGAGCAGACATTCCAGAAGAGGCCAACTTGAATGTTCTAGAGGGAAAAAACACCTGCCTCATATTGCTTCAAGTCTCATTGAGCCCATTTCTAATTATAGTGAATACGATGAGCCAGGAATGCTAAAACCATGGGAAATTATTCAAAGATGTCGCAACAAGTACAGGTGACAAAACATGTGAATTTCAATAATGAATTAACAGCATTTAAAAAGCGGAAATCCCTTATGTTCCTAAACACCCCAGCCGTAGCTTTTGACAGTGTAGTTATAGGCTTAAGAGCAGGCATTACAATTAATGTCAATCCACTTGCCTCACTGAGTTGGGTACGTGTTGACTTTTTTTAATGACATTTCCTCCCCACCATCGTTAAAATGGGGGAGAGGCAATAAACCCATGTTTTACATGAATTTTTGCTTCCTACTGAATAGCTCGTCCAAACACGGAGAATTGTCTGTCATACGTTGTAAACACTAGCATGCAGATCTGACGTTTTGGTTTGACAGATTGAAGTGCCGACCATCAAATAAAATTATGTTGTGTTCTCCGTAGCTGACATTAACATAAATCTTGTTCAACTTTTAAGCACATCATCATTGTATAGATCTTCAAATGTTTGGGACACTTTGAACTAACAATTCCATTCATTCATTCATTCATTCATTCATTGTCTGTTTTAAAACTATTGATATGTACCTTTCACCAAGTCTGTTGGCAAAAGGTAACAGAAAATCAACTGGATTTCAACAGAAAATATCTAACTTGGTTTTACTCAAGCTGCCACAAAGTGAGCTTTGGAACACTGTGTAAACACATCCTTCAGAAATTAGATTTTGTCAGGTTCTCATTCAACACCATTTCCCCCCCTCTCACTTGGAAACTACTTCAAAAAGAAAGTGAGAAAAGACAGAAAAACCCGAGCTTTGAAAAATGCAAGCTTCTGTTGAGAAGGACTAGACCTTGTGTCTTTCTAACAGAAATCTACCACTATACTGAACTTGCCTCTGAAAATTGCTTAATTTGGAACCCTGGACTGGGAGGCCACCAGACCAGGATTTATGAAACTCACAGGGCTTTGCATGGAAGAATGTCTATCTAGCCTCAACAATGGGTCCTTGAATTGTGCTATTCCAAATTTCTGAGGTGGAACATATCTCGTGGCTTCCATCCCCATTTCATGCTGTTGACTAGAGGTGGGCTACTTGTGGTCTAACGATTGTTTTGGCTTACATCTCCCATCATCCCTCACCATTGGTATGGCAGCTAAGGCTGATGGGAGTTGTAGGCCAAAAATATCTGAAGGATCACAGGTTGCTGTAGACATTATTGCTACATTAGTACATTTGTGATAGAAATGAGTCTGGTCTCTTCTCTAGCCTTGCATGCCTCTCTCCTTTCTCCTCTAGTATGGCCACAGGAGAATTCAGAAGGTGCGGTTTCCATGTCTGATTAACCACAGTTTGCCTTGTAATCTGAACCTGATGAAATGTGGTCAATCTCAACTATGGTTCATTTGAAATAAGACAAATTCAGAACATGAATTATGAGCTGGCTAGGTCTAACAAACCGTAGTTAAGATCAACCACAGTTTAGCATATTATCCAAACTCTAAATGGTGGTTAATGTAACGTGAAAGTGGAAGCTTCCAATCTCCTCCTCGCAGCCACACTGGAAGAGGAGAGTGCATAACATTTGCATATGCTAATTTGTACATATCGATGCAAATTAATACAATATAAAAAGACATAGAATACATTCTCACCAGAGAATTGTTACCAGCTGACTGGTGTGCCTGATCAGTCTGCTGTCCAGGTACTGGCTGCTGATGGGCAACTTCAAGGTACCTCTTCTCATTTCTTAAGGTCCATTATCTTTAAACTGAATTTGGACTTGACAGCTCTTCAGATAGAGGGCAGCCCTTCAAACAAAGGCCAGTTCTCCCTCACTTTTTTCCTTCTCCCTCCCAATCCCTTTTCCTTTTGTGATGTGTCTTTTAGTGGGGAAAAATGAAGGCATGGCCATCTCATGATTCATCTTTGGAAGCCACTCTGGGAGCCTTGTTTGGCTGGAGAGCAGGCTAAAAATAT
This sequence comes from Anniella stebbinsi, assembly GCA_029215795.1. Taxonomy (NCBI): domain Eukaryota; kingdom Metazoa; phylum Chordata; class Lepidosauria; order Squamata; family Anniellidae; genus Anniella; species Anniella stebbinsi. The sequence goes on along the minus strand of JARDYH010000004.1, from coordinate 225,474,983 downwards.
GGCAAATAAAGTAGGACACATAAAGCAGGACACATAGCCACCCTAGAGGGGAACCTCTTCGGGCAAAATATCTGACAAATGATGTTCTGAAAGGACACCCAGGTATCTAGGAAGGACTAACCTTCAGTGGTAGAAGGTTCAGGGCAGGATCTACACTAGTTCTTTAAAACAGTTTATAACAGTAGTGACAACTATTGGGGCCCAGGACACACTCTATAGATTAGGCTGTCCAGATGGCTCGGGATTTCCCGGTCCTAACCAGGAATCCAGGGGCGAACCGGCCCAACCGGGGTGCGGGTGGCGGGGGGTCACACGGCGGTGGCAGCAAGCAAGGAGCGGCGGTAGACCCGGTGGCGGTGGCGGCGGAGGAGCCCGGGAAGGGCCGCCCCAGCAGGTAAGTGCTTTCCCTCGCGCCTCACGCTCCTTACCCGCAGGGGCGTCTGCTTCCCTCCGGTGCTCGAATCTACTGAGAAACAGGCTTCACAGCCTGTCTCTCAGTAGCGCGATGTCATCACCTGGCGTGATACTGAGAGACAGGCCGTGAAGCCTGTTTCTCAGTAGATTTGAGCACCAGAGGGAAGTGAGTAAGGAGCGCGAGGCGCGGGGCACGGGGCACTTACCTGCTGGGGCGGCCAGGTCCGCCACCGCGCCGCCGCCGGGTCCACTGCCGCGCTGCTGGGGCCACCTCCGCGCCGCCGCCGCCGGGTCCACTGCCGCGCCGCCGCCGCCGGGTCCCCCGTCGGCTCGTAAGGCCAGCGGCTGCGCGGAAGAGGCGGGGGAGGGCCGATTATGTCACTTCCGGATCCGGCCTTTCCCTGCCTCTTCCGCGCTGCCGCTGGCCTTACGAGCCGGCAGGGGACCCGGCGGCGGTGGCGGCGGCGCGGCGGCGGTGGCGGAGGAGGCAGCAGAAGAGAACCCGCCCCAGTAGGTCCGGGCTGATGCTTGGGGGGGTTGTTTTGGGGGGTGGCTTGGTGGGGGGGTTGTTGGCGGGGGGGGGGGACCGGGATTTTGGCTTCCAAAATCTGGTCACCCTACTATAAACAGTTTTCAAACCATTTTCAAACTGTCATATCAGGTTTGGTGTAGTTCTGGCCCTCGTCTTGGCATCTCCAATTAATGGAAGTTCAGGTAGGAGATGTTAAAGATTTGTGCAGAGACCCTGGAAAGCCGCTCCTAGTCAAAGCGAACAATATTGGGCAAGGTAGACAAAGAATCTGACTCGATATCAGGCAGCTCCATCTGTTACTTTCTCACTTGTCCTTGCTGGATGCCTCTGAGACAAGACATATAGTACTCACATAACAATAAACCTTGATTTTGAGGTGGCTGGGAGTGCATGGAAGAGAATACATTCTTGCCCTGGTGGATGATTTCTTCTTAATCCATGAGCTTCTTTCTGGCAGGACATTCCTCTGCTTACTTTAATAGCCCGAGTTTCATTTATCGCTTCCCGGCACGGAAATGTTTTCCACGGCTTTTGGCTTGCAAAGCCGAACGGTGAAGTTATCAAGAAAATGCTCTGGTCTCTTCATCCCCGTCATTTTACATTCACGTTCACATGCCACTCTCAATTGATCCGCTCTTAGCTGGAGAAAGAAATAGACTCCCCCTGCCTCTCCAGACAGGCTGGTGTGTGCTGAAGCTCAGTAGAGCTCCAGTTTGTCTCCCTGTGCGCTAGCTCAGAGCCCCTTAAAACTTGACATTGTTCTGCCTGTTGAAAACCTTGACAACTGAATTCAGACTCCATGCAGGGGTTGGCAACTCAGTTGATTCATTTACCTGGTTACATATGGCTCCCTGGCAGGGTTCCTAACACAGGCCTGCAGCAGGGTTTCTCCTCATTTAAGAGGAGACAGGATGGCGAGGTGTTGGGAGGCTACTTTGTCCTTAAAGGGACAGTGGCTCCATACAATGCAGGAATAGAACATATGTATTCCTGGACGTCTTGTGCATCCAGTGCAATTTTAAATGGGATGAATGTATATGTTCCACAATGCTGCTTGCCCAACCAAAATTATTTTCTGGTGGGGGATGGCTTTAGAAGGCAGGCAGGGTGACTATATGGAAAAAACGACAGGGCTCCTGTATCTTTAACAGTTGTATTGAAAAGGGAATTTCAGCAGGTGTCATTTGTAGGCATGGAGCATCTGGTGAAATTCCCTCTTCATCACAACAGTTAAAGCTCCAGAAGCCCTGCCTAGCGTGACCAGGTACAAAAGAGAGTAGGGCTACTTCAGCTTTAATGGTTGTGATGACGAGGGAATTTCACCAGGTGCTGCATGCTTACAAATGGCACCTACTGGAATTCCCTTTTCAATACAACTGTTAAAGATATGGGAGCCCTGTCCTCCTTTCCATAGGGCCACCCTAACTTTACACATGGAGCAGACTTTACCTATTTAATAGGGCCATTCACAGCCCCCCTGATTAGACTTGGAGACCGATTTGGAGCTTCCAAATAGGACCCAATCTGACTTGGGGTGCCACAGCTGCACCCTGGTCCATGTTAGATTCGGTTCTGAATCTGAAGCAGGCTTGGTGTTGCAGTATCCTGAGAGCCCCCGGGCACCTGGGAAAGCTGGGCACGAGGCCAACCAAGAGTCCATTGGATTCCCCTCCACAACTGGCTGAGAATGCTGGGAATGATAGCATATAGTTTTGTCTAAACATGCATAGGATTATGTCCTAAGATTAGTATCCCCTCACATTTAGAGCGTTATCACATGGGGGGAAATCGTGTTTCCTTATTGTCACTTTTCCGCCCCCACGTTTATCCCTCAGTACTTCCTCTTCTGCCTGGAGGGGAAAGAGGAAGTAAACAAAGACCATGTGGCCCATTCAGGGGCTGTTTTATTTGCACCTCTTCTCCTGCACACAGTGGAAGATCACAGCACATTCCATAAAAAAAAAAAAAAAAAAAACAGATTAAAAGTGGTCTATTTTGTGTTGGAAAAATGAGCAGAAGGCGTGGGAGCCTCGCGGGAAACCCGCACACATCCGTAACTGGGCAATAGCGAGTGTGGGATAAAACATTCATCTGATGAACCTCTTGGGCCCTTTCTACACCTAAGGGTGTAGAGAGAGGGGGCAGCGATCCCAGACGTACCTGCTTCCGGGATCATCCCCCAGCTTCTATACAGGAAGTGCAACATCCCAGGAGGAAAGGGACATTGTGCCCACCATTTTTTGAAGGCACAAAAGCCCTCATCTCACAGCGGAGAAACTAGGAACCCCCCATGCCCCCTACCCCTGCCATCCTGGGATGGCAAAATTGCTTCCCCCACCCCCATGGACACAGAACCACTCCGCGCAGCTCCATGCCCATTTTAGGACCTGGGATGGTGGAAAAATCGGGATATCCCCTGTTTCTGCTAAACCGAGGTTATCCCGGGGTTATCCCTAGGTCATCCCCGGTTGCCCCCGAGATCCCCTGTGCATCACTTAGACACACAGGGACAACCCAGGGATGACCCCAGGAAAAATCCCTGGTGTAGACATGGCCTTCGTCGCCCCAGAAGATCCTTAATGAAGTTGAAATAAAAGTGGCCCTTTGTTCATTCCTGTTGTTGTGTCTTGCCACGTTGTTTCTGGTTCTGCCCGCAAAGGAACGAGTCAGAGTTCTTCCCCCTCCTCTCCCATGTGACGCTGAGAAACACCTCTCCTTTGCATCTGATTTAGCTCACTTCAGTCCTGTCAAACAGAGCAGTTCTGGATATTCTACTAATCACATATTCACTGATTGTCCCACAGAAGATCTCAAGCGTAAAAACGGCTTCACAAAAAGCAGCGGGTGAGACAAATTGGACAGGATTGGGATTCATGGTGTGTCGGCTCCCCGGTGGCTCCACTTACCAGTATGATCAACTAATTGTGTTACTGAGAGAGTGTTTTCTGCAGCCCCACAATCAATCTTATCCCAGATGTGATTAGATCAATGCCTGTGTCTTACAGATGGAAAAGTAGTTAATTTTATATTTCTCCGCTCTCAAAAGTGTTCTGTTGCAAGCACTGGGATCTCCTCTCTTTGTTTCATGCAGAGTTTGCGGAAGGACTGTAGGATTACTAAAATGAAGGTTTTACATGAGTGAGCAACATAGAGGAGGAAACCAAATACTCAATATTTGACCTGCAAGGACTGCTTCCTTTCCCCAAGTGAGCTCCTGTACATTTCAACTAGGGCTGTGTTGGAAATTTGCTCTATTGAGATTCCCACCCACCCCTACACATTAATCTAATTTTCATCTCCTGGACCTAAACATAGACCCAAAGACAAGTTGTGGTTAAAAATCCATACATTTCCAAGCTTGTGATGTGCTCCACAAAATTAAAGAGAGCGAGTGAGAGAGAGAAAGAGAGAGTTCAATAGCATTTGAAAAATATGTAGAACAAATGTGTATATTTCCAAAATGCGCTCAAATTCTACAGTGAATGGGTGCATGTATCCAAAAATGCATACATTCGAAATTGTGTGCATTGAAGTGTACGGTTTGAAAAATGTGTACACATTTCCGTACGCATTCTAAAAATGTATGTGTGTATTGTGTGTATGTTGTATGTTTTTGCTGTTTAAATTTTTGTACATTGTTTTTAATTGTTTTAGTCCTATGTAAGCTGCCCAGAGAGCTTCGGCTATGGGGTGGTATACAAATGCAATAAATAAATAAAAATAAAAATTAATTAATTAATTAATTAAATTGCAAGCTTGTGTGGAAAGGGGATCCCAGGGCAGGGCCTCGTTTTCATCTGGAAAATTTACAGGGCCAAAAATGTTTTTTTCAAATAGTGCAAGATGTCCTTTTGTGCATTTTTCCCCCAGGCTTGTTTGCAGTCACAATCAACTGCTGCTTTGATATGATTTTTAAAGGCTTCTCTTCCCTTCGCTGCATGATTCTAGCCAATCAGGGATCACACTGTGGCTGCAGTTATATTATGGCACCATAGTGTCAATTACATTTTGAAGGCTTCCCTTTCCGTCGCTGCATGATCTTAGCCAATCAGGGATCACACTGTGACTGCAGTTATGTTATGGTATCATAAAGTCAATCATATTTGACTATGTGCTGACATCATTGAGGGCAAACGAAGCCATTCATTTGTCCTCAGTCAGAGGGGGAAGGGAAACATGTCCTTTTTGCCAAGGGACCTTGTCCAATACTCCGTGTTTTGCCACACTACAACATTTTCATTTCCACAACACTGCTTAGCACACAGGGAATTTCAGCCTGATTGCCTCAGCAATGGAAATGCATTTCCCCCTCCTAACGTCAGTTCCAAACAAAGAACCCTACACAATGAATTAATCCTTTTGCCCCTCGAAAGATCACTGAAAAGCGGAGTCCTATTGCAGCTTGCAAATTCAGTAATAAAATGTTACCTCTTTTGGCTCAGCATTCTTTAAAAAAATGTGAAGGTCTTTACCCTCCAAAAAGTGATACAGGGAGTGAATCTCCTTGGATTGCCCATTGTGGATTTCACGCCACTTTATTGGCATCCTTGTGTATACTCCTGCCATGAGAGATTGTCTGTTCAGATGGATTGACCCAGTTTTCTTCCACCATCAATACAGTATTTTGGGGGATCAAAAGAATTTGGAGTGAGCCAAGAAAAAGATACAGCTCAACGCACTGACATTTGCCAGGGTACATTCCGCAAACAATAGGATCTCCGCATAATATTTACCATTGTTCCTACAGTTTCAGGCTGCAAGGAGTTGAGATTTAAAGCAGTATCTTTGTAATAAAGCAGACCCAGCTGTCTGGGGAGGCGAGACTCAAGAGAGGGAGAAAAAAGCAAGGTTGCTTTCAGCTATTGTACAGGAGAAAGGCTTTCAAGAGGGGGAATTTTCGTCTTGTAGTAGCAACGTACTTGTGTAGAGCAAGGGATGTCACAACTAAGTCTGGGAGTCCGACAGATTCCCCTGCATCTGCCCCCCCCCCCAGACCAAGTCAAGCCTGCACTCAAGCACTTGAGAGGCCTTGGCAAGCACTCAGGAGCCATCCGCCCATGCTGTCAAAATTATGCACTTCCCCCCACTGTGTCAATGGGGTCTTTATGGCCGCCATTAACACAGTGGGGGGAAGTGCACAATTCCTGTTCACATCTTTACCCTTGCGTAAAGGGGACCTTTACAGCTGCCATTGATGCATTGTGGTGGGGGAGTGCGCGATTTCCAGAGCCTCCATTGGATCCAGAAATTGCACACTTCCCTCTGCTGCATTAATTAGGTTGACCATATGGAAAGGAGGACAGGGCTCCTGTATCTTTAACAGTTGCATAGAAAAGAGAATGTCAGCAGATGTCATTTGTATACATGCAGCACCTGGTGAAAGTCCCTCTTCATCACAACATTTAAAGCTGCAGGAGCTATACTAGAGTGACCAGATACAAAAGAGGGCAGGGCTGCTGCAGCTTTAACTGTTGTGATGAAGAAGGGGTTTCACCAGGTGTTGCATGCATACAAATGACACCTGATGACATTCCCTTTTCTATGCAAGGTGCTGGCAAAGCAAGTGTGATACCAAAATAGACCAGTAGGGCTACAAGCCAATAATTCAGCAACCCTACACTGTTGAAGATCACAAGCTGAATATGAGCCAACCGTGTGATGTGGCTGCAAAAAAAGTAAAACGCTATTTTGGGCTGCATTCATAGAACTATAGCTTCCAAATTGTGCGAGGTATTGGTTCCCCTCTATTCGGCAGTGGTTAGGCTCCATCTTGAATACTGCATCCAGTTCTGGGCACCACAGAACAGAACAGTCAGGATGCAGACAATCTGGAGCGTGTTCAGAGGAGGGCAACGAGGATGATCAGGGGTCTGGAAACAAAGCCCTGTGAGGAAAGACTGAAAGAACTGGGCATGTTTAGCCTGGAGAAGAGAAGATTGAGGGGAGACGTGATAGCACTCTTCAAATACTTGAACGTTTGTTATACAGAGGAGGGCCAGGATCTCTTCTCAATCAACCCAGAATGCAGGACATGGAATAATGAGCTCAAGTTACAGAAAGCCAGATTCCGGCTGAATGTCAGGAAAAATTTCCTGACTGTTAGAGCAGTAAGACAATGGAACCAATAACCTAGGGAGGCCGTAGGCTTTCCCAAACTGAAGGCCTTCAAAAGGCAGCTGGACAACCATCTGTCAGATATGCTTTAATGTAAATGATTATTGACCCCACAGACTGTTGGTTAAAATTGTATTTACAGCACATAGGTACACTGTATCAGTTTTTAAAAGCTTGTTCCTACTTGTTGGATCTACTTTTGCTTTGGTTTCATTCACTCAGTGAGGGCCCTTCTCTCCTTTGTGTTGTTCAGGTAGATTCCTGCATTGAGTAGGGGGTTAGACTCCATGGCCTTATAGGGCCCTTCCAACGCTACCATTCTATGATTCTATACACTCAAATTGCTGGGTCAAATCTGCTAGCAAAGACTGATGTTCCAGAATCATTACTTAGATCTTTGTTTAATAAACCCTTTATGCTTGAGGCTATTGGTGAAGGAAAGAGCAAAACATTTCTCTTCCGAACGTGTGTCGCCTTCGAGTCTCACATTATAGGACTGTCTCTCCAATTACTTCATCTCCTCCTAATTGGCTCCAATAAGTGAGGAGCATTAACCTTATGAATTTGCAAAGGGCTTCGTGTGATATTAAAACTTCACAGCTCCTAAATATTTAATATATATCAGCTGCCTAGCAAAAGCGGAGTTTAGAAGCGCATGGCAGCATGTTGCCTTCCTTCAAGGACCAGTTTGCTGACTGTCCTTGTGACTGTTGAAACAATTTTATGACTCAACAGCCCAGGTGCTTAAAAAAGTACCTGCACATTTAATACACTTCCTCATTTTAAATCCAGAGACTTCAGGGAGGGTTGCCACCTTTTTTTTCTGTACAAAATTACTGGCAGATTGTGCTGAGTGAGGCTTTGAGCGGGGTTTCTTTCCTGGCAAGGAGAATGAGAGCTTTGGTTAATGGGTGGTATAGAAATGTAAAGGGGGAAAAATGAAGGAAGAAGCCATTCAAAGCATGTCATTCCCCCAAGCTCAGCAGCAGCCCCCTAAGGAGGACTTAGAGTCTAATGAACCACCAGTCATCCCACTTCAGAGAGAACCCTCAGTACCCCATCATATACCTTTCACACCTGGGGATGTAGCCCTCCACTCAACCTCAGGTGCTGAGAGTGACTTCCTCTGGGGCTTTTCCTATCCCCGGACCACCCAGGAACATGAGGCTAGAGAAATAAGTGTGGTCTTTTTAAGGGCAATAGCGAGCACCCCATAGGGGGTGGGTCCTTTGAAAGTCCTGGACCTGCTGGCCTTCCTCGGTCCTCAGTTGCTTGCAGCCCTCTGCTGGGACAACACTCTCTGTGAGCCAACACTTCAGTCAGTATTGCCTGCATTATGCTGTCCAGAGTCCTGACAGTTCATCACCTAGCTGTGGCCTGCTCTCCTGGACCTGACTGTGCTTAACCAGACAGGATCCTGTTTGACTAGACTTGACTCCTATTTACCTGACACTGAACCATTCAGTGTATATGCTACAATGGGGGTAGGCAATATGGTTGCCAGCTACTTTTCTTGGTATCCCCCAAGGTGCCCTACCTGTGCCAGTTTGAAAATAAAATTACCAGATTTTCTTACAAGGAGATTACTGTTAGATAGATTTCTGTTGGTGCTGAAAAAACTGTGGGTTCAATGGAGTTGATCTCAGATCCCACCTCTACCTTATACTCAATTATTTTGGCAGGTTACTTGTCTTTCACCAAATCTTCCATAGCAACCATTCTTTTGTGGTGGTGCCCAGTTTCTCAATTTGGCAAATATGCCCACAGCCCAAAGAGGTTGGCTACCACTGTTATAGACTCATTCCTCTGGACTTCAAGGCAAGCCAGATCAAAGAGGACTTCTGGGCAACCTGCTCTTGAGGACCTACAGAGTTCCTTTCCCTTTGTAAATGGAATGTTTCTTTGCTTCGCCAAAGAAATGACTATCCTGTGGAATCTAGTGTCCTGAGTGGAGCTCTTGGTAATGAGAAGAAGGACATAAGTAGAGTTCTAGTGGCTCATTTGACCAAAGCTTCATGGTAGTCCTACATCCTGTTTCTTACAGTGGGCAGTCAGGACAATAGCCCCTTTCCATCATATGTTCTCCATCCTATGTCCACATGCTCATGGTATGGCCATGGGACTGGGGGCTTCATTTCACTACCATGGCTATCATTGATAGACTGTGCTCCCTCAATTTGTTTTATTAGAGATATTTGTCTTACCTCTGAACACCAGTTGCTGGGCAGGGGGCAAACAAGCAAAGGAGGGTGGTTGCCTTCATATTCTGCCTGGAGGTTTCCTGGAAACATCTCACTGTCCACTGTTGGAAACTGAATGCTGGAGCAGATGGACTCTATATCTGACCCCTAAGGATTCTTCTTATCTTGTGAATCTGCCTTTTGTGAAAATCTCAAATTTATGTATACGATGATGGGATCCAAGCTAGCGGTGACCGACAAAGAAATGGATCTTGGAGTTGGGTGGACAGCTTAATGAAAATGTCGCCCCCCCCCCCCATGGGGTGTTGTGAAAAAGGCAAATTCCTCATTAGACATAATTAGGAAAGGAATGGAAAATAAAAATACCCTTATACAAATCTATAGTGGGACCATACATAGAATACTGTGTACACTTCTGGTCACCGTATGCAAAAGAGGATATTTAGGGATGTTGGAAGGATCAGTCAAGGGGGTCAAGTCCGCTGTGCTTTTGGCAGCTCCCCCACCCTGCCCCAGACTCCAGCTCACTTGTCCGTGAGCTGCCCTGACTCGACTTGTGTAGAGTTGGGCCAGTCACGGACCTCCATGTCCAACCACTCTGCACAACTGTCTCGCTTGAGAGAGCTGTGCAGAGCGGCCGGTGGGCGTTAGCAGTGGTGGCAATGGAAGAGGGAAGGAGTGATGGCCCTGCCTTTCCTGCTGCCGCCTCTGCTGCTAGGTGGAAGTCTCTGGACCCTGCGGAGTGGCTGGCATCAGGCAATTTCAAGTCCTTCCTTCTCCCTTCGCAGTGACTGGCGCAAGTTTCTGGTGCTCCCTGCCAAGGCCCGGCAGAGAGAAGGAGAGGAGTCCACAAGTTCTGATGGGGAGCCTGTGGCTCAGCTCACACACGCAAGCCAAGCTGGGGGCTATGCAGAAATCCATCAAGCCCCAAGAGGGCTGGATCTACCTGTGCCAGGCATCCCTAGGGATATTGCAGAATTGAGAAAAGTGCAGGAAAGGACAACTAAAATGATCGAGGGGCTGGAGCACCTCCCCTATGAGAAAAGGTCAAGGTTGCAAGGTTTGGAACTATTCATCTCAGAAAAAAGGTGAGTGAGGAAAGATATGACAGGGAGTCATGATGTATAGGAAGTGCTCAAACCCAGGATCATCCCATGAAGCTGATTTGTGGAGATTCAAGACAGGTAAAAGGAAGTTCTTCAACACAGTGCGTTGTTAAACTGTGGAATTGATTCCCATAAGGGTTAGTGATGGTTACTAATTTAGATGGCTTTAAATGGGGATTAGATAGATTCATGGAGGAATTTTAGAATGTTTTTTGGATGTTTTTAGCGTGTTTTTAGGATGTTTAAAAGCACTTTTAATAATGTGTGTCATGTTTTGATCAGTTTTATGTATTTTATCATATTGTTGTTCCCCGCGTCAATCCAAATGGAGAGGCGGGTAAGAAATAATAATAATAATAATAATAATAATAATAATAATAATAATTATTATTATTATTATTAGGCTATCAATGATTTATAGTCCTGATGGCTCTATGGTACCTTCAGTATTGAAGGCAGTTAGCCTATGTACACCAGCTGCTTGGGAACATGGGTGGGAGGGTGCTCTTGCACTTATGTGTGGCTTGTGAGTTTTCCATTGGCAGTTAGTTGGCCCTTGTGTCAACAGAATGCTGGGATAGATGGACCCGTGGTATGATTCAGCATGACTCTTCTTATGTTCTCCGTGATAATGGACCACTGCGTCTCCATCCGCCTCCCGCTGCACCTGCATTCTTACTGAATCACATTGTGCTTAAATGTCAAGACGGCTGATACTTTGTTTTGAATGCTCACTCTGGTCTTACATGCTCTTAGAGTTGCCTTAAGCCACTCCTAGCTTCTCATGGCAGGGTGGCTCGGTGCTGGAGCAGCAGAAAGGGCAGGGGTGAGCTATTTTTCAACTCACAATGACATTTTATCTTGCAAAACAAGGTGGTGTGTTAGAACAGCTCTGGGGCTGTGTTTTTCTTAATTGTGGAAAGCTTTAAAACAGAGAGAGAAGAAATAACAAACGTGGGTTGAGAATATGGAAGCAGAGAGGATGGCAGGCCAAAGGTTTTACCAAAGAAGACCCAACTAAAGCAAACAGGTATTCTCATTGGTCTTGAAACTAAACCAAATTGGTTTTCTAAGGGTGAGAAATGCAGCCTGGATTTCAATCATGTAATAAAGGGACAAAGTAATAATAACATGAGGATTGCTTTTCTGGGTCAGAGCAAGGTCCAGCGAATCCAGCATTCTGTTTGCAACAGCTGTCAGCCCAAGCTCTCTGAGTTTTCTCAAGCTGGGCATGAAGGGATTGTCCTCCTCCATTGCTTGCCCTCTTCCAGTGTGGTATTTAGAGATATACTGCCTCTGTGCAAGGAGGTTTAGTTTTAGCTAGGGAGAGTGAAAGCCGTCAATAGATCTATCCACCACCAGACATTTGTCAAATAATTTGTAAAGGGAGGAGCCATCACGATGTTCCATGGCAGGCAATTCCAGAAGTTAAAGAGGTGGTGTGAATCATAAGGTTGCAGGGTCATCTAGTCCAGCCCCTGCTCAATGTTGGAACTCCAGAGCTAGAGCTTCTCCAACAGATGGCTGTCCAGCTTCCACAAGAAGACCTCCTGTGAGGGAGAGCCTGCCCAACCCCTAGGTAACTGGTTCCATTGGCCAACTGCTCTTACCATCAAGATTTTTTTTCCTAATGTCCAATCAATATCTGCAGGCTGACAAGGTCCCCTTCACCCCTATGATTCACATTACCTCTCACTTTAGCCCACTAGATCTCATCCTGCTCTTTTGGGTAACAAAAAACAAGACTTCACCCACCTCTGTGTGACAGCTTTCTTTGAAGAGAGTTATCACTCCCTGCCCTCCCCCACCTACTTTTCTCTTGGCTAAACATAAGGAGTTTGTTCAGGTTCTTCTCATAAAATGTTCCATAATACTGACCATCTTCATTGTCCTTCTGAATACAGTTTGTCTATATCAGGAGTGGGCAGAAAGTAGAAATGGATCTATTGGTAGAACTGGGGGTGATTTGCAATAGATTGGGAAGAACCTCTGATTCCCAATGATTTTACAATAGCAGCATCAAAATGTCTCCCTTCCACCCTAAATTTTACTGGTGATATGAAGAAAGCTTGGGGTAACCAGGAATGGTTTTGTATGTGGAAGGGAAATGAGTGCCATTCAGTTCTGGTACTTCAAACAAATTTCTGGGCTCGGATGTCTTTAATTCTGAGTGCATGTGTTTTGCATTAGGCTCCACTTGCTGGATCTTGGTTCTATTAAAAACAAAGTAGATCCCACAAGCCTGACATCTGATCATTCCTGGTCTATTTATTTCTTAGAACCCAACTACACTGCCGTGTTTCCCATTTCCTCTGGCATTCACACATTCTGGCAAACTGACACGGGACAGCCACCTCAGTGAGACTTCACACTTCAGAAATACGTAAAGCTGATTGATGGTCCGACGCTTTAGGCTCCCAGGTAACATACAGTCAATGACATCCTGTATCTCAATGGTTCCAAAACAGGTTCCAAATCCAGCCAAGGGAGGGGAAATGATTCCTGGTCTGTTCCATCGGGCCATCACAATGGCACATTCTTGAAAGGCTTAACAGACCATCCCAAAGGAGCTAGTCCATGCTCAGGCCACATATTGGTAGCTCAGGGATCATGGCCAAAGCCTAAGAAATCTCAGGCACAAGAACTCCCGTGCTTCTGCTTTAGCACTGGGAACTCCCCGCCACCTGAGCCTACATAGAAAAAGTCCAACAATAAAAATCAACCCCAGTCTACCCTTGCATTGAGTGGTTGATGAACACACACACACAATCCACAACAAATGAGAGGCTAAGTGTATGAAAAACCTCACAGGATTTTTCATGGCACAGTCCTTAGTAATCCAAAGTCCAAATGGAAGAGAGTCCATGTGCAGAGTGCTTTCAAAGTCCCAAATGGTGATGGCTCCAAACAGGGAGAGATTTCAGGCCAGGAGCTGAAAGATGATTCTCACAAAGGCTCCTTGCCTGTGTTCCAGCTTATAAAGGGAGGTGTGGGCCTGTTCAAAAATAATTGACAGATACGGTCTCTGGCCTGTAAGCCATGCCCCTGGCCAAACAGGGTGGCACTGCTCAGCCCACCAATCTGACACTCAGGGCCATGCAGAGCTGGTAATATGCCCAGGCCAAATGGGAAGTGTGTGCCACCCCCCATTTCAAAAAAGGAGGACAACATGGCTGCCCCAAGGGGGCGTGTCCACCAACATGTCCGTTCTACATAACACCTTCATATTAAACCTGTTCTACAACACCTCAAGGCACATCTATCCCTGCCCCACATGCGGCATATGGCCCTTGGGAGCTTGTAGTCTGACCATGGTATTCACTACGGATGGCTTCTGCGCTGTTTCCGCAAGGCAGGCTCCTTGCTTCTCGATGGTCCGCTTACGCTACGGAAGCAGTAGTGTAAGCTGGGGGGGGGGACCTCCTCTTCAGAGTTCCTCCTCAAAATCATGAGCCCCAGCCCAAACGGCTCCACTGCCCCCCCCTGCATGTTCCTGCTGACACTACAGAGTGACATGTTTACAAGCCCCCCCCACCTTTCTAAATACTCTTATCAGTTTCCCAGAGAAGTCTCACAGTCTCAAGGCCAAGGGAGAGGGGTGAAGCTACTCCTCTCTGCTCTTTCTCTGAGAACTCTGACAGAGATAAGCTTGCACAGATTCTGACATTTCAAAATGGTTCTCATTAAAATCTAACTACAACTTGCAAGGCTTCACGGACTTGCTGACAACTATACCTGACACACAGATTATGTAAGTCACTGTGTGGCCCAGGCATATCTTTTTAGTTACCCTACTGTAAGTGTGCACAGCCCTGATTTGGATGAAGACCACTGTGTTCATGGAGAGGAGGGTGAGACCTTCCCCTACCCTCCCCCCAGACTCTCCCCTTCCTTTCAGGGATGTACCCTGTATTGATGCCAATGGGGACTTTTTTTTTTATTATTGTTAATCACCACCAGCCCAGATTTCAAGACGGATGGGGAAGCTTTAACGGTCCCAATCCGTATTGGGGCCACACATTCATACACTAGAGGAAATAGAAAGATAACCCTCAACGACACGCTCTGCAGTTAGCATAATGTGCAGTTTGGCTCTCAAAGTGTGGCTCCCAGAATTAGAATGCTCCATTTTCTCAGTCCTCGAACTATAGCTGATCACTTTCATTGTTTGATCCCATATACTAGTAGTATAGGATACCTAGGCCCTTTCTACACCTCCAGGTGTAGAGGAAGGGAAGGGGGACAATTCAGGGATGGCGGACTTGTTTCCCACTCTCCCCTGATGGGCACGGAGCTGCACGGCGCGGCTCCATGCCCATTTCTGGTACCTGCTTACTCGTGAGTAAGCAGGCACCAGCCGAGATGGCCGCCCACATCTCCTGCAGTCTCGGGACGTTCCTAGGACTGTGGGAAGAATTGGGTTTTCCCAGGGATCTCTTATCCTGGGGAAAACCCATGTCCGTCCTCCCTCGCCCCCGGGAGTCCCTGTGCATCATTTGCATGCACAGGGACCACCCAGGGATGGTCACAGGGAAAATCCCAGTGTGGAAAGGGCTCTAGACAATTCCCTCTCTCTGCACCACAATTGGAAAACGATTGATTCCATAGGTAGGCTTTCCATGCATTCCCAGCACTGAATATCAGCCAACGCAAATTGCCTCTGCTCAGCTGTTCCAGTCTACATATATCACTTATAGCCTCTTTCCAGGTCAGAGTGATGTCATTTCTAGGTCATGCAAGCACAGTTCCAGAATCAGGTGCCAGACTTCCCTTTCATGTTCCAATTCCCCAACGTTGCCACGATCCTTCTTTGAGAATAGGGAAAGTGATGTCCCATCACATCATTGTACTCCGTCATGTGCAGAACATTAACACCGTGTTTGTCCTTTACTGCTGCACGTAATTTTGCTGTGCACCACAGAAAAGAAGAAAACATATCAATACAGAGAGGTACGAGACAGAATTACTGAGTAATGCTGACCACAAGGACTGAAATTTGTGTATGGGGGGCAGAGGAGGTCTGCCAAGAAAAGATAGTATCATATTTTTTTTTGTTTCCTTGGGTCCCATGGCATACGATTTATCTCTGGCCAATCCAATTATCATATTAAATACTAAAACTGCTCCCAAGAAGTGATGCTACATCATCTCAGGCAGTATGCCTTATGTTGTTTACTGCAATCAAGAAAGCAGGATATATAATTAAAGAAAGATGTGCTACCAGCGCATGAGGAGAGTGAAGGAGTGAAGACTGCCTTTTATGTCCATCAGTTAAGAGCAAGAGAATTAAAAGAAAATTCAGAGCATTTTCACTCCCTCTCCCACACAGCTGGGGGGAAGGCGAGAGGCGACAAGCCACTTCAAATATGCTGCTTCCCTGAGAAGAAAACGCTGCAGCTCCTTGAAAAACAAAAGGCAAAAACAGCCACAGTGAGACAAAATGTATGGAATTTTAGTGGGATGACCACCAGTTGGCTTTCATTCTTGGCTCCCCTAACTGTCCAAAGTATGGAGAATGACAGAGTTGGGAGGTATCAGAAAACCGTCTGATCCAACACACACACACTCTTCTCAAAACCAAGCCCTTCTAGCCATCTCTTGACAGATGAACCTGCAGCAATCTCAACCACTTCTTCTTTTACTTCTTCATTACATTTTTTATACTGCCCAATAACCAAAGCTCTGTGGGTGGTTCACAAAAATTAAAACCACAAATTCCTCCTCCATCCTCCTCCTCCTCCTCATCTTTGTAAGCTTCTTGGGTGGTGTCCATGGGGATTATCCCATTTTACCCTTCACAAAAAGTAGATAATGTTGCCCCTAAAGCCACCGAACACAACCCTCATGTCTGAGTGGGGATTTGAACCAAGGTCTCCCTGCTTTGAAGTGCAAGATTTTAGTTTAACATGTACATCATAGAATCATAGAATCATGGTAGAGTTGGAAGAGGCTTATAAGGCTATCAAGTCCAACCCCCTGTTTAATGCAGGAATCCACCTTAAAGCACACCTGGTGGTTGTCCAGCTGCATCTTGAAGGCTTCTAATGTGGAAGAGCTCACAACCTCCCTAGGTCATGGGTTCCATTGTCGTACTGCTCTAACACTCAGGAAGTTTTTCCTGATGTCCAGCTGGAATCTGGCTTCCTGTAGCCCATTATTTCATGGCCTGCACTCTGGGACAGTTAAGAAGAGATCCTGCCCCACTCTGTATGACAACCATTCAAGAATTTGAACAGTGCTATCATGTCTCATTAATGTATTCCACCACCCACCCACCCCCGCTGTCAATTAGGAACGTAGAAAGCTCCTTTATACTGAGTCAGAGCACTGGTCAATCTATACCAGTTTCATCAACATTCATGGCAGAGGGTCTCGAGGAGATGCTGGGAATCAAACCTGGGACCTTCTACATACAAAGCATGTGCTCTACCACTCAGCTGTAGCAATTCCATATTGCTGAAGAAGTGGTGCAAGTGAGGTTCATCAAACTGTATGGTTCTGCTGGGACATTTTTGGTCAGAAGTGGCAAAACAACATATATATATATATATATATATATATATATATATATATATATTGCCATGAGCTTTTTGCTGTCCTTGAGCTCCACAAACTCAGTAATTGACTATATTCCAAATGTGTGAGTACTGAGCAAATTTGGTTCTACTGTATTGCACTTTTTGCCCAGCACTGAAAGACTTGAAAGTCACGGGCATCTTGGAAATCTGAACTTGGGTGGCAGCAATGGAAGATTTGTCTTCTGGGGAGTGGCTGGCTTGCAAAAGAAGAAGCAAGCTTTATCGACATTAGGGGAAGCGCAAAATCCAATAGATGGCTACATTCTGATCTGCACACTCACCTCAGAGATCATGGATCAGGTTTTTTTAGTGACAGGATTCACAAAGGCCGTTTCTACACCAGGCTGTTTGCCTGGGATGGCCCCCAGCTGGTCCCTGTGTGCCGATGGTGTGTATTAGGTACTTCCGGAATTGCCCTTCCTCCCTCCCCCTCTCCCTCCCTCCCTCTACACCCCTATGGTGTAGAAAGGGCCAGAAGTTAGAATTCCTTTAGCATCCCTGTTTCAACTGAGTAGTATACTTGATCAACTGCAGTGACTTGTGCTTGCCTTTTCTAGTTCCAGGGCTGTGCAGACCTGGTAATATGCCCAGGCCAGATGGGAAGTGTGCACCTCCCCCCATTTCAAACTGCTCATTAAGTATTTTAAAATGTTTTTTTAATGCCCACCAACATGTCCATTCTACATAACACCTTCATATTAAACCTGTTCTACAACACCTCAATGTTGAATCAGAAATTAACATTTATTTTTGGTTGCTGTACCAATAGAAGCAACAACAATGGAACAGTCCTTCATCATTATCAAACATTATCATCATCATCACCCTCACGATATCCTCGTCATTATTATCATTAATAACTATCATCATCATTGCCTCATCCTCCGCTCCAGAGATTATATGCTATGGAGGAGATTGAGGAAAGAGACGCAGCAAGGACAACCATCACCACTTAGGCACATAGATCCCCGCCCCGCATGCGGCACATGGCCCTCTGGAGCTTGTAGTCTGATCGTAGTATTCATGACGGAAGGCTTCTGCGCTGTTTCCACAAGGCGGGCTCCTCTCTTCTTGATGGGCCGCTTTCGCTACGGAAGCAGTCGAAGTGCCCCCTCAAAATTGTTGGCCCCGGGCCAACTGACTCCACTTGGCCCCCCTCTGCACGGCCCTATCTAGTTCCCCTTGCATTTATATGTGCCCCCTGGTTTGCTGCTGTTGCTCTAAGTCTAAATCTAAGTCTAAGTCTAATATTTCTTCTCCTTCTCCTCCTCCTCCTCCTCCTCCTCCTCCTCCTCCTCCTCCTCCTTCTCCAAATGCATCAATTATGGAAATTGCACTGTTGGGAGAAGAGATGGTTGAAGATAAGAACTTAATAGGACATCAGAACATTGACCTGTCTAGTGGCCAGCCAGATGCTTACAGGATGCTGACACGCAGGGTGTGAAGCCGTCCCCCATTAATGCTCCCATGCAATCAGTATTCAGCACTATCTGAACCAGTATTCAGTGGCATGAATGACTGGGACCTATATCGATATGCTTAACAGAATTTATATTTACTGTGAATTAAGCAGTTATTTTCGTTTATGAAGTTACTGAAACATCATTCTTGTGTATTTTTATGTATTTATTGAGTCGTATATGAATGTTCATGACAAAACAGGAAATACTTACTGATCAGAAGTGTCTACCTGATCTTCAAGATCCCTTCCAACTCTTATCAACTCTGGTACTCATTGCCATTTGGGTACCATGGAATGGTAGTTTCAATCGTGTGATCACTTCAGTCCATGTGTCTCTTCCAGGGCACAGACAAATCTGGGACTTAGGTCTATTACTCTGCCACTGACAGCCATCAAGCTCTAAGGCAGCAGTGAAGCTGAAACTAACCACAGCATAGGTTGCCACACTATATCCATATTGCCTAAATAACACATTTCTTAAGCACATGGCCCTTTGCAGCTATAATTTATTGGCATTTTTGGAGCTTGAGGCCCTTTCTACACCATAGGGATGTAGAGGGAGAGAGGGAGGGCAATCCTGGAAGTACCTAATACACACCATCGGCACACAGGGACCAGGCAGGGGCCATCCCAGGCAAACAGCCTGGTGTAGAGATGGCCTGAGTGGCTCTGGAAAGCCCTTAACACAACCGGCCCATTCAGATGATATGCTGACCCTTTTGCAGCAAATGGTTAAGGAGTGTGTTTAAACCATGGTTATGTAGCCACCATGCTTAGGAATGGTTCACACAACATGTTAAGCCGTGATGATCCTGTTCAGATGACACACTAAGCCACAGTGATAAGCACTTTGAACTAAACATTATGGCTGAGCATGTCCTGTGAATCATGACTTAGTGTGTCGTATGAACCATTCCTAACCACGGTGGTAACATAACCATGATTTAAACACACTCACTAACCATTTGCTGCAAAAGGGTTAGTAGCCTAACCATGGCTCAGCATGTTGTCTGAACAGGGTCAACACGTTAAACTGAAAGGACTTTGGATTAATTGAATGTATTTATAGGGTGACCAGATAAAATCCAGGTCAGGGCTCATGTAACTTTAACAGTTGTAGAGAAAAGGGAATTTCAGCCAGTGTTATTTGTATGCAATTAGTTCCTGGTGAAATTCCCTCTTCATCACAACTGTTAAAGTTGCAGAGGCCCTGCCTTCTTTGGTATATGGTCACTCTAGTATAGTGCCTGCACCTTTAACTGTTGTGATGAAGAGGGAGTATCACCAGGAACTAATTGCATACAAATGACATTGGCTGAAATTCCCCTTTCTCTACAACTGTTAAAGTTACATGAGCCCTGACCTGGATTTTATCTGGTCAGCCTAGTATTTATGCATCTGCTAATGAGGAGGGTAGAATTTTATTTCACCACCCTTCCTTGTTCATTCAGTGAATGTGTAGGTCAAAAGTCATTCTAGCTCCCGATTCTCTTTGAGGACATTGCCAAATGACTATCGATGTACAATCCCATTCGGCCTTTGGATTAATCTGAGTTCTCAGCCTACTGAAACCATTCAATTAAAGAGTGAGATGGTGTGAGTCACTCCATTTCTGCATCACACCATATTCACATAGATCCTCAAATTCACAGCTCCAAATGGCTTATATAACCCAGGATCATGTTATATGAAGATCTGAGTACTTCTCAAAGCAAGAGGGTTGTTTTGATCTCCAAGAGTGCCGTTCCGTGCAGGCCTTCTGTTCCATTTGGCACTGGGAAAGCAATTAAATATATTGTTTGCACTTGAACAAAGCAATATTTCCACAGAAGGAAGCAGGAGAGGAGGCAGTCCGTGTGTGTATGTGTAGGGGGTGGGGTCGCCTGGCCAAATGAAATGGGAAAAGAAGTAGATTCTGTTTTATTGTAGAAAGGTACAATCTTGAATAAATTCCATAAATCTCATAGACTGGAGGGGACATCAAAGGCTTCATTGGAAGTACCCTCCCTGCACCCCCAAAGCTAAGTTACCAAGATGTTAAGTTACCACAAGGTGCCATCCTTTCTCCAATGCTGTTTAACATTTACATGAAACCGCTGGGAGAGATCATCCGGAGGCATGGGGCGGGGTGCTATCAATACGCTGATGACACCCAAATATATTTCTCTATGCCTTCGACAACATCGTCAGCTAAGGATAGTGTGTCTCCTCTGAATGAATGCTTGGAGGCGGTAATGGGCTGGATGAGGAAAAACAAACTGAAACTGAATCCAGACAAGACGGAGGTGCTTGCTGTTAAAGGCCCCAACCTGGGTCTGGAGGTGTGTCAACCAGTTCTGGATGGGGTTACACCCCCCCTGAAAGATTGTGTTCGCAGCTTGGGGGTACTCTTGGATCCGTCGCTCCAGATGACAGCTCAGATTGATGCGACGGCCAGGAGTGCCTACTATCAGCTTCGGCTGATACGCCAGCTGCGCCCCTTCCTAGAGTTGGAAGACCTAAAGACGGTAGTGCACGCGCTGGTAACTTCAAGGCTTCTGCAATGCGCTGTACATAGGGCTACCTTTGTGCCTAGTCCGGAAACTTCAACTTGTTCAAAATATGGCAGCCAGGTTAGTCCCCGGTACACCTAGGGGTGATCACATTACACCAGTTTTAAAATCGCTTCATTGGCTGCCAATTAGTTTCCGGGCGAAGTATAAAGTGTTGGTTATTACCTTTAAAGCCCTACATGGTTTGGGTCCAGGGTACCTGCGGGATCGCCTTCTCCCGTACAATCCGCCCCGCACACTTAGGTCCTCTGGGAAGAACTTACTCAAGCCAGCCAGAACTAGGCTGGCGAGTGTTACCCAGAGGACCTTTTCTTCCATCGCTCCCAGACTGTGGAATGGTCTGTCGGAGGAGGTTAGACAAATTGACAGTCTTCATGAATTTAAGAGAGTCATGAGGACTGTCCTCTTCCGACAGGCCTATCCAGATGAATTTTAGGATATTTTTAATGTTGTGTTGTTCTCTTGTTTTTTAAATTTTTTACTGTTGTGAATTTTTGTGTTTATATTGTTGTTGTTCCCCGCCTCGATCCGGAGGGAGAGGCGGGTTATAAATAAATATTATTATATTATTATTATTATAAGATAGAAAAAGTAGCCAGCAAAAACTTGAGTGAAGTTTAACAGAAAACGTATTGACCCAAAGATGTTTAAATGCTTTTATTTCGCATTAAAAGTCATCGATCAATATCCCCTGCAGAATAAAAGCAAGCATTATGTATACACAATGCGAAGAGAGACACAAAGTTAACCAGGGCTCTTCTTGCATTCCCGTCGTGACGATAAAACTGGCAGAAAATTCAAGCATACTGTTTCTGCTGTAGGTCTCACATGGGCCTGTACCACTTATGACCCGTACGTACTGCTGCGGAGAGACTGCAAGGATCCTGAACAAGGCTGCCAAACATTAGACAGGGGAGAAAAATGACCTTCAAAATACTAGTTCTCATTCATGGGGTTGGATTGTACCACTTCAGCCTACAGATGAGGGCAACCCTTGGAATGTTACTCCACTTTTGGAATATAAATCAATATAAAAAACTAGAGTTTTGGCCTAATAATAATAATAATAATAATAATAATAATAATAATATTTCTTACCCACCTCTCCATTTGGATCAAGGTAAGGAACAGCAGTAAATATAAAATACGATAAAGTACATAAAAGTGATTAAAAACATGGTGCACATTATTAAAATAGCAATAAAGGCCTAACCTTCTCCCTGACAGATTCATTTTCTGCATGCAGGGAATTCTTTTGAATGGAGGGATGGATCATGGCTAGGGTGACCAGATAAAATCCAGGTCAGGGCTCATGTAACTTTAACAATTGTAGAGAAAAGGGAATTTCAGCCAGTGTCATTTGTATGCAATTAGATCCTGGTGAAATTCCCTCTTCATCACAAAGTTAAAGTTGCAGGGGCCCTGCCTTCTTTTCTATAGGGTCACTCTAGTCTAGTGCCTGCAACTTTAACTGTTGTGATGAAGAGGGAATTTCACCAGGAACTAATTGCATACAAATGACACTGGCTGAAATTCCCTTTTCTCTACAACTGTTAAAGTTACATGAGCCCTGACCTGGATTTTATCTGGTCAGCCTAATCATAGCAAACTGTAATTCCACAGGTTTCTTTGATGAGAGCCTTGGATCCGGGGTTCCAAGGAAGCCATAAGACCACTGTATCTGCCTTTCCCAGTCTGGGGTCCTCCAGATGTGTTGGACTACAGCTCCCATCATCCACAGCATGAGCAATCACTGCCTGGGGATGGCAGGAGTTGTAGTCTAAGACATAGGAAGGACACCAGGTTGGGGAAGAATGCAATATATGTTTGTAGAGTGGATTTCTGTTTTCTTAGAATTGAAGCTCATGCAGAGGCGGTGGTGAGAAGAATCCTGTCACACCTCCTTTTATTGTGATTATAAAGGATTCAAAGTTATTGTACATCATAAAGAGTTTGGCCTGCATCCAGTTCCAGTTCAAAACACAAATATATCTTCTGCCTGTTTTTAAGAGTGAAGTATGAACTGTTTGAACAATCATCTCAGCTGTGTCTGTTATACTGTTCAGATAGAAATGAGTTGGCTGGGGATACGTGAGCCGGGTAGATAAAAGAAACAAAAATAGGAAATGAACCTAATTTTAGAGAGCGACCAGGGGCATAATGATCAAATGCTTTGAAACATGTTTTGCACCGCTGTCCGGCTCCATAATTATTTCTCTGAAGTAGCACACCATTATTGGCTCTTTTTGAGCAGGTGAATTATTTAACCAGCTCAGCTTTGAGTACCAAACATTACCCTTGATGGGATGTAATTAATCCCATAATTCCTCTTCCATGTGATCTATTTTATTATTTCCCATAGTGGTCGGCCAGCTGCTTCCATCAAGCCCAAGAGCAGGTCTCGGAGGCAATCCACCGCTCCCAGACTTTTACAGGTTTCTAGCACTTTGAATTATGGCCGTAAATGCACCAGAACCTGCTTTAGCATTGGCAAGGTATTTCCCATGAGGGTAGACACGTCTTATTTGTTTATTTGCTTATTTATTTAGTGTACTTTTAAACTGCCCAATTACCAAAGTTCTCTGGCTAGTGTGAAATACTTTAAAAAGATTTAGGACACATGTGAAAAAAACAATAAAAGCAGTGCGGGATATAACCAAGGGCAAATCTACACATGCTGTTGTAACGTTTCGAAATCTACATTATTACGATTTTTTTTTTTTTTTTGCTGTATTTTAAAACATAACAAGCCACACTAAGTTGTCCTTACTGTTTTAGGCAATATTTTCAGTTTGTATAGTAAGGGCACACTGGACATTTTCTTAGAGCCTATCTACACAGTTCCTTGGAATATTTTAAATAGTATTTTAAAACGTTCCAAATAGGTGTGTTCTAAAACGTCTTAGGCCACATTACTGAGTGCTCACGTTACAGGAGAAAAATTCTTCAGTCTTTAAAGCGGTGTGTGCAGTCACACACTCTTCTGCCCCGTCTCCTTCTCTTTCGTTTTTACAATGAGTTTAGGGCAAGACATTGTGGGCGTTGTAGTTCAGTTGCCCATTTCCTCCTTAATTCCTCTGTCATTCCCTAGGGTTAAGAATAGTGGGTGTTGTAGTTCACTCGCCCACTTCCTCCTTAGCCCATCTTTCTTCCCCACCAATCAACTGCTAAGCATTTGGGCACCAGTAAACGAAGCACTGCCCCCCATGAATCACAAATGGTAAGGAAGGCCACATTATTTTATTTAAAATGATTTATTAAAAGTGAAACCGTTGTATATAGCTGAAGTGAGTTTTAAAAAACCTCAGCTATACAACATTAAAGGGAGTGCGTCGTGTGGCCCAAAGAGTTTTCATAACCCTTATAAAAAGTTAAAAACCTAGCGTGTAGATTGGCTCTTAGTTTCTTTCTCTATCGTTGCTTCTTTGCCCCGTTGTAGGCACGCCCACTTCCTCGTTCTGCTCCCTGCCTTTCACTTCATCTCTATTCTGAGTCCACTATGAAAGCTAGAAGAAATTACATATTGAAACTATAAAGACAGAGTCTTTGCAAAGAAAAATACCAGAGGGTGAGTAGAGAACAAAACTGTGAAGTCCACGAGGCAAGACAACCACAGGACTTAGCATTTGGATGCTGGAAAAAATGCCTATAACTTCTATATTTTAAAAGTTAGAGGCTTGAAACTTGGTCACAGTGCTTATGGTGTATGCCTACATATGTGTATGAAATCTGAGATCGATCCCTCCAACCCTCGATTTGATATGATTTTTTTAAAGATCGTTTCCGTTCTGACAGGCCTGAATGAACGCACGTGGCGAGCTGTCATTCTGATGTCAGAACTGAAATGTTCTTTAATAAATTCATATAAAATCAAGGGCTGGAGAGATCGATCTCAAATTTGGCACATATGTGTAGCAACATGTGCTACACATATGTGCCAAATTTGAGATTGATCTTTAAAAAAATCATATAAAATCGAGGGTTGGAGGGATCGATCTCAAATTTCATACACATACTTAGGCATACCCCATAAGCACTGTGACCAAGTTTCAAGCCTCTAACTTTTAAAATACAGAAGTTATAGGCATTTTTTCCTTTAAAAATAGGGCTGCAAAAATATCATTTTTTCACAATAATTATCGTGAAGACAATACGATTCACCTACGATATGAATGAAGACGATAATTATTTTGGTCTGAAATGACGATAACGATAAACAACTATATTTTTTGACGTGCACACCCCTACAAAATGCAGCTGATTAAAAATGTAACATGATGTGCATTGAGTGCCTCGAAACCACAACACTACGTTTCAAAATTTCAGTGTAGATTGGCTCCAAGATAAAATCTGCAGCAAAGAATAAAACCATTACAACACCATACAACCAAATTAAAGCCAGCAGCAGAACAGAATTCTAAAAAACACTCAAAACAGTCCTTAAAATGGGAGAATAAAAAACAATTTTCACTGGTCCCAGGAAGACCATAATGTAGGTGTCAGGCCAGCCTCTCTGGGGAGAGCATTCCACAGACTGAACGCCACCACCACAGAAAAGGCCCTCTCTCTTGTAGCTACCTACCTCACCTCATTTGGTGGAGGTAACTGGAGGAGGGGTCTCAGATGGTGATCTTAATGTCTGGGTAGCAAAATATGAGAGGAGACATTCCTTTAGGTTACCTGGCCACCAGTCTTTTAGGGATTTGAAGGTTCCAGTTAATCTAGCGGTAGAATTTTGTATGACCTGAAATATTTCAATAATAATGCCAACCGTTTACTACACTGGATTGTTGGTCTATCTAGCCAACGATAGGCATGGGGGAGAAATTCATTTGGTTCACATTTTAATGCAAAGATACCAAATTTCACACGTTCAATCCAATATGTGATCAGAAATGGAGTTTTCCTTCAAAGTCAACACTTTTCTGAAGTTTGCAGTGGAGTTCTCCAATCAAAACATCTTTCTGAAAATAATGTTTAACTGCATTTTATTATAATAGCTGCTGGCAGAGTTGCATGCAAAAATGCACATAATAGAAGAAATGAGCACAAAAATGCATTCAAATTTTCATGTGAGGTTCCCCCACCCCCACCCCCAAGGTTTGGGATGAGTTTAAGATTGAAAAAAAATTAGAAACCAAGAGGAACAGAAAGCAACAGATTCATCTGTCCTTGGCCAACAATTTTCTCTTCCATCTTTCTGATCCCAACTGAGATCTTCTAAACTAGAAATGCCAGGGATTCCCCAGGCAAAACAAGTATGGTCACTCTCCCAAATGTATACAAGTGGATTCAGTTTTGTAAATGATGTGGCCAGTAGATGTTGCTTGATTTTTGCCACTACAAGAACATAGGAATAATGTATCTAATGCCGAGCTAGAGCATTGGGCCATCCAGATCAATATTGTACTGACTAGCAAGGGCTCTCTGGGGTTTCAGAGAAGTCCTTCTGAGCCCTACTTGGAGATGTTGGGAATTGAACAAGGGAATTTTTGCATGGACAACATGTGCTCAACTACTGAGCTACAGCCCTTTCTCCCAATTATGCATGGTGTGGAGTATGTGGATGGGGGGGGTCATTTTTCTCCCTCCCCTATAATACTAGAACCAGGGGTCATTCCATTAAGCTGCTTGGTGGGAGATTCAGGACAGATCAAAGGAAGGACGTCACTCAGTGCATAGTTAAACTATGGAATTTGCTACCACAAGATGTAGTGATGGCCATCAATTTGGATGGCTTTCAGGGGGGGGGGGTTTGGATAAATTCATGGAGGAGAAGGTTATCAATGGCTACTAATCCTGATGGCTATGTGCTACCTCCAGTTTCAGAGGCAGTAACCCTATATGCACCAGTTGCTGAGGAACATAAGTGGGAGGGTGTTGTTGCACCATGTCCTGCTTGTGGGTCCCTGGTCGACAGCCGGTTGGCCACTGTATGAACAGATGCTGAACTAGATGGATGCTCGGTCTGATCCAGCAGGGCTCTTACATTCCTGTTTTCTGTTTTTGTTTTAAACAGTGAACATTGTCTTGATATGTATTGTTCCAGTACTGAACAAAAACAACCCATCTGTCAACAAAATAATTTCTTTGGTTTTCCGTCACCGGCTCTCACAAAATAACTCAATACTGTTATTAACATCATTGACCACTTTCTTTAAAACTCTTCCAAAACAGATTTTGCCACAGTCAATAAAATTTGTTCTCCCTTGTCCCATAATGTGAAGCAGCTGTACGCTCCCATGTGCATACCCCCAGCTTCACATGTTGCCACAGTGATTGTTGTGTGCATGCCCTCATTGCGCCACTGCCGATAGAGAATTCTCAGTTCAGTGTGTGGGGGGTCCTGGTCCGAGTGTAATTAGATTGTAGATTAGCTTAAATTGATTCTATCATTTAATTAGTTTCCAGTAGACCTGGAAGAGAGAAAGGAAGATGTCAGGGGAATAAGATGCATGCTTGGTGGGGGAACCAACCACTAGCAATGGGTGAGAATTTCATTTGGTTCATTTTTTTTGACAAGAACGTATCAACATTTACTAATTTCTGCATACACAGGAAAGAAAGAAGTTGAGGTTTAACATATGTTAATGGGGGAGAAAGCAAAACTACCAGATGTGTCCATCCAGTCAGAAGGCTTTGAATGCTTTGCTCTTAAAAGTCTACACGTAAAACCCTGGCTATTCCATCATGTTAGTGGAGATGAATTAGAGTTGCCATCTCTGGGCACATCTACATCTATGAGCCTTCCGGGAGGGAGGGGGAGGATCCTGGGCTTTCCCACTTCCGGGATCATCCCCCAGCGTTCAAACGGCAGTGTCACATCCAGGAAGGAAAGGGGGTGGCCGGCGTGACTTTTTTTTAAGAAGAAGACTTTGCGCAGCAACATGGGCGCGATCATGTGCCAAAAAGTAAGTAAAAAAAAACCACAATGCCATCACTGCGATGGCAAAAACAACTCCCCTCTCACCCCCCCCCAATGGGCACGGAGCCCCCTCACAGAGCTCTGTGCTCAGTGGCAGAGCCCCACTACTTGCAGGGAAGGTCCTCAGGGCTGCCCTGGTACTATGGGAAAAACTGGGAAAGCCATGGTTGCAGTTATCCCAGGGAAAGTTATCCCAGGTCAATCCTGGGATGCCCTGTGTGTCATTTGGATGCCCAGGGATGACCTCGAGCTGACCCCGGGATAAATGGATGGTGTAGACATGGCCTCTGTTTTGTGACAGGCTGCACAATTTAATGTGGTTCTCTACATGTTGGCGAATAGCTGTACCTATTGAATTTGGCCAGTGCAGACAGGTGAGAATTTTGTTTCAGATTGTTGATTGATATTTCACCAATTTCTTCTTAAATGGTATGGAAAGGACTTGAGATTGGGGTGGGGGGAATGAATATGGGAGAAGCAAAATGGACAGAAGTGTCCATCCTTAGTGGGCATCACACACAGATGGAGGGGAGAAGATGTGAGCAAGTAGAATGCAGTAGTGCACGCGCTGGTAACTTCAAGGCGCGACTTCTGCAATGTGCTATACATAGGGCTAACTTTGTGCCTAGTCCAGAAACTTCAACTACTTCAAAATATGGCAGCCAGGTTTTAAAATTACTCCACTGGCTGCCAATTAATTTCCAGGTGAAGTATAAAGCATTGGTTATTACCTTTAAAGCCCTACATGGTTTGGGTCCAGGTTACCTGCTGGATTGCCTTCTTCCATACAATCTGCCTCTGGGAAGAACTTACTCCAGTCAGCAAAAACTAGGTTGACAACCGTTACCCAGAGGACCTTCTCTTCTGCAGCTCCCAGAGTGTGGAATGGCCTCCCGGGAGAGATTCGCCAACTTAACAGTCTTCTGGAATTTAGGAAAGCCCTAAAGACTGATCTCTTCCGGCAGGCCTACCCAGTGGAATTTTAAGATGCCTTTGAATAATGTATTAGTTTTATATGTTTTTAATAATTCATTAGTTTTATATGTTTTTTAATCAGTTTTATGTATCTTATGCTGTCTTGTATTTAATGTTGTTCCCCGCCTCGATCCAGAGGGAGAGGCGGGTAAGAAATAAATAAATGTATTATTATTATTATTATTATTATTATTATTGAGAAAGCCAAGTGACCTGGTCAGAAGAGAGAGGGAGAGGACACAGAGCGAGAGAGGGGCACACACACACACACACAGAAAGAATGGGGTGCCAGAGAGAGAAAGAGGGGCACACCCACAGAGAAAAGGAGAAGATTTACATGCATACATGTAAACACATAGACAGGCAAAAGACTCACATCCAGTAAAATGGATCCTCTTGAATTTGCATAATGTCTGTGTGAGACATGTCCCACATGGTGGTGTTGGCGAGTGCCTTGGGTCTGTGGTTTTTGTTATGGTGCAGTCAATTGACAACAATGGCCCTGTTCAGACAACACACTAAGCCATGGTTAGGCCACTAACCCCTTTGCAGCAAACGGTTAGTGAGAGTGTTTAAACCATGGTTATGTAGGCACCATGGTTAGGAATGGTTCACACTAATGGACACACTAAGGCCATTTCTACACCAAGCTGTTTGCCTGGGATGGCCCCCAGCTGGTCCCTGTGCACCGATGGTAGGTATTTCCAGGATCGCCCTCCCTCTCTCCCTCTATACTTCTATGGTGTTGAAAGGGCCTAAGTCAGGGTTCACATAACACCCTAAGCTAGGCTGACCATATGAAAAGGAGGATAGGGCTCATGTAACTTTAACAGTTGTAGAGAAAAGGGAATTTCAGCCAGTGTCATTTGTATGCAATTAGTTCCTGGTGAAATTCCCTCTTCATCACAACAGTTAAAGTTGCAGGGGCCCTGCCTTCTTTTGTATATGGGCACTTTAGTATAGTGCCTGCACCTTTAACTGTGGTGATGAAGAGGGAATTTCACCAGGAACTAATTGTATACAAATGGCACCGGCTGAAATTCCCTTTTCTCTACAACTGTTAAAAGTTACATGAGCCCTGTCCTCCTTTTCATATGGTCAGCCTACCCTAAGCCATGATGTTTAGCTCAAAATTCTTAAGCACCATGGCTTAGCATGTTGTCTGAACTGGATCAATGTAAGTTTAAATTCCCTGGTTGTTTATGGGCAGGGGGATCCTGAATTAATATATATATATTGATATATATATATATATATATATATATATATATATATGGCCCTCATGGCATCTAGTTTTGGTGAAGTATAGTACACTTTCTTACATTTCCAAATGTGTTCACAGGCCCCAAATGGTTGGATACCCCTGATGTAGGGTTACCCCAGGCATAGGATGGTTGTCCTTTTGGGAGTCAGGAAGTATTTTTTCCCCATGCCATATTGATTGACCATGGATGGGCATGATTTTCTTTTGTTTTCTTTGGTTCCTTTTTTTTTAGTCTGTTGGAATGGATTATATTACAGATAGCACTGAATAAACACCATGACTTGGGAGATGGGACAAAATGGCAGGGAGGGGTAAGGACCCATAGTTGTTGAAAGTAGGTGTCTGTCCCTTCACCCTTTGCAAGGGGGCAAAGGAGGGGACTGCCACAAGACTGGGGAGGTTTCTCCAATTGGCAGACATGTGACATGGCAAGATATGGGCTTGAGCTAGGGAGTTTCTGGAGAAGAGACTTGCTCTTAGTCTATTGAGGATGGATGAGCACAAGGCTTCATCATAGAACAGCTTAAGTATGATCATGTCACCCAAGGGACCTTTGCAGCATGGATAGCCAGGCCAGGTCTTGAATAAAATGGAAGAGAGAATGCCTTCCCCATCACCTTCATCTTAGCTGATCCGAGCTGATCATGGGCAGGGATGTATGAGAAATTCATCTCAGTTTCGGTTTGATCGGAATTTACCCAGTTCACGTCTTTCAAACTGAACACGATTCAGATGTAATTTGTGGTTGAAATCCACACATTTCTGAGCTTTCAATATGATTCAACCCCCCCCCCCCACACACACACACACACCGCAAAATGTGTTTAACAACATGCACACTTTTGGAAAAACTGCATTAAAAATGTATCTTTTTGAAGAATGTGCACAAATATGTTTTATTCAATGGGAGAAGAATGTGTATATTTCAAGATGCATGCAACTGATGTGAACATTTGAAAAAATATGCACAAAAATACCCAGATTTTCATGCAAAACAAAAACAACAACCCCCCCCTCAAAGCTCACTATCTGATATGGATTTGAGTTGGAATAAGCTTTGAAATGGAAATTTGAACAATTTTGCTGATTTGTACATCCCTAGGTAAATCAGAGAAGCTGTAGCAAACTTTCAACAAGTATGCAAAAGGAGTGTCATGGATATGCAAGCAACTCCCTGTTCAATGGCAGGAAGAAAGGAGAAGCAAAATAGTGTAACCTTTTTGCCCTTCCCTTCCTGTGGCATTTTCCATCAGACGGACATCTCTCTCTCTCTCTCTCTCTCTCTCTCTCTCTCTCTCTCTCTGGCTGCCTTCACCAAACCATCCTTAAAACTCTCTGGGTCTCAGGTATCTACATTAGGTAGTGTGGGCTGGCTATTATACATGGGGTGCAGAATGAAATGAAAAGAGACCATCAGTAAAAAAACAGGGAAAAGATTGACAAGAAAAGGTTTTAAAAATGGAATGGATACATAGGCATATACATTGCATGTGTGTGCATGCGCACATATGAGTTATAGGGTAATAAGACAATCAGGGATGAACACTTCCACCTTGCTAGACTCAGGCCCTAATTTATCCATCTCTTATGCAAACAATTCCTTACTGCCAATGGTCCACCTTTCTCAATGGCTGAATTCGGACGACACAATAAGCAACTGGGGGAGGGGGGAAAACAATCGTCAGTTGTATTGACTATCGTGTCGTCCAAATGCTGCCATAGTCAACTCAGCACTGATCCTAATCCACACCACAGTTGATTATTTATTACCATGTTGTGTGGGGAATACCCCCAGATGAACAACTGTAAAGTTGATTATTACCCCACCATTGACTATCGTGTTGTCCGAATTCAGCTAATCAGTTCTCCAGTTCCAGCAAACTCTGGCTCTTTCTGTCCTCTAGGACTTTGGGTATCTTTTCTTCATTCCTCCTCCCTCCCTCCCTCTTTCTTTCTCTTTTCTCTGTCCTGTCTTTTTGATTTAGGCTTTTATCTCTTAATTTTTTTTATTTCATCCCCCCACCTCCAACAAATCAGGAGGGTAGTTTTATCTCCTGCCTCTTCTGAGCACAACTTACTGACATCTACATTCTAAATAGGGATGTCAGACAAGTAGATGCTAGAGACTTGTGGACCATTTTTGTACTTTTGGGAGAGAGTTGCACCAATATTGGTACAAATTAGCATTTGCAAACAGGAATCGAATTCTCGTACAAAAATCCAGTCCTGGCAATGAGGGGATGATGGAGTGAAAGGCACCTGACAATCCACGAAAAACAGATGGAATAGATTTATCAAAATTTGTACTTCCCCAATTCGAGCTAAACTTTTGGTCTCTAAATTATTTTGGCTGAAATTGACAAGTACACACACACATCAACTCCCATAGTATTCTAAAACCAAAATAAATACAAAAATGGTAGATCGTTCTGTTCCTTCACAAGGAGAAACGGATACTCAAAAGTGACAAATACTAACTCGCCCAATGCATTTCATACCACTAGATTCCTACTTTGGGAAGAATGCGCAAGTAATCAAAAAATAAAAGTAAACTTTAGACATACAACAAAATTGTATACGGTACTATTTGAAATGCTTAAATGGTTTGAAAGATAATGTTTATGAATAAGAATACAATTATAATAATCACTGAAATTAATCATGTCCAATATATATATATATATATATATATATATGAAATATAAATACAATCTGAACAAATTTGATTTTTTAAAATTATTATAGTGGAATATTTCAAAACAGAATACAATAAGAACTTTAAACTTCAAGTTTTTGAATTTGAAAGTTTAGGGAGCAAGCCTATGCCCCCCATGGCATCACGGGGAGCATAGTATTGTTTGTTTCTGGGCTCTGAGTTCAGAAACAGGGCTCTGACCTCAGAGCCCAGAAACCGCATTCCCCCTCCCCTTTGTAGCCAATGCAGTTCTGGCTACATCCCCTGCTCGGAAACAGAGTACAGATACAGGAAAAGGGAACATTCCCAGGGGAGGGGAAGAGACTTGGGCTGCAGCCATATGACTTTTCCGGTGTTGCTCTGGCCTCTTTCCCTCTCCCCTTGAAGCACCACTGCTAAATGGGTGAAATCACCTGTCTAACAAACCTGCAACGTGGTTGGAGAGAAGAGGCGAAGATCGCTTCTGTGCTGAAGCCGCCCTGCATTGGATACTCAGCAGCTTTCGAGTTCGAAGACTGACGACTGTCATAGGATTTCGCCTTTAAGATACATGTAGGTAGGATTTGATCTGGTAAGCTCTGAGTCTTGTTCATACCCCCAGAGGGTGCAATTTTCTGTCAGGTCGTCCTGTGGGAATGGAAAAGTACTCAACCAGACAGACATAGAGGTTTTCTGTATTTCCCAGACCATTTACCTTTCACCTTCTCTTCCATTTTAACTAATGTGGTGTCTCATGAATGGCAGGCTGGATTGGCTGTATTCTTCTCCATAGATGTGGCATCTTGTTTATGTAGAATAATGAGGCTTGTGAGTGATTGCTTTAACAATGATAGGAATCAAGTATCCATGTGCCATGCCCCCCCTGCAAAGTTCCCAAATGTATTGCTATAATTGTGCATTGTTCATGCCACAGCCAGCTGCAAGTATTATAACGATGAATAAACTGTAGAGCTGGAAAGATACAATAAAAAAGAATTTGTAAGCCGGTAGGATAGGGACCAACACAAATTACTGTTTTTCAGAAACTATAACCTTGAACAGGAGACAAGTTGGTAGTGTGGAGATCATTCATGATTTGACCATCTTGAGTTAAAAACAAAAAAGACCATAAATCAGAACTGGTGGGGGGAACATGTCAGCCAAGGTTTCTGTGATGCAGGGCAGGCATCAAAGGTAGGCATGGATGGACACCCGCTGAGGGCTCACACCATATCAGGGGGTCCCTAACAGAGCAGCCTGGACTTGCTTCTCCTCTCCACCGTTGCAACCTGCTCATTCACCTGCTTTTTGCTCTGGCCTAGACAACAGATCCTCCGCAGATCTTTTTTTAAAAAATGGCCAGTGTGACTTGCGATGGCCCAGGAGAAGCCCGGGCTGTCGCATTGTGGTGCGGCCTCATTGTGCCGAATCTGGAAGTGGCTACGTCCGGGTTTCCCTGCTTCCCGCCCTCTCCACCCCTATGGTGCACACCAGTAATGGTGTGAAGGAGGACCAGTAGATCCCTCTGTGTACTTGCTTGCTGGTTGGATAGGATGATGAGCAAGAGGAACCAGTAACAATGGTTGTGAGAAGGCAGACTCACTACAGGCCTCTAAGATTGTCCTCAGTAGCCCTTCTATGGGAGTCCCTTCCAAAGACAGTGAGGTGGGTGGTGACTAAGAAGAAGGCCTTTTCTGTTGTGGCACCCTGGTTGTGGAATGAGCTTCCCAGAGAGGCTCGCCTGGCACCTACATTGCGCTCTTTCTGGCACCAAGGGAAGACCTATTTATTTTCCCAGGCATTTTTCTCTTTCAGTTTCTGTTGTTTCAAATCTGTTACCTGTTGTTTTTTTTAAAAAAATATCATTGCAGTGCTGGTAGGTTTTATATTGTTTTTTATTTTTATTTTATTCTGTAGCTTAAAATAGAGCTGTGTGCAAATGGCCTCTCAAAACTCTCCACCCTATTTGTGGAGAGAGAAAATGGGGGGGGGTGAAGTTAAAGGTGAAGGGGCCCTGCCTTCTTTTGTATATGGTCACTGTAGTATAGTGCATGCACTTTTAACAGTTGTGATGAAGAGGGAATATCACCAGGAACTAATTGCATACAAATGACACTGGCTGAAATTCCTTTTTCTCTACAACTGTTAAAGTTACATGAGCCCTGACCTGGATTTTATCTGGTCACCCTACAATATCTCAAGCATCTGGCTGGGGCTTGAGGTCAGCCCCACACATACCAATCCCTGGATCCCTGCATTTGCCTGACTGAGATGTTCAAGCCCAGGGATCTCCCCTCTCCCGCCATGCTGCAAAATGGCAGCTCAGCTTTCTTTGTAAAGGAGCATTTCGCACCAATGGCGGCTGCAAAGGGGGCAATTACACAAAAGGCGTAAATGGCCTACACAGAAAATAAGCCAGCTTGGAAGGGGTTCCTTGAAAGTGAAAAAAAAATGGAATATAAATGTAATAAATAAATAAACTATACACACACATATACACACCCATATGGCAAGAATGTGACTTATCTGTATAGGTTTTAGTGTCAAGGGATGATTACCAGCATTGGTTAAAATTATACAGGCATGAATCTATTTTGGAAGGTTTTGGAAACAAGTTGACTGCTTTTTGCACCATGAAGGATTCCTAAATGGGTTCTGGTAATGGGACTACAGATGGGTGAGAATTTTATCCAGATTGTGTTTTGATAAGAATTTATGCAAATTTGCACATTTCTTCATAAAGGCGACAGAAAGAAGCTGAGATTTTAAATAAAATCAACTGTGAGAGAAAGAAAAGCTAATAGATTTGTCCATCATTAAAGTGGTTTTGCATTGTCACTTTTGAGTTCATGGACTGATTTTATGATCAAATTCTTTGGGGTTTTAAAAAGGGATCCAGGAAATTCCGGCGTAATTTCTGTTCTGGGTAAATTAGTTGAAAGCATTATTGAAGATAAAATTAGTAAGCAAATAGAAGGACAAGCGCTGCTGAAAATGAATCAATACGGCTTCTGCAAAGGTAAGTCTGCTCTCACTAACCTTTTAGAATTCTTTGGGAGTGTCAATAAATGGGGCCAGGGGCAATCAGGTAGCAGATGCTAGGAGGCAATAGCAAGGTATTGGAGATGAGAGCTATGCATGCTATGCATCCTATCCTGTACTCCCTAAGGCCATTTCTACACTGCCCATTTTTTGTGGGATTGCCCCGGGTGGTCCCAGTAGTCCAAATGACGCACATGGACTCCCAGGGGCAGGGGGGATGGGCACGGGTTTCCCCCGGGATAAGAGATCCCTGGGAAAACCCGATTCTTCCTGCAGTCCTGGGAA
This sequence comes from Anniella stebbinsi, assembly GCA_029215795.1. Classification (NCBI taxonomy): domain Eukaryota; kingdom Metazoa; phylum Chordata; class Lepidosauria; order Squamata; family Anniellidae; genus Anniella; species Anniella stebbinsi. The sequence goes on along the minus strand of JARDYH010000004.1, from coordinate 225,438,859 downwards.
CGTCTCGAGACCATGGAAAATGTGGCCGCCTGTCCTGGCTGATGCTGTGCTTACTCATGAGTAAGCACAGCAGCAGAAATGGGCACGGAGCCACACCTCGCAGCTCCGTGCCCATCAGGGGAGGGGGGGCAGCAATTTTGCATCCTCTGGGATGGCAGGGAGGGGGGGTGGGGCCCCATTTTGCATGTTTTTTTAGCTTACCTTTTGCGCACAAGCACTTGTGCACTTCCTCCCCACCCACTGAAAAAAAGGGCAGGTGTGACAAGTGCGTTATGCCCAGGAGGAAGCAGAACTTCCGCTTCCTCCAGTAAGAAAGAAGAGGACGATCCCGGAAACAGGTAAGTCTGGGATCGTCCTCTTGCCCTCCCAGAAAGCCCTTAGGTGTAGAAAGGGCCTAAGGAGTTCTTCTGTCTTCAGGTACAATGGAGGATGCTGTCCAATCACCACTGTTAGAAAAAAAATCAGCTGCCAGCCCAGTTAGTTTTTGTACATGGAATGGGAGAGGCTGGTCCTTGGTGGAACAAAGAGGATGGGAAATGGTGGTGTGGGGTTTGAATAATTGCAGCTACAGCCAGAATAATAATAATAATAATAATAATAATAATAATAATAATAATAATAATATATTTACTTATTTCTAACCCGCCTCTCCCTTTGGATCAAGGCAGGGAACAACAATAAATATAAACACAAAGACCATAAAATAGATAAAACATTAAAAACAAATAAAACTAATACATTATGAAAAACATCTTAAAATTCAACTGGGTAGGCCTGCTGGAAGAGATTGGGGATAAATAATATGGAGCTTAATGGAGGAGGTGGTCGGTCAAGTATTGAAGCTGCCAATTAGAAGGTGATTTAAATCTCTTGGGGGTGGGAAGGGAGCCTTTCCCTCCCAGGCCTTCTACACTTTTGCTGGTAATTGCCATCCACAATTAAAATTGACTGTGAGGGAGTTCATTACTCAATACCAAGAAAGATCTCGTTGCCCTGTTCCAAAAATGATGTTACAGGATTTTGAGCACCATTCTTTGGGAAATCCATACACAACCAGTGAAAATATCTGGAGTTTTTGAAGCTTACGGTGTGGGAAGAATCTCATTTTAGTCTCTCCTGGGCTCCTGGGGCAAGAGAGAACATTGACTTTTGCAAAACCAAGAACAGGCATCAGACTTTTTCTTTACACTTGAGTCAGTTCTCACTTGACAGTATTGAATATATAACTGGTTGATTGACAGGAAATGTTCTCAGCACTATGGCATATTGTTCTTGCATAACAATGAGAACTTTTAAAAAGTAAAATAAAAGTGCAATAGTAGAGATCCACCATACCTGTGCTCAACCCAGTGAACTTGGATATCTGTTGGAATGAATGGGTATTGTTTGTCAAAAGTTAGCCAACAATAACTTATTGATGCCATATGGAGTCAGCAGGATCAGGGACAAATGGAATTGGAAAAAATGAGCTGGAACGAAGGGATAAGATTAAGGTAAATTCAGTAAACCAAAGTTCACTCATCTGGAATCAAGGCTCATTGCGATACGTGGAAGACTGTGACCATGTCTACACCAGGGATTTAGCCCAGGGTCATCCCTAGGTCATCCCTGTGCATCTATATGAAGCACAGGGGATCCCGGGGGCAACCGAGGACAACCTAGAGATAACCCCGGGATAACCCCGGGATGGCAGAAACCAGGAATATCCCATTTTTTTCCGCTGTACCGGGTTGTAAAACGGTCATGGAGCCACGTGGGGTGGCTCTGTGCCCATAGGAGGGGAGGCAATTTCACCATCCCCAGGATGTGTGTGGGAGGGAGTTGGGAGAATTTTTAAAAAAAACTTACATGTTTGGGTGGATTGGGGCAGGGCGGCTTCTCTTCCTTGAAAAAAAAAATGGCACCCATGGTGTCCGCGATGTCCCTGTTTCCTTCTGGGATGTTGCACAGCGGTGTTGACATCTGGGGAGGATGCAGACGCAGGTAAGTCCGTGCTCCTTCCCCTCCCTCCCTCTACACTCTTAGGTGTCGACATGCCTTGTCTCAAGCATTCATGGCTTGGTGTCATTTGGAGCTTTCAGAAAGAAACACTTTGCTTCTGTAATTATGAAAATTCCATGGTTAGGAGCGATGTGTGTTTTTCAGTGCCTCAGTGGTGAGGGAGAATAATACTTTTTTTAAAACACACACACACACCCCAATAATTGTTCGGAACTGTTTGACAGATGGTCTGCTTTGGATATATAAATAGAGCTAGGATTTTATGAGACATACATCACAACCTGGTATGCAGTACCACCATCAAAGCCCTGTAGCAGGGTGGGTGGGCGCCACCATGCCAGCATTAGCCACCCACAACTGCTGCGGCTACGAACCTATTGTGCAAGGTGCAATTTAGCATAGAAATGAACACAGGCTGAACACTGTAAAAAAGAGCAAAGCCCTCATCATCCAAGGCAGGATCTACACTGCTGCTTTAAAGTGCTTTAAAGTGGTTTATAACAGTAGTGACAACTGCTGGGGCCCAGGACACACTCCCAAAACAGTTGTCACTACTGTTATAAACCACTTTAAAGCGCTTCAAAGCAGCAGTGTAGATCCGCCTCAAGAAAGGCATTGCACTCAATGTTCCAGTATAACCCTACATATTTGCTATATACGTTCAACCGGTTCTGGATGGGGTTACCCTGCCCCTGAAGGATCAAGGTCATAGCTTGGGGGTTCGCCTACAACCATCTTTGTTACTTGAGGCTCAGGTGGTCTCGGTGACGCATAATGCCTTCTACCAGCTTTGGTTGGTGGCCCAACTACGCCCCTATCTGGACAGGGATAACCTGGCTTCAGTTGTCTGTTCTATGGTAACCTCCAAGTTAGATTACTGCAATGCACTCTACATGGAGCTGCCTTTGAAGATGGTTCAGAAACTGTTGCTTGTGCAAAATGCTGTGGCCAGATTGAGTAGGGGGATCGGAGGGTTCGAACATATAAGACTAATTCTGGCCTGCATGGATTGGCTGCCTGTATGTTTCTGAGGCTGATTCAAGGTGCTGGTGTTAATGCGCAAAGCCTTACATGACTTGCGACCACAATATCTGATGGGGCGCCTGTCCCGGCTTGAACATACCTGTACATCAGGCTCACCATCTAAGGTCCTCCTCTGGGTGCCTACCCCAAGGAGGATCAGAAGACAGCAAAAATGGAGAGGACCTTCTCAGGGGTGGCCCACCAATTATGGAATGATCTCCCCAATGAGGCCGGCTTGGTGCCAACATTGCTTTCTTTTCAGTGCCAGGTCAAGACTTTTCTCTTTTCTTAGGCATTTAGGAACATGTAGGCTTTGATGTATCCTGGATTTATTTTTATGGTTTGGCTGAGAGCTCGAAGTTGCTTTTAGATGTATGTTGTCTATGTGTGTACTGTCTGTTGGGTGCTCTTAAATTTTGCATATTGTGTTGAATGTTTTAATCTTTGTAATCCACCCAGAGAGCTTCAGCTATGATGCAGTATAGACATCATCATCATCATCGTCGTCACTGGCATGACATCAAAAAACTATACAGAAAACTTCCAGAAACTGGGCCTACAAAAATACATCCACAACAACATCCAGAAAGCACGTACTTAAAACATGCTCAATAGTCAGGAAATTCCTGAATCAAGAAAAGACAGCATGACTTGGCAAAGCACATCATGTCTGTCTAGAAAAACTGCCAAGAGAGAGAAAATATAATAATAATAATAATAATAATAATAATAATAATGGTATCTAACAATAGTAGCTATCACCCATTGATCCTGGTCTTGAAAACCATAAGATCAGATATGTTTTCAGCTCCATCATTCCCTGGGTGGCAAGCCATTATGCCTCAGACTTCAATCACTATCAATAAAATGAGAGTCATGGTGATCTATCTCACAGGGTCCTTTTGTGGTCAAATAAAATTTAAATGGTAAAATATTAATCTCTCTTTCAAACAACTCGCAAACTGTACCGAGGCGTAGAAGAAGGTTCAAGGTCTTTGAGAAGCAAAGCTGGCTGAAAAAGACCTGGCGCACCTTGCATATGGTTAAACTTATGTGTTTAGTAAAGGTTTGTGACAGACGGGGGAAGCTAAATAAGCCAAGATGATTATTGGCAACTGGAAATGTTTTGTAGCCTATTGGACCTGACAGTTTCATCAGAGCATACCTTTTGAAATATTAGCAGTTTGATTGGAACAAGAGGTGTGAGCTGCAGATTGAAAGATAAATAGTGATGTAATGTTTAGTTCCCTCCCCTTCATGCATTGGTGGCTTTGTCCTGATCCATTGAGCATGAAGCATCCAGAAGGAGGACAGGACTTATATGAGCATAAACGCAGAAAGTCAGGCTCAAGCAAGGCAGCCAATCATTGTGAGTGGGAGGGGCCTTTTAAGGCAGCTTGGCCACCTTCCAGTACAAGGAAAATGTTGCTTCCTTGGGTTTTTCTCCTTCCCTGCCCATTCAGCACTGTCACATGTCGATGGACTCTGAGAAGCTATATAAGAACATAAGAGAAGCCATGCTGGATCAGGCCAAGAGTCCATCTAGTCCAGCAATCAGCTGTCAACCAGGAACCCACAAGCAGGACATGGGTGCAACAGCACCCTCTTGCCCATGTTCCCCAGCAACTGGTGTATATAGGCTTCCTGCCTCTGATACTGGAGATAGCACATAGCCATCAGCACTAGGAGCCATCGATAGCCTTCTCCTCCAGGAATTTATCCAACCTCCTTTTAAAGCCATCCAAATTGGTGGCCGTCACTACAACTTACGGAAGTGAATTCCGTAGTACCATGTGAAGAAGTACTTCCTGTTATCTGTCCTGAATCTCCCACCCATCAGCTTTGTGGGATGACGCCTTTGAGTGCTATGAGGGAGGGAGAAAGACATCTCCCTATGCTCATTTTCCACACCACGCATGCTTTTGTACGCTTCATTCATGTCTCCCTTTAGCATCCTTTTGCCAAGCTAAACAGTCCCAGCTGTTGCAACCTTCCCTCAAAGGGGAGATGCTCCAGCCCCATGATTATTTCAGTTGCCTTTTTCTGCACTCTTTCCAGCTCTATAATATCTTTAAAAAAAAAAAAAGATGTGATGATAAAAACTGTATATTGTGTAAGGAAGCGCTGGATAGAAATTTCCTTAAAGATGCTGGTTGGCAGAGAAACATTAGGGTATAGCAGCCTACACCTGGAGCATCCCAAGTGCTTCCTATACCAAACCTTTCACGGATTATCAGCATGGTGACTGCAAAACAGCATTTCCATCAAGTTGTTGCCTTATTTAAACCCACATCACGTTTCTCAGGTCATTATTCCTGGATCCAAAGGCAAAGACATTATTGATTCTGAAGCTGTCTGTGTTAAGCTACTCAGTTTGAAATGGCTGTTTAACACACACAAATAAACATGAAATAGATATAGAAAATAATGTATTTAAGTTATTAGCTATAGGTATTGCAGGGGCAATCCTACTGTTGGCATTTGGCCAGCCAAGGGGCCGCAAGGTGTAAGTGCTGAACAAGCAGAAACCCACCAGTAGGATGGCACGTATGTCACTGTAGGGCCTCCTGGTACACCTGCAGAAAGCTTGGCAGGCAAGAATGTCCCACTGACAGTGTTCTGCCAGCAGCAGGGATCAAATCAGAGTGGGCTGGGCTGGCTGTCAGGGCTGGCTGAGGATCTGCCAGATTTTAAGGCTTGCCATTCCTCCCACATGCCAACCAAAAGGACTCTAGCCAACACTGGCCCTGGAGATGGTGTAGCATTTTTCCTCCCATTGAAGTCAGTGGGAGGGGAAATTAAAATAAAACAAAAACAAATCCAGCCTTCTCCTCACCCATCCTGGTCTCTGCAATATCATCTGTGGTGCTCCTGGTTGTGCCACATCCCATAGATTTCCATCTGGTAACAACCAGGAAGAGGGCCTTTTCAGTGGTGGCTGCACTCTTTAATTTTTAGTCTACAACCTACTGATTATGTTAAATTGTTGTGCTTTGTCTTAGCTATGATAAATATCATATTGTATTATAGTTTATTGTTGTACACTCCTTGGATACGTTATACATGAAAAGCCATATAAAAATATTATTTTAAAATAAATGAATAAGCCCAGCAGAATTTTGGATGTGACCATGGATTCTCCCAATAAGATTGTACTGCCAGTATAATAAGATATTATAAGAACATAAGAAGAGCCAGGCTGGATTAGACCAAGGGTCCATCTAGTCCGGCACTCTGTTCACACAGTGGCCAACCAACTGACTACCAGGAACCCACAAGCAAGACATGGGTGCAACAGCACCCTCCCACCCATGTTCCCCAGCATCTGGTGTATATAAGCTTACTACCTGCCTCTGATACTGGAGGTAGCACATAACCATCAGGGCTAGTAGCTCTTCCAGAAATTTATCCAATCCCCTTTTAAAGCCATCCAAATTGGTGGCCATTACTATATCTTGTTCTAGTGTACCTATGCATTGTGTGAAGAAGTATTCATCTGTCCTGAATCTCCCACCAATCAGCTTCATGGGATGACCCATTTGGGTACTAGTATTATGGGAGAAAAAGAACAATGTCTCCTAGTTAATGTCCTCTGCACTGTGCATCATGTTGTACACCTCTACCATGTCTCAGGCATGCTTTCCTGACCAGCATGTGAGCCTAACCATTGCTCATCTGACATACAGAAGACATCGTCTGCATGGCATTGGAAGCTGATGGCCCATAGTTGCCTCTTTTGGGGAGGAGGTTATTATACGGACAAACCTTGTATTGGAACACTTTTTAATATTGACTGATGTACTGTACATGTCTTCTTAAATTATCTAGCTCTTCCTGGAAGCTAATGCATGGTCAGTGCAAATGGATTCTCTTTGTCCTTTTGACAGCTAAAGGGCTGATATTAGAACAGTGGGAGAATAGACACTCATCTCTTCTACTAAGAACATAAGAAGTGCCATGCTGGATCAGACCGAGGGTCCATCTAGTCCTGCAGTCTATTCACACAATGGCCATCTAGCTGTTGACCAGGAACCCACCAGCAGGACATGATTGCAACTGCACCTTCCTGTCCATGTTCCCCAACAACTGGTGTACATAGGCTAACAGCTTCTGATATTGGAGGTAGCATAGAGCCATCAGGGCGAGTAGCCATTGATAGCCTTCTCCTCCAGAAATTTATTTAATCCCCTTTTAAAGCCATCAAAATCACTACCATTGCATGGTAGTGATTATGTGCCAGTATGTTTAGATTGGGAGCACGGATGGCAGGTGCTATCCTGTATCCCCACCATACCTTTAGTCCTCCAGTGCTTGTAAAAGGGATTGTGGCGAAGTTCTCCAAATAACACATCACTATTGAATGCTAGAAGTGTTTCATTCCCCTCCTCAAAGTTCATACTAGTTAAATAGCTATGCATGATTTTTAGCTGGGTGATAAATGTTTTAAGTTGAGCATAGTTAATGCATGCAAAATCATTAACCTTGGCAGGGACCAAAGCGATTCCTAACTGTGCACAGACATGGTTCCAAGACGTACTATTTCCCTCTAGAGACACACATAAGGAGACTGAATTGACATCCACTTTAGGAAAGAAATTTGACAGTTTGGCAAAGCAGTAGGCCTGTTGCATGAGCAAAAGTAAACTCATGCAACATTTTATTTAATTAACTCATACTGTCTGGCAGACTCAATAAAAGGGGCAAATCCCAAAACCACTTTTTAAAGGTTCTCAAAAAATTGCATGCGGCAAAATACGATCTTACTTATTTGTCATGCAAGATATCAATATTATAAACTATTTTTTAAGATCCTGTTACATCTTTTCCTGGCAAATCATGAAAACTTCCAGGACATTAAAAAAAATAGGGGGGGGGAAGAATATGGTGCGCATGACTGTCAGAGAGATTAAGGCTGCTGAGGACAAAGTAAGTGGTACTTAAGGAGTTATTAACTGTCAACGATTAAATTAGCCATGTGTGAGCAAGCAATTGCTGCATAGCCATTGTATGGCATGACAGTATATCAGATAAGCGAATTATATGGAGAGAGAGTGATGTGAATGAATGGTGCCAAAATACAAGGGACAGCCCACATCTTGGCAAGGTGTGCTTTTGGGATGAGGCATTAAATTGTGCCCTCTTCTCTAAGCATTGCTGCCTGCTGAAGAGTTGTGATGTTTCCCCCATAACTAACGTCACAGAATCATAGTAAACACTACTCTGTGTTAGCACACCAAGGCAGGGATTTTGGAACCCGCTGGTATCGGTCTCATCATCTGGAGCAGCAGAAAACCAGTTGGCTCTTTCATCTGTGGGACAGTCCTTTCAAATACTTAAAGATGGCTTATTTATTTATTTATTTATTATATTTGTTTACTGCCTTAACTAGCAAATGCCCTTGGGGCAGCTGATGCTGATGATAATCCAATAACAACAATGAAATTATCAGACAACAAAATATTAAACTTTAAAAACATGAAAAAAAACATTAAAACATCAAAGAGCGAACAGTAAATGTAATAATTAGAGAGACAGATTAAGGATTAAATTCTTGCTTAAAGAGGAAGGGTTTAACAAGGTGTCTAAATATATACAGTGAAGATACCACATAGATCTCTTTGGGAACAACATTCCACATTCCTGGGGGACCTTCACAGAAGGCTCGTTCCATGGTAGCTACCTGTTGCACAGTTATGGCTGGGGTGGGGGCGTGGCCTAGCAGAACATGGGGTAGGTCGTATATCCTTCATCCTCCGAAAGAAGCAGTGAATTAAATGTAAATTCCCTATCTTAAAAGAGCGATCTGTTACATATAAGTCTGCTAAGGAGAGGGGAAAGCTTGCTAAAGAGACTGCAGCTGGAAGAGATTTATGATTTTACAACCGGCTTGGCAGAGGGAGGTGACGGACCGACAGCTTTGAAGTATGGCGAAGGTAAATAAAAGACGTATTTACAATGCTGGCTGATTGAATGGACGGTAGAACGATTGCTAACTTTCAGAAAAGAGTTTTCTTTTAAGCTTGGAAAGCTTTTAAGCTTTAAGCGTGGAAAGACTGTTGGTTGTATAACTGAGTGACTGAGAGGAGGGGCTAACTCTGCTCCGAGGAGAAACGAAACTCAACGTTTCAGCCGTGGCAATTAAACGAACAATTAAAAGATTATAAGTGATTAAAAGGCTGTTCGGGAGACAGAGAAGCCAGAGGGAGTGACTGTGGGAAAGAGACTTTGATCCCTGGCTTGAAGTGGCTGTGTGCTTATCGGATAGGCTTGAATAGTTCATGATTTATGAGCAAGAAGAAAATAACTTCTTGGAGTCGACCTAAGGGTGACCATCCGTCCGATAGAAGCTACAGGCTACTCCGTACTGATAAAATGTCAGATAAGGATTCTGAAAAGACAAAGAAGCAATCTCCTAGTCATGCCGGAAATGCCAGTGCTAAGACTGGAATTAAGCCAGGTGCAATTCCTAAAACAACCACAGGGAGGCAAGCTGACCCAACAGATGAGCTGATTCAGACTATCCAAAAGATGCTGGATCGAGCCATTCTAAAGCAAGATGGAAATATTGAGCAGGCTCTTTTGAAGCAAGAAGAACGACTGGCAAAAAGGATTACCGATTCGCAACAGCAGCTTTTGGCAGGACTTCAAAAGGTGGAGAAAGAGGTTGGAGCTTTGCAGGAAGAAACTGGAGAACTAAAGGTTCTATACAAGAAACAAGAGGAACAGCTAACGCATCAGGATTTACAGCTTATCGTGATGGAAGACAGAGACCGAAGAGCTAACATACGCATAAGATCTTTTGGGGAGCAGCAAGGGGAGACCCTTAATAGTATAAGAGAATTAATCTTGGCATGGGTCAAACAGCTGGTGCCACAGGAAGATTGGAGAATGGAAGATATTGAGCGGGCCCATAGAGTGGGATATGGAAAGACAAGAGAGTTCCCAAGAGACATTATTGTGAAATTTGCTAATTATTACAAAAAAGAAAAATTAATGCAAGCAGTTAGAAGTCAAGGTCAACCAACGCTTCAAGCAACACCAATTGAGGTCTTCCAGGATTTGTGCCCCCAAACGGTGCAGTGGAGGAAGAGCGTTAGAATCTGTACAGGGGCATTGAAGAAGAAATCGATTTCCTATAATTGGGGATACCCAGTTTTCTTGAGATTTAGCTGGAACGGGAAGCAGCAAAGAATTACATCTTGTGAGCAAGGAATCGAGCTACTGGAGAAGCTGGGCATAATGGATGCCACATCGGTTGGAGAAGAGAAGCAAGATGAAGGCGCGGCAGGAGGGAGTAATGAATAGAAGATATGGAGGGAGGGTAGACGTTATCCCGGAATGTTGGGCCGAGTTCCCCCCCCCCAAGAGTTCTAAGAAGATTGGGACCAATGCCCAGGAAGCTGGTGAGGAGGGGGGTGAAAATGGGGGTGAATGTGGGGGGGAGGGTTAGGGAGGGGGGGATTGTGTTACACAGAGGGAGACCGAATTAAAGACGTGTGAGAAAGTGAAAGATGGAAAATAAACTTAGATTGGCAACATTGAATGTTAAAGGGCTAGGAACAGTAATTAAAAGAAAAAGAATTGAAATGTTATTAAAGAACAAAAAAATAGATGTAATTTTTTTGCAGGAAACTCATCAGGCCAAAGATGGAGTTAATGAGCTTCGAATGAGGGAGGTGGGCGTTTACGAGAAGGCATGTGGAACTTCGAAATCGAGAGGGGTGGCAATAATAATTTCAAAAACATGTGGTATAACTATGCAAAGTGTAAAGAAAGATAAAAACGGAAGGTTTCTTATTATGTTCTGCAGGTTGGGAGAAGAGGAATATGTATTGGTGAATGTTTATGCTCCAAATGGAAAACAAATGGATTTTATTGATGAAGTATTTAACATGTTGGGAGAAGTGGGTAAAAAGCATATCGTGATGGCAGGTGACTTTAATATGGTACTAGATATAGGGAAAGATAGGGATAACATATTAAAAGATACTAAGAGGGTGGGGAAGACAGAGTTAAGCAAATTAATGGAAGGGAAAGAATTAATGGATGTGTGGAGAGTTATAAGAGGGGAAGAAAGGAAGTATACCTTCTACTCACAGAGATTTAAGAGCTATTCAAGGATAGATTATATTTTTGTATCAAAAAATATGTTACCCAAAATTATAGATTGTGATATTGGAGTTATCAAGGTTACTGACCACGCGTTAATGACAATGGACATGGAAACCAAAAAAGATTATAGACAAGCGAAGAGATGGAGATTGGATGTAAGGTTGCTGAATAAAAAAGACACAATGGAGAAGATAAAGAAAGAATTGCAGGAAATATGGGAGATTAATGAAAAAGAGAATGATCGGCAGGACATATTGTGGGATACAATGAAAGCTGTGGTAAGAGGGATTTGTATTAGGGAAAGTTGTACATTAAAAAAACAACAGGAAGCCCAAAATAAAAAGATTGAAGAAGAGGTAAGGAGTTTGGAAGATAAGTTAAAGGAGACAAAAGATAAACGCCTAATTGCCCAAATTCAAGCTAAGAAAAAGGAATTAGAGAAAGAAGAATTAGAACAAGTACAAAAAAATTTGTTGTATTTAAAAAGAGATTTTTTTGAATATAGCAATAGGAATTCAAAGATGCTGGCCAGATCCACACAGTTAGAAAAGGCTAAGAATATGATAGGGACAATTAAGGATAAGTTAGGGAATAGTTGTAATTTAATGAAAGATAAATTAAATATATTTAAGGATTTTTATAGGGAATTATATACATCAGGGTCGGGACCGCAAGATAAGGTATTGGAATATGTAGAGAGGAATTGGAAAATAAAATTGCAGAAGCAGGATAGGGATTATATGGAAGGTTTAGTTACTGAAAAAGAGATAGAGGGAGTTATTGATAAACTGAAAGGAGGAAAATCACCAGGGATGGATGGATTGGGGTCGGAGTATTATAAGCTTTTTAAAGGAATTTTAATACCAAGATTAAAGAAACTATTTAATAATATAATAGAGGGGGGGAAGACTCCGCCATCATGGGATCACTCCCTGATTATATTAATTCCAAAACCAGGTAAGGACTTAACGGATCCCGCATCATACAGACCAATTTCCTTAATAAATCAAGATTCAAAGATATTTACGGCAATATTGGCAAAAAGAATGGCCACATTTATTTGTAAATATATTAAAAAAGATCAGTGTGGATTTATTTCGGGTAGGCAAATGTCTAACTTAATGGGAAGAGTATTAAATATAATTAATATTATAAAAAAAAGGAATTTAAAAGCAGGCTTGCTAGCATTGGACATATTCAAAGCCTTTGATTGTGTGGAATGGCCAGCACTTAAAACAATATTAAAAACATTTGGATTCGGAGACAAATTTATGGGAGTGATGGATAAGTTGTATAAAAACAATAAAGCCGAAATAATGGTTAATGATGGGTTAACACAACAGATTACACTAGCCCGAGGAACTAGGCAGGGATGTCCTCTTTCACCGATCTTATTTGCAATAGTAATAGAAATTTTGGCAAATGTAATAAGGGAAGATGAAAGAGTGAAGGGGATAGGTAGAAAAGAGAAGATTAAAATGAATATGTTTGCGGACGATACTTTATTGACCGTAGAAGTTCCCCTAGGGAGTGCAGAGGTGATTAAGAAACATTTAAGAGAATTCGGAGAAATTACGGGATTAAAAGTAAATTGGGGGAAGTCAGAAATGATGTTATTTAATTATAATAAGGAAGAGCTGGAAGAAGGTAAGGTTAAGTTGGGTCTTAGACTTAAAAATATAGTACGTTACTTAGGGATTAATATCGATAGAGATTTAGAAAGGCTAGAGGAACTTAATTTGGTAGCTTTAAAAAAACAAGTAGGGGAGAAATTAGAAGTATATAAGAAATTAAAACATTCTTGGTTTGGTAGAATAGCAATTATTAAAATGAAGATTTTACCTAAGATCAATTTTTTGTTTAGAATGTTACCAATTAAAATATCAGATGAAGAGTTGAAAAGCTGGCAAAATATAATTAATGTATATTGTAATGGGGATAAGAAAGCTAGGATTAATAAAGGGTTATGGTATAAGGCTCAAAAGAAGGGAGGTTTAGGACTTCCAAATATTAAGTATTATTATATAGCTAATCAGTTAAGATATGTTATAAGTGGTATTCTAGGGGAGGAAGATTTGGAGTGGTTGGAGACGCAAACTAGGGAAATAGATTATAAATTGAAAAATATATTTTTTAAAAAAATTCAAAAGAAAGAATTAAAGGGACTGGACAACCCTTTGTTGGTAAATATAGTGGAGATCTGGGAGAAATTTAGAGGGAAGTTGATACCAGGAGATTCACCACTTGCCCCAGTGGTAGTAGTGGAGAATTTCCCAAGAGTGTTAAAAGTGGAGATTGAAGCGAGATTGAAAGATAAGGAAATAATTAAGTTAAGGAAGTGGATGGAAAATTTGAAGGATAATGAGCAAATTAAAGAGCTACTGATAGGTCAAAAATCAGCATGGTTTAAATGTATACAATTAGGGAAATGGACTCAGGAATGGAAACTGAAAAATAACAAGTGTAGAAATAATACAAGATTTGAAGATTTAATAGAGTTAAAAGGTAGGAAAGAAGAAAAGAAAATTAAGAAAGGGTTGACTAGTGAGATATATAAATTATTGATAGAGGAGGAGTTTCAAAATTCACTTAAAGCAATAAAAAAGGTTTGGGAAGAGGATGTGAATGGAGAAATTAAGGAATACAACTGGGAGAGGTTGTGGAATGCAAGAATGTTAAAATTGTTATCGATCAGAATTAAGGAGAATTTTTATAAGGTATTGTGGAGATGGTATCTAACACCGGTTAGATTTCACCAGATAGATAAAAAAATATCTAAAAATTGTTGGAGGGGATGCCAGGAGGTTGGAACTTATTACCATATGTGGTGGAGCTGTGAATATGTACAAAAATTTTGGAAAAGGGTATTTAAAGAAATAAGTGAAATAATTGGAAGTAAAGTGGAATTAAACCCGAAGCTTGCTCTACTAGCAATATGGGATAGAGGGGAAGAGGACAAAAATAAGAGAGAATTGATAAACAACCTCCTGACACCTGTTAGACTAATGATTGCAAAAAATTGGAAAGGACAAGGAAGCTATACAATAGAAGAATGGTATAAAGAAATATGGGATATGGCTTTGAATGATATGCTGACTTGTAAAATGAAATTAAAGAGGGGAATGTCCGGTAAAAATGATTTTGGGGAAATATGGAGTCCCCTATTGGAATATGTATTAAGATTGGGGAAGGGACAAACACCTTCAAAAGAGTCGATAAATTTCTGGATAGAATAAAAGATCATGGTGTGGGGGTGCACGGGGGGGATTGTCGTGGATTATGTATGTATTTTATGTTATTATTATGTTGAAATTAATAAAATTATTTCAAAAAAAAAAAAAAAGTTATGGCTGGGGTCACCCAGAGAAGAGTCCCCAAAGACTATCTTATCAATTGAGCAGGAAGAGGGTGCTGTTGCACTCATGTCCTGCTGCTGGGTTCCTGGTCAACAGCTGGTTGGCCAATGTGTGAACAGAGAGCTGGACAAGATGGAGCATTGGTCTGATCCAGTAGGGCTCTTCTTATATTCTTAAGGCACTTCTTCAGGTCAACATATTTCCTTTTTATAGTCTCTTCTATAGAATAAACTCATCCAACTCCTTCAAACTCTTGATATAGGAGTTTTAAATTGCCATCTATGTGGTCCTCCTCTGGACATGGTCCAATATGTAGATATCCTTTTCAAATGACGGTGCCCAGAACTGGACTATGAATGACCTCTGATTATTGATTTTGTTCGGTTTGCATCTTGATGCAAACTTACCTAATTCACATTCCCTGGATTTATACATGGACCCGATTGCAGTTTTGGACTGAAAGTTTGTCCATGAAAAAGAAAAATTTGCATGCGCTAGGAAAGGTGTACACAAAATGTGCATATTAGAGAAAAGTGTACCCAAAATCACTTTATACTATCGAGGAGATGTGTCCATTTTTAAAAGCGCATTAAAAATGTGCAAATGGGGAGGAATGTATCCCAAAACAAGTCCTCATTTTCATGGGGACTTTTAAAAACAAAATTCAGAAATTGACCCATCCCTAACTTTGACCAATGTAGAATAGAGTGATACCATTACATTACATGTTCAGGATACCTATCTGCAAAACTGGATATGCAACTGGAGATGCCAAGGAAGGGTTTTCAAAATTGCTATTTCTTGTGATAGTCCACCTGTTAGCAAGGATCCTAACACTTCTGTGCATTGTTCCCAATTCAAAGGAAACTATTCTCCATTATCTATCCAACCTATCTCATCATTACTCATTCAATGCAAATACTGGCCAGTGATGTAGGAATCTATCTGGCCTAACTAGAACTTCCCCTTTCTTCTGTCCTGTGCAATTGGCTTAACATTTTTGTTATTTAAAGTTGGTTAGTCACTCAATTACTGGTGTGACAATTCTTGGCTTATTTTCTTCTTCTTTTTTTGTCATTCTTTGATAACTGTTCAGAACTTGACAACTTATTTAAAACTAGGCTGACCATATGAAAAGGAGGACAGGGCTCATGTAACTTTAACAGTTTCAGAGAAAAGGGAATTTCAGCCAGTGTCATTTGTAGGCAATTAGTTCCTGGTGAAATTCCCTCTTCATCACAACAGTTAAAGTTGCAGGCACTATACTAGAGTGACCAGATACAAAAGAAGGCAGGGCCTCTGCAACTTTAACTGTTGTGATGAAGTGGGAATTTCACCAGGAACTAATTGCCTACAAATGACACCGGCTGAAATTCCCTTTTCTCTGCAACTGTTAAAGGTACATGAGCCCTGTCCTCCTTTTCATATGGTCAGCCTATTGAAAACCCTTACCTGCAATGGCGTTTATGCTATTTTCACTGTAGGAAATAGAAATTGCAGAGGTCCGTGGCATTCCAGGCAGCTTGCTTCATGACACCATTGTAGGTCAGGGTGATAATTTAGCCTAAAAGCCAGCTACACACACAATCCTCTCACCAGACTATTCATTCAATGTCTAGGGACTAGGGATTCTAGGGACTAGGGATTCTGTTAGTGTACCTGCCACCCCGCTGCCTATCAGACTCCCTGGCCGAGCTCACGGAACTGGTCTCGGAGCTGGTGTTGGATTCGCCCAGGCTCTTGGTCCTGGGCGATTTCAACATCCCATTTGGGGCCGGTTTGTCAGGTGGAGCTCGGGAGTTCATGGCATCCATGACAACCATGGGCCTATCCCAATTGGTCTCTGGACCCACACATTCAGCAGGTCACACCCTCGATGCTGTTTTCAGTTCCGAACAGACGGATCTGTGGGCAGAGGTACTGAATACCTCCGAATTGTCATGGACAGACCATTTTCTGGTCAGGGTTAGTATCATGGCTACCACCCGTCCCTGCAGGGATGGCGGACCTATTAAGATGGTCCGCCCTCGAAGGCTGATGGATCCTTCTGGATTCCAGAAAGCCTTGGAGGGTTCCATGGCTGGTATCGTCGACAATCCTGTAGAAGCCCTGGTCAATAGATGGAATCAAGACCTAACTAGGGCTATCGACCCGATCGCCCCCAAACGTCCTCTCCGGCCCGCTTCTAATAGGGCACCCTGGTATACAGAAGACCTCAGGGAGCTGAAGCGGAAAGGATGACGACTAGAGCGCCGATGGCGGAAAACTCGACTTATATCTGACAAGATACGACATAGAGAACATCTTCGTTTCTATGGAGTGGCAATACGTGCAGCGAAGAAAGCTTTCTTCTCTGCATGCATTGCGTCTGCGAATTCACGTCCAGCAGAACTGTTCAGGGTGGTGAGGGGTCTAACTCAGGCTCCTTCTCCCCTGAATCCGATTTTAGAGCCTTCGGCAGTTCGCTGTGATGCCTTTAACGGTCATTTCTCAGATAAAATCCCTCGGATAAGAGCCAACTTAGATGCCATTGTTATAGCAGAGGTTCACAGTGGAGTGTCCAGTGACTCCGCGAGTAGGATTACACTTGATCAGTTTCAGTTGGTGAGTACCGAGGACGTGGACAAGGTACTTGGATGTGTGAGGAAGACGACTTGCCCTCTCGATCCCTTTCCTTCCTGGCTGGTCGTCCAGGGAGGAGATGCAGTTAGATCACATTTACAACATATTATTAATGCATCTCTCAGGGAGGGGAGCTTTCCATCATGTTTAAAAGAGGCGGTGGTAAGGCCGCTTCTAAAAAAGCCCTCCCTGGATCCCCTGGACCTTAATAACTACAGGCCAGTATCAAATCTTCCGTTTTTGGGCAAGGTGATCGAGAGGGCAGTTGCTTTTCAACTCCAGGCAGTCTTGGATGACACTGATTTTCTAGACCCATTTTAAACCGGCTTCAGAGCGGGATATGGAGTTGAGACAGCTTTGGTTGCCTAAGTGGATGATCTACGCCTTAGTATCGACAGGGGGAGTGTGTCCCTGCTGGTACTCTTGGACCTCTCAGCGGCTTTCGATACCATTGACCATGGTATCCTTCTGGAGCGCCTGGGGAAATTGGGGATCGGGGGCACTGTGCTTCAGTGGTTCCGATCCTATCTCTCGGGCAGGTTCCAGACGGTGATGCTTGGGGATAGCTGCTGTTCAAAAAAGGAGCTGCTATGTGGTGTACCACAAGGTGCCATCCTTTCCCCAATGCTGTTTAATATTTACATGAAACCGCTGGGAGAGATCATCTGGAGACATGGGGCAGGGTGCTATCAATACGCTGATGACACCCAAATATATTTCTCTATGCCTTCAACAACATTGTCAGCTAAGGATAGTGTGTCTCCTTTGAATGAATGCTTGGAGGCGGTAATGGGCTGGATGAGGAAAAACAAACTGAAGCTGAATCCAGACAAGATGGAGGTGCTTGCTGTCAAAGGCCCCAACCTGGGTTTGGAGGTGTGTCAACCAGTTCTGGATGGGGTTACACCCCCTCCCTGCAAGATTGTGTTCGCAGCTTGGGGGTACTCCTGGATCCGTCACTTCAGATGACAGCTCAGATTGATGCGATGGCCAGGAGTGCCTACTATCAGCTTCGGCTGATACGCCAGCTGCCTCCCTTCCTAGAGTTGGAAGACCTAAAGACGGTAGTGCATGCACTGGTAACTTTGAGGCTCGACTTCTGCAATGCGCTGTACATAGAGCTACCTTTGTGCCTAGTCCGGAAACTTCAACTTGTTCAAAATATGGCAGCCAGGTTGGTCACTGGTACATCTAGGGGTGATCACATCACACCGATTTTAAAATCGCTTCATTGGCTGCCAATCAGTTTCCGGGCGAAGTATAAAGTGTTGGTTATTACCTTTAAAGCCCTACATGGTTTGGGTCCAGGATACCTGCGGGATCGCCTTCTCCCGTACAATCCGCCCCGCACACTTAGGTCCTCTGGGAAGAATTTACTCAAGCCAGCCAGAACTAGGCTGGTGGGTGTTATCCAGAGGACCTTTTCTTCCATCGCTCCCAGACTATGGAATGGTCTGTCGGAGGAGGTTAGACAAATTGACAGTCTTCATGAATTTAAGAGAGTCATGAAGACTGTCCTCTTCCGACAGGCCTATCCAGATGAATTTTAAGATGTTTTTAATGTTGTATTTTTCTCTTGCTTTTAAAATTTTAACTGCTGTGATTTTTGTGTTTTATATTGTTGCTGTTCCCCGCCTCGATCCGAAGGGAGAGGTGGGCTACAAATTATTATTATTACTATTATTATTATTGGAATCTGCCTTAAACTGAGTCAGACCTTTGGGCCCAATCTACACTAAGCAGGATATAGCATGATGGAAACAGTATGAAAGCGGTATATAAAAGGCAGGAGCCACACTACTGCTTTATAGTGGTATTGAAGTGCACTGACAACTGTTGGGGCCCATTGACGCATACCATATGTCACTTTCATACCATTTTCATACTGCTATTGCCTGCTTGGTGTGGCTCCTGCCTTTTCTATACTGCCTTCATACCACTTCCACAGTGCTATCTCCTGCTTGGTGTAGATCTGGCCTTGGTCTATCTAGCCCAGTATTGTTGACACCAACTGGCAGCAATGATCCTCCAAGGTTTTAAGAAGGATTCTTTTCTAGCCTTACCAGGAGGAGCCAGAGATGGAACGGGTGACCTTCTGCATGCTACGCATTACCGCTGATCTACAGTCCCTCCAATGTCCTAACATTGTGCCCACAAGGTGAGGCAACCTAGTCCAGTTCAGGGTGTTTTTCATTTCTTGTTTTCATTTTCATTTCAACAAACAAATGGCCTCCCTTTTTTTAAGCCCCACCAATCAAAGCAGACTTCCATGAATTAATCAACGATAGCAGGGTGGGCACAACCTTTTCAGACCTGAGAGCCACATTGGGTGTCTGCTGGAGTAGTGGAGGCTGCACACACGCACACGCAAACACACCCATGTACAGACGTGCATGCACATTCGCGCACAGCTCACGTGCCACTCTCACCTGCTCACACATTGCTCAGTCATACACATGTGCCAAACGCACACATCACTCACATATGCTGTCTTGCACATGCAGCACTCTCTGGCTCAATTTGGACGACACGATAGTCAATGGTGGGTTGACTAACCCTAACCCTAACCCTAGGGGGTACTCCCCAAACAACATGGTAATAATTAATCAACTGTGGTGTGGATGAGGATCAGCGCTGAGTTGACTATGGCAGCATTTGGATGACACAATAGTCAAAACAACTGATGATTGTTTCCCCCACACCAGTTGTTTATTGTGTCCTCCGTATTGAGCCTCTCTCTCTCTCTCTCTCTCACACACACACACACACACACACACACAGATACAACATTCATTCGCACACCGATTCACCACTCACTCACCCTTTGGAGCTGCCCGACGGGATGGATGGACTCACATCCATCTGTTTTCGCTGAGTGCTCGCCAAACCGTCACCACTGCCTGAGCACTGTGTGAGCTGCTGGGCAGCCTGGGCAGCAGCCGGGGAGTGCTGTGGTGCCATCCGTCCCCAGCGGGCCCTGAGTTTCTGGGTGGCCCTGAGGTCTGTATAAAGTTCTCTTAGAGTAAAGCATTTAGTTTATTGCCTGCCCCTCTGTGGGCCTGGCAGTTGGAATCAAGAAAGTGCCAACGTTGATTTGTTTTTGGCATCTGCTCAAGGTATTGTGATTTAAACAAGCCTTTCCTGAGTAAAAGGCCATCCATGATTTTATTGGTCCAATCTGATTTTAAGTGTGTGTGTATGTGTGTGTGTTTTTTATTTTAATTTTTTTTATTTTAATTGCTGTTCAGCGCTCAGGAATTGCCATTATTTCAGTGTAGATTGGTCGATGCATGTTGTAACTAAATAAACTAAATGAGTAGCCTTCATGACCTCCAGTGCAACGCTCCACAAGGCATGGCTTACGATGCATAGTTCCATCATGGGCCAAAAATCCCCATCATGCCTCGAGGGAAGGGGAGGGAATCAATGCCTGGTGGGAGAGCGAAGGAGGAGGTAATGCATGTGTTCCACAGACGAGTCACTATTTCTGTGATTTGGCACCATGCTAATGACCGTTCATTCTTGTCTCATTTTATCCTCTTGTGAACCCTGGCAGACAACCTGACCCAGCTCGTAGGGTTGCTGTGAGACCAGAATTAGTCACGAATGTATTTCGTCTAGTGCAATTCCATAATGGCTTTTGCCATTTGGGCTTTTGTCAATAAGAGAATGAAAAGTATTTGACAGTCCAGAAGATCGCCATGTGATAGGGAGGACCATGTTTTGCTCTGGGCACTTTTAATCACCTCACCTATCAACTGGGTGGTTTGGGTGGGAAGCAACCCATCCCCATTGACAGATGACTGGTGGCAGCCAAGATGTGTAAAAAAAAGCACAGTTCACCATTCTGAAAGTTCAGCACACGTATTTAGAAAGAGACTTTTTTTAAAATCTCCCTTCCCCATTGGCTGTTTGATGTAGGGATCAGAGAGTTGGTTGGATTGAACCGTCGTGCAAGCAGACATCTGCTCATGCAACAGGACTTCAGCTCACACAACAGAGATCCCCTGTCTTCTCCTCCCACCCCAAGTCCTCTCTGGAGGATCTCCAACCCTCTGGAGCAGATTTTGGGGGCATGTGCGAGGCTACAGGGCATGGGAGAAATCCATTTAGCCATCAGTTTCTTCTCATTGGTGGAACATCAGCCATGACTTTCTTCCATTTTGCTCTTCCTCCCCCCCTCCCCTCCCCTCCCCTCCCCCTCCATCATATTCACTGCCAACATTCTTTCGCCATTATCTGGAAACTGGCTCCCTTCCCCGCCCCTGCTGCATCTGTCTGTTAGTTTCAGCTCCTTCTACAGTAGGATTAGTATTGTTTTAATAAAAGCAAGTATAACTCACTTTCTTTGCCCACCAGGGTCCTGAAAGCTATGTACAATTTTAAATAGCAATGCAATAATGCTATGCAATTACAACAAAATAAAAGCAGAAACAAAATCTTCTTTAAAACAAGCCAGAACACTGTTAAGATCCATCACAATTCAGTTGCACGGGATGCAGCCAACATTACCTCTCTCAAGAGGGGGTTCCATAGTCAGGGTACAGCTACAGAAAAGTTCCTGACTCATGTACCGATTAATCTAGCCTCTCTTGCAGGTGGGACATAAAAACAGGGCCACAGACTACATTCAGGAGAAGGCACTTGTTTTGGTTACCCTATCCCCATATAATTTAAGGATTAAAGGTCAAAACCAGCACCTTGGATTGGGCTTAGAAGCAAATTAAAAGGTAGTGTAGCTGGTTTAATACCAGTGATCTATGTCTTCTAAGGCACAGGGCTAAACAAAAGTCTGCACTAATTCATTACCATTACCAATGCATTTTTGTGCATCAATAAAACACTGCAAAAAAGCAATCTCAGAGCTTAAAATTATTTTTGTGCAGTGTTTTACTGAAAGTTCACATTGGTTCCTGCACACTGGTAACACACCATACAAACTGTGAATGTCATCAGACGAGCATTTTATTGCATGCCCATTACTGGGTACTCACAGAGTTTTGCAGGTCCTATTCATGATGTCGTCTGCATCCCATGCACCTCCTGCCCCTTCTAGCCTTCTTTGCGTGACCAAAAAGACTCCGGTAAATCTGAATTATTTTTGAGACGGAACTTGCTGCTATCTCCTGCTGTGCGCAGGAGAAGCAGCGCGATTCAAACGGCCCCCTGAATGGGCCACGTGCGCGTTGTTTACTTCCTCTTTCGAAAGAGGAGGTAATGAGGGACAAAAGCACAGGTGGAGAAGCAATGGTAAGGAAAAGGGATTTCCCCCATGTGATGTCAGGGTACATGCATAATGACATCAGGTTTGGGATTTTTGCCGTGTTTTATCAATGCCCATGAGGGCATATGCATTTCAGTAAAACGGTGTGTATATGGAGTGGGGGCATTATGGCTGGTCTCAGAAGGAGCAGGGACACAAAGGGGGTGATGAATGGATGCACACTGCTACCGCACACTGGCTGCCATGGGGTCAGGGCTATGAAGGACTTATAAACCCAGCACCACCCCCTACTTTGCCTTTTTCTGCTTCACCTTAGCATCCACCCTAAACCCGATGATTCTGCACAGGATCCAGCGAGTTGCTAATGGGCTGTGCAGGAATTCTTTGCCTGTTGAATCAGCACGAGGGAAGCAGAGTTTTTCCGCCTACTTTGCTCTGTCGAAAGGAGCAAGGCAAAATACAAATAAATAAATAAATAAATAATAAATACCAGCATATTACATCTTACATCTCTTACTGCTAGTGACTAAGCCTTAAGAGAGGAATTTCATCCTTCTAGAACGGGCAAAAAAAGGCACAAAATCTGGGGAAGCACCAAAAATGGGCAGTTTGGGGCAAGAGGAAAGGGGTGTGGCCTTCAAGGGGGAAAATTGCAGTAAAGGGCAACTACAGTGATTAAGGGGTAGAGCATCTTCCCTATGAGGAAAGGTTATGGCAGGTGGGATTGTTTACCTTGGAAAAGAGAAGGCTAAGGGGAGACCTGGGTCCTTTCTACACCGTGCTCGTGTAGAAGGAGGGAGGGGGAATGGTCGCGGAAGTACCTGCTTCCAGGATCGGCATTCTAATACACATTAGAGTGTGACAACCCAGCTTCCTCTTGGGCCATCGCAAGTTGCGCCTGCCTTTTAATTTTGTTCCTGGATCTGCGAAGAATGCACTTGCACTCCAACAGAAATGTTATTGTTTTTTTCAAAAAAATAGTCCCTGAAATTGGGGCCCCCACCCCCTCTGCCATCCTGGGGATGACAGACTTGCTTCCCCCCTCCCTTGATGGGCACGGAGCCGTGCTGCGCAGCTCCATGCCCATTTCTGGTGCCCACCAGGCGGGCACCAGGTGGGACTGGTGCCCACACCTCCCATGGTCTCGGGATGTTCCTGGGACCATGGGAAGAATCGGGTTTCCCCTGGGATCCCTTATTCCAGGGGAAACCTGTGCTCATCCCCCCTGCCCCCAGGAGTCCCTGTGCATCATTTGGACTCACAGGGACCACCCAGGGGTGATCCCACAAAACAAGGCCGGTGTAGAAACGGCCCTGGTAGAGGTGTACAAAATTAAGCATGGCGTGGAGAATGTGGATAGGGAGATATTGTTCTCCCTCCCTCATAATACCAGAACCCCACGGGTTCATCCCATGAAGCTGATGGGTGGGAGATTCAGGACAGATAAAAGGAAGGACTTCTTTACACAGCACATAGTTAAACTATGGAATTCACTTCCACAAGATGTAGGGATGGCCACCAATTGGATGGCCTGAAAAGGGGGGTGGAGAAATTCTTGGGGGAGAAGGAAACGTGGGTAGGAAGATGCTGTGTCCAGCTCGTGGGTTTCCTGTGGGCAGCCTGTTGGCCACTGTGTGAACAGAATGCTGGACTAGATGAACCCTTAGTATGACACAGCACAACTCTTCTTATGTTCTTCAACGAAACACTGCTAAAAGAAGCAATCTTGATCTGACCACGTCCTTGATTGCATCGAGGTTTTGGTGTGGTGTTTTAGGACACTGCAGGTGTGCTGCAGTGAAACAGGATCATTATGAGGATAAAAGGGGGGGAGGAGTTTGATGGGCTGCATTACTTGGAGGAAGGGCTGGGTAAAAAAAATGTAATAGTGAAATAATTGCCAGCTGACATCAACCTTTCCCCCAAATTGCTGCGTTTGAGGGATTTGTTCACATGCACATTTGAAAACCTTCGCACTTCAAAGGGGGCTACTGAACCACCCCGAACCATTGACTTGAAAGGCTTAATTGATGTAGGAAGCTGTATCCCAGCTGTTCTGATGGAGATTACATGGCAGCTAATTAAATTGATCAAGACGCCCCGGAAAATGGGCTTTGTTCACTGGCAGCCCCGCGCGAGGCCACTATGCTGCATGCTGAAATGATTAAACTACGAGGAAATGCAATTGGATTTGAATGACTTTGAAAAAAAGCAAAAAGCTGTGACCGTGGAATGATTTCCGTTCCATTTCATATCAGCTTCAAGGGTAGCCAAAGAGAGGAAGGATCCCTTGCAAGATCGATGTAAGAGGTCAAGGCGAGATGGAATTTAGGCAGATCCAGAATCAATGTGAGTTAGATGGTGGAGGAGGGCTGTTACTCAGCGATAGACACTCTGCGCACAGAAGGTCCCAGGTGCAATGCCTGGGATCTCCAGTGAGAGCTGGGAAAGACTCTTGTTTGGAACTGGGGAGCCACTACCCCAAACCTGGAGTTACGTTTATCACAGGGGAGCAGAGCCTAAGGACAACCCTCTGGAAGTCCCAGTAGAGCCCTCCAGGGTTCCATAAGAACATAAGAACTGTCATGCTGGGCCAACCGCTCTGTTCACACAGTGGCCAACCAGCTGTCAACCAGGAATCCACCAGCAGGACATGATTGCAACTGCACCCTCCTGCCCGTGTTCCCCAGCAACTGGTGTACATAGGCTAACAGCTTCTGATATTGAAGGTAGCATAGAGCCATCAGAGCTAGTAGCCATTGATAGCCTTCTCCTCTAGGAATTGATCCAACTCCCTTTGAAAGTCATCCAAATTGGTAGCCACTACATCTTGTGGTAGTGAATTCCATAGTTTAACTATGTGCTGTGTGAAGAAGTGCTTTCTTTTATCTGTTCTGAATCTCCCTCCAATCAGCTTCATGGGATGAGCCTGGGTTCTAGTATTATGGGAGAGGGAGAAAAATGTTTCCCTCTCCACATTCTCCATGCCATACATAATTTCAGGGTGTACTGCCCTCATAAGTTTGCTCATAGAAATATGAATATGCATATTCCAATTAAACAGAGAGAGAGAGAGAGAGAGAGAGAGAGAGAGAGAGAGAGAGAGCAGCTAAACAGATAATCTTCTATTTGAGAATAAGTTAGCAGAAGGATGGACAACATTTATCACTTTTTGGAATGACAAATTTCAAGATAACATTAATCCATACTCTCTTTTTTAACCAATATGCATTTCATTTATCACGGTTATCTAGAAGGAGCTTATCCCCTGTTTTGGTTTCTTGTTTAAGTGATGGTTGTTAGACTGCATGAGTTATGATCGCGAAGCAGCCTTTAGATAATGCTGTCTGTGGCGGTATGCATTTATGCCTGGCTTCAGCCCAATGTGTAAATATTGCACGGCAAATGTTTTTTGGTGGTAAGTAAATAATAATAATGATACTAGTAATAATAATAAATAATAATATTAATAAACCAGCAATAGGATACTTGACTGTGGAGGAGAGAGGGAGAGGAGGAAAACTGGGGAAATTGAGCTATTTGAGGGGGAAATCCCTGGAGAGATTTTATATACACGTCTAAGAAGGAAAATGCATGCTGTATAACAACCAAATCCAAAGGCATTTAGGGGGCATCTTAGTTCTGTTACAGCTGGTAGGACAAAGTGCTTGGGGGCTGTACACTGGGATGGACAACAGAAACAGCATTCTGGCCCTTCATCTCCCAGTTCAGATGAAGGGCCAGAAACATGTGGCTTTCACTGTATGAAGAGTGGGGAAAAGAGGCAGCCATCCACAAAGATAAAGATGGATCTTACAACAAGTGACCATCTTGATTTTTCAAGACCTCTACAGAGCAAGACGGGTCTATGCTCTCCTTGGTCACTGGGGGTACATCTTGATGAGGGGTTTGCCCTGGAGTGGATTCGGAGTGGTGGCAGGTCATCTATATGACGCAGCCACCATCATGAAGCCATCCAGGGGCAAACCCCCAAAGCTCTGCTTTAAAAAAGTCGGGCACTTACTCCGACTTTTTTCACTTAGAGCAAGGCGATGATGGCATCTGCCGCCTGTTGCCTTGCTCCGGAGCTGCTGTGGAGGCATGCTCCAGCCAATGGTAGGGTGACCATATGGAAAGGAGGACAGGGGTCCTGTATCTTTAACAGTTGCATAGAAAAGTGAATTTCAGCATGTGTCATTTGTATGCAGGCAGCACCTGGTGAGGTGAGGCGCCTCCTCACCTGGGGCGCCTCCTCACCTCCTTGCATCTTTCAGGGAGCCGCATCCTTCCAGGGAGAGTTGCAGCTGTCCACAGAGAGTGAGGTAAAGGCAGCAGGTGACTGGGGAGGGACAAGCTGGGCCTTGGCACATCCCTCCCCAGTCCCCCGCTGCCCTTACCTTACTCTCTGCGGATGGCTGCAGCTCCCCCCTCCTCCCCGCGCTTGCTGCGCAAATGCGCTGTCATCAAGACTACCCTCGGGTTTGTCTGGCCTGAACTTTTAAAATGCGATGTCTTATTCAAACTGGTTATCCATCCCAAACTATAGGAGGGAGGTTCCCCCCCCCCCTGGGTTGGTGCAATCCTCTGCCCTCTAAACATGGTACATATAATAAACGGTAGAGATCATATAATGAAATTCCAGTTAATAACAGACATTGCCATTGCAACCATGGGGAGGCAGATTCTGTTCTGCATGTCTTCTTTAATTGCAGTTTTTATCAAAGGGCTAGAGAAACTTTGATGTGCCTTATGATACAAGCTCTTCCTTAATGAGCCGTAGACCGTGTTCGGATGGCATGCTAAGCCACAGTGGTTAAGCATTTTGAGCTAAACATTATGGCTTCATTCGTGCCTTTGCCTTTGCGTCAGTGGGGCCTTTAAGGCCCCCACTGGTGCAGAGGGGTGCGCAATTTATGGAGGCTCTGGAAATTGCACTCTTCCCCCTGTTGTGTCAATGGCAGCTGCCAGTGACACAGGAAGGGAGAACTGGCCAATTTCAGTGCATGGGCGGGCAGCTGCTGAGCACTTGCCGGGCCAAGCTGAGCCTCAGAAGAGGGTCGTGCAGCCCAGCAAGTGGGGGCAGACAGCAGTGGTGATGGGGTGAGTGTAGGTTATATGGGGAAAGCTCAACGAGCGCACGGACAGCAGTTGCAATAAGCTGTCTGTTAAGACTTTTGGTAAGGTAAAAAAGAAAACAAGAGGAGCTTTATTCGAAGTAAAAAAAATGCATACATCATCGTCTCAGATGCTGGAGAAATGGAAAACAAACCTAATTTCAAAGTGAAGAGGATAGATAAGAAAATGGAGGAGTGAAGCAGAGCAGATTAGAAAGCGAGTGGTCAAGATATAGGAGGTTAATCAGTAGGGCTGTGACCGGATCCAGATCCCGAATCAAGATCAGATCGGGCCCAGATTGGGCCAGATCAGATCCGCGATCCGGATCCAATCTGGATCTGGTTACAACACTCCCTCCCACTCTCCCCCCTCTCTCTCTCTTCCTCCCTCCCTCCCTCCCTCCCCTCCCTCTCCCTGTTTACCTGCTGCCTCCTCCACATCGTTCCCCATGGTCCTCCGCATCATCCTCCCTCCTTGCTGTGGGCAGGCCACTTTCCTGCTTGTGCCAGATTCTGGATCTGGATACAGATCTGGTCACAGCATTTGCCAGTCACGGCGGGTAATGTCATCACCCGGCATGAGTGGGAAAGTGGCCGGCCAACAGCGAGGAGGAGGATGGTGGCAGGACGACATGGAGGAGGCAGCAGGTAAGCAGGGGGAGTGGGGGGAGGGAGGGAGAAAGTGGGAAAAGCAGGAGGGAGTGCTGTGAACAGACCTGGATCGGATGCGGCCTGATCTAATCCGAGTCGGATTGGTGTTTTAATTGTTCAATGTTTTTAATTTTTGTAAACCACCCAGAGAGCTTCGGCTATGGGGTGGTATATAAATGGAATAAAATAAATAAATAAATAAGTAAATAAACTAGGCGAAACACTACAGCCTTTCTCCCATTTCCAGAACTCCAGAGGATGATACTGTATGCATGATTCCTCTCTGCGCGCACTGATGGTATGAGGGCTGAGCACGATCACACCCTCTTGCCATGTCCCAAAGCGCCAATGCACATGATGGCTATGCCCCCAGTGTCCCTGGGTGTGGCATTAATGAGAAAGATCCCTATATGCGGATGACAGGATACCTGTCAGGCCCTGGCTCATTAACACCAAAAATGTAGTCACCACAGGGAGGAGAATTTGGTCCGCTTTGAGAGGGACGGCCAGTGGGTGCCATTTTTCTCCCCTTCATGGCATCTTCACCTCGTGCAGCCCAGCTTAGTCAGTTAGGTTGTTGTTGAAAGAAATGTGCAGGTGGAATTGGGGAAGAGCCACAAAGATATGGAAGGCTTTAGGAGAGAAACAGGCTGAATTGGACAACACAATAAGCAACTGGGGGGGGGAGGGAAAAAATCGTCAGTTGTATTGACTATCATGTCATCCGAATGCTGCCATAGTCAACTCAGCGCTGATCCTAATCCACACCACGGTTGATTATTTATTACCATGTTGTGTGGGGAGTACCCCCTAGATGAACAACTGTAAAGTTGATTATTACCCCATTATTACTGGCCGAATTCAGCCATTGTCTGGGCTGCAAGCTGTCCAGCCCAGGCTAATCAGAGGTAGCTCCCATTGAGTTCATTGGCGTTTTTTCCTAAACCAGCATCTGACCAGGGGCAAAATGTTAGCCCCAGCTTTTGGGGGGTAATGTGTGAAGGAGGAATTAGCCAAAACAAAATACTCTTGAAGGTTAAAGGGCGGAGATAATTCTGAGTTGTTTTTTGTTTTTTAACCTTAGGCCATTTCTTCACCGGCCTTTTGACCCGGGGTTGTCCCTGGCTGCTCCCTGTGTGTCCAACTGATGCACAGGGACTTCCGGGGAAAAGTGGGATGGGCATGGATTTTTCCCAGGGATAAAGAAACCCTGGGAAAACCCAATTCGAGTGGTTTCGGGACAGTCTCGAGACCGCGGGAGATGTGGGCACCTGTTCCAATTGGTGCCCACTTACTCGCAAGTAAGCACAGCACCAGAAACAGGCATGGAGCTGCACGGGGAAGCTCCATGCCCATCAGGGGAGAGGGGGCTACATTTTTGCCCTCCATGGGATGGTGGTGGCGGGGGCAAGAGCCGCAATTTCATGGTGTTTTCCCCCCCTACTTAATGTTTCGATGGAGCGCAAGTGCACTCCTGGCTCCGTCTTCCAAAATAAATAAATAAATGGCAGCCGCAATGTCCCTGCTTCCTCCCTGGATGTTGCGTGCCGCGTGTGCATGTTGAGGGATGCTCTCGCAATCAGGATATCGCGAGAGCTTCCCCTCTCCCTCCTGGAACACATTTTATAGAGACTATAAAATCCAGCAAGTGAAGTCCCCTGTGAAAATTTCTCAGAAATGTTTCCTGTGGGGGACAAATGGTCCCAAAATCTAGGGGAGATTTTCAGCATGGGCATAGTGTGTGCATATGAGTGCAACTCTATAATCCCTCTATAATCCCTTAGTGGGATTTACCTTCATGTAAATACGGATAGGATTGGGCCTTACAGCTTCGGTAGCTGAAGGATTTCTCACATTCTCAAGGTTTTCTTCCTTGCATGTTCCCCTTCCTAAGGCACAGAAAAATACCGCCTTTTTATTCCTTCTTTCATCTTCTGATAATATTGTTATTTCCCCTCCAAAGTCTTTATTTGTGACTAATGGGCTGCTGAGGAGATTGCTGCTCGTTGGTTTCTGTAGCAGGAAAAAAACACTTAGGGACACCCCCCCCCCAAAAAAAAAAGCTCTGAAGAACCATGTAGCAATAATAGGAATGTTATTAAATTACCTAAAGTAAGTTCTGAGACGTGGCTTGTTTTGTAAACATCCTCTGTGTTAGTCAGTCGAAGTCCATATTATTTTCATGGTTTTCAATATTAAATGCATCCAACCCTCTCCTCGTTGCTTCTGCAATTTTCTCAAAGAACATTAATCTAAGTGTTCCTTGCACTATTTAAGAGGCACAACCTTTAAGCTGAGACTCTAGGACAGGAACATGCGTGAGGTTTAGTTCACATTTTCAATGCCACCTTGGTTTGTATTTTCTTTTATAAAATATGTCATGAAACATTTCAAATTTGTACAACAACAAATATCTAGCCAACGAAATAAAATTATAATGCATGTTCCAGGAAGTTGTTTATCTAACAAAGAAACTGATGGAAGAAATCCATTCCTTCTCCGCTCATGGTCCTATCAGAAAATTAGTTGTTCATTTTGGCAATCTCCAAAGCCTTTACCAGTCATTCCTTAATAGGTGGTGTTGCAACAGCCTCGCAGAACCTAGCTAATGTAATCTTGGCTGAAACCAACAATTTTTGATCAGATGTTTTAGAGGACGTTGAATCCCAAGTATTTAATAACACGGCACAAGGGTCAGAATTGATGTTAATCCCAGTAATTTGATCAATTCTAAGACTTGTAACCAAAAGTTCTGCATCAGGTCACTACTGCAGCAGAGGTCAATTAAATGGCCATGATCTGCTGTGCATTTCCAACATTTGAAACAATTGTTTTGAAAAATTCTATTCTAACCACTGATCAGAAATAACCTGGAGGTTTCTCTCACAGGACAAGAGAAAGGCTGTCTCTCTCTGCACAGAGAAAGGGAGCCCTAATATGTCAGGGGAGGGGGTACTTTGGGGGGGAGGAAGGGGCTTCAGGTGGGAGAACCTGAAGAACCTGAAGTTCTGGCTGAAGAACATATGAGCATACAAATTTGCCTCATACAAAGTCAGATCATTAGCTCATCTGGTCCAGAGGTAGGCATTTGGCAAAAAGTAGATTTCCAGAGGTTTTGGACACCAACTCCTAAAAGATCCTGCTAGCATGGCCAGTGGTCAGAGATGCTGGGAGCTGAAGTCCAAAACATCTGGACATCTACTTTCTGCCCAGCCCTGGTCTTGTTATTCCAATTGGCAAGTGTTCTACAAGGTCTCACTCAGTCTGGTTTCTGTCCCTATGTACCTGAGGTCCTTTTAACCAGAGATGCAAGGGAAGTTGGGAACTTCAGTGGGCAAAAGAAAATGTATTCTGCCATTGAGCCACAGTTTCCAATGCTTAAGCCAGAAGCCAAGATTGGAATTCATCCCTCTCATACCTGGCCACGTCAGACCCAGGATAACTCCTCCTTGGGCAAGGACCCAGTTGGCACAGAATCTGAAGACCCTATGGGGTAGATGGAGAGCCCTGATTCCAATACTACCCTGGATATCTCCACCATCCCTTGGAGAAGCTACTCCAGAAGAGGAGTAGGAGAGACCTGTGGAAGGACTCTCCAGTGCACCTGTGGAGGATGCCTCACCTGTGGAGGCAGAGGGGGAGATCAACCCACCACCCAGCCCTGAAAGCATGATGCAAGAAGGTATGTGTAGTCAACTGGAGATGAAGCATGGCCCTCAATGCCCAAAGAAACCAGGCTCCTCAGGCATATAGGGCTCCTCAGGGTAAGGTAGGACTTGAAGGCTGGATTAACCAGTTGTAGTTGAGTCTGGGTGTGAGAAGAACATGGCAAGCTGCATTATACTTAGTTAGTCCTTTGGTCCATCTAGCTTAATATTGTTGACACTGACTGGCAGTGGCTCTCCAGGGTTTCAAGCAGGATTCTTTCCTAGCCCTGCCTGGAGATACCAGAGATTTAGCCTGGGACCTTCTCCATGCAAACCAAGTGCTGTACCACTGAGAGATCTGGAAGACCAGGCAATATCAGCTCTTAGTGAAGGTCTGCTTGCTGCTGGAACAACACAGGTCTTCAGCTCAGCCTTGTACTGCCCAGCTTCTTGACGTTGCTTTCCATTATAATTGACCTCCTTTCCTGCGGATACCTGGAGCCCTGCTAGATATTGCTTCTGGACTGTTTAGCAATGTGTAACCACAACTTCTCTCCATAGCCCTGCTTTTCTAGACTGCCCCGATACCCGACTGGTACTATTATTCATCTGGCTTTGGCCAACCCATGAGTGGGTGGCATAGACCTTCAGTCAGGAGCCAAGATCAGATTTGGCCTAAGCAGGACACTCCCTGACTCAATATAGTTTTTGCACCCAGGAATGTCCACTTTTTATACCCCACATTCAGACTTAACTTCTGCATTGCTTTTGAAGTACATGCTTATCAGCTGCTTTCCAAATTTCTTTTTAGTTTAAATATTGATAGGGTGAAGCACAGAGACTCCTCTTTTGAATTAAATAGCCCTACAAGCAAAATGATCTGTTGGCTGGTTGACATGAGGCTCCTCCGAGTCACCTGACCACCAGCTGAGTCACATGATACTCTTGTAGGTCACAACCTATGCCACTGTACCATGAGTCTAGTTTCCAGAAGCTGTAGAAGGAGGACAACAGTTTGGTTGGACACAACCCCAAGTATAGCCCAAACCACATGATTGATTCCTACCAATGTTATAAGCGAGGCATGGGGAGCTGCAACCTTCCTGATCCAGTAGCAGCTGTATTTCTTTATTTAGAATATTTATATGAGCCTATCTACACTACTGCTTTAAAATGCTTTAAAATGGTTTAACACGGTTTAAAACAGTTTTGAGAACTGTTGGGGCCCAGGACACACTCCATATACAGTTTTCAAAATGTTTTCAAAGTGTTGTATCCTGCGTGGGTCGATAGGCTCTCTATTGCCCTTCAAGCTAGTCGGACTAGCTTGGGATATCTCCAGCTGCACAATTCTTTCACATTTTTCTTCTGGATACTTGGCTGCCTGCTTCATTCTATTTCCTGACAGTGACTCACGCCATTTCAGCCCATTTCTGTTTGTTGAATAACCTGATGCATCTTGAATAAGAGAAGCTAGGCTGACTATTCTTCTCCCAATAAGCATCGATTTCCATTGGCTGCATGCTGTTCTTGAAGCCAGCCTTTGTGACCACTGCCAGTTGATCTCAGAGCCTTTCGGTCAGTGCCTACCTTGGTGTCTCCACAATCACTTGCCAATACAAGGGGACCAAGACACAGTTCTCTTTTAAGTCCACCTTTGTGAAAGAAACGGCCCCTCGGGGGGAGGCAATTCCCAAGTTTGTGCTGCTGTCTGTTCTTGCTCAGCGGGCATTTGGCCCTCAGCCGCATCACAAACATTGTGCTTTTATCTTAGCGCAGTGTCTCTCCGAGTTTCTACCTCTAAAGAACCTTTTCCATATTGACTCACCTGCACCAGAACCCTGCATGGTGCGGAAAATTCTGGGGCACCCGCTAGGGAGAGGGAGGGTGAGAAATGAGTTCATTTCACAGCTCAATATGAACATATTGAATTTCACGTCACAAACCTAGGGTGATCATATGAAAAGGAGGACAGGGCTCCTGTATCTTTAACAGATGTATTGAAAAGGGCATTTCAGCAGGTGTCATTTGTATACATGCAGCACCTGGTGAAATTCCCTCTTCATCACAACAGTTAAAGCTGCAGGAGCTATACTAGAGTGGCCAGATACAAAAGAGGGCAGGGCTCATGCATCTTTAA
This sequence comes from Anniella stebbinsi, assembly GCA_029215795.1. Lineage (NCBI taxonomy): Eukaryota > Metazoa > Chordata > Lepidosauria > Squamata > Anniellidae > Anniella > Anniella stebbinsi. Next base: position 225,404,969 of record JARDYH010000004.1, on the reverse strand, counting down.
CTGTTGTGATGAAGAGGGAATTTCCCCAGGTGCTGCATGCATACAAATGACACCTGCTGAAATGCCCTTTTCAATACATCCGTTAAAGATACAGGAGCCCTGTCCTCCTTTCTATATGGTCAACCTACACAATCCAAAATATAAACTAGAATGCAGGTATTTATTTATTTTGTAGTTATGGTTACATTTATATCCCACTTTTATTTCCTCCAAGGGATTTATCCACAATCACCCCTCAGAAATGTGACATTTGGAAGACCCTGGAGAAGTAGCTGAGCCTCGAATCCCACTTTTGTTTCCTCCAAGGGATTTATCCACAATCACCCCTCAGAAATATAACATTTGGAAGACCCTGGAGAAGTAGCTGAGCCTCGAATCCCACTTTTATTTCCTCCAAGGGATTTATCCACAATCACCCCTCAGAAATGTAACATTTGGAAGACCTTGGAGAAGTAGCTGAGCCCTGAAGAAAAGTCCTGAGATTTTTTCTTTTCTTACCTCCTGGAAATTAAAAGACACTTTTCAGAATTTTCTCCGTATTTTCTTCACCATTATTTTTCAGCGCAGCTTCATTCCTTCCCATCAATGCCCTGGAGGGATGCTAGGTATGTGAGGCATTGTGGAGGATGCAAAATGGCGGGAGGGGGCAGGCTGCCGATACAGTTAATGCTGTTGCTGCTTGTAGAGGCAGTGGAAAACAAGACAAAACAGCCCTTAGGGGGAAAGAAAGACAGAAATAAACTGTTCTACATCCCTTGCTATGGTGTGAGAAATTGTTGGAGAAATGGTTGGAGAATTTCTCCTGCCCCTGGAGAAATTTGGTGAAGCTGACCCCCCCCCCCAAATTTCTCTACCCACAAATAGGGTGGAGAATTTTGAGAGTCTGCTTGTGCACAGCTCTGTCTTTAAGAGTTGTATTGAAAAAGGAATTTCAGCAGGTGCCATTTGTATGCATGCAGCACCTGGGGAAATTCCCTCTTCATCACAACCGTTAAAGCTGCAGGAGCCCTGCCTAGTGTGACCAGATAGACTAGAGTACACAATTGTACTTTGGTTCCCTGCCTCCATAAACTCCAGTACTACCAAGAAGAGGGTAAATTTGTTTTTGATAATGATGACAATAAAGAAGAAGAAGAAGCAAACATTGTTTTATACAGCCACTATTTATTTTAATTTATTTATTGCATTTATATCTCACACTTTTTCCTCCAAGGAACCCAACACAACTTACATGATCCTCCTTCTCTCCATTTTATCCTCACAACAACCCTCTGGGGTTGGTTAGGCTGAGAGTCAGTGACTGGCTCATTGAGCTTCATGGTGGACTGGGTCCTAGAATCCAGATCTTCCAAGTCCCAGTCGAATGCTCTAACCACTACAACACACTAGGTCGGACATTAAAATGCATACTTTCCCCAAGTGTGTTATGCAGTTAATTCCCACAAAAATCATATACATTTGAGAATGTGTGCACAAGGAATGGGTACATTGGAAAGTGTGTCCAACAAAAGTCTATCCTCAGGGAAAATGTACACAAAAATGCTTTAATCAATGGGAAAAAAATCTTGCAACAATGTGCACAGTTCAGAACTGGGTACAAAAATGCATACATTGAGGAAGTGACGTACAATATTTGTGATTTTTTTAAAAAAATGCACATGAAACTGTGGATGTGTTTTCATGTACAATGTGATGTGGAAACCAGATAGGGTGAGCAGTGGAGAAAAGAAAATTTGAGTCAACTTGGACCAGACAGATTCACCCATCCCGAGCTATGGAGTGCATTCCAAACATGCAAAGCACTGATGGTGAGCCCTCTTGACTTCACTGTTGCTCCACTTCAGTTGAGAAAATGACAGATCTCCTGCAGGAGAATATTTGAATTGGGCAATCGACATTTGGAGGGAGTTTATCTGGTGTTCTTGATCTCTTCATTGAAGAACCATTGATAAGTGTCTGAGGAACCTTTGAGTCCTTCAGAACACTTGAAATCACTCCCTTAAAATTCAGTCTCTTTGGGATATCACAAAGTGGGTTGGAACCACAGTGTACCTTCCATGAACAGGAGTGCTCCTTCCATCTATGGAAGGAACTGAGAGCCACCGGAGCATGCCCCCTGGAAGAAGGGCGAGGCAATGTTCACTGATTCCCTCTTCCTCTTGCACCATGTTGCACACTTTTCCATAGGTTTCCTCAAACATCTGGAGAAGATTTTTAGGGGTCACAAGGCACCACAGATGGAAGAAGGAATCAGTGGAAAACACCTTCCTGTTTCCTTCAGCAGGAGCATCTTATGAGCAGAGTTCCACTCACAGGAACTCTGGATCCAACCCAGAGTGAGTTTATGGCTCTTCTTTGTATCATCTTCCCATAGCTTTGGTTTGGTTTCCTCAACTCTGATCTTATTTTATAGAGTTCTATGCATGAAGGCTTTCCATCTTCAGATGTCCACACTCGATGTACAGACATTGGGGCAGGGCCTAGCAATGTGCCATTGCTTCCTTTTAATGTGTTTTTCTTCGTCCTTCGGTATCCCCACATATGGTTTCCGTAAGGGGCCCCTCTGATTTTGCCACAAACTTAGGTTGAGAAGAAATTTGGTTGCATGAATTAAATACCTCATTAAAATCCAATGAAAACACAATTAAACATTTTATAAATAGCCCCGAAAAAACTTGCACTGTATTGCTTTTCTACCAGACTACCACGTCAAAAGCAGCCCTAAGGTAATAATAACAACAGCAATCGTGATGATAATCATGTATTAATCCATGAGGCACCCAGCTTAATCTTGTGATTTGGAGAACTCTTGTTTCTCTCCCCTCGCCGCAATTCCATTTCCAGTGTCTTTTTATTAAATCCTCGTTGTGATGCCTGACATTTCTACAACAGTCTTCTCCAGTGTTCAGAATTTGTCTATGGCTGCAATTTCGGTGGCACAGAAGAGTACAACCCACACACAAATCTGCCATAAAAATCCACCTCTAAAGATGATCCAAAACTGTTGTGTGTGTTTTTTGTTTTGTTACCAGAAATTATAATAATCCTTTTCCATCAAATAAAGTAGGGCACAGATTCACTCTCTATTATTTCCCCTGACAGTTCGACAGTTACAAGAAGGTTTGCTGTGCCTTGCTCATCTTTTCCTTAATGCACAGATTTCCCACCCTTATCGTAGTCCATGAACTTTTGGAAGCTTAAGTGTTTTTCAGCATGTTAATGTGGGAACTTTTCCAGCTCCCAGGACGTGCTAAACGCACACCATGGGAATTGCCAGAATGAGAAAATGAGGATTTAACAGTCCTAAGGGAAATGACACATTCCCAGAATTGTTTGCAGATGTTGACCAAAGGCTGAGCCCTGTTTCATATGTTACCAGTAGTGGCTTTCAGATGTTGAAAGAGGTGGTGGACCTCTTTCCATGACACGTATCAAAGGATGTGTGAACAGAGCACTCCATGCTAACATTCATTTACAGTGATGCCCTGTTTATCTGATTTTTCCTCCCTTTTCTGATTTAAATCTATATGTACCAGTGAACCTATATACAGCAGTTGCTGGAGAACATGGGTGCGAGGGTGCTGTTGCACCTGTGTCCTACTTCTGGGTTCCTGGTTGACAGCTGGTTGGCCACTTTGTGAACAGAGTGCTGGACTAGATAGAACTTTGGTCTGATCCAGCATCAGGGCTCTTCTTATGTTCTCGTGTTTGGATAAGGGCTGAGAAAAGTATACAGCTGGTGATTCTAGGCCTTGATGCATATATTTGCCTCTCAGAGAAAGATCACATGGAAAGAAGCCTCCTTGCGGCTGTAGTGGCTGTCAGTCCCTAAAACAACTACAGGAAACTGTGCCTTGAGATTCCCCTTTCTAGCCCTCCCTTTGGTTTAATCTGCATCCATCATGGATGCTTTTAGGTCAGACCAGCACAACTGATGATCCACTAAACCAAATGCAGCTCATCAGCCAGTATATATGAAGGCCCATCAAGGACTCAACAAATAAGTTTTTTGTAATTGGCCAGGATCTTTTTAAAAAGTGGGTTCCAAGTAGAGACATATGAAAAGTCCAGTTTTGCTCACAAAACATGCGAGCATGCCCTGTTCAAAGTCCCGAACATGAGCGCATCTGCCAAAAACAGTGGCAAATTTTCGAACATGTGTTCATGATGGTCTCATCCCCAATTCCCAGTTTTATTTGTGCAAATTTCCTAATTTGTGTGTGAATTTCCTCTGCAGACTGAACCAGCCCTGCTCCTGTTAGACTGCTGCTCGGTGTTTGCAATTTTCCCGTATGTTCAAAGCAAGCAGCGTTCGCAAATGCGGTTGGGAATCAGGCATGGGACGAGCGGAGAGGCAATGTTCGGAAAATCCTGGCAATCTTGAATATTGCTCATTTGCCCGTCCCTAGTTCTAAGCAGCTGGTGGAGGAAGGGACCACAGTTTGGATTGGAGGAGGTCATAGGTTTAATGGAAAATACTAGACCAGATGTTGGCATAGTCTGAGATGGACTAAAGTAACTTCTGATGCTCCATGGCCATGCTGCTGCATTTGGTTTTGTGGCCTCAAGATGTGCAGGACTCTTGTGCAATTGAATCCTTTCCATGCCCACTCCAAAGGAAGCCCCACTGACTCCAATGGGACATATTCCCAGGTATCTGTGCAGATAAGATTACAGCCTTCGATGCCTAAGTTTTTTTGCCCAGGGTCATGCATTTCAACTATCTGACTTAAAGCAGCCTTTCCCAACCTGGTGCTCTCCAGATGTTTGGGACTACAGCACCCATCATTTGTCACCATTGGCCATGCTAGTGGGGCTGATGGGGGTTGTAGTCCAAAACATCTGGAGGGCACCAGATCGAAGAAGGCTAACTTACAGGGCGTTTCTCCTACCTGGAGAGCCACGCAGCCACGTGTTCAGTGAGGCAGCAGCGGGAGGAGAGTATTTTCATCTCCGCTGATGATGCCTCTGACTCAACTCTGGTGCTCTTATTTAGCAACATCAGCCCCAGAAGGATTTTTGTTGTTGTTGAGTAGCTGTTCCCCAGAAGGACATTTCTGCCATCACTGGCTTGCTCTTCCCCTCTGCCTTGTCCCAGACTCGGGTTTGTGTATTTACGTGCCTGAGATGCAAGTGCGCTCTCAGTCTTATCGTTAGAACGAAAAGACCACAGGGGCAAAGTGAAAGGCTAGGCTGGGGATGGGTGGGGACTGAATAAAATGTCATGGGCAATGATGTGTCTCTTTGCAATGTAGAAGTGGGGATTTGGGATGGGAAAATCTAGGATTCTGGACCATTCAGCAGATGTTGACACAGATGTTTTTGAAGCAAAGGCTGTCTTCCTGGTGTCTTCTTAAAGGATATACAGCTATTATTACCTACTTCGTTCCATGATATGAATATCTAACGGGGAGATCATTTCTTTCTTCTTCTTTTTTTTTTTTTTTGAGAATACATTTCTCCAGTTCCTCCACAGGTTGGGATAGCTGAAAAGTAGAGACTGGAGAATACACAGTTGGCCTCAGCTTTCAGCTGCTTTAGTTCATTTTCCTTCCTTTTCTCCCATGTTATCAGTGTGCATATATGAGCCTTGATAAAACATCAGGAAAAAAGGGATCTTGGTCCTCATCTACAACTTGAAGCTTTCTGGGAGGGGGGGGAGGATCCTGTGCTTGTCTGCTTCCAGGATCGTCCCCCTGCATCTAAACCCCAGTGAGTCATCCTGGAAGTCAAAAGGGACATTCCAGTGTGGCAGAATTTTTATTTAAGAAGGGAGAGGTTTGCGCGATTACGTGGGTGCGATCCTGCACCAAAGGTATTTTTTTTTTTAAAAAAAAGCAAACAAACTGAAAACTCGACGCCCCAACATGCTGAGCACCATCCTGAGGATGGTGAAAATGCTGCCCCCCAAGGGACACGGATCCCCCCCTGCACAGCTCTGTGCCCGTTTAAAGAGCACCGCTACTTGCAGGGAGGAGGGAGGACCAGGGAGTGCTCGCTACACCACCCACAGTCCTCAGGGTTGTCCCGAGACAGCAGGAAAAATTGGGAAAAACGTGGTCCCAGTTATCCTAGAACAACTGAGCTGTTGTCCCCAGGTGACCCCGAGATCCTCTGTGTGTCATTTGGATGCACAGGGATGACCTCGAGCTGACCCCGGGATAACTGGCTGGTGTAGACATGCCCTTGATGTGACTCAATGTCGAACTGCATCAAGCTTCGGCTATGGGGCGGTATATAAGTGTAAATAATAATAATAATAATAATAATGTATTTTGTTTACAAAATACAGGGTAACAATTAGATAAAAAAAACAAAAAACATCAACCCACACAGGCTGTATTTTACATTATTATTTTACACCTATTTACTGTTGTCCTTGAACATACTGTTGTTGTGTATATTTTAAGCTCAGTTGTAACCACAAAAGAATCACTTTTCAGTTATTAGCCTCTTGGCTGTTACACCCTTCCAATGTGTATGTATATATATATATATATATATATATATATATATATATTTCTTTTCAATATGAACATTTTATTTGTCTCTGGCACAAAGGCCGTTACAACTGCAGCATTAAAACAAAAGATCTCTGAGACAACCAAAATACTTTCAAATTCATAGGGAGAGAATACATATAAGGAAGCCAGACTGTGAGAAAAGGCTGAGGTTTATACTGTTAAAAAATAATGCAAACCCTAATATCAAATCACAGAAAGTTATAGCAGGTGGTCCCCTCTGCAATCTACACCTGATTTCTTTAGGAAATTTTGGCGGATTTTTTGAGCTGCTGCGGCAAATGTTGTGACCTTGATGGTAATTGCTTTACTATGATCTGCTAACAGATCACAGATAATATCAGCAGTGAGCCAACCCACTCTTGTTCTCAAAAGCTCTCCCAGGAAACGATTCCTAATATCTTTATACAAGGAGCAGCGTAACAAGTAATGTACAACATCTTCCACCTCCCCTGCACCACAAGTACATGTCTGCTGGATATAGGGAACCCCTTTATACTTCCCCTCCAGGAAGGCTGAAGGCATTGTTTGAAAACGGAGGGCAGTGAAGGCTTTTCTGAGAGCAGGAAAAGTCAAGTATTGGAAATACTGTGATAAGTACTGTTCCCTCTTAATATGGCTAAACCATGGGGAAAAGGCCTGCTGCTGGCTAGCAAGTACGTTTTCATAGAAGTCTGCCTCAAAAATTTTGTTTCTTATAGCAAATTTATCCAGAAGAATTTGGGCATCCTCTAGACAAGAATGTGACAATGCCAACCAATTTTTTTTTCTTTTCTGATTTGCTCAAATGCTTCTGCACACTGTCAAACAGAAGTGTCCTGTTACAGCTCTATGTACAGTCTCACCCTCCTTGCTTGTTCTTGCAGGGTGTTATGAGTGCCCCACGCTGCATGCATCATGTTGAGGGGGTGGGAATGACATGAAGGAATGAGGGGAACTGAAAGCTATAGCAAACTGTGCCCAAGAACTCTCAGGACAAACTTAGAAAGAAAGACGTGAACAAAGGAGAATCCCTAGGTAATTTGGCCAGGTCATTCAGAATTCCTATAGCTGGGGGGAACTTGAAGAGGGGAATTTCAGAATGCCCAAAGCAGGGGGCTTTCTAAATGCTTGGAAAGCCCCAGCGTGGGCATGCAGTGGCACAGCGTTCATTATACAATGTAGCAGCAATCAGGCACCCATCCCAGGGCTTTCTGCCGAAGTTGCAGAGAAAAAAAGTCAGGGACTTAACCCGACTTTTTTCTCCGGAGCAAGGTGAGGACGTGTAAGACAACGTCGATAAAGCCCCTAAGCCTAGCTTCAGAGTCACAGTGGAGGCATGGCCGGGCGGTGCCTGGTGGAAGGCAACCTGTGATTGGTCACCTTCCACCAGGAAGAGAGTGGGGTTGGCTCTGATCCCCAGATGACCACCCAGAAGCCCCACGTTCTCTCCTTGGTGTTGGGAGCACCCGATGCCACCCCAGAGGAGGGAAAAGGCAGGGTTACTGAGGGATGTGGTGCCAACCTGGTGCTGTGAAGACACCCCCCAGGACAGGAAATGGGGGGGGGAGAGGAGAACATGTGGAAGTAACAGGAACATTTGGAAGGTATCTGCAAAGCCATACAAACTGAGATAAGGTCAGAATCTGGTTGTCCTCCACACAAATTGTCATAATCAGGCCAATCTTGGGGGAATCAATGAGCTGCCTCAATGGGAGGAGGTATGCTGAATCCTGGGAGGCTGATACAACTGTTGACCAACACAGACGGGGAGAAATTCATTCTATCTCATTTGCAGTTTCTGAGCCAATATGTGAACTGGAACAGTATTCCTTTGGTGTCGGCCCTTTTCCAAGTGTTGTGATGCAGTTCTCTAATTCAAATGGGCATGCAAAAATGTGCATAATGAGGAAAAATGCTCACAAATTTTATTATTATTACATTTTTATACTGCCCATCAGTCGAAGCTCTCTGGGCAGTGCACAATTAAAAACCATTCAACAAGCATAGATAAATTTCAAACATTAAACGTTAACAGCAAGCCAGGCAGAAATAACGGGTTTTTAAAACTGATTATGCCTTGATGAATGCAGAACTATAGAGAATCAGAGCAGGGATTCAAACGCAGAGTCTGAAGAGCTAAACACTCAAAGCTGTGTGCCAGGATGGACAAATCTGTCCATTAAAGTTCTTTCCTTCGATTATGAAGAAATGTCTGGATTTTGGTATGGTCTTATTTTAAAAAAATCCCAAAATGAATGAAAAAAGGTGTACAAAATCTCTCCACACAAAACAGCCTGTACAGACTGAGGATGTGGGAAAGAGATGAGGTTACCATGATGCTTTCTACGCCATGGGGTGTAGTGGGAGGGAGGGCGATCCTGGAAGTACCTGCTTCTGGGCTCGTTGCTCGTAATACACATCATGGGCGCGATGTCCCGGGTTCCGCCTGGGCCGTCGTGCTGTCACGGCCGCCATTTCCCCCCCAAACCGCGGGAAGAGCGCTCTTGCGCTCCATCGCTCAAGATAAGTGGGGAAAAAAACAACTGGTGTGCAAAATCGGATCCCCCTCCCTTCCGCCATCCTGGGGATGGTGGACTTGCTCTCCCCTCCCCTGATGGGCAGAGCCACACAGTGCGGCTCCATGCCCATTTCTGCTACTGCGCTTACTCACAAGTAAGTGCGGCAGCAGCTGGGTTGGGTGGCCACATATCCCTCGGTACCGGGAACTTTCCTTGACTGTGGGAAGATTGGGGTTTTCCCAGGGATCTGTTATCCCGGGGAATACCTGTGCCAGCCCCCTTCCCCCGGGAGTCCTTGTGCATCATGTGAATGCACAGGGACCAGCCGGGGACAATACCAGGCCAGAAGCCTGGTGTAGAAATGGCCCATGTGTTTCCTGGGAAGTAAGAATCATCTTACCATGAAGAGTGATTGACCCTTACCCTTATCCACTTATCCTCTGCTCAAAAACTTAGAAGGGTGTCTTGTGCGGATGTGAGAGAGAGCCTTCTTGGTGGCTGCTCCCAGTTTCTCGAACCCCTGACTGAGAATGGCTAGGTTGGCCCTTTCAATGTTGTCATTTCACCATGATGCAAAGATGTTTTTATTCAGGTAGGCCTATGGCATGCAAGTTGGTTTGTTGCTGAAGGGATTTTTAATTGATTGGATGCTGTCTGTTTCTTTTACTGTTGTAATTATGTGTTTACAGAGTGTGTTTTTATGCTATGTCTTAATTAAGACCTTGTTTTTTAACCTGCAATTTATGATCGTTGGCCACCTTGAGCCTCCTGTTTTGGTGAACAGGTGGGATATAATCATCATCATCATCATCATCATCATCATCATCATATAAAAATCAAATACAAATATATATATTAGGGAAGCAGTTTGCAAAAATGTGTATACTGGGCAAAATTGCATCCAAAAATAGTGATATTAGGGAAAATGTGTCTGGAAAATGCATGCCACTATTCATGCTGACTTAAAAAAAAATACAGTGATGTGGAAACGGGATGGAAAGAAATTATGAATGGAAAAAAAATGAGAAACAAAAATTGACAGCTTTGTAAATCTCTATTGGCCATGAGGGGCTCAGATCAGAAGGAAGTTTCACCTCTGAAATCTGGTTCCAATCCCAGCTGCTCTTGAGTGCTGACAAATCTAGGCTGTATGATGGTTCAGTGACCAAGCCTGGAGTAAGATGCTATTTATTGAATGCAAGCTCAAGGTTTTGCCATTCCATAGCTTTTCAGCCTAACTGCGAAGTGAACTTTCAGTTTTTAGACAACACTAGAAGCAAAGTGTGTTGGGAGTTCAGAAACTGCCTTAGCATGGAGGGTAGGATTTATCAATGTGACATTGAGGTATCTGTATATTTTGACTTTAAAGCCAAAAACAATATTCCTTTTAAAAATAAAAATAACGGGCACTAAAGGTTATTGATTGAAACCAAGCCATAGGGATGATTGAATTTGTTATGATTGCTTTATTTAACAAAGAAAATTGCATAATTAAACTTCAGATTCTGTGAAAAGCCAACAAGCCAGGCAGACATAATGGGTTTTTAAAACTGATTATGCCTTAATGAATGCAGAATTGTAAAGAATCAGAGCAATTGGATGACACTTTACTGCATTCTTCCCCTGCCTCTTCCCCCAATTTAATCAGGGCTGGTATTTTTCTGCAATTTGTTTTGAAGAGTGTTACACTGTGAGATTTGTTCTATATACCAGTGGTTGCAAAGTCATATTTCAACTCTAGCTGTGGAACATGTGAAGTAGAAACAATTGCCGTGCTGTAAATCTAACCAGGTTCTAAACATTCCCCTTTCTTTGAATAAGTCAATAGAGTAAATTCAGGGTGCAATACAGAATAAAAGTATTTCTAAGTGTCACATGAAAAAGCATTGACTACTTCAGTTCTCAATTTAAAGCCTCTGCTGTCTCTATAAACATGGAGCAAGATTAGGTGGCACCACTAGGGTAGGAATCTGGGGCTGAGATCCAGGGCTCCAGTCAAAAGAATAAGCAGGAGGGGGGCCCAAATACAGTGGGGGCAGCTAATCACATTTTGAAGTAGGAATAGTTGATCACTGTATTCATTTTGGTTTTTATTTTAATACGAACATACCAAAATCTAGACATTTCTTCATAACTGAAGGAAAGAACTTTAAAAAATGGAGAAAGGGAAATGGACAGATTTGTCCACCCAGGCGCATGGCTTTGAGGGTTTAGCTCTTCAGACTCTGGGTTTGAATCCCTGTCTATTCAAGTAAGTTTGTGGAACTCAATTAGTTTACAAGAACTAAATAGATAGTAAACAATGACCTGAACAAAGTTGACAAAAGCTGAATGATAACAGAACGGTTTGCAACAACTGAGCAATGAGCAAAGTTTGTTTGCAAAAACTGAGCAATTACAGGCCTCCGGCTTCTTTCACCTGTTTCGCAAATGCTTCATCAGAATCGGAATATCACAGCGACATCACAATGCTTATAAGTGGGGAAAGAAGACGATTTGTTGATTGTTCCTCCAAAATGGGATTGATTTGAATCCCCAGCCAGAAAACGCAAATCTTCAAGAGCAGTGAATTCTTGACCAGCTTTTTTTCCTGACAGTTTTCTCATCTTTAACTGCTACATGGCAGGCAGGTATAACAAGTTCCTTTCTATTGCTGGGAATAGCTGTGCAAATTGATTCTGGCCAGTGCAGATGGGTGAGAAACCCGTTTGGTGCATTTTTTTATAAGCACTTGCCAAAATCTACAACATTGTTCCTAAATAAGACAGAAAGGATTTGAGTTTATAAGCATTAGAATGTGGGAAAAGGCAAAATTGATAGATTCACCCATTTGCATTTTAAGAGCATCATCAAATAAGTGTTTTATTGCACACTTGCTATTGCCCATTTACAACTCTTCGCACATCCTTTAGATGATGACGTCCACCTCCTGCACCTCCCGCGCCTCCCACTCCTTCTTGCCTGTTTTCCATCACAAAATGGACCCCTTCTATTCTGACTTTCCTCAAAAATAGAATGTGCCTCAATTTCCTGCTGTGTGCAGGAAAAGCGGTGCAATAAAACAATCTATAAGACCATTAAGGGCACAATCCTACTAGATATGTTTTGACACAGAGAGAGAAAAAGTCCTAAAACTCCCAGCACAACTGGCTGGCAAAGGATGGGAGTTATAGGACCTTTTTATATCTAAGCAGAGTCTCAAATTACCTAAGTGCACTACTGAGTGGTAAAATGGACTGGAAGAGGGGAACCACGTTTTTGACCGTGATGGACAGATCTATCAGTTTTACTTTCTCCCACATTCTAACTTTTATAATCTCCAATTCCTTCTGTCCTTTTAGAGGAAAAACATTGATTGGATTTTAGCAAATGCTTATAAAAATGAATGGAACTGAATTGTTGTATCTCAGATTCTTTCCATCCGAAATACGATTTTCATTTTTTTGTACTGTTTTTGGTAAATTCTTATTAAACATGAACTTCAATGAAATTCCCACCAATCTGGACTGGACAAATTCCATAGGTACAGCTCTTCCCGGATTGGAGAGGACCGTGATGTACCTGTTTGCCATATAGCTGTTAAGAACAATGTCAGAAAAAGGAGGTGAAAACATTGATTCAACACAAACATGGTTGATTTTTGAGATATAAGTATTCAATAGGGATGTACAGAGACCCCCTGGATTGGATCGGGACCAGGATCGGGACCTCCAACGTTGTCCTGGATCGGTTCAGACAAAATTGGAGGTTCCTCGGATCAGATCGTATCCAATCCCAATCCGAAAATAGACCTCCGATTTTCGGATCGGCTGCAATTTTTGTATTTTCGCCATAGGCTTGTATTGAGAGAAAGAAAGCTTTTCCCCAATGCAAGTCTATGGTGAAAACATGGTGGTGAGTGGGTGAGTGGGGGCCTAACTCCCCCCTCCCTGTCCATCCCCCCCACTCGCACTCCTTACCAGCTGGGGTGGCTGCTTCCCTCCAGTGCTCGCATCTACTGAAAAACAGGCTTCGTGACCTGCCTCTCAGTAGAGTGCCACATGATGACATCATCACCTAACGCACTACTGAGAGTCAGGCCGCGAAGCCTGTTTGTCAGTAGATCTGAGCACCGGAGGGAAGCGGCCACCCCGGCAGTTAAGTGGGGGGGCTCTCCCGCCTCCCCCCTCGCGCTCCTTACCTGCCGGGGCGGCCACTTCCCTCTGGTGCTCGGATCTACTGAGAAACAGGCTTCGCGGTCTGCCTCTCAGTAGAGTGCTAGGTGATGAGGCAGGCCGCGAAGCCTGTTTCTCAGTAGATCCGAGCACCAGAGGGAAGCAGCAGGTAAGTGGGGGGGCCCTCCCGCCTCCTCCCCTCGCACTCCTTACCTGCCATGGCCGTCCACTGCCACCTGCGGACAGCCCTGGCAGGTAAGGAACGCGAGGGGCAGGAGGAGGTCCGATCCTCCGATCTTATCCAAACCGGATCGGGTCCTTCCGGACTGGTTTGGATCAGATCGGATGATCCAGATGCCAGGATTGGAAATTGGATAATTGCATCTGATTTCCCCCGTATTGGGTCCAGATCATGGATCGGACCTGATCCGGTGCACAACCCTAGTATTCAAAGTAGGGCTGTGCATGTTCCCCCCGATTCACCTCAGTGTCCATTTTGGAGCCCCCGATACAGCCATGTTTTGACTTGGGTGCTTCGGGGGTTGCCCGCCTCACCTTGGTGCCGAAGCTGAGGCAAGATTTGGGGCCCCTAAGGTGACTCGGTCTTGCAGGTCCCTGGGTGCCAGCTCAGTGGCTGACACCCAGGAAAGCCAGTAGCAAGGCTGGCGGTGAGTCCATTGGACTCACCGCCCTCTCCTGGCTCTCCCCATTCACCTGCTGCTGCATCACTGCCACTGCATTACCACCGCCCGCAGCATTGCCGGCACCCACCACCACCATCACCGCTGGCAGCTGCATTATCTTGAAATCATGGCCTGGTTCACATTGGAGTGCCCCGTTTCCTGGTCATGGCGGGCAATGTGGTGGGAGCTCGCAATATGGCGGGTGCTGGCGATGCAGCAGCAGGTGAGTGAGGAGAGCCCGGAGAGGGACTTGAGTCCAATGGACTCACTGCTGTCTTTCGCTGGACAGTGGGAGGGAGGGCCCAGCGCTGCTCTGAAATGGCTTGAGGCACCCCGAAGCTTCAGTGCCAATGTGCTTCGGGGCACCTTGGGCTGACCCAGAACCAAATTGGAACCAAGGCAAGGTGGGCCGAATCAGCCCACCATGCCTCGGTTTTGGGGATTTGACCCAAGGCGGTGCACAGTCCTAATTCAAAACACAGGGTCTTGATGGACAAATCTGACAGTTTCGATTCCAACTACGTTTGACTTTCTCTTTTAAAAAATCCCAAGTTCTTTCCATCCTTATACAAAGTTGTTTTCAAACAAAATTCTCACCTGTCTCTAATTTTTATTTATTATTTATCGCATTCATTGCATTTATAGCCCCCTTTTTTTCTCCAAAGAACCCAAGGCGCCATACATAAGACTCCTCTGCTCCATTTTATCTTCACAACAACAACAACCCTGTGAGGTAGGTAGGGCTGAGAGTCTGTAACTGGCCCAAAGTGACCCAGCGGGTTTCCATGGCCGAGTGGGGACTAGAACTTGGATCTCCTTACTCTTAGTCCAATACTCTTAGCCTTTTCACCACACTGGCATTTTTTAAAAATGCTTCTCTCTCTCTCTCTCTCTCTCTCCCATCGTGCAGGAATCCATCTTAAATTCAGCCCTGCGGCCTGAAAGAGTTCTGATGCCCCTGCACTAGAGACTGAACTACATCAATTGCCTTCAGACAACTTTCTGGGTCCTTCAGTCTCCTGTGAAGCTTCAGATCTTCATACAAATCCAAGTTGGGGGGGGGGTTAGAAAGTGCAGCTAACAGAGGAATCCTTACTCACTGCTGCTCTTGGATTAGTTGGCTAAGCGGAGGGGGTGGTGATGCCTTTCTGAGCAATGCAAACAGCCACTTGCTTGGACCTGAGCTCCCATGAGGATTCATCAAAGCCAGGCAACATATCCCCAAGAAACTTATTAAAGAGTAATTAAGTGTTGAATGCTATGCCGATGTTCTGCTTCTACAAGCCTAAACCCAATGACCAGTCAGAGCACCATTCTCCCATGACTCAGCATTCATCAGAGTGGTGACCCTGCCCAAAGTTAGCCTAACTTTCTTTTCAAGCATGCTGTGTGATGGTACAGTGCTTTTGAGAACGATCCTCCAGGGTGAGTGCAAGCAGGCAAATTGATGTCATCTCCCCCCACACACACACACACTTTTGCATGCAAACCTTTATTGTTCTTCCTAAATTATCCTTTTCAGCATTTAAACTAGGGGCTTTCTAGTCTATGCAGTCAATGGAAGCTGGTGATTCTGATTTCGGTGGGGCTGCAAATCCACTCTGGATTTCAGTCAGAACTCTAAGGAAGCTATCCACTGTGCTGAAACTATTCTGGTGATAGGGTTCGGCATGGTGGATAGCTCCTTTAGAGGTCTGGCTGGTTCTGACTGAAAATCCCAGAATGGATTCGCAGCCCCATCGAAATCAGAGTCACCAGCCTATACTGTATGCCCCTTTGGCTGACTTTTGTTTGGAATAGAAGTTGAAGGCTAATCTAGTGTTAGGATTTGGATTGGCTCAATTTCTCACTTCCTCATTAAAAGTAAAAGGTAACAGCAGCGGGTCGAATGCGTTGAGAGTCAATTTTCATTCTAGGTTTTTCCATAGAGATATACAGGAATCAGGCTTGGGTCTTAAGAAAATGTGATTGGGCTTTCAGGATTTCAAACTTGCATCTCTTGGATAGCAGCTGCAGGACAAGTCGCTTTGGAAATTCTAATAAATGTGACTTCAAAGTAGAAACCGATACCACCGGAGACTGAAGTGTGGAAGAAAATGAATTTTGCTTAACTCCTTCAACAGTTATGTATTCCAAAATGGCTGCTGCCATAGATTTCAGTTCTCTGCTGGTGTTCCCTAACTGCATCCCCCCACATTCACCCACTCATGGAAACAGTAGTTCTTACAAGCATCACAAAAGCAAATTGTGATATGGCACAGAGGGTGGCTAGCAGACAGGTAATCTCCTTGGCAATCTCTGTAATTTGGTCTGGAGCCAGGTCTGTCTTCTTTTAGATGTATATAATCTTATTCTAAGCTGACCATATGAAAAGGAGGACAGGACCCATGTAACTTTAACAGTTGCAGAGAAAAGGGAATTTCAGCTGGCGTCATTTGTATGCAATTAGTACCTGGTGAAATCACCTCTTCATCAAAGCAATTAAAGGTGCATGCACTATACTAGAGTGACCAGATACAAAAGAGGGCAGGGCCCCTGCAGCTTTAACTGTTGTAATGAAGAGGAAATTTCACCAGGTACAAATTGCATACAAATGACACCAGCTGAAATTCCCTCTTCTCTACAACTGTTAAAGTTACATGAGCTCTGTCCTCCTTTTCATATGGTCAGCCTACTAATTCTATTTTCCTGACAAGCAATGTGGATTTTATTACATCATGATTTGGATTTATGTGACCTCTTGATACTCTGTGATTAATTTACAGTATTTGAATGAAGTGTATATGTTTTAATTTTAGGCTAACCATATGAAAAGGAGGACAGGGCTCATGTAACTTTAACAGTTGTAGAGAAAAGGGAATTTCAGCCAGTGTCATTTGAATGCAATTAGTTCTTGGTGAAATTCCCTCTTCATCACCACAGTTAAAGTTGCAGGCACTATACGAGAGTGACCCTATACAAAAGAAGGCAGGGCCCCTGCAACTTTAACTGTTGTGATGAAGAGGGAATTTCCCCAGGAACTAATTGCATACAAATGACCCTGGCTGAAATCCCCTTTTCTCTACAACTGTTAAAGTTCCATGAGCCCTGTCCTCCTTTTCATATGGTCAGCCTAGTTTTAATTAGGGCTGTGCACTGCCTCAGGCCAAATCCCCAGATCCATTGGACTCACTGGATGGACTTCCATCTCCCTCCCCAGCCTCCTGCTACCACCACCGCTGCAACTTACCTGAAACTTGTCCTCCACCTGGAGCTTTGAAAATGTTTTTCAAGTTGAGTTTAGATTTTAGGATTTGTGATAGGCGAGTTTTATATTGCATTCTTAGTTGAGCTTTTAATGAGGAGTGATTGGTTGTTGTGTTTTGTTGGAATCCTAGGTATTTGTATGTTTCATTTTCTTCTATGTTATCTAATATTTCATTATTTAGTGTTTCTGTTGTTGTTGTTATTATTATTTGCATTTATATACCACCCCATAGCCTAAGCTCTCTGGGCGGTTTACAAAGTTAAAAGCACTGAACATTTAAAAACCAAAAGACAAAATTTTAATAAAAACAAACCACATATTGACTATCCAGGGGTCAGTTTAAAAACTTAAATGCCTGGAAGAAGAGAACAGTCTTAACCTGGTGCTGAAAAGATAACTATTAGGGGTGTGCACGGGAGGAAAAATTGTATCGGAATTGGGACCTCAGGTTTGGATCAGATCAGACTCTGGATCAGACTCTGGATCAGATCGGACAAAATCGGAGGTCCCACGGATCAGATCGGACACCATTTTAGGTGTTTTTGCCATAGGCTTGCATTGAGGGAAAGAAAGTTTTTCCCCAATGCAAGCCTATGTGGAAAACATGGGGGCAGGTGAGTGGGGACCTAACTCCCCTTCCCTCCCTGTCCCTCCCCCCCACTTGTGCTCCTTACCTGCCGGGGCCGTCCACTTCCATCCACTGCCACCTGCTGCCACCTGCTGCCGCCCGCTACTGCCCGCTGCTGCCCGCTGCTGCCCGCTGCTGCCTACTAGTCCCTTCTACTGAGAAACAGGTTTCATGGCCTGCCTCTCAGTAGAGCGCTGGGTGATGTCATCACCGGCGCTCTACTGAGAGGCAGGCCACAAAGCCTGTTTCTCAGTAGAAGGGACCAGTGGGTGGCAGTGGACAGCAGCAAGGAGGCAGCAGGTAAGGAGCATGAGTGGGGGGAGGGAGGGAGATGGAAGTCTTCACTCACCCACCGCCATGTTTTCTCCATAGACTTGCATTGGGGGAAAGCTTTCTTTTCCCTAATACAAGTCTATGGTGAAAACACAAAAAATGGAGGTCCGATATTCCTTTTTTTCCCAATTAAAATTGGGGGGGGGGGGAAATCAGATCAGAAAAAATTGGGCCTCCAGTTTTTGAAATCGGAATCGTTTCCTTTCATTCCGATTTTGGCTGGATTGGATCCAGATCGTGGATCCAATCCGATCCGATCTGCTGCACATCCCTAATAACAATGTTGGTGCCAGGTGAGCCTCATGTCAATTTGTAAGGATATATGGAAAGTAGGGCAAAATCCCATACCCCACTCCACAGTGGTCAGTCAACATTTGGTCCTTCCATACTTCTGGGGCTGGTTTTAACCCAACAGCTGCCAGATTTTAATTCTTAGTAAAAGCAATTCAACTGAATGCCTCATGTCCATGAACTGAATGGCAGAGTACAAGACTCCAGAATAGGCCACTCTGGTTAATTTTGGCTGAGCTTTAGATGTACAACTTTATGTAAAACAAATGTCAAAACTTCTTCAAATTTATGTTCCACTTCCCTGTCTCCCCCTAAGTCTAAATTTGCTGTCAGCATTTTTGAAAATGCAAACCAAACACCTACAGGAGCTTTGTCGTTGAGCTCATGATTGAAACGTGGGTTGGTAAAATGTCACTCTGCCATTGTTTGGAAGAAGTTCAGAGATTCCACCTTGGGAAGAAGAAATGCTACCGACATGGAAATTGTCCTATTTATTTGCGAAGTACTTAATGAGAAGAGGGATGGAGGTGAAGTGGATGGAAAGGGAGGAAGTTAAGAGATTGCAGATGTTTTTTTAGCAATCGATTTTACCCTGTAGATGAGATAAGACAAGCTTTAAAGACAAACAAAAATAATGGTCATTTGGGATTTGCTTGGGCTTACTTGCACGTGCCGCACAAGCACAGTAACAATTAACTGGAAGAAGGTCTCAGTTAGGGTTGTGCAAGGACCCCCCAATCCGATCTGGATCCCAATCTGTTAGGTCTGGATCGGGCCTGATCTGACTCAGATCCAGATCCAGATCCAATCCGGATCTGTGCACAGCACTCCCTCCCACTCTCCCACTTCCCCCACACACTCCCTGCTTACCTGCTGCCTCCTCTGCATCGTCCTGCCATTGTCCTCTCTCCTCTATCTGTGCTGCTGCATTTCCCGCTCGCGGCATGTGACATCATCACCCAACACAAGTGGGAAATGCGGCGGCACACAGCGAGGAGAGAGGACGACGGGGGATGATGTGGAGGAGGCAGCAGGTAAGCAGGGAGAGTGGGGGAGGGAGAGGGAGAGCGGGGAGAGTGGGAGAGAGTGCTGTGCATGGATCTGAATTGGATCCAGATCATGGATCCAATCTGGCCCAATCTGGGCCCGAACCATCCCAATCTGCTCAGGATTTGGGATCAGGATCTGGATCCTTGCACAGCCCTAGTCTCGGTGCTAGTTTGATACTTTAGAAACATGGAGTCTAAACTGGGTCATGGGAAGCCTGCCCAAAATTTGGGGGAAATTTGCAATATGAAAAATGAAAGATGTCCACAAACTAACAATACGTGTGTTCCATCCTGTTTCTGCAGTAAACTGTGATTTTTTAAAAAAGAAATCCACACAAAATGTTTATTTTAAACACATACTTTCGGACATATTTTCTTACAAAATGCACATTTCTAAATGCATTTTCGCTCGAAGTGCGCATTTCTAAACTTACTTTATCCTAAAATGGTGCATTTTTGAAATGAAATAAATGAAATAATTTTTTGTTTGCACTTTGTTTCAGCCAAAAATCACACCGCCATATCAGGTGAAGTGCAAAATCTGTAGAATAACTGCATTCATCCAGGGCTAGATCTACACTATTGCTTTATAGCGGTATTGCAGTGCACTGGTAACTGTTGGAGCACTATACACATTCCATGTACCACTTTGATAGTGTAATTTCCTGATTTTTATTCTACATTCATAATGATTTGATACAAGGAGCTCCTTCAGATGGGAGGGGGGGAAATTGTGTTCCCTTACTGTGGCTGTGCTTCCTGCTTCTTTTCCACTTTTGCAATTAGCTGTAATTACATGAGGAAGAGAGCAGGAAGAAAGCAGCGGTCACATGGGACAGCACCCTCTAGTGAGCATTTTATAGCACAACTTTGCCTGTACATGGCAGGAAAACCTGACAAATATCAATATATCTCAGAGAGTCAGGTTTTCTGAGATTTTAGTTTTAGCACTAAAACCAGAAAATGGAGCGGGAGATGCACAGGAGGCTGAGAGCATCATCAGAATGACCTGCAAACATCCATGAGTGGCCATAAACAATCATGCTATAAATGCTCATTTAAAGATGCTCAAGGTGTAGATCTAGCCCAGGAGTTGCAGATCAGATTGATAAATGGCTTGGGGCCAGGTTATCTCCTCCCATATGTGCCTGCCGAGACCCTAAGATCATCCTCAGGAAAAGAAGTGGGGCAGGTGGCTACTAGGAGGAGGGCCTTCTCTGCTGTGGCACCCTGGCTGTGGAATGAGTTCCCTAGAGAGGTTCGTCTGGCACCTACATTATACTCTTTTCGACGCCAGGTGAAGAACTTTTTATTTTCTCAGTATTTTAACAGTTTATCAGCTTAATTCTTAACTTTGCTGTTTTAAATCTGTATTTTAAAACTGTATAGATCTCTCTGCATTGCTGCTCGGTTTACCCTGGTTGTGCTTTTATACTGTATTTGATATGTTTAGTTACACTGTTGTTTGTTTTATATTTTAAACGGTTTTCATGGTTTAAATTCTTGTAAACCGCCCAGACAGCTTCAGCTATTGGGCGGTATAGAAATGCAATAAATAAATAAATAAATAAATAAAGTTATTAGCAGAATACTTAGACCCAAAAAAAAAAAAATCCTTGAGCATCCCTAGAACAAGAAGGGCTGAATATCGACACAATCTGCTAGACATGCTTTGCCTTTGTTCTTTTTGCATGGAAAAATGCTCTTGCAAACTTTCGACAGCTTTCCTCTCCCATGTCCTCCTCCCAATACCTGATGGGGCTCATTTACGCACGTCTTCATTAGCGTATATAAATAACGTTTTAGGTTTTACTTCCTGTCAAATTTAATTACAGGCTTCTCTTTTCCTCCTCCAGATGTGCCCTGCTGCACTTCACAGCTCATTTCTCACCGAACTGGAATCTAGGTGGAGCCACGCTCCTGATTTGTATCGGGGCAAACATATTTTCCTTGTTGGGTGATTTTCATTGCCAGGAATTCCACACAGTGTCTCCTCTCTGCTCCTCATTGCTCTCCAAAACCATAATATAGGAATATTTTAGTAGCCTAACTCTTGAATGTCAGAAATTCTTTAGCAAACACTCAGAGCATGTCTCCTGCTCCACTCACTGTGGCCTTGACACACATATGAAAGAGGGAAGGCCAAGCTACACATGATATACCTTATGTGGATCCTCAGGTCTATGGGCCCAATCTGGTCCCAATCTGACCCTCTGGGATTCCAAGATGGCAATGTGCCCTTTGCCTGCCCCCCTTTGCCCCATCCAATGGAGGCTGGTGGCTCCGATGTCAGCAGGGTTCCGACTGGTTGTGACTGAAACCCGGATTCACTGCCTACTGACATTGGAGCCATTAGTCTCCACTAGGAGTGTGCACACCAAAATATATCGTCGTTTATTGTTATTGTCATTTTGGGCCAAAAGAAGTATCGTCTTCATTCATATCGTAGGTGAACCGTATCGTTTTCACAATAATGATCGTGAAAAAATTATATTTTTTGCAGCCCTATTTTTAAAGAAAGAAATGCCTATAACTTCTGTATTTTAAAAGTTAGAGGCTTGAAACTTGGTCACAGTGCTTATGGGGTATGCTTAAGTATGTGTATGAAAATTGAGATCGATCCCTCCAACCCTCAATTTTATATGAATTTTTTAAAGATCGTTTCTGTTCTGACAGGTCTGAATGAACGCACGTGGCGAGCTGTCATTCTGATCTGTCAGAACTGAAATGATCTTTAATAAATTCATATAAAATCGATAGTTAGAGGGATCGATCTCAAATTTGGCATAGTCCCACCAACATCAGAGCCACCTGTCTCCACTGTCTATTTTTTTTAGGATGTTTTTAGGATGTTTTAGGATGTTTTAATGCAGTTTTAATAATGTGTGTCATGTTTTAATCAGTTTTATGTATTTTATTATTTTGTTGTTCCCCGCCTTGATCCAAACGGAGAGGCGGGTAAGAAATAAATTATTATTATTATTATTATTATTGTTGTTGTTGTTGTTGTTATTATTATTATTGCACTAGAGAACAGCTATAAATATCAAATTCTATGTTCTCTGCAAGCTAAATTTAACCTGCTGAGGGCTCCTCAAAGCTGCTACTTTTGGCACTCCATATTTGTTTCCATAAAAACCTTTTTTAAAATTCATGTTTTGCTGCCTGGCAGACTGTAGCCCATGGGGGTGGGGAGGTCCAGGGGAAAAAAATGCCCTGAAGTTGCTCACCCCAGATTTGGAACATCAACATTTGGGTTTCCTGTAGCTCCTGAATTTGGGGGACAAGGTTTATAGCCACCTCTTTCTGTGAGAGCTATTTACTGTCTAAGGTCCCCTCTACAAGGATTCGCTTTTGCGCCCGGTTAGGCGATTATGTGCATAATCGCTAAAGCGCATTTACACCTAATACCTCTGCACGAGAGGCGGCGAGAGGTGGCGAAGCGCATTAATGGATGACCAAAATGCGCTTTTCAAGTAGTTAATGCGCATAAGCGCTTGTTCACATAGGCAAAATGCGCTTTAACAGCCAGAGCAAAATAAAACTCGCGATTTAACGCGCATTCGATAATGCGCATAATCGGAGAGATAACGCGCCTCTACGCCCGATTTGCGCTCCATTCTTGTAGAGGTAAATTTTTTTAAGCGCCTTGAAAGAGCTTTAAACCTCTCTTGTAGAGGCAGCCTCAATGAGATGAATATGAAATCAAGATGTAATTATGTGCATTTGTGAATCACTGTATTACGTTGGTCTGTTGACTGGCAGTAAAGGAGTTGATTGACTGAATCACTGTAAGCTGTAGTATAGGGTGACCAGATAAAATCCAGGTCAGGGCTCATGTAACTTTAACAGTTGTAGAGAAAAGGGAATTTCAGCCAGTGTCATTTGTATGCATTAGTTCCTGGTGAAATTCCCTCTTCATCACAACGGTTAAAGTTGCAGGGGCCCTGCCTTCTTTTGTATATGGTCACTCTAGTATAGTGCATGCACCTTTAACTGTTGTGATGAAGAGGGAATATCACCAGGAACTAATTGCATACAACTGACATTGGTTGAAATTCCCTTTTCTCTACAACTGTTAAAGTTACATGAGCCCTGACCTGGATTTTATCTGGTCACCCTACTGTAGTATGGCTGTACATTGTGCTGTTCTATTGAACCAATTGGAGACATAGATTTCTGTCTTTGCTTGGTATGGCCAGGTTGTTGATGAGTGACAATGAATCTTAATGGGAAATTCAGATGCACTTTCTTTAAAGACATGTTGGAAGAGTCCTTAACTCAGCTTGCAGCCAGTCTAAATGAAGGGAGGAAAGTGTAAGATAGGAAAACCATAACCAGACAGATTTGGATTTTCATTTTGCTAACTAATGACTTGGATTCAGGGGACTGGATTGCTGTTGCATTAAGATCAGTACTGCCTACCCGTGTTGTAAACAACTAGTTACAAAGACATCATACATTGCCAGCTCTCTATTCTCCAAAGCAGACTATCATAAATGTCTCAACACTCAGGGCAGGTAAAGCACAACACAATATATTAGCAGTATCCACGTAGTGGCGGAGCTCCTGGCTGATTTGAAATATCCAGCCCAAATCATTGACTTCAATCCGCTTAGTTTTTCTTTAATATAGCTTTGGGTCACGTATCAATTTTCATGTTATAACAAAGAAACAAATGAAGTAATGACATTTTGGAGTTTAAACGCAGCAAAAGCATACAGATTTTTCATCAGAGTCCAAACATCATTGAAATTAAGGCAGATCAGACGTGTCAACTGGCAAGCCGTAATGAAGTGCATTATATATTTTTTTCTTCCACACGTCATCTTAGGGATGACAGCATTTATATATATAACCCGCGTTTTTAGACTGTTAATGGTATCTTTTGGTCTTGGTGTCATAAGAATGAATGATAATCTGCCCAGGAAAATGAGGGTGGGGTCAAAATGGCACGTCTCTTTCCTCATTGGCCTTTCAAAGAGTCGTGGACACGTTTAGTTCACTTGAATCATCAAAGTTCCAGCAAGTTCATTTTCACAGACGTTGTATGGTTAGATCATCGTCTCTGCCTAAAAGTGTGGCAATTAAGTATTTCCCCTCGCTCTTCAGCTATTAGCTTATTGATTTTATTCTTTATGACAACCTTGTGTGTGTGTGTAAATAGTGCCAAATTAATTTCCCTTCCCATGTCATCAGGCCCTTCTGCCACTGCAGTGCAACACTATGAGAGCTAGGAAGTTCTTCAGCACACACTATGGCTGAATTCGGACAACACATTAGTCAATGGTGCGTTGAGTAGCCAACTCCTAGTTGGTTATTTTGTGGGTACTCCCCACACAACATATTCCTACACAACTGTGGTTGGTTGGGGCTGGCACTGAGTGGACTACTAGTCAACCCAGCATTTGACTGACACAGCCCCCGCCCCTCTCCCCATCCTTCCTCCACCCTCAGTCCTCCCAGTCCTATCCCAGCAGCCTCTGCAAGTTGCACCAGTTGTAGCAAAGTGGCAGCCACCACTTTGGTTGCTCTTGCCACCTGCCTCTATGGGCTTGTGTTTTAAGCCACTCGCCGCATGCCATTAACCCACTCACCCCTCCACACAACACTTTAAACAACTGGCTTCGAGCTAAACAACTTGCAAGCCAGTTGTTTCTCTCAGTTGCTTATTTGGGCGGAATAGCATACCGTCAGTAGTTTGCGAGTAGCGTCTTACCCTCCACACAACACAATAAGCAACACAACTGACGATTGTTCCCCCCCCCCCAGTTGCTTAATGTGTTGTCCGAATTCAGCCTCTGACTCTCGTTTCCAACCTGACTCCTGGCAAAAGAAAAGGCAGGGCCTGGAAGACTCAGGAAACCTTGAATTCATGGCTCTCGTTTTGGCAGGTACAGTTCGGATCAGACACAGAGTTTGGAAGCAATTCAAAATGCACCCAGCAAAGACTCTTGGGAACTTCTAGACTCATGTTCCTTTAGGTTAACCTCTTACGTTTCCTGGAGTTGTCTCAAGCCTAACGGTGACATGGGATATCCTACATGTACCTGATGTACCGTGGGAGTTTAACTGTGACATTACTATTGCACCTGTAGGTGGCACTGTGTCCAAACTGAGGCAATCAGATGGGCCAGGGGTCTCCAGACTGCAGAAACCAGTGGCTGATCCTGGAACCCTGCACATACAATGCATGTGCTATGGTGGAGCTCAACACATATCCCCATGGCTTCCTCAGACATCTCCCTGGATGGAAGAACACTTTATGCACCAAGGAATGTGTTCATTGGGCAATCTCCCCCCCCCCCCCCTTGATGCTGAATGGGCAAGTCTGCTTGCACAGGAATGTACATCACGTTGCATATGGGTATCTGGAATGGGAGCATGCGTCTGCGAAATCTGACTGTCTGAAGTGAAGGAGACGTGCTGGGCTGGGCATTGCTCTCAGTCTGAAGGTTTTTCTCAAGTTCTGGCCATGATAAGTTGCAAACAACTCAAAGCTATTTCTTCAGATGGATGCAGCTTAAATTATATGATACCTCCATCCAGCTTGCTCTTCCAAACTTCCTCAGCTGGAAGCATTTCTCATTCCTCTGTGTCCTTCACTTCCACCAAAAGCTTCTTTTGCTCATCCAAACCTCCTTTTAGCTCAATTACTTTAGCGGCCCTCATGCCATTTAGATAATTACCAGCATTTCCTGCCAGTGCCCATTTGAGCATAATTCAATTACATAGGAATGTGGCACCAGAGACAAGGCTGTTAAATGCATTCAGTTATATTACCAAGTGGAGCAGACCTCTTCTCCTCCTGGGAGGCCTCACCTGTTTCACGTACCAGGTGCTCATGGTGGCTGGTGGCACCTCAGTCATAGACTCTGCTTTTCCATATGGGAACAGGCATGTGCCGAAAAGTGTGCATGAACAATTTCGAAAGGAGAGGTGGATTAGGGGTAGCCATCACAAACAACAAAGAAGTGTATGTGTAGAAATGTGTCTGCCAGGTGAGGAAGGGATGGGGGAGAGACAGAGATTCCCGAAAGTTGTTGGAGGTCCAAATGGCCCAGACTGACTATGTCCTTTGGGGCTTTTTCCCCTAAGAATTAATGTTTTCTTTGTGAATGTTAGTTTTTTTTTTTTAAAAAACCCACTTGTGAACCAACTGCAGTATAGAAATAGAATCTTTGCACACTTCCCATATATCGTGTCCTAGAAAGTGTCAGAAACCTGGTGGATTTTGACACTTACAGGCAAGTCAGAGAAATGCCAGAAATTGTTCCATTGGATGAACTCTCTTCTGAACATTTCCACCCCATCATATGTTGAATGTTCTTCAGAACTGGTCGTGCTATGCCACCAGATCACGAAATCTGCTTTACGTGATACCATGGTTGTGGCCGCAGCAGGGTCAACATGGTGAGACAGATGGAGGCAGGAATATGTGTGAATAAATAAACAGACAAATGGCATTGATCCGGCTTACTTGTAAATGATAAGAGTTGAAGGTGACTCCAATGATAGGTCTGGGAACACCTGACATGGCAGCATTGAAGGTATGAAGCAGCTGTGGACCTGGATGGAAGGCTGCTTCCAAAAGGAAGAGTCGGATATAATTCAAGCTAAATAATGAAAATATGAAAAGTGTTCCCTTAGCCTCAGCATCTCCATCTGCTGTATACTAGAGATCATATGATAGCCCTGCCCTCTTTTGTATTTGGTCACTCTAGTAGAGCTCCTGCAGCTTTAATTGTTGTGATGAAGAGGGAATTCCACCAGGTGCTGCATGCATGCATACAAATGACACCTGCTGAAATACCCCTTTCTCTGCAATTATTAAAGACACAGGAGCCCTGTCCTTCTTTCCATATCATCACCCTAATGATGATTACCTTATATCCAAACTTTTTTCTCTTGCAAGGAACCCAAAGCTGCTTCCATGGTCCTCCTCCTCCTCTCCAGTTTGTTCTCACAACAACCCTGTGCAGCAGGTTAGGCTGAGAGTGAGTGACAAACTCACCCAGTGAGTTTCTTGACTGACTGGGGACTAGAACTTGGATCTCCTGAGTCCCAGTGCAACACCCTAACCACTACACCATGCCGGCTCTCACGCTTTTGTATTTCTGAAAACCTTGCTGCTCCCCCAAGTCTGTCTGATTTTTTGGCCTTGTGCATGGGTGGTTTTGTTTGGCTATATAAGGATCCACACTTGGAGAAAGCCATAGCTCAGTGGCAGAGCACATGCCTTGCATGCAGAAGGTCTCGATTCAACCCCCAGCATCTCCAGGTAGGGCTAGGAAGGAAACCTGCCTGAAAGTCTAGAGAGACACTGCCACTCAGTGCTGACAATACTCAGCTGAATGGATAGGGTAACCCTATGGAAAGGAGGACAGGGCTCCTATACCTTTAACATTGGCACAGAAAAGGGGATTTCAACAGGTGTCATTTGTATGCATGCAGCACCTGGTGAAATTCCCTCTTCATCACCAAGTTAAAGCTGAAGGAGCCCTGCCCTCTTTTGTATGTGGTCACTCTAGTTTAGCTAGAGTAGGCTCCTGCAGCTTTAACTGTTATGACGAAGCAGGAATTTCACCAGGTGCTGCATGCATATAATTGACACCTGCTGAAATTCCCTTTTCTCTACAACTGTTAAAGCTGCAGGAGCCCTGTCCTCCTTTCCATAGGGTCAGTCTATCAGTGGACTCCTGTGACAGCTTCCCATGTTCCTATGAGAATGGGTTTGCTCATTTGCTTATAGGATTGATAATAGTAGTAATAACAATAACAATAAAATATCATTGTTAGCATTCTTATTAGCCGCAAGAATGGCAAATTTCAGAAACAGAACTAGTTCTCAGCTGAGGCCGGTACAGTCTTAGCTGTCACAGAGCTTTTTCTGATCTTTTCCTAATCACCTTCATGTGAGGGTGTCACAAAGCTGTTGCAATATATAGAAAAATACCCCATCCCCCAGAAAAGTGCAATAACGGCCCACCAATTCACAATGCTTGTTTGTTCAGGACGAACAAAGAGATGGAAGAAGAATAGGCTGATAAGCTGATGGTGCTGAAGGAAAGATATGCCACGCTTAAATGCCCTGGAGAAATGGCTTCGAGGGAGCAGTCTTTTGTGAAAATAACATAGCATTTTAATGCAGGCAATTGTCTGTTTGCTTGCATTGAAATGGCAGGAGATAACTCTGGTGAAAGGTTTCTCTCTCTCAGAGGACCTCTCACAGGACATGAGAGTTTGGGATTAGTTTAACACCAAGCAGAAGTTAACACCTTCTGAAATATACTCAGAAAAAAACCTGAGCAATTTACTCTTACCATCACCCCCCCCCCCAACAACAACAATAAAGGAATAACCAAAACAATGAAAACAACAATGAAAATATTAAAAGATATACTTTCTGATTTGGCCGTGCAGGCTGGAGCTGATGGGAATTATAGGCCAAAGACATCTGGAAGGCACCAATGCTGGGAATTGTAGGACTTTTTTCTGTCTGAACATGCATAGGATTATGTAGGGTGACCCTAGGGAAAGGAGGACAGGGCTCCTGTATCTTTAACAGTTGCATAGAAAAGGGAATTTCATTTGTATGCATGCAGCACCTGGTGAAAGGTGCTTAAAGGTAGGAGAAGAAGCGGCCTCAAGGAAAGAGGAGTGTCTGGTAGGAAAGAGAGTGGCGGCTGTTTTTTCCTCAGGAAAAGCAGCCCAAGTGCCCAGCGGAGCAGAGCAGAGGAGAGGAAGCTGCCCCAGCTGGACTAGAAGGAATATAAGGAAGAGAGCTCTCAGTGAGTTTGTCAGGGGGAGTGTAATGTAGTGGAGGAGGAGACCAACGCAAAGAGGAGAGAGGCCTCACGTAATCCAGGAGGCTGCCTATTCAAAGCTGGCATGTGCTCCTGAGTGCTGATTTAAGGGGTGTGTCTTGAAAGCTGCTGCTGAAAGCTGCTAAAAGCTGCTGCTGGGCCAGGAAGGGTGTGGCCTGAATGCCTGATTGCTTACAACAACTGAGTGGGTGGGGAGATTCATTCTGTTTCCTGACTCCTAGCTGACCAGAGCAGAGAAGAGGAAGCTGCCCCAGCTGGACTAGAAGGAATATAAGGAAGAGAGCTCCTAGAGAGTGAGCGATCAGAGTGAGTGAACAGGGAGAGCAAACAGGAGTTTGTCAGGGGGAGTTCGGCAGGGGAGGTCAAGGGGGAGGTCCTTAACAAAATTCCAATGCAATCAGAAAGCAGAAACAAAGCAGAAATGGAGACCATGGACGAAAAGGAGTCTCTAGTGGTGGTGACCTGCAAAGTGTGTGCAATGTTCATGTTCCTGCCTGAGATCAGCATGCCGTACACCTGCAACACGTTCAAGCTCATTGCACTATTGGAAGAAAAAGTGAAAGTACTTGAGAGGCGAGTGTCCACCCTCCAAGGAATAAGAGAAGGCAAAGAGTTCTTAGACAGAATGGTGGAACTGCAGCAGGAACAAGAAGCGCAAGAGATTGAAGAGCAACAGCAAGCCGAAGCAGAAGTGGAGAATGAAGAGATGAGGAAAGCCAATGAAGAAGGAACTCCTTGGAAAAGGTGACAGTTAGAAGCAGAAGAACTAGAAGACACTCTGCACCAGTGGAACTATTAGAGTTATGCAACTGCTTTCAGCTACTGGAGGATGAGACTGGAGGACAGCCTGCAGAGAAAGAAGTACTGGAGACCCCGTGCAACAGTGAGCACGAGGCAGAAGGTCAGTCGACCAAGAAGAAGAGAAGAGTAGTCATTGTGGGAGACTCCCTGCTGTGTGGGATTGAATCCCAAGTATGCCGCGAAGACCCATGGACTCGCCAGGTATGCTGACTCCCTGGAGCACAGATTAGAGATGTGACTGAAGGGTTGCCAAAGCTCATCAAGCCCACTGACACATATCCTTTTCTTCTCATCCATGTGGGAACGAATGCTATTGCCAAGCGGAGCTACGAAGAAATCGCATTAGAATTTGAAGCTCTGAGAAGGAATCTCAAGAACTTTGGGGCCCAGATAGTTTTCTCATCCATCCTCCCAGTTCATGGAAGAGGATTAGAAAGGGAAAGGAAAATACTCTGGGCGAACAACTGGCTACAAAGGTGGTGCCAATGTGAGGGATTAGGATTCTGTGACCACTGGCTACACTACTTGGAAGATGGACTGTTGGCAAGGGATGGGTTGAACCTCAGAAGGGCTGGGAAGAATATGTTTGGCCACAACATGAAGAACTTCATCAGGAGGGCTTTAAACTGAATCCTACAGGGGTGGGAGACTTTAATTTTGAGGCAACAATGGATGAAGGCTTATGCAATGTAACAGGGAGAACAGCTCCAATAGTGCCCCCAAACAGTATTCACAACAATGTAGGAAAGAAGCCAGACTATAAAGCACATGGGCTTCGGTGTCTCTATACCAATGCCCAGAGTATGGGAAACAAACAGAATGAACTTGAACTCTTAATACATGAAGGCAAAGAGTACGATTCGATAGGTATAACTGAAACTTGGTGGGATGACTCCCACGACTGGAATACAGCAATTGAAGGATATAACTTGTTCAAAAGGAACAGAAGAAATAGAAAGGGAGGCGGAGTCGCACTATACGTTAAAAATACTTAGCCCTGCCCAGAAATACAAGAGGATGAGCCTGGGAGCCCCATCGAGAGCATCTGGGTTAAAATAAATGGGGAAAGGAATAAAAGGAGCATGATAGTCGGAGTCTATTACAGGCCACCCAATCAAGGAGAAGATGAGGATGAAACTTTTGAAAAGCAAATTGCCAGTGTTTCAAGGATATCTGATGTAGTAGTAATGGGGGACTTCAATTAACCCCATTTCTGTTGGGAGACAAATTCTGCCCAAAGTGGCCCCTCCAAGAAATTCCTGACATATGTGGCTGATAACTTTATCCTACAGAAAGTAGAGGAAGGAACAAAAGGAACGGCTATCCTTGATTTGACAGTGACCAATAGGGAGGATTTAGTGGAAAAGTGGCAGTTACGGGAATTCTGAGGGAAATAGACCACATCATACTTGAGTTCTTGATTTTAAAGGATGCAAAAGCAGAGTGTAGCCATACATGTACTCTGGATTTCAGGAAAGCTGATTTTAATAAACTCAGAACTATGATAAATAAGGTCCCATGGCAAGTGACCCTAATGAGAAAAGGAGTCCAAGATGGGTGGGAGTTTTTTAAAAAGGAAATTTTAAAGGCACAATTACAAACAATTACAACAAGGAAAAAAGATAGAAGACAACAGAAGAAACCAATGTGGCTCCACAAAAAGCTTAGAGATGACCTGAAAACAAAAAAGGATCCATATAGGAAGTGGAAGGAAGGCGAGTACAAACAAGTAGCACAGCAATAAAAAAGACTTTCTTCAGATACGTGAATAGTAAAAGACAAAGGAAAGAAATGGTGGTCCAACTGGTTAATGAGGATGACAAAGAAATGGCTGAAGTGCTCAATTCCTACTTTGGCTCAGTCTTCTCCCAAAAGCTGGATTGTAGTTTGAGATTGATAAACAAATGTTCAAGGAACACCTACTTTCTTTGAACGAGTTCAAATATCCAGGGCCCGATGAACTGCATCCTAGAATAATGAAAGAGCTGGCAGAAGAACTCTCGGAACCACTTTCTATTATCTTTACGAAATCATGGAATACGGGTGAAGTGCCGGACAACTGGAGGAGGGTTAATATATTGTCCCTATCTTCAAAAAGGGCAAAAAGGAGGAACCTGTGAACTACAGACCAGTCAGTCTGGCATCCATCCCTGGGAAAATTTTGGAGCAGATTATAAAGAAGTCAACCTGTAAGTACCTTGAAAACAATGTAGTGATTACTAGAAGCCAGCGTGGATTTGTCAAGAACAAATCCTGTCAGACTAATCTGATCTCAGTTTTTGATCGGGTATCCTCCCTTGTGGACTGTGGGAATGCTGTGGACATAGTATAGCTTGACTTCAGCAAAGCTTTTGACAAAGTGCCCTATGACATTCTGATCAGCAAACTAGTTCAAAGTGGGCTAGATGGAACAACTGTTAGGTGGATCCACAGTTGGCTACAGAATCGGACTCAAAGAGTGCTTATCAATGGTACCTTTTTGTACTGGGGGGAGGTAACGAGTGGGGTAACGCAGGGCTCAGTCTTGGGCCCAGTGCTCTTCAACATTTTTATTAATGATTTGGATGAGGAGGTGCAGGGAATGCTTATCAAATTTGCAAATGACACAAAATTGGGTGGGAACGCGTATACCCTGGAAGACAGAAACAAACTTCAAAGTAATCTTGATAGACTGGAGCACTGGGCTGAAAA
This sequence comes from Anniella stebbinsi, assembly GCA_029215795.1. Taxonomy (NCBI): domain Eukaryota; kingdom Metazoa; phylum Chordata; class Lepidosauria; order Squamata; family Anniellidae; genus Anniella; species Anniella stebbinsi. The sequence goes on along the minus strand of JARDYH010000004.1, from coordinate 225,372,243 downwards.
CAACAGGATGTAATTTAATAGGTATAAATGCCAAGTTCTACACCTAGGAAAAAGAAACCAAATGCACAGGTACAAGATGGGGGACACTTGGCTCAGAAATAGGACAAGTGAGAAGGATCTTGGAATTGTTGTAGATCACAAGCTGAATATGAGCCAATAGTGTGATGTAGCTGCAAAAAAAGTAAATGCTATTTTGGGCTGCATTAATAGAAGTATAGCTTGCAAATCACATGAGGTACTGGTTCCCCTCTATTCGGCACTGCTTAGGCCCCATCTTGAGTATTACATGCAGTTCTGGGCACCACACTTCAAGAAGGATGCAGACAAGCTGGAGGGGTTCAGAGGAGGGCAACAAAGATCATCAGGCGTCTGGTAACAAAGCCCTAAGAGGGAAGACTGAAAGAACTGGGAATGTTTAGCCTGGAGAAGAGAAGACAGAGGGGAGACATGAGAACACTCTTCAAATACTTGAAAGGTTGCCACACGGAGGACGGCAGGATCTCTTCTCGATCATCCCAGAGTGCAGGACACGGAATAATGGGCTCAGGTTACAGGAAGCCAGATTCCAGCTGGACATCAGGAAAAGCTTCCTGACTGTTAGAGCAATACAAAAAAATGGAACCAATGATCTAGGGAGGTTGTGGACTCTCCCGCACTAGAGGCCTTTAAGAGGTAGCTGGGCAACCATCTGTCAAGCATGGTTTAAAGTTGATTCCTGCACTGAGCAGGGGGTTGGACTCAGTGGCCTTATAGGCCCCTTCCAACTCTACTATTGTATGATTCTATGAAATTCCCTCTACATCACAACAGTTAAAGCGGCAGGAGTCCTGCCCTCTTGACCAGATATAAAAGAGGGGCAGGCTCCTGCAGCTTGTGATGAAGAGGGAATTTCACCAGGTGCTGCATGCATGTAAATGACAGCTGCAGAAATTCCCTTTTCTATACAACTGTTAAAGATGCAGGAGCCCTGTCCTCCTTTCCATATGGTCTCCCTAGGATTATGCCCTTTGGGAATTAAAAACCCCAATCACTCTAACTCCTCCAAACCTCCAGAATTCATAGAGTTCTTGAACCTTCAGAGAATCCCAGCTCAATCCAGTGAAAGATATGTTGGCTATAAGACTTTCCTTCCTTGCAGATTTTTTTTCTTGTGGCTCCTAAAAAAGACTGTACATTTGCATGTTAAGGAGATTTCTCTCCCTCCTGATTTACAGAAGTCAATTTGCATCCGTGGGTGTAAAACAGCTGCTTTCTGCAATTCACTGGTAGATACCATATGTTATTTCATCTAAGTTGATCTAAAATGTCCAGAGATCCATTGTGCATCTTCTATCAAAGCCTTGACCAATTAGCCATGGGAATTTCTCTTGAGGAAATGGAAACAAAAAGAAAAACCCTGCTTGATGAAACCAAAGGTCCATCTAATCCATCATCCTCTTTCCTGTGGTGGTCAAGACAACTTTGGTAAGCCCACATGTTGTGCATGAAGGCAATCATTGCTCCCTTGTAACTTGTATTGAAAGGGATAGTGCTTCTCAGACCTGGAGGTTTTATGGCCCTTTCTACACCATAGGGGTATAGAGGGAGGGAGGGAGATCCTGGGAGTACCTAATACATACCATCAGCACACAGTGACTAGCTGGGGTCCATCCCAGGCAAACAGCCTGGCATAGAAATGGCCTAACTATCAACAGGGCTGGCCCTTCCATTAGGCAGAGTGATGTGGCTGCCTCAGGTGGCAATTGCTAGGCACAGGGTGAGGCAATGGTGGCAGCTCCTCCAGAGGTCCCAATGGCCTTTCCCCTCTGTTGGAGGACAGAGTTGTGTTTGCCTGCATATTTGAGCTGAACACACTTCCCTCTATTAGGCTGACCACATGGAAAGGAGGACAGGGCTCCTGTAGCTTTAACAGTTGTTTAGAAAAAAGAATTTCAGCAGGTGTCATTTTTGTATGCATGCAGCACCTGGTGAAATTCCCTCTTTATCACAACAGGTAAAGCTGCAGGAGCTATACTAGAGTGATCAGATACAAAAGAGGGCAGGGCTCCTGCAGCTTTAACTGTTGTGACAAAGAGGGACTTTCACCAGGTGCTACATGCATACAAAAATGACACCTGCTGAAATTTCCTTTCCTACGCAACTGTTAAAGATGCTGGAGCCCTGTCCTCTTTTCCATATGGTTACCCTGCCCTCCAGCAACTAAGCCTTAGAAGAGGAATTTTTACCTTTTAAAATGGGGAAAACAATTGCATAAAAGCCAGAGGACCAGCAAATGGGGGTTGTGGGGAAAGGGTGTGGCCTTCTGGGGAGCCCCGGAGGGCTGTATCGTGATCTCAGGAGGCCTGGATTTGGCACCCAGGCCTGGGGTCCTGCAACCCTGCTTTAAAAGGACATCCACTGAAGAGGAGGAGGACGGATTGGTGCAAAAACACTAGTGATGGCTTAAAGATCAGTGTATTTGCCCATATAGAACAGTATTATCCAGGTTCTCTCAAGACATGTGACCAGCATGTAGGCAATGCTGGGCTACCTCATTGAGCACACATGTAGAACACCCTCTTAAAAACCAGATACTATCTTACAGCAAGGCTGATACTTTGCTTTTGATATGGATGATTCTGAATGCTATTTCTTTAAGAAACACTCTCTCAGACAAGATTGGACTTTTTGTCGTTTACTACAACAGTATCAACATAAAAGTACTAAATATATGCATGCATACATCCAAGCACAGGAAACATCCAGCATCCTTCTAAACACGGCTTCTTAGCAGAGTCAAATGCAATCATAATCAATATCAAGCTTACCAGATTGATTCTGCTATGGGGCGGTATATTATTGCAATAAATAATAAGAAATAATTCTACAGGCAACATGTTAGGGGAAGCTGATCCCAAAGGAGAACTCCTGCTGTTGCATGCAGTGGGTCTCCTTTAGAGACTTTTTGGATGCTATAAAATAGGGCTGTGCACCACCTTGGGTCCAAATCCAGACCCAAATCAAAACATGTCGATTCAGCCCATCTTGATCCAAATCCAGATCAGGCCCAGATTGGGCCAAAGTGGTCTAGAGTGAATCAGATTGGGAAGTGCTTCAGCCCGATCTGGGGCAATGGTGAGCCGCTGCCCTAACCTGCCCAAGAGACTTACCTTACCAATCCGGCAGCTGCCTGGCCTTGATGAGAGCCACCATTTTTCCAGATATACTATGGCCACCGTCATTTGAAAATTAGATGTAGGAAATGACAGAGCTGCCACTTTCCATAAAAATGGTGGCTGTCATCAAGGACGAGCAGCTGATGGATGAGTCAGGAAAGTTGTGAGGGCGGGAGTGAGCAGCACCATTGCCCCATATTGGACCCAAGCACTTCCCAGTTTGGTGGGTTGTGGGATGGGGGTGAGTAAGAAGGGGAATGAGGGGGAGAGGGGGGACAAAAGGGAAGTCCAATGGACTCCCCATTGGCCTTGTATCTGGAAACCTGCAACAACTGACTTGCTTCAGATGTCCGGATATCGCTTCAGATCTGGATCCAAAGCAGCCTGAGCCAGATTGGGGCCGATTTGTAAACTTCAAATCAGTATATGAAATCGATCAGTGGTAGGGATGTGCACACTCAAAAATATCGTATTGTATCGTTATCGGAATTTCAGACCAAAAAAAATATCACCTCCGATAATATCATAGGTGAACTGTATCATATCGTATCGTATTTCCGATAATTATCGGAAATCCGATATTATATCATTTCTCCATTTTGCTCTAGAGAGTTGATTTTTGAGTCAGAAAGGCCTAAAACTTCTTAATTTTCCAAGTTGCAGGTTTGAAACTTGGTCACAGTGCAGACTGAATGTTGCTAGTCTTGTGTGCCAAATTTTAGAGCAATTGGTGCAAGCGTTACTCGGAAGTAAGCTTTCAAATACACCGTTTCAGGTGGCTGAAATGTGGTCCTTTTTCAAGAGACGTCATCCAGTACTCATGGGCATCTCACAGATGGCCTTGAGAGGACTCATCTATGCCCAATTTCAGACGCACAGCTGCAGGTGTTACTAAGCTCTCAACAACATGCACTGTTTCCGGTAATGCGCTCCATGCTGCTGCTGCTAAGACTTATAGGTATATTTTAATGAATACAATGAACTGGACAGGGATAACCTGGCTTCAGTTGTCTATGCTCTGGTAACCTCCAAGTTAGATTACTGCAATGCGCTCTATGTGGGGCTACCTTTGAAGATGGTTCAGAAGCTGCAGCTTGTGCAGAATGCAGCGGCCAGATTGGTAACAGGGACCAGAAGGTTCGAACATATAAGACCGATTCTGGCCCATTTGCATTGGCTGCCTGTATGTTTCCGAGCCCGATTCAAGGTGCTGGTTTTAACCAATAAAGCCTTACACGTTGGGACCACAATACCTGATGGAACGTCTTTCCCGACATGAACCTACCCGTTCACTACGTTCAACATCAAAGGTCCTCCTCTGAGTGCCTACTCCGAGGGAAGCTCGGAGGATGGCAACAAGGAAGAGGGCCTTCTCTGTGGTGGCCCCTCAATTATGGAATGATCTCCCCGATAAGGCCCGCCTGGCACCAACACTGTTATCTTTTCGGCGCCAGGTCAAAACATTTCTTTTCTCCCAGGCATTTTAACAGCTCAAGTTGAGGTTTGATTGACATTGTGGCCAGGCTTAACAGTTAAAATGTTTTAAAGTGTTTAAATGACAGCTGTTTTTATGTTTATGGTTTTAAATTTTGTATAGTGTCTTTTTAATGCTCAATCTTTTTAATTTTTGTAAACCGACCAGAAAGCTTCAGCTATGGGGCGGTATATAAGTGTAAATAATAATAATAATAATAATAATAATAATTTTCAAAACCTGTTGATAAACCTAGGCAGTGCCTTCCATATGCAGTCATAACAGTAAAATGTGTTAATCAGAAGATGGTGAACTGCTGCTGCCTTGTCTCATTGATTAGGCCACGCATGTCTACAAAATAAAAGGATGGGGAGGTAGGGGAATAGCATGGGCGTTACATTTAGTTTAGAGCCAGCCTTAGCAGGCAGGGCCTCATTGGGCCAGGAGATACCCTGGAAGCACGGAAACCTGGAGGATCCCACTAGCACCTATGCGTGGCACAGTGAGTGGATGCATTCCACCGCAGTAGAAGAACTACTGCTGCCTTGTCTCATTGATTAGGCCACGCATGTCTAAGTACAAATGAAATAAAAGGATTGGGGGGTAGGGGAATAGCACGGGCGTTACAGTTATTTTAGCCAGCCTTAGCAGGCAGGGCCTCATTGGGCCAGGAGATACCCCAGATGCGCAGAAACCTGGAGGATCCCATCAAAACAATCCTCACGCACCGCCTTGACCTCATCGTGCTTGAAAATTAAAATGACCCAGTCTGCCCGCCATCCCCATGCAGGCAGGTGGGCAGTTCTTCATGCCATTGTTGCACACATTGGCTGGAGCAGTGGCAAATAAAAGTCACGTTCTGGGTAGGCACATGGGCAAATTAACGTTTCCGGTAATGCACTCCATGTTGCTGCTGCTGAGACTTAGGTATATTTTTATGAATACAATGAACTTTCAAAACCTGTGGATAACCCTAGGCAGTGCCTTCCATATGCAGACATAAAATTAAAATGTGTTAATCAGAAGATGGTTTGTCTCATTGATTAGGCCATGCATGTCTAAGTACAAATGAAATAATAAATGGATTGGGGGCTAGGGGAATAGCACGGGTGTTACTGTTATATTCATTTTAGCCAGCCTTAGCTAGGCAGGGCCTCATTGGGCCAGGAGATACCCCAGGTAGCGAGGAAACCTGGAGGATCCCATCAAAACAACCCTCACGCATCTCCTTGACCTCATCGTGCATGAAAATTAAAATGACCCAGTCCGCCCGCCATCCCTGTGCAGGCAGGTGGGCAGTTCTTCATGCCAGAGCTGCACACATTGGCTGGAGCAGTGGCAAATAAAAGTCACATTCGGGGTAGAAGTAGGCACTTTGCCAAATAAAAGCCATGTTCGGGGTAGAAGTAGGCTCTTCGCCAAATGAATAAAAAGTCACGTTCGGCGTAGAGGTAGGCACATTGCCTGGACCAGAGTCTCCAAAAAAAAAAAAAAGCCTAAGGGGGATGCTTCTGCAGTCCCTCACTTACGGACTCCACGAGGAGCAGACCGAGGGACGTATTGATGAAAAATAATAATACAGGAATCTTTGAAGGCTCACTAAAGCAGTCCCTCCAAACTGGAAACATTGGCTGGAGCAGTGTCTTTCAAAAAGAAATAAAATGTGTGAGAGGGAGAGACATCCACCCCAGAACTGCCCCCAGCAGCAACAGCATCTCTCCTGGAGCCAGAGCCACCTCACCCAAGGCATGCCTTAGAGCCGTGTTTCATACTGGTACAAAGTGATTGAAAATGAAATTATTATTTATATTAATAAAAATCCTTTGCGAACAGTTTGTGTGCTGCTTTGACCACAGATTGTGTAGCGTTATCCTGTGGAGCAGGCTACAGGACACACCAGCACACTCACAGTCAATCAAGTAAACACACACACACACACACACACAGAGGAAGAGAAATATATATATATATTCTTTGTTTTTTTAAAGAAAGTTAAACAGGGAAGAGGACAAAACACACTCCCTCAGTCACAGGACCCCCACTCATGCTAACCTAACCCTTCAATCAAACCAACCAGAAAACGTATAAAAACTTTAACTCAAACACACAAGCAATGCACAGCCAAATGAACCTGAGACACAAAGATGCAAGACTACAATAAATCTCCAACAATTCACCACCAAGTAACTATAAGACCCAGGAGCCAGGACAGAGCTCCAATAAAATCCACCCTTCTCCCCTCAATGCCTAACTCCCAACAGAGCTGGAACACCAAGTGTGGGGGTTTTATGTGAGGATATCCTTAACCCTCCTCCAACATTGTGATTGGAGCCTGCTGGAATACTTGCTGCATGATTGGTCACTGTCTCATCAAGCACACCCCACCTTCTAGCTCTGTCCATGTGGCAGCAAAAGAGAAAGAGCCTTCCGATAAAATGATAATTATCGTAGGATTTTTTATCGCCGGGTTTCCCATTGTATCGTTATCATTAAATGCATGCACGATAAAGAGCTTATCATATCGTTATCGTACAATTTAACGATACGATACACATCCCTAATCAGTGGTCCCTGTACAGCCATGCTATTTAAAATATGTTCAAACTTAGATAAGAAACAATTTATGTTGCTTAGCTAAGAATTCTAAAGACAGCATTTTGACCTTACATATTCATAAGATTATGGAATTATGAAGCTTCTTATCAAGGTTAATGAGCATAACAACATACTTTTAGAAACATTTTTAATTCCAGAATTCTCTTGGAGGCATTTGATTATAGAATTTCCTAATTGAGCAGCAGGGGTAAGATGGAGCAAATATTAAAGATTTGCCTGATGGGCCACAGGAGGCTTTCCAGAGCTTTCTCATCTACTACCTGATCCTTCTGACTGGAGATTCAGGAATTGGAGCTGGCATCTTCTGCATGCAAAGCAGGTGTTCTCCCACTGAGCTATGATGAAGCATGCATGCCTTCATGTGGACAGCACAGTCAGCCTTTATATTACCTTGGGCTTTATATTATTCTTACTGTGGGCTTACTGGAATGCCATGGCAGGCATGAGGGTAAATTACACGTCTATTTCAGGTTGAGTCAGACAACAGAGCAACCCTCCCCATATGATGGCTCCCTGATCCCCAGATCAGTTGTACTACAGGTTCCATCACTACCACACTAGCTGTGAATGATGGGAGCTGTCATCCAACACATTTGGAAAGCATTGGGTTGGAGAGGGTTGTCCAGAGGCTCTCAGTTTCCAATACAACATGAATCCAGAGGGGCAAGGATGCCCCAAGTCAGGCAATAGAGGCTGGTGGCTCCAATGTCAGTGGGCCGGTGAAACCAGGTTTCAGTCAGAACCAGTCAGAATCCTAAAAGAGCTGCCCTCTAGCACTCCGCCCCTTGGGTAGCTCTAAAGGAGCCTCACCTCTTTGGAAAGCTCCTTTAGAGGTCTGACTGGTTATGTCTGAATCCTGGAGTGGATTCGCCACCCCACATCGGAGATTGGCCACCCCACATCGGAGCCACTGGCCCCCATTGAAACCCAGGCAGGATCTACACTATTGCTTTCAGTCAGTTTATAACAGTAATGAAAACTGTTGGGGCCCATATACAGTTTTCAATCTGTTTTCAAAGTGTCATATCCCGCTTGGTGTAGATCCGGCCCTAGTGTCTGAAGCGCACCCCATTTCAGATTTCACCCCATTATTACAGCAAGATCAGTCCCGTTACTCTTTGGTTAATAACTCCCAATACCAGGGCAGCAGGGGTTTTTTTTCCAATTGAAATCTCACTTCCTACAACGACATGATGGCTACACAACACTTTCCTCACCCACAACAATGTATTGAAGTTCATATCCAGGGAAAAGCGTGGGGGGGGGGGAAGGAGGGAAGGCAAACGGCACCTCCTCCCTGCTTCTGTTCCCAGAGGTATTTTTCATCCCCCTCGTTAATCAATTCTGATAGGATGAGTCACCCAGTTTAATGGTGAAGAGGTCTGTTATGAAGCCTGTGCCCCTCAGATGCTGAAAAGGAACTTGAAATGAATGCAATTAAATAGGAGCAAACAATGATATGATACAGGAACTGTGTTGAATTGTAGCGGCTGCGGCATTGGAAGTGGTGGTTTCTCCTTTCCTTTTAACCTAACAATATGCATATTAGCAAAACACGAGCTTATTGAGGTTTTCTGAATTCCACCTTGACGCCGCTGTCTGCATCAGACCATGAACTTTGGATTTTCTTTTTGCATGAAAATTTGTCTGCATTCGCGCCTGCATTTCCCCAACTGTATGCATTTTTAAAATGTGCCCATTTTCTCCCATTGATTAAGGTGCATTTGTACACATGTTTCAAAAGAATCCATGCTTTCATGCACAGTTTTCAAATGCATGTAATTTTTGAACACTTTTTTTTTCTTATTACGCAAATTGCACCATCAGCTCAGAAACGTACAGACTTCGACTACACTTTGCAGCATTGGGGCAGCGTTCCGTTCCAGGAGGACCAAAGTGGGTCAATCCTGACCCCAAACAAACTGAAATGAATTTCTCATCCATCTCCGGTTTTACGTCCCTGCTGGTTATGGGATGAAGACCGAGAAACATGTTTCCAAGACTGAGAAAAACATAAATTCAGTTTCGTACTCCCCACAGCTCAGACCATAGTCTCGTTCAGAAATTGCGCTTCAGTGCGTTCATATTTTGTTTAGATTGCACTAAATATTAGAAATGTCATGTCATTTCTAATACTGTGAATCAATATTCAGAGGGGTGGGGTGGGGTGGGAATCCAGCCTGCAACGTAGCATGCATTTTGTTGGTTTTGCATTGATGGCGGTTAGGATCTATATATGGATTTTTAAGATATATTTCTGGTTTTAAGAGAGGGTTGTGCACAAGGCTTAAGAAGAGGGTTATGCACTCAACGTCAGGGGTTCACGTCATCATACATCTGCCAAAGACCATGCCTCCAGACGGGACCCACGAACCAAGGAACTTGATGACCAGAAATCCCTGGACCTGCTAAAGGCCCTCCTCCCTTCGCTGCTCCCTCTCTCCCTGTGGCCTAGACAAAAAGTGTAACCAAGAGACATGATTGAGCATGTTGCAGAGGATGAATGAGTTGGGCAAAGATGGGGAAGAGGAGTCCCTTCCCCCACGAAAGTCATAGGGCCTTAGGCACCCCCTCCCCGCAAAAAGCAAAAAAAGTCAGAATCCCCAAATTAGAATTCAACAAGAAGACACCAGGTGCAAGGCACCTTACAGAACAGCAGTTAATCAATATATGTTTTGAATAAAAATAATCGAGTTTGTAATGGTTTAAAGGCACAATCAAATTGTGATGGGTGAATGAATGATGTTCGAGACTACTAGGATTCTCCAAACACTTGTCTCGCCGCTTGTCTCAAATGCCCAATTAACATTTAAACTTGCAATCGCTGCTTGCTCTGCGCAAATGAGAAATCTGTGCAAATCAAGCAGCAATCGAATGGGAGATTTGCGCAAACCTGAAATGTACACAGCTCTCCTGCACAAGTCCCCCAAATTTGCACCAATTTCCTCCATATCCTAAAGCAAGGCTGGATCAGTCAACTGAGGGAATTTGCAGAAATTGAACTGGGAAATCTGTCAGGGAAAATTTCTATTAAGATAAATAAAGGACTGGACAGTTTAGAGTGTCCATAGGACTGACTAGAGCACCTGCAGTCAATTATCTAGGAGAATAGTTTTTTCTATTCACTGCTGAAAAGGTCAGTGAGATAGTGGGATTCTTTCTAGAAGGTTGCTTAATTGATTGAGTGCTGAGTCACTGTACAGCCAAAAATGTATATAAGCTAGAGATATTAGAATGGCTGTTGTTAGGCTGATGAATTATGCGGAGGAGGAAGGCTGATGGTATGAGAAATATGAGGCTGGACGAATATGTTATGTTAAAATCTTCCTGGAAACCTGTGTTATTTGGAGAAACCAGTTTGCTGTATATATTTATATTGGAATCACAGTAAAGGACTTGTATTATACACTAACCGCTGGAGTGTGAGTATCTTTACTGACTGGACCTCGCTGGAAACACACTTACTCTGCTGAAAGCCAATAGGGAGCGCTTCTTTCCCTAACAAAATCTTACACAGATTTTGCACAAAAAAGATGCAAAATTCAAATGGCTGAAAATGTGTATTTCCTCCATAGGATAAAGCATGAAAATGTGCATTTTGGAGGAGGGGATTTGCTGCTTTGCAAATTTGCACAAGTGTGAATTTGTGCAAAATCAGAAAAAACAAAATCCTTTATTGAGCATTCGACAGTAGAAAAGTCACCCGGCAATCCATGAAGGGCAGATGGAAAAGGTTTCACAAGATCTGTAAATCCCCAGTTTTTCATATATTTCTGCTCCCTGTTTTGCTTGTGTTTTATTATGTTTCTGCAGTGATGTTGTCAGCTCCCGTTATTAGCAACCTTTGGTTGATCAAATGTTGGCATTGGAAAGGAAGAATAATAAAATAAATAATAAAATATTCTCAAAACTGTGGGAATGAATTTCCGAATTTTTAAGTTTGAAAAAAAAATCTACATCAAGCCTAACGATAGACAATTCTGTCAATTTTAGATCTGGGCAGGTTCTTATTATTTGAATTTCAAGTCGGGATCATCCCAAACCTTGTGAGTTTTTCCAGTCTTAAGTTCAGTTCACCCAGAACATTTACAAAACTAAATAAATAAATAAATAAATAAATTATTTGCATGAAAATTCGAAAGGTTTGGGATGAACCCATTTTTGCATGCATTTCTTCTAATACAAGCATTTTAATGCAATTTTGCTTAATATACACATTTCAGTAAGCAATTGTCCTAATATATGTATTTCCTAATATGCATTTTGAATATTATTTCCTCTAATATACACATTTTTCTATGTATATTTTGAGTGGAGAACAGCATTGCAAAATTCAAAGAAGGGCAAATTTTGAGGAAACTGAGTTGTATTGTCACATTAATTCATATAAAGAAAGAACCCCAAGCTAGAATACATAGAAAACACTGCACATAGTAGTTGATGGCAGAGTAGCACGGACTCCGATTGACTCCTAATTGCAATGCTGTTGTTCTAAGGGAAGACCCAAACAAGGGAGAACTTGAACAGCATCTAATCACTATTCAGAATTAGTAAACTTATTCAGCATTAGTAATAAACCTGCTTCAGCTCAAGTTGGGATGGAAGAGAAATTCATTTGGTTCAATTTTTTAAAAAAGTTTACCCAGTTAGTACATCCTGACTGTATACATTAAGGGTGTTCAACATGGGCTCCGTGAGCATCATGCACTCCACCCATGACTTCTGGTGCCGCTGCTGCCACCCCCAGCTCTTCCATGCTGCCGAAATTTGTGGTGGTGGCAAAAAAAAAACACCCTGTTGTTTGTCACCACATTTCAGCAGCTAACTTCTAGGGAGGCTTAAACAGGATTACTTAGGGCTCATCTACACCTAAGGGTGTAGAGGGAGGGAGGGGGAGGATCGCGGACTTACCTGTTTCCGCAGTCCTCCCCCAGCATCTAGATGGTAGTACGACATCCTGGAAGGGAAGAGGGACATTGTGACCCCGATCCACCACAAAATGGCATGGAGCCTCCCCATACAGCTCCATGCCCACTTTGAAGGCTGTGCTACTTGCAGGGAGGCAGGAGCGGCGGCCACACCTCCCACGGTCCTCTAGATGGTCCCAGGGTCCCAGGGAAAATTGGGATAACTGGGGAACTAGTTATCCCAGGAAAATGGAGGGGTTCAAAACTCTCCCCCCAATAAAAATAAAATAAATAAACACTCAGAATTCCATTTATTAGGGGAAAGTACATACAAAACCATATTAGAGTGAAATTGCTTGCAAAACATGCACACACTAGGAAAAGGGTGTGTAAAAAGTCTATAGTTGGAGATATGTGCATGAAATTTATTTATTTATTTTATTTATTTATTATATATTTATACTGCCCAACAGCCAAGGCTCTCTGGGTTGTTTACAATTAAATGTGTGCAAATGTGCGTAAAATTTCAGGTGTGTGTGTGTGGGGTGGATGAATTCACAAATTGTAATGGAAATGGGCTGAGACAAATCTACAGAACTTATGTTCAGGAAAATAAGAAACCAAGCCATACTGAAATTGGCAGATTTTCTCACCCCAGATGTTGATAAATTGAGGAAACAAGTCCCATGAGAGGAAGCAAAGGAAACTGGGTGTGTTTATCACAGAATAATAATGAGTAGGACATATTCCAAATATCCAGAAGCAAAGTTTCAAGAGAATACAGACGTGAGCATTCCTATTAAATTCAGTGCTAAAAGCTGTCATTCTCCAGATGTGCCCATAACTGGGAAATTCCCGAACAATTATTGATGCGCCCTTCAGAAAGAAGCAATGGATATTGGATCCCCAGCTGAATAAATATCAGACTTACCTAGAATAAAAGGGGTAATAATCATAACACGTCACATTTATTCAGCAATTTAGACTATTGAAATTGCTTCACATGCTATCTTATAGCAACGATGCTCACAACAACCCTATAAAGAAAATCTGCATTATAATCCCCTTGCTGCAAAACTGCAAAAGGCAGGATGAATGGACCTCATGCATCCACAGCAGAGGCAAGACTGGACCTCGAAATTTCCTGCTCACAACCTCTTCCCACTACACACCAGATCTTTTAAGAGTATCAAGCAGAGATATGTTGACTATTTTTAAGTGCAGATCATCATCTCTGCTTTTTGTCCTGCCTTCAAGGCAGTCTGGTGAATAACCTCACCACTTTAACCAGGGTATTCCAGGTTAGGGATGTATGAGAATATTAGGGTTGTGCAACGGATCGGGTCTGATTCACAATCTGGACCCGATCTGGGGGAAATTGCATAAAATTATCCGATCTGATCCCCAGCAGCTGGATCAGCCGATTTAATACAATCCAATCCGAACAGGACCTGATTCGGATCGTATTGGATCGGAGGATCGGACCCCCTCCCCCCCACACGCTCCTCACCTGCCGGGGCTGTCTGCAGACAGCCCAGGCAAGTAAGGAGTGTGAGGGGGGCCTACCTGCCACAGCCATCCGCTGCCATCCACGGGCGCCAGCGGATGCCAGCGGATGGCAGTGGATGGGCCCGGCAGGTAAGGAGGAACGCGAAGGAGAGGAGGGAGGGGGCACTTACCTGCCGGAGTGTCCTCTTCCTTCACCTGCTCGAATCTACTGAGAACTAGGCTTCGCATCCTAGTCCTCAGTAGAGTTGCGCAGGTAAAAGAAGAGGATGCCTCGGCAGGTAAGGAGGAACGCAGTGGGGGGCTTACCTGCTGAGCCCGTCTGCTGCCATCCACTGCTGCCTGGGAGGCAGCGGATGACAGCGGACAGGCCGGGCAGGTAAGGAGGAACACGAGGGGGGAGGAGGGGGGAGGGAGGGAGGGGGGCCCACTTACCTCCTGGGGCCATCCACTGCCATCCGCTGGCACCCACGGGTGCCAGCGGACTGCAGCGGATGGCCTTGGGAGGTAACTGCGGGGGGACAGGGAGGGGGGAGTTAGGCCCCCACTCACCCGCCACCATTTTTCCCCATAGACTTGCATGCAAGTCTATGGGGGAAAATGATGGCTGAACCGAAAATCGGATATCCGATTTTCAGATCAGGATCGGGTCTGATCCGATCCAGGGGACCTCCGATTTTGATCCGATCTGATCTGGAACAAAATTGGAGGTCCCGATCTGGGTCCTGATCCGATCCGGGGGGCTCCGTGGACATCCCTTGAGAATATAATGTTTGCTTGCAAAACATGCAAGCATCCCCTGTTCGATACACTGAATGTGAGTGCAAGCATGTGCCTGTCGAAGTTTGCTGGTTCTGTGCTCTTGTCCCATTAGCACAACTCTCCCAGATGGATTTTGTGTGGATTTTCTAATTTGGACAAATTTCCCTGTAGACTGAATCACCCTGCTTAGTCTATGGAGGAAATTTGCAAAAAAATTCAAGTTCGATCGCTGCTCGATTCGCACAGCTTTCCCTTTCGCACAGAGCAGGCAGCAATCACAAATGTGAGCAGAAATTGGGCACGAGATGAGCCGTGATCTTGAACATTGCTCATTCGCCCATGTCTATTGGGGGTTGTCTTGTTGACAGGCCAAGCAGCAGGGATCTGTCATGCTTACCTTATTTGCAAAACCAAAAGGAGGAAAGCATCCAAGTCAAATCAAAATAAGGGAGAAACAGGTTCTCAGAATGCAAACGGATTTACCTGTATGAAGCCCAACACATTTCGGACTGTGTCCTATTGAAGGCCTTCTTCAGGGGGTTATTAGAAGATCTTTGCAGATTTTCCTCTAGCAAGAAAATGTCTCCTGTAATAATTCGTTGGTGTCTCTAATAATTCGCTGGTATGAATGAATTAATACTTTATTGCTAGAAGAAAATCTGCAGGCATCTTCTAACAACCCCCTGAAGAAGGCCTTTAATAGAACACAGGCCGAAACATGTTGGACTTCATACAAATAAATCATTTTGCATCCTGAGAACCTGTTTCTCTCTTCTTTCGATTTACTTTACTTGCAAACACTTCTCCCTGTGGATAAAATACTCAGAGCAGAAGGATTTGTCCTGGCTGCCTTCTGTTAGAAAAGGGAAATTTCTGTGGAAATCCCCACCCCACCCCCTGTACAGCTGTCATTCATGACTCACTAAAAGAGTGTACAAAAAGAGGATTCCGCTTTGCATAAAATTTGCATATGCTGATTAATATGTAGAAATGAAAATTTAGAAATAATTTAGTGGAGAAGACTGTGACCAGGTGACCTGTGTCCCTGCCTGTTCAGGTGATCACTGTTATGTGCAACAGTTCTTATGGGTATTTATCTTTCAACTGGAATTGGACAGGGTAGCCTTTCAAACAGATGACACCTTCAAATAGAGGACCATTCTCTAGCAGCCTTTCAAACAGAGGACTCCCCTGTTTAAAAGGATACACATGGATTCTGTATTACACCGTCACCATGTGTCTTGCCTGCAGGAGAGAGATAATAGCTTGGTTTCTCCTCTTGTCCAAGGCAGCCCCCCCTTCACCCATCCACCTGGGAGGTAATCGCAGAAACACATTTCCATAATCTCTTGGCAGAAGAGAATCCATATATCTTTGTGAGAACATTGGCTGCAAGCTTCAATCAATGGCTTTCTTAGATTCATTGAAGCTCCTTTTACATGGACTAAAAAGGCATCCTGGATTAATCAAGCAGCACACTGGAACTGAACTTGGGAGTGCTGCTCATGGGTCAGGGAGGTTTAAGCTACTTGTTTATCAAATTCACCCTCCGTGCTCAGGGGCTAAAAAGGAAAAAGAGATCCTCCATTGGTGCTTGGGGGTGGAGGATTTTTGGACAAAAAGTAGCTGGGAGGGATGCTTAAAATTTCCTGTGCCTGCACATGGTGCTCCTGATATGGGTGGGGGCTCTGCATACTTGCTTGTGCATAAAAAGAGGATGAAGAAGAGAGGATCAGCTGCATGCTGTGTATTTATCATATCATGTAGCTTGACCCTTAACAGTCAAGGACTGATATGGTTAATTTGACCAGCCAAAACAAGGTTAATTCAGTCAAATCCATTAAGAAATGGGTCAATTGTGTGGACAGAAATACCACTTAAACAATTATTTCTACAGGAATTTTGCTTCTGGTGTTAGAATACAACTGATCCAAAACCAAACTGGATTGCTATAATTAGGCTGACTTCTCTGTGCAGATGTGTGTGTGTGTGTGTGTGTGTGTGTTTGTGTGTGTGTGTGTATATGGCACACAATAAGTTTAATGCAACCTTTGCTCCACGTGAGCTATATACAGTGAGGAGTGGGGAAAGTAGGTAGGCCTGGTGGGTTGCTAGGGCAACCCTGCATCCCTGGCTTGAAAATCAGCCACTTGGAGTTTGTCTGCTGGAAAACGTGGATAACATCTGGCATGGAAAGATTTAAATCTGGCACACATTTTTCTAAGTCTCAGACAAAATGGATCTCAAGAGGTGAGCTTCAGTGTTGGTCGCTGATGCCCAAGGAAGCCTGAAGTAGCTTTTGAAAAGTTGACCTCCAAGAAGGGTGTGTCCACCATTTGGCTGGGATCTAAACCTTTGTCTGAATCTGCCCTACTATAACTGGGCCAAGCTATGTCCTGAGGCAAACTATGGATTGGTTGTGTTCTGCAAAGTCAGAAGGCAGGCAGAGATCAGAAGTACAGTAGTACCAGTCAAGGAGATGGTCAGTCCAAAAACAGGGCCTAAGGTGGAGCCATAGTCAAACACAGGCAAGCAGTGTAGGCTGACCAGATAAAATCCAGGTCAGGGCTCATGTAACTTTAACAGTTGTAGAGAAAAGGGAATTTCAGCCAGTGTCATTTGTATGCAGTTAGTTCCTGGTGATATTCCCTCTTCATCACAACTGTTAAAGTTGCAGGCACTATACTAGAGTGACCAGATACAAAAGAAGGCAGGGCCCTGGTAACTTTAACTGTTGTGATGAAGAGGGAATATCACCAGGAACTAATTGCATACAAATGACAATGGCTGAAATTCCCTTTTCTCTACAACTGTTAAAGTGACATGAGCCCTGACCTGGATTTTATCTGGTCAGCCTAGGCAAGCAGTCCATATCAAACACAATCCAATAAACAAGATCTTACTACCAGGAATCCAGGAGTAAACAGCACAAGAGATCAGTCCAAAGAAGAAGCAAATCTAGAAAAACTAAGTTGCCAGGTAGTGCAACATCAGTTTAGCTAGATTACTTCAATAATAGGATTTGAGTTCTCTACTTGCTCAGATGTGTGTTAAGAGGATAATATACCTCCAGATATCTGCAGTAAGATAGTTAAGATAATGCAGGAACACCTTCATTCCCTCCAACTCCCGATGTAATAACCTTTACACAGGAATGGCAAATGTTGTTTGGATGAATGCTACACTAGGCACTTAGAATACAAAATGGAAAAGCATCAAATCCTTACCAGTAAAAGGCGTTTGGGAGCTGTGCAGATACTTATATTTGATGCAGCGTTGCATTTTTCACCTATATCTTGACGCTGCAACCTTGCAAGACACGCAGATGAAACGTAGTTCATAAAGTCTTAACAATGTCATGCTGTCCAAGATTTGTTTTACACCCTGGTCTCTTGAACAGCAGCAAAGCAAGTAAACTGCACCCTCTGCAGGAAAGATCAGGAAACTGGGTGCAAAACTTATAACCAACTCAGAGTTTCTCTGTGTTTTCCTTCCCTGCTGCTCTGACCGACATGGCAGGACACAGAAATGCGCAACTGCCAACATTCCTGCTTTGATTGTCAGGAGGGTACCTGGCTTAGTTAGTATTAGGGCTCATTTCACCCTCCTGCTTTGAAATCCAATTCACTGGTAAAAGAAATTAGTTATATTGCAAAGTGCTTTGCTTTCTGCAGAAGACCTTGCAGAAAATGAGTTGCTGGATTAAAGCAGAAATCTCCCAATGAACTCTGTCACTTTGTAAATTCATACATGTTAATACTACTAAATCCGAGTTCCTGAAAGTAAATGTTGCATGGGCCCTGCCTTCTTTTGTACATGGTCACTCTAGTATAGTGCCTGCAACTTTAACTGTTGTGATGAAGAGGAAATTTCACCAGGAACTAACTGCATACAAATGACACTGGCTGAAATTCCCTTTTCTCTACAACTGTTAAAGTTACATGAACCCTGTCCTCCTTTTCATATGGTCAGCCTACCCAATAATATACCACTTTTGTCTGTCGAGGAATTTCAGAACACCGAAGACGACTCAGGTTGCTTTCTTACCCAATCGGCCTTTATTTCTTATCAGTAAAACAGACCACATGCTTCCGCGGAGTCTCTTCGACATGCTAGAAGAAGAGACCGCTGCCCAGCTGCTGTTAGTAACATTTATTTATTTATTATTTATTTCATTACATCCGTATACCGCCCCTTCTCCAAAGCTCTCTGGGTGGTATACATAAGATTAAAACAATTAAAAACAATATACTAAAATTTTAAACAGCAAAAACATACAATATACACACAATATAAACATACATTTAAAACCACTATACTAACTTTAAAAAGCTATGAACCTAAAAAACAAAACAAACCCAGGCTCATCAGATATTGCTAAATGCCTGAGAGAAGAGGAAAGTCTTGACCTGGCGCCAAAAAGATAACAATATTGGCGCCAGGCAGGCCTCATCAGGGAGATCGTTCCACAATTCGGGGGACACCACAGAGAAGGCCCTCTCCCTTGTTATCGACCTCCAAGCTTCACTCGGAGCAGGCACCCGGAGGAGGGCCTTTGATGTTGAGCGTAGTGAACGGGTAGTTTCATGTCGGGAAAGACGTTCCATCAGGTATTGTGGTCCCAAACCGTGTAAGGCTTTATAGGTTAAAACCAGCACCTTGAATCGGGCTAGGAAACATACAGGCAGCCAGTGCAAGCGGGCCAGAGTAGGTCTTATATGGTCGAACCTTCTGGTCCCAGTTATCAATCTGGCCGCTGCATTTTGCACAAGCTGTAGCTTCTGAAACGTCTTCAAAGGCAGCCCCACGTAGAGCGCATTGCAGTAATCTAACTTGGAGGTTACCAGAGCATGGACAACTGAAGCCAGGTTATCCCTGTCCAGATAGGGGCGTAGCTGGGCCACCAACCAAAGTTGGTTGAAGGCACTCCATGCCACCAAGGTCAGATGGTTTTAGGAGAACCCCTAAGCTATGAACCTGCTCCTTCAGGGTGAGTGCAACCCCATCCAGAACAGGTTGAAGACCCTCCATCCGGTCAGCAGATATAGGTTAAATGTCACCATTGATCATTCTATGTTTTTAACAAATCTGGTTACAGCTTAAACTGATGAGAAATGGTTCTGATCACGCATGCGCTATCAGCTTTTTATTTCTCAGCCAAAGCTTGTTCAGCACTCAAAGTTTCCCACACAGAAGAACAGCTTCTTCGCATACAGAGGCTTTATCAGTTTACATTCCAGCTTGTAAGTTACATTTTAGCTCCTGCAGTTACATTCCAGCTTGTACAGTCTTCTACTAGAATTTCATCGCTCAAACCTTTTATTAAAATTCCATTACATGTCTCGCATTGACTGTCTTGAATGATAGATTAGATACCACACTGAGCTGAAGAACAGAATAAATGATTTTTTAAAATTAATAACACTTTATAAAGTAATTAGGATGTATTTTTGGGTGTCCAATGAAGCAGTGAAGTTATTGTTTCTATTTTATTATACCCTATTGTCAACTCCTCCCTCAACTTCTAGTCCCAAAATAACAAACTCCCCCTGAACTCTCTAACTCTCCCACTCACTGACTCCAACTGACTCCTATTTCAAACATGGTTACCTCATGCTCTCCACCAATCAGACACCAGGAAACCAACATTTTCCCTTCACTCACCCCCCTCCCCCCTTAACTCCCTTACTTTATTCACTCTATACTATTGACATTGACAACATTACCATGCATAAATATCAACCTGTAAAATACATTATATCACATATCCAAATCACAACAAGCCCTTCCTGCCACCATCTCAAAAAAGTATGTTTTGAGAAATAGTTGCAAATAGGGGAGTGTTCTCCTGATTTGGTCTTGCCACGATTTCTCCTTAGGAAAGTTGATTACAATATGAGTTAGGGAAGGGGTGGAGGGGCGGACCCACCAATAATTATATTCATAGTGTGAATAAGACAATGCTTCCAGAATAGCTGTTTTTCCTCCTCCAGATACTGTTGCACTTGGTTTTGTTCCAAGATAATTAGGCTGATTATATGAAAAGGACAGGGCTCATGTAACTTTAACAGTTGTAG
The DNA here is from genome assembly GCA_029215795.1 of Anniella stebbinsi. Taxonomy (NCBI): domain Eukaryota; kingdom Metazoa; phylum Chordata; class Lepidosauria; order Squamata; family Anniellidae; genus Anniella; species Anniella stebbinsi. The sequence continues at coordinate 225,351,746 of JARDYH010000004.1, read as the reverse complement.
AGAAAAGGGAATTTCAGCCAGAGTCATTTGTATGCAATTAGTTCCTGGTGAAATCCCCTCTTCATCACAGCAGTTAAAGTTGCAGGGGCCCTGCCTTCTTTTGTATATGGTTACTCTAGTATAGTGCCTGCACCTTTAAGTGTTGTGATGAAGAGGGAATTTCACCAGAAACTAATTGCATACAAATGACACCTGTTGAAATTCCCTTTTCTCTACAACTGTTAAAGTTATATGAGCCCTGTCCTCCTTTTCATATGGTCAGCCTAAAGATAATACCATCCTGACCTGGATTTCAGCCAAGGATCCATTAGCTAGAAGAGATCCCTGAACTCTGGTGTGGGTTTCAATTGCCCTGTCAATTTCACTTTGAGATGCAAAAGCGGGATTGATTCAAATGGGACAGAATCCCGGAGAACCTTCTCTTCTGCCGCTCCCAGACTGTGGAATGGCCTGCCGGGAGAGATTCGCCAACTTTATCTGGATTTAAAGAAAGCCATAAAGACTGATCTCTTCTGGCAGGCCTACCTAGTTGAAGTTTAAGAGTTTTATTGTTATTTTAATAATGTATTAGTTTTATATGTTTTTAATCAGTTTTATGTATTTTATATCATTAGTATTTAATGTTGTTCCCTGCCTCGATCCAGAGGGAGAGGCGGGAAATAAAAAAATATGTTGTTGTTGTTGTTCCCCTGTGTGTTGAACAATCTTCTTGGATTGGGCTTTCCCTTTTTCAATTCTTCAGGAAGGGAAATGCCTGCCTTCTCACTTTGCATCGAGGAGGGAATCCTATTAGTGAGGGCACTGATGCTTGGAAAGAATGAAGGGAAAATGTAGTAGAATTTTCTTCACCTAAAATTCAATGTAACCCTGTCCTCAAACTATAAGCAGAATTTGTCATGGGACATTAACTCCAAAGCTCTCTAAAGCTGAGACTATGCATAGAACAAAATCAATTAGAATTAAGCTCTAATGAAACCGAGGCAGTCTCTTTCTTTTTCATAACAGGACTCAATGTATTCTCACTTTGGATTTATTTATGTTTATGTACATTCAGTAGAAAATGGAAAGAAAGAAAAAAAGTTCTTCTTTAAGCAGCTCTGCTTCAGGTTGCTGCTGCAGTCGAGGGGGGGGAACCACAGATCCTGGGAGATCGCAGCCATGAGCCACTCAGAGAGCATATCTTGATGGCCGTACAAATTTAGCAAATAAATCAATGAATAAATAAATCCTTGGGATCTTATATTCTCCTCTGCACTGCTGTCTCCCAGGCTCTGATTCCTCCCTTCTCACTAGGGGATATTCTCTCCAGCATCATTTAGATGCCGATTTATGCAAGATGCAGAGTGGTGTTCCTCCTTAGCAGGGATATGTGAGAAATTCATTTTTGGTTAGTGTTTACCCAGTTCACTCCTCCCACAGTGCACATAAGGACGTAAGGACGTAAGAGAAGAGCCATGCTGGTTGAGATCAAGGCGCCATTTCATCCAGCATTCTGTTCACACAGTGGCCCATGGGAAGCCTCCAAGCTGAGCATGAGTACAACAATACTCTCCCCACAATGTTCCCCAGCAGCTGATGTACATAGGCATACTGCCTCTGATGCTGGAGGTAGAATATAGCCATCATGACTACTAGCTGTTGATACTAGTCAATGACTCGAACGTGATCTGTGAAGTCTGTACAGAGAGGTGACAGATAGATAGGGATCCAGTTGTGTTTTGGAATCCAAGACCTCTGTTACATTCCTCATTCACACCACACACCAGAGATAAGAATTGTGCCAAAGAGATGAAAAGCAACCTTGACAATTCCAGAAATTCCGACCATTTCTCCTTGCTGCCATTCCATAAAGCAACGGCCTGGAGGCAGGGAGGAAAGAGAGATGGAGACCTGCCGTCACCATTCTATCTTGAGATCTTCTCCCCCTCTTGATGCCTTGTCCATTTGTCCAAGACTCCTAGGAATTTCCCTCCTCCCTTTTACATAAGCCCTGGCCTGCAAGCCTTTAGGCATGCTGGTTTACTGTTGTTGATGTTGGGATTTGGCAGGGTTGGAGTGAAAAGTTAGCTTTAGTTGAAAAACAAACGGATATCTGCTCAGCCATTTATTGCACATGGCTTCATGGGGCAAAGTGGAGCAGAGCATATGCTTTGCATGCAAACTGTCTCAGGTTGGATCCCCAGCATCTCCAGGTAGAGAAAGGAAACAATCCTGCCTGAAACCCAGTGGAAAGCTACTGTAAAGACGTTGGAGAAATCTGTCTGCGAGAGTAGAGCTTGCTGACTTTTCATCAACCTGGCCCCCTGGACTTTGACTCATTTCCCCCACAAGCTGGCCCAACTCAATCTGCCTCGGGTCAGGCAGGTTCATGGATCTTCCGTTAAAAACAAAAGTGAAAAAAAGAAAGGTGTGCAAATTATGATCAAAATTTGCACAAATTATGCAAATTGCATGTGTCATCTGTGCAAATTTATTTCACATGTTTTAAAACTGGGAAACTTCCTGCAAATTTGAGCTGAGTTGGGTGCTCACTGGGAGCCCGCTGGGCCCCCAAAGGGATGGATTTCACAGTACTGGATATCCCTAGGCCTATTGCTGCCCGTCAGTGTTGGCAATGCTGGGGTAGATGGACCAAGAGTCTGGCTAAGTATAAGGCAGCTTGCTATGTTCCTTTGTCACTACCTGGAACAGTGAGATGGACTGGAAGCATGGGTCACTAACCAATTCAGAAATAGCAGGGGGGGGGGTCTAGAGGGTGCAATTTAAAATGGAAAGGTGGCATTTAGAAGGGAGTCACTGTTCCGACCTGTCGGCTTCATTTCTCTCAATTTTCATTTTTCTAATCTTAAATTCAGTTTGTTCTGAACTTTTGAGAATTTTTTTCTAAAAAAAAAAAAAAAAAATCCTGAAATTTCCTATGCATTTGTGTGTGCACATTTCTCTGAATACATGCATTTTTTCTATGTCGTTTTGCCTCATTGTATTTGCAAGAAATTTTCCTTACGGAATGCATTTTTGGACATTATTTTCTGTAATGTATGCATTTTTGTGTGTGTGCACTTTCCCCCAATAGAAAGATTATTGTATGTCCTTTTTTTTTTGGATTGAAGAACTCCATTGCAAGATTCAGCTAAGTGAGAATTTTAAAGGATAACTGAGGGGTCGTCCCCCCTCCCCCATGCCTATTGTTCTGAAAGTACAAAATTAGCTAAGTTTGTACAAAATGAATGAATTTCTCCACTATCTCTAGATGCTTCACCCTTTTTCATGACCACACTAGTTCTATCCAGTAGTGTGACCCAGCTGCTACCTTTGAACTCATACTCAAGTATTTATTTCACATAATAAGCAGAACAAATCCAGGTTTGTTACCAAGAATACACTTGATAAGAAGCTGCCTTAAAAGGACAAATCTCTCTTTTTCACTTTCTCCTGTATTCAATTAAAAAACCTTCAAAAAAGAGTTTTTGTGAATCAAAATTTGTGAATTTTGATAAATTCTTATGAAAACGAATCAATGTGAAATTCTCTCCCATTTGGCCTGGCTAAAATAAATAAAGTTGTTAAAGATGAGGAGCCTTCCAGAAAAAGGAGGTGGCAACTCTAAATATAAAGATATTCACATTTAGGTGCACACATCTGAAAGCGTAATGTGCAAAAAGCCCTTGAGAACTGTGAACAAGAGAACACTTTTAATTAGAAAAACAGAAAAGCCAGAATTAATCTAGAACAGCTAAATAATTTTCTCAATTCAGCACTTAACCTTACTGACTTGTCTGATTAAGATGTGGTGCGTGATGACGGCACTTTGAAGTACTCGAATACATTTGAAATGTTGTTCAGAGAGAATGAGGAGCATTTTCTGCAAATGTTGTAAATATGGCTAATTACACATTAACGAGTAGCTTTTCTGGGGCAGTTTAAAATAGCTCTGTGATCACAGCTAAGGGTTTTGATGAATTAATGGCCTCTTTTGCTGTTTGCTCTTTTCAGTGCGGATGAAATATAACAACTTTCTGTTTAGGTAGCTGGAGATGCCTTCTTTGAGCATACAGAAGCTTGGTTCTCAATGAAATGGCTAAGCCTGTTAAGTCACCTGTACCACTTCAGACGACAGACTTACATTATCAAATTCTTTTTCATACTAGTGATGGGTGAGCTAACTCCTGTCAAAATCGGAGCGGCTCAGAAATGATCCAGGAAGGCAAAAACAGACCCGTTGATTTTCCAATACAGTCTAATGTCATAATGGCCTTGACCATTGTTTTGTGCAAAGTATTGGGGTGAATTCATCCCTCGGACAGCATAAACACAGCCTTTGATGTTCCAGCAGGCTTACCTAGTTGAATTTTAAGAATTTTATTGTTATTTTAATAAAGTATTAGTTTTATATGTTTTTAATCAATTTTATGTATTTATACTATTTGTATTTATACTATTTGTATTTAATGTTGTTCCCCACCTTAATCCAGAGGGAGAGGCGGGTAATAAATAAATAAATAAATATATTATTATTATTATTATTATTATTAACCTATGCTCTAAATTTTGCAGGTAGCATTCCTTCCTTCTTGTGGGGGAGGGATGCTTAAACTTACAGGCTGCTCTGCTAACAGCACAGAAACTCCTAGAATAAGTATTTGTGGAGGTTTTCAGTGTTGATATGGTTGAGTCAGCTGTATAGAAACATAGAATAGTAGAGTTGGAAGGGGCCTATAAGGCCACAGAATCCAACTCCCTGCTCAATGCAAAAATCCACTTTAAAGCATCCCTGACAGAAGGCTATCCAGCTGACTCTTGAAGGCCTCTAGTGTGGGAGAGCCCATGACCTCCCTAGGTCGTTGGTTCCATTGTCGTACTGCTTTAGCAGTCAGGAAGTTTTTCCTGATGTCCAGCCGGAATCTGGCTTCCTGTAGCTTGAACCAATTATTCTGTTTCCTGCACTCTGGGATGATCGAGAAGAGATGCTGGCCCTCCTCTGTGTGACAACCTTTCAAATATTTGAAGAGTGCTCTCATGTCTCCCCTCTGTCTTCTCTTCTCAAGGCTAAACATGCCTAGTTCTTTCAGTCTTCAATTTTTATTTCCTGATCCTCCCCATAGATTCTAGCCCCATGGCCACCCCATACCAAATGATTAAAATTGACTCTAATGTTTTCTCATTACTTCCCTTGCCCCATCTGTTGAATTTTTATTCATTTCTTCGTTCAACTGCTTATCCATTAAGATTTTTATTGTTTCCTAGGATGTATTATTTGTCAACATCAGCTTTTGTAGGCACAGAGGTTGCAGCCAGGATACATACATATAAATGTTAATATAGCACAGTATAGCTTGCCCAATATTGCAACACTTTGTCTGCTATTAAGGCTTTAGAAATGCCCAACCCACATAAGAGAGAAAAGAAAGGAGAATGAAGCAAGAAACACAAACAGGCAGGGCTTAATTTAAGCCAAGGCAAGCATTCTCCATGTTTATTTTATTTTATTTTATTTAAACTATTTCTTGGCTGCCTTTCAGGCCAGAAGCCCCTTCAAGGCAGCTTACAGCAATACAATACATAAAACAGTTAAAATATTAAAAGCAATAAAAACATAACGATTATAAAATAGCAATAAAAACAACAGTAAAAGTCAACAATAAAACCAGTGATACCGACAGCGACAATAGCCGCAACAACAGCAATTCTATTGAGAGAAGGCCAAGGCAAAATAATATGTTTTCAAGGCCTTCTTAAAAACCTTCAATGATGGAGCATGGCTGACCTCCGATGGGAGCTTGTTCCAGAGGTGTGGGGGGCCACTGTAGAGAAGACTCTCTTATGTGTGGTCACCCACCTAACTGCTCTCATGGCTGGGCAAAAGAGAACACCCTCTGTTTCTGATCTTAAAGTGCGGGCAGGCTGATAGCGATGAAGGTCGCCCTTCCAGTAACTTGGTCCCAAACCATTTAAGGCTTTAAAGGTCAAAACCGGCACTTTAAATCAGGCTTGCAAACACACTGGTAACCCAGTGCAGCAGGTGCATGATGTGATCAAATCGCCCCCACCCACACTTGGGTGGCTACATTCTGCACCAGCTGAAGGTTCTAAACCATCGTCAAAGGCAGCACATTACAGGAGTCCAGCCTGGACATCGTGAGTGCCTGGATAACTGGGATAAGGTCTGTCATCTCCTGATAGGGTTACAGCTGGCATACCAGCCTAAGCTGGTAAAAGGCACTCCTGGACATTGCAGCCACCAGGGCTTCCCCAGTTAGCTCAGAGTCCAGGAGGACACCCAGACTGTACGCTTGGTCTTTTAGGGGGAGTGCAAACCCTTCTAAGGCCATTTCTACACCAGCCTTTTCCCCTGGGGTCATCTCTAGGTGCTCCCTGTGCATCCAAACGACACACAGGGACTCCCTGGGGCACGGGGGGATGGGCACGGGTTTTCACAGGGATAAAGAAACCCTGGGAACACTGGATTCTTCCAGCAGTCCTGGGACCGTCTCGAGACCACGGGAGGTGTGGGCGGCCATGCTACCTGGTGGCCACTTACTCGCGAGTAAGTGTGGCACCAGAAATGGGCACAGGGCTGTGCAGCGCAGCTCCAGGCCCATCAGGGAGGGGATGGCAGCAATTTTGCCACCCCTGGGATGGCAGGGAGGGGGGTTGGGGGCCAATTTCGGGAGGGGGAGTTTTTATTTCTCACTTACTTTTTCATTGAAGTGGAGCCTTGCTGTTGCGTGACCGGCCCCGCTGCTTCCCCCCAAAAATGGTGGCCGCGACATCCCTACTTCCTCCCCAGATGTTGCGCACTGTGTGTGTATGTGGGGGGGGGGGCTCTTATGATCAGGATATCACAATAGCCTTCCCCTCCCTCCCAGAATGCCAGGAGGGGTAGAAAGGGCCTAAGACCAGATGCAAACCTCGATCCAAAGCAGTTGATTTCCCAACCCACAGTACCCCGGTTTTGTCTGGACTGAGATTCAACTTAATCCCCCTCATCCATCCCCAGACAGCCACCAGGCACTGGTTCAAGAGTTCCACAGCCTGGAATGACAGAAGTAATAATGAAGAGTGATTCTGAGAGGATGGGGTCTACCATTAAGCAGAATGAAACAGTTACCTCAAGCAGGAGATGTTGGGTGGTGTGGAGGGGGAAGCTGGAGTAGTCCTCTAGATGTTCCCCTCTGCTGGAGAACAGAGATGTGTCCTATGCAACCTACTCTGCACCCCCTAAGCTAACCCGCTGCCCTCAGTTGTGTTGAAGGATCCCATTATCATTGTTGACGTAAGATTCAGCTGCAAGTCTGTTGTGCTTCTGTAGGGTAGAGCAAGGCGAGGCATCTTCTTGTCTTCCACTTCCGGCAGCAAAATGTCTTGGGCCAGCCCTGGGTTCTGTACACATTTCCGAGGGCCAGTGTCAATGGTAGGGTGACCAGATAAAATCCAGGTCAGGGCTCAGGTCACTTTAACAGTTGTAGAGCAAAGGGAATTTCAGCCAGTATCATTTGTATGCAATTAGTTCCTGATGAAATTCCCTCTTCATCACAACAGTTAAAGTTGCAGGGGCCCTGCCTTCTTTTGTATATGGTCACTCTAGTATAGTGCCTGCACCTTTAGCTGTTGTGATGAAGAGGGGATTTCACCAGGGACTAATTGCATACAAATGACACTGGCTGAAATTCCCTTTTCTCTACAACTGTTAAAGTTACATGAGCCCTGACCTGGATTTTATCTGGTCAGCCTAGTCAATGGTAAACATGGTTGGGCACCTGCCAAGGGCCCACACCACACTAGAGGCTTACAGATAACAGCACCCTGGAATTGTTCCTCCTTTGAACCACCACAACCTGCTTATTCACTCACCTCTTGCTCTGATACAGTGGAAGTGGTGAGAATCATAGAATCATAGAATAGTAGAGTTTGAAGGGGCATGCATGGACTCTGAAGCCAGAATGTATTGCTCTGCTACATACTCTACAGTACAGAGTTCAACTCTGGGACCCAATTCAGTGTATTGGTTACTGTCTGTCAGTGCCCAAGGTTGTGCTTTTCTCTCTTCCTGTGCATCATGGGAAGACAAGAGGGCCCGAGTCTGTATCTTTGAGGCTGGGAATGGTCAATGAAATTTTTTTAAAAAGGGCACAGATTCTAGAAAAGATGAAAAGTAACAAAGCATGCCCCTTGCAACACAGAACTATACCATGGTCCCTGGGCAAGCGTCCCAGGAACCATGGGATGACTCAGGAAATACAAAAATCCAAAGAAATACTGCTAGAGATTCCCACAACAAAAAGATGCCCACAACAATAACGGCCCTTTCTACACCTAAGGGTATAGAGGGAGGGAGGGGGGATGATCCTGGACTTACCTGTTCCCGTGATTGTCCCCCAGCATACAAACGCCAGCATGATGTCCTGGAAACGAACAGGGACATGGCGGGTGCCATTTTTTAAAAAAACAACAACAACAACAGGAGCAAGGAGCACAGCTGTTCTCCGCTGAACAGTAAGTTAAAAAAAAAAGCCCCCCTGCTCCCCCAACTCCCGATGTCCCTGGACTCCCCCCGGACTGGCTCCTTCCCTCTTTGCTGACCACTGCTACTCATGGGGAGGAGGGAAGAAGCTGGGGTGGGTGCCCACACCACCCGCAGTCCTCGGAATGGTGCTGGGACCGCGGGGAAAATCGGGATAACTAGGGAACCAGTTATCCTGGAAAAATGGAGGGGTCATCCCTGCTTGCTCCCGGGACCCCCTGCGAAAAATCCATTGTGTAGACATGGCCAGAGGCTGTATTCTGTGCTTCAGATGTCTTCCCCCCTTCCCCCCCCCCTCATGGTCAACCAAACCAAACTGATGCATCCACCAAGCTCTGCTATTAAGGGTTGTTATCTAGGTTGTTTTCTCAAGAGCCATTTTCATGCTCCCTTCACTAGGCAGCTTAGTTTTCCTTTGTGATGGCAAGGACATAAGAAGAGCCGGGTTGGATCAGAGCAAGGTCCAGCATCCTGTTCACACAGTGGCCAACCAGCTGACAACCGGAAACCATCAAGCAAGACTTGAGTGCAAGGTAGACAAACGTAGCTGAATGTCAGGATGTTTGAAGCCAATCCCTGTATTGTGAAGATAGTTTCCCACTTTCCCACATGCTGGAATCGTGGGTTGCCTCCAATGGGTTTCATCCGTTGTTGATCTCACTTAAGTCCCATTCACTTTGTTGGGTCTGCTCTAAGTAGAACGAACATTGGCTACAATGCCATGATTGGGATATGTGTCTGCAAAAATGGAACAGGTGGTGCTCACAAAGATCCAAATCGTGGTTGCAGGTTCCATGTGCATTACTATTTGTCGTCGTGCATCAGGCTGCAGTGATACGGGTCTGGCTTATAGCTGCACACCGTGTACTCAAATGGCTTCAGTGCACATTACGATCCTTTTCTGAAATCTCATGCAACACTATATCTAAATGCAGATCTGAATTGGTTGGCTTAACTGTGCATCAGGGTGCGCAATTAAAGCTGCTTTTCACCCCCTCCCCAGATCTGATTATAATATTTGCAAACTTGCTACGTGTTTTGGAGACATGTATCTACAACAGCAGATTGTGCCAATTTTGCTGTAGATATGGAACATCACGGATCGTTGCAGCATCTCTGTTCCCAGGTGAGGTAGATGAGAATGGTCCAATCCATTCCGCATCACAAGTCTGAGGGCAAATTATGAAAATCAATAGCATTTATCACAGCTCAAAAGACTATCTGACCCATTTGTACCTCTGGGAATGCTCTCCTGGTGATTGTCGTCTCCATTCTTTTTGAACTAAGGCATCTTTCTTCCTCCTCTGCAGGGAAATTATTTCTTCCAGTACAATTCTCCCATACGGAGGAGAAAAATGTCATTTTAATACTTCCTTGCAGCGATGAAGTGATTTGTCATGGCTGTAGAAGCTTTCTATCCTGTTGGATACAAATGGGTTACCAGAACTCCCCATGTCCTCTAAAGAGTCTTTTGACAGAGAGCTATTGTCTCATTCAAATAGGGAAACCATTTCTAGCTACCACGATTTTGTGACTGAAGTACCCAGCGTGGTCCTGGATAAAGCCAAATGAAATACCACTTTGATGATTGTAAAATCTTGCTCCGTTTCCCCTAACTTCTGGTGATTTTAATAATATGAGTTTTTTGGGGTAGTTATGAAAAGTTAGATCTACACTAATGGGAATCTAGAAGTCTACATAGCTGTAATCATATATTTAGTTGTTTTTAAACTATTTCTGAAGTTAATATTCCTCTTTCTTTGATAGAACTGATGGCTCTCATCCAGGTGTTGACAAGACCCATACCTGGCTAAGTTCAGCAAGGTTGTTTCATCATATGTGTTCAGACACATGGGCCAGATCTACACCAAGCAGGATATAGTGGTATGAAAGCGGTATATAAAAGGCAGGAGCCACACCAAGCTGGTATAGTGGTATATAGAATGTGTCAATGGGCCCCAACAGTTGTCAGTGCACCAATACCACTAGAAAGCAGTCATGTGGCTTCTGCCTTTTATATACTACGTTCATACCCCTTTCATACCTCTATATCCTGCTTGGTGTAGATCTGGCCATGGTCTTGGTCTATTGGGTTTCTATGCTGCCCCTTTTTTAATTTTTATTTTAAGTAAGCTTGCAGCTATTTCGTTGGAGGTGTCTCGCATTTAGGAACAGATGGTCCACACACAGTGAGCTTCAATGTTATAACATCAAAGTGCTTCCAAACCATTCACTGGTCCTCTAAAGCAAAGTATTATAGCAGCTACAAAATACTAAGTTTATGGTATCTTGTGATTATTATTATGATTATGAGTACAAAGTTCTAGCTCTCATTATGCAGTAAAAATGTTTGTCAATAGATATTTTTTGTGAAATGCTCAGAAATGTTCGCAGAGAGTCCGCAGGATGCACAGAGCATCCTGCAAGCAGGTAGGGGCCAGCCCTCCTTTTTCCTGGGAGTTCAGGGAACGCTATTATCCCACTTTGTTCCCTGCTCCCGATAGGGCAGCGAGATGGGCGGCTTGTGTGGCTGCCCATCCCAGGCACAGCCGCGCTTACCCGCGAGTAAGTGCAGCTGCACCGATGGCAACGGAGCCACACTGCATCGCTCCGAGACCATCGGGGGGGGGCAGCAAAATCATCATCCCCAGGATGGCAAGGGGGAGGGGGGTGCGATCGTGTGGCTGTTTTTAATATTAATATATATATATATATATATATATATACATTTGCGCAGGAGCGCTCGTGCGCATCTCTGCGGATCTGTAAAAAAAATGGCCGGCACGGGTTGCGACAGCCTGGTAGAAGCCGAGGGCATCACATTCTGGTGAGGCCTCTGCATGCCAGACTCGGAAGTAGTTACTTCCGGGTTTCTACATTTCCTGCCCTCTCTGCCTCTATGGTGTGGAAAGGACCTCAGTGAGCCTCAAGCTTGTCAAGGTACTTGGAACTGTACCTCAATGCTGGCTCTGCCTTACTCCCAGTTTTGATCATGATCTATTTTCTTTTCATTCGAGTGTGCATTTTGGAACATAGTTTTTGAAATTGCGCACTCAAATTCTCACTTTTCTCCCATAGACTAAAGCATGAAAATGTGTTTTTTGTTAAAGAAGCATTTTAAAAAGAGCACATTTTTTGTTTGCGTTCAGGGGCGGGGATGAGGCAAATTACAAAATTATCATAAATCCCTATCCAGGAGTGGCATTAGGCCTTGTGCAGAATTTTGTGAGATATGACCCTTCCCTGGATAACTATGAGCAGATCTACACTCTAGCTTTGTAACGTTTTTTAAGGGTTACGAAAACTCTTTGGGCCACAGGACACACTCCTTTGAACGATGTATACTCAAGGTTTTTTAAAACTCACTTCAGCTATATACAATGGTTTTTACTTTTAATAAATTGTTTTAAGTAAAATAATGTGTCCTTCCTTACCATTTGTGATTCGTGGGGGCAGTGCTTCATTTACCGGTGCCCAAATGCTTAGCCATTGGTTGGTGGGGAAGAAAGAGGGGCTAAGTAGGAAGTGGGCGAGTGAACTACAGCACCCACAATTCTTAGCCCTATACTCATTGAAAGCTAGGGAATGAAAGGGGAACTAAGGAGGAAGTGGGCAACTGAACTACAGCACCCACAATGCTTTGCCCTAAACTCATTGTAAAAACAAAACAGAAAGAGACGGACAGAAGAGTGTGAGACCGCACACACCACTTTGAAGACTGAAGAATTTTTCTCCTGTAACTTGAGTACTCCTTAATGTGGCCTAAGATATTTTAGAACGCACCTATTTGGAACGTTTTAAAATACTATTTAAAATGTTCCAAGGTACAGTGTAGATAGGCTCTATGTAGTACCATCAAGAACGCTTCTTAAATGACTCCACCCATTCTTCCTGGCTGCTCCTTATACCATTAGTGCCCACCCAGAACAATTACAGATTATCAGCCCCTTACATAGTTCCATGTCCCCAAGATAAGACTAGAATCAGTGATGGTCACCACATGGTGTGTACAGCTAGCTGCTCAGAATAAAAAGAACCAGGTTTACTCGGACCAGTCCACTGAAAACAATGGGGCTTAAACTGGTCAAGACTAAATCCCATTTCAGTGGGTCTACTCTGACTAAATCTAGTTCCAGTCCATTGTCTGCAATGAAGTTGCAACCATCAACATTTTTTCTTCTCTAGAGTGGAAAAGGAGCACTATGTAGTCCTACTCTATTAACAACTTCTAAAAATATAACCAACTGTACCAGGCAAAAATTACTTCTGCTAGACTGAAAATGCTGAAGATAATGTTCCTCTTAAGGAGTCTTAAGAAAGCTGCAAGCCAATATATTATATATGTATTCCCCATTCAAATTTGAGGTGGGTTACAAGAAGGCGTAATCCTCAATATGTTTTCATTCCAAAGGGCAGCTTGACACGGCATGGACAGAATGTGTTGGGTTGAAAAGTTTGCCTAAAGAAATTCACGAGGGTCATGAGGAAGACTGAAGACTGGACAACATCTCTGTTGGTTGGAGCCAGCAAGTTTTGATAAGAAAGGAACTTCTCTGGAATAGCTAGCCTTATCGCACAAAAATAGAAAACATTTTCATTTCTCAGTCAGGTCCTGGTCGCTAATCATAGCTTAGACAGAGCTGTGCAAAAGCCTCTAAAATGAATCTTTTTTCAGCCTGAGAGCTGAATACAGATGTATGAGAATTTCATTTGAGTTGATGACTAGTTTCAACCATGAACAAAATTATGTATGGTGTGGAGAATGTGGATAGGGGAGACATTTTTCTCCCTCTCCCATAATATTAGAACCAAAAGTGGTCAATCGCATGAAGTTGGTTGGTGGGGGAATTTTGAGAAAAGAATCAAGTGCTTTGATAAGACTAGCTAAGTACTCATACATCTTGATGTGTAATCTACAGAAAACCTTAGTAGAAGTTGTTACTCAAGCTGTGAATGCCATCTGCCTCTCCCGATTGCTGGATGTCCTGTTGAAAGTCCAGGATTGGTGGAGACACTTACCTCCGTGTTAAAAAAATATGATTATACAAGTTGGGAATGAATTTCAGCTCAAGTGAAATGTTAGAACATAAGAAGAGCCATGCTAGACCAGACAAAAGGCCTACCTAGCCCAGCATTCTGCTCATACAGTGGCCAACTAGATTAAGGTGACCATGTGGAAAGGAGGACAGGGCCCCTGTATCTTTAACAGTTCGATAGAAAAGTGAATTTCAGTAGGTGGCATTCCATGCAGCACCACCTGGTGAAATTCCTTCTTCATCACAACAGTTAAAGCTACAAGAGCCCTGCCCTCTTTTGTATCTGGTCACTCTAGTACAGCTCCTGCAGCTTTAGCTGTTGTGATGAAGAAGGAATTTCACCAGGTGTTACATATATATAATGACACGTGCTGAAAATCCCTTTTCTATTCAACTGTTAAGGAACAGGAGCCCTGTCCTCCTTTTCATATGGTCACCCTAAACTAGATGCTCATGGAAAGCCCACAAGCAGGACATGAGTGCAATAGCAACCTCCCCCCACATGTTCCCCAACAACTAGTACACAGAGTCATTCTGCCTGCAATGCTGGAGGAAATACATAGCCATTATGAGTAGTAGCCATTGACTTATCCTCCATGAATTTATCTAATTCCTTTTTAAAGACATCCAAGTTTGCAACCATCGCTATATCACGTGGGAACAAATTCCATAGTCTGATTATGCATTGTATGAAGAAGTCCTTCTTTTGATCAGTCCTGAATTTCCCATCAATCAGCTTCATGGAGTGACCCCATTGGCTTCTAGTATTATGTGAGACTGAGAATATTTCCCCCTATCCTCTTTCTCTACACTATGCATAATATTGAACATCTCTATCGTGCCTCCCCCAATTGCTTTTTTTTTCTAAGCTGAGCAGTCCCCGATATTGTAACCTTTCCTCATAGGTGAACCACGATGACCTTTTGGGTTGTCATTTTCTGTACGTTTTTCGGCTCTACATTATCCTTTTTCGGCACAGTGACCAAAACTGTTCCGGTATTTCAGGTCTACATTGATGATTCCTGGCTGGGCAGGAGAGATTCAGGCAATGTCATGAGAAGCATAAAGAGTTCCTTGAAGAATAACAACAATTTTACTTCCTTTTACCCGGAACATCAAAATACATGGGCCTGCCAACTCTATCACGCTGCAGACTACTCCAGTCTCTTTATCTACATCTCTCAAGTGGTATGTCCTTTCAGTGTTCCAGAGATTACCTCTGAATGGTCACTTCCATACACTGCTGCTTTTACTAGCTGGCCTTGACCCCCCCCCCCTCCTCCCCTCACAAAGATCATCAGAGCCAACTGCCCTGTCAGGAAGATCAATAAGACCATTTACACTGGGAATGGTTGTATCATCTTCCCTCCTGAGCTGTACCAGCAGTGGAAGGACAAGAAGGAGAAGGAGCTGGCAGGCAAAATAACTAGGCCACAGAGGTTCCGTAAACATAGGGTGACCATATGAAAAGGAGGACAGGATTCCCTATCTTTAACAGTTGTGTCGAAAAGGGGATTTCAGCAGGTGTCATTTGCATGCATGCAGCACTTGGTGAAATTCCCTCTTCATTTATTTATTTATTTATTTATTGCATTTTTATACCGCCCTATAGCCGAAGCTCTCTGGGCAGTTCACAAAAATTAAAACCATAAAATCATTTTAAAAATATAAAACAAGCCACAATCCAAAAACAACAAATAACATACAATCTAAAAACACAACCAGAATAAAACCAGAATAAAACTAGCAGCAGGAATTAATACAGATTAAAATACAAATTTAAAACAGCAAGGATTAGAATTGAGTTAATTTAACTGTTAAAATACTGGGAGAATAAAAAGGCCTTCACCTGGCGACGAAAAGAGTACAAAGTAGGTGCCAGGCGAACCTCTCTGGGGAGCTCATTCCACAGCTGGGGTGCCACAGCGGAGAAAGCCCTCCTCCTAGTGGCCACCTGCCTCACTTCCTTTGGCAGGGGTTCATGGAGAAGGACCCCTGTAGATGATCTTAGGGTCCGGGCAGGTACATATGGGAGGAGGCGTTCCTTTAGATAACCTGGCCCCAGGCCGTTTAGGGCTTTAAATGTTAGTACCAGCACTTTGAATTGGGCCCGGACCTGGATCGGCAGCCAGTGAAGTTGGAAAAGGACTGGCGTAATATGGTCTCGTTCATCACAACAGTTAAAGCTGCAGGAACTCTGCCCTGGTCATGCTAGGCAGGGCTCCTGCAGCTTTAACTGTTTTGATGAGAGGGGAATTTCAGCAGGTGCTGCATGCATACAAATGACACCTGCTGAAATTCCCTTTTCAATATGATTGTTAAAGATACAGGAGCCCCATCCTTCCTTTCATATGGTCACCCTAGTTAAAATATATGCAAATTGTGTACCAATCAAGGCTGGCCACCCCAGTGCATGGGACATCATGGGAGGAAGCAGCCGTTTTGTTATTAGCTCCACCCCAAGCCACCATTTTGTGATAGAATCGGCTCTCCCTCACTGCAGTTTGGTGACATGCATGGGTGGTGGATCTTGAGACCCTGGTTGAAAAACAAAACAAAAAATGGAAGAAGATGATGATGAAGAAGATGATGACGAAGAAGAAGAAGAAGAAGAAGAAGAAGAAGAAGAAGAAGAAGAAGAGGCGTAGGAGATCTTGCAAGCTAAAAGTCACTCCTCCTCTAACACAGAAAGCTGAAATTTGGTACAAAAATAGCTTAGGAGACTGTAATTAGTGGAAACATTCGAAAACAGGATGCATGATCAATCTCGCCCTCAAAAAGAAGACTTTCCTGGTATGCATATGTAGGCCAAGATACTCTGATCACTGCAAAAGTCTGAAAATGGGAGATCTGCACATCTTACAGGAAGCATAAAGCAAGTGTGCCCCCAAATGTTTACGAAATTGTGACCATAGCTAGAAAATAGAATTTGGGGGCACTGAGAGTTATAGCTTGAGATACCTCATTACCAGAAAAATCCTGAAAGTAGAGGATTATGACATCTAATAGGCAATATTTCCTCCTAATACAGGGCAACATTTCCTACTGAAAGCCGAACTGCAGAGGTGATGGAATTTACGTTGTGGAGTGGCATTGGCCGGTCACAGCTTTGAAGCAGCCCCAAAGGTATTTCCAAAAGAAGCCAACCATCTCTGTTTCATGAATCCAAACTGAATTAGTCAAAGTAGTGAAACAATTTCATTGGAACTCGTTTTCATATACAGTTGACTTGCAAAGAACTTCTCTTTCAGCCAAATTCCTGGGGAAAGTTGCTGTATCTTTCAAGCCTTGTTTCCCCCCCCCCCCCCGAGACTAATTCACTTGCATTTTGTGACAACTTCATTCAGAATCCATTAAGCCCTGTTTTTGGCAGGAAGAAAAATGTGCATTAAATATTAAACACAGTTTATTATTTCAAGCTGGAAATTTAATCATTTGTGCACAGTCTAGTAATTGCCAAGGAAATGTGGCTCACACCAACTTGCTTTAGACTAATATTTGAACGTGCATGTCAAAAATCTCTTCGGGCAAAGCTTGCAATTTACTGCATTAAGCAGTGATAGCATACAGGTGCTTTGAAATTTCTCTGGATAGTTGAAGAAGTTCTGGAAAGGGAGATATTCATTATTGATTATCTACTTAAAGCATTTGTACCCTGCTGTTCAGTTGAAAACACTCACAGAATGGTTTGCAGTACAACAGCAGCAGCAGCAAGAAAAACACAGCCCTGCCCTCAGGCTAGCAATCCGAAGAAGACACAAGACAAAAGGAAAAAGGGGCGGGGAGGGTAAAGGAGAATGAGGACCCTCAGGGCTTCTCTAAACGAGCTAATTATAGCACGCTTGTTACTGGCCACTCACGGAAGTTTCCAGGGGGTTACATGACACTGTAAACAAACAGGATGCCTCCCATCGTTTAGGGTGACCATATAAAAAGGAGGACAGGGCTCCTGTATTTTTAACAGTTGTATAGAAAAGTGAATTTCAGCAGGTGTCGTTTGTATGCATGCAGCACCTGGTGAAATTCCCTCTTTAGCACAGCAGTTAAAGCTGCTGAAATTCCCTTTTCTATACAACTGTTAAAGTTATAGGAGCCCTGTCCTCCATTCCATATGGTCACCCTACCTCAGCTGTTTAGGGCTTTAAAGAAGGGGAGGGCAAACTCCAACCCACAGGCCTAATCTAGCCCATGGAGGGTTGGCCACCCTCTGTCAGCTCCTCCCCAAGCCCCACCCCTTGTTATCTCTGATTTGTGCCCTGCACTCAGTTGGGTTGAGCTCCATCTTACCCTGCTTGCACCTAGTCAGGTTATGAGTGGAATGTGAAGGAACTGCTCAACGTGGTCAGTGCTTGCAGAGGTCAGTCCTTTGAGCACCAGCTGAATCGCTTTCCATGCATGGAGAGGCATAGACTTCTGATGATGTCACAGGAGGAGGAGGGGGGATTTGGGGGCAGGGCCGTCCCCTAGATGTCATCCAGTCCAGCAGGTTTGGTCCAGAGGGCTATCTGGCTCCAAAAGAGGCTGCTCCCTTGTTTTAACAGTTAAAGCCAGCACTTTGAACTGGACCCAGACTGGTACCCAGGGCAGATAACTAAGTACCATACTATACAGATGGAGCATCGCAAGAAGTAGCCACATCACCACAGCCCAGAGGTACATTCAGAAGGACAATGTCATGCTCCCTCCCACCGGCACCTGGGCACACCTCCCCGAGGAGGCAAACCAACCCTCACAACGTTGAGAATCACCAATCTATGACAAAGTAGCCTCTGTAAATCCAAGATTGCAAGGAAGAGGTGCAGTGGGAAACATCTTGCCCATCTCCCCATCGTCCCAATTGTCTTGGCGGCAGAACAAATAAAGCAACTTGACAACATATTATGTTTTCAGCTTTTGGCTGAAGACTTGTTTATTTGAGATCCCGCTGCTCTGATGAGAATCACAATCTGCCTTCAATAGCATCCGTCGTGTGGTGTTGTTTTGCTACCCTGTTTTATTTTAAATAGATTATTTAAAGAGAGAGGGCCTGGAGCCAGGTGCTCCGTTATCTCCGCGTATAAATCAAAATAAACAGAAATGGGGAATTAGTCCAGTCACATCACAGATGCGCTTGAGACAATTCCGTTCAAGAGGAACAAGAAAGGGGAGATGTTAGGCAGTCATTGGCACCCCACCAAAGTCTTCTTCACATAGCAGGCTCAGTCTGTGTTAGCTACAGAAGAAAAGCCAACTCATGCTGGCTTCCTTTGGCCCACAGAGAGACAGTTGTGACACATCTACTTAGGCTCAAAAAGAAAGACGGGTTCGCACATTTGACCACACATCAAATCCATGTTTGATGCTTACCACGTTATCATATTCTCTCAACAGTCTTAAGTCAGCTGAGCCTCAGGTCCCCAAACAGGAGTCTGAAAATAAGTCCCCACATGTCAAGAAGCCGCTCCGGATGGCTGCAGAAACTAACAGTTCCAACAGCGACTACTGTCACCTACAGAGAGCCATTTTAGCCCTCTCTGAATGCCACCTACTCACGCAGACACTCATCCATCTGGTCAGTAACTGCCTTATCCCCCACTGACATTTCAAATACAAAAAGAAGCCAGGTTCTTCAGGAAGGAGGATGAGGCAGTGGGTTCTCCAAAGTTAGCTGTAGAAGCTACCAGAATCACTTGCAGGTGGCCGAGCATCACTTCTCTTGGCCCAGTAACAAGTTCTAGGGATGGGCGATCTCACCTATGTGTACATCGGTGGGCAGTCGTCCCATCGCTGCCACCATCTGTGAGCCTCTTCTGAGGTTTGGCTTGGCCCGGTGAGTGCTCGGCAGCCATTCGCCCTCACACCAACATTGCACACTTCCCCCTGCATCCGTGGTGGCCACCATAGGCACAATGGGGGAATTGCACAATTTCCAGAGCCTCTGCCAATTGTGCATTTCCCCACGCTGCATGAATGGTGGCCGTAAAGGCCCCGATGATGCAAGGGTAAAGGCTCATTCATTAGTGGAGGCCATCACTGATGCTGTGGAATTTTACTGGGAGGGCGGATGACTGCCATGTGCTCTAGGGGCCTTGCAGGTGCTCACGTGGGGCCTGTACTCATCCCAGGAGCACCAGAGTGGGTCCAGGGGAGAGGAAATGCGGGGACCACCAGACTCCCGCACTCAATCGGGCACACATGACATCCCTAGCAGCAACTTGTAGCATGTCCCCCTCTCCCCTCTATTCATAAAATCATAGAGTCATAGAACAGAAGAGTTGGAAGGGGCCTGTAAGGCCATAGAGGCCAACCTCCTGCTCAATGCAGGAATCCACCTTAAAGCAAATCTGACAGATGGTTCTCCAGCTGCCTCTTGAAGGCCTCTAGTGTGGGAGAGCCCACCACCTAGCTAGGTCATTGGTTCCATTGTCGTACTGCTCTAGCAGTCAGGAAGCTTTTCCTGATGTCCAGCCGGAATCTGGCTTCCTGTAACTGGAGCCCATTATTCCGTGAGATGATCGAGAAGAGATCCTGGCCCTCCCTCGTGTGACAACCTTCAAAGTATTTGAAGAGTACTATCATGTTTCCCCTCAGTCTTCTCTTCTCCAGGCTAAACATGCCCAGTTCTTTCAGTCTCTCCTCATAGGGCTTTGTTTCCAGACCCCAGATCATCCTCGTTGCCCTCCTCTGAACCCCCTCCAGCTTGTCTGCATCCTCCTTGAAGTGTGGTGCCCAGAACTGGACGTATTACTCAAGATGAGGCCTAACCAGTGCTGAATAGAGGGGAACCAGTACCTCATGTGATTTGGAAGCTATACTTCTATTAATGCAGCCCAAGATAGCATTTGCTTTTTTTGCAGTCACATCACACTGTTGGCTTGCCTTTTGAAATTGGAGGCTTGATTAGTATCCATTCGCTTCTTTTTATTTTCTGCATCTATGGGCTTCTCTGATTTTTTTTAAAAAATGTATCATGTTTTCTGCATCTGCTTTCTTTCTTGGATTTGATCAGTGCTATTACATGCGTGTCCATGTGGTCTGAAATGGAATACTTCCTCTTTCTGCTTGCTTCATATGTTCAATTCACTTTAATGAAATACCGGCATCTGGTGGCGTAACTATAGCACAACACCAAGATTACATGCTGGGAGATGGTGTCATTTCCTGGATATTCCCACACTATCTCTGGGTGTTTTTAAACCCACAATTTAAAACTTGAGTGCATGAGAGGGGTCCTGGATGCTGACAATGTCATGAAATGAACCTGCAAACTTCCATGAGTGGACAATCCTTACCATGCTATAAATCGTTCACTTAGAGAAGCTCTAAGCTATTTCTATTTCTGGCTCTCATACCAGGACCCTGACACTAGTTTTGGGAGGTTCGCGCTTCAACCAGGAAGCAGTCAAAATGGGCTGGCATTTCCATAGTGCGGCTGTCATTGGTTGAGATGCTCATGAGAATGGGCTGCACATTTCTTTTCTTGCCTATTTATTAGCTAGGCTGACCATATGAAAAGGAGGACCGGGCTCCTGTAACTTTAACAGTTGTAGAGAAAAGGGAATTTCAGCCAGTGTCATTTGTATGCAATTAGTTCCTGGTGAAATTCCCTCTTCATCATAGCAGTTAAAGTTGCAGAGGCCCTGCCTTCTTTTGTATATGGCCACTCTAGTATAGTGCCTGCAACGTTAACTGTTGTGATGAAGAGGGGATTTCACCAGGAACTAATTGCATACAAATAATACTGGCTGAAATTCCCTTTTCTCTACAACTGTTAAAGTTACAGGAGCCCTGTCCTCCTTTTCATATGGGCAGCCTATATTAGCTGCAATGCCAACATCAACGTTCTGAGATCCTGACAACTGACAAGCAACTTCACCGATGAGCGGGCTCATCCCACGCTGAGGCAACAGCTCAAAGGATCAGGCAGAGAAGCTGCAGCGACTACATTTTAACATTTGAGCTACAAAATCCAAACAGGAGACAAATAAATATATGAAGCTGCCATACACTGCATCAAACCATAGAACTCATTGTTGTCTACTTTGACTGCTAGCAGTTCCCCAAGATTTCAGGGGGAGTTTTCAGGGGGGAGAGGGTCTTTCCCTGAGTCCCTTTAGAGTAGGGTTTCACAACCTGTTGCCCCCAGACAGCTATTGTGTGTGTCCTGCTTGCTTGTCTGGGTCATCAGGAGGTCACTCATACCCCCTCCTTCCCCAGCAACTCCAAAGCACCCAACTTCTGCACCAAAAATGGCAGCATGGAAGTAACAATGCTTGTGGGATCACTGGGAGGGAAGGTGTCTTCTTCCCACAGCGACCCTGACATGACCTTCTCCACCCTAGAACAATCTAACCAGGAGATCTGGGACGAGGACATAATTAAAGCTCCTCCCAGTCGTGTGTGTGTGTGTCTCCCTCCACCCCAGGGTATCTATGGGTGGACACACACACATATGCATGTCCCCCGCCAGCCCCGAACATCAAATGTGACCCTTAAGGCTAAATAAGTTTGTATATCCCTGCTTCTATGGGTGGCCCTCTAGGATTTTTTGGGGGGGATTAGAGCTCCCATCACCCCTGACTTAATAGTGGGGCTGATGAGAACTGTAGTTCAAAAGATATGGAAGGTACCTGGTTCCCTACCCATGATGCCCGACGATGCTCAGGTATTGAACCTGATGTCTTCCACATGCAATGGTGGATACACATGCTCTATCAACAAGCTGTAACCTATCACTACATGGGGACTTGCTTGCTGTACTTAACACATGGTCTACTATTACTAAGAGAGATTCTATGCTAGGTGGCTCATCTCTTTGTTATTTAGCCATGAACAGGCAGGTTCGGGACTTGTGGCTGTCTTGAGTCCATATTCATTTTTATTTTATGAGTGTTTTATTGTAAATTTAACAAAACAAAAGAGCTCATAAAAAAGGGAAAAAAGAAACAAAAAACATATATTAAAGGAGTCACGAGAGTGCCTCCTTTGTTAAGCACCATCAGTAGAAAACATGTTCAACCATGTTAAAGTGATAAGGGGGGGGGGTCATGCTGTATCAACGACATACTGACTTGCAATGATGGGACTTGTAGTCCAACACCTTTGGAGGGCACCAGGTTGGGGAAGGGCTGCTCTAAGCAAAAAAAGAGAAGTAGGTGGCCCTAAGTTGTTCGTCATCAGTTTTCCACAACCCTACAGTCACCTCTGCATATCATATTCTCCATCCTGTCCTCATGGTTTATCTGCTTTGGGAGAATGAGAATTTCACTTGCAATTTCTGTGTCCTTAGGGAGGATGTGGCGTTAAGGCTTGGGAGCCTTAATTCCCAATTTCCCTGCTTTTTGGTGCTTGGTTGGAAATGGTAGAGCCTGAACATTGTTTTATAAACCGTAGGTTTTTTGTTTAATGAATATATATATATATATATATATATACACACACACACATAAACCCACCTTTTGTTTGTTTGTGATATATATATATATATATATATATATATATATATTAGGGGTGTGCATCGGATCGGATCCGATCCACGATCCGAATCCGATCCGCCCCAAAATCGGGAAAATCCGATCCGATCCGATCCGATCAACCTCCGATCCGATCCGATCCGATCCGACGAGGTCCGATCCGGATCGGACGCCATTTTGAATGCTTTTTCCCATAGCCAAGTATTGTTTTACAAAAACGCCTATAACTTTTTCATTTTTAAAGATAGAAGGATGAAACTTGGGCACATTATACACTGGTTAGGGATAGTTATCTGTGAGAAATTTCAGAAAGATTGGTGCATGTGTTTTGTGGCAATTAATTGTTTAATAAATACCCAGAAATGCCTATAACTTTGTCATTTTTAAAGTTACAAACATGAAACTTTGCCACATTGTAGGTGGTACCTTGGGACCTATCTGTGAGAAATTTCAGAAACTTAGGTGCTTGCCTTGTGTGGCAATTAATTTTAGAAAAATGGGTAGTAGTGGGGTAAATACATTTACGCCTCCCATTTTTTTATTTTTGAAGATACAAACAGGAAACTTGGGCACATTACAGGTACCACTTGCCTTGATATGTGTGTGAAATTTCAGAAACATTGGAGCTTGCCTTGTGTGGCAATTAATTTTTGAAACAATGAGGAAAGAAACACCTATAACTTTGTCAATTTTAAAGTTACACACATGAAACTTTGCCACATTGTAGGTGGTACCTTGGGACCTATGTGTGTGAAATTTCAGAAACATAGGTGCTTGCCTTGTGTGGCAATTAATTTTTTAATAAATACCCAGGAATGCCTATAACTTTGTCATTTGTAAAGTTACACACATGAAACTTTGCCACATTGTAGGCGGGACCTTGGGACCCATGTGTGTAAAATTTCAGAAACGTAGGTGCTTGTATTGTGTGGCAATTAATTTTTGAAACAATGAGGGATTCATTGGACAGCACTTGCCCATAGGGATTCATTGGACAGTACTTGCCCATAGGGATTCATTGGACAGTACTTTCCTATAGGAAATCATTGGAAAGCACTTGCCCATAGAAAATCATTGGAAAGCACTTGCCCATTGAGAAATACAGTTATGCCTCCCACTTTTTTATTTTTGAAGATACAAACAGGAAACTTGGGCACATTGTAGACTGGTTAGGGATAGTTATCTGTCAGAAATTTCAGAAAGATTGGTGCATGCGTTTTGTGGCAATTAATTTTTTAATAAATACCCAGGAATGCCTATAACTTTGTCATTTTTAAAGTTACATACATGAAACTTTGCCACATTGTAGGTGGTACCTTGGGACCTATGTGTGTAAAATTTCAAAAACGTAGGTGCTTGCCTTGTATGGCAATTAATTTTAGAAAAATGGGTAGTAGTGGGGTAAATACATTTACGCCTCCCATTTTTTTATTTTTAAAGATACAAACAGGAAACATGGGCACATTACAGGGAACACTTCACTTGATATGTGTGTAAAATTTCAGAATGATAGGTCCAGGCATTTGGTGGCTACGAATTTTTTAGATTAAAAGTTATTAACCTTTTTTACACAGAGGCTGGGGCTGTCAATTGCACCCTCCCGCCTCCCGGGAAGAAGAAGGAAACACTTTCTCTCATCTCTTTGATCCTTGCACGCTTGGCTGCAACTGAGCTAGTATCCATTACAAAAGGAGAAACAAAGTAGCACTTGGCTCGTGTCTGCTTTGATACTTTCACTCAAGCAGAACGGCTGAGCCTAGGATCACTCTCTCTCGCTGGGATCGTTACAGGAGAAATTTTCTACAGTCTTCAAAGTGGTGTGTGCAGACACCTTGCCACCACATGCCTGGACCTATCATTCTGAAATTTTACACACATATCAAGTGAAGTGTTCCCTGTAATGTGCCCATGTTTCCTGTTTGTATCTTCAAAAATAAAAAAATGGGAGGCATAACTGTATTTCTCAATGGGCAAGTGCTTTCCAATGATTTTCTATGGGCAAGTGCTTTCCAATGATTTCCTATAGGAAAGTACTGTCCAATGAATCCCTATGGGCAAGTACTGTCCAATGAATCCCTATGGGCAAGTGCTGTCCAATGAATCCCTCATTGTTTCAAAAATTAATTGCCACACAATACAAGCACCTACGTTTCTGAAATTTTACACACATAGGTCCCAAGGTACCGCCTACAATGTGGCAAAGTTTCATGTGAGTAACTTTACAAATGACAAAGTTATAGGCATTCCTGGGTATTTATTAAAAAATTAATTGCCACACAAGGCAAGCACCTATGTTTCTGAAATTTCACACACATAGGTCCCAAGGTACCACCTACAATGTGGCAAAGTTTCATGTGTGTAACTTTAAAATTGACAAAGTTATAGGTGTTTCTTTCCTCATTGTTTCAAAAATTAATTGCCACACAAGGCAAGCTCCAATGTTTCTGAAATTTCACACACATATCAAGGCAAGTGGTACCTGTAATGTGCCCAAGTTTCCTGTTTGTATCTTCAAAAATAAAAAAATGGGAGGCGTAAATGTATTTACCCCACTACTACCCATTTTTCTAAAATTAATTGCCACACAAGGCAAGCACCTAAGTTTCTGAAATTTCTCACAGATAGGTCCCAAGGTACCACCTACAATGTGGCAAAGTTTCATGTTTGTAACTTTAAAAATGACAAAGTTATAGGCATTTCTGGGTATTTATTAAACAATTAATTGCCACAAAACTCATGCACCAATCTTTCTGAAATTTCTCACAGATAACTATCCCTAACCAGTGTATAATGTGCCCAAGTTTCATCCTTCTATCTTTAAGAATGAAAAAGTTATAGGCGTTTTTGTAAAACAATACTTGGCTATGGGAAAAAGCATTCAAAATGGCGTCCGATCCGGATCGGACATCCGGTCCGATCCGATCCGACCATCCTCCGATCCGATCCGATCCGATCCGACCCCCCAGGTCCGATTCCGATCCGCTATCCGATCCGATCCGGGGGGTCAGTGCACATCCCTAATATATATATACACATGCATTAATCAATTTCAGTTGGTTACAACATTCTAGAAAAAGCGGATCATATACGTAAACTGCAAAAAAGTTTACGTGTGAACAGAGTGCTGGGTTAAATTGACCCTTGGCCTGATCCAGCATGCCTCTTCTCAAAATCCATATATGTATACATTTGTGAGTGGCATCAATATACCACCCTTTCATATGTTCATTGTGTTGTTAGGTCCTCAATCCACTGCATTATAGGAGATGGGCATTTATCCTTCTAGTGTTGTAGTATCAATTTTTGGGCTGTCAAAAGGGTGTGGAGAGAATGCATTTATGCTGACCACGCATTAACTTCCAGGAAGCAGGTAAATAATTTAACAGAACAAGGCACATCAGTAAATATTTAAGAGTGCGGCTGCCTTGAGTCTTGACATTTTTGCAAATTACCCCGGAAGTCAAGATTGCAGACCTATAATGCCGAGGACTTTGCACTGACGGCAGGCTGTTTTCCTCTCATCCCCATCCCCTCTCCTCCTCCTGCAGCAATCCTGGTTTTTGCTTCCTCTTCCTTGGGCAAATGGCAATTGCTCAGCATCTCTGGGTAGCCAGCCAATATTGGACGGTGTGCTTTGGAGCTGTTGCAGCTCCAGGTCCGTCCTGTCTGCTGTGGACCACTTCAGACTGCACCGCCCGGACAGTTAGATCAACCTTCCCCAATCTGGTACTTTCCAAGTCTTTGGGACTACAACATCCATCAGCCCAAGCTAGTATGGTTAATGGCTGGGGATGATAAAAGTTCCCATTCCAAAATATTTAGAGGGCATCAGGATGGGGAAGGCTGAGTTAGATGATGGGGCAAGGTGACCAAAAACAGTTAGCTCGATCTTCCAAAACAGCCGTCTCTTACCTGGTGAGTTCCAGCATGGTCAATGGTATAAAATGATGGGAAACATCTGGAGGGCATCATGTTGCTCTGCAAGCTATAGTGCTGCTGGAAAAGGGCTATTAGTGAGCAGCAAGCTTGGAAAAAAAGGAAGTTAGCTTGGAAAAAAAAGGAGGCTAAGGGGAGACATGATAGAGGTGTATAAATTTATGCATGGTGTGGAGAATGTGGATAGAGAGCCTATCTACACTACTGCTTTAAAACAATTTAACATGGTTTAAAATGGTTTATAACAGTAGTGACAACTGTTGGGGCCCAGGGCACACTCCATATACAGTTTTCAAACCTTTTTCAGTGTTATATCCTGCTTGGTGTAGATTGGTCCAAGGAGACATTTTTCTCCCTCTCCCATAACATTAGAACCCAATGGGGTCATCCCACGAAGCTGATTGGTGGAAGATTCAGGACAGATAAAAGGAAGGACTTCTTCACACAGCGCAAAGTAAAACTATGGAATTCACTGCCACAAGATGTAGCGATGGCCACCAATTTGGATGGCTTTAGAGGAAGGCTAGATAAATTCCTGGAGGAGAAGGCTATCAATGGCTACTAGCCCAGATGGTTATGTGCTACCTCTAGTATCAGAGGCAGTAAGCCTGTATTCACCAGTTGCTGGGGAACATGGGTGGGAGGTTACTGTTGTACTCATGTCCTGCTGGTGGGCCCCTTGTCAACAGCTGTCTGGCCCCTGTGGGAACAGTGTGCTGGACTAGATGAACCCTTGATCTGATTCAACATGGCTCTTCTTATATTTTTAAGCTCCTTCCAGATTGATTCAGGATGGTCTGATTCCCCCTCTCCATTTTTCCTTTCTTATTTCCTGTAAATTTTTCTGTCTCTTTTAAACTAGGGTGACCAGATAAAATCCAGGTCAGGGCTCATGTAACTTTAACAGTTGTAGAGAAAAGGGAATTTCAGCCAGTGTCATTTGTATGCAGTTAGTTCCTGGTGAAATTCCCTCTTCATCACAACAGTTAAAGTTGCAGGAACCCTGCCCTCTTTTGTATATGGTCACTCCAGTATAGTGCCTGCACCTTTAACTGTTGTGATGAAGAGGGAATTTCACCAGGAACTAATTGCATACAAAAGACACTGGCTGAAATTCCCTTTTCTCTACAACTGTTAAAGTGACATGAGCCCTGACCTGGATTTTATCTGGTCAGCCTATTTTAAACACTTCTTCAAGGTAGCTGCTCATGGCTTTGGCAGATCAGCACCAGAATGCACGCTGGGAAGGAAGAATCATGCGCCAGCCTGGGCTTCGTTGCCACTGCTGTTGCCAAATCCGCCAAAGCCATCGGCAAAGCCAGCAGCTCTCAAAAAATAAACAAGGGCGCAATCCTATGCGTGTTCAGTTGCAGGTGGTGAATGCGGAGTGGCCATGTTGGCCCATACCTAATTAAAGTTTGCATTTCAATGAAAATGTCCATGCAGAATAAAAAAATACGAATCGTAATATCAGAGGTAATGGATTCAGGAGTGAGCACATTGGAAAGGGATGCGCACTAGAAATAGGTTGCTCTGTTCCTTCCCAGTCATTATGAACTTTGGCAACCACAGCAGTAATAGCTGATACTGTTGCCAAAAGAGTTTCCTGCACCACAGCTGCACAATGTCCTAGGCATTTGTGCCGGCATCATACCATGTGCATCAGCATTGATCCTCGCCTTTTTCATTCGCCTGCTGGCCTATCTGATGATACTCATCTGCTGCTGCTGGATTCTGCAGGGTGCTCCAAAAATAGCCTGCATTCAAGAGCAAATCTACAGGAATGTTCAAGCCTGTGTAGTGGAGGCTGATGGCTCTGATTCGGGCGGGGCTGTGAATCTATTCAGAACTAGCCAGACCTCTAAAAGAGCTGATCCAAAGTGCCGAACCTGTTTTGGCAGTAGGTTCGGAAGCTAGGAAAGCTACTGTAGAGTTCTGACTGGTTCTGATTAAAAATCAGTCCAAGTCAGGTCATGAAAAAAGGGAGAAACGAGTTCTCAGGATGCAAAATGCTTCTAGCAGGATAATTGCCTCCTATGATAATCATTGGTGGTTATCATAGGAGGCAATTCTTTATTTTTATTGCATTTATACCCCACCTTTTTTCCTTCAAGGAACCCAAGGAGGTGTATATAATCCTCCCCTCCATTTTATCCACACAACAACAACCCTGTGAGGTAGGGTTGGGCTGAGAGTCTGCGACTGGCTCAAAGTCACCCAGTGCCTTTCCATGGCCGAGTGGGGATTAGAACTCAGAACTCCTGACTCCCAGTCCAAGACTCTAGCCACTATACCACACTGGCCCTCTTGCTAGATGTATTTCTGCAGAAATCTTCTAACAACCCCCTGAGGCAGGCCTTTGAAAGAATTCAGGCTTTGAAATAAAATAAAATAAAATAAATCTTTGCATTCTGAGGACTTGTTTCTCCTTTTCCACCCCATGGTTCTGATTAAAACCAGGAATGGATTCGCAGCCGCACGGAAATCAGACCCACAAGCCCCCACTGGCCAGTGTATATACAGGAACTCTATGAAAGCACAGAAAAGGCATCAAATAACAAGAGACGGTTCCATGTACATGCCAACGGGTGACTGAGAAATGGGATAGAGCCCTGATGGGAAAACTAAGACAATAGATAAGAAACCCAAGGTCCGTCTTCCCCAACCTGGTGTCCTTGAGATGGGTTGGACTACAATTCCTATTGCGAGTGATGGAGATGAGACAATTAAGAGGCAACACAACTGTATGGATTGAAAATCGTGCAGCATTTATTAAATTTGAACTGCAAAGTGGGGATCCCTGGTTAGCTGCTCCTCTATGCCAGCACAAGCCAGTCAATGTAATCAGGCAAAACATTCTTTGCCTGCTGGATGTCGATTATGGAATTGGCACCCTCAGGATTTCCCCATTTGGGGAAAGTGGGGACATCTCCTGTCACATTTGTATTGTATTTATTATTTATTTGTAATATTGATATACCGCTCCCCATTCAGTATTTCGGAGAGGTGGACAAAATAAAATAGAATACAAACAGAATACAAACACATTAAAAGTAGATTTAAAAGAAACGAATTGCAAAATAAACCGTGGCTGGCCATGATGTTTTCAGGAGGCCCCAGAAGGAAAACAAAGTTGGTGCCTGTCTGACCTCTAGAGGCAGGGAATTCCATAGGAGGGGGCCACCATGCTGAAGGCTCTTCCTCTGGTGGACTCCAATTGGATGATAGGTCTTATGTGGAACTACCAGGAGTGTGCCCTTGGATGATCTCAGTGACTGGGCAGGTTGATAAGGGAGAAGGCGCTCTCTCAGATATCCTGGTCCCAAGTTGTTTAGGGCTTTGCACACTAGTACAAGAACCTTAAACCTGGCCCAGTAGCCAATAGGTAGCCAGTGCAGTTCCTGCAGCAAAGGAGTTACATGCTGGAAAGGGGCAGCTCCGGACAACAGCTGAGTTGCAACATTCTGCACTAACTCCAGCTTCCAGAGCAGCTTTAAGGGCAGCCCCACATAGAGCGCATTGCAGTAATCCAATCCTGAGGTTATCAATGCCTGTACCACCATGGCCAAGCTATCCCTGTCTAGGAGAAGCTGCAGCTGGCAAACCTGGTAAAAGACACTCTGAGCCACCATGGCCACTTGAACCTCAAGTGACAGAGATGGGTCTCAGAGTATCCCGAACTACAAACCTGATCTTTCAAAGGGAGTGCCACCCCATCCAAAACAGGCAAAGAGCCTGTTTCCCAGACTCAGGAACCTCTCACCCACAGGGCTTCCATCTTGCTGGGATTCAGCTTCAGTTTATTGGCCCTCATCCAGCCCATTACTGAGTCTAGGCACTGGTCCAGGACCTGCACAGGCTTACCTGATTTAGTTGTCCCAGGGAGATAAAGCTGCGTGTCATCAGCATATTGATGGCATTTATCTCCAAATCCCCTAATGACTGCTCCAAGCAGCTTCACATAGATGTTAACGAACATTGGGGATAAGATGGTGCCCTCCAACACCCCATAGTTCAATTGCCAAGGGGTCGAGGAATGGTCACCCAATGTTACTCCCTGAAAATGACCCCGTAGGTAGGACCAGAACCACCAGAACCCAGGCTGTGATACACCAGGCGTGTGTGGGGAGATGGTCCCACAGGCAATCCTTATCCCACCACTTGGACCACAAAACCCTCAGTGTGTAGCCCTCTAGTATAGCTTGTGCAGCTTTATTGGTTGTGATGAAAAGGGCATTTCACCAGGTGCTGCATGCAGCTTTATCTGTTGTGATGAAGAGGGCATTTTACCAGGTGCTGCAGGCATACAAATGACACCTGCTGAAATTCCCTTTTCTACACAACTGTTAAAGACACAGGAGCCCTGTCCTCCTTTCCATAGGGTCACCCTAGTATCCACACAGTACAAGGGGCATTGCAGAACTTTTAGGCTGCAACCCTATGTCCACTTACTTGAGAATAATCCCTATTAGGCAGAATGGACTTACTTCTGAGTAGACATAGACTGAAGGACCACTCATCTTTAGCTCCAGCGATGCTCAAATAGTGTATTATCTGGAGTTCCTACTAGGGGCTTGCTCAATGCTTGTAATTACTAGAGGGAGAGAGTTATTTAACCTCCTTACCTACTTTTGAGAAGTCTAGAGGAGGGTCATGATTTTGGCTAACATGGGACAGGGGCAGAATCAATAGGATGGACTTGTGAATGTCATTAAAGAGGACCTCCACACCGCTTCTATCCCCTCCCGGAATTTGACCACTGGAGTTGCATGATATGAAAACCTTGCAGTAGCTTCACATGCATTTTGGTGACATTCATCCCTCCATAAGCATTATTACCTAAAGTGTGATCCCTAATGAACCATTCCAAGAGAGCCCATTTTAGAATTGTTTCAGTTTAGCCAGGGAAGCATAATATTTTACTGCGTTTTCTACCCATAACTCCAGTCCTTTTATTGGTTTCAGCATGATATTGGGTGTACCAGTAAACTCATGAAGGCTAGCGACTGGAAATTTTAATAAACTGCATCCCCAAGCATCAGATACCATAAATTCCATTTTATTTCCAAAAGACCTAGAATCAGGAACATGCTTTTCTGGTTATGACTCACATTCATTTCCTCTGCACTGGCAAGAAGAGTCGTCAGTTCTGTAACGCAGATTACATTTACTAGCGCCTAATATAGAAGAGCGCTCCGTACATTGGTTTTTATCTTTTGCCCGTCTTTTGAAACGATAACGTCCTGAACTCTGGGGAACCAAGACAGCGGACATCCAAATTGTTGCTTAACCATGACATTGCTTTAAGAGGTCTGTGGAAGGCTCAATAAACCCATCAATTGTTTGAGACTTTGAAATGGATTCCAAAATCAGTGGCGAGGCCCTACATTTTAAAATAGTGAAAAGGGAGCATTTGGGTTATGTGTGTGTGTGTGGGGGGGCATTTTATGCAGGTATCCTGAGGAATCCACTGCACATGATGAAAGGACAAAACATGTTTCCCCATGGATTCAAAAATGCAAGATTGCTATGGGCTGCAAGGTGTGGCTGACCTGGTCTGGGTGGCCAACATCCAATATGGCAAATGTGGAGAGGAAGATCTACCTTGAACTGTTGGAGGACGCTTTACCATTTGCCATCTTCTTCCTTTCAAAAATAAGTTTAAAAAGCACTGTATCTCCACGCAGCAAGAGAGGCTGTTTCTACACCAGGCTTTTGGCCTGGTATTGTCCCCGGCTGGTCCCTGTGCATTCACATGAGCACAGGGACTCCCAAGGGTGGGAGGGGACGGGCACGGGTATACCCTGGGATAACAGATCCCTGGCCATTAGGCTTGCAGGGCCTGCCCCCTCTCCCTCCCATGTCTTTTGGCGACCAATAGGAGGTCACCTTCTGCCTGGGAATTCCCCCAGTGCAGCAGCTGAGCAAAGACAGATGGCGACCTCACTTGTGCTGGAAAAGTCAGGGTGAGTCCCCAACTTTTGCCCCGTGCATCTTCGCCTCTTTGCTTTTGGGTGGCTCTGAATAGGTGGCTGCAACATTAGGGTGACCATATTTTGAAAACCAAAAAGGAGGACAATATGGCCGCCCTGCAGGGGGCGTGCCCACCAACATGTCCAGCCCCCCAGGCTAACCCTGTCAACCCCTGCCAGCATATTCAGAGCATGGAGGCGAGAGGGGGGCACCATAGCTTCTCGTTACATGCAATCAGACTGAGAATCTCTTGTGTTTTATTGTGTTTTATTTTATTGTGTTTTATTGATTGTACCCTAATTTGGGATTGTTTTATAATACAAAGAAGGTAATAAATAAACAAATAAATATACCCCCATAATACATGCCTGATGAAATTTATCAGTTTTACCCCACTTGTATTCTTAGGTTCCTCACTTTCATTCATTAATTTTAACTTTTGTACCCTGCACTTTCCACTTTAACAAAGTACTACAAAGTGTCTAAAGCAGCAGTATTGAAACACAATCAAACAATATAACAATTAAACACCAGCAAACAATAAAAAGCACCTGCCGGCCCTTCCTGGCGCAGGTGGGGGGACCCCAACATCTAGAGGGAAGCCCCAAAATATAAAAATCAAACAATAGCCAGGCCACAAGCCGGCTGAAACAAAATGTCTTATATTTCCATGGGACTAAGCACAATTTTGTTGTAGACAAGGGTAATATAGTTTGAAAGTAAAAAATAATACAGTGTGCATCTGTAATCATCCACATGGCTGCCCCCTGGCCATAAGAGGTTTGGTTTTGTTTTAATAAGAAAAAAAAAAAAGATGCTGTGGCAAGCATCTTCAGCCCTGATCTGCCCCCCTGCATTCTCCTGCCAGCACTGTGGTGAAACCTGTTTGACACTTCCCCATTATCTGCTCCTTTCTGTGGGCCCCTGAACTTTGGCTGCAAGGTCCTGCCCTACTCCACCACTGGTAAGGTAGCCAAGGGCTCTCCTAATTTTCCCCCTCCCCTTTCTTTAACAGTTTAAAGCTCCTTGCTGCAACAAGAAAGAGTGGGACTTACTGCACAAGTTAAAAATTCTCTCTTGTTCCCAGAAAGAGGCAGCAGCTGTAGGATATCATAATGTATTGTTGTTTTCTAGGTAATTGTATTGTAGGGGGAGAAACCATCTCCCCTCCCATGTACATATGGAGGCAGCCATACAGTGAGGGAGAGCTTTATAGAAATTTACAGTGCAATTCTATACATGGCTACTTTCAAGTAAAACCCAGTGAATTCAATGGGACTTACTCCCAGGAATGTGTATAGGATTGTAGCCTTAGAACTATGTATGCACTGCAAAGTAACAAAGAAAAAGGGGCTAAAACAGGAGATTGATCCCTCACACACACCCCATTTCACATTAAACTCTTTTGATCACCAGGCAGCTGGCAACCTTCCCATGTCCAGCACATAATTACAGGTAGTAAAGGCTGTGAGCTTCTCCAAGCAGTTCCTGTCAATTATGTGGACTGGTAAGCACAATTGTAGCTTCAAGATCACAAGGCACTATGGTGAACTCACTGGGTGCACTCTCAGACCCCAAGTTACTGGTATCCTTCTGTAGGTTTTCCATCCCTAGGAGGATAATTAAGTGCTATGCCCTCCCACATCCACCTGCCCTTCCTCTCCTTTTAAAATTTATTTTTATTTGAAATTATTTTTAGGCTGCTTTTAAGGATAGAACCCTTTGGAATTGTTGAGCAATTAATTTCATGAGCGCATAGGGTGGGATGGGAAGGAATGGCCCAAATAGAATTATGCAGAAGAACATAAGAGGTGTCATGCTGGATCAGACCAAGGGTCCATCAAGTCCACCATCTAGTCCATCCAGAGCCAGTGCCTGCAGGAGGAGGGGACCACCATCACCCCACCCATGGAAAAGGGAAAGATATCTGCTGCTGCTGCTGCTGCTGCTTGTTGCTACCACCGCCCTCTCCCTGTTGGACTGCTGCTGCTCAGTGGACTGCCACGCCCTGCAGGACCAGGCCCCCAGGTACTCAGCCAGCTGCTGCTGGCATTCTTTCACCTGTCCCTCTCTTGGAAGAGGGATACATAAGCCAGCTGGCTGGGGTGTCCTGGGAGAGCCAGTGCCTGCAGGAGGAGGGGACCACCATCACCCCACCCAGGGAAGAGGGAGAGCTGCCTGCCTGCCTGTTTGCTGCTGCTCTTTTTTTTCTCCCCCTTTTCCTCCACCCCTTTTTTTCCCCCTGGTTGGCTTTTTCTGGATCTTGAGCCATGTGCCTGGGAGGGAGGATACAGAGCCAAGTGGGGGGATTTGAGGGGCCCCCAATCAGTGTAGTGATGGGTAGAGGGAGATATGGTGTTGTGAGGAGGACGTGCCAGGTAAGGGGAACACGGCTTAGACAGTTAACGGCTGTGCCATGTTCCAGTCCTCCTCGCAACCACAGGTTTGTTGGTTGCTCTATCAGCCAGCCCTCGGGACTCCGGATGCTGCTCTTAAATGCCAGATCGGTATATAATAAGACCTCCCTCATCCACGATTTAATTGGGGAAGAGGCAGCCGATCTGGAATGTATAACCGAGACCTGGGTGAGTGAGCAGGGAGGAGTTAGCCTCTCCCAGTTATGCCCACCAGGATACTTGGCTCAGCATCAGGGTAGACATGAGGGCCAGGGAGGGGGGGTTTCTGTGGTCTACAGGAACTCCATCTCCCTCTGCAGGCTCCCTGTCCATGTGACTACTGGTCTGGAGTGTTTGCACCTTGTGTTGGGTCAGCGGGACAGATTAGGGATTCTGTTGGTGTACCGCCCACCACGCTGCTCAACGGACTCCCTAGGTGAGCTGACGGAGGTGGTCTCGGGTGAACTGCTGAGATCCCCCAGACTGTTGGTTCTGGGGAATGTCAACATTCACGCTGAGGGCACCTTATACGGGCCGCTCAAGATTTCATGGTCTCCATGACAACCATGGGACTGTCCCAACATGCCATCGGCCCAACGCATGTAGCAGGGCATACTCTAGACTTTTCGCAACTGGACATGGAGATGGTGATCTGACAATAGAGGACTTTACATCAGTCCCTTTGTCGTGGTCAGATCACTGCTTGCTGAGGTTTAGACTTACAGCGGCTTTTCCCCTCTGCAAGGGTGGGGGACCTATTAAGATGGTCTGCCCCTGGAGGCTAATGGATCCAGATGGTTTCCAGAGGGCTCTGGGTAGTTTTCCGTCTGATAGGGCTGGCTCTCCTGTTGAAACCCTGGTTGATCTGTGGAATGCAGAAATGACCCGGGTGGTTGACACGATTGCTCCTGAGCGCCTTCTCCTGTGTAGAGCTCATACGGCTCCATGGTATACCCCATAGCTGAGAGCAATGAAACAAAATAGGAGATGGCTTGAGGGCAGATGGAGACGAACTGATGGATGCAATCAAACACTGGTAAGTGCCTATAGTAAGGTATATTCAGGGGCAGTGAGGGCGGCAAAAAAGCAATACTTTGCTGCCACCATCAAATCATCTGTCTGCCACCCAGCGGAGCTTTTCAGAGTTGTCTGGGGGCTATTACATGCTGGCTCCAAGGATGTGCTACAACCATCTGACGCTCGCTGTACTGAATTTGCTAGGCATTTCCAGAATAAAATCTTTGGCATCCGCCAGGACTTAAACTCCAGTGTTATAGCAGGTAAATCTAGTGAGGTGTCCAGAGCACAGGCTTGTCCTGTTTTCTTGGATGAGTTTCAGTTGATACAGCTCGAGGATGTTGACAAGGTGCTTGGACAGGTTCATGCAACCACCTCTGTATTGGATCCTTGCCCCCCTTGGCTAATAAAAGCTAGCAGGGACAGAACAGCCGGCTGGGCCAGGGAAGTGATTAATGCCTTTGTACGAGAGGGAGTGGTCCCAGGCCGCTTGAAGGAGGCGGTAGTGAGACCACTCCTGAAGAAATCTTCCCTAGACCCCGAAAATCTTAATAACTATAGACCTGTGGCAAATATTCCATTCCTGGGCAAGGTCCTTGACCGAGTGGTTGCGAGCCAGCTTCAGACACTCTTGGATGAGACTGATTATCTGGATCCATTTCAGTCCAGCTTCAGGCCTGGTTTTGGCACGGAAACAGCCTTGGTCGCCCTGTATGATGACCTACGTCGGGAGAAAGACAGGGGGAGTGTGACTCTGTTGATTCTCCTTGATCTTTCAGCAGCTTTCGATACCATCGACCATGGTATCCTTCTGGGACGACTGGCTGAGTTGGGAGTGGGAGGCACTGCACTGCAGTGGTTCTGCTCCTACTTGGCGGGGAGGCTCCAGAAGGTGGTGCTTGGGGGACATTGCTCGGCCCTGTGGATTCTCTAGTATGGGGTTCCCCCATGCTGTTCAACATCTACATGAAACCGTTGGGAGGGGTCATCCGGAGTTTTGGGGTGCGTTGTCATCAGTACGCTGATGACACACAACTCTAATTCTCCTTTTCATCTTCATCAGGTGAGGCTGTGGATGTGCTGAACCAGTGCCTGGCTGCGACAATGGACTGGATGAGGGCTAACAAACTGAAACTCAATCCAGACACTGAGATGCTGTTAGTGAGTGGTTCTGCTGACAGGATGGAGGGTGTTCAACCTGTTCTGGATGGGGTTGCACTCCCCCTGAAGGAGCGGGTTTGTAGCTT
Organism: Anniella stebbinsi; assembly: GCA_029215795.1. Taxonomy (NCBI): domain Eukaryota; kingdom Metazoa; phylum Chordata; class Lepidosauria; order Squamata; family Anniellidae; genus Anniella; species Anniella stebbinsi. The sequence goes on along the minus strand of JARDYH010000004.1, from coordinate 225,314,168 downwards.
GGAGGTTCTCCTAGAACCATCTCTGTCACTTGAGGCTCAGGTGGCCTCGGTGGCATGGAGTGCCTTCTACCAACTTCGGTTGGTGGCCCAGCTACGCTCCTATCTGGACAGGGATGACCTGGCTTCAGTTCTCTATGCTCTGGTTATCTCTAAATTGGATTACTGCAACGCACACTACGTGGGGCTGCTTTTGAAGACGGTTCAGGAGCTGCAGCTTGTGCAAAATGCAGCAGCCAGAGTGATAACAGGAACCAGAAGGTTCGAGCATATAAGACCTACTCCGGCCCGCTTGCATTGGCTGCCTATACATTTCTGAGCCCAATTCAAGGTGCTGGTTTTAACCTATAAAGCCCTACACAGCTTGGGACCACAATACCTGATGGAACGCCTCTCCTGACACGAACCTACCCATACACTATGATCCACATCGAAGGTCCTCCTCCAGTTGCCTACTCCAAGGGAGGCACGGAGGGTGGCAACAAGGGAAAGGGCCTTTTCAGTGGTGGCCCCCCAATTATGGAATGATCTCCCTGACGAGGCTTGCCTGGCGCCAACATTGTTATCTTTTCGGCGCCAGGTCAAGACTTTCCTCTTCTCCCAGGCATTTAACAGCATATGATGAGGGTTTTTGTGTTGTTGTGTTGTTGTTGTGCTTTGACCCAGAAGGATATTGTAATTTTAACTTGTTTTTATGCTTTATGCTTTTAAATTTTGTATATTGGTGTTTTAATTGTTCAATGTTTTTAATTTTTGTAAACTGCCCAGAGATCTTCGGCTATGGGGCGGTATATAAATGGAATAAAATAAATAAATTCTGTTCACACAGTCGCCAACCAGCTGCATATTGGAAGCCCATAAACAGCACATGAGTGCAACAAAACCTTCCTGCCCATGTTCCCCAGTAATAGGAGAACCTAGGCTTAGTGCCTCTGATACTGGAGGTAGCACATTAAAGGATAGATGCCAGTGTTTCCTCTCTGCTAATTCCCTGATCATTTTAAGGACAACGGGTAACACTCAACATAAACCCTACTTAGATTAAAGCCACTGAAATGAATGAAACTTAGAAAAACTTAAGTCCCATTCATTTTAATTGCTCTACACTAAATAGGGCTTATTTTGGATGTTACCCACTTACTTTAGAAGAAATACTGGGATAAGAAGATGTTTAAATGCTGCATTTTATCATATTGTATTTTTATTGCATTGCTCTTGCTTTTTACTAGTTATTTTTATTTTGTTAACTATTTAGATCACATTTTGTTCTAGTGCAGCCTATATATATAATGTAGATAGCTGATAGCAAGGTCACCCCCAAATGGCAGTGTTTTCTACATACTTGGGGAGGGGGCTCCTTATGTAAGCAGAAATGTATACATTTGAAAATGTATATTAAAAAAAAGTTTAAAAACCAGCCTCTGACCACAATGGTCTAACAAGAAGGAATGTCGCTGTGTCAAGTTGGGTGTGGGGAGAAAAATGGACGGGATGGAGAGAAGAGGGGATCTGCCTGCTCAAGTTCTTCACACAGAGGTGAGCAATATGGGACCCGTCTGCACCTCCCTGGCCTTTTTGCATCAACACAAACCTAATGGAACATAAAAAGTGTTGAATACAAGCAAATGCAAGCTGGTGGTAAAGAAACTCATTTGAAGGGAGCAGGGAAGGGAACTGGCTTTTGTGTGCAACTCAGTTTGTTAAACCAGCGAGGAGAAGCAACAAACCAAAGGTAATCATTTTAATGTATTTTGCCAATAGATTACACAATGAACTGCATTTATTTTTGTATTGCCAGGATTTTAAAATGGGGAGGGGGAGAGAGAGGGGTATTTTTGATCATTTTAAAAACACAGGCTGCGAGTGTCTGAAAGTGGCAAAAAAATCCTTAAACCTGTCTAGTACTTTGAAAGGCAATTACATTTTTACAACTTTTGAGAAACAATTTTGGCTAATGCCTGTTCTGACTAAAATGTCATTTTAAGCTGCAGGACACCTGTTTTAGCCACTGATCCTGAACAAGTTTGGTTTGAAGCTCCACTGAAATTGATAGAGCTTACATTTAACTATGCATGCTTAATACTGCAGCCTTAAAACATGCTAAAAGAAGGAATAGTATAAGTCCTGCTTGTTAGATACATTTATTTACAATATTTTTACCTTCGTCTTCAGCCAAAAAAGTCTCCCAGAGCAGCTTACAAAGATTAATAATAAAACAGTCCCTGCTCTTAGGCTTACTATCTAAAAGACATAACACAAAAGAAAAAGGGATTGAGAGCGAGGAGGGGAAAAACAAAACGCAGGCACCAGATCTTAGTTTCAAAATTCTTATAGGTATTTTTTTCTGGCAGAGAAGGGTGAAGTCAACTCCCTGCACCTGCTCCCTCTCTACCTGATATATGGGACCAGGTGTGTCTCTCTGTTACCATGATGTTTATTTTGGGAAGTATATGAAGCTTTGGTGAGGCAGTAATTTCTTATAAATCTACAGGGAAGGGGGGGGGGAATCCTGATGTCAAAAAACATTAAGTAATTGATCAAAGCAAGTTTGAAGCATTTAGTCTAAAAGGGGGAGGAAAAGCCATAAGGCAATTTTCAAGAAGACCATGAACGAGGGGGAATAAAATTAGAGAAACATACTGTGTTTGCATCACTGTGCTGAAAAAGACTACTCCCAGACTGCCTGCGATCGCTTCCAGAAAGTGCAGGCCTCCGTCGTTTCAGCCTCTTCATGGGCCAATCTGGGGCTTATATTGGCTGGCATGGTCGCCCCGACCAAGAACAAGGCCCAGATGGCATAGGGGAGGAGCTGGCCTCTAGCAACCCCAATCTGGCTTCAAGCAGGCCTCGGAAGGCCGAAACCAGAAGTGGGCGAAACGGGCCTTCTGAAACCTGCTGAAGCCAGGTCCGGGTTGCTAGAGAGCGGTTGCGCCCTCTAAGACCCCAGAGCTGCCTTCAGTAGGCCTTGGAAGGCCGAAACTGGAAGTGGGCAAAATGGGCCTGCTGAGGCCTGCTGAAGCCAGCTCTGGGGTCTTAGAGGGCGGTTGCCATGGTGAGCACCCTCTAGGGTGACCAGCTTTTGGAACCCAAAATCCTGGTCCCCCCCCACCCAAAACAACCCCCCCACCAAGCCACCCACCCCCAAAAAACATCAGCCTGGACCTACCGGGTTCTCTTCCGCTGCCGCCCCCGCCGGGTCCGCTGCCCCCCCCCAGGTCCCCCGCCGCCGCCGGGTCTTCCTCCTCCACTGCCGGGTCCCCCGCCGCCACGTCTTCCTCCGCCGCTGCCAGTTCCCCCGCCACTGGGCTCGTAAGGCTAGCGGCCGCGCGGAAGAGGCAGGGGAGGGCCGGATCCGGAAGTGACGTAATCGGCCCTCCCCCGCCTCTTCCGCGCGGCCTCTGGCCTCGTCGGGGCTAGTCCCTCAGTAGCGCGCCGGGTGATACTGAGAGACAGGCCGCGAAGCCTGTTTCTCAGTAGATTCGAGCACCGGAGGGAAGCGGACGCCCCTGCGGGTAAGGAGCGTGAGGCGCGAGGGAGGGCACTTACCTGCTGGGGCGGCCGCTTCCCGGGCTCCTCCTCCGCCACTGCCACCGGGTCTACCGCCGCTCCTCGCTTGCTGCCACCGTCACGTGACCCCCCCGCCACCCCGGTTTGCCCCCACTGCCCCCCGGTTGGGCCGGTTCACCCCAGGTTTCCTGGTTAGGACCGGGAAACCCCGAGCCATCTGGTCACCCTACTGCCCTCTAGCAACCCAGACCCGGCTTCAGCAGGCCTTGGAAGGCCGAAACCGGAAGTGGGCGAAACGAGCCTGCTGATACCTGCTGAAGCCAGGTCTGGGTTGCTAGAGAGCGGTTGCGCCCTCTAAGACCCCAGAGCTGGCTTCAGCAGGCCTCAGAAGGCCAGAACTGGAAATGGGCGAAACGGGCCTTGGGGGGGGGGGGTGTAATTTTCTGGATTTTGAGCCCAAACAAAGGGTTTCCCCCCCTTCAGATTTCTCCCCATTTTTCCAGACTTGTCCCAGCAAAACCGGACCAATGGTCACCCTGTGCATCATAGAACCGATGTAGTGCAGCTTTGGAACCACTCTGGGGCAAAGACAATGTATAGACAGCCCCCTGATCACCCTGAGGTGCTGTGTGGAGAAAATAAGAAGAACCCTACAGGATCAGACCAAAGGCTTATTTACTCCAGAATTCTATCTCCACAATAGCTGGCCAGGTGTTCATGGGAACTCCACAAGCAACGGCAGCTGTTTTACTTCTGTTCCCAGCTAGTGGTCTTTGGTAGTATGCTGTTTCTTATACTGGAGGTAACATATAGCCAGCATATCAACACTAGTGACCATAAATGACTTTGTCCTTCATGAAAGAAAGAGAGAGAGCATGCTTTTTAAATTATTTTGTTAAAGAAACTAGATAATAAAAGAACATCAAAAAGAGGCCCTTCTTTGTACTCCAGCGTCTCACAACCTTGCGTCCTCCAGATTGCTGTACTACAACTTCCATCATAAATGTCCATAGCAGTTTGAAAAGCCATTGGGGATACATAAAATATACACCACCCTGAAAGCCTTGTGAGGGTGAAGGAGTAGTTTGAACATTTTTTAAAAAATAAATAAATGATAAGATCCCCCACCCACCCCAAAAAAGCAGCTGAAAGGCCCATCTCATTTCTCAACTCCAGAGTAAAGAAGCGAGATGGTGAGGGTCATCCATTTTAATGCCATCCTTTTTCACTTTAGTGTAGGGAACAGCGCTGGAATCAACAAGGAAGTTCAACACATGCGTTAGCTCCTTGCATCCATTAGCATAGGAGTTAGCATGGAGATCCACATTGGGAGCCATTAGTCTAATGCCAGACCTAGCAAACCAAGAATATCACAATTGCACCAATTCCAGAGATCATGAGTAGTTTTGAAGGGCAAATTTATACTGACGGGCAATATAACTAGGCTTGTGAACAGTAATATTCTCAACACTGGTGGTTGTTTCTCTCACCTTTCCAAACAAGATGTTGAAATGCTGAACTCAGGTATCCCACGTTCTACCCCTTTGACTGCTGCAGATCCTGGAAGGAGCGAATGAGTTCCATATTATCCTAGATGGGTTTAAAAGAATGGAAATCTAGTTAAAGTTGTAACCTCCAATCTTGGATTCCTGAATCCAGGTGGGCAGTCCCCAGGACCAGAAATTGGGTTGTTTGCCCATTCTGGATAGGATTGCACACCATCTGAATGGAGTAGGCATGTCGTTTAGGGATGCTCCTTCCTTCCTTGTTTTCAGACAGCATAAGGCTTAACCCAAGAATCCTGAAGGGGGAATCACCAGTTCCATACCACTCTGGCAATTCATAGCATCATTGAATTGGAGAGAGGAGGGTTGGGGGTGAATTAGTCAGAGGATGAAACTTCGGGCCACCTAGCAGGATCTTATGGGTAGAACCCTCCTAATCAAGCATCAGGTGACTATATGGAACAGTGAGTCTGTCTCCAAGTAGGGGCACATCAAGCCCACCTTCATCCATGAGGGCTAAATGTTTTGTGAGTTCTTGAATTAAGGAGGATGATAAATTAAGAGTATGAGCTATTAGAAGTCCATGTGGGGTAAAGCATAAATTTGTTATATTTATGTAGTTAATGGAAAGGGGGGAATGAGTAGGATATACAGCCTCATTTAAAGCCATTTAATTAATCCCCTCCCCCATACACACATAGAGACAGTGGAGAACTCACATTAATTTGGAAGTGACTTTAATTTCCTTAAAGCTGTTAAATAGATAGATGGAGGAGTGATAAAATGCATTGTTCAAGAAGCTTCATTTATTGTTTCTGGATAGCTAAAAACAAAGTTATCTATCTTCAGGTTTCACTTTTCAGTACTGAATGCTAACAGCAAGTGTGTGCCACAAAACACAAAGGAAATCCTGAATGTCAGTGGAAGGGCATCCATAGAGAGCACAGCTATATAGACTGCCAGGGAAGGCTCAGATACACAGGGTCTTTCTACACCTATGGGAGTAGAGGGAGGGAGGGGGGATGATCCCGGACGTACCTGCTTCCGGGATTGTCCCCCACCTTCTAAACCGGAAGCATGACGTCCTGGGACGAAAGGGATGTCACCCCCGCCATTTTGCTTCATTTAAAAGAACAGGAGCCCTCGCATGGTGGAGAAGGTAAGGGGAGCCCCCCCACACACACCCCATCCCTCCCCCTACCATCCTGGGGATGGTGGAATTGCTTCCCCCCCTCCATGGGCACGGAGCCACCCCATGCAGCTCCGTGCCCATTTCACATCCTGGGATGGTGGGAAAACCAGGATATCCGTGGTTTCTGCCATCTTGGGGTTTCCCCTGAGTTGACCCAGGGACAACCCCGGGGAAAATCACTGGTCTGGAAAGGGCCACACTCTCATTGCATCCTTCAGGAATCAGGTTTGCTGCCAGGATTAGGGATGGCATGAGTGCTCCAATGGGTCCAGGAATATGGCAGACTCCTCCACGCTCAACTGCCCTGACCCTGATTGGCGACCCTCCACCGCTGCTCGCTGACTTGCAGGAGCCCCCAGACTGTAATGGTCCATTTACACCTGTGATGTTGCATAGATAGCTGCTTTACAACCGCCATTTGCATATGATTTGATTTACGATAAAACATGACTCGCTGAAGGGAGGGACAGCTGCCAGGCACTCGTGGATGGGTCACAAGTGGGTCAATGGGGGAGCGAGAGGGGGCAGTGGCTCATCAAGCACCAGGCAGAGGTGGGTCTGTCCATCCCTAGCTAGGATTTGCAAAACTCCAAGGTGGAATTTCGCCATAAAATCTGTACCAGAGGATGACATATTTGCAGGTAGCCTCTTGTGCTATTACCTCTCTAAAATTATGCAGTCTCTGGATGTCCCCATGCATGCATGCTTGCTGACACTTACGCTGCATCATAGGTTTGGTAGCCTGCTGTACACACTATAAAACCCACCATGCAGCACTGCTATGAGGAAGATGCACATGCACAGAGGACTGAGACCTGTATGAGGGTCACAATGGAAGGAGCTCAGTTGGAAGCAGAAAGTAGCCATGGTTCCATCATCTCTATGTAATTCTTTCCCTCATTCCCAAATGCTGTCACATGGTTCCATCTTCTGCATGATATCCTTAATCCCAATTTGGGTTCATTTTGGAAGAAATACTGCTTACTCTCCTTACGTTCCCAAACCTAGTCCTTGCTAGGGATGTGCACTGGATCGGACCCGATCCACGATCCGAGTCCGGTCCAGTGGGAAATCGGATAAATTATCCGATTTCCGATCCCGCAGCTGGATCGGCCGATCCAATCCGAACCGGTCCGAAAAAGCTCCGAACCGGTTCGGCGGATCGGCGGATCGGCGGGCGCCCACTGGCGCCCACCGCCGCTTCCATTGGCGGGCGCCAGCGGGCGCCCGCCGATGAAAGTGGCCAGCGGGGGGGGGAGGAGGGGGGCACTTACCTTCTCGGCCCGGTGGCTCCCGTCCGGCGCCGGCGCCTACTACTACTAGCAGGCTCCGCGGCCGGCTCTAGGGTGGCGCGCCGGGTGATGTCATCACCCGGCGCGCTACTCTAGAGCAGGCCGCGGAGCCTGCCGGTAGTAGTAGGCGCCGGCGCTGGCCGGGAGCCACCGGGCCGGGAAGGTAAGGAGGGGGTGCGTGGAGGGGAGGAGGGGGCGCGCGGAGGGGGGAGGGGGGAGGGGGGCCCTTACCTGCCCGGCCCAGCGGCTCCCGTCCGGCGCCGGCGCCTACTACTCCCAGCAGGCTCCGCGGCCTGCTCTAGGGTGGCGCGCCGGGTGATGTCATCACCCGGCGCGCTACTCTAGAGCAGGCCGCGGAGCCTGCTGGAAGTAGTAGGCGCTGGCGCCGGACGGGAGCCGCCGGGCCGGGAAGGTAAGGAGGGGGTGCGTGGAGGGGAGGAGGGGGCACGCGGAGGGGGGAGGGGGGAGGGGGGCCCTTACCTGCCCGGCCCGGCGGCTCCCGTCCGGCGCCGGCGCCTACTACTCCCAGCAGGCTCCGCGGCCTGCTCTAGGGTGGCGCGCTGGGTGATGTCATCACCCGGCGCGCTACTCTAGAGCAGGCCGCGGAGCCTGCTGGAAGTAGTAGGCGCCGGCGCCGGACGGGAGCCGCCGGGCCGGGAAGGTAAGGAGGGGGTGCGTGGAGGGGAGGAGGGGGCGCGGGGAGGGGGGAGGGGGGCCCTTACCTGCCCGGCCCGGCGGCTCCCGTCCGGCGCCGGCGCCTACTACTCCCAGCAGGCTCCGCGGCCTGCTCTAGGGTGGCGCGCCGGGTGATGTCATCACCCGGCGCGCTACTCGAGAGTAGGCCGCGGAGCCCACTGGTAGTAGCCGCCGGCGCTGGACGGGCCGAGAAGGTAAGCAGTGGCGGGGAAGGGGGCTTACCCCCCCCCCAGAGCCGTTCGCTTCTATCCGCTGGCGCCCGCGGGCGCCAGCGGATGGAAGCGGGCGGCCCCAGGGGGGGTAGGGAGCGCGGGGGAGGGGGTTTACCTGCCGGGGCCGTCCACAGCGGACGGCCCCGGGGGGGGAGGGAGTTAGGCCCCCCCTTACCCACCCGCCGCCATTTTTTCCTCATAGACTTGCATTGCAATGCAAGTCTATGGGGAAAAAAATGGCGGCCGATCCAAAAATGTACGATTTTTGGGTCGGGATCGGACTCGATCCGGTCCGGGGGGCCTCCGATTTTGTCCGAACCGGTCCGGGACAAAATTGGAGGTCCCGATCCGGGTCCCGATCGGATCCGGGGGGTCCGTGCACACCCATAGTCCTTGCCATTTCTACCACCACTTCTCCAGTGCTTTTGAATTAAATGTACCATACACGATTCCTTTCAATAATATCCCTGTATGATCCATGTGGCATGCTTTAAATTATAACACTTCAAAGTGACGAGATCGTCGGCCGGGAATTCATCTCATGATAAATGTCCTACTTCAGCCCTTACAACATTTCAACATAGTCGACACTTCCAATTCCACATAAGGGAAAAAAAATGCATGAATCCCACATACATGTATTTTTACATATGTTGTTTTACTGTTTAAGGTACACATGGCGCATATATGAGAGGGGGGAAAGTGAATCATAGTGATCCAGTGCACATTCCAGCTTTTTAGACACCTGACAATTTGTCTCAGATGACAATGCTACCTGCAGGATTCACATGATATGCAACAAGGATGTGACTTTGTAATGTATGAAGCAGCCTCAAAGTGTGAATATTGTTACAACATTATTGTTTCTGGCAGGTGGAACTCGGTTATTTATAGAAACAATAGTCGGTTGCAATTGACCCAGTCCAGGTGTATGACAAAATAACCTCCAAATTTTGTTTCTGTTGACAGGAATTTATATTTATGGATAACATCCCCAAGATAATAATTAGATATGCAGTGCATGCTAAAAAAAATTGCAAACGACAGGGGAAACTAAGTTGTGTGACTCTAAAAATGATGCAGGTTTGTAAAAAAAAAATCCTCTTCCCTTGCCAAATGCATTCTGTATTTTTTTACTATTTTGTCAAACTTCCTCCTCCTCCTCCTTCTTCGAACGCCTCTCCCCATTACTTCAGCCGTCTCTCTGGATTCTGAGATTCAAGCCGGCTACTCCATTATTTGAAGTGAATGGCGCTTGCAGCTGTAACATGCTTTCCATAGAAGCAAAACAGGCATTCATTTCTTTGCCATATCCTCAAAATGGTATAATTTCATGCGCACATTATTAATCTCCTTCAACTTAAAAGAAAAACAAAACACAAATGCTTTGTTTTGGCAGAGAGCAAGTATTTACATCCACTTGGAGTTATGTAAATTATTGGCCAAATGGGCCAAGAGCGTCAGAAAGCACTTTGAAATAAAACCCATTTGAGGCCTGCATTGTCCCAAGATATTGCTCAGGATCGTTTGCACCGCTGGCAAAAACAAACAAACGAACAAACAAACCATTGATCTGGCAGTGAATTTTTAAATGTGCATGGTATTGAAGATTATCATCTATGCTGAAACTTCTAGCTAACAGAAGTACCTCTAGGCAGAATCTCTTTCACTCCTACCCTCACGTACGTCACGGGTGTCACACAATGCTAGGTGCCTGCAATCGAAATTGTGACAGTTATGGTGACCTCCAGGATGGAATTTAATTTCATCACACAAGCCGAACAATCCTTTGCTCCTGATCTGAAGGAGACATTTTCTGGCAAAACTCCAAAGCAACGACACAAACAGTAAAGTCATAAGGAATGGTTTCTCTCTCTCTGGCTGCTTCTACACCAGGCTGTTTGCCTGGGATGGCCCCCAGCTGGTCCCTGTGTGCCAATGGTGTGTATTAGGTACTTCCAGGATCACCCTCTCTCACTCCCTGTGTGCTGATGGTGTGTATTAGGTACTTCCGGGATCACCCTCTCTCACTCCCTGTGTGCTGATGGTGTGTATTAGGTACTTCCGGGATCGCCCTCTCTCCCTCCCTACCTCTACAACCCTATGGTGTAGAAAGGGCCTCTCTCTCTCTCTCGGAAGCTCTGGAAACTGTAGTCCAATGAAGGGGGGCTAGGGAACTAAGAAAAGTCTCAAACTACCATTCCCAGGATGCTTTGAGAGTAGCTGTGACAGTTAAATGAATATAAACCAGGTACATGTTTGTAGTGCAGATAGACCCTAGGTGCTAGCCATGCAGATTTATAAAACTGGATCCCCATGCGAGAGCACATACATGGAGCCATTTTAAAATCTTGAAATATTGGAAAGTAGGAGTTGCCGTGAGTACAGAGATGTATGATGATCATGGGATTGTTTGTTAAGCCCCCCCTGCTTGTCTGGGGGCAGGAAAAGGGATTATGTGGTTGGTATACAAGTACAGCAAGAGCTCCATATCCTTTACCGTATTTCACCGAATCTAAGACGCCATTGATTCTAAGACGCATCTTAATTTAAGGGCCACCGCCAGGAAAAAAGTGTTGCATCGATTCTAAGACGGACCCCTTTTGCCTCCCCGGTCCTCGCCCCCAGCGCCACCCCTGTCCTCGCTGCCAGTGCCGCCCTGGTCCTCGCTGCCAGTGCCGCTTGCAGCGGCCTCCCCAGCCTGGAAATGTGGCATTACTACAAAGTAGGGGCAGGTAGTCCTCAATGCACCCTCCCTGCACCACAAGCCACTTCGGAGTGCTGCACCTCGCCCAGTGTGGATCAAGCCTCAGAGGCTCCACTCGCACTCTCGCCACTGCCACCACCCTTTCATCCCAGCCGGTCCCAGGGAGGGAGGAGGGAGGATTGTAAACAAAACCCAGTTTACAACCCTCCCTCCTCCCTCCCCGGGACCGGCTGGGATGAAAGGGTGGTGGCGGTGAGAGTGCGAGCGGAGCCTCCAAGCATTGAAACAGGAGATGTGGCAGAACCAGCTATCGAAGGGATGGAGGCAGAGATAACATAACCTGGGGAGACATCAATAGCATGTGATAACTGGCATTTAGAAAACCTCATTATTCCAACAGTGTCTACTAGTACCCTACTTGGCAACTAGGGTATTACTAGACAGACTTTGATACCTGCTAGTCTCCAGAACCTCTTAAGATTGAGATTTGGTTCTCACTGAAGTATCAAACCTGGCAGTAGACCTCTGAATACCAGTTGCCGGGAAACATAACTAGGAAGGTGCTATTGTGCTCATGTGATATTTGTGGGTTTGCCACGGGCAGCTGGCTGGGCAGTCTGTGAGCAGAATGCTAGACTAGATGGTCTGAGCCAACATGGCTCTTTTTAACGTTCTTCTTGCAAGTGGGGGCTCACAGGATTTGAATGCTTGTCTAGGCAAAGAACAACAGCACAACACAGCTGTATTGGGCTGCTTTGGCCTCATAAGGGTTAATAACAGCAAGATGGACTCCATATCATATGATGGGAAGCAGCTTCATACAGTCTCTGGCACTACAGGGTTGACACGGTTCAGCTGTAGTGAGGAAGGAAGGTCAGCTGTCCTCAGGCTGCAAAAATACTTAAAATACAGAGAGTGAGTGAGTGAGTGAGTGAGTGTGAGTTAATTCTGACATTCATTTCCAGAAAAGAGGGGGGGGGGAATGTTCCAGAGAAAAAGGAAGTGGACATTTTCATCTTCAGGATCTGCAAAGAAGCTGAGGTTAAGAAAATAATTTAGCCCTTGGAATACCAGGTATCCCTTATTTTGAAGGACAAGAGAAAAGGGAGGAGAGAGTTTTCTGAGAAGACATTTACAACACAGTTCTACCCATGCTTTGTTAGACTTATGTCCCATCGAATTTCCCCAGGAAAGTGGGTATAGGATTATACGAAAACAAAAAAGCATCCATTGCAACTCTATCAGATTAGGGTTGCACAAATTCTACATTTGAAGAGGCAACTTTATTCTTATGGCCTCAGCTTTTGCCTGACCTTAGAAAGATTTATTACCTGGTCTTCTACTCTTGATTACTCAATGACTGAAGGAAAATTTAGCAGACTTATAACTGCCACTTAGCGTACCTTGGTGTCAGGTGCCTTTAAAAATAAAATAATCCAAGCCATCTGTGTCTCATGCTAATCACTTCAATCTTCCTTGATAGTGTAGTTCCTTTATATTGCTTCTTGTTTCGCTATGTTAATACAGTAGTCAGATCCATTTGCCACAGTGGGAGAGCAGCCAAAGGGACTATCCAGAGCTCCCACCTGCCTTGATGACTCACTTTGGCCTGCATAGCAGTGGTAGACAGTGGGCGGGGGTGGGGGCATAATTTACCACCTCTCTCAATTTGCCGCTTGAGGTAGGGCATTCACCCTACCTCATTGGAGTGCCAGCCCTGTTTATTTGGAAGTCTTTGGCTATGTCTACACCAGCCGTTTATTCCTCAATAATATCACAGTTGTCCCTACAGGGCCACATGACATTCACCTACTCCCGCAGTGATCTTGGGTCGACCCCTCAGTTATTCAGGAATATCGGTGACTGGATTTTTCATGGCTTTCTCGGCTCTCTCACGATAATCCTGACGTCTGTGGTTGGTGTGCCGTCCTTTCCCGAAGCCAACGCACTGTCAGGGGCGTGTCCAGCAGTTTCGGATGTGTGTGGAAGTAGACCCATCTGCCATTTTGGGCACATTTTTTGATTGGTTATTGGTGTGTTTCGGAGCCTAATGTGTTTCTTTCTTTTTTTTACACAAACCTATTGATGCGCAGGAGCGCATTTTTGACACAGTACTACCTATCCCCCCTTGTGTTGCTGTGTATTTGCGCTGGTGCACATCTCTCAGGAATTATTTAAAAAACAATTCTGGGCTGTACCCATCTGTCTAGTCCCACCCACTTCTGCCGATACACCTTCAGAACTGCTGTCATGGGGCACACATTCTCCTGCAATGGCTTTCCTTTACTTGTGGGAAACTTCCCTCACATGTGCCCCATGAGTACCGATCCTGGAAGTGGGAAAACTCACCATCACCCCTTCTCCCTCGCAAAAGGGCAGTAGGTGTAAATACGACTTCTGTTGAACCCAAACTAGGCTGATAGTCTGCCTAAACCTCCATAACTTTCAACAGAAGCAGTTATCATATCCATCTGTAAGGCATTGTGGGTTATACCTTCATGTAGGAACCAGTCCTTGTGTATTTAGATTTTCTTCCATATATATATGCAGCACAACAACCAACTCCTTCTTGAATTCCATACTTGATATTTTCAGCTCTCCCTAGGGGTGTGTGAATTGACACAACCTAAGCTCTCCAAAGTTCTCCAAAGTCCACCCTGAAGCTCCTTCTGACTCAAGTGTGCATCTGATTGCGAGCTTTGTGTTTCTATTTCCACAAGAAAATCTCTGCATGTTTTTTTCCAACTGTACACATGCATCTTTGAAATGTACGCATTCTTCTCCCATTCATTAAAGCTTGTTTGTGTACATCATTTTCATGGACATTTTTCAAATGAATGTATGCTGTTGAACACATCTTTGGTTGCGGGGGGGGGGGTGAACGGCATTGTAAGCATGGAAATATGCAGACTTCGACTGCAGATGGTGGCCACATCCATGTTCAATCTGGGTGGTGCAAACTGGGTAAGTCCTGTTCAAAAACGAACTGTAATGAATTTTTTATACATCCCCAGTTCCCCCCATTTACTGAGAATTACCCAAAGCAGCCTATCTATCCTCATGTTGATACAGCTATGACAAAGAGGCAGGTATTCATATTATTCATCTCCCATATTGCTATGTTATCATCCTTCTACCAGCAGCTGTTTTCCTTGATTTGCTAAAATGGTTCAGACTTAAGCTCCTGTTTGGAAAATGTTTCACCTGTCATGCTCGCAATGACAGCTCTGAAAATGTGGCATCACTGTGCGCCCTTAAGGCAATGAGGGAGAAGGCAGACTACTCCAGAACAAGTGGGAAGGAAGCTAGCCATCAATTCTAGATTTCTGTGTGATGAGTTCTTAAGCTGCTTCAATAATTGGCTGCGGAGGTTGGGAAAAGTTCCTCCATCTGCTAGGATGTTCCATTTTGATGTTTGAAACACCAGGGATACCCACAGTTTGAAGTGGCACAATGCTTGTGGCCGCTGCTACTACATGTACACACAGTCAATTCGAACAGCGACAGTCTTCGGTTACAATCCTATATATAAACACTTCCCTATGAGTATGTTCCATTAAACTCAATTGGACATACTTACAAGTAGACATGTATAGGATTGTGATGTTATGTATAGTTCTGTGGTGTTAGAAATCTTTTTTTAGAACTTGTATCCTTATTATTATTATTATTATTATTAATTCCATTTATATTAGGGTGACCAGATAAAATCCAGGTCAGGGCTCATGTAACTTTAACAGTTGTAGAGAAAAGGGAATTTCAGCCAAGGCCATTTGTATGCAATTAGTTCCTGGTGAAATTCCCTCTTCATCACAACTGTTAAAGTTGCAGGCACTATACTAGAGTGACCCTATACAAAAGAAGGCAGGGCCCCTGCACCTTTAACTGTTGTGATGAAGAGGGAATTTCACCAGGAACTAATTGCATACAAATGACACTGGCTGAAATCCCCTTTTCTCTACAACTGTTAAAGTGACATGAGCCCTGACCTGGATTTTCTCTGGTCAGCCTAAGTTATATACCTCCCCATAGCCGAAGCTGTCTGGGCGGTTTACAAAAACTGAAAACATTGAAAGTTTTTTAAAATAACAACCGATATACAAAATTTAAAACCATAAAAAGAATAAAAACAGGTTATAAATACAATATCATTTAAAAACAACTATTTTTCATGTGAAAACAGACATACTTACAAACAGAAACACAACACGACAATGGCAATATTAAAAAGTACTCCCCCCCACACACAAAGGCTTACCAGTGACATTTTTATTTATTTATTTATTTATTGCATTTTTATACCGCCCCATAGCTGAAGCTCTCTGGGCGGTTCACAAAAATTAAAACCATGAAATCATTTTAAAATATATAAAACAAGGCACAATCTAAAAACACAGAATAAGTTTGCAGAGCCTTCTTATGCATGCATCCTCATAAGTACGTCCCACTGTGTTTAAAGGGCTTACTCCCTGGTAAGTACACACAGTCCTGCATATAGATTATGCATTACTGAAATAATTATATTCATTATTTAGACTCATGATTTTGCACTTCATAGGTTTCAACCATTTTTTATTTATCCACATTTACATAGCTCACAAAGGACATCCATTTGTCAAGGGATTTCTTCTTCTTTTTTGAGCCATCTGCATAATGATCACTATCTTACATCTTATTGCAACATCTTAACATTTACATGCCCATTGTATAGGAGTAGGAGTGGTGCTGTTTCTCAGCATCTATTTCCTCTTAGTTGTAAGTATTTTTTAGCTGGGACAGCTGTCCCTTACTAGAATCTGGAAACACAAACCAGCTCTTAGAATTATTGCATGCAAGGGTATTCTCCTTTAAGCAGCTTTCTTCCAGTCTAATCTAATGGGTGGTCACTGGTGTCTTGTGCTTTGCACCTGTTTGAAGAGCTAATTGGGTAATCACCCTGCAGGGAGGAATGACTGGTGATTGGTAAATGGGTAGGCTGTCTTTCTGAAGAAACTCCAGTCACTGTAGAAGTGATCTTGATAGACTGGAGTGCTAGAATGACGTTCTACACCTAGGAAAAAGAAAACAAACTCACAGTTACAAGATGGAGGATACTTGGCTCAGCAATACGACAAGCGAGGAGGATCTTGGAATTGTTGTAGATCACAAGCTGAATATGAGCCAACAGTGTGATGTGGCTACAGAAAAATCAAATGCTGTTTTGGGCTGCATTAATAGAAGTATATCTTCCAAATCGCACGAGGTATTGGTTACCCTCTATTTGGCACTGGTTAGGCCTCATTTTGAGTATTGCATCCAGTTCTGGGCACCACACTTCAAGAAGGATGCAGACAAGCTGAAGGGGGTTCAAAGGGGGGCAAAGAGGATGATCAGGTCTGGAAACAAAGCCCTATGAGGAGAGGTTGAAAGAACTGGACATGTTTAGCCTGGAGAAGAGACGATTGAGGGGAGACATGATAGCACTCTTCAAGTACTTGAAAGGTTGTCACACAGAGGAGGGCCAGGATCTCTTCTTGATCAACCCAGCGTGCAGGATGCGGAATAATAGGCTCAAGTTACAAGAAGCCAGATTCTGGCTGGATATCAATAATAATTAAAAAAAACTTCCTGACTGTTAGAGCAGAACGACAATGGAACCAATGACCTAGGGAGGTGGTGGGCTCTCCCACACTAGAGGCCTTCAAGAGGCAGCTGGACAGCCATATGTCAGGGGTGCTTTAAGGTGGATTCCTGCATTGAGCAGGGGGTTGTACTCGATGGCCTTGTAGGCCCTTCCAACTCTACTAGTCTATGATTCTATGATTCAATTATTTTATTTTGTGCCTATTTTGCTTCCCTTTTTGTCTTGTGTGGTTTGTGTCTTGTGTTGTTTGTTTGTAATTTGTTAATTCATTTCATTTCTGTTCCACCCAATAGCCAAAGCTCTTTTGGCAGTTCATAGAAATTCGAACTCCACAAACACAAAGTGATAAAAATGCAACATGAAATCTTTAACATATACAATTTGAAAACAATTTGAAATGGTTACATTTAAGATACTGAGACCTAATAAAACAACCAACATAAATGCGCCATCATACGTATTCAAATTCCTGAAAATAGAGGAAAATCTTAACCTGGCATGAAAAGTCAGCAGGCAGTGGGGAGTACATTCCACATTTGGGGGGCTACCACTGAGAAGGCCCTCTCACTTATTACTATCTTCTGCACCTCCCTTGGAGGAGGCCCTCAGAGGAAGGGCTCAGATGTTCATTGTAGTGTCTGGTTAGGTTCATACTGGAAAATAATAAATACATTTTTTTTTCTTTAACTTGGAGTTTGGGAAGAGATTTCAGACCAAACTCAAGGGGAAATGTATGTTTTGTTTCTCTCCCTCCATGGCCTCACTAATCTGGTTTGCACACTACCAAAGGAGACCATGAGGGAGGGAGGCTTGGCGGATTGTTCATTTCCTCCCAAGGGGCATAATAATCCCCCAAAATGGTCCAGAAGGGACCAGAGCATTTTTCCACTGTTGGGCTCCACATAACGTTGCATCTATTAACAAACGAATTAAAGATAGTTGTGAATATAAAATGCCACATCTTTCCAGCCACTATCCAACAAAATTGATATTGGCCATGGGGGACTAGTGTGATCTGTTCAAGCTGCTCCTCTGTTTCGGGAATATTTCTAACAGACATGTGCACGCTAGGAATGGGCGAATTTTCTCATACCCGACTTGCATCCCATTCGCAGATCTCTCACCAGCTGCCTCCCTCTATTTGCCCCATGGGGCAAACCACTGTGAGGTCCATGGGCACCTATGGGTACCCAGCAAGCAGTGACCAGCTACCCATCCCCTAAGCAAGCCACCATTTCTCCACAAAATGGCGGCTTGTGCTTTTCTGTAAATTTATTGTATAAATGGCGGCTGTAGAGGGGCCATCTATGCAACATTACGGGCATAAATGGACCATTAATACCTGCAACCTTGTGCAGATGGCTGCTTTATGGCTGCCATTTACACAACATTAAAGTTTACAGGAAAAGCACGAGCTGCCATTTCTGCACAAAATGGCAGCTTGGCGAGGGAGCAGGCAGCCGTCAGGTGCTCACAGACTATGCCGTGCACAGCCAGTGTTGGTCTGGTAAGTATGGTGGCTTGGAGAGGGGGGTTCTGGGAGGGAGAGCAGGGGAGAGAGAAAAAGATGTGTCTGATTGCTATTGGGCAATCATATGGTGCCACCAGCGATCCTAAGGCATCCTCCTTCTAAAACTCCCATGATATCCCTAGCGCTTGCCCTCATGATTCAGGCTTCGAACAGGGCATGCTTAGTGAGCGAAAATGAAATTCTCATACATCCCTAATATCTTCATGCTCCCCACTCATGTCCTTAGAATCACGTGAGGGGGGAACGAATGAACAAGTCAATGAACGTGTAAAAAGAGACAGCAGCTATTTTACTGATTGTAGCCAGTTGGATGGAATGCTTCTCAGCAGCTGACTTGGAAAATTACAGCACTGGCCGGCTACCAATCAACATCACTACAATTCAAAGCAACGTTTCTTGCTTTTTGAGTACTAAGTGGTTTGGGACGTGAGTACCTGGAGGGATGCCTTCTTGCTATTAATTCAGAACTATGGGCTCTTCTAGGAGCTGGCAAGAGGAAAGAAATGTTAAAGGTTCCTGGAGGGAGAGGAAAACCAAGGAGTGGGCTACAGAGGTTGCCACCGCCGGTGCATCTAGCTCATCACTGGATACATTTGGAAGGGACAACGGAAGGAGGGCTTCCTTTGGAGCACTTTTGATACGCCCACCAAACGACACTTGTCAATATTCTTTGAGCAGAGCTTCGAATGAAAACTGGGGCGATTCTAGCATCAGTCTGCAAAATGTGATTTCTGCTGTTATTTTTAACTACTGGATATGAGAAACGCAAACAATCTGAGGCACAATGCAGCAACGGAGGTCTATTTCCTACCTCCGACCTCCATCTGACCCCTGGCAAATAACTTTGCATGGTTTTGCAAAAGAGCGGAGGGCATTTTACCGGCACGGAAAATGCTCACAAAATGTGCCTCCCCAACTGCAACATACACCTTCAGTCTCTGTGCTGGTTTGAGAATCATAAGCAAAAATGTGTAGACTGCCAAGGGGTGGGGGGAGTTACCATCCTTTGAATTGCCAAATGGCTATTTTTCCTTTATCTCGTCTACTCACCAAAATATTGATTAGTGAGGCTTTTTTCAACATAGCTCAATCCCCTCACTGCCTTGGCATAAAATGTTCTTATGCTAAACATCTAAGCTTGACATCCGTCTTTTGCAGAGTGTGTGTTGCCTGTGACTCAGACAGAGTCCCAGCCTGTGTGGGTGCAAGTGTGTGTGTTTCACCAGATAGGCCTAATTAATGTCAACGCAATAAGCAGGTGGTTAATTCCGATCCCGCTATTCTCAGTAGCAGGCAGATCCAATTCGCAGCATGGGGAATAAAGCAGCCTCACACCTTCCTGCAAATTGTGCATTACTCAGGAGCCATTGTCAGAGCTGTGCGAATCGCTTCGCAGGAGTACCCCGGGATGAAACGGATGCTTGTGGGCAAATATACATTGGGATATAGATCTGCAGTGTTTCTTTTTATTCTGGGGCTGTTGGCATGTAGGTGCTACATTATTTGAACTGGCATGTAGAGCAAGAGACGACCGCGTGAAGGAAGAGGCGATAAGCAATTCTCCACCCTACTTGTAGACAGAGAAATTAGAGAGGAAATTTCACCAATTTCTCAACAGTGTCTCACAGGGAGGACTAATAATTGACAGTGTTGGTAGAACAGCTTCTTTCTTCTTTTGTAAAGGGTTTTGTTTTTTCTATGTGCCGTCTAGGGATAGTGCAGGTGCCAGACTTGGTCTGGATGTCCGATGAATTGTCCCGCATCCACACACATCCCAGAACCATGCGCAATTATGGAGGCTCTGGAAATTACATATTTTCTAGGGGTGTGCACGGACCCCCCGGATCGGATCGGGACCCGGATCGGGACCTCCAATTTTGTCCCGGACCGGTTCGGACAAAATCGGAGGCCCCCCGGACCGGATCGAGTCCTATCCCGACCCAAAAATCGTAAATTTTTGGATCGGCCGCCATTTTTTTCCCCATAGACTTGCATTGCAATGCAAGTCTATGAGGAAAAAATGGCGGCGGGTGGCTGAGGGGGGGCCTAACTCCCTCCCCCCCCGGGGCCGTCCGCTGTGGACGGCCCCGGCAGGTAAGCCCCCTCCCCCGCGCTCCCTACCCCCCCTGGGGCCGCCCGCTTCCATCCGCTGGCGCCCGCGGGCGCCAGCGGATAGAAGCGGACGGCTCCGGGGGGGGTAAGCCCCCTTCCCCGCCACTGCTTACCTTCTCGGCCCGTCCGCTCCCGTCCGGCGCCGGCGGGTACTACCAGCGGGCTCCGCGGCCTACTCTCGAGTAGCACGCCGGGTGATGACATCACCCGGCGCGCCACCCTGGAGTAGGCCGCGGAGCCTGCTGGTAGTAGTAGGCGCCGGCGCCGGGACGGGAGCTGCCGGGACGGGAAGGTAAGGGCCCCCCTCCCCCCTCCGCGCGCCCCCTCCTCCCCTCCACGCACCCCCTGCTTACCTTCCCGGCCCGGCGGCTCCCGTCCGGCGCCGGCGCCTACTACTACCAGCAGGCTCCGCGGCCTGCTCTAGAGTAGCGCGCCGGGTGATGACATCACCCGGCGCGCCACCCTAGAGCAGGCCGCGGAGCCTGCTGGTAGTAGTAGGCGCCGGCGCCGGGACGGGAGCCGCCGGGACGGGAAGGTAAGGGCCCCCCTCCCCCCTCCGCGCGCCCCCTCCTCCCCTCCACGCACCCCCTGCTTACCTTCCCGGCCCGGCGGCTTCCGTCCGGCACCGGCGCCTACTACTACCAGCAGGCTCCGCGGCCTGCTCTAGAGTAGCGCGCCAGGTGATGACATCACCCGGCGCGCCACCCTAGAGCAGGCCGCGGAGCCTGCTGGTAGTAGTAGGCGCCGGCGCCGGGACGGGAGCCGCCGGGACGGGAAGGTAAGGGCCCCCCTCCCCCCTCCGCGCGCCCCCTCCTCCCCTCCACGCACCCCCTGCTTACCTTCCCGGCCCGGCGGCTCCCGGCCGGCGCCGGCGCCTACTACTACCAGCAGGCTCCGCGGCCTACTCTAGAGTAGCGCGCCGGGTGATGACATCACCCGGCGCGCCACCCTAGAGCAGGCCGCGGAGCCTGCTGGTAGTAGTAGGCGCCGGGACGGGAGCCGCCGGGATGGGAAGGTAAGGGCCCCCCTCCCCCCTCCGCGCGCCCCCTCCGCGCGCCCCCTCCTCCCCTCCACGCACCCCCTGCTTACCTTCTCGGCCCGTCCGCTCCCGTCCGGGGCCGGCGGCTACCACCAGCAGGCTCCGCAGCCTGCTCTAGAGTAGCGCGCCGGGTGATGACATCACCCGGCGTGCCACCCTAGAGCAGGCCGCGGAGCCCGCTGGTAGTAGCTGCTAGTGCCGGACGGGAGCGGACGGGCCGAGAAGGTAAGCGCCCCCCTCCTCCCCCCCCCGCTGTCCACTTTCATCGGTGGGCGCCCGCTGGCGCCCGCCAATGGAAGCGGCGGTGGGCGCCAGTGGGTGCCCGCCGATCCGCCGATCCACCGAACCGGTTCGGAGCCTTTTCGGACCGGTTCGGATTGGATCGGCCGATCCAGCTGCGGGATCGGAAATCGGATAATTTATCCGATTTCCCACTGGACCGGACTCGGATTGTGGATCGGGTCCGATCCAGTGCACATCCCTAATATTTTCCCCATTGCATAAATAGTGGCCATAAAGTCTCCATTCACGCAAAAGTAAAGGCATGAATGCCTTTTATGTATGGAGACTTATTGAATACCAGAGTTGGATCCAGTAGTATTTCACAGTAAATAGATCATTAGATTGGGCAGAAACTAGTCAGATAATCCATTGTGAACAAGCTGGCTTTAGGAAGGGATTCGGTACAATAGATCCATATTTTATTTTGCAGCCTCTAATTCAGAAGTCAGTCTATGGATCTTAGAAATCCATGTTTGCTACTTTTGTTGATCTTTCGTCACCATTTAATTTGATGAACCAGACCAGACTATGGAATAAATTGCAGGCCAAAACCTGCAATTTCAGACTTCTCATTCTACTTCAAGAGCTTTATACCCATACAAGTCTGTAGACTCTCTAAGCACTTTGACAGGAAAGATCGCAATTCTCAGTGGGGTAAGACAGGAGTGTTGGTTAGCATCTTTTTCATTCCATTCCTAAATTAATAATATCACAGATGAACTCTTTTCTCTCTCCTTCTCCCACTCATGTCCATAGGACTATGTAAGATCTTTATCCTCTACTATGCAGAAAATGTGATCTCGTTAACCTTTTACACAGCTAGGGATGTGTAGACTATTGAAAAAAAGCTGGGAATTAATGTAGAACTGAAATTCTTAAAATTGATTATGATAAAACTAAAATTATGGTGTTTGCCAAAAAGATCTCAAAAACAGAAAAGGTCCCTGGATAATAATTGTATTGAATACTGTTCATCATACAAGCTTGCTATACCATCTTCAAAACTAAGGGATGCCAGTTGGTATACTCAGGTTGCTAACCCTGTTGCACTGCAAACCCTTTCGCAGTGAGCATGTGATTATGCAGCCACCATGGTTAGGAATGGTTCACATAGCATGCTAAGTCATGGTACACATGAAACGCTAAGCCATAGCATGTCATCTGAATAGGCTCAGTCTGTATGGTGCAGATATTTGGGGGCTGGGTAAAAAAGAGACTATCTCAATATAATACGGATAAATTTCTATGAGACATTTTAGCTCTTTCTTCTAGCTCTCTAACTGATCTTTGTACCATCAGTGTCTGTCAAAGTGAACAAGGTAATTTTCTTTTATCTGAAAAGATTGATAAATGTGCCTGGCCACCAATTGGCTAAACTTTACTATTTAGAACAGAAGAACAGGGCAGGGTGGACTTCTAGTTTTCAAAAACTGGCCCATTTTTATTAGGGAGGAAATTAATTTCAGTTCACTTTTTATCAGAATTTACTGAGTTTGCACCTTCCAGACTGGACACTGACTCGACTATGATCTGTATTCAAAAGTCCCTGCATTTCTGAGTTTGCAATGTGATTTGCGGACCAAAAAGATTGCATTTGGAGGGATGTATATGTTTGGAAAATGCTCATGAAAAATACGTACTTTTGGAAAATGTGCACAAATACAGTTTAATCAATGGGAGAAGAATGCACACATTTCAAAGGTGTGCACAACTGATGTGTACATTTGGAAAAATCGGCATGAAATACACATGGTTTTTCATGCAAACAGAAAACAACAACTTGCAATCTGGTACAGAATCGAGTTGTAAGGAGCTTGAAGATGGAATTCAGAGAACTTTGGTGAGTTTTGTTGATTTGCACACCCCTAATTTTTTCATTGGCTTCCTTTCATCTAAGTATGTCTAAAATTAAAATTAGAGATGGGTTATACTCACAGAATGCTAATAAAGAAGTTAGTAGCATTCAACAAACAGGATTTAGCTGGTGGTACAAGCTTTCAAGGTTGAATGATCTTTCTTTAACTGTTAATTCCTTGACTCACTCAGAGCTAAGGAAGGCATTTACAGAAAATTGTGTTTATAGATTATGTCTTCCACATATCTGGATGGGAGGTATATAAATGTTCCCATATTTCAATGCCTTTGTACATGTGGGGCTCCATAATAGAGGATATTATTCATTGTCTCTATGTTTGTGTGTGTGTGAAGTATAGTCCAGTCCCAGTGAAAGAGTTCTCATACCTTTGCTGGGAGGAATGTCTGATAGAACTTTGAGCAGGTGTGCAAACTACTTATAGATATGGATCCTCACATAACTAATCAAGTAGCCTTATTCGCTGTGGCTGCTAAAATGATTAGAATAAAGATTCTGAAAACAGTTGCTGTAGATTGCACACATGACAAACTGATTTGAGTGGCTTACTCAACCTTTTTCTTTCTGTGGCTGTCTCTTTGTTTTGTTGCTTTAGCAAATAACCTATATATATATATATATATATCTATATATATCATAATGAAAATAAATGGCAAGAAGGCATGATGTATGCAATAAAATCAACTGTCTAACTGGCTTCCCAAAATGGAAACTTTCACAGCAAAACTTGAACCTTGTGAAAATTCAGATGCCATCCGTGAAACTAGGACAGTAAGCTTTTTGAAAGACGCAAATCCTTCTCCATCTGAATATGCACTTCTCCATCTCTGACTTGGCTCATTAGAGACAACATACTCAGAAGCTAAGGGGGCTAGTGGAGGGCATGTTCGGTTCTCCTTATGTTCTGGTGCCAGGTTGGTATTGTCAAGATCCCCCTCTGGATCCATTTGTAAACAATAGGTGGCAGGGCCTTCTCTGTAGTGGCACCCGCCCTTTGGAAAACCCTCCCTCGTGCAGTTCTGGACGCATACAATGTTACATCTTTTAAATGCCTCCTGAAGACATACCTTTTTACACAGGCTTTCCCTGGTTTTTAATGCAGGTCGTTTTATACTGCCTTTTTAACTTTTGGGTATTTGAATTTATATTGTTGTTGTTATGGTTGTTAACTGTGGACTGCCCAGAGAGCTTTGGCTGATGGGCAGTATAAAGATTTAATAAATAATAAATAAAATAATAATAGTGGATGGCCTGCAATTGCTGGGCAAAAAGTCAGCAATAAATTACAAACCCAAAAAGTCAGATTTATTTCATTCTACTATCTCATTGAGAAAACTGTACATATTTGCCAATGAAGTTGATAGTAGCGAGAGCAACCAACAAAACCAAAGCACTCTACATTGCTAGCCAAAAATTACCTGGTTCTCTCTGTCTTTTCCCCCATTCCTGCCTTCCCCAACCAATTCCTGACCATTGGTCATGCTGGCAGGGACTGATAGGTGATGATGATAATGATGATGATTTTGAAGTCCGAAACGTCTGGGGAAGCGTGACTTCTTGTACCGATCTCCTCCCTTCTACAGAACTAGAACCTTTATAGGGTTCTGGTTGCCTTCTAGCTGCTACCAGGGTGGTCATATAAAGTAGGGTAGCCTACTTTGCAGAGCATAGTCCTTTATTTGAGCCGCTGTCAGTCCTCTCTTTGAAGGCATACTCCACTTGAAGGGGTCTCCAGTCCAAGTCGAGTTTAAAGATAAAGAACAATAAGAAGGGAGAGCTAAGGGCCTTGAAGTTACCAACTGTTAGCACTTGGTCAGTAGACACATGTCCTCTGGTCACAGGCATCCTCACTAGGTTGAGATTAGGGATGTGCATCGGATTGGGTCCGATCCATGATCTGGAGCCAATCCTACCAAAATTGGATAAAATTATCCGATTCTGATCCTGGCTTCTGGATCGTCCGATCTGATCCGAACCGGTCCTAAAGGACCCAATCCAGTTCAGATAAGATTGGAGGATCGAACCTCCTCCCCATCTTGCGCTCCTTACCTGCCGATGCCATCCACTGCCATCCGATGCCCCCTTCTACTGAGAAACAGGCTTCACGGCATGCCTCTCAGAAGCGTGCCGGGTGATGACATCACCCGGTGCTCTACTGAGAACTAGGCCACGAAGTCTGTTTCTTAGTAGATCGGAGCAGTGGACAGTACCGGATGGCCCCGGCAGGTAAAGAGCGTGGGGGGGGGAGGAACAGGGAGAGGGGAATTAGGACCCCACTGACCCACCCACTGCAATGTTTTCTGTATAGGCTTGCATTGGGGGAAAGCTTTCTTTCCCCCAATGCAAGCCTATTGTGAAAACACCAAAAATGGCAACCGATCCGAAAATCAGACATCTGATTTTTTGATCGGGATCCGATCCGATCCGAGTGACCTCTGATTTTGTCCGAACCGATCCAGGACAACATCGGAGGTCCCGATCTGGGTCCCGATCCAAACCGGGGGGTCCGTGCACATCCCTAGTTGACATGTATTTTAGTTCTACTTCAATTATAGTAATTATGTCTGAATCAGCACCCACACGTTTAAATGTGGCAAACCTTTCCCTCTGTTGTTCTGTGTTTCTAATGACCCGTTTTTCCTTTGTTGTCATGCCTATATGGCCATCCTAGCTGCTATTTCCAGGGAGGAAGTACAGGGCCTGCCCCAATTTGCTAGACCAAATAAAACCTCAACCAGCCATCCAGCCATCCTCCTCAAAGGCTCTTCTCACCGGTAAAGCAGAGCAGAAAGTTCTACTATGCCACACTGAGGCGTTCACATTTGCCGTTTGCTATGGGCTTGGGGGCTATTAGTTCTTCTTCATTCTTCCAAGCCATTCTAGTCTGGCCTGTTACTTTGATATTACAGACAAAAAATGACAATGTTGTTCAAGCTGTACTTCCTGAATCATTTTTTAGCTGCCTCTCATGTTACACTTGAAACTAGAGTTGGACCGTACATTCTAGATTTCCTCAATACGTGAAAAGGAAAGCCACTGCTTGAAATAGCATCCTTTGCCCCGGCAGCCCTTTCCCTGATGGCTGGTTCTCACGGAGATGCAAATGCACATGATGGAGTGCATAAAGGGGGCTGTGGCACGGTGGCGACAGGACGAATGAATTGCTGTTTGCATCTGACTTCTCGGATTTCTAACAGCCTCCATCCCAGACTTTGATGTGGCATTCCTGCCCGGTGTTAATTAAAGCCAGTACAAGAAAGGGCAGTTGTAACAAGCAGCCTTCATTCTTCCATTCTCTTTTTTCTTCTTTTTCTTCTTCGTTGCAAGGGTTTAAAATAACATATGCTGCTGAAGTTGTCTGCCGCAGGCGCTTTGACATCAGTTCTTGAAAATTCCAGTCCTGGGGCCATATTCTCAGCTGGCCAAGGTCACTCTGGTTGATATCTCGGCATTTCATCAGCAACTGAATGATGCTTCATGCTTTCTTGGAAAATTTTCAGCTCACCCATTTCAGATTCCGTTTTGACACAAGAGCTTGGTTTTTTTTAGTTTCAAATCGGGTTCGAAGCAAAAGACTTGGAGACATGGTACTCGAAGCTTTCCAGATACCAAAAGTCAATCCCTACAGCTTGGTGTTCACTCCATTTTACATGCTTTGATTTAAGACCCCTGCTGGGGCTGGCTCTATTCTTAAGCCAGATCTACACCAAGCAGGATATAGCAGTATGAAAGTGGTATATGGCGTGTGTCAATGGGTCCCAACAGTTGTCAGTGCACTTCAGTACCGCTACAAAGCAGTAGTGTGGCTCCTGCCTTTTATATACCACTTTCATACAGCTTTCATTCTGCTAGATCCTGCTTGGTGTAGATCTGGCCTACCCTAACAAGAACATGTGAGGATCCTTTACGGACAGGCCTCTGGTAAAACGATTCCAAACAAGCAGATAAAGGTGACTTACAGGTGTGCGTTCAAATGGGAAGGGGTGTTAGCACAGTGGTGAAAGTACCTGCTTTGCATATAGAAGGTCCCAGGTTCAATCGCCAAGTAGGGTTAGGAAAGAATCCTGCCAGAAACCTTGGAGAGCTGATGCCAGTCAGTGTTGACAGTACTGGGCTAAGACCAATGGTCTGACTCAGTATAACACAACTTCCTGTGTTCCATCAAGAGTGCAATATATGAACTGCCCTTGTTCTACAGTCAGTGCATGATGCCAGGGTAATGCCTCTGCTATTGGATCTTATTCTAGATCTATATACAAGATATATAGCCCCAGTGCCTCCAAGCACTGAGCCATTTATGTCATAGTTGTACGAGTCTCCCCGAGAACCAAGATCTACTATTGAGGTTCTGCTCCATGTACCATCAGTTCTGGGTCCTAGACAGTTCTCAATGAGGAGAAGAGATTTCCCTGTAGAGCTCGCCATCCTCTTGGAGCTTTTTGGAATAGAGTGAAAACTTATTTGCTATGCTTTCAGAGATGAGATATAGCAGGTTATCGTTGATGTTGATTTCTCTGTTGATGGTTCTAGTGCCTTGCTTAGATTGCCCTGCTGTTGCTGCTATTTGGTTAAGCTCTTTGCATATTGGTTTTTGGATTAGTTGTGTCAGATTTGAGTAGCTTTTCACAGGGAGTAGCGATTTAAATTTGTTTTTTTATTTTCATCAAACGCCTTGGGAGCCGTTATGGCTGTATGGTGGTATATAAATATAAAACATGACTGAATGGATACATTTAGATTTCCTGAGTCTTAGGGGGGCTGCAATAATGCAGGGAACAATTTTTTTTTAAAAAAAAAATCCCTTTCTGATTCCATTCAGTAAAGTCCGCCAGTAATACCTATTCCTTTCCTTTGGACTCAAGGTTCCATAAAAAATGTGTGGTGTTGCAGGCTCAACTGGTTTGAAAAGTCACTAGGACATCATCTATATTATGAAACGTAGATGCGTGAATCACAGCAGATTACAAGAAGAGCCAAACAAAACCCTTGCTTCCAGTTACTCACACAGCTTGTTCTATCATCCATTGGAGAATGACCCATGTTCCCTGTATTTGCAATCAAAGCGGGATTGCTAATTAAAAGATCTACCCAAAACATATACAGCTTCTAATCAGATGGTTAACATTACCGGATTTTGCAAGCTGGCTATTAATGATGAGTAAGAGTTTAATGAGACGTTGAAGTTGAATGCTACAGTGGAGGAAAAGAGACGTTGCTTTTCAGTCCTACAGACGATTTGAGCAGCAGCTAAATACGCAATTGTGTGTGCTACTGGCTCTGTACCCTATGTCTATCAAGTGGGCAGATCCATCAACACAACTGTATGCTTCTGAGTACACACATACACAGCTGGGATCCAATCCAATCTATACTCTTTTTGCTTCCCTTGAAATTCCTCAGACGTTTTGCCCAAGCAGAAATCTAAACATTCACCTCAATTATCAGGGAAGATTCAATGCCTATTTTATTGTCAGTTTGACAAGCGTCTTCCTCTTTGTTACTGATGTGGAATGGGCCACCCTCGCAATGGGTGTGGCAGGGACAGGGTGAAGTACCCTCTGATCAAGACAATAAATAGTGCATATTATCTCATCCGGCATGTTCGTCAAATCTATAGTGGTGCTCTGGCAAGGTGGCCCATCTATGAGGAGACACGCTAATAAACAATTATTTCCTGAGGATGTGAATAATTATGGTTCCATTGGGTTAATGTTAATAACCCAAAGAGTTCACTAAAATAAATGTTTCTAGTGCAATGTCATAAAAGAAATCCTACACCAGCTGCCCTGAATGTTTGTTCATTTATCCCTTTAGCATGGTCGGCAACCTCCAGTCCGTGGACCTAATCTGGCCTGTGAAGGTTGCCCATCTGACCCAAGGAGGCTTGGGCTTCCTCTGTTTACCCCTCCGTAAGCCCCACCTCCCAGCCTGGAGGCTTCTGGAGGCTTTTGGAGGATGCAAAGAGAGGAATCACCTTCTCATCTCTGATCTCGGTGATTTGTGATAACAAGAGGATTCCTGTGTGTGCCGTTCCCCCCTGCTCCCGTGTCCTGTGCAAGGGAATCCCCTTCTACATTCCAATAATAGATCAAAGATTACAAGGGGATTCCCCTGGGGCTGCACACTCCTCCTTCAACGTCCCCTCATGAAGAAGGCAATGGATGATTAAAGCCAAGCTGCACACACATCCAGCACTTGCAGGAGCCTCTTCAAATACCTGATGGGTGGACTTTACTTCTCCTTCACCTATAAGGATTAATTTACACAGTGGTGTTAAGTAATAAGGAGAACAGACATGAAAGGATGGGAAACTTCTTGGAATACTCAGCAAGTTCAAGGCTCCGTATCGTTGTGTTCTGGAAAACCTGCTCTGAGGAGTCTTCAGGAATCCGGATACCTGCTTTTGGAAACGGGATATTAGAGTAGATGAACATTTAAACTGTTCTAGCAATGGCGTTCCTAAGAGTTTATTGCAGTTATGTTGTATATGATGGATCACACTCTGGATCAATTGACCAGTACACCTAGGGGTGACCATATTACACCAGCGTTATAAACACTCCACTGGCTGCCAATTAATTTCCGGGCGAAGTACAAAGTGTTGGTTATTACCTTTAAAGTCCTACATGGTTTGGGTCCAGGTTACCTGCGAGATCGCCTTCTCCCATACAATCCGCCCTGCACACTCAGGTCCTCTGGGAAGAACTTACTACAGTCGGCCAAGACTGTAGGCTGACGAGTGTTACCCAGAGGACCTTCTCTTCTGCCGCTCCCGGAATGTGGAATGGCCTGCCGGGAGAGATTTGCCAATTTAACAGTCTTCCAGAATTTAAGAAAGCTATGAAGAATGATCTCTTCCGGCAGGCCTACCCAGTCGTATTTTCAGAGTTTTATTGGTATTTTAATAATGTATTAGTTTTTTATATGTTTTTAATAAATTTTAAGTATTTTATATCATTTGCTTTTAATGTTGTACCTCACCTCGATCTGGAGGGAGAAGTGGATAAGAAATAAATATACCTGATTCCCCCCAGCTTCCTAAAATCTGAATCGTCCTCTACTGCAGATGTCCAGTCCTGCTTCCATCTCATATTCATTGTGTTTTCTTTGGCCCATTTTCGCACAACAATTGATGCAACATCTTGGATGGCCTTACTCTCTCGCTACAACAACAGCTGCAAGCTCTAACATTGTGCCATGTTTTGTTTTGGCCCGTCCCTTCGTAACAATTTGTAAAATGAAGCAGCAATCCTGAAGATCAGGTTTTATTTATGCTCTCATATAATTGTTTTGGATTGATTCAGAGGATCGTTATATTGTTTAAACTTCGGACGACACACGGTAAAAAAAAAAAAACGGAAACAAAAAAACAGCTTGTGTTCTGCACTGAAGGCCACTAAATCACTATGTGTCATGGAGGCAGCCAAAATGTTGCATAACTTGCCACCAGGATGGGTCTCATGTGTTTTGAAGATGCAGAGGTGGAGAATAAAAATAACATGGAGAAAGGCAAAATAATGTCTTTTTATTTATTTTTTTGAAGTAATTTCATCCCACTCTCAGAGCAGCATCGATATAATCACTAAATCAAGGGAATCCCAGTACAAAAGCTTATATTCTAAAAAAGGTATGACATACAAGGAAAAGAGATCCTGTTCCTCCTCTATGTGACAACCTTTCAAGTATTTGAAGAGTGCTATCATGTCTCCCCTCAATCTTCTCTTCTCCAGGTTAAACATGCCCAGTTCTTCAAGTCTCTCCTCATAAGGCTTTGTTTCAAGACGCCTGATCATCCTCGTTGCTCTCCTCTGAACCCCCTCCAGCTTGTCTGCATCCTTCTTGGTGGTGCCCAGAACTGCGTGCAATACTCAAGATGGGGCCTAACCAGTGCCGAATAGAGGGGAACCAGTATCTCATGCAATTTGGAAGCTATACTTCTATCAATTCACCCCAATATAGAATTTGCTTTTTTTGCAGCCTCATCACACTGTTGGATCATATTCAGATTGTGATCTACAACAATTCCAAGAAATTACATCTTTCAGAGGGCTGGTGGAATAACCCTCTTTCCCCCTTATCTCTCTCGGCACAGTCTGTTGAATGACTGCAGGCAGTACAACTGAGGGAGGAAGAGCCTCCATGGAGTCCATTGAATAAACATATGAAATAATAAAATATCTCTACTATGGAAAGGAATGCACCACACATAGAGATGGTCAAACAAGTAGTGGTCAAGACCACTGGGAATCTATGACCTTCCTCTCAACCCTGATTCCGACTTGCATTGGTGATCACTGCTCACTCTGCATGAACAGGAAACACATGCAATTTAAAATGTCAGAGGAATCCATCCAGGGGATGAAGTTTGCCAAGCTTCCAGCAACTTGGCCCCATCTGTATGTGTTGGCCCAGTTCATGGATTTCCATCCTCCCCACCCCCACTCAAATTGCCACTTATGCAAATTGCAATCACAATTTTCATAATTTGTGCAAAGTGCAACTGAAATCTGAGTAATTTGTGCAAACTGCAGCCACAAATTGCAGGTGCAATTTGGCTGAAATAAACCGATTTACTGCTGCAATTTGCACAAATTATGCCCAAAATTTGTGCAAATTGTGGCTGCAATTTTATTATATGGCAATTTTAAGAAAACAAACCAATGAGGAATTTCCTGGATTCTGGCAAAAAAACCCTGGCTTGGCTCACAAATGCAAACTGAGACAGGGGCTCCAGGGAAATCCACCAAACCCAAAAAGGGCTGTATTTCCCCACAACGGCCATCGCTAGCACAAACTGAACAGTGATTGAATGGGAATTGTGCACAAATCTCCCCAAATTTGCACACATTTGGTAATTTCCACAAATTTTCCCCATAAACTATAGCGGGGTTGATTCGGCCTACTGAGGAAATTTGCACAAATTGAACTGGGAATTGGAAATGAAGTAAACAGGAGCACATGAATGTGAGCGCATTTGTGGATATTTTCAGTGGGCATGTGCCTGTGCTTGCGCTTATGCTCACATTTGAATGGGGCATGCTCACCTGTTTTGTGAGCAAAGACAAAATGCTCCTATATCCCTCGCCAACTGATATATCCATCCCCAAACATAGAAGCAATTAGTGGTCATGCCATTTTGTTGCTTGCAAGCTTTGGAAGTTGGTACTTTCTCTATGGCACATGAGAGTTAAAATGTTTGTCTTCATGCTGATCTAATTCCTGCATTGAGCAGGGGGTTGGACTTGATGGCCTTAAATGCCCCTTCCAACTCTACTATTCTGTGATTCTATGATCCTGTGCTTGTATTGAGCTAAGGAGAAGGTTAATAAGCAGATGCTGGCCATGTTCATACCATGTCTGAAATAGTGCTGTGCCAAAGATTTCTCCAATCGACATTTTGACCATTCTCGTTCTATTTGATAGAAAAGTAATTGCTATCAGAAAGAAATTCAAAGGACAAGAAATTTCAGAGAAATTCTCATAAGTTTGGTTCAGAGTTCTCCAGCTTACCTCAGATGGTCCAGGAGTGTGTGTGAGCGTCCTGTCTTTCATTGTACAACAATCTCTCTGGACGCCTGTAGTCTCATTGGCTGCCTGCCCTTCCTGCCCAGGGGAAGACATCATAAATTTATTCCTCCCATAGGGCCTTTTCAGATCAGGAGTGCAGGCAGCCAGAGAGACTAAGAGCAATAGTGAGATGTGTCATACAAAGAAAAATGCAGACAGTACCCTCAAGCCACCTCACAGTGATTAGGTATTGTCAAAAACGCCACGATCACACATTCAAAATAAAGAAATAAATAATAATAATAATATAATAATAATAATAATAATAATAATAATAATAAATTTATTTCTTACCCGACTCTCCATTTGGATCGAGGCGGGGAACAACAGTAAATATAAAATATGATACAATACATAAAACTGATTAAAAACATGGCAAACATTATTAAAATAACAATAAAACATCATAATAAAACATCCTAAAAACATTCTAAAATTCCACTGGCTATGCCTGCCAGAAGAGACCAGTCTTTATAGCTTTCTTAAATCATAAAAGGCTGTTAAGTTGACGAGTCTCCTCCAGCAGGTCATTCCACAGTCTGGGAGTGGCAGAAGAAAAGGTCCTCTGGGTAACGGTTGTCAGCCTAGTCTTGGCCGACTGTAGAAAGTTCTTCCCAGATAACCTGAGTGTGCGGGGCGGATTGTATGGGAGAAGGCGATCCCGCAGATAACCTGGACCCAAACCATGTAGGGCTTTAAAGGTAATGACCAACACTTCGTACTTTGCCTGGAAATTAATTGGCAGCCAGTGGAGTGATTTTAAAAGCTGGCGTGTAAAATGCTCTGAGAATGAGACAGAAAAATTGAAAGTTTCTTTCATGAGGGAACAAACCTTTCAGGAAATTGGAGGACAGATTTTGGCACAACGTTAGCTCCACCCTTTCCCTGGACCCACGTCCAACACTGCCCCCCCACCTCATACCTGCTACAGGGCATTCAGGGGTGTTTTTGGAACCTACATTAGAGACAAGATGTATCCACAATCACCCCTGAGAAAGGTAACATTTGAAAGAAGGTGCTGAATCCTGAAGAATGAGAATTAGAGCTGAGCCAAAATTTCTCAGAATACATGTTTCCCAGAGAAGTCCTGAGAATTTTCTTTTCTTGCCCCTTAGAAATAAAAGGGCACTTTGCAGAATTTTGTTATTATTATTATTATTATTATTATTATTATTATTATTTCTCTTTCTCGCTCATGCCGTTTTTTCTAGATGGCCATGATGGGCTGTGCCAAGTCATGCCATCTTTTACAGATTCAAGAATTTCCTGACTATTGGCCATGTTTTAAGTATGACTGCTTTCTGGATGTTGGTGTGGATGTTTTCTAGTAGGCTCAGTTTCTGAAGGTTTTCTGTATAACTTTTTGATGTGATGCTGGTGACTGATGTGACTAATGGAATAATTGTAACCTTTTCCAGTTGCCATAGTTCTTTGACTTCCATGGCCAGTGGTGTATATTTGTTTCTGTTTTCTCTTCTTCCTTTTCAGCAACATTTTTGTCATTTGGTATTGCTATGTCGATGAGGTATGTGTGTTTTTCATTTTTGTCTATGACCGTTATGTCTGATCAGTTGCAGGGTATTGTCTTTTCAGTATGAATTGTTCTGTCCCAGTATATCTTCTGATCTGCATTATTATTATTATTATTATTATTATTATTATTATTATTATTATTTTGGTGATGGCTATGTTCCCTTTCGCACCCCCTGCTATGCCCTGGAGTGATGCTAGATATATGGGGCATTGTGGAGGATGCAAAACAGAGGATGCTGTTGCCACTTGGCGGTGCAAATAAACCGAAAACCCTTAGGGAAAACAGAAAGAAAGAAGCTGTTCCACACCTCCTGCCAATGGGGATGCCTACAGGTAAGAAATTATTGGAGGATTCCTCCTCCCCCTGGAGCTGTGTGCAAGGGGCCTCTTGAAATTCTCCACCCCATTTGTGGGCAGAGAAATTGGGGGGACAATTTCCCTGAATTTCCCCAGGGGGGAGGAGAATTCAGTGAAATTGTCCTATCCCCCACCCTAATTTCTCTGTCCACAAATAGGGTGGAGGATTTCAAGAGGCGCCTTGCACAAAGCTCTTGTCAGGAAGTTAGTGATTGGCTACCCAACCAAGAACCAAGTTCAGCTCCACTGACGGTAGAAAGGAAGAGGTAAAACTAAGATTCAGGGAAGGCTGCACCAACTTTAAAGGACATCAGACATATATAGGGAAGGTATGAGTATCCATGGCTACTTGTCGTGATGGCTATATATTAACTCCAGTACCAGAAGTTGTATGTGTCTGTATACTGGTTGCTGGGGAACACGAACGAGAGGGTTGGATTGCACTCATGTCTTACTTGTGGACTTCCCACGGGCAGCTGCTTGGCCACTTTCATAAGTGAATGTAGGACTTTGGAAGGATCCAGCAGGACTCTTCTTAGGTCCATATGTGTTCTTGCTATTTAATGCCTGTTCTCCAGGGGCGTCCAAAGGATACGATTGAGAGCAGTTGGAATTCTTGGATTTCATCTTCTTAAGAATCAAACCACACCAGAAAACAGTAAATCACATAGAGGCATTTGTTACTCCCAGCCAAATGCTTGAAGCTCTTAGGTCAGTTACTCTAACCTCTTCCATTTTAGATCCAGCAGTGAAGAAAAAGCTAAAACATCATGAAAAAATGTTGTTGGGCTGTGCAACAGTCGCTCTGATTTAAGCTTTTCTCTCCTAATTAGGGGACATCCTGTGTTTTGGGGGCACACTGTTTCCTGTTTCCTAGGGGATCTTGTCCTGAACATAAAACTTTCCTATTTCTCAATCACACCAAAGTTCATGGAGCTCAAAATCCTTTCAGTTCCAACAGAAGCAAGCCATATATATATATATATATATACACACACACACACACACACACACACAAAGAGAGAGAGAGAGAGGGGGGGCTTTCTATACCTAAGGGTGTAGAGGGAAGGAGGGCAATGATCCCAGACTTACCTGCATCCAGGATCACCTTCCAGTTTCTAAACAGAAAGTGAGACATCCTGGGAGAAAAGGGACATCACACCCACTATTTATTTTGAAGCAACAGAGGAGCTGGGAGCATGGCGGAGAAGCTAGGAAACCCCCATATGCCCCATACCCCCACCTTCCTGGGACTGGTGAAATTACCTTCCCCACACCCCCCCCCCCATGGGCACAGAGCCACTGGGATGGTGGAGAAATCGGTATATCCCCAGTTTCTGCTATCCCGGGGTTCTCCCAGGGTCATCCCTAGGTCGTCCTTGGTTGCCCCCGGGATCCTCTGTGCATCATTTAGATGCACAGGGATGACCCTGGGAAAAATCCCCGGTGTAGACATGGCCAGAGAGAGAAAGAAGTGTAAAGTGGCACAACAGCAAAGCAACAGGAGGCTCTGAATCCGCTATGGATAAAGCCAGTCTTGAGCTAAAGTGTATAAGATAGAAAGACCAACAACCGAGTATTTGTGTGTGTGTGTGTGTGTGTGTGTGTGTGCGCGCGCACTTAAAATATACATTTTCAAATTGTTGTTAGTCTTTCAATCTTATACACACACACACATTGTTCTTAATCTTTCTATTTTTCATATATATATATATATATATATATATATATAATTTATATATTACTTTGCATGCCACCTCTTAGGGTATTCTGTATATAGGCGGGGTATAAATTGAATACATTAACTGTATATGTATTCAATCTATACCCCACTTATATACAGAATACCCTAGGAGGCGGCATACAAAGTTAAAACAATTTAAACAAGATTAAAATAATCAATAAAATACCGTAGATAGCATAACAATGTTAAAAACAATTTTAAAAGATAAACAATCAATAAAACCATATATATATATATATATATATATATATATATCAGACATATACATCTGAAAATCCACAAGTTGGATAGGAATGCAGATGGACCCTGGTGCAAGTCAGGGTATCAGAGAAGATTCACATTTGCTTTACTGCAGTCCTGGATTCATAAGAATTCATAAGATTCATAAGGTCATATGATTTGTCTGTCTAGCCCAGTATTGTTTACACTTTCTGATCTATCTGATCCATTTACTTAATGTTGCTGGGGATTGAAACTGGGACTTTCTCCCTGTAGGACATGTGCTCTATCAAGGAGCTCTCCTGCCTGCCCTACCCATTATCTCTTCAACAAGTACTGGGGTAAAAATGGTTGGAGTCTCTTCCATCCTTCAGATAGATTGATGCATCGCTCAGGAGAGCATTTGGGGAGTCCCACTGAAAGCCATAGAGGTTTTTTTTTGGGGGGGGGGGTAGGGAGGTATTGCAGTTCCTCCATCCAATTTTCATCCCCCAAGGAACAATGTAGTAAGTAACATGCTCTTTCAATGAAAACTGGAGGGCCATTCTGACCTAAGCAGCCAGCCAACCTATCCTCACTCACTGCCTTCTGCTTGATTTGCATGTTTGAAAGTTCCATGATCCAAATCAGCCTCCTGCAATCTGGTGCAAATTGGCTCTAAATAATTAGCTCTTCGGAACAGAGCAGGGCCATGCAGGTAGGAAAGCATTCTTTATTCATAAATGGAGGGGGGGCATCAAGACCTTCACTGACTAGGATCCTGTGGAAGGCTGCAATGTGTCACTATACCAGCCTTCTTCAATCTGTTGCTCTCCAGGTATTTGGCCTACAACTCCCACTAGCCCTGACTATTGTCCATGCTGCCTGGGGCTGATGGGACTTGTGGTTCAAAAACATTTGGCAGGCAACAGGTTGGGATGAGCTGCCTCTATACAGAGTCAGCAATGGGTTGTATATCCTTGGAGTCCTTCCAATATACAAGCCTTTCTGCCATTCAAGCGTCCACACATAATGTTGACAATCACTTTGCTTATATACTTCTTATAAGTGTTGACTGTGGGACCCATGGTTTCCTCTAGCCCCTTCATAGGGGCCATCCAACTTCCTCATTGCCCGTGTTTTACTATTCCCTATCCCTTTAATCTGCGTATATTAACGGCTGATAATGTTTATTATCTTCTTTGTGCTATGAAAAAAGCCCTGCTGTTTTCTGTAGAGTTAAGCTACTATTAAAGTCGCAAGAGCAGGCCATGCCATGTTCTTGTGGTCAGTTGACAACTGTTCAAACGATGGGCAAAAGCATTGCTTTTTTGGCAGAAAAGTAAATGTCGTGTATTCCATGCTGACTGCAGAGACATAATCGTCTGCTATTCTTTCATAGGCAAAAACGTCAATAGTGTGTGACTCATACCCCAGAGAAGAACTAACCCCCCTTCCTGGTCAGTCTTAATATTAAATCTTCATTTCAACATCATGCATTTGCCATTTACAAAACCTACTTTATCTGCATTCCAAACAGGTACATGAGGTGTCACGAAAAACAGAAGACACCCAGCCTATCTGGATTTGTTTATTAAAAGAAAATGTTATTTCTTTTTATCCTCCAGGCTCCATCCTGTTTAAGAAAACTAACGTATCCCTTTAGAGAACAGTCCTACTCTTGCTGAGATGTCAGCTGAGGTGCCTTCTGAAGTGGTGTGAGTAATGCTTGGCTGGTGGGACGGCACACTGTCAGATGTCCTCCAGCCCACGTCTAGAAACTGTACTAGTGTAGGAGGTCCGCTGGTGATGTTCACCAAGTGAATTGAGGGAAATCAGCTGTGCTGGGACTGGTACATCCTAAGCCCATTCATTCCCCCACTGCAGTCAATGGAAGGGGAAAAAACAATAGAGTGCCCCACACTTCCCACCCTGCCAGGGCTGGCCCTCCCATTAGGCAGGGTGATGCAGTCATCTCAGGTAGCAGATGCTGGAAGGGGGCAGCAAGATGGTGAAGAAGGAAGCTGTTTGCCTCATGGCTGTCCTATGCTCCCTAAGCTAGCCTGCTGTTTCAGGTTCAATGGAGGATGCTGTTCCATCACCATTGTTGAAGGAAAGTCTAGTAGCTTTCATGTAATGGGAGAAGGTGCCATCTTGTTCTTCACCATGGGCAGCCAAATGTCTTGAGTCATCCCTGTGCCCTGTCTACAGTGAAATGGCAGGGCACAGGATTGGGTGGTTGCTCTCCAGTAGGACTGCCCCCCTCCTCCATCACTGCAACATAAGATTGTTCTTCCTGTCTGCAATCCTAAGCCTCCTTACCTTGGAGTGAGTCCAACTGAACTCAATGGCACCTCTGAATACATATGTATAGGGCTGTATTATTGGTACTGTAGTCTTTTTAAGGACTCTGAGCTCCTTGTTCCTAAAATGGTGACCTCATTCTCTTGCACTCCAGAAAATAAGAATGAAACTGAGATATGAGTATAAGAGAAGCTCCCCAAAACATCGCAAATTTTGGTATATATATGAATGAAAATAAAACTTGGCTTATCTAGGGTGACCATATGAAAAGGAGGACAGGGCTCCTCTATCTTTAACAGTTGTATAGAAAGGGGATTTCAGCAAATGACATTTGTATGCATGCAGCACCTGGTGAAATCCCCTCTTCATCACAACAGTTAAAGCTGCAGGAGCCCTGCCCTCTTTTGTATCTGGTCAGTCTAGATAGGCTCTAAGCTGTAGCTTCTTCATTCACCATGCCTATAGATCAGGGGTGGGCAACACATAGAAATTGGCCACTGGACCACTTTAGATTGCCCAGCCCTGGTACAGAGAAGACAACCCCATTCTACATTTTGTAAAACTACATTCATTGTTCGATCCACAGTTGCTAGGATGAGTATCTTACCAGCTGTATAAAAAAACTGTATATGGATGGTGTCCCTCTTGAGGAGGGTCCCCTAGGTCTAAGCATGGAGCCGCAGAGTGATAGATTGCTTCCTATCTATGACACCATCTGTTTTCATTTCTGGCTCTCTGCTCAAGCAAATGCAGGATGCCTGGACAGAATTCTCCTGGAGACATGGCAGGGAAGAAAAATTAGTCCCTTGATTATGCTGATCACCACCCCTCCAGTCTAGTAGATCTCTGTTTGGGAGAGATGAGTCATATTGCAGTGAGAATCATGGGCCACAGTAGTTCCTGGCTTCTCAACCTGTGTCTTTTATTCAATAGAGTCAATGCGCTGAAAACTAACCTCCTTTTTGTCTGGTAGCAAACACCCCATTTTTTAGTAAGATGCTCGAGAGAGTATTGGCATATCAACTGCAGGTGCTCATAGATGGAACTGATTATCTGGATTTATTCCAGTATGGATTCAAGCCTGGTTTTGGGATGGGATTGGCCTTGGTCTCGCTGATGGATGACCTTCTTTGGGAGAGAGACGGGGGAGTGTGACCCTGTTACTTCTTCTTGATCTCTCAGCACCTTTCGATACCATTGACCACAGTATCCTCCTGGACTACCTTCATGGATTGGGAGATGGAGGCACTGTTTTTTCGTGGTTTGACTCCTATTTGGGGGTCAGTTCCAGAAAATAGCATTGGGTGACTGCACTTCAGCCCCACAGCAGCTTAACTGAGGGGGTAGCACAGGCCACCATCTTGTCCCCAATGTGATACAATAATAATAATAATAATAATAATAATAATAATAATAATAATACATGTATTTATTACTTGCCTCTCCCTCTGGATCGAGGCGGGGAACAACATTGAAAACAAAATAGTATAAAATGCATAAAACCGATTAATATATATATATATATATATATATAAAACTAATACATTATTAAAATAATAACTAAATCTTAAATAGCTATATGAAGCCATTGGGAGCGGTCATCAGAAGATTCGGGGCAAGGTGGCACCAGTATGCTGACAACACCCAGCTCTATTTCTCTATGACATCTGAATCAGGAGAGACCGTTCACATTCTGAACCAGTGCCTGCATACAGTTATGGCTTGGATGAGAGCCAATAAACTGAGGTTGAATCCCGATAAGACAGAGACCCTATGGGGGGGAGATTCGGGAGATTCTGGGGGGAAAAAACAGCCCCTGGACCTCCTGAAGTTGCCCACTTCTGCTTTAGAGTCTTCTTTTCCCAAGACAACAGACAGTGGCCCTCTCCACACCTGGCATTTTGCCTGGGATAGCCCCTGGGTGCTCCCTGTGAGTCCAAATAATGCACAGGGTCTCACAGGGGTGGGGGGTGGGCATGCAATTTTTCTGGGGAAACAGCAACCAGAAAAATCCCGATTCTTCTGCTGGCTTGGGATGTTCCCGGGACCGCGGAATATGTGCTCGCCCCGGGTGCTGCCGCACTTATGTGCGAGTAAGCGCAGCAGCAAACTGGGCATGGAACTGCACCGTGCGGTTCTGTGCCCAACAGGGGTGAGGGTGGCACCAGTTTTGCCACCCCCAGGAGGGCAGGGAGGGGGTGGGGATCCACGCACATGAGGTTTTTTTTTTTAAAAAAAAAAAACCTTACCTTTGCGGTGGAGCGTAAGAGCGCTCTTCCCTGTGTTAAAAACAAAAAAATGACTGGCGCAAATTGCGATGGCTTGGGAGCAGCCCAGGCCATTGCACAATTGGTGTGCATTAGAGCAACGAACCAAGAAGCAGGCACTTCCTGCCCTCTGGTATAGAAAGGGCCAGTGACTTAGAAACGGGGAAGAAATAATTCCTCCAGGGCAGATGGAAGATTTTATTTCTCTGCAACTGAAATGTATCATTTTCTGCACCCTTATCCTGTGCCACCTTCTGTATCCCATAATCCTCCAAACCATGACAATAACACTACAGTCTATTCCCTGGAATTATGATACATTTGCTTAGAGCCAGAGCATGAAACATGTGGCTTTCCAGCTGTTGATGGATAACAACTGTTCTCAGCGGTGTCCATTGGCCATGGATTTTGGAGACTGATCACCTCTGGAAGGCCACAGGTAGCCCAGCTTTGCTTTAGAAGCTAAAACCAACAAAACAGCATCTTAAGAAGTGGGGGGAAACACAGGAATGCAATGGGATGAGGGGGTTGTCATCTGGATGCTCAAGAATAATTGAGTGAGCAAACAGTATCAATTCTAGAAAGGCAGGCCAATGTTTAAGAGGCCCTGCTTTCCAATAGCTGAAAATTCTCAGAAGGCATTTCTTAGGGTGACCAGATAAAATCCAGGTCAGGGCACATGTAACTTTAACAGTTGTA
Source organism: Anniella stebbinsi (assembly GCA_029215795.1). Taxonomy (NCBI): domain Eukaryota; kingdom Metazoa; phylum Chordata; class Lepidosauria; order Squamata; family Anniellidae; genus Anniella; species Anniella stebbinsi. The sequence goes on along the minus strand of JARDYH010000004.1, from coordinate 225,271,931 downwards.
GAGAAAAGGGAATTTCAGCCGGTGTCATTTATATGCAATTAGTTCCTGGTGAAATTCCCTCTTCATCACAACTGTTAAAGTTGCAGGGGCCCTGCCTTCTTTTGTATATGGTCACGCTAGTATAGTGCCTGCACCTTTAACTGTTGTAATGAAGAGGGAATTTCACCAGGAACTCATTGCATACAAATGACTCTGGCTGAAATTCCCTTTTCTCTACAACTGTTAAAGTGACATGAGCCCTGACCTGGATTTTATCTGGTCACCCTAGAATTTCTCCAAGAAAACATCTGAGATTTTTCTTTTTCTCAGCCCCTTAGGAAACAAAGATCACCTGCTATCACCTGCAGAAAAATGATGATAAATCAAGAATAACAAGTCTTTACTATTATGTTAAGATTTCTTACGTTTTTGATACGTGACACTTGTTCCCCTGTTTTTTAACTGGATTGCTTTTATAATAGTTGTAATTGTAGCTATTTTAATCTGCTGGTCAGTGACTCTTGTCTCTCTGTTTTTAATTTGGTTTGTTTTTATAATTACTGTATTTGTCGCTATTTTTTAATCTGCTGATCTATGAGCGCAATAAAATTATTTGGATTTGGATCACATTATATAATTTTCTCAGAAAGGAAGGCAAGGCAATATCATTTTACTGTCAGAGCAGTACGTACTTTCTGAACTGGTTCCATGGTTTGGAATGGAGAAGATAAAACAACTTTGTTTTTCCAGATTTCTCCTCTATTTCTCGCTTTATATATATATATATATAAAATTCACTGCTACTAATTGCAGCAAAAGAATCGGCCTTTTTAGGCAAGAGAGATACTAACACAAATGTAATTAAAGGCCCATGTTGTATGATCCAAAGTTAATAACTTTGCTTTGAAAGGTATTGGGCCCCCGGTGGTCACTGTTTCATGTTTCTTAAGGGCCATTGTTTTCAAACTGACTTTATGCTTGACAACAGGTGAGACCACAACAGATGCAGTACAGTCACATCTGTTCTTTGCAAATCTTTGGAGCAGCTTTGGTGGCCACAGTAAAGCTCTCTGGTGGTCTATGCATTATCCTTTTACAACAACCTACCGACAGGGGATTTGGATTTGATAAGCCTTTAGCATTGACTGGTGTTACTATTATACTAAGATCATTTGTATTGGGGTGACACCAAGAGGCCACACCGAGTATCTGCATTGTGTTATCTAATCCACCCACCAGTCAACGATAGCATCATGCAGAGATGAATATATATATGTACAGGAATCTGATCTACCCACCCTCAAATCTTTTAAACTCACCCCTTCCGGAGCTAGTTTTTAACTATTAATAAACAAACATACTCCAGCTTTCCTTTGCCTTCCCACCCCCATCGCACCACTTCAAATAATGCAGTGAAAGATGCATCATTCGCTGTTGGCATGGAAGAGACACCCTGTCCTCCACACATTTTTTAAAAACTGCCTTATTACTTTTTGCACCTAGTTGTGCGGCTGATATCGTTTCAGAGCCTGGTCAAGGGAGATAAGTCTCCGTCAGGGCTTTGTGGATATTATATTTAGTTCAGTTATGGGAGGCAGGCTACAGAGTCTAGATGGCATAGATGAGCCTCTTCCTACCTCTCCTGACAAGTACAGAGATGGGTAAAAAGAGAATTAAAAACCTGCTTTTATGAAACTGGCTGGGCATGTTTCATAAAAGCCGATTTTACATAAATGGCAAGTGCCATTAACATGAAATTGGCCTTTATGGAAATGGCCCCATCCGCCTATTCATTGCTGTCAGATGGGTAGGGATGTCTATCGTATAGTTAAAATGTACAATAATGATATGATAAGGTCATTATCGTGCATGTGTTTAACGATGACGATACAAAAACCTACGATAATCATCGGAGACGATAATTTTCGGGCGATTTTATCGTTTTATCGGACTGCCATATAAATATACCTATAATTTCTGTATTTTAAAAGTTAGAGGCTTGAAACTTGGTCACAGTGCTTATGGGGTATGCCTAAGTATGTGTATGAAATTTGAGATCGATCCCTCCAACCCTCGATTTTATATTAATTTTTTAAAGATCATTTCCGTTCTGACAGGTCTGAATGAACGCACGTGGCGAGCTGTCATTCTGATCTGTCAGAACTGAAATAATCTTTAATAAATTCATATAAAATCAAGGGTTGAAGGGATTGATCTCAAATTTGGCACATATGTGTAGGGAGGTTGAGGGTTCTCCCACATTGGAGGCCTTCAAGTGGCAGCTGGACAGCCATCTGTCATGGATGCTTTCAGGTGGATTCCTGCATTGAGCAAGGGGTTGGACTCGATGGCCTTATAGGCCCCTTCCAACTCTATTATTCTATGAGTCTGTGTTTCTATGTAGATCAGAAACACAGAATTAGACAATGCATTCCCCACAGTTCTCTTCTGCCGCTCCCAGACTGTGGAATGACCTGCCGGAGGAGACTCGTCAACTTAACAGTCTTTTAGAATTTAAGAAAGCCATAAAGACTGTTCTCTTCTGGCAGGCATATCCAGTAGAATTTTAGAATGTTTTTAGGATGTTTTAGGATTTTTATGCAGTTTTAATAATATGTGTCATGTTTTAATCAGTTTTATGTATTTTATCATGTTGTTGTTCCCCGCCTCGATCCAGACGGAGAGGCGGGTAAGAAATAAATTATTATTATTATTATTTTTATTATTATTATTATTATTATTGTTAAGATCTGCCTTGAAGAAAACTTACCGATCACTTCCTGAAGATGTGAGATTTTTTATGATAATCATCTGAAAACTTGGAGCATAGGCCCCTAACCATGCCTTTCACGTTATTAACTCAGACAACATAAAAAAGGAGCGTAGGCAGGGAAATGTTTGTCAGAGAGACAATGGGCTTTGATGAACCCAATGGGTAAGAAGGACCAAGAGATTCTTGAGCGCAATTTCCACAAAATCCAGGTCAATGGGTGATTCATTTATTATATAAGAAATTCCATGATTGGCAATGGAACAAAATGGATGTGATGAGGCATCCACAAAAGCAGTGTACTTGTGGCAATTGAGATCATTTCTGGAAGCTCAGATATACTTTTAAACTATAGATGAATAGGAGCAAGGCCAAGAGAATCTCAATGGGATGTCGTTGGTTAAAAGGAGTCAATCACGGTAATCCTTCCATGATGCTTTTATACAGTCAAAAGGCTACAAGGATGCCATAAAATTCATCCCTTGAAACCCTGAGCTGGGGCTGGTGTGAGGACAAGGAATGTAGACAGCAATGTCACCAATGGCCACAATGGGTATAATAACATCATTTGGCCAGCTAATCATCTGGAAAATCTGTTGTGTTGGAGAGTGTGGTGAGCCAACAGGACAGTCCTCTTGTTTGGTGTTTTCTGGTAATGTGTTTTTTAGACAATGTGGTCCAGATCAGTCTCTTTTGTTTTTAGTTTCTCAGCCCCAGTACACAACAATGGATGATGAGAGCATCATGCCCAGGTAACTGATGTGGCTGGAGACAGATGAGGTGGAAAGAGCTAGAAAGGAAGCCAGAAACGAGGCCACCTTTCTCATGCTTGCAGATTCCAGACAGGTAAACCAGGGCTCGACAGGTACCAACTCTGAGTCAGTAGCATCTGCAAGGAAGCAAGTACTTAATACCAGCATCATCATGGCATCCTCAGGATGCCATCCTGCTAGGAACGTAAGAGAAATTCATTGTAGTTGACGTTTGACCAGAATCTGCCAAGCTTACAGCTCTCAGACCAGAACTGAACTCCATCTGCGGTTCAAGTGTGTACGTTTCTGAGCTTGCAATGAGATTTGGGGAGTGGAGGGATCTGTTTGAAAATGCACATGAACCACGCATATCTTTGAAAAATGTGCACAAACACACTTGAATCAATGAGGGGAAAAGGCAGACATTTTGATGATGCATGTAAGTGGTGCATACATTTAGGGAAATATGCATGAAAATATGTACATGTTTTCATGCAAAAAGGAAAACCAAACCAAAGGAAAAGCTTGCAATCTGAGATGGACACAAGTCAGAACCAGCTTCAAGGCGGAATTCAGAGAGTTTAAACAAGCTTTATGTTTCCTGATTTGCACATCCCTGCATCCTGTAGAGTTTTCTGGGCAGTTCAGGGCCTGTTTCAATTAGACCTATATGGGGTTGGGTGGGAATTGTGGAAATTCATTGGAACATGTCTGCAGTGCTGGTTAAGGATAACATCACTTGCATTCGCCAAGTCCTGGGTGGCATAAATAAGGCAGGATAACGTGTTCAGAGGACCATCTAGTCAGGATTTCTGGGATGGATATCAGCAATTGTGTCCTGAGGAATGGGGGCAGAGGTCTTGCACACTGGAGGCAGGTGGCTCTGATTTCAGTGAGGCTGTGAATCCATTCTGGGTTTCAGTTCAGAACAAACCAGAACTCCAAAGGAGCTATCCAAGGTGCTAAGCCTTTTTGGGGGATAGGGTTCAGCACCAGTCTCCACCAACCAGGTACTTAATGTTAGTCCCTGCCTTGATCCAGAGGGAGAGGAGGGTAAGAATTATTATTATTATTATTATTATTATGTATCTCTTTCTCGCTCGTGGCAGTTTTTCTAGATGGACATGACGGTCTTTGCCAAGTCATACTGTCTTTTACAGATTCAGGAATTCCCTGACAATTGAGCATATTTTAATTATGACTGCTTTCTGGATGTTGGTGTGGATGTATTCTGGTAGGCCCAGTTTCTGGAGGTTTTCTGTATGTTTTTTTGATGTGACTAATGGAATAATTGTGACCTTTTCCTGTTGCCATAGTTGTTGTTGTTATTATTATTATTATTATTATTATTATTATTATCATCCACTGCACCAATCCACCTTTGAGCTGAAATCTATATCTGCAGCTCTTCTCAGGGTGCCCCCAGTGTCAGAAATTAGGCAGTGCCAACCAGAGACGGGGCCTTATAAGTGGTGGTGCCTGCCTGTAGAGGCTTGAAGCTCTGCTCTGCCTCACAGCAGACCAGACCCCGCCCCCCCCCTTTAGCTTCATGGGACTGGACGGGCAGGTGGGAGCTCACATATACAAACACAAGAAATGTTTGACATGGCTGGACAAATCAGAATACACAACCCAATTCATCTTCAGTGATAACTCCCCCCCTCCATGCAGTATTCCCTCTGTGATCGGAAGCTTGCAGCTTTTAAAACAATGTGTTCCACCAAGAGTTCTCACTAGCTTTTTAGGTTCAACTGGGTTTGCATCCATGGGTCCCTCCTGTGCCAGCTTCGTTGAAATCCTTTTAATAATTTTCTTTAGAGTTAGCATTTAAACCCTGTTGACATTTGGAGTAATTTCCATTTAATCATGTTCTCCTCCACTGCTATGGCCCTGTTCACATAGGAAATGGGAAGAAGATGAAATTTCAGTATGCAGTAGAACCGATTGTAGCAAATCTGCACCGGGGCGGGGGAATCAACCTTTGCTCGCCCAAGCAAATATTGTTTTAATTGCATATTCTGGCAGATATATTGCTTATTTATCTAAATATCAAGGTTATTCAGATGGGAAGAAAACAGGAGAGGAAGTGTGGGGAGGTCTGACGAATTGTATGGTAAGAGAAAGCATTAATATTTTCCATTAGCCCCTTTTACACAATGAATATTCTGTCCTCTTTTATTGGTGATGCCTTTGCTCTTGGGGGGGATGTAGAAGTGGTCACCCTACCTTGGCATTAGGTGGTTACAGCAGGAAGCTTCCACCCTCAGTAGGGCATTTATGTCCAAAAACAGGGGTGGACAACTTGAAGATCATTCCCCAGCTATAGGCTGGCTAAGGCTGATGGGAATTTTAGGCCAAAAAACCTGGAGAGCCACAAGTTGGCCATTCCTGCCATAAAAGGAAGCACTGCAGCTCCTCTCTCTGTTCATGTAGGGCCTGTTCAGACAACACAGTAAGCCATGGTTAGGTCACCAACCCTTTTGCAGCAAATGGTTAGTGAGCATGTTTAAACCATGGTTAAGAAGCCACCATGGTTAGGAATAGTTCACATGACACACTAAGCCATAATGTTGAGTTCAAAATATGTAACCACCATGGCTTAGCGTGTCATCTGAACAGGGATTAAATAACTTTTGGGGTTGGGGTTAAGCAAATATGGGCTACATTTAACTAAATCCTGTTACACAGCATTTTAATCTCCTACCAATCAGCTTCATGGGATGACCCTGGGTTCTAGTATTATGGGAAAGGGAAAGAAATGTCTACCTATCCACATTCTCCACACCATACATAATTTGTACACCTCCACACTGATGTTTATAATGTTATAGTTTTTTAAAAAAAAATTCTTGTGGATTATTGTGAACTGTCCAGAGAACCTCGGCTATTGGAAATTAGGAAGAAGGAGAAGGAGGAGGAGGAGGAGGAGGAGGAGGAGGAGGAGGAGAAGAAGAAGAAGAAGAAGAAGAAGAAGAAGAAGAAGAAGAAGAAGAAGAAGAAGAAGTATCTGGAGGGATAGACTCAATACAGGATTTGGAAGGTCAGGAACAGAGTGGGGAAAAAATAGGCTGACCATATGAAAGGGAAGACAGGGCTCATGTAACTTTAACAGTTGTAGAGAAAAAGGAATTTCAGCCGGTGTCATTTGCATGCAATTAGTTCCTGGTGAAATTCCCTCTTCATCACAACAGTTAAAGGTGCAGGCACTATACTAGAGTGACCATATACAAAAGAAGGCAGGCCCCCTGCAGCTTTAACAGTTGTGATAAAGAGGGAATTTCATCAGGAACTAATTGAATACAAATGACACTGGCTGAAATTCCCTTTTCTCTACAACTGTTAAAGTTACATGAGCCCTGTCCTCCTTTTCATATGGTCAGCCTAGGTAAAAACAGGTGGATTATGGTAGAACCTGACAGATTGTGAGCAATCAGGGGAAGAGCCTTGACTGTACTAATCCCCTCTGACCCTAATACCAGTAACCTGACTAGCTGAATTTAATTTTACTCATAAAATCAGTAAAATAGTAGTGGGTGGACAGTAGGGTGACCAGATAAAATCCAGGTCAGGGCTCATGTAACTTTAACAGTTGTAGAGAAAAGGGAATTTCAGCCGGTGTCATTTGTATGCAATTAGTTCCTGGTGAAATTCCCTCTTCATCACAACAGTTAAATAAATTTATTTATTTATTTATTTATTACATTTGTATACCGCCCCATAGCCGAAGCTCTCTGGGCGGTTTACATAGGATTAAAAACAATTAAAAACAATATACAAAAATTTCAACAGCAAAAACATACAACATACACGCAAGCTGTACATTTAAAAACCACTTCAACATTTCAAAAACTACAAAAACAAAACAAAACAAAACAAACCCAGGCTCCTCAGATATTGCCAAATGCCTGAGAGAAGAGGAAAGTCTTGACCTGGCGCCGAAAAGATAACAATGTTGGCGCCAGGCGGGCCTCGTTGGGGAGATCATTCCACAATTGGGGAGCCATCACAGAGAAGGCCCTCTCTCTTGTTGCCGACCTCAGAGCTTCCCTCGGAGGAGGCACTCGGAGGAGGGCCTTAGATGTTGAACGTAGTGTTTGGGTAGGTTCATGTCGGGAAAGGCGTTCCATCAGGTATTGTGGTCCCAAGCCGTGTAAGGCTTTATAGGTTAAAACCAGCACCTTGAACCGGGCTCGGAAACATACAGGCAGCCAATGCAAGCGGGCCAGAGTAGGTCTTATATATTCGAACCTACTGGTTCCAGTTATCAATCTGGCCGCTGCATTTTGCACAAGCTGCAGTTTCCAAACCACCTTCAAAGGCAGCCCCACGTAGAGTGCATTGCAGTAATCTAACTTGGAGGTTACCAGAGCATGGACAACTGAAGCAAGGTTATCCCTGTCCAGATAGGGACATAGCTGGGCCACCAACCGAAGTTGGTAGAAGGCACTCCATGCCACTGAGGCCACCTGCGCCTCAAGTAACAGAGATGGTTCTAGGAGAACCCCCAAGCTATGAACCCGCTCCTTCAAGGGGAGTGCAACCCCATCCAGAACAGGTTGAACACCCTCCATCCGGTCAACGGAACCACCCACTAACAGCGTCTCAGTCTTGTCTGGATTGAGTTTCAGTTTATTAGCCCTCATCCAGTCCATTGTCGCAGCCAGGCACTGGTTCAGCACATCCACAGTCTCACCTGATGAAGATGAAAAGGAGAAACAGAGCTGCGTGTCATCAGCATACTGATGACAACGCACTCCAAAACTCCGGATGACTGCACTCAACGGTTTCATGTAGATGTTGAACAGCATGGGGGACAAAACTGACCCCTGCGGAACCCCATACTGGAGAATCCACGGGGCCGAGCAATGTTCCCCAAGCACTACCTTCTGGAGCCGACCCCCCAAGTAGGAACGAAACCACTGCAATGCAGTGCCTCCCACTCCCAACTCAGCCAGTCGTCCCAGAAGGATACCATGGTCGATGGTATCGAAAGCCGCTGAGAGATCAAGGAGAATCAACAGAGTCACACTCCCCCTGTCTTTCTCCCGACATAGGTCATCATACAGGGCGACCAAGGCTGTTTCTGTACCAAAACCAGGCCTGAAACCCAACTGAAATGGATCCAGATAATCAGTCTCATCCAAGAGTGCCTGGAGTTGGCTCGCAACCACCCGCTCCAAGACCTTGCCCAGGAATGGAACATTTGCTACTGGCCTGTAGTTATTAAGATTTTCAGGGTCCAAGGAAGTTTTCTTTAGGAGTGGTCTCACTGCCGCCTCTTTCAGGAGGCCTGGGACCACTCCCTCTTGCAAAGAGGCATTAATCACTTCCCTGGCCCAGCCAGTTGTTCCATCCCTGCTAGCTTTTATTAGCCAAGAGGAGCAAGGATCCAATATGGAAGTGGTTGCACGAACCTGTCCAAGCACCTTGTCAACATCCTCGAGCTGCACCAACTGAAACTCATCCAAGAAAACAGGACAAGCCTGTGCATTGGATACCTCACTAGATTCACCTGCTATAACACTGGAGTCTAAGTCCTGACAGATGCCAGAGATTTTATTCTGGAAGTGCCCAGCAAATGTATTACAGCGGGCCTCAGATGGTTCTACCATGTCCTTGGGGCCAGCATGTAAAAGCCCCCGGACAACTCTGAAAAGCTCCGCTGGGTGGCAGGTTGATGATTGAATAGTGGCAGCAAAGTATTGTTTTTTTGCTGCCCTCACTGCCCCTGAATACAGCTTACCATAAGCACTTACCAGTGTTTGATTGCATCCATCAGGAGTTCGTCTTCATCTGCCCTCAAGCCGTCTCCTGTTTTGTTTCATCACTCTCAGCTCCGGGGTATACCAAAGTTGCAGGGGCCCTGCCTTCTTTTGTATATGGTCACTCTAGTATAGTGCCTGCACCTTTAACTGTTGTGATGAAGAGGGAATATCACCAGGAACTAATTGCATACAAATGACACTGGCTGAAATTCCCTTTTCTCTACAACTGTTAAAGTGACATGAGCCCTGACCTGGATTTTATCTGGTCAGCCTAGTGGACAGTGCTAACCATGAGGAAATGATCTGCATGCAACAATGGGATCCTTTGTGAAGGGAGAGAAAGATATCGGCTCACACTAGGGTTGAAAATGTCGTTCCGGAGTGCTCAGTCTTGTCCTGCCAGAGGCCTTTTTAGCCTCATAGTAATGTGAAAGTTTGGGTCAGGGGGGAAGACTAGATGCATCATGTCCCCATTTACTTGGAGTGGGGAGGTCAGCTAATGAGCACACAGGAGGACAATGGGCCAGGATGTGCTCTTGCTTTGATTATTTGCAATCTCTGGTGGGAGTGGGGCCGGGAGAGCATGTTGAAAGCTTTCATCTCCTGCATTAAGGGATACTATTTACTCTAATGGCTCTGAAATTTGGCCACAGGTGAGGCGAATGCAATTATTTGCTTTAATGTGTTTTTCTTTTAATTTGTGGAAAACATCAAATTATGAAGGATGGCATCAAATGGACTGGAGACCCACACTTCCTGTTTGGAGTAGCTGAATTTAGAAAGAAATGAAGATTGCCCTGCAAATAAGCTGCACTCTTCTACCCACTTACCTGGGAGTAAGTCTTACTGAGGTTAATGGGACCTAACTCCGAGTAGACATGCATAAGGTTGTTCTGTTGATCTCTCTGCGGGACTAATAGAGCCAATAAAGGCACACATGGGATGACATGTGAACTTGGCTTTCAAAGATAATGCTACCATTAAGCAGGGAAGGCCTCAAATGGAGTCAGCTTATTCCAGCTAGAGATGTCAGGGAACATGTTGTTCAAGAGGAATCTAAATTTATCTTGCCAAAACTGGGCAAAGGTTTGTATAGTGGTTACAAAGCCATCGTTAGATTTGAGATCTAAAGAAAACTTCATTAAATTGATGTATATGTAGAACTACACACCACAACATTGCCACGCATAAAGAAATAAATGAAATGGTTTAAACCAGGGTTGAGCAGAAGGTACATCTCCAGATTTTTTGGGATTTCAAAGCCCAGAAGCTCTTGCCATCATGGGTGATGGTTAGGAACGTTAGGATTTGTAGTCCAAAACATTTGGAGTTTGACTTTCTGCCCACCCCTGGTTTAACAAACGAATGATGGAAAGAACAAAATGCAGATTTGGCACACATCTAGTGGTTGCGTCTATATATAATATTTTGGGGAAAATGCATTGTAAGAATTGTCAAAACAAAATAAAATAACAGGAGACATTGTAACTTGAACTGAAGTTCTGTCATTGGGATTTTTGGGACAATCTATAAGAAAAGGGACATCAACATTGGCTGAACAACCTGCCATATTGTGGCTTGGCTATTGATAGCAAAATACTCGGTGGTATCCAATGTTAGTACCAAGTAGAGTAGACCCTATGAAATGAATGGGACATAAACTAGTTAGGAATAACTTACGGTGTTAAATTAGTCACAACTAACTGAAGTCCCATTCATTTCAATGGGACTACACTAGGTAGGACTAACAGTGGATACTACTATCTGGATGAAACTTGGGGCAGTTCTACATGTTGTCCTCAATGCGCCTTCCCTGTGCCCCGAGCCGCCCTTGGAGCGCTGCACCCTGCCCAGTGTGGACCAAGCTCTGCTCGCGCCCTCACCACAGCTGCCGCCCTTTCATCCCGGCCGGTCCTGGGGAGGGAGGGGGGAGGGTTGTAAACAAAAGTCAGCGATCTGGAGAGGGATTTCCCAATCGCTGGCTTTTGTTTACAACCCTCCCCCCTCCCTCCCTGGGACCGGCCAGGATGAAAGGGTGGTGGCTGTGGCAAGGGCGCGAGCAGAGCCTCCGAGGCTTGGTCCACACTAGGCAGGGTGCAGTGTTCCGAGGGCGGCTCGGGGCACAGGGAGGACAGATCGAGGACTACATGTAGTTCTGCCTCATATTTATCTATGGTGGATGAATGACCTTGAAGTGCCTGGTAAACTTTGTTAATGCTAAAAAAAATGTCCGCTTTAAAAGAATGTGGGATAAAAGACATTTCACAATCATAGACAAATGGAGAACTTTTATATTATTCTGGAAGATTATTAAAATCTACAAAGGAGTGTGCCAGGAAATGCTGGATAATGTAACATTCCTTTTTCCTGCTCAAATATATTATTTCTTTTCCTTTTTGTTTTGCTTTTATAAAAGGAATGGTAAAACAGGAAAAAAATAATAATAGAAATTTCTCTATTGAGCAAAACTACCAAATAAAAACAAGTTTTTGCAATCAGAAGTGTCAACGAACACTGTGGAATAATTCTACATTTTCTGCCCTTGAAGGACAGAACAAACAAAGGAGGAGAGCCATATAATGAGGGGGGGGGGAGGTTGCAAAACTGAGTGGTCCAGAGGAATGAGGTGAAGAAATCAAGGCTGAAGGGACAAGTTTGAGAGATGGGGCAAAGATGAGAGAGAGAGAGAGAGAGAGAGAGAGAGAGAGATGGCCAGGAGGTGAAATAATAAGGAAGACGTGTGATTCAGCAATAGCATATGTTTTGCATCGGGGGGGAACCTCAGGCCCTGAGGCCCTCCTGGAGTACACATCTGGCCCATTGGGGTTCTGTAGAGCCCCCCTTCTCTTTTTCTGCAACCAGCAATCATTTGAAGCTTTCCTGGATTTTCTTCCGGTTTTTCCCCCATTCTGAAAGGCTGAAATGCCTCTCTTTTACAGTTTAGGGCTCCCCTACATGAGTGATTTATTGGACTTAATGGTCCCTCAAGGAAGTTAGCAGGTCCTTTACACGATGTCAAGAATTTCCAGGACAACTCCCATGCTTTCCTCCCTTTATCTCTCTGTCAAAAGATAACGTGGAGATAAGAGTCGTCATTCCGATCAACTGGCTGTGTGAAATGTTAGTGTTGTGCTATAATACAACCATTAGATGGTGCTGTGTAACGGAAAAGATAGAAAAGGGAAGTTTTCTATTCACTTCAACTCAAAGCACTTGTCTGCCATGTAAAGAAGACCATCATAATCCCAGAAAGAAACTGGAAGCAGAAAGCCCTGGTAAGAATACGGGATTTCAGCCTTGTGTGATGAACCCCTTAGAACTCCTTTGCTTTCCATGCACTAGGTCCTGGGTTCAAGCACCAGTATCTCCAGTTAAAGGCCTTAGGACCTTTCCCCATAACCTTGAAAGCTGCTGCCATCCAGGGTGGACAAAACCAGTATGACTGGCCATTAGTCTAAATCAATATAGAGCAGCTACTTATGAAGACATCCACACATTAATATGAAGACATCCACACCCAATCATTGGCTGCAGGCATTTCATAATTGAAAATGAGGTTCTCTACTGTCACAGCAGGCGAGAGAGAGTGTAGGCAGATATGAGCCATGGTACATAAGAAATATCCAAAGAGAATTCATGCAAATGATTTATGGAGGAGGGTAAATATACAGAAGAACATAGGGCTTTATTCAATGTTCTTCTAATTTAACTTCAGTCACATTTCAGTGAGTCTATTCTAAGTAGGATGAAACTTTTCATTCCCTTTATACAAATCCATAGTGCGACCCCACTTAGAATACTGTGTATAGTTCTGCACACCACACCTAAAAAATAGATATTATAGAGCTGGGGGGAAAAGTGCAGAAAAGGGCAACTAAAATGATCAAGGGACTAGAGTATCTCCCCTATGAGGGAAAGTTACAACACCTGGGATTGATTAGCTTGGGGAAAATGAGGGTAAGGGAGACATGATAGAGGTGTACAAAATTATGCCTGGTGTGGAGAATGTGGCTAGGGAGACATTTCTCTTTCACTGAAAATACTAAATTGTGGCATCATTCCGTGAAGCTGATTGGTGGGAGATTCAGGACAGATAAAAGGAAGGGCTGCTTCACGCAGCGCATAATCAAATTATGGAATTCATGGCTACAAAATGTAGTGATGGCCACCAATCTGGATGGCTTTAGAAGGGGGTTGCAGACATTCCTGGAGGAGAAGGCTATCAATGGCTACAAGTCGTGATGGCTCTGTGCTAACTCCAGTATCAAAGGAAGTAAGCCTATATACACCAGTTGCTGGGGAACATGGGTGGGAGGGTGCTGTTGCACCATATCCTGCTTGTGGGTTTCTGGTCAACAACTGGTTGGCCACTGTGTGATCAGAATGCTGGACTAGATGGCCCCTCGGTCTGATCCAGCAGGGCTCTTCTTACGTTCTTATTCTGTCCATGCTTCCATTTTCTACTTTTGTTATGTATCAAAATTCAATCAGATGTTTGCTCTGAAGAAAAGAGGATTCGTCTTGACCAATATCACATGGACACACACACAACCACACAACCACCCTCCTTTCTATTTCACAGCTCCTGTAGGCCTCTATTCCCAGTATACACAAACCTCCAAAAAGGGACAACAACTGAACAACAACAATAATGATAATATTTCTGTTTCATGTTCATTTATAAGGGCATAGAGAATTGCAATTGAATTCCCTCTGCAGCAGGGGGGAAAATACCATCAGAACAACATGAAGGGGGTGGGGGAGAGGAACCTGTACAGAGCATACATTTGGATATTTCTGTAAACTTGCTGTAATCTTGCAAGATATAATTAATGTTTTATCTCAATTTCTCTTGCAATTTTCCATCCATTCATTCCCTTCTGGTATTTTGTAAAGGATGTTTGCCTAAATAGAAAAGGCCGTGTCTCTTTTCTTCTCCCTGGGTGCGGTGGATTACTTTAAACAATGTTTGCTGAATAATTTAAAAGTGGTTGTTTTTGTAAAGCTCTTGTAGAACGAAATTGCATTTTTTAAAAAGGTTTGTTCCTGAGGTTCCTCTGGGGCTTTATCGGCATGTGCTCACTCCTCATCTGTAGTGCCTGATTTTACAAGGGATGGAAGATAACATTAGTCATCCAGTTCTAGCTTTGCACAGAAGTAGCTATTTAGGGTATCATGCTTCATAGTGGGGGGTTCAATTTTTGACCTGGCCACAGGGGGTTAATTAGCTGCTTCTTGGTACATTAACATATCTGCTGTAGGGACACTGACTGACAGCCCAAAAGGCCATTGTTGAAGCATCCTGCTCCCTTGTCATCTGAAGAAGAGTTTCCAGATTTAACAGTTCGGGCAGAAGATTTGGTCACTACCTCTCCAGGACCCAGGACCCTAGAAAACCTGAGGGTTCAGGTCCTGTGCATCCAGGAAGAATGCATTGTTATTTTTGGACTTTGAGGACTCCAACCATGGGAATAGTGCCACAGTAACTCCCATGTTGTCACAGCTAGAGGATGCTAAAAGAGGCCAGGACAATTTAAGAGACAATGGGCCTTTCCGCACCAGCCATTTTCCCTGGGGCTGCCCCTGCCTGCTCGTGGAGAGTCTGCATGACCCACAGAGCATCCCACAAGCAGGCAGGGGCCAGCCCTCCATTTTCCTGGGAGTTCAGGGAACACTATTATCCTGGTTTGTTCCCTGCTCCCGTGAGGGCAGCGAGATGGGTGGCTGGTGTGGCAGCCCAACCCGGGCGCAGCCGCGCTTACCCGCAAGTAAGCGCGGCTGCACCGATGGTCACGGAGCCGCACCGCACGGCTCCGAGGCCATCAGGAGGGAGGGACTGCGAAATCGCCATCCCCAGGATGGTGGGGGGAGGGGGACACAATCGCGTGTGGTTTTGTTTTTAAAATAAACTAACCTTTTGCGCACAAGCGCTCATGTGCACCTCTGCAGAACCTTTTGTTTGTTTGTTTGTTTAATGGCCAGCACGACTTGCGGCGGCCCAAGAGAAACCCAAGCCAGCACATAGTGGTGCGGCCTCATCGCGCAGATGAGGCCGCACCACTCATCGCGCAGAACCTGGAACCTCAGTCACTGTGGAGGTGGAGCCAACCAGCCTAAATGTGATCAACTGACTGTTGTTGGAGCAACATAGAGTCAATCCTTTCTGGTCCCCATAGATACAGCAAGCTAAAAAGTCCTGGTGATGTTCTTGCACGTTCGTGGCATTGCAAAACATCATTATTAATGATGGGACATGTCTGTGAAGGCATCAGCCTAAGCTTCTAATTTCCTGTAGCGCTTGAGCCAACATAAGGCAGCCTTAACTCCAGTGTTTTAAACTGGCAGGTGTTTTGATCATTGAATTTAGATTGTTTTCAATGTTACTGTAAGCCATCCTGGTACTGACAACACTGGTAGACAGGATGGAAATACCTAACTCAATAAGTAACTTCCAGAGATTTTGATAAGGCTAAGGAACCTCCAGGAACCAATCACTGTGCAACTGCTTGTAGCAGTGGGATACAGGAGAGGGACCTGCAACAAATCTTGCTGTATATCCTTCCCTCTTAAAAGGATTGCTCCTGTTCAGGGTTCCAGCTACCCACTTCCTCCAGGCAGTTTCCCGTCCCACTGCATTACTTTCCCCCCTTTTTCTTCTGAAACTATAACTCTACATTCGATGGCTACAGAGCATACTAGTCCACTTGGGGCTGTATGGGCTGTATGGGCTATGATGGTGGTTTAGGGTGTCCAGATAAAATCCAGGTCAGGGCTCATGTAACTTTAACAGTTGTAGAGAAAAGGCAATTTCAGCCAGTGTCATTTGGATGCAATTAGTCCCTGGTGAAATTCCCTCTTCATCACAACAGTTAAAGTTGCAGGGGCTCTGCCTTCTTTTGTATATGGTCACTCTAGTATAGTGCCTGCAACTTTAACTGTTGTGATGAAGAGGGAATTTCACTAGGAACTAATTGCATACAAATGACACTGGCTGAAATACCCTTTTCTCCACAACTGTTAAAGTGACATGAGCCCTGACCTGGATTTTAGCTGGTCAGCCTATGGTGGTGTTTGTTTTACATTTGCACCTGTATGTGTTTTTTCTACAGATCTCAGGTTTTCCCAAAGCATGCTGATCGTGGTCCTCAGTGGTCCTGTTTTGGCTGAAATTCAGCCTTTGTACCTTCTTAAACAAGTCAATCTTATCATAAGAGCCATACCCCAGACTTTCTGGAACAAATCTTCATTCGTCGTGACCATGATCTTCTTCCAGAAAGTAGCTATCAATATTTTACTAACTGTTAAAATATTAACAATAAGCTCCAAATTGCAGGTTAAGCATGTGTTTTTAACATAGCCAAGTAAAACATACAAGGTATTTATTATTATTATTATTATTATTATTATTATTATTATTATTATATTTGTATCCTGCCTTTTTCCCAATACTGGGACTCAAGACAGTTTTACAAATTTAAAACATATACAATTAAAACATATAAATAGAAATATACAAAAGTTAAAAAATAGACCCACTGTAATATTAAAACCATTAAAAATGTTAAAAAATACAAATGGCAATTTTAAAAAAATCTAATGCATAAACTGAGGTCCAGACTATTCACCAAAGGCCTGCCGGAACAAAAAAGTTTTTGCCTGCCTCTGGAAACATAGCAAGGAGGGAGCCAGTCTAACCTCCCTAGGAAGGATGTTCCAGAGCCTGGGAGCAGCCACTGAGAAGGCCCTCTCCCACATTTCCACCTTTGCAGGATCTACACTACTGCTTTATAATGGTATTGAAGTGCACTGACAACTGTTGGGGCCCAGGACACATTCCATATACCGTTTTCAAAGGGTGATATCCTGGCTGGTGTAGATCTGGCCCAGGCGTGCCTGTGATGGTGATGGGACCGAGAGATGGGCCTCCTCTGAAGACCTCAGGGGATGGGCAGGCTCATAAGGAAGAATACAGCCTTTCAGATAACCTGGACCCGAGCCATTTAGGGCTTTATAGGTTATGACCAGCACTTTGAATTGCACCCAGAAATGGTCCAGAAGCCAGTGGAGCTGTTGTAACAGAGGAGTTGTATGCTCCCTGTAACCAGCCCCAGTCAACTGTCTGACTGCAGCTCTTTGAACCAACTGAAGTTTCCAAATACTCTTCAAAGGCAGCCCCACATAGAGCACTTTACAGTAATCCAAACAGGATGTAACTGAGGCACGTGCCACCATGGCCAGGTTAGACATCGGTATCATACATCCCGTCATTTCATAAATATTTTGCAAAATGTTTTGGCTGAGATTCTGTTGGCATCCACCACCTGAGTTCACTATTAGAAGGGATGATAATAAAAATGTTCATCATCATCATCATCATCATCATCATCATCATCATCTACAGCCAGTCCTTGCCCCAAGGAACTTACAGTCTAAAATTCAACCCAGGAGAGACAATAGAGGAAGATGGAGGTGAACATAAATGGGGAAAAATGCTCAATTCAGCTGCACATATCTAGTTGCTGTGGGGAATGAGAACTAAGTGGTTAGCCAACAGGTCTTGGAGCAACTCAATCTCACGACACTCACACATCACACACATACACACAGCACCTCTCCTGTCTAAAGGGAAAGAAAGACACAATGGAATGAGTCAGCAAAGTGTTCTGTGCTGACATGTTGCTAATGTAATAGGGTGACCTTCAGAGCTGCCAGAAGAAAATGTCGCATTGCACATAAGGTAAGAAGATGCTGTTGGTGACAATTAGCTTGACAGCATAAGAAAGCCAAGTTTACTAGAGAGTTGATCACATTGGCATGTATACATTCAGAGAGGCTATTCAAAGAGGAGGCCAGAGCACAAATACTTTCATGGGTCTTAAGCCTATGTAGCACAGTAGCTAAGAGACTAAGCTATGAAATACATCCCTGCTCCCTAACCTTGCTGCTGTCATAAACTCACTTATTGGCCCACAGGCAAATTCCTTGCTCAGCCTTAGTCTCCTGCCCACTTGCAATTTTGATTGATTGATTGATTGATTACTTTTCTAATCTGTCCAATAGCTAACGTTGTCTGGGAGGAACAACAGCATCAGCATCTACGTTTACAAAACTGTAAATGTCAACAGCCTATGGCTTTGGAACACAGTACTTTCTTTATTATATTTAGAGCTTCTCTCTCCTCCCAAGAGCTTAAGGCAGCATCCATTTTCTCCCTCATTTTATCCTCACAACAACCTTCTCAGGTAGATTGGACTGGGATATAGTAAGTGCATCCAGCGAGTTTCATAGCTGAGTCTGGATTTGAACCTGACTCTCTCCAGTACTAGTCCAACATGCTAAACCAACCTTTGCCAACCTGGAACTCTCTGGATGTATTGGACTGCAATCCCCAGAATTCACAGTCCAACACTTCAACCCTGGTCTCATAAGAATGTTAGAAGGGCGCTGCTGGATTAGACCAAGGGCCTATCTAGTCCAGCACTCCGTTCACACAATGACCAACCAGCTGTTCACCAAAGAGACCCACAAGCAGGTCAAGGTGCAACAGCAGCCTTCCCACCCATATTCCCTAGCAACTGCAGGTAGCATATAGCCATCAGGGCTAGTAGCCATTGATAGTCATCTCCTTCAGGAATTTATTCATCCTTCTTTTAGAGCCCTCTAAATTGGTGGCCCTCACTGCACCTTGTCTCCCCAACTTGGAACCCTGCAGATGTGTTACGCTACCACTGCCATCATCTCCCGCCAGTGTGCTGGTTGGGGATGATGGGAGCTGAAGTCCAATGCATCTGGACAGCATCAGGTTGGAGAAACGCTGCTCTAACCATTATGCAATGCTGGCTTTCATGCTGTATACTACCTATTTTATCATATTCCCAGAGAAAAATTGCTAAGAAGTCTGTTAGGTGCAAGGTTGGGCTGTCTGCCTCTAACATGATTTGTTTTTGTTTTGTTTTGGTTTTTTTGCTGGTTGATTCAGACAAATATGCGACGTTGCTTTCTTATTTAATCATTGCATTTCAGGCTTTGCAGGAGAACATTTGATACAAAAGAAAAATAAATTCAAAGAGACAGCTTTCTTAGAATCAGGTCGTGACGCTGGTGAAATTGTACAGGGGGGAACCTTTGTTCATCTCTAAATCGCCAACTATTTCTATAGACAAATGGATCAGTCTATTCCTGGCCTGTGTCAGTTTTGCATGGGGTCCTTCACAAGTCTGTTCCATTCCATTTCTGTATTAATCTGTAATTTAAAAAAACAATCTACATTACAATTCATAATTAGATACGTATTTTGAAATGTATGTCATATGTATTTAATAACACATTTTCTTACAAAATACACATTTCCAAATGCTTTCTCTCAAAGTACACATTTCTAAATGTGTTTTAAAAGATTAAAAATGCATGTCCTAAAACATGCATTTTAAAACATAAAAGGAAAGTGTTGTGATGGCCACCAATTTGGATGGCTTTAAAAGGGGGGTTAGATAAATTCCTTGAGGAGACGGCTATCAGACATTGACAGAACTACCTGTGGTATCACTAACATGAAACAAGCGGTTGAGTTTCCTGGACACACACTGGATACCAGGGAAGTTAATCTGGACTGAATGGCATCCCATGGTCCTGATGCAATGTGATTCATTGCATCAGTGTGGAGGTGTACAAAATTATGCATGGTGTGGAGAATGTGGATAGGGAGACATTTCCCTCCCCCCCCCTCTCAAAATACTAGAACACAGGTTCATCCCATGAAGGTGATTGGTGGGAGAGTCAGGGCAGATCAAAGGAAGGACTTCCTCACGCAGTGCATGGCTAAATTATGGAATTTGCTACCACAAGATGTAGCAATGGCCAACAACTTGGATGGCTTTAAAAAGGGGTTGGATAAATTCCTGGAGAAGGAGGAGGAGGATATCAATGGATTATTATTATTATTATTATTATTATTATTATTATTATTATATTTCTTACCCACCCCTCCCTCTGGATCCTACTAGTTCTGATAGCAATGTGCAACCTCCAGTAACAGAGGTTGCTATGTGCTACCTCCAGAGGCAGTAAGCCTATGTACCACAGTTGCTGGGGAACATGGGTGGGAGGGTGCTACTGCACTCATGTCCTGCTTGTGGGTTCCTGGTCAACAGCTGGTTGCCCACTGTGTGAATGGAGTGCTGGACTAGATGGACCCATGGTCTTCTTACGTTCTTATTCAGGATTTTGTTACGTGTGTGTTTTTACAGGTGAAAACCACATCACAAAATTCAGAAAAGTGTGAAATCTGAAGGACTACTGCATTCTGATTCACACCTGAGTCCAAAAAGTGTAGATCAGGTCAATTTCCTTTGGAATGAACTCCAAACAAAATCCTTGAAATTCCCTATTTCTTGCACCACTTTGAGACCTTGGGGTCAGGTCCTGGTAGGCAATTCTATAAAGTGCCATATAGTCACACAATGATTAATGAGATTGGGGCATAAGGATGAGATGGGTTCCCTCTTAACTTGAGAAAAACCATCTATAAAAAGACTTAAATAAATGAGAAGATCACCTCCCGGCATCCCCAGAAACGAATCTTTTATCTTGATTATCCGCAAATACACAACATTGCTACAGTGATGTTCCTCCAGTTTATTATATTCTGTGTATGGCAGATAACAAAAACACTAATCGCAGCCTTTATCCAGACCATTAATATCATTTTCCCCTGTAGCAGAATCTTCTGTGCATCACAGATCGCTCCTTACTTTAGGATCTGAAGGCATATGTTCTCTCATCTCTCATCTGCAAAGCCAAGCCTGGGCACCATCACCCCCATCAATAACATTTTGCCTTTTTGGTGACACAGTACATTGGCTAGGGGGATTTTCTCTATAAATTGTGCCATTTATCCTCGACGACATCTTGGAATCCTTCTCCCCCACTTCCGTGTCGCCAACTAAGAGACAAGATCGATTGCGCCTTATCATAGGTTCTCATTTCAAGAGCCAAGAGTCATATTTATGGCAGGACTGCAGTAAGATCATGCCTGTCTCCATGGCCAGTTGATATGTAGTCATTTCATATTTATTGCAATGGCCTCTAGATAAGTGCAGAACCTACCTGAGGACAGGTGGACTGAGCTACGTGGGATGGGAGCCTTCTGGGATTAAATGACATTTTCCATTCTGTAAGGACAGTGGTCTTCAACCACCTGTGGGTCACAACTGGGGATGCTACGAGCATTTGACTGGCTCTGGGAGCCTGGCAGACACCCCCACACATACACATTCAGCCCCCTGGACCCAGTTGGCACTCCCAACACAAGCATGGACCCCTGCCTGAGCACTCGTGAGGCCCCATCAAACACTCAGCAGCACCCACGTGTTGAAATTGCACACTTACCCTTCCTGCGTCAATGGTGGCCACCATTGACACAACGACGGGAATTGCACGATTTCGGGACCCTCCGTAAATTGTGCATTTCCCCTTGCCCCATGCCAATGGCAGCCTTAAAGGCCCCGTTGACACAAGGATAAAGGCGTAAATGCTCATGCAGCCCAGTGAGCGGGGGCAGGGGGCAGTGGCGATGGGGTAAGCGCCCGCTGAGGCAATCACAGGTGAGTTCACTTACCCCTAGTCGTGACCAAAAAGTGGGTCATGAGATCAGTTCAGATGGGTAGCAACAAAGCTGTTGCCGCCATGTTCAGCATGGAGAAAATTATGAAAGTGGGTCCCATGTTGCAGGTTGGGAGTCTGAGGTGGCTCTCAGGTCTGGACCAATTGATGACTACTGTTCTAGGACACCCTGGCCAGATAAGAGAATGCTATTTTGGGCTCTTCCTGGGGATGTCAGAGAAATCCGCAAGGGATTCAAATGAGTTCAGATTTTTATGGCTCCAACTTGCAAATTCCACAGTGGATCAGCTTTTCACAAGTTGTGTGGACTTGTTGTTTCGTTTGAGGGTATGGATCTCTGCAAATGCACATTAGCGGTGATGTGCCTTAGCGCTAATGTGCTTGCAAAAAGTACACATTTGCAAACAGGAACAGAATTCTCATATGATTCCATCAATGAGCAGATGATGGAGCAAAAGATGCCAGACAACCTACAAGGCAACAGACAGAACTGATCACCCAGAGTGCAGGATGCGGAATAATGGGTTCAAGTTACAGGAAGCCAGATTCCGGCTGGACTTCAGGAAAAAACTTCCTGACTGTTAGAGCAGTACGGCAATGGAACCAATAACCTAGGGAGGTGGTGGGCTCTCCCACACTAGAGGCCTTCAAGAGGCAGCTGGACAGCCATTTGACAGGGATGCTTTAAGGTGGATTCCTGCATTGAGCAGGGGTTGGACTCGATGGCCTTATAGGCCCCTTCCAATTCTACTATTCTATGATTCTATGAATGCAAGTTGAAGCTCAACACACCTGAAGGACACCAGGCTGGCAGAGTCTGCTCTACACTTTGGGCACCACACTTCAAGAAGGATGAAGACATGTTCAGAGGAGGGCAACAAGGATGGTCAGGGGTCTGGAAACAAAGGCCTATGAAGAGAAACTGAAGAACTGGGCATGTTTAGCCTTGAGAAGAGGAGAGGAGATATGATAGCACTTTTCAAATACTTGAAGGGTTGTTACACAGAGGAGGGCCAGGATCTCTCCTTGATCATCCCAGACTGCAGGACACAGAATAATGGGCTCAAGTGAAAGGAAGCCAGCTTCTGTCTGGACATCAGAAAAAACTTCCTGACTGTTAGAGCAGTACGACAATGGAACCAATGACCTAGGGAGATTATGGGCTCTCCCACCCTAGAGGCCTTCAAGAAGCAGCTGGACAACCATCTGTCAGGGATGGTTTAAGGAGGATTCCTACATGGAGCAGGGGCTGGACTTGCTGGCCTTATAGGCCCCTTCCAACTACTATTCTGTGATTCTATGAATCCATACATCCGTAGCTCCCCCACCCCCATCTTGATGTCAGCCTAACATGTAGACTTGCTCTGCCCTTCCATCTTCACTTTCAAAATAACCTGGGCACTTCTTGAAATCTTCTCTTTCTGTTCAAAGTGTATTGAAATTCAAAGGCGCTTGCAGCAGCTGGTGAATTTTCCATGCACAGTGCAGTGACTTGACATTTGTCTCACCTTGCATGCAACACAGAGCCGTTACTGAAGGCTGCAATCCTGCATCTTTATGCATAACTCCCATCTGAAGTCAATGCAGCACGCCACCAACCTGATGGAAGGCCGAGCCTCAGACTGACGTTGAGCAAAAATACAAGCCATGCTGCAGCTGCGAGGAACGTTGACCTGGCCTCCTGTTCTCCATTGCAAAGCAGCCTCTTGAGAATGGGCTTCATCCTGTCCTTACCAGTGGTTTTCCCCCTGGAAGTCCCCTTTCACCTGCCCTCTCTCAGAACTCCAGACTCATCTTTTCCTCACAAGCATGGGTCCAGAAACCTACGGGAGGAGAAAAGCAGTTGGAAAGGAAGTTTCAGGTGGGGGGGGGGGAGGCAGAAGATTGCTAAATATCCCCTTCTTCCTTGATCTTTCTCTTCTGCAAAACACCCTTTTCTGCAGGCACTCGGCAACACAAATTGGCCCAACAGGCTCAATATGCAGTTTGGCCCTGAGAAAGCCAACAATGAATAGTTCATGTCAATAACTAAACGTTACAGTAGGTTTCTGTCCATAGGCATGCGCAGCACATTCCATTACGGTGTGCACCCAGGGAATTTTATTTATTTATTTTTAAAGGCAAACATTTGTTGATTACTCAGTCATGAAGGATATCCTTTTTATTCATTTATTTATAGAACGTTGTAGACCCTGATGCCCTATTCCACATTCAGCTTGCCTGACCATGGGAGGGGCATTGCAGGTGGTGGTGGGGGGAATGTGGAGACACTCCTCAAGCCTCGGCATTGGTGGGGCTTTGTGGTGACGCTGGCTGGAGGAGGGTCTTACCAGGAAATATTAGCCTTCGAGGCCCTTCCTCCTGGCCTTTTTGAAATGTAGCTCTCAGCAGAGAGGCTCCCAGCAGAGAGATTCCTTTTCGCTCGTGACGCCGGGAGCAATGGTGTTCTCTTGGAGGTAGTGTTTCCTCAGCACGGTGGCAGGGCAGCTGGAGGACAGTTCCTACTGTGCCTGGAGCTCCCTATGGATTCATACTCAATGGCCCCTCAATTTGGCACTTATTGCTTGAGACATTAGGGTGTGCTTCGGCACACCCAGCATACCCCTTGCGTACGCCTATGTTTCTGTCCCACAGAATATTGTGGGTTAACTCTGAGGGTTCTGTAAAACACATGCATGGACATGTGCACATTCACATGGCGCACTGAGCAACAACAGAGCCAGCATCTTATCAGTTGACCACTGTTCATTTCATTTGGTTTATAGTCCATCGTATCTCCAGGACTCATGGTGGGTATCACAGTGTTAACTGCAGGGTTCTATCCTTTCTTATTCCATCCTATCCTTGGTCACCAACAGCCAATTTGAGTCAGGCCTTACACCACTCCTATCAGCCATGTAGGCATGGACTTTGGCAAGAAAAAGGGAATTTCCAGAGTTGAGGATCAGCCACTTTTGCTCGGTGCATTCCATTTGCAAAGGCACCAGGAAATGGGACATATCTGGCATGGGAAGTCTTGGTCTCTGGAGTTGGCTTCAGGAGGAGTGGTCTTTAGAGGTACAGACCTAAGTATCTTGGGCTCCATAAGTTCCTGTCTTCCATGTTTGAACTTTGTACAGGGCCTGAGTTTTATGCCTCTGCAGGTGGTTCTGGTGATCTGGACTAGACCAGCTCCTTCCCGTCCACATCAGAGTCCTTGCCTCTGCTTGAGGCCAGGGTCATGACACTCCTGAACTAGGCAGAGCACTGAAGCCGTGTCTCCTCAAGCTAAGTCTACCCCCTTTTTTCACTGTCTCTTACTTTTTCTCATTTAAATGAGACATTTTATTCACTGCTCCAGAGTTACCTGGAGTCAGCCTGCAGGCAGCAGCAACTCTGTGCGAGCTCTACCTCTGTTCCGATGGCTTTGTTAACTCATCGTTATGGCTTTAAGGCCTAGGATTCCTCCAAATATCCCACATGGTGTGTTATGTCAGGCTGCTGTTGTTTTAATGGATGGTCTTGCTTACTGCCGCATTTTACATTGTCAAAATGTGTGTAATTTTGCACCCTGCAGAACAAACAAATACACAAAGTAATCCTTAGAAAGACCCTTTTTTCTCACCCAGGGATGAGTCATGGGGCAATTAAATCTAAAAACCTCTACATCATTTGACTGTCCTATGCCCCTCATTCAACAGGCACAAGGCAAAACCTATCTGCCCCAGTTCTCCCATCATCTATACCAATTTGTCAGAACTTCATCAGATTCCTTTTCCTGTGTTGTCTTGTGTTGTATGTCATTGCATTGGAAGTACAGTGGTTAATAGGGCTTTAATCATAGGGCACATTTTACCAGGGACTTTCCAATCACTGTGCTTTCAGGGAGGGCAAGGATGGGACCACGAGATGGCCATTCTTCCAACATCAGGCTTCACCTTGAAAAAAGCCGTAGGATTTCAGTCATAACTCCCTAATCCCTGCACCTTTCCTTCTGAAACACTGCAGGTTCCTTGCCTTGACATACCTTTATAACATATGACATATTAAAATGAATCTCCCCAAAAACCACAGGGTGGGGGAAAAGGAAGGGGAAGTGAATCTCTCTCCCACACTCACACACATACATATCGGTTTATGGGCTGCCCTTCCCATAAACTGCTACACCTAGCCTTCTGAAACATTTAAGTTAGGATCCTCTCTACATTCTGTCATTTTCAGAAGAATAGTCCATAAGGAACATAGGGGGAGAAGCACATCAAAAAATTTTTGGGATACTATTAAAATGTAAACACTTCTTCCACAGAGAGCCCTCTACCTATTCATTAGGGGTATGCTCACCGCCTCGGAATTATCTGGTAACCACAAACATCCGCGGAACATTCGATCTTCCAGAGCAGGGATTTGCCGCTTCTAAACCCATTGATTAATATCAGAATAGAGGTGTGCCCAAATGGAGCTTCTAAAGTCTCCAAAATTATCCTACTGTTTTTCAGGGGTCATGCTGTGTGTGTGTGTGTGTGTGTGTGTGTGTCAATCTCCATATTTGGAAGAATCTAAGTGGGGTAAAGGGTAGCTTTGATATTGACATCTGTGGCAAACCAATTAGGAATAGCCACAGTGCTGTCCGTGACTACAATACAATACAATACAATACTTTATTATGGTTAAAAAACCAGCATAGCAAAGAGAACAAATCATACATATAAAAATATACAGGCTTCAATTTGAGGCAATCAGATAGGGTTCAATAGTGTTAATATTTCCCTACGCCGACGTATGGCTGCTGCACAGAATTTGGCGACTTTAGATGTAACTTGGTCGTCCAGATCAGCCAGAAGATAGTCCGGGTAAAATTTATCCGGTCTGCCTGGGACTTTATTAATGAGTGGGGAAATCCATATAGTTCTGAGTTCCTTATAGAAACAACAATGTAAAAGAACATGATCAGCTGTCTCAATGTCCCCTGTCCCACAAGGGCAGGTCCTCTCAGTGTGAGGAATTTTTTTATATCTACCCTCCAGCAACGCCGATGGCAAAACATTGAACTTTACCAGTGTAAAAGCTCTTCTAAGTCCAGGCACCGTCAAATTTATTAGATGTTTCGCAAGTCCCACTGGAGATCTATAGTCCCTACACCCATGATATAGGATTGCTTGGCTTAGGTGGGTTTGTAGATCCACATCATAGATACGTTGGACAATAGCTGCTTTTGCTTTCTCGTACCCTAGGATCTGAATAGCTGTCAAGGAGAAACCAAGGTTTTGGAGCTTCATAGACAGTGTTTTTTTCCACTTTGAGTGGAATGTGTCTGTCAGAGTCAATGGAGCCAGACCTACAGGCACAAAAAGCATTTTTAGCCAAAACTGCATTTTACGTCGCCACATACGAGCTTCTATTGTGGGTTGGCCAGCCTCTATTCTTACTAATGTATTTGGTATGCAATTTGGAAGACCCAAAATTGCTTTTAAGAATTTCGTCTGCACCACTTCCATTGGTACTATGTTATCAAAAGTACACACTTCTATCCCATATAATATCTGTGCTAAAACCTTTGCATTAAAGACTTGAAGTGCGGAAGGAATGTGCTGTTCTCCTTTATTGTAATAAAAGGAAAGGAGTGCCTTAATGCTCCTTTGCACATTTGCAATGGCATTTTTTAAGTGAGGCCTCCATGTTCCAGTTGCATGGAATGTAATTCCCAAGTACCTATAAGTAGACACTTGTTCAATCAGGTGATCACTTATTTGCCATTTGCATTTTAACTTACTTCTAGAAAACACCAGGACCTTGGTTTTGTCATAGTTAATCTGTAGTCCTTCAGTTTTACAATAAGTATCCAGAGTCCTCAGAAGTCTCCTCAATCCAGCTCTTGTTAATGACAAGATCACTGCGTCATCAGCATAAAACAGAACTGTCAGTAATCTGTTTGACAAGCTGGGGGGTTGTGCTCGTACCTCCGCTAGGCACCTAACCATAGAGTTTATATAGAAGTTGAACAGTGTAGGGGCTAAGACACAGCCCTGTTTCACACCCCTAGCAGTAGGAATCAGCCTGGTCAAATGTCCAGCAGAGGAACATCTCACCTGAAGACTGGTATTCTCATACAGGGTGCGTATGAGTCTCAATAATCGACGATCTATATTGGTATCTTCAAATTTTCCCCATAATTTGTCTCTAGGGACCAAGTCAAAAGCTGACCTTAGATCAACGAAGGCTGCATAGAGGGCACCCCCTGGGGTGGATGTGTATTTTTCGACTAGATGTTGCATAATAAGTCCATGCTCCACTGTGGAACGCTCGGCCCTAAATCTGGCCTGCTCATCGTCTATGAGATTTTCCTGCTCTAGCCAATCCCGCAGTTTTTCCAGTAAATGAGAAGCATACATTTTGCTAACAACATTCAACAGGCTAATAGGTCTATAATTTGCAGGATTTGATCTGTCACCTTTTTTATATATTGGGATGATAGTAGCAAGGCCCCAATCTTCAGGCATAAGAGCTGATTGATCGATACTCATAAATAGAGCCGCCAACACTGGGGCCCACCATTCTAAGTTTGATTTAAATACTTC
The DNA here is from genome assembly GCA_029215795.1 of Anniella stebbinsi. Classification (NCBI taxonomy): domain Eukaryota; kingdom Metazoa; phylum Chordata; class Lepidosauria; order Squamata; family Anniellidae; genus Anniella; species Anniella stebbinsi. The sequence continues at coordinate 225,243,490 of JARDYH010000004.1, read as the reverse complement.
GGGGGGGATGTTATCATTCCCCGGTGCCTTGCCTGTTCTAAGTTTTGATATAAGGCATTTTATTTCCGAAGCAGTAACCGGAGGCCATTCTGGGAGGTTGCCTATGTTGGCCTGGTTTCTCGGGTGGCCCATACTCCCCAATCCATAGATATTGTTATAGTGGGCTTCCCACAGCTTCGGCGAAATATGAAGCTCTGCTTTTGTAATAGCATTTGGCCATCCCTTCGCCACCAATTTCCAGAAAGAGGCTGAATTTTTCTCCCTAGATGCTGTTATTAAATGTCTCCACGCCTCTCTCTGTGCTTGGTTTTTTTTTCTCCTAATTAGTTTTTTATAACTCTTCTTCAACTCAAACCATTCAGGCGGTAAAGCCACCAAATTTTCCTTTCTATACCCTCTATATTTTTCCACCAAGATATGTTTCATAGTTTTACATTCCATATCAAACCACTGTTTAGATTTAAACTGGGAGTCAGATTTATTTCCTACTCTCTTTTGGTTTAAATGGTTTTGTAGGGCCGAAATCAGAGCGTGAAAAGCTTCTAAAACAGACTCTGCAGTTTTTGCTTGTAACAATGCCTTACGTTGGAGAAGGGAACTATCAGTATGCAATAGATGATTTATCTCCTTATCCACCCTTGGTGTCCATCTAATGCGGGAACTTCTTATTTCAATGTCACCGGATTGAGTGGAGTTATAGTTTGTAAGTAACCTTTGGTTATCACATTTTAGTGACAAAACCAAGGGTAGATGATCACTTTCAATGTTGTTTCCCACCTCGCATCTAGTCACCCTCGCAAATAGTTCAGGGGACACGATGAAGTAGTCAACAGTAGAAGCTGCTAAACATGAGAGGAAAGTATATTCACCATTTCTATCTCCTTCCACATTGCCATTTACAATAACAAGATTTAGTCTATTTATATTTGCATAAGACATAATCCAGCAAAATTGCAACCCCTATCTTTGGCCTGCCTCATCGGGAATGTTATCATATCATCTGTTGTGGGAGGGAAGACATGAAAATATGAAAACAGAGCCTCCTCATTTTGTCCCGTTCTGGCGTTGAAATCACCTGCCAATAGAATTGAGACATCTGGGTATAAAGCTATCTGCCTTGCTACATAGTCTTCTAACCTACTCCAGGTGTCCTTCACCTGTTTCTTCTGACGCTGGGGAGGGAGATAGACATTTATAATCAGCACATTTATTCGCGGAAGCTTGATGATCAAAGCGTTTGCAAGTCCGAGAAGGGGTTCAAGGTTAATTGTCCCAGCATAAATACTTGTTGAGACCATAAGTGAGAGTCCCCCTTTGGGGCGCCCGCCCTTTATACTTGGGTTTGCTTTTAGTGTAAGAGCTGTGTATCCATTCAAGGCTATATCCTCTGTGTCCCAAGTCTCCTGTAATAGTATTATGTCATGTTTTTGAATGAAATCCAAGAAGCTTAAATCTCCCTGTTTCCTTTTCCACCCTGCGATGTTCCATGAAAGTATTTTCAGTTGAGAGTTTGAGCAACCTGAATCTTGTCATGTTAAGTTTTGATGACTTGGAGACTTTATGAAAGGCCCTCTATTATTAACTGGATTCAGTGACTTAGGCCTTAAATCATTCACATATTCAATTCCTTCAGTTGATAGCTCAATAACACTAACATTTGAAATCACTGATCCCACAGCATCAAATTTCCTACATGTTGTTTCTTTTCTCCGCTTCTTGGGTGATCCGATTTCTTCCTCATCAAGAAATCTCATCTCTGTCCAAGAGAGAGATTTTACTGGCCTAGTTTTTATAACCTTTGTCGGGGACAATAGAACTGATACATTTTTGGTCTCCGTAGCTTTTGGTAACGAGTTGGCTTCATCATGCATCAGACAATTTGTGTCTCTAGATTCCACACTTTGTGCTCCTAGACCAGCATTTGCTTTTTCTTTTATAGTTTCCAGGTATATCTCTTGCATTGAATCTGTTTTTTTCCCCTGGCTGTTGCCTGTTTCCAGAATGCGCTAAGTCCTTCCCTTCTACCTGGAGGTTAAGCAGGTGATACTTAAGAATTTCAAATCTTTGCATAATATCCTTTTGTGCTGTTGAGGGAAGAGCAGAGAAGGATTCTAGTAGCATCTTCTCTTCTTTAATCAGTGTGGGTTTGAATGTTGGAGATGTAATTTGAACCAGAGGTTCTGATTGAAGCACACTGTTTGGACCAACCTGTTCTTGTTCTTTATAGGGAAGGATACACTCTTCATCAGAATTAAGTTCAATCAGGTTTTCTACATAATTGTCCTCGTTAACTTCATTGCCTTTTTCATTCGCAGAAAAGTGGGGTCTTAGAATCAGAGGGGATGCTTGGTTTTCAAAGAATCTTAATATTGGAATACCTCTGCGGCTTAGTACGCCCTTACGCTTTAAGAGTAGTTTGGCCTTGTCTTGGCCACTGAAGGTAACTACAACACGTGCTGTAATATAATTGTAGAACAAATATTCTACTCGTGTTATATCATCTATGGTGAGGTGATCTCGAAACTCTCCTTTTATCATTTCCAATAAATGGAGCTTACGTTCTATCTGTGTAAGCAAGCCCGGGGGTTTCGGGTAGTTTAGCAGTACTAATTTCTTACGATTTAATACCAAGGCCCACCTTTCCTCATCTAGAACCCACTCCTGCAAAGATGAATGTTGCAATGCAGCGGAATCTCGTGCTTCCTGTTGGTCTGATGTCTCTGCTGGTGCTGGAAGATGTACAGGCGGGGCTGGTGGAGGGTCCAAATCTTCTTTCCGAGAGTGGTCCACAGTTGTATCTTTGTTACCTTTAATATCTTTTCTGTACTTCTTTGCATCAGATTCTTTGCCATAGATTTCTGTGTTGTTCCGGTAGCCAAGAGCTTAAAGAGTTTTTCGAAATCTCTTTTATTATAGCGTTGGTTCTTTGATTTTCTTTTATTAATTATGTTTTTTTATATTTTTACTCTTTTTCATCAGGGGATATTGTCTTATATCTTTCTTCTTGGCTGTTTTTTTCTTTCTCGTTTCTCATTGGTTGTCAATTTTGTATTCCCCCTCAGTGATCGTATCTCTTCCTGCCCCTTTTTGCTCTGCTCCCCCAATTACCAGTTTTGGGTCAGACTTCATAATCATTTCTACAAGGGTGGTTAAGAGATTGTTGCACTCCAACAAGAAGGTTTTGATTAAGTCTATTTCTCTTGTTAACATAAAAAGCCATCCTTCTAATGGTAGACTTTCCCCATCTCCTTCGGCCAGTTGGTTCGGAGAGAGTGACACCTTTTTGTTTTCTTTTTCTTCTGTGTTCACTAATGTCTCTTTGCTAAAGAGCTCATCCGTTTGTTTAATCATCAAATCATTAAGTTGTTTTGATATATCATCATTCTTCAGCACATTTTTTGATGTTTGTGTAGCCAAATTTTTGGCCTGCAGGATCTCCTTTGCTAGATTATTTATGGATGGATTCATATCTGGGATTGTATACACTCCCTTTGTATCTACTGGCCAATCCGTAGGTTGCAACAGTTCCTGTACAGGTTTTTCTCCAAACCTTTCTTCTTTCCCCTCCATTCCTTTCATTCCTCTGGGCGTGAAGTACTGGGTAATTTGCATTTGCTTGCTACGTTTGTGGGCCTTTAGCTCAGGAACAGGTAGCATCCCTAGTCCTCTGTAATTACTTCTAGTGAGAACCATCTTAGAGTCATCGGTAGCGATTGTTTGTCAAGAGATACTCACTTCTTCTATGGCCAAGTTGTAAATGGCTTTAATCCTTGAATAGTCTGTCGTTGTTATCACCTGCGGAAGCCAAAAGGCTGAGGGAGTCTCTTATCTTTCAGTTGTTTTCTTGCTGCTGGTAGATAGAAATAAGAATCCCAGGAAACCTCACCATATCTTCACCTCCTAACAACAGCAAAAGGGAGTGAACTATCGTAATGCGGCTGGGATAAACCACTAATATCAGCTGCTTCTTTAGGGCTTAATTGGTCTGAAAGCACTAAAAAGGCCCAGATGAAGATAAAACAAATAAAATGAATAAAACAAGTAAAACACTTTAAGCAGGTTATAGCTAATTAAAATAAACGCCAAAGCACTGAAGCTGAGGCTTGGAAGCTAACCGCCACTCCCTCGACCCTGTCCGTGACTATGTTCTCCTCCAATCACAGTATTTAGGGGAGTGGGAAACACTAATTGGCTGCTGGTTTGGGGGGAAAGAGGGAGCACTTTTCTGCTTGGACTCATAGAAGTCAATCATAGGGTGACCAGATAAAATCCAGGTCAGGGCACATGTAACTTTAACAGTTGTAGAGAAAAGGGAATTTCAGCCAGTGTCATTTGTATGCAATTAGTTCCTGGTGAAATTCCCTCTTCATCACAACTGTTAAAGTTGCAGGGGCCCTGCCTTCTTTTGTATATGGTCACGCTAGTATAGTGCCTGCACCTTTAACTGTTGTGATGAAGAGGGAATTTCACCAGGAACTCATTGCATACAAATGACACTGGCTGAAATTCCCTTGTCTCTACAACTGTTAAAGTTACATGAGTCCTGACCTGGATTTTATCTGGTCACCCTAGTATTTGTTAGCTAACAAATTAATAATAAGTTTATTTTAGTTGACAAAGTTTTAATTCAGAATATAATATCTTCAAACCTGCCTACACTAAACTTTCCACACTAATCCTAAGTCCCTAGAAAACTAAACTCCTCTCGCTCCACAAACAAACACCAACCTCCCTCCAAACTCCTAACACTCCCTCCACACCACTCTAACTAACTAAAACTCCCCCCAGTCACACCTCAAATACTCCTCCCCCACCCTACCTATTACATCATAAACCACACCCACTCAGTTCAACATTCCATACTTACCAGACATACTAAACCAGACATATACAAGATAAAAACTTGTGGGGTAATGCCACAGGGGGGCTCCGTCCAAGAGATCTTGCAGGCACCGGGCTGGAGAAGGCTGGAGCAGAAACTTCCACCAGTAGCAGTGGAGCTCCCAGCTCCGCATCAGCAAAGCAAAGGATAAAAGCTCCCTCTATAAATGCACATGCTACAAACTTGGCATGCCTAAAGCCCTATTTAAAAGCTATCATCATGCCAAATTTCATCTCTTTATCTTTAAAAAAGTTATGTGTTTTTTTTTAAAAAAGCACACAATAATTTTAAAACCGCAAATGTTTTTTAAAAATTCCTAAAAACTCAAAGCTTAAAGGGATCTGCTCCATATTTGGCATGCCTAAAGACCTACTTAAGAGCTATCACAGTGCCAAGTTTCATTTGTTTATCTTTAAAAATGAGGGAGCTTTAAGCATGTGATTAATTTCCAGAGGCTAGAGTGGTTATCTGAGAACAGGCGGTTCTCCGACGGGTAATCCGACGGGGCGGAGTCAAGGGAGCAGCTCTGAAATTGGGGCAAAGAATTGCCTCAGTGGAGCTTTGGCTCGAACTTCAAGGTAGAGAAGACCCACTTTGTACACCCCTACTATTCATCTAAAACTTGACAGACTAGATCCCCTCAGGAGGAGCTACTATTGCTGCAATTTCCATCCAATTCTGCCAAAGAAATAAAAAGCTATTGGCAGTTCTCTCTCCTTCTCCCTCCCTCCTCCTCTCTCCCCCACTTTCTCTTTTAATGTAAATATAAAGGTTTGTAGCACAAAAACAACTGCAACTATTTTTTTCTGGAATTTGCCAAGCTTAATCTCCTCCTAAGAGATTGCTATGTCTGAACAATTTCAAACAGAAAACAAAATGTATAGCTATTTTAGGCTGACCAGATAAAATCCAGGTCAGGGCTCATGTAACTTTAACAGTTGTAGAGAAAAGGGAATTTCAGCCAGTGTCATTTGTATGCAATTAGTTCCTGGTGATATTCACAACAGTTAAAGGTGCATGCACTATACTAGAGGCATCATATACAAAAGAAGGCAGGGCCCCTGCAACTTTGACAGGAACTAATTGCATACAAAGGACACTGGCTGAAATTCCCTTTTCTCTACAACTGTTAAAGTTACAGGAGCCCTGACCTGGATTTTATCTGGTCACCCTAAGCTATTTTATTTTATTTCTCATGATTGGGCAGTGGGAGGCATGAAGCCTCAGATTTCCAAATCTCAACTCGGGTTCTGTACCCGGTCAAAGCTGATGGCCTCCAAATTGGTCCAGATAGAACAGGGGCATTTTCCAAAATGCCAAATTGGTGTCTGAGGCCCTTTCCATGCCAGCCATTTCCCCCAGGGCTGCCCCTGCCAGCTTGCTGAGAGTCCGCGTGCTGCACAGAGCATCCCACAAGCAGGCAGGGGCCGGCCCTCCTTTTTCTCAGGAGTTCAGGGAACGCTATCAGCCCGCTTTGTTCCCTGCTCCTGGGAGGGCAGCGAAATGGGCGGTTAGTGTGGCCACCCATCCCAGGCGTAGCCACGCTTATTAGCGAGTAAGCGCAGCTGCACTGATGGCCACGGAGCCACACTGCACGCCTCCAAGGCTATCAGGTATGGGGGACAGCGAAATTGCCATCCCCAGGATGGCAGGGGGAGGGTCACGATCGCATGTATGTGTTTTTTTAAAAAATAAACTAACCTTTTACACATGAGCGCTCATGCGCTCCTCCGCTGATTTTTTTTTTTTTAAAAAAATGGCCGGTGCGACTTGCGGTAGCCCAGGAGAAGCCCGGGCCACCACATTGTGGTGCGGCCTCATCGTGCCGAACTCAGAAGTGGCTACTTCCAGGCTTCCTGTCCTCTCCGCTTCTATGATGCGGAAAGGACCTGAGTTTAATCTTCTGGTTGGCACACACTTCTAATATTGATGCTGTACCACTAAAACAGAATAATTGTAAGTCAACTTGGCGATCACTTTGGGGCTGAAAGTGGCTCAGAAATAACTTTGTAAATAAAACAAATAAATAAATAAATACCCTGCTATGAATCCTCGAAGTGGGTGCGTGTATCCATCTTTTTGCTTTATATAATCTGCTTCATTGTTTTCCTAGCTAAGTGCAATGCTCTAATTCAATGCCAATAAAACATGATTTACAAATTCTCTTAAGAGCTAAACTATGCTCACAATGTACTCAATTAAGGGGGAAAGTCATAAAATTTCCCTAATGTGGTTTTAATTGACAAGGCTGATCTATTTAGCACCATGTTTTTTGGCATAGGTTCCCACCAGCAATAGAAATAGGACTGGCTTCCATTTCGGTTGTACAATGCAGGTACATTATTAGAGCTGGGCTGACAATCACGGTTTGTGTGCTTTCACTCATTTTTATGTGGTAGAATTGTTCATTGAAAAAAATCGCAGTGGGAGCATCATTGTAACCATTTTCAATAACTTTGCCCTTGCAATCCTCAGCAGTAATGTCATCAAATGAGACCGCATGAGTCTGTACACCTGACACGTTGGGTCAGGGTAGCAATACGCAGTAACCAGGCATCTGTGCTGGTCGCATCTATAGTGTGGGTTCTCTAAAAAGATGTTTTGAATGGGGACAGGGAAGGAAAATGGTCTGGAAACAAGGCAGCAAGATACATAACAGGGATGGGCCAATGAGTCCACATTATGCCAGTCCTTTTCCAGCTTCACTGGCTGCCAGTCCACATCCAGGCCCAATTCAAAGTGCTGGTATTAACATTCAAAGCCCTAAATAGCTTGAGGCCAGGTTCTCTGAAGGACTCCTCCTCCCATATGTACCTGCCTGGAACCTAACGTTATCCTCAGTGGTCCTTCTCTCTGAGCCCCTGCCAAAGGAAGTGAGGCAGGTGGCCACCAGGAGGAGGGCCTCCTCTACTGTGGCACCCCAGCTGTGGAATGAGCTCCCTAGAGAGGTTCACCTGGCACCTACATTGTACTCCCTTTGGCGCCAAGTGAAGACCTTTTTATTTTCCCAGTACTTTAGCATTTTACCATCCTAGTCTTTTAGCTCTGCTGTTTAAAATCTGTATTTTAAATCTCTGCATTGCAGTTAGGTTTTATTCTGGTTGGTACCTCACTCTACCACATATATACCTCCAATCATTCATTGAATTAAGGGATTGGTTACATTTTGAGTTCAATTTCTGCCAGAGCCACCTGATCTTTCAGGAAGTCTATGTGTCAAAGCTCATACCTGGGACTGTAATTACAGTTGATGCTAGAAGACCCAATTTGTACACAAGGTTTTAAGGAGTTCCTTCTAAAACCAGCTTTGGTCTCATCATGGGAGCATTTGACCATTGTGCACAACAAGAACAACTGGACCCCCCCCCCCCATACAGTCAATGCTTTTGTGGTTACTTGAAGCTTGCAGAAGAACATGATAGCATCTGATGGGAGTCAGTTCAAGCAGGTAAGTCCCATTCAGTTAGCAGACTCAGGACATAGTTGCCATGTTTAAGCAGCTATAGTCCAGTCAAGGTAGACAGATCAATGCATGGCAGACAATGTCAAGGCAGAAGCAAATAGGACCTTGGATAGCTCCATGTGGATAGCTCCATATTGGCAGGAACTCTCTCCTACTAGAACAATAGGAGGATATTGTCTCAGCAGAGAGCAAGAGCCAACTGAATCCTTATGGAGGTTGACAGGATCGGGTCAGCACTCCCCTCCTGGAGGAGTTGACCAGATTGTTAAAGAGTCCTCACTTGATTTTGTAGCTTGAGATTTCTGTGAAGCTGGGGAGATGGAGGTTTTGCTGGGGACTCACCTTCTGACTCAGAGGATGATGGCATTGACGTGTCCAATAACTGGGGTGGGTGGTGTGCTGCTGTATGAGACACTGAATGACCTACCACTGAGGACATAGTCTGTATCTCATACACATCAGAATTCCCTGCTGCCCACTGGAAAGATTGAGGGTAGGGGGTCATGTCAGGGAATTACTTCCATAATGTGTGTCACAAATGCCACTGGACTCAAACCTGGAGCCCCATGAATGAAGCACTGGTTCCCAAAGTCATGAGAGCTGCTGGTCAGAAAAGGACTGCAGGCAGTTATGAAAGGAGCACTCATTCATGTGATCAGAATCCTCTTGGCCCACAGAGTCAGGAGACACCATAGGAGCAATGTCATGCCACCATCTGCTATAACCATTCCCAGTTGGCTACCTTTCCTTAGGATGGGCCAGGAAATTCTACCATCTTTGGTATCCCTGCTTTCAGCTTCACTGTTGATTTCCTATCTGTCCAAGTCCCTACACACCCTTTGGCCCAAATTCCTGACAATGGGAACATTTCTCATCATGCACTCATGGTGCAAGACAACAAAATTGTTTTGTTATACTAGTCACTTTTAAAAAAAATAAAATAAAAAATACATGTTGTTAAAATCACATTTAATTTACATTTAAGTTCACTTTCACTTTCATTATTTGCATTTGTATGTGTTTTTCTTTTTTTTTTCTACAGGCTTCAATTTAAAGATGACTGACATTTTGGGGAGGGTGAGGGTGGTCACCATTTTTATGTCCAGGATGACGCTACACTCAGGACATTCAGTGAAAATACAATGACAGCTCATAGAAAACAATAGTTGAGACCACCTCTGTTGCTACATGAGAAAGAACCCTCCCAAATTTGCAAATGAACTGGAATGATTATATATATATATATATATATATATATATGTGTGTGTGTGTGTGTGTGTATGATCTCCCCATTGGTAGTAATTTATTACTACCCTTCATTTTTTTCCTTTGTTACAAAATAAGTAGCAAATTCATCTCATTGTGCAAGTCAAAGCAGTTATAGTCAGCAGCTTTGCTAATGTTTCACAAATGCTCTTTAAAAAAATCCTTTTCATTTCTGTCTTGCAACTCAGTATAGATCTAACATGACATTCTTTTAGTAGTCCCTAATCCCAACACAAGTCGGTCTCTGTCTTTTTGTTGATGTTTACTTTTTTTCAATTGGAAGGAAGAAAACCTCTCCGGAACATCAGACGTCAAGCTTAGGGCACCCTCTTGTGTCTGTATGCCATAAATGCATGACTGGCTTCAGTTTACAACTACTCTTGATATTTTGCAGCTGTTAATACTCGCTTTATCTGAAAACTATACTGTCACTTCACCAGCAGTCCAATAAGGCTCAGTCCTAAATGGGAGATGAGGAAAGATTCATCGGAATACATAGGAACACCAAGATATCATGCATGACACAGCCAGCCATTTCTCACACCAGGGATAAGGCTGGGCCAGCCCTACCATTAGGCATAATGAGACAGTTCATAGAATCATAGATCAGTAGAGTTGGAAGGGGCCTATAAGGCCGCAGAGTCCAACCCCCTGCTCAGTGCAGGAATCAACCTTAAAGCATCCCTGACAGATGGTTGTCCAGCTGCCTCTTGAAGGCATCTAGTGTAGGAGAGCCCACAACTTCCCTAGGTCATTGGTTCCATTGTCATACTGCTCTAACAGTCAGGATGTTTTTCCTGATGTCCAGCTGGAATCTGGCTGTAACTTGAGCCCATTATTCTGTGTCCTGCACTCTGGGATGATCGAGAAGAGATCCTGGCCCTCCTCTGTGTGACAACCTTTCAGGTACTTGAAGAGTGTTATCATGTCTCCCCTCAGTCTTCCCTTCTCCAGGCTAAACATGCCCAGTACTATCAGTCTCTCCTCATTGGGCTTTGTTTCCAGTTGCATCTTTCAAATACAGTGTGTGTGTGTGTGTGTGTGTGTGACATCACAAGCTCAGAAATGAGCGATTCTGAATGCAGATTGCTCTCAAATTTGCATTCAGGAGTGGGAGATGTGAACTTGGTAAAATCTGATAAAAAAGTCATGTGAAACGAATTTCTTTTACATATACTATTTTTCCTAGTATCTCATTAACCAAAAGAATGCTGCCTTCTGCTTTTAAATAAAAGGAAGATTATTTGTTGCAGAATGAATGAATATGACATACTCAGGCAAGGGGGAAAAGACTTCAGCAACTTGTAGTAGTGTGTCATCGTTTGTGTGTGTGTGTGTGGGGGGTCTTTGGGCACCGGTCCTCGTTAGGAGTAACATGATGTTATAGGTATGCTGATAGTTGCCCCACATGGGAAAATACAAACGAATGGGTTGAAATGACAAGAAATAATTCTTCAATGAAGCGCACCTTGACTATACAGGCTGTACAACAGTGGACTGCTTCAGAAGGCAATGGACTCTCATTCGCTGGCGCTTTTAAAATAGAGGTTGGATGGCTACCCATCAGGGATACTGTAGCTATAGAGTTCCTGGTTGGTCCAATGACCTTTGAGATCCATTCCAATTCTATGATTCAATCAAAGTTGGAGGGTATTTAGGCACTACAGAGATCATCACAGCTGTCTCCAGGACACACTTACTTTGTTCCTATGAAGGAACAGGACTATCTTCAATTTTTTGTATTTAGTTTGGGATTAGGATATTATAAAGTTAAATATCTGACATGTGTAGTAGCCAGTTTCAGCCAAAAGGATAATAGTGTAGAGGTCAAAGGTTTAGCAGGAATGTCAAGGTCAGGAAACTGTGCTCAGAGGAGAAAGAGATTATAAAGTTCAACAAAAGATTCATCTCATCAAACAGAAAATAAGTTTGCAGAAATGGATAAGAAACTACACTCCTGTTTGGTTGGCACTGGGATGGGTAAAAAGAACCGGAGGGAGAGGAGGAGGAGGAGGAGGAGGAGGAGGAGGAGGAGGAGGGAGGCAAGAGTCCCAGAGGAAAGGAAGGGACAATGCTGCTGGAATTAAAGAACTGGTTGAGAGACCGGGACCAATGACACATTGGCCCATTCTGCACCAGCCATTTCCCCCGGGGCTGACCGTGCCTGCTCGTGGAGAGTCCGCATGATGCACAGAGCATCCTGCAAGCAGGCAGGGGCCGGCCCTCCATTTTCCTGGGAGTTCAGGGAACGCTATTATCCCGGTTCAATCCCTGCTTCCGGGAGGGCAGTGAGATGGGCGGCTGGTGTGGCTGTCCATCCCAGGTGCAGCCATGCTTACCCGCGAGTAAGCGCGGCTGCACCAATGGCCACAGAGCCGCACTACGCGACTCCAAGGCCATCAGGAGGGGGAAACAGCGAAATCGCCATCCCCAGGATGGCGAGGGGAGGGGGGGTGATCGCATGCAGGTTTTTAAAAAAATATAAACTAACCTTTTGCGCATGAGCACTTGTGCGCACCTCCGGGGATCTTTTAAAAAAAAAAAAAAAAATGGCCGGCGCTTTCCTGCTTTTCGCCCTCTCCACCCCTATGGTGAGGAAAGGGCCTAAGTTATTGCTTGGATAAGGGTACCTGGATAAAATGTGGACACACTCTTGTGAGCTTAGCTGGATGTGTTTGTCCCTGCTTGTTCTTCTATCCTTTTGCACAAATGAGGGTTTGGGTGGGTGGGTGTGTATTCATTCACATTTTAAAACTTTTTCCTATTACTCTTTGACATTTTTGTTCTTTGAAATTGTGTGGTCTACTCTCTCTCTCTCTTTGTGGTATCCACCCCACTTCTAACAGCAAACTCACATTATCTAAAGAGAATAAATAAGAGCAACAGTTTTAAGCCTATATATATACCAGCTGCTGGGGAACATGGGATGGTGCTGCTGGACCCATGTCCTACTTATGGCTTTCCTGTCAATGGCTGGTGGGCCACAGTGTGAACAGAATGCTGGACCAGATGGACCCTTGGTTTGATCCAGCAGGGCTCTTCTTATGTTGTTACGTTTAACTCTGGCTTGGGGGAGGCAGCCAGAAAACTAAAAACTTCAATTTGGTGGCAGGGGGAAAAGCCACAGGAAGGGAAGGGGAAAATGTACTGTGGCACTCTATTTTCCCTATTTTCCTTTCCATTCACAGAGCAGGAAATTGCTGTTTGTGACCGTGACATTCTAGCCCTGTTCAGGCACTCACCTGAACACATAAGGGCTTAAAGTGAGTAAACTGATCGGGCCATGCACAATGGCCCCGCCCCCTACCTCTCTGGGTATACTGGCCTCACCCCCTCACTTCAGACCTCGCCATGGTGAATCGACAAGGCCTGAAAGTGAATTCTACTTATTATTATTATAATAATAATAATAACAACAACAACAACAACAACAACAATAATATATTTATTTATCACCTGCCTCTCCCAACGGATCGAGGCGGGGAACAACGCCAAACACAAAATACAAAAACTGATTAAAAGCAGATAAAACCAGTACATCATTAAAATACCAATAAAACACCAATAAAACACTTTAAAACACTTATGTTCACTTGAACGCAAGTAAAACTCTATGCGTGATCAGGGACCATGAAAAGGCAGGGTCAAGTGAATGTGAGTAGATCTCCTTTTCAAACCTTGCCAATTCAACACAGTAAAGTATGAACCGAGGGAGCAGGCAGCGCACTGAGAGATGTAGGGAGCATGACCACCATGCATGGCTCCATAGCTCTATTGACTTTTAGCCCTTCACAGATTCAGGTGAACATCTGGACAGGGCTCACATTATGCCTGAATCTGAACCAAAGGAGGAGAAATGTCAGCTGAATTCCCCATAGATCCTATGCTGTTCCATGGGACAAAATAAAGAAACTGCCATTGTCACGACTGGTCAGAGGAGAAATCTGCTCTCTCTTCCCCCAAGAAGCTGGGGTCACCAGGGGCAGTACTCCAAATTCAGTTTATCCGATAGAAGCAAATGACTATAATTTCTTTTTCCCCAGGAAGTGGAGCAAAGCCTGGGTTATTTGTTCAAACCAGCACCAATTTATTGTAGCCTGGAGGGAGAGGGTTAAGTTCACGTCCCTTCCCTAAGCTTTAAAAACACCCAACACTTTTCAGATCGTTGATGGATGGCTCCTGGAATCTAAAGAGCTTTTCCTAATCTCTTTGGTTGCTCTCTCTCCTCCCCCCCCCCCCCCGCACACCCCTTTCTCTCTCCTCCTGCCTCCCAGTCTGCTCTGGGCATTTTGCCTAACCCCTTCTTTCTGTACTGCTCAGTCGTATCATTCCCGAAGGCGGAAGAGATCCATCAACTCCTTATTGATCCTGACGCTGTCAGCATAATTCCCTCCTATCGATTTTCCTTTTGCACTCCAGACCCGTTGTTGCTAGACTGAAAACTCTGCAAGTCCATTCAAGGTAGTGACAAAGTTTGAAGAGACCAAGAGGTCAGCCTGCAATTCACACACTACAGAGAGGTGGCGGTGGTGGGGGTGGGGGTGGTGGAGGAGGAGGTTCCTAGGAGTTCGTACGGATTTTCTTTTTGATCCACCCCGCCCTTGTTTTACAGCAGCACTAAACACAATGACAATCTAGACTTCCAGCTAGTTAATGATCAGTCATGGTGGTGGAAGAACTGCATTCTTCGACTGTGGTTACCACGTGAGAATTGCCATTTGGGATCAGACTAAAGGTTCATCCAGCAACCCCGGCCAGAGAGATGCTGTGGGAGAAGGCAGTCAACGCGTATAACATTGGCTGCCTCCACCCTTCCTGTTAACCCCCTAGTTTCTGATAGGCAAGGAATGATATTGCCCTGTGGCTTTTATAGCTTCGGAGTCTCCTTCACTATTGGAAGCACTTATTGAGGCTAATCGGTTATATTGACTCTCAGTCCGTGCTTATAAATACTCATTATCAGTGAATGAATTTGATGCACAGGGTCTTCAGCAGGAATGGAGCAGGGAACTGGACTGTTCCATTTTACTTAATCAATGGATCTCCACTTTAGCTTCTGTATCTGAAGCTTCTGTAGATTTCAGGTTATGCCAAATGCAGCCAAAAAAAACCCCTCTTGTACCATGTCTATTGTATACCTCACACACACACACACACACCCTGCATATTTTCCACAGTAACGTACAGCTATGGTGAGCAGCTATAAAAGTGAACAGGGCGCTTGCATCTTTAATAAATTCCCCATTCTACACATATATGCATTTTATCGCTGTAAGCCGCCTTGGGAGGGCTTCTGCCCTGAAAGTTGGCCAAGACCTTTTTTAAATAAATAAATACAAACCTAGTAAAGTAGCGGGAGACCTGTCTTCCATTATCTCTGCCTGCCCTATCTTCAACCTACTTGCAAAGGCTGCATCCTCCCCCCTCATAATCTGTCCTTCCTTTTCTCATCCGTGGGAATTACTATTTCTTTTGGGAGCAGGCAACCACATCCAGAACAACACCATAACTCTAAACAGATGCATCACCTACCCACAGAACTTCCATCTGGTTGAGATTAAGGGCTTATCTACACCTAAGGGTGTAGCGGGAGGGAGGGGGAGGATCTTCGACTTACCTGCTTCCACGATCCTCCCCCAGTGTCTATACGGCTGCATGACATCCCAGGAGGGAAGAGGGACATTGCCAGTGCCAATTTTTTTAAAGAGGATCCGCGCATGGCAAAAAAGTAAGGAACCCCCTGCCAAACTCCATGCCCAGGGATGGCAAAATTACTGCCCCCACCCACCCCTATGGGCACGGAGCCACCCGGCGCATGCTCCGTGCCCATTTGAGGACCTGTGATTGCACACCACACCAGTCACAGTCCTTGGGGTTGTCCTGGGACCATAGAAAAACCGGGACATCCCCATTTCAGCTATCCTGGGGAAAGTTTCTGGTCGTCCCCAGTTGACCGCAGGATCCCTTGTGCATCAACATGAGGAGATGCTCTTAAAAAAGAGAATTCGGTGGTCCTAAGTTGTTCATCATCATTTCCCACAACCCCATAGTCACCTCTGGATATCCTATTGTATATCCAGATGTTTGAGATGACAACTCCCAGCATTCCTGACCATGGGACATACTGACTTGCAATGATGGGAGTTGTAGTCCAACATCTTTGGAGGGCACCAGGTTGGGGAAGGGCTGCTCTAAACAACAACAACAAAAAAAGAGAAATAGATGGCCCTAAGTTGTTCATCATCAGTTTTCCACAATCCCACAGTCACCTCTACATATCATATTCTCCATCCTGTCCTCATGGTTTATCTGCTTTGGGAGAATGAGAATTTCATTTGCACTTTCTGCCTCCTTAGGGAGGATGTGGCGTTAAGGCTTGGGAGCCTTAACTCCCAATTTCCCTGTTTTTTGGTGCTTGGTTGGAAACTGTGGAGCCTTAATGTTGTTTTTGTAAACCATAGATTTTTTGTTTAATGAATTTCATGGCTTTGTGTAATGGATGACTGGATATTATACAGTTGACAAGCAGCCAGCATCAGCTAGGATGTTACACCATTTTGACATCCAATATAAAATCAAAGCTAGTGATATGTGTTGCACCCACTTTTCAAAATAATAAATGAACCCCTGAAGTTATGCTCTCTCACTTGAAATCTGAGGGGGTTTCATTTGAACTTTTCAATAGCCATTGTCCAGAGATAAAAGCTTTCTATGTCTGAGTCATGAAAAGAAGCATTTCGTGTTTTGTGTCTGTATTTGGAGACAACTTGAAAAAATTGTTCTACTGGAATAAAAAAAAATCCCTGATTAATTCTGGAAGCACACAAGATGATACAAGAAAATATCCTATATTAGAATAAGTTACAGTTTACTATATTAATTATTATTGCTCATTTTATGCTACATGGTTTTTCTTCTTGTTTGCATCTTAAAGTAGCAGATTGTGATACTGTTTCTGGTCAAGTTCCAAGCCTGCATGGGCTGCATTTCCATCCATAGATATTTACTTAAAAGTCCCATTGAATTTCCTTGGTTCTTTAAAAGCAGCATATTTGCTTTTATATTTGCCACTCTAAGCACTCTGCGTGTGCTATGTATGCCTGCTCCGTCTACCCTATTGTTCCCTGCAAGCCCCAGCCAGGGGAAGTCAGTAAATTAAACCCAGAGATGAAGGATGCAATTCCATCAAGTTCAGCTGAGAGCATTTGCTGTAGGGCATGGACCTAACACAAACGGTAAGGCCAGGTTTCTGGAAGACCCATCTAGGCAACTATATGGCCTGATAATCCCTCTGTTTGGTAGCCTGCAGAAGCCTCATAAAGCAAATGGGCACATGAACACTGTTATTATGGTGTGCCACTTTGTTTGTCTTTAGTAGTCTGAGGTCCAGACCTCTTCAGAAGGGGGAATAGTGTTATGTTTTATGACATAATCGTGTTATGACCACATGGAAAGGAGGACAGGCCATCCAAAATGGTGGCCACCACAACATCTTGTGATACTAAATTCTATAGTTAACCAGAACTGTACACAGTATTCTAAGTGTGGTCACACCATAGATTTGTATAAAGGCAGTATGATACTGGCAGTTTTATTCTCAATTAATTTTCTTATAATGTCTAACATGGAGTTTGCCTTCTTTACAGCTGCCACACACTGGGTTGATATTTTCATTAAGTGTAGGTGGCCATCAAAATGGCAAATGCAGTCGACCCGGCTGCTGTGAAAAAGGCAACTTCCATGTAAGGCCATTCTCTCGGTATGGAGATATCTTTTTGGAGCTTCTCACAATCCCCCTTTGTTTTGGCAAGACTAAATAATTTGGTATCATCACCAAACATGACCATGTTGATGTTTATTTATTTATTTATTTTATTACATTTGTATATTGCCCCATAGCCGAAGCTCTCTGGGTGGTTTACATAAGATTAAAACAATTAAAAACAATATACAAAAATTTAAAACAGCAAAAACATGCAATATACGCACACATTTAAAACCACTATAATAACTTTAAAAAGCTATAAGCCTAAAACTAAAACAAACTCAAGCTCCTCAGATATTGCTAAATGCCTGAGAGAAGAGGAAAGTCTTGACCTGGCGCCGAAAAGATAACAATGTTGGTGCCAGGCGAGCCTTGTCGGGGAGATCGTTCCACAATGGGGGGGCTACCACAGAGAAGGCCCTTGTTGCCAACCTCCGAGCTTCCCTCGGAGTAGGCACTTGGTGGAGGACCTTAAATGTTGATCATAGCATATGGGTAGTTTTGTGTCAGGAGAGGCGTTCTGTCAGGTATTGTGGTCCCAAGCCATGTAAGGCTTTATAGGTTAGAACCAGCACCTTGTATTGGGCTCGGAAACATACAGGCAGCCAATGCAAGCTATTATTATGAGAAAGGGAGAAACTGCCACCCTATCCATTTTCTGCACAACATGCATAATTTTGTATACCTTTATCATGTCTCCTCTATTCACAATTTGTTTAAGGCTGCAGCACTTGGCCTGAGGAAACCAAGCTGCTGCTGGTTAAACCAAAACCCAACAGTCATAAGGAATACTAAGAGAAGCCATATGAACAAAAAGGAAAAGGAAGTATGAGCAAAAGCGTCAGACTTATTTAAATATTTTGCCCCACTTTTTGCAGGGTATGAAGCAGCTTACACAAAGTAAAAGACTCCTGAACAAACTTAGCAGTCACAGAATAAGAGGAGAGGGTCCTCTTATGGATCGGTAATTGGTTAAAGAACAGAAAGCAGAGAGTCGGAATAAATGGTAAATTCTCCTGATGGAGGGAAGCAAATAGTGGGGTCCCACAGGGATCAGTATTGGGAACAATGCTTTTCATCTTGTTCATAAATGATCTGGAATTAGGAGTGAGCAGTGAAGTGGCCAAGTTTGCCGATAACAACAAATTACTTAAGGTTGTTAAATAACCTTGTGAAGAACTCCAAAGGGATCTCTCCAAGCTGGGAAAGTGGGCATCCAAATGGCAGATGTGGTGCAACGTAAGCAAGTGTAAGGTGATGCACATTGATGCAACCCCCCCCCCCCCCACTTCAAGTAAAACCTGATGGGATCCGAGCTGGCTGTGACCAAACAAGAAAGAGATCTTGGAAATGTGGTGGACAGCTCACTGAAAATGTCAACCCAGTGTGCGGCAGCTGTAAAGAAGGCAAACTCCATGTTAGGCATTATTAGAAAAGGGATTGAGAATAAAACTGCCAATATCATACTGCCTTTATTCAAATCTATAGTGCGACCATACTTAGAATACTGTGTGCAGTTCTGATCTCCATATCTAAGAAAAGATATTCTAGAGCTGGAAAAAGTGCAGAAAAGGACAACTAAAATGATTAAGGGACTGGAACATCTCACCTATGAGAGAAAGTTACAACAGCTGGGATTGTTTAGCTTGGAAAAAAGGAGGCTAAGGGGAGACATGATAGAAGTGTACAAATTTATGCATGGTATGAAGAATGTGGATAGGGAGACATTTGTCTCCCCTTCCATAATACTATAACCAGCGGTCATCCCATGAAGCTGATTGGTGGGAGATTCAGGACAGATAAAAGGAAGGACTTCTTCACACAGCCCATAGTTAAATTATGGAATTCAGTACCACAAGCTTTAGTGATGGCCACCAGTTTGGATGGCTTTAAAAGGGGGTTGAATAAATTCCTGGAGGGAAAGGCTATCAATGGCTACTAGACCTGATGGTTATGTGCTCCCTCCAGTATCTGAGGCAGTAAGCCTGTGTGCACCAGTTGCTGGGGAACATGGATGGGAGGGTGCTGTTGCACCATGTCCTGCTTTGTTGGTCACTGGTCAACAGCTGGTTGGCTACTGTATGAACAGAGTGCTGGACTTGATGGACCCTCGGTCTGATCCAGCATGGCACTTCTTATGTTCTTAAAACGACCAGAAGTAAAACGTAAGATCAAAAACAACAACAGAATAATATTTACAAAAACAACAACAGAAATTGTACCTAGCCCCTACAGAGAGCCTGTGACATATGGAGAGAATCAAGCAGTGGAGCAAGAGAACACAGACAGACAGACACACACCCCCACACACACACCCCCACACACACAGAGAGAGAGAGAGAGAGAGAACAAGAAAACAACTTGTAAACATTAGAATCATTATTCTGCTGAAAAGAAAACGAAATCTTTATCCCCTCCACCCCCCCAATTTTTAAAATGCTGCAATCATCTGCATGCTTTCTTGGGAGTAAGACCCATTGCTTTCAATGGAGCTTACTTCTGAGTAGACTGCTAGCACTGTTAAGGGAATCCACACACACACAGAGCAAGTAAGCAAGGAAGTTTTTAATTGCAGGAGTATTGTTATTGTTGTGCTGGAATGAAAAGGAAATCTTTACTTCCAGGATCCCCCCTCCACCCCACATACCCCAGGCTCCAATTTTAAAAATGCTGCAATCGTCTACATGCTTACCTGGGAGTAAGACCCATTGCATTCAATGGAACTTCTCAGTAGACTGCCAGCACTGTTAAGGGAATCCAGGAGGCAGTCAGTCACTCCCCCTGGCCTCTCATTGTTCTAATCCAGTTGGACAGGGGTGAGGGAGAGGGAGGGAGGGAGAGAGAGAGAGAGAGAGAGAGAGAGAGAGAGAGAGATGCTACTCCACATGCATTCCTTAGAGGGAGCTCCATTCATTACTATGGGAGCTTATAAATCGAATTTAAAACAAATGAATAAGAATTTTAAGAAAAGAACACAAATTCTAACAACTCTAAGGTAAAAGGAAGATGACATCATTGGAATTTTAATTATTTAACCTGTCAATTCGTAAGGGGACCTTGACAAAAACTATCGCCAGCCCAGTCTCAAATACCAAAGTGAGCCTGAGAGCTTTCCCCCCTTTTCAACTTTAAACTGCCCTCCTTCCCTCAATCTTTCACTAATCCTCTTGAAATTTTCAGGTTATGTAAAACCAACATTTCTTTCTGGCACATCTAAATTTCAGGAAGATTGGTGAAACATTTTCGATTTTATGAATGTTAGAATGATCACCCCCAATTACCCCTTTAACATGGTGGAATGTGTTTTTTACTGAGTGATCTTAACAAGAGACTCACGACTGTGAGTCTCTTAATAAAAAAGCAAATGCTCTGAGCATGGGCCATATTGCTTTTTTAAAACTTACATAAATCCTGGCACCATCAAGACTACAGGCATAAAATAGAGTTTGCTTCTGCTACCCAGATCCTAATTACATTTAGATGGAAATGAGCAAACTGTTGATGTAGAAAAGGACAATATGGAGTAAAAACATAATAAGATGAGCATCTGTAACCATGGACATGCCTGGCTGCCCAGCCAGATTATAAAATGATTTTTAAAATGAGAAGAAAGAACCAGTGCTACACCAAGCAGTGTATTTAGGTTTACTGCCTCTGATACTGGAAGTAGCAAATAGCCATCAGGACTAGTAGCCATTGATAGCCTTCTCCTCCAGGAATTTGTCCATTCAAAGCCATCTTGCGGTAGTGAATTCCACAGTTAACTACATGCTGTGTGAAGAAGTACTTCCTTTTATGTGTCCTGAATCTCCCACCAATCAGCTTCATGCTACTCTCCCGATAGCCACTTGGAGGGTCCCTGTGCTTCATTCCCAAGGTCTGGCCCTACCTGCACCACTGGTCGGTCCAGCCAATTATACATTCCAGGAAATATTTGCCAGTTCCTAAATGGGATTACCTGTTCTGCACCCCAGGCTAATGTGTGGAACAGAACTTAGTTATCCACCAGATTTGCAATTCTCCAGATGTTGTGACACACTTCTCAGTCATTTAAACCTAGCAGAAAATCTAGTTAAGTATACATTTTATAAGAGCATTCACATTTAATTAATTCATTTGAGAGTATTATCATTTTTAAATGCAACTAATGTGGCAACAACATAAAATGGAATTATGGTTAAAAACATGCAGAAGAGTAATGGACTGGAAATAGATTGATTCACCTATTCTTGACACTGAGGCAGGCGCTGGAGAGTTTTCTACAGTGAAAAGATTCACCACACCTTTTGTGCTTCACCGAGAGTGGATCCCAGATCACACCAGACACTTCCTGGGACTGCAAATTGAAGGTGGTGATCATCAGTGGGTGGCAGCTCATCTTTTTGGAGAAGATAGTCCACCATCCTGATCTTCCCAATGAGAAGCCCTTGTTCAGCCACAACAGAATGGCAGCATTCCCTGGAACGCAGCTTGAAAACCATCATTCAAATGCAAAGGGTTCGACAATCATTGCACAGTCAAACTGAGCAAACGTCCTGCCTGGAGCATGGCTTATATGATAAGTCATCTTTATGTTTTCGTGCAACCTGTTTGTATTTTGCATGCAATCCAATATGGCATTAATACTAAAGCTGATAGGAAGAAGAAGAGAGTTCCTGTGGGCACTGATAAAAATCTCAGGATTCATTTTTTTCTCCCTTCATTTGTTTGGCACCTAATCAGGATTTGGCAGCTGGGTAAAAAGCTCAGTGCAGTCAAACATAAATATGTAAAACAGAGGAGAAAATTCTTTGGTTAATTTCCAAGGAGGCCAAGGGACTTAGCGGATACTGCTGTTACTGTGGCAACCAACCATGACAATGTATCAGACAAGTTAATTTTAGGAAATCAACTGTTTCAGAAAGGTGTTAAGTAAATAGATGGATTATGTCTTAAAACAGCTCTGGAACATTTGCGCTTTCAAAATAAGGATTTGTGCAGTTTGCTCAAATGAAAATTTTGATGGGAGGATGCAGTCCGTTTTTACGTTGACCTATACGGGTGTCACATACACATGTACATTTCATCATTTTATGATTGCAACCTGATGGTCATTGGCCCTATTGTTTGGCTGTCAGGAATGCACTGTGGGACCACACACTCACTCATCTCAAACTGTACGCTGATTCCTGTCCCCACTTCCTGGACCACAGAAACAATTGTTTGCTATAATAGCTGGCCATTCTATGCAAAGTGCTAATTACCATTTTATCTAAATGAGAATTAGAAACCCATGCCAAAGGGTGATTTTTTATTCTGATTTGGAGGCAAACGCAACTGGATGAGACCTCCTCAGAGGAGGAGGAAACTACCACTAGCCCTAGCACATGTACAGGGACCAAGGAGAACTAGCAGAGTCAAATAAACACTCCAAAATCACCACCTTAGAAGATGCCCGACTATGGGAGACTGCAAATTTGCTGGACTTGAACCTCCCACCTTCAGACCCTCAATGATCACCTAAAGGACCTCAAGGATAAGTCTGAGCAGAGGACCAGAGCAGAAGGCGAAATGGACATCTGGCAGCATACAAGGCCTTCGGTGTCTGAGTCCAACCCTGGAAGAAGACCCCCAAACCAAAGAATGGTCTTGATCAGGGCACACTGATGCTCCAGCAAGGGATGGAGCAGCTGAGGCAGCTGTACAGTCTTTCATTTGCTGGCTGGTTATTGCTGGTGCAGCACTCCATTCTGCTCTGCTTCTAGCTCTCTGTTGGCTGGACAGTTCCCCTTCTGCTCCAATAACTTTGCCACAAAACCACTTTTTGATCTCCTGGACAGCTCCCTGGCCTAGCTGGTAAGGCAGGGATCCATGTTCCACAGCAGTGATGGTGGGAATGGGACAAGAAGCGGAGGAGGGAATTGGTATGTGCTAGAAGAAGAGGTGGTACATGAGCCGATAGAATATTCCCAACAGGAAAACCATAGTTTAGCTATGATGTCTGAACTGAGCTGAAGTGATGAAATGCAACAGTAACCAATTCAATACAGACTTGAATGTGTGAATTGGCCATCACAGATCTATTTATCTTATTTATTATATTTGTATGGCCAACACATCCACATATGTTCCCTGTGTCGCTTACAGAACAAGAATCTAATACCACAGACTACATTACCATATCACTTCGCATCATCCGAGGCATCATTTTTGATGGAGTTACTTAGCGCCAATAGCTGCCATTGGTAGGTATATTGTCTGGAAGCAGCCAGAAGAAATGGACTCTTGAATATGACTTTGGAAGCAAGGTTCTAGGCATACAGATGGTTATAGGTTCATAATCACCTTGTTTAGTAGTGTGTGTGGGGGGGAGTGTCCCCAACCACATGTACACACAATTAGAATAGCATGACAGACAGAGCAGGATCACAACTCATTCAGCATGACCTACCCCGTTGCATTCCTATCATTCAGCTCCATCATCTTATATGCGTTAGAGGGTTGACATCTGCAGCAGGAATTCTGTGCTGCACATGTAGGCCCTCTGTGCTGGTGGCTCTAAAGGAGCTATCCAAGGTCTTCCAGCCCAAGTTCTGATTGGTTCTGATTGCAATTTGGGGAGGATGCCGCCAGCCTCCACTACACCCTGCTCCTAGAGTTTATTACTTGTAGGCATGGCTTTACACATTGGATGCAAGGCTTTCCTTCAATGATACATATGGCATCAGAAAAATAAAATAGCATCTAGCGCTGTGGCCTACGTCTGTTTCGCACCAATATGATATGTGTTGATATCCTTAAGCATCTCCAACCACCTCCTCTATCCCATTGTCCTTAGAAATCACGGCACCAATTTCACTTCAGAAACTCAAGATGGTCTTCCTTTTCTCTCCTATAAAATTTCTCCTATAAATTTTCTGTGCTTAAAATCCATAGCTTTTGCAATCCCCTTAAAACACGTTTTTAAACTGCTGAACACACATTCCATTCTTATTTATTTGTAAGACTTTTATACTGCTTAATATAATACAATATCTAAGCAGTTCACATATGGATATTAAAAATCGTGTTTAAAAACTCTATTGAAAATTTTCAACTGCAGTAACAATGCAAATCACATTTCAAATACGGTATCAAAAGCAGTTCCAACTACAATAATAATGTAAAATAATACAAGGAACAGTGAGATGGAGCAGCATATAATTATTAATTGCAATCACTTACGAGCCAGAGAACGCCTGGGTGAACAAGCGCACAACTAGAGGGTAGGCACTACTGAGAAGGCCCTGCCTTCAAGATATTATGCGGCAACATTCTGTTGGTTGCAGAATGAGCAGATGGAATTATTATCCTTGGCAAAATAATAATTCGAGCACTGCCACAACCTCCAGGAAAAAAAAAAAGAGTTTATTGGTGGTTGTTTGTTTTTTTAAAGGAAGAAAAATTATCTCATCTATGGATTAAAATACCAATTCTTGAATGTCTTACTAGTCTCCAAGAACTGCCTAAGGCAACAACTTAAAGGAGAAATACTTTGTAGATGTTTCCTCTGATTCTTGCTAAATTTAACAGTGCTTAAACAGTGCTGATGTATCCCCAAGAATTACGGAAGACACTGTGCTTGTGTTCTCCAGTAAACCAGCATACCCAAGCTGAAAGTGGCCCTCGGAGGTTGCCTGTGTGGCCCACCACAGGAGTCCTGCCCCCCCCCCCCCCAGCCCCTCTGTCAATCAGCAATTCTGTCTGCACATTTCATTTCTCAACAGAATCATTTTTGTGGGCCTTGAAGGTTCCATGAAAGGCCAGCCTGCCCACCAATCCCAAAAGGTTGTCCATCCCCTTTTAGAGACTAAGGCAGGATCTACACTTCTGCTTTAAAATGGTTTACAACAGTAGTGACAACTGTTGGGGACCAGGACACACTCCATATACAGTTTTCAAAACAATTTCAAAGTGTTGTATCCTGCTTGCTGTAGTACGGTCCTAACATATTTATTGCAGCATGAGCAAGATATAGGATATTGTATATGAATGCTCATGATACGATATATGGCTATTCTTTAAGATGTGATATATTTCACAGGATTGTATCCAATGTCACTCTAACTAAAGTTGCAGTCATTTCAATGGGTCTACTCTAAGTAGGACTAACATTGGATACAACCCAATGAATCATTGCAGGCCATCTAGTCCCATCAGGAAACCCAGTGCTAGAGCTTGCTGGGAATGATGGGCCTTGCAGTCCAACACATCCGGAGGTTAGGGAAGGGTGCTCTAAATGTTACCCCATGCTGGCTCTGCATTATCATTTGTGGCAGGTGAGTATTCATACCTTTCCTCTATTTTCCACACAGTTGCATATCATTTTCCCCATCTGTTTCCATTTGGGCACTGCCCCTCCCCCATTTGAAAGTGTTTCGGCACTGGGAGATTCCAGTCAAACAGGAATCATGGACACATCATTCATTTCCTGTTCCATTTCATTTTGTTGTATTTCTATTTTCAGAGTTAAGCTGCCGTGATGGATGGATGGATTATACATTATATATTTGTTTGCTAATACTACTCTGAGCCAAGTTCTCTACTACTATGGAAACCATTACTACTGTTTTTGGAGTAATGGTAATAATAGAAAAGAAAGCTACAAATAACAACATAATTATCATGAATATTTCACGGCACCAAGCATAGGGATGGGTGGATGAGAGATCTTCAAAAGCTCCAGGATTCTCTGAATATCATCTTGCTGCTCATCTTGTGCCTGATTCCTGTTCATGTTTGCGATCACTGCTCACTCCATGTGAATGGGAAACTTGCACAAATTGAGCAGTGATCAAATGGGAGATTTGTACAAGTTTCCCAAAATTTGTGCAAGAAATTTGCACAGATTTCTGCCATTGACTAAAATGGGGTTGATTCAATCTATGGAGGTAATTTGTGCAAACCAAACTGGGAATCAGGAATGAGCCAAATGTGAGTACATATTCAACAATTTGTGAATATTTTCGATATTCAGGGCTTTCAACAGGGCATGGTTGCATGTTTTGCAAGCAAAAACAACATTCTCAGATCAGAGTTATCTATGTGAAAACAACATCACTGATGACTGGACAAGTACATAGTTCCTTCCTATAAGCAATACTATTGGTGATGCTTGAAGTAAGATATCTGGACTTTGTTGCCTGATTTTCTACCCTGATAGAAAAGCTGTAGGGACGTGCAAAATCGGATTGGAATCAGAATCAGAACTTCTGATTTTGACCTGAATTGTGTCGGATGAAACTGGACATGCCTCAAATTGCTTCGGATCCGATTCCAGTGCGAAAATCGGACCTCTGATTCGAGAATCAAATGTCATTTTGAATTATCTCCCCCATAGTATTGTGGTAAAATATGCCTATAACTTTTCTTTTTTTTTTAAAGATAGACACATGAAACTTGGTCACATTGCAAATGGGTTTGAGATACTTATGTGTGAGAAATTTCAAAAGCATAGGTGCAGGCTTTTTTGGCTATGAATTTGTACTTTAAAAGTTCCAAAAGTTCCAAAATGGTGGGTTTGACAGCTGTCAAACAGCACACACACCCCGCATGCACCTTCTCCCCCCCCCCCCCTGTTTTGGAAGTTTTGGAACTTTTAAAGTAAAAATTCATAGCAACAAAACTCCTGCACCTATGTTTCTGAAATTTCTCACACATAAGTACCTCAAACCCTTCTGCAATGTGGCCAAGTTTCATGTTTCTAGCTTTTAAAATAAAAAAGTTATAGGCATTGTTTTACCACAATACTAGGCTATGGGGAAAATCATTCAAAATGGTGTCTGATTCTCCAACGTGATTAGATTAAAATTGGACCAAACAATGTTGGATAGGATAAAATTGGAGCTCCTAGAACCAGTATCGGAATCGGGAATCGGATGTCCGATTTCACTTGAATCGTATTGGAATTGAACATCGGATCCGATCCAATGCACATCCCTAAAAAGCAGAAAACATTCCCTGGGATTAAAGACTGAAGGATTCCTGTACGTGGGAGAGCCAGCAATCCACATCTGGTTTCATATTTACAAGACCCAGCTATAGTTGCCAGGTAAGCACTAGGGGTGTGCACTCCACACCAAAAATCTGAGGGTCTGACGGACCTCCAACAGAGCTCCAAACTTGCGGTGTGGTTAGGGGAAATTTTTAAAGCTGTCCGTTACCCATGGTGCATTTAGAAGGTTGTTCGTAGGTCCGAAGATATCCAAAGATATCCAAAGATATCCAAAGATATCTGAAGGTTTTTTAGGCTATTTGAGGGCTTGTTTTATGTCAATGGACAACTAACTAAACACTTTTCTATATTAAGAAGACACTGAGGGATGAGAGAGGGCTAACCACGGTCGCCTCCCTGTCTGTCCCCTCCAATCACAGTGGTTAGGGGGAGGGAGGGATATTACCCATTTGTCCTTGCCCCGGAACTCATTCCTTTGCTAATTTGTGGAGCATTAGGAAGGAAGGAGGACAGAAAGAGAGGGAGCTCTGTGTTTCAGTTTCTGCTTCATTTGTAGCCGCTCAGTCAGAGAGAGCTCCTGCTTGCTGTTGCTTTTCACTCTCTCTCTCTCTCTCTCTCTCTCTCTCTCTGATTATCTGTCCCCAATTTCCAATCACCTTATAGTACCACCCCATGCTCCCCCTTTGTGTGTTATTGAGTGTATGTGTGTGTGTGTGTGTGTGTGTGTAGGTGTAGGGGGGGGGGGTTTGAGGGAGGAATATTTTAAAAAAAACTTTAAAAAACAAGTTATGAGCTGATCTGCTTCCAATTTGGCATGGCTAAATCCCTATTTAAGAGCTACCAGGGTGCCAAGTTTTGTCTCTATCTTTGAAAATGACGGAGCTGTAAGCATTTTGGTTAATTCCCATAGGCAATAATAGAGTGGTTATTCGAAAACGGAGCGGTTCTCAGATAGATAATCCAATGGTGCAGAACATTGGAGTGGAGAATTGCTCCAAATTTCAGGGCAGATCAGACCCGCTCTGCACACCTCTAGTAAGCACTACCTGTGGTGATTTCCCAGGAGGGAAAAGCCTGACACAGAAGCTTTCATACCCTAGCGGGGGGGGGGGGATCCAGCAGGCTGTCTTGGCAGGGTCACTCTGGACCTTGGGAGGACATCATGGTCCAGAGAACATTACAATCTGTAGCCCCAAATGGTTTACCACAATGAGCAGCAAACCACAAGCCTGACCTTCTGGGTTCCATGATACCTGCGCATTGTCCTTGAATGAAAATTGGATGTGCCTGTGCATTGCCTAAAATCCAGAAATGGAACCAAACATATATATTTTGAAGACTCTGGCAAGCATGCCCAGAGCTCTAAGTATTAATGATATTGTCAGACCGAAACAACCCAAACCAGAGTCTGGTTATTTCAGGATCTCTTTTGCAACATGTTTACTTGAATCAAAGAACATCCACATCGCTGAGCTGCGGATTGGGTTGCCCAGAGGGCAACCGCACAAAGCTAAAAGCTCAGAAGTGAGATAGCTAGTGATGTACAGGAAGTGCACAGTTTATTTTTTAACAGCCTCATGTTCAGTGCCACAGCGAAAAACAATCTTTAATGTAATGACTCTGAAAGTAAGGATTGGGAGCAACCGAAGGTGGCCGGGCTGTCAGACACTTTTCAGGGAAGTGGATTGCTGAACAACTTGAGAACATGGCATTAGGTACAGGAAATGTGCATAGAAACCCAATTGAATCCCAGAAGGCATAACACCAAGCTCCATCAGGTCACGGTTCACTGTTCATTAGAAGCAGATAATGCCATCCTGCTAGGATAGCATGGGGCTATTGGGCTGTTTTCTGCTGGCGCTCTATGAAAAATAATTTAGACTGCATGGTGAGGGTGACAATTGCAAGCCACAGTAATCTGCCATCACAGCAAATCCATATTCAGCAGGATCTGCATTCTAACCAGGAGCAGTAGTCATTAACAAAGAGTTTTCTCATTGGCGGGTTTCACTTTATTTTTCAATTGTGTTGCTACCTCAATTAGGGATGCACTAATCTGTCAATTCCAGTTTCTCTCCATTTCTCATTTTTTTCCCAATCTTAAATGCTGTTCATTCTTCTCTTTGAGATTTTCAATTTAGCTTGCACAAAAAATCCATCAGTATTTTTGTGGTGCATATCCTAGAATCATAGAATTGTGGAGTTGGAAGGGATGAGCAAGAAAACCAATCCAACCATCCATTAGAGTTGGTTGCCCAGCCTCTTCTTTAAAAACTCCAGAGATGGAGAACCCACAACCTCTGTAGGTAGACTGTTCCACCATTGTACAGCTCTTACAGTCAGGAAGGTTTTCCTTACATTTAATCGGAATCTAGGTAGCTGTAACTTCCACCCATTATTTCAGGTCCTAATTTCTGCAGCCATGGAAAATAGTTCTTGACCATCTTCCCCGTGGCACCCTTTTGTGTACCTGAACCCTGCTAACATTTCTCCCCTCAGTTTCTCTCTAAGCACACATTTTGGGGCACAATTTTGTATAATATACATATTTTTGCAATCAATTTCCTTAACATTATGCATTTGACAACATTTTATTTATTTATTACATGTCTACACTGCCCAATAACCAAAGCTATTTCACTAAGATATGCATTTTTGTGTGCACGTTCCCCTAAGATAAATGCATTTTTGGATGCTTTTTTGGATTGGAGGACTTCATTACAAAATTCAGTGAAGTCCAAATTTCAAAGGATAACAGAGTTTCAGTTTCCGCATATTGATTCAAAAGTGTGAAATTAGGTAAATTCCCATTAAAATGCAAACTGAACAAATGTCTCCTCCATGCCTAATCTCAGTACATGGCCTGCAAAAACAGTATGGCCCTGATATCTGTTGGGAGAGAAATTCTGCCAAAATTGGCCCCTCCAAGAAATTCCTAACATGTGTGGCTAACAACTTTTTCCAACAGAAAATAGAGGAAGGAACTAGAGGATTGGCTATTCTTGACTTGATACTGACCAATAGGGATAAAGTGGTAGTTACGGGAACTCTGGGGGAAAGTGGCTATGCCATACTTGAGTTCTTGATCTTAAAGGAAGCAGAAGCTGAGTGTAGCCATATGCGTACTCTGGATTTTAGGAAAGCCAATTTTAATAAACTCAGAACTATGATAAGTAAGGTCCCATGGCAAGTGACCCTAATGTGAAAAGGAGTCCAAGATGGGAGGGAATTTTTTAAAAAGGAAATTTTAAAGGCACAATTACAAATAATTCCAACAGGGAAAAAAGATAGAAGACAACAGAAGAAACCAGTGTGGCTCCACAAAAAGCTCAGAGATTACATGAAAATAAAAAAGAATACATAGAGGAAGTGGAAGGAAGGCCAGGCTAGAAAAGAAGAGTACGAACAAGTAGCACAGAAGTGCTGGAATGGTGTCAGGAAGGCTAAAGCTGAGAATGAGCTGAGACTAGTGGGGGATGCTAAAAACAATAAAAAGCTTTCTTCAGATACGTGAATAGTAAAAGACAGAGGAAAGAAATGGTGGTTCAACTGCTTAATGAGGATGGGAAAATAATAACAAATCCACCCACCGACATCCCTACTACCAGCAGAAGCACCACCTGTTGAGGAGGGGAAGCAAAAGAGGGCAAATGCTGCGAGCGTTTGTATTAGCAATAAGTCCAGTAACACTCCAGGAGCTGCAGAAATACTCACACACCAAGTCTTGTGTATAATACAGAGTTGTTTACTCGTGGTCCAATATATACAGCACAACAGTTTCCATCCAGATATGTACACAGTCCTTTACACAGTTCTCTCCTCGTTCAAAACACACCACGCCTGACTTCTCCACCACACTAGCCATTAAACTAAAGCTTACTTTTATACATTCTAGACATCAGCCCATCCCTGCTAAATCATCTTATCATTTCTGGCACTCTGCAATAATTAGTTTGACCTTTTCAGTTCTGTACATAAAAACTCTCTCACTATCTTATTGCCTACAGCTGGCTGATCTGTCCTTCAGGCTTCTAAAACTTTCCACCAATCCACTTTGACTCTGGAATTTTCCTCAACACCACCATCACCAGAAAACATCACTTAAACCTGAGGAACTTTCTGAACTGGTACCAGGTTGTTCTGGGATGGACATGCCTCTCCACCAGTGGAAGGGCACCTCTACCCCATCCTAACCCACTCCAACCAGCAGATGTGGAGGTTAGGATTGCTCTCTCACAGCAGAATTTATCTGTGCTCCGTAACAGTGGAAACTCTCTACTAAATTTTGTTAGTGGGGGTGGGGGACTCTCAAATTCTTCTATTTTTTAACAAGAGGTCATGGTTAGTACATAAGCTGCTTTGGTCTTTTCCGTGTCCCTTGTGGGCACCTTTTCAATAATCATTCTGCACAGTATGCTCCATTTAATCAAGATGTATTTAACAGGAATCCCTCATTCATAGGGACATTTCCCTTGGAGCTAATTTGCCTAATGATGGTGAATGTAATAACCAGTGCTTAAGTAGGGCAAGCGTCATTATAAGCAGGGAGAGAATACCCGCTTTAGTTTTTTTTTTTAAAAAAAGAAAACTTCAAGGACTTCCCTTTCTTTCATTTTCTATAAAGTCTTGTTCCTATGTGACCCATGAAAAATAAGACGTATTAATTAATTACTAAAATGGATGGTGATTGCATTGTAAGGATGGGTGAACTAACAATGTTTGAGCTTGCCAAGATACTTTGAACATCAGCTTGCTCTTTATTTCTCCTCAATTTGCATTCGGATCACTGGTCATTTAGCAGGAATGAGAAAATTGCATGAAATATCCCCAAATATATTTTGCGAATGCAAATACTAGTTTTGGAATTTATGGATATTTTCAGAGGAAATGTGCTCCCATTCACATTCAGGATTATGAACAGGGCATTTTCCAAGTGGTTTGTGAACTAAAACAAAATTGCCTCTCTTCACCATGTGTTATCTTGGACTTTCCTTTTCCTCCTTTCCTCCTTAGTCTTTCTCCACTACTTAATTTTAGACTGGCAGAGCCAGGAGCTACCTTCCTTTTGATTATTAATCTGTAAACTCTGGTTTGTTACTCAGGCCATTTCTACACCTGGCATTTCGCCTGGGATGGCTCCTGGTGGTCCCTGTGAGTTCAAATGATGCACAGGGACTCCTGGGGTCGGGGGGTTGGCTGCGGGATTTTCCAGGGATAAGGGAACCCTGGAAAATCCCAAATCATCCATGGTCCCTGGAAATTCCTGGGACTGCGGAAGATGTGGCCGACCGTCTTGGGTGCTGCTGCGCCTACGCGCAAGAAAATGCAGCAGCACCAATGGGCACGGAGCTGCACCGTGCGGCTCCGTGCCCATCAGGGAAGGGGGTGGCACCAGTTTTGCCATCCTTGGGAGGGCAAGGAGGGGGTGAGGCCCAATCGTGCAGGGTTGGGTTTTTTTTTTTTTTGAGCACTTACTTTGTGCGCTCTCTTCAGATCCACAACAAAAAAATGGCAGGTGCAACATGCAATGGCCCGGGAGGAACCCAGTCCATCGCTCTTCTGATGTAAATTGAGAGTGCCAATCCTGGAAGCAGCTATTTCTGGGACCACTCACCCTCCACCCTCTACACCCCTATGGTGTAAAAAGGGCCTCAGTTCAAGAACACCACCTTTTCATTCAGCCATCCATCAGGTACTCTTTTTTTTTTACTGCAAAACTCTGAGCAGGTATTGCCTTCAGGCAAACCCACAGTGATAGGCCTATTCACAGAAGCCTGATAGCAAAACCCAGAACAATATTTTCACAATCCTCCCCAAATCACACGTTCTCTTGTATGCTGTACTGTTTTACTCTCCTATAATATGTTAACAACAGCTCAAAATTAGCCTCACTAGCGCTTGAAATGGCAGGCCTTATGGTGGTACATGTGCATTTAGATGCATGCCCACTGGAGACAAGAAACCCCTCCCTCATGCGGTTCGGGAGGCGGAAAATGTAATGTCCTTCAAATGCCTTCTGAAAACATATCTTTTTAGACACGCTTTCCCTGGACGGTAACTTCTTCTAGTTTTATATGACATTTTTAATGTTTTAATCTTGATTTTTATATACTATAGTTTGAATTGTAAACTGCCCAGAGAGCCTTGGCTGTTGGGCAGTATAAATATGTAAATAATAATAATAATAATTCATGGATTTAACTTCTATAAATCTAGGCTACAGACCAGAGACCTGAAGGGCAAGTCAATAACTCACACTAACAAATTGTGAAGATGTCATTAGCCAAAGGAAAGAACAAGTAGGCTATTACCCTTTACATGCTGCTTGGGGGCATCTCGTTGGCCATTTTGAGAAAAAAGGTCACTGGTCTAGATGGACCTTTCATCTCCTATGAGACCCAGAACTACAGAGATGGATGTGTGTGGGAGTTGACCAGTTACCCAACTGAAAGCAAAATCCAGCTGAACTTGATGTAGGAGAGTTAGGCCTTGGAGGCGGTGCTACTTCCTGATCCCTTGGGCATGGGGTAAAATCATAACATATAAACATTGTTGAGATCTTTCAGGGTTTTTTTTGGGCAAAGTAGACTGGAAGGGGTTTTGCAGCTCTCCTAATGGGATCAGGGGTGTCGGGCTGTGCGAATCAGCGACACTCAAGTTTGCCAATGCTCACCAAATTCCCTCTTGAGGCTCTTGAGGCTCATTCCAATTTGAGCCTGTATAAGATTGTGAGCTTTGTTGGTTGGTTCGTTGGTTGGGGGGAGTGGGTTGCACGAAAATTCATGCTTCTTCTTCTTCTTCTTCTTCTTCTTCTTCTTCTTCTTCTTCTTAAGTGGCTAGAGTGTTGGACTGGGAGTTGGGAGATCTAGGTTCTAGTCCCTACTCAGCCATGGAAGCTCACTTTGTGACTTTGGGCCAGTCACAGAATCTCTAAGCCCAATCTATCTCACAGGGTTGTTGTTATGAGGATAAAATAGAAAGGAGGAGGAGGATTACGTATGCTGCCTTGGGTTCTTTGCGGGGGAGGAGGTGGGATATAAATGTAATGAATAAATAAATAAATAAATAAAATGTTATCATTATTATATTTCTTTGTATCCTGCCTTTTCCCCCAATACTGGATCCCCAGGCATATTTTTTTTTCAAATGTACACATCATTTGTGTGCAACTTTGCAACGTATGCATTCCTCTCCCATTGACTGAAGCATATTTGTGCACATGTTCAGAAGTGTGCAATTTTTCATTTGTATTTTTGAAATGCATGCATGCTGTCAAATGTTTTTTGCTATATATATATATATATATATCCACGAATCACATTGCAAACTCGGAAAAGAATGGATGTCAACCGCAGATTTCATCCATGTCCATGTTTGGTCCGGGCGGTCTTGATCAAAAATGAACTGATACAAATTTCTCACACATTCCTACAGGGGGATTGTGTTTGCCTTGCCAGAAGGGGAGTTGAGAGGCAACTGTATCAATTAGGCAAGAGAAATGTTATTTTCGTTCAGGACCTCCAAAATACCACCTCCATGGAGAGATACCCATTTGCCTAAGAAAAGGGTCTAATCAGGTTAGAAATAAGATGGTTGGCTGACAAGTCGAACCAGCACGCCCCTTTAAAAACCTTTGTCTAAACTGGGGTGGATTGTGAAACAGCAATACAGGCAGCCAGGGTTGATAGACACATTGTGCCTTAGCTTGGAATTCTCTTCAGCTGTTACCACAACAGAGCTGCAAAAGGGGTGGAAATGTGCTCAGGGCTAAATAATTGGTTGGTGACTAATCCCTTCTTCGAAATGAGAAAGCAATCACTATTGCCTAGTGGTGTGTTTTGCTCTGTGGCTTTCTGCTACAGGTGGCATCAAATGTGGAGCCAGTCTGCCTAACGATAATATCCACAAAATGAATTTATCCAGGCTGGCGCTTAAATTAAATTTAACTGGAGGCCTGACATGATTAACAAAATCTTGGGAGGGGAATAAAATCTAACTCTTCATTATAGCAAAATAAAAAGACTGTGCACGCGTATACACAGGAAAGTCAGGGCAGCTAATGCCTGATTGTGCAATGATGTTGGCGATTTTGTGGGTATCTTTAAATAATGTTTATAAGAGTAATTCAGATACCTGAACTCTAGTACAGTGGGAGTTAATACACATGCACAAGTTAATTCTGCTGAACATGCTCCCTATTTTCCCCAAGCAGTGAGAAGTTCCAGGGGCTGCAAAGCACAGGAGTACAAGAATTTATGTGGTTTTTTTTAAAAAAAAAAATACAAATTTGTCCCGTTTGCAACGCCAGATTCAAATGGGAGCATCGTTTTCAGATAAAGCTCACACATTCCCCAAGCTAGCATTTGCCAAATGCATATTTTCAAAAAACATGCATTTTAAAAATGTGTTGTTAAAAAAATAACACACGTTTTCACACTTTAGTCTATGGGGTGTTGCACATTTGGGAGCACACTTTCAAAAACTGGATACCAACGTGCGCACTTTCCCCATCCGAACAAAAAGAAAAACAGGATGAGAAGGGACATTGGGAGTGAGACGATCCGAGCTACAATGTGGAGTTCAGAAAATTTCGGTGACCTTGAACGTTGCTGATTCGCCACCCCTGCTGCAAACTACTTGGATGTGGCATTTGTTGGAGGAGAGAGCATTGGCGGTTTATGATGGTTTTGGGGGGGAGGGGAATGGTTTATTTCCAAATATGCAAATGGAATGTAAGTGGAGGCAAGGAGTGGGTATTCTTGCCCAGTGGCATCTTCTTTCTCACATCGGATCCCCAAAGAAAGATTCCTGCACCCACAAGTTATATTCTGCTCACGCGGAATACTCTGCTCTCACTAATTCTGTGTCTCTCTGATGCCATGACAAATTGCTGTCTCTTCTTTCTTCCTTTCTTTCTTTAATTTATTATAGTTATATACTGCCCATTATTACCTAATTGTAGGGTGGTGTACAAAATTTGAATAAAAATTCCAAAAACATAATAATCTCCTAACGGCATAATCCTATGCCTATTTAGACAGAAAAAGTTCCTACAAATGGCTGGCTGGGGAATGCTGGGAGTTGTAGGACTTTTGTTTGTGTAAACGTGCATAGGATTGCACCCTAATTCAGCAAATTCCTGGATAAAGAGATGGGTTTGGTTTAACCAGTGCTGGAACACTACTAAGGATGGAGTTTGTTCTACTTCAGGGGGAGAGAATCCTCAAGACAGGGTGCCACAACTGAAAAGACACTCTCCCTGGTTGCCAACAACCAGGAACAACCAGGAGGCCCTGGTCTCAGAGAATGGGCAAGTTGATTTGAGAGAAGGTGATCCCTCAGATACCCGGGTCCCAAGTTGTTTCTTCACATGCACACATACACACAGCGGCTCAATTCGGACGACACGATAGTCAATGGTGGGTTGACTAACCCTAACCCTAACCCTAAGGGGCACTCCCCACACACCATGGTAATAAATAATCAACTGTGGTGTGGATGAGGTTCAGCGCTGAATTGACTGTGGCAGCATTCGGATGACACAATAGTCAAAACAACTGACGATTGTTTCCCCCACCATTGTGTCGTCCGAATTGAGCCACTGTCATCCTCTTCCCCTTAGCTGGGGAGGTGGAATAGAGGGTTACCTCTGTGTCCTACTCTACCGAGGGCAGTCCACTATTTGAAAGGATGTCAAAGCACAGTCCTCTTTGTGAAGGACTATGCAGTCCAAGTTCAGAGAGCTTCGGCTATGGGGTGGTATATAAATGAAATGAAATAAATAAATAAATGTATGTTAGGGATGAAAAGCCGTAAGAAAGGAGAGCTGCAATGTTCTTGAAGTTGCTCATCAACAGTTAACACCTGGACAGCAGACTGAGCTGGTCCACTGCTCACCTGGCCTTCTGCACTACAGTGAGCAACTCTTTTGTTCATTTCAGTTATATTTTGTTCATTCCAGTTGGAGTGGAGTGGGGGGGGGGGAATCCATCACTGCAGAGGCTTGCTTTCTGCTACTGCCCCCTCACCTGATGGCCATTAAAATCGGCTAACCAGCTGCTCCTCCCCTTTACAGGTATCTATTTAAGGGAAGCATGCCAGAGGCAGCACCTCGGCAACGCGCCTCGGCGACGTGCTGAGTGTGGCGCTGAGTGTGCACTTGGTGCTGCACTTAGCATCACACAGAGGAGTCACCCTACTGCCTGTGCCTGTTGAAACATTAACAACCAGCAACCAGCAGCAAGATGAAGTTTTATACTATTGTTTAATTTGTATATTTTGAATATGTGCCTGGGGAGCTCAAGGGGGCAAGGAGGTGCCCGCATAACTGTGGTCACGGGTAGGGGGAGGTATGGTGTTGGGGGAGAAACAGGCCAGATGAGGAGAAGAGGGAGTAGTTGCCTTACAACTATCCCCTTTTCTGGTTCTTACCCCAACTGGGTAGTTCCTGGCGGCCTTACCAGCTTGCCCTCGGGGTTGGTGCTGCTGCTGCTGCATGCCAGGTTGGTCCAAAATAAAATCTCCCTCAACCATGATTTGATTGTGGATGAGGGGGCTGACCTGGTATGTATCACTGAGACCTGGGTGGGTGAACTGGGAGGGGTTACTCTCACTCAGCTTTGCCCCCCTGGGTACTCGGTGCAGCACCAGCACCGACTTCAGGACCGAGGAGGGGGGGTTGCCGTGGTCTATAGAAATACCATCTCCCTCTCTAGGCTTCCTGTTCATTCGAGTGCTGGTCTTGAGTGTCTGTACTTTGTGTTGGGTACCCGAAACAGATTAGGGATTCTGCTGCCCAACCGCCCACCACGCTGCCCAACAGTCTCCCTGCCTGAGCTGACAGAGGTTGTCTCGGACCTGGTGTTGAGGACCCCCAGGATGCTGGTCCTGGGGGATCTCAACTTCCATGCGGAGGCTCCTTCATCCAGAGCGGCTCAGGACTTCATGGCTGCCATGACAACCATGAGGCTGTCTCAACATGTCATTGGCCCAACGCATGTAAAAGGACACACTCTTGACCTGGTTTTCTCGGGTGGACAGGAGGATGATGATCTGAAAGTGGGGGAACTAACATCTACCCCCTTGTCATGGTCGGATCACTTTCTATTGAGGTTTAGACTTTCGGCATCCTTTCCCCTCTGCAAGGGTGGGGGGCCTATTAAAATGGTCCACCCCCAGAGGCTAATGGACTTCAATGGATTCCAGAAGGCTCTGGGGGATTTTCCTGCTGATATGGCCGGTGCTCCTGTCGAAGCCCAGGTCGCTCTGTGGAATGCAGAGATGACCCGGGCGGTTGACACGATCGCACCCAAGCGCCCTCTCCCTCTGAGCAGAGCTCGGCCAGCTCCTTGGTTTACACCTAAGCTGAGGGCAATGAAGCAAAAGGGGAGATGGCTGGAACGCAGGTGGAGGAAAACTCGTGCTGAGTCTGATCGGACACGGGCTAGAGCTCATTATCGAGCCTATTCTGTGGCGGTGAGGGTGGCGAAGAGACAGTTCTTCTCCACCAGCATTGCATCTTCACAGTGTCGTCCGGCAGAGCTTTTCTGGGTGGTTCGTGGCCTGTTACACTCTGGGCCAGGGCGAGAGATGGTGGAACCCTGTGCTGTGCATGAGTTTGCACAGCACTTTGAAGATAAAGTCGCTCAGATTCGTCTTGAATTGGACACCATGCTTAATGCAGCTCCGCTAGTAGAGGCGTTCAGAGCACCATCTGGTCCAGTTTTATTGGATGAGTTTCAGTTATTGAGGCCTGAGGATGTGAACAAGGTGCTTGGCCAAGTCCGGTCGACCACTTGTGTGCTTGACCCTTGCCCGTCGTGGCTAATTACATCAAATAAGGATGGGACTGCTGGCTGGGTCCAGGAGGTTGTAAATGCCTCCTTGAGAGAGGGAGTGGTGCCGGCCTCGTTAAAAGAGGCGGTAATCAGACCACTCCTGAAAAAGCCTAATCTGGACCTGGAAGATGTTAACAACTATAGGCCGGTGGCGAACATTCCTTTCCTGGGCAAGGTGCTTGAGCGGGTGGTTGCAGGACAACTCCAGACACTCTTGAATGGAACAGATTATCTAGATCCATTTCAATCGGGTTTCAGGCCTGGTTTTGGAACAGAAACTGCCTTGGTCGCCCTGTGGGATGACCTTTGCCAGGAGAGGGACAGGGGGAGTGTGACCCTGTTGGTTCTCTTGGACCTCTCAGCGGCTTTCGATACCATCGACCATGGTATCCTTCTGGATAGGTTGTCTGGGCTGGGAGTTGGAGGCACTGCGCTGCAGTGGTTCCACTCCTACTTGGATGGCCGTTTTCAGAAGGTGGTGCTGGGGGATTATTGCTCTGTGCCATGGCATTTAAGCCATGGGGTTCCACAGGGCTCTATTTTATCCCCTATGC
Source organism: Anniella stebbinsi (assembly GCA_029215795.1). Taxonomy (NCBI): domain Eukaryota; kingdom Metazoa; phylum Chordata; class Lepidosauria; order Squamata; family Anniellidae; genus Anniella; species Anniella stebbinsi. The sequence continues at coordinate 225,203,750 of JARDYH010000004.1, read as the reverse complement.
TGTTTAACATATACATGAAGCCACTGGGAGAGGTTATCCAGAGATGTCCCGGAAAGGTGAGGAGGGGGCGCGCGGAGGGGAGGAGGGGGCGCTTACCTTTTAGGGACGCCCGCTCCCGTCCGGCGCCGGCGGCTACTACCAGCGGGCTCCGCGGCCTGCTCCAGGGTGGCACGCCGGGTGATCACCCGGCGCGCTACTCAAGAGCAGGCCGCAAAGCCCGCTGGCAGTAGCCACCGGCGCCGGACAGGAGCGGGCGTCCCTAAAAGGTAAGCAGTGGCGGGGGAGGGGGCTTACCCCCCCGGAGCCGTCCGCTTCTATCCGCGGGCGCCCGTGGGCACCTGCGGATGGAAGCGGACAGCCTAAGGGGGGGTAGGGAGCGCGGGGGAGGGGGCTTACCTGCCGGGGCCGTCCACAGCGGATGGCCCCGGGGGGGAGGAAGTTAGGCCCCCCCTCACCCACCCGCCGCCATTTTTTCCTCATAGACTTGCATTGCAATGCAAGTCTATGGGGAAAAAAATGGCGGCCGATCCAAAAATTTCCGATTTTTGGATCGGGATCGGACTCGATCCGGTCCGGGGGGCCTCCGATTTTGTCTGAACCGATCCGTGACAAAATTGGAGGTCCCGATCCGGGTCCCGATCCGATCCGGGGAGTCCGTGCACACCCCTACTAAAGAGCTTGGGGGCAGGTTATCTAAAGGAACGCCTCCTCCCATATGTACCTGCCCGGACCCTAAGATCATCTACAGGGGTCCTTCTCCATGAGCCCCTGCCAAAGGAAGTGAGGCAGGTGGCCACTAGGAGGAGGGCTTTCTCCGCTGTGGCACCCCGGCTGTGGAATGAGCTCCCAGAGAGGTTCGCCTGGCGCCTACTTTGTACTCTTTTCGTCGCCAGGTGAAGACCTTTTTATTCTCCCAGTATTTTAACAGTTACATTAACTCAATTTTAATCCTTGCTGTTTTAAATTTGTATTTTAATCTGTATTAATTCCTGCTGCTTGGTTTTATTCTGGTTGTGTTTTTATATTGTATGTTATTTTGTGTTTTTAGATTGTGGCTTGTTTTATATTTTGAAAATGATTTCATGGTTTTAATTTTTGTGAACCGCCCAGAGAGCTTCGGCTATGGGGCGGTAAAAAAATGCAATAAATAAATAAATAGTCATTTGCATCTACAGATGCAAATTAGCATATGCAAATGTGCTCCTCATCTGTCCTCTTTTTCAGGAAGCCTGAGCCACCTTCCCCAAATGTTGTTGACTTTCTCATTCCAAACATGCTATGTTCTCCTATCCTCAAACGGTATCTGCATTCTCAGTGAGACTCTCATTGAGAAAAACACACCCATGGCTGCCGTGTAAGCAAGACTGTTTGGGAAACAGAGCAGGAGAAAGGGCATATGGCAAAACCACAATTCGTGGTTCAGCACACTTCTATGGCAGCATTCGGACAACACGATAATCAATGGAGGGGGGAAACAATTGTCAGTTGCCTCTTTCCCCCTCCATTGCCTAAAATATCCTCCGAATGCTGCCGATCAGCAACACAACGGATTATTGTTTCCCCCCCACACACACCCTTTGATTGTTGTGTCGTCCGAAACAGGCCTATGTCTTTTCCATGTAGGCCAACTTCTGTTGGTAAGGCCACAATTACCAATTATCTTAAATGAAATCAAAGTCAAATCCAATTGGCCACAACATCTCTGTATCATGAAGCCATCTGCTAACAATTAGCTCCCATCGAGAGAAATCCACTGGCTATCACTAGGGATGTGCACTGGATCGGACCCGATCCACGATCCGAGTCCGGTCCAGTGGGAAATCGGATAAATTATCCGATTTCCGATCCCGCAGCTGGATCGGCCGATCCAATCCGAACCGGTCCGAAAAAGCTCCGAACCGGTTCGGCGGATCGGCGGATCGGCGGGCGCCCACTGGCGCCCTCCGCCGCTTCCATTGGCGGGCGCCAGCGGGCGCCCGCCGATGAAAGTGGACAGCGGGGGGGGAGGAGGGGGGCACTTACCTTCTCGGCCCGGTGGCTCCCGTCCGGCGCCGGCGCCTACTACTACTAGCAGGCTCTGCGGCCTGCTCTAGGGTGGCGCGCCGGGTGATGTCATCACCCGGCGCGCTACTCTAGAGCAGGCCGCGGAGCCTGCTGGTAGTAGTAGGCGCCGGCGCCGGACGGGAGCCACCGGGCCGGGAAGGTAAGGAGGGGGTGCGTGGAGGGGAGGAGGGGGCGCGCGGAGGGGGGAGGGGGGCCCTTACCTTTCCGGCCCGGCGGCTCCCGTCCGGCGCCGGCGCCTACTACTCCCAGCAGGCTCCGCGGCCTGCTCTAGGATGGCGCGCCGGGTGATGTCATCACCCGGCGCGCTACTCTAGAGTAGGCCACGGAGCCTGCTGGAAGTAGTAGGCGCCGGCGCCGGACGGGAGCCGCCGGGCCGGAAAGGTAAGGAGGGGGTGCGTGGAGGGGAGGAGGGGGCGCGCGGAGGGGGGAGGGGGGAGGGGGGCCCTTACCTGCCCGGCCCGGCGGCTCCCGTCCGGCGCCGGCGCCTACTACTCCCAGCAGGCTCCGCGGCCTGCTCTAGGATGGCGCGCCGGGTGATGTCATCACCCGGCACGCTACTCTAGAGCAGGCCGCGGAGCCTGCTGGAAGTAGTAGGCGCCGGCGCCGGACGGGAGCCGCCGGGCCGGAAAGGTAAGGAGGGGGTGCGTGGAGGGGAGGAGGGGGCGCGCGGAGGGGGGAGGGGGGCCCTTACCTGCCCGGCCCGGCGGCTCCCGTCCGGCGCCGGCGCCTACTACTCCCAGCAGGCTCCACGGCCTGCTCTAGGATGGCGCGCCGGGTGATGTCATCACCCGGCGCGCTACTCTAGAGTAGGCCACGGAGCCTGCTGGAAGTAGTAGGCGCCGGCGCCGGACGGGAGCCGCCGGGCCGGAAAGGTAAGGAGGGGGTGCGTGGAGGGGAGGAGGGGGCGCGCGGAGGGGGGAGGGGGGAGGGGGGCCCTTACCTGCCCGGCCCGGCGGCTCCCGTCCGGCGCCGGCGCCTACTACTCCCAGCAGGCTCCGCGGCCTGCTCTAGGATGGCGCGCCGGGTGATGTCATCACCCGGCGTGCTACCCTAGAGCAGGCCGCGGAGCCTGCTGGAAGTAGTAGGCGCCGGCGCCGGACGGGAGCCGCCGGGCCGGAAAGGTAAGGAGGGGGTGCGTGGAGGGGAGGAGGGGGCGCGCGGAGGGGGGAGGGGGACCCTTACCTTTCCGGCCCGGCGGCTCCCGTCCGGCGCCGGCGCCTACTACTCCCAGCAGGCTCCGCGGCCTGCTCTAGGATGGCGCGCCGGGTGATGTCATCACCCGGCGTGCTACTCTAGAGTAGGCCGCGGAGCCTGCTGGAAGTAGTAGGCGCCGGCGCCGGACGGGAGCCGCCGGGCCGGAAAGGTAAGGAGGGGGTGCGTGGAGGGGAGGAGGGGGCGCGCGGAGGGGGGAGGGGGGAGGGGGGCCCTTACCTGCCCGGCCCGGCGGCTCCCGTCCGGCGCCGGCGCCTACTACTACCAGCAGGCTCCGCGGCCTGCTCCAGGGTGGCGCGCCGGGTGATGTCATCACCCGGCGCGCTACTCGAGAGTAGGCCGCGGAGCCCGCTGGTAGTAGCCGCCGGCGCCGGACGGGCCGAGAAGGTAAGTGGCGGGGAAGGGGGCTTACCCCCCCCCGGAGCCGTCCGCTTCTATCCGCTGGCGCCCGCGGGCGCCAGCGGATGGAAGCGGGCGGCCCCAGGGGGGGTAGGGAGCGCGGGGGAGGGGGTTTACCTGCCGGGGCCGTCCACAGCGGACGGCCCCGGGGGGGGAGGGAGTTAGGCCCCCCCTTACCCACCCGCCGCCATTTTTTCCTCATAGACTTGCATTGCAATGCAAGTCTATGGGGAAAAAAATGGCGGCCGATCCAAAAATTTACGATTTTTGGGTCGGGATCGGACTCGATCCGGTCCGGGGGGCCTCCGATTTTGTCCGAACCGGTCCGGGACAAAATTGGAGGTCCCGATCCGGGTCCCGATCCGATCCGGGGGGTCCGTGCACACCCCTAGCTATCACGGACCAAAGGGAAATACACTGTACATTATCTTGCTGTGATCCTTACAGCAATCCTATCAGGTGAGTCAGTATTGTTGTTCCCATCTTGCAGATGGGGTGGTGGTAGGGTGAACTGATAAAATCCAGGTTAGGGCTCATGTAACTTTAACAGTTGTAGAGAAACGGGAATTTCAACCAGTGTCATTTGTGTGCAATTAGATCCTGGTGAAATTCCCTCTTCATCACAACAGTTAAAGTTGCAGGGGCCCTGCCTTCTTTTGTATATGGTCACTCTAGTATAGTGCCTGCACCTTTAACTGTTGTGATGAAGAGGGAATTTCACCAGGAACTAATTGCATACAAATGACACTGGCTGAAATTCCCTTTTCTCTACAACTGTTAAAGTGACATGAGCCCTGACCTGGATTTTATCTGGTCAGCCTAGGTGGTGGTGTTGAGAGAGAGCTTGTCTTGGATAATACCACCTGGAAAGTTAAGGCAGAAGCCATTTTAAGCTTCCCCCTGAACTGGTTGAATTTCAGCCTAGGTTATTTCTGTCCAGAAACATTTGTGCCCGTTGCTCGACTTTTCCTCTGCTATCTTCATCTTGATCTCAGCAAAGAGACACATGAAAACTCAATTTGATCAGCCTCAAGAAGTATATTTCTGGATTCTCTAAATATCTTTTAAAAAAGAAAAAGAAACAAAATGAAAAGCTGAACGTATAAAGCTGAAAAAGATATAAGGGGGGAGGGGAAGCGAGAGGGTTTGCCTCAAGAAAGACATGGGAGATGAAACGATGAAGTCAGATGCAAGCTGTTAAACTAATTTAGCAATAAAACAAATGAAAGGATCGAGAGGCTTTCTTTTATCAGGGTGGGTTGTTCTGCCTACAACGTTTGCCTGGATCTTCACTGACCTTTAAAATTACATCCTGCACCCAAATATCGTTCCGCGTTGCTATTTTGCAGCTTCTGTTTATCAGGTTCCTCTCTTTCTGTTTACCCAGGGCCTTTCAGAAGCAATTATACGAGAGATGAACAGCAGTAGCAGGCAAAATTGGAATGAAGTAATAAAAATGGGGTGGGGAGGGAGGAGAGACTGACTTATGGGCATCTGTGAGCACAGCAAGGCAGAAACTCCAGATCTCTAATTACATGATGATGCCTATCCCTGATTGACCCCATATGTTTGGTGAAGATCACATCCTACCTCCATACTCTTGTGGTTATCCAGCCCTGCTTTCAATGTCCAGGTTTGGGTTCAATGGTTTAATAGTATTGATGTATGTAAAACTCTTTGCCTGTAAACCAAATTGATTCCTAGATATTATCTGGAGTATCAACTGCTTATGCATAGGCTGACCATATGAAAAGGAGGACAGGGCTCATGTTACTTTAACAGTTGTAGAGAAAAGGGAATTTCAGCCAGTGTCATTTGTATGCAATTAGTTCCTGGTGAAATTCCCTCTTCATCACCACAGTTGAAGAACTAGAGTGACTAGAGTGACCCTATACTAGAGTGACCCTATACAAAAGAAGGCAGGGCTCCTGCAACTTTAACTGTTGGGATGAAGAAGGAATTTCACCAGGAACTAATTGCATACAAATAACACTGGCTGAAATTCCCTTTTCTCTACAACTGTTAAAGTTACATGAGCCCTGTCCTCCTTTTCATATGGTCAGCCTACTTATGCAGGAATTCAGTCTGCTTGTGTGAGGACTAAAAGTCAGGATGTCAGTGTACATGTGAACCCTGCTATATCCATGCCAAGCAGGATATAGCACTATGAAAGCGGTATGAAAGCAGTATATGGTATGTGTTTATGGGCCCCAACAGTTGTCAGTGCACTTCAATGCCACTATAAAGCAGTAGTGTGGCTCCTGCCTTTTATATATCGCTTTCATACTGCTTTCATAGTGCAATATCCTGCTTGGTGTGGATTAGGCCAGTGTCTCCATCCCTGCCCAGTGTCCCTGATCTTCCCATGTTGACTGGGAAGGTCTGAAGATTTCCACTCATGTTTAGTTCAGTGCTCACTATATTCAGGAAGGGGTCAAAACACATCTTTTTAACTTGACATTTCAAATATTTATTATTTACTTATTGCATTTCTGGGCGGTTCACAAATATAAAAACCATAAAGTACAATTTGAAGTATAAAACCTAAACCCCACTATGAAAAACACAAGGTAAAAGTACACCTAGAATAAAACCAAGATGCAGAGATTTAAAATACAGATTTCAAACAGCGGAGGTAAAAGTCTATGATAATAAACTGTTAAAATATTGTGAAAATAAGGTGTTCTTCACATGACGTCGAAAGGAGTATATTGTAGATGCCAGGCGAACCTCTCTAGGGAGCTCATTCCACAGCTGGGGTGCCACAGCAGAAAAGGCCCTCCTCCTGGTAGCCCCTGCCTCACTTCCTTTGGCAGGGGCTCATGGAGAAGGACACCTGATGATGATCTTAAGGTCCAGGCAGGTAAATTGTTATGTTTCTTAATGTGTGGTGGGGGGGGGGGTTTCCCCCATGTTTTACTGTGTTTTTTTCCTGAAGATACCTTTGATGTTTCGATTCTTTTGTAAACCTGCCTTGCTTGGCCTCAGAAAGGTGATACAGAATTGCAATCATTCAATCGAACACAAATCTTTCCGTTTTAAAACTTTTAAAAATTGATTTGCTATATAACACAAACAAAACAAAACACAAACAGTGTGAGTTCACAATACCTTTAACAAAATGCAACACTCAGACCTTAGACGCAGACATTGGTAAAAGCAGTCCTTATGTCTGAACAGGTATGAAAAATGACACTGGCTGAAATTCCCTTTTCTCTACAACTGTTAAAGTTACATGAGCCCTGACCTGGATTTTATCTGGTCAGCCTAGCCTACTACCAGCTTCGGCTGTTGAGCCAGCTACGCCCTTTCCTAGGCTGGCCATATGAAAAGGAGGACAGGGCTCATGTAACTTCAACAGTTGTAGAGAAAGGGGAATTTCAGCCAGTGTCATGTGTATGCAATTAGTTCCTGGCGAAATTCCCTCTTCATCACAACAGTTAAAGTTGCAGGGGCCCTGCCTTCTTTTATATATGGTCACTCTAGTATAGTGCCTGCAACTTTAACTGTTGTGATGAAGAGGAAATTTCACCAGGAACTTATTGCATGCAAATGACACTGGCTGAAATTCCCTTTTCTCTACAACTGTTAAAGTTACATGAGCCCTGTCCTCCTTTTGATGTGGTCAGCCTACCCTTTCCTAGAGTTGGAAGACCTAAAGATGGTAGTGCATGCACTGGTAACTTTGAGACTCGATTTCTGCAATGTGCTCTACATAGGGCTACCATTGTACCTAGTTCGGAAACTTCAACTAGTTCAAAATATGGCAGCCAGGTTGGTCACCAGTACACCCAGGAGTGACCATATTACACCAACTTTGAAATCACTTCACTGGCTGCCAATTAGTTTCTGGGCGAAGTACAAAATGTTGGTTATTACCTTTAAAGCCCTACATGGTTTGGGTCCAGGTTAACTGCGGGATCGCCTTCTACCATACAATCCGCCCCACACACTCAGGTCCTCTAGGGAGAACTTACTTCAGCCAGCCAAAACTAGGCTGACAACTATAACCCAGAGGACCTTTTCTTCTGCTGCCCCAAGACTCTGGAATGGCCTGCTGGAGGAGATTCATCAATTTAACACTCTCTCTAAGTTTAAGGCAGCTATAAAAACTAGCCTCTTCCAACAAGCCTACCCAGATGAACTTTAAATCAAGAATTTTAAAATGTGTTGATTGTTTTATATGTTCTTTTAATTAATTTATGTATTTGAACTATATTGCTATTGTACAAATGTTGTTCCCCACCTCAATCCAAAAGGAGAGGCATGTAAGAAATAAAATTATGATTATTATTATTATTATTATTATTATTATTGTATGACAATATGCTTAGGCTCTGTAACTAGCAGTTTCCTTTTCTTTTCAAGCAAGTTTGGAACATCTAGTGCAGACAGAAATTCATAGTCAACTTTTCCAACACATTCCCTTTTAAAGAAAAAGATTTCAATGTATAGTTTATAAAACTGAAAGTGTGCAGTAGACTTTCCTTAGAAAGCTTGAAGAAAATTGATTTTCCACAAGGTGTAGTGTTTTACTGCTTGTCTCTTTGCTAACTCTTATGTCCATGGTTTCTTTAACAACCCTGTAAGGTAGTCATTATTGATCCTGTTTTGAAGACTGATGGCTGCGACTTTCCAAACAGGGCCTTCCCAAACTGGCCTACCATCAAAGGTCAGCATGGTGAGGCCTGGCCAGATCTGTTAAGCACACTGTCCACATCACTTGCCTCTGCTGTGCATAGGACTGGAGTGGATTAACTTGAACGTTCTCCTCTCTGGCCATGTCTACACCAGAGATTTATCCCGGGATCATCCCTAGGTCATCCCTGTGTGTCTAAATGATGCACAAGGGATCCCGGGAGCAACCGGAGATGATCTAGGGATGAACCCAGGATAACTCAGGGATAGCGGAAACCGGGGATATCCTGGTTTTCCCACCATCCCAGGTCCTAAAATGGGCATGGAGCTGTGCAGGGTGGCTCCGTGCCCATTGGGGGAAAGCAATTTCACCATCCCCAGAATGGCGGGGTGTGGGGGACATGAAGGGAGGGTTGCCTTACCTTTTCTGCCACATGAGGGCTCCTCTACTCCTTTTTAAAAAAATAGTGGGCACAACATCCCTTTCCTCCTGGGACATTGCACTTCCATTTAAAAGCTGGGGGATGATCCTGGATGCAGGCAAGTCCAGGATCGCCTCTCTACCTCCCTTACACCCTTAGGTGTAGAAAGGGCCCTGTTCCCCCACTTGCCAACTCCCTTTCCCTTCCCTCTATCTTCTACACTTCTGACACACACACTCACACACAGACGCTCACACATGTACACAGAGAAAGACGACACAAGTTTCTGCCAGAGAAGCAGCGGGCAAGCACCCATGACAAGAAGGAGCAATAGCTGCTGCCCATGGCCATAGAGATGTGTAAATCAGTAAAATTAGAGCTTGATGAAGTTCTCCAAATTAAATCTCGAAGCTAATTCGAACTCGAGTCTGCATCTGATTATGATTGTGTGTGTGGGGGGGGGGTTCATGTGAAAATCCATGTACATTTCAATTGTACTCATCTTTGAAATGTACGCATACAACTCCCACTGCTTCAAGCATATGAGTGTGTATTTTTCAAAAGCACAATTGTATGCATGCTGTTGAGCGCATTTCCTTGGGTCCCCGAATCATTTTGCAAGCTTGAAAATACATGGACTTTGGCTGCAGATTGAGTCCAAATCTGTGTCCGGTCCAGAAGATGTGAACTGGGTAAATCTTGATTTTTAAAAAAACTGTAACAAATTTCTCTAACAGTCCTAGACTGGGTCCAGAGCAAACAGTTGGTGGAAACTGCAGCTGATCGTCTTTGTTTTTGGCATCCATCTGAGGGTCACCAGTGGCATCTGATACAGGCTGTGTGGGTTCATATTTATATGAAAGAAGGAGGTGAGGAGAGACCATGTTGGGAGAGGGGAAGATCTGGTGGTGATGGCCACCAAAGTAGGTTGCTTTAATAGATGATTACATACATTCATGGAGGATAAGAACATCAGTGACTTCCAGTCATGATGGCTTCATGCTACCTCTGGGATAGAGACAACATGCCTCTGCATATCGATTGGTGGTGAACATAAGCAGATGGGTGCTGGTGGAAGAGGCTATTGCTCTCATGTCCTACTTGTAGGCTTCCTATAAGCATCTGGTTGGTCATTGTGGGAAACCCATCCATTTTATCTTGGGATGTCAGAGGAATCCATTTGGGGCTTAAGCTCGGTGACTTTTCAGGATCCAACCCCCTAAATGCCGGCTCACAGATCCCAGACCTTGCCTGACCATTTACACCATCAATTTTGCATCAGTTGTGCTATTTACGGTTGCCATTTTGCAGAAAATGGCAATTTCCATAAATAGCTTGCCCACGATTTTGCACAAAATGGCAGCTCACAGAAGAGTGGGGAAAATGGCAGAGTTCCAACGGGTGGTACCTGGGGTGGATGTGGAGGAGTTTGGCCAGCCCCAATCTTACCTTCACAACAGTTCTGTAAGATAGATTAGGCTGAAAAATAATTACTGCACAAGGCCAGCCAATGAGGTTAATTAATTAATTTATTATTTATTGCATTTTTATACAACCCCATAGCCGAAGCTCTTTGGGCGGTTCACAAAAATTTAAACCATGAAATCATTTAAAAAATATTAAACAAGCCACAATCTAAAAACACAGAATAACATACAATATAAAAACACAACCAGAATAAAACCAAGCAGCAGGAATTAATACAGATTAAAATACAAATTTAAAACAGCAAGGATTAAAATTGAGTTAATGTAACTGTTAAAATACTGGGAGAATAAAAAGGTCTTCACCTGGCGACGAAAAGAGTACAAAGTAGGTGCCAGGCGAACCTTTCTGGGGAGCTCATTCCACAGCCGGGGTGCCACAGCGAAGAAAGCCCTCCTCCTAGTGGCCACCTGCCTCACTTCCTTTGGCAGGGGCTCACGGAGAAGGACCCCTGTAGATGATCTTAGGGTCCGGGCAGGTACATATGGGAGGAGGCGTTCCTTTAGATAACCTGGCCCCAAGCTGTTTAGGGCTTTAAATGTTAGTACCAGCACTTTGAATTGGGCCCAGACCTGGATCGGCAGCCAGTGAAGTTGGAAAAGGACTGGCGTAAAATGGTCTCGTTGGCTAGTCCCCGTTAACAATCTGGCTGCCCTGTTTTGTACCAGCTGAAGTTTCCGGACCGTTTTCAAAGGCAGCCCCACGTATAATGGGTTGAAGAGGGTTTTAATTCCAAGTCTCCCAGGTCACGGTTTGACACTTTAGCTACTACACTTCATTGGCTGTCATAGATACCAGATAGGAATGGGTAACAAATGCCTCCCTTCCAAATTTCCATGCACCTTTACCAAATTCGCAGCTCCCAAACTTAGAAGCAAACCAGAATTCAGTTGTACACCAATATTTGCACTTTTCTGAATTTTGCAATATAGTTTTCCGCTCCCCCAAAACATGCGCATTATAATGCACACATGAGAGGAAAGTGTGCAGGTGGTGATGGTGGTAAAATCAATATAATATGGAACGTGCACAGAAAATGCACACAATCGAGGAAAATTATGCACAGAAACTTATGCACAGAAACAGACTTTATGCACATAAACTAGCTTCTAAAAATGCATACATGAGGGGAAATGGGCATGAAAAATGCAGTCATTGGAGGAAATTCTGCAGGAAAATGTATATTTATTTGGAGAAGTGAGCCTGAAAATGCAAATGAATTTTCATGCTGAATTTTTAAATTGTTTATTGATACAGAATTAGGCAAAATGAACTGAGAAATTGAGTGAAACCTGAAATTGACAGATTCACCCATCCCTGGTCATAGGTCCCTGATGTCCATCTGATGTACTATAAACTTGCCTTTTCAAACATAATCATATCAGTCTGTCGGCTGTTTTTCTCCTGCTTGGAAGCTCATGTAAATTAGCAAGGGACATGTCTATCTTTCCTTCTGGAAAAGGTTACAATCTTTACACGTTTGCTATTCTGGAAAGAAAATGCAGCCATTAATTCGAAATAAGCAAAACACACAATCAAAAACTGATTCTGTCCCAACCTTTCAAGTTGCATTAAATGCATCGGCAAAAACCATCATTAAAAGCAACATCCTGCAAGTGTTAGGTTTGGTTTACATGGAGCCCGAATGCAAACGCAACATAAAGATGGATGAGTTTGTTAAAAAGGAGAGAAGGATTCCGCTATTGTTCATGGAGGGAAATGAATAGTTCTTTCCCATCCCCAAGAAATAGCCACAAATACAGCTTCCCTTAATGACCTGGGTCATTATTAGCTCACAGGCTGCTGAAAAATACCAACAGCCTGACTTTTCCAATAGGAGACAAAATTAAAATGGAACTTCTCCCAAAGCCCAATTGGAATCGGACCGCCAAGATTCTCTGAACACCATGAAATTCAGATCGCCTCGTTCCCATTTTTTTAATTATTATTGCAATCGGTTTTTCTTTTCATTCAGACAGGGAAGGTCCACATTTTGGTAGACATTTTTTAAAAGCGCACAGCCAAATGCACGCTTCCCTCCTCCTCAGAGACCAAACTATACAAATGCACACACACATTTTGAAGTGCACATTTTTCTAAAGAACACATTTTGTGAATGCAATCATAAGCTCAGGAATGTGCAAGCTTTTCCCAAAAACTGCACTCTGGTCCCCATTCAGGGTTGCAAACAGGGCATTGATGCAAAGGGGAAAATGCACAATTTCTGGAGCCTTCATTGTTACACACAATGGAGGCTGTGGACGAAGACGGACAGCTGCCAGGCAATTGTTGGGATGTGCAGGCCCTCAAAGCGCAGGCGCACAAATGTTCCACAGGTGCCCACTTAGGTTAGGGGAGGGGGAGGCAGGGGAGTCCATCAGACTCCCAATCCAGTTGGGTGCCTGCGACATCCCTAGAAACACCTACACAATATTTTTCAGTAGGGCTGAAATAAAACTATGATTTTCAATCCGGCACACTTCAGATTATACATTGTTTGTTTATTTATTTATTTATTTATTTATTTATTTAAGTTATATACCGCCCAACAGCCAAAGCTCTCTGGGCGGTTCACAAAAACTAAAACCATCAACAAAACAGTATAAAAACACGCTATAAAAATACAATACAAAAGCACAACCAGAATTTTAAAAAAGCGCAGCAATGCAGAGATTTAAAATACAGATTTAAAGCTGCGGAGTTAAAAGGCTATGATAATAAACTGCTAAATATTGTGAAAAGACGAAGTTCTTCACCTGGCGTCGAAAGGAGTATATCGTAGGTGCCAGGCGAACCTCTCTAGGGAGCTCATTCCACAGCTGGGGTGCCACAGCAGAGAAGGCCCTCCTCCTAGCAGCCATCTGTCTCACTTCCTTTGGCAGGGGCTGACAGAGAAGGACCCCGAGGGTGATCTTAGGGTCCGGGCAGACACATATAGTTAAGAACCACGTCACAATCCAGATGAAACTTTCTGTTTTTTTTCCCCACCAAGGCAGAGAACTTTCCAATCCATTGACTCATTTGTTCTCTTTCAATTAATTGCACTAATAGCTTACGGCATCTTGTGTCTGTTAGTGATACATCAGCACAGCAAACAGAGAACTGTGAAACATGTTGAGGATGAAGAGTGTGAAGTTGAAGTGTTGCATCTTATCCTTTACAAGAATTTTATGCAGAGCCGACACTCCCTCCTTCTTACATGAGCTTTGGTTGTTTATAAGTGTTCTATTCAAACCATTTTCGTACACACACAGAAGGACATTTTCGCCTCCAGTCAATCTGGCTTTTCAAATTGCACTCCATTGGGCAAAGTGGAAGCAGCGACAAGGACGACAGGTTCAATATTGTAACCAAAATGAATTAAGCGCTTTATTGATACACGGTGCTCGATACAGGGAACTTCAAAGAAATAATAGTGTGAACTTAAACGACCACAAAAGAACATAATGGAAAATCCATCAAGTTATTACAATGGGGTAGTGCAAAGTGTCTCCAAGAATAATCATCCAGAATCATCAAGAGCACAATGGAATTGACAAAGCAATTAACGATAACAGTGATTTGGATAAGAATAAAATTATGCCCTATAATGTCCGGTCCTGTATTGATTCATTCAGCCCATTTAGTAGAACATTCTAAGCTCCCTACCTAGGCATAACAGTTCAGATCAAATTAGTACTAGAATTTAAACACAGTTCTAGGGTGACCATACGAAAAGGAGGACAGGGCTCCTATATCTTTCACAGTTGATCAGAAGGTGTCACTTGTATGCATGCAGCACTTGGTGAAATTCCCTCTTCATCACAACAGTTAAAGCTGCAGGAACCCTGCCCTCTTTTGCATCTGGGCACACTAGTATAACTTCTGCACCTTAAATTCCCTTTTCCCGTTAAAGATGCAGGAGCCCTGTCCTCCTTTTCATATGGTCACCCTACACAGTCCATCTGACCATAGTGCATTGTGAACAGGTGAGCTCTGTGCCCGCTCCATGGCCAGTTGCTGATAGGGAATTTCACGGCCCCTCCACTCTGTGCTTATGGCTCTTTATATTTAAACTGGATTTGGACTGGAGAGCCTTTCAGATACAGGATTGCCCACTGTAAGATAAGACACATAAACTCTCCTTCCTCTGGTTGACTGGAAGGGGCCTTATGATAGCTTCCCATCTCCATAACAGCCTCCAGGATTTACTCAGCAGGATTTACTCAACCCTGAACATCTAGGGGTACTTCTAGACAGGCAGCTTCTAAGGGCTCCTGCAGCTTTAACTGTTGTGATGAAGAGGGACATCCATACAAATGACACTGGCTGAAATCCCCTTTTCAATACAACTGTTAAAGATACAGGAGCCCTGTCCTCCTTTTCGTATGGTCACCCTACTGTAACTAAGTAGTTGATACAGGTTTCACCCTCACATACACATTTCCAGTGCAGGGCTCCTAACCTAAATCCGGTCCTCAGTATTGGGATCTGTCAGGTATGCTTTAAGGTGGATTCCTGCATTGAGCAGGGGGTTGGACTCGCTGGCCTTACAGGCCCCTTCCAACTCTACTATTCTATGATTCTATGCTTCTCTGATTCAGGGGCTTTAATCATTTGGCCCCTGCTGTGTTCCCAGTTCTAATTGAGGGCTCCCACACCTGCAAGATTTTTTTTTCTTTTTGCAATGCAAATTGCAGATGAAGAGGGCCCAGGATGGATTGGGACCGCTGTGGGCTGGCAAAGATTAAAAGTCCCCCCCCCACACACACACACACGCTATGGTCCTGAATTTATGGGGATGGCTGCACTCAAGGAAGATCAGAACTATGCAGTTAAAGAGGCCAAGTATAGTTTGGTCCTGATTTTTCCATACTTTGGTGGGGTTAGCTCATTTTTGTATGTACATCCTGTATATCCCATCATCACCACTGGACATAATATAGCCACATGGGCAGGGACATAGGCGTGCACACAAAGTGAGGTGTGCCCAGGCACACCCTAATTTCCCAGGGCATCTCTGCTTTCCTCCCCCCTGCTTGAATTGGGGCTTTTAAAAGGATGGGAAAGCCTCCAGAAAGACACCATTAGCTAGGCTGACCAGATAAAATCCAGGTCAGGGCTCATGTCACTTTAACAGTTGTAGAGAAAAGGGAATTTCAGCCAGTGTCATTTGTATGCATTTAGTTCCTGGTGAAATTCCCTCTTCATCACAACAGTTAAAGGTGCAGGCACTATACCAGAGTGACAATATACAAAAGAAGGCAGGGCCCCTGCAACTTTAACTGTTGTGATGAAGAGGGAATTTCACCAGGTAATAATTGCATACAAATGACACTGGCTGAAATTCCCTTTTCTCTACAACTGTTAAAGTGACATGAGCCCTGACCTGGATTTTATCTGGTCACCCTACCATTAGCATCCCTGGGGGAACTATGCACTTTCCGGAGGCCCTGGAATACGGGCTTTCCCCTCCTCCACTCCAATCGGGGCCTTTAAGGTGCTCACCCTAATTAAATGAGCTGTGCAGGCCTATGGGCAAGGGCAAGACCTGAGTATGTCATTTTAGCAACATGTTTTTTAAATCAATATTTTAATTTGCCTTAAATTGCTCTGTTTTCCACATTAAAAATTAAAAATAAAATAGTCACACAATATTTATAAAACTGTTATTTACAGTGCTTTGCAAAGAAATTAAACAAACGGCAGCATTGCACATATTTTTCATTGTTGTTGTGATTGCAGTTGTTGTTTTAAATGATGATCCAAAAAGCTTTTTTAACACTAATTTAAAAAATTGGCTTTGCAAATGAGAAACATGCAGCTATAATGGAGGTAACTGGAAAGAGAACCGTGATGATGTGCCAAAATGAAGTTGCATCGCACATGTTAAAAAAGCAACATGCTGCAGACCTCTTCCAAAGCTCAACTCTTTATTATTAGAATTCTCTCAGAAAACTTCAGGCTGGAAAGCTTGGATGGGGGGTGGAAATGACAACAGCCACGTAGCTTAACTGAGAATTGTCCTTGTTTACTGGTTCATCTACGCCTAGGATGGTTCTGGCCCCTTTGGAGATTACGCAGACCTTGCCACTGACACAAGCTTTTGCGGCAAAAATGAAAAACTGCTCATTCTGGCTCACTCACATGGCCTGCTAATGCTGGCCTTTCTGGTTTGCCTCTTAAAGAAAGAAGGACAAAACAGGTTCTCAGGCTGCTTAAAATTCTTTATTTCAAAACCTGACACATTTCAGCCTGTATTCTTTCAAAGGATAGGCTGACCAGATAAAATCCAGGTCAGGGCTCATGTAACTTTAACAGTTGTTGAGAAAAGGAAATTTCAGCCAGTGTCATTTGTATGCAATTAGTTCCTGGTGATATTCCCTCTTCATCACCACAGTTAAAGCTGCAGGCACTATACTAGGGTAACCATATACAAAAGAAGGCAGGGCCCTTGCAACTTTAACTGTGGTGATGAAGAGGAAATTTCATCAGGAACTAATTGCATACAAATGACCCTGGCTGAAATTCCCTTTTCTGTACAACTGTTAAAGTTACATGAGCCTTGTCCTCCTTTTCATATGGTCAGTCTATCAAAGGAAGTTGACAAGAGATGTCTGCAGAAAAACTCCTAGCAAGGTGATCGTCTCCTACAATAATTAATGGCACAGGCCAAAACACATTGGGCTTTGAAATTAATAATAATAATAATAATAATAATAATAATAATAACAATTCTTACCCACCTCTCCCTCTGGATTGAGGCAGGGAACATTAAAAGCAAATGATTTTAAAATAAAGTATTTTAAGCATCCTTAGAACCTGTTTCTCCCCTTTTTTTCTCCCCAGATTTGGATACTCTCCTCCTTCTGTTTTTTTTTCCTTAAAGAAACAAAATACAGCCAAATTCAACTCCCCAAATTAAGAACATAAGAAGAGTCCTGCTGGATCAGAACAAGGGTCCATCTACTCCAGCACTCTGTTTACACAGTGGCCAACCAGCTGTTGACCAGGGAACCACAAGCAGGACACAAGTGCAACAGCACCCTCCCACCCATGTTCCCCAGCAACTGGTGTATATGGGCATACTGCCTCGGATACTGGAGGTAGCCCAGCGCCATCACAACTACTGGCCCTGGATAGGAGCTATCGATGGAATTGGACAGGACTTTCTTAGTCCGACACTTGAGATATTTGTAACTGAAGAGACTGGAAACTGAACCTGGGACGATGCAAAGAATCTGCTCCACCACTGAGCTCTGGGCCCTTCTCATTACATTATTTTTTAAAAAAGAAAGAAAGCATGCACACAGTTAATATTAAACAGCTTCCCAGTTTAGGATTTAAAAGCCTTCATCTCCAAAACACTGCAGGGGGGACAAGCTATATAAACAGTTTTGATTGGGTTTCAAAATAGTAAAAAAAAAAAAAACCACCAGAAACTAATTACAACAACCCTATGTTCCTACAAATAGGTTTTCTAATCAAATGACACTTTACGCTGTGTAGGATGCATGTGAAAACATAAACAGCTATTCACCTACTGAAAATCCCATTAGCGCAAAAGAGAAAAGAGGCCAAACAAGGTGAACTGTGCTGAATGAATCTGTGAAGTTTCTCAAAATGTATTTGGAGTCTCCTGATCAGCCAATATGTAATTGGTGCGACTCCCTGCTTCTGTTCAGGACTTTAAAACTCTCAAGAGCAGTGTTGGAGATATATTTCGTGTACCAATGATGGCCAGCGCATCCAGGCTTCCAGGTGCTGTCAAAACTCCACATCTGGAATACAATTTTGTTGTTTGTTTAAAAAGTCACACCCGCGCTTCCTTTCCCTAAACTTGCCTGTCCTCCTGCCATCCGGACCTTGCATTTCTGAAACCACTCTTGTTTCAACTCAAGCCTGGACCTCATCGCTCTAACTACTCATTTCCATGTTTAGGCCAAGTGCCCAAAAGAATTGCCATGGCCCTTTAAGACAGCCTTCCCCGACCTGGTGTCTCTAAATATGTTGAACTCCGACCCACCCATCATTCCCAGCCAACCTGGTCATTGAATCCCATGGAGGAACCCCCACTGTTATCTTGAATCTGATCTGAAATAACAGCCAGAATGCAGATGAAGGGGAGATTTGGCCAGTACTGGGAAGAGGGGCCTTTTTTATCACTAGCCAAATGGCTTTAAGCAGAATTCACCACCTACATGAAGAGAGCATGTGCTGTGTGAAGTCATAGGGAGTTGGCCAGCACTGAGGAAAGTGTCCGTTCCTCCCAGTCCTGGCCAAATTCCTTTTTCCATGTTGAGAGGCACAGAACTTCATGCCTCTCAGCATGGAAAAAAGCAAAATGGGTGGGGTGATGATGTTCTTCTGATGTCGTCTGGTCCATGAAGGGCCTGGTGGGGGACAATTTGGCCCCCCACTGATATTTGATTCTGCATCCCTGAGACACATGATGCCTTCAAATAGAGGACAGCAATTCAGATAGAAGTTGCTTCCAAATTGACAACAGTCCTCCATAAAGTATGATGGATGGCCAACCTGAGCATAAGCCCTTACCAAAATGACATATACCAGAGGTGCGCAGGACTGTGCCTGTGTCTTTATGCTTCCTGTGAAATGTATTTTACCCCCACAAACTTACCCACATATAATTCATTAATCTGCTTTGCAGATTCCTGGAGGAAGTGGATCCTGTTCTCTCGCACAGTAGGTTATAGAGGCAACATGGACGTTCATGGGCTGAATTAATCACAAGAGCTAGAGTGAGACAAAACAATAGAAAGAATAAATTTGGTGACCGGATAACTGGACTGACCCTGAAATTCTGGAATAAAAGTCAAGGAAAAGGAAAAGAATTGCTTAGCCTTGGACATTGTTCACATTTAATTTATACTAATCTAATGTTGTTCACAGCTATAATAATTTATCACATGATGTATTTTTCCATTTAATTCCATTGTTCTTCAGCAACAATTGACTTGTTTTGCTAATTAGCATAAGGAACCAGAGATTGCAATTACATTGCTATCGATCTATTGTTTAAATGCTCAATCCATACGTAGTTGCATGTATTTGATGACACAATTTCCCCAATTTAAATCACACACACACCAACTGTGATTGCTCTACTCCACTGCTTTACTCCAGAGCTATATTGGGTCTGGGGAAATCGTGTCCTCTCCTAGAAAGGGGTGCTGGACTGAAAGCCTGGCAGATAGATGTTTTGGATGCTTGGGTGAGAGGGTTCCTCCTCACTTGGCAAATATCCATGAGTCTCTTTCAGGATCTCCTTCACAATGGCATTGTTGGCAAGTGGAAAACGTTGGGAGCTAGAAGGTAAGAGAGAAAAGTGTCACCCTGCTCTTCCTCATTTTGCAGCTGCTGCAGATTTCACCTGATACCAAATCAAACACAATACCTTTCTGTGAAGAGACTTCACACATTCAGCTGAGAATCATCAACTAGGGTTGAGTCTTGAAGTGATAATGTGTGCATGTGTGAACTGGCAAGGAGGAGGCCATGTAAGTGGAAAGAAGTCTACCATGTCCTATCCTGAATAGATCAATAGTACTGGAAAAGAAGGACCAAAAGCGACTGCCATGCTTGGGTCAAAGTCAGATTCTAGAGCTGTTTTCCCAGGAGTATCTGGCTGGCTAGTTTTGGAGACCATGCAAGACTCAACAGACATTTGGTCTGTGTTCTTGTTTCCTTAAACATGTTAAGATGGGAGAAGAGGTGGTGAAGAGCCATTCCATCAATGAGAAATTGTCCATTGGCTCCAGAAGAACACAGCCTATAGCTCAAATTAAAGTTACAGGATCAGCAGAAGACTACACACCTGGTGTTATTCCAAACCAAAGGCAGCCCACCAATGCTCCATGTAAGATAATATCTCACCAGGGATTCAATCAACCTTAGTTTTCCTACCAAACCATAGGCTGACCATATGAAAAGGAGAACAGGGATCATGTAACTTTAACAGTTGTAGAGAAAAGGGAATTTCAGCCAGTGTCATTTGTATGCAATTAGTTCCTGGTGAAATTCCCTCTTCATCACAACAGTTAAAGTTGCAGGGGCCCTGCCTTCTTTTGTATATGGTTACTCTAGTATAGTTCCTGCAACTTTAACTGTTGTGATGAAGAGGGAATATCACCAGGAACTAATTGCATACAAATGACACTGGCTGAAATTCCCTTTTCTCTACAACTGTTAAAGTTACATGAGCCCTGTCCTCCTTTTCATATGGTCAGCCTACCAAACTGGGACTACATGAACCCCCCTAATCCTTTTGAAACCCCATCTCAGTTATCAAGGACATTGTTCAGACTTTCCTGGTATGAACCCCAAAACTGATCATCACAATAATGGCAACTGCTCATTAAATTGTGATTGACAGTGATAAAAGAATTAATTCCACCAGACTCTGAGCAGTCATTAAATATGCCACAGGCTTAAACGACTCCTGTCCTTGCAGTTTTTCTCACTTAGAAGTTCATGATACCATCTGTTAGGGCTCTGAAGAATGGCATCATGAATTGCTTGTCAGCCAATTGCTGCTGGTAAAGAGCAGTCCTCTTCATTCATAGCAAATCATCTGTCTTCTCCGACTAACAATGGCTCCATTGCTCATTTTAAATTGGGGTAGGCAACTGGAAACCAGGATAGCTCAACCTGGGGGCTTCATACATGGCTCCTGCCATGATCAGCCCTGGTCTCCCTGGTGTGGGTCCCAAATCGGACTCAGAGGCTGAAGAACACTAGCCAAGACAGGAAGTGGTGGTGGTGGAATCCTCCAAGGCTTTCCAGGAGTCAAGGAGGAATATTCTCAGGAACTTATCAAACAGGAGGCCCAGGCTCAGAGATAATCTTTCACCTTCTCCCCATCCCTGGGAACACAGACTTTGTTGGAGGGGGAGGGAGCATCAGTATTGACAGATCTCAGAGTCAAGTAGACAGAGTTGAGAAGAGTTAGGAGACGTTCTGCTATACTAGCCATATGGCAGAGGTTAGAGCTTGACGGCCTTCCCTGAGGGAGATTTCTGGTAAAAGCCTGTCGGGCATGGCTGGAAACCATCCATTTAGTTGATAGGTTCAGATCTCAGCAAGTCAGGAACCAGGGAGACACATCAAAGCATTACCCAAGAGTTCATCTATTCCATCATTCTGTCCACACAGTGGGCAACCAGCTGCCCGCGGGGAAACCCACAAGCAGGACATAAGTGCAACAGCACCCTCTCTACTTAGGCACAATATCAGCAGCTGCTCATCGAGAGCAGTACGGGTGCCCTGAGTGCACTCAACACCTACTCATTCCTTCTAGCTGGTTCTTTTTTTTTGCAATGCCCTGGATTGATGCTACGTTGGGGCATTTGGGGACATGTAAAATGGCAGGTGGCTCAGAGTTGCCTGCTACAGTTTGTAGACTCATGGCTGCCCTTGACTACCAGTAAGCTCATCAGGTGGAAGCGGAGGGCTGCTGTTGATATTGTGGGTCCCTTCTGTTCTGCGGGCCCATCAGATAACACTTTCCTGGGTGAGGACACAGCCCTGCAGAGGAACATGGCCTACGTTTGCTGTCTTGCAAATAATGTCACTATACATACACACAAACGCACACAAACACACACATGAATAACTGAAAATACTGAAGAGGCAGCAGACTTGGTGGTGCAGGCTCCTTATCAAATTCACAAGTGGCGCTAGCACTTCCAAAGCAAGCATCAACCTAACAGATGGGCTGTTGCATCCCCCTTTTTTCTTCCTCCAGTATGAAAATTAAAATAACATTTCCAGAGAAGCAGCCAGGCCTTTAAAGCCAGGAAACCGAGGCTAGGGACCGATGAACCTGTCCATTCCGGTTTCTCTAGGTATCTTTTTTTTTTTCCAATCTTCACTTAGGTTCATCTCAAATTTTGAGAATTTCTCCATTCAATTCATCCTGAACATTGATTTTTTTTTTTTTAAGGTTCAGAAGAACATTCATAAGCATTTTTTGGTGTACATTCCCCCTAATACATGTATTTTTGTAGGCATTTTTGCCTAATACAGACTCTTTTTTGCAAGCAGCTTTCTTAACATTATGCATATTTGAACATTATTTGCTCTGCTTTACAAATTTTTTTCCACATGTGTTGACGGGAGAGCTCCACTGCAAAATTCGGAAACGTGTAAATTTTGAAGGATGATTCAAAGGTTTTCGAAAGTGTGAAATTAAAAAGTGTGAACTGCTGATCATATTCTGTGAACCCAAAGTATTGTCTTCATGCATCTACCCTTCATTTTGTGACTGCTATTAGCTCATGAAGACAGCTAGTTATTTTTTTATCTAACTATTACTTCTTCAAAGAAATTTAGAACAGTATGTGTCTTTAGGGTTCCCTCCTGCTCCGGTACCAAATGACCAACAATATGCTTGTTGATTTCAAAGTGCTAATTACACTAAACATGCCTAAGCACCTTAAAAATAATAATAATAAAGAACAAACAGTATACCATTATTGAAAGGCAAACCAAATTCCGGGACACTAAAAGAGTGTTTTAATATGCGATGCCATCTGCATTTCAAACGTCTGCCGCTTACATTGAAATCCCTGACTTGAACATCCTCACTTCATCTCTTGCTGCAGAAAGTGACACGTTCTGGGCCCCACCTGTAGCTCTTCAGCACAGCGGCTATAATGTTCCGTGGTTATTAAAGTCACTGGGGTACAACCGCCAAAGTACTCACTGCCAGATTACTCTAATCGAAAATTGCATGACTCAAAACTGAATCGTTTTTTAAGCGCTCGGGAAAGGAAGTAATTGGAAATAAGTCAAAATCCCATCTCTAACCCTCCACACTATATTTAGCAAGGGCAACCTATCTCTCTGGATAGCTGTTTCTTAGATGGAACTCTGCACATGAGAATAAATGGCTCACTTGAAAAGAGAAGACTTTAGACACATAGCCAGGATGGGAGCCCTACCTGAGATTTTTTTTCTTTTTGAAAAACATTAGTTTTAATTTATTGTTTATGTACAATATTTATATGCTGTTCCATATTTAAAATAAATTCCAGAACAGTGAATATAGGAATAAAACAGTAAAAAGAAAGAAGATTAAAAACAGCTATTTAAAATTGTTCAGTTTAAAATAAAGAATCAATAAATACAGTGGCTGGTTAGTTGAGGAATGCTTCCTTGAAAACAGTTTTCTGGAGGTGCCAGAAGCAGCATAGTGTTAGCGCCTGTCTGACCTCCAGGGGCAGGGAGTTCCAAAGAGAAGGGGCCACCACACTAAAGGCTCTTCTCCTGGTGGACTCCTATCAGACCAAAGGTCCATGTGGAACCACCAGGTGCATGTTGCCCTCCAATGATCTCAGTGACTGGGCAGGTTGGTAAGGGAGAAGGCGCTCTCTCAGGTATCCTGGTCCCAAGATGTTTGGGGCTTTGTACACCGGAGCCAAAACCTTAAACCTGGCCTGGTAGCCAATAGGCAGCCATTGGAATTCCCTCAGCAAAGGAGTTATATGCTGAAAAGAGGCAGCTCCCAACAACAGCCAAGCTGCTGCATTCTGCACTGGCTCCAGCTTCCAGAGCAGCTGTAAGGGCATCCCCACATAGAGTGTGTTGCTGTAATCCAGACGTGAGGTTACTGATGCCTGTACCACTCTGGCCAAGCTGTTAGGGCTGTACATGGACCCCCCGATTCAATCTGATCCGGATCCCGATCTGTCAGGTCTGGATTGGGCCTGATCCAGAGCCATGAACAGCACTCCCTCCCACTCTCTCCGTTCTCCCCCTCCCTCCCCCCCACTCTCCCTGCTTACCTGCTGCCTCCTCCACGTTGTCCTACCATCGTCCTCTCTCCTCACTGTGTGCCGCTGCATTTCCCGCTCACGTCGGGTGAAGATGTCACCCACCGCGACCAGCAAATGTGATGTTCTAACCAATTAGAGCACCGCATTTGCCCATCGCAGCAGGTGACGTCATCACCCGACACGAGCGGGAAATGTAGCAGCACACAGTGAGGAGAAAGGATGATGGGGGTCGATGCGGAGGAGGCAGCAGGTAAGCAGGGAGAGTGGGGGAGAGCGGGGAGAGTGGGGAGAGCGGGAGGAAGTGCTGCAGCCACTTGGGCTTCCAGTGACAATGATGGATCTAGGAGTACCCCCAAACTATGAACCCAATCTTTCAGAGGGAGTCCAACCCCATCCAGGACAGGCAATGAGCCTATCTCCTGGACTTGGGAACCATTCACCCACAGGGTTTCCATCTTGCTAGGATTCAGCTTCAGTTTATTGGCCCTTATTCAGCCCATTCCTGCATTTCGGCACTGATCCAGGACTTGCACAGCCTCTCCTGATTCAGAAGTCACAGAGAGATAGAGCTGTGTGTCATCAGTATACTGATGACATTTTCCTCCAAATTCCCTAACAACCGCTCCTAATGGCTTCATGTAGATATTAAACAACATTGGGGACATGATGGCACCCTATGATACCCCATAGCTTAATTGCCAAGGGGCCGAGGGACGTTACTCTCTGAAATTGAGCCTGCAGATAGGACTGGAACCTCCATCCAATGGAGTCAATCAAGGAGGATATCATGGTCGATGGTAAACCAATGAGAGATTGAGCAGAATTAACAGGGTTGCACTCCCCCTATCCCTCTCTCAATAAAGGTCATCCATCAGGGCAATCAAGGTTGATTCAGTCCAGTAACCAGTTCTAGGCTGACCAGATAAAATCCAGGTCAGGACTCATGTAACTTTAACAGGTATAGAGAAAAGGGAATTTCAGCCAGTGTCATTTGTTTGCAATTAGTCCCTGGTGAAATTCCCTCTTCATCACAACAGTTAAAGTTGCAGGCACTATACTAGAGTGACCATATACAAAAGAAGGCAGGGCCCCTGCAACTTTAACTGTTGTGGTGAAGAGGGAATTTCACCAGGAACTAATTGCATACAAATGACACTGGCTGAAATTCCCTTTTCTCTACAACTGTTAAAGTTACATGAGCCCTGACCTGGATTTTATCTGGTCACCCTAACCAGTTCAAAATCTTGTTTGAAATGGGTCTAGATAATCAGTGTCCTCCAAGAGGGCCTGCAGGTGTTGTGCCATGACCTTCTCCAATAACTTCCCTAAGAAAGGGATATTTGCAGCTGGGTGAAAGTTAGTTGTCTAATACTATTGGGTCCAGAGTGAGTGAAGTTATTTGTGATAACTTCTGTTTAAGGTAAGGATGGGGAATCTTTTTGCTATGAAGGGGCATTTGCCCACAGGAGGAGTCAATCGGAGGTGGAGTGTTGCCAGTGGAAGGCAGAGCCAGTCTACTGGTAAACAGAATTTGCAACATTGCAAGACTGCATAGCTTTTCCTTCTTTATCCCCCCCCTCTCTCTCTCACACACACACACATACACACAAAGTTAGGGTGACCAGATAAAATCCAGGTCAGGGCTCATGTAACTTTAACAGTTGTAGAGAAAGGGGAATTTCAGCCAGTGTCATTTGTATGCAATTAGTTCCTGGTGATATTCCCTCTTCATCACAACAGTTAAAGTTGCAGGGGCCCTGCCTTCTTTTGTATATGGGCACTCTAGTATAGTGCCTGCAACTTTAACTGTTGTGATGAAGAGGGAATATCACCAGGAACTAATTGCATACAAATGACACTGGCTGAAATTCCCTTTTCTCTACAACTGTTAAAGTTACAGGAGCCCTGACCTGGATTTTATCTGGTCACCCTACACAAAGTAGAAGAGGATGTTTTGGCCTACAACTCCATCACACTTCACTATTTGGCCATGCTGGCCTGAGCTGATGAAAGTTATAGGCCAAAACAATGAGAGGCCCACAAGTCACCCACCTCCGAGCTAGAGGATGCTGAGGACTGCATGAAATTATGATTAGGCCCAGGGGCTCCCCAACACATGTTTAAGGAAGAACCGTATGCAGATATCAAAACTGTAGTACAATAAATGCATGTAGGGGGTGGATTAGGATGCTCAGATCTCCATGCTTTGGTCGTATTTTGCTCACAGAGCCTCCTTACGCATTCTGTACATGCTCTGTCCACGCAGTCTATAACCTGCAAAAATGCAAGGTTTGGATCGCATTAGGGAAAGGCCGCACATGTGCCACTTGCATGCAAAGAGCTCTGTGCATGATGTATGATCAGTACACGGAGGTTGGAGGAAAGGCCAGCAGGCATGATCCCACTTGATATCTAGTTACAATGAACACATGGAGGGGGCTGGTATCTGGATCAACCTAAGCAGGGTTCATTAGGACTAATGAGATCTTGTTCTAAAAAACATTTCTCATAAAAAAAGAAAGAAATATAACTGGAGGCTCAAAACATTGTATTAATCTCATTGATTTATTTCTTCTATGCACATATAGACATCCCCCACTTTTCAGCTAACTGGTTCCCAAATTGGCTCACAATAATCAAACTAAAATGCAACAGAGCTACAATTAAAGTGACATTGAAAATCTATCTGTTAAAATTGATTGAAGAACACTCTTGCTTGAAGAAGCTCAGAACAACAGCTCCATATTTAATAGAATGGAAGAGGAGTAAGCACAGCTGAGTAGGAATTAATGAATCCATACATGCTAGTTGAGGCTATAATATCTGGTGCATGGAAAGGAAGACCTGATTTGCTTTTCTCAGACAGTAGCAGTAGAGGCTTGTGGGTCAGATTTCAGTGGGGCTGCGAATCCTTTCTGGGTATCAGTCAGAATGAACCAGAACTCTAAAGGAGCTAATCCAAGGTGCTGAACCCTATCTCCAAAATAGCTTCTTTAGAGTTCTGGCCGATTCTGACTAATACCCAGGATAGATTCACAGCCCCACTGAAATCTGACCCACCAGCCTTTACTGGACAGTAGTTCAGTAAGGAGGGGCCAGCCAGGGGAAGAATCTGGATTGGGTAGCTACACATTCATCGGGATTCTGATGTTGGGGACATGCATCATAGAGACTCTTCCAATGATTGAAAGCCTCAGCCTGGCAGGCACAGCCCAAACCCTCAAGGGCTTTAAAGTTTAATTAAATTAAGCCCAGAAACTAACTGAGAACTGGTATGATGTGGTTTCTCTGGCCAGCTCCCACTTGGTAACTAACTACGCTGCCACCATCTTCTAGGCCTGTTGCAGTTCCTGAATACTTTTCAAAGGATTTTCATTGCCGTCCAACTTTGAGGTTATCGAAGCATGCATCACAGTGGCTAGGTTCCTATTCACTAGGAGGCCACTTATACACACCCCAAAGAGAGTTGGAAAAAAGCACTCCTGGCATCAAGGCATATCCCTAAACTCTTGAATTTAATCATGAAATGGGAGACAAATACTAGAACCTGGGATCATCCCATGAAATAGAATGGTGGTAGATTCAGGGGAATTAAAAGGAAGGCCTTCTTCACACAACACACAGTGGCAATTATGGAATTTGCTACCTGGAGAAGAAAGCTATCAATGACTACTGGTCCTGATGGCTATATGCTATCCCCAGCATCAAAGGCAGTAAGCCTGTATACACCAGTTACTGGGGAACATGGGTGGAAGGGTGCTGTTGCATTCATATCCTACACCTGGAATTCTCACAGGCAGTTGATTGATCATTGTGTGAACAGAATGCTAGACTAGATGGACCTTTGGTCTGATCTAGCATGGTTCCTTTTTTATGTCCCAATGTTCCCCAGGCATTGAACTGCTCAGAAAAGCTTAGCTGGGTGACACAGCAATGGTGATGGGAAAGTGCGCATGCTTTTCCACCATGCCTTGTAGGCAACATGCTCCTAAATGAGCTTCAATCTGGTCCATGTTCAGTTGGATCAGAGAATTTCTCCAACTACGTTCTAACTGCGATCCTGCCACTCCATCACTATTGCTCCGTGTTGTACCTGAGATCTGCTCGGGTGCTAGTCCATTGGGCGTGGGGGATCAGAAGAGCACCAAACTCCTTCAATCTACCCTGCCCTGCCCAATCTACCAAAGATTTTCCCGGGCTCATGTTGGATATTTTCAGCAAACCAGAATCACTAAAATGCACATAGAAACTTGGACTTGATGGCTGGTTGATACAAGTTTCTGTTCGGTAGGTATAAGGAAATGGTAGATTTTCCAATTGTTTCTTTAAAACCCAACCTGCATATAACTTTGAGTGTTAGCTATGGTGCTGCAAGTAGCTATTTTCATATACTCAGTCCCCATTAGGCGGCGGCATTTGGAATTCAACAGCTACCTGAGTGAAGAGCTAAATGTCCACTAACCATCACATTTAGGGTGACCAGATAAAATCCAGGTCAGGGCTCCTGTAACTTTAACAGTTGTAGAGAAAAGGGAATTTCAGCCAGAGTCATTTGTATGCAATTAGTTCCTGGTGATATTCCCTCTTCATCACAACAGTTAAAGGTGCAGGCACTATACGAGAGTGACCATGTACAAAAGAAGGCAGGGCCCCTGCAACTTTAACTGTTGTGATGAAAAGGGAATTTCACCAGGAACTAACTGCATACAAATGACACTGGCTGAAATTCCCTTTTCTCTACAACTGTTAAAGTTACAGGAGCCTTGACCTGGATTTTATCTGGTCACCCTAATCACATTGGCAAGTGCCTCACAGTGGAAAATCCATTGCACGTCCTTGTCTATCCCACCTCCTCAAAGGCAGGAACTATAAATGATGGACTAATCGCTCCATTTCTTGTCTTTAGAAGCTAAGGAGGATAGTTAACAGAAATTAAGACAAGGATGATCTGTAAATCTCAGTCTCACTGAGACTGCTAGGTTTTTGAGGTCGAGCTAGTTCTATTCCATTTATACAAGCACCTGGGACTTCTAAAACAAAAGTCAGTCTGAAACTTCATATGCATTTTTATAAAGTGTGCATTTTTTGTATCCATTATTAAACATGCACATGTTTGGATGCATGCACCCATGCGTGCATTTCTGAAACATGCACAGTTTTCTTTGGCCATTTTTCAAGCATGAGCGCATTGTCGAACACATTTTTTTGGTTTGGGTTTTTGTGGAATTCGTCACCAGCTCAGATATGTATGGTTTTCTGACAGCAAATTGCATTTTTGGTCCGGAGGTACAAATTGGGCAAATTCATTTTTTTTAAAAAAAAAAAACTTGGCGGAGCAAATTTCTCACACATCCCTAGACAGGAGCATAAATGTTGTGAGTAGGGTACCACAAAAACATGAGCTTGCAGAGTTTTCCAAATTCCATCTTGAAGATCATTCTGACTCAAGTCCGTATCAGATTGTCAGCTTCGTGGGGCAGTTTGCATGAAAATTGTTGGTCATTACCTTTAAAACCTTACATGGTTTGGGTCCGGGTTACCTGCGGGATCGCCTTCCCCCATATATCTGCCCCTCATACTCAGGTCCTCTGGGGAGAACTTCCTTCAGTCAGCTAAAACTAGGCTGACAACTGTTACCCAGAGGATCTTTTCTTCCATTACCCCCCAGACTCTGGAATGGCCTGCTGGAGGAGGTTCGGCTATGGGGTGGTATATAAATGCAATTAATAATAATAATAATAATAACTTAACTCTCTCTCCGAGTTTAAGACAGCCATAAAAACTAACCTCTTCCAGCAGGCCTACACAGATGAATTTTAAACCAAGAATTTTAAGATGTGTTTATTGTTATCTTGATATTCTATTGGTTTATATGCTCTTTTAATTAATTTTCTGTATTTGATTTTTATTGTATTGATATACTAATGTTGTTCCCCGCCTCGATCCAAAGGGAGAGGAGGGAAAGAAATAAATATATTATTGTTATTATTTGCATATTTTATCTCTCCATTATGCACATGTTTGAAACGTATGCAGTTTTGAAAAGTACACAGTTTTGAAATGTACTCATTTTGAAATGCACACATGCTGCCAAACACTCTGTTTTTGTTTGTTTGTTTGTTTGTTTGTTTTTTGGTCCATGAATCACATTGTAAACTTGGAAACGTATTGACTTTTACCAAAGATTGCTTCTGAACCTGTGTTCAGTTTGGAAGGTGCAAACGCGGTAAAATCGCATAAAGAAATGAACTGGAATGAATTTTTCATATATCCCTACATACATCCCCATTATGCATTCAGTGTCAATATTGATTTTTTTTCTTTTTTCTTTTTGCTTAAGCCAATTTCATTCAGTCTTGGCCTCTTGATTAAATTTGGGTTCAAAAAGAACCAAGGAAATTGGTGACTTTTTGGAGCACCGTTCTTTTCTATGTGTCTTCACTCTCCTCAACATCGCTGGTTGATTTCCTTCCTCCCATTACTGAATGTCTTTAGAATGTAACCATCAGAGTGCAACACAAAAATGAGAAATGAGAGAGAGAGAGAGAGAGAGAGAGAGAGATCACCGAAGGGACCTAACTTCATTTGAGCATTATGTGACTTCCCATCCTTCATTTCCCAGAGGACCAGAAGAGAGCATCTACTGGTAGTTTGCTAAAGTATTGTTCCCATCTAAATATCCCTTTCTGGGGCCCTTCAGACATGTACCCAACTTATATAGCTGGGAAACATGCTACAAATCAAATCCCAGATGTACAGGATGCCCTGAACACCACCCATGGTCCTATGATAGCAATATAGAAACCTAGGAAGCTGCCTCATGCTGAGTCAGACCCTTGGTTCATCTAGCCCAGTACTGTCAACACTGACTGGCAGCAGAAACTCTCCAGGATTTCAGGCAGGAGATTTTCCAGCCCTACCTGGAGATCCCAGGGATCAAACTTGGGATCTTCTGCGTGCAAAGCAGGTGCTGAGCTATGGCCTTTCCACATAAATGAACTGACTTCCACATAATCTTTGCCGATGAACATCCTAATTTAAGTACTTATCCGTAGCATGATAGAAGGCTCTGTAATTAGTTTTTATCCTATGTTCTGACAACAATTGTGACTGTCACACATTTTAATTAACTGAAGAGTCCCATTAAATAGAAAAATGACGCCCCTGCTTTTAAGGAGATGCAGAAAAGCAAAACTTAAGAGCAACATTTTTCATGCCCATAGTCTGGAGATGATTGGGGAAAGTGGGGGGCAGATATCTTTAAAAATGTAGACATTTTAAAGACTTTAAGAAGATAGTCTGTACTGGACCAACATGTGATGCTGGTGAAAGCAAACCCAAAAAAAGAGAATGGATTGAGGGGGGCTGCAATCCCAAACACCTTTACTCCCTAGTAAGTCTCATACACTCCAGTGGGGCTTACTTCTGAGTAGGCATACTTACAATTGCTCTTCTTTTTTTTTTTTTGTAAATAATTTTATTATTTTCAACATAATGATAACATAAAATACATACATAACCCTCGACAATCCCCCCCCCCCGTGTACCCCCCCACCATGAGACCTTCTCTTAACCTTTTATTCTATCCAGAAATTTATCGACTCTTTTGAAGGTGTTTGTCCCTTCCCCGATCTTAATACATATTCCAAAAGGGGTCTCCATATTTCCCCAAAATCATTTTTACCGGACATTCCCCTTTTCAATTTCATTTTACAAGTTAGCATATCATTCAAAGCCATATCCCATATTTCTTTATACCATTCTTCTATTGTATAGCTTCCTTGTCCTTTCCAATTTTTTGCAATCATTAGTCTAACAGGAGTCAGGAGGTTGTTTATCAATTCCCTCTTGTTTTTGTCCTCTTCCCCTCTATCCCATATTGCTAGTAGAGCGAGCTTCGGGTCTAATTCCACTTTACTTCCAATTATTTCACTTATTTCTTTAAATACCCTTTTCCAAAATTTTTGTACATATTCACAGCTCCACCACATATGGTAATAAGTTCCAACCTCCTGGCATCCTCTCCAACACTTTTTAGATATTTTTTTATCAATCTGGTGAAATCTAACCGGTGTTAGATACCATCTCCACAATACCTTATAAAAATTCTCCTTAATTCTGATCGATAACAATTTTAACATTCTTGCGTTCCACAACCTCTCCCAGTTATAATCCTTAATTTCTCCATTTACGTCTTCTTCCCAAACCTTTTTTATTACTTTAAGTGAATTTTGAAATTCTTCCTCTATCAATAATTTATATATCTCACTAGTCAACCCTTTCTTAATTTCCTTTCCTTCTTTCCTGCCTTTTGACTCTACTAATTCTTCAAATCTTGTATTGTTTCTACACTTTTTATTTTTCAATTTCCATTCCTGAGTCCATTTCCCTAATTGTATACATTTAAACCATGCAAATTTATGACCTATCAATAGCTCTTTAATTTGTTCATTATCCTTCATATTTTCCATCCACTTCCTTAACTTAATTATTTCCTTATCTTTCAATCTCGCTTCAATCTCCACTTTTAACACTCTTGGGAAATTCTCCACTACTACCACTGGGGCAAGTGGTGAATCTCCTGGTATCAACTTCCCCCTAAATTTCTCCCAGATCTCCACTATATTTACCAACAAAGGGTTGTCCAGTCCCTTTAATTCTTTCTTTTGAATTTTCTTAAAGAAAATATTTTCCAATTTATAATCTATTTCCCCAGTTTGCGTCTCCAACCACTCCAGATCTTCCTCCCCTAGAATACAGCTTATAACATACCTTAACTGATTAGCTATATAATAGTACTTAATATTTGGAAGTCCTAAACCTCCCTTCTTTTGAGCCTTATACCATAACCCTTTATTAATCCTGGCTTTCTTATCCCCATTACAATATGCATTGATTATATTTTGCCAACTTTTCAACTCTACATCTGATATTTTAATTGGTAACATTCTAAACAAAAAATTAATCTTAGGTAAAATCTTCATTTTAATAATTGCTATTCTACCAAACCAAGAATGTTTTAATTTCTTATATACTTCTAATTTCTCCCCTACTTGTTTTTTTAAAGCTACCAAATTAAGTTCCTCAAGCCTATCTAAATCTCTATCAATGTTAATACCTAAATAACGTACTATGTTTTTAAGTCTAAGACCCAACTTATCCTTACCTTCTTCCAACTCTTCCTTATTATAATTAAATAACATCATTTCTGACTTCCCCCAATTTACTTTTAATCCCGTAATTTCTCCAAATTCTCTTAAATGTTTCTTAATCACCTCAGCACTCCCTAGGGGATCTTCTACCGTCAATAAAGTATCGTCCGCAAACATATTCATTTTAATCTTCTCCTTTCTTCCTATCCCCTTCACTCTTTCGTCTTCCCTTATTACATTTGCCAAAATTTCTATTACTATTGCAAATAAGATCGGTGAAAGAGGACATCCCTGTCTAGTTCCTCGGGCTAGTGTAATCTGTTGTGTTAACCCATCATTAACCAATATTTCCGCTTTATTATTTTTATACAACTTATCCATCACTCCCATAAAACAATTTCCAAACCCAAATGTTTTTAATATTGTTTTGAGTGCTGGCCATTCCACACAATCAAAGGCTTTGAATATATCCAATGCTAGCAGACCTGCTTTTAAATTCCTTTTTTTTATAATACTAATTATATTTAATACTCTTCCCATTAAATTAGACATTTGCCTACCCGGAATAAATCCACACTGATCTTTTTTAATATATTTACTAATAAATGTGGCCATTCTTTTTGCCAATATTGCTGTAAAAATCTTTGAATCTTGATTTATTAAGGAAATTGGTCTATATGATGCGGGATCCGTTAAATCCTTACCTGGTTTCGGAATTAATATAATCAGGGAATGATCCCATGATGGCGGAGTCTTCCCCCCTTCTATTATAGTGTTAAATAATTTCTTTAATCTTGGTACTAAAATTCCTTTAAAAAGCTTATAATACTCCGACCCCAAACCATCCAACCCCGGTGATTTTCCTCCTTTTAGTTTATCAATAACTCCCTCTATCTCTTTTTCCGTAACTAAACCTTCCATATAATCCCTGTCCTGTTTCTGCAATTTTATTTTCCAATTCCTCTCTACATATTCCAATATCTTATCTTGCGGTCCCGATCCTGATGTATATAATTCACTATAAAAGTCCTTAAATATACTTAATTTATCTTTCATTAAATTACAACTATTCCCTGCCTTATCCTTTATTGTCCCTATCATATTCTTAGCCTTTTCCGACTGTGTGGATCTAGCCAGCATCTTTGAGTTCCTATTACTATATTCAAAAAAGTCTCTTTTTAAATACAACAAATTCTTTTGAACTTGTTCTAATTCTTCTTTCTCTAGTTCCTTTTTCTTAGCTTGAATTTGGGCTATTAGGCGTTTATCTTTTGTCTCCTTTAACTTTTCTTCCAAACTTCTTATCTCCTCTTCAATCTTTTTATTTTGAGCTTCCTGTTGTTTTTTTAATGTCCATCTTTCCCTAATACAAATCCCTCTTACTACAGCTTTCATTGTGTCCCATAATATGTCCTGCCGATAATTCTCTTTTTCATTAATCTCCCAAATTTCCTGCATTTCTTTCTTTATTTTCTCCATTATATCCTTTTTATTCAACAACCTTACATCCAGTCTCCATCTCTTCGCTTGTCTATAGTCTTTCTTGGTTTCCATGTCCATTGTCATTAACGCGTGGTCAGTGACCTTGATAA
The DNA here is from genome assembly GCA_029215795.1 of Anniella stebbinsi. Lineage (NCBI taxonomy): Eukaryota > Metazoa > Chordata > Lepidosauria > Squamata > Anniellidae > Anniella > Anniella stebbinsi. Next base: position 225,169,008 of record JARDYH010000004.1, on the reverse strand, counting down.
CTCCAATATCACAATCTATAATTTTGGGTAACATATTTTTTGATACAAAAATGTGGTCTATCCTTGAATAACTCTTAAATCTCTGTGAATAAAAAGTATATTTCCTTTCTTCCTCTTTTAAAGCTCTCCACACATCCATTAATTCTTTCCCTTCCATTAATTTGCTTAACTCTGTCTTCCCCACCCTCTTAGTATCTTTTAGTATGTTATCCCGGTCTTTCCCTATATCTAGTACCATATTAAAGTCACCAGCCATCACAATGTGCTTTTTACCCACTTCTCCCAACCCCTTAAATACTTCATCGATAAAATCCATTTGTTTCCCATTTGGAGCATATACATTCACTAATACATATTCCTCTTCTCCCAACTTGCAGAACATAATAAGAAACCTTCCATTGCTATCTCTCTTTACACTTTGAATAGTTATACCACATGTCTTTGAAATTATTATTGCCACTCCTCTCGATTTCGAAGTTCCATATGCCTTCTCATAAACGCCCACCTCCCTCATTCGAAGCTCATTAACTCCATCTTTGGCCTGATGAGTTTCCTGCAAAAAAATTACATCTATTTTTTTTTCTTTAATAACATTTCAATCCTCTTTCTTTTAATTACAGTTCCTAGCCCTTTAACATTCAATGTTGCCAATCTAAGTTTATTTTCCATCTCTCTCTTTCACACAAGTCTTTAAGTCGGTCTCCCTATGTGTAACACATACCCCCCCCTAACCCTCCCCCCCACATTCACCCCCAATTCACCCCCCTCCTCACCAGCTTGCTGGGCTTTGGTCCCAATCTTCTTAGAACTCTTAGGGGGGGGGAACTCGGCCCAACATTCCGGAATGACGTCTACCCTCCCCTCCAAGTCTCCTCTTCTCCCTATCTCTCTTACAATATATTAAAGTCTATTCATTGCTCCCTCCTGCCGCGCCTTCGTCTTGCTTCTCCTCTCCAACCGATGTGGCATCCATTATGCCCAGCTCCTCCAACAACTCGATTCCTTGCTCACAAGATGTTATTCTTTGCTGCTTCCCGTTCCACTTGAACCTCAAGAAAACTGGGTATCCCCAATTATAGGAGATCGATTTCATCTTCAATGCCCCTGTGCATATTCTAACGCTCTTCCTCCACTGGATGGTCTGAGGGCATAAATCCTGGAAAACCTCGATTGGTGTTGCTTGAAGCATCGGTTGACCTTGACTTCTAATTGCTTGCATTAATTTTTCTTTTTTATAGTAGTTAGCAAATTTCACAATAATATCTCTTGGGAGCTCTCCTGACTTTCCAAATCCAACCCTATGGGCCCGCTCAATATCTTCCATTCTCCAATCTTCCTGTGGCATCAACTGTTTGGCCCATGCCAAAATTAATTCTCTTATACTGTTAGGGGTCTCCGCTTGCCTCTCCCCAAAAGATCTTATGCGTAGATTTGCTCTCCTGTCCCGGTCTTCCATCGCTATAAGCCGTAAATCCTGTTGCGTTAGCTGTTCCTGTTGCTTCTTGTATAAAACCTTTAGTTCTCCAGTTTCTTCCTGCAAAGCTCCAACCTCTTTCTCCACCTTTTGGAGTCCTGCTAAAAGCTGCTGCTGTGAATCAGCAATCCTCTTTGCCAATCGATCTTCTTGTTTGAGTAAAGCCTGCTCAAAATTTCCATCTTGCTTTAAGATTGCCAGATCTAACATTTTTTGAAAATTCTGAAGCAATTCATCTGTTGGGTCAGCTTGCCTCCCTGTGGTTATTTTAGGGATTGCTCCTGGCTTAGTTCCAGTCTTAGAACTAGCATTTCCGGCATGACTCGGGGATTGCTTTTTTGGCTTTTCAGAATCCTTATCCGCCATTTTACGGACAAGCCTAAAACTTCTATCGGACGGCTTATCTCCCTTGATTCGGCTCCAAGAAGTTATTTTCTTCTTGCTCATCCACCTTTCAAGCCTATCCGATAAGCACAAGCACAAGCACAAGCCACTTCTAGCCAGGAATCAAAGTCTCTTTCTCTCCCTCCGGCTTTTTTTTTTTTTTTTTTTTTTTAGTTTCGTTTCTCCTCGGGCTTCTCAGCCAGGCTGTTATACAGCTAGCAATCTTTCAGAGCCTAAAGCTTAAAAGTCTTAAAAGCCTCTTTTCTGAATGCTAGCAGTCGTTCTGTTCTCCACAACCTTCAGCCCGCAACCATAAATACGTCTTTTAATTACCTTCGCAGCGCTGCTACAAAGCTGTCGGTCGATCTCCTCCTTCTGCCGAGCCGGTTATAAAGCCATAAATCTCGTTCCAGCTGCAATCTCTTTGGCAAGCTTCCCCCTCTCCATAGCAGACTTAAATGCAACAGAGGATGCTTTTAAGATAGGGAATTTACAATTAATTCATTGCTTCTTTCGGAGGATGAAGGATTTGCGACTCAATCCATGATCTGCTTGGCCACGCCCCCCCACAATTGCTCTTCTCTGCATATTGGTGCTGGGTCCTTAGCCAAACAAAAATGTCCCAAATAAGACATTTATCTTTTTTTAAAAACAAACAAACATTAAATCAAATTTTTAGGGCTGTATAAACAATATCAGTATCACAATAACATAACAAGGAGCAGGAAATAAAGCTACTGAAAAAGGCAGAAGCATTGTTGACTAGCAATATACTGATTTAAGGTTTCATCTGGGCTCCGTTTCTGTGGGCAATGGGGGTGGGGGGCTGGAGCAGTGAAAAGTCCATTCAACTGACTAAGCACAAGTCTGTGCGATGACATACTGGAGGAGGAGAACCATCCCGCCCTCACCTTTCGTCAGCAAGACTCCATTAGCACCCGCCTCCAACAAAGAAAGAAGTGAGAGGGGAAAACAATCCAGACTTTCCCCACACCAAAATAAAACGCAACAAAGGGGAGAAGAGGCAAGATGAGTACAGAACAGGGACGACGTCATGTGAGTACCATGCTGCAAAACCACATACCAGGCATGGCGAGTGTGCGGTAAATTGCAGGTGTGATGGAGCTCTGAGTTATGTTTCAAAGGCTGCCCCACAGACAGTTGTCCAGTCTGGATGTAACTGGATATAAGTGGTGGTAATTCATGCATGCATGAGCTTAACTGAGGCTGGCTCTGCATTTAGTAGGGGTGTGCACTGGAATGGCTCCGATCCATGATCCGGAGCTGATCCAGGGGAAATCGGATACAATTATCCGATTTCCGATCCCCCCTCTGGATTGTCTGATCTTTTCTAAACCGTTCTGGAAGGACCCGATCCAGTTTGGGAAAAATCGGAGGATTGGCGGGCGCCCGCTGGCGCCCAACGCCACTTCCATTGGCGGACACCAGTGGGTGTCCGCCGATGGAAGTGGACAGTGGGAGGGGTTACCTGGTGGGGCGTCCTCCTCCTCCTCCCATTGCCGGCTGTAAACTACTGCAAACTAGGCCTCGCAGCCTAGTTTACAGGAGATCGCCAGGTGATGATGTCATCACCTGGCGCTCTCCTGTAAACTAGGCCATGAGGCCTAGTTCGCAGTAGTTTACAGCTGGCAATGGATGGAGGAGGACACCCCGCCAGGTAAGGAGTGGGGGGGCTTACCTGGGGGGGCTGTCTGCTGCCATCGGCGGGCACCAGAGGGCGCCCGGCGATGGAAGCGGACAGTGGGGGGGCTTACCTGCCGGGGCCCCTCTACTGCCATCCGCTGCCGCCCAGGCAGCAGTGGATGGCAGCGGGGGGGGGAGGTAAGGAGGATCACGAGGGAGGAGGAGGGAGGAGGGAGGGGGGCACTTACCTGCAGGCCATCCAGTGCCTTCACCTGCGTAGCTATACTGAGGAGTAGGCTTCGCAGCCTAGTCCTCAGTAGATCTACGCAGGTGAAGGTGCCGGACAGTCCCGGCAGGTAAGGAGGATTGAGAGGGGGCTCTCATTTACCTGCCGGGGTCGTCTGCTGCCGTCCGCTGGCGCCCGCGGAGTTAGGCCCCCACTCACCCCCCTGCCGCCATTTTTCCCGATAGACTTGCATTGGGGGAAAGTCTATGGGGAAAAATGGCGGCCGATCCGAAAATAAAATAAAGTATAAAGTATAGGAATAGGATGGGAGATTCCTGGCTTGACAGCAGTACATGTTAATGGGATCTTAGCGTAGTCATTGAACAGAAGCTGAAAATGAGTCAGAATTGTGATGCACCTGCCAAAAAGGCTAATGAGAATTTAGGCTGCATTAATTAGAACCATTGTGTCCAAGATATATACTGTCGTTTCATTCTGCAATAGTCAGACGTCATCCGAAGTACTCTGTCCAGCTCTGAGAGCCCCACATTAAGAAGGATATAGACAAATTAGAACGGGTTCAAACAAAGGAAGCCAAGAAGATGGTCCGTCATGTGGAAACCAAGTCCTATGAGGAAAGGTTGAGGGAACTAGGAATGCTTTGTTTAGAGAAGAGAAGACTGAAAGGTAATGCAACTGGATTGCTCAGATGATGGCTTGGTGGACAAGGAACCTTCTCCCCCACCACACACAAACATACACAAACACATTCTTACAGACCAGTGGACATGGCTTTCCTTGACTCATCGGATTCAGATGACTCCCTCTCAGAACAGCCCCTTTGACCCCCTTGAGGTGCCAATGATGACTGAAGGAGGCAATGGCTTTTTAAGATCCTATCTGGCTCCCCAGAAGGGGTGGAGCAGGCAACTTTGCCAGGCTAACCAATCTTTAGAATGTCTCAAAAGGCACCTACACCCTACTGAAATGACATTTGCCCTTCCCGTAGGTGAGAAGCCTTCTGCCAGGAATCTGCCCAAGATCCCTAATTCTAGCCTGGAGCTTTGTGATCACTTTGTGAAGCTTTATCTCATGAAACCTGATCTCATTGAGTATGATTCTACTGCATTGGCTGCTATGTCACATGGATAAGAGGAACCACAGCCATCGCTCACTTCCCTGGGAGAACAAAGCCTAGCTGGGCCAACATAGGATACATGAAGGGGGGCACACAAAAGAGGGCAAAGCTGTGTCCTTTGCCCTAGATCTAATGGGCCTAAGTTACAGGAGGGTAGATTCTGGTTGAATGTTAGGAGAATAACTGGATGGTAAGAGCAGCTTCACAATGGAACCAATTTCTTACAGTCCCCTGATCCCACCTTCTTTTCCACAACTGCAGATCATTTGGTCAGTTCCCAGTTATTGCACACACACACACACACACACACACACACACAATCTAAACTGATGAGACACTTCTTCTAATGATTAGTTAACAGCAGGAAGAGCTTTAAGATCAAGTATGTTGACACTTCTGTTATTTTGGTCCTGCACCCTTTCCTTTGGCCCCACTCCTTTCACCTTTGGACTCACCAACGACTGGAATGTGACCCCGAGAGCTTCGGTCAGGATGGAGCCCAGATTTTGGTTCTGGACTCTGATTTGGAGACAGAGTTAGAAAGCCCAGCAGAGACACTGTGTGGTGGAGGAAATCCCCCAAGACTCCCCAGGATCCAGTGAAGAACCTTCTCAGGGGCTTATTGAGGAGGAGGAGGAGGAGGAGGAGGAGGAGGGCCAAGTTCAGAGACCATCTTCCCCTCTCAGGCTCTGTTGAATGGGGAGGGAGCTTCGAGATTGACAGATGCCAAGCTCACTGCTGAATTAAGTGGGCAGACCTGTCTGGTGTCACACTAGATTGGCTGCCCATCAGAAGATGGGTCAGGAGGATCCTTCCAGAAGGCAGGAATTCAGGAAAAAGCCAGCCGAGCACAGTGATAAACCCCTTCCATGGTTGAAAGGCAACTGCCTTGCTTTCAGGAGCTCTCTTACCAAAAGTTTTATTTTGCTAAGTAGGCTAAGTAGCTTTTTTAGTCACTTCAGAGGTGAAGAGGTGCTATTAGCTGAATAAAGAGTTTGCGGATTGCATTGAGAACTGAGAAGATTTGGCCCAAGAGCGTCCCAATTAGAGGTTAGCTGTTACCAAAGGTGCTATGGATTTTGAAGAAGAGCGTAGACAGAGAGAAAGGGATAAAAGAGCTAAGCAGAAAATACACCAAGAAAACCTTCACCATGACCGCCTTCCATCTGGTAACCTATGCCCTCACTGTGGGAGGCTGTGTGGATCCAGGATTGGCCTCCACAATCATCTGCGGTCTCACCGCTAAAGTCCCTCTAACTCTGGAAAATAATCTTGGTAGATAATTTTACTTTGAAGACAATCTTACTCGGATACCGTCGATGATGATGATGATGTGTGTGTAAGGGCGGTATTTTTTTCACTAAGGATGGTCGAATTTCATTGTTGTTCGCTTTGATAAGAACTTACCAAAATTAACAAATGTCTTCATATTTGAGATTCAAAGAACTTGAGAAAACAAATTTGTCCATCCAGGCAAATGTTTTGAGTCCTTAACTCTTAAAAATCAGGTTTTGAATCCCTGTGCATTCAACCATGTTTGTGGTGCTGAGTATGGTTAGTACCTTTATTTTCTGACAGTCTTTATTTTCATCTTGAAGACCTATACAGCAGGCAGGTACAACATGATCCTCTCCATAGGGATGTACAGATTATATTGAATCTGTTACATCTGTGTTTCATGGATTATCAGGCATCTTTTGTTCTGTTGTCTATTCAATGATGGAATAGAATTATTATTCTTATTCTTATTAACCAGAATTTCATTCCACTTATTGTCATGACTCTCTAACCCCTTGCATTCATTGAAGTCAATAAAGAGGCCTCTTAGGAAAGCAATCAATCTTTTATTTAGCAAATGACTCCTTCCTTCAGCTGAAGGGAGTTTTAAAAGTAGAAAGCGTTTTGCCCCAAGGTGTAATTTAGCTATGCAAACAACACAGTTGATCTATTCAACAGAAAGAGAGAGTCACTTCTCAGAGGGATCCAAATCAAACCTTTTCTGAGCCACGAATCTTTCTGAGCGCCGCCTTCTGACCTCTCTGGTCTGCGTGCGCTTTTCCCTTTTATGGAATTTGGCATCTCTGAGGTTGCTTACTCCCTCCCCTTCAGAAGAGGAGAGCTGTTTCTCAGCTGGAGGGTTATTTACATCAGGAGAGATAAGCACTGGAGACGAGGCCATGGGAACCACATCTTCCCCTTCTGGTATGGACTGGAATGTCTGTTTGAGTTCAGAATCTGATTCTGAATTAATGCCTGACAGCCCTTCGCCCTGTGCATGGGGAGGGGAATTAGACACAACACTTATGCTAATTCACATTAGTGCTAATTCGTATTAGTTAATTCTAACTCACAGTAGTGCTGACGTGAATTAGCACTAATGGGAATTAGTGCTAGTAGAACAAAATTTTTGTTTCAAAAAATTCTATTCCATTAGTGAGGCATCAAGAGACATAGCTGATCATGCAAATTACATCACAAAAATGCAGAATCCTCATGACTCAGAAAAAGCCAGTCCACTGCAGAATTCATAGGTTTGATTCCTAGAAATCTGAACTCATCTGAATCCATTGTGGGTTCCTCTGCCATCCCTATCTCTCCTTGCTGGGAATAGCTCTACCTATTGAATTTAGCCAATGCAGATGGGTGAGAAATTCATTTCAGTTCAATTTTGACAATAATTTACCACTATTCACAAATTTCTTCATATTTGGGATGGAAAGTACTAGAGATTTTTAAAAATGAATATGGGAGAAAGAAAACCATCAGACTCATCCGTCCCTATTTTTCATATTCTGGGGTCTGTAAAGGGAAATACGAAGGCTAATTAGTGCAATTCAAGATGTGAAATGTAGTTGTTTCATGCACATGGTGTGCTTTTGGCCTCTCTACACCCCTACTCCTCTCACCCAGATCTCTTCATTTATGGTTTCAGCGCCCATCTGTTCTGCTCTTCCATCTGCATGGAACATTGGAGAACAAAATTAAACCAAGAGCTCCGACTCTCGACGACCAAGGCCATGTTCTAGGTTTCCTGGCCCAACCCTCCAGCTACACAAATCTGCAGTGACCCAACCAGTGAGACCTGCTTCTGTAAGAGCTCATGATCCTTAAGCCAAGTGCCAGGAAGACCGCAAGGATCGTGGATTAGAAGAAGTTGGAGCACAGAAGTGAAATAAGTGGGAAACTCACCTAGGGAAAGGGACAAAGTGCCGGGACGCAATCAAATCCTGTTGGTCTGGCAGAGGTTCTCTTCCCTAGCAGGATCATGCCACCCCTGATCCTTAATCTACATCCCCTGCTGGTGTTTGCTGAGTTTCCAGCAAGGAGAGTGAGTTATGGATAATGCTTGGTCAGAACGTAGCCCATTCCCCTTTTAGCTCTTCTTGGGCACCTGACCAGCCTTCCTGACATGGATGTTGGCATTATGTATGCCAACAGCATATGCTCATGCCAAAGAGAGACGGAAGATGGGCAACAAAGCCAAGCAGCTGTTTATCTCTTACGAACAAATGGCAAATCCTTACACAGACACAAGTGAATTTGGTGAGCTGGACATGTATGTTGCAACCAAAGAGATATGTATACACTCACATGCTCCCCACATCCTGGAGCAGTTCCAGGGGTGTGTCCTCCATGTTCTGTGATTTCCTGCCATCCTTTCAAATGCATCCATCCAGGGCCAGCATCAAGGGTAGGTGTGGATGGGCACCTGCCAAGGGACCACACCACAGCTGGGACCCACTGATAAGAGCCCCCTGGAATTGCTGCTCTTCCCCATTGCAATCTGCTTGCTCACTTGCCTCTTGCTCTGTCCCAGTCAGTGGTTGTGGGGAGAAGGAGGAGCAGCAGATGCCACAGCTGACTTGCTCACTGGCTCTCTGCCTGTCAAGCAAGCAAGTGGGAGCAATGATGTGAAAGAGGATCAGGAGCATTAGCAGCTGGTGACAACAGCCCTTTCTACACCTAAGGGTGTAGCAGGAGGGAGGGTGGAGGACTGCGGACTTACCTGCTTCTGCGATTCCCACCCCCAGTGTCTAAATGGAAGTGAGAGTCCCGGGAATAACAGGGATGTTGTGGCCGCCATTTCTTTTTTTAAAAAAAAACAGGAGCTGGGAGCGCAATTGCACTCCAATGTCCAGTAAGTTAAAAAAAAAAAAAAAAAAGCCCCGACCCCACTCTCCCCCACCCTGATATCCCTGGATTCCCCCCCCCCAGATCGGCTCCTTCCCTCTTGCTGACCCCTGCTACTCACAGGGAGGATGGAAGAAGTCAAGACAGGTGCCAACACTATTAGTGGTCCTCGGGATCATCCCGGGTCTGTGGGGAAAATCGGAATAACTGGGCAACCAGTTATCCCGTGAAAATGGAGGTTTCATCCCTGCCTGCTCACGGGATCTCCTGTGCATCATTTGGACACACAGGGATGACCCAGGGAAAATACAGTAGGTGTGGATATGGCTAATGTCAATGAGAAGTTAAACTCAGAGGGAAAAGGCCAACAGAGGTATTCTTGTCCAAGGCCCAGCAAAAACCTAGAGCTGACACTGCACTCACGCTCGTTAATTCCATCAGCCACGGCGGCCGACATCATTTTTCCTCCAGTGATGCCATGAGGCTCTGTCTTTGCCGTGATGTGTCATGGAGGCAATCTATACATGTGCGTGGAACGTTTTAAATTGATCATCGTAACGTTTTGAATTACCATGATTTAAAACGTCTTACCACGTTATGTAATAATTAAGGTTCTGCAGATTAGTTCCCTTCCTTACAGCGTTTAGTGAGGTCTCACGTTCTCTTCTCAGCGACCTTTCTTGTAACGTTCCTTCCCTCGCACCAATGTTTCCCCACCCACATCCTTGTATGGGCATCTTCCTTTCCCTTGGTTTTAATGAAGGATTGAAACCAATCTACTGCATGATGTCATTACCACTGCGACAGTTGGAGAGCTTTTACGGAGTCTCAGTAACTTAACGCTAGCAAAAAGTAGTACTAAATCAGAAGAGAAAGGTGGTAATGAGAAGAGCGTTATAAGGAAGGAGAGGAAAACCAAAAACAACTGAACGCATGAGGCTAGGCAACAGCCATAGGAAGCATTTGGGCGCTGAAAAAAGAAGCCCCACCCACACGTCTGTGATTGAATAACAGACGTTTCAAATTAGCGACTCTATTACGGTAAGAAAGGACACATGCTCCTTCTTGCAATGACAGATCAAACGCAAACAACGGAATATGTCTCAGAAAACCGTAGTAAGAAACCACGGCAATAAAACATGACAGTAAGTAAGTCACGTGGCCCAATGAGTGGGCATTACCCTTTCTTAATGTAGCATAGCTACAGTGTAGATTCCCCCATGGATGCTAATAAACCAAGTGTCCTTTGTAACGGATCTTTTGTAGCTTCAATAGCAAAGTGTGAGCAAATGGAGCCCAGGACAGTGAGGGCAGAGCAGCCACCGCCATGGCCAAGGGGCCAGGAAGGAGTCAAGCCATATCGAAGCAACACAAATGCCTGGCAAGGCGAACATATCATGGGTGCTTCGTTCAGCCGCATCAAATCATGTGCCACTTTCAAAGGGAATCTCAGAACGAAGGAATAGTCGGGGCAGTCCTAGCGAGCCCAAGGGAAGCGTACTCAATGCCAGTCCGATCACACCGCTCGAGTAAACAAACGGGGGAGCAGCTATTTGTTTCAAATCCAAATCTGCTGCTACGCAGATAATGCAGCCTCCCGACAGGCTGAGCTGCAACCTGTTCTGTAGAAGGATGGCGAAAACGAACCCATTGCCACATGTCAACTCAGCAAGCCGTTAAGGTGCAGATGTTCTTTTATGCACTGCCCTCCTTTTATACATCCAGAGCCGGAAAGGGGAAAAATACCCCACAAGGGAGTCAGTCAATGAGTAAGTCCACAGCCAAACTCACTTGAAAGAACAGGCTGTAGAGCGGCTGGGTTTCTTGTGGATTAGGCATACTTCCCACTTCTCAGTGAAACCCAGGGGTTTGTTTATAAAGCTTTTGTCTGATCCAGGCCTCCTTGATATCCCCCCTGCTGCTCTCTTGGGACACCCTAGCTCTCCTCTTCAGCTGCAAAGTAACACCAGCATCCTGCTGGGAATCAGCGGGCACCTGTAAGCAGGCAAATCGTGTTTGGAGCCTCCGACGGGAACTGTTTGCTTTCAGGCTGGAAATGCCAGAACTTGTCACAAGCGCTGTTCAGTGGATGCATATCAGGTTGTTTCAACTCTGCCTCTCCAAGAAGCAGCCTCCACAGGCTCCTGGGCTGTTTCATTTAGCAATGGGGGTTTCAGTTCCCTGTTGAGTTGGGCAGAAGTTGGAGGGTGAATCAAGAACGGATGCAGATCAGTTTTGATCAGGGTTTCATCGCTTCACATGTTTTGAATTGAAGACCGACGCAGACGCAATCTGCACTTGAAGCACATGCAGATGCCAAGCAATGTGCTCGACAGCATGCGCGCGTTTGAACAAGATGCATGAAAAAGATGTGCTTTTGAAAAAGGTGCACAAATATGCTTTAATTAATGCAAGAAGGAAGTGTTCGTTTCAAATATCTGCAAAACTGATGCAAACATTTGGGAAAATAGGCACGGAAATATGGATGGTTGTTTATATGAAACAACAACAACAACAACAACAACAACAACAACAAGGCTCTCAATCTGATTCAAACTTGAGTCAGAATAAGCTTCAAGATGGAATTTGGAGATTTTTTTTGACAAGCTTGAGTTTTGCTGATTCACACAACCCTAATTCAGATCCACGGGTAAAATCCCCAGTATGCTCATGTATGGCAAAATCAACATTTTGGCCTTTACTAATAAGCATGCAACATGTTAGAGCATACCTACTCTACACCAAGTGGTACCTACTATACCACGTAGGCTGTAATCCCATACACACTTTCTTGTGAAGAGATGTGCATAGGATTGCACTGTTAAACTTGTTGAGTAGTCAATCCTTCCCTCCAGAACAGTCTTCTGCAACCTAGTGTCCTCCAGATGTTTTGGACTTCAACTCCCATCAGCCCCAGCCAGCATGGCCAATGGTCAGTGGTGTGAGGAGTTGTAGCCCAAAAACATCTGAAGAGTACCAGAGTAGCGGAAAGCTGCTCTGAGCTTAGCACAGGTTTCTATCTACCCTCGTCTCATTTCATCTTCACAACAATCCAGCGAGGTGGTTTAGGCTGGGAAAACAATTTCCCCAGGGCTGTCCTATCAGTTTCACAGCTAAACAGGCCTTTGAACCTGGATCTCCCATGCAAAAAGAGAGATTGGGGCATCAAGAACTTTCTTGGTCGCAGAGGTTTCCTGGGCTGTGTGTGAATTGTCCACTAACAACTTGATGGGGCCTTCTGTAGGTTCTCTCACCCTCCAAATCTCTAATCCTTTAGCCATCAGCTTTCCCAACACCAACCCACAAGGCACTGGGGCAGGAGGCTTCTTGAATGGTTGCCTGCCCTGTCTATGTCACAGTGTTATCATTGTGATCCAGTGCAATCCTCTTGGGAACAACTCTCCCTCTAGCACTGTTGGAATGTTATATGAACATAATATATATCTGGATGGGAGACCAGCAGAAACATTTCATGAAAGCCATCTTGAGCTTCCAGTGGGAAGTGGAAACTAACACTAAAAAAATCATGGGATTATGTGTATACTTCTTGAATATAGTGATGCCAACCAACTAACTCCTCCATCCTCTTCAGGTGTGTCAACAGATGGACCATCATTGCTGATTCGTTGGTCTACTGGCTTTATGTCAGATTTAGCCTTCATTAGAGAAGCTGCTTCACTATCTGATGCCAGTTGTTGTACTTGGAGAGTTAGTTACCACCATTTTCATACTTTGAATGGTCCAACCTTTGGCCTTTTTGCTGCTTCATTTGTCTCAGCTCAAAGAAGGTAAAGAGATTCCACAGGCAGAAGTCTGTGTAAAATCGACAACCCCCCCCCCCCAATAGCTGCATTGATCAATTTTGTAGAGACAAGTGACTTTCCCAGGAAGAGAGAGCGGTACCAGTATTAATTCCATTTTAGCTCCAAAGCGATCCAAGCATGCAATTTACAGCCTCACTAATTTGCCATTGCTGCCAGGGCTTATTGATTTTGTTTTTATCTGTACAAGGCCTTCAGGCTACATTCATGCCACCTCAAAATGGAACACATATATCTGAGGGAGTCAAGAAAACACCTGTCTTAGTTTTGCAAGTGATGTGGGGATTGTATAACTAGGGGATGTTGTGTATTACAGAAATCACAGAATACCGCACCAGGTGATATTATGGGACAATGTGGATAGAGGGATTTTAATGACACCAGGAACAATGCACAGGGAAAGATAAAATTGGATGCTGTCCATCATCGTAAAGGCAAACAGAGTTTAGAAAGAAGATAAACACCAAGGGTATTTTATGGTGCCATCTGTAAGAGTCAATCCTATCTGGAAATTAAATCTCCATTAGTCTTAGTCAACTGAACCTAGCAGAGGGAAATCAGCATCACATGCATCCCAAAACAGAAATACCTCTTGCCACCACTTTAATGCACTTTTTGAAAATCCAAAGTGCACAGTTAAATGCACTCCTAACCTAGACCCATACAACTGTAAATGATTCAATAATTCCCCAGCTGGGCCGCATTTCTTAGGTCACCATCTTCCTCCCAGAATGAGACTCGTGGGAGTCTTATAACAGCTCCATGATTGGGGGAAATTCAGCAGACGCAGTTGATGCTGCCAATGTAACTGCAGTGTCAGAAACGGCTATACTTTAAAGGGTTGGTGTGTAACAATGGGACCTATGTTCAATCATACAGCATACTGTGTAACATTAAGCCAGTCACTAACCTACCTCACAGGGTTGCTGTTGGTCTAAAAATGGGAGAGACCATGTACTCTGCCTTGAGCTCAGATATTAAGGCAGATATAAATGATTGTTTAAAATAAATAGATAAATAAATAAGTACCTGTTGAATTCCTTTCATACATATGTTATAGACGTAAGAGCTTTGGCCCAGGGAAAAGCCAGCTTATATACTAGCAGTATGTTTAAGGTCACCTAAAGTTAAGATTTGACCACCTCCCAACCTAAGAGAAGTGCTCAGCATGATCGTATCAAAGGTTCATCCAGCAGTGGCCAACAGCTGTCCTGGATCCTGCTGTTACCCCTTTGCAACTGGCATTCAGTGGCATCCTGGCATTATATGCACATGAAGTTTCCTCTGTTTGCTGTTCATAACCTATCCTCCACACGTTTGTCTACTTGCCTTTTGCATAGGGTGACCAGGCTCCTATAACTTTAACAGTTGTAGAGAAAAGGGGATTTCAGCCAGTGTCATTTGTATGCAATTAGTTCCTGGTGAAATTCTCTCTTCATCACAACAGTTAAAGTTGCAGGGGCCCTGCCTTCTTTTGTATATGGTCACTCTAGTATAGTGCATGCACCTTTAACTGTTGTGATGAAGAGGGAATTTCACCAGGAACTAATTGCATACAAATGACTCTGGCTGAAATTCCCTTTGCTCTACAACTGTTAAAGTTACATGAGCCCTGTCCTGGATTTTATCTGGTCACCCTACTTTTGCAGCCATCTAAATTAGTGGCCAGGAACCACACCTTGTAGCGGGAAAGTCCGTAAATTAATGCTGTGTTGTATGAAGCACTTCCTTTCGTCTGTCCTGAACTGGCTGCCAATCGTTTTCAGTGGGTGACCGCAAGTTCTAGTATTATGAGGAGGGAGGGGGGAAGCTTCTCTCTGTTCTACTGTCTCGACATCATGCATGATTGCATCATGTTCATGCTCACAGATGCTACCTTACACCAGCTCTGAGATATGGATAAGGGTGGAAGCTCGATGGTAGACTTCATGCTTAGGAGGCAGTATGGCTCCGTCTATCAGTTGCAGAGGAATGTGGTCAAGGGGGTGCTGTTACACTTATGTCCTACTTGTGGGTTTCCCACAGACAGCTGGTTGGCCACTGTGCAAACTGAATGCTGGACTAGAGGGACCTTTGGTCCGATCTAGCATGGCTTTTCTTATGTTATTATGTTCTGAGATCAGAATAACAACAGGAAGGAATCCAAGGAGGCTATGTGGGCTAGATTAGGGAGCCCAGCAGGTTGGATTAGACCCATAGGCTGGAGGTTCTTTATCCCTGCTGTGAACAATACTTAGCCAGATGAACCAGTGATTTGGTATAAGGCAGATTTCTGTGTTCCTGGGCAGCAACACAACTTAGTCAGCAGAAATTGAAGGCACCATCTTTGTTCTCATGACTGGGCAATGGGCCAGCACTCTGGATCCTGACTCATTGAAGACATACAGTAAATCATGGCAAATGGAGGAATGGAGACCATACAATTCCTAGTTAATGCCTGCACCACTTTGGACAACTTCCTTGGCACAAATATATGTTTCTAATCTTCCCAACATAAGTCACTGCTGCAATGAAGTATTTCTCTTACCTAAAAGAATGAATTCTCTGTACAGTTCTCATCCCCTTTTAAAAAAAGGATATTGTAGAGCTGGAAAAAGGGCAGAAAAGGGCAACTAAAATGATCGTGGGGCTGGAACATCTTCCCTATTAGAGAAGGTTACAACAGCTGGCATTGTTTAGCTTGGAAAAAAGGAGGCTAAGGAGAGACATAACAGAGGTGTACGAAATGATGCATGGTGTGTAGAATGTGGATAGGGAGACATTTTTTTCTCCATCTCCCATAATACTAGAACCAGGAGCCATCCCATGAAGCTGATTGGTGGGAGATTCAGGACACATAAAAGGAAGTATTCCTTTACACGGCACATAGTTAAACTATGGAATTCAATACCACAAGATGTATTGATGGCCACCAATTTGGATGGCTTTAAAAGGGGGGTTGGAGAAATTCCGGGAGAAGAAGGCTATCAATGGCTACTAGTCCTGATGGTTTTGTGCTCATTCCAGTATCCGAGGCAGTAAGCCTGTGTGCACCAGTTGCTGGGGAACATGGGTGGAAGAGTGCTGATGGACTGTGTCCTGCTTTGTTGTTCCCTGGCTGGTTGACCACTGTGTGAACAAAGTGCTGGGCTAGATGGACCCTCAGCTAATGCAGCATGGCACTTCTTATGTTCTTCTTTTCAAAGGTCTCACTTGGTTCACATTTCCGTTCCCATCCTTTGCTAATTTTCCCTTGTCCAATTTGCAATACTTTTTTTAAAAAAACCCACAACTGATGTGGTTTCCTTTTCCCACCAATGAACTACTACAGGCAAGATTGATGCTGTTTTCCCATCACCAAATAAATTAGTGTCCCCAACCAACTTGCTAGGAAAGCCGAAAGATGCATGCGAAAGGGATATCATTGCTGAAGGCAATAATTTGGTTTTAAACGGATCAGAGAACCTGAATAGAATTGTTAGCGAGTCAGACTCTGCCGAGCAACAGAGCAATGAATCAAATGGTGGGTGGGTGAGGGTGAAGCTTCAGGTCCCCCAATTCAATAGTGCAGGTGTGTGACTGTGTTGTCCCTACCCAGACATTTAATATATAAACATGCAGCAAGTAAAGGGTTACAGGTATTAAACTAAAGCATTAGAAGGTCTAATTTCCACTGCAGTAGTACATTGACATTCTTTCCCATTAGAAGCTCTGTAGCAAGATGTCCACACTGAAACCAGAGCTAAATGTGACAAATAGACAGTCTCACTGACATCTGACTCATATACACTCGCAGGAAGGACTGCCAGCGCAATGGGAAGGTAGCACTTGATAGCGTAACCCTGGAAACTATTGCTTCCAG
Source organism: Anniella stebbinsi (assembly GCA_029215795.1). Classification (NCBI taxonomy): domain Eukaryota; kingdom Metazoa; phylum Chordata; class Lepidosauria; order Squamata; family Anniellidae; genus Anniella; species Anniella stebbinsi. The sequence continues at coordinate 225,152,349 of JARDYH010000004.1, read as the reverse complement.
ATCTGGAGAATCTGCGGGATGTGCTGGATTGTCCTGTTCCAGAAGTTCTCACTTGGGCTGGTTTCCAGTCACACTCTTAAGTGGTAGTCATTCCCACTAGTGCAAGGGCAGCATAGGATACCACCCTCAGGTGCTGAGTGTCCTCAGCAATGGAGCCGAAACAGGGCTGCTAAGGAACAAGAGGGAGCTATCAGCATGCTCACTGAAAATGGTGAAGGGGAGGGATGGAATTCCCTCCTTGCAGCTGATACTATCCTGGTGGATGGCTGGATACATGGAACCCTGAACAGAGGCACACTAAGTGGTCAGGATACACCCATGCTGCAACATTTTGTTGCAGGTCCCACTTTCGTACGTATCTGTCTCCCACAATGTTCCATTGTGTGAACATTAAAAATGACGGAGACGTGAATGACTCGGTGAAGCCTCTTTCACTGACTTAGCTGAAGTCAACATTCATTTGCCTCCCCTCTCCCAGATCTGCCTCCATCAGCAGCCATTTTGTTCCTGGGGTCCCAATGGTGAGGATCTAAAGCTGTGGTGTGTAACCAGTTCAGATGCATCGAGACCCTTATCTCTGTAGGTTTTCTGAGTCAGGCAACTCCTACAGCTGAAATCCCTACCAAGGTATATTGACTACCCCTGGCTTCTGCAGGTATTGGGGCCTGTGGCAGGGTAGCCAGTTGACCTACTTTAGAGAGGATGGTCCTCTATTTTGGAGCTTGGGGTGGATAGTACTCTATTTCAAGGTGACCTCTATTTGGTTTACTATTGAAGAATCAGGAAAGCTGCAGGGGTCTTGTAGTGGCTGATCAGGAGTTAGCACCTTGGATAGGAGATGGCGTAGGCACACAGGGTACCTATCAATTTTCTCCACTATGGTCAAATGTGTTGTATTTTTATTTAAATATAGTCTTCTTTTTTCTAAATGCGCACTTAGACATATACATTTGAATATGCAAATCTTATGCAAATTGGTGTCCTTTTGGGGGGTGATACATTTCCTCTTTTTTGGCTATGCATAAGTGGCCACCCTATTCTCAAAACACAATGACACTCATTTGAACACACAGTTTTCTGCTCCAATAGAAAGGCAAACAGGTGAGGTTAAAAGTCAACTTGTCCAAGGACCTGAATACACAGCCAAGACTATGGGCCCATGTAGGGTTGGAAGAACTCTAGTGTCTCAAGTTTCTCCTCTGAAGATATCCTTTCAGTGTTGAACTCTGTTTGGTGGAACATGCTGGGCCAAATGTTTCCAAAGGAGAAACATCTGGCAAATAGGGGACAAAGGAAGAAGTTAAAATTGACCTATGATTTTCACCATTCCTTTGGCTTTTACCATCACTATGACCCTTTTTGTAATGACTGCTATTTTGCTCCTCCAAAATACTCCTTGGGAGGGCGTTATATGATCATGTACTGCTGTTCCAGGAGGCATTTCAGGGGTAAAATGGTGGCAGCCACAGCTGCTGAGTGTGTTTTGCTCTTCATCCCTCTACCAGCACTGGTTAGGCCTCAACTTGACTATTGTGTGCAGTTCTGGGCACCACACTTCAAGAAGGATGCAGACAAGCTGAAGGGGGTTCAGAGGAGGGCAACGAGGAGGATCAGGTGTCTGGAAACAAGGCTCTATGAGGAGAGACTGAAAGAACTGGACATGTTTAGCCTTGGGAAGAGAAGACTAAGGGGAGATGTGATAGCACTCTTCAAGTACTTGAAAGATTGACACACAGAGGAGGGCCAGGATCTCTTCTCGATCATCCCAGAGTGCAGGATGCAGAATACGGGCTCAAATTACATGAAGCCAGATTCCAGATGGATGTCAGGAAAAACTTCCTGACTATTAGAGCAGGACGACAATGGAACCAATGACCTAGGGAGGTAATGGGCTCTCCCACACTAGAGGCCTTTAAGGTGCAGCTGGACAACCATCTGTCAGGTATACTTTAAGGTGGATTCCTACATTGTTGTGGATTCCTACATTGTTGGACATGATGGTCTTATAGGCCCCTTCCAACTCTACTATTCTATGATTCTATAATGCCTCAACACCCCCAAATCACCCTAAACATTTAAAAAAACGGGGCAGAGAATTATGGGGGACCTTTTGCACAGCACTGGTGGTCCATGGCATGGTCTCTACTATACATATTTATGTTATAAAAAGTTGGGGAAGTAGCAGGAGATGTAATTCTAAAAGAAATAAAGAAATATGTGTGATCAAAGGGAGATGTAGGTCACATTGTGTATACATCAAAATGATATTTCATTGTTACTACCTTTCACATCACAAATGACATAAAATAGTTGGAACTGGTTCAGGATGGTGAGGGTGATACGGATGTCAAAGTGCAATATTTTCTGAAATCCTGGGGCAATGTTCCATTGACCAGTGTTTCAGGCTTCACATTCTACTAATGATTAAAAGAATTGTGGGTTATGTGATTCCCACGGAGCCCATGGGAGTGTTATTCAGTTCTATCAAATAAATGTTTAACAAGTCCCACCGTGTACTGGCATTGAATTTATTAATATCTGCAAAAATCTATTTTGCCCCTAATTAGAAGAATTGGGTGAAATGTAGGTCCTTTCAGTTAGAAAATGGATTTCATCTATATGGGACATGGCAGGCATTTTAAAAAGCTTCTACTAATCTGGGCTGTGTAACTTTCTTTTTTTATGATTACTCTTTTTAAAGTAATACATAATCACATGTCTTTTTACCCTTTCGTTTTATTTTATGGTTCAGCAATTGACCACTGGAAATCATATTTTCCCCTTGAATTAGCAATATCCACAACAGGTTACCAGATCAGCTTTCAATTGAGGCTTTTCCAACATAATGTTTTTCTGAACCACCACAGAATTTGACATCTTTGTATCTTCAAATATTCAGTTTAATGATGCGCCTACCTTTTCCGCCTGCCACGGTATCAATCCTCCAGTCAGGTTTACAGGTTTCACTTTTGCCCCCGGCTCTTTTGGTATATGTTTCTTACAATTTCTGTGCTACTTTATGAATGTATCTAGTAGCTCTTTTGTCTTTATATTAGAATTCTAGATCTAGAGGAGTCTTCGTAAACCATCTAATACAATCCTCTGCTCAGTGCAAGAAATCCAGGGTTAGGGCTAGAGTCCAAGGAAGGCCAGGACAGGAAGAAGCAGTTAGAACATTAGACATAGCCCCATGCACATCAAAAGGGCCCATGGCCATGTGTTGACTCAGGACAACATAGCGATGGGCAAATTAACAACCATTCAAAATTGCTTGGATTCTCCAAACATTGGTCTCATCGTTTATCTTATGCCCAACTCCTGTTCTTGTTTGAAATCACAGCTTGTTTTGTGTGAATGGGAAACTTGCACAAATCAACATAGTACAATCTCCTCAAATTTGGACAAATGTCTTCATTTGCACAGATTTCCTCCATAGACTTTTTAAAAGTCATTTTGTGTTGTGAAATTTCAACAAAACAGAAAAAAGGAAAAGAACAAAATGGAGCTACTTAAATTTAAATATATGAATTTCAAAGTATACAGTATCTATGATTATATATATATATATATATATATATATATATACACACACACCAGGGGTTCCCAACATGGTGCCCACAGGTATCATATATATATATATATATATATATATATATATACCATTTTTAATATACAAACATAGGCCAGATCTACACCAAGCAGGATATAGAGGTATGAAAGCGGTATATAAAAGGCAGGAGCCATACAACTGCTTTATAATGGTATTGAAGTGCACTGACCACTGTTGGGGCCCATAAGCCATATACCATATACTGCTTTCATAGTGCTATATCCTGCTTGGTGTGGCTCCTGCCTTTTATATACCGCTTTCATACCTCTTCTATAGTGCGATATCCTGCTTGGTGTAGATCTGGCCATAGATTTGTATGAAATGCATACAACCTTCTAGCAATTATACATGGGCTGCAAAAAAAGTGACCAAATATTCATATAAGCATCCATATGAAGGTTATGTCTATATGACACACTTTCAAATATCGAAAGCTTTGTAAGGACCGCAATCCATTGCATTATAGGAAGTGAGTGTTTCTCCTTCCAATGTTGCAATATTAGTCTTTTAGCTGTCAAAAGGGTGCAGAGAATCCATTTACGCTAACCCTTTGTTAATGTCCATGAAGCAGGTAAATAATTTAAAAGTGTGTGTACATCAGTGACTATTCAAAATTGTTCCAGCATTAAAAAAAATGTCTTTTTAACAACCTCCCCACAAATTTAAGTAACTACTGAAAATTGCCAAAACATGTCTTTTTAAAAATAAATATCTGTATTGCACTGCAGGCAATTAGCCAAATTAGACAACCCCTCATTAAAAAGATATTGCAGGGTCTAATAGACACAAAGCAAACATTTTTGCTGAATAAGATACAGCTGAGATCCATAGATGCAAAAGCTAGATGCCAAAGTGGTGATCCACTGATTAGGCATTTTGTGGTGTTCACAGCAGTTTTTCAAATTCCCTAATGTGCCAATGGTTCCAAAAAGGTTGGAGCTCCGTGTATTTCATGTTCAAAGCATTATACTTAAAGTTCAATAAACACTAGGGATCTGTATTGTATCGTTAAAATGTACGATAACGTTACAATAGGGTCATTATAGTTCATGTGTTTAACAATGACAATACAATACAAAAACCTACGATAATCATCGGAGACGATAATTTTCGGGCAATTTTATCATTTTATCGGACTGCCATATAAATATACCTATAACTTATGTTGCATCCCTATTTTTAAAGAAAAATGCCTATAACCTATGTATTTTAAAAGTTAGAAGCTTGAAACTTGGCCACAGTGATTATGGGGTATGCCTGTGTATGAAATTTGAGCTCGATCCCTCCAACCCTCAATTTTATATGAATTTTTTAAAGATCGTTTCCATTCTGACAGGTCTGAATGAACGCACATGGCGAGCTGTCATTCTGATCTGTCATAACTGAAACGATCTTTAATAAATTCATATAAAATCGAGGGTTGGAGGAATCAGTCTCAAATTTCATACACATACTTAGGCATACCCCATAAGCACTGTGACCAAGTTTCAAGCTTCTAACTTTTAAAATACATAGGTTATAGGCATTTTTCTTTAAAAATAGGGATGCAAAAATATCATTTTTTCACAATAATTATTGTGAAGACGATATGGTTCACATACAATATGAATGAAGACGATATTTTTTTTTGGTCCGAAATGACGATAACAATAAGCGACTATACTTTTTGGCATGCATACCCCTAATAAACACAAACCAAATATCCAAATAAGTATTCATTCACAAGTGCGGTTTATACACTTCCCGTTCGAATGCTGAAAATATTGTAAGGTCTTCAACCCATTGCATTATAGGAGGTGAGGATTTATCCTTCCAATGTTATAATATCAATCTTTTAGCTGACAAATGTGAATGGAGAATCTACTTGTGTTGACCATGTTTTAACTTCTGGGAAGCAGGTAGGTAAAGCAGGGAGGACATAAGTAAATATGTCAATATAAAGTTTATCCATATAATGAACTTCATATAACAACCTCTCCACAGAAGAAGCAATCATTGGACTTTGCCTAAACATATGATTAACAGAAGCATTAGTTGTGTTACACCTCCAACAATTAGCTGACTTAGACAAACCTTTATTAAAGAGATGTTGTGGCATCCAATAGACACAGAACAAGAATTTGTGCTGAGATCCATAGACATTTCAGATACAGATGCTGAAGTCAATTCCCCATTCCATTCCTGCTTAAAGCCTTCCATATCATATTTATTTAGGAACAGTAAGTATTTCTAAAACATGGATTGTGGATCGATATAACTTGTTGGTCTCAATAAGTGCTTTCAATAGTGAAGGAGACACTGAAGCTGTAAAAGTGGCAGAAACTTAGATTCTTATAAGTGTTGCAATTGCAAGTGTTGCCATTCAGCCATAGCAGGCAAGTTGTATTTGGCATGCAAAGCTGAGAATTACAAAAACTCATCATCATCATCATCATCCACTAATTGATCTCAGGTAAAAATCAATTCATCCATCCAAGCCCATCACAAAAACATTTCCTTACCAAAGATTAAAATCTAGGTTTCCCCTAATAATTAAGCATAAGTAAATGGATCAAAATTTAAGTGTTGTGACATTATACATCACACGTCTCTGAACAGCAGTAACTATGGGAAGAAAAACCCTGTTGGTTTTAATATGCCGACAACTAATACCATTCCATTTAGGGAGATGATCCAAACAAGAAGATTCCCAAACTGAACAAGTTGGATAATCTGATCTAAGTGGAAAAGACCAAAATTCAATAAACATCAACAAGTAGCTCCGATTATATAAAGCAAGATCCAGAAAGCCAAACCCATCTTCTTCAAGCTGCATCCTTTACAAGGATATTTATGGTGGGAAAGAATCCCACCCCCATCCCCAAAAAACTTACATAACAAAGCACTGAGTTTCTGAAAATATTTGTGTAAATCGTCCTGGGAATCTGGAATGAGGCAAATGCAATCACATGTTCGACAACTGGTGAATAATTTTGTTGGAGATGTGCTTGAGATTGCGCTCACATTTGGAGCTTCAAATGGGGCAGGTCTGCATATTTTGCAAGCAAAAATGAAATTCTCCTACATCCCTAGGACAATATTGCAACCACAAAACATGAGAACCAAGCTAAAATCAGGGTTGGACGGGGGCTGGTCCAACTTCCTGCTTGATAGAGGAAGTCCAGAGCTTCAGCATCCCCAAGAAATAGCTATCTTGCTTCTTCTTGGAATTGTCTAGGAAGGGAAAGCCCACTTCCTTTGAAGATAAGTGGCTCCACTGTCAAATTGCTCATGCCAGCAAGGTGCCAAAATTTACCCTCCTCCAACTTTCAATCGATAATTATAATCATACTTTGCATTTGCTTCGATTAATAATTATAAACATACTTTGCATTTGCTTCCAAGTGTTGGAAGCACATCTCATGTGTTGTGTCATTATCCTCCATATTGCATGTGGAGAGACTGACGTTTGAGAGAGTGTCATGACTAAGGCCACCTAGACCATTTCTACACCATTATTAGGGTGTAGAGGGAGGGATGGGCAGCAATCCCAGAAGTACCTGCTTCCGGGATCGTCGATCTAAGTCACACAGGAAGTGCAACATCCTAGGAGGAAGGAGGGTCGTCACGCTGTAGCACTGGCCATTTTATTTTTTTTACAGCAGGCCCGAAGAATGCCTTGCACTCCACCGAAAAATGTAAGTCTTTCAAAAAAAGTCTGCCCATTATGGGGGGGGCTCCCCCTGCCATCCTGGGGTTGGCAGAGTTGCTCCCCTCTCCCCTGTTAGGCACAGAGCTGTGTGGCGTGGCTCTGTAGCCATTTCTGCTGCCGCACTTACTCACAAGTAAGCATGGCAACAGCTGGGATGGGCGGCCGCATCTCCCACAGTCTCAGGAAGTTCCCAGGACCAGGAAAAAATATCAGGATTTTCCAGGGAGCCTTTATCCCTGGGAAATCTCATGTCCATCCCCCCAACCCCTGGGAGTCCCTGTGCATCATTTGCACGCACAGGGACCAGCCGGGGACAGTCCCAGGTAAACTGGCCAGTGTAGAAACGGCCCTAGTGAGTTCATGTCAGAGGCAAGATTTGAATGAAGGTCTTCCTGTGTGAGTGAACGACATTCTGTGTTATGATGAGTATAGTACACATGCAAAGGTTATCAGTGCCAGCCCAAATACCAGTGAGGCAGCTGCCTCAAGTGGTAGATGCTGAGGGGCATGGATTAAACAGAGTTCTGTGTGCTATGCAGCATGTCCTACAACTCCATAAGTTAGCTTGCTGCCCTTAGATAGAGGATGCTGTCCTATCACCAATGTTGAAGGAACAGTCAACTGCCAGTTAGTTTGGTCAGATATTGTATATGGAACGGAGAAAGCGGGAGGAACCACCATCTTGTCCTTTGCTTCAGGCATCATAATAACTTGGGCCAGGCTTACTCACAGATGAGGTCTTATTTGCTAAGTTCACCCCTTGTAGATCATTTTATTGGGGAGGGCATTTTCTGTACTCATGCCTATAAGCCTCTGTAGAGGAATACAAATTAACGTTTCTGCTGTAAATTATCTTTGATACTAAGCAGGTGTTTTTTTTTTAAGGGAATCTGTTGCCTCAGTTCCATTTGACTATACAAGACCTTTACAATTCTGTGTAAGGAAGAAGAGGTAAAATAAGCCACTTTTAAAAGTTGAGCTTTTGTGATATAGAATATTCGTGGACATCCTATCTGCTCATAGGAAATTATCGGCAACAGCATGAGCAACATGAACAGTTTCTATGAGGAAACTGAAAGGTAACCTTGGCTAGGGAAGGTTACCTCGCCAAATACCCTGCACAAGAGCTAGAAGCAGAAAGAATTATGTGTTGTGGACTATCAGCTCATCACATTGATTTTACTTCTCGGAATCTCTGTCTTAAAATTGTAACGCAGATGAGCACATAAACTTTTAGTGGCTGTGAGGGAATGTCTCCATCTCTGGCTGCTGGAGTTGAATTAGGGAGGGAAATGCATTTGTATTCATAGGCACAAATCTCTCCCTTTTTGATGCAAAATCCTGGCCCGTTTGGTTGCTGCTGGAGATCTGACAACTCCGGAATGTGCTGGATACAATGTTGAATTAGCTGCGTGCCACTCCGGCCCTGAAAGAATTCGTACCTTTTGAAAATTTTATATCCTTCTCTTTGTTTGCACTGTTTCAAGTTTGGTGCCATCAGCACATTGCAAGCTGCATTGTCTATTCAGCAAAGTCAGTCCTGGAAAGAGAGAAAGATCAACACCCGAGAGAATGAAATATGGGAGTTCTTTACATCCCTCGGGAAGAGCAGAGTTCTCTGCTCATCACAGATACATACATACATCTCTTGCTTGAAGCTTGGGCTACCGGTTCCTTGAACCCATTTTGTCTGCCCAATTTTTGTTTTGCAAGAGCCTTCCTACAAATCTCAAAGCCAATTGCAGCTGTGCCAAATTTTCTCTCATTTGGGGATTCACTTAGAACATAGCACATTGGATGCAACCTGACAAATTACTGGGGGGGGGGGGAAATACCTCACCAAATATTTGTACAGTTTGGGGAGGAGAGTTCTATGGGGAAAACCTCATCCCCTTTTGCACATTTTCTGGCTTTGGAGTCATGATTTGAGTTGAAGAAAACTTACCAGAGCTCTTAAAAACTGTGTTAGCCTGGGAGCTGCCAGTTTAGATTTTTCAGAATGCCTGCTAGGGTGACCATATGTCAGGAAAACTCAGGACATGTCAGGATTTTCGGCAACAAATCCGGGAAAGGGGGCATTATGAAATTTGAAGAAAAATCCGGATTTTTCCCATCCTCCCCCCACTCAAAGGGCTTACAACTCCATCATTTTTAAAGATAAAGAGTTCATAGAATCATAAAATGGTAGAGTTGGAAGGAGCCTATAAGACCATCAATTCCAACCCCCTGCTCAATGCAGGAATCCACATTAAAGCATACCTGACAGATGGTTGTCCAACTGTCTCTTGGATGCCTCTAATGTGGGAGAGCCCACGGCCTCCCTAGGTCATTGGTTCCATTGTTGTCCTGCTCTAACAGCCAGGAAGCTTTTCCTGATGTCCAGCTAGAATCTGGCTTCCTGTAACTTGAGTCCATTATTCTGTGTCCTGCATTCTGGGTTGATCGAGAAGAGATCCTGGCCCTCCTCTGTGTGACAACCTTTCACGTATTTGGAGAGTGCTATGTCTCCCCTCTGTCTTCTCTTCCCCAGTTCCTAGGATTTAAGAACACTCAGATTGGGAGGAGGGAGGTTCTAGCAGGACTCAAGAATTTGTCTCTGCTTGCAGAATTCAAATGGTTTTCACTTACTGCACTAAAAATAGAAATGTATATATATTTTCCCCAACAGATAGTTGTGACAATGGGGAAAATATCCATCTTGGAGTAATCAGCCATTTACGATGTGGGAAAGTACAGATCTGCTGAGGCATAAACACAAACCCACACAGTGTCACTTTAGCTGAGATTAAGAAATTAAGGGCTGGCTGACAATGTCCATTAATAAGCAAGGAATTCATCTCCTCCGCACTCTTATTTAAACATACCTTCACAATGACTCAGAGAAGGAGTGGCATTGATCGAAACCTGCCAAAATGGCTATAGAAACATGGGATACAGGTGAAGAATAGCATGTCGAACAATGTTTTCGGGAAGCAAGGTAGCAATTAGAGCTGATTCAAAAATGACAAAACTGTTTTCATAAGTGAACTTGGTAAGCTCTTGATTCTGAATCAGAACATGGCCCCATCTAGATTGGTGTTGTCCACATTGACTGGCAGTGGATTTCTGGGGTTTTACACCAGAGACTTCCCCTGCCCTAGATGGAGATGATGGGAATTGAAGCCGCGCACCTTTTGCATACAATGCATGCACTCTCCCACTGAGAGACAGCCCTTCCCCCAAAGAAGCTGTAACATTGCTTCAAACCTAACATCGACACCAAATTTTTAATATCTAGGGACCAAAGCCAACTCAGAATCACATCAAGCACATCTGGCAGTTACTGGCCAGATCTACACCAAGCAGGATATAGCAGTATGAAAGCAGTAAATAAAAGGCAGGATCCACAGCAAGCAGGATATAGTGGTATATGGCGTGTGTCAATGGGCCCCAGCAGTTGTTAGTGGACTTCAATACCGTTATAAAGCAGTTGTGTGGCTCCTGCCTTTTGTAGATCTGGCAGCTGAACAACTCCTACCATGCGGTTGGCGGCTTTGGAATTCCACATTGCAATGAGGAAGGATTCAAGTGACAACTTTGAAGGGGGGGGTCTGAATACCACTTGCTGAAGGCCACGAGAGATAGAGTGCTATAGTGCTCATGTCCTGTCGTGGGCTTCCGTAGGTATCTGGTTGGTCACTGTGGGGAACAGGAAATTGGACTAATTAGGCCTTTGATCTGATCCAGCACAAGGGGAGGAGCTACAGCTCAGCGGTAGAGCACCTGCTTTGCATGCGGAAGGCCCCAGGCTGAGTCCAGGTATGACTGGAAAAACTGCTGCCAAACCCTGGAGAGCCCTTGCTGCCAGTCAGAGCCAGCAATACTGGGCTAGGCGGACTAATGGTTCGATTCGGTATAAGGCAGTTTCCTAGGACTTTTCTGATGTTTGTATGTCTTTATACCAGCAGAACCAATAGCCTTCACAATGGTGTGGCACTGGCATGGGAAGGACATAAGAAGAGTCATGCTGCATCAGACCAAGGGTCCATCTAGTCCAGCACTCCATTCACACAGTGGTCAACCAGCCATCGGCCAGGGACCAACAAAGCAGGAGACAGTGCAACAGCACCCTCCCACCCATGTTCCCCAGCAACTAGTGTACAAGGGCACCCTGCCTCTGATACTGGAGGTAGCACCTAGCCATCAGGGTTAGTAGCCTTTGGTAGCCTTCACCTCCAGGAATTTATCCAGCCCCCTTTGAAAGCCATCCAGCTTGGTGGCTATATCACTACATCTTGTGGTAGTGATTGCCATCGTTTATCTATGCGCTGTGTGAAGAAATACTTCCTTTTATTTGTCCTGAATCTCCCATCAATCAGCTTCGTGGGAGGACCCCTTTGGGTTCTAGTATTTTGAAAGAGGGAGAAAAATGTCCCCCCTGTCCACATTCTCTGGGATGTCGTAGAAACACACACACACACACACACACACACACACATACACAATGGCCAAAAATGTGCATTTCCCCATAGGCTAAAGGGTGAAAATGCACATTTTGATGAAAATTGTGCATTTGGAGGGAATTTCCATCAGTGGGCAGATGATGGAGCAAAAGGCACTTGACCATCTACGAAACCCAGATGGAACGGATTTTACGCCATGCCTTCATCCTTACATACAGTCTGGATGGCCCATCTGGCTAGAATGCATTTTCCAAAATTCTCACCTCTCCCAGCCTCTTTTGCCAGAGTTTTCTTTTCTTTTTTTCCCCCACTGCCACAAAATGCCAAAAATTGAATGATCGGGATTTTCAGCACAGCAGTAGTGAAGGCAGGTTCCTAATCCATGGCAGGATCTACACGTCGTCCTCGATGCGCCCTCCCTGCACCACAAGCCGCTTTGGAGCGATGCACTTCATCTAGTGTGGCTCAAGCCTCGGAGGCTCTGCCCACGCCCGCACCGCCGCGGCCACCGCCCTTTCATCCAGGCCGGTCCTGGGGAGGGAGGAGGGAGGGGGAGGGTTGTAAACAAAAGCCAGTGATTGGGAGAGGGATATCCAATTGCTAGCTTTTGTTTACAACCCTCCCTCCTCCCTCCCTGGGACCGGCCGGGATGAAAGGGAGGCGGAGGCAGCGCGAGCGCGAGCAGAGCTTCCGAGGCTTGAGCTATACTAGACGAAGTGCAGCGCTCCAAAGCGGCTTGTGGTGCAGGGAGGGCGCATCGAGGACAACGTGTAGATCCGGCCCATGATACTTTGAATTCCCTATACTTGATACAACATAGTGAGTGTATTGTACAATTCAGGGGGTCACCACAACTTGTTAGCTGCTACCAGCTACATCCAAACATGAATGGTGAACAGGAGTTGCTGGGTGGTGGTGGTGAACCCAGCAGATTTAGCGTAACAGATCTGCCAGCATATGCTTTGTCTGCATGTTTAATTAAAACTCTGTGGGCTAGAAACTTGAAAAATCAAAAGTGATGTTTCTTGCAAAAAACACACACACACATGCTTCTGCAAAAATGATTGGAAGTACAATGAGCATACAGACAAATAACACATAAAAAGGGGATATTGGTTCCTTTGAATTCCTCAAGCACATCTCAAGAGAAATATTCAGGTTGGGCAGAGGGACATCAAGGACTGCTGAAGGGTGCAGTGGAGTTTGAAGATGCATCAAGTGCAAGGGAGCATAAGCAAGTTCAAATTGGTTTTCTTCTGAAAGCTCTGCCCGCTCTTCCATTTCTTACCCTGAGCTTGTGAGGAATTTTCTTTTAGATCAGACAGTCTATGATGGGGAAAAGATGGACAAATCTTCTCCGGGTGTTCTAGCCCATGCTTGAAAAGGTGGCTCAGGCAAGAGTGCGACAAATAATTTTATTTCCACCCCAGTGACATTAGCCACATCAAGGGCTTACCTTTGGTGAAGCGCATGTTTTTCATCTTCCTAAATAGAATACAAAGGGAGGGGGGGGCGAATATCTCAGACAGAGGAGAAAAACACTACAGCCTCATCTACACCAAGCAGGATATTGCACTATGAAAGCCACATGAAAGCGGTACATAAAAGGCAGGAGCCACACCAAGCAGGATATATAGGCTGATCATATGAAAAGCAGGACAGGGCTCATGTAACTTTAACAGTTGTAGAGAAAAGGGAATTTCAGCCAGTGTCATTTGTATGCAATTAGTTCCTAGTGAAATTCCCTCTTCATCACAACAGTTAAAGGTGCAGGGGCCCTGCCTTCTTTTATATATGGTCACTCTAGTATAGTGCCTGCACCTTTAACAGTTGTGATGAAGAGGGAATTTCACCAGGAACTAATTGCATACAAATGACACGGCTGAAATTCCTTTTTCTCTGCAACTGTGAAAGTTACATGAGCCCTGTCCTGCTTTCCATATGGTTAGCCTACTATTGCGCTGTTTGCACAAAGCTATTGTCAAGATTAAAATGTTAGACATGTGTTCCTATACACCTTGAAGGTCAGCTGAGATGGCCACATTGCAAAAAAAAAGTCTTCTCTCCTGCCCCCTACCCTCACACACATGCCCCATAACTGAAATTGTAAATTCCTTGAACAGGGACCCGCCATTTTTGTTTTCTTTATTAATGGAGGCACAATCGTGCCTCCATTGTTAAGGGACATCAGTAAAAAAACACATTCCACCATGTTAAAGTGATAATTGGGGGGGGGGGGTCATTCTAACAGCCATAAAATCAAAAATGTTTCACTAACCTTTCTGAAATTTACAGGTGCCAGAAAGAAATGTTTGTTTTACATTACCTGAAAATTTCAAGAAGATTGGTGAAAGATTGAGGGAAGGAGAGTAGTTTAAGGTAGAAAAGGAACACAAACCTATCTCCCTGCTTTTGTCAAATGACTTTCGGTTTCCGAGTTTTGTGCTCACGATTTGCATAATTTCTAAAGCCTTATTGATTAATCCAGTGGTGGGGTCTTCTTCCTCCTTCACTGTAGTTGGTGGAAAGCTTTTCGTTTTTTAAAAATTCCCTTCGGTTGATTTTTAAGGAATATTTTAACCTCTCATTCAAGTCAATGCTTCCCTCATAGCGCGAGGCACGCTCAGAAGCGTCGCTCTCCCCCCTCCCTCCTGCCTTAGAATGTGGGGTGGGTAGGTGAAATGGCCGCTGCCTCTAGCACAGACCTTTTGAGTGAAGAAGAAGAGTTTCTTTTTTTCTCTTCTGGAACATGCATTCCTTTGGCTATGAGAGTATTTGGGGCTATCGTCATAAGGCCAGTTTGCTCTTTTGCTCCCTGGTGAAGCAGGGTGTGGTTCCTCTGGATCCATGGTAACCTGATCTTCAGATCTCTCCTGGGAATAGGCGGCTATACATCCCTTTCTATCCATCCCCACCCCAAACACACACAGTGCTCCTTCCCCCTTTTCTAAGAGTTTGGTCCATGCTGCTATAAAGTTGAAAGCTTCAAACACTTCATTTAATTAGTTTGGGCCGGTGTTAAGTTTTAAGTACAATGTTGAAACCTTTCAAAGTGCTTCTGGGCCTACAACATTGGTTTCGGCCTAGTCACCCTGTTTTTTTAATAAGGTTTAGAAACAGTTGAGCTGTCGTGTATTTTGCATAGTGTACACATGGATTTTCTTTCTAATCCTTGCAGTCTACACTGGCTCCCTCCTTGATGTGTTTTTGGAGGCAGACAAACTCTTTTTTGTTCCAGCAGGCCTTTGGCAAATAATCTGGACCTCTGTCTGTACCTTTGACTTTTAAATTGTTATGTATTTTAAATGTTTGTAACACTTTAATATTGAAAAGTATTTAATTATATTTTTAACTTTTGTATATTCCTATTTATAGGTTTTAGCTGTATATGTTTTAGTTTTGTAAGGCTGCCCTGAGGCCCAGCATTGGGCAAAAAGCAGGATACTACTACTACTACTAATAGTAATGTTTCAGATTTCACTTCTGCATCTGATGTTCTTTTGCATTTACTTTTCTTTATAAACTATTCATATCTTAAGACTTTTTGTGTGGCATGTTTTCATTGGTTTAAAAGTTAAAAGGGGTATTCACTGTTTTCATGCTTATGTTATAAAATCTATTTTCAACAGGCCTAGTAACTTCAAGAGTAACAGAGTTGGGGAAAATCCTCAATCTCTTTGCTATCAGAGGCACTGAGTAAGGGACCTCTGGAGATAATTTAGACTGGCCCCAACTACAAAACACTATTCCCCCTTCTGAAGAGATCTGGACCACAGACTACTAAAGACAAAGTAGCAGGCCATAATAGCAGTTCTCATGTGGCCATTTGCCTTATGAGGCAAGTGCTCTGCAGGCTACCAAATGGAGGAACTAACAGGCCATAAAGTTGCCTGGCTGGGTCTGCCAGAAATCCAGTCTCAACACTCCTGGAAGGTCCATGTTCTATAGCACCTGCTGTCAGATGAACTTGAGGGAATCCCACCCTCCACCCTTAGGTTTAATTTACTGGCTTCCCCTGGCTGGACCTTGCAGGAAACTATATGAACAGACAGAGCAGTCATTCATAACACACATAGAATGCTGAGACTGGCAAATCTAAAAGCAAGTGTGTTGCTTTTCAAGAACCAAGGAAATTCAATGGGTCTTACTTTTGAGTAAATATCTAGGGATGGAAATGCAAGAACTGAGTAGGGTGACCATATTTGGGAAACCAAAAAAGAGGACACCTAGTGGGTGGCAGGAAAATGGCTTTCTGGGGCCACCTTAAAGTCCCCAATTGGAGTGGAGGAGGGAAAAGCATGTCATTCTCACCCCCACCCCACTGCTCCAAACAGGCCTTTTTCTATAATGTCTGGGAATGACACGTTTTCCCCTTTTAAGACCTTGATTGGAGCAGTGGGAGAGAATGACACACCTCCAGAAAGCATGTCATTCCCCCCTGCCACGCTAATGGTGGCCTTAAAAGGGAAAGTGTTTAATTCCAGGTCATTATAGACTATTGCATAAAATCCCCCCTGACACCGAGGATAGAACAAAAACCAGGAGAAACCTGGGGAAATCCTGACAGGTTTTTTTTATTATTTATTATTGCATTTATATCCCACCTTTTTTCCACCAAGAAACTCAAGGCGGCATACATAATCCTCCTCTTCTCCATTTTATCCTCACAACAGCAACCCTGTAAGGTGGGTTGGGCTGAGAGTCTGCAACTGGCCCAAAGTCACCCAATGGGTTTCCATGGCTAAGTGGGGAGTAGAACCCAGATCTCCCAGCTCCCAGTCCAACACTTTAGCCACTACGCCACACCCTAATGGTCACCCTAGAATTGAGCCATGCCAAGTTGGAAGCAGATTGGTTTGTGCCTTAATTTTTAGGATATTTTTTTTTAAAGTTTGACTTCAATTTTTTTTCTAAAATTCAAGGCATGAAGCAATCTGCTTTCAAATTGGCATGGCTAAAGCCTTACTTACCATGGTGCCAAGTTTCATCTCTTCATCTTTACTTTCTTTTTAAAAAATGTACTGCTCAAGGCCCTAGATCCCAAAGAGGAGTATTGGGTTTGAAGTTTAAAAAATTCCTAAAACACAAGGCATAAACAGATCTGCTTCCAACTTGGCATGGCTCAATCCCTACTTAAGAGCTACCATGCTGTCAAGTTTCATCCCTTTATCTTTAAAAATAATGGAATTGTAAGCATTTTAGTTAATTTTAAAAAATTAATTGAAGTTTTAAACATTTCTAAAAATCAAGGGATGAACGGATCTGCTTCCAACTTGGCATGGCTAAATCCCTACTTCAGAGCTACCATGGTGCCAAGTTTCATCTCTTTATCTTTAATTTCATTTTTTAAACTTGTACTGCTCAAGGTCCTGGACCCCAAAGAGATTTCTGTTTGAACTTTTAAAAAATCCTAAAAATCAAGGCATGAATGGATCTGCTTCATACTTGGCATAGCTATATCCCTACTTAAGAGCTACCATGATGTCAGGTTTCATCTCTTTATCTTTAAAAATTAGGGAGATGCAAGCATTTTGGTTGATTTATTAATGTTAAAAGTGAGTTCAACACATAACACTAGCTTTGATTTTATATTGGATGTCAAGATGGTATAACATCCTGACTGATGCTGGCTGGGTTGTCAACTGTATAATATCCAGTCATCCGTTACACAAAGCCATGAAATTCATTAAACAAAAACCTACGGTTTACAAAAACAATGTTAAGGCTCTACAGTTTCCAACCAAGCACCTAAAGCAGGGAAATTGGGAGTTAAGGCTCACAAGCCTTAACGCCACATCCTCCCTAAGGAGGCAGAAAGTACAAGTGAAATTCTCATTCTCCCAAAGCAGATAAACCATGAGGACAGGGTGGAGAATATGATATGCAGAGGTGACTGTGGGGTTGTGGAAAACTGATCATGAACAACTTAGGGCCACCTACTTCTCTTTTTTTGTTTAGAGCAGCCCTTCCCCAACCTGGTACCCTCCAAAGATGTTGGACTACAACTCCCATCATTGCAAGTCAGTATGTCCCATGGTCAGGAATGCTGGGACTTGTCATCTCAAACACCTGGAGGGCAGCAGGATGGGGAATGCTGTGTCATACCCTTACCAAATACAGGGTCTGCCCAATACTTTTCTCTCACACACATCTCGCATATAGCAGCACTCTTGATAACAATAGAGGCACTATTCATTACAGATCTAGAACCAGAGCATGTGCCAGGCACTTCCAACATTTGGTCAATATCCTGCCTTTCAAAGAACCAATGTTTTTTTCTTAAATGTATCTATAAAAAATATACTGTTCACTCCCCACAATCCCTGCATAATACATCATCTCATCAAAGCAACAGCGGAGAAGAAGAAGTTTAGTTTGGCTGTCTTGAACACCTTTCAGATGAGATTAGTTTGCAATCCTATACCTTTGGGAGAAATCCCTAGTGAATTCAATGGCACTGGCTTCTGAGAAGACATTTACAGGAGTCAACCTTCTCCAGGCTGGTGCTCTCCAGTTGTGTTGCACTGTAACTCCCATGTTATGTGTTATGGGGAAGACAAAAATCAATTCATAATTAATTTTAAAATAATACTTACACATGAAAGTATTAGGTGGCAGCTCTGCCTTTGATCTCACACTGTGGAACAAGTAAGAGAAATCCTTTATCTGATATTCAAGAAACAGACATCCTATGCCATGTGTTGAAAACTAATGTTGATGTCTGAAGGGCTATCTGGATTAGGTATTCAAGATTAATTCATTGTTGTTTCATTTGGTTTTGACAGTTTATTTAAAGTGATGCAGCTCTTTTGTAGTTCCTTGATTGATCACATATCTTAATGCTGGAAAACATCATACTTTAGTACAGATGTGGGCAGAAAATAGATCTATCCTGATGATTTGGACATCAACTCGCGGCATTCTTGATAACTGACAATGCTGATAGGGGCTTTTACAAGTTGAATTCCAAAACATCTGGAGATCTACATTCTGCCTTGCCTTGTTCTTGAACATTCCCCAACCTGGTGCCTGTCAGATGTGTTGGGTTGCAACTCTCAACATAAGGAGATACTCTAAGTAATGAGAAGTAGCTGGTCCTAAGTTGTTTATCATCATTTCCCACAACCCCACAGTCACCTCTGCAGATCAAATTGCATATCTAAATTTTTGAGATGACAAGTCCCAGCATTCCTGACCATGGGACATACTGACTTGCAATGATGGGAGTTGTAGTCCAACACCTTTGGAGGGCACCAGGTTGGGGAAGGGCTGCTCTAAACAAAAAAAGAGAAGTAGGTGGCCCTAAGTTGTTCGTGATCAGTTTTCCACAACCCCACAGTCACCTCTGCATATCATATTCTCCATCCTGTCCTCATGGTTTATCTGCTTTGGGAGAATGAGAATTTCACTTGCACTTTCTGCCTCCTTAGGGAGGATGTGGCGTTAAGGCTTGTGAGCCTTAACTCCCAATTTCCCTGCTTTTTGGTGCTTGGTTGGAAACTGTAGAGCCTTAACATTGTTTTTGTAAACCGTAGGTTTTTTGTTTAATGAATATTAGTAATAGGCTGACTATATGAAAAGGAGGACAGGGCTCTTGTAACTTTAACAGTTGTAGAGAAAAGGGAATTTCAGCCAGTGTCATTTGTATGCAGTTAGTTCCTGGTGAAATTCCCTCTTCATCACAACAGTTAAAGTTGCAGGCACTATACTAGAGTGACCATATATAAAAGAAGGCAGGGCCCCTGCAACTTTAACTGTTGTGATGAAGAGGGAATTTCACCAGGAACTAATTGCATACAAATTACACTGGCTGAAATTCCCCTGCTAAAGTTGCATGAGCCCTGATCTCCTTTTCATGTGTTCTGCCTAATTAGTAATCCTAAAAAGAAAGAGGAAAAACCCTTCATTGTATCATTGTTATTATTGGGGATTTCAGAACTTAGCCAGCATAGCATTGCATCAGATGGGTCTGAATCCGAGATTGTGAACTGCGGCATGGAGAACAGGATTGGCCCTCAAGCAGATCCATGTTCTTCTCATGCCCTTCTTTTGATCTGCACCTGCTGTTCACCCATTCAGCAGAGGCAACACTTAAACCCCTT
This sequence comes from Anniella stebbinsi, assembly GCA_029215795.1. Classification (NCBI taxonomy): domain Eukaryota; kingdom Metazoa; phylum Chordata; class Lepidosauria; order Squamata; family Anniellidae; genus Anniella; species Anniella stebbinsi. The sequence continues at coordinate 225,132,504 of JARDYH010000004.1, read as the reverse complement.
CCAGCTTGTTTTTATAGCATTCTGAAAGCGTTAGGGATTTCCCATCTCAGAGCTGCCTGCTTCTGCTCTAAATGCCAGGAATACACTCTTGCAGTTTCCCGCTTATTTACCGCAGTGCAAATCAGTGCTTGCAAACCTGGAGCTAAAACCAATCCATAGGATCAGGCTGTTCGCTAATAACAAGCTGAGGTCCCATCTCTGCCATCCGGGCTGGGAAGAGGGGAGGGGAGGCTCAGCAGCAACGATGCTGCACTCTTGCAGAATAAGTCGTCAGTGCCTTATTAGGATCTGCCAGAGTTGCTCACCGTGTCCCAGCTGCTGGCAAAATTACATTTCCTGACTTCCCCGTTGATCGTTGGGGAACTTTCAGCAGTGACTCTGCTTATTGGCACTCCAGGCATAAAAGGGACCTCCTTTGTAATTATCAGCCTGACAATGGCAATGTGCACGGAACAGGTGTGTTCATTCTGTAGCAAACCTGGCAATCCTCAGGAGCTAAGGACCAGCTGTACACTAAGAAGAGGGACGTGCGAATCAGCCAATCTCCAGTTCACGAGGATCTCCGAATTCCACTTTGAAGCTCATTCCAACTCAAATCCGTACAAGACTGCAAACGTCTTTTTTCCCCTTTCTGCATGGAACTCCATGCATATTTTATGTCCATTTTTCTAAATGGGCCCATCTGTTTTGCACATCTTCAAAATATATTCATTTATTTATTTTATTGCATTTGTATACTGCCCCATAGCCGAAACTCTCGGCAGTTTACATAAGATTAAAACACTTAAAACCAATATACAAAAATTAAAACTGCAAAAACATACAATATACACATGCATTTGAAACCACTATAATAACTTTAAAAGTTATGAGCCTTAAAAAATAAAAAAAACAGACCCAGGCTCATCAGATATTGCTAAATGCCTGAGAGCAGAGAAAAGTCTTGACCTAGTGCCAAAAAGATAACAATGCTTGTGCCAGGCAGGTCTCGTTGGGGAGATCATTCCGCAATTGGGGGGCCACCACAGAGAAGGCCCTCTCCCTCTGAGTTTCCCTCAGAGTAGGCACTAGGAGGAGGACCTTAGATGTTGATCGTAGAGTACGGGTAGGTTCATGTTGGGAAAGGCATTCCGTCAGGTATTGTGGTCCCAAGCCGTGTAAGGCTTTATAGTAGGGATGTGCACTGGATCGGACCCGATCCACGATCCGAGTCCGGTCCAGTGGGAAATCGGATAAATTATCCGATTTCCGATCCCGCAGCTGGATCGGCCGATCCAATCCGAACCGGTCCGAAAAGGCTCCGAACCGGTTCGGCGGATCGGCGGATCGGCGGGCGCCCACTGGCGCCCACCGCCGCTTCCATTGGCGGGCGCCAGCGGGCGCCCGCCGATGAAAGTGGACAGCGGGGGGGGGAGGAGGGGGGCGCTTACCTTCTCGGCCCGTCCGCTCCCGTCCGGCACTAGCAGCTACTACCAGCGGGCTCCGCGGCCTGCTCTAGGGTGGCGCGCCGGGTGATGTCATCACCCGGCGCGCTACTCTAGAGCAGGCCGCGGAGCCTGCTGGTGGTAGCCGCCGGCCCCGGACGGGAGCGGAGGGGCTGAGAAGGTAAGCAGGGGGTGCGTGGAGGGGAGGAGGGGGCGCGCGGAGGAGGGAGGGGGGCCCTTACCTTCCCGTCCCGGCGGCTCCCGTCCCGGCGTCTACTACTACCAGCAGGCTCCGCGGCCTGCTCTAGGGTGGCGCGCCGGGTGATGTCATCACCCGGCGCGCTACTCTAGAGTAGGCCGCGGAGCCTGCTGGTAGTAGTAGGTGCCGGCGCCGGCCGGGAGCCGCCGGGCCGGGAAGGTAAGCAGGGGGTGCGTGGAGGGGAGGAGGGGGCGCGCGGAGGGGGGAGGGGGGCCCTTACCTTCCCGTCCCGGCGGCTCCCGTCCCGGCGCCGGCGCCTACTACTACCAGCAGGCTCCGCGGCCTGCTCTAGGGTGGCGCGCCAGGTGATGTCATCACCCGGCGCGCTACTCTAGAGCAGGCCACGGAGCCTGCTGGTAGTAGTAGGCGCCGGCGCCGGACGGGAGCCGCCGGGCCGGGAAGGTAAGCAGGGGGTGCGTGGAGGGGAGGAGGGGGCGCGTGGAGGGGGGAGGGGGGCCCTTACCTTCCCATCCCGGCGGCTCCCGTCCCTGCGCCGGCGCCTACTACTACCAGCAGGCTCCGCGGCCTACTCCAGGGTGGCGCGCCGGGTGATGTCATCACCCGGCGCGCTACTCGAGAGTAGGCCGCGGAGCCCGCTGGTAGTAGCCGCCAGCGCCGGACGGGAGCGGACGGGCCGAGAAGGTAAGCAGTGGCGGGGAAGGGGGCTTACCCCCCCCCGGAGCCGTCCGCTTCTATCCGCTGGTGCCCGCGGGCGCCAGCGGATGGAAGCGGGCGGCCCCAGGGGGGGTAGGGAGCGCGGGGGAGGGGGCTTACCTGCCGGGGCCGTCCACAGCGGACGGCCCCGGGGGGGGAGGGAGTTAGGCCCCCCCTCAGCCACCCGCCGCCATTTTTTCCTCATAGACTTGCATTGCAATGCAAGTCTATGGGGAAAAAAATGGCGGCCGATCCAAAAATTTACGATTTTTGGGTCGGGATCGGACTCGATCCGGTCCGGGGGGCCTCCGATTTTGTCCGAACCGGTCCGGGACAAAATTGGAGGTCCCGATCCGGGTCCCGATCCGATCCGGGGGGTCCGTGCACACCCCTACTTTATAGGTTAGAACCAGCACCTTGAATCGGGCTCGGAAATATACAGGCAGCCAGTGCAAACATATGTATTGTTCTCCTGTGGATTAAAGTGTAATTGTGTAATACATTTTTGTCATGCACATTTTTTCAAATGCACACATGCTGTAGAATACACTGTCTTTTAGTCCATGCATAACAATGCAAGCTCAGAAATCTAAGGTCTGATTCTGTTCAATCCGGAAGGTGTTAACTGGTGTGTCATGCAAACTGGGCCATTGTCTGTTATGCTAACTAGTACCCTTCCTTTAGTATGAGTTGGGTTTTTTGATATTTCACAGGCTACACATGAGCTGTGCTTTCTTTTCTCTGCCCTCTTTCTCTATGTGCATCACCATTAGCTTCCCTTTTTTTAAAAAAAGATAATAGAATATTTCCTAACTATGGCTAAGTAAGAAAAAACAACAACCTAAAATTACTATTTACCCTCTGCTGGGATATTTACTTACATGCAAAGTGACAAGGTAGCAAGCAGCCTACACAATTGCTGTGATTATCTGTTCTTTGTTGTTCAAGATACATTTATTTTGGGAAGAGTTACAAAGAGTTTGTGGTATTTTACTTGATATGAATGAAGCCCAGAAGAAGATTTTAAAGCCTCATTCTAGATTCAAAGTCGGTTTGTTTTCTGAGAATCGAATCTGTTTTTGACTTGTCTTCAAAATAAAGAAAGCATGTCTGCTCTCTCTCTCTCTCTCTCTCTCTCTCTCTCTTTCACCTTGGTTGCCAAGAAGCCATATTACAAATACAATGTATCCCTTCTATTTTGCAGATCCGCTGCTTATTACGATGCTAGTAAAAGAATGGGTTGCTATGTGGAATAGATTATCTGCCACGGCCATTGTCCTTGCTTCCCTTGGTTGCTGAAATTGGGCACAGAGGGTCTAGTTTCATTATCTCAGTAATGAGTTTAGCATAAGTGAATTCTCCATGGTACGTGCCACCCTACTCTGCAGCTCGGCATATCATTCTTGACAGCATAATGGATTCCAGAGGTGGAATTACTTCTCCTTCAGGGCAAGGGATAAGTCTGTAGATGTGTCAGAAAGAATTTCCTGCCAACTTTCACGATCAGCTGGATGCTCTGCGGGCAAATGGTCCAGGAGTGTGCCCTGCAAGCCACAACCCCAGAAGGCCTTGACAAGCTGCTCTCCTTTCCTCAAAATACCCATGCTCCACACAGTCACGGTTTTCTTATTATAACTATGTGGGTATTTATTTGATTTCTGCCCAGCATTTCAACCAAGCTTAGCTTCCAAAGTGGCTTGCCATGACAAATCCATACGAAAGTACCATTTACTGATGGATGTATCAATGTGCCTGGGTGTACACAGGGTCGTCTCCTCTGGCCTCTGACAATTGGTGATACAACCCAGGTCCCAGGCACTTCCCTCCATTTCTGCAGATGAGCTCAAGAGGCTGGCTGAGGAGGAAGGTGACAACGCACAGAAACCCCCTCTTGATTATCTATTGGTTATTCCATAGACTCATGAGATTTCCAAAGGAGGGAGTTGTTGAACCTCTTTCATCGTTCGGACCAAAGTCCATTTCAGAGAAGCTTTCTGGTGCTTCATGCCACTAATGGGCTGGGCCAAAGGCAAAAGACTCGGGGCCAAAATACCTCCCCCAAAGAACAGCGTATTTCATCTTAAGGCTCTTGCTGACAGTCACTAAGCCTTAGCAGAGGCATTTCAGCCTTTCAGAATGGGTGGGGGGACTGCAGAAGAAACAGGAAACCACCAAATGATGATGAGAGGGAGGTGAGACCTGGGGAAGAAGGGACCACCAGAGAGTCAGAACCGGACCCTGGGAGGGTTGCTTTTGGCCCCCAGACCTGAAGTTCTACAACCCTGCTCTAAAGCCCTAACCTGGCCCTTCCCTTATCTCTCTGACCAGTCACTGAGGGCATGTTCCTGGTGGTTCCACATGACCCTAGGTCCAATTGGAATCCACCTGGAGAAGAGCCTTCAGTGTGGTGGCCCCCTTCCTATAGCATTCCCTGCCTTTGGTGGTCAGGCAGGCGCCAACGATGTATTGCTTTCAGCGCCTCCTGAAAACATTGCTGTTCCAAGAAGTTTTCCCTGAATGATTGGATGTGGTTTTAGCTGAACCTTGTTCTTTTAAAAATTTAACTTTTAATGGTGTTTTTGTTCTGTTTTTGTATATATTGATATACACCTCTGCCTGTAATCTTCACAAAGAGTGTGGGAAACAGGCAGGGCCAGACCAAGCTATTTTTCTGCCTGAGGCGGGGCAGGAAATGGAGTGCCCCCACCTCCAACAACTCAAGGCGCATAATACCCAAGTCCACCAAGTTATTTTTGTACTCCAGGCAGAAAATCCCACAAGGACACCTCACCTCACTGGCAGCTAAAGTGCAGCTAAAGTGCAATGAGGGGGCACTCCAATGAGGAGGTGTCCCTCTAGTTTACTCTGCTTCCGTAGAGTAAGCGGCCCATCGAGAAGAGAAAAGCCCGCCTTGCGGAATCAGCACAGAAGCCGTCCGTCGTGAATACCACGGTCAGACTACAAGCTCCAGAGGGCCAGGCCGCATGCGGGGCAGGGATGTATGTGCCTTAAGGTGTTGTAGAACAGGTTTAAGATGAAGGTGTTAGGTAGAATGGACATGTTGGTGGGCACATGGCCCCCTTGGGGCGGCCATGTTGTCCTCCTTTTTTGAAATGAGGGGGGCACACGCTTCCCATCTGGCCTGGGCCTATGACCAGCTCTGCACGGCCCTGCCACCAGGTCCTATCAGGGAAATGGAGTCCTTAAGATGTAGAACTCACTCCATATAGCCCAGGCGCTTTCTTTCATGCATTCTTTCTTTCTTCTTCTTCTTTTTCTTTTTTTCTTTCTTCTTTTCTTTCTCTTGCCTAAGCTTAGGTGTGTTCAGCTTTCGTGTCCATTTTCAAAACGCTGAATATTTCCATGTTGCATACCTGAAAGCAAAACAACAAAGCAAAAACAAGCCATGAATTTCTTAATCACAAAGGCCTTTCCCTTCCCATCTCAACCCTCGTTTCTATTTGAGGATAGTACTCTATCTAACCCTATTAATCTTCCCAGTCTCATTCATCTCTGGGATGATTTCCCTTCGCTCAGAATTCTACTCTCCTGTGCTTCATCATATTTCTCCGCTAAAGGCTCCGACACTTGAAAACCCTCCTCCCCCCCCCCCCGCTCTCCAACCAGCAACAAAAACAGGAAGACAAATGAGAGCGGAGCACAAAGGAAAATGCATTTGCTAAACAAGGGCTATTCTCCATCCCTTCCTACAAAGCATCACAAAAGATAGGGAAACAATACATCTATTCAAACGGAATAGCTGGGGTACAGGTAGCTTAGTTGTATAATGTGTTCCAACTGCAACATCCAGGTATTTTCAGAATCTCTCCACACCAAATTGCTGTAAAAGTAGTATTAGAGCTGTGTGCAAATGGCCTCTCGAAATTCTCCAGCCTGCATGTGGGCGAGGAAATCGGGACGGACATTTCACAGAATTTCCCCAGGGGGAGAAGAAATTCCCCCACAGTTTCTTCAGAGTTGGGCTCATCCCTAGTAGTAGCAATGGCTCACCTTCATGGTTCACACACATACACACACACACACACACAAATCAAGGTTAGGGGGTTTGTTGTTTGTTCGCTGTTGTTTTGTTTGTTGTTTTGTTTGTTGTTTTGTTTGTTTGTTGTTTTGTTTGATTGCTTGCTTGCTTTTGCTGGAAACTGTATAGGCAGCCTGGTCACCAATTTGTATTTTCAACCACGCTCCAGAGCTAGCGTCATTCCAGGGGGCTAGGAGGGGAGGAATGGCAGCTACCACACACAAAAAGTGGAGAATATGCAGAAAAAAATCTGCAAAATATACTTCTTTTTTCATAGGGTGGTGGGGTGAGAAAAAGAGGGAGGAAACCTCAGAATTTCACCAATTGGGGGGGAGTCTTCACAGTAATTTTGCCTCCGCTCTAATGGGAACACAGAGTAGATTTTTTCTCTCTCCCTTTCTCATCAGAGTAAACCTTGCGATAAGCTGACCAGATAAAATCCAGGTCAGGACTCATGTAACTTTAACAGTTGTAGAGAAAAGGGAATTTCAGCCAGCGTCATTTGTATGCAATTAGTTCCTGGTGAAATTCCCTCTTCATCACAACTGTTAAAGTTGCAGGGGCCCTGCCTTTTTTTGTGTATGGTCACTCTAGTATAGTGCCTGCAACTTTAACTGTTGTGATGAAGAGGGAATTTCACCAGGAACTAATTGCATACAAATGACTCTGGCTGAAATTCCCTTTTCTCTACAACTGTTGAAGTTACATGAGCCCTGACCTGGATTTTATCTGGTCACCCTACCTTGCGATCAACAGAGAATTTCATCGGCAGGAGTGCAGGACAGACTCTCTTCCACTCCTACCCCCAAAGAACTTTAGAGAATGCATCACTGATATGGAATTTGAAGCCATGAAATGTGGTATGGCAAGGGAGAGCAACCAAGAGTGGATAGAGGACTATATGACCTCCCAGCCAGCCCTCCATGAGTTGTGATCAGAGATCAGTGGGGATTCCTCCAAGAGCCAAGGCTTTGTCTTGGAATGGGATAGGTGAGGAATCCTGGAGGAATCCTGGGAGTCTGCAGACAAGATGGACAACCTCCATGGGCTGGATTAGGCCATCCAGCTGGAGGTTGCTCTCTCCTGTGATAGTTCTCCAGCTGGTAGTGCAATTCACTACCTGATGTTAAGTCCCATAGAACTCAATGGAGTGTACTTCAGACTAGGCCTGCATAGGATTGCACTGGTAGGCAATTTTAAACAAATTGATGGAGGATAGATGATCATGATAGCTCAGCAGAACTCCCATATCCCCAGACAGCATAACTCTGAATATCAAATGCTAGGGACAAACAGGAGAAGGCCACCACATGCATGACCTTCTTGTGCCCTTCCAAGAAGAATCTGGATGGCCACCGTTGAACACAGAATACTGGACTAGGTGGAGCTTGCTCTTATGACTGAGGAGATGCCATTGGATAGGAGTGGTACAGTCAGAGACCAAAGAACAAGCAGAGGTACTTTGGAGTGTTGGTGCCCTATGCTTAAAATCTGGATCTAGATCCAAAAGCAGAGTTGCCACCCATTGAGCCAATGTGGAAGTCCTGGGAAATACCAGGCCCTTTAGATTTTCTCTGTCATTTCAAGATCTCTCAGGCCCAATTGACTTCCATCCCAGCTTTATATGGCCTCTAGAATAGATAGATTAGATAGATGATAGATAGATGATAGATAGATAGATAGATAGATAGATAGATAGATAGATAGAGGGCTGAAAGCCATCATCAACAGAATAATCAAATAAAGCTTTAGTCCATAAATTGATTGTGGCCGCCTCTCCAGAAATATGCACTGGAGAATGAAAGTTATTTTCCTTAACATGCCCTTAATGTGCAGTAAAATAATCTGCATACAGAGCAGATTAGTCATTTTCTGCAGCACCAAAGCTTGGCCCTCCTCACAGCCCCCGCTTCCCTAACTTACTAAGGCAAGAGAGTGATGGGGAGGGCCCTGGACACTGCCGCAAGCATTCACAGGAGCCAAAGGAACTACATTTCCATGGCTCCCAGCATTTCTAGATTCTGCTATGCATGTTCACGGCAGCATAAAGAGATACTGGGAACTATAGCCACTTCATTCTCCATGATCCCTGGTGTCTGTGTCTCTGCTCATGGCAGCATCCAAAGTTATTGGGAATTATAGGAACTTTATTTCCCATGAACCCCCCTCAGTGTCTTTGTATGGTGTAGCAGTGTCCAAGGCCTAACCAAGGCCCCACCACAGCAACTGCTTTGAGCCCACCTCAAGGTGGATACTCCAGTGTTTATGGGGCAAAGAGTTCCAATTAAGATTGTGCCTTGACCCAAGGGCCTGGGTCTGAAATGAACTTGGTTCAGGTGTCACGCCCCAGATGCTGAGGGCACTTTGTAGGCCATCCAGAGGGAAAGAATTCAAGATCTGATTGTCCCTCTGGGGCTGCAGGTTCAGACTCCTCAACTGAGGAACCATAGTCCATCTTCTTCATTGCCCAAGTTCTCCTCAGTCCCCTGTAGGATCCTGGCAGAGCAGCTAAGAGCATAGCTGGAGGCAGACTCCATGAATGGTGACAAAGTTCCAGCTTCCAAGCCAGAGTGTTGTCCCTTTAAATTCTAGACCTGCAGCCTCCATCATGCATGGAAGCAACTCTCTCCAACTATCAACTACCATTGGTCACGAGAGGGAGGAGAAACCAGCAACTTTCAACTCTGCTTAGATCAAACTCCATGAGCTGCTAAACTACTGCCCAGTGAGCCTTTGTAACTAAGAATCTACTATCTGGCTTTGCTTTTTCCTTCCTCCTCCCAACCCTTTTTCTCTTCTGTCATGTCTATTAGATTATAAACCAGCAGGAATTTGAACCCACATCACCAGTGCTCTAGCTGCTTCACCACACTGGCCGATGGAAATGGATCAACCCCTAGGTCTGATCCATCAAGGCAAGTCTTAAGGTCTTAGATCTTCAAGATGTGTTAAAATGAAGAGGTGAGGTGAAGTGAGACTAAGACATATATGCAAGTTGACTATTTAAGGGGCTGTGCAAAAGCCTGCTAAACTCCATCCAACATTTATTTTGTGATACTGACATTGACAGAGAGTTGGATCCAGTGATCCCATCAGGACATTCCTTCCAGAGGACACGGGGAGGCAATTTCCTCCTATCCATCCTCCTCCCTGCACCCCCTTCCCAAAAGCTGTTCCAAAGGATTGGGAGACCCTCCAGAATAGTGTGGAAGGTGGTGCAAATGGTGGAGGCTGTTGACTCTATTGTCAGCGGAGCGGTGAATCCGCTTTGGGTTTCAGTCAGAACCAGTCACCTTGGATAGCTCCTGGAGAGTTCACACCTTGGATAGCTCCTTTAGAGTTCTGACTGGTTTTGGCTGAAATCCGGAGCGGATTCACTGGAGCGGATTCATGCACCCTGACAATGGAACCACCAGCCTCCACTGGGTGTAGGGATTCTTCCATTTATTGAAGGACAAGTCTGGATCCAACCCAAACTCTCTCTCTCTCTCTCTCTCTCTCTCTCTCAAATAACTAGTTTAAAAGTTGTTTGGGAAGCTGGCACATAATATATAATGTATTGCACTTTTCAATTACTTTGTTCTCTGGTAACTCTGAAAAAGAATTTGTAAGTGAAAATTGGTGCTTATGTTGGGAATCAGTCTTTATTGTAATGGCCGGTAATGAAATGCTGGCTAATGTATTGTTGTTTTCATAATGGAAGCATCTTTGAATAAAACAGTGGGTTGTTGTTTTTTTAAAGAAATGATGGATCCTTAGTCTGATCCAGCAAGACCATTCTTATGTTCTGAAATCTTCACATTCCTTCATGCTCCGAATGTAATAAAAGCATTGCAGGTTCCCCACAGACTGTCTACAATGTGATCAAGCTGTTTCCTCGGAGAAATACTTTCCAGTTTAAAATAACGATGGGACTTCAGTTGGAGGAGCAAAATGGGGGGGGGGGGAATAAGAGTCTGCAGCTGAAGATCAAAAATACTCCTGGGTTGTGGCTGAGTAAACAAGGCGCTGAGTAAAATCCAAGCCAAACGATCAGATGGCTGAAGCCTAGCTCTTGGTATCTCATTTAAATTTGAACATACGACACGAAGCACTCACAAGAAATGTCCTGGGAGTTGCCAACCTCCTTTTTGTGCATAAAATAGCCATTTGTCCTTCTGAATGTTGACATGACAACATCTGTAGGAAACACAATTGTTTACAATGATCCTTGAAGCTTTTTCAGAGGTAAGATGGCAGCCTGCTTTGTTTGAGGGTAGAGCTTCTCTAGAACCATTGCATATAGCATTACCACCTATTCATAACTGTTACAGATTGTTCATATTTTGGGAGCTCTCTCCTTAAGGAGAAAGCCCATATGTTGTTGCCATGAGTTATTTTCCACAAGGCATGGATTCCCAGAGGAGAGTGGTAAATTTTGCATGAATGTCAAATCAGATGACATATTTGGCACTTGGATTGAATGGATGCTTTTTCCTCTATGTACACCGTGCAATCTACATCATGTGCAACCTTGGTTACTCACCATTACACTGCTTTTGCCAAACAGAAGGTGTTCCTTCTGTAAAATAATTAAAGTAGACGCCTGTGATTATAATGTAGTTGCAATCAGTCCCTCGGAATTCGTTTCATTTTGGCACACTGGCAAGACAAATGCCTGGACTGTTCCTAATTTGCTCAGCTAAGAGGTGGTGACCTTGTTGCTGCACTATTAACAAGCCACCCTGCATGATCAACAAGCCAGCCTGTGGAAAACACCCTGGGTTTAGACAACATATTAAACAACAGTTCAACAAACAACCCATGGTTCAACAACAACCATGTTTAACCTATTGAGTGTGGGTTAGCGTGCTGTGTGGACAGCCTCAATTGAATCAGCATCATTCTGGCTCTAAAAACTAGGGCTGGGCACAGCCCTGCTGATACTTGCTTTAGAGACCGATTTGGAGCTTCCAAATCAGCCCCAATGTGCCTCAGCCCACGTCGGCCCAGATCCAGATCCTGAGCCAAAGCAAGGCCATGTCTAAACCATGCAGTTATCCTGGAGTCATTTCTAGGTCATCCCTGTGCGTCCAAATTATGCACAGGGAATCCCAGGGTCAACCGGGACAACCAGAGACTTTCCCTGGGATAACTGCAACCGTGGATGTCCCGGTTTTTCCACAGTCCTGAGACAACCCCGAGGACCGCAGCTGGTATCCAGGTCCTCAAACGGGCATGAAGCTGCATGGGGTGGCTCCGTGCCCATTGGGGTGGGGTGGAGGCAGCATTTTCACCATCCCTCAGATGGTGGTGCTGAGTTCCCCATTTTGTGTCATTTTTAATTACCATTGTGCAGGATCTGAGCTCTCCTTTAAAAAAAGCCACCCCATGCCAGAATGTCCCTGTTGGCTTGCAGGATGACGTGCTGGTGTATGGATGCTGGGGGAGGATCGTGGAAGCCGGAAAGCCTGAGATCCTTCCCCCTAGGTCCCTGAAGGCTCATAGATCTAGATGAGCCCCAAGATTCAGATGTACAAATTATTCAGACATCCAACAGGCCACCCTTCCCTCCGCTCAAACCCAGCTCACACACTACCCACTCACATCCCCGAGCCATGTGAGACCCCTGCTCCTTACCTGGATCCATCGTGAGAGCCATCAATGATCCAGGGCCTCTTCAAGGGAATCACCATTGGGTGACACACCTATTTCTGTAACAGAAAACAGCCCTGTGCACAATATTACACCTGCCAGGGGGGCATGAGCTGGGGGCACAAGTGGGCAAGCATGGGCAATCTGGATAGAACCGAAGTGATCTGAAGCACTTCTGATCCACCACTTCGGACCACTTCGATTGGATTCAACTCGCTCCTGATCCAGACCAATTTGGTCCGAATCAAGCCCTATAAGGAGAGGCTGAAAGAACTGGGCATGTTTAGCCTGGAGAAGAGGAGATTGAGGGAAGACATGATAGCGCTCTTCAAATACTTGAAAGGTTTTCACACGAAGAGGGCCAGGATCTCTTCTCGATTATCCTAGAGTGCAGGACACGGAATAATGGGCTCAAGTTACAAGAAGCCAGATTCCGGCTGGACATCAGGAAACACTTATTGACTATTAGAGCAGTACAAAAATGGAACCAATGACCTAGGGAGGTTGTGGGCTCTCCCGCACTAGAGGCCTTCAAGAGGCAGCTGGACAACCATCTGTCAGATTTGCTTTAAGATGGATTCCTGCATTGAGCAGGGGGTTGGACTGGATGGCCTCATGGGCCCCTTCCAAGTCTATGATTCTAAGACTCTATGATTCTATTATCCAACTTTGGATTAGAATTCAGATCTGGAGTCGAAGCAGTGCAGAGCCCTACTAAAAACCATCCCTGGTCTCTGGAATTGGCAGGTCAATTGACATTCTGACCTTAAGACTTAAGGTGCATATAGAAGTAACATAAACTGAATGCATGCGGAGGGCCCACATGAGAGGTTCATTCCCTGTATTCTGTTCAAATGAGGCATTTTTCCCTAGGGTTGAACCTGTTAGGTGTGGGGCAGCTCTGATGGGTTTCTAGCAAAAGCTAATTTTGCACAGCACTGTTTGGCTGGTGCTTTTGCTATTGACAGAGCTAGCCATTAAAAAAAAAAAAAAGTTCACTTCGACATTGGGGATAATGGGAGTTGTAGCCCAACACAACCGGAGGGCACCAGATTGGGAAGGCCAGTTTAAAATAACAGAAACATTAAGATGCTTTTAAAAAAAAAAAAAATTGCTGAAAGCTATGCCACCACTATGGGTAATGCCCCCTATTAGAAGTGTGTTCTTGCTTCTCCAACCCTGTGCAAATCACAACATTTTTAATACAAGTTATTTTTGACTTGTCTGTAGTTTAGTACAACCTCAGGGAGTCAAGCCTTGGAGCAAGACGAAGTTGAGGTGTAGTATCCGGGCCTGATTCAAAGTGCTGGTATTAACATTCAAAAGCCTAAATGGCTTGGGGCCAGGTTATCTGCAGGAATACCTCCTCCCATATGTACCTGCCAGGACCCTAAGATCATCCTCATTAGGGATGTGCACTGGATCGGATCCGATCCACGATCCGAATCCGATCCAGAGGGAAATCGGATAAATTATCCGATTTCCGATCCGACAGCTGGATCGGCCGATCCAATCCGAACCAATCCGAAAAGGTTCCGATCTGGTTCGGATGGATAGGCAGATCGGCGGGCGCCCGCTAGCGCCCACCGCCGCTTCCATTGGCGAGCGCCAGCGGGCACCCGCCGATGAAAGTGGACAGCGGGGGGGGGGGGCGGAGGGGGGAGGGGGCGCGCGGAGCGGCGCGCTTACCTTTCAGGCATGTCCGCTCCCGTCCGGCGCCGGCTGCTACTGCCAGCAGGCTTCATGGCCTGCTCCAGGGTGGTGCGCCGGGTGATGACATCACCTGGCGCGCCACTCTAGAGCAGGCCGCAAAGCCCGCTGGCAGTAGCAGCCGGCGCCGGACGGGAGCGGACATGCCTGAAAGGTAAGCAGGGGGCGCGCAGAGGGGAAGAGGGGGTGCGCTTACCTTTCAGGGACATCCGCTCCCATCCAGCGCCGGCTGCTACTGCCAGCAGGCTTCGCAGCCTGCTCCAGGGTGGCGTGCGGGACCCGGTGCGCCACCCTGGAGCAGGCCGCAAAGCCTGCTGGCAGTAGCAGCCGGTGCCGGACGGGAGCAGACATCCCTGTAAGGTAAGCAGTGGCAGGGGGAGGGGGCTTACCCCCCCGGAGCCATCCGCTTCTATCCACGGGCACCCGCGGGCGCCAGCGGATGGAAGCGGACGGCCCCGGGGGGGTAGGGAGTGCAGGGGAGGGGGCTTACCTGCCAGGGCCATCCACAGCGGACAGCCCTGGGGAGGGAGTTAGGCCCCCCTCACCCACCCGCCGCCATTTTTTCCTCATAGACTTGCACTGCAATGCAAGTCTATGGGGAGGAAAATGGCGGCCGATCCAAAAATTTCCGATTTTTGGATCGGGATCGGACTCGATCCGGTCTGGGGGGCTTCCAATTTTGTCCGATCCGATCCGTGACAAAATTGGAGGTCCCAATCCGGGTCCCGATCCAATCCGGGGGGTCCGTGCACACCCCTAATCCTCATGGGTCCTTCTCCATGAGACCTTGCCAAATGAGGCAGGTGGCAGCCAGGAAGAGAACATTCTCTGCTGTGGCACCTTTACCTGGCACCTACATTATACTACATTATACTCTTTTTATTTTCCCAGTATGTTAACAGTTCATCAACTTAATTTTTAACTTGCTTTTATAAATTGGTATTTACATCTGTATTAATTTTTGCATTGCTGCTTGGTTTTATCCTGGTTGTACTTTTAGATTGTATTTTATTCTATGTTTTTATATTTTGAATGATTGTCATGGTTTTGATTTTTGTAAACCGCCCAGAGACCTTCAGCTACTGGGCGGCATAAAAATGCAGTAAATAAATAAATAAATCTCTCATTTTCTTCAGATTTGCCAATTTGGGAAGGGGGCAAGGTTTGTATGCCTTCAAAGGTTTCTATGCCCATTCCCATCACAGCTGAATTTCTGCATGGATTTCTTCAGCCTATTACAAATACAAGAACCCAGAAAAGGGGTGTACATGAATATTGCAACTGTGACTCAAGGTGATATCAGATGATACGGCAGCTTTTTCATTGGTGTTTCATCTATGATGGCAAACGCTAACCTATGTTTTCTTCCTGAAAGATAGTCAAGGAGACATAATCTTACTGCCACCTTTACTATGAACCAATCAAATTAATGAGCTCTCTCTCTCTCTCTCTCTCTCTCTTCCTTGCTTGATACATTGGCCATAAAAAATGCACTTTGAATCCATGCCCCATCCCCCCAAAAATGACATTCAGATGAATAGAGCTATGATTGCATTTGCCTAATCCGCTTTCTTCAGTGCTTTTGAAATCCGGCACTGTATTTGCAGTCTGCATATTGACAACAGCTTCGAAAGGCATTTTGGACTGAGGGAGGGAAAGAGAGAGAGAGAGAGAGAGAGAGAGAGAGAGATTGTTTTTGATTGCAACGACAAATCCCTATTCTTTCACTAATAAGCACCAGGCTGGATTTTGGTATAGCACAGTGTGTGTACAACAGACGTCAAAGCCACTGAAGCATATAGAGCAATTGTGTTAATCTGCACGAGCTGAACTTGATGCAAAAGATGAACATTTTGTTTCTTAAGTCTGCTACACCTCAAGTTCTTTAACTTGCACTAAGGAGTCACATGTTTTCTCTTACTTCGCAATGAGGCTGCTGCTGCTGCTCATGATGATGAATAAAAATGAGAATATAGCATCATCAGTGAACATAAGGACACAAGGAGAGCCCTGCTGGTTCAAAACAAGGTTCTACCTAATCCAGGTCTTGGTTAACTGTTGGGGTTAGAAATTGACTGTCATTGTTTCACTGGGCTCCTGCTGTTCCTTTCTTCCTCAATGAGTCCCGTGGTTGATTTTAACCAAATGGGCTTCATGTGCTGAATGTCATGATGTCACAAGGCTATGTCTGGTGTGATGATGTCATGCCTACACTTGTGACATTGTAGAATGAAGAGATGGTGAGGGGAGAGGTGCAGAACATTCAGAAAGCACAATGGGATGAGAAGTCAGTTGGGAAAGATAGAAGGCCCCGAAGAGACAGCTGAGGAAGAAGAAGAGGAGGTGCACAAAACATCAGAAAGAAGAGGGCAAGTGGATGTGAAGCAACATTTGAGATGGGATCATATCCTCCATCACACCTGAGGCAGAAGGGCAGGTAGTGTGGGATGCACAGCTCTGTTTTCCAACAGATGTGAACAGCTAGCGAGTTCAAGAAGAACACATGGGAGGCTGCCACTGCTCTCCATATCTGCCACCTGAGGTAATCACCTCAGTCTGCCTAGTGGTAGGGCCAGCCCTGACTATCAACAACTAAAGATGGAGGAGGCAAACTCAGGTGCTCAAAGATAGAAATAAAATTTATTGTGCTCTGCGCGTTTTGGAGAGGATGTCTCCTTCAGGAGCTGTTTTTGGATCTTTTGAAATTCCTTGACTACAAGAACGACAATATTTTCTTCTTTTTCAGAAGCTTGTATATGCTGTTCTTTGAGAACAGCATATACTAGCATTTAAAACATAAGAAAATATTGTTGTTCTATTTCAAAAGAATCAAAAAACAGCACCTGAAGAAGGAGACATCCTCTCCAAAACGCGTAGAGCACAATAAATTTTCTTTCTATCTTTATCAACAATTGACACCATTGAAACACAAATAACAGTGGTTTGGGGTTGGGCCAGTGATGTGAAATTATTTTTGTGTCTTCATTACCATCATTGTTCATTAACTGGTTGTGTTAATTGTTTTTAATCTATATGATATATGAAATTGGTTCATAATATTAGCTGCAAGAAGGATTACCAATACAAAAGTTTTGGCAAATGGTATATAAAGAGATAAAAGAGATAACGGGAATTGATTTGGAGTCATCCCCAAAGATTGCATTATTATCAATATATGAGGGGATGAAATGTAATCAGAATACTAAGGATTTAATTACTATGTTACTAATTGCAGCAAGATTAATAATAGCAAGGAAATGGAAGATGAAGGATAACTATCAAATGGTTGACTGGTATAAAGAGGTATGGGATATTGCTATTAATGACAAACTAACATGTAATATTAAAGTAGAAAAGGGAATATGTAATAGAAATGAATTTGAAAATATATGGAAATTATTTTTAGAGCATGTATTGTTGAGAGGGAAAGGACACAAACCTGTGCAAGAAGTATCACAATTTTGGAAAATGTAATGAAGAAGAATTGGTCCTGGTGAGGGGGGCACTTGGTGTATAAAGAATGGAAAAGAATGGTATAATTGTAGTTAAGAGTTGAAATAAAATTATATTAAAAAAAAGGATTACCAATCTGCCTCTCCTCATGCATAGTTCAGAACTCTGTGCATTACAATCTCACAAGACACAGTTATGTGACAACAAAGCCAAAGAAATCAGCTAAGGTTGCATGATAAAGCCAATGAAGGCACGTCAGAGCGAGGGCAAGTGAGGGCAATCTCAATGAATCAGCAAAAATAAAAATGTGCAGAGGAGCTGAAGAGAGGGCACATTTTTCCACACTCCTGGAAATGTTTATGGGTAATGATGAGCAGCTTCAACTGAACCCTGGAAAATACACAAATACATACAACTACAAACTCTCTGCACTATTTCATTTCTACGCTAATGATCCTTCCACGTTTCTGAACAAAGGCTGATGTGCGAGCTCAAAATAGATCTTTGTATGTCCCTAGGTCTTGCAGCTTCTAAAGATTTACATGCAGCAGGAAGAAGAGTCCTTTAAAAATATTTAAATTAAATTAAATTAAAAGTACACTTCAAACAATGGGCTATTTTTATACTGCTGGAGATTTCTAGGCCAGCTGGAACCAGTCTGAGGAAATATCTCATTCATGAGGGCTGAGAAATACTGTATTACCAACAAGGGCATAAAGAAGCGACAACTCTGGAGAGCAAAGACAGGAGTCAAACATGACATTCCCTCATTCTCCCATCCCACTGAGATGAAAGGCCATCGTTTCTAAGAGAAATCTGTAGGAGACTACACCGTTGGAATTTTTTTCCTACTGGCGTTCCTTAGAATCTGTCACTGGGAGATAAAATGAGAAGCTACTGGAAGAAAGCCAGAGTATGTGACAGAACAGAGTGTTGTTTTTTTTAAATGACCACTTTCTCCACTGCACACTGATTTTAACCATCACCGGAGTCATTGGTTGAGGGGCTGTCTTCTACTTCCACATGTCTGTTGGTTTTTCTGTTTAAGACCCTAAACGGCTCTTTCTTTCCTAAGCCCCCTCTTGAAACATTTATCTCTGTTTGTTTGTTTATTCATTTAGACAATGAATTTTGTCCCTCTTCTGGACAGGGATAGCTTGGTCACAGTGGTGCAGGCATTAGTAACCTTGAGATGGGATTACTACAATGCACTCTATATCTGGGGATGCCCTTAAGGCTGGCCTGGAAGCTGGAGCTAGTGCAGAACGCAGCATCTCAGCTGTTGTTTGGAGTTGACCCATTCCAGCATGTAACTCCTTTGCTGAGGGAACTGCACTGGTTGCCTATTCACTACTGGACCAGGTTTAAGGTTTTGGTACTAGTGTACAAAGCCCTAAACAACTTGGGATCAGGATATCTGAGAGAGAGACTGATTCCTTACCAACCTGCCCAGTCACTGAGGTCATTGGAGGACATGATCCTGGTGGTTCCACGTGGACCTATGGCCTGACTGGAGTCTACCAGGAGAAGAGCCTTGAGTGTGGTGGCCCCTTCTCTTTGGAACTCCCTGCCCCTGGAAGTCAGGCAGGCACCAACTCTGTCTTGCTTTTGGTGCCTCCTGAAAACAACTTTTTTTTCAAGGAAACATTCCTCAACTGACCAGCCACCATTTATATTGGTACTTCCTTTTAAATTGATCAATTCTAATTTGCTGTTTTAACCTTTTTAAATTTTTTTTTACTGTTTTACTCCTATGCTCACTGCTCTAGAATCTATTTTAGATATGGAGCAGTATATAAGTATTATAAATAAATAAATAAATAAATTTACACTTTCCATGAAAAATCCCAAGACAGTGCACAAAGAAGAAGATCATATAATTAAAAAAACAACCAAATACTAAAATGCAGCTATGTCCAGGGCAAACTAAAATAAAAAACCAACTACCTGTATTAAACACCAGCCAAGGCATGAGTACATAAATGGGTTTTCAAGAGGCACTGCAAGATCAACAAAGGGGAAGTCCTTTCCAAGGGGAGGGTGCCACCAATGAGAAGACCCAGTTCCTGGCTGATGCCAAAGGCACCTCTCCAAACTCTGGTACAACCAGAAAGGCCTCCCCAGATGATTTATGAATTTTTTAAAGATCGTGCTCGCTCTGAAAGGTGAGGCCCGGTCAACCAGCTTTCAGAACAAGCACGATCTTTAAAAAATTCATAAAAAATTGAGGGTTTGAGCAATTGCTCTGATTTTTTTTTCATAAATGACCAGCCAGACCCCATCTTCAATGTCCCACAAGTTTCAAGTGTTTATCTTTAAAAAATGAAGATGTTACAGTGGGGGGTGGGGCATTTGGGGGACCACCTATAACTTTTTAATTTGAAAAGATAGAGACATGAAACATTTTGGACATTGCAGATTGGATCATGCTAGTCCTGGCTCTCCAAGTTTCATGTCATTATCATTTCAAATAAAAAATTATGTATGCGTTTACCCCAATGCAAGCCTATGGGGAAAAAAGCAGACACCAAGATGACAGCAGTGAGGCCCGGTCAACCAGATGTGTCACTAAAGTTGCACAAACATTAATAAATTCATACAAAATCGAGGGTTGGAGGGATCGATCTCAAATTTCATACACATGTCTAGCACATGTTGCTACACATATGTGCCAAATTTCAGATCAATCCCTCCACCCCTGTATTTTATATGATTTTTAAAAGATCCTGCAACTTTTTGACAGTTCTGAATGAACGCACATGGCGAGCTGTCATTCTGACCTGTCAGAACTTAAACAATCTTTAATAAATTCATATAAAATCGAGGGTTGGAGGGATCTATCTCAAATTTCATACACATACTTAAACATACCCCATAAGCATTGTGACCAAGTTTCAAGCCTCTAACTTTTAAAATACAGAAGTTATAGGTTTATTTATATGGCAGTCCAATAATCCGATATAGTTGGGCTGAAAATTTTCGGATCAGATATTTATCGGAGGTTTTTCTATTGTATTATTATTGTTAATTGGATGTCCAATAATGACATCGTAACATTATCGGACATTTTAACGATACGATACACATCCCTACATGAGACATCAAGGGAAAAGCAGCCCTTTCTAATGGCTCATCCCTTCCGAACTGGCAAAACTGCATTTCCATCTCTGTCCCAAATGCAAAACATATTCACGCTGTGATATCAATGCACCGTTACCTTCCAAGGTGATTGCCTGTTTCTTTGCCCAAGAGGCGGCTTAATGCTTCAAGCAGGCTGGCTGTGCAAAGAAAGAATAGCGTCACACTCCCTGGTTGTACAAAGCAGTTTAATCTGAATGCCTGCATTCAAACGCATATGGCATTCACCGTCCGTTATGCACGACGTTGTCCTAGTTTCTGGGAAGTTGAAAAGATGAACTTTCTGAATTGTGGGGCTTCCTGGCTGGGAAGATATGAGTCAGGATTATGTTTGTGCTGCCAGCATCGTTGCCTGATCCTTGAGCTCTGATGAGAGCAAGTATTAAAGGAACCCATAATTAATTTGTGGAATTCTGTGATACAGGAGGTAGTGATGGTTGCTAGCTAAAATGGCTTACAAAGGAGATTAGAAAAATTTCTGGGGGAGGGGAGGGCTATTCATGTGGTTATTAGTCATCATCACAGTCCCTGAATCTCCTGGTCTGGAGGCAGCATGCCATGTTGAATACCAGTCGCTGGTGAACAATGTCACTGGAGAGTTTGTGACCAGGCTTGTGGGTTTCCCAGAAGCATTTGGTAGGCAACTGTGAGCCTATCTGCACACTCAGGATAAAACACTTTGAAAATGTTTTGAAAACTGTATATGGAATGTGTCCTGGGCCCCAACAGTTCTCAAAACTATTATAAACCGTTTTAAACTGTTTTAAACCGTTTTATAGCAGTAGTGTAGATAGGCTTTATGGTAAACAGTAGGGATGTGTATCGTATCGTTCAAATGTCCAATAACGATCTGATAAGGTTATAATCGGACATCCGATTAACGATAACAATAAACATTCCAAGAGGCCCTATCTGATCCAATCTGAAATCCATATGTCCGATAACTATCGGACATATCAAATTATAGGACCGCCAGTTTAGGGTCAGCCCTCCCTCCCTCCCCACTCCTTGCACTCCTTACCTGGGCCTTCCAGGCTGCCGTCCACTGCCCTCCGCTGCTCCAGACTACTGAGAACTAGGCTTTGTGGCCTAGTTCTCAGTAGAGCGATGAAGCTCCGGGTGACAACATCTCCCGGCGCACAGGCGCTCTACTGAGAACTAGGCCACAAAGCATAGTTCTCAGTAGTCCGGAGCAGCGGACAGTGGACGGCAGCCCAGAAGGCCACAGGTAAGGAGGGACCCCCCTCACACTCCTTACCTAGGCTTTCTGGGCTGCCATCCGCTGTCCTCCGCTGCTCCGGACTACTGAGAACTAGGCTTTGCAGCCTAGTTCTCAGTAGAATGACAAAGCTCCAGGTGACATCATCAACCGGTGCACCGGCGCTCTACTGAGAACTAGGCAGTAAAGCCCAGTTCTCAGTAATCCAGAGCAGCGTAGGACAGTGGACGGCAGCCTGGAAGGCCGAAGGTAAGGGGGGAACCCCTGGGGACCCCTCCCTTCCCCCTCCCTTCCCCCTCACGCTCCTTACCTGCGGCCTTCCCCGCCGCCGCCACCAGTCCGTAGTACTGCTAAACAGGCTTTGTGGCCTGTTTGTCAGTAACAACAACAACAACAACAACAATTTATTTCTTACCCGCCTCTGCCGAGTTTAGCCGAGTTTAGCCTGTTTAGCAGCACTACAGACTGGCAGTGGCAATGACAGAGGTGGCGGTGGTGGCAACAGCGGAGGCGGCAGCGACGGTGGTGGCAGCGGCAGAGGTAGCGGGTAAGGAGCGCAAGTTGGGGGAGGGAGGGAGTGCCAGCCCAGTGTTTTCCCCATAGGCTTGCATTGGGGGAAAGCTTTCTTTCCCCCAATGCAAACCTATGGGGAAAACACTGTTATCATATTGGAACTTCTGATATTTATAGGATTTCCGATCCGATCAAATCCGGGTACCCCCCGATATGATCAGAACCAAAAAAAATTTATATTGGAATTTCCGATAACGGTACGATACGATAATTTTGGTCGTGCACATCCCTAGTAAACAGGATGCTGATTGTGGCATTCTGGCCTGTCTCACAATGAGAATACATTTTCACTAAAGCCTTTCTCAGAGTAGGCAACACCTTCCCCCACACACAGAAACACTGCCATCAGGACTTTTACCTCAGGTCCAATCCCGTTACTTCATGAGGTGTGAGGACATGCTGGTTTTTGTTCAAACTTGCATCATTCTCTCTATGACTTTCCCCTTTTCTAGCCACGAGCAGAAGGTGCAGGGTTTTTTAAAAACAGAGAAATCTGTATTAATTACAGCATTAAGATGTTAAACAGCAAATAAGTAACTTTAAAAGTTTCTATATATAAGCATATGCTCTCACACACAGGCACACTTAGTTTCACTTCAGTCCTATGTATACCAATCTTAGTCCCTATCTCTTCACAATTTATCTCTTCACAGACCCTGAGCTTTCGGTAAAGATCATGCTATGGGTTGTTTTTAATTTTGTTTAATAAGGCTGTTTTAGACCAATCTTCCCCAATCTGGTAACTACCAGATGTTTTAAACTACAACTCCCATCATCCCCAATCACTGGTGATACTGAGTAGGGAGATAGGTGTAATCTAAACATCTAGATGGCACCATGTTTGGGAAAGCTGCCTCAGGGCACAACCCTACGCATGTGGAGACAGAAAAAGTCCTACAACTGCCAGCATTCCCCAGCCAGACATCTTGTGCACTTCACCAAAAATTCTTTTACTTTCTCCAACCTCCACATTTGCTTTACAATCTCCCCCCTCCATGTCCCCTGATATAAAATCTGAGCTAAATACATTTCACAGCAACTAATGCTCTCCCACCTATTGGGCAGATGAGACAATTGTCCTCGGTGGGCAAATTCCAAGTGCGCCAGCAACTGTCTCTACTTTGCAGCATTCTAATGCTGCTACTTTCACAGTTGGCAACCCCATTAAAGTTAAAACTTTTGTTCGTACCCAGAAAAGTGGCCAATTGCTTAGCAACTGTAATAGCACTGCAGTTTGGGGGGATAGGGTTCGGCACTTTGGATAGCTCCCTGAGAGTTCTGGCTGGCTGTGACTAAAACACTAGGATGGAATCACTGCCCCATCAAAATCAGGGTCACCATTCTCCACTGCTCAAAACTTACTACTCACAAAAAGTTTACCCCATTCATCACTGTTAAAGATGGAAGCTCAATTGTCTGTCTGTAGGCATCCCTGAGTGCCAATTTCTTGGTAGAAAGTTGGAGTGCAAATCAAATGCATAAATAAATAATAAAGAAGTGCAACAGACAACTTCTTAAAGCAGAGAGAGAGAGAGAGAGAGAGAGAGGGAGGGAGGGAGGGAGGGAGGGAGGGGGAGAGAGAGAGAGAGAACTTCCTGACTGTTAGAGCAGTACTCCCACATTAGAGGCATTCAAGAGGCAGCTGGACAGCCATCTCTCAGGAATACTTTAAGGTGGATTCCTGCATTGAGCAGGGGGTTGGACTCGATGGCCTTATAGGCCCCTTCCAACTCTCCTCTTCTATGATTCTATGATTCTATGAACAGACCAAGGGAGACAGAGGGGCACCGAAAATTACCTCAGGACATAGGAGAGATGCTATTCCTCCCCCCCCCCCCCCGCCTACTATGCATATAGGCTTTTCCTGAGGGATTCTGGAAAAAGTATTCCAGTTTTTTTTGGCGGGGGGAAGGAGAAGGAGAAGTTGCCGGTTTGGTGATCTTCAAAGCCAGAGCTAAGCTCAGTGGGTGATGATGTCGACAAAGAGGCTGGCCAGCCTAAGGAAGCTCTGCAGACCTAATGGGGACCTGCACAGGGCCATCTTAGGCCCATTGTCTGCAGGTTGCTTTCCCATGGTGCAATAGCTAAACTTTTGTTCTTTGTCTGGGGAGACCTGGGTTCAGATCCCCTCATAGCCCTGAGGTTCTCTGGGTGGCTTTGGGCAAGAAGCTACCTCTCACTCTTACGTTCTTGACATGAAAAACAACAACAAAGAGCTTTGTGGCACCTTAAATACTAAGAAATATATTCTGGCATAAGTTATTATTATTATTATTATTATTATTTCATCTCTTTCTCGCTCGTGGTGGTTTTTCTAGACGGACATGAAGGGTTTTGCCAAATCATGGTGTCTTTTACAGATTCAGGAATTTCCTGATGATTGAGCATGTTTTAAGTATGACTGCTTTCTGGATGTTGGTGTGGATGTCTTCTGGTAGGCCCAGTTTCTGGAGGTTTTTTGTATAATTTTTAGATGTGATGCCGGTGACTGAGGTGACTAATGGAATAATTGTGACCTTTTCCTGTTGCCATAATTCTTTGACTTCCATGGCCAGTAGTGTATATTTGTATTATTATTATTATTATTATCATTATTATCATCATCATCATCATCATCATCATTTTTATAGCCCCACCTTGCCATTTCCGGCATTGTGGCACTTCACAATAAAACACGTAAAACAATTTAAACAGTTTAGCAGTTTAAATACAAAGAAGCTTATCATTTAAAGCACTCAGAATCCGCATTAGAATTCAAGTTGCTGCTCCCCCAAAGTCTTGTGTAAATAAAAATGTCATACACAGATGTCTAAAATGGCGAACAGTGGGAGCCTGTGTAACTTCCACTGGCAGATTGTTCCATAACCATGGGCCAGCAACTGAAAAAAAACTGGCCCCTGCACATTCTAATTTGTGGTGGGGGACCTTCAGGGCACTCTGCTCCTGTGAACGAGTCTGCTGGTAGTGGAACACCGGGGTGAGGCGGGCATTCAAATAATCAGGGCCTAAACAGTGCAGGGCTTTATATACAGTTAGTAGAACCTTAAGAACATAAGAACATAACGAGTGCCCTGCTGGATCAGACCGAGGTTCCATCTAGTCCAGCATTCTGTTCACTCAGTGGCCAACCAGCTGTCAACTAGGGACCAACAAAGCAGGACATGGTGCAACAGCACCCTCCCACCCATGTTCCCCAGCAACTGGTGCACACCGGCTTACTGCCTCAGATACCTTGTGGCCACTGTCTACTTCATCAGCTACACATGGACTGTAGATAGTTCAGCAGTGGACAGTGTCTAAGAGAACAGAGTAGAATCAATATTTTTGTTTTCAAAGTGCAACAAAACTCTTGGTGTTTTTGGCTGCAACAGACTCATATGGCTACCCCTCTGAAAATAACTCTACGTGGTTATGCATGCATTAATTTTTAACAAAATTAACACATGCCTATAAAGGTCACCCTTTTGCCTCCTCCACAGTTTCACAGATACGTTGCATTCCTCACTCAAACGATTGACTTTATACACCGATCCGTTATACAACACGGCTGTACATAACTCCTTCGTCATCAGGTGTCAGCCACAACGCTGCCATAAACAGGGTGGTACAAAACGGTCATCTCTTGACAAGGTGTGATATTTCAGGCTCATTTCCTCTCATTTCTCATTACCCTCCATGTGGTGCTCTGGTGGACACAGAAATACATCATTGCTCACTGAGAAGAGCCACCATCCTTCGATCGCAGCATCTCTTTTATAAAGAGGGCCTGCTAAATAATCCTGCTAAGAGTTTTGGTTATTTGCTTGCTCTTTACATTCGGATTCCTTCTGACCTTTCTGCGCTGCTAATTATCAAAAGGCATTTTCATTTCGAGCTGTAGCGCTGCAGTTCCACACTATTTGAATCTTCAGTGGATGACGGCAGCTTACAGGCTCATCATAGTATGAAGATGTTCCCCTTGAATTCGTGACCTCGCCTTGAATTATTTCACATCAGTTCCATTACGTCTTTTGCTGACCTCTTCAGTAAAAATAAGAATAGTACAAAAAGGTTTATGTAGTGGCCGCTAGGCAATTTCTCATGGAAGAGTGGTCTACTAATGACTATGGTGCAGTTATGAAATGTCTTTGTGAGGAGGCAGGTTATCTCAGAATATCAGATGCTGGAACAAAATGAAGCTGTCGCCATCGTATCCTGCTTAAAAGCTCCCAGATGCAGCTGATTGGCCACAGCTGGAAACTCAATATAGGAGTCCAACCCAGCAGGGCTATTTTTATGTCCTTACATTTTTCAAGTTTCTGTCCACTCTTTGGCTGCATTCGGACAACACATTAAGCAACTGAGTGGGAGGGGAAACAACCGCCAGTTGTGTTGCTTATTGTGTTGTGTGGAGGGTAACACGCCACTCACAAACTACTGACGGTATGCTATTCTGCCCAAATAAGCAACTGAGAGAAACAACTGGCTTGCAAGTTGTTTAGCTCAAAGCCAGTTGTTTAAAGTGTTGTGTGGAGGGGTGAGTGGGTTAATGGCGTGTGGTGAGTGGTGAGTGGGTTAAAACAAATGCCCATAGAGGCAGGAGGCAAGAGCGACCAGAGCGGCGGCTTCCACTCTGCTACAACTGGTGCAACTTGCAGAGGCTGCTAGGATAGAACTGGGAGGACTGAGGGAGGAGGGAGGGTGGGGAGAGAGGAGAGGGCTGTGTCAGTCAAATGCTGGGTTGACTATTAGTCCACTCAACACCAGCCCCAACCACCCACAATTGTGTAGGAATATGTTGTGTGGGGAGTACCCACAAAATAACCAACTGTGAGTTGGCTACTCAACCCACCATTGGCTCAATTCGGATGACACAATAAACAACTGGTGTGGGGAAAACAATCATCAGTTGTTTTGACTATTGTGTCATCCGAATGCTGCCATAGTCAACTCAGCGCTAATCCTAATCCACACCACAGTTGATTATTTATTACCATGTTGTGTGGGGTGTACCCCCTAGTTGAACAACTGTAAAGTTGATTATTACCCCACCATTGACTATCATGTTGTCTGAATTCAGCCTTTGAAGGGTCATGCAGGACCCACCTGAGGAATGTTGTTAATCAGTTCAAAATCCCCCCAAATATTCCTCAGTGTTTCTAAAATGTTTCACCCTTTCACAGCAAGGACCTTCAACTGTGCCTCAGAATCTTGCTAGAGGCAAAATATGGTGGCGATTCAAGTTGATCTCATTGCTTAAACTGTAAGCCAGCCTTCCCAGCCAGGCATCTTCCAGATTGGTTGAACTATAGTTCCCAGCCATCATGCTGACATTAACATTTCCTGGTTATTATGGAAAGTCTGATGCTACTCTGTTGTGACCAGCTGAAGATCTTTCTCTTACATTTCATCCCAACTAGTAGTGGAACATGATGAAATGGAAGGGGAATTAGTGGTCCCCGTTCGAACAAATTATGTAGTGTGCAACAACCCTGAGTTGATTCAATTTACAGTGTAAGCTCCTTAGAGCAGGAAAATATTATTATTATTATTATTATTATTATTATTAATCACCATCATCATCATCGTTGTCATCATTCTGATATTACTCTATAATATGCCATAATTTTCAGTGTGTAATTCCCATACTTTGTTCTGACTGCCGTACAGATGGGGTGGGAGGGAGAGATGACATTGTGTACTTCCTCGTGCAGCACATAGTAAACATATGGAATTCACTTCCACAAGGTGTTGCGATGATGGTCACCATCTTGGATGGCTTTAAAGTGGTTTGGACAAATCCATGGAGGAGAAGGCTATCAATGGCTACTAGTCCTGATACTGCTGCTCCAGTATCACAGGTAGTAAGCCTATGTACACCTGAGAGGGTTGTTGCGCTCATGTCCTGTTGTGGAATCCTGGTCAACAGCTTATTGGCCACTGTGCGAACAGAAAGCTGGACAGATCGACCCTTGGTTGAATACATATCAGAGTGGCACCAGTCAGTGTTCACTAGCAAAACATATGTTGAGCCTATCTACACTATGGCTTTAAAACGGTTTATAACAGTTTTAAACCGGTTTTTAAAAAATTATTATGATTATGATTATTTTGCTTAAGTATATTGATGACACTATATTTATGTCTATTTCTTTTAGCCACCCTTCCTTGCTCTGCAAACGTTTTCGTTATAAAGCTGCTCAAAAACATTTTTAAAAAATACTAACACGAACGATTGATGTGTGCAATCTTGAAGGTGGGCGTGCTTGCAGGGACCCATTTCGTTCGATCACTTCTTTGCCCGTTCTTTGCCTGCTGGAAAGTTACGGTTGAAGGTCAGGCTTTTTTAATTGTTATTTTCAATGCGTAGCAATGGCATTGCTTCCATTAAAAAAGAAGCAACAGCAGCTTATATTTGGCATTACTGTAACAAGCAGGCTTTGAAGGGTTCAAAGCTACGTTATCCATATTCTTATCAGGTCACTTATTTTTCCAAGAACGATGCGAATAGGAAGCACGGAGATTTCTGATCCTTACTCAAGGCAGATTAACCAACCAGCCTTTGAAGTGAGAGGTGTAGAAATACAGTTCATGGGAATTCTCATTTTTGCATATTTCCCACTGAATGCTTCTCCGCGTCTGTATGTGTGCATGCGCAAGCGCCATTGGTATCACATCATTCTAAGGACTCTATCAGATATGCCCGTTCTCACCATGCAACACACGTTTGTGCCTCTGCTTCCTAAGCCTTAAGCAAATACATATGTAATATGCTTATTCCCGGAATATTTGCAAAAGCTTTTGGAGATAAAGGAGATTTTAAGCTATGGGCAGTTAGTGGAATTGCCTCCTTAGAGGTACATAGTTGTGTGTGTGTGTATGAAAGATAGATTAACAACAGAGTAATTTCAGAATATATATTCGTGCTGAATGTTACAGCTTCTGCCCTCAGCAGTAGCTGTGACGTTAAGTGGATATCAAGTGTAGCAGCTTGGAATGCTGGGAGATGAAAAGTCCTATGAAGGAAAAAAGTTGTGAGTGGTTGGAAGCTTATGAATTGCGCCCCCCCCCCCAACCCCAGTAAAAGCCTTATATAAACCAAGGCTAGATCTACGCGACTGCTTCAAAGCGGTATTGAAGTGCACTGATAACTGCTGGGGCACTTTACACATTCCATATGCCACTTTCATACTGTTATTTCCTCGTTTTTATTCCACATTATCCAAATGTCATTGTGTGTCATATGAGTTATAAATATGCAGCTTGCATTGGCTGCCTGTATGCTTCCGAGCCCAATTGAAGATGCTGGTTTTAACCTATAAAGCCTTACACAGTTTGGGACCACAATACCTGACAGAATACTTTTCCTGACATGAACCTACGCATACACTACACTCAACATCTAAGGCCCTCCTCCAGGTGCCTACTCTGAGGGAAGCTTGGAGGATGGCAACAAGGGAGAGGGCCTTCACTGTGGTGGCTCCCCAATTGTGGGACGAGGCTCACCTGGACCAACGTTGTTATTTTTTCAGCGCCGGGTCAAGACTTTCCTCTTCTCCCAGGCATTTAACATTTAACAGCATGTACTGAGTTTTTAATTGACCCCAGAACTATGTTTGGGCCTGGCTGTGAGTTCACAGTTGTTTTAAATGTATGCTATGTTGTCTGTTTTTATGCTTTTATGGTTTTAAATTTTGTATATTCATTTTTAATGTCCAAAGTTTACATTTTTGTAAACCGCCCAGAGCGCTTCAGCTATGGGGCAGTATAAACATGCAATAAAATAAATAGATAAATAAATAAATGTAATTAATAATACTAATAAGGATATAGTATTACCAGAAGTTTTCCTGTTTGTCAAGCATGTCTGCATCCTTGGTTTGTTCAGCTGGAAGCAACTGTAAGTCTGAGGAGGGATCTGCACCCAATGCAATACTGCAAATGTGTCATTATTATACTGAGTTATCCATCTTGCTCATTCCCTACTCATAGCCCATGTGTCAAGACCTTTCGTGAAATATGTAGTGGTTTCATTCCATTTGCCTGCATCATACCGAACCATCTGCTGTGGCAGTCATGCTAAACATGGGTGGCGCTTGCTTGAAGTGCGCAAATGCTACTTAGAATATTATGGTTTGCATTGTCGCACATTCCCACAATGTGTAAGAGTAGCGAGGGTTTGGGTTGGTTTGGAGCATATTGCACCAGCACACCAGCACTGGACTGAAGGAACACAGCAGGCAGGTTCTTCTTCAACAAAGGTCACCACGGGCAATGCTAACAAAACATTTCCTTACATCCATGAGTGTGCTGTTGCATTAAAATTATTTCTTTCCACCTCACAAGTGTATTTACAGGTTGATGCCAAAGTAGTGGTAAGGCGAAGGTGCAATATATGTGCTATTCAGTGCTTCCATTGTAGGCATTTGTTTTTGAAGCTTTGAATTAAGCACCTAACTAATCTTTGAATCAAGCGTCTAACTAATCTTTGAATCGAGTGACTAACTAATCTTTGGCCCAATCTACACGAAGCAGGATATAGTGGTATGAAAACACTATATATAAGGCAGGAGCCACACTGCTGCTTTACAGCAGTATTGAAGTGCACTGACAATTGTTGGGGCCCACAGACACACCATATACCACTTTCATACTGCTATATTCTACTTGATGTGGCTTCTGCCTTTTATATACCACTTTCATAGCGCTGTATCCTGCTTGGTGTAGAACTGGCCTTGGAATCGAGTGACTAACTAATCTTTGAATCAAGTGACTAACTCCTGGAGCATGCAGTATCCTTGTCCATATTTATTTATTTATTTATTTATTTATTTTAAAATAGCACATATTTGTTTACATGCATATACCCTTCCTCAACCTGGTGTCCTCCAGATACTTTGGACTATAATGCCTAGCATCCCTGACTATTAACGATACTGGCCAGGACTGATGAGAAGTAAAGTCCCAAACATTAGGAGGTTACAAGGCTGTGATAGGCTAAGCTTTCACTTTACTGGGAAAACATATTTCAAAAACATGTGGGGAATGTAGCTCCAGTGATGTTAAGGGTGCTAGCCAATACAGGACTGCAACAGTCTATAGTGTGGATTTTATATGTACCTATGTGCACCAGTTGCTGGGGAACATGGGACGGAGGGTGCTTTGGTGAGAAAGATTTTGAGGAGAAGTAGCAGTTGGCACTGAACAGGGAGGGGAAAGAGCAGAGGCACCGAGTCTGTCTTGCCCAAAGGCACTCAAAAACATGGAGCGGGCACCGAGCAAAAGCTTTGACTTGTGTGATAAATTAGTCCTCCCTAAGCCAATGTCAAGGCTGAGAAATGTTTAGCTCCCTCATGGATTGCAGAGATGCGAAATTGGCTCGGAGAGTTCTTATCAGACAGGGAGTTTTTCACACAGCTCAATAGCCTTTGTCTCCATGCTTGAAAGGTGTGATCGCCAGGTTCTCCCTGTTCAACCTGAACGGTGCTGACAAGCTGCAAAACCGGTTGAATGGTGCAGGGCAAAGAAAATGGACATCTGCACTGAGGACAATATCGAAGGGCCCTCATTGCTCTTAAGATGTCATAACTCATCGTCATCCCTCAGGTATGCTCTTAAAATGTTATGTTTCATCATCATAATTGGAGATGTGACATGTCTCTGTTCTGTTGTATTTGCCACTTTCTCTGCCTGATGGGTGTTTCAGTGTTTTGATGGTACTGTGTGTGACTTCTTCCATACTTCCGTACTTGAATGGATATTTTCAGGAAGTGGGTCTGAGGAAATGAGGCAAATAGTGGTGATAAGAGATGAAGTTCTGGAACTTATTGATGAATTCAAAACAGACAACTCAACAGGTCCAGATGGTATCACCCACTAGGTAAAATATGAAATTCAAATATGAAATGACTGAACTTCTAGCAAAAACATGTATCCCTGAGTTCATCCTCTGTGCCAGAGGATGGGAATATAATGCCAAATTTAAAAAATGGAGGGGGATCCACAAAATTACAGGCCAGTTAGCTTAATGCCTGTTCTGAGTAAATTGGTGAAAAATATTAACAATAAGAACATGATAAGAGCCATGCTGGATCAGACCAAGGGTCTATCTAGTCCAGTATTCTGTCTGCACAGTGGCCAACCCACAAGCAGGACATAGGTGCAACAGAACCCTCCCTAAAATTATCAATCATATAGAACAGGGGTGGGCAACTTCGGGCAGTTGAGGAGCCAATTTACCCTGAGCTCATCATGTGCCATACTCAACCCACCATTGTTCCCATGCCATCTAATGGCTAAAAAGGGGGAAGTTAAATTTGTCCATTCTCCATTGCCGCTACAAAGGTTTAGAATGGATCTTAAAAACAAGCTAAATCTGTCCAGTCTAAGCCTCTGTTGTGATTTGCCATCTAACTGTGGTGAAGAAACATGACTTCTTGTCACCTCTTTTAAAAAATAATAATAATAGGGTGCGGGGGCCACATGCTACCCACCTATGATATAGAAGGATAAGACTTGCTAAAGGAAAAACAGCATGGCTTTTGCAATGGTGTCTTACTAATGTTTCAGAATTCTTTGGAGTGTCAACAAGCATGTAGATAGGGTTAACCCATACACATTGTTTACTTAGACTAGCCTTCTCCAACCTGATGCCCTCTAGATATGTTAGATTACAAGTCCCATAATCCCCAGTGGTCAATGCTGGGGTGATGGGACTTGTACCCAACGCGTTGGGAGGGCATCAAGTTGGGCAAGACTGACTTAAAGTTTCAAAAGGCTTTGGAAGAAGGGTAGAGTTTTGGTCACCACCACCCAAAAAGAACAATGTAGAGCTGGAAAAGGTGCAGAAAAGAGCAATCAAGATGAAGAAGATATAACGATGTCCACCAATGTGGGCTGCTTTAAAAGGGGATTAGAGAAATGTATAAAGGATGAGGCTATCAATGGCTACTGGTTTTAATGGCTGTATATTGCCTCCAGTATCAGAAACATGAATGGGATAGTGCTAGTGCATTCATGTCCTACTTGTGGGTTACCCAAAGGTAGGTCATTGGCCACTGCGTGAGCATCATGCTGGACTAGATAGGCCTTTGGTCTGATCCAGCATTAGTCTTATAGTGGGGAGGAACTCTGTCCAACTCCCACTCCAGAGGCCCAGGCAAACCTACAGAAAGAGCCTTAGGCATCAAACTACCATTGACAGTGTTCCCACCAGTGAGAGTACCCCAAACAGGGCATTCCAGGGGCACGTTGGCGGTGAACTTGGATCGGCAGGTTCAAATCCTCCTTGTTCCTCTAGCATAGCCATGGAACTGGGCTCCAGGACTACTCCAACTGGCATAGTTATTGGAACTAGAGATGGCATAGTGGTTTTCTCTGCCACTGGCATGAACAGAAGAGGAAACGTTAAAAGTCACCAGGAGAAAATTAGAAAACACCACCACTACCCACCACCTCCTGTCTTGGTTGCAGTGAGCCAAGAAGACTTAGGAAATGATTGTTCCTTTCCTACTCGAATCCCACCCCTAAATTTAGGATTGCTCTGCAGAAAGGTAAGGCTTCCAAATCAATTCAGCCTTAAGCCACTGCATGGCTTTTAATTTAAAAAATTAACCCCTGGCCTGTGTTGATTCAGAAGGACAATGAGAAGCGTAATCTGGAGCTCTATTCACTATGCAGTTACCCAGAGGCATTGCTAGTGTGCTGCACAACAGCTGCTCAGCTTCCCAGAATTTGAGAAACAAAGGGCCCAGGGCAACGTCAAGAAATGAGACTTCTAAAAGATTTACTTTTAGTTCATGGTTAATAAATGATTTCTCTTCTGCCTATTTTTTTCCCTCCTTCATTTCTTTAGGCTGCTAGCAACGCCAGCAAAGAACAAGCCCACAGAGATCCCGGGATGTCTGCATGCACCAAACCAGTGTTAAATTTAGCTACCACTGTGTTTGCGTATTGGAGAAGGGGGTATTTGCTTAAGTTAATGAGGAATGTGATCAGCTCTAATAGGGAAGATGCCTTCTTTTCATATACATATGCAAATGAAAGTAATTAGCATGTGTAAATGAGAAATAGGTTCCAGGGGAACTTTGCTGTTTGCTTTCTAGCACTTGTGTGTGTCAGCAATCAAAATAAGACTGGCAAATTGTCCTTTCTGCTTTTCCTTTTTAAATGACAAGGTTGCTGGTGTAAGTTTGTTGACTTCATAAAACACTGGACCTGTTCAGACAAAATGTTAACCCATGGTTAGGTAGGGTGACCATATAGAAAGGAGGACAGGGCTTCTGTATCTTTAACAGTTGTATAGAACAGGGAATTTCAGCAGGTGTCGTTTGTATGTATGCAGCACCTGGTGAAATTCCCTCTTCATCATAACAGTTAAAGCTGCAGGAGCCCTGCCCTCTTGACCAGATACAAAAGAGGGCAGGACTCCTGCAGCTTCAGCTGTGGTGATGAAGAGGGAATAAAATGGAGAGGAGGAGTATCGTGTAAGCTGCACTGAGTTCCTTGCAAGAGGAAAATGGTGGGATATCAATGTAATAAATAAATAAATAAAATGAATAAATAAATAAACAGCTGTGTCTGAAATCTGCACCACCCTATGGTCCCTGGGATGCCCTCCCAGAGGGCCATAGGATGGCTCTGCCCATTAGGCATAATTATGTGTGCCATATGACAGTGATGTGTTTCCTTGGATTCCACAATGCAAGTTCCTGTCCCCTTAAGTCGCCAGTGACCGGGAGATAGGCTGACCAGATAAAATCCAGGTCAGGGCTTATGTAACTTTGACAGTTGTAGAGAAAAGGGAATTTCAGCCAGTGTCATTTGTATGCAAATAGTTCCTGGTGAAATTCCCTCTTCATCACAACTGTTAAAGTTGCAGGGGGCCTGCCTTATTTTGTGTATGGTCACTCTAGTATAGTGCCTGCAACTTTAACTGTTGTGATGAAGAGGGAATTTCACCAGGAACTAATTGCATACAAATGACACTGGCTGAAATTTCCTTTTCTCTACAACTGTTAAAGTTACATGAGCCTTGACCTGGATTTTATCTGGTCACCCTACCAGGAGACCCTTCCTGTCTAGCAGATGTTCCTTCCTTTTGTCAGATTTCTTTTCATAAGCTATTTTTATACAAGAGGGAATGCAAAAGTCATTCCAGGTAAACTGCATCTTGGATCATGTGACAGCTTAGAAGAAGGAAAGGAAGGCCGTCTTTGATTGTCAGCTTTCTAAACAACATATGGATATTAAATTCATTTCTGCAAGTAAAGACGTACCTGAGAAACGCTGCCTAGCAACACGCTTCTCAAAGACCTTAAGAACAGTTGAGGTGTTTTTATTGTTGTTCCCTATCAACATGTTTGTGCTGTAGTGAATGCTAATGCCGAAATCCTAACATTCCCTCTATTTCTGATGACCATGTTGTGAAGGTTGTTTCTTAAATAGCATGACGGAGGTATGAGCAGGGTTGGAG
Source organism: Anniella stebbinsi (assembly GCA_029215795.1). Lineage (NCBI taxonomy): Eukaryota > Metazoa > Chordata > Lepidosauria > Squamata > Anniellidae > Anniella > Anniella stebbinsi. The sequence goes on along the minus strand of JARDYH010000004.1, from coordinate 225,096,948 downwards.
GAACCCCAAGGTTTGTAGAACTACAAGACAATTTGTTTATTTATTTACAACATGTATCCACATCTAAACAGATGAACAATGAAAGAGAAAAAGAACAAAACACCATATTAGAAGTTTCGGGGAAGGGGGGGGCAAGCCAGAATAGCAATAAAAACTGTGGTTGGTCAATCATGGAAGGCTTGTTGAAATGAAGATGTCCTCAGCAGCTGTCAAAACCAACACAGCGTCGGTGCCTGCATGATCTCCAGTGGCAGGGAGTTCCATAGAAAGGGGGATGCCACGCTGAAGGTTGTACTCTGGGTGGACTTCAACCAGGCCATAGGTCCATGCGGAACCACCTGGAGCATCCCATCTGATGACCTCAGTGGCCAGGCAGTTGACTACGAGGGAAGGCGCTCTCTCAAGCATCTTGCTCCCAAGTTGTTTAGGACTTTGTTCACTAGTACCAGAACCTTAAACCTGGAAAAGAGGCAGCCAATGTGGTTCCCTAAGCAAAGGAGTTGCGTGCTGAACAAATGCAGCACCTGAGAACAGCTGAGCTGCTGTGTTCTGCACTAGCCCCAACTTCTGGAGCAGCCTTTAAGGGCAGCCCCACACAGATTGCAGTGCAGTAATGAAGTCTTGAGCTTACTAACGCCTGCACCACTGTGGCCAAGCTATCCCTGTTTCCCTATGGGGGAGGGGGAGAGAGATACTACCCACACACAGCCCAGGACTAAGTGTGTTCAGCAGTGACGGAACGTTGACTTACAGTTATAGGGGTGAGGAGGAAAACTGAGGGGGGGGGGAAGGGTTGGAACACACTTGTGCAACCTTCATTGGGATTTATGCACCGCTTACTGCAGTGGGGCTGGCTTCCATGTGGCCCCGCATAGGACATCCTAGATCTGTATCCTAACTGCACACTTCCCCACATGTGAGAGGGCTTCATCTCGGTATGCCTAAGGTGACAACCAATGAAATCCTCTAGGTTTGCAGTGGGGAGATCCTTGTAACAATGGTAGCACTTCATCAGCTGAAGACTCAGCAAGGCTGCTACCACCACCCTGAGGCCACTTCATAATGGGAATGATCCCTGATCCCATCGCTCCCCATCTGGAAGAGGGACCTGTTGGGATAAACCCACAGTTGAGGAAGGGCCAGGCAGAGGGAGAATCATCCTCCTTCTGCTCTCACGGCGACTTCATCTATGGGCCCTGCTCATCTTTAAACCAATAAGGAAAGTGACATTAGCAATCTTATTGGTGTCCTGTGATTTAGAGTTAAACCAGGGGTGCAGAATGCTATTGAGGTGGGGGAGAGCCGATCACCAGCGGAGGCTGGTGGCTCCGCTGTCGGCGGGGCAGTGAATCTGCTCCGGATTTCAGACAGAACCAGTGAGAACTCTAAAGGAGCTTGGATAGGGGCAAACCTGCACTAGATGGGCTCATCCTCTTACCTCATCATGTTCAAAGTTGTTCAAAGTCATTTGGAGAGATGCAAGTGAGGCTCGCTGGAGCCATTGTGACTTGAGATGCCCTCCTCCTCCTAAACCAGCTGGGCTGTTGAAATATCATTAGTTTCTCTGTTCATTGACTGGTAACGGGGGGAGGAGCTGGGGGCTGGGGGCGGGGAGAGGGTTGAGGGAGAGAAAGAAGCACTTCAAAGCATGAGCCCCTTTGCCCAGAGCATTAAGATCTGAGAGCCTCCTGATGAACATGGTTACAATTCCCAAGCCAGACTGAGATCAAAAACCGGAGTTTCGCTCACTTTCCCTTACAATAAAGCTAACCACATTAGCCACTTCGCAAGTACTAAATCTTTCATTTCCATTTCACTTTGATTGTTCCTGTTCTGGATTCAGCTGCGACGGGAAGCGGTTTGCACACAATCGGTTTCAGGCAAACGGCTACAAGAGTGCACACTTGGGGCCGCTTTATGCCAAACCTAATAGCAATATTACCTCCAGAGCCGCTTGACATGGCCGCAAAGCCACTATGGGATTTTGCGGACGATTTGGTTCTCCTGCACCATGCTCAGTTCACCGGTTTGCAACGCTTTCGCATCCCTGGGAATGGAGACAAGACTATCTCCTCTCTGGTCCAACCCAACCAGTCGATGAAATATCCACTTCAAACCAGTGGAGGCTGCTGGCTCCAATATCAGTGTGCCGCCACAGTCTCAAACACTAGGCCTAGATGAGCACACCCCTCTCAGGCTAAGCACCACCACTTAAACACCTGAGGGAAGGGTATAGGAAACACTACTTTTCCCTTATAGCAGAGGGAAAGGTACTGAGGTTCTGAAAAGGTTCTTCTGGGATTTTATTGGCTGAAGGTTTAAGGTAATGTGTTTCCTTATAAACTAATAGAGCAGGTGACAAAGCCAAGCTGACACGTGGTTTGTGGTAGCAAAAATAAAAGAAAATGTTTATTGTTGTTTACAGTTCTTTCAAATTCAATTTAAATCCTGCCTATTCTTAATCATTCTAATAATAATAATCCTAAATCCTTAAAATCTTATATTTATTTACTCTTCACACCCTCCTGACAAGAACACACAGCTTACCACATCTATCAGTCAGAACCAATCGGAACTCTACAGGAGCTATCCAAGGTGTGAAGCGGAACTCCTTTAGAGTTCTCACTGGTCCTGACTGAAACCTGGAGCAGATTCTCTGCTCCGCTGACACGAGAGCCACCAGCTTCCACTGCTTCATACTTGCACTAGCAGCTACCACTATCCCTCTTCTGCCTACAGTGATTTCTGATCAGACCAAAATATGGTCCCTAGATCTCAGTCATCGGTCCTGAGATTCAAGCTCAATCTCAGGGTAGCAAGTTAAATCTCAGTGGCTGAATTCGGATGACATATTAGGCAAGGGAGGAGGGGGGGAACAATCATCAGTTGTGTTGCTTATTGTGTCATGTGGGGAGTAACACACAACGCACACACAACTGACAGTATGCTAATAGGGCAATTTAAACAATGGAGGGAAACAACGGGCTTGCACGTTGTTTAGCCCGAAGCCCCGTTGTTTAACGTGTCGTCCGAATTGGTCCCCCCTCTCTCAGTGGACTATTCCATTTGGGGATAAAGTTCTGCTGGCCAGAGAAGCCGAAAACCCCTGGCCGCTCTATACAGCTGGCAGAAGTCACGGTGCATGCTGGGATATGGCTGGGGGACTGAGGGAGGGGGAGGGAGCAGACGCTGCAACCAAAATGGCCACTGTCCATTATTTGCAGCCGGTGCATTTGCCAGTGCCGAGCAGCGCCGGCTGCAGCATGTTGTGTGGGGAGCTCCGGCTGCCTAACGCACTGTCAGTACGCTATTTACCCCTCCATTGCCTAATATGTCTTCCGAATTCAGCCAGTGTCTTCAGCTAGACTGACACACCTATTATTTATTTATTTATTTATTTATTTATTTAAATCATTTCCTTGCTGCCTTTCAGGGCAGAAGCTCTTCCAAGATGTCTTATTACCGACATATATAAACAATCATATATAAAAACGGTATACATATTAAAAGCAATAAAAACATAAAAGTAAAAGATCCATTAAAACAACAAAAGCTAACATTAAAAACTAGTAATAAAACAGCAACGGGAACAGCAGCTAAACATTATTTAAAAGAGGGCCATAGTAAAATAAAACATTTTACGGCCTTTTTAAAGGCCTGTAAGGATGGTGCATGGCGGATCGTCGCTGGGTGTTTGTTCTGCTGAGAAGGCCCTCTCCCGTGTGGAAACCCACCTAATATCTCTCACTGGTGGGCAGGTGAGAAGGGCCTCTCTTTTTTATCTTAAAGTGCAGACAGTAGGTGACCATGTGTCAGGAAAAACCAGGACATGTCAGGATTTTTGGTAACAAATCCAGGATGGGGAGGAAATTATGAAATTTGAAGAAAAATCCAGATTTTCCCCATCCTCCCCCCACCCAAACGGCAGCTCTACTTTATAGTCAATGGGAATTAACAAAAATGCTTCCAGCTCTGTCATTTTTAAAGATAAAGAGAGGAAATTTGGCACCATAATAGCCCTTAGGTCGTACGTTAGTCGTACAAAATTTGAAGCAGATCTGTTCATCTGTTGATTTTTAGGACGCTCCCTTGGGGACTGACCATGTTCTCCTCCTTTTTGGTTTCCAAAATATGGTCACCCTAGGACAGGCTGATGCGGGTGAAGGCGGTCCTTCAAGTACCATGGTCCCAAACCATTTAGGGCTTGAAAGGTCAAAACCAGCACTTCAGAGTCAATGGCTTCTTTTCAGGTAGGAGTAGGGGATTGCCTCCCACCCAGGCTAATCTGACAGATTGGATGATATCAAGGCATGGGACAAGCCCCTCTTCATGAAGCCCACCCCCTTCCCAATACCCAGCTTACCTTTCTCCACAGAGCCTCCCTGGACAGAGAAAGGGACTCAGCAACGGCTGGGAGGAGCTGATTTGAGGAGTAGCTCCTCCAAGTGCTGGCCATGTTGAGCATTGGCTTCAACCACTCTTCATCATCTTCATCAGGAAGGCGAGACACCCTCAGTGGGGCCCCTGCCTCAGTGAGTCTACCATCTCACAGCCATTGTCTCCAAATGCTATTGCTCCCCATCCCCTTTCTCATCTTTGTTACCGCTTGCTTCATTGATAAACAGAGATCCAGTGAGCAAAACAGGCTGTAGCATCTCCTGCTCCTTCCTTCTCTCTGCCGACATTGTCTAGGCCACAGTGAGAAGCAGGTGAGCAAGCAGGCTGAGGTGATGAAGAGGACGAGGTCTTAAGGGACCCTTGTCAGAGGGCCCCTGCTGGGCTGTGGCCCCTTAGCAACTGCCTGACCATACCTACCCTTGATGCCATCCCTGGCGAAGGTTCTGACTGAAACCCAAAGCGGATTCACCAGCCCATGGACATCGGAGCCAACTGCCTCTACTGCTTCACACTTGCACCAGCTACGACTATACCAGTCTGTCTGCAGTGATTTCTGATCAGGCCAAAATACTGTTCCCAGATCTCAATCTTCGGTCTTGAGATTCAGGTTTTAGGGCTCATTCTCCTCGAAGCACAATAGGGTGGCCATATGAAAAGGAGGACAGCGCTCCTGTAGCTTTAACAGTTGTATTGAAAAGGGAATTTCAGCAGGTGTCATTTGTATGCATGCAGCACCTGGTGAAATTCCCTCTTTATCACCACAGATAAAGCTGCAGGAGCCCTGCCCACTTTTTTATCTAGTTACTGTAGTATAGCTCCTGCAGCTTTAACGGTTGTGATGAAGAGGGAATTTGACCAAGCGCTCCATACATACACATGACACCTGCTGAAATTCCCTTTTCAATACACCTGTGAGAGTAACAGGTTGTTACCTTTAAAGCCCTACATGGTTTGGGTCCAGGTTACCTGCGGGATCGCCTTCTCCCATACAATCCGCCCTGCACGCTCAGGTCCTCTGGGAAGAACTTACTGCAGTCGACCAAGACTAGGCTGACAACCGTTACCCAGAGGACCTTCTCTTCTGCCGCTCCCAGACTGTGGAATGACCTGCTGGAGGAGACTCGTCAACTTAACAGTCTTTTAGAATTTAAGAAAGCCATAAAGACTGTTCTCTTCCGGCAGGCATATCCAGTGGAATTTTAGAATGTTTTAAGAATATTTTTAGGATGTTTTAGGATTTTTATGCAGTTTTAATAATATATGTCATGTTTTAATCAGTTTTATGTATTTTATCATGTTGTTGTTCCCCGCCTCGATCCAGACGGAGAGGCGGGTAAGAAATAAATTGTTATTATTATTATTATTATTATTATTATTATTATTATTATTAAAAGCAACTGAGGAGGGAGGGGGGGTTGATGCAGCACAGTGGTGCTGAGGGAAAGAGGTTATTCTTTCTCTTGTACCATTTTCCCAACCAAAATCATGCACGCACCCCAAAGGTTCAATTAGCTCCTCTAGGGGGAAAAGACAGGCACAATACGGGTACTTGACTTTCCCCCACTCAGAAGGCTAATACAATCTTCCGGAAGGGTGGAAAATTTTTGTTCAGGGTAAGGCACTGGGGGAAGATTTTAAAAATGATTCCTGTAGGTCAAAATTGCCCCTGCATAATGTGCTGTTTTACGCTTTTGTAACGACATCAGGAGGGTGACCAACGGTCAGGATTTCCCCGGATTTGTCCTGTTTTTTGTTCTATCTTGGGTGTCAGGAGGATTTTCTATAATTATAGAAAATGTCCTGGAATGACACATTTTCCCCTTTACGATACCCTTAGTGTGGCGAGGGGAATGTTGCACTTTCTGAAGGCCTCTATTTGACACTTTCCCCTCCTCCTCCTCTCCAATTGGAGCGAAGGAGGGGAGCGTGAGCTTTCTGGGGCCTCCGGAAAGCATGTCATTCACAACTGCCATGTTAATGGCAGCTGCCAATGGCGTGGCGGGGGAGTGATGCACTTTCCGAAGGTCCTGGAAAGTGCACTTTCCTGGTCCCCCCACTGGCTGGCCTCTTTTTTGGTTTCCCAAATATGGTCACCCTAAGAAATCTTATCCCAGCTCTCTCATCTAGATTGGCCCTAAACACTGAAGTGGAAGGAATGGAGCAAAAGATAGGGTGACCAGATAAAATCCAGGTCAGGGCTCATGTAACTTTAACAGTTGTAGAAAAAAGGGAATTTCAGCCAGTGTCATTTGTATGCAATTAGTTCCTGGTGAAATTCCCTCTTCATCACAATTGTTAAAGTTGCAGGGGCCCTGCCTTCTTTTGTCTATGGTCACTCTAGTATAGTGCCTGCACCTTTAACTGTTGTGATGAAGAGGGAATTTCACTAGGAACTAATTGCATACAAATGACTCTGGCTGAAATTCCCTTTTCTCTACAACTGTTAAAGTTACATGAGCCCTGACCTGGATTTTATCTGGTCAGCCTAGCGAAACATGGTAGATGTCCCCAGCCACACACCAAGTTAAAGTGACAAGGAAGCCAGTACCTGCCTCTCAGTACATTGCACAGCAACCACATTTTTGTTCGGTTCCCAGGGGAACTGCTTCTTCCCAGCATCACCGGGCATTTTTCTCTGTTCCTCGAAGTGGCCCCTCCCTTTCAAACCATCAACCGAATTAAAGAAAACTCAGAATCTCGCAGCTGAATTGCGCCCTGTGTGACATCCAGTGATAAAATTCATGCGTTCGCACGGAGGGATAGCAGCAGCATTTGCATTTAATTTCCTTGCTTTTCAACATGAAGAGAGGAGGGGAAATAAACCCTTCTCCATGCATTAATAGGGCTGGCATTTATGTTTCCGTTGGTCACCGTTTTGGCAGATCTCTAACAGACTGCATAGAAACGGCCGAAGCTCTTTCCTTTATGCTGAAATTGCTGTGCCTTCTTCACAGCAAGGACAGGAAAGGCATGAAACACAATTGGAATGAAAGGAGGGGATTTCCTGGACATTTCAGCAATGCTGAGGAATTCCAAAGTCATTATTTTATTTTTAATTAATTCTGCACTAATAGGGCAACAACGACATAGAACTTGCAATGGGCTAATATGATCTGGAAATATCTGAGTCTTTGGGGACTGCTACCAAGAGGCCATGTTCTCCAATTCGGGAGCGCTTCTCAGCTCATGAACGCTATCCATGTTTCCTCTGAATTCAGTCCCAGTGAACTCGAGGAAACCGATTCCACAGTAAGTGTGTTTGGGATTGCAGCCAAGAGCTAGGAAGTTCCAGGTTTAAATCTCACTGCAGCCATCAGCTGAAACAGTTGGAGTGATGACGTGTCTTCGGCACTTAGGAGAAAGATTGTACAAAAGCTAGTTGTTGTAGTAACTGAATTGAGAGGCTTTCCTGCAAACTAAATTCTTCCTTATCCTCTGACTCTCTTCAGAACAGGGGGTGAGGTTATGTGAGAAACCACAAGCATGCAATGGTTCCGATTCTTTCCACACTGATGACAGACGGTGACATCAACACCAAATAGGGTGTCTTGACCCTCTTTCGGTGGCTTGTCATGCAACCTACATCTGCCTGACAAATGCCTTCTTCTGCACAACCATGAAAGGTACAGAAGCCCTGTCCTCTTTTTGCATCTGCCCCCCATCCCCATCGCCCTCTTAGCTCAGATATCCATTGGTGCTACTGCTGAACAATTCCTGGATCAAATTTAGCCCTTGCAGTAGCAGGTTTTTATTTATTTATTTATTGCCTTTATTGTACAGCAGGTGCTTTGGTCTTTAGCTCCAAGTGATCGCTTAAGCCTCACTGTTTATCCTGAGGGCAATTCTCAGCCGCAATGTTCCACAGCAGTTGCTCTAACACAGCAGTTCTTAATAGGGATGTGCACTGGATCGGATCGGATCCACGATCCGAATCCGATCCAGGGGGAAAATGGATAAATTATCCAATTTCCAATCCCACTGCTGGATCGGCTGATCCAATCCGATCCGATCTGGAAAGGTTCCGAACTGGTTCGGATGGATCGGCAGATCGGCGGGCGCCCGCTGGCACCCACCACCACTTCCATTGGCGGGCGCCAGCAGGTTCGCGCCAATGGGAGCGGACAGCAGGGGGGCTTCCCTAGCAGGGCTGTCTGCTTCCATCGGTGGGCGCCAGCGGGTGCCCACCGATGGAAGCAGACAACGGGGGCAGGGGGCAGCAGATGGGAGCAGACGTCCAGGAAAGGTAAGCAGGGGGCAGGTGGGGAGGGGGGTGTGCAGTGCGCTTACATTTCCTGGCCGTCCGCTCCCGTCCGGCGCTGGCTGCTACTGCGAGCGGGCTTCGCAGCCTGCTCCTAGCTAGAGCGCCAGGTGATGACATCACCTGGCGCACTACTCAGGAGTAGGCCACGACGCCCACTCGCAGTAGCGGCCAGCGCCGGGCGGGAGCGGACGGCCAGGAAAGGTAAGCAGGGAGCAGGGGGGAGGGGCGCGTGGCGCGCTTACCTTTCCTGGCCGTCCGTTCCCACCTGGCGCTGGCTGCTACTGTGAGCGGGCTTTGCGGCCTGCTCCTAGGTAGCGTGCCAGGTGATCATCACCTGATGATCACCTGGTGATGATCAGGTGATGATGATCAGGTGATGATCCACCTGGCGTGCTACTTAGGGGCAGGCTGCGAAGCCCGCTCGCAGTAGCGGCCAGCGGCAGATGGGAGCAGACGGCTAGGAAAGGTAAGCAGGGGGCAGGGGGGAGGGGGTTTACTCTCCCGGGGCCATCCGCTTCCATCTCCTGGCGCCTGCGGGCGCCTGCGGATGGAAGCGGACAGCCTCGGGGGGGTAAGGAGCGCGGGGGAGGGGGCTTACCTGCCAGGGCCGTCCACAGCAGACGGCCCCGGGGGGAGGGAGTTAGGCCCCCCTCACCCACCCACCGCCATTTTTTCCTCATAGACTTGCATTGCAATGCAAGTCTATGGGGGGGGGGCAAATGGCGGCCAATCCAAAAAGTTCCGATTTTTGGATTGGGATTGGACCCGATCTGGTCCGGGGGGGCATCCGGTTTTGTCCGATCCGATCCATGACAAAATTGGAGGTCCCAATCCGGGTCCCGATCCGATCCGGGGGGGGGGTCCGTGCACACCCCTAGTTCTTAAAACGTGGTCGGGGAGCATGGAGAACACCTGACACACTTTCAGATGTTCTCAGAAATCATGATGAAAATAACAGAAAGCGATGAAGACCTTGGAGTAAGGGGGTTAAAGGGAGGATGATTCTTGGGCGTTTTCCAGTTGGTTGTGCTGAAGGGAAAGCTGTTTTTTTCCCATGGCTAAATATTAAACAGGAAAGCAACAGAGAAACCTCTTCATCAATTGATTGATTGAATACACTACATGGGTGCAGAAACTCAGCAAAATAGGAAGTGGGACGGCGAATGGTACCAGATGGGGAGTATCAGGGTTCAGAGGGGAAGCTTTTAGGCACCGGACCAGGAAGCCTTACTGGAGGTGTGCCAGAAAATTCCTGCATATGCTGAAAAACAACAAAGCCATTGCCATCATGAATGGACAGGAGCATTGATAAGTTCAGGGGTAAGGTGACCATATGGAAAGGAGGACAGGGCTCCTGTATCTTTAACAGTTGTGTAGAAAAGGGAATTTCAGCAGGTGTCATTTGTATGCATGCAGCACCTGGTGAAATTCCCTCTTAATCACAACAGTTAAAGGTGCAGGAACTATACTAGAGTGACCAGATACAAAAGAGGGCAGTTTTAACTAGGGGTGTGCATCAGATCGGATCCGATCCACGATCCGAATCCGATCCGCCCCAAAATCGGGAAAATCCGATCCGATCCGATCAACCTCCGATCCGATCCGATCCGACGAGGTCCGATCCAGATCGGACGCCATTTTGAATGCTTTTTCCCATAGCCAAGTATTGTTTTACAAAAATGCCTATAACTTTTTCATTTTTAAAGATAGAAGGATGAAACTTGGGCACATTATACACTGGTTAGGGACAGTTATCTGTGAGAAATTTCAGAATGATTGGTGCATGCGTTTTGTGGCAATTAATTTTTTAATAAATACCCAGGAATGCCTATAACTTTGTCATTTTTAAAGTTACACACATGAAACTTTGCCACATTGTAGGTGGTACCTTGGGACCTATGTGTGTGAAATTTCAGAAACGTAGGTGCTTGTATTGTGTGGCAATTAATTTTTGAAACAATGAGGGATTCATTGGACAGCACTTGCCCATAGGGATTCATTGGACAGTACTTTTCCATAGGGAATCATTGGACAGTACTTGCCCATAGGAAATCATTGGAAAGCACTTGCCCATAGGAAATCATTGGAAAGCACTTTCCCATTGAGAAATACAGTTATGCCTCCCACTTTTTTATTTTTGAAGATACAAACAGGAAACTTGGGCACATTGTAGACTGGTTAGGGATAGTTATCTGTGAGAAATTTCAGAAAGATTGGTGCATGCGTTTTATGGCAATTAATTTTTTAATAAATACCCAGGAATGCCTATAACTTTGTCATTTTTAAAGTTGCATACATGAAACTTTGCCACATTGTAGGTGGTACCTTGGGACCTATGTGTGTAAAATTTCAAAAACGTAGGTGCTTGCCTTGTATGGCAATTAATTTTAGAAAAATGGGTAGTAGTGGGGTAAATACATTTATGCCTCCCATTTTTTTATTTTTAAAGTTACAAACAGGAAACATGGGCACATTACAGGGAACACTTCACTTGATATGTGTGTAAAATTTCAGAATGATAGGTCCAGGCATGTGGTGGCTACGAATTTTTTAGATTAAAAGTTATAAACGCTTTTCCACAGAGGCTGGGGCTGTCAATTGCACCCTCCCGCCTCCGGGGAAGAAGAAGGAAACACTTTCTCTCATCTCTTTGATCCTTGCACGCTTGGCTGCAACTGAGCTAGTATCCATTACAAAAGGAGAAACAAAGTAGCACTTGGCTCGTGTCTGCTTTGATACTTTCACTCAAGCAGAACGGCTGAGCCTAGGATCACTCTCTCTCTCGCTAGGATCGTTACAGGAGAAATTTTCTACAGTCTTCAAAGTGGTGTGTGCAGACACCTTGCCACAACATGCCTGGACCTATCATTCTGAAATTTTACACACATATCAAGTGAAGTGTTCCCTGTAATGTGCCCATGTTTCCTGTTTGTATCTTTAAAAATAAAAAAATGGGAGGCGTAAATGTATTTACCCCACTACTACCCATTTTTCTAAAAATTAATTGCCACACAAGACAAGCACCTACGTTTCTGAAATTTCACACACATAGGTCCCAAGGTACCACCTACAATGTGGCAAAGTTTCATGTGTGTAACTTTAAAAATGACAAAGTTATAGGCATTCCTGGGTATTTATTAAAAAATTAATTGCCACAAAACGCATGCACCAATCTTTCTGAAATTTCTCACAGATAACTGTCCCTAACCAGTGTATAATGTGCCCAAGTTTCATCCTTCTATCTTTAAAAATGAAAAAGGTATAGGCGTTTTTGTAAAACAATACTTGGCTATGGGAAAAAGCATTCAAAATGGCGTCCGATCCGGATCGGACATCCGGTCCGATCCGATCCGACCATCCTCCGATCCGATCCGACCCCCCAGGTCCTATTCCGATCCGCTATCCGATCCGATCCGGGGGGTCAGTGCACATCCCTAGTTTTAACTGTTATGATGAAGAGGGCATTTCACCAGGTGCTGCCTGCATACAAATGACACCTGCTGAAATTCCCTTTTCTATACAACTGTTAAAGATACAGGAGCCCTGTCCTGCCTTTCATATGGTCACCCTATTCAGGGAGCCTCTAGCATGGTGTTCCTCAGACTGCCTGTCCACCCACACTTGACTGTTTTTTGTTTGCCCCCCCTTACAAGTCCCCCCACTTCTGCTACCCCACTTCTGCTACCCAGCAAACTGCCCTTCCTAGTCTGTTGCCTTTTCTCCCACCCATCCAAAATGCCACCAGCCTCGTTGCTCCCTCTCCAGGTTACGATGCTGGTTCCTAGATCCCCAGTCGAGGGAATTTGATTGGCCCTGTCTGTTTCCAGATGAATATGGCCATTTGGTGGTATCCAGGACCACACTAGATCAGGGTTCCCCATCCTCTTTGGACCAATAGACACATATGACATTTTGAGAGAATGCCATGGGTGCTCTCACAAAATGGCTGCTATGGGGAGGCTTGCCCATTCCTAAAATGGCTGCCATGGTGGGCATGGCCAGTGCCAAAACACTCATTTCCCAGGAGGCAAACTGGTAAGACCATAACATGCCCAAGCATCTAAGTACAAGGCAGAGGTTGTCATCTTAACTTCAAGATCCAAAAGCGCTCTGTTGAATCCAAATAAAGATGGCACTGGAGAGGAAAGCATATTGCTTCTCAACATTCCAACCTTCTAGTTAATTAAAAACAATCTTGAATGATCAAATTAAAATTAAGAGCGGCACGGAGCTTGGCGGGTGCCAAGAGAGGTGTCCTCAGGCACATAGATGTTCATGTGCTCCAAGATGGAGGCCTCGGGTCTAGATTCTAGTGCCATAGTTCATCAGACTCAGCACCAGTCTATCCTCAAGGTTGTGTGTTTTGTTCCTAGCTAAATTCTTGTTTTCCCTCTTACGCTCAACTCCCTTCTCTTCTTTATTGAGTTGGCTGATTACTGTGCTGATTTTCTTTCTCTCTCAAGCTTGGTGGCTTCCAGCTGGGCGACCGTTCCAAGCGTGATTTGCAAAACGTTAAAACAAATACTGGGCGGGGAGAGGACGGCACGGTGAGTCCTCATTTGCTCATGGCAACAGGGAGCATGTACTGGGGAAAGTGCATGAAGGTGGTGACGTGTCGTAAGCTGCATGTTGGATGTGTCCATTTGGATGGCAGGGAGCAGCGTGCCTGGGGCTCCGATCTATTGATTCATCGCAGCAGGCTCCTCGCAGTAGTCGGCTCAGCAGACTGGGGGAATTGGGAGGACAGGAAGGGCTTCACAGTAAACAAAGGAGAAGGACTTAAGAAGCCATATGCAATAACGTATGCAAGACAGTGGTTGGGTTTGGGCAACACGATAATCAACAGGGGAGTAAAGAGGCAATTGTCCGTTGTGTTGATTATTGTGATGTCTGGGGGGGCAACACACAATGGGCACACAACTCACAGTACGTTATTTTCTGGAATTAAACCATGGAGAAAAACAGCAGGCTGCGCTCCATTGCAATCCGGAGACCCATCGATTAACATGTTGTGTGGCGGGCTCTGTTGTGTAATCTTCCCCAGTCGAGTGCACTATTCCAGAAGGTCTTAGAGTTCTCCTGCAGGAGCAGCTGAAAGCATCCCGGCTGCTCCTGTAAAGATGGCTGAACTTGCAATGCATGATGGGATAGGGCCAGGAGGACTGAGGGAGGAGGGGGGAGGAGCACCAGCCACCCAGGAGGACATCGGGACTTTCAGCCACGTTACGGGTGGAGGGGCAACGTGTCATGTGGGGAGTACCTCTGAAATAAGCTACTTTGTGTTGCCTATTGCCTCCTCCGTTGCCTAAAGTGTTGTCCGAATGTGGCCAGCGCCTTCTTTCTTCAACTACATATCCAGCACCTCCAGATGTTTCCCACTAAGTGGCACAAAACCTGTGTTACAATGAGGGTTATGTCTGATGGATAATAGGAACAACTCCGCATGGTTGTTAAGCCATGGGGTTCCATAGGGCTCTATTTTATCCCCTATGCTGTTTAACATATACATGAAGCTGCTGGGAGAGGTTATCCAGAGATGTGGGCTGAGATGTCATCAATATGCGGATGACACCCAGCTCTACCTATCCTTTTCATCAAACCCAGGTGAGGCAGTGGCTGTTCTCAATCTGTGCCTAGGCACGGTAATAGACTGGATGAGGGCTAACAAACTGAGACTCAATCCAGACAAGACGAAGGTACTGTTAGCGGGTGGTTCGTCTGTTCGGCGAGGTGATGTTCACCCTGTTCTGGAGGGGTTGCACTCCCCCTAAAGGACTGGGTCCGTAGTTTGGGGGTGCTCTTGGATCCAGAACTGTCGCTTGAGGCACAGGTGAACTCGGTGGCAAAGAGCACCTTTTACCAGCTTAGGCTGATATACCAACTGCGCCCTTATCTGGACAGGATAGCCTAGCTACAGTTATCCATGCTCTCATAACCTCTCGTTTGGATTACTGCAATGCGTTATACGTGGGGCTGCCTTTGAAAACGGTCCGGAAACTTCAGCTGGTACAAAACAGGGCAGCCAGATTGTTAACAGGGACTGGCCAACGAGACCATTTTACGCCAGTCCTTTTCCAACTTCACTGGCTGCCAATCCAGGTTCGGGCCCAATTCAAAGTGCTGGTACTGACATTTAAAGCCCTAAATGGCTTGGGGCCAGGTTATCTAAAGGAACGCCTCCTCCCATATGTACCTGCCCGGACCCTAAGATCATCTACAGGGGTCCTTCTCCATGAGCCCCTGCCAAAGGAAGTGAGGCAGGCGGCCACTAGGAGGAGGGCTTTCTCCGCTGTGACACCCCGGCTGTGGAATGAGCTCCCCAGAGAGGTTCGCCTGGTGCCTACTTTGTACTCTTTTTGTCGCCAAGTGAAGACCTTTTTATTCTCCCAGTATTTTAACAGTTAAATTAACTCAATTTTAATCCTTGCTGTTTTAAATTTGTATTTTAATCTGTATTAAATCCTGCTGCTTGGTTTTATTCTGGTTGTGTTTTTATATTGTATGTTATTTTGTGTTTTTAGATTGTGGCTTGTTTTATATTTTTTTAATGATTTCATGATTTTAATTTTTGTGAACTGCCCAAAGAGCTTCGGCTATGGGGCGGTATAGAAATGCAATAAATAAATAAATAAATAAAATGGTTCCAAACACTAGGGGGCAATAGAGAATGCCCTGTAGCTCGATCAGTTCCTTTTTCCTGCTCCATCCTCTTCTTCCTCCTTCTCCTGCCTCTGCAGCGACCACCATGTGGCCTCTCCAGGAAAGAAACAAGCAACCATATCTCATGCCTCCGCCCACTTACACTCACACACCCAGCAATACGGGGTGCTTGTAGGAATCGACAAACGCCCCTGCGCCCATCTCGTTGGTCTCTCGAGCCATCTGCTCTTGCTTGCAGAACTGTGCGAGGTTCTTGGCAGCTCAGCAAGCATCCAATGAGGCCCCAGGGAGCTGAGTGCCCTCTTCGTGAGCTACCACCATGTTGTGGTGCAAAAGTGGGCCCTTACGGCCCTTTCTAAAACAAAATGGCAGGCGCGATGGTGCGATGGCCAGGGAAGAAGCCAGGACATCGCACTTCCTGGATGTAGAAAGAGGATCATCCCAGAAGCAGGTACGTCCAGGATTGTCCTCCCTCCCTCCTTCTACACCCGTAGGTGTAGAAGGGGCCTGTGTGTGTTTTGGAGTGCAGCCCCCGGCTCTGCCTTGGACTTAGGTTCTTGAGTAAGTTGCTTTTCTTTTGATCTTACCAGTTGCCTTCTGGGAAATGAGTGTTTTGCATGACCACCACAGAAGCCATATTTTGAATGGGCGAGCCTCCCCACAGCAGCCATTTTGTGTGTGTGCCTAGGGCATTCTCTCAACATTCTAAAAGTGCCTCCAACCCAAAGAAGTGGGATACGCCTGATCTATAGTTTGTTATGAGACAAATAGTTTTATGTGAAGGAGCCATAGTTCAGCGTTAGTTCATGTTCTTTCTGAATGCAAGCCCTTGGCTGATTCTTTTATTTCTCGTCTGCATTCAGATCTGCGTCAACATTGTTCATATATGACACAAACAGCCTATGTGAGCAGCTCAATGGTGTGTTTTAGCTAAGGATGTCCAAGCTGTTTCTTTCGTAGCTCAGCTGAGCTCTGCAGGGTGTATGACTCACATTGCATCTGAGAGCTGAGCTGCAGGCTGTTCCCCTGGCTCCAGGAACTTTTGGCACATTTTGGGTGGCGGTTCTACAATTTACACAAACTTCTGAGCAATTTGTGCAAATTTATCCATATTTTGCACAAATTTGGCCACAATTTGTGCAAGTTGCTCAGGAATTAGCACAAATTGCAGAGCCTTCCCCCCAAAAAAGGAATGCCCCAAATTCCCAGGAAATCTGCAAAGGGGCCCAACTTGCTGCAGATCAAATCAGTTGGTGGATGAGCCTAAGGACCTTTCTATACCTCCTGGCATTCTGGGAGGGAGGGGGCAGGCTCTCACAATATCCTGATCACGGGTGCCTCCCCCAGCGTACACACATGGCACGCGACATCCAGGGAGGAAGCAGGGATGTCGTGGACACCATTTTTCTTTTGGAAGCAGCGGGTCCTGTTGCGCGAGAGTGAGGCCCCATCCCAATGAAAAAGTAAGAAAGAAAAAAACTTTTGCCCCAAAATTGACCCCCAACCCCCCTCCCTACCATCCCAGGGGTGATGACATTGCTCCCACCCCCTCCCCGATGGGCATGGAGCTGCGTTGCACTGCTCTGTGCCCATTTCTGGTGCCGCGCTTACTCGCAAGTAAGCCGGCACCAGGCAGGATGGCGCCCATACCTTCCTTGGTCTCGGGATGGTCCCAGGACTGCTGGAAGAATCAGGTTTTCCCAGGGTATCTTCATCCCTGGGGAAACCCATGCCCATCCCCCCCGCCACCCCTGGGAGTCCCTGTGCATCATTTGGATATACAGGGAACACCCAGGGGCAGCCCTGGGAAGAAAAGGGCAGTGTAGAAACAGCCTATGAAAATTCGCTGAACCCCACAAATAGGTTTCTTTGACATCCTAGTTTTGGCCTTTGGGGTCTTATGTAAAAACAGGCTAAAACTGCAGAAGTCAAGTCTGCAGCTGCTTAGAGCCCAAACGCTGCAACAGGCTGCGAGTAAATGGAGTGGGTACGATCTTCTGCCATGGAAACTGCAAACTGTGAGGTCCAAAAGGGAATAGAAATTAGCAAATAATTAAGAGTCCTTATTTTTTTGGGAATCAATCAGGCTAAATTATCTGCCACAGGAGAAGCTAAGCTTAATGGGATTTTTTTTGTCTGTTCACTTGCTTCTGGAAATAAGAAATGTCTTGAGAAGAGGAAGACTTTAATCCAACAGGAAACCATCAAGGAAATACATCTAACAATAGGATGCAATGATAAAGCCAACATCAACTGCGGCGAGTCATCAATAAGTGGCACTCAAGGCAGCCCACAAACAATAAAAGAACCCACAAGACTGCCAAATACCTGTATTAGAGGCAGTAAGCTAGTTGCTGGGGAACATGGGTGGGAGGGTGTTGTTGCATCCAAGTCTACCTTGTGGGTTCTTGGCTGACAGCCAGGATTGGTGGGAGATTCAGGACAGATAAAAGGAAGGACTTTGTCACACAGTACATAGTTAAACTATGGAATTCACTACCACAAGATGTAGTGATGACCACCAATTTGAATGGCTTTAAAAGGGGGTTGGATAAATTCCTGGAGGAGAAGGCTATCAATGGGCTACTAGCCCTGATGGTTATGTGCTACCTCCAGTATCAGAGGCATTATGCCTGTATACACTAGTTGCTGTGGAACATGGGTGGGAGGGTGCTGTTGCACCATATCCTGCTTGTGGGTTCCTGGTTAACAGCTGGTTGGCCACTGTGTGAACGGAATGCTGGACTAGATGGACCTTTGATCTGATCCAACAGGGCTCTTCTGATGTTCTTATAAAATGCTCCGGGGCTCAAGCCTACCTTAAATTCATGGTTTCTGACCTGGAAACTCTTTTCTCTGAAGTGTGTATTTTAAAAGTGTAAAGTTGTTCCAGTCTCAAGGAAACAGCCAAACATACTTGTAACCAATCTCATTCTATGACTACTAGCCCCCTTGGTGATATGAGATTTGCACTAGCTGTTATGGTTTAAAAGAAGAAATTTCATTCAGATATTTTGCAGCTCAGATTTGGCCAATTTGATTTCGCATAACCTTTGCATAGGAGCAGGAGAAGGAGCTGTTTTGCAGGGGAAACAGGTTTTTCTCTTTCTTTCTTTCTTTCTTTCTTTCGAATTATAGCCTGCCCTGATCCTTGGTCTCGATATGGGTAATACCAATGGTGTCAAGACCATATATTTCAGACCCCCCCCTTCCCAAATGCTCACACTTCTACACTTCTTTCAAAGCCCATTAAAGGGGGCAAAACATCACTGGTTTTAAAAATCTGCAGTGTACATAAAGGGAGATTGGAGGTATTCAAGAAACCCCATTTGGCCTTATGTTGTAAGGCTTATTTTAATTAGCTCACTAGATCAAGCCAAAATTACAGTCAGAGACAGCTGAGGCCGCACCTGAACTACATTTCCTATCTTAACTGTGCTTTTACAATAGGCTGACCAGGTCAGGGCTTATGTAACTTTAACAGTTGTAGAGAAAAGGGGATTTCTGCCAGTGTCATTTGTATGCAATTAGTTCCTGGTGAAATTCCCTCTTCATCACAACAGTTAAAGGTGCAGGCACTATACTAGATTGACGATATACAAAAGAAGGCAGGGCCCCTGCAACTTTAACCGTTGTGATGAAGAGGGAATTTCACCAGGAGCTAATTGCATACAAATGACACTGGCTGAAATTCCCTTTTCTCTACAACTGTTAAAGTTACATGAGCCCTGACCTGGATTTTATCTGGTCACCCTATTTTACAATAATTTAGATCTTTTGGGACCGGGCCTCCCTGCCATGATCCCACTTCTGCCCCCACCATGTGCATTTACTCACTTACCTTTTGGTGTCTCAAGAGGCCTAATGGCAATCCTATAGCTCCCAGATGGTGTCTGAGGAGCAGTATGATAATGGAGATTTCTCCCTCCAAGGCCTTAGACACAGCTACAGCCATGGAGGGGAAAATCCCCACTCAAGGAATCTCTGCTGTTGCAACTAAGGAAAAGGATGGGGAGGGAGGAAAGGGGGCATGCTGGAGAGCAGGGAGGGGAGAGGGGAGGCCATGGGTCCACCAGATCTATAGACTTCCATTCCCACCCACAGAAAAGTAGATGCATTCGATGAGCTCAGAGGCCCAGCTTATCTTAAATGCTGTTTGAGAGGAACAGGAGGCATAACAGGAGGAACGGAAGGCATTATCTTAAATGTTGTTTGGAAAGTATGGGAGGTATAATGGGAGGAACAGAAGGCATAATCTTCAATGCTGTTTGGGAGGAAAGGGAGGCATAACAGGAGGCAAAAATGGAAGGAATGGGAGGCATAACCTTAAATATTATTTGGGAGGAAAGGGAGGAATAACAGGAGGCATAACAGGAGGCAAAAATGGAAGGAATGGGAGGCATAACCTTAAATATTGTTTGGGAGGAAAGGGAGGCATAACCTTAAATATTATTTGGGAGGAAAGGGAGGAATAACAGGAGGCATAACAGGAGGCAAAAATGGAAGGAATGGGAGGCATAACCTTAAATATTGTTTGGGAGGAAAGGGAGGCATAACAGGAGGCATAACGGAAGGAACGGGAGGCATAACCTTAAATATTATTTGGGAGGAAAGGGAGGAATAACAGGAGGCATAATGGAAGGAATGGGAGGCATAATCTTAAATGCTTCTTTGGGAGGAAAGGGAGGCATAATGCAGCGGGGGGAAAAGTGCAATTTCTGGAGGCTCGAGAAATTGGGCACTTTGCCCCACTGTATCAATGGCAACCATAAAGGCCCCATTAATGCGAGGGTGAATGCTCAAGAAATTGAGTACTTCCCCCTGTTGTGTTAATGGCAGCCACCACTAACGCAGCAGAGGGAAGTGTGAAATTTCTGGAACTTGTGCACTCCTACCCCACTGTGTTAATGGCACCCTCCATTAATGCAGGAGAGGAGTACATGATTCCAGCAGCCAGGGCAGATGGCCAAGTAACAATAACCTATCCAGCCTTGCCCAACCTGGCACCTTCAGTGGCCATGCTGGCTGAGGATGATGGGAACTGTAGTCCAACACATCTGAAAAGTGCCAAGTTGGGCAAGGCTGTCATATGCCATACTGATGTTGGATGAAGAGACAAGTCATCCCATTGAATGTGTCACTTTCTGGCTGGCATATGCCCTGATCACTAAGAATTTCTCTTTTCTCTAGCATAAGCCAACCTAAAGAATACAATCACCAATTTTTATTACACATTTAGCCTGTCCATCGTCTAAGGAACTCAGAGTGATATATGTAGTCCAACCACCCTGTAAGGTATGCTAGGCCAAAAGAGAGAATGACCGGCCCTGGCCATCACAAGACCCTCAAGGAAGTCCCACTTGGTACTTCAGGTGTCCACCTTCATAAGTGTTGAATTTCTAACTAGTTTCTTTTTCCATGTATTGTCAGTATGCCTAAGTAGACCAGTTGCTGGAGGAAGCTGTGGCACGCATGTCCTGCCTTTGGATTTCCCATGAGCAGGTGGTTGGCCACTGTGTGAACAGAATACTGGACTAGATGGACCCTTGGTCTGATCCAGCAAAGCTCTTCTTATGTTCCTGAGTCTCAACCTTGCATTCTCCACAAACATAAACAGCTTTTATTAGTAATCCCCTTTTCCCAATGAATATTACGAAATTTAGTTCTGTGAGGGAAGCCAGGCATCTCTAGCAAATTCCTCAGGACCCTCACCAAACTACATTTCCCAGAATTCTTGTGGATGGGATCTGGACAATTATAGATTAGTATAAAACCAATGTAATTTAACTAAAAGGACCAGATATATATCAAGGGGACAACACCGTACTGTTCATCCCCACACAAGTAAATGGGTAAACTTCAAGGATCTCCGATTCCCTCCTGACATCTACAATTAATGGGATCCATAGTTTGGTTAATTTGATATACTAAAGTTATTTATGTAAAGAGCACACTTGTTCTGTTCTACAAGGTACCCAACTATGCCAACCCTTTCATAAGTCAGGAACACTGTGATGAAATCTTTTTAAGATTCAATGAGCACTGTAGAGGTTAATTAAATCTTTATTGATTTATTCTTCGTTCGGCTCTTCTTTTATTGCAGCTATCATTGCCAGCTTGGTGATGGGAGAAATTGAGAACTCTGAGCTTCATCGATCTTTTTCCTGGATTACCATGGCAGTAGCAGAAGAAAATGGAGAGGGGTAGATGGAGAGAAGAAGAAGAAGAAGAAGAAGAAGAAGAAGAAGAAGAAGAAGAAGAAGAAGAAGAAGAGGAGAATAGTCATTTCGGTGGCATGAGAAACTTAGAATCATAGAATCGTAGAGTTGGAAGGAGCCTAGAAGGCCATCAAGTCCAACTCCCTGCTCAATGCAGGAATCCACATTAAAGCATACCTGAGAGGTGGCTGTCCAGCTGCATCTTGAAGGCCTGTAGCGTGGGAGAGCCCACCACCTCCCTAAGTCATGGGTTCCATTGCTGTACTGCTCAGTCAGGAAGTTTTTCCTGATGTCCAGCTGGAATCTGGTTTCCTGTAACTTGAGCCCATTATTCCACGTCCTGCTCTCTGGGATGATGGAGAAGAGATCCTAGCCCTCCTCTGTGTGACAACCTTTCAAGTCTTTGAAGAGTGCTCTCATGTCTCCCCTCAATCATCTCTTCTCCAGGCTAAACATGCCTAGGTCTTTCAATCTCTCCTCATAGGGCTTTGTTTCCAGATCCCTGATCATCCTCGTTGCCCTCCTCTGAACCCCCTCCAGCTTGTCTGCATCGTTCTTGAAGTGTGGTGCCCAGAACTGGATGCAATACTCAAGATGGGACCTAACCAGTGCTGAATAGAGGGAAACCAGTACCTCGCACGATTTGGAAGCTATACTTCTATTAATGCAGCCCAAAATAGCATTTGCTTTTTTTGCAGCCACATCACACTGTTGGCTTATATTCAGCTTGTGATCTACAACAATTCCAAGATCCTTCTTGCTTGTCGTATTGCTGAGCCAAGTATCCCCCATCTTGTAACTGTGCATTTGGTTTCTTTTTCCTAGGTGTAGAACTTGGCATTCATCCTTATTAAATTTCACTCTGTTGTTTTCAGCCCAGCAATCCAGCCTTATTTTCCTATTGCAGGAATTAAAAAGGGAATCCAAGATTCAAGCCCTTTACACACATTCAGTGAATGTGCAGAGAGAAAAATATCAATCAGGATCATGTCCACTGTCTACATTCCTGACCTACACTCATTTAGCTGAGTACATGAATATGGCTTCCCTGCATATGTCAGTCTTCCCCAATCTAGAGCATCTTCGGACGGGGGGGAAATCATGTTTCCTTATCGTCACATACTACTGCTCATGCTTCCTGCTTTCTTCCGCATTGGGAACAAGCTGAAATTATACAGGGAAAGAGAAAAGAGACCACATGGCCCCTAAAGATCAGTGGGAACAGCGTCCTCTAGTGGGCATTTTATTGCACAATTTTCCTGCACACAGCAGGAAATCTCGACAAATACAGCCTTATTTTTTTAATCGATTTTTCTGTGGATTAATTTACAATGCTAAAACCAGGAAATAGAGCAGGAGACATGCAAGAGGATCACTATGCCATCAAAAGACCTGTGAAGATCCGTGTGTGTCCAGTCCTGAGCATGCAATAAAACACTCATCTGAACAAGCTCATAGCATCTTTTAGTTAGATGGAGTACTATTTAGGGATGTGCACAGACGGAAAAATCGGATCGGAATCGGATCAGATTTTTTAAAACATAAAATTGGATCGGAAGAAATTGGAGGTCCACTGGATCGGATTGGATCCGATTCCGATCCAAATATCAAGATGTCCGATTTTTGGATCAGATGCCATTTTGAATGCATTTCCCCATAGCCTAGTATTGTGTTACAAAAACGCCTATAACGTTTTCATTTTTAAAGATAGAAGGATGAAACTTGGGTACTTTGTAGATGGGTTAGGGGTAGTTATCTGTGAGAAATTTCAGAAAGATTGGTGCAGGCATTTTGTGGCAATTATTTTTTTTAATAATAAACCAGGAATGCCTATACAAAGTAAGCAACTTTCAGACTTCGAATTTTTAAAATAAAAAAAGTTATAGGTGTTCCCTTCCTCATTTTTCAAAAATACCTTGCCACTACATACTTGAAGCTATGCTTCTGAAATTTATCACACATGAGAACCAAAGTGGTATGTCTAATGTGGAGAAATGAGGAAGGGAATGCCTATAACTTCTTTATTTTAAAAGTTAGAAGTCTGAAAGTTGCTCACTTTGTAGGTAGGTTAGGGGTAGTTATCTGTCAGAAATTTCAGAAAGATAGGTCCAGGCATTTGGTGGCTATGAATTTTTTAGATTAAAAGTTACAACAACACAGAGTTTTGACAGATAAAAGAGGGAGGGGGGAGGGGGTGCAATTGACAGCCCAAGCCTCTGTGGAAAAACTTTTGTAACTTTTAATCTAAAAAATTCGTAGCCACCAAATGCCTGGACCTAACTTTCTGAAATTTCTGATAGATAGCTACCCCTAACCCTTCTACAAAGCAACTTTCAGACATCTAACTTTTAAAATAAAAAAGTTATAGGTGTTTCTTTCCTCATTGTTTCAAAAATACCTTGCCACTACATGCCTGGACCTATCTTTTTGAAATTTCACACACATATCAAGCAAAGTGGTACCTGTAATGTGCCCAAGTTTCCTGTTTGTATCTTTTAAAATAAAAAAGTTGAAAGTATAACTGTATTTACCCCACTGCTACCCATTTTTCTAAAATTAATTGCCACATAAAGCAATCACCTATGTTTCTGAAATTTTGCACACATGGGTCCCAATGTACCACCTACAATGTGGCAAATTTCATATGTGGAACTTTAAAAATGAAACAAATTATAGGCATTCCTGGTTCTTTATTAAAAAATTAATTGCAACAAAATGCCTGCACCAATCGTTCTGAAATTTCTCACATATAACTATCCCTAACCCATCTACAAAGTGCCCAAGTTTCATCCTTCTATCTTTAAAAATGAAAAAGTAATAGGCATTTTTGTAACACAATACTAGGCTATGGGGAAAAGCATTCAAAATGGCATCCAATTTTCCAATTTTTTCCAATCCAGATTGGGTCCCTTCGGATCGGATCGGATCGGATCAGATCAGATAGTTGGTGGATTGGATCGGATCATTTTTATCCAATTTTTGGGCGGATTGTATTCGGATCGTGGATCGGATCAGATCCGCTGCACATCCCTAGTACTATTTCCCAGAATCCTCCAAGGGTTGGCGTTTCAGTGAGATTGTGCAATGGAGTTGCTGTAGGATTATGAGAATTGCAGTTCAACACATGTGGAGGGCACCAGGTTGGAGAAGGTTGACATACACAGTTACTAGGATACCCCATGAAATAGGAACGTCTGGAATTTTGGAAGCACAATGAGGAATCATAGCCTTCATTTGACTTGTATGAGGAACACTTGACAGGTACAAATCCAGGAATCAGTGCATTTATATATGACAGACACTCACGATAGATGTTTAAGAGTGGAAAGAGTTATTTCTTTCCACTCAACAGGCCATGTGCTTTTAATGTTTAAATGTATCAGCTTTTCTTCCAGGAAACATATTTGGCCCATTGCACAATGTGGATTGCTGCAAGAATATATCACTGATGGAAAGAAGCTGCTGTTAGAAGAGCTGCACTGAGATGCTCAGCTTTTCAGTTCAAGTACTCATTGATGATCACTGATTTGTTGTGGGGAACTTTCATGTTCCAACTCCCTTTCTTGTGCTTGTTTTGAAATTCATGACAATTCAAATGATTTGACATGGTGCGCTTTGAGATTAAATTGCTTTATTTCCTTGGAGACATTAGAGGCATGCTGTTTTCTTCGCAATCATTTGTATGAGCTGGAGATAGTTTTCCCTGCGTGAGCGCATCGTGTGTGTATACGTTTCCTGTACCTAAAAGTTCAAGGTAACTGCCTACAATTAATGTTAAATTGCTCAGCATTACTCTCAACAAAACTCTTGTCTCCGAAAATGTCCTGTCGAAATCCAAACAGCGCACAGAGAGAAAAGTAAGCCAGGGTTGAGAAAACTGGAGCGTGATGTGAATGATCAACAAGACCGAGGGAGATTTCTTGCTGCGGTGCACCGAGGGATGTCACCACATGGACGGGAATAAACGGGATGTTTTGCAAGAAGAAAAGAGAAAGCTGGCCACACACAGTCATGGGAATCTCAGCAAAGTGAATGCCTTGAAAGATCTTAAGCAGAAAGATGGATTCCATGATGTTCTGAAAGGAATAGGACCCTTCTTCTTGCCTCGGCAGAATTCACACACCTTCAGTCAAACTTACATATGCAAATAAAGGACCATGTCAAGCTCCACACATCAGGGGAGAGTTGTTGTTGTTGTTGTTAGATTTTTTTTAAAAAAGTGAAATTGACAAAGCTCATTCCATTACACAGGTATGATTTTAAAAAAAGGGAATTCCATGACCCCCAGCCCTTGGACTTTCCAGTATGCTGCAGGACATTCAGACAAGTATGAAGCACATGTTACTTCCTCCGGGGATAAGTCAGTCCATGCCTTATTCAGGACTCTCCTGGACATTGGGCACAGCCCTACTACGGCCCTCTGGCTTTGAAAATGAGTCCGCGGCAAAACCTCCACCTCCCCAGCCTCGCATAAGTCTCAGACTTCAAAATCAAGTGGATCCCTTAAACAGATTAGTAAGCTCCCCCTGGAATGGTGGAGTTGACCACAGTACAGGTCTTGTGAGGCTACATAAGGCTCTAGTTGGCTCTGTCATGCCCCTTTTGGAATCCTCCTCTGAGAAGGAAAAGTTAGAGACTCCAACAAAGGAAGATGCCCAGTTCCTTCCAGGACCGACACCGCAATAGGGGCCTGAGTCCATGGAGGAGTCTGTGAGGTCCAAGCTGCTCAGGAAGAAGGGGATTCTGTCACAGGGTGCCTCTACATGAGAGGTTTAAAGCTCTTTCAAGTCTCATTAAAATTTTTACCTCTACATGAGCAAGGCGCAAATTGGGAGTTGAGGCACATTATCTATTTGATTATGCGCATTATCGAATGCACGTTAAACCGCGAGTTTTAATTTGCGGCGGCAGTTAATGCACCTTACCGCCTTGTAAACATGCGATTCTCTGCATGTCAACAAGTTTAAAGCGCATTTCGGTCGACCCGTAATGCGCTTCGCCGCCTCTCGTACAGAGGTATTAAGAGTAAATGCGCTTCCGTGAATATGCACATAATCAGGCAGCCAGATGCCAAAGCGAATCCTTCTAGAGGGGGTCTCAGAGGAGGAGGCTGAGCCCACCCACCCAATCCCAGGGAGCAATGGTGCCAGAGGAGGAGGGCCTTCTCAGGGAACTTCAATAAAGTGCCAAGCTGTAACAAAGGTCTACTCAGAAGGAAAGGGTCTCCTTGTAAGTAGGGCTCTGACCAGAGAGCTCTAATGTAGTTCAGCTGAGCCCTAGGTGGGGCAGCAGGCACTGTTGTTAAAAGCCTTCAGGATCAGCCTAGCCAGTGTTGGAAACAACATTGTTCCAGTGTTTTCTCCCTTATCTCCTGGACCTTGCTCTGTGATTTTGACACTTGGACTCCTTTTTGTCTCTGTTTCTGGACAATGTAATGTATCTGACTGCCTCACTATGTTTTGACAGGAAGATAGCCCAGAATTGCAGGGATGGTGCCAGGTAGGCTAAAGCTCAGAATGAGCTTAAGCTGGTGTGGGATGCTACGAATAACAAAAAAATGCTTCTTCAGGTATGTTCAAAGTAGAGGATGACAACCATAACAGTAGACCAGCAGCTCAGTGAAGATGGCCAAATGCTGACCGGTGACAAAGAAAAGGCAGGCTTGCTCAACTCCTATTTTGGCTAAAACTTCTTCCAAAACAGTATCTGTGTCCCATTGGGCCTATGTGACTAATAGGCTGAATGGGTAGAAGTGCAGTATGAGGTTGACAGAGAGATGGTCAGGGAATATCTTAGCACTCTAAGCGAATTCCAGTCTCCAGGTCCAAATGAATTGAATCCTTAGAAGTCAAAGGAGCTAGTGGATGGACTCTTGGAATCTCTATCTATTCTCTTTGAGAAACCTTGTGAATGGATGAAGTACCAGAGAACTTGAGAATGGCAAATGCTGTCCCTATTATCAAAAAGGGGTAAAAGGAAGATCTGGAGAATTATAGACCAGTCATACTTACAGCAATACATGGGAAGATTTTAGAACAGACTATAAAGCACCCAATCTGTAGGGATCTTGGCAGTAATGGTGTGATCACTGGAAGCCAGTGTGGAGTTGTCAAGAATAAGTCCTGCCAGACTGATCTTCCTTAGTAGATCATGAAAATGTTGTGGACATAATATATCTTGACTTTAGCAATGCATTTGACTAAGTGCCCCATGATATTCTGATTAGAAAGCTAGTTATGTATGGGCTAAGTGGCACTATTACTAGGTGGATCCATAGCCGGTTGGAGAAGCTTAATTTAAGAGTGCTCATCAATGTTTCCACATTAAACTGGAGGGAGAAATAGAGTAGGGTGCTACAGGGCTCCATCCTCAACTCTGTACTCTTCAATGTTTTTATTAATGATATGGAGAAAGAGGCAGGGGAAACAATTTTCAAATGAGTGGAATTGCTAATGTCTTAGAAGAAACAAAAATGTTGATAGTTTAGAAAACTAAGTAGAAAATAAGTGAATGAAATTTAAGAGAGCCAATGCATTTAGAAAAAAGAAATCAAATGCACAGATATAAGGGGTGGTGAATAGGGGTGTGCACGGACCCCCCGGATCGGATCGGGACCCGGATCGGGACCTCCAATTTTGTCCCGGACCGGTTCGGACAAAATCGGAGGCCCCCCGGACCGGATCGAGTCCGATCCCGATCCAAAAATCGGAAATTTTTGGATCGGCCGCCATTTTTTTCCCCATAGACTTGCATTGCAATGCAAGTCTATGAGGAAAAAATGGCGGCGGGTGGGTAAGGGGGGGCCTAACTCCCTCCCCCCCCGGGGCCGTCCGCTGTGGACGGCCCCGGCAGGTAAACCCCCTCCCCCGCGCTCCCTACCCCCCCTGGGGCCGCCTGCTTCCATCCGCTGGCGCCCGCGGGCGCCAGCGGATAGAAGCGGACGGCTCCGGGGGGGGGTAAGCCCCCTTCCCCGCCACTTACCTTCTCGGCCCGTCCGGCGCCGGCGGCTACTACCAGCGGGCTCCGCGGCCTACTCTCGAGTAGCGCGCCGGGTGATGACATCACCCGGCGCGCCACCCTGGAGCAGGCCGCGGAGCCTGCTGGTAGTAGTAGGCGCCGGCGCCGGACGGGAGCCGCCGGGCCGGGCAGGTAAGGGCTCCCCTCCCCCCTCCCCCCTCCGCGCGCCCCCTCCTCCCCTCCACGCACCCCCTCCTTACCTTTCCGGCCCGGCGGCTCCCGTCCGGCGCCGGCGCCTACTACTTCCAGCAGGCTCCGCGGCCTGCTCTAGAGTAGCGCGCCGGGTGATGACATCACCCGGCGCGCCATCCTAGAGCAGGCCGCGGAGCCTGCTGGGAATAGTAGGCGCCGGCGCCGGACGGGAGCCGCCGGGCCGGAAAGGTAAGGGCCCCCCTCCCCCCTCCGCGCGCCCCCTCCTCCCCTCCACGCACCCCCTCCTTACCTTTCCGGCCCGGCGGCTCCCGTCCGGCGCCGGCGCCTACTACTACCAGCAGGCTCCGCGGCCTGCTCTAGAGTAGCGCGCCGGGTGATGACATCACCCGGCGCGCCACCCTAGAGCAGGCCGCGGAGCCTGCTGGGAATAGTAGGCGCCGGCGCCGGACGGGAGCCGCCGGGCCGGAAAGGTAAGGGCCCCCCTCCCCCCTCCCCCCTCCGCGCGCCCCCTCCTCCCCTCCACGCACCCCCTCCTTACCTTCCCGGCCCGGTGGCTCCCGTCCGGCGCCGGCGCCTACTACTACCAGCAGGCTCCGCGGCCTGCTCTAGAGTAGCGCGCCGGGTGATGACATCACCCGGCGCGCCACCCTAGAGCAGGCCGCGGAGCCTGCTAGTAGTAGTAGGCGCCGGCGCCGGACGGGAGCCACCGGGCCGAGAAGGTAAGTGCCCCCCTCCTCCCCCCCCCGCTGTCCACTTTCATCGGCGGGCGCCCGCTGGCGCCCGCCAATGGAAGCGGCGGTGGGCGCCAGTGGGCGCCCGCCGATCCGCCGATCCGCCGAACCGGTTCGGAGCTTTTTCGGACCGGTTCGGATTGGATCGGCCGATCCAGCTGCGGGATCGGAAATCGGATAATTTATCCGATTTCCCACTGGACCGGACTCGGATCGTGGATCGGGTCCGATCCAGTGCACATCCCTAGTGGTGAATGCCTGGCTTGGCAATAGTATATGTGACAAGGATCTTGGAGTTGCAGTCGATCACAAGCTGAATATAAGTCAGCAATGTGATATGGCTGCAAAAAAAGGCAAATGCAATTTTAGATTGCATTGATGGAAGTGTAGTTTCAAACTCAAGAGAAGTAATAGTTTCACACTACTTTTTGCTGGTCAGACCTCAGCTTGAATATTGGGTTTAGTTCTGGACACCACACCTTTAAAAGGGTTCAAATAAATTGGAATGAGTTCAGAGAAGGGTAACAAACTTGATCAGGGGACTAGAAACTAAACCCTATGAGGTAAGATTGAAGGAACTGGGTATGTTTAGTAGGGATGTGCATCAGATCGGATCCGATCCACGATCCGGAGCCAATCCAACTGAAATCGGGTAAACTTATCCGATTCCGATCCTGGCTTCTGAATCGTCCCGAAAGGACCCAATCCAGTTCGGATAAGATTGGAGGATTGGACCTCCCCCCCCCCACACTCCTTACTTGCCGGGGCTGTCCGCTAGCGCCTGCGGGCAGCAGCGGATGGCAGTGGCAGCCCCGGCAGGTGAGCCCCCTCCTCCCCCTCATGCTCCTTACCTGCTGGGGCTGTCCTCTGGAGTCCGCTGCCCCTTCTACTGAGAAACAGGCTTTGCAGCCTGCCTCTTAGTAGCGCGCCGGGTGATGACGTCACCCGGCGCACTACTGACAGCAGCAGCGGACAGCCCCAGCAGGTAAGGAGCATGAGGGGGGAGGAGGACAAGGGCCCCACTTACCTGCCAGGGCGCCTGCTTCCATCCGCTGCTCCGATCTACTAAGAAACAGGCTTCATGCCTGCCTCCCAGTAGCGTGCCGGGTGATGATGTCACCCGACGCTCTACTGAGAACTAGGCCGCGAAGCCTGTTTCTCAGTAGATCAGAGCAGCGTATGGAAGTGGGCACTCCAGCAGGTAAGGAGCACAAGAGGGGAGGAGGACGAAGGACCCACTTACCTGCCGGGGTGCCCGCTTCCCTCCGCTGCTCGGATCTACTGAGAAACAGGCTTCGCGGCCTGCCTCTCAGTAGCGCGCTGGGTGATGACATCATCACGTGGCGTGCTACTGAGAGACAGGCCAGGAAGCCTGTTTCTCAGTAGATCCGAGCAGCGGAGGGAAGCAAACCGCCTCAGCAGGTAAGAGCGAGAGTGGGGGGGAGGGACAGGGAGGGGGGAGTTAGGACCCACTCACCCACCCACCACCATGTTTTCCGTATAGGCTTGCATTGGGAGAATGCTGATCCAGGACAACATCAGAGGTCCTGATCTCGGTCCCGATCCAATCTGGGGGGTCCGTACATATCCCTAATGTTTAGCCTTGAAAAAAGAAAACCCAAGGAGGGATAAGACAGCACATTTAAAGTACCCAAAGGCTGCTCACTTAGGTTTGCACTCTGTCCTCTATCCTCCAGTACTGTAGAACACAACATAATAGGCTTAGGTTACAGGAAGGCAGGTTTCAGTTGAACATCAGGTAAAACGTCTTCAGAGACAGAGCAGTCAGGCAGTGGCCCTGAACGGGGCTAATGGAACCAACTGCCTAGGGAGGTGTTGTGCCCTGGAGATATTCAAGCAGAATAGCCATCTGTTGGAAATAGCCATCTGTTAGGGGTGCTTTAAAATGGATTCTTGCAATGAACAGGGGGTTGGACTCAAAGGCCTAAATGGCTCCATCCAACTCTATCATTCTATGATCTATGATTCTATTGGGATGTTAATTGCTAACTCAGAATATTCTACTGCTGTACTTCATGTCCCCAGATTGAATGGCACTGTGGTGTTATCCAGATGTAATTCTCAGCAAGCTGAGAGGTTCTTCTGTTGCAACATCCTCTCCAGGAATGCTGGAAACTGACAGGAGCGCCGTCTAATCAAAAGGGCATGCCTTTTACATTGTCACAGTCCTTGTCTTGCTTTAAAAGGCAGTTCTCTGCCTGCCTATTGGGTTCTGCCAGTGAGCAATTTAAAATTCTGGAGATGGAGCCTAGCTGACCCTCCTGTAGCATCCAACAAATCATTTATTTGTGTCAGACTGACTCCAACCAGTAAAACCTGGAAGCTTGCCCATGCACTCAACCTAACCCACAGACATATAAAAATGTAATGGATAAAATTTGACCTACTTAAATAATCAATATAACTCCCCAAGCTCCACTGCTTTGGCAGGGTTCTCTCTCTCTCTCTCTCTCTCTCTCTCTCTCTCTCTCTCTCTCTCCACATATGTGTTGCTTAGCCTTTTACTTCCCTCTCCTGCAAGTCTTCCTAGCTGACTCAGAAAAGAATGTATGCTTCCAGAATTGTCCACCGCTTTCAGCCTCACGGTGGACTCCACGTTTTTGTGAATCATGAGTGCTTTCTGATGAGAGTCTTACTGTGCAAATGCCCTGCCTCATTCAGGGAGTTTTACCAGCAACATCTTCCATTCGAAACCCTCCACTTCTTCTGTCTTTTTTCTTATCAAAGACAATCCATCAAGGAGGAAAAGGTGGAATAGCGGTACAATGCCTCTTGATTGGTAGCGCTAGGAGGTATCCATCATGAAGCACACCAAGAATGGTTTGGTGTAGTGTCTAGAACAGGGACGGGCAATCTGCAGCCCTCTGGATATTTTGGCCTACATCTCTCAGCAGCCCTATGCTGGCTAGGGCTAATGGACATTGTAGACAAAACATCTGGAGTTGCCCACCCCTGGTTTAGAATGTTTGGCTAGCACTGGGGAGACCCAGATTCTAATCCCATGAGCCCTAACCCACCACTCTGGTTGTTCTAAGATTATTTTTAAAGGAGGAACCATATGTGCTACCCTGAGCTCTTCCAAAGAAAGGTATCATTGATCTATGATAAATAACTAGTATTTAGCACACCAGATCCTCGCAGACTGCATTTACATTGATCCAAGCAGCAGTGAGCCTCATGCAGACAAATTATTTTTAAACTAAAATATACAGAAGCTTGAGCTACTTTGGCCTCGCTAATTAACTTTGTACATTCATGATGGGTTCTCTCTTTGCTCTGCAGGAAAATAAGATATAACATTGTGTAGCTTGGAAACCCTTTTTGTTTGGTTTTTTTGGTCCTGCACCAGCTGTTCAAATGCATTGACATGTTTCAAGGCTCTAGCAGGGGAGATTGTAAGCATTTAAGCGCCTTTCAACCTAAGGCAAAATTTACCTTTGCATTCTATTATAATACGGAATGCAAACATTGCCCTGTTGATCTAACAAATCCACTGTTGCTCTGTGCTGTGTTTAATGCTAGTGGGTTCCCCCCCCCCACCTCCCATGGGGCAAACATTTAAAAGGTGTCAAGCCTGTAACTAGATATACAATTCGAAGCCGGGACTATGTCATACATTTGAGCATAAGCAGCCAATGGGCAAAATAATGGTTATTTACATTAAACAAACTGAATTGGCAAATAATGAGGATGACATGATAGAAAAAATAGCTGCAGATGCCCTCTAAGGCTTATTGGCAGTCACTTAGTAAGCATTAAAAAAAACATTTTTAAAAATGCCTTAGGAAAGAACATGAATTCAGCAAATTGGCTATTAGTGAGCCATGAATATGTGTCAATGGCAGAGGAGGGCCCAGTTATCCAAAGCAATGTGTTTAGTTTCACAAGCTAGTTTTTGTGTTATTTTCCCCTGAAAATAGCAGGAAAAGCATGCCTACTCCTCTTCACTACCAATGCCTGATCCAAACTGGCATTCTTCTTCTGGATTTCTCTAGACTATTTCAGATGGGACAGAGAAGGGATTTACGAGTGGGCGGAAGCAGAGTTCAACTGTGCTTCCTGTTCTTGTATCCCTTCTCATTCAAAGGCAACCTTGCCCTCCTCCCACAATGGGGAAATGCTCATCCTGTTCCCGCTGTTGGAACTTGTGCATCTCTCCATCAGAAGATGCCAGATGGGTTTCAGGCAAGGCAGAAGAGTGTGGGAAACAGGATCTGCAGAACAGCTGTGTGACCTGCTTACATCCTAGATGATTCCGTGGAAATCAGTTCCTCAATAGGCAACTACCAACTTTACTGTGATCATCTTTGTTTTGGTTTGGACTTGCATGTAACAACTGGGGGTGTACAATGCTGGGAATTCTGTTCTGTTTGTGCCTGACAGTATTCTGCAATCTTCCCATTCTGCTAAGTAGCAACAGACTTTAGCGGATTTGTGTTTGTGCATTCCCCACCCCACCCCAGCTCCTACTATTTGTGTGAGTGGTCATTTGCACAAATTGGATTTCTTTTAAGGGGGGGAGGGTCTTTAAATTTGTACAAAGGAAGTCATAATACTTTAAAATGTCTCTTTTTTTAATGGCAATTTTGCTCAATGTGCACAATCCCAAATTCCTCCCTCACACACACACACATCCACTATGTAGCCTCCCAGAAGCATATTCCCCTCTTGTCAATGTCCTTGTCAGTTTCATCCTTTCCTCACACCCCTTCATTTAGCCCAGCAGACCCATACTCTGGACTTGTCAAAGAACTTGGCAATTTCCCATCCTCACCCCACTTCACTCAGGAAATCATAGAATCATAGAAGAGTAGAGTTGGAAGGGGCCTATGAGGCCAGCAAGTCCTCATAGGAATCCACATTAAAACATACCTGAGAGATGGCTGTCCAGCTGCCTCTTGAAGGCCTCTAGTGTGGGAGAGCCCACGACCCTCCCTAGGTCATTGGTTCCATTGTCGTCCTGCTCTAACAGTCAGGAAGTTTTCCTGATGTCCGGCAGGAATCTGGCTTTTTGTAAGTTGAGCCCATTATTCCACGTCCTGCACTCTCGGATGATTGAGAAGAGATCCTGGCCCTCCTCTGTGTGAGAACTTTTCAAGTATTTGAAGAGTGCTATCACCAAAGTAGAGGATGAAACTGACATTTTTTTAAAAAAATATATGACCCTAGTTGTGCAACTCTGAAGATCTCCCTTCAATTTGCGCAAAAATTGCAGCCATTAAAAAAATGAATCAGCATATTGGATTGACTCATTACAGCTTGACTTGACACCAGCAGGAGGAAACAGAACAAAATCTGCCAGGGCTGAACTGGCATCAATCACCCTGGCCATTGGGCCTTCCTTCTCCTTTACGGTTAGATTGTTTCCCCTTCAAAACTATAGTTTAAGGCCTTTCTACACCAAAGGGGTATAGAGGGAGGGAGGGAGGGCGATCCCGGAAGTACCTAATACACACCATCGGCACACGGGGACTGGCTGGGGGCCATCCCAGGCAAACAGCCTGGTGTGGAAAGGGCCTAAGCCGGTTTTGCACATTCCCACCTACTCATGATCCCAAGTGAGGAAGACCTTGCACATTCTTGGCAATGCATCTGAACCCCGTTCTCTCAGTGTGTGTGTGTGTGTGTGTGTGTGTGTGTGTTGCATACCCATAAAAAAAATTGCTGTCTGTAGAGAGAACAATCCCTAATCTTAAGAGGAAGATAGAATATATATATATATATATATATATATATATATATATATATATATTAGGAATGGATGAGCAGGCAGCACAGAAGCTGTGAAGAACAATTACGAACACACTAAAAACATCAGCCATGAAAAATGGCAACAGAAAGGTGCTGGGTCATCTATCCCCACATAGGCTGGTTCTATGGTGCTGCTATCAGCTGCTATGCCAGGGAAATCTGGCAAGTACACTCATCTCCTTTGGAGGGGGGGGGGGCAGTATTGCAAAAGTCTAAGACCTTTGAACCCTAAACAGACAGTGTAATGTCAAGGAGCAAGAGAGAGAGGAATTGAAGTTTACATTTCAGTAAGGAGCCAATCACCAGTGGCATCAAGAATTGGGATGATTAGGCATTTCCCAAGGTCTATGATGCTGGGGGGGGGGGGGCAGTCCTGAAGCAGCTGTTGCTCTTCCTTGCCATTATGAACTGCCTCTTTGCCTCCCTTTTACATCTGGACCGGCATACATGAGAAATAGAAGGGCGTCATTATGAACTGCCACCTCCTGCTCCCTAGCCTCCATCTGCTCCAGCTCCTTCCCTGGTATCAAGCAGGGATCAGTGGTGAGGAGGAGCAGGAGAAACACCTGCAGATGGTTGCAAAAACAAGGAGGTTGTGGATTAACCAAGGGTGTCTTGGCTGAAGGACTCCCAACTATTAATTGCATTTGTTTTCCCAAATTTCCACCATCACTTCCCTAAGAAAATATGCTTCCAGACAGCTATCTGGGCCTGTGTGGGAGGGGGAATTATGGGTTTCCTATGAAGAAGCACTAGCGTGTGCTGTCAAAATGCCACACATTAAAATGGAACTGACCCAAGAAGAGTAGCTCCAGCCATATTTGGGGCATTTGAAGAGATTAGGCATTCTCACGCCAAAGATAGCAGCCAGTTCGAAGTATGCCATGTGCTTTGTGTGGAAACGATGATTTCTGTTGGGATTAATGAAAGACACTTCCTCCTATGGTTGATGCTGCTGTTTCCAGCAAGAAGAGTAGCAAAGCAGAAATTACCAGTGTTAGTGACTAATTATGTGTGGAAATGGTAATTATGAAAATATAATGCTTAATATCGATAACTTGTGAAATATGAGGAGGCGTTCTTTATTGTGGTGGCTGGAAGATGGAAATAATATTCAGATTTTCCATGTGACGCAATGGAAAAGTGTCGCCAAGCACAACTGTGAAGACACATCGCTTCCTTTTTTGAAATGAACAGAAAATTAAAAATATGCTTAGGATATTATGCCTCAAGTTGCATCAGGGTAGGAGATGATGAAGGATCATCCCTGGATTTTGTCATTACATAGACTGGAGACTTTATTAAGGGCATAATTTTCCAGAAGATTAGCTATATTTAGTAGGGATGTGCACTGACCCCCCGGATCGGATCGGATAGCGGATCGGAATCGGACCTGGGGGGTCGGATCGGATCGGATTGGATCGGAGGCTGGTCGGATCGGATCGGACCAGATGTCCGATCCGGATCGGACGCCATTTTGAATGCTTTTTCCCATAGCCAAGTATTGTTTTACAAAAACGCCTATAACTTTTTCATTTTTAAAGATAGAAGGATGAAACTTGGGCACATTGTAGACTGGTTAGGGGTAGTTATCTGTGAGAAATTTCAGAAAGATTGGTGCATGCATTTTGTGGAAATTAATTTTTTAATAAATACCCAGGAATGCCTATAACTTTGTCATTTTTAAAGTTACACACATGAAACTTTGCCACATTGTAGGGGGTACCTTGGGACCTATGTGTGTGAAATTTCAGAAACGTAGGTGCTTGCCTTGTGTGGCAATTAATTTTAGAAAAATGGGTAGTGGTGGGGTAAATACAGTTACGCCTCCCACTTTTTTATTTTTGAAGATACAAACAGGAAACTTGGGCACATTACAGGTACCACTTGCCTTGATATGTGTGTGAAATTTCAGAAACATTGGAGCTTTCCTTGTGTGGCAATTAATTTTTGAAACAATGAGGAAAGAAACACCTATAACTTTGTCATTTTTAAAGTTACACACATGAAACTTTGCCACATTGTAGGTGGTACCTTGGGACCCATGTGTGTGAAATTTCGGAAACGTAGGTGCTTGCCTTGTGTGGCAATTATTTTTTTAATAAATACCCAGGAATGCCTATAACTTTGTCATTTTTAAAGTTACACACATGAAACTTTGCCACATTGTAGGCGGTACCTTGGGACCTATGTGTGTGAAATTTCGGAAACGTAGGTGCTTGCCTTGTGTGGCAATTAATTTTAGAAAAATGGGTAGTGGTGGGGTAAATACAGTTACGCCTCCCACTTTTTTATTTTTGAATTTACAAACAGGAAACATGGGCACATTACAGGTACCACTTGGCTTGATATGTGTGTAAAATTTCAGACAGCTGGGTCCAGGCATGTGGTGGCAAGGTATTTTTGAAACAATGAGGAAAGAAACGCCTATAACTTTTTTATTTTAAAAGTTAGAAGTCTGAACATTGCTCACTTTGTAGATGGGTTAGGGGTAGATATGTGTCAGAAATTTCAGAATTATAGGTCCAGGCATTTGATGGCTATGGAATTTTTAAATTACATGTTTCAAAAAAAATTCTACAGAGGCCAGGTCTTCCCCTCCCGCTTCCCGCGAAGAAAAGGAAACACTCTCTCGTCTCGATCCCTTTGATCCTTGCTAGTAGTATCCATTACAGGGCTCGTGTTTCCTTTCCTACTTTCACTTTTCAAGCAGAACGGCTGAGCCTAGCTGAGTTTTGCAGCCATGCGTGCAAGGAAGGATCACTCTGGTCTCGATCCCTTTGATCCTTGCTAGTAGTATCCATTACAGGGCTCGTGTCTGCTTTCACTTTGTACTCAAGCAGACACGAGCCCTGTAATGGATACTACCAAGGATCAAAGGGATCGAGACCAGAGTGATCCTTCCTTGCACGCATGGCTGCAAAACTCAGCTAGGCTCAGCCGTTCTGCTTGAAAAGTGAAAGTAGGAAAGGAAACACGAGCCCTGTAATGGATACTACTAGCAAGGATCAAAGGGATCGAGACGAGAGAGTGTTTCCTTTTCTTCGCGGGAAGCGGGAGGGGAAGACCTGGCCTCTGTAGAAATTTTTTTGAAACATGTAATTTAAAAATTCCATAGCCATCAAATGCCTGGACCTATAATTCTGAAATTTCTGACACATATCTACCCCTAACCCATCTACAAAGTGAGCAATGTTCAGACTTCTAACTTTTAAAATAAAAAAGTTATAGGCGTTTCTTTCCTCATTGTTTCAAAAATACCTTGCCACCACATGCCTGGACCCAGCTGTCTGAAATTTTACACACATATCAAGCCAAGTGGTACCTGTAATGTGCCCATGTTTCCTGTTTGTATCTTCAAAAATAAAAAAGTGGGAGGCGTAACTGTATTTACCCCACCACTACCCATTTTTCTAAAATTAATTGCCACACAAGGCAAGCACCTACGTTTCCGAAATTTCACACACATAGGTCCCAAGGTACCGCCTACAATGTGGCAAAGTTTCATGTGTGTAACTTTAAAAATGACAAAGTTATAGGCATTCCTGGGTATTTATTAAAAGATTAATTGCCACACAAGGCAAGCACCTACGTTTCCGAAATTTCACACACATGGGTCCCAAGGTACCACCTACAATGTGGCAAAGTTTCATGTGTGTAACTTTAAAAATGACAAAGTTATAGGTGTTTCTTTCCTCATTGTTTCAAAAATTAATTGCCACACAAGGAAAGCTCCAATGTTTCTGAAATTTCACACACATATCAAGGCAAGTGGTACCTGTAATGTGCCCATGTTTCCTGTTTGTATCTTCAAAAATAAAAAAATGGGAGGCGTAACTGTATTTACCCCACTACTACCCATTTTTCTAAAAATTAATTGCCACACAAGACAAGCACCTACGTTTCTGAAATTTCACACACATAGGTCCCAAGGTACCCCCTACAATGTGGCAAAGTTTCATGTGTGTAACTTTAAAAATGACAAAGTTATAGGCATTCCTGGGTATTTATTAAAAAATTAATTTCCACAAAATGCATGCACCAATCTTTCTGAAATTTCTCACAGATAACTACCCCTAACCAGTCTACAATGTGCCCAAGTTTCATCCTTCTATCTTTAAAAATGAAAAAGATATAGGCATTTTTGTAAAACAATACTTGGCTATGGGAAAAAGCATTCAAAATGGCGTCCGATCCGGATCGGACCTCATCGGATCGGATCGGATCGGATCGGAGGTTGTCCGGATCGGATCGGATCGGATTTTCCCGATTTTGGGTCGGATCGGATTCGGATCGTGGATCGGATCCGATCCGATGCACACCCCTAATATTTAGATGGTTGGTTTGTGATTCACAGCGGTGAAGCCAACAGGCATCTTTGGATATCCTGAGTATCTCAACTTTCATGTTTACAAAAGTAGGATTCTCCTAGTCTTTATAATTTGAGGAGCACCTTTTAAGATTATTTGAGAAATCCATCGATTAGAGTGCCACATAATGTAGTCCTCATCTTAAGGTGGCCAGATGCAAAAGAGGACAGGGCTCCTCCATGTTTAAGAATTGTGTAGAAGATGAAATTTCAGCAGGTTTGGCTTGTC
Organism: Anniella stebbinsi; assembly: GCA_029215795.1. Lineage (NCBI taxonomy): Eukaryota > Metazoa > Chordata > Lepidosauria > Squamata > Anniellidae > Anniella > Anniella stebbinsi. The sequence goes on along the minus strand of JARDYH010000004.1, from coordinate 225,057,140 downwards.
ATGCCAGGGCTGGCTCTAGGATTAGGTAAGTGAAGTGGTCACCCCTTGTGCCAACATAGATGAAGCACCAAGCAGCCATCACAGCATGTGACTGTTTTGACTGGCTTTGCGTACCCATCAGGTGTGCTGGTAGGACTGAGAGAAAGGCTTCCCCAGAAGATCTCAGAGCACAGGCAGGCTCATATGGGAGAATACGGTCTTCCAGATAACCCGAGCATCTTCTAGAGGGCTCTAGAGGGCATCTTCAAGAGGGCTCCCCATTTTGAAGAATGCATACACTGTGTGAACTGAATTCATCATGTTCATTCATGGTCAAGCTCGGAAAACACGTAAATCTTCTTGGTTTCTTCTGAGATGGATGTACCTTAGGTTTCATGACAGCATGGCAGATTTCACTTACAGCCACCACTATATTCAGAACATTTAAAATTTGCAGAGCCACCAGATTCAAGTTGAATATATGCCCAGCCTTATTCATTCTGCCAACAAAGCCAAGGGTGTTCTACAAATACTTTATTTAAAGCACCAGAGTTCAGTAAACAGGCATATTTAACAGCAAGCCAGAACGCATTGTTGCAAACTCACAAAGAACCTCTTTTGGGTTTTAGAGTAAGCAACAGAAACATCTGCCAACTCGAGGGATGGTAGAAATCGTTGAATTGGAAAGGACACATTCCAGAAGTATAGCCCAGTTAGCTTTTAGCAGCAAAAGGGCACAAGGGACTGTGACATTTTGGGGGTCTAAGGGCTGCTACACACACGCATGGCCATCACTCAGAATGTCCTCACTTGTTGTGTGAACTTTCCCACTGGAAAATATTGTGCGTTGAGGTGATGCAAAAGTAGGATGGCCATAAGGAGGACAGGACACCTGTATCTTTTACAGTTGCTTTGAAAGGGGAATTTCAGCAGATGTCATTTCTATGCATGCAGCACCTGGTGAAATGCCCTCTTCATCACAACAGTTAAAGCTGCATGAGCCCTGCCCTCTTTTGTATCTGGCCACTCTAGTAGAGCTCCTGTAGCTTTAACTGTTGCGATGAAGAGGGAATTTCACCAGGTGCTGCATGCATACAAAGGACACCTGCTGAATTTCCCCTTTCAATACAACTGTTAAAGATACAGGAGCCCTGTCTTCCTTTCCATAGGGTCACCCTAGCAAAAGCTCTGCTGGTGGTGTTTGATCTGTGATGGTGGTTTTACACATGCAAGAAGACATCAGCACACGTAGGGGGGATTCTTATGTTCTTATGACTAGATAAGACTTTGGTCTGATCCAGCACAGCCACACTTTTGTGTTAAATAAGCATGTGCAAAGTCATGAACTGGTTTTTGTGGTATGAAGTGTGTAGGCAATATGCCCTGCTTCAAAAGATACATAGGGTGCAAGTGAGAAGGTGCTAGGCAACACACAGAGAGAGATGTGTAAGTAGGGAATAAAGAAGGTCAGAATCTCTGTATTTTTAATCATTGATCTAGACACCCTCCTCCCACTCTTAAAAAGTGGCTCCATCTGGGAGCTACACGACACTAACATAAACTACACTACACTTTTCTATACTGCACTAACATGGATGTTGGGGTGTTAATCACTGCTACTCTGCAAATAGTCATTGTAATGATGTTGCATGCATCTAAGTTTAACATCATTAACACTGTCTGCATCTCCTGAATTTCGTTCTACTCTGACCTCGTTGCTGACATTTTTTTCCTTCTATCTACACGTGTGTGTGTGTGTGAAAGAGTGTGTATGTGTGTGCCCTCAGGATATGGTAATAACGATCCGGAGCATTGTGTGGTTGGCAATACGGGACATTTAAAGGGTGCCTTAAAGTGCAGTTTTAGAGCTTTGTTGCTGTAGCAGCTGCCTACCCCAAGGGCCCCTCAAAGTAGGATGGGGAGCAACAGACAGAGGGGATTTTATTGAAAGCCCCTCAGACCTGAAGTTAAGCCCTGCAGGTACAATGGAGGTGATATCACATTATCAGGGGATGGCTAAAAATAAGTGTGAGGCAGGGTAAGCAATCCCCATAGCTAAGCTTACAAGGGAAGGGAGATCCTTTGTTACTTTAGCATTATGAGCATTAGTGGAAGCGTCTTGCTCTTGTATTTGGCTTAGGTTGCAATTGTATTCAGGAAAAAAATAAAATAAATGCCCCCCCCATAAGAGAAGAACTGAAGAGATCCAAAAAGGTGCATAGTCCAGCCTTCCACTACCACCAACCTCCCAAAGGCGACCATCAAAGCCCAGAACACATTGTCCCAGAAGCCGAGACCAGGTGCTACATGGGAAGTATTTGCAGAATGGGGAAAACCCATTTCAAGCCAATTTTGTGGCCGCCACCACGCCCTGTGAATTCCATAAATTAGTTATATATTGCGTAATCAAGTATTCCTTTTCCGTGGCCTGGCTCGACTTCCAAAGTTATGTCACTGGCTGGCTCTTAAATTCTGGTGTTGCAACAGAGGAAGAAAAAGGCATTTCACTTCCTGGTTGTTCCCTCAGTCTGAAATGGGGGCTTCTGGGACAGGATGTGAGGGGAAAATGGAGTCTCTACATGGTGCTGCTCCTGGAGCAAAATTCAACATTAGTCCTACTTAAAGTAGACCCATTGACATGAATGGGGTTTAAGTTAGGCATGATTACATTAAATCCCCTTCATCTCAGTGGGTCTACTCTAAATAGAACATATGTTGGATTTTACCACTAGCTTGGATCCTAAAGCCATCCTAGTGAGTTGGAAGATACCAGTGTTGACTGTGCAATCCTATGCATATTTTCTCAGAGATATTACCTACTAATTCCAATGGGATTTCTTTAGGACTGCAACCTTAAGAGTCCTAAAAGGTGATGAAGATCTCCTTTTGGCGGGTGTTCCAGATAAACCAGGCAGAGCAGGGGTGGTAGAGGTATCCATTCAGTGCAGGCTATAGAAAATCTAGCTTTAAAAGTTGGACATCCTTTAAAGCTTTTCTTTTCTAGCTAATGGAAGCAAAGTACATTGTACATTTGAACATTCAAGGGATGCCGCAAAGAGACAAAATGCTCTGTCATGTCAGGTTATCTAATTCATGTGCACGTTCTTTCTCTGATCACTGATCTGTGGCAAATTTCACAGCTTGCTTACATGGATACCCCACATCTGCTGTATATCCCTAGGGAGACCCTATGGAAAGTTAGACAGGGCTCCTGTATCTTTAACAGTTGCATAGAAAAGGGAATTTCAGCAGGTGCCCTTTGTATGCATGCAGCACCTGGTGAAATCCCCTTTTCATCACAACAGTTAAAGCGGAAGGAGCCCTGCCTAGTGTGACCAGATACAAAAGAGGGCAGGGCTCCTGCTGTTTTGACTGTTGTGATGAAGAGGGCATTTCACCAGGTGCTGCATGCATACAAAGGACACCTGTGGAAATTCCCCTTTCAATACAACTGTTAAAGATACAGGGGCCGAGTCCTCCTTTCCATATGGTCACCCTATGTATCCCCAACAAGGGGCTGCACGTTTGGACAATGAAGCACAGAATTGTTGGCCTGCAGTTCCCCCCACCTATCTGCAGGAAGTAAGCTCAGAAATCCTTCCCTCCTGGGATTCAAGTTCAGGGATGTGAGCCAACAATCTAGAGGGAGTCTTAAGACGTCATGAGATAAAATTTGGCTTAGCCATGATGGGATGCCTTAACTCTAATCCCTGTCTTGAGCAGTCCATTATCTCTAGATATGAGCAATCCTTCTTGAGCTCACTTTAGAAATTATATGATTTCTTCCCCGTCCCTTCATACTGTATTTCAGAAGCTGTCCAAGAGCTCAGAAAAATGCCAGCTCTCCCAAAATCCACTCCCAGCGTCCCTTCCCTTTTATTCCAAGCTGGAAAATAATTGGAGGACTTAAGAAAGCTCATCGCTTCTTTGAGGAGGGCTTTTACTGGCCTCCACCCTTCTTCTCCATACTCACCTTGGAGCCTGAGCTTGACATTTGCTGGCATTTGTAATTATCTCTCAGCCCATCATATCATGAGGTTAAAGTGAGATGAGGTTATCTCATTACAACCGTCTGTATGTCTTTCCATCCCTCAAGGCCGAGGTAAAATTTACACAGATTTCCTCAAGCAAGAATATTTTATTTCACTTATTTTTTGATGGGATTCAGCATCATAGGAACTAATCCTCTGAGGGCTCTTCAAGGTGGACAATTCCAGGAGTTGGGTTATCCAGTAAAATGCCCCACAGTCCAGAAAATTATCTCAGATGTAGAGTTCCTTCCTGCAGGGGCCCATTGATGAAAAAAAAATATCCTCAAAACCTCACAATTTTCTGCATAGCTAGTTAATCTGGTTACTATCAGGAGACTCCCCTGCCCAGGTAGAATGCAGTGAGCAGGAATCAGAAACAGCTAGATCTGCCTGGAACTCCATCCAAGAACACATATGTGATGTCCTCACTCTCTCTTCCTTTCTCTGAAAGTTTTAATACAACCTCTTCTTTAATAAAACTAAACCAAACTATGCCCATCTGAACTGAAAGGAAGCCAGTGCAGTGTAGTGGTTAGAGTGTTGGACTGGGACTCAGGAGTCCTGATTTCTAATTTCCATTCAGACATGAAGCTCACTGGGTGACTTTGGGCCAGCCATTGACTCTCAGCCCAACCTTCCTCACAGGGTTGTTGCGAAGTTAAAATGGAAAGAAGAAGGATTATGTCTGTCACCTTTATATCCTTGGAGAAAAGGCTGAATATAAATGCAACAAGTAAATAAATCAATCTTTCCCCATTTACTTTTGCTGCCATCTTCCTCCCCTTCCTCCTGTATTGCGCCCTTGGGACAGGGACCTAACTTTTTGCTTATTACATTGTAAGTGCCATGCATGTTGCTAGTGCAACATTAAAAACCAAGAAATAAGATTAGGGTTCCACTCAATCCTGTAAAATGAAAGAAGTCACTAACCAGGATGAAAGAATCACAAGGTGCCAATGATGCATAAAATAACTATTGTGACAAGTAACAAATATTTATGATGCAATGGTGTGAACATATAAATACAATGATTGCTGCCAAATGGTAAAGGTAGTGAATGCAACAGCATAAGATAACAGTTACTCTGGAAATTTGTAACTGTTTCGTGTCTTCATCAGATCACACCTAACACTTTACTTGCAGGCAGCTGGTCTTCAACAGCCACAGGGTAATAACCTTCCTTCAATTTGAGGAAATCGCATATTGCGCAATCACTAATTTGCATATGGCCTCTAATGACCACCATAGGAAGAGCTGACTTGGAGTCATACTTTAGAACTTATTTTCCAGTATCTAGAACTAGGGATAAGTATAACCCTAATGACTTGTATTTGCGTTACTAGTTGGTTCTGGACTTTCCAATTTCTAATAGTAAAAGTATTTCCACTGTCTAAGTTAAACTTGGTGCCATGAAGAAGCACATGTTAGTTTTTTTCTGACATTTTGATTTTTAAAAAACCCTATTCATGTACAACTTTGTTAATAGCATTTCATATTGCGGACAGAGAGGAGCGACGAAATAATGATACAGACACCAGAGCTTTGGGTATAACTAGGGCCTCTTTATTCAAATTTGGTAACTCACCCCTCCCTGGATCTGCAAGTGTGGGAGTCCAAACACACCTGTCTCCAGGCAACTAGCCGGTATAAAAGGGTGAGCCACTTGACCAAGCCAGGAGTCAGATGAACCCGGCTCCTACCTTAAGTTACACGTTTGTGTACTGGGGGAACCACCCCATGTCATCCCTGCCAGGAGCCGCATAACTCCCAGTAGATGAGACAGAGAGGTTCCCAAAGGCAAGCCGTATCCTGGGTCGAGAGCCACATAGCACCTGAGGACCAGGCCTCAGAACCTGCCAATCACCATCACAGTGCTCAACGAGCGCTCACCCACCTTACCTGTTATCTTGAGATTCCCGCACGTCCCTTCCAACAATCAACCTATTTAACCACCACCCCGTAATCGTAATATTCCTAGCATGGAGTAGGTGAAAAAAAACTGTACACTTGCGCCAATCTGTGGCAGGTAAAAATTCCTACTTAGCCCCTCCTACAAAGGAGGCAGCTGGCTGATCCCATACTAGATACAGGTGGGAGGGTGGGAGCCGGAAAACAAAAGAGGCCATTAAGCACCACCCCCCTCGTGCTTCCTTGCACATGCAGAATACACGTGCCTTGCCTTCCCTCCCCCTCCCCTCCCGGCAACAGCCTCCTCCTGCCTGAGCCATGCTCGCAGGGCAGGAAAAGATCTCTTTTTTTTCTTATCTGTTCTGTTTTGCTGTAAACTTGTATTTAGTATATTTTTGAGTATTATTGTGATATTGTTGTTTAGTATATTGTTAAATATTGTTGTAGTATTTTGTTGAATATTTTTTGGTGATATTTCTGCTGTAAACTTGCATTTTGTAAACCGCCCAGAGAGCTTCAGCTATGGGGTGGTATATAAATGTAATAAATGAATGAAATGAAATCTCCCTCAGCTAGGTCAGACAGAGAAACCAAAGTTGTTGTGTACACTACCTTTACCGTTTCACATTTATCATTGTATTTATATGTTCACACCATTGTGTCATAAATATAAATATGTATCGTTGGCACCTTCTGATTCTTTTGTTCTGCTTAGTGACCTCTTTCGTTTGACGATAGTGCCACATTAATCATTCCTAAATGAATGAATGAATGAATGAATGAATGAATAAATAAATAAATATCTGACTAAACATTAGAGCATTAGTATCCCTACTCCCACTAAATTATAGGGTCCTGGTAGGTTCTTTCAAAGGTGAGTTCCTCACATGATGACTTCAATATCAAGTGAGAACTTGCAGGTGAGAACAGGTCATCAGACAGATCAAACACCAAAGGCAGGGTTGCCATGTTGCACGACATCAGCTCAAGCACAACACTTTGCATGGTCACAGTTTGCACATTCAGTGGTCAGCCACTGAGAGATGTTGGGCCTGTTCAGACAACATGCTAAGCCATGATTAAGCTGCTAACCCTTTTTACAGCAAATGGTTAGTGAGTTTTTTTAAACCATTGTTATGTAGTCATCCTGGTTAGGAATGGTTCACATGACACGCTATGCCATGGTTCACATGCCATGTTAAGCCATAATGTTTAGCTCAAAGTGCTCAACCACCGTGGCTTAGCGTGTTGTCTGAATGGGGCCGTTATCAGGTGTTGTACATGCATGTGTAAATCAGCCATAAGTGAAAGTGAGCCGGTGTTTTGGGTGTCTGTTGGTCACATTCTGTGATACCCTGGAACTGTTTGCACCTCCAAGACGAGAACTGGACACAGGGCACCCTTTGTACATCAGCCCGGCTTCCCATTTCAAGAAGGCCTCAAAATACCCCTAAACTGTAGCTTTCAAGTCTGGTACAGCAATATCTACGTGAGGATTGACCTTCTGAGCTGTAGTCTCGCTAAATTATCACTGAGAGGAATCATTTTTAGAGATAAAAGAGCGAATAAATCCATGGCAGTCAATTAAACTGCAATTAATGATTCAGAAGCTGAAGTGAACTCATAATCTGAGATGTGCCTCTTCTGGAAAGAATGGGGACAATTGATAGCTGGGTCCATCATTAAATGTTACAGGTTTCACAGGCCAAAGGCATCAAGTCTATGGCTCTCCTGAAGTGCTTAATAACACCGCTCAGACTAAGTAGGGTAGAGGTCCCAGCTCCACGCAGACGTTTTTAAAGAGGTGGTTATATGTCGGAAGTAGGGATTATAGAGATGCAGGAAAAAAGAGGCCATATTCTCAGCTTTCATACAGTTTCTAGATGATGATGATGATGATGATGATGATGATTATATTTATTACCTGCCTCTCCCTCCAGATCGAGGCGGGGAACAACATCAAGCATAAAATACACAAACTGATTAAAACACCTAAAACCAATACATCATTAAAATACCAGTAAAACACCAATAAAACATTTAAAATTCATCTGCGTAGGCCTTCCGGAAGAGCTCAGTCTTTATAGATCTTTTAAATTCCTGAAGACTTGTGAGTTGACGAATCTCTCCTGGCAGGTCATTCCACAATCTGGGAGCGGCAGAAGAGAAGGTCCTCTGGGTAACGGTTGTCAGCCTAGTCTTGGCTGACTGCAGTAAGTTCTTCCCAGAGGACCTGAGCGTGCTGGGTGGATTGTATGGGAGAAGGTGATCCCACAGGTAACGTGGACCCAAACCATGTAGGGCTTTATAGGTAATAACCAACACTTTTGTACTTTGCCCGGAAACTAATTGGCAGCCAGTGGAGAGATTTCAAAGCTGAATCACTCCAACCTTGTTAGCTGATCAACGCTATCTACACTTACCTAGGGATGAGGGAGAAATTCATTTGGTTGTATTTCAATGTGAACGTAACTAATTTCACACTTAGGAACCAAAATGTAGTTATCCTTTTGTGCACTGATTGTATTGGGGTTAACGGTACTTTTATTATAGTTTACGCTAGCTGTAAAGCCCTTGAGCGGGAACGGGGGGGATAAAAGGGGGGAAAGAATAATAACCTATTATTTATTTCCCTTTATTTTTCTCTCCTTTGTATCCCACTCTTCCTCCAAACAGCTCAGGAGATGTGAGTGAAACATGGGATAACTCCAAGTACAACAGCCCTGTGAGGTAGGCTTATGTCATGAGGTAGGAACTTTTATTTAGATTATGAGACCATGTGCAGGAAGCTGTGTATTCTATTTATGTAATGCACCAAGGGCTCATCTACACCAAAGGGCGTAGTGGAAGGGAGAGGGAGGATCACGGACTTCCCTGCTTCCACAATCCTCCCTCAGCTTCTATACAGCTGCGCGATGTCCTGGAAGGGAAAAGGGATGTCGTGGGCGCCATTTGTTTTTTTAGAAGAGCAGCCAGTCGCATGGCCCTGATCTGGCAAAAAAGTAAGTTAACCTCCCCCGCCAAACTCTGTGCCCAACCCTCCCCCTCCCACCATCCCAGAGATGGCAGAATCGTTGCCACCTACCGCCAAAAGGCACAGAGCCCCCCCCCAACAGCTCCGTGCCCATTTTTAAAGCTGCATTTACTCACAAGGAGGTGGGAAGAAGCCAGGACAGGCAACCACACCCCTGCAAAGCTCGGGAACTTCACGAGTCCATGGGAAAAAAAACAAGATTACCGAAGTCTCGGTTATCCCAGGGAAAGTCTCTGCCCATCCCTGGTTGCCCCTGGGATCCCCTCTGTGTCATATGGATGCACAGGGACGCTCCCGAGCTGATCCTGGGATAAATGGCTGGTGTAGACATGGCCCAAGTATATTTAATGCAATCTAAAATGGGGACAATGATTCTCCCGTTAAAGTCAGAAATGACAACATGCCCCATATCACACTTGAGTTTCATGGCTAAATGGCAGATTGAAGGCAGGTCTCCCCAGACCAAGGCTATAACTCCACAATATCACTTTGGAATAATGTCCCATGTTCAGGACAAAAAGAACTTGAGATTCAAACAATCTGAATGTAAGAGAAACTGAAAGCAACGGATTCACCCATCCAGGGTGTTAGATGCTTTGCTCAAAAGTCTGTGTTTTAATCCCTGGGTGTTCAACCATGTCAGCAAATAGGGATGCCACTGTCTGGACATTAGGAAAAACTTCCTGCTTGTTAGAGCAGTATGACAATGGAACCAATGACCTAGGGAGGTAATGGGCTCTCCCAAACTAGAGGCCTTCAAGATGCAGCTGGACAGCCATCTGTCAGGTATGCTTTAAGGTGGATTCCTGCATTGAGCAGAGAGTTGGACTCAATGGCCTTATGGGCCCCTCCCAACTCTACTATTCTACGATTCTATTTTCTATAAGGCTGGTGGCAACAATGTTTATGGGGCAGTGAAATTGCTCCAGGTTTTAGTCGGAATCATACAGAACTCTAATGTAGCACCTTGGATAGTGCCTTAGAGCTCTAACTGGCTGAAATCCAGAGCGGATTCACTGCCCTGATATTCAAGCCACCTGCCTCCCCTGGGTACCACCTCTTTTATCCCCTGACAGGCTCTGCATCTTTATCACTCCATGGCAGGCAGGTACATTCCATGCTAGGAATAGCTGCAGTAATTACAGTTGACCAGCATCGATGGCTGAGTTTCATTTCAGTTCATTTTTGATACGAATCGGCCAACATTCGCAAAGTTTTTCAAATTCATGATAGAAAGGACTTGAGACGTAAACAAAAATAATAATAATAGGAATGTGGGGGGGAAACACAACTGAGAGATTCACCCCTCTCTGGATGGAAGCTGCCAGGTGTGGTGAGACAAAGCTGTGTGGGAAATGGAGGAGAAAGTTTGGCCAAAGATGTAGCAGTAGGCACAAGAGAATCTGCTTGATATTATGCCATGGACTGTATGGTTCTCCCTGCATAAAGTATATTGCAAAGAAACCTGGTCATCTGAATGTGCGTTGTGGTGGTGGTTTGCACCTGTCATACCTTTTCATTTATATGCGCTTGCTGTGATTTCTCAGTAGGAAGGGGCTGAGGGATAAAAAATTTTTGGATGTTCTCAGAGCTAGTCCTTACATTATGCCCAATTTAGATTCCCCCATATTAAGATTTGTCTCTCAAATGTAAACCCACACCAGAACAAAATAGGTTATCGCCCCCAAGTGCTGTTCGCCATGGTTGTTTTTTTTGGTGGGAGGGAACCTAATGCCAAATAATATTCATTGGTTTGTTCCATAACGTTCATAACTTGGCAAAAGTCCTCCTTGTTTCCCACAATGATAATCAAAGCTGAACAAACAGGAGTGCCTTTGTTTAAAGAACTGCCGTTACTTTTCTCTTCTTCTTTTTCAGGGGCCTCACTGAACGTTCTTCTTGGAGATGCTCACGTTGTTTATTCCACAGTCTTGCCTTTCGTCCACCTGCTGGATTCATTGCTGGACTCCGTGAGAACTTCTTTGTGTTCCAGGAGAGCAGAGATTTATTCTGACATCCCTCTTGCCTTGTGCTGACCTGCCGTTTTCAGTTCTGGTCCTAAATAGGGCTAGAAGGGCTGCCTTGGGGAGGAGTGGGGGGTGGGGAAGCCTGCTTCCACCAGCCCAGTTTCACACACCTAAATCTGGATCCAACCCATAATCTAAAGCACACCAGCAACATGCCCACCTGTATCTTTCTTGGTGCCCACTAGGCAACCTGCCCTTCCTAGTATGTGTGTGTGTGTGTGTTATTTAGATAGATATAGGGAGGGGGAGAGAGAGAGTGAGAGAGAGAGAGAGAGAGGTGTGTGTGAGAGGGGTGTGTGTGTGTGTGTGTGTGTGTGAGAGAGAGAGAGAGAGAGAGAGGAGTGTGGCATGTTGAAAAGCAAAATGCTGGCCTCCAGTACCATCTTTACTTCCCAAAATGCCTCTGGGCTCCATGTAGGCCCTAAAAGCATTCTTAAAAAATAAAAATGGTGGGAAGGTCACTGCTTTCTTTAGAAGTGTGCCAAGAAACCCAGCAAAAAGAAACAGTTAAGCAGGGGATAGTGGTAGGGAGTGTTGTGTTGAACTAGATAGGGGCATGACCCATTCTTTATGTTACAGGTGGTAGCAAGCAAGGAGGAGGGTTTAACTGCCCCATGTGTGCATCTGCGGTTTATTTCTCTGTTTGCTTGTTTGAGCATGGTGTGTGTTTTACCTGTGTGTGTTTTATCTGAGACTCACCAGTTTGGCTTTTGTAAAATGGATATTATTATTATTATTATTATTATTATTATTATAAAAAATGGGGTTCAAAAGAGTGGTTATGTGTTTTGGAGCTCAGACCTGACTCCGCCTTGTACTCAACTTCCTGGACATGGTACTCACCAGTTTTAGTCTTTCGTGGCACCTGCCAGATTTCCTGCCTCTTCTGGTTTTTCTTTTGTTCTTTAATTAGCATTCTAGCATGCTACAAAGAGAAGGGCTGTCCTCCAACGCCATCCTTATTTTAGTTCAAAAGAATGGCTTTGTGTTTTCTACTTAGGTTCTTGCTCATGTTACTTTTCTTTTAGTACCACCAGTTTGCTTTGAGTGTTTTGTGACTGGCCCTGCCCACCACGGCTGCCATTTTGAGAACATCCATGGCACTCTCCCAATTTCAGATGTGCCCACCGAGCCAAACGTTTGGGGACCTGTACAACTATTATTGCAACAGCAGGGAAAAACAATGGAATAAAACATAAAAATATATAAACTTACATTTAAAAATAAGGTTTTTTTGGGGGGGGGGGGTTGTTTTAAAATAGATGCAGCAGCAAAAACTAGCAGCCATTAAATACCAAATATAATTTTCAGTTAAAAGCAGTGAGGAATGAATTGCATGAGCCCCAGGGGAAGAGGCCATGGTAAGTAAAGCAGGTTCCAATTCCATCAAGACAGGACCTTTGAGAGTGCACTACATGCCGTGCTGACTTGAAGCGTTCTCCCATAAGGATCTATTGTTCCAATGAAGGCTGCAGTCAACTGAGGCCTTAAGAAGGCTGCCAAGAGCCTGGTCTTTAAGTGGCGCCCCTGCTGAATACTGACTGCAGTACTTAAAGGGCCAGTGTCAGTTTCTAAGTCTTAAATTCCTGCACCGCTGAGGGACTGGAAAAGCTTCAGGGGAGACATCCTAAAAAAGTCAGATGAGGGGACAGCAATGTCCTCTGGCAGGACAGGTATAGAATGGGGTGCTGAAGGTTCCATGCTGAAGTGTAGTTACCTGTGATCCACCTGCATCCAAGTGCTCCTCTGGGTAACGTGGCTTGGAAAAGGCTGCTCTAGGCATTACTGTCAACAGCTATTAGTCCTCATGGTTATATGCTACCTCCAGTATGAGAGGCAGTGTGCAACTGGGACATGCACCAGTTGCTGTTGTACTCATGTCCTATTTGTGGGTTTCCTGTCGACAGCTGGTTGGCCACTCTGTCAGCTATGCTTTAAGGTGGCTTCCTGCATTGAGAAGGGGGTTGGACTTGATGGCCTTTTAGGCCCCTTCCAACTCTAGCATTCTATGATTCTATGATCCAGCATGGCTCTTCTTATATTCTGAAGTCACATTGACCAGGGTTAACTATTCAGCATGTGTATCTGTGTGTGAGCTCACAAATGACACAGAATCCCTAATGCTGCAGGTTCGAAGCAATAGAAATATTTCTAGGTAGAACCTGCTAGCACTATTCTGTGGTGAGATATACACTGTGGTGGGACGTGGGAGAGAGTGTTCTCTGTTGCAGCACTCCGGTTGTGGAATGCCCTCCCCCTGAAGGCCCAACTGGCGCTGGTACTGGTGCCAGGTTAAGGCATGGCTTTTTAATAAAGCCATTAATGGCTAGATCCACCAGTCTGCACACTGTCTTGTTTTGATTGGATTTTACTGTTTAAAAAAATCATATTGGTTTTAACATATTAATAGTTTAATATTTGTTTTTAGAATTGCATATTTATTCTATTTTATATGTATGATTTTATCTGTATGCTGCCCTGAGATCCTTGTGATATAGGGTGGGATATAAATGTTTTAATAAATACATAATAAATAAATAAAAGATGGTAACCTAGTATGGAAGGTGACTGTTCTTCCTGTTCTACAGACAGACAGCTGCAAGTGAGATATATCAATTGCCCAGAGCCACCCAGTAAGCTGAGTTTCCAAAGGCAAGCTCTAACAGCCCTTCCGCTGAGCCACAGTAGATGCTATGTAGCAGAGCCTCCTAAAGACAGTGGACACAACAGAGGAAGTTGTTCCAAAATGCCTCTCTTACATTTTCCATCACCTAAAATAAAAGGCCTGCATTCAAATTGTGGCAATCCTTGCAGACATTCATCCAGCCTGGTTTGCTTGGGGGGGGGGGGGGGGAATGATGGAATATGTGTATAAATTGCTGCTGGTGTGTTAAAACATGGGTTATGTTGATATAGTTCACATTGAATCTTGAGGCATCTCAGAGGAAAGCCCTTTTTGTCTCACTATATGCTAAAGGGGTAAAAAAAAAATAACAACAACCATAGACTAAGACAGTCACCCCAACCTGTCTGGGGGATGCTATTTTGAACAGCATCCGAACATTTGACTGGGTGTAGCAGTATATAAATATTGTAAATAAATAATAAATACATATTGATGACTAAAATGGACCGATGTACAGTCTGGGTCACTTTAATGTGTTTGCCCATCAGAATGTTCATCCTATTTTGGCATTAAGCTGCAATTTCTTTTAAAAATCTGCATAAACCTCCACATTCAAGTAGGTATTTTCTGATGGATTCCCTTCCCTCAAATATGTATTTCTATGTTTTTCTCAAGATATATATATTTCCAAATATGCATTATTATTCTTTATCCAAGAATGACATCAGGATATTCAGAAGTTTCAAACGTTAGTGGATAAAAATTAGGGATGTGCACTGGATCGGACCCGATCCACGATCCGAGTCCGGTCCAGTGGGAAATCGGATAAATTATCCGATTTCCGATCCCGCAGCTGGATCGGCCGATCCAATCCGAACCGGTCCGAAAAAGCTCCGAACCGGTTCGGCGGATCGGCGGATCGGCGGGCGCCCACTGGCGCCCACCGCCGCTTCCATTGGCGGGCGCCAGCGGGCGCCCGCCGATGAAAGTGGACAGCGGGGGGGGGGAGGAGGGGGGCACTTACCTTCTCGGCCCGGTGGCTCCCGTCCGGCGCCGGCGCCTACTACTACTAGCAGGCTCCGCGGCCTGCTCTAGGGTGGCGCGCCGGGTGATGTCATCACCCGGCGCGCTACTCTAGAGCAGGCCGCGGAGCCTGCTGGTAGTAGTAGGCGCCGGCGCCGGACGGGAGCCACCGGGCCGGGAAGGTAAGGAGGGGGTGCGTGGAGGGGAGGAGGGGGCGCGCGGAGGGGGGAGGGGGGCCCTTACCTTTCCGGCCCGGCGGCTCCCGTCCGGCGCCGGCGCCTACTATTCCCAGCAGGCTCCGCGGCCTGCTCTAGGATGGCGCGCCGGGTGATGTCATCACCCGGCGCGCTACTCTAGAGCAGGCCGCGGAGCCTGCTGAAAGTAGTAGGCGCCGGCGCCGGACGGGAGCCGCCGGGCCGGAAAGGTAAGGAGGGGGTGCGTGGAGGGGAGGAGGGGGCGCGCGGAGGGGGGAGGGGGGCCCTTATCTTTCCGGCCCGGCGGCTCCCGTCCGGCGCCGGCGCCTACTATTCCCAGCAGGCTCCGCGGCCTGCTCTAGGATGGCGCGCCGGGTGATGTCATCACCCGGCGCGCTACTCTAGAGCAGGCCGCGGAGCCTGCTGGAAGTAGTAGGCGCCGGCGCCGGACGGGAGCCGCCGGGCCGGGAAGGTAAGGAGGGGGTGCGTGGAGGGGAGGAGGGGGCGCGCGGAGGGGGGAGGGGGGCCCTTACCTTTCCGGCCCGGCGGCTCCCGTCCGGCGCCGGCGCCTACTATTCCCAGCAGGCTCCGCGGCCTGCTCTAGGATGGCGCGCCGGGTGATGTCATCACCCGGCGCGCTACTCTAGAGCAGGCCGCGGAGCCTGCTGAAAGTAGTAGGCGCCGGCGCCGGACGGGAGCCGCCGGGCCGGAAAGGTAAGGAGGGGGTGCATGGAGGGGAGGAGGGGGCGCGCGGAGGGGGGAGGGGGGCCCTTACCTTTCCGGCCCGGCGGCTCCCGTCCGGCGCCGGCGCCTACTATTCCCAGCAGGCTCCGCGGCCTGCTCTAGGATGGCGCGCCGGGTGATGTCATCACCCGGCGCGCTACTCTAGAGCAGGCCGCGGAGCCTGCTGGAAGTAGTAGGCGCCGGCGCCGGACGGGAGCCGCCGGGCCGGAAAGGTAAGGAGGGGGTGCGTGGAGGGGAGGAGGGGGCGCGCGGAGGGGGGAGGGGGGCCCTTACCTTTCCGGCCCGGCGGCTCCCGTCCGGCGCCGGCGCCTACTACTCCCAGCAGGCTCCGCGGCCTGCTCCAGGGTGGCGCGCCGGGTGATGTCATCACCCGGCGCGCTACTCGAGAGTAGGCCGCGGAGCCCGCTGGTAGTAGCCGCCGGCGCCGGACGGGCCGAGAAGGTAAGTGGCGGGGAAGGGGGCTTACCCCCCCCCGGAGCCGTCCGCTTCTATCCGCTGGCGCCCGCGGGCGCCAGCGGATGGAAGCAGGCGGCCCCAGGGGGGGTAGGGAGCGCGGGGGAGGGGGTTTACCTGCCGGGGCCGTCCACAGCGGACGGCCCCGGGGGGGGGGAGGGAGTTAGGCCCCCCCTTACCCACCCGCCGCCATTTTTTCCTCATAGACTTGCATTGCAATGCAAGTCTATGGGGAAAAAAATGGCGGCCGATCCAAAAATGTACGATTTTTGGGTCGGGATCGGACTCGATCCGGTCCGGGGGGCCTCCGATTTTGTCCGAACCGGTCCGGGACAAAATTGGAGGTCCCGATCCGGGTCCCGATCCGATCCGGGGGGTCCGTGCACACCCCTAATAAAAATGTTCTACTCTACACGTTAATCTGGAAGGTGCAGATCTAACTGATTCATGCTGCAATTCATGAACATTAAATTCATCAAGCATTCCTACTAGGGGGATAGATAGCAGGGCTTGTAATAAAAACCTTCACTTACGGTATTTGCTACATGGATTGGGACACTTCCCAGTGCTTAGGCCAGTGATGGCGAACCTATGACACGCGTGTCAGCACTGACACGCGTAGCCATTTCTAATGACACGCAGCCGCTGAGGTGGCCGCATGATAGGGTGACCAGATGGCCCGGGTGGCAGCAAGCTAGGAGCGGCGCCGGTAGACCCGGGCTGTCGGCAGTGGCAGCGGAGGAGCCCGGGAAGCAGCCGCCCCCCCCCACCCACGCCGCTCGCCCTCCCTGCGCTCCTTACTTGGGCGTCTGCTTCCCTCCGATGCTAGATTCTACTGAGAAACAGGCTACGCGGCCTGTCTCTCAGTCTCAGTATCGCGCCGGGTGATGAAAGGAAGGAATATATTTCCAGGCAGCTACACCTTTATAAGAGCCAATCTAATTCCATCCTTAAATTTATGAAAGGCTCTACAAATTTAACGTCTGCAAGTTTGAGCATTGCTCACTCTATAGCTCAGCATGGAAAAGTGCTCAGTGAGGGAGAATTTATTAAAGAAACTCTCCTAAGATGTGCACCAGTTCTATTTCACGATATGCAGAATAAAGATGCAATTATTAAGAGAATATCTGAGTTACCACTCAGTAGAAATATCATAAAAGACCGAATAATGAGACTGAACACAAACGTACAACATCAATTAAAGAGAGACATAAGGAAGTGTAAATATTTTTCGATCTCTCTTGATGAAACTACTGATGTCACATCACATGCTCAGTTGGCTATTATTGGTCGATATTCTGATGGTCTCACGATGAGAGTAGAGTTGATAAAGTTAGTATCAGTGCCAACAAGTACATCAGGAAGCGAAATATGTAAGGTTGTTATACAAACATTTCGTGACCTAAGCATTGATATCTCTAAAGTTGTGTCTATGACGACAGATGGGGCACCAAATATGGTGGGGAAAAAAGTCGGATTTGTCAAATTGTTTACAGAAGCTATTGGACATCCGATTGTGCCTTTTCATTGTATTATCCATCAGGAGGCTTTATGTGCCAAGGCAGGATTCACCGACTTAAACGACTTAATGTCAGTTGTTACAAAAATAGTTAATTTAATAGCTGCTCGCCCCCTTCACAAGCGAGAATTTTCGGCACTTTTACTGGAGGTTGATTCCACCTACAGTGGACTGCTGATGTACAATAATGTAAGATGGCTGAGCCGAGGCAAAGTTCTTGAGCGCTTTGTGGAGTGCTTTGAAGAAATTAAGGTATTTCTTGATGATAAGGATCTGGGAAACTTTCCTCAGCTTAATGATGATAAGTGGGTCAACACCCTGATGTTTTTTACAGATCTCTCTGTTCATATTAATGAACTGAACTTAAAGTTACAAGGTTTTGGCAAAAGTATTGACGTTATGTTTGGATACATAAAAGCTTTTGAAAGTAAAGTTAAAATTTTCAAGCGAGATGTAGAAACTAAAACTTATAAGTATTTTCCTCGAGTAACAAAGTATTTTGAGAAGGCCAGTGCGGCTGTACAAAATGAAATGGAACTCTTGCATATGAAGTACCAGCATGTTTTAGACTCGTTACTTGACCAGTTTAGTGATAGATTTAGTCAATTTAGAAGTCTAGAACAGACCATGAAAATAATGAAGTATCCTGATGTAGTAGTCTACAGTAGTTTGGAATTAAATGGTTTCCAATGGATGCAAATTGATGATCTGGAGATGCAACTTGCAGAATTTCAAGACAGTATCTGGGCTCAGGTGTTTGTCGACTTGAGGTCAAAGCTTGAGAATCTGGAAAGGTGCCGCTTGGAGAATCAAGAGGAGTGCCACTACGAACAGGAAATTTGGAGTGCCTGGAACCGACTACCAGATACTTTTAGCACGCTGAAAAATATAGCAATGGCTTTACTCACAATTTTTCCCTCTACATACTTTTGTGAGGCCTTATTCTCAGCGTTAAATAATATCAAAACCAACAAAAGAAACAGACTGAAAGATGAAGTTAGTAGCGCTTGCTTGGGCCTGAAGTGTACAAAATACCAACCTTCAATTGAAGATTTAGCCAATGAAATTCAGCAACAAAAAAGTCACTAATAGGCAGGTTAGTTAAAGAATCCCCCCTCCCCCTCACTTATCTTAGT
Organism: Anniella stebbinsi; assembly: GCA_029215795.1. NCBI lineage: Eukaryota > Metazoa > Chordata > Lepidosauria > Squamata > Anniellidae > Anniella > Anniella stebbinsi. Next base: position 225,038,466 of record JARDYH010000004.1, on the reverse strand, counting down.
TCACGGCACCCCACACAAGCTAAATAATATCAAGACCAACAAAAGAAACCAACTGACGGATGAACAAAGAAGTCACTAAGCAGGTAAGTTAAATAATTAGTTTTTGGTTTATTAAATACAATTATATATAACAATTATACATTTATGTTATTTAAACTATAAATATCGCGAAATAATGTTTTTTCCTCAAAGTGACACACCACCCGAGTTATGCTCAGTTTTTTGGCGAAGTTTGACACACCAAGTTCAAAAGGTTGCCCATCACTGGCTTAGGCCATGTCTATACTTGCCTTTTCCCCTGGGATCATCCCTGAGTCATCTCTGTGCATCTTAATGATGCACAGGGGATCCCGGGGGCAGGCAGGGATGACCCCTCACTGTCCTGTGATAACTGGTTCTCCAGTTATCCCAGTTTTCCACTCGGTCCCGGGACCATCCCATGGGGTGGCTCCATGCTCATAGGAGGGGGTAGCAATGTCACCATCCCCATGATGGTGGGAAGGGGGTTGGGGCACAGCTGGCCTCAAGGTCCCTCAGGGTGGCCTCAAGGTCCCTCTTCCCTTCCTGGATGTTGCACTGCCATCTAGATGCTGGGGGACGCTATGTCTTCCTTTCCTCCCTATAAAACGTTCAGCCCGATGGCCAAATTCCATTTCAGGGGACTGAAGGGGGCCTGCATTCCAATGGTTGGTGGGCAGGGCTGAATGCAAACTGGGTAATGCCTAAAAATACCGCCATATCTTAGCCTAAAGCTCTTACTGCCAGGAGCTAAGACTTAGCAGGCCATTTCAATGATTTAGAATGGGGAAAGGGGGCAGAGCCAGGGGAAGAGGGTGTGGCTATCTGGGGAATTCTAGGGGACTGGATTGGAACTGCAGGTGGGGTAGATTTGGCCGCCGGGCCTGAGGTTCTACATCCCTGCTATAAAACCATTGTATTCATGAGCTGAAAGTCTACATGATTTTTCCTCTTCCCTCCCCATCTCTTTTCCCTTGTGTGCCATGTCTTTTTAGATTGTAAGCCTGTAGGCAGGGACTGTCTTATTTTCCTGATTCATTGTAAGCCACTCTGTGCTAAGGAGTCAAATAATATAAAATAAAAAAAAAGTAAATAAATAGAGCCTAACTCCACTCATTTGGGTATAGGAGGGTCATATTTTGCAATCCCGCAGTAGCTACAGCCTTCCCTTCACTTCCAGAATCCCTTTGCCCTACATGCTTATACATTTGCAGGGGCTGAATGGTGGGCTGTGGTGCGTCCCATGCTTTCCTTTGGGAGCAGCCACCCAAAGCAATCTTCTCCACCTTTTTTTGCATGAGACAAAATTATCTCAACAATTCTTTACAGGAAATCAATTCTTCTTTTGCTTCTTGGGTGCGTTTAATTGCCTTTTGCAAACTAATTGCATGCTGTTCAAACAAAGATGGGCTGAAAAGCTGGCTTAAAGTACTGCACCCAAAGACGGTGGGACTGCCTCCACATTGATCAGAGTGTTCACTGAGAACGTGAGGGTCAGCTAGTCCATACGGACATGCAACGTTCCATGTGGTGTGCTTTTGAGTGGGTGTTAAATGAACTTATTTATTTATTTATTGCATTTTTATACCTCCCCATAGCTGAAGCTGTCTGGGCGGTTCACAAAAATTAAAACTTGGCCTGTTCAACTTACAAACAAACAAACAAACAAACAAAATCAACATGAGATGGTGTGGGGATGTGCAACCTCTGGACCGATGGGGTGGATCCCGCATCACCTTACGGAAAGAGATTCAGACTCAGACCAGTCATTGTGATCATATAACACCTTCTGGTTACCAATTCCCCACCCCTTCTCTGAATTCATAAAACCACAACAAATTAAGCCCAGTGTGTTTCAATTAAGATAACCAGGGGCACTCTGAGTTTAACCCTGCATCCCACCATTCCCCATGCACAGAATGGGTACCTGGCAGTTGCTTTTTTGAGGTTGTGACCATAGAGACAGTCCGCGGGGGCAAGAGTGTCACCAGAAGTGGTGGTCACTCTTGCTGGCTGACTCTATGATCACCACCTTTTTTCCCCGCTGAAACAGGCCAAAATACCCATGGGGTTCCTGCCAGATAACACCAGAACTACTGAGAGTGTCTGCTAACCATTTGCAGAAAATAGTTAATGGGTGTGGGTAGTCTTCGCATCGTGGGGAGGGAATTCTCTCCCCACATGATATGCTAACCCATCATGGATTGCACTTTTGAGCGATCCACAGTAGGTTAGTGTGTCATCTGAACAGGCCTTCAGTCTTCTCCAAGGGCTTTGTTGCAAAGAGCTAAGATGCCTTCAGTACAGGTAGCCTGCTTTCCCCCACCCGGTGCTCAAGTGAGTCTAGGGGCTGAAGATACAACAGAGGGGCGAGACAGAATCCACAAACAGTCCAAGTCTGATCCAGAGCAACAAACAGCAAGCCAAGCCAGGCCATACAGATATGAGGGGCCATGCAAAGAAAATAGTCAAATCCAGGCCACGGTCCCAGATCTGGCAAAGTCCAAGCAGAAAAAGGGGCCACAGGCAAGAGACAAACATTGTTTCTAAGAGCTTCCAAAAACTGCTACTGGGTTTTTTTTTTAATCCTGGAGCTGTCAGAGCCCCACCCAAGCCCCAGCTGCAGTCATTCACTTTGATTACAAAGACTCCTGATCATGAAGGGTGGCCTCTACCTCTGCCTTTAGACCTCTGCTTAGGCTGACCATACGAAAAGGAGAACAGGGCTCCTGTAACTTTAACAGTTGTAGAGAAAAGGAAATTTCAGCCAGTGTCATTTGTATGCAATTAGTTCCTGGTGAAATTCCCTCTTCATCACAACAGTTAAAGTTACCAGGGCCCTGCCTTCTTTTGCATATGGTCACTCTAGTATAGTGCATGCACCTTTAACTGTTGTGATGAAGAGGGAATTTCACCAGGAACTAATTGCATAGAAATGACACCTGTTGAAATTCCCTTTTCTCTACAACTGTTAAAGTTACATTAGCCCTGTCCTCCTTTTCATATGGTCAGCCTACCTCTGCTACATCCTGACACTTTGTCAAAGTTCTGATTTGGGCCTGCCTCCAATGATCCCTGACATTTGGGGCACTCAGTTTCCTCCTCTTAGGCAGATTCCCAAGGAGCTGGGACTTCAGTAGGCTTCCTTGTGGAACCAGGCCCCTCTTGTAGCACAGGCCTTGGCAGGGCTTAGGCATCATCCTCTGTTGGATCCTTCCTCCTTGCAGGAGTCTTCCGATGGGGCCATGACAACAGCTTGATGTGTGTCATGTCCAGGCCTGTTCCCCTTGGTGTAGGGGAAGGAGTTTCAGGCTATCAATCAGAATCAGATTCTGAAGCTGAAGAAACAGGACTAGAAACGTCCCACCATATACAGGAAGTGGGAAAGGTGATTCTCCCCATCTCTTCACCTGCCCGGGATGAATCTTCACAGTACCTCATCAGTGAGAACATTAACAACACACAGTCTGTGGGAACTCAGGAATCATCTGAGGGGAAGGGGACTTCAGAGCTGACCGATCCCAGAGTACACCATAGGTTCAAATGGGCAGAGCTAAAGGTAGGCGAGAGGCATTCAGCTCAGCTAGTGTCTCGCCAAAGGCTTTTTCTAAGAAATCCTCCTTGAAGTGAAAGGGACTCAGGGAAAAGACCACCGCCTTAGTTGAAAGAACAAGTGTTAGCCTAGAGGAAGGTTCCTAGGTTTAAATTATCTTGAGGTGCAAAGAGATGTTTATTTACTGAATAAAGCTTTGGGGATTGCTTGGCAGACCTATTTATTGTCTCGCACTTCAGCAGGAGGGCTTAGAACCATGACAATGTGCAATCTGCAGGAAACCAACATGAAGCCTGAGCCATCAAGAAATGCCCTTGGGTCTTGCGGCATATTTTGGCTCTGGCTGAAATATCAAACATCTGGCTGGCCTTGTACATGAGTCAAGACTTTTCTAATATGATGATGAGTATTCTGACTTTAAAGTGATGTAGCAATGTTCCAACACTGCTTTCCCACCATGTAATGCCTATCGCTTTTGCTATATTTTTAAGACACCACCATGGGGCAAAGCAAGCTTTCAGTTAGGGACCTAACAGCAAATAAGCCATTTGTTTTACCTGCTGTGTTTATCCCAATTAATTTTGCTACAGGGCTGAGGCATCTCCTACCACACATTTCATAACTGCTCTTTCTAGAGCATCTATAAGACAGATTCTACCATTACCAAAAGACAGCCAGATCCAGGAGGCTTGTCAAAAACCTAATGCTCTGAGAATGTCAACCAGTGCTTCTAATAAAGTGTCCTATTGTTTCCATCTGTCAGTGTTGTTACATGAGGTTTTGATCAAATGTATATAAGATCCCTCCATTCTCTGGAAATGCATTTTCTTAAAGATGCAGGGTTGGCAAGGAAAACGGGGTGATGATGGCAGGGTAGAAAAGTGGATTTTGGAGCCATGAAAAAGCATGAAAATGGCAGCATAAAGTTTGACTGGAAGCAGACAACTCTGTGGACCCAGAAAGAGGGGGCGTAGAACAGGGGAGGGCAACTTGTGACCCTCCTGTTTTCATCTGCAACTCCCATCAGTTGCTCGTTTGAAGAAGATGGTTTCCAGCTACAACTGCCTTCCCCAACCTGAAGCCCTCTAGATGCTTTGGACGACTACTCCCAGCATCCCTGCCTATTAGCCATGCTGCTGGCTGATGGGACTTGTAAGCCAACTATTTCCACTTACTATTGACAGGCCCTATCCCAAATTCATCTCGGCCTCCACTTTTGCCACTGCTAAAATGCTGTTGCTCTGACTTTGTTCTGTTGGTTGGTTCTTTTCTGTTTGTTAATTACCTCATGCCATAGTTCTCTGGGCCATGTGCAAAGTAGGGTGGTCCATGTGTCCTCTTCTACAGAGGACAGTCCTCTATTTGAAGATGCTGCCAGAGGACTCTCCTCTATTTTGAAGGCCTGTCCAGTCCAAGGCAAGTTGAAAGATAGCAAATCCTAGGGTGACCCTATGGAAAGGAAGACAGGGCTCCTGTATCTTTTACAGTTGCATTGAAAGGGGAATTTCAGCAGGTGTCACTTGTATGCATGCAGCACCTAGTGAAATCCTCTCTTCATCACAACAGTTAAAGCTGCAGGAACCCCGCCCTCTTGACCAGGTACAAAAGAGGGCAGGGCTCCTGCAACTTTAACTGTTGTGATGAAGGGGGAATTTAACCCAGTGCTGCATGCATACAAATAACACCTGCTGAAATTCCCTTTGCTATACAATTTTTAAAGATACAGGAGCCCTCTCCTCCTTTCCATAGGGTCACCCTAGCAAACCCATAAAGGAAGACCAGCTGGGCCTTGAAGCTGCCCATCAACAGCACCTGGATAGCAGATGGAAGAAGGCCTAGCCAGTCACTCACTCAGTCTTCCACATTATAGTGAGATGCCCCACATTTCTATTTAAATTATAACAACTATTTCTAAATCTGCATCCAGGCGTACAAATTTGCATATGCAAATTTTATGCAAACTGGCGTCCTCTTTTGTCCTCTTTTTGGGTGATGCTTTTCCTCTTTTTTGGCAGCACGTTAAGTGGACATCCTCCTAGTACAAAGTCATCTTCTCTAATTGCCAGAGTAGCTACTCTTCATAACAGCCTTGCTCCATTTGGTGTGCTCCAGATGTTTGGACTGAAAATCCCATCAACCCTAAGAAGCATGGCCAAAAGGCAGGGATTCTGGGAGTTGTAGTCCAAAGCATCTAGAGGGCATCAAGTTGGAGAAGGTGATTGTGATCGGAAACCATCGTAATTAGGGGGACCCTATGGAAAGGAGGACAGGGCTCCTGTATCTTTAACAGTTGTAGTGAAAGGGGCATTTCAGCAGGTTTCATTTGTATGCGTGCAGGTCATGGTGAAATTCTCTCTTCATCACAACAGTTAAAGCTGCAGGAGCCCTGCCCTCTTTGTATCTGGTCAGTCTAGTATAACTTCTGCAGCTTTAACTGTTGTATAGGAAAGGAAATTTCCTCTTCATCACAATGGTTAAAGTAGGTGTCCTTTGTATGCATGCAGCTCCTGGTGAAATTCCCTCTTCATCACAACAGTTAGAGCTCTCCATTACAGCAGTGAATTTCCTTCTTCATCACAACAGTTAAAACAGCTTTAACTGCTGTGATGAAGAGGGCATTTCACCAGGTGCTGCATGCATGCAGACAACACCTGCTGAAATTCCCTTTTCTGTGCAACTGTTAAAGATACAGGAGCCCAATCCTCCTTTCCATAGGGTCACCCTAGAATCATAATCAAATGTGCTACTGCTGCAGATGCGGATGGACGGAGTGCCTGGTCTTGGCCCTTTTTCCCAATTAGAGATTTGCCATTGAGATCAAGAAGAGCAAATGAGGACGCTGATTCAGAGAAACCCAAGAGAAAAGAGAAAAATAGGTCAGTCGAGCTCTTCCCTTCCTGCTACCCCCCGCCCTGCCTTGATACACTAAACCATCGGTGCTATTATACTACTGCTGTTCAGGGGAATTCCTTATTTCCTTGGCATGGACAGCGAGATAAAAAAAGTTGGGCGTTTATTAGGAGGATTGTTTAAATTAATTTTAATGAAGCCACACTGTTTGCTGGCTCCCTTTCTTCTTCTGCCACAAAAGAGCCAAACACAAGAGCTCTTGTTCTTACTCTGACACGACCGCTTGTATTTGACTCTTTTGTGGAAGAAGAAGAAAGGGAGCCAGCAAACAGTGTGATTTAATTAAACTGATTTAAGCGATCCTCGTCCTAATATACCACAGATGTAATACAATAAAAATAAAACATTGCAGAAGAGTTCAGCTCTGTTTCCCCCTCAAGTTCAACACACAGTTAGAAACCAATACAGCTGCTACACTCTACAGCTGGCATCTCCAGTGTGGGCCTAGAAGTCACCTTTCTTGGTGCGCTCCATTCACCCTGCCTCTCCTGATTTTTATTTTATTTCTAAATTTAAAAACAATTTATATAAATTATTACTAATTTGGAGGTTGGTGTGCTGAAAAGTGAACTTCTGCCCTCCAGTACCATCTTTATTTGGGTTCCACTAGGCTGACCATATAAAAAGGAGGTCAGGTCTCATGTAACTATAACCGTTGTTGAGAAAAGGGAATTTCAGCCAGTGTCATTTGTATGCAATTAGTTCCTGGTGAAATTCCCTCTTCATCACAACAGTTAAAGGTGCAGGCACTATACAAAAGAAAGCAGGGCCCCTGCACCTTTAACTGTTGTGATAGAGAGGAAATTTCACCAGGTGCTGCATGCATACCAATGACACCTTCTGAAATTGCCTTCTCTATACAACTGTTAAAGATACAGAAACCCTGTCCTTCTTTTCATATGGTCACCCTACAGGTGAGATATTTGGGGCTGACTGGGTGGTTGCAGCTACATGTTCAGTAATGTGACTTACAGGATTAATTGCATCATGAAGATCAGCTGTTCTACATTCTGATCATAAGGTGCTGATGATATAATTGTGTTATAATGAAACATGTTCTGTTGATTATTCTACAGAGAACATCTCTGCAGATAATATTCAAATTTACTTTGATTTGGCATCATTTCAAAGAAAATGCAAATACAATTAGAACAGCTGGGCTGTGATATTCAAAACGACTGAAGTGAGTTCCTTATTTTCATCCATTATCTTTGCAAAGTCCCCTTATTATTAGTTTATACTCATAACATGAACTCCAACTTATTTGTATGTACATTTTACATTACATCTTATTATGCAATTTGGACAGTAGGGTCAAAACTGGAATCAGCAGCGTCATTTTTCTGTTTCCTAGCACATGGACCAACCTGATACAATCAAATGCTAAACAAATCCCCATACTTAGGGTGACCATATGAAAAAGAGGACAGGGCTGCTGAATCTTGGAACAGTTGTAGAGAAAAGGGAATTTCAGCAGGTGTCACTTGTATGCATGCCACACCTGGTGAAATCCCCCCTTCATCACAACAGTTAAAGCTGCAGGAGCCCTGCCCTCTTTTGTATCTGGTCACTCTAGTTATAACTCCTGCAGCTTTAACTCTTGTGATGAAGAGGGGATTTCACCAGGTAAATTCCACTGTCTGATTTTATTTTATTTTTAGTTGTAAATTTCAATTATTTTTTAAAAATTGCATTTTGATTTTAAAAGGTGATAAAAAATTAAATGGTACTTCATTTTTGACATTACTGTAAGGAAAATAACTGAAGTGAAAATAACACTGCAAGGAAAGTTCTTGGAGAGTAGCCAAATAGATTTTATTTTGAGGTTTTGTCCAATATTTGATATTTTGTGTCATTGCAAAACCCATTTTCCTCCAATGTCATTAAAAATGGACACATCTGAATGCTCTAGATCTTCCACCGTACCTATTTGTTCCTCAAGAGCATTCCCTTTCAACAAAAGGAATCCAGTCCATCTCTCTTCTGTAATAATTATATTTATTTGTGTTCAAAATAGCCTAGCAATGAATTCTCTTGTGGTTGAAAATCTCAATCAAATACCATTCTAATCTAAAAGGACATTTTATATGCATTAAAATTTTAGGTGGGGTGGGAAGATTTCAACATCAAACATCAACATTTTACAGATTAATGTCTATAAGGCTTTGATTAATTTCTGATGGAATAGGATTGTAGTGCAATCCGTCATATTTCTTACATTATTTATCTGGACATCTGACGTGGTATTTTTCAACCAACATGGTGACAATGTGTTTACTTAAAACAGCAGCAACAACAGTACCTCTTTTTGAGAAGCCGAAGTGGTAACTATGTTTTAAGCTTCAGCAAATAGTGTACCAACAGTGTCCCAGCGCTATAGCTAATGATGTTGCCCTAGCCTCAGTCCGTACTTGTGCATGGTAACTAGCGTTTGCTAGCGCAATGAGGGAAAGAAGCAATTTGCCATTGCATTTCAGCGGCAAATCTCCACTTTCCCCCCATTACACTTGCAAATGCTAGTTACCTTCTACAAGTTATTATTTATTGCATTTATATCCCGCCTTTTTTCCTCTTTAAGGAACCCAAGGCGGCATACATAATCCTCCTCCTCTCCATTTTAGCCTCACAACAACAACCCTGTGAGGTAGGTCGGGCTGAGAGTCTGTGACTGGCCCAAAACTGCCCGGTGAGCTTCCATGGCTGAGTAGGGACAAGAACCTGGATCTCCCAACAACCAGTCTAACACTTTAGCTACTATACCACATTGCCTCTCACATCTTGACCCAACCCAAGATACATAGGCTGACTATATGAAAAGGAGGTCAGGGCTCATGTAACTTTAACAGTTGTAGAGAAAAGGAAATTTCAGCCAGTGTCATTTGTATGCAATTAGTTCCTGGTGAAATTCCCTCTTCATCACAACAGTTAAAGGTGCAGGCACTATACTAGAGTGACCAGATACAAAAGAAGGCAGGGCCCCTGCAACTTTTACTGTTGTGATGATGAGGGGAATTCACCAGGAACTAATTGCATACAAATGACACTGGCTGAAATTCCCTTTTCTCTACAACTGTTAAAGTGACATGAGCCCTGTCCTCCTTTTCAGATGGTCAGCCTATAGCACATCTTGCCCTAACCCAAGACTGTTGAGATTTGCAGGACTGCTCTGTGTGTGTGTGTATGAGAGAGATGTATTTTTGGACACTCCTTGGGTCTCCCATCTAAGTACTAACCAGGCCCAATCCTGCTTAGCTTCCGAGATCAGATGAGATCGGGCGTGTTCAGAGTGGTATGGCCGTAGGCACACTCCTTGGGGGCATGATGAGTGCCTGTGTTTCCAGATTTAGCACTACACCAATAAGTCCAGCTGCTAGAGTGCCCCCTAGTTTCAAATTCCTGGAACTGTCACCATATCTCGATTGATATCATCAATAGACTGTCCATACTTTAAGGACATCTTCGGAGACTCTGCCCTGAGTGTGTCCACACCTCGAAAGGTTAAATCTGTTGCTCTATCATTAACACTACCGCTGGGACATTGATACTACCTAATATATTGCTTTTAGCAGGGCAGAGGTAAACCCATGCAGTAGGTCTTGCTCAGCATAATCACCCACTGGGAGAAAAAGTGCTTGCAGGGATTGCAATTTTCTCAAAGAAAATGGCATACTCTTTATGTTTTGCCAGTTACAAATTGAGCTTTCCCTAGGTCTCTGCATGGATTCTATTTTGCTCAATCTACTTCAAGATTTACTTAGACTTTTTTTTAAAAAAAGAAATGCTGGAATGACTCCTGATGATTGGTCTTCTTTGGTGCTCACATTCTATAGTTTCAGTTTCTCCCTTATAAATTTCATGTCATTTATTATATTTCTGTACCAGCCCATAGCTGAAGCTCTCTGGGCAGTTCACAATCTTTTTTTTTAAAAAAAATTAAACATATTATACAAAGGACAAAAAAGGAAACATTTACCAAAATAAACCACATATAAACAGCTAAAGTGCACAGAGACAGCATCTATCTAAAAACAATTTGTTAAACTATCTGCCAAAGATGATCTCCTAATTTAAAACTCATTGGCTCAATTCGGACGACACAATAAACAACTGGTGTGGGGAAAACAATCGTCAGTTGTTTTGACTATTGTGTCATCCGAATGCTGCCATAGTTAACTCAGCGCTGATCCTCATCCACACCACAGTTGATTATTTATTACCATGTTGTGTGGGGTGTATCCCCTAGGGTTAGGGTTAGGGTTAGGGTTAGGGTTAGTCAACCCACCACTGACTATCGTGTCATCTGAATTGAGCCATTGTGTGCTGTCAAATGCCTGAGAGAAGTGAGCAGTTTTATTCCAGTGCTGAAAAGATAACAATGTTGGTGCCAGGTGGGTCTTGTCAGGGAGATATTTCCATAATTGGGGGGGGGGGCACCAAGAAGGTGCTCTCTCTTGTTGCCGCCTTCCAAGCTTCCCTCGAAGGAGGCACCCAGAGGAGGGCCTTGGATGCTGAGCAAAGTGATTAGGTCAGTTCATACTGGGAGAGGTGCTCCATCAGATATTGTGGTCTCGAGCTGTGTGAGGCTTTATAGGTCAAAACCAGCACCTTGAATTGGGCTTGGAAATATACAGGCAGCCAGTGCAAGTGGGTTGGAATTGGTCTTATATGTTCAGACCTTCTGGCCCCCATGATCTCTCTGGCTGCTGCATTTTGCAGAAGCTGCATCTTCTGAACCATCTTCAAAGGCAGCACCATGTAGAGCACATTGCAGTAAACTAAGCTGGAGGTTCCCATACAACTGAAACCAGGTTATCTCTGTCCAGATAGAGGCATAGCTGGGCCATCAACCAAAGTTGGTAGAAAGCACTCTGTGCCACTGAGCCTCAACTGACAAAGGTGGCTCTGGGAGGACCCCCAAGCTATAAACCTGCTCCATCAGGGGGAGTGCAACCCCATCCAGAACAGGTTGAACACCCTCCATCCAGTCAGGAGAATCACCCACTAACAGAGTCTCAGTCGTGTCTAGATTGAGTTTCAATTTATTAGCCCTCATGCAGTCCATTGTCACAGTCAAGGCACCTATTTAGTAGGGATGTGCACTGGATCGGACCCGATCCACGATCCGAGTCCGGTCCAGTGGGAAATCGGATAAATTATCCAATTTCCGATCCAACAGCTGGATCGGCCGATCCAGTCCGAACCGATCCGAAAAGGCTCCGAACCGGTTCGGCGGATCGGTGGATCGGCGGGCGCCCACTGGCGCCCACTGCCGCTTCCATTGGCGGGTGCCAGCGGGCGCCCACCGATGAAAGTGGACAGCGGGGAGCGGCGGAGGGGAGGAGGGGGGCGCTTACCTTTGAGGGACGTCCGCTCCCGTCCGGCACCGGTGGCTACTACCAGCGGGCTCCGCGGCCTGCTCCAGGGTGGCGCGCCGGGTGATCACCCGGCGCGCTACTCTAGAGCAAGCCACAAAGCCCGCTGGTAGTAGCTGCCGGCGCCGGACGGGAGCGGACGGCCTGGAAAGGTAAGCAGGGGGGGCGCGGAGGGGAGGAGGGGGGCGCGCGGAGGGGAGGAGGGGGGCCCTTAACTTTCCGGGCCGTCCGCTCCCGTCCGGCGCCGGCGGCTACTACCAGCGGGCTCCGTGGCCTGCTCCAGGGTGGCGCGCCGGGTGATCACCCGGCGCGCTACTCTAGAGCAAGCCGCAAAGCCGGTAGCCGCCAGCGCTGGACGGGAGCGAACGTCCCGGAAAGGTGAGGAGGGGGCGCGCGGAGGGGAGGAGGGGGGCGCTTACCTTTTAGGGACGCCCATCCGGCGCCGGCGACTACTACCAGCGGGCTCCGCGGCCTGCTCCAGGGTGGCGCGCCGGGTGATTACCCGGCGCGCTACTGTAGAGCAGGCCGCAAAGCCTGCTGGTAGTAGCCGCCAGCACCGGATGGGAGCGGGCGTCCCTCAAAGGTAAGCAGTGGTGGGGAAGGGGGCTTACCCCCCCCCGGAGCCGTCCGCTTCTATTCGCAGGCGCCCGCGGATGGAAGCGGACGGCCCCAGGGGGGGTAGGGAGCGCGGGGGAGGGGGCTTACCTGCCGGGGCCATCCACAGCGGATGGCCCCGGGAGGGAGGGAGTTAGGCTCCCCTCACCCACCCGCCGCCATTTTTTCCTCATAGACTTGCATTGCAATGCAAGTCTATGGGGGGGAAAATGGCGGCCGATCCAAAAATTTGCGATTTTTGGATCAGGATCGGACTTGATCCAGTCCGGGGGGGGCTCCGATTTTGTCCGAACCGATCCATGACAAAATTGGAGGTCCCAATCCAGGTCCCGATCCGATCCGGGGGGTCCGTGCACACCCCTACTATTTAGCACATCTGCAGCCTCACCTGAAAAAGATGAAAAGGAGAAACAGAGCTGTGTATCATCAGCAAACTGACGACAATGCACTCCAAAACTACAGAGAACCGCACTCAACATTTTCATGGAGATATTGAATAGCAGAGGATGGAACTGTCCCCTGCAGGTCCCCATGCTGGAGAATCCATGGGACCAAGTGATATCTCCCAAGCACCACCTTCTGGAGCTGGCCATCCAAGTAGGAGCAGAACCACTGCAATGCAGTGCCTCCCACTCCCAGCTCAGACAGTCACCCCAGCAGGATACCATGGCCGATGGTATCGAAAGCCATTGAGAAATCCAGGAGAATCAACAGAGTCACATTCTCTCTGTCTGTCCCGATGTAGCTCGTCATACAGGGTGACCAAGGCTGTTTCTATGTCAAAACCAGCCCTGAATCATGACTGAAAAGGATCCAGATAATTGGTCTCATCCAAGAGTAGCAGCGCCTTTGGCAGAGCTGAGCAGATAAGAGACATCCCAGACACCCACCTTGATCACAGTTGGCCCAAATCAGCATTAATCTGCCTGGTGAAGTGTTTTCTCCCCCCTCTCTTCTCCAGCTCCAGCCTCAGGCAGCAAAACACAGTGCCAGGCAGGACCAGAAAGTTGGTAATTTGGCCCACCTGTTGCCTTAGGATGTCCCAGCCGCCTGCTTCTCATTGCTCCGAGGCTCAAATGGCTAGCTCTGCATCAGAGCTGGGTCCAGCCAACAAAGGGACAGTTCCTTTCCCTTTCCCCTTTCCATGGGTGCAGATGGGCAAAGAGTTTGCTCCTCCTGTCTTCAGGAGTAAGAATGGCCTTAGGAATATAGGAAGCTGCCTTATGGTGAGTCAGAACATGGGTCTATCTAGACTACTCTTGTCGATACTGACTGGCAGCAGCTGCCCCGGGGTTCAGGCAGGGATTTTCCCAGCATTACCTGGAGATGCTGCCAGGGATTGAACCCGGGACCTTCTGCCTGCACAGCAGGTGCTCTACCACTGAGCCACAGCCTTCCCCATAATTGGACTTGGCAGATCAGATCCATACCTAGCATCCTGGTCTGCTAGATGCTTCTGAGAAGCTTACAAGTAGGACATGAAGGTCCCCAGTATCCGCAGTATTGGTCCCCAGTACTTGCTCCTTAGAGGCCCACTGCCTCTGAACATGAATACTCCTTTTAGCAATCATAATAACTAACACTAAGCTGGTGGTTGGTAATTCCCCACCATCCAATTGAGAGAAAAAGGTGAGCCCTGGGATGCAATGCAGAATTTCTGTTCCCTTTAAAGTATTGCAGGAGTCATTCACAAAGAGACAGATTTTGCATCCTGCTAGATTCTCCTTGAATCTCCAAAACCTGAGAAGATTTTCCCTGAAAACGCCCTTTGTGTTTGGCTTGCACAAGACCATGGCACGTAACTTGAGTTAACCCCAAATACTGGAGACACATATACGCACGCACACACACATTTTCGGAGATGTCTTAGCGCATTCTGGATTCCCTTGAAACTAATTGGAAAGGAAGCTGCACCTCATCTATATTCAAAGGCACAGCAGGTGCTTGGCACTTGGTGAGCCCTCACACAATTCTGTACCCTCCAAGAAGATAAAGTCATTTTGTTTGCTTAATTGAAAGCCAAACTATGACATGCGATTCTGCTTTTGAAGACACAGGGCACAATCCAGATAAAATAAGGCAAGCCATCAATCTCATTGGGCTGAGCATTAACACAAGGGCCTTAAGGAGCACGGTTCAATTTTCAACACGCTGATCGCAGGCAGGAAACGTCAAATCAAGGCTGTCCATCCATAGCTGGCCCTTTCCTTCCCCAGGCAGGACTGGGGTCTGCAAATGGAGCTATAATGGTAGGGTGGTTTAATGACAGTGTGAGATTTAGTGAAAGCTGGTGTGATAGCTCTGACATGCCAGCTATTATGATTTTACAGAAAGTTGCCTTTTCATCCTGCTGTAATGTGTGTGGGTCATACTTTGATGGCAACAGGGACACAATTCCTTTCTACAACAAAACAAAACCAAATGAAAGAAAGAAAAACAACACACACAATTTCCATGCTTTTATTCTACACTCGCTTAAGGGCTCTCATGTTTGACAGGCAGGGAACAGGGGTGGATGGATGGAGAGATCTATTCTTTTTCTTAACACCCTTCCTTTTTCTGTCTCATGGACCCACTATACCTGAAGCCCCTATCCTAGACAAATCATGGTTCAGGGATACCATCATCGGCAGCTAAAAAAGCAGGTTGTGCCTAAGGATGGAGGAGGAATTTGTCCAGTTCGCGTTTTAATAGTTATCCCTTGAAATTCTCACTTCTCCAGATTTCACGCTGGCATTCTCCAGTAAAAACAAAAGTGCACTAAAATGCAGATATTAGGGAAAATAACAGCGAAAAATGCATTATATAGGGAACATTACTTGCAAAAGAAATATTGCGTATTAGGTTAAAAAAATACATGCAAAAAGGCAAATAATGGGATAAATGCGCACAAAAATGCAACCTTTTAAAACAAAATTCTGAAAGTTTGGGATGAACCGAACTTTCGAATGGAGACACTCTCAAGGTTCGAGACAAGCAGAACTTAAGATTGGAAAAGCTAGAAAATGGGAGAAATTGAAATTGACAGATCCATTCATCCCTACTTGTGCTCTCTCTCTCTCTCTCTCTCTCTCTCTCTCTCTCTCTCACACACACACACACACACACACACACACACACACGTGTTGCCGATTACAGTTTAATTTGTCCCATCAACCTGAATTAGGAACAAACCAGATGGTGTCTGCATAACTAGGGTGACCATATGGAAAGGAGGACAGGGCTTCTATATCTTCAACAGTTGTACTGAAAAGGAAATTTCAGCAGGTATCATTTGTATGCAGGCAGCACCTGCTGAAATTCCCTCTTCATCACAAGAGTCAAAGCTGCTGGAGCCCTGCCCTCCTTTGAATCTGGTCACTCTAGTATAGCTCTTGCAGCTTTAACTGTTGTGATGAAGAGGGGATTTCACCAGGCGCTGCGTGCATAATGATGACATCTGATGAAATTCCTTTTTCTAGACAACTGTTAAAGATACAGGAGCCCTGTCCTCTTTTCCATAGGGTCACCCTAGCAAAAGCTCTGCTGGTGGTGTTTGATCAGTGATGGTGGTTACCCTAGCATAACTCCATCCTGCGTCTGTTTCTTGGTCAACCTACAATGTGACAGAAGGTTGGAAGCTGGACTGTTTTGTACGTAGCGAGAATCGAAATGGAAGACACGGTGAATGTTCTTTCTCCTCTCCACCGTTTCACTCTACTTTTCTCTTCTTCTGTCATCAATGTACTAGGAGGGTAGCCGGTCAGAGCCAACCCTACCAAGTGTGGGGGGAGCAAACCAAAGGCAATCTAATGTTGGGAATAAAGTCTGCTTTTTAGCTTTTACAGAGGTCAAAACACATGGCCTGCTCTAGGCCACTGCTTCCTTGCTGGTCTAGCAAATGGGCCTGTGAAAGTGTTGGGTGATTGTGTGTTTATGTCAGTCGGTGGGCAGAAATCAAGCTTTCTGTGGCCTACAAAAGGTTGGAGACCCTGGTTCTAAATAGAGTTGAACTGGCAGCTTTGGACAAAAAAACAATTCAGCCCAATTCAGTTTCTTAAGGCAAGAGACTTGAAGCCACAGAGTGTTTGGAGAGATAGGTTTCAACCTATATGATCAAATAGCAATGGGCGGAACCTATTAAAACCAGTTTGAGCCAGAAGAAGAGATGAGCAGTAAGAAGGCAAATCTATGGTGCGTACAAGTTGGAATATTATGTAGAGTTCATGTCACAACACCTAAAAAGGAAAAGAGCAGGAAAAGGGCAATTAAAATGATCAAGCGACTGGAACATCTCCCTTATGAGGGAAGGTCACAACCTCTGGGATTGTTAATTTAGGAAAAAAGGCAAGCAAGGGGAGACGTGATAGAGGTGCACAAAATCCTGTATAGTGTAGGGAGATATTTTTCTCCCTCTCTCATAATAAAAGAACCTGGGGACACCTCATGAAACTGATGGATGGAAGTTCCAGAAGAGACAAAAGGAAATATTTCTTCACACAGCACACAATTAAACTATGGAATGCACTTCCACAAGATGTAGTGGTGGCTACCAATTTGGATGGCTTCAAAGGGTTATTTATTTATTTATGTATTCAAACATTTGTATCCTG
Source organism: Anniella stebbinsi (assembly GCA_029215795.1). Lineage (NCBI taxonomy): Eukaryota > Metazoa > Chordata > Lepidosauria > Squamata > Anniellidae > Anniella > Anniella stebbinsi. Next base: position 225,021,406 of record JARDYH010000004.1, on the reverse strand, counting down.
CCCTATATCGTTGGGATCTCGGGGTGGATTAGGCAAATTCCTAGAGGGGAAGGCTATCGCTATCTCCTAGTCCTGCCTACTATATGCCACCGCAAGTATCAAAGGCAGTATACCTATGTACACCAGTAGCTGGGGAACATGGATGGGAGGTGCTGTTGCATTCATGTCCTGCTTGTGGGTTTCCTGTGGGCAGTGAGTTGGCCATTGTGTGAACAGAATGCTGGACTAGATAGACCCTTGGTCTGATCCAGCACGACTCTTCTTATGTTCTTACCTGAATGGCAACTGTTAAGGTAATTACTACTGTTTGTACTTTTTTACATTTCAACAATATCTGCATCTTCCCCACCACCACACACATGCCCCCACACGCATGAACACACGCACACACACATGAACACACACTCACACGTGTGCGCACACACACACACACTTGAATATACATTGGCCAATTTGTGGATGACCATGCATCTGATAATGGGGACAGTGTCTATGAAAGCTTATACCAGAATCAACAGATGTCTTCATCTTTAAGGTACCTTAAGATTCTTCATTGAATAATATATGTGAGATATTAAAGCAAGTAAGGAGTATGGCCTGAAGGGGGCAAATATGTATGCATATTTCAAGTAATAAAAATAAATGTCTGATTGGAAAGGGTGCATTGGGGAAAACGGAGGAAGTGATTTATTAATTATCACCTCTATCCAATGTAGTTGCAGTTCAAGTTGTACATTTCATGCTGTTCATGCAGTTCATGCTGTTGCTGTAGATTCTGCAGTCAGTGAAACGTTACGCTATATAGAGATGTAGACAAAATACTTAGATGTCGGACTTCAAATTCCCCAGGGAAACCAGGAAGTTACTGCAAACACAGAAGACAAGGACAATCTCGTTATGAGAACAATTAGTGTGAAATTACAAAGGCTTTGTTCAACTTGCTAAAATTAAAGACCTTTCAGCACTTCCAATTTAAGCACCTACATTGAATTAGCTGCAAAAGTTCACTCTGGGCCAAAATGTGTAATACAAGGTTTCAGTCCAGAAACCATTACAGTTTGGTATTTTTCCCCCTTCCCCAATTTAATTTAGGAGTATGGTTTGCTAATTAAAATTGACTGCATGTTTAAACGTAAGTGAGGAGGAAAGTTATTCCATTCTATCAAATAATTGCTTGGTTATTTCTGTCCTTGTTTAAACTGCCAAATTGTATAGCCTGTTCTCAATCATGATTGCTCCTAAGGAGTTGTAATTACACGGACATTATGACAGTATGTATAATTTCAGCTTCTTAGAAAATACACCTATCAGAGATTGGAAGAAGCATCCTAGCCAACCCACCTCAGTTGCAACTAGTGTTTAACAAACTCAGTTATTCTGAGATCACAATTCTTGCTCTTGGGGATTGATTTCACTGGGCTGTATGCTCAAAGACTGAATCACAGTTTGGTGAAAGCGAGTCAGCATTCACACATCAAAATCAGGGGTACTCAACTCGCTTCTGTTTCATCCCTGGATGTGCTCATATAAGCAGCAGGGAATGTTCTCTGATATGAAAACCTAAGAAAAGTCGTGCTGGATCAGACCAAGGGTCCATTTAGTTTGGCATCCTGTTCATACAGTGGCCAACCAACGGCCCGTGGAAACCCACACGCATACAGAGCAGGTTAGATGTTTTTTTTGGGGGGGGGGGGCGATATGTAAGTGCCATAGGAAGAAGCATGATATTTTCTTTTTTCTTCCTTCCTGGTAGGGTCAAATGGGCAATTTGACTTCAAGGCAAAGTGTTTTTGAAACACAGACACTTTCACTTGCATGGCCATCTTCAAAGATTCGGAAGCAGCAGTATAGGATATAGCTTTATTTGCAAAATCTCAACACTGAAGCTTGCCAAAGGTCAAACAAGACTTCTCTTCTGCCACTCCCAGACTGTGGAATGACCTGCTGGGAGAGGTCCGCCAACTTACCAGTCTTCAAGAATTTAAGAGAGCTATAAAGACTGATCTCTTCTGGCAGGCCTACCCAGTCGAATTTTAAGACTTTGTTGATTTTAATAATGTATTAATTTTATATGCTTTTAATCAGTTTATGTATTGTATATTGTATTTTATATTGTTGGTATTGATGTTATTCCTCGCCTCGATCCGGAGGGAGAGGCGGGTAAGAAATAAATAATAATAATAACAATAATAATAATAATTATATTATTATTATTCTGCTCTCCATCACTCCACACACCCCTGCCATGGTCTCAAGATGTCTACTCCAAAGTAACTTCCACTGAATTCAACAGGACTTTCTCCTAGGTAAGTGCATTTAAGATTCAAGCCTTAATAAATTAATGGAAGACAACTGTAATAAAGACAGTTAGCCATAAAAAAAAAAACAGAACATCTGTCTTTGGAGCACTATAGCTTCGAATATGCAGCTGATTGGGCAGGGGCCATAGCTCAGTGGTAGAGCAAATGCTTTGAATGCAGAAGGTCCCAGGTTCAGTGCCCAGTACCTCCAGGGACTGAACATTGCTACAACTTCTTTGCTTGAAGTTAGAGAACTAGTGAAAAAGTTGCATGCCTTTGCTAGTGGAATCCTCCTCAGAGAAAGAACTAGGGCCTCCAAAAACCAGGGACACACTAGATCAGTCACTGGCACAAGACCAGGAGGAGACTGGGCCTTTGGGGGAGACCACTGCAGGTCCTTCCCTGTCTGACTCTGGAGCAGAAACTGAGCAACTCCCTGACACCCAGGAATGTCATCGTCTCAAGCAACAAACCAGTTGGCTTCCTGTAAGAAGGAGTGCTAGTTTACAAAGATGGTTTACTCAGGAGGAAATTGCTCCTCTTGAATAGGGCTCTGGCCGGAGAGCTCTAATGGACAGCCGCTGAGCCTGGGTGGGGCTCAGCAGCCTTTGTTTTTAAAAGCCTTTAGTCAGAGCTGGCTAATTGCTGGAAACAACATCTCACCAGTTTCTCCTGTGTTGTCTCCTGGTTTCCTGACCTTGCCTTGTGCTTGAAGCCCTGTGCTACAGACCTAAAACTCCTGCTTGTCGCTGCCACTGGATTGTGTAAGTATCAGACTGCCTAATTGTGTTTCACCACTACCTGTTTGACCACTCCTGCTTTACCTGAACTCCCTTGAATGGAAACCTGTCTGCTAGAACATTGCCCTGGTTTATTATTTTGCCTTGTGGCCAGCCCTATCACTCAGACTGCTACAGCCATGCTATTATACATCACCGGCATTAAACTCAATAAGCAGAAAGGAAAAACAAAAATAAACAGTCTGTGGTTGAAAGCCGAAGTATCCATCAGAAGCAAGGTCAAACAATACTGGGTTCAAGAAAGCATCAAAGAGTAGTCAGGGTCCGTCAAGGTCAGGATATGACCAGGCAAGATCAAGGAGCTGGTATGCAAGTGATGAAGACTAAGGATGTGTATCGTATCATTAAAATGTCCGATAAATATACAAGGTCGTTATCGGACATCTGATTAACGATACGATAGAAAAACCTCTGATAAATATCAGATCTGAAAATTTTCAGCCCAATTATATCGGATTTTTGGACTGCCATATAAATAAACCTATAACTTCTGTATTTTAAAAGTTAGAGGCTTGAAACTTGGTCACAGTACTTATGGGGTATGCCTAAGTATTAGGGATGTGCACTGGATCGGACCCGATCCACGATCCGAGTCCGGTCCAGTGGGAAATCGGATAAATTATCCGATTTCCGATCCCGCAGCTGGATCGGCCGATCCAATCCGAACCGGTCCGAAAAAGCTCCGAACCGGTTCGGCGGATCGGCGGATCGGCGGGCGCCCACTGGCGCCCACCGCCGCTTCCATTGGCGGGCGCCAGCGGGCGCCCGCCGATGAAAGTGGACAGCGGGGGGGGGGGAGGAGGGGGGCACTTACCTTCTCGGCCCGGTGGCTCCCGTCCGGCGCCGGCGCCTACTACTACTAGCAGGCTCCGCGGCCTGCTCTAGGGTGGCGCGCCGGGTGATGTCATCACCCGGCGCGCTACTCTAGAGCAGGCCGCGGAGCCTGCTGGTAGTAGTAGGCGCCGGCGCCGGACGGGAGCCACCGGGCCAGGAAGGTAAGGAGGGGGTGCGTGGAGGGGAGGAGGGGGCGCGCGGAGGGGGGAGGGGGGCCCTTACCTTTCCGGCCCGGCGGCTCCCGTCCGGCGCCGGCACCTACTATTCCCAGCAGGCTCCGCGGCCTGCTCTAGGATGGCGCGCCGGGTGATGTCATCACCCGGCGCGCTACTCTAGAGCAGGCCGCGGAGCCTGCTGGAAGTAGTAGGCGCCGGCGCCGGACGGGAGCCGCCGGGCCGGAAAGGTAAGGAGGGGGTGCGTGGAGGGGAGGAGGGGGCGCGCGGAGGGGGGAGGGGGGCCCTTACCTTTCCGGCCCGGCGGCTCCCGTCCGGCGCCGGCGCCTACTACTCCCAGCAGGCTCCACGGCCTGCTCTAGGATGGCGCGCCGGGTGATGTCATCACCCGGCGCGCTACTCTAGAGCAGGCCGCGGAGCCTGCTGGAAGTAGTAGGCGCCGGCGCCGGACGGGAGCCGCCGGGCCGGAAAGGTAAGGAGGGGGTGCGTGGAGGGGAGGAGGGGGCGCGCGGAGGGGGGAGGGGGGCCCTTACCTGCCCGGCCCGGCGGCTCCCGTCCGGCGCCGGCGCCTACTACTCCCAGCAGGCTCCGCGGCCTGCTCTAGGATGGCGCGCCGGGTGATGTCATCACCCGGCGCGCTACTCTAGAGCAGGCCGCGGAGCCTGCTGGAAGTAGTAGGCGCCGGCGCCGGACGGGAGCCGCCGGGCCGGAAAGGTAAGGAGGGGGTGCGTGGAGGGGAGGAGGGGGCGCGCGGAGGGGGGAGGGGGGAGGGGGGCCCTTACCTGCCCGGCCCGGCGGCTCCCGTCCGGCGCCGGCGCCTACTACTACCAGCAGGCTCCGCGGCCTGCTCCAGGGTGGCGCGCCGGGTGATGTCATCACCCGGCGCGCTACTCGAGAGTAGGCCGCGGAGCCCGCTGGTAGTAGCCGCCGGCGCCGGACGTGCCGAGAAGGTAAGTGGCGGGGAAGGGGGCTTACCCCCCCCCCGGAGCCGTCCGCTTCTATCCGCTGGCGCCCGCGGGCGCCAGCGGATGGAAGCAGGCGGCCCCAGGGGGGGTAGGGAGCGCGGGGGAGGGGGTTTACCTGCCGGGGCCGTCCACAGCGGACGGCCCCGGGGGGGGGGAGGGAGTTAGGCCCCCCCTTACCCACCCGCCGCCATTTTTTCCTCATAGACTTGCATTGCAATGCAAGTCTATGGGGAAAAAAATGGCGGCCGATCCAAAAATGTACGATTTTTGGGTCGGGATCGGACTCGATCCGGTCCGGGGGGCCTCCGATTTTGTCCGAACCGGTCCGGGACAAAATTGGAGGTCCCGATCCGGGTCCCGATCCGATCCGGGGGGTCCGTGCACACCCCTACTAAGTATGTGTATGAAATTTGAGATTGATCCCTCCAACCCTCGATTTTATATTAATTTTAAAGACTTTTTGACAGGTCTGAATGAACGCACGTGGCAAGCTGTCATTCTGACCTGTCAGAACTTAAACGTACTTTAATAAATTCATATAAAATCGAGGGTTGGAGGGATCAATCTCAAATTTCATACACATATGTAGGCATACCCCATAAGCATTGTGACCAAGTTTCAAGCCTCTAACTTTTAAAATACAGACATTATAGGCATTTTTTCTAAAATAAAAATTCAGCTCTATAGGGCACAAAGGGGCTGCAAATTAAATATCAGATTTCCGATAATTATTGTGAAGACGATACGATTAACCTACAATATTATCGGAGACGATAATTTTTTTTGGTCCAAAATTATGATAACAATAAAATACAATATTTTTGGGCATGCACATCCCTAATGAAGACAAGGCACCAAGAACAATAGTTGCTTCCAGCCTTGCTTCTGAGTTCCAGCATATCTTTTATGGGGATGGTGGTGATTTGTTGTCAGCTGCATTGGCCTTCAGCTAGGGTGACCAGATAAAATCCAGGTCAGGGCTCATGTAACTTTAACAGTTGTAGAGCAAAGGGAATTTCATCCGGTGTCATTTGTATGCAATTAGTTCCTGGTGATATTCCCTCTTCATCACAACAGTTAAAGTTGCAGGGGCCCTGCCTTCTTTTGTATATGGTCACTCTAGTATAGTGCTTGCACCTTTAACTGTTGTGATGAAGAAGGAATTTCACCAGGAACTAATTGCATACAAATGACACTGGCTGAAATTCCCTTTTCTCTACAACTGTTAAAGTTACATGAGCCCTGACCTGGATTTTATCTGGTCAGCCTACCTTCAGCTAGCTTCTGCCTAGTCCCGTGAAGGGCCCCTCCCCAAACACTCCCAAGCTCAGCTATTCCTCCTTTCTGTTTAATCCCTCAAACTGAAGCACAACACATGCAGTATAGAAAGTAGGTATCACCACTGTTGTCTGTCAGGTGAACAAGGGGCAGGTGAACAAGCAGGCTGCAGTGGTGAAGAAGATTAGGAGCAACTCCAGGAGGATCTTGTCAATGGATCCCTGCAGGGATGTGGGCCCTCAACAGGTGCCCAATCATGCCTAGCCTTGGTCACAGCCCTGTTCACCAGATATAAATCTTATCTAGAGAATCGCTCCTCCACAAAGGAAGACACTGTTGTGGTAGATATTAATCCAGCATCTCCTTACAATCACTTTGTGACTAAGGAGAGAGCAAACTCACAACACCATGAAAAACCCATCAGCCAACCTCCTATCATTTCATTCCAAGCCAACACAAATTACTTGTGAGAGCCGAACTCAAAGCACTTACCATCAATCCTGGATCATACCATAGTATCATTTGTATTTATCTTTGGGAAAGTGTCACCTTCAAAAGCAGAAAAATTGGGAAGGCTGCTCATATTCGACATTGCATCATCCACATAACCAGCAACGTGATATATTTTACAGAGTGTAAAAGCCTTGGATGCCACATGCAGCTTGTTGGGAAAATAACAACAGACATTTTGTATGTTTGTCTGCGATTGTTTTTATCTTCAGAACATTTTGTAAATTGCCTTGGTTGATTCAGAAAGGTGGGATAGAAATACCATTATATCATAAATAATAATACTTGAAGGTATTTCCCGTTCCCCTCTCCCAGGGGGGGGGGGGGGAAGGGGATATAGAGAAACTCAGCAGATCTTGCTTAGCAAACAAAAAAGCAGAACATTCCACTAGCAACGGTTTTATTTGAAGCCAGTGAAGCTCAAATGCCATATTGGAAGCATTTGCTGATTGCTTAACTTAAACACCCTCAGCACTGCTACCAGAATGGGAAAGAGCATTGAGCATAAACATTGGCCAAGAACGGCAGAGTGTTAGAGATTACTTCCTCTTTAAAGGATCCATCTGTCTCTATTAGCCAGTTCCAACCGCAGTTTAAGCCATTAGCAACAATGCACCAGGCAAATGAGCTCAAAGGTTCAATCCAAAACTCTGAGAGAGGCTGCAGAAGTTACATAGACAGAAATGCTCCTCTTCTTTTCAGGGCTGGGAAATATGTGCAAACGTCTCTCCAAATTAATGGCATGCAGTTGCATGGCATTAAAGAAGGTGAGCTTGGAAAGGGGAGAAGGTGGCACCTCCTCCTGCTGTCAGAGTGCTGTTCTGGTGGTCACAGTGTTATAGTTCCTGACCTCACCTGCTTAAGGGTCAATGCCATAGGTGCCTGCACTGTAATCTTGCTCTTGGCAACCCCGGGTAAGCCACCTAAGGGTCAAACTAGATGTGCATGGTATTTAGAGGTGCATAGAGCAGCTGCTGCAGGAAGCGGTGGTGATAGTGATCACAATCACAGCAAATAGTGAGGGGAGGTGTATAACCCTTTCCTCTCCTGCTGCGGTCCTGTGGAAAGATAATTTTTTAATCAATTTATTTATGTCCCACCTTTCCACCAAAGAGAGAGAGAGAGAGAGAAAGATGCTCCAACGGGGATGCAACCAAACCAACCTCTAACCTAATGACAGGGGTCTGAAGGCAGATTGAAATGGGCCCAGATAATCTGCCTCATCCAGAAATCCCTGGAGCTGAGAAGCTGCCACATGCTCCAGCACCTTGCCCAGGAATGGAATATTGGAGACCGACCAGAAATTATCCAGTGCAGTGGTTCAAGGAAGAGTGTTTGTTGGTTGGTTTTAACAAAAGTCTTAATACCACCTTTTTTAGGTGAGATGGAATCACACCTTGCTATAAAAAGGCATTCATGACTATGGATGATGCAAGCATCCAACTGGGTCTGTGGGGGCAGCGACCTGAATGCTCCCAAGCATCCCCACAAGCGCTTGGCCATGGGTCCACCCTGGTTTCTGAGGTCACGCTCTTTCCCCCCGCTACCACCATTAATGCAGGGAGGGGGAGGTTGCACTTTCCAGAGGCTCCAGAATATTTATTTATTTATTGCATTTGTATTCCGCCCCATAGCCGAAGCTCTCTGGGTGGTTTACATAGGATTAAAACAATTAAAAACAATATACAAAAATTAAAATAGCAAAAACATACAACATACAACATGTTGTATCCAGGCGGGCCTCGTCAGGGAGATCATTCCACAATTGGGGGGCCACCACAGAGAAGGCCCTCTCCCTTGTTGCCGACCTCCGAGCTTCCCTCGGAGAAGGGCCTTAGATGTTGAACATAGTGTTCAGGTAGATTCATGTCGGGAAAGGCGTTCCATCAGGTATTGTGGTCCCAAGCTGTGAAAAGCTTTATAGGTTAAAACCAGCACCTTCAATCGGGCTCGGAAACATACAGGCAGCCAATGCAAGTGGGCCAAAGTAGGTCTTATATACTCGAACTAGGTATGTGTATCGTATCGTTAGAATTTACAATAACAATACAATATGCTCTCTATCACGCCTACGAGTTATGATGACGATACAATAGAAAAACCTACGATAATAATCGGAAACGATAATTTTTGGGCGATTTTATTGTTTTATTGGACTGCCATATACAAATGCCTATAACTTCTGTATTTTAAAAGTTAGGGGCTTGAAACTTGGTCACAGTGCTTATGGGATATGCCTAAGTATATGTATGAAATTTGAGATCGCTCCCTCCAACCCTCGATTTTATATGAATTTTTTAAAGATTGTTTCCATTTTAACAGGTGAGAAGGAACGCACAGGGCAATCTGTCATTCTGATCTGTCAGAACGGAAATGATCTTTTAAAAAATAATATAAAATCGAGGGTTGGAGAGATTGATCTCTAATTTGGCACATATGTGTAGCGACATGTGCTACACATATGTTCCAAATTTGAGATCAATCCCTCCAACCCTCGATTTTATATTATTTTTTAAAAGATCATTTCCATTCTGACAGGTCTGAATGAACACACATGGCAAGCTGTCATTCAGATCTGTCAGAATGGAAACTATCTTTAAAAAATTCATATAAAATCGAGGGTTGAAGGGATCAATCTCAAATTTCATACACATACATAGGCATACCCCATAAGCACTGTGGCCAAGTTTCAAGCCTCTGACTTTTAAAATACAGATGTTATAGGCATTTTTTCTTTAAAAATAGGACTGCAAAAAAAATCATTTTTTAACGATAATTATTATCATGAAGACGATACAGTTCACCTACGATATGAATGAAGATGATTTTTTTTTGGTCCAAAATGATGATAACGATAAAAGACAATATTTTTTGTCTTTGACGGAGGAGACTCGTCAACTTAACAGTCTTTTAGAATTTAAGAAAGCTATAAAGACTGTTCTCTTCCGGCAGGCATATCCAGTGTAATTTTTAGAATGTTTTTAGGATGTTTTAGGATGTTTTAATGATGTTTTAGGATGTTTTAATGCAGTTTTAATAATATTTGTCATGTTTTAATTAGTTTTATGTATTTTATCATGCTGTTGTTCCCCGCCTCGATCTAGATGGAGAGGCGGGTAAGAAATAAATCGTTATTATTATTATTATTATTATTATTTTTTGGCATGCACACCCCTATCGATCTGGCCGCTGCATTTTGCACAAGCTGTAGCTTCCGAACTGTCTTCAAAGGCAGCCCCACGTAGAGCGCATTGCAGTAATCTAACTTGGAGGTTACCAGAGCATAGACGACTGAAGCCAGGTTATCCCTGTCCAGATAGGGACATAGCTGGGCCACCAACCGAAGTTGGTAGAAGGCACTCCATGCCACTGGGGCCACCTGAGCCTCATGTGACAGAGATGGTTCTAGGAGAACCCCCAAGCTATGAACCTGCTCTGTCAAGGGGAGTGCAACCCCATCCAGAACAGGTTGCAGACCCTCCATCCGGTCAGCGGAACCACCCACTAACAGCGTCTCAGTCTTGACTGGATTGAGTTTCAGTTTATTAGCCCTCATCCAGTCCATTGTCGCAGCCAAGCACTGGTTCAGCACATCCACAGCCTCACCTGATGAAGATGAAAAGGAGAAATAGAGCTGCATGTCATCAGCGTACCGAAAGAATTTCACCTCTAGTGGCACAATACGAATGTGTGCACTTCCCTCCTCTGTGTTAACAGTGGCCGCAATTAATGCCGCAGGACAGCATGGGTACATGCCATGCGCTCGTGAGCCTTGTGAGGGCTCAACGAGGGACGCGTAAGGCCCTCTTCATGGGGGTGGTCTGAAGCGGTGGCAGCGCAATCACGTTCAGGGTGAGCACTCACCCCTATTCGCCTCCACCCTTACACACGTCCTGCTTTTATAACTCTGGATGGGCCAGGGTCCAGCACACAACTCACCTCTCCAAGGATCCTGTACACTCCCTCTGGCTCTACAGACTGAAAGGCATCCATTGTAATTGGACAAGCAGGGGCCCACATTACAGCCACCAGACCTTTGCCAACTCTGATATCTAAGTCGGCACTGAAATGATTGATTTTACCTGCAAAGGGTCACGCAAAGTGGTCACACAGTGGGCTATTGAGTCCTCCACCTTTTCTTCTTGTGGGCCAGAGTTTAATAGGATTTTGACCACTTGCTAAAACTCCATTGAGTGGCTCTGTGCAGACGCCATGGTGGTGGAATAACTGCTTTGCCAAGCATAGGCTTTTACAGGAGCTCTATTATGCGTTCGATCGGACTCATTTTGAGTTGCTTCTTGCAACAAGAAGTCTTTGCTACCATTCCAGAAGTCAAAATGCACTAGACTAGGTAGGCCTCCCTAGGGAAGGAGCTGCACATGTGTGAGACCACTATTGAGATGTCTTCTACTGTCTTCTACTGAGGTGTCTTTTACTGATGGATGTGCCAAGCCCTTGTGTTATACCCCAATCACAGAGATGTGCCATCAAGAGGGCAGCCTGAACATTTTGTAGGATTTTGGAATTTGGAGGACTTATCTTGCTGGGGTGGGAGTGACCTTCTCCTAGTCTTCCTACATTGAAGAGCCTCTGCAGGTACACAAAAAAGGTAAGGACACAGATCATTTTTAACGAACTACTGGGGCTTGGATTCTTCACGAACCACAAGGGAAAATAAGTTTGTCCAAAAAATCATCTTCCAAAGAAGATGGAGTTTAGACAGCATTTTGTTGACTAAAGGTTTTAACAGTGGCTTACCTTGACTCCTAGCTGTGTGTTGGGTGTGGGCCAACAGTGTTGTTGGGGTGACTCTGCTGATTGGGGTATATTCAGAAGGAGCTCTTTCCTGGGGTGCTCCAAGCCCATGACCTCCACCTGGGAGATCCTCCTCCCTCACTCCCTTCCTCTCTCTGTCTCTCTCTCTCTCCCCTCCACTGCCACCTGACCTAATGAGGAGGGGAATCTTAGCTTAGGATGGTCAGAGGTATGTCCCTTCCCTTCAACCCTCCTCACTGCCTCTTCTGCCAGATGCCCCACATTGTTTTCATTGCAGTGTGGTGCTCTCAGAGGTCTCTGTCAGCAGTGGTGGCACTGAACGGCAATGGTTAGGCAATGTTGCAGTGTGCAGGGATGGTGAGTGCTCTCATCCATGGTTGGTACAAGGTCAGAACCACTCCTGGTAGAGCTACCTCCTAAGCAAAGATGGTTATGGCAGTCTGATTTTTAAGAGGGGGTGGTGCGCATCCTGTTTCAATCACCACCACCACCACACACAAAAAAGTACTCAGGTTGGGAAATCTTCACAGTAATTGGTCTGGTGACAGGACTGACACTAGCTTGGTCTCTCTTCCAGTCATCTTTAGGGATATAGCTGTCCTGTCTAGAAGTGAGGCCCAAAGGAAACTGTCTGTAATACAGTGCTTGCTGCCTGTTCAGAGTCTCATCAGGACCTTGGAGAGCATACTGCAGGAAGTACTAGATGGAATATTCTCCCATAAGTAACTGTTGTCCCAGCAAAAAACCTAAGTCAACTTCTGAAGGCTGGTAGAGCCTGGTCTTTCAGTGGATCCACCTCTGTTGGATGCTGACTGCACATCTTAAAATGCCGGCATCTGTTTCTGCAGTCTCATGCTTCTCCATGGGTGAGAGACAAAAGAAGCTGCAGGGGAGGGGGGTCATCCTCAGGGTCAGATGATGGGAAAGCTACATCCTCAGGCTGGAACAGTACAGAAAGTAATGCTGAAGTCTTCCCCTGGAGTGGGGATGACCTGTAGTCTGCTGAATCTGAGGCCTTCTCTGAGTACAGTGGAGCTTCAGAATCAGGGGACATGACACCAGCAATCAGAGGAACTCACAGGTTTCTTTGCCATGAGCAGATTTGGCATGAAGAGGACTCTGACCAAGCAAACGGGGGGGGGGGGGGGGCAGGGGTTGATAACAGCATATCTTTCTCTAATTCCCTTCTATGGAGGTGGGTTGCCAAGCAACCTTTGGTAATGGTGGGGACCACCATCATAACAATGGGAGAGGGGAGGAAAGGGGGAGGAAAATGAATTGGGTGTCATCTTCCTCCCTCTCTCTACCAAGCCTTCTCCCCAACATGAATTAACTTGGCCCTGCCAGGATTCACAGAATCCAAGTCATGTAGATGCAAGGTACACCTATTGTCATGAGATTTCAGCTGTCTTGGATAACATCCAGTCTAGTTTTGGAAAAGCTTTCACTTTCCAGCTGAGGTTCTAAATCTTGGCTAAAAATGTACGGAGATCAAAATAGGTGTGCCAAGCCTTGACAAGGATCCGACAGAAAGTAATATGCAGATGTGCAGGAGAATCGTAAACAAATCATACAGATTATTTATTTTGATAATTAGCTCAGGGATGGGGCGCCTCTAGTGTGCAGTTTGCAGCCCTGGGAGTTGCCCTTCCACAAACCACTTTTGTTGTTATATCCAATCACTGATCAGTATTTAAAGGCAATTCATCTTTAATTACCCTTCAAGGAACTGAGCTGCTGGAAAGACTTTGAGGTGTGCATTTTGCAGGCAGGAGACCCAGTGTGCGGCCGCTGCAAAGAAGGCAAACTCCATGTTAGCCATTATTAGAAAAGGGATTGAGAATAAAACTGCCACTATCATACTGCCTTTATAGAAATCTATCGTGCAGCCACACTTAGAATACTGTGTAAAGTTCTAGTCAAAACAACTATATATATATAGTGTGGAAAATGTGGATAGGGAGACATTTTTCTCCCTCTCTCAAAATACTAGAACCCAATGGGGTCATCCCATGAAGCTGATTGGTGGGAGATGCAGGACAGAGAAAAGGAAGGACTTCTTCACACAGCGCATAATTAAACTATGAAATTCACTACCACAAGATGTCGTGATGGCCACCAATTTGGATGGCTTTAAAAGGGGGTTGGATCAATTCCTGGAGAAGAAGGCTATCCATGGCTACTAGCCCTGATGGCTATGTGCTACCTCCAGTAGCAGAGGCAGTAAGCCTATATGCCCCAGTTGCTAGGGAACATGGGTGGGAGGGTGCTGTTGCACCGTGTCCTGCTTTATTGGTCCCTGCCCGACAGCTGGTTGGCCACTGTGTGAACAGAGTGCTGGACTGAATGAACTCGTGCTCAGTGCTCTGAACCAGCATGACACTTCTTATGTTCTTATGACCTGCTTACTTGTGAGTAGATGTGCAGAGGTTCAGTATTTGGGATGCTGTTTGGAATACCAAAGGAGCCTTGTGCTGCTTATATCTGATTAGGTTTTAAAATGGTAACAATCACATTTGCCCAGTCTGGTCTGCATTCAGCCCCCATCCACAGCTGGAATCTGCCCCCACCCCAAGACCTTTCCTTTTGTGCAATTTGGCCCTCGGGCTGAAAATGGTTCCCCTGGTTTGGCTGCTAAATAGAAAAGCCACAAACTGAACAGAGTTCTCCCCCACATGACCATATAATCTCACTTTTTGTATCCCAGACCATCTTGGTATTTTAATTTAGTTTTCAGTAGGTGTCTCTTGTTACATTATGCTTATTTTTAAGCTGTTTGCAGAGAGAAATGGCTCATCAAGAGTATTTATTTTTTTTGGTAAAAACGGGGAAAACTGCACTTTAGGGCTTTTTCCAGATCCTTGTTTGATTAGTGCATAATTTTGCACTTACCACCTTTAAAGCAGTTAACGATTAAAAAAAACCATTAGCCCCCCCCCCCACTATGCAATGCCCCTATTTGTACAACACATTTTTTATTTTTTATTACATTTTCAGTCTTTATCATTATTCCATGGTAGCATAATGTTCTCTCCCCAATATTTGCTTCTTCCTCCATTTAGGGAGAAGTGGGGATCTGCTCCCAAGATCTACAAAACAAGATCCATTTTGAAATAACATTTCTTCTCTTGGACTCTCAACTTTGAATATCAGAAACCTTCCCCATACCCCACTCTCAAATGGGAGTTTGTCAATAACAGTCACCAAGGCTTTTCCCAGCATCTTGGAAGGTCTTGTCAGATGTGATTAACATGGAGATTTGCAGAAGAGTGCCATCTGGGTGATTATTGTAATTTCTGCTGATTAAATGCAAATTTATTTATTTATTTATGATATTTATATACCACCATTTCCCCTTTTCCCCTGGTTTGAGAGTGAACAGTAAATCTATGTTCATTCTAAACTATGCTAATCATTATGAGTTGGGGTTCACCTTCTTAATAATCTTCTCTGTTTCACATGATCTAATCACTTCCCTTCCCCCCATTTTTTAAGATTAGCAAACTACTCCAGGAGGTTTTCAACATTGCTATATTCTTTGTATTATTGCATGGGGATGCCATTTAAATTTCCTGCATCAAAATATCATGGGCCTTCCTTCTTCTGTTCTGGTCTTGGTTGACTAAAGAAGAATATATGAGTTGTTTGGGGTGTTTATGAAGTGAGGTTTTGGATGTATAGCTCACCTTGAAGCTGAGTGTCAGGATTTTATTTTTAACTTCCGCTTCTGCCTTATTTGTGAGGCAGTTCTCCTAGTCTATATCATTATCATCATTTACTCTAGCGATCAAGTTTGTCCCATTAAACTGATGTGCTTTCTTCTCTAGAGATAAGCTGCTCTTAATGACCCTGTTACATAATACACAGCCAGGAAGGAATAGCTTAGCTCATTCTCTTCAAAGGCAGTTCAGTCACATTTCCAAAGATTTATCTGAGCATCTCACAGTGTAATCCTAAGTATGATTTACTCAGAAGTAAGTCCTAACATGTCCAATGAGGCTTACTCTCTAGTAAATGCATTAAGTATCACAGGGGAGGGGACTTACTTCCAAACAAATGTATTTAGGATTACACTCTATGGCTACAATCCTGTGCAACTTTGCCTACACATAAGCCCATTGAACACAATGGGATTGAGGACAAACGAGACATGATGTGGAAGATCTGTGATAGGATCTCCCAGCATGTTAAAAATGAACACCATAAAGTTAGGCACAGGGAAGGACAACCAGTGTAATGTAGTGATTACAACAGCTTTCCCCAACCTGGTTCACTCCAGCTGTAATGGACTGCAACTCCCATCATCCCAGCCAGCATGACTTGTAGCCCTCCCTGACCAGGCACCCTTCAGATATTTTGAACTGCAACTCTCAGCCAAAGGCCATGATGGTTAGGGTTGGCCATGGTGCCTGGGAATGATGGGAGTTGTAGTCCACCTTATCTGGAGGGAATCAGGTTGGGCAAGGGTAGATTAGAATGTGAACTAAGATTAGGTAGAGCCAGGCTCAAATCCTATCCATCCATGAAACTCACGGGGTGACCCTAGGTCAGTCACCATTTCTAAATCTAACCTCCACATAGGGTTGTTGTGAAGATGAAATGGAAGGGGAGAATCCTCGGAGGATCACAGCAGCATGGTGGGGAATGGGGGTTCAGGCTCTGCCCCCATGCCACCTCCCCAATCAATATTGCCCTCCACACACACATAGCTGTTCGTAAGCCCACGGGCAGGGGACAGGTAATGAATATCTGCCTCCCATCATCACCATTGGGATAATACCAGCTTTGGGGGCAGGATTTCAATCAGAAAGGGTTGAAATCTCTCACTCTGTAAGTCTTCCAAACATTTCTCTCCTCCCTCACCCCACTTTGCTGCTTTTAAAAACTGAACGTGGGGAGAACATCAGATGAAGGATCTCTCTCTTATCATGCCTTAGTTTGGCCTTTTGTTCTGAACAAACATGCACAGGATCAAGCTGTACATCCCCACTTTTAAATTGCTAACTGTTCTTTCAATTATCATTCTGGTCATCCCTGGAATCTCATTATAATGTATAATGATACAGATTTCACAGGGAGGCTGGAGATAAAAGAGTGGCGAAATTAGAATTTCTTTCCTTTTGTTGTCTTTCAAAGCCTATCCATTGCTGCTGAATTATTATTATTTTTAAGAAAAGAAAACTGGAGTAATTTTCTAGTATCCTGGGATATTTAGAGGGTCATACCCTCATTCCATCCAGATTCCCAATGAAATGCTACTTGCAAACAAATGAATTGAAATAGACAAATATGAATGTACTAGCAATTAGCATGCAAAATGCTTTCTTTCAGTCCAAGGTGCTTCAATCCAAACAAGAAACTGGTGAGGTTAAACTTCTCAGAGTGTTTGTGTGTGGAAGGCCTACACAGGTGAATTTTAAGAGTTTTATTGGTATTTTAATAATGCATTCGTTTTATGTGCTTTTAACCAGTTTATCTATTTTATATTTGATGTTGTCCCCGCCTCGATCCAGAAGGAGAGGCAGGAAATAAATAAATACAGAATGTTGTTATTATTATTATTATTATTATTATTATTGGGAATTTACTCAAGGTCATCAGGGCAGAGAGGGTTTAGCAGAGGCAAGATTCAAAGCCATACATCTCGGGCCCCAAGTCAGGTCTTGGATTTTCTTCAGCATGGAGATCTCGGGCTTATAAAAGAGTCCTTCCTAATGGAGTGCTGATATTAGGAAGGTCGTGCAGGCCAAGAGCTCCATGGTTCAACACCTTTGCATTCCTACAGCAAATAGTAATGGGTGTTATGAGATTGTCCCCTGTCCAGCACTGATTGTCCAGAGGAGGTTAGGCTACAGACTTTTAACTATGACAAACCAGCACAGGCGTAGGAATGCAGTTGCTGTTGGCAAGAAGGAATATGCCTTTCTGGACTCCTCCGCTATACCACTGTCGAGGCTGACTTATAAGCAGCTATTCTGGATGAGCCAGGAGCCAGAAGCAGAGCCAGGAGGCTGAAGCCAAGAAACAAGCTTCAATGGAGGTCTTCAATCAAAACATGCATACAAACGTGCATACCTATTAGGAGAAAAGACACAAAAATGTGTACCTTAGGAAAACAACAACAACATTAATTAGGGATAATTTCTTGCAAAAATGCATTAGACAAAATCGTGAACAAAAACATGCTTATTGGAAGAAATGCACTCAAAACTACATATGAATTTTCATGCAGCCCCAAACTGTTATGAAAATAGGATAAATTGAATTGAAGACTGCAAAAAATGAGAAATGGTCAGGAAGTAAAATTGACAGGTTCATCCTTCCCTAGATCCCCTCTAGAAGGATTCGCTTTGGTGCCTAGCTGCCCTATTATGCGCAGATTCGCAGAAGCGCATTTACTCCTAATCCCTCTGTACGAGAGGCGGCGAAGCGCATTACAGGACCGAAACACGCTTTAAACTTGCTGACATACGGAGAATCGCATGTTTACACGGCGGTAAGGCCCCTTAACTGCCACCGCAAATTAAAACTCGCGGTTTAACGCACATTCGATAATGCACATAATCGGAGGTTTAAAGCGCCTCAGCCCCCAATTTGCGCTCCTCTCTTGTAGAGGTAAAAATTTTAATCAGCCTTGAAAGAGCTTTAAACCTCTCTTGTAGAGGCAACCCTAATCTCAGTGGATTCTACATCCAGGTATAAACAGTTACCAGGTCCTTGCTCTCTCTCTCTCTCATAGAAAACTATCATAGATTATGGTCTCTATTAATTCTCAGGCGTAACGGAACATGGAAACCCAACTCAAGGACCATGAGGACATGGGAAGCCACTTGCTCCCTCTTAGGACCACCGGCACTGCTCATTTTGCCAAAATCTGATTCCCCCTAAAGAAGGAAGATGGGGTATTGAAGGGATGGCAGATGATGCATTTAAATCAAATGGCTGTTCCGCAGTGTATTTTGACATTTTAATCTTTGCACCAGCATGTTGACAGGAACAACCTCAATAACAGTGCAATTAACAAGCTGTCAAAACTGGCATGTTACTTGCTTCTGGGTGCAGTCCAGGTGGTTTGAAGAGGGCTAAGCTAGCATTGAAAATGAAAAGCCAGAGATGCAGGAGCAAGAGCCTTGTGTGGAAGCCACACCTTCTGACTGTTGTGAGTCAGTTAAGGAATCAGTTGGAGAGAGGGAACAGCTGAGCCTGGAAGTGTTGGGGGTGTGGCACTTCATGGAAGCCAGCGACCAGATGAGATTCAATGCAACTGACAGCAATTGGTAAATCAGTCCACTTCCCATAAAAGTCTGGCCAGCGCTCAGCCAGATTGCTGGAAGCAATGTTAGTATTGGGTGCTTCGTGTTCATGTCTAGACATGTTCTGACTCTGGGACTGTATCCTGACCATTCTTCTGTGTTTTCCTGTAAACTTGTTCTTGTCTGGATATATCTGGACCCTTTGGACTGGACTTCTGATGATTCTTCAATGCCTTGTGATCCCAATATTGTTCAGCTTGACTTCAGACTGCAACCTCGGTTTTGACCAATGGACTGTTTTCTCAGACTCAGCTATTTACATTCTTCAGTGACAACCATTAATTTCAACACTGACTGCCTGGGAATTCCTTACTCCTAATCCTGGAGGCTGCTTTTGGATGCTGACTGGAAACGAAAGATGTATATTGTGAAAGGCTTTTTAAAATAATAATAATAATAATAATAATAATAATAATAATAATAATACGTTACTTACAGGATTCAATACTCATTCTGCAACAAAGGCATCAGGACTAAAATCCAAAGACCTTTCCTACCAACTAAACCCTGAATGTATTTATTTATTTGCCACTCATTTGTCTGAACCAGGGGTAGGCAGCATGGCACCCATAGGCACCATTGCCCCCCCCCCCGACACCTTTCTTGATTCCTGGAAAGGTGGCCTCCTCCTCCTACTTCTAACAGGTGGTTGGGATCACTTCTAATTCTTACAGGTGGCTGGGATCACTTCAAAGCAAAGTGAGGGCCTCCAGCTGCCCTGTCTTCTTTCTCCATTAATGCCTATGATCCACACGTGGGGCTCAGAAACATTCTTAGGAAATAAAAATGGCAAGTGGCTGCAGGCTGATGCTGTCATCTGCTGCATACCAATTTTGTGGTGGTGCCCAGGACATGTTCACGAATTGCTAAATGTGCCCACGGGCCCTAAAGTTTGCCTAACCCTTGTCTGGGGAACTTTTAAAAATGTTTCTCCCCCATCCCACAAATTGCTTGCAAAACAAAGCAAAAATCAAAACACAACACAGAATTAAAAAGCTGCAACAATAACCATCAGCACATTTGAAACATTAAAATATGCTTTCAAGCCACCCAGAAAAACAATAAAAAGGCAAAATCTCCGCACGAAAGACCAAAAACCCAAAGGCACCTCACAATTTTGAAATGTCTTAAGGGCTCACTAGAAAATTAATAGGGTATAGACCAACCACATGTTTATTTAAACTATAGCAATTATTTTTAAATGTGCATCTATACATTTTATGCAAACCTATGTCTTCTTTTGTCCTCTGTTTGGGTGATTCATCTCTTCCTTTTCTTTCTTTCTTTCTTTCTTTTTTGGTCATGTGTAGTTGGCCACCCTGGTTTTCAATTGTACGTGAATTTATTTAGCTAAGCATCCTACGGCTTAGGTTTTGGGTTGATAACCACTATTTGTGCACCCTGGGTCTATGCATGCTTGTGCAGAAGTAACTTCTACCAAACTCACAACTAAGCAGGCACAGAACTGTAAACTTAAATACAGGACCTAACATATCCTATGCATACTGACTTGGGAGTAAATCCTATTGAACACACTTCGACTTACATTCAATGAAATGTACAGGTTCAGCATGTAACGCTCCAATCCTGCGCAAATTAACTTGGAAGCAAATCCAGTGTTAGTTCTACTTAGAGTAGACCCATTAAAATGAATGGGACTTAAATTAAAATAACATTGGATGTAATCTATAGGAGTGGGTTATTTAAGTGAAATTCGATGTATACATACTTAGGAGTAAGTCCCATTAAACAGTTGGTCTTATTTCCAGTTAAACATGTATAGGATCTGGCTGTTTCACTAAGCACACTTAGGATTGTGTGGCACAAGTTTAGATAATATGCAGCTAAAATGTTCTGTTTATACCCAAAGGAAATCTGGTTGCAGTTTCTGGCTGAGGGAGAGAATAAGGTAGACTTGCAAAGTTGTGCAGTTACGTGTTTATGAGCTGATTTATTTTACACCACTATTTTTTATTTCTTTTTTTTTATGTTTCTGCCTTAGCAGAGAGCTCAGTTGTGTTGCATTCTTTCCCATTTAGGAAATTGGCAAAGCGTTCACCTTTTCATTAGATAAGTTTTGGTCTCATGGTTGTGATCATTTCCAGGTGCGTTTATAGCTTTGGCAGAGGTGGTAAGCCAATACTGAATCTTTCCAGGCAAGATGTGTGCAGCAATTACCGGGTGTTTATACAAAGCAGCACTTCTGTTGCAGAGAAATCACAATATGCCGCTTTCTAATGCATTTTGCTTGATATTGTGTTTTATTTGCAATTGTGCTTTTAATTTTTGTATGCTGCTTTGACTAAATCATATGCAGGGTAAAAATAATTTTCTCAGAAGAGAGCAATACTAAGGGGCCCTACATGGCACCTCAGGAACCATAGGATACCTGGGATTTCCCTCCACCCCACAAGTTCCCACTTTGAGGAAATGAACCTTCACTGGAGAAGTTAAACTACCCCTTCCAACAAAAAACTCCAGGCCTCTAGGCCTGTGTTTATTTTTTTTATTATCATTTAGGGTGACCATATTTGAGAAACCAAAAAAGAGGGCACCCAGTGGGAGGTGGCGGGGTGGGAAAATGCACTTTCCAGGACCTCTGGAAAGCACATCATTCCTCCGCCACGCCATTGACAGCTGCCATTAGTATGGCAGTTGTGAATTACATGCTTTCCAGAGGCCCTAGAAAGCATGCTTTTCCCTCCTCCACTCCAATCGGGGCCTTAAGTGCCCCGATTGGAGAAGAGGAGGGGAAAGCATGTCATTCCTGCCCCTCCACTGGTCCAATAGGGGCCTCTGGAAAGTGTATCATTCCCCTTAAGGGGAAAGTGTGTCATTCCAGGACACGTCATGCTGTCTTTTAGAAATTCAGGAATTTCCTGACAAATTGAGCAAGTTTTAAGTACTACTGATTTCAGGATGTTGGTGTGGATGTATTTTGGTAGGTCCAGTTTCTGAAGGTTTTCTGTATAGTATTATTATTATTATTATTATTATTAATTCATTTTTCCCAATAATTTTTAAATTGTTCTTTTGTTCTGGTTACATAAGTCAAATAAAAGTCATACATTTACATTCATTTCCAATTTGAATTCCTGCCCGGATTAATATGCTAATCATTAACTTGCTTAAAACACTTTGGTTCCTTACTCCCCACTCTTAAACCCTGGATCACCCTTTTACAGACCATGAGCCTATCTACACTACTGCTTTTTAAAGCAGTAGTGTAGATAGGCTCCATGTTTCCTTTCACCCTTGTTAGGAACAGGACCTCATTTCCTTAAACCTATGTCCTCTGTAGCTTGGTATATATCGACGGAGGCATTCTCCCACGTTCAGCTTTATTTACAAAATCAATGAATTTCCTCCATGTCCCTTCAAATTTGTCTTCATTTAGCTGTCCTCATGCTGCTCTTAACTTTTGAGTCAATTTCTCTAAAAGAGCGATCTGCCATACTCTCTTGATATGGAGCCCTTTACCATCTTTCCAATGCTTGGCTATCAACCATTTTGCCACTAACAATAGACAATTTACGAATTCCTTACTTGGGAGATTGATATCTAATCCTATATATAAATTTAGCAAGGATAGGGCAGGACCACCACATATGTATGAATGTTCCTGTGCCCAATTATCCCCTCCAACACTCTGGGGACGTCCCAGGGATCATCATGGATAATTTCCTAGGTGTGAAACACCATCTGTGTGTCCATTTTGACATTAATTCCTTATTTTTATTGATATTGTTTTAAATGGACACCTTTCCCACAATACATTCCAACTTTTTCCTCTATATGGATGTGTTTATTACCTTGCCTGTGTAGGCCTCAAACCTTCACAAGTTCGCTATGGATATCCATTTGGCGGTGTCACGAACATGGGCCTTCTCTGCAGTGGCACCCGCCCCTATGGAATTCTCCCCTCTGTAGTATTGCCAGGCCTCAATGCTGACATGTTTTAGGCAGTAATTGAAAACGTATCTGTTTTCTTTGGCTTTCCTCCAACCATGAGCTATCTTCGTACCAGCCTCAAGGTCCTATTGTATGTGTGTGTTTGCATGTTTGTTTTTATTCTTTTGTAAACCACTTTGGGATTTGTTTCAAATGAGAAGCAGTATATAAATCTTGATAAGAAATAAATAAATGCTGTATCTATCACACTGTATTGAATGCAGTATGAAATGTAGCCGCATCACTGGCACCTATTGGCTAGCGTCCATAGTGACAAGTGGCGGCAGAACGTCTTCATTTTGTCAAGTTTGTGTAGTGTTCTATTTTATTCAATTAAAACAAAATATTTAGATTCTGAGCCTTCACTCATTTATGCACACACACACACATACACACACGCTGCAAAAAAAGTGTATCTGCAAGATGCCAAAGCAATGCCCTATAACCTCGAAACCCTTTTTCTCCTTGACTTTTTAATGGATTTGTTTGAGTAGGTTGCACTCTACCTCTCCAGGACGGCAATGTCAATTTACATTTTCTATTTTAATTTTCATTGGCTTGTACACAGCTCAAGTGCTTCAACATCCACTGGAGCCCTCTTTGCCATCATTATCACTGTGAGAGAACCCTGCCTGCACCTCCGTAGCTTTCCACAGTCGGAGAGGAGGGAGTTAAGAAGCACTTCCAGAGCCTTTGCTCAAATCATTCATAATGGTGATCCTTGGCATCAGGAGGAGGTTCTAGGATTAGAACTAGGCTTGATTCTGTGTGAAGTGGCTCATCAGAACTGCAATTTGGAACTTGTTTGTATCAGTGAGGTGTACGAACTCTGGACAAGCTCTGCCCACACAAGATGGCTATTGAGCCCTCTGGGTCAAGAAGGCCTTTCAAGGCTTCTGGTTTAGGCTGGGATCTTAGAATCATAGAATAGTAGAGTTGGAAGGGGCCTATAACACCATCAAGTCCAACCCCTGCTCAATGCAGGAATCCACCTTAAAGCATACCTGACAAATGGTTGTCCAGCTGCATCCTGAAGGCCTCTAATGTGGGAGAGCCGACCACCTCCCTAGGTCATTGGTTCCATTGTCCTACTGCTCTAACAGTCAGGAAGTTTTTCCTGATGACCAGCTGGAATCTGACTTCCTGTCACTTGAGCCCATTATTCCACGTCCTGAACTCTGGGATGATTGAGAAGAGATCCTGGCCCTCCTCTGTGTGATGACCTTTTAAGTATTTGAAGAGTGCTATACTGTCTCCCTCAGTCTTCTCTTCTCCAAGATAAACATGGCCAGTTCTTTCAGTCTCTCCACAGAGGGCTTTGTTTCCAGACCCCTGAGCAAGCAAGACCTTCTTGTCTTTGGTGTGTTCATTGGCCCTGACTCGTGGATTACCTCTGGCTCGGCCATGACGCTAGTATTGGGAGGTAAAATTGCATAGGGTCTTTGATGGCTGGTCTGTTTTGGGGGGCTGTCAGTTTCCTATCCCCCATATAGGCACTATTTATGAAGGCTTATGGTCCATTCAGGGGCATCCTGTCTATATAGGTGGACTAGATGATCGCCTAGGGTGCCAGGTTAAAGGGGCACCAAATTTGAGGGGGGAAATACAAATGAATGCAAATGTTAAAAATACAAATAAAATAATGAAGAGGTCATTATTTCAATTCTTGTGCACATACAGAGGGAATATGACCAAGTCTGTGGGGGTGAGTGGGGGACTGAATGGAGATGGTAAGGCTAAGTCAGGCCACTTACCTGCCCACCTGCCTTTGAGATCCAGTCCTCCCTCAGGCTGCTGCTCCTAGTTGGAGGCAGGGAGTGAGAGCAGTCCCCTGAGAGCAGTCGCTTACTTTGCCCTCCGAGGGCTGAGCCTAGTGGCTGGCGATACCTTGTAGTCTACGTTGACCCGAGGATGCAAATGGACCCTTCCTCCAGGGACCTCTCTTGGCCCGTGTGGATGGGACTTCCATTCTTTCACAGATCGGATGGTTGTGCTCATCTCCTTTGTTGTTTTTATCAGACCCCTCTGGGCTGATACAAGTCTTAGTTTTTTAAAAAAACATTTGGGGCACGTTTGATTATAAATGATAATATTTTAGCTTCTGAAGATGCTGGCTTTTAATGAAGATGCTCTTCATTAAATGGAAAATAGAGGCAAAATGTTTCCCAATTTACCAAAATGTTGTGCCTAGATCTGTCATTGGGGTTTAGGGTGGGGGAGTGCAGATTGCATGGTTCATGTAAGGCGCAAGTTGTTGACAGCTAGTCTGAACCCATTGCCTTGATAACAACCTTTTATCCCCCCCATAAGGAAATGATGTCTTAGGACCCATCGAAGTACTTTTACCAGCACCAAACATGATCAGCTTGCTCCGTTTGTGTGCTGAAGGGAAGCCCCAAATGAAGACAGACATACCATTTCATTGGAAAATCCAAGCAGGAGTTGCTCGTGGCAAATGCTGGTCAGCCTTGCTCTGATGGGCTAACTACAGTAGGCTGGTGTAGCCTAGTTGCTAAGAAATCCTCCATCCAAACCTCAACCTTGCCATGACCTTGCCAGAAAGAGTTAGGCAAACTGCACCCTTTCAGCCTGAGCTCTCCAATCATCTGCAGTATATGGATAATCATTACGATAATGTATGAGAAAGATCTTGAACACTCAAAAAGTGCCAAGTAGTATTAGGATCTCCTTTAATACACTAACACACACACACACACACACACACCGCTTTTGATTTATTCTAATTTGACTTTCCCAAACACAGACACATGAACAGGGGAAAGCCACTGGGCTGTACAAGTCAAAAGGACAAAGAGCGACCCAAAGGAAAGAAATGAAAGATTAATTCGCTACTTACTGCCTGATTATTCAAGGACAGTAAATGGCCCAGCCCATTGAAGATAAACATTTGTAACAAAAAGGCACAGGAGTCTCACATTAGTAACGTATTTCCATCATTGTCTGCATATATCTCAACAAAAGGCTGCCTTGTTTGCTCAAATATAATGTTCATTTCAGCCTTAGAAGTAGGCAGTTGAAGATCATACTGATAATCAACAAGGCATATAGGGGGAATTGTTGGGCTAAACGTTAATTGCATGCGAGATAGTTTTCACAGAATACCTTGGGAGGTAACCATGTCATATACCTATGTGACACGTCATTGCAAGATTGTCATGATTGGAGTGCTTGGTGTATGCACTTATGCATGTTGTGGAGAATGTGGATAGGGAGACATTTTTCTCCCTCTCTCCTAATATGAGAACCCTGGCTCATCTGATGAAGCTGATTGCTGGGAGATTTAGGAGACATCAAAGGAAGCACTTCTTCATACAGTGCACAGCCAAACTATGGAAGTCGCTACTATAAGATGTAATGATGGCCACCAATTTGGATGGCTTTGAAAGGGGATTGGGTAAATTCATGGAGGAGAAAGCTATCAATGGCCACTAGTCCAGATGGCTATATGCCACCTCCAGTGTCAGAGGATGTCAGCCTATATACACCAGTTATTGGGGAACATGGGTGGGAGGGTGCTGTTGCACCCCTGTCCTACTTGTGGGTTTCTTGTAGGGAGCTAGTTGGCCACTGTGTGAACACAGTGCTGGATTTGATGGACTCTTGGTCTCATCCTGCATGGTTTTTCTTAAGTTCTTATAAAACACTCAATCCTATCTTGAAATCATGGTTTCTGACCTGGAAACACCTAAGAAAAAGAAACCAAATGCACAATTACAAGATGGGGGATAAGTGGCTCAGCAATGCTACAAGCGAGAATGATCTTTGAATTGTTGTTGATCACGAGTTGAATATGAGTCAACAGTGTGATGTGGCTGCAAAAAAAGCAAATGCTATTTTGGGCTGCATTGATAGAAGTATAGCTTCCAAATCACGTGAGGTACTGGTTCCCCTCTATTCAGCACTGGTTAGGCCTCATCCTGAGTATTGCATCCAGTTCTAGGCACCACACTTCAAGAAGGATGCAGACAAGCTGGAGGGGGTTCAGAGGAGGGCAACAAGGATGATCAGGGGTCTGGAAACAAAGCCCTCTGAGAAGAGACTGAAAGAACTGGGCATGTTTAACCTGAAGAAGAGAAGATTGAGGGGAGACATGAAAGCACTCGTCGAATACTTGAAAGGTTGTCACACAGAGGAGGGCCAGGATCTCGATCATCCCAGAGTGCAGGACACGGAATAACGGGCTCAAGTGTCAGGAAGCCAGATTCCGGCTGGACATCAGGAAAAGCTTCCTGGCTGTTAGAGCAGGACAACAATGGAACCAATGACCTAGGGAGGTCGTGGGCTCTCCCACGCTAGAGGCCTTCAAGATGCAGCTGGACTGCCATCTTTCAGGTATGCTTTAAGGTGGATTCCTGCACTGAGCAGGGGGTTGGACTCGATGGCCTTATATGCCACTTTCAACTCAGCTATTATATGATTATATGATTCTCTAATGTGAGAGAACTGGAACTTAAGAAGTGGAAAGCACTCTGCATATGGCCAGAAACCATCATCATCAATTATTTCCAAAAGTGGCAAAATGTCTTCAGGATCACAGTGAGGTGTTTTTCTCAGCCCCTCTAGTGGAGCTCTACCTATGAGTTTTGGCCCTTACCTGCTTACTCAGAAGCCCCTAATAAACTCTGTTGGACTGACTTTCAAATAAATATATATATGGATTGGGCTGCAAGAGCCTATCCACATTGTCCTTAAAATGACTTATATTCTGTTTAAAAACGTGTTTTTTAAAGTCGTTTCATTACGTGGTAGGACACACTGAGCAGTACTTAAGTTTCATGGTGACTGCTTCCTCTGTCCTCAAAGTGTTCATTGGTGTATTACAGGGTTAATTCCTTGACTCTTCTTCTTTCATTTTTGTTTTGCAGGCTGCTTGAGTTACTGAGACAGAAGTGGGCAGGTCAAGCAGCCTGCAAAACAAAACCGAAAGAAGAAGAGTCAAGGAATTAACCCTGTAATACACCAGTGAACACTTTGAGGATGGAGGAAGCAGTCACTATGAAATGTAAGTACTGCTCAGTGTGTCCTACCACGTAATGAAACAACTTAAAAAGCCACGTTTTTAAACAGAACATAAGTCGTTTTAAGGGCAATGTGGATAGGCTCTATGATTCTAAGCATGCTGAAATCAATGGGTTACATCTTCAACTAGTAAGACCCAGATATTAATCCTATTCCTTAACCAGCCACAACATTCACAATTGCCAGACATGCTTTTTCAAAAAGCTGGATGTGCTGTAAACAGAGTATGTCCTTTGAATATTTTCCAGTTTTCCTAAACTACTTTCTTAATAGCGAACAACGGGTGGATCTTTCATGTGTTGTACATGTCTGACAACTCCGAGAAAGGCCACACACCAAAGGGGGGGAAAAGCTTCAATAAAAGAAAGACAAAATCATTCCCAGAGTTCTAGAGGAAAATCATCAAGAAAATTCTTAAATGGGGGTTTCAACGTGCTCTACAACAGAACTCTTATTTTGCAGGAACCATTGTGGAGACCTGATGCTACCCACATGTACAATACTTGCCTGTGCTTGTTTACTTGGAAGCAAGTCCAACTGGGCTTACTCCCAAGTAAGTATGCGTCAGGACTGCAACCTGACTAATTTTAAATCCAGCTTTCTCAAAAAAAGGGAGATGCAAAAAGATAATAGAATCATAGTAGAGTTGGAAGGGGTCTGTAAGGCCATCAAGTCCAACCCCCTGCTCAGTGCAGGAATCCACCTTAAAGTAGGCTGACCAGGTGGCTCGGGATTTCCCGGTCCTAACCGGGAATCCAGGGGCCAACTGGGCCAACCGGGGGAGGCGGGGGAAAACCGGGGTGGCGGAGGGTGACGCGGCGGTGGCAGTGAGACCCGGTGGCGGTGGGGGAGCCCAGGAAGCGGACACCCCTGCAGGTAAGCACGAAGGGGGGCACTTACCTGCTGGGGCGGCCGCTTCCCGGGCTCCTCCGCCGCCTTCGCTGCCGCTGCCGGGCTCGTAAGGCCAGAGGCAGTGGGGAAAAGGCGGGAGAGGGCCGGATCCGGAAGTGACGTAACTGGCCCTCTCCCGCCTCTTCCGCACGGCCTCTGGCCTCCTTGGGGCTCAATCGTGATGGCGATGACCCCTGAGGAGCCCGGACGCCCACGCCCGCCTCTTCCGCGCGGCTGGACGCCCGCGCGGAAGAGGTGGGTGCGGGCGTCCGGGCTCCTCAGGGGTCATCGCCATCGCGATTGAGCCCCAGGAGGCCAGAGGCTGCACGGAAGAGGCGGGAGAGGGCCGGCTACGTCACTTCCGGATCCGGCCCTCTCCCGCCTCTTCCGCGCGGGCTGCGACAGAGGACCCCGTGCGGCCACGCGGGTGGCGGAGGACCCGGCGCGGCCGCGCGGGCGGCGACGGAGGACCCCGCACGGGCGGCGGAGGAACCCGGTGGTAGGTCCAGGCTTGTTTTTTGGGGGGGGGGGTTGATTTGGGGGGGGCAGGGGGGGACCGGGATTTTGATTTTTTAAATGTGGTCACCCTACCTTAAAGCATACATGACAGATGGTTGTCCAGCTGCCTCTTGAATGCTTCTAGTGTGGGAGAGTCCACCACCTCCCTAGGTCATTGGTTTCATTGTCGTATTGCTCTAACAATCAGGAAGTTTTTCCTGATGTCCAGCTGGAATCTGACTTCCTGTAACTTGAGCCCATTATTCCATGTCCTGCACTCTGGGTTGGTTGAAAAGAGATCCTGGCCCTCCTCCTTGTGACAACCTTTCAAGTGTTTGAAGAGTGCTATCATGTCTCCCATCAATCTTCTCATTTCCAGGCTAAACATGCCCATTTCTTTCAGGCTCTCCTCATAGGGCTTTGTTTCCAGACCCCCGATCATCCTTGTTGTCCTCCTCTGAACCCCCTCCAGCTTGCCTTTATCCTCCTTGAAGTGTGGTGCCCAGAACTGCATGCAATGTTGTCCTGTCATCTTTGAAACACAAATGAGGGGGGAGGGCTCCCCTGTGTATTTTCCAAAATAAACTACATCTGCTGCTTGCTTTCTAGCTACTGTGTACACAAGCTAGGAGAAAGTCCTTGGCTGCTTTGAGTGACAGGTTGTTCTGAGCCAGACGATGAGAAACGGAATGACTGAGAGTATTGTATGGGACCCAGAGTTCCAGACCTCAGTTTGCTGAAGACTCTGCATATACTTGTTTTAAATGGCTTGCGAGATTTGATAGCTTTACCGTCACAAGCTGAGCTGCTAATGCTAATACCTGTCAGCCTGAGACCTTTAGACATCAGGATTGTCTGTGTCCTGGCTGTTCTATTTCAGAATGCAGACGGGGTGCGTATGATCAAATACCCTTCCATACAAAGAAATTTCCAAGTTTTAAAAGGAAGAAGCTAGTTTTCCAAATGGAGGATTTATTTATTTGTTGCATAGAGGAGCATTCAGTCATGCAAACCCTCACCTGCATCCTAAATAATACATTCCAGACATTAGTTTTCCAACTCTACAAGGACTAGGCCTTTCAAAGATGGGGTGTACTCCTACTAGGTATCAGAGCAGGGCATTGGCATGATGTCATGGGATACCTCAAAAGCTGTACATCTTCTTGCACTTCCAACGTGTTTGGTGGGTATCTGCAATAACAATGGTTTTGTGTATGGCCAGTGATAAAAACATGAATATCCTGCTTTTATTTCTTTATGACCTCACTATTTACAATCCCTTCCCCATAAAAAATAAGTGTGTGTCCCCCCTCCCCCACTCATGATAACACTGATGCATCTGATGAAGTGGGCTATAGACCATGACAGTTTATGCCATATTAAAATTGTTCAAGGTGCCCTCAAGACTCTTTGTTGTCTTTGCTGCAACAGACTATCATAGCTACCCCTCTGGAAATGATTTTTTGTTTGTGTATTATAACAGATGCTGTCCTGCTGCAACTCATTTCTGAACATGCTAACGAATCTTCTGCATTCCATACAGCATGTAGACCACCAAGATCTTTGTCACCAAATGTTGAGCCTCACAGAATTTTGTACCGGATGTGGAAGATAATTATGGGTGCATATCTAATCCATATGTGATGAATTCAAAGCACTGCTGTAAGATTTCATGAGAGATTCTCTGTATTGTAATCCTTTGGTGGTGCTACCTAGGGTAGCCCTTTCTGGAATATTTCCTTGACAGTTGCAATTGTGTTCTGCAAAGTCATTTCCATTTTATTACCAAAGTAATTTCAGGGCAGCAACTCACAAGTATGTAAGTCTGCCAGCCACTTCTCGCCCATTCCAGAGTGCAATCTATGTACACTTGTATTTTGCTAAAAAGAGACACAATTAGCTGTTTTGTGATCTAAAAGTAACCCTGACAACCTCCTGCAACTTGTGTGAAGTGGGTAAGCAATATTCCAGTCTCAAGTCTGCAAAATCAAGAAATGCTTCCTGTTTTTCCCTTCAGTCTTGCTAATCACATAAAATTAACGTTAGGGAGAGCATAATTTTGGAACAAATAATGATATTACTGCATCGTAATGTTCTCTGGGAGCCGGAAAGACTATCCTCTGGCTTCCCAAATTTGATAAATGTTGCTTTCTCAACCAGTCTTTATGCAGGAGAGATGCTATGAGCCAAGTAAGAATGATGCACCTTCTGTTTTTAGTAGTGAACAGGAGCCAGAATTTTGCTTCAATTTCAGTGAAGCACCTAGTAGTAATCAAAGAATATTGTTTCTAACTAGGTGCTATACCAGACAGTAACGTAATTCTCTACTGCTTATTCCTCTTTCCCCTTCACTGCCTAGGGACTGACAAGAAAATAATACCACACCGTTAGATCTGCTTATGGAATTCTGTTGTGCAGATTAGATCCAGGTTCCCGAAATCCTGACATCATGCCTTCAGAAAGGGGGGGGGGGAAAGTAATCTGCTATAAATGATGAAGCAGAATGATATACCATTAATGTATATAAGCATGGCTCATAAAGGTTACTTGTGGCTGACACTGCAATATGTTTTCAAGAAAGAATGATAGCTATGGTAATCTTCCGCCTGGCAATTTAATTGGCTGATCATATTTCTGTTACTTAGGTTGCAATATTTAATACTTGTTTTTTTCTGTAAAACCGAGAGTTTCCTTATGACAATTTCTGCCAATTTCTCTTTTTTGCAGCAGCATTGTGGATAGCATGCAGACCTCACCACATTTATTTATTATTTTATTTTGTGTACACACACACACACACTGCTTTCCAGTGAGTTATCAAAGCAGTTTACAGAAATGATAAAAAACATACAATATAACCTAAGAATAAAATAACATAAAATAACACTATTGGCTCGGTCACCGTTCAGAGAAAGCCTCCATGAAGAGGAGGGTCTTGGGTAGACTGAAGATGTCAGTATAATGTCAATGGAGAGCGTGTCCCAGAGGGCAGATACTGCAACACTAAATGCTCTGTTGCAGGTATTCAAATATCAGGGGCAAGCAGCACCATCAGAAGTACTCCTCCTGAGGATTGCAAGGACCAGGCAGGGACATAAGAGGTGAGGTGATCTGTAAGCTCAGTTTACTACTGTTATCTGATGAATAGGTTAGATGATGATGATGATGATGATGATGATGATTTATTTATTACATTTATATACCTTCCCCATAGCCAAAGCTGTCTGGGCGGTTTACAAAAATCAAAACTTTGGACATTAAAAATCGACATAAAACCATAAAAGCATAAAAACAGACAACATATAAAAACAGTATACGTTTAAAACAATTGCGAACTCTCAGCCAGGCCTAAATATAGTCCTGGGGTCAATTAAAAACTCAGTACATGCTGTTAAATGCTTGGGAGGAGAAGAAAATCTTGACCTGGCACCGAAAAGATAATAATGTTGGCGCCAGGCAAGCCTCATCGGGGAAATCATTCCATAATTGGGAGGCCACCACTGAGAAGGCCCTCTCCGTTGTTGCCATCCTCCGAGCTCCGAACCTCATAAGTACCTTTTTTCACTCAATCATCACATCCTCTAGCCTTGTATCTCCCTTCCCCACATCACTGCATGATCCACATTTTCTATGTGAAAGCCACAGACGTATCTTTTATGGCGTCATCCCTTCTTACATTAGAGCTGAGGTGCAATATTTATAAAAATATATTTATATCCTACCCTTTCTCCAAGAACAACAGGATGCTGTACAGACATTAACCTCATTTCTTTTTCCTCACATCAAATATATGAGGTAAGTTAAACTCAGAGAATCCTAGCAAGCTCCATGGGTAACAATGGATCTCTCACCTGTCCAAGTCCAACACTTAAGCCACTACACCTCACATACAACATAATTATGAGGTAAAGATGGAAGATGGAAGAGTCTTTCTTACCTCACAACCATTTACGCATGACCTCACAACCATTTACGCATGTGCTTGCCTTAAGGTTCTCAACATAGAACATGTTACTTGGGGGGAGGAGATTACAGAAGGGGAAAAACTGCCTTCCTTTCTTCATATTTCAATGGTGACAGAATGCAAATTTCAGAGGTCAAAACTCACTGGTGGTCCTCCATGTCAGGCAGTAGCCATTTTTGTGTTTCCCCAGGATGATCCCTCCTAATTCTGAGGGGGGTTAAAAGAAATAACAGCTCCATTGATGGATCATTTTTTTTTTCTGTGTCCCTTGGAATGACACAACACCATGATAAAAATGGTGCCTGCCAGCCCAGAAGGAGCACCAAGGAAGTGCCATTGAATTATGTGCCTTGCCACAGAAATATTTATTTTTGGATGGAAACACACATGCATTCCAAAGCAGGATTGGGCAACTTGTGGTCCTCCAAATGTTGTTGTACTGCAACTCCTATCGTGTTGGCTAGGGATGATGGGAGATGCAGCCCATGGACATCAGCAGGGCTACAAGTTGTCCATTGGACTTCTAAAGTGTGGTGAAATTAGTCTGAACAACCATTCTCTGCCCTGAAGCAAACAATGCAGCAAATGTGTGTTCAAACTATTTTTTTTTCAAGATGACCATCTGTATCTGTCTTCTCACATCACTTCTGTACCAGGTTGACTGGTCAGGACGGAGGCCAGGTGATGTCAGAAACTATGCATGCGTGCTGCTGACCTCACAACCGCTGACTGAAACGTGACCTCACACCCTCCTAGATCCATCCGTGGGAGGAAGCAAAGGATGAGGGGGAAGAAAGGAGCAGTGGAAGATGAAAGGAAACCTGGTCGCACACTCCTGCCCATGCTCACTCCGAAGTGGGAACTTCCCCCCAGGTGAGTGAGGAGAAGCCTGCAGAAAGAGAAGAAGAGGATGGACGGAAGACCATGAGTTGACTCAGACGAAGGAAGAAGAGAGGATGACGGAGCATGGGGAGAAGGCAGTGGAGGCTGGTGGCTCTTGTTACTGGCCCCCTCCACAAGGATGCGCTTTTGCGCCCGGTTCAGGGATTATGCGCATTATCGTGGAGGCGCATTTACGCCTAATCCCTCTGCACGGGAGGCGGCGAGAGGCGGCGAAGCGCATTAATTGATGTCCAAAAAGCGCTTTAGAAGACGTTAATGCGCATAATCGCTTGTTCACACAGCGAAAATGCGCTTTAACGGCCGGAGAAAAATAAAAGTCGCTATTTAACGCGCATTCGAAAATGCGCATTATCGGGGAGATAACGCGCCTGTACGCCCGTTTTGCGCTCCGCTGGTGTGGAGGTAAAATTTATAATGAGCCTTCAAGGCTCATTAAACGTCTCCTGTGGAGGAGGCCTCAGTGGGGTGAGGAATCCGCTTTGGGCTTCAAAGAGAAGCAGCCAGGACTCCAGAGGAGCTACCCAAAGTGCTGAACTGAGTTGGAGGATTGGGTCCAGCACTCTGGATAGCTCCTCTAGAGTTCTGGCTGGTTCAGCCTCCGCTGGAAGAAGGGAAGATGGGAGCTGAGAAGAAAGGAGGAGGGTTGAATGGGAAGGCAGGAGAGAGGGAGGGGAGGGAAACGAGGTGCCCCCGCCTCAGCTCCTCCTCCCTTCTTCGCCTCCATCCTTCAGCCTCGTCTTCCCCCCCCCCCCCCTTTGCCCTTCCCTCCTACAAACGCGTGCGCGCGCGAACGTGGGGAGGAGACGCGCCCAGGGCCTGACGCGTGTCACCCAAAACCCCCGCGCGAGGAGGACGCGTGTCGACGGGCAGGGACGACCCCCCCCCTCTTCGCCCTTCCCCCCCTCCCCTGTGACGGGCGGCCGCTTAGCAACGCGCTTCCCATCCTCACACCGGCAACGGCACCTGCGCACTGGGCGCCGCCTGGGCCGGCCGTTCCCTCAGCCCCACCCCAGCCCTCCAGCCCCGAGTTCCGACGGCGCCGGGGCCCCTTCTGGACCCGGAGTCTCCTCAGCAGGGCACCTGCGTCGCCATCTCCGGCGCAGGCGCACTCCAGGCCTCGGTGGCGGCGTCGGCGTCGCCTTCCTTCCTTCCTTCCCTCCCTCAGAGCGCGAGGAGGAGGAGGAGGAGGAGGAGGAGGAGGAGGAGGCGGGTCGGAGCCGGAGAGAAAGGCGGAGGGGAGGCGGGGGCACCGGCGCGGCGGCTGCTGCTGCTGCTGGTGCTGCTGGGCGCGCTCGCTGGCTGGCAGGCTGGCCGTGTGCGTGAGGGGAGCAGCTGTGCGGGGCAGCGCTGCCCGTCCGGTGCTTCGTGGCCACAGCCGGGCGTGAGGAGGAGGAGGAAGAGGAGGAAGAGGAGGAGAAGGCGGCGGTGGTTCCTCTCCCACCCTCCACCCACCCACCCACCGAACTGAGGTGAGGCCAGGGCAGAGCATCCTCCCCCTGCTGCCTTCCCCTCCCTCCCTCCCTCCCTCCTTCCTTCCTTCCTTCCTTCCTTCCGCCCCCCACCCCACCCCGCACCCACCCTCCTTTCTTCTCTCCATCACCTCCCCTCAGCGCCTTTCCATCCATCCATCCATCCATCCATCTTCTCCCTCCCTCCCTCCGTCCCATCCTTCTTTTTCATCTGCCCACCGCTCCTTCCTTCCTCTCCATCCGAAGCCTTCCCCCCTCATCCCCCCCTTCTCCACCTGTCACCTTTTCCTCCCCCCCCCCCACCACCACGCACCCTTTCTCCTTCTGTCCTTCTTTTACCTTCCCACCCCTCCCTCCTCTCTCCTTTGTGTTCACGGTCTTCCTTGCCTCCCGCCACCAGGACTCTTCTGTCTGTAGCCCCCCACGCCCACCCCCCAAGGTTTGCACATCTATTCCAGGATTTTAAATTTCTGCCTCGAAGGGAGGGGAAACTCCCCCCCCCCCCAATACACAATGTGCGCCTTTCCCTCTTTTCTGCTTCCCTTTCTCTCTCTGTCTCTCTCGTACACGCGTGCAAATAAGCACAGGGAGGCAATCAGACGAGTGATCGGATAATCCCCCTCTCACTCCCCCCCCCCCCCCAAAAGGCTAGATCTGAATAAGTGGTCATTTTTCTGCATTGTGTGTTTGTGTCTGGTTGTGGTTGTTGTTGTCTTGCAAACAGGAGAGGGGAAAGGATCAGAGAGGTTTTGGGTCTCTCTCTCTCTCTCTCTCTCTCTCTCTGTGTAATCTATTTCCTACAATTTATGTGTTTGCTACCTTTTGTTTAGTGGGCCCTTTATTCAGTAAGAGGTTGTGTTTTTCTCAGGCAGCAGTATGTGTGTGTGTGCGTCTGTTAAACTCATAATTTGGCTCTCTTTAAATTATAGTCTCTTTCTGCTTCTGATGGTCTCCGGAGGAAGCCACCAGGAAAAGGGAACAGAGAGCTTAATATTTGATTTGGGATCCAGGGGTGTCTGGTCCTGTCAAGCCATTTCCTTGGGACAGGGGTGGTGGTGGGGAATTAGTCACATTTGTATTAATATAGCAAATTCCCCGCTAAATGTTTTGGGTCTGTCTCCCCTGCCCTTCCAAACAATCTAATTGACAGGGAGAAAGTTGTGCAGGTTTTGTGAGGGGAAGTGATTGATAAGTGTGCGTGAATAAAGTTTGGCTAAGTATTCTCCGAACAGGGTTAGGCATTGGATGTTGAGGTTTGGGTGGCTTCGTAG
The DNA here is from genome assembly GCA_029215795.1 of Anniella stebbinsi. Lineage (NCBI taxonomy): Eukaryota > Metazoa > Chordata > Lepidosauria > Squamata > Anniellidae > Anniella > Anniella stebbinsi. The sequence goes on along the minus strand of JARDYH010000004.1, from coordinate 224,984,470 downwards.
CAAAGGGATCGTTTAAAAAAGTGTATGGAAAAGAGATGCTTGATTAAAATATCTATGTCTAAATATCTCAGGTTAGTAGGTACCTGCTTCTCTGAAGGCTGGAGGTACTGCTGACATCTCTCAGCTGGAGAAGGCTACTGAGAGGATATTGTACCCACAGATTACCTTTTAGATGTTGGTTTTATGTTTTCTAATATATGGGGTTGCTGTGTTTTCCCTTCCTATGTTGAATATATTGTCAGGAGTACTTTGACATTTTCGACTGTGTTGATAGGTAATATATTCCCAGTAATTTTGTTTTTTGTGCATCCCATTGAATTAAGAACTTTATTTTGTGCTTTGTCAACCTGAGCATCTTCTCTTGGACTTTGACATTTACAAAATACGATAACCAGCAGTCAAGGGTTTGTGCATTATTACTGTCACGAATGTCCTTACAGATGGTAGGCTGTTAACATCAGAATTATTGGCAGTGTTCTTAGCTGTGTATTCTGAAGAGGGTATAAACAGAAGTGTAGCAATTATGCCTGTTATTTTTTTTTTTTTAAAAATAGTAATTCAATCAATCAGATGTTTATTTGCTTAACTGGAAGTGCACAATAATGACATTTTATCGCTGATAAAACCAAAATCCACAAACCGTATAATGATTAAAAACAAAATAAATGTGCATATGGACATAACTATTGTCTCTTTAAGGTGCAATTTTATGCATGTTTAGACAGGAAAAAAGTCATACAACTCCCAGCATGCCCCCCTAGCACAGCTGGCTGGGGCATGCTGGGAGTTGTAGGGCTTTTTTCCCCTGTCTAAACGTGCATAGGATTATGTCCTGAATTATTTAATTTCCAATGGTATCTCTAATGTTGTGATGTCTACAAAATGGTATATATAAACAAATCAAGAACTATATATGAACTCTGTTCAGAATTTTTTTCTTTTGTAAAGCTGATTAGTAAATGCATCCCACATTGAACAAATTAAAGCCTTAATGTTAAACTTACTGCAATCAATTAACTTCTAGGCATGAGAGTGTGCTAAGGATGGGGACCTGTCATCTGCATTCAATGAGTTCTGTAATGTCCATGTGAATCATGTTGCAATTAATTTTTTTCTCTTCTATGGCAGAATTGTGGTTTTTATTTTCTGTGTCCTCATTAGAGGGGGATTATTGTTAAATATGAAATATTGTATCAGTAGTTTGCCAAAGGGCCACTGAGCAACTGAGTCATTTGAAAATTTGCGACAAATCTCTGACATGGATATGTTGTTTTGAAAGAACATAATAAGAGCCGTACTGAATCAGACTGTCTTTCCACAATGGCCAACCAGATGTCTATGAGAAGCTCATAAGCAGTACATGAAGGTGATTTCATTTTCATGCTGTTGTTCCCTAGTATTCAGAGGCATGGTGGTTCTGATCCCAAAGGTACCACATAGCCATAATGATTACTATCGATTGATAGCTTTATCCATCATGAATTTCTCTACTCACATTTGAAAGCCATCTAAATCGGTGGCCATCACCATCTCTCATACTACAAAATTCTACAGTTTAGTGATGTACCATGTGAAGAAGCATGTCCTTTTGTTTGCCCTGATTCTCCCTCCATTCAGCTTCATTGGAAGACCCCAGATTCTAGTATTATGGGATGGTGAGGGCAAACTTCCCTTTATTCACTTTTTCCATACCATGTATAATTTTATACACTCCTATCATGCCACCCTTTCTCACTCTTTTCTAAATTTAAAAAACCCAAATGTTGTGATCTTACATTGTAGGAAAGTTGTTCCAGCATCTTGGTAATCTTGGGTGCCCTTCTCTGCCCCCTTTTGGAGCTTTACAATATCCTTTATTAGGTGCAGTAGATATTATTTCAAGTGTGGTCGCACCATTGATTTGTATGAAGGCATTGCGATGTTGGCAATTTTATTTTCAACCCCTTTCCCAATTATCTCTAATACGGAAGTTGCCTTTTTGCCACATACTGGATCAACATTTTTATTGACCCCACACCCAAGAGCCCTTTCCTGGTCAGTCAGTTTAGACCCAATCAGTGTATATGTGATGTTAGGGTTTTTTTTTTTTTTGCCACATACACTTATGTATGCGGAATTGCATTTACCATTTTTGTTGTCTGTTCTCCCAGTTTGGAGAGATCCTTTCAGAACTCTTTGCAATCCCTTTTTGTTTTTGCTGCCCTGAATGATTTGGTGTCTTATGCAAACTTGGCCATCTTACTGCTCACCCAGTTAAGTTATGGATTATTTAAAAAGCATTGGGAACACAGTTCTTACCCTTTCAGTGCCAAGTTAACCCACGTGCCATTGATGAAGGACTTTGTCAAATGCTGTTTGAAAGTCCAAGTACACCAGGGGTACAGAATCTCAGGCCCCAAAGCTTTTCCAAAATGGAATTAGGCTCTTGGGATGAAAAAAGGTTCTGTACCAATGAAGTATACAATGTCTACTGGACCATTCTTTATCCACATGCTTATTTAGACTCTGAAAGAATTCTAAAATGTTATTTTTGCAGAAGTTATTTCAATTCTTCTTTATGAAGACCATTTCTTCTATGTACTTGGTAAGTTTATTTTTTTCAAAGAATGTTTTCCATCAATTCACCCTGATCAAATGTTCAGCTAACTGGTCTGTAATTACTGGATCCCATTTTTAAAACATGTGTTGCATTGACCACTTTCCAGTCTTTAGGTACAAAGGCCAATCTTAGGACAAGTTACATATTTTTATTAAAAGAACAACAATGATACATTTGAGTTCTCTAAGAACTCTCAGGTGAATACCATCTGGATCCTGTGGTTTTTTATGTTTAATTTGTTGGTAATTTCTAAAACTTCATCTCTTGCCATTAGTATTTGCCTTAGTTCTTTAGACTACCTTCTTGAAAACGTTGATTTAGGCATAGGTATCTGCACTAAAGACAAAGAATTCATTCAGCTTTTCTGCAATTTCCTTATCCTCTTTTAATACACCCTTGTTATCCAGTGGTCCATCTGCCTCCCTAGCTGGTTTCTTACTTCTGATCTATTTAATTTTTTTTAAAAAAAATAGTTGATCTTAATGTTTATAGCAAAATGGTTCCCAAATTCATTCTTTTTCTCTCTTTCTTGCATGACTTATTTCCTGTTTGCATGTATTTTGCCAGCGTTTATGTTCTTTTTGTTCTGTTCATTTGGACAAGAGTTCCATTTTCTGAAGGAAGCATTCTTGACTTTGCCTTTCCTGACACTCAGTAAATATTCTAGCTGAGCTTCTAATATTTCAGTTTGGAATTTCCTCCAAGTGTTCTAGAGAGATTTGACCCTCTTTACTTCTCCTTTCAAGTTTCTTTTTTACTATTCCCTTAATTTTTGAGAAGCTTCCTCTTTTGAAGTCAGATGTGACTGCCTTGGCAATTGTCCACTTATTTCTGTATCAGAAATTTTTGCATCAGAGTAACCTCTCAGTCCATTGTGTTTTAGGACAAAGAGGACTTTTATCAACATCTTGACATGCTGAAATAGGACTGCTCTCTGTTTGAACTCTATATACACAAAACACTCAGATGCGCCCTTAAATTAATACAGAAATATTACATGGAAAATGTGCATTCAAAACCAATACCTTGGTTTTCAGTGCATTTACTTACTGACAATTGCCTGTGTTATCTCTTTACTCTGTTTTCTTAAGCACATTTATTTAGGAGTAAGTTTCATTGAAACTAACCACTGCTTCCAAATGTTGGAAATGTTTAGAATTGAAGAGTCACAGTTAACATCTTATACTGCAGACCTTGGAATTTCCAATTATGCTAGTAAATAGGTAGTGAAGTACCAAAAGGTGCTTCCGCTCTTTGATTTAAGAGATGGTGATGTAAAATTTGGGTAGGCAGATGGGGAAGCCCAAATGTGAAAGGAATGTGCAGTTTCAGTTGATGCCAGATATATAGAATTTGTGTAAGTATACATGTACAGAATAGTTCCATATAGCCTAACACCTTTTTTTTCAAAATGAGAAAGGATGTTAGGATGAGATCAATATAGTTGTTTCATTTTTAACACCGGAGTAGCACAGAACTCCAGTCTGTGCTCTCCACTTTCACGTTATTGACTGCAGGGAATGGAGTATTTTGTTCATGGACAGCTTAAGCCCTAGCACGAATGGTTTGAAAGATGCTGCTGCATTTGGCCATGAATTTGCGCAGACTCTTATTGAACTTGGTTTTGCTTTTGGCCATTACTATAAAATATGTAATAATACTATCCATTTTTACAAGCACTGAAGTTATACAGTCCATTTAATATACACATATTTATGTTCTCTATTAACTGTTGGTTATTTAGTTGCAAACCTGATAAGGCACCTTTCATATTATGATAGTGCTAAGGTCAAACTGATAGATTGGTAGAGACCTGAATACCTGTGGTCTTCTAGAAATCTATTGTAAGTTTCAAAATACATTCTTACTCTGGACTTCATTGAACATGTGTCTCATGGGCAACTAAAAATGGACATCGTTGAATATTTGGTAAAGACCATGATTTGGTTTTATGGAGAGGAGGGAGTTAAACAATGTTGCAGTAGATAATTTTACTGAATCCCTTTTTACACAGTGCTCCATGGAAGGGCACCCTGGGGAAATACACTTTTGCCTAAAGCATCCATTCTGATACCTGCCCCTTTTTGGAATCCCCCTTGCCCCTAAGGAATGAAATTCCATAGCATTTCTACACAAATATTGCTGAAATGTTATTAAGATTTGTTGTTGTAAGAACAGTTGTTTGCCTCTTCTCTTTCTGATATTTCTGCTAGCTGACATTGTTTACACATCCTCTTGCACCCTAGTCACCATCCCCATAGATTAAGTATAACCAGTACTTTTCGACTTCTCTTGTGTGATTTTGCCATCTATAAAAGTTTTCCATCCTTATAGCACTCAGAATTCTTATCCTCTTTGAATTGTGGTGCTCAGAACTAAACTACATATTCTGGATGAGGTTTTATTGATATCAAATAGAACAGTATTTTTTACTGCTTTCAAATACTGGATAAATATATATGGAAACCAAGGAATTGGCTTTATGTGGCACAGGATAATAGCACTGATATGTACAGTGTTTGTAGCAGATAACAGAAATAAAAAGACACAAAACATGGTTGATTCTTGACTTAAATAAAGGTAGACACCTTTGCTTTAATTTGTATTGATGGGGTTAAATTATCTGAGTTATTTAAATATTTTTTGGCAGTAATAGTACGTAACTGTTTCTCAAAGAGGTAATTCAAAATTCCTTTTGTTTTTAAAAAATGAAGAAGTTTTGATTAGTGAAGTTGCATGTACTGTGTATCACTACCTCAGGCAAATGGATGCTTCTATAGGAATGGTGCTATTTCATTTACCAGATTGCCTGTAGAGAGCAAAAAGAAACTAATTGAAATGTGTTGCCTACTTCAGGAGCTTGGGGAAGGGTGGACAAGGAAGCAAGTCCCAGTTATGGCCAGCAAAGGCTGGTGATAGACCCCAACATGTATAGGCAGAATAGCCAACCTGTGCAGGGAATTCGTCACCCAATCCAGAAGCTGGTAAACAGGCATGCCCCTGAAATAAGGCTGGAAAGGGGTCGGAGTCAGGACCACTAAAATGGTGGGTCTTTGAAAGGTGACTTAAGCAACAGAGAGAGGTGGGCAAGTGAGCTCAGAAGAATGACTAGGAGAGAGGTACAAAGAGGATGCTGGGACAAAGACTAGAGGTTTGGAGAAGCAGAAGGGTGGAGCGCTCATGCAGAGGTGCAAAGGGAGTAGCGAATGAAAGAAGACAGCAGAGATAGAGAATCATAGAATCATAGAATAGTAGAGTTGGAAGGGCCCCCCTGCTCAATGTAGGAATCCACCTTAAAGCATCCCTGACAGATGGTTGTCCAGCTGCCTCTTGAATGCCTCTAATGTGGGAGAGTCCACCACCTCCCTAGGTCATGGGTTCCATTGTTGTATTGCTCTAACAGTCAGGATGTTTTTCCTGATGTCCAGCCGGAATCTGGTTTCCTGTAACTTGAGCCCATTATTCTGTATCCTGCATTCTGGGTTGATCGAGAAGAGATCCTAGCCCTCCTCTGTATAACAAACGTTCAAGTATTTGAAGAGTGCTATCATGTCTCCTCTCAATCTTCTCTTCTTCAGGCTAAACATGCCTAGTTCTTTCAATTTCTCCTCATAGGGCTTTGTTTCCAGACCCCTAATCATCCTCATTGCCCTCCTCTGAACACACTCCAGCTTGTCTGCATCCTTTTTGAAGTGTGGTGCCCAGAACTGGACACAGTACTCAAGATGGGGTCTAACCAGTGCTGAATAGAGGGGAACCAGTACCTTGCGTGATTTGGAAGCTATACTTCTATTGATGCAGCCCAAAATAGCATTTGCTTTTTTGCAGCCATATCACACTGTTGGCTCATATTTAGCTTGTGATCTACAACAATTCCAAGATCCTTCTCGCTTGTCGTATTGATTAGTCAGGTATCCCCCATCTTGTAACTATGCATTTGGTTTCTTTTTCCTAGGTGTAGAACTTGGCATTTATCCCTATTAAATTTCATTCTGTTGTTTTTAGCCCAGCGCTCCAGTCTATCAAGATCACTTTGGAGTTTGTTTCTGTCTTCCTGGGTATTAGTGATCCCACCCAATTTTGTGTCATCTGCAAATTTGATGAGCATTCCCTGCACCTCCTCATCCAAATCATTAATAAAAATGTTGAAGAGCACTGGGCCCAGGACTGAGCCCTGCATTACCCCACTCGTTACCTCCCCCCTGTATGAAAAGGTACATTGATAAGCACTCTTATCAAGGAGTTAAGAAAAAAAATAAGAGGTCAGAAATATACAGTGGAGATGAAAGACAGTGGAGATGAAGCTGGTAAAGACATATTAAGAAAAGGCATGGAGAGCTTGAAAGTCAGAGAAACTTTACAGAGTGGAGAAAAGACAATATCCTGAGCCCTTTCATTAGAACCAGACAGGGACATCTTTATACACCTGAGTTCCAACACTTAAGAGGCCTTGCTCAGCCATCCGGAGTTTCGAGATAGGGTACAGCCATTTTGGATTTCAAATCTAAGGCTGCTTGTTGAGCTCTCAGCCCAACAAAATGTGCATAGCTGATGTCTAGAATGGATCTGTACAATGTCAATTATATAGGATACTCACAACTGAATAAGGACTGGTATTTCTTGTTGTCATAGAAAGGATTTATAATGTTATAGGAAAGATTACAGGAGTGAAGATTAATTGCCTGTGTATTTGAATAAAAACAGGCGCTGTTGAGCTGTACCAAAAAGACTCATTGTGCCTTGTTATGGAATTATTTGACCAAGGGGGCTTTAATGTGACCCCCTCCCCACAACAGATGATGGGAAGTCTTCTGATCTTGCAGCACTGTTTGATTCAGCAATCACTACTATTTCTAAGGTAATCCAACTTGTCTCCCCTCCAGTTCATTGAGCGTATGGGCATGTTACCTGTAATGTCATCCTAGCTTCCATCACGGAGACATGGCTGGATGAGCAGGCAGTGTTAACCTGTTTCAGATATGCCTTCCCAGATTCTTGATGCAACATCAGCATATACTCAATGAGCAGGGGAGAGAGTAGGTATGGTCCATTGGATTTCCATCTTCCCTTCCACTTTTTCTGTTTAGTGGAATTCTAATTTTGAGTGTTTGTACATGATGTTGAATATATAGGGATTATGTTAGTGTACTGCCCAAATGGCTGCCTAGCAGACTCTCTTCCTAAGTTGGAAGGTACCTCAAAGGTCATCTTGTTGAACCCTCCATTGATGCAGGAATTGCCTGGTACAGCATTCATGGTAGGTGTCCATCCATCTTCTCTTCTCTTAATGAAGAAGAGCCCACCATAATCTGAGGCACTCCTTTCCTCTATCAACTCTATGTACAACCAGGAAGTTCTTCCTAATGTTTAGCTGAAATGGCGTTCTTATAATTTGGGTCATTCCATCTGGAGCAACAGAAAAACAAATTTGCTCCATCGTCTATGTGACAACCTTTCAAATGTTTGAAGATGACTATCTTATTATCTCCTAATAATCTTCTCCAAGCCAAACATACCCAGTTCCTTCAACCTTTTCTCATAGGACTTGGTGTTCAGGTCCTTCACCATCTTTGTTGCTCTCCTCTGAATGTGTTCTAGTAAGTCAATATCTTCCTTAAATTATGGCAGCCAGAACTGGAGATAGTAATCCAGGTGCTGATGCTGCATCAAGAACTTGGGAAGGCTTTTGAGGGAATTCAACATCTATGCAGAGTCCCATTTATCAAGGTGGTTCTGAACTTCATGATGACAATGGGGCTGATGCATGGTCTGCCTAGAGAACATTACTTAATGGGCAGATTAGAAATATAATCAGTAAAATAAAATAAAAGGTATCTCTAAATGGTTTATGTACTGTATGTGGCAGGTGTAATTCTGAAGTAAGTGCAGATTGTGAAACAGCCATTTTGGCAATTCTGAATTTGGTAACAGGTTGAAAGAAACAGAGAGAGGTGTGACTTGTCTGAAGATTAAACTCCATGAAGTGCAGGTATTTCTCTTGATGAAGTCTGATGTAGGACTGCAGTACCATTGCCTTGTAAGAGTATCTGGGCCTGTTCAGACAACACACTAAGACATGGTTAGGCTGCTTACTTTTTTGCAACACATGGTTAGTGAATGTGTTTAAACCATGCTTATGTAGCCACCATGGTTAGGAATGGTTCACGTGACATGCTAAGCCATAATATTTAGCTCAAAATGCGTAGCCACTGTGGCTTGCATGTAGTCTGAACAGGGTCTCTGTGTGCCTCCACTTACGATCTGCTTGTAAACATGTACAGAAAGAAAAATAATACATACATCATAATTACACGACTTGGGACCACAATACCTGATGGAACACCTTTCCCGACATGAACCTACCCGAACACTACGTTCAACATCTAAGGCCCTCCTCCGAGGGAAGCTTGGAGGTCGGCAACAAGAGAGAGGGCCTTCTCTGTGGTGGCCCCCCAATTGTGGAACGATCTCCCTGACGAGGCCCGCCTGGCGACAACATTGTTATCTTTTCGGCGCCAGGTCAAGACTTTCCTCTTCTCTCAGGCATTTGGCAATATCTGAGGAGCCTGGGTTTGTTTTTGTTTTTTGTAGCTTTTGGGGGTGTTGTAGTGGTTTTAAATGTACAGATTGTGTGTATGTTGTATGTTTTTGCTGTTTTAATTTTTGTATATTGTTTTTAATTGTTTTAAACCTATGTAAACCATCCAGAGATCTTCGGCTATGGGGCGGTATATAAATGTAATAAATAAATAAATAATTATCCAGTTCTCGTTTTCCAAAGGTAGCTTAGGCTGCAACCTTATATTTATCTGGGAATAAACCCCATTTATTTCAATGGAACTTAGTTTTGAGTAGACGTCAATAGGATTGCACTGGTAATCCTTGTAGTGTGCTGTCCCTGGAACATCTCACAGCTTAGAAGCAGGGGAGTATGTAACAATATTCTTCACAATGGCCCAATTGTTAACATTGTCTTGAAATCTATGTCAAAATGCGCATTTGAGTCCCTAATATATCAAATATTATCTAATTTTCCAGACAGTCTAATATAAACACAATAAAAATTATTGACTATATTTATGTATTATACAGTTTTGTCGGCATTTCAGCAGGCAATATTATGTATCAAGTAGGTCTGCAAAATGACCTAGAACTACGATGTGATAAATCATGGAAGAAACTATTCCAAGAGCGATATTAAGAGTGGATTGGTGAGTTGAGTCCAGAAAGAATTAGTTGAGCTACAGTAAGTAACAACTGTGCTCTTTCCAGAGGCATCATGCTATCAAGTATGACTGTAATAAAACCTATTGAGAAGAAGCATGAAAATTACTTGCAGTTCCAACCCCCCCCCCCCCCCCTTGAATAATTTGAGGCAAATGAGATTAACTTGATGCATGATTGACTCTGGGAAAGATTTTATTTGCTATTGGGATATTCACTCTTCTAATGCAATATTGGACTCCACTTTTTAAATCAACATAGATAAATGTTCATTATATACATTAAACATTGTGACACATAACCGTGCTCATTATTCTGTATAACAGACTTTTAAGTTAGGTCATTACTTCTCCGTTTTATATCTGGGGCTTGAATCTAGCAGTGTCCTTCCATCAGCAGAATGGAAGCCACGGATGGAAGAGATCTTTGCTCCTTGCACACTCTCCAAATCTTTCCTGAATGGCTGGGGGACCCTTTAGAGCAGACATATTTATTTATTTATTGGTTATTATTTTTTAAACATTTGTATACCGCCCCATAGCCGAAGCTCTCTGGGCAGTTTACATAGGATTAAAAACAGTTAAAACCAATATACAAAAATTAAAACAGCAAAAACAAACAACATACACCCAATCTGTACATTTAAAACCACTACAACCCTTCAAAAAGCTACCAAAAAAAAAATTACATTACATTTTTATACTGCCCACCAGAACCATAAAATGTAACATGAAGAACATAATATAAAACTTTTAAAAGTTTAAAAGGAGGACTATGCCTTGGCCAAATCCAGATCGGGCCGGATCGGATTGGGCCTGAAGTGCTTTCGGATGATTTGGCCTGATCCGGGGTGATGTAAGCTGTCCAGAGAGCTTCGGCTATGGGGCGATATATAAATGTAAGAAATAATAATAATAATAATAATAACATTGGTGAGCTGTTGCTCCCGCCCAGGGAAATGTTGAATCTCTGCCTCTGGCCCTTTACGACCACTGTAGTTTGAACATTATATCTAGGAAACTTCAGAGCGACCATCTTCCTTAAAAATGGCAGCTCTCAGCAAGGATGGGAAGCTGCTGGATTTGTCAGTTAAGTCCTGCAGGTGGGTCGAGGCAGCATCTGGTCAGGTTCGGCTGGTGATCGGGGAGGGGAGTGGGCGAGCAGGGAGTCCAGTGGTCTCTTGGTCAGCCTTGTGCCCAGGATCCACCAACATCCAACCCATTTGATATGTCTGGATCTCCGTACCTTGAAACAAAGCAGATTAGACTGGGCCCAAAGTGGTCCGAGGCGGATTGGGGCCAATTCGGAGGCCTCTGAAGCAAATTGGGGTGTCCCTGTACAGCCCTACTTAAAAGTAGAATGTGAAACCAAAGTAAAGCCTAACATCAGGTACAGCCCAGGGAATGTATTGGTGAAAAGGTGTGCTTTTAGGAGGTGCCTGAAAGATGCTACGTTTTCTGCCTCGTGAACGGAGTGGGGAAGGGTTTTTCCAAAGGATGGATGCCACTACAGAAAGACCTGCCATTGGGGTTCTTCATGGTGGCATTCCTTTCATTTTGGAGTGACCAGCAAGGGGGGCAGATTGCACGGGACTTGACGGGCTGCAGGGGAGAGGAGAGGATGTTGTGTCAGCAGAAGTTTGCACACGGTTGGATTTAAGCCTGTGAAATCAAGATTGAGATAAAGTAAGTATTAAAACTTAAGTCTTCGGTGTTTTTATCAGTCGGCACAATGCATGTTCATCCTGCCGTTGTTCCAAGGATCTCAGAGTGGGAATTTAGTCTTACAATTCCTGATAAAAATTTGCCTAAAACTATCTAGCTGAGCAGGTATTTAAACCAGTGGCCCAACGCTCAAGTGTCTGCAACCACTTTATTTGCCATTTCTCAGTGTGACAAAGCACATTCTTTGCATGCAGAAGCTCCCCGGTTTGATCCCCGGCTTCTCCAGGTAGGGCGAGGAAAGAGTCCTGCCTGAAACCTTCGAGATCCACTGCCAGTCAGTGTTGACAGTACTGGCCTAGATGATGTGATTCAGCATAAGGTAGCTTCCTATGTTCCCTCTACCATGTTAGCCACCGTTGAGTCATGGCTGAAGTGGAACTGGAACCTCTTGCATACAAATCTAATGCTCTGTTCAGGTTTGTTGTCTTTTCTCATTCCTTAGAATCTGGCCTTATCCACCCGAACCGTTTATTTTAGAATACTATCGAGGTCGTCCCTACTGGGTCACATGATGCACAGCTGATCCTGTGGTGATCTAGGGATGACCCCACATGTTTTCCGGGATATCAGTGACAGCTTTTGCTCCATTTCCAGAGGTGAACGGCTGGTGTGCCCTCCCCTTGAGAAGCTGTTGCTGTTCCTCATGAGCAGGGGAGCTCAGTGAACAGGCAACCAGCTGTGTGGAATAAGCCCATGGGTATCGGGGCTGAGGGGGAGAGTATTGTCAACATGTTCTGGATGGGTCTCGAGATCTTTCAGCACCGAATGTATGTGTGTGTAAATAAAAATCTCATCTTCGCGCAGGATCGCAATTCTGCTCTTGTGCAAGAGTCACGAGTCGTTAAAAAAAAATCATCCCATAACGACTCTCCTTAAATTGCAGGCATACTTGCTGGAGTGTGCCCTGTGAGGGACGAACGCTGAAGCAGAAAACTTCACGATCATCCCTCCTCCCTCTCGAAAAGGCTCTAGGTGTAGATGGGCTCAAGTTACAGGAAGCCAGATTCCGGCTGGACATCAGGAAAAACTTCCTGACTGTCAGAGCAGTACGACAACGGAACCCATGACCTAGGGAGGTGGTGGGCTCTCCCACACTAGAGGCATTCAAGAGGCAGCTGGAAAACCATCTGTCAGGGATGCTTTAAGGTGGAGTCCTGCATTGAGCAGGGGGTTGGACTCGATGGCCTTATAGGCCCCTTCCAACTCTACTATTCTATGATTCTATGAGCCCCTGGTCAGACAACTAGAAGAGTTATCTGGTAGTGATTAGCCTGATCCAGCAGTTCACAATTCACAGGCTCAAGTCTTGATATATATTATATTATTTCTTTATTAAAGAAGATTGAATCAGTTGAAATTCCTGGGTGCAGCAGTGCCCATGTACCTGGAGGGTTTTGGGTGGGTGGGTTATATGTAGAACACTAAGAGAAGGAGCAACGACTCTCATTCACTGAAGTATAATCAGAGCAACTAATGTAGAGATTGTAGGATTGAAATAGTGAGTTTGGTTTATGAACCCCAACTGGTATACCTTCTTGACTAATTATTTCTAATATTTTCTATACCGCATGAACTGTTAAAAGAATCTTATAGCTCTGAAGACTTCATTCACTGCATTTCTTTTCTTACATGCAGCTCAAGCTGGTACTGTGGTTAAGCTCCAGGCTGGGGCCATGGTTCAATAATAGAGCACCTCCTTTGCATGCAGCAAGTTCCAGGTTCAATGATTGGCATCTCTAGGTAGGGCAGGAAAAATTCCTGCCTGAAACTTGGAGAGCTGCTGCCAGTCAGTGCTGACAATACTGGTCTCAATAAGTCAGGTTCCTGTGTTCGTAGGTGGCAGTCTCTGATCCAGGCACTGACCAGACCCACGTCTCTTGCGTGTCAACAAGGTGGTTGAATCATGTATCTGCAGGGCATAACTAAAGTGCTATAGTCTGCATTCACAATTTGAAAACTAGTCTTCTGTAATGTACACAACAGGTGATTAGGTTTTGTGATATATCTATAGCATAATTTCAATTCAATGGGCAGTATCCAATTTGACAATACGGCTAACATAAATTACATTGTGCTAGCGTAAGTGACATCTAGTACAACACCAATAGTTTTTGCCGGTGCACCGGATTTGCCTGGCATACCTGTTGCTGCAATAAATGCTATTGGTGTTGACCTGCAGGTTGCTTATGCAAGTGAAATGTAATTTACATTACTGATAGTGTCAAATTTGATATTTAGATGACTTGAATATGCAGAAGAGGAGTAATGCTTCAGTTAGAATGTGGGACATAGACATAGGATCGTTCTGTTCCTTAAGCAGCTATACACTCTTTGCGTATTTAGGGGGAGTGAAGAAACCCTTATGAGGAAAGGAAAATGCGTACATGGAGGAGAGTTGGGTTAAGTGAGACTGCATTAGGTCAATTTATTTCCTAAATGTTTCTGAAGTCGCTCTTCCTTCTTGCCTTACCTGTCCTCAAGGTCTTCTCAGTTTGGTCTTGGCATAAATGGTTACTGCTTGTAGCTGGGAAGGATGGTTTAACACAGTGAGGTCTCCTATAAATTACTGCTAATCTGATCATGGGTGTCGTTATCAGTTTACTTAGATTCATTAACTGAAAGAAATCTTGTCTGATCTTGACATACATTTATACTTTGTTATGTATGTAGTTTTCTCCCCATTTATGTGGAAACTAAAGCCTGTGTTTAATGCAGCAATTGCAGCCTGATTCCATTGGGCCAACAATGATTTTGTGTGTGTGTGTGTGTATGTGCGCGTAAGAAGAATAGAACAGAATTGTGTGGGTAGGCGAGTTATGTTCCTATATTTTTAATCTCTAGAAACAATCCAGGCCCATTTTCAGTCCCAGGGTATTTCTACTATGTTAATAGGTAGGGTGACCAGATAAAATCCAGGTCAGGGCTCATGTAACTTTAACAGTTGTAGAGAAAAGGGAATTTCAGCCAGTGTCATTTGTATGTAATTAGTTCCTGGTGAAATTCCCTCTTCATCACAACAGTTAAAGGTGCAGGCACTATACTAGAGTGACCATATACAAAAGAAGGCAGGGCTCCTGCAACTTTAACTGTTGTGATGAAGAGGGAATTTCACCAGGAACTAATTGCATACAAATGACACTGGCTGAAATTACCTTTTCTCTACAACTGTTAGTTACATGAGCCCTGACCTGGATTTTATCTGGTCAGCCTATTAATAGGCCAATTCCAGGTTGAAAGTTTCCAGATCCTAAACCTCCATGCATAAAGGCTTACCTTTTGCCTAATTATTCTCCTGACACCCTCACCCCCAAATCATAAAATGACACTGAAATGTAGTGGTGGTGGAAGCATGCCTAAGTATTCTCCTGACAGCTTAAATGCACAAAGCTTGTTCTTTGGTTGGCTGACAATCAGTCAGCTAGGCAAGAAATTGTGAAAGGATTACATGTCCCAAAGAAATTTTCCTCACTGAGATATTTTAAAGTACTTAATCGGTCCAAGGAAGTGGTAGAAATCAGTTGGGCCTCTTTTTTTTGTTCCAGTTCTTCTACCATAAGCCATGTGTAATTCGGGATAGTATTTCCAGTTTTTCTTATACGCTTTCGTGTTACTAAAGCCCCTTATCAGAAGAGATATAGGGTTGCTGCGTTCCATTTGATCCAGCCCCTAAACCCCCACCCCCCACTATGATGGAAGATGAATCACATATTAAATGTATCCCCCCTCCATATACTAAAGGTATGAGGGCCCTGTCCCATATTAAATCCTGCAATTCTAGGAGAGACTTGGGACACAATGTATTAGTGGTAAATCTACCTTAGGTTTTTTAAGGCTGTGCATTGCAGTCTTCAAAGGTCCTTTCTTTTGCTGGACTTCCTCACTTTCGAACAAATTCAAAATCTGGCAATCACATACACTTAGGATTCTCTGTTCAAAACGGATTTGAATGTGCTGGGTTCCCCCCCCCCCCCCGACCCCCCCCCCGACCCCCCCCCCCCCACATTTGTTAGTAGGGCTTTGACATGAGATTATAGGCTTTTCCACAACTGTTGTCTAGGTTGAAAAACACATTTCTGGTTATGTTGAAATAGCTGGTGCATAAATATGACTTTAATGTATACCTATATAAGCACATAAATACTTGCTGGTGTGCACAGCAAAATGTGACTTGTTTAAAATTGGTGACACTAAATCATTCCACAACTGTATTTTTCAGCCTTCTGCAGGAAAAAACGGCACAGGTTGGGATTTATGGTCATACTTTTAAAGTGGAGGTTCCCACTGGAAAATATTAATGATAAACATGGTATTTCAAAACTTTCAAATAAAGCGAGTAAAGATATACTGTGCTGACTGGTGCTGTAATGAAAGGGTGAGCAGGAAGTATATCTCCAGGTGTTTTGGATTCTTAACTCCTAGCATTCCTGACCATTGACCATACTGGCAGAGGCTTCTGGGAGCTGAAATCCAAAACATTTGGAGATCTACCTTTTGCCCACCCCTGCTGTTATGTTACTTTATTTCAAAGAGAATACTTTCCTAGGGTGACCATATGAAAAGGAGGACAGGGCTCCTGTATCTTTAATAGTTGCAAAGGACAGGGAATTTCAGCAGGTGTCGTTTGTATATATACTGAACCTGGTGAAATGCCCTCTTCATCACAACAGATAAATCAGCAGGAGCCCTGACCTCTTGACCATGTACAAAAGAGGGCAGGGCTTCTGCAGCTTTAACTTTGTGATGATGAGGTAATTTCACCAGGTACTAATTGCATACAAATGACACTGGCTGAAATTCCCTTTTCTCTACAACTGTTAAAGATACAGGAGCCCTGTCCTCCTTTTCATACGGTCAGCCTAACTTTCCCCATTAGAATGTGTGAGAAATGTCAGTTATAAAAACACATACACAACCCTACATAGCTTTGTTCCTTCCACACAAATGGGATAGATAATTATCCCCAATCTATAATCCATTTAAGTTGGATGTTTTGGACTTTATACTCTTTGAAGTA
Organism: Anniella stebbinsi; assembly: GCA_029215795.1. NCBI lineage: Eukaryota > Metazoa > Chordata > Lepidosauria > Squamata > Anniellidae > Anniella > Anniella stebbinsi. The sequence goes on along the minus strand of JARDYH010000004.1, from coordinate 224,967,909 downwards.
AATGGAAGTATATAACCTTACATTCTAGTAACTCAGTCATACCTTATGTACGGCTTATATGAACACCGGTAGTTTTTTTCCTAATGTGTTGTGAGTTGCTTCATATTTGTCTGTATGTGTGAATAGTTTTTGTTTTTTGCAAATGAATTCTGGCTTTTGACAACTTTGCACTGTTAGCTTCTGCTTTTCCTGTATTTGTTAGAGTGGCTGTATGATTCTAAGTCCAACCTCCTGACAGTGGCCTGTTCTATTGTGCTCTAGTGTGAAAGACTTACCCAAATGTCATGGTCCATTCTTCCACTTGGCCATTCCTACCATGTTCTAGAAATGCTCAGTTTAAATCAGAGTTTAATTAGGAGAACAATAATCGTGGTTGTGCTGGTAGTTTATAATAAATCACTTTGGACTGTTTTAAATACTGAGAGAGCCTCCTATTTACACTTGAAGTCAGCACAGAGAAATGAAAAGGGAGGAATGACTTTGAAAAGTAGTAGAGCAAGCTATCTGACATGAGTGATTTTTGTATTTCTTGTGACTACCTCCTTTGAAGGAGTGTAATTGGCTGTCATATTTTCTTGGCAGGAATTTCTCTGAAGGAATGATGCTAGTGACCTTAGGATATTTTGTTTTTTAAAGAAAAATCGCTAGCAGCGTATGACTTGGTTCACTAATTTGAGATATCTAGAGTATATCTTTACTGAATTATTCCTTGCATGGTTGTATGCAACCCTAATTCAGTACCCCAAACATGGTTGAAAACACAGGGATTCAAACCCAGACTTGTAAGAGTTTAGAACTCAAAGCTTCCTTCCTGGATGGACAGTTTCAGTTTTCCCACATTCCTTTTTTTTAAAAAAATATCTCAAGTTCTTTCCATTTATGAAGAAATTTGTTAAGTTTGGTAAGTTATTATCAAAAAATGAACCATACAAGATTCTTACCTGTTCCTAGTTATACGGCTTTGGACTCAGTGGATGTTTTACTAGGAGATAAAGCCTTTTCTTTGGGAATACAAGGCAAACAGATGTATCTAGGCAAATGAAGAAATAAAGTGGTTCAGTAGGAATGGTGGAGACTTGGAAGGGTGTGATAGGTGCCAGAGTGGAGCAGAGAATTGTGCTAGAAAAGGATAATGAACAATGATAGTACAAGCCAATTGGACCACTGGTAATTCTTAAAGCTGTATGACCCACTAGTTTGGGGGATGCCCAAGCAAAAAGAAAGAACAACAACTGCCCAAAGTCCAGGGCAATTGTTGACTTCAAAACAAAGGGTTTGAAGGACTTGGTGGCTCAGAGACTGGGCGCAGGAGGGTCCAAGCAACGAGAACAATTGTTTGGTTCTGAGGAATGAAAAGAAAGGTCAGGGAGGATCCTTTCCCATGGATTAGCTGAATCACTAGTTAGTTATACTTGGAGCAGAGTATACAGTAGGATGGAAGATGATTAACTAGAGATATACAAAACAAAAGGCATCATGAAGGTCATGCTGGTGGTATTGGAACGTGGTAACCTGTCTAGGCAGTGGGGGCACTTCAGGATTGGGCCAAATTTCACAGCACGGCTCTGCATTGTCCGATTCAAAGATAGCTTCATGGATATGTTGACTAAGTGGTGGTATAGCAGTCAGGCAGGCATTTGTATGTTTCTGTAATTACAGGGAGTAACTCCTGTAAGTCAATGGAGGAAGCACATATGCATTGGATCCTGCCCTTGTTTGGCTACCCAGAGTCATACAGCTGTGCATACTGCTTCTTCCAAAATCATATGGATTAGCCAAGGTGTCAAGGTAATGTTAATGAGCTGCATAACACCAAAATACACATGTTCAGAAAGCCAGTGCATCTGAAACTCCTCTGTAAAAGTAACATGCATTATTTCCTTTGCTGAAATCATATTTTTAATCATGAAGGACAGAGGACCTCCTGATTCTTGGAACAAAATGTCAGAATGGCTGCTTATATTTTCTAATATTACTATGTTTGCCTGTTTCTCTTTCAACTGGAATAATTTTACACTTTTAAAGCAAATGTACTGCAAGTAAACTGGCAAAGGTGAAAAAAAATCTTTTAAAAGAAGATCATTTACAATTTCTTGAAGTCTGAGGTTCAAAATATGTGATGTAAGTTTTATTTTAACTCTTCTCCCTCTGGTGTCCTGTTATAGGCTGACCATATGAAAAGGAGGCCAGGGCTCATGTAACTTTAACAGTTGTAGAGAAAAGGGAATTTCAGCCAGCATCATTTGTATGCAATTCGTACCAGGTGAAATTCCCTCTTCATTACAACACTTAAAGCTGCAGGAACCCTGCCCTCTGTTGTATCTGGTCACTCTAGTATAGTGCCTGCAACTTTAATTGTATGCAACTTTAATTGCATACAAATGACGCCTGCTGACATTCCCTTTTCTCTGCAACTGTTAAAGTTACATGAGCCCTGTCCTCCTTTTCATATAGTCAGCCTACCTTTTAGCGCTCTCTCCTCAGCTTCTTTTCCTCCTCCTCCTCTTCCTCTCACCAAATGATCTTTTTTCAGGCCCCTTTCCCAACATTCTGTGTATGACCTTTCATTGGCACAGCACTCTTAAGAGCTCACAGCAATAAGCGTTATTACATATGCATACACACGTTACGTCACATGTTACATTACACGTACAGTGTGGGACTCATGCATTAGTATCTCCTTTGCCTCATCTCTTGACTCCTTCCTTCCTGAGCTGCCCAAAGCCCAAGCTTTGAACTTTTCTGAACTTCCAAAATTTTCTGCGTGTCTGCACTGCTCAAACTTCAGTTTAAAACAAAAACGAGCAAAATTGGTTGGGTAGCTTTCGGGTAATAAGCCTTACACTACCGTATTCTTATATAAGTTATGATTCTTTCAAAAGATATATGATGATATCGCACAATTTGTATACCACAAGGAGAGAGTAAGATGATGACATTTTAATCTCTCCCTCATAGATATAGTGGAATTTTTCACAATTGGTTATTTCTTGTTTACAAATCACATGCATATTTCACTTTTCCTCAGAGAAGTTCAAGGCAATGGACATGGTTCTCTGATCACCCCATTTTATTGTCGCAACAAGAATGTAACTGTATGTTTGTGATATTATTTCTTGGGGAACCTCCAAATACATCTTGTGGAAGACAAGTGAATTCCATAGTTTATCTATGCACTGTGTGAAGAAGTCCTTCCTTTTTAATTTGCCCTGAATTTCCCATCAATTACCTTCATGTGATGACCTCGCATTCTAGCATTATGAGTGGGAAGAAAAATGTCTCCCTAGCCACTTTCTCTACACTATGGATACTTTTGAATAACTCTATCATGTCTCCTTGTATTCAGGTTGCTTCTAAACTAAAAGAGTCCCAGACGTGGTAACCTTTCATAGGAGAGTTGAGCTAGCCCCTTGATAATTTCCAATTGCCCTTTTCTGCAACTTTGCCGTATTGGCCTTGACATTTAGATTGTATAAAGCCTAGAAAAAGAAACCAAATGAGCTGTAGTAGAGTTAATAGTTAAACTTCTCCTACCTAATATGGCAATTTCTTTCAATAGCATACATCTGGTGTGATGCCTGAATGGCATTGCCAGCTAGATATACTGGCACCATATTGCTTTCAGCAATATTGTGGAGTATTTTTGAACTGAGATGGTGAGTGAGGGGGCTATTCTGTTTGTCACCATTTCTGTTGAAGATTTGCTCAGTGGTGGCAAGTGCTTTTGCTAAAATCTTCGTGCAATTGTTATATTGCATTTCTTTGTGGGCAAAGATTGTGATCACAGTTTGTGGAAGCAGATTTCCGTTGGTGTAGACATTTCTTCCACTCCACTCCAACCCCACTCTATAATGTATGATATTACTTATTTATAAATCACATTTGTATTTCACCTTTCCTCAAAGGAGTTCAAGGCAATCTCTCCTCACCCCATTTTATTCTCACAACAACCATGTGAGGTAGGAGGGCTAAAAGACAGCGACTGGCCTCAAGGTCACCCTGTAAACACCATGTTTTCTATGAATACCCTTAAGAGTAGCTGCTGCAGGGTGAGAAATAATACTTTCATAAGCGGAGAGGACAGCAACACACAAGTTTATTAATAAATGTAAGGCAACAACATATTATGGTTGGAGGAAAAAGAGCCATTAAAGCCAGTTAAGAACTTCCTTTATGAAGAAAAAAAATGGATGGAAAATGTATTTTCTTTTTTTAACACATAGAATAGAACATAAGGACATAAGAAGTGCCATGTTGGATCAGACCAAGTGTCCATCTAGTCCAGCACACTGTTCACACAGTGGCCAACCACCTGTCAGCCAGGGACCAACAAAGCAGGACATGGTGCAACAGCACCCTCCCATCCAAGTTCCTCAGCAACTAGTGCATACAGGTTTACTTCCTCGAATACTGGAGATAGCACACAACCATCAGGGCAAGTAGCCATTGATATCCTTCGCCTCCAGGAATTCATCCAACCCCCTTTTAAAGCTATCCAAATTGGTGGCCATCACTACATCTTGTGGTAGTGAGTTCCATAATTTAACTATGGGCTGTGTGAAGAAGTCCTTCCTTTTATTTGTCCTTAATCTCCCACCCATCAGCTTAATGGGATGACCCCGGGTTCTAGTATTTTGAGAGAGGGAGAAAAATGTCTCCCTATCCTCATTCTCCATACTTTGCATGATTTTGTCAAATTACTATGTGTCACAGCAACATTCCTGCATTGAGCAGGGAGTTGGACTTGATGGCCTTATAGGCCCCTTCCAAATCTACTATCCTATGATTCTATGTAAATCATTATAGAACAGAGGCATCATTATTGGCAGATATAAGTACGATGAACGTAAGCATGTATCTAAAGCTGAGATGAAGTAGTTTTGAGGCTAGATGAAAAACATTAATAAATTGGGCTAACGGGTGAAAATCCTGGAAAATATGCTTTAAACATCTAACTTAAACTCTTATACAAGGATCATTGCCTTATTTTGATGGAAGTGTTGACCTTCGCTCTGTGTGTACAGTGCATACATAAGCACAAATCCTTGTGCGCACTGGCAAATATTAACATTTGGGATTGGAGGTTCCTATAGAACAGGGGTAAGTGGAAGATAGATCACTGCATGAATTACAGTAGATTGGCAAGAATTTCCGATTCCATTATTTTTAACAATAGCAACAACAGAGTGACTTAGGCTGCTGAAACGAAGAAAGCTTGAGGTAACCATGAGTGCACTTTTGTGTGAAAGGTGTAAGTTCAGTTCACATACTGAAAACAGATTCATAGGCTCAGAATATACTCAGAGGACATCCTGCTCTTTAATTCTCATATATGTCTTTTGCACCTGGCTCTGGTGGGTGGATCTTGGGGTTCTCGTAAAAAGCAAAGTATATTTGACAAGTCTGATATCTGCCCTCAGCTGCTATAGAGTTCACAGGACTGATTCCCCCGGGCCTGTTTTGCAAATCTAGGTGAGGATTGTCAGGGCTTTCGGGCATGTCTAATGTGAAGTGTGGAATTCTAGTTACTAGGCAACTTCCTTGATGGCTAGAGGGACAGAGAGAAAAGTAACTAGCTGCTAAGGAGAGGCGGAGGTGCTGCTCATGTTGATGTTTCATGGTGACTACAAGGTTATAAGGGCTACTCCCACTGATGTCAGTAGCCAAGGGCCGTTAATGTGGTTGAGCTTCAGATTAGAGAGACGCAGATACTAAAGATGTTTCTTCACAAGAGAGACTTAAATCAGCTTTTCCTTAAATCAGCTTGTAATGCAAATGTAAACCTACATTTGTGGCTGTAGACTCAAATTATCTGCTTGTTCTTTTTATTAATATCCACGTCTGTCCCGTATCACACAAGAGACCCAGGGCAGGTGATCATGTTACCCTTGCAGAGTGGGAGCCGCTGTGGTCCCACAGCTTCCAACATCATGAAGATAATATGAGAAGGCCTTGGCAGCGTGGCAGAGGAGCCCTGGCTGTGGGTTCTTTTTTCAACCCACTGTCAACCCTCAGGAAACTGGGTTAAATCTGTTGTCAGGAGGAGCTGCAGCCTGGGCAACTCCCATGTGGTCTCAGGCTTCTCGTGTTACACAGAAGTGTGAAAAAGAGCAGTACTGGTGTATGTCCCACACTGCTGGTATAATGAAATAACCCAACAATACCGATGCTCTTTAATAATTGCATGAGGAAATGGCCTAGGAGCTGCTCTGTGACATTGCCTTCTGATAAATCGGGGTGGGAAACTTCAGGTGGTGTGGGTTCCTCTTCTGCTCCCTGGATTCGACTGGACTTCATAGTCTTAACTGGGGGCTCCTTAGATGGCTGTGTGTATTGCTGCAGTTGTGAAGCACATATTTACTTTGGAATAAGTACCCTCATGTTGTAGAGAAAATATATATTTAAAAGTAAAAATAATACAATGAATGCATTATTATTATTATTATTATTATATCTCTTTCTTGCGTGTGGCGGTTTTTCTAGACAGACATGACGGGTTTTGCCAAGTCATGCTGACTTTTACTGATTCAGGAATTTCTTGACGATTTAGCATGTTTTAATTATGACTGCTATCTGGATGTTGGTGTGGATGTATTCTGGTAGGCCTAGTTTTTGGAGGTTTTCTGTATATTTTTTTGATGTGATGCCAGTGACTGATGTGACTAATGGAATAATTGTGACCTTTCCTGTTGCCATAGTTCTTTGAATTCCATGGCCAGTGGTGTATATTTGTCTCTCTTTTCTTCTTCCTTTTCAACAACATTTTTGTCATTCGGTATTGCTATGTCGATGAGGTATGTGTGTTTTTCTTTTTTGTCTATGAATGTTAAGTCTGGTCGGTTGCAAAGTATTGACTTGTCTGTATGAATTGTTCTATCCCAGTATATTTTATGATCTGCATTTTCCAAGATTGTTTCGGCTGAGTATGTATAGTATGGTGTAGGTTGTTTGATAAGGTTGAATTTGATGGCCAGTTGTTGGTGAATTATTTTTGCAGCTGTATTGTGTCTTTCCGTAAAGTCCATTCCTGCCAGAATGATGATGATGATGATGATGATGATGATGATGATATGTATGCCTGGGGGAATATTCAATGTTCTGCATAGAGAAGACCCACTGAAATGAATGAGATTTAAATTAACAATAGTTAACATCTTTAAACCTTTAAAGGAGGGTTAGATAATTTCCCGGAGGAGAAGGGTATCAGTGGCTACTAGTCCAGTAGCAGAGGCAGGAAGCCTATGTACATCAGTTGCTGGGGAACATGGATAGGAGGGTGGGTTCCTGGTCGACAGCTGGTTGGCCCCTGTGTGAACAAAGTGCTGGCTGAGATGAAGCCTTGGTCTGATCCAGCAGGGCTTTCCTTAACATAAGTCCTATTCATTTCAATGGGTCTGTTCTGCATAGGACTAACATTAGATGCTACCCATGGTCAGTAATCCCATGCATGCAAAACATTTTTAAAAATAAGAAGCAAGGATGGTGTGTGAGCAGCATCAGCCCTAGCATAGGCTGACCAGATAAAATCCAGGTCAGGGCTCATGTAACTTTAACAATTGTAGAGAAAAGGGAATTTCAGCCAGTGTCATTTGTATGGAGTTAGTTCCTGGTGAAATTCCCTCTTCATCACAACAGTTAAAGGTGCGTGCACTATACCAGAGTGACCCTATACAAAAGAAGGCAGGGCCCCTGCAACTTTAACAGTTGTGATGAAGAGGGAATTTCATCAGGAACTAACTGCATACAAATGACACTGGCTGAAATTCCCTTTTCTCTACAACTGTTAAAGTTACATGAGCCCTGACCTGGATTTTATCTGGTCACCCTACCCTAGCAGGTTTAGTCTGGTGCAGATGATGGGCTTGTTTGCCACTTCTCCCATCACCTGTCACTCTCTGAGTGATCATTTGGGACTCTGCTGGGCTGTGGGGCCCTAGACCTCAGCCCCAGGTCCAGCCCTAGCTGTAATGCTTGCTGGGCAATCGGGAAAAAAAAGTAAGTTTTTGGACCCTTTTATCGTTCTATAGCTGCTATGGAGCCTTAGAAGGATCAAATCTAGCTTGCTCTGTAACATAGGTTTGATCTCCTTGGTGTTCTGAAGTATTCCAGATGCCATTTCGTTTGGTTAGGAAAAGACGCAAACATTTTTTAGGTGTGCGCGAGCCGTGGTGGGTGCATGGAGCCCATGGTTCACAATGTGCCCAACCCTGTGATAAGTGGTCTTTGTGTTTTTATTCTTTTATCCTATCTGTTGTTCATCCCTCCAAAATCTTTGCATGTGGAGCAGTATATAAATATTGTAAATAAATAAACATTAAATAAAAATTAATCTCAAATGCTCCATAAACCTTCATAAATGGTATGGGGGTGATGGAGGGCACGTGAGCCTATTGTACAATAGGCTCTTCATTTCTCTCTCCAAACATGAGAAAAGGCTGATCTAGTACCCCTTGATGGGTGACTTCATAGAACCCTCACCTCCAAGTCCAGAATCACTGTGCAGAGGCCTCTAGGGTTCTTTTCACCTTCACAAGAGGGGTAAAATTTTGCTCTTTAATTAATTTAAGGCCCTATAGGGCAGGGATGCTTAACCATTTTGGGTGGGGGTAGAATTGCCTTCCGTTAGGCCTCCAGGGGCTGGGGGATGTCAATGGGTGTGACCACGCCCACTGACGTCCCCTCATCTCGTGCCCATTTTGCCTTTCTCCGTGCTGAAAGAGACACGGAGTTCTGTGCCTCTCTCAGCATGGAGAAAAGGACTCGGCCAGTGCCGGGAAGAGCTTCACTCCTTGGATGAACCAAGGAGGTTCGGTGAGCCCAGTAGCAGAACCTCTTGGTGTTGAAGAATTAATGTGGCACCATATCCCTTTCTAAAGTAGGTCCTCTCTGAATGAAATTCACAATTATATATATTTTTTAAAAGTAACACTGGATATCACTGATCTGTAATGAAACTGGTTTCTGGCAGTGCCATTTTAATGTAATTTTCCGGATCGCCTTCTCCTTGCAACGGCGTTACATCTGCTTCATTAGCTACGTTGCTAGTTCAAGTAGCCTCCGTGGAGTGGTATTTTACAGATAACAAAATAGCGTAGTTCTCCTATGCAGCTAGATCCCTTGATTGGAAACCTGTCATGTGTGAGTACGCTCATCCTGTCCTGGTAAAAGATAGACAAGGTACCCTCAAAAAGAAAGAAGGTACCCTCAAAAGTGTCCAGAAAAGAAAAAAAGATGAAAGACTGGTATTTGAAAATGTATTTGAAAATGCATGTCAATGGAATGTCTTCCTTGGGTGTTTCCTTGGAGTTTCAGTTCACACAGGATGGTTTCTCACATATTCTCTGAGAAACATCCCACGTAAACTAGATTCTAGCGAAGCACCTTTGTGAATAAGGGAATGTGCAACTATTGCCTGCAAGGAAGACATCTTGTTAGCATGCATTGGGTATTGTATTTGATATAATAAATGATCCTTAAGATACTCTTTTAAGGTCCGCCTCTCTTCTTGTTGTTTTGGTCTGGAAAAATAAACATATAAAAACTGGCATAAAGGGGCTTTGGAGCAGACTTTCTCTTTGAGTTTTATTTTGTGTGTGTGGCATTTGTTTCTTTTAAACCTGTTGGGATAGAATGCAGATAGATATTTTGATATCTTATTTTACTGTGCACGTGGGCCCTATTCACTCCATAGACTCATTGTGCGGCAGCCATGGTTTTTAGTAAACCCATGCTGATGTGGGCTGTACTGCCACTTTCTAAGGAAGCTGTGTGACTGTTGACCAGTATATAAAGAACTCTAGATGCGTTAGATCTGAACAAAAGTGGAACTGCTGTTTTTGGGTAATTGTTATAGGTTTTTCTTTCTTAAAGAATCCATAGCTATGTGGCTATGTTAGACCATATAAGTGGCTAAAAGTTGACACATGCTGGTGATAAAACTGTGGCTGCCACAGCAGAAGGCATTTTCATTTATTTAGCAAAATTCAGCTTGGTACTGTTGCGGTAGATGGTGTTCAGTGAATGGCGCTGGCTCTCCACAACATATAAATCTGGCAATTTGATCCCAGACGGGCAGATTTGTTTGGTGCTTGAAGGTCCTATCAAAAATATGATGGCTGGAGGATTGCTACAATTTGCTTGTTTCCATGTTGTTTGTGTGGCTTCATTTATTTATCTAAACTACTGATATACTGCTTAATATCAGATCTCTAAGCATTTTGTTTGTTTTTTACATTTATTTCCTACCTTTCTTCCATTATGAAACTCAGGGTAGCTACATGTGGTTCCCAGGTGGTCTTGCCATCAAGGACTGTCCAGACCCAGACCTGCTTAGCTTCAGTGAGGTGGTTCCATGTGCTTTCAGACCATGTCCTGGAACCATAACAAATACATAGAATACGATATAGATACAATAATAAATACATTACAAACATTACAAAAGCAGTAAAACAGAGCAGTGCCATGGCAACTCAGGGGAAACCTGAGTAAACAGGTGTGTCTACAAGAAGTATCTAAAGCTTGTCATAGTTTCTGCCTCTTCAGAAACTTTATGGACCTTAGGCACAATCCTATCAAACTAAACACTTCATTGGAATTTGAAAAGTTTGCCTTGGAGTGGACCATGCCTATTGCAAATACTAAATTGTTCTTGGATATGTTGTACTTGAACCACAACATTGTTACTCTGAAACTGCTACTTTTCAATGTGATAAACATGGTTCAGGTCTCAGTTCTTTCTATATTGAACTAGAAATATGGATTATCGAGAAACAATGGAATGTCATCCTTGTTTTTGATCACTAGAATTTTATTGCCTTCAGTGGGTCTACAAAGGGGTGCACTGGTTCACCACCAAGTGCTTTTGGGCTAGTTGGACTCCTGTATTTGCTTTCCAGACATTTGTGGCTTTCATAAAGGTCCTATTCAGGTATTTTCCTGAACATGTGAGGCTTAGTGGGTACACATAAGCCTCACAAGAATATTCAGATCTCTGTATCTATGGAGGCTTTAAGCACATTCAGCTGAATACACTGAGAAACCCTCTTCAGACCTGAAAGCTCAGAGGCCTGAAGAGGGGTCCACCCATGTAGGAATGTTGGGATTAGCACCTATTAACATCCCGCCCTTGCACATTTGGGTGAATATCTGAATAGGGCTAGAATTCTGTTGCATTTCAAAGGCTGTGTAATGCTTGCCTATTCCGTTTTGTCTATGCAAGATGAAATCCAGAATGTTTAAAAATGGTGGCTGGGATTAAAATATTACAAATAAGTTTGCATGGGCTGCAAAATATCTATATCTGTCTGTCTATCTGTCTGTCTGTCTGTGTGTACTTCTTGTCTCTTCTTTCACAACTTTACATTATAAGGAAGTGATCTGATTCTTGAAATCAGTTTTACTGCCATCTCTCCCTCCTACCATCCCATATTTTTCTTTAACAGAATCTGAATAGTGTTTCATTGTATCTTCAAGGTTAGACTACTATGACACACATTAGTTGGACTGGGCTTTGCTAACTGCATTGAGGTGGTTCACCCATTCTACATTTCCTACATGTAAAGTACTACTGTGCTGAAGTAGCATGAAATCAAATTTGTGTCCAGCTGAGTATTATCAGTCCTGTTTGTTACCCTGTCCTATGACTCATAATCTTCTCATTTGGGTCCATGTGGCTCAATATTGCATCACAGTTGGTATTAAATACACGTTATTTCAGAAGACCGCAGCAACGTAGCAATTGTGAATAGGTCAATCATATTCGATTAACTATTGGTGTCTTGCCTTCTGAATTGAACAATGGCCTTGAGTTTAGCTTTCATTTGTGCATAATGCCTTTAAATGGAAAGAAAATTGGGAAGGCAGGAGAGTCTCTCAACGCTGCTCCCAGACTGTGGAACTCCCTCCCAAGTGCGGCTAGGCGTGACCTACCTTTGCTGTCCTTCTGCTGGCAGGCAAAGACCAGTTTATTTAAGGCAGCTGTTAGTCTGTAAGTGGGTCTGTTGGCTTGGATGCTGTTTTTAATTTTAAAAACTTCCAGTCATTGTTATAACTTTGTTGTATTTTAATGTATTGCTTTATTGTTTAATAAATTTTAACTTTTAAAACACAAGAGCTATATCCCTCCAGGCATATCTCTCTAACAATGAGGGATAGAAACTTCCTCTAACAAAAATAAAATTTAAAGTTAAAATTTAAACATTCCCTAGAATTGAATTTTATGATACAATGGCCGTTTCTACACCGGCCATTGATCCCGCAACTGTCTTCGGGTTGTCCCTGTGCATGCAAATGACGCACATGGACTCCCGGGGGTGGGGGTGGGTCGGGCATGGGTTTTCCCCGGCATATGAGATCCCGAGGAAAACCCGATTCTTCCCACAGTCCCGGGAACATCCCAAGGCTGTGGGAGGTGTGGACGCCTGTCCCGCCTGATGCCTGCTTACTTGTGAGTAAGCAGGCACCAGAAATGGGCACAGAGCCGCGCAGCACAGCTCCATGCCCATCAGGGGAGGGGAGCAGCAATTTCGCCACCCCTGGGATGGCAGGGAGGGGGGTGGGGCCCGTTTTTTTTTTTAGTTACTTATTTTTGTGATGGTGCGCAAGTGCGCTCTTTGGATCCGTCCCTCCCAAAAATGGTGGGCCTGATGGCATGGCAGCCCGAGAGCAAGCCGGGATGTTGCGTTCTGATTTGGAAAGGGGAGGACAATCCGGAAGCAGGTACATCCGGGATCGCCCCCCTCCCTCCTTCTACACCCATAGGTAGCTTCTGCAGGGTGTATAGAGATGCAAACTACTTAACCTTACTTATGTGTTGAGATGTGAAGGCTGGAGCAGAGGAATCAGAAAACATGAGGCAGGGGCAGAAAAAAATCAGACAAGCCCTCCACACCCCAATTTTTCAAACAAACACACACCCTGGGAAAAATAGATGGGCACTTTTAATTTTTTTAAAAAATCTCAACCCCCACTTTTTTTCTGGCTATTTTCAGCTAAGCTTTCACATCTCTACTTATGTAGTGGCTGGAGAGACCATAAAACCAGAATATATGTTCAAAGTTCTTACCGGAATATATGTTCAAAGTTCTTACATCTTTATGTATATAGTGAAGGAATACATTAATAGTTTTGAAATTTGAAGTATAATAAGTATATGTTGCACAGTTGTGCTAGAAAGTGTGTGTGTGATTCAGTGAAGAGGATACAAATGTACTAATGCTATTTTGTTTGCTAGTATTTCTCCTTCCCTCCTGATTCCTTAACATAAGCACTGAATAAATGTGTATTGAAAGCAAGTATAATTTCTCTTTTGGGCTGATGCTTGCAGGCTAGTTTCCTGCCTTAAGCAAATTTTCACAACACTGCTTTAGACTTCTGAGTTTTATAGCAGAATTGCTGACATGTTATTACTGTAGCAACCCTAATATTTCCCCATAGACGTTGGTGGAAAAATCCAATGTAAGTGGCCGGAGGTGTAGAAATCATGATCAGATAAAATGGACTCTGCAGGGTTTCTACAACATAGTTCAAGCAGTGCATGATATAAGTATTCTAAAGACAAGGAAATATTGCTATGCAATGCATTTTAGGAGCATGCCACTGGCACTTCTGGGATGTACGTTTGACCTGGACAGTAATGTGTTGAGTATCTAGATTGTGGTAGACTGTTTTCCATGATTTCTCAAAGATTGCAGACAGCAGCTTGGAAATCATGTCCACAAACTCTTTTAGCACTCTGGGGTGTAATTTTTTTTTGGCCCTAGAGCAGAGATGGGCAACTTATGGTACTCCAGATCTTTTGGCCTATAACTCCCAACAATCCTAGCCAGCAAAGCCAGTGGTGAGGGATTATGGGAGCTGTAGGTCAAAACATTTAGAAGGCCACAACATGCCTACCCCTGCCCTAGGGATTTGAACTTATTTAAAGTAGTGAGGTGTTCTCTAACCATTTCCTTATTTACCCAGGGTTGTAGATCCATTGTAATATCATTTGTTCTGCTTGTCCCAGGTTGAACACAACTCTCCTTGTGGAAGAAGACTGAGTTGTATAGTTCCACCTTTTCTCATCACCTGTTAATATTTTATCATTTTCTTTAAGCAGTGGTCCGACCCCTTCCATGATCTTCTTACTCCTAACATAGCCAGAGAAGCCCCCCCCCCCATATTTTACTTTTAGCATTCTTTGCAAGCCTCAGCTCATTCTGAGCTTTGGCCTGCCTGTCACCATACTTACAGATTAGGGCTACTCTGTTTTACTCCTCCATGCTGTTATGCCCTTCCTTCCATTTCCTATACAATTTCCCTTTTGAGTCTCAGCTCATGGGGGCTTACAAGATGGGATCTCCACACCTACCACCATTTTGAAGCCCTTCATTGAAGCCATTGCTACTGCCTCACCAAGTTACAGCTGATAGGTTGGGCTGTTTCACTCTGGTTGACCAGTCCCCTAAACAAAATGGAAATTACTTCATGTAAGGTTATAGGGCAGAGGAGTGGGTGAAATGTCTTTTTCAGGGCTAAAATTATGTTAGATCTTGTGAGTTAGCATTAAAACATTGGACCATAGATATGAGTTGGTTGCAGGTACTTGATCAGCATGTATGTGATGTATGTATATTTTTAAAAAATATATCTATCTCCAAAGGTCTTTTATATCCCAAAAGGAGCCCAACAAAGTTCACAGTATCATTAAAATGCAAAGCCAGCTTTAACAAACAATGCAATAAATAAAAGTCCAATTAAAAATAGAAAGAAGCATAGAGCTAGCTTTGCCAACATTGCTTTCTAAAAGCTCTTTGGAATAGAGGCAAGGAAGAAAGGGGGGAGCTGAGCTTCCCTTGAAAAAAGTTAAGGATGTAATCCTATGCATATTTAGAGAAAGAAACATCCTACAACTCCTAGCATGCCCCAACCAGATGTGCCTACTATGGCATGCTGGGGATGGCAGCTGGAATAATCAGAGGATGACCAGTAAAATGGCATTGAGTCTGGTGGTGACTAACCTGGCCCGAGATGGAGGCAGAACGAACATGAAGCAGGCCTCAGATCATGATTTGAACCTCAGGTAGGTTTGAATGGGAACCGCTAGTCTTTCAATTACCTGAGAGCCTGGTCATGTTGGGTTTTATAGGTCAAAGCTAGCTCTTAAATTGTGTCTTGAAACCAATTGGGAACCATTGAAAATGTTTAAGTGAAGACATTATGTGTAAAATAATGGGTAATAGTTAACAGTTTGCCATGTTCTGCACCAGCTACAGTTTCAAATTGTCTTCAAAGTCCTCCCCACAACAGAGTACATTACATTACAATAAGGAGGTTATCAAATGATAGTAATAAAGTAGATAGATAACTTTATTTGCATATGGCCAATGGCCGTTACAATCTTAGACATCAAAACATCCATACCACCCTCCTCCCAATATATCCCAGGCATTTTCCATTCTGGACTCTAAGTAACAGGCATACCCATAACATCTCCCGCTGATTTGGCTATTATGTTAACTCACCCCCTTTACACTCTATCCTGTTTTGTAACAGATAATTTCGGCGAGTTTTTTAAGCTGCTAACGCGAAATTGGCCACCAATCTTGAATTTGCTGCATTATAGTCTGCTAGTAGGTCCAGAATGAGGTCCTTAGGTGTCAGACCCCTTCTTTCCTTCAGGAGCTCTTTTAAAAAATGCTCCCTCCTTGATATAGAGGGCAGTTCAATAGATAATGAGCTAAGTCTTCAACCTCCTCTGACCCACAGATACAAGTCTGTTGCCCAAACGGTATCCCTTTATACTTTCCCTCCAAGTATTCCATCAGCATTGTTTGGAACCGAAGGGCAGTGAATGCTTTTCTCAACATCGGGAATGTTAAATCCTGCAAATAATGCACCCAATATTGTTCCCCCTTTATTTGGCTAAACCATGGTGAAAAGGCCTGCCACTGGCTGGTTTGTACATTACCAAGGGTATCAACCTCAAAGATTCTATTTCTAATATCCATATTATCACACGCTAGCAGGTCTCGGTCCTCCGTGAAGTAGAGTTGCGACAACTCCCTCCAACTTCGGGCCCACCCTCCTTTCACAGACTGCTCAGTGAAACATAGTCTAGGTAAACTATTTTCTTCCCTACTCATTAGGTTTTTCCCATATTGAATAATTTCCTTATGTATTCTAGCCTTAACGGAGGGGAGATCCACTTCCATTCTTAAGAGGACAGATGGCACCCCAACGGGAAGTGCCAATAGCTCTTTCAGGACTTTGTTTTGTATTGTCTCCATGGCTATTGCAGACCCCACTCCCCACAGGTCAGCCCCATAGAGTAATTGTGGGAGAACTTTAGCAACTTATAGCTTCAGGGTGGGAGCTACTCTTGAGCCACCTTTTCGTCTTCCAAAAGCTAATATGGCTTTTGCTGTTCTCCCAGCTGCCAACTTTATTGTATTAATATGTGTTTTCCAGCTACCATTATAAGAAAAACACACCCCAAGATATTTAAAACTTGCACACTGGGTGATTTGTTTTCCATCCAGCCACCACCTATGAACTCGCTTCCTCCTTGAAAAAATCGCCACTTTTGTTTTGGAGTGGTTTATCACTAGCTTTTCTTCTTTACAAATCTCACCCAATCTTCTTAGAAGTCTCCTTAGTCCCACTTGGGTAATAGATAATATGGCCATATCATCGGCATACAGCAGTATCTGTATTTTCCTTAGGCCGACCGCCGGGGGAAAACAATCCTCTGCCATAAGGTCCTCTACTAAGTTGTTAATATAGTAATTAAACAGAAAGGGAGCCAAAAGGCATCCCTGTCTGACGCCTCTTCTAATGTCAATTTTCTCTGTCAACCTACCCTCCAACCTTATTCTCACTCTTGAATCAGTATGCTGGTGGAGTTTCTGGATCAAAAATAGCAAACGTCTGTCTATATTTGAGAGGGCTAATTTTCCCCATAATCGGGTTCTGTCCACTAGGTCAAAGGCTGAGGCAAAGTCAATAAAGGCCACATATAAGCTTTTACCTGGTTGCCTACTATACTTCTGGATCAAATGATTAAGAACAAAACATTGATCTATTGTATTTCTCCCTTGTCGAAACCCAGCCTGCTCATTAGCTAGAATATTGTTTTCCTCAGCCCATGCTAAAAGCTTGTCTAGGAGAAATCTGCCGTACAGTTTTGATGTCACATCTAATAGGCTTATAGGCCTATAGCTTTTGGGCTCGGTTTTCTCTCCCTTTTTATAAAGTGGAACTATAATACTTGACTGCCATCCCTCCGGCATGTTTCCCATCAAATTAATATGAGTAAACAATTTTGCCAGGATTGTTGTCCACCAGTCTGCACCAACTACAGGTTTAAATTGTCTTCAAAGTCCACCCCTACAACAGAGTACATTACAATATTATAAGGAGGTTATCAAATGATAGTAACAAAGTAAGTACTTTCCAGAAGTGGCACCAAGGCATCCAAGAGCATCTCCAAACTGCAGGTCACCTTGAGGAACAAAATAAGCTATTCTCCAAGGTCACCAGATCCTAATTCCCAGCCACATATCCATCTTATCTGGATTTTTAAGCCTGTTTGCCTGCATCTGCCTCATTGCTACTCCCAGGCACTGATGCAAAATTGAGGTGGCATCATCTGGGTGAGGTGAAAAGGAGACAGAGATCTGGGATGCCATAGTACAGTTATGAGAAAATGAGATTTTCATGCTCTGATCTCCAAATCTTTAAAAGGCTGTGACAGAATAGTCAAAAATGTTGTAGATGTGCAGTCAGCATGATGAACTAGTGCATTTATATTGCACAAATAGAGTTCAGACTCAAGTAGAAGCCCATGAAAATATGCATATTTGCAGATGGATCTTATTAATTTTCTTACTCAAAACTAAATAAAATGAAACTTGCATCCAAGTAAAGAGTTCATAGGACTGCAGCCTTAGTCTAAATTTTGACAGT
Organism: Anniella stebbinsi; assembly: GCA_029215795.1. Taxonomy (NCBI): domain Eukaryota; kingdom Metazoa; phylum Chordata; class Lepidosauria; order Squamata; family Anniellidae; genus Anniella; species Anniella stebbinsi. The sequence continues at coordinate 224,949,963 of JARDYH010000004.1, read as the reverse complement.
CTTATTTCATGATACTCCTTTCCTCCGAGTACATCAGCCTTTCCATAGGTAGACCATTTGTGCTGACAGATAGATCAGGTTCACACAGTGTGCTAACACAACATTGATTATTGTGTTGTGTGAATGCAGTGCATTTTCTGCAATGTGGGTTATGTTGTTTGAATGCAGTGTGTCTTCCGCAGGGTGGCTTGTTAACCATGCAATGTGGTTTATTTTTTCTCAAACAAGCTACCTTAAGAACTCATGGCTTGTTCTTGGGCTGTTCAGGGTGGTTAACAAGCCACACTGCATGATTAATGAGCAACCCCATTGAAAACATGGTGCGTTCAGACAACACGGTAACCCACCCTGCGGAAAAAGCGCTGCATTCCGGCAACCCAGTAATCCACAGTTCAATAGCAACTCATGATGGGTGGGTTAGCATGTTGTGTGAACCCAGCCAGTCTCTGAACAATTAAGGTACTTCATATTAAACAAAAGCAAACCAATAAAAAACACAGCAGTCCATGCCATGGGGGAAATGGCCTCTTAAAACGGGTCATTCTTGACAATCTTCGAAAGACCTTATGAGATGGAAATATGCAAACTGTCTTGAGCAGGGAGTTCTACTGAACATTGTTATGATAGAAAAGCCCTCTTATAACCCTTGTGGATGGCAAAGCAGGGAGCCTAGAATAGAACCTCCATTCCACGTCTTCAAAGGCTGTGGAGATTCGTATGGAATGCAGTGTTTCCAAAGGGAATACTGTGAAAGAGCCTACAGAGATGCTCTGATGTTTGAAATAGATTAAGCATCGGTTGTTTGGGGATGTGGGGCATCTTAACTATGAGCGATGAATCTTGCTCACAGTAGCAAAGATTAGTTTAGATTACCTTTGGTCTCCCTTCCAAAAAGGATTCCATATTGGTCTGAATGAGAGGAGGAATGTTTAATGAAGTGCCTTGAATTTTAGAGCACATCCATATCTATTACGATACATGTTACAGCTTTTGAATCAATTCATTGTCTACCCAGGAGCTGCACTTGCAGTGGAAAGGGGGCAGGGATGGAGAACCACACTTCTGCTTAGTACTTGCTTTCTGAACAGGGCCGGAGGCCCTTAAAACAACGTTCTCTTGCAGATAGAAAAATGTGTGGTTTCGTGTGGGCTTTCTGTGTTCCTGCAAAGAGTATATTCAGTCAATGTAAACTCTGAAAGTGCCTAATTGAAAGCTAACCTGGTCCTTTGACTGTAGCACAGAAAGAGTGGTGCAGCATTTAGGTTGTCTGCATTTAATGCTTTCCCTCAGGCAAACTATCAAAATCCTCAGTATCACAGTGGTTTTGATCAAATATATTGCCGTCTACTATTCCCCCTCTCTGTAGTTAACCCTGCTTTGTAAAGTCTTGATAACATTTATTATTGGGAGCCAATTTTAAAGCAGGACATGTCTGTTGAATGCTCTGGTCTGAGAGGACGCGAAATTCGTTTAGGCTTTTATATTATTCTCCATTTATGCCAGAGTTGATTACTGTAGACAAGTGCCCAAGTATAATTTCCCTGGACCTTGAATATACTTGTAACATGGACCCCCTTCTCCATATTTACTCACTTAGTTTATGGGTTGTAAACCCAGTTCACAGCATGGGCTCCCATTGTCCCATGAAAACAATTCTCTTTGAATTACTGGATCAGTTTCACAACTGATGAACTGGATCAGTTTAATATCAGCCAGTTTTGGACCTAGATTCCAAACATCATCTGGAAGGTATTGTACACTGTTTTTTGGTTTGTTTGTGGGGGGTTTTGGGGGGAGGTATGCATTGGCAACAATGGTGTAGTGGAGTCATGGCTCATAGGGACACAGCGAATGTCACCCCAGTGTGCAGCCACTGTAAAGGAGGCAAACTCCATGTTAGGCATTACTAGAAAAGGAATTGACAATAAAACTGCCAATATCATACTGCCTTTATTCAAATCTATAGTGTGACCATACTTAGAATACTGTGTGCAGTTATGGTCACCACACCATATATATATATATATATATATATATATATATAAAATGTAGAGCTGGAAAAAGTGCAGAAAAGAACAGCTAAAATGATCATGATTTGGATGGCTTTAACAGTGGGTAAATTCCTGGAGGAGAAGGCTATCAATGGCTACTAGTCGTCATGGCTATGTGCTACCTCCAGGATCAGAAGCAGTAAGCCTAAATATATACCAGTTGCTGGGGGACATGAGTGGGAGGGGGCTGTTGCCCAGTGTCCTGCTTGTGGGTCCCTGGTTGACAGCTGGTCAGCCACTGTGCTGGACTAATGGACCCTTGATCTGATCCAGCATGGCTCCTCTTTTGTTCTTACGTTACTTGTTGTTGTTGTTAGCAGGGATGCTAATGATATTTGCCACCGCTGCCTCAGAATTCCCTTCTCCCTCTGAGTTTAGCTGCAATCCTTGCAGTAGCTGGGATGCTTTGCTCCCAAGTATTTTGGGTGGTATGGTCTTCAGTGGACACTTAAGAGCCATTAGCTTCACAGAAGACCTTCTCCTATTGGAGAGGAAAATTGCAAGGACTCTTTGATATGTATCAACACAGCTTCCTGAATATTTGTACTCTCCTTAGGGACATTCCTATGGTGACTGCTGTGGTGAGTGGCCTGCAAATTTAGCACTACACCACTGATAGGCAGTTTAAAGTGGTTGGGGGGTAAGCTGGAATTTATTGGGGTTGGGAAGTGGACTTTATTTTTTAATTTTGTTACTTGAGTAGTTCTTCTGTATTTGATATGAGAATGCCATTGGGTTCATAGGTAGTTTAATTCCTAGCTATCCAGAATAGAGCAGTATAAAGAACACAATGGAAAATAAAAGCAATATGTAACCCTATTTATAGGAAAATAATATCTTGCATGATAGAATGACGTTACTCTCTGCTCTACTTCCACAGCCCAAATTAATATAGCAAACTTTTTAAATAATCTATTTTTTGTAGGTTCTTCTGCATTGCAGAACATTTCAGGGAGCAGGAAAATCTTCTCTGTATAATAGCTTCTCTTGATATTCCTGTGAAAATAGCATGACATTGAATATCAGGAGAAATGGAGAAGGATTTCCGTGTCAACTTCGATTATTGGACACTAAACCTCCATTTGTATGCATACAAGGGTTCAGAAATGGATGTGTTGTGACATGTGTCACTGCTTTATCACCAGCTAAACTCTCTCTTTTTGTTGTTGTTAACACATTTACTTTGAGTGAAATATTCTCATTGGAGAGAAAAGTTGGAGTTAAATGCAGTGAGTAATAAAATTACTTGCCTGTCTGTTGAAGCACACTATCACCGTTTGTTTCATTGCCGCTTAGCAATAATACAGCATCACTACTGGCTTCATTTAACACGAAGGACAAGTATCTTTAGGAGGAGGGTGAGCCTTGAACAATTGCTGCAGTCAAGCACACTTGCCTATTCCCTAGCATCTATTAATATTCCTCAAGTTAGATGATCAAACTCAAAATACAAGGAATGCATTTTTAGTTTTGCTTATTTTCTGAATGTGTAAGTTCTCGCTTAGTTGATGAAGCTACCCGAATTAAGGATCAGTGGCCAGTCAACTCTGTAGGTGTAAACATGTGGTTTTCCCTGAAGTACTACACTGGTGCTCTCCAGATCTTTTGGACTACAAGTACCATCAGCCCCAGCCAGCACAGCCAAAGGTCAGGTATCCCAGTCGCCAGTAATTACCGTAGGAGACTATCATCCTGTTAGGAGTATTTCTGCAGACATCTCTTATCCACCCCCTGAAGAAGGCCTTAAAAAAACAACACAGGCCGAAACGCGTTGGGTTTTGAAATAAAGTGTTTTAGCATCCTGAGAACCTGTTTCTCCCTTTTTTTTGTCCAGGTATACAATGTCAGTTGTGGTCGAAAACATCTGGAGGGCACCAGGTTGGGGAAGGCTGAACTAGGTTCCCAAGAGTAGATCACAATGAAAAAATGAAAGAAAACAATGACATCTGATTTTAAACTCATTACAGAATATTGAAAGTCGATAATACTTGCGCCACTATTTACCGGTACAGCTGATTCCCTTTCTTGAACCCTAAGGACAAATGCACACAGTTCTTGCAGAAGTCATCTATTTACCAGTGACTTCCACTGGGTTCAAACAGCCCAGACTAATGGCAATATCTTGGAGCTCCTAAGGAGAAAAGTACTTGATCCCGATTATAGTGCTTCCCTATTTGCCATTGTTGGCAAAAACTTCATATTCCTTGTCTAGTGAACCTCCCGATGCTACAGTGGTGCAGAAGGTCTTTCAGCTCAAAGACCAAATTTCATTTTGGAGAAGATCTAGGGGGCTGCATTCCAATGACCAAAAGGGGTGGGACCAACCTCCCCCAAAGCAGCACATTTTAACTTAAAGCACTTGATGCCAGTAATTAAAGTCTTAGAAGAGGCACTTAGAAGAGGTAACCTTTCAGAATGGGGTGGGGTGGGGACTGCACAAAAGCTGGCAAACCACCAAACAGTCAGTGGTTGAGGGGAAGGGGTGAGATCAGTGGAAGCCCACCCCAGGGCCTAAGGTTCTGCACCTGTGCAATAAGGCAGATGAGGAATTGAACTATCCTGATAGTTCACGTCTGTTGTCCTACTTGGGACAGCAACATGTTGGCCTAGAGGCACTCTGGGAAATGAAGATGTTGGGTGCAATTGACTGGCGATTACTGAAGATTACTGAAGAATGTAAGGGAGGAGTTCTTACACAGCTCTTCTGGGAGGCAGTTCTAGGCATAACTTTCAGTAAGGGAAAAAGGGTGGAGTGCAGGTGACGTTCAGACAGCTGGGTGTGGTGCAGCTGGAGAAGTGAAGGGCACAGGTAGGGATGCGTTGGGATATAACTGGAGAGAGATGAGGTGAGGCAAGGCTATGTAGAGTCTGAAGGTAAGGCCAAGAAGATTGTGCAGAATCCAGATATAGTCAGGAAGCCCATGTAGGGATTTAAGGAGAGTCACCATGAAATCAGAGTAATGAGAGAGGTGAATGATTTTGGCAGCAGTGTGCTAGGTGAATGTGAGTGGACAAAATAATAATAACATGGCAAACATTATTTTTTAAAAAGCAGAAAACATCCTAAAAACATCCTAAAAACATTCTAAAATTCCACTGGATATACCTGCCAGAAGAGACCAGTCTTTATAGCTTTCTTAAATTCTAAAAGACAGTTAAGTTGACAAGTCTCCTCTGGCAGGTCATTCCACAGTCTGGGAGTGGCAGAAGAAAAGGTCCTCTGGGTAACAGTTGCCAGACTAGTCTTGGCCGACTATAGTAAGTTCTTCCCAGAAGACCTGAGCATGTGGGGCGGATTGTATGGGAGAAGGCGATCCCGCAGGTAATCTGGACCCAAACCATGTAGGGCTTTAAAGGTAAAGACTAAGGGTGTGCATGGACCCCCAAAATGGGATCGAAATGTGAATCGGAACTGGTGCCTCGGATCGGAGGCTTCCCGGTTTGGTTCGGTGCCGATTCCTATCTGAAAATCGGATGTCCGATTTTCGGATCGGACACCATTTTAGGTGTTTTTGCCATAGGCTTACATTGGGAGAAAGAAAGCTTTCCCTCAATGCAAGGCTATGGCGAAAACATGGGGGCAGGTGAGTGGGGACCTAACTCCCCCTCCTTCCCTCCCTGTCTCTCCCCCCACTCACGCTCCTTACCTGGCGGGGTGTCCGCTTCCGTCCGCTGTTCCAATCTACTGAGAAATAGGCTTCGCGCGGCCTAGTTCTCAGTAGCGCGCCAGGTGATGACATCATCACCTGGTGCGCTACTGAGAGGTAGGCCGCAAAGCATTTTCTCAGTAGAAGGGGCCAGTGGATGGAAGCAGGTGCCCCGGCAGGTAAGTGGGGCCCTCCCCCCCACTTGCGCTCCTTACCTGCTGGGGTGCCCGCTTCCGTCCGCTGGTCCCTTCTACTGAGAAACAGGCTTCGCGGCCTGCCTCTCAGTAGCGCTCCAGGTGATGATGTCATCACCTGGCGCGCTACTGAGAACTAGGCCGCGAAGCCTGTTTCTCAGTAGATTGGAATAGCAGATGGAAGCGGGCGCTCCAGCAGGTAAGTGGGGCCCTCCCCCTCCCCTCATGCTCCTTACTTGTTGGTGTCCTGCGCTGCTGTCCTCTGCTTCCGTACTACTGATAAGCGGGCCTTGCGGCCTGTTTATCAGTAATACGGAAGCAGCGAACGGCAGGTAACGGGGGCCCTCTCCCTCCCTCCCCCCTCCCCCCACTCATGCTCCTTACCTGCTGCCTCCTCTCTGCCATCCATTGCTGCCCACTGCTTCAGTACTACTGAGAAACAGGCCTTGAGGCCTGTTCCACAGTACAGCGAGGCACGCCGAGTGAAGACGTTACTCATCGTGCCATCGCTCTATTATGGAACAGGCCGCAAGGCCTGTTTCTCAGTAGTACGGAAGCAGTGGGTGGCAGTGGACGGCAGCGAGGAGGCAGCAGGTAAGGAGTGTAAGTAGGGGAGTGGGGAGGAGGTCCAAGGTCTGATCCTCTGATCTTTTCTGATCCGGATCTGGTCCTTTTGGATCGGATTGGACGAGATTGGACGATCCAGCTATGGAGGATCGGAATCGGATAATTTTATCCAATTTTGGCCGGATCGGGTCCGGATCATGGATCGGACCCAATCCGGTGCACACCCCTAGTAATGACCAACACTTTGTACTTTGCCTGGAAACTAATTGGCAGCCAGTGGAGCAATTTTAAAGCTGGTGTAATATGGTCACCCCTAGGTGTACCAGTGACCAATCTGGCTGCCATATTTTGAACTAGTTGAAGTTTCCGGACTAGGCACAAAGGTAGCCCTATGTACAGCACATTTCAGAAATCGAGCCTCGAAGTCACCAGCGTGCGCACTACCATCTTTAGGTCTTCCAACTCTAGGAAGGGGCACTTCTGGCGTATCAGTCGAAGCTGATAGTAGGCACTCCTGGTCGTTGCATCTATCTGGGCTGTCATTTGGAGCGACAGAACCAGGAGCACCCCCAAGCTGCAAACACAGTCTTTCAGGGGCAGTGTAACCCCATCCAGAATTGGTTGACACACCTCCAAACCCAGGTTGCGGCCTTTCACAGCAAACACCTCCGTCTTGTCTGGATTCGGCTTCAGTTTGTTTTTCCTCATCCAGCCTATTACTGTCTCCAAGCATTCATTCAGGGGAGACACACTATCCTTAGCTGACGCTGTTATCGAAGGCATGGAGAGATATATTTGGATGTCATCACCAGAGAGGAGAAGAATGCAGTAATCAAGGCAAGAGATGACTAGAGTTTTTGATGAAGGGAAAGAGAGGAAGGGACATATTTTTCTAACATAAAGGGTGAATCATCATAACTTAGGGATGGACTGGACATAGATTTGGAAATTTAGCTTCTTTGCTGAACAAAGATCTGTTTAAGTTGACTGGGATTAATTTGAAGACATGTAGAACCACAGCTATGAGTAGGTGAGGGAGGCAGTTGTCCCAGGTGCTAACTATAGGGGGAGCTGCTGCCAGTGTGAACGTGTCCCCTGCACCTACCTCTCATCTCTACTGTTGGTGATTTCTCTACCTCGTCCATTGCTCAAGGTTATGAAAGTCAGTTTGGGTGGCATTTCCTTATGATTGAGAACTTGGAGGAGGAGAAAGAGAAGGAAGCAACCTTGTGTATCTTCCACCTGCCCCGCCTGGGAGAAGAGTCAGGAGCTGCACAGTGTGAAGGAGAGCGGGTACCATGTAGTCAAGTGCCATGCTTTTGATGGTACTGCTCCTCCTCCACTGCCATACAACTTCAAGAAGTGCTGCCTGAGCATTGCTTCATTCCTCTGCTCAAGACCATGGGGCAGGCAAAGCAGTAGGGTAAGCCTGCTTACCTGGCACACATTTTTAAGCACTGCTGCTCCACAGCAATAACTCTACCGTGGAGGCTTTGGACTACTGGTCAGACTAACAATGGAAGGGTAAACACTCATGTCTTGTAAGGTCCTAAATCTGTTTCATTATAACGCTTTCAGTCTTTGAACAGATGACATATAGACACCACCTTCAAATGGGTACTTATTTAGATATTTAGTCTGCTTTTGTTAAAGCCTATGGATATATACAAATTCATGTATGTATATTAAAAAAGAAGAAAATAATATTTTTAAAAGGTTTTGTGGGGAGACATGGTACCATGTTGGGGACCCCTGCATAGCCATGCAACCCACTGAGATTACTCCACGCCATCTAATCTGCCTGCTAATACAAGGCAGGCCTGAAGATGCGTGTGGTTGGGATGATTTAGGCCATAACACAAAGCTTTATATAATGGACTATATATTTATATCAGAAGGAATTTTATTTACACAGGTTTTAATATGTAAATAACTCTAGCCTGATACTAGTAGGGAAATGCAGTGTGTTTAGTGATGTGTAATGGTTACGTAGTTCTGGTTTTGGGACAGCGGATTGTACAGCAATGTATTTTAGTTATTGTTTTGAATCACAGAATGCCTGGTAAAGAGAATACTGCTCTGCTATGTCTGATAACAGCGCAACCTTGCAGGAGTATGTAAATATTTCATCTGCATTGTTATTCTTAAAATCACATTTTAAGAGGAGCAGAAATGAGAAAAAATTTAGAAGAACTGTTTTCTTGAAATAGGTGTTCAGAGTGCTATGATGGTTATATGAAGGTGGGCTTGCATTTGTTTTTGAGAGAAAACCGTGTATCTAAACCTAGATCTTTCACCTTCTTTGTGTAGACTTTTGTGTGTGTGTGCAAAGGATGACATGGAGTCAAGAGGTATTGTTAATTTTGGGTGAAAAGCTGAAGGACTATCTCTTCTTTCACTAGCTCTGATGAAATGAGAGGGGAGTTTGCTGTAGTTTGAATGTGACAAGATTTGTGATTGAAAAGTTGAATCAACTGTATGAAAGGAACAGAGCATATAGCCACAATAAATCTCTTGGTATCTGTAATTGTGCTCATGATTCACTATATTGAAAATATTAGTCCATTGTTTTCTGTCTGTTCTCAGGAACAAAGATATGACAGCATACTATGTCTTAGACACTCTTTGTTCTGTCATGACTCCGAACAGTTCAGTTGTTTTATTGAAGATTAGCTGGCTGAATGGAACTTTTGTAATTTGTAATTTGAGATTTCTAACCCGACTTATTCATGTGGTGGGTAGCAATAACTTGTATTATAAATTATAGCATGTATTAAAATCTGGCAGGTGACGTGACTGCTATCAGTCACTTTTTTGTTCAAAGACTAATTGTATTTGCTGCAATTAGGGATGTATGATAAATTCCTTTACAGTTCATTGTTGATCAGGATTTTACCTAGCTCACACCTTCCATACCAAGCATGGACTCAGACTCAGTCTGTGGTAAAAGTCCATATATTTCTGAGCTTGTAATGTGATTTGCAACCCTCCCCTCCCAAAAAGTGTGCAACAGTATGCATTTCAAAACAGTGCACATTTTAAAAAAATGTGCACAATTGATGCATACGTTTGAAAAAACACACATGGATATTCATGCCAAAAGGAAAAAAGAAAAGAGAAATCAAAGCTCGCAGGATTATGCACGGAGAATTATGTACGCTGCCTTGGGTTCCTTGGAGGAAAATAGGTAGGATATAAATGCAATACATAAATAAAAATAAATAACAAACCTGTTATGGACTCAGATCGGAAAGAGCTTTGAGATGGAATTACAAGAACTTCAGTGAGCTTGAAGTTTGCTGATTCGCACATCCCTAGAATGTTGGCTGGCAATTGAAATAGAAATGTGGTTAGCTGGGTATGTGCCAAGTATTACACATGTATAGGCAGGGTGGATAAAAATCAATTTTAAAAAATAATAATAAAAAAACAGATTTTTAAAATTTAAATCAGATTTTTTGTTTTAAATTGGATTTTTAAAAAAGAAAATGCTTTTTGAGGAAAAATCTATCTAAAAATAGTTTTTTTTAAAGATACATTATAGTCCAAAGGTTATTCATCATGAAATAAGGATTAGTTTTTAATTATGTAGCATAAGGCTGTATATTCATGCAGTGTTTAAATTTTTTGGTAAATGAATTCCATTAATCCATTCACAATGTCATGCTCTTCTAGAGGTCTCTGTAAGATTATTGGGCAAGTTTTCTATCTAGAAGATATTATCACAGATGCTTGGTTTTACAGTTCTCAAAACTGTGAATTTGTGTCTGCAGAGATCACAATCCCATTGTTCCTTTGCAAATCTATGTACACAGAATCAACCCCATACCTCTTAAGTGCTAAGTTTCAAAAAAATCAATGAATAGATTGTTGGAAGTGGAATAGATCTGCATAAGAAGCTGAAAATGAAACCTGCATCTGCAAGTAAATATTAAGATTATACCAGCAAGGATGAGTCTTTGGTAACTCTGAGTTGTGTAAAATATGTATTAAGCTTATAGTGAGGAAGAGTGCACTTTGGGGGGGGGGGATCACATGATTAAATTCAGTCTTTCTGAGTAGTGATTAAAATCGTATTTAAATCATGATTTAAATCAAATCGATTTAAATCAAATCCACCTTGTGTGTAGGCATTTGTGTATTGGCAGAAAACTGTGGGAAAGTGGTGTTTTCCCTGGTTCCAATGGACTTCCCGAATCTGCATTTGTTGAAAAAATTGAGAAAAAAAATTCTCCATGAGTTCAGGTATTGTTGTGTGGATTTATATTCCTATGAGGCTTGCATACGACGGCAGTTGATGAGAAACTGCAGTCTGTAGCCTGCCAATCGTCTGCCCACGTCCTCTAAAAAAGGAGTATGCGTGTGTGGCATTTCTCTGAACTACTTGTATTTAAAATCACTTTGGTTTTAATCTGCAGAAATGGGAGTGGCTCATGAGTGCAGGCATGTCTTTTTTTTTTTTAAATACATTTTCATTTGTTTTTTCCAAAAAGAAAAACATACACTCTACAAATGTACAATCAAGAGTCAGGTACTAAAGGAGGCAGAGGTAGCACAACCTAATAATAACAAAAACAATAACAGCAACTCTCCACTGATATTCACTGTTACTACATAGGGCTTTCGACAATAAAGAGTAAGTCAAAAATAACAATAGTTATTATCCAAACTCAAAAACATTACTTTTCAATGATTAAATTACTTCCAGTGGAGGCATTACTTTAAAATGTAATAAATGGCACTATTTTGTTGTCTCTCTGTACTTTTCTGAAGACAATCCTCAAGCAAGGATGTTCTGCTTTATTACACTGTGATTCAAATATGGCTTAAGCAGTGACGGGCAACTTGTGGCCCTCCAGATGTTTTGAACTGCAGCTCCCATCAGCACTCACCATTGGCTATGCTGATTGGGGTTGATCGGAGTTGTGGCCCTCCAGATGTTTTAGCCTACAAGTTGTCCACGGTGGATCACACACTGTTCTTCTCTTATACCACCTGCCAAATATGGGGCCGAAGAAGCAATACGTAAACATGACTTCAGAGAACCATGTTGGAAATGTTTGAAACCTTATTTAATATTTGGACTCAGCAATGGCCCTGCCAACAAAAGTAATACTTGTCTATTCACCTAATTCCTCTGCCAAAGTCCCACTGGGCAAGGCCTTGAAGTCTCTGGCCTGTTGACAAAGGTACCTTGTTGCCAAACCAGTTTGGACTAATATACACTATAATGCTGGCACAGCAGCTTGAAATCTGGCACCATTAGTGCATTTGAAAAGATACAACCAGCATTTTAAATGATCTTGGCTCTTTTCTCATTGTTTCATTCAGTTCTGCTCAAGCTTCATTGAGCTGTTTCCACCAATTCTGGCAGCAGTTGAAAGATATCGCAGTATTGAAAGCATGGTAAGAATTCATATCCCAGTGAACAGAATTGTGAAGAATTTGCTCTGAGTACTTTTGTCCCATTATAGCACAACTCCAGCACATAGTTTTATCAGTGGGATAAGAGTACTTGTGCTCACTTCTCTATTAAAGCAGTAAATGTAAGAATGAATTGCAGAAACTGGGGCTGTCACTTACCAGCAGCATAGAACACTGTGGCAGCCTGGTCTCATTAAAATGATCAAAGCCCTGGCTTGCTGGGTTGTCAACATTTTGGAGCGCTTTCCAAGGAGCCTGTCCTTAGTATGACAACAGACTGAGTCATCCCAATACTGCAGAATCTAGGCACATAATACAAAGAAACTGGGTTTTAACTAGTCTAACATGGCTAAGAAAATTTTCATCCTTCGTCAGATGAATATATAGTGTGTTGGTTGTCAAAAAATTCACGATGATACAAAGCTTATACTTGGAATCCCTATGAATTCCTATTTCTATCTGATCTCTCTGACTATGGTTAGCCTTTTTGCCATGGAAATCCTGTGCAATTTTTACGTTTCTTTTTTGTTTTTAATGTATGCCACGTTCCTGCCAAATTGGACTCCGTGTGGCTTATCAAGGTAAAAGACAGATAAAGCAAACATCATGCCAATAAGATTCCTAAGCCTGGCAAGGACCATACCAATTGTGCTAACTATCGACCTATATCATTAATTAATGTGGATATCAAAATATTGACTGCAATATTGGCCAATAGAGTGCAACAAGTTATTGCAGCATTGGTTCAACCAGACCAGGTGGGATTTATTAAAAATAGACAGAGAGCAGATAATCTTAGGTTAGTTGTCAATCTGGTCGCTTTAAATTCTGAAAGAACTGATCAGTCAGCCATTATTTCTTTAGACGCAGAAAAGGCCTTCGACAAAATTCACTGGAAATTTATTTTTATTTCTTTGATTAATTTTGACTTCCCAACTGAATTTTTGAAATGGGTACAAATTTTGTATTCCACCCCAAGAGCTAGAGTAAGGACTAATGGATTATTCTTGCTTTTTTTTTTTTTTACTTGGTCGGAGTACTAGACAGGGATGTCCGCTCTCCCCATTGATATTTGATTTATGTTTGGAACCCCTGGCATGTGCCATTAGGCAAAGCAGCAGTATTCACGGTTTTGTACATGCTGACTTAGAATTTAAAATTATTCTACATGCAAATGATCATTTACTATTTATTTCAAAACTCCAGTCGTCGGTTACGGCTTTGATGAAATTGATTAATATTTTTTGTGATTTGTCTGGCTATTCAATTAATTGGCCAGAGTCAGAAATAATGCCGATTGGAGATAATATAAATTCTAGTGTATTAGCCAACTGGCAATTTCAATGGTGCCCTGATTCTATCACTTTTTTGGGAATAATCATTCCCAGACACATACGTCAAATGATTAAATTAAATTTAAACAAGTTGATTAATTATATTTCACGAGATATTGATAGATGAGCATCTTTAAAGTTAAGTTTATGGGGCAAGGTTAATATACTTAAGATGAATACTATATCTTGAATTTACATTATACGTGAAATCCCCTGACTTATACCCAGGAAGTATTTTCAAAAATGTAATGCTTGCTTTGTTCAGTAAATTCTTCTGGGGTTCCTCTCCACCAAGAGTATCCCTGAAAAGGATGCAACTTTTACTTAAAGAGGGTGGGTTTGGCTTTCCAGATCTTGTTATATACCATCTGGCTTACTTGCTCACCTGCACTAAATTTTTGTCCTTTCCACTTAGATTTGATTTTCCACCTTGGTCAGTTTTAGAATCATCCTGTTTGGAGCCTCTTTCCAAATGGATCACATTAGGTTGTTGGCATATTAAAATGGAAAGAACTCCACTCACAGTCCTAGCAGTTAGAGATGTGTGGCATATAATGTCACGCCAATTACAGTTTGATCCATTTTCTCATGCCAAACTGACCATATGGGGAAATCCAGATTTAAAAAATAGGAAAGAAAATGTTTTTATGGCGGACTTGGACAGATTGAATGGTTTTTACCCTGGACCAATTGGTGGGTGCAGATGATGAGTTCCTGTCATTCTCAGCTCTTCGTGATAAATTTAAAATAACCTGCCACAGCGGACTGGCAGTATTTGCAACTGCAACATTTGTTAGAATCTATATTTGGCCCAGCAGCATTCACTGCTTCAGAATCTCCTTTGCAATTGGAAGCATTGATTGAGGCTGACCAGGTAAATCGGCCCACAATTCATGTTTATAAATTTTTATTATTAGTGAATAAATATGATTCAATGGGGCTTCAGCAGGAATGGAATAGGGAATTGGAATGTCCTATTTTATTGAAACAATGGACCATTGTTTTGGCATCCATATCAGATATGTCAATGGATCTCCGGTTATGTCTTATCCAGCAAAAATTACTGTTTCAGGTATATTAAACAGTGTCAGTTTAATAAAGGTTTGTCTAAATCAACTAATTGTTAGAAGTGTTACATACCTAATGCTTCTTTTGTTCATATGTTCTGGAAATGTCTAATAGTTGCCGCCTTTAGGGAGGAAATTATCAGTCGCATAATTTTTGTATTAGAAAGCTGTTTAATATTTTCAGATGTACATGTCATTTTAAATTACGTACCGGCTGCTTGGAAACTAACACATGGTCAATGGAAATGGATTTTTCGTGCCATTTTGACTGCAAAAAGAATTATTTTACAACATTGGAAAGATAGAACCACACTCCCTATAATGCAATGGATTGAAGATTTAACAACATTAGCAACATTTGAAAGAGTGGCATACAGGCTTACCTAGAAATTACCTAGAAATTGTGATATTACTTACCTAGACATTGTGATATTTGAAAATGAGGCTTTTGAAGTATGTGGCTGTATATGTTTATTTTTTATTTTTTTAATTGTCTTTATGTTTTTTTGTTTTGTTCACAAATTAACAATAAAACAACTGGAAAAAATGCCAATAAGAGAAATAGCAGCTGAATAAAGGAGTGCACCAATACAAACTAAGGCATCATGAAGCCTATAAAATACTAAAACTACCAACCATTAGCCAAGTCAGATAACAGTATTCAAGGTGGGTGTCAACGCCACACAGAGTTGGGCACCTGCTAAGGGTCAACAGAAAAGCAGGGCCCCACTGATAAGAACACCCTGAACTTAGAATCATAGAATCACAAAGTTGGAAGGCGCTTCAAGGATCATCTAGTCCAACCCTCTGCAATGTGCAGGAAAACCAGTTAAATCATCCATGAGAGGTAGCTGTCGAGCCTCTTCTTAAAAACCTTCAGAGATGGAGAACCCACAACCTCTGTGGGTAGACTGTTCCACTGTTGTACTTGCTCCTCCTTTTTACTATTGCAACCTGCTTGTTCACCTCCCTCTTGCCCTGGCCCAGGAAGAGCAGTAGATGTGTCTGCATACTTGATCGTTGGCTAGGCTGACCATCTGAAAAGGAGGACAGGGCTCATGTAACTTTAACAGTTGTAGAGAAAAGGAAATTTCAGCCAGTGTCATTTGTATGCAATTAGTTCCTGGTGAAATTCCCTCTTCATCACAACAGTTAAAGTTGCAGGGGCCCTGCCTTCTTTTGTATATGGTCACTCTAGTATAGTGCCTGCACCTTTAACTGTTGTGATGAAGAGGGAATTTCACCAGGAACTAATTGCATACAAATGACACTAGCTGAAATTCCCTTTTTTCTTCAACTGTTAAAGTTACATGAGCCCTGTCCTCCTTTTCAAATGGTCAGCCTATCGTTGGCTCTCTGACTGTCAAGCAAGCACATTATAGCAATGATGAGAAAGAGGATGAGGAGCAATAGCAGCTGCTGATGAGAGCAGTGAGAAGGTAGGTGGGGAAGGGGTGCACTGAGTGTGTCTTGACCAAAGGGCCTCAAATACCAGGAGCTGGCAGTCCTAATGAAGAAGAAATCCAAACCATTCAATAAATTCGCATCAAAACTGAAAGCACCAAAAGCCTGGATAAACAACACAGATTCAAAAAACATAAACATATATGAATGCTGAAACTGTAAACCAAGACATATTACTAATATGGCCTTGATATTTGTGTGCCTTTATGGAATAAACCAGTAATGGGACAACTGCTGTTTCCAAATTCACAAAATATTGGAAGTTCTCTTTAAAGTTGTCATACTGTGCCACTCAACATTTCTCTCTACTATAAAACCCCAATTTGAACCTGCCTTGCAATGATGGTCTTTGTTAGAAGCCCCTTTCCAGGCAGATTGGAGATTAGGCAGAGGGATACCAGGAAGAGACCCTTTTCTCCAGCTGCAACCTGGCTATGAAATTCTCCTCCCCAGGATATTTGCCTGGTTCCTTTGTTAATATCATTCAGGTGTCACAGATTACAAAAGCAAGCAGTAGGGCCAGCATCTCATTGAGCTTTCTATTATCAGTATATTTCCAGGCGGTCTCAGTGAGTTCCAGTTCCAGTTACTTCCATGGTGTAGTCACATTGATTCAGCAGAAAGCATTTGCAGTGCTTGGATTCTCATTGTTTGGACTACGGCACTGAATTCCAGTGTATATTTGCAAATTTGCTCACATATGTATGCCTGATCCTTAACTTTTCTGAGTTTGTGCGCTTGTATCTTTATCGTTGTATTACATTTTATGTTTCATACTTTATTCTGTGTACTCATGTTGTTCAGCACCACTAGAAATTCATTGCTTGTGGGGCCCATAGCTTGGTGAATAGAAATGCAGCCTGTGAGGACTCCTATGGTAGCTTGTCTTAATGAACTTACTCTTCCAGAGATTTTATGTACATTGCAGACTTTTTCTGCATTATCAGGTAGCTGTGAATCTGACAAAAGCATAGAAGATCATTATAATTAATAACATATATTCGTATTTGGCAGCACCACCTAACATGTTTCTATCTTACTAGTAGAACAAAAGGATCAAGCTAAAACTTAGGGAAAGGAGCAAATTAATCCCTCACAATGAATTTATGCTTGGCATGTGATATGCGCATCTTCAGTTAAATCAAGCAGTTGTAATTAGATCACATTTCAGAGCAGCAGCATGCTGGAACACTGCCTGTTAGCCTAATTATCAAAAAGTGAAACTTGCAGTACTACATATGTATATTGTAGCATAATGCTACCATTTAAATTTGATTTAAAGTTATTTCTGTTCCATAGTGCATTTAAAATAACAACAACACACCAAGGAATTATTGTATTTTCTCCTGTTAATTTATTTTAGTAATTTGCAACAGAGATAATGGAAAAGAGCATATAACCCCTTAAAGATTAAAGGGTGTTTATAGAATAAGCATACACTTCTTTGTTATAATTAACCCTTTGATGGTTTCACATATAAAAAATACATGAAGAGAGTGTGCAAAATTACCTTGGCAGTGCAGAAAGTCAGGGCAAGCCTTGTCAGGCCCAGCTCTGCTTCCTACATCACCATGACTGTGACGGTGCCTTTGATGAAAGCTGCATGAACTGGTTTCCTCACCGAGAGCTCTCAGTGGGTCCAGAGAAAATCTTGGTAGGATAGCCTCTCTACCTGAATCTAGGTGTAATGGTAGCATCAACTTCCATGAGAAAACAACCCTACATAGGGTGGTCATGTGTCCTCTTTTACAGAGAACTCTTCTCTATTTTGAAGGTGTCCTCTGTTTGAAGGAGCTCCATGAGAAAACAACTCCATGTAGTGTGGCCCTGTGTCTTCTTTCATAGAGGAACCTCCTCTATTTGCAAGGCTTCCAGAGGACTGTTCTCTATTTTGAAGGTTTCCTCTGTTTGAAGGAGCACAATGAGAAAACAACCCCATGTAGTGTGGCCCCGTGTCCTTTTTTATAGAGGAACCTCTATTTGCAGGGCTTCCAGAGGACCGCCCTCTATTTTGAAGGTGTCCGAAGGGTTGTCCATTCCAAGTGTGGTATAAAGATAAACTATCTGAAGGAATTGCTAAGCCTTGAAGTTGCCCATCAACAACACCTGGATGACAGACTGAGCGAGGCATATAGGTCACCTGGTCACAGTCTAACACACTGTTGTGAGATTTACTGTATTTATATTTAAATGTTAACAGTTCCTTCTAAATTTGCATATTTATATATAAATCAGCATATGTACATTTTATGCAGTTTAGTGTCCTCAGTTGTCCTCTTTTTGGGTGAGGCATTTCCTCTTTTCTGGCATTTTTTAAGTGGCCACCATAACCCCCTGTTAGACTTTGCCTTAGGCTTGTAAAATACATAGAAATATATCCTGGTTTGATTTCACACAAAAGAGAAGATGAAAGAACACTTCTCCGTCTTCTCCCTTCGGCTCCAACATTTTTCCCCCTTTAAGTTTTGGATGAAAAATGAATGAAGGTAGAAATGCTTTGAGATACTTTCCTATGCGAAACGCTAGACTTTCATGCTAATATTTCAATAAAAATCTTTGTACTAAGAGGAGGAGAGAAGTTGTGGGAAAGCACTTGCTCTTCAAAGCTGCACAGATAAAATCCACTAGGAAAGAATAAGTTACATTTTTCATCTAATGTAATTGTTTGAATGCAACGTTCTTTGGAGTTGTGGAAAGCTTTAGAATTCCTGTTTATCTCTTTTAATTGTTAATCCCATTCTTGCAAATGCATGAGAGGCACATGACTTAGGTTTAACACAGATATAACAAAAGCCCCAGTCACTGTTTCTGAATGAATATAGACGGGAGGTGAAACGTTTTTGATTTTAATGCTTTACTGCTTCTGCTGGAGCAGAAGAGATATCAATAATACAGAAATGAGAAGATCTAATATGTTTCGACTAGTCTGTTTCTGTGCGCTTTACGCTTTTGATTTAAGAATTGAGAAAAATCCTTGTGTGTGTGAATCAATGGCCAGATCTACACCAAGCAGGATATAGCGGTATGAAAGCGGTATATAAAAGGCAGGAGCCACACTACTGCTTTATAGCGGTATTGAAGTGCACTGACAACTGTTGGGTCCCATTGACACACACCATATACCTCTATATCCTGCTTGGTGTGGCTCCTGCCTTTTATATACCGCTTTCAAAACGCTGTATCCTGCTTGGTGTAGATCTGGCTAGGGTGACCAGATAAAATCCAGGTCAGGGCTCATGTAACTTTAACAGTTGTAGAGAAAAAGTAATTTCAGCCAATGTCATTTGTATGCAATTAGTTCCTGGTGAAATTCCCTCTTCATCACAACAGTTAAAGTTGCAGGGGCCCTGCCTTCTTTTGTATATGGTCACTCTAGTATAGTGCATGCACCTTTAACAGTTGTGATGAAGAGGGAATTTCACCAGGAACTAATTGCATACAAATGACACTGGCTGAAATTCCTTTTTCTCTACAACTGTTAAAGTTACATGAGCCCTGACTTGGATTTTATCTGGTCACTAGATCTGGCCAATGTTTGATTTTTAAGTTCAGTGATGTTGTAGCTAACTGTGGAACAGTATTGGTTAATAGAGAAACAATTTTAACCCTTTCCCCTTTCTTAAATATTCCAGAATTATTGCTGGCATATTATCATCATTGATGCAATCAGATATGTGCAGAAATGTTTGGTAGCACGATAACTGTCTTCTCTTAGGTGCATACATGATTATCTTTTAATTTATCCCTTTAGACTTTTATATGTAGAATTCCAGGTTACTGGAGTTCTGAACTGAAAAGTGCTGAGAATCTGTTTAATCCATTAAAATTCTTCAGTATACTTCAGTATACTTTAATAGATGCTTACACTTGAACTGTTCCAACTCAGTTAAAACTAATCATGTCCTAAGAGGTGTCTATGCCTTGATGCTCCCTCAGATGAAAGTACTTAGCAATTTGTTTCAGGAATAAGACTTCAATGTCTTCCTCTTCCCTCTTCATATTGTATAATATTCAATCACATATATTTATCCTATGACATAAAGACAGCAATTCACGAACATTAGTGGAAGGGATGTGTCCTCTTGTATAACTGAAAGGGTTGCTATGTTTTTTACGACTGCAAAGCAAATTAGGGGGAAAATGTTGCTATCCTTCTGAGAGAAGGAATTCCATGAAACTGCATTTTGCTACCATGTTACTTTTTAAACTATCTTTTACATGCTTTATATTAACTGTGACAATAAATGAGATGATGATGATGATGATGATGATGATGATGATGATAGCGATAGCATTAGCTGGCATGACAGATTTTCTGGGGAATCCTGACATACCAGTGAAAGCTATTGCCTTTGCGCAATGTGATTTCTGTTCTCGCTAGTGTCTGATTGGATACTGCCCAGTAGTCTAACTTAGTGGTCTAATTTCTTACCTGAGTACTCTCTGGCAGTTTCCCCTTTAGCTGTTTTGTCAAACACTTGAGTTTTAAAATGTTCAGCTCAGAATCATGTTCTACTTGGTTCCAGGCAAATGGTTTAGGATATTGCAACATGCATGACTTATTGTAGGTTACTTGAAAATAAAATGTTAACCTTTGGAGATTACTTGCTCCATTTTTTTACGATATTGGTGCATGTAGTTCTCATAGTTAGGATTTTTTTTTTTAAAAAAAGGTTATGTTGCTAACTGATTTCTACAATGTTTGCAGCATTCTCAGTTCAGCCTTATCTGACAAAAGAAACCCTTGTTGATACGTTTGGATAGCTATGTGGACTTTAATTGAGCAATAACAGAAGAGAATCTCCTTGGATGCGTTGAAGATCTCTGCCAATATAGTGCAAAGGTTTCGAAAGCAAGTAAGCAATGCATTATTCAACACTAATGCACCAAGAGGGACAACTCACCAAGTAGAATGTTGCAACATAGTGTGAAATTAATAATTTAAGGGCACAATCCTAAACATGTTTAGAGAGAAAAAAGTCCTACGACTTTCAGCATTTCCCAGCCGCCATGTTGTAGGGCTTCCCCCCCCTTCTAAACATGCAAAGGTTTGCGCCCTAAGACATAGCCATGATTGCTGGTTAAATAGGGCACAGAGCAGAAAATGTACATGGAGTCATAGAATAGTAGAATTGGAAGGGGCCTATAAGGCCATCGATTCCAACCCCATGCTCAGTGCAGGAATCCACCTTAAAGCACACCTGTGTACTTACTTTCAATACCTTTAGGAAGATAAGTTTATTGAAATATTGGAACCTTAGAATGATGGTGGCACAGAGGGGAGACGAGGTGGAAGAGACAGAAGCATATTTAGACTTGAAAATCTGTATTATATATCATAGAATAGTAGAGTTGGAAGGAGCCTATAAGGCCATTAAGTCCAACCCCCTGCTCAATGCAGGAATCCACCTTAAAGCATATCACAAGGTATTATGTAATATGTAAAATGCAAAAGTGATGTAAATTTGTCTATGCCCAGAAGGTTTGTAACCAATGTTATTCTCCCTCATAGCCATTGTTTAGGGATGGGCAACTTGTGCGCCCTGAGCTACATGCGCCCCTCCCCTATCCTTTTTTAAGCCCCCCCCCCATTTGCCTCACAGCTGAAATTCAGTGGTGTGGCCATATGGGGAAAAAGGCAGTTTAAAAGGAAAATTGGCAGTTTGCTGCTAAAGTCGGGCAGTGCGGCAGCAGCAGAAAGGGGCTAATTTAAAGCAAAACGGAATTTATTTATTTCAAAACTTATCCCAGTGGTATTTTTTAAAGACTCAAAATGGCTTACAAGAAAATCCACAAAATGCATTAAACAACCATAAGAATATATCAACATCTTACACCCCACCTACAAACGAATGGATAAAAACAGCCGGTCATAAAACCAAGTGATGACACCCAGAGAAAGAAAAACAGCTGTAGCATATACATAATGAGGAGAGAAGGTATTTCAGCAGAAGGCCTTCTCAAACAACAAGATTTTGGCTATATACCTGTTGAAAACTGCTCTGGAATCAGCTGGTAAATGACAGTATATAATTTTTTAAAAAATGTATGAATAAATAAATGTGTTTCACATTCTTGGGTTAAGCAAATTCTGCTTGGCTTTATTCAACTCTTTCCCATAGAACAAACAAAAGGGAAAACAGGTAATTGACACCAGATTGTAGCTTTTTTCCAAGAAATATGGTGTGTGTATGGCGGCGGCGGTGGTATTGGAATCGTCTTTTAGAGAGCTAAAACAAAATCATAGACTTAAATTTTGCAGTTTGTAATCTAGGTTTTCAGACTGTAGGAGAAAGCTATCAATGGCCTGATACCTCTGTGCTAAAATGTAATAAATAAAATATGTAACCTCCAGCATCAGAGGCAGTAAGCCTCTTTGCTATCTCCAGCCCCTTGATTCCACCAGTTGCTGGGGAACATGGGTGGGAGGGTGCTGTGGCACTCATGTCCAGCTTGTGGATTTCCTGGCAGACAGCTGGTAGGCCACTGTGTGAACAGAATGCTGGGGTAGATGGAACCTCAGTCTGAACCAGTCTGGCTCTTCTTATGTTAAAGAAGAGGGGAGGTGGGAAAACTCCCCAATATCAATTTTGCTCTTATCACAATTATATAGGTCACAGAGGTGCTGTTACATAATGTTGTTCAGTAGGCAAGGGTAAGGTGAAAGGCGAGCCAATGGCCGAATCTCAAGTTTAGGCCATTGAGACATTGTGTTTATGCTTTGTGCTTAAGCCTGGAAGGGGAAGAAAACAACTTTTATTCTTCAGCTGCTGAAGTTGAGTTGGAGTCCTCTTTTTATTGCAATTAAAGCGAATCATAGTGTGAGGTTCTTAGCCAGCCATGAACTTCAAAAGTATATTGACTGCATTGCTCAAGATGTAGTGCGATTGAATGCTTCCAATAGTTCTCCTATTTGTCAAGATGTTTGCCTGAAATGTTGATCTCAGATCAAGTTGGACCTGAACAACTAAGCCTGCGGTAATTATCCGTGCTGTTAACTTCAGTAATGCTTTTAAAGAATTTTGCAAGTATTCTTAAAGTAATCATTTTTGTATTGCTCGAATATGGAGGCAGTAAGTAGTAGTAGTAATTGTTATTATTTATTTATTACATTTCTGTACCGCCCCAAAGCTGAAGTTCTCAGGGTGGTTTACAAAGGTTAAAACATTAAAAACAATAGGTAACATTTAAATGACATAAAAACACACACAACAGACAGTATACACAGAGACAACATATTATCTAAAAACAACTTTGAAAAACAACTTTCTTTAGAATATATACCAATGATTGTTAGAGCTATGTATATTTTGGCATACAGTCCGATAACCTTTGTGTGATTCCACGTAGTGGAATGTTCATCTTGAGCTGTGGTGTTGTTTATTGACTTAGACAGATGGCAATGAATTATTGGGCCCATTTGGTATTGCTGTCAGAGAATAAGGTCACAGACTATTTAAATTGTTCCATTTTTTATCCTGATGACTTTTAATCTGGTATTAAAGTACCATGGAAACTGGCTTAGAGTATTATGAATGTCAGTTGATTCAGTCTTCATTGACAACCCACACATATAACTATAACACACCTCATGCGGAATGACTGTTCCTCCTTTACCTTTAATTCTGGTAATATTTTATGTTGTTCTTGTTGTTGATCACTTTAAATGCTAAGGTGAAAGAAGTATCTCAGAATATTCTTCTCTAGTACTATTCTTTTATACTATGGATTGGATCCAGGATTTGCCTTCCAAGGATGGAAAGGCTCTGCTCTGCCTAATTTTTGGGGACCCCGCTTCTCCCTGTACCACATCTCACCTCATTCAGTAGGGTCTCCTGCCCCTCTGTGTAGTATTTTCAGGGGGCTGGAGTAGCTGCTGTGTGGAGGAGGTGGCCAGGAAGTACAATTCCACTGGCCTAATCTCGATCCAATCCAGTGCTGTTCCAAAAACGGAATTCTTAAGAATTGTGTGAAGATGAAGAACCCTTTTTATAGTAGTTCTACCAATTCTTATCCTTTTTTAAAATCAATTTTTCATGCCATGGGTAAAGCTCAACTCCTTTGTCTTATTCATGAAGATTTCTGAAATCCTGCTTTTATGTCACTAAGCATGAAAGAACATTGTTTTTCAAAATATTATTTTCAGAGAACTTTTCTACAATTCTTATCTGATGAACATAAGATGCATCAGGCCAGGAGTGCCTACTATCAACTTTGGCTGATTCGCCAGCTGCGCGCCTTCCTAGAATTGGAAGACCTAAAGACGATAGTGCATGCGCTGGCAACTTCAAGGCTCAACTTCTGTAATGCGCTGAACTTAGGGCTACCTCTGTGCCTAGTCCAGAAACTTCAACTAGTTCAAATATGGCAGCCAGGTTGGTCACCGGTACACCTAGGGGTGACCATATTATACCAACTTTAAAATCACTCCATTGGCTTCCGATTAGTTTCCGGGCGAAGTACAAAGTGTTGGTCATTACCTTTAAAGCCCTACATGGTTTGGGTCCAGGTTACCTGCGGGATCACCTTCTCCCATACAATCCGCCCTGCATGCTCAGGTCCTCTGGGAAGAATTTACTAGAATCATTCAAAACTAGACTGACAACCGTTACCCAGAGGACCTTCTCTTCTGCGCTCCCAGACTGTGAAATGGCCTGCCGAGAGAGATCTGCCAACTTCACAGTCTTCCAGAATTTAAGAAATTTAAGTCTCTTCCGGCATTCCAACCCAGACAAATTTTAAGAGTTTGATTGGTATTTTAATAATGTATTAATTTTATATGCTTTTAATCAGTTTTATGTATTTTATATCATTCGTGTTTGATGTTGTTCCCGACCTCAATCCGGAGGGAGAGGCGGGAAATAAATAAATACATAAATACACACACACGTACACACACATACACACACACACACACACACACACATATATATATATATATATATATATATATATCATTATCATTATCATTATCATTATTATCATCATACCATGGGGGGAATCAAACCTAAGTGCTAACAGCAACCTGTTTTCCAATCAGCTGCCTGTGGGAAGCCCACAAGTAGGACATGAATGCAATAGTACCCTCCCATGGCTGTTCACCAGCAACTGGTATTCACAGGGATACTGCCTCCAATACTAGAAGTAATATATAGCCACTATCATAATTAGCAGCCATTGATAGCCTTATCCTCCGTGGCTTTGTCTAACCCCCTTCGGAATCCTTGCATGTCTGCCACAGAATCTCAGTATCCTGTAGAAGGATTCTAGGGCAGATCCCATGAAGCACAATTGGTTTATATGGTGCATTGGCCCCTACTTGGTGGACTTTATTGTTGTGTTGCTTAAGTTGAATGTGTGGCCTAGAATACACCTGGCACTTACTTGTGGCTGTAGTGGTGATGAGCACGTTGTCTTTCATAGAAACTTGTATGTGATAAGCAAGTTGTTTTCCATAGAAACTTGTACAACATTGCTGGTCTTCTCATTGAGGAACTCCACAATTCTCCAAAATGCTATTTTGAAAAACATTGTTTTGAGTTCTAAAGTGATTTTTTCCTAGCCAAATATTTGTGCATAAACCTGTAATATTGTTGTTCTCACTTTTTTTGTGTGCCCTCCTCTATTTCCCATCTGCCTGTAATATATATTTTGCTGATCAGTTCATCTGCCTATATTAATTTGGCTTTGACCATTGGATTAGCCTCACTGTAGTGAAATCCGCTGCTGCTGTCCTGCAAATTCTGCCAACTGGACCCTCATTATACTAAACTTGTCCTGCATTTATTGTGGTCAGCACATTTTCCATAGTGCTTGAGATGAGAGCTTAGCAACTATTTGTTTACTTATTTCAAAGAACATTGTTACAGTCTAGACAGTATTACCGGGATGAAGCAATGCTGCCTTGATTATGCTGTGTGAGTGACAAACAGAAAACAAAATCTGATGAAACCCTTCCAAATTAAAATGTGGGCATTTAGTGCAATTTGCATGCAGGAAAATGACGCTGGCTCCCAATTCCCACTGATAATATCACATTCTCTACATAAATTCCAGAAGAGCAGTCAACTTTAGTGGGTAGCAGCAAAGACAACAAAGTGGTATGGTACCTTGAAAACTTGGCTTCCATCTGTTGACGTTTGTTTAACTTTTGTCTGTGAAAAGCTTATGCTGTAGAGTGGTTGTAACCATCTTTCTTGGCAAATGTGTCAGAAGTCAAATTAAAAAAAAAAGAAAAAAAGAAGTCAAATTCAAAATATTAAGGGTGCAAAACAAGGCAGCCAGACTGTTAACGGGGACTGGCCAATGAGACCACATTACGCCAGTCCTTTTCCAGCTTCACTAGCTGCCGGTCCAGGTCCGGGCTCGATTCAAAGTGCTGGTGTTAACATTCAAAGCCCTAAATAGCTTGGGGCCAGGTTATCTGAAGGAACGCCTCCTCGCATATGTACCTGCCCGGATCCTAAGATCATCCTTGGGGGGGGGGTCCTTCTCCGTGAGACCCTGCCAAAGGAAGTGAGGCAGGTGGCTACCAGGAGGAGGGCCTTCTCTGCTGTGGCACCACCCCGGCTGTGGAATGAGCTCCCCAAAGAGGTTCACCTGGTATCTACATTATACTCCTTTAGACGCCAGGTGAAGACTTTTTTTATTTTCACAGTGTTTTAACAGTTCTTTAGTTTGATTTTTAACCTTGCAGTTTTAAATCTTAAATCAGTATTAATTTTTGCATTGCTGCTTGGTTTTATCCTGGTTGTGCTTTTATACTGTCATTTGTTTTATATTTTGAATGGTTTTTATGGTTTAAATTTTTGAAAACCGCCCAGAGAGCTCCCAGAGTGGGAGGCGTGGCAGAGGTGATCTTTGCCTCCATGCTCCTCCCACTCTATTTTTGCTAGATGGGCTTTTTCACCTATCTAGCTGAGGCATCAGGGAGAGAGAGGGAAGGAGGCCTAGGGATATGGTGTAAGACGCCCCCTCCCTTCTCCACCCACTGGCACTCACCTGCTGGTGCAGTTCTCTTTCTGTAAGAGGTCAGGAGAGGGGAACGGGAGTTTGGATTCCTGGGTCCAAGGTTGTAGTGCTGTCGCTGACCTTGGATCCAGGAATCCAAACTATCATATGCCCCCCCACCCCCAGACTCTATGTAGGGGCCATAGGATTGCTCTCTAAGAAAGTGCCACCATAGTGTACACTATAGTACATGCAGAGGCGACCTCTCCCTCCCTGTCCGCACCCCAAAGAACTCTGGCTTGTCTCTCCCCTGACAAGCCAGAGTCATAAGCCAGGGTTTGTCATGCTAAACAAGCTAGAGATGCAGAGTCCCTGCCTTGTTTAGCTGCTCCCACTGCTGGGAGGAATCAGGAGGGAGTGATCAAGCAGCGTGCGTCTACATGCTGCCTGGCTTACGGTAAGCCATTTTAAAAACATGGTTTTACCCTGATGTCCAAAGGTGCCTACTGTGTGCTTTGATGTGGTTCTCTCTTTTGTTTATTGAGAGAGCATGCAGGAAGAACAGCAAAAATGAAGCTGACATAACTGGGTCCATGAACCCTCCTGTTCCTTGTCCAGGAGTTCCACAACTCAAGGGTTGCCAAACGTCCCAGAAAACCGGGGTTGTCCTGGATTCCAAGCAATTCCAAAATGTCCTGGCTGGTTGATCAAGAATCCCAGATTCCATGGTCCAGCCGGCCAGAGGAATTCCAACCTCCAAAATGGTGCCTTGAGCTTCCTCAGCAGAGCAGCAGCAGCAGAGAAAAAGGCGGATCCATCTGCCGCCTTTTCCAGAGCGCCGGGGCTCCTCCACAGGCTCAAATGTATCATTCACCATGACCCACCTTATTGTGCCTGCAGCTGCATAAAAGAGGAGCAGGAGCAGGAGCAGGAGCAGGAGCAGGAGCAGGAGCAGGAGCAGGAGCAGGAGCAGGAGCAGGAGCAGGAGCAGGAGCAGGAGCAGGAGCAGGAGCAGGAGCAGGAGCAGGAGCAGGAGCAGGAGCAGGAGCAGGAGCAGGAGCAGGAGCAGGAGGGAAAGGCACACGTGCTCTCCTCAGGCTGCATGAGTCCCATGCACTGCAAAGGAGTTTGGTAGCTTGGCTGGTTGCGGCCAGAGCTTTGGGCTGTTTATGGGGGAAGGAAGAGAGTTAGGGAGGGGGGAGGGAGGGGAGTTAGAAAAGTCCCTCTGAAAAAAACCTGCCATCAAAAATCCAACTCCTTGGATTTGAGTTGCCTGTCTCAAATCTGTTACTTGGAAGTCAAGTGCAGTGAATTTAAGACATCTGGTTTTACAGCTGTTGATATTTTAATTTAAAATTGTGCTTTGCAAAAACATGAAGTAGCTTTCCTTGTATACACTTGAGTTATGTGCGTAGAAAAATATTTCTCAATTTAAAAAGGAAGAAAAAAAACCCAAAACTTTACTTTGCAACAAAGCACAAAAGCAGACTTTCATTTTAACTAAATAAAAAACAGTAAAGGAGATTTTCATCTGGATTTTAAAAAGAAAATATATATATATACATAATGGCACAAACCAGCTACTATTAAACACTTTTAGCTACCTAAACATAAGCATATTTAATTAGAAGTAATTTCCACAGAACTCACTGGGACTTACTTCTGAGTAGACATGCAGTAAGTCTCATTGTCTGCAGCGGGGCTTGCTTCTAGGTAAATGTGCAGGGAAAAGCAGGCATTTAACGTTATCCCATTGAAACCAATGAGATTGCAGAACCCTATGCATGTTTGCTCAAACATAAGCCCCACTGTGTTCAGTGAGTCTTACTCCCAGGTAGGCATGCATGGAATTGCAGCCTTAAAAGTGCTTAACTTTGGTTGGATCATGCCTTAAGTTTAATTTGGGTTATGTGTGTTTGTGTGGAGAGGGTTGTTACCTTTTAAATATGTCTAAGAAAATCAACATTATTGTTACTATTATTTACAATTCATTATGATTTCTTCATCTAGTGGCACCGAACAGTACATATTCTACCAGAACCACCACTTGAACAGGAAGTAGATGGCTACTTTGGGATTAAACAATATCTTTTAATATTAATATCCTATGGTAACTACTTGGGCGATTGGGGTGGGGGTAAGTCTCTGTATTGAATTCTCCTCTAGCTTTTGAGAACTAGTGGAGAAATGTAATTTAGTGTCATTTCTTCTGTTTGGTTGCTTAAATTGCCCTTTGCCTACTGTTTATTTGCAGGTGCTTAAGTACTTTAGGCTGCAATCTTATACATACTTACATGGGAATAAGTCCTATTTAACTCAATAGAATTTATTTCTGAGTAGACACGCATAGGATTGTGCTGTTAGATAACTAAAGCTTAGATAGCTTTCTTCCTTTCCCTAGACCTTTACATATTGCTCAGTTTTTAAAAAATCCTAGCCCCCCTCCCCCCAGAAAAATTGTCCTGGTTTTGTGGATCCAGTTTTTTTTAAGTTGTCCCCCCCACCCCCATGAAAGCTCAAGCCAAGAATTTAAATAGATCCTTGGTTCAGTGCCAGGATTTCTCAGTCTTCTGTAATAACTAGATGTCCCCCCATACTTGCATGCTGTTTTGAGAGGAGAGAGCATATTTTGATCCCCCCTCATATTGAATAACCATAGACAGTCCTCGGATGGGTTCCAGTTCAGTATTTAAAATAATGCTTTGTGCCAAAACAAGACTTCCATCTTGGTCAACAGTAGTATTCTCTTAGGCCAACCTTCACCAACCTGGTTCCTTTCAGATGTTTTGAACTACAACTCCCAGCATTCCAGATGGCTAGGGCTGATGTGAGCTGATGTGGAGGGCACCAGATCAGGGAAGGCTGTCCTAGGCCTTTAGGAGGGAAACAGTTACTAAAATAAAAAAGTGATGCGTAGGTTTAGAACCTGCAAAACAGCCCAGAATGTCAAGCTACCAGAAGCAAATTAAAAAAATAGATTAAAGAGCATCATGTTAACATAGATGAACTGAGCATTGGTGCTTTGCTTTAATTGTTGCTATGGTGATGGCTGTTGCAGTACGTGATATATGCAAGGAATTGTAGGCATACGCAGAGGAATAGGAGGTGAACTGGATGTATAGAATATATGAACAGATTTTGATAAAAGTAAAACTTGAACTTGATTTATCTCGACCACCACCTGCTTATTCAAGGTCTTTAGTTTGAAAAGAAGGGATGGCTGAGAAATTTGTTTCAGTTCATTTTTTAATAAGAATTTACCAAAATCCACAAATTTCTTCATATTTCGAATAGGAAGAATTTTTTCAAAATGAATATGGGCAAAAGCAAAGCTGATAGATTGATCCATCTAGGCCCAGGCTTTGTGTGCTTTGCTCTTAAAATTCTGGGGTTCAACACCCTGTATGTTAAAGCATGTTAGTGGTGAATTTGGTTGGCACCTTTCCCCCCTGAATACTCCTCAAATTTAACAACTATATAGCTGGCAGGTATTATATGGCCTTCTCCATGTTGGGAATACCTGTACCTGTTGAATATGCTGATGCAGTTGAGTGAGCATTTTGTCTCAGTTCATTTTTGATAAGAATTTGCTAACAGTTGTACATTTCTTCATATTCGGAACAGGAAGAATTTGGGATTTAAATGAACGGAATGCAGGAGAAAGTGAAACTGACCGAATTATCAATCCTTAGTTTGAAATGCAATTTGTGTTAAAATCAGAAAACAAATTCAACTTTGCTCATATGTTTTGGTGGCTGACACACCATCTTTTAAAGCTGATAGTTTGCTAATAGGGAGAGATAAGTGGGTGAAGTTCCTTCACTGGAAATAACAGATAAGAAAGAGGATGGCTTACTGAATGGGCAAGTTACCCACAAGGTTGCACTGAAGGTTTCTAGCTGGAATTAGCTGAAATGTGGGGAGGGGAAGGTGCACTTTTCAATGAACCTCCACGTGTTGTTCTCTGTTTGTATATTTAGGAATAAAAATAGAAGGGGATGTATTTTATGTAGCATGGGAGAGTGGCCACCTGTTTTCAAGTCATAGAAAAGAGTGCACGGGGTAGAAATTATCTGCTGTCATATTTGGGACCCCTACATTATTTGCAGACATTTCTCTGAAATACATTTTTTATGGTTCTTCCTCGAGGAAATGTCTGTGTGGCATCTGATCCCATGTTCCAAGCTTATGGCAGACTTGCAGCACAATGAGCTCCTCACTTTAGGGTTGTCTCCTTTTAAGTTAAAATAGTCCAAGGCATTTGATTGAAGAACTTGATAAAAATAATAATAATAATAATAATAATATATTTATTTATTACCCGCCTCTCCCTCCGGATTGAGGCGGGGAACTGTGACTGTTCCCTTTGTGCGTAAGAGAACCTGGTACCTGCAGAGGAGATCTTCACAGCTCTTTTTAGAACTCAGTCTTTTTGTTTCTTTAAAACTCACCTACCCACCCACACATACACCCAAGTATTTCAAAACATTTGTGCATCAGCTTGGCTGTCATGAAGTTATTAGGAAATGCAAAAGTGAGGATTCTCGGGGATTTCTGGGCAAGCAGATCTTTACCACTGCAGTTACCTTGATGTGCTGTTTTGGCATGATATTGTGAAGTACTTCCTTTTTTAAACTGCACTACACAAAGGATGGAAAACTTACTTGAAACAGTTTTTGTTGATGTCATATGCTTCAAGCCCCAGAGTGGCTCGGTGTGGGGGGAGGATATGTGTGAGATGTGCTGTGACATTTTAAACTAGTTGTTGCCCTTTACTTACTGATATATATCACTTCCTAAGGTGGTCCTGTACATGAGATCTCCCACTCAATACTGGCACACTTAATTTTCTGGGGAGCAGCTTGCAACAATTGTCTGTATTGGCTTATCCATTTTAAAAAAAAATGTATATTTCCAAGCTTCCTTTCAATAAAGGCCTCGAAAGAGTTTTGAATAAATTAATAATAAAGCCCTCATGACTTAAAACACAAAACAAAATAAAAAAGGAATACAAGCAGCAAGAAGAGAATAAAAATCCAACCAGCAAAAGCTTGGCAGAGTAAGATGGATTTTGTTTGAGTCAACAAGGAATTAAGAGGATAGTCCTGGGGACACATACGCAGACACACACACACACACACACACACACACAAATGGCCCCACTGTTTGTAAATGATGGAATTTGGAGCAGGACATTAATTGGTCCCAAGGTCCCTGGGGTGGGATCATATGGAATAGTCACTCTGTCAAATTTATTTTTAGGGGTTTGCACTTTAAAATCAGCACCTTTAAATTGGGCTCAGAAACACACTGGTAGCTAGTGAAATTGTGTTAGAATGAGCAAGATATACTTACTGTGGCCAGTTATTAATAATTGGACTGCCACATTATAAACCAGTTGAAATTAATGAACTGTCTTCCAAGGTGGTCCTATGTAGAGTGCATGACAGACAGAGGTCACCAGGGCATGGATGACATCTGTTATGTCTATGTCTTCCGGCAGTGGGGACAACTGGTAAACCTACTGAAGTTTGCAAGAGGAGAATACTAGGTTCAGGAGTACCCTCAGACTAATCTGATCCTTTATGTGCAGTGTGATCCCACTATTTTCACAGTTAGCTGGTACGCTGAGTCCCCATACGATCATCAGCTCTCTCTTGTCTGGATTGCGCTTAAGTTGACCTACCCCCACACTATCCATCACTGATCTCAGATAGTTGTTCAGGGAAGCCAGGGCAAAACCTGGATTTGATGAAGGCAAAATACAGAGGGCCCAGGTGGGGGAAGTTCGGCAACAGATTCATTTTATTTATGCATTTTAGATAATTTATATCCTGTGTTTCCCCCTAATATGTAGCGCTCAAGGTGGTAACTTCCATTTCAAGATACAAAACCAAGATGAAATCAACATAAAAAAGTGTAAAAGAGGTGGTGTAACAGATTAAAACCAGTCCTTTGATTTGTGCCCAGAAATGAATTGGTAAGTAGTTCAGCTGTTCTGAAGTATGTCCATGTGAGCACCCTTACCGCCTCATTCTGGAAAAAAAAATGGTTTCCAGAGGCTCTTCAAAGTCCGTACTTCGTAGACTGTGTTATGGTAGCTTTAATTGATGTAATGGAAGTGTGTACCAAACTGACAGATTGGAGATACTGGACCTCATAACTCTGGATCATTCATCCCATGTCTTTATGTAGATGTTAAAAAGCATATAAAGCAAGACAGAACACTGAGGAAACCTGCAGGATAATTAGGTCTGGGTGAACAAACAGTCCCAGCAACCTCTGCGAGCTATACAAAGTGTTTTCCCTATTTTTCCCTTCTCTGCCAGGCATATCATGCCAAATCAACCTTGGGCAACAACCTTTGTAGTTGAAAAGTGTTGTGATAGTTTAAATGTTTAATTCCAGTCATGTCTGAAACTTGAAGAAGACTTGTTATTTTCATGCCAGCAAAACATTTTACATTGCAGATAGCTGACTGTCTTGCTAACTTCTGCCAATCTAGGACAGAGCTGATTCATGGCTGAGTTGGTTCATGATTGAGTGGGGATTTAGAACTTGGGAGATCCAATTTCACAAACTTGGGAGACCCAGGTTCAAATCTTTAGCCATAACGTTTCTTGATGACTGTGGGGGAGTTGTACTTCCTCAATCTAACCTAAGGACATAAGAAGAACCATGTTGGGTCAGACCAAGAGGTCCATCTAGTCCAATATTCTGTCCACATAGAAGCCACTTATGTTCCCCAGCAAATGGTGTACATAGACAATACTGTTTCTAATACTAGAGGTAATGCATAGCCATCCTGACTAGTAGCCTTATCGTTCATGGATTGGTCTATTCCCCTTTTAAAGCCATCCAAATTGGTGGCCATCACTACATCTTGTGGTAGCGACTTCCATAGCTTAAGTGTATGTTCTTCCTTTTATCTGTTCTGAATTTCCTGCCAATCAGCTTCATGGAGTGACCCCAGTTTCTAGTATTATGAGAGAGGGAGAAAAATGTCTCCCTATTTTCTACACCATTCATAATTTTGTACACCTCTATCATGTCTTCCCTTATTTGCCTTTTTTTTGTAAGCGAAACAGTCCCAGGTGTTGTAATCTCTCAAGGGAGTTGCTCTAGCCCTTGATTATTTTACCTGTCCTTTTCTACGCTTTTTCTAACTCTACAATGTTCCTTTTTAGATGTGGTAACCTTAGGCTGACCAGATAAAATCCAGGTCAGGGCTCATGTAACTTTAACAGTTGTAGAGAAAAGGGAATTTCAGCCAGTGTCATTTGTATGCAATTCGTTCCTGGTGAAATTCCCTCTTCATCACAACAGTTAAAGGTGCATGCACTATACTAGAGTGACCCTATACAAAAGAAGGCAGGGCCCCTGCAACTTTAACTGTTGCGATGAAGAGGGAATTTCACCAGGAACTAATTGCATACAAATGACACTGGCTGAAATTCCCTTTTCTCTACAACTGTTAAAGTTACCTGAGCCCTGACCTGGATTTTATCTGGTCACCCTAGGTAACCTGAACTTTATAGAGTATTCCAAGTGTGGTTGCAGGACAGATTTGTATAATATTGGTATGATATTGCTTCACATGGAATATATCTTTTTCACAGCAGCCACACACTGAATCGACATTTTCATGAATCAACCTACCTCGTAGGGTTTGTTGTGATGATGATAAAATGGGCTAGGGGTGGCGAACTATCCTGCATTACCCTGAGTCGCTCAGAAGAAGGGTAGTCTATACATGCAATTAAATAAATAAATTGTAGTAGATTCATAAGAAGGAAATAATGAAGAGTCTAGATCTTAGTCTTGGAGATTCTTGTTGCATAAGACGAAGTGTGGATGATTCACCTGATTCTCCTCCCCTAATGGTTGGTCACCCCATTGCCTTAATAGTACAAACTGTGTTTTGAAATGTTGTGACAATTTGAGGCAAATCTTTTCTGTATGCTATATTCTAGTTATGTTACATTGCTGCTAATTTTTCAATGGAACCTCAGGACCGTATCTAGATAGCTGCACATTTGGTAAGCTTGGGGCATTGGTAACACTATTTGTTGTCTGCTTATTTCCAATGACACCAACTGATCGTTGCTTTGTTCAGTTTTTTAGAAGCATCCTCTTTGGTCTGTAATGTAGCACAGCATCTTTTACTCCAACTCCTAATGTCTTGGATGGTTCTACTAATATGGAGACGTCTCCTACAGAACTTTGGGGATTTGCAGAATGTTGTTTGAAGCTTGTAGGCACAGTGGGATCCTATATAGTCAGTCAAGCACTAATTAAATCTGAGAAATGTCTAATCAACCAGACTATTAACATTTTTGCTGTCATGCAGAACTTTGAGTTTGCCAGTTTAGACATGAAAGCACTTTGCAGTTTGACAGCCTGATCCTCCGAAGTAGCTAACGCACAATGTTCTACACTTGTCTGACATTGGGATGGAGGCGTTGGAAGAGGTGAATTGGATCAACTTCATCTTTTTAAAATGTTAGGCGAAGCTTGTGTAGAGTAGACAAGAACTTACAACATTTTACAACTTCTGCTTTGGTGTATTGGGGTCTCCTTTCAGCCAGTTTCCTGGATATTTTGCCCACTTGGCCAGAGATATTGGCAAAGTGTTTGTCCCCATACTCTGCATCCTTTCCCTGTGTTGGCATAAAGACAGTTGGCAGATGCCATGGAAATTATCCAACACCCCTCTTGCAATGCCCCATTACAGCCAAACCTCTGATTCTTGAAGTGTTCTGTTGGCACAGGTCCCAGTGAAAAGATGTGGCCGTAGGCTTGTAGAGTTTGTTATGGACTGGGCTGTAAATTGGTTTATAGGTGATTATTACACTGTGAAATTAAGTCCTCCAGTTGCTTCATAAAACAGGAATAGTAGGGAAAAGGCAGTAAACTTCCATATTCCCTTCTGTCAATTCTCCCTACTAAGCTTAACAGACCAACTGTGCGATGACAGTGATTATTTCCCCATGGTTACATTAAAGCCATTAAATGGATGGCTCCAGATTTTTTGGTCTAATGTTAACCCTCTATTTCTCGGCATCCAACATCTGCTTTCTATAGTTAATATTCTACTTTCTAGCTTCAGTGGTTCTACAATGCTAGTGGCAGTCCTTTCTTCTCTGTCTTCTCTCCCATCTCCCCTAAAAGTGGACTATAACTTATGGCCACAGTTAGGGATGCCAACTTCATTCTGCATTTAATTTTTGCAAGTAGAACTATAGAGTGTGTAAGGTCTAAGTGGTATTAGCTGTTTTGATGGAAAGTATTATGCATCATTAAAAAAATTCTTGATGTATAAAAACTAATCAAGGTAATAATACAGTTCAAACATCTTTAAAAGTATAGCCTTGTTCAGGCATTCTGAACCTGAACAGAGCAAGCACATGATCTGAGGGAGTACTCCAACTCCACCCCTCTCTGCCGCTGCATTTGTCACCCTCAACTTTTGGAGGATGACTGGCTGAAGCCACCTGTATCTGTAGACGCTCTCCATGCAGGCCAGAATGCTGAAAAGTCACACAGAGTCACACAGAGAGCCTCCACAGATACAGCAAGCTCTCCTCTTCAGACTGCCATCCTCCATGAATACAGGGTGACAAATGCGATTACGGAGAGGTGTGGATCTGGATGTCTCCCCTCCTCTTGCATTTGCTCTATTCCAGGACACAATGCCTGAACAGGGCTAATATTCCTTACGTTTCTGGAGAAATATATCCCCACATCTCACAATTTCCCGTTGCTTTTTGCATATCCCACTGGAGCTCAAGCCGGAGAGGATTTACTTGAGAATAAGTGTCTCAATTGGCAGGCTGGGATGCTTGTTTGCCAGTAAGTAACATGTGGGTGGGGGGAAGGGTTCTTTGCTAAAATGTGCTGAAACCATTCCTTGTGGATATGCACTCTAGCTTTCTGTTTTGGCCTGGAGTTGCAGATTCTTAAAATCTGCTTCTGTGTAGACTTTCCATATAGAAGGGTAAGACTGGAGTTGCTTATGAGTAAATTGACTAGGAAGGAACACCTTCAGCCTGCAACTTAACATAGCAGGTTGGAGACAGTGGAGCTAGTGAGTTTTTCAGTTATTTCAGTGATGCCAGACTAGACTACAACATGGCACATTTAAATCGTACATTTCTTGTCCTATGGGGAAACTCCCTCTCTGTGTCTCTGAATATCCATGTTCTATACCTTGTGCAGGTCATTGGTGCAAAGTGTGGCAGAGAAAGTACATGCCTCTGCCTCCGGTGTCAAGAGGCAGGATGGGGTGCTTAACAGGCAGATAGATTGACTCAAGTAAGTGCTCTTGTCTGTTGCTTGACAGAGTAATCTGGAACTAGGGATTTGCCATGGACTTGGCTGTAACCATATCAGGCCGCTTTGGAGTGATTCTGTGGATCTTCTTGGCAACAAGGGATTTCCTACACTGAATCTGGACCTGAACAAATATGGGACTTGAAATGCAATCATTCTCCAGTTTTTGCACTTCTCTGAATTTTAGAATGCCGTTTTCCAGTTTAACATGTGTAGATTAAGGAAAAGGTCATACAGGAATGCATACATTAAGAGTTGAACATACAAAAGTGTAGGCGTTTTTGTAGGCATCTCCCAAAGTACATGCATTTTATTTGCAAGCTTTCGGTTTGCATAAGATAAATGACTGCATGTCTCATAATGCCAGTGTCCAAGAACACTTGTGCTAACATAAATTACGTTGCACTAGCATAAGGTACTCTCACACCAGCAGGCACTATTGGTGTTGTGCAGCTGCTGCTTACGCTATTGCAATGCAATTTAAGATAGTGGTAGTGTAGAATAGGGTAGTACTGTAGTTTTTTCAAATGTGTGTATATCATCTCTGGGCCATCCAGTCCATTCTATTATTGGAGTTCACATCTACCTGTAATATTTTTCATGTCGGTTATTTTTTATTGCTAAAAACTTGCAAACTGATGATAAGACAGGAGGGGAATGAGCTTGTGCTTCAGAAAGTTCAAAGGCTGTAGAAATCGAAGGAGACAGTTTTCCCCCCATCCTTACGCTACACTGGCTTAAAGGAAGCAAGGGGGGAAGCCAAAGAGTTATTAAACTGATTTGGGCTCTGCCTGCTTGAGATATATGCTGTTCTGTCATCAATAACACTTGGATGTCTGTGCATTGAAATGTTCATTAAATCTTTAGTACCTGTTTACCCATAAATTTGGTGAAATTCTAATTAATGCCAAGTTATCTTGTTCTGTGAGGAAATAAAGGGATTAATTGCAATGTAAATGGGAATGTTAGCTATAGTCAGAAGAGATTATTTCTTTCAGTTTTGTAGTAATGGCTGTCCAGGATGATTTGCCATGCTTTGACAGAGATGAAAAGCACACTAGATATATTCTTGATTATTGTGTTTCAAACTTTAGAGCCTTCTGAGAAAATCTGATTGTCTCTCACAGTTGTGGATGCTTTATTTTTATCTTGACTAATCAAGCGATGGATGATTTAAGACTAAAGCTTGCATTGGTCATACTCTGACAGGCAGGGCTCAGTTGGGGATATACAGATAGGAATGGGGATGGTATGAATCAGGTGGTATGGGCTCTTTATAGTATGGAATGTGAGGGATGTTGTTGTACTGCCATTGGCAACACACCTGTTGAGACTATGAGTCATTTGTGAACTTAGTTCTTTGTGTAGGGTGAGACGGTTCTTTGCCCTGTTCACTTTTGTGAATGTGACTGCTTTGCCTCTTCTGCAGGTTCTGAAGAGTAACCACAGTGCTATTCAGAGTGACTTGGGCAGTTTGGTTTTGTTGGGGAAGGAGGCTTCTCTTGTCCTGTTTGGAGGCCAGCAAGTGCCCTGGTCAAGGCTCAGATAGTCCCAGGTGTAAACTAACAGAGAAGCCAGTTCAGTCCAAGGTCGTACATGGAATATGAATAGCATAGTAGGGGAATGCAGGGGCAAGTTCCAAAGCAGTCCAGAGGTCAATCCACAGACGGCAGTAGTGCTAAGCATCAAAGCTAGTTAGAGAGTGTCCAGGAGGGTGATCCAGCTGGGTCGTCGAGGGTCCAGGAGTCAGCTAGGAGCAGAGAAGCAAAGTGACATGCTGAGGTTAACTTACAGTTGACTGCAGCAGAGATTTGACTCCTGCTGTGCTGATTTATAGCTGATCGTTAATCAGCACAGCTGGCTAATTAGGTCAGCATGTTGCTTTTAATGGAGGCCCCATGCTGTGACCTCTTCTAGCTTCTCTGCTGCTCACATCGGAGTCTATATCATTGAGAGGGATGAATCATCTCCGGCTTTGCCTCCTGCATTTGGAGGAGTCCATGAAAGACACTGGAGGGGTCAGACGCTCTTCTAATGGTTCCAGGGGAGTGCTGTTGGCCAGAACCTCCAGCTCTCTGCCTGGCTCCTACTGGGGCCTGCTGTGCTGGCTCCCCCACCTCTTCCTCATCTGACGAATCCTCCTCCAGGTAAGGCGTGACAGTTCTATGCCTTCAATGGAGCCGGCAGTGGCACAGAGGAGTATGGGTTCTTCTTCCCTTTGTTGCTTGGGTTGTTGCACCAGGATGCCACTACATGTTGGGCTACAGGGGAGGAAGAGGCACGGAGCCTTGGCGGGTGCTATTGACTTCCCTTCCTCTAACGTCCATACAGGCCACTGGCTCTCTTTTGCTATCTGACAAAATGACAGGCTTAGATCTTAGCCATTGCATATGAGCAAAGTACAAAACTTTTGCCAATTAGCTTGGGTGTTCATTTCTCGTACCATGGTCATTCCAGGGAAATTAATTGTTAATAGTCACAAGAAGGAAAAGATGCTTATTTCCAACGCTAGCAATAATTGTGAAGACAGGAGAACTGAGTAACGTTCTCTGCAAATGTAATGATTGCTGGTTAGTTCAAAATGAGACATGAGATGGTTCAATTGAAGCAGGTTCTTGGGTGAAAGATCAGCTCTCAGATGATTTGATTTCTTGTCATGCATTGCGGAGACTCCTGAGCACGTTTCTAATAATTGAAACATTTTTTTTCTTTTTTTACCTGAGACGTTGGTTAGATGTCTGCTTGATGTGCCCAGAACCCTTTTTAATTTTAACAGCCATTGAAGGCAAGCCATAGATTGAGATATGCTGCATTATCTGGAGGGTAGATGGATGACATTCAGTACAATGCCAAGGAAATAATTTAACGGTTCCTATTTATATTGCAAGGCAGGAATCAAAACTGAAGTGGTTATGTCATCAAATAACTTTTTTATAAATTAGGTTTTCAGCTGTCTTTAATCTTATGAATCCTAGAACTCTCTTCCAATACCATTTGTAAAGTTTCTAAAAGAACATGGCTTTTGTTCGCTGTGCTTTTATGGTATGAGCTGTAGAAAAATGGTTTTATTCTCCACCTCCCCAAATTGGTGGTTGCATTTATTGAACTCCTTTTCTTGCTTTCCAAGAGAATATTGCCAGATCAAACGTTCCCCAAAGAAGCTTTCGTATGAAGGGAGGTGCTGCTAATTTGCTACCCCACATTTTTATGCTAGTAGAATTGCTATCCCATCCAAGCAAAAACTGGTGATCTTTTCTAGGGATATCTCTCCCTATTTAAAATACATAATATATCCCTGCTCCTTTGCGGGGTGGGGGGATTCACTTAAATTGTGGCAATAACTCTTCTTTTAATAGCAACCTGAAGTGGTGAGCGTCAGTAGGAATGGGGCCGAAATGGGGCCACCCAAAAACTAGAGGAATGTAGCAGCGTGCTCAGATGGGAACTGATGTTTGCAGAAATAAAAGCAAAAACAAACAAAAACAAAAAAGTAAGGGACACCCCCCCAAAATATTGACTGTCAGTTGAAAAACAACGACAACAACAACAACAGAGAACCACTGTTGGAGTGGGGAGGAGAAGAGAAATGGAATGGTGTCCTTTGGTAGACCATGGCTGGTTGGCTTGAATCTTGAAAAAGAGGACTCCTGTTAGAATCTGAGGATATATTGCAACATTTTCTTGCAGGTCCCACTTGTTCAACCCTAACATGTAGCTATAACTGAAGCGCTTCTTCCCGTACATGAATGGTAGCTCAGCAGAAGGTAACCTTCCTTGATAGCTCCTACAACTACTTATGGTAGCCGGATTCTTTCCTCTTTTACCTCCATTGGAATATACTACACAATGAATAACACCCATCCCTGTAAGCCAGCCCTTCCTAATGGATGTCCTCTAGATGTTTTGGAGTATAACTCCCAGAATTCCTTACCATTAACTGTGCTGGTTGGGGCTGATGGGAATTGAAATCCAAAGCATCTGAGTATCACATTGGAAAAAGCTGCTATAATCTCTGACCTAGGACTTGCTTTCTTTTGCTGTCCTCTGATCTTACCTTGAGGAAGTCAAATTGCTGGGAGGTATTGAGATGAAGGCTTCCTTGCTGAAGACATGCTAAGCCCATGACCCCTCTGCTGGATCACTGGATTAAGTGAATCATTAGGAGAGAAGGTAGCTAGCTGAAAGGACTGGCTACCCTACTACATGATGTTTGCAAATGAGACTGAGGCTCAGATGGAATCCTATCAGGATCAGCACCAAAATTGGATAAATTGCCTTCCTTCTTGCTAAGACTGAGACTTAACATCTCAGTTGAGGCACTCAAAGGTCTGGAAAAGCATCACAGGGAGGTCAGTGTGGTCCTTTAACTGCATGATTTTAGATGGGTGAAGATTGTTCTAGTTCAGCAAGCGTTTTTAGAATACTATTGTTTTATGCTGATGCTACTGGTTTTTACGCTCCTAAAATAATAATAAAAGACTGCCGTTGTTTTTACTGCATTTTTTTTTAAAAAAATCATTGTTCATTTTCTATTGTATTGTGCATTTTCTATTGTAAGACATCTGGAAGATTAGGGTTAGCGGCCTAACCATGGCTTAGCGTGTTGTCTGAATAGGTCCAGCGTTATGATAAAGACAGTGATGTCATTAAATATCCAATGTGATATTCTTAAGACAGCTATACTGTGTTTGCAAATTTGGTTTTTCCCCTCTTGTTGCTAGGTGAGGGTTTTTTTATCCCACACTCCAAAGAAAGTTTTGTTGGAATTCATGATACTTCTTGCATATCATACCTTTCTGCATTAACGCTGTCCAATTCCCAGGACCTTTGACTACTCTGTGTAGGCTTCTAGATGTCATGGAATTTGATGCTAAGCAACAATATGCACGTAAAATGAAAATGCACAAGTCTGTTGTAGTGGTGTGCCTTACACACATGAATTACAACTACAACTGCTGTGCACTGCAGCTTTGTCCCCGTCCCCCCCGGGGAAAAACACCCACGGATGCCTATGAATGTGTTTCTCTTGTACATAGTGAATCACTGGGTTAGTTTAATATCAAGTACAGATGCTGTACAAATTAATACAGATGCTGCTTCATTAGTACAGATGCTGTTGATACATACACCTATTGTCCATTTGCTTAATTTGCAACTATTTTTGTTCCATTATCTAAGACACTTGTTTGCTTTTTGTTTAGTTCTTGTGCTGATAAAAATAGCTATTCATCACATCAAAAGTGTTAACTGTTAGATTATTTAGGAAACACCTGTAATAAGGAAAATGGCTTTCTAGAGGTGCCTTTGTACAGCACTTAGTTGCTGTACTGGCAATATGGGCAATCAGCAGGGCCTTCTCTGCAATACAAGGATTGGTGTGTTCTTGTAAAATAATAGAACTGGTAATTGGCCTAGGCTAGCATTCCATTTTGTTTTAGCCATAAGAAAACATTCCCAGCTCTTGATGGCCCTCAACCATCCTGGCTGCTGGTGAACAGTCTGCGTTGCCTGATAACTGCAGAATATGGAACAGCTTTTGCGGGCAGGGTATATATTGTGGTGAGTTAAGTTTCTCTGTTTTCGCAGAAGAGCCATCACTTCTTTCTCCTCCTTTTGACCCTTCCAAAGAAAAAGCCATTTTTCAAACCTCTTCTCTTATTGCGTGTACCACTGAACCAATTGTTTTTCCCCCATTCCTAATCTAATTCCTCTGTTATCAAACCTTTGAGCATCTGCCACAGAACACCCATATACAGCAGAGGGGCATAGTACACTCCGAGTTTATGTAGGACACTGGTGGCATTAACTATTGCATGAACTTCAACTGAGACTGTAACCTAGAATATATCTGGCATTAGGAGTTCAGGACTCTGCCTTATGCTGAGTTAGACCATTGGTCTATCTAAGCCCAGTATTGTCGATGCTGACTGGCTTTCAGGAAGGATTCTTTCCTAACCCTACCTGGAGATACCTGGGCCTCATCTACTCCAAGCAGAATATTGCACTATGAAAGTGGTATATAAAAGGCAGGAGCCACACTACTGCTTTATAGCGGTATCGAAGTGCACTGACAACTGTTGGGGCCCACTGACACATACCATATACCGCTTTCATACCGCTATGTCCTGCTTGGTGTGGCTCCTGCCTTTTATATACCACTTTCATAGTGAAATATCCTGCTTAGTGTAGATGAGGCCCTAGTATTTATACTGGTACCCTCCGCGTGCAAAGCAAGTGCTCTCCAGCTGAGCTATGGCCCTGCTCCTACTGGAGCTGTGGATTCCAGGGAATGATTGGCAGGGGTGGGCTAGCGTACTTTCAGGAAAGCTTGGCTCTCGTTACTGATGTTTTCACTAAGAAACCCCTTAACAAACTTCCAAGAAATCTTGCAGTTTCCTAGTGCATGTGTTGAAAACCTCTATGTTAAACCCTTCTTGGCTCTGTTTGAACTTTTTTATCAAGAGTTGTCTTCCCCAGGCACTTCTGTCCCATGTAACCTATACCTACCATGGAGAACACTAGCCTCAGAGTCATGATGCCTATTTAAATTTGACCAGTCGCTGCCCTCACACCCACATTTCCAAGAATTAATTTGGGGGAAAATATTAAATGTTGCAAATCAGGTATGTTCAAATATGCCTTTCTATCAAATATTGAAGGTGCTGCAAGGAAGTATATAATTAAAAAAATGTGCGTGGAAAGTGAAGGCACTTTAAAGCATATAAAACAGTCAGACTTGCTTGAACTAATATTTCATCTGCATTATTATTATTTTTTTTCTGCTGAGGATTCTGGCCATAATTTCGCATTTGTGATAATTGCTCTAAAATTACCTGCAGTGCTCACTTTGCTTTGTAAGGTTAGCTCTTGGGAGCACCATGCTGCAGCAACTCAGCCGCTGTTGGTGCTTTGTTCTACTGCTTGAATTCCAACCTATTCTTAAAATACGAAATAATTTGCGAACTAATTCTGGACACCATTCTGCAATTTTGCGCAGCTATTATCAAAGACATAGAAAACATCCTGCAGTGATAAATGTTTAATATCTTGTATTGTTCCCTTCATATTCTAAGCCTCTTTTTGTTCTTTTTAAAGCTTTTAATACAACTAACCACCATGATTTAGTCATTAGGTACTGTATCAACCTAATTGTCTGCCATGGGAACCTGAGGGTTCTTGTGGATTTGTGGGTGAAGGGCAATTGCTATAACATAATGAACCCGTTCATGATTTTTCTTTCTCTGCCTTCATCACACATTGCATTCTGTTCATTCTTTTTTTTTTTTTTAAATGTGTCTTAATGCTGCTCAGCTAAACATTGTTGTGAAGATATAAATCCTTTACAGTGATTGGCACTGGGGACAGAATCCGGCAGAGGAAGGTGGATCTTCACCACTTTCTGCAGGAGGATTAGCTGCTTTTTTGAAAGAGATGCAGTAGCCAAATGCAAGTTAATGGTGCCTGATCTGGTAATTACTGGAGGAAATTCAATCTGTTATTGGAATCCATTCTGCTAGCTATGCTTGAACTGCAGAGCCAATATTGCTGGTTGTGATATGTGTTCTCTTCACTCCTGGGGA
The DNA here is from genome assembly GCA_029215795.1 of Anniella stebbinsi. Lineage (NCBI taxonomy): Eukaryota > Metazoa > Chordata > Lepidosauria > Squamata > Anniellidae > Anniella > Anniella stebbinsi. The sequence continues at coordinate 224,905,353 of JARDYH010000004.1, read as the reverse complement.
TTACGGAGAGCGCATTTGGAGAAGTATAATAGACCCCTTTTATATCAAACGGATTGTACGAAGAACTTCACAGGCGATTTCTTCAAAAGCGCTTGAGCATTTCTCTGACCTCAGAAGGGAGAATTTGGGGGGGGGGGGCATTTATTCCAAAGTGTCCTCTTGATCATGAAGCAGTTGAGTTGATTGAATAGAATTATGAAAGTGACTAATTAAAAAGAAGCTGATGGAAAAATTAGAGTTTTAAGCCCCCCCTTGAAATACTCATACTGTGGTAGGTAAATGCATACTCAGTTCTTTTTCTACCTGGTGCTGCTTACTCCAATACTATGTTTATGGTATAGTTCTATGCATGTTTAGACAAAAAAGCAAAACAAAAGCCTCTTACAACCAGGCTGACCAGATAAAATCCAGGTCAGGGTTCCTGTAACTTTAACAGTTGTAGAGAAAAGGGAATTTCAGCCAGTGTCATTTGTATGCAATTAGTTCCTGGTGATATTCCCTCTTCATCACAGCAGTTAAAGTTACAGGGGCCCTGACTTCTTTTGTATATGGTCACTCTAGTATAGTGCATGCACCTTTAACTGTTGTGATGAAGAGGGAATTTCACCAGGAACTAATTGCAGACAAATGACACTGGCTGAAATACTCTTTTCTCTACAGCTGTTAAAGTTACAGGAGCCCTGACCTGGATTTTATCTTGTCAGCCTACTTACAACTCCATGTTGGCTGGGGAACGCTGGGAGTTGTAGGACTTTTTTCTGTCTAAACAGACATAGAATTGCACCCTTAATATATGAAGCAAAGTATCTCCTGTTAGCAGGCCCATGCAACTGTGACCCTCTAGTCATGAATGGTGGACCATACTAGGTGGGGTGACCATATGAAAAGGAGGACTGGGCTCCTGTATCTTTAACAGTTGTTATGAAGCGGGAATTTCAGCAGATGTCCTTTTTATGCATCCAGCACCTGGTGAAAGTCCCACTTCATCACAACAGTTAAAGCTGCAGGAACTGTACTAGAGTGACCAGATACAAAAGAGGGCAGGGCTCCTGCCGCTTTACCTGTTGTGATGAAGAGGGAATTTCACCAAGTGCTGTATGCATACAAATAACACCTTCTGAAATTCACTTTTCTACACAACTGTTAAAGATACAGGAGCCCTGTCCTCCTTTTCATATGGTCACTCTAATGCTGTTTTGGTTTGAGTATACATACCCTAGGGTGAGTGCTGGAAATGCCCCAATACTTTCATTATCTGTGACAACAAAGGTACTGGTTTTTGGTTCCGACACTCACCCTAGGGTATGTATACACAGAACAAAACAGTAGACTGGGGAAATAGCATCGCCTGATCCCCTGACAAGGCATGATGTTGCTTGGCACTGACGCGTCCTTCCCTGTTGGTGCCATCGCAACAGGGAAGCGGGTGGCTATAGCAACACTGCCCACTTCCCTGTTGCAGTTACCCTGACAGGGAAGGAGGGGCGCTGTGATGGCACAAGGATCTGTCCTGCACCTGTGATGAGCAGGAGAGATGCTTGAGCCTCCTATGCCCTTCTCGTGTGGCAATGGGGGTGGGATGCGCAAGCATCTCTCCTGCTCATCACAGGTGCAGGACAGATCCTTGTGCCCTCCCCCTGCCCTGATATCGGCGGATGGATTTCTTCTTCGTGGTCTCTGTTCGTTCACACATATGGGCTCTGTGCCTGCGTGGAGCCTGTCTCTGAAACTTCTATAGCTAAGGCAAACGTTTTTGGTGGGAACCCCTCCCCCACTGTCTACTAACTCCATGTTCCCGCCTTTCTCCTCAGTTCTGTTTCAACCGGCGTGCTGAAAGGATGTCTTGTTGGGAACTTCTGTCTTTCTCCTGAGGAGAAAGCTTTAGAGTGCTAAGGTTTTTAGTTATTTTACTTTGTTTTTAGTTCTTTAACTTTACACGCTACCGCTTGGTTGTTTGTACCAGGACAAACTGCAATTTGGGGCAAGCAATTTCTTCGTCTTGTGACGGAACATTGATCTACACCTACCCTCCACAGTGAATTGAGCTTGTTAATCGCCCATATGTGTGATGCACAGAGACCACGAAGAAGAAATGTAGGTTGCTTACCTGTAACCGTAGTTCTTCAAGTGGTCATCTGTGCATTCACACAACCCACCCACCATCCCCGCTTTGGTGTCGATGTAAATGTACTGTTGATACTGAGCGGTTTCTCTCCTAGTTATGGGGCCAGCAAGTCGTTCTCTTGGAAGTGAGGAGAAAGGCGGGAACATGGAGTCAGTAGACAGTGGGGGAGGGGTTCCCACCAAAAACCTTTGCCTTAACTATAGAAGTTTCAGAGACAGGCTCCACGCAGGCGCGGTGCCCATATGTGTGAATGCACAGATGACCACTCGAAGAACTACGGTTACAGGTAAGCAACCTGCATTCCTCCTGTGCTTTGAAGTTCCATGTCAAGCCACGGGAGACATCTTCCCCCCTCCCCAATCCATTTGGAGATTGTCTCGAGGAGATGGAAGGTGCTCCTTCCATCCCCTAGAGCCAATCTCCAGATGGATAGTGTGTGTGTGTATGTATGTGGGTGTGCAAGGGATGTGCAGCTTCTTGAGAACATGTGGGGTGCCACGATCAGCAGCACCCCATGCAGGCACGGCATGTGCCTGTCCCAGGAAGTGCGTGGGGAGCCCCCGATTGTGCCATCCCACCAAGGGATGGCACAATTGCCGGCTCCCCAAGCACTTCTCTGGATAGAATTCTTTCCCATGCTGATAGAGCCCTGCTGGGCAGGAGTGGGAAATAATCCACGGACCCTGCCACATGGCACAATAATCAATGGTTGTGCAGACAATCAACTCTGCAAACCATTGTTTGTTGGTTATTTCTAGAAAATAACTAACCATGGCATGTTTTTTCCTGACAGATGACACCTTAGTCAACTGGGGACTATTTAAGCAATGGTTGCTTAAATAGTCCACCATTGACTAACGTGTCGTCCAAACCAAGTGTAAGTGTCCCTAGGTAAAGATCACCACAAGTGGTGGGGGCAATGTTCCAATTCCTAACAGCCTCCCAAGTCACCTTCTATCTAGCTCATCCCTGTTTGGGGGTCATGCCGTGGGATCCTGGCATGCGTGCTATAACAGATGTCTGTACATCTGTTAGCATCTGTCAATGTATTTTGGATAGCCATAGCCAATTGAGGCTGGCATTATTTAGCTTCTTCCACTCTTTTGTATGATCCAGTCTTGGTAAAACTGAGGAAATGCTAGAAGGCTTTTGGTAAAGAGTGAACGTTCCAGTCATTATACTTTATCTGTAGCTTTATTACTCTCCCTTGTTGTCCCGGTCAATGGGACAACACAGCTATACATTTTAACAATGACTGTAACCAGGCTGGTGCAAATATAGTAATTTTTATATTGAATAATAGTTTAGTTTGCCATCCAAGCTACAGCACTAATGCTTGCAAATTTGGCCTGTGCTTGACTTATCTGCCGCACAAATGTCCTTGTGGACATCACTCTTGCCTAGGGCTAGCCTACTTCAGCTTCATACTCCCTGCCCTTTTCAAACGCTCTTTGCTGCTTTGTTCTTAAACTGTGTACTTGTTGTTTGATTTGATCGCTTTGCATTCTCAAACTATCAATTATCTACACAGCTTTTATATTAGGTTCAAGATAAATTGGACCCCTCCTTAAAACAACAAAAACAACAACAACAACAACGAGTTAATGAAAATCAAATGGGCAGACCCACCATGGTGGCTAAAATTAATTACTTTAAAAATCAAGGTTTTAAAAACATATTTGTAATCTCTTAAAAATAGCCTGGTTTAAAATATCAAAATGTGATGCAGACCTTGAAGTCGGTATTCATAATCTTCTGGAACTGAATCCACAACTCCCTGTCCAAATACATTGAGATAAGGTTTCCTTTTCTCCAAAGATCTGAAGGGCTGTCCTATAGAAGAGGGAAATATTTAATCTCTGCTGCCCCAGAGGCAAGACTAGAGCCAACAGGTTAAGAGAACAATCCTGTGGCCCTTAGACAGAGTCTGGGGAACCATAGGAGTCCTCAGATTCCTGGATCTGGGGCTGGAGACAATGCTCCAACTTTGGACGCAGCAATCAGAGCTCCCCTTCCACTGAACTATGCCAGCTGCCTCTAAAAACTAACAAAAGCAAGTTTGGAGAGGATAGAAAGGCTTTTTGTTTTGATGGATGGGGAGTGGAGGAGACCGGGGCAGGGGCTGGCTTTCAAAGAATCATCCACCCTCCCCTGTCTCCTTCCCTCCTGCTCCACAGACCCCGTCTAGTGAAAATGCAGGGTGAGAGGAGCACGGAGCCTCTGCGCTCCTCCTGCCTTGCATAGGATGGCAGTCAGCCTCTCAATTCAGATTCTGATGGGGATGTGCATAGGATTGTGCCTTGAGTTACAGATGATTTTGATTGAACAGTACTTGAACCGCCTTCACGATCAGAGTAATTCAGCAGTGGAACTTATGCATTTGAGTGTGAGATGACTTCTGCATTGCTGAAGATATTCAAGCAGACGGTGCAGCTCTGGATTTACTAGGTTGAGAAGGGTCCTGGGCGAGACGGATCCTTCAACTCCTGTGATTCTATACAAAAGAACGAACCCGGCTAAAAGTATGTGATGGTTAAAGCCAACTATAACGGTGACAGAAGAGTTATGCATTGTATTTATTTAGTGCAAATTATGAATATTTAGACTCCACCAATCAAAACAGTATATGTATTTTCTTTTTGAGCCATGGAGAAACACTGTCTTGCCCATTTCTCTTGATAGACATATTTCTGTATGCACTATTCCTAGCATTCACACTTTTTGCAAGCAATATTTCCCTAATATGAAGTGATTTTGTCCATACTTTTCTCCCAATATGTGCACCCATTCTCTTAATATACACCTTTGTGGAGTTATGAACTACAACACAAATTTCTGAAAAGTGCGGATTTCATTGCGTAAGTGTATGTCAGTTTGCATATAGTTTCGGGAGGTGCAAATTGGATAACTTCGTATAAAAATTTAGATGGAACACATCTCTCTTCCATCCGATAACCAATGAAGGGGAAATATTTAGGTATGTTTAGATGGGTCAAGGAAAGTGGACTCTAAAAAATACTGGACAGTCCTAAGGAAACTGAGAATTGGGCTCTCAAAGGGCTCCTGTGGTGTAAACTATTTTCATCTGAAAAAGAAAACGGAGATCCAATTAAAGTCTATTTTCATGTAAAACACAGGTACTTATGAGATAAAAAAGCCAAGGATCTTCAGGAAACTTCTAATGTACTCATTAAATCAAGAGAACCATGTACACTTATTCTAAATGGCGTCATATAGCCACTGAACCTGCATAGGGTAGTATTAGTCTACAGCCTCATATTTTGATTGACTAGGAGGCTTGCATACTACACTGGATCAGACCCAGGCCATTTCCTTTGCAGCAGGACCCTAACCCTTTGATAATCCAGGTGGCTGGCCCCATCGTTTACTTTTCTTCTTCCTGTCAGACCTTATTTATGCTCCTGTGCCACTCACAGTATGGACAGCCTTCTGAGACCGTAACTGTTGCCATGCAGCTTTCCTAATATTGCTAACTGTTCAGCTGTTCTGGAACTGAAAATGCAACAGACCACTCCTGTTTGAGACAGATCTCAAAGCTAAGTGTTTCCCCTGTCAAATGGTTTACTGTAACATATTTGATGTAAAACCTGTTGACACCATATTACATGATGGGATTCAGTACTTTCTACTGACAGTATCTGCAGTCCTACAAGTCTCATAATATTTGCACTCTCAAAAGTGTGGATTTATGTGTGCGCGTGTGTGTTCTATATATGCAACAACTGCTGCTGTTTCTTTGGCTGGGAAATTGATGTCAGTGTTTATTTGGGTCAAGGGCTTGTGGGATCTGCATTGAGTTTTTTTCACTAGTGGCTAAGGACGGTGCAAAATCGTGGCTTGGGGCAGAGGAGGGCAACGCGGATGATCAGGGGTCTAGAAACAAAGCCCTATGAGGAGAGACTGAAAGAACTGGGCATGTTTAGCCTGGAGAAGAGAAGATTGAGGGGAGACATGATAGCACTCTTCAAATACTTGAAAGGTTGTCACTCAGAGGAGGGCCAGGATCTCTTCTTGATCATCCCAGAGTGCAGGACGTGGAATAATGGGCTCAAGTTACAGGCAGCCAGATTCTGGTTGGACATCAGGAAAAATGTCCTGACTGTTAGAGCAGGACGACAATGGAACCAATTCCCTAGGGAGGTGGTGGGCTCTCCCATAGTAGAGGCATTTAAGATGCAGCTGGACAACCATCCGTCAGGTATGCTTTAAAGTGGATTCCTGCAATGAGCAGGGGGTTGGACTTAATGGCCTTATAGGCCCCTTCCAACTTTACTATTCTATGAATCTATGATTTTAAGAGTGTTCTTTCATCTCCTCTGTACAGCCTATAGGAATGATTTGAAGGACAACAAAATCTAAAAGTCCTCAATAAAGAATGTCAAACCGTGTAGTTCAATGGTTCTGTGCGTCCCTCTGAACTGTCTGCCTCACCTGTTTCAATTTCCTTCTGTGGCTAAAAGATGATTCCAAACCTCCTCTGTCATCTTTTGTTATATTAGCAAGATCTCCTGTGGGCTGTGCTGCCTGTCAGTGAATAATGACAGGTCCTTCTACCCAACGGGTGTTTTCTTGATAACCTTCCTTGATGTTTGTTGCCTTCCATTTCTCCAAATCTCAGTCTCTCTCTCTCTCTCTCTCTCTCTCTCTCTCCCTTCCTTTTCTTTTTCTTTTTGTCATTCCTGCAGCTGTTTTTAACCTCTGGTTCTCTTCCTCAACTACAATTACTTTCCCCCCCACAAATTTCTGTACTCTGATCTCCCATTTTTCTTTTCTCTTGTGCTTTTCCTGATTGGGACCGAGTGCTAGTTGTAGGGGTTTCCGTGCATCACTGTGACTACAGAATATGACAAATGATTTGCTTTATACAAGTTGTTTAACCTCTTCGTTTGTCTCTTGGTAAGACTTACTGAGAGCCCCTGGGGCATGCGAAGCTGTTTGTTCATATGTATAATATTTTATATAAGGTAGCAATGTAGAATTTCACACTATACATAAAGGGCTATTATATTAGGGGTGAGTGTTACTGAATGTCCTCATTCAAATATGCATGCAAACTTTCATGGGTATACCTACAGCTGAGGGACTCAGAAATAAAGATATATTTTGCAGAAATGTAGTCACCCACAGCACACCTTATATCAGGGATCCAGGATCTTAGGCCCAGGGGCCAAATGCTGCCCTCTGAGGTTTCCAATTCAGCCCCTAGGATCCCCAGACCACAACCCCCCGCCATCATTTTCCCCAACCACTGATGGTTTGGTAGTTTCCCAGTTTTTGGTGCATTTTTTTTTAAAAAAATGTTGATACAAAAATACATCTTTAAAATTTTAAACCCGTGTAAATCTTTGAATGTACAAAATAACAGAAGTAGTTACACATCATTATAGTTAGATTGCAGCAATAAACTGAGAACTAGAAGTAAAACAGAGCAGTACTTGTATGCTTAGATTCCAATGGAAATCAAACATTTTCCAGATTTGCGCATAAATGACAGGTGGTGTACACCTGTTTTCTGAAATAAATAAAATGATGGCAAATCATGTAAAATGCATGTAGGCTTCTTTGTTATTTTAAAAGCCTAAGTCGGCATGTTAGCTTCTCAGCAATGGCTATGTGCCAAACCTTTTGGTACCGAACTTCAGTTGAAATTACAGTATTATTTTTCTGCCACCGATAGGAACAAAATTAGCTCCTTATGCTGTATTGCTTTAAGCTGTTCTTAAAAGATGCCCAACAAGGCTATTTTGGGATCTTTGGCAATTTGTTGTTCAGTAATTGCTGAAAGGTCTCTGTTAAGGGGCACTACACCACATGTGTTAATAGATGCCTTTGCGGCCAAATCCTCTCCAACGGACTGGTGGATGTGAGCCCATTATTCGTGAAAGTTTTAGTGGTGTGATATACTACCTATGAATTAATTGAAGCATGGATTCCCTTACATGTGCAAAGGCTGATTGTAATGATTTCTGGTTCCACCTTTTTCCTTTGTTATCTTCTTTCTTACTGATATTTTCTTCCGAAATTGTTTTAAGCCCTTCAAGATTTCTTGTTGGGTAGTAATGAAAATCCTATAAATATTTGACCTCCCCCCCCTTTTTTTTTTTTTTAGAATTATACTGTGCTCCAGTTGTCTGGTCTTTCATGCATTTGTTTTCTAAAGAGTAAGCAACCTGGAGTAGTTGTAGCCAGCTAGGCGACTCTTCCTTCAACTTATCTTTCAGTTGATCTATGCTCAATGGTAATTTATTTACATAGAAATTAGCTATGCAATATAAGCCTTTTGCTTCCCAATTTTGGAAACGGGCTCTTTTATCTTGGGTATAGAAAGAGGGGTAGTCCAGGAGTGATAGTAGTAGGGACATATAAGGCATCAATTTTGTACACCACTATTTCCACATTCCCATTTGGGAGAAAGGGAAGACCTCTCCATGAAAATTCACCGGGGGGGGGGGGGGGTAGTTCCATTTGGGCCCAAAGGTGATGTAGGGCTCCCTAGAAAAGTATAATCATTTGCTTTTAATTGGAACACCTTATAGTATTTACAAACCCCGACTATCCAGTTTTACTTTATTTGTGTGTTGTTCATCTTTCCTGAGCTTTGCTCGCTTTCCCTTATGTAAGAAGATGTGAAATGTTTCCTGCCAGCCACATAGTTCCTTATCAGAAATTTCTACTAGCAGCACTTGGAACAAGGAAAAATGTTTTGGAAGCAAGGCCACCTTACCGTGGCCACTCATCTGAACCAGGATAGATTTAGTTCCCCCCACATTTTAAGGTCAACTTGGACAGGACTGGACCAAAGTTAGGCTGTGTTAGGTTGGATAAGTTCTTGTGGATAGGCACATCCAAATATTTCATCAACTTGAGCAAAGCCTGATAGGCCTGGTTTTGTTGCTGATCTCCTGGAGAGAAATTAAAGCAAAGTAGTTCCGATGTAGTGTAATTAATTAATTTTGAATACTGCCAACTCCCCATAATCTTGCAGTTCTTTCTGGACTAGTGGGACTTATGTAAGGAGATAAGTAAGGAATACGACAACATTGTCTGCAAACCTATTAAGCAGACTGAGGGAGCCATTCACCTCCACCCCCTTTGTAGAGGAATTAGCTCTCAAAGGCTTTGCCAAGGGCTCTAAAGAGAGGGCAAATAAAAATGGAGAAAGGCGGTGTCCTTTATTCACAGTGCATTTAATGCATTGACTCTGATAGTTGTATGAGATGATAGATATAACGCCTACATGGCATTCATATACCCTACTTCCATTTGCATTTTGCTGAGCAAACATATTAAGAAAAGCCGTTCTAAGTGATCAAAGGCTTTTCAGGCATCTAAGTTGTCCCTTTGAGTGTTTACTAAAATGGATGACGTTAAGAAGCCGTCGGATGAAGCCTGCTCAATCCAGATTGATGCATTGGGTTATGAAGCCATTGATTCTAGTGCCCAGGATTGATGTAAAAAGCTTCATGTCCTGATTTAGAAGCTCTATGGAACTGTACGATTGGGCCAGCTTGGAGTCCCCAGTTTTGCTATTGCTTGCAGTATTTCCTCCTCAGTAATGTCTCGCTTTAATCTATTACAGTGTTCTTTATATAGTGGCTGGAGCCCACTTCACCTAGATATTTTTCAGCTCTCTAATTTAGCTAAATGTTCACAAATCTTTTGCTGGAGTTCACTTTGCTTCCCTTCTCATTTAGAAGTGCTATGATTCTGTTCCTAGCTATTATTTTCTGTAGGGTATTTGCTAGAACTTTTGAGCATTTATTCCCAAATTCATAATACTTTCGTTGCAAATACTGGTGTTGGGTAGCAATCGTATGTACCCCTTATACCTCTGGCTCTTTTTGGTTTCTTAGAAGATCCCTGTATACACTAGTGGAACATTTCTTTCTTTCTTTCTTTCTTTCTTTCTTTCTTTCTTTCTTTAAATGAAACTGTTCTAATTTGGCTACCTCTGCTTCCAATTGCTTATGCCTGGTTTCATTAGTTCTCTTAAGAGCTGATAGCTGAGTTATACGGGGCACACGGATTACTGCCTCCATGGCATCCCTGAGTGTGGCTTGTGTTAGTTCCCTGGCCTATTCAATTGGAAGGATTGTATATTATCCTACACCTTGTCAGTAGTGTCTTATCTCATTAAAATGTGTGGATTAAGCCTCCGTGCACATGTCGTAGGCTGTTGCCCGTAAATATTAAGTGTGGTTATGACAGGGCTTTGGTCTGAGACTCTAGAGCTCTCAGTCATTGAGTTTGGTATGGAACTGCATAGGCTCCTGGAAATAGGATATTGTCAATACATGCATGGGTATGGAGTTATGGAAATAATATGTAGAGTCCTTTCCTTTGGCGTTGTGATCCTTCCAGGAGTGCAGCAGTTCATAATCACAGAATCATTGAATAGTAGAATTGGAAGGGGCCTATAAGGCCATCGAGTGCAACCCGCTGCTCAATGCAGGAATCCACCTTAAAGCATATCTGACAGATGACTGTCCAGCTGCCTCTGGAATGTATGAGATCATCTAAATTCCAAATTTGTCATGCCTGATACGGTCGAAATCTCCTCCCAATATTACCTCACCATTCTTACAGGTCTCAAGGAGTTCAGGGGTAGTCTCCAGAATCTACCACTGGTCTGAGTTTGGAGCATAAATTGTTCCAATTATGAAAGTGCGGTCACCATAGTTACCCTTGGTAAACAAAAATCAACCCCCCGGGGTCTCTTAATTCACCTTTGCATTGAAAGGCCAGCATGTCTGACAGAATGGATATGACTGCTCTGGACTTCGATGTCCCTGAGGCCACACATTTTTGCCCAAACTACTGATGAAGCAGTAATCTGTCCCCTAATTTCATTTCCTTGGTTCCTTGTAGGGGAGTTTTTTCAGGTTTTCTTTTTTGATGGAATTTAAGACTCTTCAACTTTTTACCAGATTGTCCAGTCTCTTTACACTTTGGGTTAGAATTCCAAGCTCCCCCATAGTATATATCCACTGTAAGGTTTACAAGTCCCATTACCTGAGCTTTCATTAGGCCTCATCTCGAGTATTGTATCCAGTTCTGGGCACCACACTTCAAGAAGGATGCAGACAAGCTGAAGGGGGTTCAGAGGAGGGCAACAAGGATCTGGAAATGAAGCCCTATGAGAAGAGACTGAAAGAACTGGGCTTGTTTAGCCTTGAGAAGAGAAGACTGAGGGGAGACATGTTAGCACTCTTCAAATACTTGAAAGGTCGTCACACAGAGGAGGGCCAGGATCTCTTCTCGATCATACCAGAGTGCAGGACACAGAATAATGGGCTCAAGTTACAGGAAGCCAGATTCTGGCTGGACATCAGGAAAAACTTCCTGACTGTTAGAGCAGTACGACAATGGAACCAATAACCTAGGGAGGTTGTGGGCTCTCCCACACTACAGGCATTCAAGAGGCAGCTGATCAGCCATCTGTCAGGGATGCTTTAAGGTGGATTCCTGCATTGAGCAAGGGGCCCCTTCCAACTCTAATATTATATGATTCTATGAATATTTCCTTAATTTGAGCTGCAAACAATAATAATTCTTTTTAATTTTTCAGTAATTTTCCTCCCAGTTTTATGTAGAATTAATTAGTCATAGTACTTAATAGTTTTTGAACATTATGTTTTATTGAGTTTTAATCACACACCTGAAAAGCTGGGTAACATAATCCAAACTTTGCATTAAGAATAAAGGTGAAGTTTCATATTGTGTTCATCAAGCATGCACTTCCACACATGCAATTGGTGAGATAATGGGGGGGGGGGCAGAGCAGAGGGGGCATTTTTAGGGGTGAATTGGTAAAACCTTCCTGTTGCCCTCCAGTTTTCTCTGATAAATGCACCTCAACATGAGGTCATTTCACCATCAGCCAGACTTATTTCTGAGTTTTTTAGCCTGGCTGCAGGAAAATATTACTAAAAATGGTCTGTGGGAGGCATTTACAGGAGAGTTAAGTTCCCTTGCCCACTGGTTGATTCTCCCCCTATTCCTCATGGTTGGCTATATGAGGTTGGGACCCCACACTTCCTCCAGGACATAACAAGGATACCCCTACTATTTTGTTTAAAGTTAATTAGCTATAAAGAAATTTATATGAAATAAAAAAGCAAGGATCTAGCATAGTCTCTCCTATATTTGTGTGTCATGCATTTATAATATGCCCTATTGCATATAATGTTAGAAGCCAACATTGAGTTGGTTTTGGTAAACCACAGCTAGAGACCATGAAACATTCTGACACATCTTATGACATTTTCTTCTGGTATCCTACTAAGCGAGCCAATTAAAACCTACACACTGACTCAGTTCGGACGACACAATAAACAGCTGGTGTGGGGGAAACAATCGTCAGTTGTTTTGACTATTGTGTCATCCGAATGCTGCCATAGTCAACTCAGCGCTGATCCTAATCCACACCACAGTTGGTTATTTATTACCATGTTGTGTGGGGAGTACCCCCTAGTTGAACAACTGTAAAGTTGATTATTACAGTTGACTATCGTGTCGTCCGAATTGAGCCAAAGTGTCAAGGATACAAAATATGATGTGTGTTTTTTCATCTTGGAGTGTCAGTGCAAATGAGGAATTCTAAGGTTCTCTAGCTATTTGTCCTTGGTTTGGACCAATCCAGGTGTTGCATCTAGGTGAAAAATGTAAAGTGTGAATTCAAAAGCATGTATCAAACCAGTAGGAACATGGGATAAGTGGCACCATTCTAGCAGTATGCACTGGCTTTGTTATGCTTTGCATAAAAATACCGAGTCTCTCTGAGGATGTTTTTGCTAAACATGGATTGTAACACTGCCTGACTTGCAAGGAACTGAGGTGTGCTGTAGTTCTCTAGCTACAAAAGTCGTTTTCTCTCCTTGACGGGTAGAAAGAAATTAAGCTGAGAGGCATGAACTGTGTGGGCATCTATTGATAAATTAGATTCACTTTTTCAGGTAGTTTTGTGTTATTTCTCACGAGAGTTGCATAGATGCTGGTGTGATGTGCCCTTGCAGTTGTCCACACAAACAGGAAAACATTTTAAAATGGGTGCCTGAGGTGGGCTCATCCATTTTGTGGGTGGTCCAATCATTGCTTTAGATCAACCATTCTTAAAGTGTGAGATAGTCTTCTTCAAGGAGGTGCAAATGACCCCTTTCCAAATTATTGAGTGCTCCTTTACTGGGGAAAGGAAGTAAAGGACACTCTCAACCATACACTGAAACACAAGTCACAAGGGGTGGCCAGTCCTTCAATCCCTCCCCTTCCACTTAAATGTTAACATGTTGACATTTAAGAATGGTTTTGCCACTTTAGCTATCAGTTGGAATAGAATTTTTAGCCTATCATATGAAAGTTTAGCAACACTTCCATTAAAAGCATAAAACCATATATTAGTTGCAATTTTTTAAAAAATATTGTCCACTTTGAAGTAGATGTCTTGGGGCTGTATTGTGGTTTCCCTGTTTTTGTTTTTGTTGTTGTTGTCTAAGAAATGATTATTAGTCCCCCCAAGTATGGAAATGGTATCTTGCTGATTGAAATCAATAAGTAATAAGTAACACCCTGGGGGAAGAAATCCACTTATAGCACAATCCTATGCATGTCTACCCAGTACCTATGCATGTCTGCCCAGCTACACCCCTATCTGGACAGGGATAACCTGGCTTCAGTTGTCTATGCTCTGGTAACCTCCAAGTTAGATTACTGCAATGCACTCTACGTGAGGCTGCCTTTGAAGACGGTTCGGAAGCTGCAGCTTGTGCAAAATGCAGCGGCCAGGTTGGTAACAGTGACCAGAAGGTTCGAACATATAATACCGATTCTGGCCCGCTTGCATTGGCTGACTGTATGTTTCCAAACCCGATTCAAGGTGCTGGTTTTAACCTATAAAGCCTTACACGGTTTGGGACCACAATACCTGATGGAACGCCTTTCCCGACATGAACCTACCCGTACACTACGCTCAACATCAAAGGTCCTCCTCCGGGTGCCTACTCCAAGGGAAGCTCGGAGGACGGCAACAAGGGAGAGGGCCTTCTTTGTGGTGACTCCCCAATTATGGAATGATCTCCCTGATGAGGCCCGCCTGGCGCCAACACTGTTATCTTTTCGGCACCAGGTCAAAACTTTTCTTTTCTCCCAGGCATTTTAACAGCTTAAGTTGAGGTTTTAACTGACTTTGTGGCCAGGCTTAACAGTTTAAAATGTTTCAAATGTCAGCTGTTTTATGTTTTTAAATTTTGTATATTGTCTTTTTAGTGTTCATTCTTTTAATTTTTGTAAACCGCCCAGAGAGCTTTGGCTATGGGGCGGTATATAAATGCAATAAATAAATAAATAAATAAATAATAATAATAATTTCAATGGTACTTACTCCTAGGTGAGTATAGGATTGGAGCCTTAATGTGTGCCCTAAGGGAAATGAATGAGTGTTGCACACAAATTGCTCTTGTGTATTTTAGGCAAGTATACTGTACTTTAGGGAAAACCCATTCCAGTTCATGAAACCGATAACGCTACTAAATGTGCTGCATAATTTGTAAAGCAATCAATTCCCAAGGTATATGATTTAAAATTCAAATTGAGATGTAACTGTGGAATATATATATATATATATATATATATAATCTCATTAACTGGATAAATAATCATTAACTGGTTGTCTTTGTTCTAGGGAGCATGACTTCTGCAACATCACCAATCATTTTAAAATGGGACCCCAAAAGTTTGGAAATCAGGACTCTTACAGTGGAGAGGTTATTGGAGCCTCTAGTTACACAGGTAAGTTATTAGCACCGTCTTGGCAGTTGTCTGGATTGTTAGTTATGTTTTGTCATGTCTTATGTCATTATCGTTCATGTTTATAGTTGTAGCAGTGTTCCCTCATGATTATAGGACAGACAGGCAAGGTTGACGAGATAACTTGAATCGGACTACTCGTATTACACATTTTTCAAGCCTCATTGAACATTTCTGTTCTGAAAGAGGGTGAGACAAGTTTCAAGCCTGACATAAGAATGCTCTAAATTAGTATGTATCTGCTGGGTAGCCAGGAATTGTTATTGTCACAACTAATCATATGCTAAAAGGTGGATGGTAATTCAGCATTAAAAGGATGGAAAAATGTCTCACAGGGAAGATTTGAACATGAATAATGATGACTGCACACCAAAAGAGTCCATTTGTTTGCTGGTTATTTTTTACTAGTATAGCCCAGCCTCTAGAGTAGGGTGTCCAATTGGCCTGGGGTTTCCCAGTCCTAACTGGGAAACCTAGGCCGATCCGGGCCAACCGGGGGGCGGCGGGGGGAAACTGGGGTGGCGGGGGGTCACGCGTCGGTGGCAGCGAGCGGCGACGAGCGGCGGTAGACCCGGTGGCGGTGGCAGTGGAGGAGCCTGGGAAGCGGCCGCCCCAGCAGGTAAGTGCCCCCCCTCGCGCCTCGCGCTCCTTACCTGCGGGGTGTCCGCTTCCCTCCAGAGCGCGAGGTGTGAGGGGGGGTACTTACCTGCTGGGACGGCCGCTTCCCGGGCTCCTCCGCCGCCTCTGCCGCCGCCGGGTCCTCCACCACCGCCAGGTCCTTCACCGCTGCTGCCGGGCTCATGAGGCCAGAGGCCGCGTGGAAGAGGCGGGAGAGGGCCGATTACATCACTTCCGGATCCGGCCCTCTCCCGTCTCTTCCGCGTGGCCTCTGGCCTCCTTGGGGCTCGTTGCGATGGCGACGAGCCCCGAGGAGCCCGGACGCCTGCGCGGAAGAGGCGGGGGAGGGCCGATTACATCGCTTCCGGATCCGGCCCTCTTCTGTTTCTTCTGCGCGGCCTCTGGCCTCCTTGGGGAGGCCAGTGACCACGCAGAAGAGATGGGAGAGGGCCGGATCCAGAAGTGATATAATCGGCCCTCTCCTGCCTCTTCTGCGCGGCCTCTGGCCTGACGAGCCCGGCAGCAGCGGCGAAGGACATGCCGGTGGTGGAGGAAGACCTGGCGGCGGCGGGGGACCTGGGGGCGGTGGCTGACCCGGCAGGGGCGGCAGTGGAGGACCCGGCGCGGGCGGCAGAGGAAGAGAACCCGGTAGGTCCAGGCT
Source organism: Anniella stebbinsi (assembly GCA_029215795.1). Classification (NCBI taxonomy): domain Eukaryota; kingdom Metazoa; phylum Chordata; class Lepidosauria; order Squamata; family Anniellidae; genus Anniella; species Anniella stebbinsi. Next base: position 224,889,127 of record JARDYH010000004.1, on the reverse strand, counting down.
GGTGTTTTTTTTTGGGGGGGGGTGGCTTGGTGGGGGGGGTTGTTTTGGGTGGCAGGGGTGGCGGGGGGGGGGACTGGGATTTTGGTTTCCAAAATCTGGTCACCCTACTCTAGAGCAAGGGTCCTCAGATGTTTTGGACCCGTGGGAATATTTGGGAATTTGAGAAACTGCTGTGGGTACGGCTACAAAATGCCCCATCAGTGGATTGCCACTTTGGTGTCTACCTCTTGAGTTTCTGGCTGTGTTTTATTCAGCATAAACCTTTGTTTTGTACCTGTTGGACACCACAGTGTGTCTTTAATAAGGGATTGTCTAATTCAGCACATCGCTGGTGGCGCGATACAGCTAACGCTTTGGCAATGTCCAGTAGTTGCTTCTTTTGGGAAGGGGGTTGTTACACAGATACATGTTGTGCCTGAGCTTTTGCAGCTCCTGGCAGTAAGAACTTTAAGCTAAAATATGCTAGTGTTTTTTGGTACTTTGGCCCCAATCCTTTCTCTTTGGCCCTGCTCACCACTGAAATGTGGCTCCTGAGAGCTTCTCTCAAATTGAATTTGGCCCCTGGGCGGAAAGAGGTTTTACATCTGTGGTATAAAATGATAGTTTACATTTTGTAACTTATTATTATAACAAATGTTCAGACAAAGCAGATTTAGTAACATAATAAGAAAATTTTGAGAAAAAAATCCAGAAACCTCTCTGAAACCATACATTCCACTTTGTGCTGTGCTGATTAAGTTTCAGGGGCCTTTGAACGCAGGAAGTACAAAATTTAGCCTTCAACATTGGCTCCTGACATTGGCAGGAAAGTAATCTCAAGAAACAGCTTCAAGACCTTTTTGTGGCATTCATTTGCATTGCTGACAAAAGGCCAATTGACCTAAGAGCTAAAGAATCTGGCTTGCTCTTCTTGCTAGATCTGTGGGGAGATAGAGGAGAGCCCCAGTAGCTCCTTCATCAAGGCCTAGGAGTACAAAGCTCTCCAAATCTCGGGAACAGCGCTATCATAGCACCACCAGTGGTTGTAGCACCGGAATGAAGACAGCAAAAATGCCCCAGTTGAGAACTAGTATATATTGGATTCCAGCAGGGAGACTGAGGCTCTCATGATAGAGGTGAACACAACTTGAGAGCACTGTATGAAATGAATAGAAATAGCAGGCTGATGGGATTTGGATTCAGGGTAAATCCAGCCAGAGGCAGAAAAAGAAGAGAGATTCCAGAGGTTGCTAATCAGAATGCTGTCTATCAAGTTATTTTTACTCCACTCTTCAGCTGGAAAAGCTTCCAGAGATGGTTGCAGATTAGCAGTTAAATTTACAATCACACACACACACACACATCTATATATCTATGACACAACAACATAAAAGGAATGGAGAGGTAAGAGGAAAAGAAGCGATCTCAAGCGCCAGTTCTTAATGGTATGAGATTCTGCTGAGACTGAAACAGGCTGCTCGCAGTTAAAAACAAAGAAACAAAACCAGGATTTGGCAGGCTTCCAAGAAAGAGCCTGGTGACCTGACCATCCTGCAGACGGCTGTAACGAAGCTGGAAATGGTTGCCTTACAGGGTACGGCCTTGACTTTCTGGGCCCTGCTGGAATGTGCCCAGATTACATCCCTCCTGTTCTGGGAAGTAAGGCCCAGCTGGTAAAAGATACAGCAACTGGAGATGGCAAAGATATATTTATTTATTTGATTTGCACCCTGCCTTTCTACCCAAAATGGCACTCAGCGTGGCTTACAATCACTAATAAAACTTGATAAAAACGATGATAAGCAATTACATTTAAACAATTAAAAGCACAACAGGAACAGAGTAAGAACAGCACCCAGCTCAGTAGACCTGCTTATGGTCTTTGCCTGCCAATGAAGGACAGCAGAGAGAGGGAGCAAACCTAGTCTCCCTTGGCAGGGATTTCCACAGTGAGAGAGCGGCCATTGATATCACCCTCTTTTGCATCTCCACCAAACGGGCTTCTGAAGGTGGCTGTAGTGTTCGTGATAGGCCCATTCTTTGAGCCAGGCCAGGATTTATGAATTACCTGCAATGAAGCACAGATAATCCATCCCAGGTTTTGTAGCAAGCTGGCAATGCAAAGGCCAGTCTGCCTGTAGCTGCTTGCAAAGAAGGAGCACTACAATAAATGTCCACCACCTAAGTTTTGTGTGGAACCAGATTCCTATTTCCAAGGGTTCCAGGTCTGTGGACACAACAGTGGCGATCTTGAAAGAAGATATTAAGAACTGGGCAGGCTCATATGGGAGAAGGCAGTTTTTCAGATAGCCCGGTCCCAAGCCGTATAGGACTTCATAGGTCATAAATGGAACTTTGAATTCTACCTGGAAACAGGTCGGTCACCAGTGAAGCTATGCTGACAAGGCTGTTGTGTACTCCCTGTAACCGGCCTTTGTCAACAGCCTGGCTGCAACATTCTGGACTAACTAAAGTTTCTGAAGAGTTTTTGAAGGCAGCCCCATTTTGTAGCTGGCAGTTCAACTTGCTGTTGGCTGTTCTTTTCTTTCTCACTATGCTGGCAAGCCAAGAATATCTTTGCTTCCAATCCTAAACAGGAATAATGTCTAAATTCAGAAGCTTTGGGCAGTATGTATAGCCAGCTTCACAGATTTTTGGTGCTGAATAAAGTACATCTTCAGCCACATTCCTTGGCAGTCAAAAAGCTATACTAATTCAAAAACAGGCTTGGTGACAGTAATTGGTGAAGAAGAATAGCAAAGGCACATGAAGTTGGGCAAACAACGCTTAAGGCTTTCCCTCCCAAACCGAACTACTTTTGAAGCTGTATGTTTAATTGTTTGCAACTTTCTAACTCGTTGAAGTACAGATTTATTCTGTCCTGTTTCTGTACCCATTTGTGATGGATGGATTGATTTTGGAAAAAGACCACATGAAAATTTGTATGCATTTAAGTGTGCAGTTCTCCTGATGTATGCATTTTTGTATGTGTTTCTCTTAATGCATACTTTAGGTGAAATGAGTGCAAAAATAAATATATTGGGAGATATATGCAGACATTAGGAGAAATATATACCAAAATGTGTACATTGGGAGAAATGCATACATTAGGAGCATTTCTCCTAATATACTTGTTTTATATGCAATTTTTCCTAATGTACACATTTTTTATCTAAAGACTGCATCACAAAATTTAGAAAAATGTGAAAACTGAAGGATAATCCCCCATCCTTACTTTTGATTAACCTGCTGATTCCTGTTAAAATAGTGAAACTTTTTTTTGTTTTTATCAGAGTGTGTCTTAATAGTTTTGCTTTTTTATTGTTTGCAGCTTTAATGCATGTGCACAGAAATCTAGAAGAGCAAGTCCAAGAAGCAAGTAAATACTAAATGATTTTTCCCCAACTCAAGATTTCTAAGATTATATAAATATTTCTACAGGGATGGTTTCTCTCTCTCTCTCTCTCTCTCTCTCTCTCTCTCTCTCTCTCTGATATTGAAACTATCAGTTAGAAAGGAGAGTGTATTAGGGTAAGAACAAATTGTCAACCCATTTCAAGTCCTTGCAGGTTCATGACAATGCTGTCTATAATAGGTTAATGACATGCAATTAAAATATGCAAATTTAGCATGGCTCATGATGTATTTTCAACTTGGCCTTTGGTGCTGAACAAATTGCCCATCCCTAATTTAGCACAGGAGACTGCATCTTCACTCCCGTGATTCACCAAGTACCATGGTGTAATAGAATTTGGCTCTTGGAAGGAAATTAATTCGTATCGTTCGGAGGCTAACACTTTAAGGCTTCTGAGCCAAGGGGAATAAAGCAGCAGCAAATGAAATGTAGGGCAGAAGCAATATTTGGCCTGGCGATTCTGTCATTAATACATACATAGGCTTGGAAAGAGGTGAGCTTGGCTATGTTACTTCCTTTAGTTTGCAAGACAGAGATAAGCTCACATAATGGGGCATGGATTTTAGAAGAATATTGTTCCACTTGCACAGGCTTCCATGAGCAGAACAATAAAGAAGTTCTCAGTCTTTTCTCCGTCTCAGTGATAAATTACTCTTCCAATAAAAGGTGCATTTCTTGCCTTAATATTTGTGTCACAAAGAAGTGAAACAAGTTCTTAGAATGCAAAACAACAACAACAAAACAACAAAAAAGCCCAGTGCATTTTGACCTGTCCCTTATTTTGAAGTCTTTTGAGGACTGGAGAATAGGCTGACCATATGAAAAGGAGGACAGGGCTCATGTAACTTTAACAGTTGTAGAGAAAAGAGAATTTCAGCCAGTGTCATTTGTATGCAATTAGTTCCTGGTGAAATTCCCTCTTTATCACAACAGTTAAAGGTGCAGGGGCCCTGCCTTCTTTTGTATATGGTCACTCTAGTATAGTGCCTGCAACTTTAACTGTTGTGATGAAGAGGGAATTTCACCAGGAACTAATTGCATACAAATGACACTGGCTGAAATTCCCTTTTCTCTACAACTGTTAAAGTTACATGAGCCCTGTCCTCCTTTTCATATGATCAGCCTACTGGAGAACTATCTTGATTAATGATATAGTGAAAACATTATCTTCTGATACTCTTTTTTAGGATTTTGTATTTGAAGGATAATACATCTCTCCTGGCACTACTAGAGACTTTCAAATATATTAGTCCGCAGAGGTGAAATAGTATAACAGTAGTTATTCATGGAAATAATTAGAAGTAACACAAATTAGTTATGCTTCTTACGTTCCATACTGATATATTGTTTTTTTTTAAAAGGGAAAACTCATTTAGCCAGATGGAAGTCTTAGAACTTCATAACCATGTAATATTGTGAGGTGTTTTTAAATAAATGTAAAGACATGAAGATGTTAAAATAAAAACCATGCTGTTAATTTATTGTATATTTCTCCAAAGAAACTTGAAGCAATTAGTGCCATATTAGCTCTAAGCTAAAATGAACCCCCCCCCAAAAAACTGATGATATAGTAGAATATTGATCAATCATTTTCTTAAAAAATAACAACAAAACGTTTTGTAGCACTTTAAAGACTAACTAATTTATTTTGGCATTAGCTTTTGTGAACACTGAATACTTCAACAGTGCCCACAAAAGCTTATGCCCCAAAATGTGTTAGCATTAGTCTAACACAAGACTTCATTGTTTTTACTGGAACAGACTAACATGGCTACCCGTCTGATGTTTTTTTTTAAGAGCTCATAGAAATTCAACTAAAATATAGACACATAGAGAAATAATGGTTATTTCTAATGATTCTATATGATCCATAATTTTTTTTCTATCAATATACAAAGAATCTAATATAAGTTTGAAATGTAAAGATTTGTTACCATATTTGCTAATTGCTGCTCGCCAGAAGTAGGGGAAAAAAAACCCTGGATAATCTGAATTTACCTGCATGGTACTGAAATATATGGTCTGTGGCAATATCAGAAAAAAATAACTTATGATTTGCTTCTAATCCAATGAAAAACAGAACTGCTAACATTTTATACTATGTGGTGGAGATTCATTCAACACATGTCACAACCGGACTTACAACAATATATGCTGGATTCCGCTCTGAGCAATTGGACATTGTAACAACAAATGAAGATCACACAGCACACTTATTAATTTGTTCATTTGTTCATTTGTTTTTTCTTTTCTTTTTTTCTGCCTTCCCTTTCTTTTGTCTTGTCCCCCCCCAAATTGTATTAGCCATGTTTTCTGTAACAGCTGTTTAAACCTCAATTGTCAGGGGACTGTTCTATTTTCTGTTATATCTAAAATAATAACAAATAATATATATATATTTAGAACAATTAGAAAACGGACCACTATGCAGCCTTTTCCCTTGACTGAAGTTACTGCTTAGCTGCTGGTTCCTTTTATTATTTAAGGTTGCACCAAGATTTCAAACAACATGTGTGTGTGTGTGAGTGTGTTAGTGTGCGTGCATTATATATGGACATGCACATAAATACTTGAATTCTTTAATCACTTTCTGGACTCTTTCAGAATGTCATTTCAAGAAAATATCAAGTCAAGTGGGAAAGCAGATGGCTAAAAGCATTGTAATGCATTGTGCTGACTGGGTTCCAGTAAGGATAAACCAAAGGTGGGGTCTATTTGAGTAAACTCATGTCCCCAGGCTGCGATCCAGCATGCACTTGCTCAGGCAAAAGCCCCATTGAACTCAGTAGGATTGACTTCTGAGTAAATCCATATAGAATTGTGCTGGAAGAGACCTATTGTAAAAAAAATGCAGTACTCAATAATGCTCTAGAGGAGTTATTAAATCACAAGCTCCTTCGTTATTGTTGCTGCGTTACGGTTTCCCAGTGTGCACGTTTTGAGGATAGCTTTAATCACCCTGTCTGGAACCCTTTGTCAGGCAATCAGAGAGAGCCCTTAGTATCCAACTGGGGTGACAAAATCATCGCAGATCATCTCAGATATACTCAAGGAGCAAAACACGAGGGAAGGGTCTTTAATAACCGATTCAAAGACCTTCACTTAGAACTGAAATAAGGTATTGGAACCCTGCCTAAAAAAACACCGTTGTTCTATAGTTGGGAGATTACAAGACTTGACTCGAGGAAACAATTAGAAAAGCCTACATAAAGTATCCCTTGGGTTTTCCCCATCTGACACTCTACAGTTACAGAGTTAGAAGGTAGTTCTTTTCAGTTCAGCTTCTGCCCGCAGAATATCCTACATCTAATGGATCTTTATCCAATTTCTTAGGAAGAGATGCATAAGGCTTCATAGCAAGTTAGTTCCTTGCTCTTATGTATTATTGTTCATGGGGTTCATTTACTTAATGATTTATACATTGTTTAGCATTAGAGCCAGAAAAGCTACCCAGTCATCTCTGTTATTAAAGGGATAAGCCAATTACCATCTCTTGCTTCCCAGCTTAATTGTATAAATATGCTTATGTGTGGTCATTTGGAAACAAATGCAGTTATTTTTCTACTTTTACATCTCGGAGCACAGTTTGTTCCAAATATTCTAAAATAAGCTGCATAATCTAAATTCCAAATGAGAGGGTTCTACCCTAAAAAACAATTTAACATAAAAAATGAAATAAAATAAAATAACTCGCATGAAGCCTTGCCCATGTAGCCATTATAATGCAGTTGGAGTTTATTTTAGCTTTGACCTCAAATTGCATTTGCCAGTCATTGCCTGTATATTATTTTTGATGTGGAAGTAGTTTTTGCGTTGGGAAACTAATGGTACTGATTAGTCTTGTGCAGTTGTGTTGCTGGGAGAAATTTGAATAGATAATGGCTTTACGATTTAAAAGGAAAAGCTCTGTGAGCTAAGCTGGCAGGAAACATTCTCACATGCTAGTACCTGTGATAAAGCTTGCCTCTAGATATAAAACAAAACCGCTCATTCTTAAGACTGGATTTATGTGAATAAGCAACACTCAGTTTTGAATTCAGGAAGAGCAACCCTATGGTTCCTGGAGAATGTCCCTGGGACTATAGACTTCTTCTGAGACCCCCCTCTCCTCCTGAGACCATAGATATTGCTATGACCTTGGATGGGGGACTTTAAAATCTGATCCTTTACCCATCCCTGACACCTAGCAGCCACTTTCCATATGAGAGCGCCCCCACCCCAATTTTGCCCCATTAGAGCAAGTTTTCAGGGAACACAGCAGATTTCTATTTTTTTTTTATAACCTGGAGATGCACAGCTGGGCATCAGCAAAGTAAAGGATAAAAGCTGCCACCACAAATGTGCAGTTTTGGATATAAATTGGGGTGAATTAACGCAGCATCAGAGAACTTAATTAACACAATCTTGCCCTATGCCTGGCTTCTGGCATCCAATCAGGGATTGCCATCCACCCCTGGCTTGACCGTAGAACAAGGTTTTTATAAGGGCAGTATGATATTGGCAGTTTTCAATTACTTTCCTATTATGTCAAACATGGATTTTGTTTTTTCACAGCAAATGCACGGTGGGGCGATATTTCCATTGAGCTGTCCACCACAACCTCAAGTTCTCTTTCTTGGTCTGTCATTGCTAGCTCAGATCTCATCAGTGTGTCTGTGGAGAAGGGATTATTTTCCTTAACATTCCCCCCAAAATACCCCCATTACACACAAATCGTAGTGATGTTGTGTGCCAACTGCCAAACATTTCAAGTATATACCCTCTTTGTTAACATGTGTTTGAGAATTTTGGCATTGATAACCACAGACTACTCCACTTTCTTTTAGTATCCTACTCAATCTATTTCCCATTTTACTGGGAAGAACGGAAAAGTGTTATGCTGCTCTATATTTGTATATTTATCACACCTGACTGGATCTTCTTCTTAGGAACTTTTATTTATCTATGCACATATAAAAATAAAATGTACACAGAAATTAATATTTTGCTTTTCATATCTAGTCTCACTAAGAGTAGTTATTCTTCTTTCAAGCTGTTCATGTGGAAGCATAATCGATGTAGCATCTTGAACCGCTGCTGAATATTGAGTTATTTCCAGAGGACGTATATTCATCTATTGAAGTTTTCACAGCAAATTAAGCATATCTCTACATTGCAGAATGCAGCAATTAAGCTTTAATTCATGGTTTGAAATGCTTTAATTAACCATACATTGTTATGAAAGGTTACACTGACCAAACTGCAAAATAGTAAGTTAGGGCATGCCTTTCTGTCTCTCTGACTTGGAATGTAAGGAAAACATGCATTTGCAGTAAATTCCATCTTGATAGATTTAATGACTTGTGTGATTTTAAGCATGGTTTGACAGGTAGATTGATATTCACTACTGGTCAGATTTTAACTTATTTTTTAGAGCAGAATCAGAATTCGACTATTTGTTGTTAAATAATTTATGTAATTTGTGGCCGAGTGCCTGGTATTTGGAACAACAGTGGAAACAATTTTATTTTGAGATCTCAGGCTTAGATACCAAGCAAAATAAACATCCCATGTCTAAAGAACTTTTGAAGCATGTTACATTTTATATATATATATATATATATATATATAGGATGAAATAAAATATTTAAATCCAGAAGACTGACAGACCAACCTAAAAATTTAAGTCTCACTATAATGACATTCCTAGTTCTAAAGGATAAGAACAGAAATAGTATTTTAAAGACATGAAAGTAGACATGTGTTGCTGACAGGGCACACAACCTCTTAGTGGTTGGTTCAAGGCAGAATCTTTGTTGTAAGCATCCCAACTCTGATTGTGATCTCTTGTCTGAGAAGGGATTTTGCAAGTCTTGGGAAAGGTGCTCTCTATGGATGCATATCCAAGTGCCATTTTGGTGTGTATGCGGACTGGCGTCTGTTTGGACCCTTGTTGTGGTGACACATGTTGTGGTTGATTATTCCAGGTGGTATGGGGAATAGAAAATCAAGAGTCAAATTATTTTGACTTTTGCTGGGATTATAGCCATATCTCATAGTAGTATCCCTTCAAATAACTGTGACTGTTGTAATGGCTTGTTTCAGTATAATGTGTTGTAATGGCTTGTTTCAGTATAATGTTCAGTATAATGTTCTTTGAAGGTTTGATTATTTGCATAAATTACATAAGTCAGTGGGGACAATGCTCTTCTGGTATGAAGAACAAATCTTGGTAGCAGAACCCTAATTGTAGTTCTTGGCATTAAACATCCTCCACTTTGTGATCAGTTCATGTTAGGTTCATGAAAGGGAAAGATTTCGGTATTTTATTTATTTATTTATTTATTTGTTACATTTATATACCACCCAATAGCCAAAGCTCCCTGGGTGGTTCACAAAAATTAAAACCATCAACAAAACAGTATAAAAACACGCTATAAAAATACAATATAAAAACACAACCAGAGTAAAAAAACTGTGCAGCAATGCAGATTTAAAATACAAATTTAAAATACAGATTTAAAACAGCGGAGTTAAAAGACTATGATAATAAACTGTTAAAATATTGTGAAAAGTAGAAGGTCTTCACCTGGCGTCGGAAGGGGTGTAATATAGGTGCCAGGCAAACCTCTCCAGGGAGCTCATTCCATAGCTGGGGTGCCACAGCAGAGAAAGCCCTCCTCATAGCCACCTGCCTCACTTCCTTTGGCAGGGGCTTCTATTTGTATAGAAGTCTGTTAAATCTAGGCTGGGTATCATTTTTAGTCAGTACCTTTCCATTGTGGCAGCTTTAAAGAGCAAGTCCTAAGATAAGGCATATCTAAAGCAGCCTAAACTGTCATTCCATCTCCTTCAGAAATCGGGGAAGTTGTAGTTCTGTGAAAGGTTACTAGTAATGTCTAATACATAATTCTTAATACCCATTTGACTATCTTTCTTTGGGAGGGAAGCCACAACTGTTAATCTATAAAAATGGTATAAACATATAGCCCAAGAGAATCACTTCCATGGTTTTGACCTGAAGTGTAACTGCTTCTACGTATTTATGAACAAAATGGGCTACAGCGTATGTAGCCCATCTAGAAGTCAGGAGCCCGCCTTGCAGAAACAGCGCAGAAGCCGTCCGTCATGAATACCACGGTCAGATTACAAGCTCCAGAGGGCCATATGCCGCATGCGGGGTGGGGATATATGTGCCTTGACATGTTGTAGAACAGGTTTAATATGAAGGTGTTATATAGAACAGACATGTTGGTGGGCACACCCCCTTGGGGTGGCTATGTTGTCCTCCTTTTTTGAAATGGGGGGGACACACTTCCCTTCTGGCCCATATGACCAGCTCTGCACAGCCCTGACAGAGCTCCATCGTCCTTAAAAATGGCAGTTCTCACAGAAGACAAGCAGCTGTTGGGCGCGAGCAAACATGTCAAGTGAGTCCCAGCTGCTTGTGCAGCTTGTCAGCCGAAGGGCGGGAAGCAGCTTGCCAAGTTCAGGGAGGAGAGGGGGAAGAGGCCAACAGACTCCTAGTTGGCTTTGCCCCTGACTTTCCTGGGCACCCACTGAGCAGCTGTATGGCAAGCGCCCAGGAGACCGCAACACCTGACCCACTTTGGATGCCCTGATCTTGCTTCAGGTCTGGATCCGAAGCGGGCCAGGGCGAATCTGGGCCAATTCAGAAGCCCCGAAGCAGCCTCTGTAGCAGGTTGGGGGGTGGGTGTTTCCTGCATAGCCCTAGTTTGGGCAACATGTTTACTGTGGAGAGAAGAGAATGGAGGAGGGAGAAGTCTGACTGCAGCATCAGTAGGTACACATCATACACTTTAGCGGCAACACCTACGGTGGTTGATGAGTTATCTCACAGGTCCGGATAAGTCCCAGAGCCCTGTGGTTCAATAGTCACATGTGGGTCTCAATGGCTCCTGCCCTTCATCACTAGTGTATCAGGGGTGGGGGCTCATGCTGGGGGAGGGGGCCTGGGGGAACTTGGATGGGGGCTCCAGGCTTGTGGGGCAGTTGGAGGGGTGGTTCGATGGGGTTCATATCTATGTGTCTGGGATCTTATACTTGGGTCTGCATTGGGGTCAGGGTGTAATGTTTGGGGCACAGGTGATTTCTTAGATGGGGTAATATGTGTGGTAGGGGCTCAGGAGCATGGGCAGGTGCTCCAGTATAGGAGTGATGGTTCATGGGGGAGAAGAGACGCTTGGCTTCTGAACCCTTAGCCCCACCCCCATGCGTCACATCCATGAGTGCTCACCATCCACACGCAGACATGTGCTCCCTGAACTGCCCTCTGAACCCCCACCAACCTGGAGCCCTCACCCCACCTGCAGTCACATCTGTAGACACTCACCCCCAGCAGGAACTTCCACCTCCAATCGCTTAACCCAGACACCAACTTTCAGACACCTACACCTGATGTACCCTCCCATTATCACCGTGAAGTCTCCACAACCCTCCCCGAGCCCCCTCCACAGACGTCACCTCCTGAGACCTCATCCTGCAGACCTCGGCATGAGCCCCTCCATTTATTTTATTTTATTTTATTTATTACATCTTTATACTGCTCATCAGCCGAAGCTCTCTGGGCAGTGCACGATTAAAGACCATAAAAAAAAAAATAACAATATAAATTTAAACATTAAAAAGTTTAAAAGGCATGCCTCCCTCCCATTTGAAGTCAGCTTCATGTTGGATATCCCACAGTGGATTTAATTGCTACGTAGCCCTCATGTAAGTTTATGGCTTAAGTCATCTTCCTTCACTACACGTCTACTTCCTCCTTCGTTCTGTATGATAATATGTAAAGAGGCAGTGTTGGAGAAAGTTCTTAGTGTGTTTCAGAACTTGAACCCGAGAATCCTCCAGAAGGCTACTGCATTTGCTTTGATTGGTGGCTGAGGGCAAGCTCTAATGGTGGAGACTTATCTGAGTTTTTATTATGGCTGAGGGTATGTGGGACTTCCATTTCCTTCCATTCTTTGTGTTCATGTCAGGAGTTAAATCTCTTGGTTTTGCTGTGAACTGCTCGGAGGCTTCACAAAAGATAGAATTATGTAAGTGTCAAACTTGCCCCAAACATGCCCCAAACATTAGCCAAACACCTGTGGCTAATGTGGATGTGTCACATGTGTGGCTACTGTCAGCACAAGACTGAAGCAGCTAGTGCCTTGTCAGGCTACATTTTCAGCCTCTGTTCAGTACTTCAGGTTTCCATTTACAGCTGTATGATCCCGAGGAAACCATCTCCATTCAGAGTTTAGGGATTTATTTAAAGACCTATAACCACATGGCCAGCAATAATTTCTCCTGTCTTTTTCTCACTCCTTCGTAGAGGCATATTTCAATGGAGCATTTCATTAATCTCTTTGTCTGGTGTCAAGTTTGGACTTTTGTTTCGTTTGTTAACCTCGGAAAAGCTTGAGGTACCTACTGGGAATATAGAATCTTCACAGCACTCTAATTTTGTTTCAAGGAACAATGTACCCATCTTCTTAGAAAATGATTTGAAGATGAAGGGTTGCATCAGCATCACCTATTCCAGGACTTTTGAGAAGATGAATGGTGCCCCTCAAGGTAGACTTCCCACGGACTCACTTTTTCTGTGAAGATTGATGCAGTGTGTTTCACTGCCTTCTGCAATCCACAGTGGAGATGGTTATATATAGATCACTTCCAGATGTGTTATAATTCCTTTAAAATGCAGTTCAGGAAATGGACCAATTTGCTCAGACTGATCTGGAGGCTGTCTATTTGGTACTCGAGTCTAAATCTGGAGATCTGAGGCTTCATTCCTCCCACTGACTATCATAGGAAATAAAAAAGGGCTACAACTCCCCCCTCTTTTTTGTTAGCACTGGATGAAAGTTGCAGCCATAGAAATCCCTTCAGAAGGTATATTTGCACCTGCCAAATTTCAGTAAAATAAGTACAGTGACTTTTGTGCTGTGCACCTTTAAATTCTCTCTCTCTCTCTCTCTCTCTCTCTCTCTCTCTCTCTCTCTGACCCCCTCTACAAGAATTCAGTTTGACGCCTGGTTCTCTGATTATGCGCAACTTCTTGGAAGCGCTTTATGGTAAATGACTGTACACAGGAGGTAATTGAGCGCACAACTGGTGGCCTTACCGGTTGTTTGAAATGCGCTTTAGAAGTAGTTAATGCGGAGAATCGCTTGTTCACATAGTCAAAATGCGCTTTAATGGCCACAGCAAAATAAAACTCGCTATTTAACGCGCATTCGATAATGCGCATAATCGGATAGATAACGCGCCTCAACTCCCGATTTGCGCTCTGCTCAGGTAGAGGTAAAATTTTTAATGAGACTTGAAAGAGCTTTAAACCTCTCGTGTAGAGGCAGCCTCTCTCTCTCTCTCTCTCTCTCTCTCTCTCTCTCTCTCTCTCTCTCTTTTTAGAAAAGGGAACTATTGATAACATTTTAATTTCACAATAGAATTGAAATTTGCAGAGATTGTTGCCCTTTCTGAGGAGATAGTGCTTGTCGAGTTTCAAATTAATAGGGGCTGCAATTTTTGTGCAGGAACAGCATTAACACTTTGAGGTTATTAAAAAAAGGACACACTTATCACCATATGTTCTTTGTTGACCATACTTCTGAAAATAACAGACAACGTAGAGGTGGCTCTAAGCAAGAAAACTGAAGTTTCAGGAGGATACATGTGGGAATTCATGTGGAAGTTTATGAGGAAGGGGAGTTCAAAAATTGGGAGGTGAATGATTCGCTCTCCCTTTCCCTGTAGTGTTTTGGGAATTTATATGAAAACAGCATACATCATAGAGATGTCAAGAAACCCACAAAGTTTCAGAAGGAATATTTCAGAAGAATAAGTTGAGGAACTACAGAATTATGATGACTGCGGAACAGGCCTTTTCTGCTGTGGTAGATTGTTGTGGACTCATTTTTCTTCTTCCATTACCATTTAAAGGGGAGCATTGAGACAGTCGTGGTACAATTTTAAATCCTTTGCTGTTTAGTTAAAACCAGTGCTGAAAACTTTATAAACTTTTAAACCATACGGTCGGGTTGCTGGAAAGGAGCCCTTTCTGGTCCAGGTAACGCATCCGCAGCCCCAGTGAAGTCTATAGGCATCCTGGGCCGGATCTTGCCATACATGTCTGCAGATGTCTCCACAGGTTAAGAGGTCACAGAGACATCCTCCACATGCGCCATTGGATAATGTGCTGCCACATTCTCTGTGACATCCATTTTATTAACCTTGATCATTAATATTTATATACCATCTTATTTATTTAAGTCCCCTCCTCCTCAATCACTCCTGATGGTGGAGTTGTTGGCCTCTGGGCCCAGTCAGCACCTTAGGAGCCTTGGCCCACATTCTCATCCCCGGAGAGACCTTTCGAGGTGTTTTAAAGCCAGTGATCCAAAGGGCTAAATACATCTAGGCTACAACTTTCCCTGCTTTAACAGTGATTGGGTTCAAACAACACGATAACCAATGGTGGTTTAAATAGTCGACAATTGGCTATTTAACCCACCATGAATTATCGTGTTGTGTGGAGGGAGTTTTTTAACCAACGGTTGGTTATTTGGCTGAAATAACCAACTCAAATAGCCAACACTGTGCAAAGTTGGCTATTTGAACCACCATTGGTTATAGCGTTGTGGGGAGGGCACCGTTGTTTATTTCCTTGGCCACAGAGGTGCAAGGCAAGAGCGGTCAAAGCAGTCGCTGGCACTCTAGTCCAGCTGGCAGGATAGATTTTTGGCAGCAATGGCTGATGGGATACTAGCGGGATGACTGAGGAGGGAGAGAGGGCAGGGAATGGGCGAGTCAACTCAGTGTGGACTAATAGTCAATTCAACACTGATCCACATGGTGGTTAAATATTATGTTGTATGAGGACTACCTCCAAGATAAACAACTGTCAAGTTGACCATTACCCCACAGTTAACTATTGATTGTGTTGTCTGAACACAGCCAGTGGCTCCCATGCATTCTAAAAAGCTATAACCTTCGCCAACCCTATAATTCTCCCATCCTCCAGTGCAATCCCCAGGAAGAAGCAAACTCTTAATTGCTCCCCACACCACACTTGATTGATGTGTATAAGGCAAGCATTTTGCTATTTTTTTTTTTTAAAAAAAGTCATGGCATTGCTTTGAAGTTGTGAACCTCTGTTTGATTTTGGATTATCCACTTTAACTATGGGATGTTTTAAGCAGAGAAACTTGTTTTTAGTCTTATGCTTGCAGATGTCTATCAAGATAGAGATATCAAAAATTTTGCACCTTTTCCCCCTCACTGTTTGACACGCAAGTGAAAAATCTTTAAACAAAAACTAAACATTGATTGCATTTTCTCAGTGTTTTTCTTGTCTGGCAAAAAGAATTGCAAAATGTCAATACTTGTGCGAATCAAATCCTGAGCAGGCAAGTTTCCTAGTATAACAGAAAAATCAATTGCATTATAACGGACACCCTCTTTGCAATGTTGGCAGTTGGGGGAAAGTAATGTTCAGGAAAGTAGGCTACGATCCAAGCATTTCCTTCTGCCTATTCCATTTTTGTTCTATCCACCAAGGCTGTTGCTGTTATCCAGAACTTTGGCCTGACCAAGGGATATGCAAATTAGCTGGACCCAGTTCAATGGCGGATATTAATTTGGACAGGAGTGCTGGATCCAAAATGCAAACGATGACTGTAATTCACAGTTATCTGGGAAGACATTCAATGGAAAATAATGGGGTATAAATTGCATATGGCTTCAGGATTGGAAGCCAGAATGCATAGGGGGGACTGATTTTGAATATCTGTTATTAAAGGGTTGAGATGCTTAGAATCATAGAATTGTGGAATTGGAAGGGGCCTAGAAGGCCATCGAGTCCAACCCTCTGCTCAATGCAGGAATCCTTAAAGCATCCCTGACAGATGGTTGTCCAGCTGCCTCTTGAAGGCCTCTAGTGTGGGAGAGCCCACCACCTCCCTAGGTCATTGGTTCCATTGTTGTATTGCTCTAACAGTCAGGACGTTTTTCCTGATGTCTAGCTGGAAACATCTGAACCCCAAAACTAAGGGGCTACTATTGTTTATCACATTTTCTAATATGCAACATGTGTAATAAAATCATAGAACCATAGAATTGTAGACTTGGAAGCGGCCTAGAAGGCCATCAAGTCCAACCCCCTGCTCAATGCAGGAATCCACCTTAAAGCATCCCTGACAGATGGTTGTCCAGCTGCCTCTTGAAGGCCTCTAGGGGGGGAGAGCTTGTTGGGATGCACGTCAAAGCCACATTTCCCAGATCTACACCTCATGTCATATCGATAATGATCCCATCAAGGTAACGCTATATCCCTCTTGCACATGTATGGCTTGTGGCACATAGAATGGCACCTGTTGCGGTATCTGGGATGATATGGAATAAAAAGAGGGAAGAAGTACTTTTAAAAACAACAACAACAGCAGGATTGGAATATGTAATGTGCTCCCACAGTTATCAGTGCACTTCAATTCCAATTTAAAAAAGCACTAGTGTAGATCTAGCCCTCGCCAGATCTTGTGTCACCAATCTAGTGGAAAGGAGATGGAGTGAGGAAGCGGGATGAAAGCAAGTCTAAACATTGGTTAAAATGGGGTGTAACTGAGCGGGTTATTCTTCTGAGATATGCTGGAGGAGGTAGTAGGATGTTTAAAGTAAAGCTTAGGACTGATGCACACACAAAATGAAATCACTTAACAACTCATCACTGAACGACATACTAATTCATGCATGAAAATATTGCATTTGTTGGAATGTAAAAAACCCCTATCTGCTGTGGTTAGTAGGCCTGTGTGGACTCACCTGTAGCCAACAGGCAGTTATAGGGAGGATGCTGAATAGAGGCTAATAGAGTTTTAGGTGGTCCCTTACTGCAGTACCCTTGTGTTCAGTTGAGGAAGGTTCCACACCTTCACCATGAGGAACTCTGGTTCTAGGCCAAGTTTGCAATGGGGGCAGAAATCCATTTTAGGCATATTAAGTCAGGATTAGAAACTGTTTCTCCCCTCCCCAACCACTGACATTCTGTTTGTACTCTTTTGGCTTCACCAGTCACACGCGTTAGTCATAAACTGCATCAGCTAGCATTGATTTGGGTTTCTTAACCTGTACAAGGTAGGATTGTTAAGATAAGTGAAGATAATAATAATAATAATAATAATAATAATAATAATAAATTTATTTATCACCCGCCTCTCCCAACGGATCGAGGCGGGGAACAACACCAAACACAAAATACAAAAACTGATTAAAAGCAGATAAAACCAGTACATCATTAAACACCAATAAAACACCAATATCAGATAGGCTGATATTGTGGAATGATTTCCCTGACGCGGCCCACCTGGCACCAACATTGTTATCTTTTCGGCGCCAGGTCAAGACTTTCCTCTTCTCTCAGGCATTTGGCAATATCTGAGGAGCCTGGGTTTGTTTTTGTTTTTGTAGCTTTTTTGGGCTGTTGTAGCAGTTTTAAATGTATGTGTGTATTGTGTGTATGTTGTATGTTTTTGCTGTTTTAATTTTTGTATATTGTTTTTAATTGTTTTAATCCTATGTAAACCGCCCAGAGAGCTTTGGCTATGGGGCGGTATACAAATGTAATAAATAAATAAATAAATAAATAAATAAATAAAATTGTTATCCTCATATTACCACTATGGTGTTTGGGTGGGGGGTGGATAGTGGGAGGCAGGCTGAGAGAGAGAGAGAGAGAGAGAGAGAGAGAGAGAGAAAGAGAATCTTCCAAATGAAATGAATGAGGCAGGGTTTCTAAAGCAGGAAGGATAATGCTTTTATCAATTATCAGTGAATAACAATAGTAAATGGTTAAGTAAATCAGATATTAGCACAGTGCATAGTTAAACTATGCAACTCACTTCCACAAGATTTCATGATGACCACCACTTTGGATGGCTTTAAAAGGGGACAAATTCTTGGAGGATAAAGCTATCAGTGGCTACTGGTCCTGATGGCTATATGTTACTCCCAGTATCAGGGGTAGTATGCTTATGTACACCAGTTGCCAGGGAATGTGCACTCATATCTTGCTTGTGGGTTTTCCATGGGCAGCTGGTTGGTCACTATGTGAACAGAATGCATGACTAGATGGCCCTTGGTCTGATCCAGCAGGGCTCTTCTTAGGATCTTAAGGACCTTTCCCTTCATCTTCTGCAGTTGTATAATTGCAGAAAAGTTTGAAAATTCTGAGTAAAAACAAACAAGAAACCAGATAGCAGAGAAGCAAGAAGGAAAAAAAAAGGCCTCAACTTTCATATTTTACAGCTTTCTCTCTAGAGACTCTTTGAAACCAAGTAAACTAATGGTTAGTGCTATCCGGCGGATGGTAAATTTCGAGGAGAAAAAGAAGACAGAGGTATTTCGAAAAAGGAATACATTGAAATGCCATCTTGGTCTAAGAAAGCTTTATTGCTTGAAGATTGTATTGAAATGCTTTTTAAATTAGGATGTGTGTTCTATCAAACAGATGCTGTCTTCCTTTCTCTTTGGTGGGATACATGCTACAATGCACAACTGAGATTACACAAATGTTTTATCGAAATCTGCTGCCATAGAATAGATTTATCTGATTTTTATTTACTTTTCTGCTGCACTCTTAACACTACAAAATTCTAGCTAAATACCTTACATTATTCATGCAGTTACCCCAGCAAATCTTGGGCAGCTACAGTAACAAAAGCCAATCATAGAAGTAGTCAGGATCGTGACAGTTTGACAGCATCTCAATGGATCTGAATGACCCAGCTGGTTTGCATCTTGTAATACAGTTTTTGGAAGGAGCTCAGGTATATTTGCAATTAGGCAGACATCTGCAAGTAGGCATATTTAGCCAGCAATAGAACGCGTGCGCGCGCACACACACCCTTATAACATATTATTTTTGGCCTTCAGGCTTGATCAGCCACAAATGCTTGTTATGAGACGCATCAGGAAGCATTGTAACTGCTGCTACATCATGAAGGGATATTTCGTCTTGGGTTTCTCGTTCGTGCGCATCAAGGGTGTGCCTCATGAGCCTTTCTGCATATCTATAAAAGCTAGTGATTACAATCCCTGTGCTGTGTCCAGGTGTAGTTCAGTCATAAGTGGTGGCTGTAATATCAGTATATATGGTGCTTTACAGGAGAGTAACAGAAGCAAAAGAAAAGGTCTTCCCCACTAGGAGCTCACAGTCTATATTTTCACAAAGGGAGACTACTAATAGCAGATATAACGATAAAATTCTGCTATTATCATCATCATCATTTATATACCACCCAATAGCTGAAGCTCTCTGGGCGGTTTACAAAAAATTAAAAGATTGAACATTAAAAAGTCAATATATCAAATTTAAAACCATAAAGCATAAAAACAACTAATATTTAAAACGTTTTAAACTTTAAGCCTGGCCAGAAATTCAGTTAAAAACCTCAACTTAAGCTGTTAATATGCCTGGGAGAAAAGAAACGTTTTGACCTGGTGCTGACAAGATAACAGTGTTGGTGCCAGGTGGGCCTCATTGGAGAGATCATTCCATAACTGGGAGGCCACCACAGAGAAGGTCCTCTCCCTTGTTACCGTCCTCCGAGCTTCTCTCTGAATAGGCACCCGGAGGAGGATCTTAGATGTTGAGCGTAGTGCACGGGTAGTTTCATGTTGGGAGGGGCGTTCTATCAGGTATTGTGGTCCCAAGCCACGTAAGGCTTTATAGATTAAAACCAGCACCTTGAATTGGGCTCGGAAATGTACAGGCAGCCAATGCAAGCAGGGCAGAATCAGTCTTATATGTTTGACCCTTCTGGTCCCTGTTACCAATCTGGCCAATGCATTTTGCAGAAGCTGCAGCTTCTGAACCACCTTCAAAGGCAGCCCCATGTAGAGCGCGTTACAGTAATCTACCTTGGAGGTTACCAGAGCATAGTCAACTGAAGCCAGGTTATCCCTGTCCAGATAGAGTCATAGCTGGACCACCAATCGAAGTTGACAGAAGGCACTCCATGCCACCGAGGCCACCTGAGCCTCAAGTGACAGAGATGGGTCTAGGAGAACCTCCAAGCTACGAACCTGCTCCTTCAGGGAGTAGGAAAAGTCAGTCGCACAATTGTAGGATGCATAACAGCTGGCATGGCAACAGTATATATGAAACGTTCTAAGAGTTTTACTAGACCACCGGATAAACATGTGTCAGCAACGTAATGCAGTGGCTAAAATAGCTAATACAAGTCTAGGTTTCGTCAACTTAAATATTGTGTCCCGATTACAAGAAGTAATTATGCCATTCTCTTCTGCTTTGGTCATTGCTCACCTGGAGTGTGAGTTGAAGAGACAATTAAGAGGAGATATAGTAGAGTTCTAATCTCTGAAGGTCTGTCGGACATAAAAACAGAGGTACCCTTGGACTGCAGAGCTAAAGGTCAGCACAGTTTGACCTCTGCCGTTGACCAGGGGACCAAGGGTCACTGGGAAGTTGCATCCCTTGCTTCCCAGCAAGAAAGGATGGCAAGGGAGAGACCAGCCTAGACCATCTAACAGCCAGAGAAGAAGCTGCTGCAAGAAGCTTGCTTTCCTCCTCCCTGCCACAAACAACAATATAAGTGCTTTGTATCTAAGAACTAGTGCCTGTGTGTGTTTTTACCCCTTCTTCCCAGACCTGTTACTTGTTGTATTGTGCCTTCTAGATAGTAAGGCTTAGAGAAGGGACTGTCTTACTATTAACCTTTGGGAGCCCTTTTCAGCCAAATAGCAGGGGTAAAAATGCTTCACAGAAATAAATAATAGATAAGGGAGGGAACAAATTAGATTCCCCTTGCTCCAGAGGATAAGACCTGAATCAACAGTTCCAAATCTCAACAGTGGAACAGAGAGTCTCAGAAGGTGGTGGAGTCTCTGTAACAGGTTTTTAAGCAAAGGTTGAGTGATCACCTATCACGGATGCTGTAGAAGGGGATTTCCTGCATTAATGGGGTTGGGTTAAATGACCTCTGAGGTATCTTCCAACTCTGGGGGAAGGGAGGAGAGAGAGTTGGGAGTGGAATATAATGCACGTACACAAATGCACTTAGAGGCAACCCTCAAGTGTTTCAGTTGGGGAGTATTTCATGTTTTTTATGGAATAAATTACTCCAGGATATTGTGATGGACATTATTATAACCAGCTTATTCAAAGGAGTGGATCAATTCTTTGTGTTGAGCTTTTGTAATATCTAGCATCTGTCCAGCATTTTGTTGCAAACTCCTGGAGCACAGAGCTTGTGTGCTCACACATACATGTAATAAGTTTTATTGTACAGTGTAGGTTGAAATGCTGGCATTTCCTACTCGGGATGGGGGCAAAATTTATTCATTCCATATTTTAATACGAACTGGCCAAATTTGAACTCCCGGAACTAATATGCAAACTGGAATACAATTATCCTTTGGCCTGAATTTTGCAGTGCAGGTCTCCGGTCAAAAATACAGATAAATATGTGTATGGAAATGCAACGCATTTCGTATGTGTGTGTGGACTTTAAAAAAAAAATACAAACTGATGTGGAAATGGGATGGAATGAACTCCTGAGTGAAATATATATATATATATATATATATATATATAAAGTCAAAAAGACAGATTCATCCATCCAATACTTCCTATGTGCACTCAACCGTTGGCTTGCCACTCATAATAATAATAATAATAATAATAATAATAATAATAATAATTTTATTTCTTACCTGCCTTTCCCTTTGGATCGAGGCGGGGAACAACATTAGTACAATGACAATATAGATCAAATACGTTAATTAATTAAAAGAGCATATAAAACAATCAACATATTTTAAAATTCTTGGTTTAAAGTTCATCTGGGTAGGCCTGCTGGAAAAGGCTAGTTTTTTATAGCTGCCTTAAACTCGGAGAGAGGGTTAAATTGATGAATCTCCTCCGGCAGGCCATTCCAGAGTCTGGAGGCGACAGAAAAAAGGTCCTCTGTGTAACAGTTGTCTGACTGAAGTAAGTTCTCCCCAGAGGACCTGAGCGTGGATGCTCTAGAAACAAGAGCAATTCTATCTAAAATGTGTGTGTGTATATATATATACTTCCCTGATATTACACCTTCTTGCTGCAAAACTGCTTTTAACTTGGTATCAGCTCACCCACTTCAATTTTTGGCAAGGCACTGAAAAAAAATATGGATATGTGAAATTTCTATGAGAATTGACTAGCCTGGAAATTTCTTGGCTTTCCTCAAATTTGCTAGAAGTCTCGACACTCTTTTGACTTTGGTTAAAATCTCTAAATATTTCACCTGAAGAGGAACCTCCAAATTCGCTTTGAATTTCTCTTTAGGTGAAATCTGCTGAAAATTTAGGGTCGGTTTCTTAGAAGCCGACCCTAAATTCACTTTGTTTGTTTGTTTTAGGAGAGGTTTTAGTTACAGCTGGAGGTGAGATGCTAGCGTACCCATTACTTGTTCGCCATTACTTGTTCATTTATTTGGCTAGCTTGTAAATGCTGAAACATGTGTTAACAACATAAGAAGAGCCCTTTTGGATCATACTAAAGACCTATCTACTCTCCCCCCTTATCTTTTTTTCTACGCTTAAGAACCCAAAATGTTGTAACCTTTCCTTCTATGGGAGTTGCTTCAGCCCCTGATCATTTTTGCCCTTTTCTGCATCGTTTTCAGCCCTACAATATTCTTTTCAAGGCGTGGTGACCAGAACACTGCATAGTATTCCAGGTGTAGTCACACTATGGAACTGTATGAAAGCATTTTATATTGCCATTGAGAGACTGTAGTTCTCTGGGTGCTGATGAACTTCCAAAACGTGTATTGTTCCAATCTTAACATGTGCCAGAAAGTTCACCTAACAAGATAAATGATAATTTACACATCTTGCCAACACGTCAAAATGGTGTAGCTTTTATTTAGAATGGCAAGGCAGTTTTCGATTAGAGTTCATGCTTTGTTTGGTCCACCTTAAGAACAAATAAATAAATAAATAAATAAATAGCAGCATGGCCTCTACTAATATTTTTAATAAGACATAGGGGTTCTTGAGTGCTGCTGATTTCTTTGGTCTTCTGAATATTTTAATAGGTTAAAAGGAATGCGATGAGAAGCGTATTTGTGTCTTGAGGCATAATGAAAATAAAGGGCGAGAAAGAAAACTGTATTCATGCCAATATGGCAAGTAACTCAATATAGATCTCCCCCATCTCCATAGAATTCTACTGTTTCTTATAACAGTGTCTAGCTATTTCAGAACGCAGTAACTTGCACACATTAGAAATCAGCCTTACCGCGGCATGCAGAATGTTTTTCACCTTGTAATTTGTGTAATCATTACCTAAATAGCTTGTCATGCAGATACTTCCTCTTTATTATTCCATGACTATTATTCAAAACCCTTGCCAACTACGCTCACCATCTGTTAACGTTAATAGATTTTCACTAAAAGATTTCCTCAGCTCAATTAACAAAGTGGTAGATACATTTGACTGGTTCCATGATAATGTGATGACATCTTCTGATCAATAAATTAGGCCTTTAAATGCAGCTATCAGTTCCTTGGAGGGAGGGGTAACAAAGTGCAAAGACAGAATATATGCAGTTTTGTATATTTATGCTGGGATTCCTGTGGTCTGTAGAGCAGTCACAGCGTGTGGAACCAATTCCTATTTGAATGGAAGACTCCATGGTCACTGGTAGCAACTAAAATCACTAAGGCTATAATCCTGTGTGCACTTATCTGGGAGTAAGTCCCATTGCACTGAATGGGACTTACCTCTGAGTAGATGTGCATAGGGATTGCAGTGAAAGGCTGCACTTCAGTACACATTCACCTAGAAGTAAGCCTTATTGAATTTGGTGGGATTTACTTCTGAATAGACATGTATTCAGCTTTTGGGTTTGTGGGGCGAATCTATTGCTAAATAAAGGAGCAGCATATTAAACACTGAGGAAGGATGTGATTTAAGATTGAGAAACTCTGTAATGTGTGTGTATTGAATCAACACTCAGTTGATGTAACTTTATATTTGAGGTGGATTAGTATTTGGTTTTGTCAATTCAGAAGAGCTTTTTTGTAGACTATGGGGAATTTGTCTTTTATAGTAATTAGGGATGCTGGGGAAATCTGAGATGGATTAAAAGGTGTTAGGTTTCCTATGAATTCGATGCGTGGTTTCTGTGGTGGTCCAGCCTCTTCAAGCTGAGATAGGGTTGGTTTTTTTTTTTTACTTTCCCCATATTTACACAAATGTATTCGTTGAAAGCATGACAGTAACTGGAAAATGCACTAATACCTGAGAAAGTGCCTTCTCCCTTATGAACCTGCCCGATCACTGAGGTCACCTAATGCTTCCACATGGACTTATGGTCCTACTAGAGTCCACCCAGAGAAGAGCCATCAGTGTGGTGGCCCCCTTTCTATGGAACTCCCTGCGTATGGAGGACAGGCAGGCACCAATATTGCATTGTTTTCGGCACATCCTGAAAACAGCTCTTTCCAGAAGCCTTCCTTGGTTGACTAGCCTCAGTTTTATTAGCACTGTTTTTTTAAGAATGGTTTTGATATCATGTTTCATTCTTTTTTATCTTTTTTTTTGGTCCACAAATCACATTGCAAGCTCAGAAATATACAGGCTTTGACCACAGATTGCATCCGAGTCTATGATCAGTCTGGAAGGTGCGAACTGGGTAAATCCTGATCAAAAATGAACTGAAATGAAATTCTCATATACGCACTTTACATTCCAACCCCAAAGTGAATTTTTATATAAGTCGGCATAGACTACATGGAAATATTTTTCTACCTTCGTTCTAAATGGGCACATCCACATTTTCTAAATCTGACTTGCAAAAGTTTGCATAATAGAATTGACTTTAGGATGTAATAACTGCGATCTGGTTTAACAGAAGGGTTCAGATATAATTACATGTAGTAAACTCTTTTGATTGGACGAAGCAAACCGTGAAGATTTGCTGATGCAATGCAATGGTTACTTCTGGTTTTTAAGAAGGTTGGCATGTGAAATCCCTAGTTATTTGTGGAGAGTATTATTTCCCTCCCCTGATGTGGATTTAAAGTCTGAATGACTCTCCACAGATTCAGAATGATGCACGGGGGAATTGTGTGAATTGATTTTCCAAGTTGATCTGAATACTTCCTCCTATTCTAATTTCCCACCTGAGAATTAATTAAATCCTTTTATTGTTTTAACAATGAAAAGAAGTCTTCCTTATAGGAACAAAGCTCTTAGATAATAATGTTAAAGCTTTTGTTTTAGGTGTAATACCCTGGAGTCCAGTAACTGTAAATTTTATGTTTGCTTTTTTTTTTTTTTTTAACTGAGCCATGATGACCTTTGCTGAGCTTTCTTGTTGAAAAGATGAGTCTAAGTACTCTGACATGGGGCTTTCACATAGAAACTAGCTAAAATTGAGGTAGAAAGTCAGGCATAGATGGGTACAAACCGTCTCCCATGCTCAGAATGATTTGCCAGGCACTAGAATCAATCCTGTAAGTGTAAAACCTGATAGCTGAAATCAACATTTCATTTTTTCTGTTTTTGTTTTTATGCTGTATGGTTCTATTGATTGTTTTATCTTCTTACATTTTTTAAAACATTTTTATCCTTTTTTAAAAAAATAAATTTTTATTAAGCATTTTTTTCAATATATAACAAACCTTCCCCAATCAAATGAATAAAAATCAGAAAAAGAAAGACAAAGATCAAATCAAGTTAAAGAAACCGAGAACATTTAAATAATACAGAAAAGGTCAGCAGTCACAATATCATATTTCTGCGTCAATCAAAATGATTGATGTACATCTGGAAGTGTTTTTGGTTTTTTTTGGAAATCAACATTTCAGACATAATTTTGTATTAATTAAATTATACAGTTGTCTGATCTCAATGTAAAAGATGTGTTGGGATGGCAACATATGTGGAGGGTGCCTGGTTGGGGAAAGCTATTATAAGTAGACCAGTGCTGGCAACAGAATTTGGAAGCAGAATAGGATCCCCTGGACAGCAGGAAGGAGAGAGGGTGACCAGTCAGAGCTCAGGTTAATGAGGAGTTGCTGTGCATTGTGAAGTCAGGTTAATGAGGAGCATTGTGAGGTCATAATATTGGAGGCTGGTTCACAGCCATCACTAAGAGAGGCTGCCTGCCTGTGTGTTCAGTCTCCAATGCTCCTGAATCCAAAGGGTTGTTTCATTCAAACTTTTGTTTTTACTGGACCTTTTAGGGCAAGGGCTATAGCTTGGCAATAGAGCACCTGCTGTGTATGCAGAAGGTCCCAGGGGCAATCCCTGGCATCTCCAGGTAGGGCTGGAAAAAAACTCCTGGTGCCAGTTCCTTGGCTACAACCAGATGTTCCTGGACATCACATTTTCTGATCATCACAGGCTAGTTCCTGATAGTACTAACTGTTGCAGTGTGGCTCAGCTTTATTATTCTTAGATGGCAGCTGAAGGCTGAGAGAACAGTGCCTTGTTTAGGCTGAGTTATTGGAAGAAGTGAAATTTGAACCAGGAAACCCGTCACCAGACTTCTTTAGGCACTATGCTATGCTATCTCTAAAACCGTGAACGTGGTATGGAAGTTTGGCTACTCCTGCAGGAGTTCGTAATGCTTTTTGCTGCCGTTCCTGTCAATGCAGCCTGTGAAAGATCTAACAGGATGTGGATGGAAAGGACCAGGTAGGTTTCACTTCCCTCTTCCAAAGTACCCTAGAAAAAGATACTAGGTCCTAAAATGTGATTAATCCAAGGACGTTGACAAAAGGTGAAGAAGTACAGAATTCATTTCCTCCCTTCTCTGTTGTACTTAACATTGAGACATTGAACAGATTTTTTTAAAAAATAGGATAGTTAAGTAATCAGTTTTGTTAATAACCTGTCTTCATAGAGAGCAAATGGCAAACAGGAAAAAGCTGCATATTGCTAAATTAGCTCAATTAAGCACCTGTCCAATTATTTCCAGTTTGGCAGAAACCAGGATTTGAAAAACTGAGTACAAGGTATTAAAATATAACAACTTTAAAAAGTAATGTAATAACCCAAGGCACAGATTTTCATAGCTATTTTCCATGAATCTTGAAACTAAACTAAAGGTACACACATTTTGTATTGCTGTTTCGAACAGTGGCATTATACAGTTATCAGTAAAGTATTTTAAGGATGCACAAGCATCTCAATAATTTTCATTTTTGCTATCAAGCATCTTGGGAGATTTAAATCAGACCCTAAAATATAAAGCAATTGATTACTTCTAGTTGTCTATGAGCTATTTTGCTTAAGAAGTCTGGAGCGGGTGGTTGCGAGCCAGCTCCAGGCACTCTTGGATGAGACCGATTATCTGGATCAATTTCAGTCGGGTTTCAGGCCTGGTTTTGGTATGGAAACAGCTTTGGTCGCCCTGTATGATGACCTATGTCGGGAGAAAGACAGGGGGAGTGTGACTCTGTTGATTCTCCTTGATCTCTCAGCGGCTTTCAATACCATCAACCATGGTATCCTTCTGGGACGACTGGCTGAGTTGGGAGTGGGAGGCACTGCATTGCAGTGGTTCCACTCCTACTTGGGGGGTCAGCTCCAGAAGGTGGTGCTTGGGGAACATTGCTCGGCCCTGTGGATTCTCCAGTATGGGGTTCCGCAGGGGTCAGTCTTGTCCCCTATGCTGTTCAACATGTACATGAAACCGTTGAGTGCAGTCATCAGGAGTTTTGGAGTGCGTTGTCATCAGTACGCTGATGACACGCAGCTCTATTTCTCCTTTTCATCTTCATCAGGTGAGGCTGTGGATGTGCTGACCCAGTGCATGGCTGCGACAATGGACTGGATGAGGGCTAATAAACTGAAACTCAATCCAGACAAGACTGAGACGCTGTTAATGGGTGGTTCCGCTGACCGGATGGAGGGTGTTCAACCTGTTCTGGATGGGGTTGCACTCCCCTTGAAGGAGCGGGTTCGTAGCTTGAGGATTCTCCTAGACCCATCTCTGTCACTTGAGGCTCAGGTGGCCTCGGTGGCATGGAGTGCCTTCTGTCAACTTCGATTGGTGGTCCAGCTATGACTCTATCTGGATAGGGATAACCTGGCTTCAGTTGACTATGCTCTGGTAACCTCCAAGGTAGATTACTGTAACGCGCTCTACATGGGGCTGCCTTTGAAGGTGGTTCAGAAGCTGCAGCTTCTGCAAAATGCATTGGCCAGATTGGTAACAGGGACCAGAAGGGTCAAACATATAAGACCGATTCTGCCCCGCTTGCATTGGCTGCCTGTACATTTCCGAGCCCAATTCAAGGTGCTGGTTTTAATCTATAAAGCCTTACGTGGCTTGGGACCACAATACCTGATAGAACGCCCCTCCCAACATGAAACTACCCGTGCACTACGCTCAACATCTAAGATCCTCCTCCGGGTGCCTATTCAGAGAGAAGCTCGGAGGATGGTAACAAGGGAGAGGACCTTCTCTGTGGTGGCCCCCCAATTGTGGAACGATCTCCCTGACGAGGCCCGCCTGGCGCCAACATTGTTATCTTTTCGGCGCCAGGTCAAGACTTTCCTCTTCTGTCAGGCATTCGGCAATATCTGAGGAGCCTGGGTTTGTTTTTGTTTTTTTGTAGCTTTTTGGGGTGTTGTAGTAGTTTTAAATGTACAGATTGTGTGTATGTTGTATGTTTTTGCTGTTTTAATTTTTGTATATTGTTTTTAATTGTTTTTATCCTATGTAAACCGCCTGGAGAGCTTCGGCTATGGGGCGGTATACAAATGTAATAAATAAAATAAAGAAATAAATAGGGATGTACAACCTTTTTGACCCTGGGGGCCACATTTTTGTCTGCATCGGGTGGTGGTCTGCACACATGTGTGCATGTTCACATATGCACACGCAACACAACACTCACACCAACCGCATGCCACTCACTCTATTCCAAGGCTTGCCCAAGAGGGTTTCAGAGGCCTGAAAACTGATTTGATCAGGTAAAACTACGGTGACCAAAATTTGGAAACCAAAAAGGAGGACAACATGGTTGGCTCCCTAGCACCAAGGGGGCGTGCCCACTGGAACATAGCCTTGGTCACATGTCTGATTTTACAGCACACAGTTTAGACAAATCTGTTGTACACAACATCTTAATGTTAAAATCACTGAAATAACCAGTGAGACATCCAGTGTATCTGAAATTAACTTCATTTACTCCTACTTTTGTAGCTTTTGCTGTACTTTGTTGTGATACATTCTCCCCTTCCCTCAAATATCTTTTCTGATTGTATCCTCACTCCTCTGCAAGCTGCTGCTTAACAGGGTTTGCTGCTAGCCGGCTGGCTGGCTTTTTAATTTTATTTTTAAAGTTCAATTTTGTTTTGAAACTTGCTAAAAATCAACAGATGAACAGATTTGCTTGAAACTTGGCATGGCTATAGCCCTACTTAAGAGCTATCATGAAGCCAAGTTTCATCTCCTTATCTTTAAAAATGATGTTTTTTTTAAAAAATAATAATTTTAAAACCTCAATTTTTAGAAAAATCCTAAAAATCAACAGATGAACAGATCTTGCTACTTAAGATCTATCCTTATACCAAGTTTAATCTCTCTATCTGTAAAAATGACAGTTTTTTTTAAAAAAATTTAAAACCTCAAACTTAAAAAAATCCTAAAAATCAACGGATGGACGAATGTGATTCAAATTTGGCATCGCTAAAGCCCTACCGAAGGGCTATCTTGGTGCCAAGTTTCTACTCCTTATCTTTAACAATGATGGAGCTGTAAGCATTTTTGTTATTTCCCATTGACTATAAAGTAGAGCTGCCCTTTATGGGGGGGAGGATGGGGAAAATTTGATTTTTTCTTCCAATTTCATAATTCCCCCCCCCCCCTTCCTGGATTTGTTGCCAAAAATCCCGACATGTCCTGTTTTTTTCCTGGCATATGGTCACCCTAGATAAAACCAACCACCCTATAAACCTCAAAGACACAGCCATCTCAGGAACCCGGATCCTAGTTCTTCTCCCCACTGTAATCCACTCCTTTGCTGAAGGAACCTGACTTCCCACAAGCTGTTACCTAGAACCTTTTTGAGAAAGCATCCAGCAGGTAAAAAAATAAGTGGGGTGAAGCGTTCGGGAGAGACTCTAGGATTCATGCTATGGAAGCCCTCTTCCTAGAGCAAGTTAAAAAGCAGGCAAAAGGTCTTCAAGCATTGCATACCAGGACACTGTATGCAAGCCCATTCCTACAGCACTTCCCCCCCCTGGGATTTTTCTGGGGGCTGTGGGGGCACCAGACAGGGCTGCACTTTTTGAACCCCTGATATAAAATGTAGGATATTAGATTGGGCTGGTCACATTCAGTGAATCCCACCGAAAAGCACAGAAATAGTAATTAGTAGGATAAAGCTACATACGTTTGTCGAATTTAATATTGTTGACGTTTATGGATGTTCAATCACAGTAAGTTAGGTTTTTAGTTTTTGTTGTTTTAAAATATTGCTGTAACCTTTCCTAAACCTTTCGGGTAATACAGAAATCTACATTAGGAACATAGAAATCTGCCTTTTACTGAGCCAGCCAATTGGTTTGTCTAGCCCAGGTCTGTCTACTTCCATGGGTGATGGCTTCAGTTGTTGATGGACTTTAGAAAGGGTCTTCCCCTGCCACCTCAGAGCCTTTAACTGGAGATGGTGTGCGTTGAACCCGGGGCCTTGCCTGCAGTGCCTGTACAATGTGGTCAGTTTCATTAATAATATTCTTTTGCCCCATGGAGAGGATGAAGCATTGTTCAACAGGGTGGGCAAGGTCACTTTAATATTTAAGGCCAGATCTACACCAAGCAGGATATAGCGGCATGAAAGCGGTATATAAATGGCAGGAGCCACACACAAGCAGGATATAGTGGTATATGGGGTGTGTCAATGGGCCCCAACAGTTGTCAGTGCACTTCAATACCGCTATAAAGCAGTAATGTGGCTCCTGCCTTTTATATACCGCTTTCATACCACTTTCATACTGCTATATCCTGCTTAGTGTAGATCTGGCTAAAATAATGGTTTAAAATAATAGGGCATTGTTCATGTAGTCAAATAACAGTTTGTTGTCTAATGGGAGTATACTGAAACTCAGGAACGGCAGCCAGGCTCCAAGTTGGCAGTTTTACCGTCTAATAGCCAAAGTTTGGAAACAGTTAAACCCTTCAGGCCAAATGATAATAGTTAGTGTGTTGATTTTAGCTCTAGAAAATGTTGAGAATGTTTTGCAAATGAGCGCTTACATTGTGACAGCTCTGCTCTATTGATTTAGTAGTCCAGTACCCTGTGCTCAGGTTGATTAAGGACATGTGGATTAAGTTGGCACTGGATTGTGAGGAGTAATTTTACAATTTTTTTTTGCTGGGACTCCTAAAGTATCCCTTCAAACACATCAATATACAAAATTCTTTAAAATATGTATCCTATTCTTACCTTGAAACAGATTGTTTTGAGATAGTGTAATCTTAAATATGCATTCCTAAAATCTTGCAATTAGTGGCTGCTTTGCAGCTATGGATGATCGTCATGCATCACATTTTAGTAATTTCAGTCGAGTGTAGGGAATAGGTCGATCCCTGCTACATTAGTTTGCAATTTAATAGAGGAAACATGAAAGGAAGCGGAGGTAGCAGAAGGATGAGGAAAACAAGTCAATTCTGAGTTTTTGTACGTTCACTTTAAAAAAGGACCAAAAAAGGGGAGAAACTGGTTCTCAGGATGCTAAAAAACAACGCGGGCCGAAATGCGTCGGGCTTTGAAATAAAGTATTTTAGCATCCTGAGAACCTGTTTCTCCCTTTTTTTTTTTGGGTGCTGATTTGGAGGCTCTTTTCCTTTTAGTTTTTCACTTTTAAAAAGACCAAATAACTGGTGGCAACCGGGAGAGAGGAGCACAGTGGCACTTGCTTCTGGCCAAGCCCACGTAGTGGCCTTTAGCATTAGCCATCTCTCCTTTTCTGACAGCTACCAGCTAGAATGCTTGGGTCCTTTTGGCAGTAATGACTTTATAAAGGCGGGCAGGGAAGGGGAAGACTCTGTTAAATTGGCGTGGTTCCTGATTTAGTCACAGGGCTGGATCCACATACAGCCATTCTTGAAGTAGACACACTGAAATCAATGGGACTCAAGATAGGACCGAAGCAGATATGAATTTAAAAAGCAGATTTATTGATTTATTTATACTCAAGTTTAAGTTCAGGGCCCCCATAATCCAGATTGGAACCCTACTGTGTGAGTAGAGTGGGTCTTTAACCCCCCCCCCCCCGCTGCAGTCACAATCTGGATCCCCTCTCATATACACACCTGCAATTTATATTAGAAATTAGTAATTAATTAGATCACTGTTTTGCAATATAAATGGTGGTGGCAGGAAAGGGTTAAAGTCTCCACCTCACCCCCCATTTTAGTATGACCAAATATGGGACAGAATTGAAATTCCAAATCTGGATTATGATTATTATTTTTAAGAGCTGCTTATTTACAGTGCTTACATTATTTTACTCTGCCAAAGTGTTTTGGTTTCTTAATTAGTTACTTGAAGGACAGAGTCAGGAGTCCTAATTGCAACTGGGTGCTTTCCCATGTGTTCTTGGATCTCTTCCTCTGTGCTACCCACCCGCCCCCAAATGATGAGGGTTGTGAAAAACTGCGCTTTAGGCTGATGCTCTTAGTATAATCAGTCAGCCAACAAGATAGTGCATTCAAGTAGAAGGCTGGCATTATTTACAGAAGGGATAAAGGCCTTACGCTGAAATGCCAGCGCTGTCTTTTATTCAGGTCATTGACTGTTTCCAGCAGCAAAATGATATATCAGAATTTTATGAAGAGGGAGAATAATGCACAGTCATTTACAGTTTATTGTAAATAGCACTATGTGAAAAATTCTATTTGTTTGTACCCACAGAGCGATGCTGAATGATATTACTGAATAATAAAAGTATGACTGAATAATAAAACAATGGCAGAAATAAAAAAAGTAGCTCTCCTTTTGGTTACATCTGCCTTTATTGCATTTAACTTCAGTATCAGTTCCAGTATCAGAGGCAGAATGCCTTTGCACAGCAGTTGCTGGGGAACATGGGTGGGAGGGTGCTGTTGCATCATGTCCTGGTTGTGGGTCCCTGGTCGACAACTAGTTGGCCAGCGTGTGAACAGAATGCTGGGCTAGACGGACCCTTGGTCTGATCCAACATAGCTCTTCTTATGTGCTGAATCATACCAATTCACACAGAATAATAAGCTAGGAATCCAAGAGAACTCTGGCTCATTGTTTACGAAGTGTGTTGGAGCAAGCAACCTGATGGTTTTCACTGCAAGCAGAAGTAGCTTAACAAACCATGGATCTTCCATCCTCGGTTTGCTTGCAGTGACGTATGAACCAGGAACTATGGTTTGTCTCTTCCCCCAACAAGCTAGAGTCATAGGCGAACAACAACATCAGGTGGCGTGCACCAACACACTGCCTGATCATATTCTGTCTTAGCATTACATGTGAACTGGCCAACAGATGTATTGCTAGTTAGTCATAAACTCCTTTTCCATTATAATATCCTCTTGTAACATAACATGTTATATACATACATAACCGTATAAATGAGGATGTGGATTCCTGCACTGAGCAGGGGGTTGGACTCTATGCCCTTATATGCCCCTTCCAACTCTACTGTTCTATGATTCTGTGAAAGAAGAAAGGGGCAGTGCCACAAAATAACAAGTTGCTAAATGCACATTTTATTATCGTGCTTCCTCCTGTGAAACGCAACACATGGAAATCCATTTGAGTGTCTTCGCTTTTATTTATATTGCCTCTAGAATTTTATGGACATTATTAAATCCCTTCATCGCAAAAGTGAATTTCTGAATTTCCTGTTGCGCTATGCTCCCATCTGCATGTTGTGATTGTCATTGGGTGTATATAACTAAGGGTGCAGACACGCCTTTACACACTTACCTGGGAGTAAACCCTATTGAACACAAAGGGAATTTCATCTGTATACAATAATGAGGTTGCAAAAAGGTACTTGAGGCAAGTCCATATAGAGAGTTGCTCTTGAAAGTCCCCTTGCGTTCAGATGTGGCATCTGGTGTTGTGGGCTGCTCTTCCAGTTGTAAAGCCCCCTTGGGCATTGTCCCAATATTTGTTCGATCTAGGTTAGTACTGGTAGTTTGATTGCATCTAAGACATCTTAAATGCCATGAAATTTTAATAACAATGCAATAGCACATTAGTTGTTGAAGAAAATGTAATTAAAATAACAATTTGATTTAAAAGGTCAAATTCTAAAGGCCTAGCAGGTATTCAAACTAGAAATTAACTCCGTGAGTGCATGCACAGAAGCATGGCCGGGGGGGGGGGGGGGGGAGGTTTAACATTTTTGTGCCAAAAAGAATTTTTAGGACTTGGGGAGATTACTAATGAGATTTGCCTGTCTAGTTTCCAAACTTTCATTCCAGATGCTCATGGTGATGTTGTACTCAGATGTGTCTTCTGCTTCTAATACGTAGTAGCAAATGGTGTGCGCATGTGGGGGTGGGAGAAGAATGGGAATCAGCTGAGGTAGGATCTGTTTTAGTCTGAGAAGCTCATAGGGCTTAATTGAGATGCTTACTCTGTATTTAACTCTGGCATGCTTGCTTGTTCCTCTTCCTAGAGAGCTGCTATAGCTACGTGGTAGAGGACAAGCTTGGCATGCATGTACTCCAGGTGCAACCCCAACAACCTCCAGTTATAAAGTTTAGAAGTCACAGGTAATATTGGAATGCATGGGCCCAATAGACTGGTTTAATAGAGAACAACTTGCATATGCTACGGTTCAGCCTAGAGATGATGATACCGGCTTCTTAAGTAGAGGATGTTTGGGAATGGGAGATCTGCATACAGTGATTTGCATTAAAGTATGTTGTGGTCTTCTACTACTAGGGTGACCATACGAAAAGGAGGAGGGCTCCTGTATCTTTAACAGTTGTATTGAAAGGGGAATTTCAGCAAGTGTCATTTGTATGCATGCAGCATCTGGTGAAATTCCCTCTTCATCACACCAATTAAAGCTACAGGAGCTATACTAGAGTGACCAGATACAAAAGAGGGCAGGGCTCCTGCAGTTTTAACTGTGGCGATGAAGAGGGAATTTCACCAGGTGCTGCATGCATACAAATGACACCTGCTGAAATTCCCCTTTCAATACAACTGTTAAAATACAGGAGCCCTGTCCTCCGTTCCATATGGTCACCCTATGACTAGTGATTCTAATAAAAAGATCCTTTACATGGTCTCCTTAAAATGCCTTAGAAGTAGTAATTTTGAATTTTAAAAAGTTGTTTAAAAAAGGTAACACATTTCATACCAGTGTTGTAGTATCTGCAAAGTATATTTAAACATACCAATAAAACTCCTTTCTTTTTTATTTCATTTAAAGCTACTCTCCAGTTTCTAGCCCTTCATTGCCTCTCTTCCACCACATTTAGAAACAAAATAACTTGCTTTTCTTTCAAACGTTTGTGTGATCTGTTCTTTACCGGAACCATTAATTTCACATATTGCCGAATAAGACATACACAAATGAAGAGGTTTGGAAGCTTCGTTATTTAGAGTCGTAGTAAAGTCACAAAATCAGGAAAGAAATTTGTCAAGAGCTCAGCAAGTAGCCAAGAGAATAAATCTCTTCCGTTGGAAAATCCTGAGTAGCCACATAGTACTTCCAGGAAAGTGGTCTCTTCAGCAGAACACGTTTGAACTGCTGACAATTATTTTCACTCACCTGTCTCTCCTCTTCTCTTGCCCTTCCTGCCCTGTATGGCAGTCCAGATTCCCCCAGGTATGCTGGAATCATAATTCAAAATGCAGGGTCTTAGCACTTGAGCTCTTCCAATCCAAGTTTGCTTATCCAGGCCTTTCGGTGTTGTCAATCTATAAAGCAACCTGTTTTCAAAATCAGCTGGCATGCAGAGCACTGTTATCTCTCAGCCTGCTTCTCCTGTTAACAGTGATGCCTATTTCATCCAAGACTAGGGCTTTTAGCATTATCTATTCATCACATAGCTTTAAACGGCATCCGTTGCTCAAGATAATGTCAGGCAATATATTAATTGAGATTAAAAACCATCGGCAGCGTTCCCTTCTGTTCTTAAGGGGTGTTTTGACTGCCCACCTGGGTTTAGCGCAAGCTGAGGAAGGTCAGCCCTCTTCAAAAGGAGTTGATCACATCCAAATTACCTTTTAATCACTGTTTTGTGTTTCCTTTGAGCTCCTCATTGTGTATTTAAAATCAGTTAAAGTAGCTAGAAAATAAACACATGCTGAAAGTAATGCACTTGCTAATTGTCTGTTCCAACACAGGCCTTTGGGGATGGGATGGAGAAACTCTGGCTGACTGATAGCCAAAGAGCTAGGCATGGCCAAGGGCTTGCATATGTTCATTGCAAGACTCCCATGACAAGCAAGTCTGAATTGCCCAAGGGGGCATTTGAAAGTACACCATTTTTGAGTTGCTGTTGTTGAATGGTGGTTTATATTTTTAACCCCATTTCGCAGCTTTGGGTGCGATATCCTCGTGACATTGAGAGTTCCCCAGAATTCTAAACAAGCAGGTTGTGAACAGAAAAAAGATAAACGTTATTTCCTTAGAGAGGGGAATGGGAAATTGCTTTAGCCTTGTTAGCTCTGCCTATCCCCTCCTCGCAACCCCTCCCCCCCAATAACTCTCTCCAGATTTGGGAAGTAGCCTGTATGTCAACAATACTCTTGAACGTTATCTTAAAAGTGTGTGTTTGTGCAGAGAGATGGTGGGGGCTTCGGACGGCCTAATACGTTTTTCATCTATAAAACTGCAAATTGGTACTGTGGGAAGGACTCTCATTTTTTTTGGCTGCCAGTGCATTATTTGATTGGTCCTGGGTCCTTGTGAAAGGTACAGCATTTTTAGTATGGGACTTTCCAGTGCAGCAACACAGGAGTCAGGAACAAGTGACCTATAACAAAGCTTTTGAGGGTCAGGCAAAATCCCCTTATCATCTGGGTAATGTACACAGGCTGCCAGTTAGGCCTCTCTTCTCCAGACCAAGCTAGCTGTTATAATATTGATAAGTTGGTGATTTTAATCTTTCCCAAATGGTCCACAGGGTTGCCTCTAAATACCATGACACATAATTGCAGCTATTTGAAGACGTACAGGTCAATTAACTCTTAGTAACCAATCTACTTATTATGTGAGTTTATTATATGCAGTTTAAAGTTCTCAGACTGAATCCTGTGTATCTATTCTTGTTACAGTTGTTCCTCCAGGGAAATCTGGAGAAAGGAACTGT
Source organism: Anniella stebbinsi (assembly GCA_029215795.1). Taxonomy (NCBI): domain Eukaryota; kingdom Metazoa; phylum Chordata; class Lepidosauria; order Squamata; family Anniellidae; genus Anniella; species Anniella stebbinsi. Next base: position 224,851,411 of record JARDYH010000004.1, on the reverse strand, counting down.
TCTGTAGCCTATAACCGGTATGATCAAGCTCTCTTCTACAGATTTGGCATTGAACCGTGCATTGCTTCTACTCATTCGCCTTTGCCTAGGCACTCTCTTGTGCAATCTCACGCTGCTCCAAGAAAGTACGCAGCAGAGGAGTGGACTTGAAGCCTATGATAAGGTTCCTGATTCTGCTCTGATTCTGATTTTAGTGGCAGAATTGCATCATTGGCCTCATATGGGGAATGTGTTCCCCAGCTCTACTTTGCATTGGCTCTCAGATGATGTATAACTAAACCTAAAATATGATGCCGATCATGTGGCTCAGTCAAGTGTCAGTGTGTGGTTGATAAGCAACACCATCTCTGTAGATTAGTGCAAGAGTCATTCCAACCTCAATATCTATCCTTCAAATTAGACAGTACTTAAAAATCAATTTCAAATTACTTTCATTTCATGCAGCCTCCCCCAACCTGATGTCCTCTAGATGTTTTGGATTTCAACTCCCATTAGCTCCAGACAGCATGGCCACTGACCAGGAATGCTGGACGTTGTAGTTCAAAACATCAGGAAGGCACCAAGCTGAAGGATTCTGCTTTAGTGGCTTGAGTTTGGGTCTGAAAATTCATTACATGAAGAACAGCGTCATGTTGCACCTAGTGTTTGTAATCAGCAGAGGACTAGAAATTCACTGTTTTTGGAGATTAATATTACTTTTGTAGAATCTTGGTTGCAATTTCAGTAATACGCCCCAGTTCACATGTGTCTATATATGTGGTATATCTTCCCCCTCTTTACAGCTGAGTGAAATTATTCCTGTTTGAATCTTGAACTGCTTCTGTTCGGGGTTGGGTTTTTTTTTGCCCTAGCATGTTCTAGTTTAGCATGTTAGGCAACTATCAGTTCATTGAGTGAAAGATGCCAGCCACTGCTTCTCTTTGTTTCAGATGTTACTAGTTTGTGCTAAACATGCAAAGTCATCCGACACGTTCATGTCATTGAGTGTCTATTAATGCTGAGATTATACCTTTAGCGCTGTTTAGTGTCTGCTCTCCTGGGTCCTTTCGCTGTGTCACCGTGGGAATAACTTTTTAGCCGTATGCCTGATAGCTAGGAGAATCGCTAACATTTTCTCCTGTATTAAAATGGAGAAAACAATTTTTTAAAAATGAGTATTTCAGAGCAGGAGTGAGGACTTGTAGAATTCTTCCACAGGCTATATTCTGGCATCACGCATGGCTTTCTGCTGGGCCCGGCCCCTGGCCTGGGCACGGGGAGGCCCTTGCAGGTGGGGCGAGCACCGAGACATGCAGGCACGACTTTGGTGCACTGCGGCTGGTGCCATGAGGCTGGGAGAGACCTGCTTTGTTAGAACCAATGTGTTCCCTCCCAGCCTCATCTTTGATCATGCTGCTCCCTCCCTTCCTGTAGGCAGTGTGAGTGTTTGGTCACCATTAGGGGGCTGAGTAGGATTTTATTGCTCATGATCTAATTTGGTCATGAGTTGTTTTGCCTAATCCATACTGCAAGACAGGCTCAGAGTATTAACTAGGGTGGTCTGGTTCATGTTCTATAATTTGGTCACATTTGCTGCTAGGCTGGTAGGAATGGGCATCCAGAGCGGGGTTTTAGGCGGTGAGCATTCACAGGCATGGTTGTGGTGATTGGTAATTCCTGAGGCACCCAACTCTGAATCCGGCTGCCTAGCCGGAGAGATAATGGCAGGATCTACACGTCATCCTCGATGCGCCCTCCCTGTGCCATAATCCGCTTCGGAGCGCTTCACCCCGCCTAGTGTGGCTCAAGCCTCGGAGGCTCTGCCCGCGCCTGCGCCGCCGCCGCGGCTGCTGCCCTTTCATCCAGGCCGGTCCCGGGGAGGGAGGAGGGAGGGGGAGGGTTATAAACAAAAGCAAGCGATTGGGAGAGGGATTTCCAATTGCTAGCTTTTGTTTACAACCCTCCCTCCTCCCTCCCTGGGACCGGCCAGGATGAAAGGGCGGCAGCCACGGCGAGAGCGCAAGCAGAGCCTCTGAGTCTTGAGCCACATTAGACGAAGTGCAGCACTCCAAAGCGGCTTGTGGCGCAGGGAGGGCGCATGGAGGATGACGTGTAGATCTGGCCAAGGGTTACCTTTGAAGCCGACCCTCCTCATCCACTCAGAGCTATGCGGCCTGAGGGAAGGTGACACTGGAAGGTCTCCCTACCCCACGTGGGATGGCAAATTGCCTGAGGATGCCCCTTTAGGATTCCAACCCCCTTTGCAGATCTCCCTGTTTAAATCCATTTTCTGTGTCGTCTTGTTATTGCTCAACTCCGCTTTTCGCAATGACAGTACAATGACTGGATAATATTTCGCGTTGGAGGATTCCACTTTTCTGTTCTTAGAACACCTCTGGATAAAATGCTTACAGAAACCACTTTGCGAAACATCTAATTTGCAATGCTTGCAAACTGTTTAGGGCTTTGTAGGTCAAAATTAGTCCCAAATGGTGCATGGAAACAAACTGGAAGCCAGCGCAGTTGTTCCAAGACTGGGGTAATGTGGTCTACAAAGTGCGCTCCTGAAACAGGTCTAGCTGCTGTATTTTGCACGAACTGCTATGATTTTCAAACACTTTTCAAGGACAGCCCACCTAGAGTGTGTTACTGTAATCTAAATAAGATGTGGTTAAACAAGAACCTTTGAAGATGGTTCAAAAGCTGCAGCTTGTGCAAAATGCGTCAGCCAGATTGATTTTGGGTACTAGAAGGTCCGAACATATAAGACCAACTCTGGCCCGCTTGCACTGGCTGCCTATATACTTCCGAGCTTGGTTTAAGGTGCTGGTTGTACCTATAAAGCCTTATATAGGTTTATGGTGGCACTTCTCCCACCATAAACCTACCCATACTCTATTCACTCAGCATCCAACGCCCTCTTCTGGGTGCCACCTCCGAGGGAGACTTAGAAGGCGGCAATGAGGGAGAGGGCCTTCTCAGTGATGCCCCTCCCATCTATGGAATGATCTACCCAATGAGGCCTGCCTGGTGCCAACACTGTTATCTTTTTGGCACCAGGTTAAGGCCTACCTCTTTTCTCAGGCATTAGGCAGCTTATGATGAGTTTTTAAGGAATTCTGGATCTGTCTTATGGTGTGGTTGCCTGTTAAAAGTGTTTAGATATATCTTGTCTTCGTGTATATTGTTTGTTTTATGTAAATGGTTTTTATTATTATTTATTACATTTATATACCGCCCCATAGCCGAAGCTGTCTGGGCGGTTTACAAAGTTTTTAAACTTTGTATACTGCATTTTAATGTTTTAATCTTTGAACGGCAGAGGGCATCAGCTATGGGGCCATACAGAAATGCAATTAATAATAAATAAATAAATAATCGTTGTGGTCAGAAAAGGGTACAGCTGGCAGACCAGATGAAACTAGTCAAAGCTGGCACTGCTCATGATGTTCTAGAAGGAGTGCCAGAGCCAAAAGCAATTCCCTGTGCTGCATACCTGATCTTTCAGAGTGAATACTAGCCCATCACAGGATGTACCCCCCAAACCCAGGTTAGGTTATCTACTGATAAACAAAACCTCCATCATGTGTGGCTGTAGTCCTATGCTACAGCCAGACAGTGGGTTAGGATTTCCATTTTCCTTGGGTCAGTTTATAAGGGGAGACAGAGGCATCCTTGAACAGGATCCAGGTAATTGAAGAAAATGTAGATTTGTGATGCCACTACCCTCTCCAGAGCCTTACTGTAAATAAAAGAAGAAAAAAATATGAAGATTTGAGACTGGCCAATAATGATCCAGGGCAGCCTTCTCCAACTTTCCATTAACCATGCTGGCTGGGAGTTATGGGGCTTGCGATCCACACACCTCTGAGGAAGGCTGATCTTACCACTGCTCCTTTTTAGAGGAACTGAAACATGTCCCTCTTTCAAGGTAGCATTTATGTACATCTTCCACCACCCACTCAGCCAAAGAACCAAAGGTTCACATCTGGGTTGGGCCCAACAAACATGCATTCCTAATTAAATTAAGGGGAACTTGATGCAGTTCCAAATTACTTTTCATTTGACCTTGCTTTCCTGAGGGGCTATTAATCTTCTTTGTGTTGCCAAGTGTAAATACTGGGTGTGCAAACGACAGAGCCACTTTCAGTAATTTCTCTCCACACAATCAAAATCGGGTAGAGGGATGGAGAGAGAAGAGAAGAGAAAGAAGGAGGGGCTATAGTTCAGGGGCAGAGCACCTGATTTGCATGCAGAAAGTTCCAAGTTTGATCCTCAGCATCTCCAGGTAGGGTTGGAAAAAATTCTACCTGAAACCCAGGAGAGCCGCTGCCAGTCAGTGTCGACAATACTAGGTTAGATGGACCAAGGGTCTGACTCAGTATGAGGCAATTTCCTTTGTTTCTATGACTACACTGGGGCTGAAGGTGCACATGTGAGATCTCCCCACATGATTTAGAACCCGAATTTTGCAGGATTGTACATTATGCGGAGAACGAAATGCATGGACCAATTTCCCAACTTCAGACTTCCTTCCCTATGGGTGGTGGTGGTGGGAAGGCTGTCAGGGGACGTTACAGCAGAGGGATAGGGCAGCGACTGCAGCCCTGCTCACCCCATGCTATTGGAGACACACAAGGAGTGTACGACTGAAGGAGCTAAATACGTTTTGCATTCACACAGCCTCAGGCTACAAGCATGTTTCCTAGGTTATATGCTGGTGTCTTACAATATATAAGCCAAACAAGATGACAAGGGACTGTTCAACGTCTGTACAATGTGCCCGGACACCATTTTGCTGCATTTGCTCCATGATCCTTCTGATTTCTCTCTCCCCCCCCCCCCCCCCAGTTAATGGTGAATGTGAAATATAATTTACTATTCTGGCATGGGGTGCCCTTTTACAGAGACTCCGTATTGTTTCATTTTCATTTGAGTTAAATGAGATACGATGCCAGGTAGTAATAATATTGTTGATGTGGACGCCTGAGGGTGGCAGAGAAGAGAGAGAATGCTGTTAAGTGGCAAAGTGTTTCAGAGCATTCTGTTTAATAGCTTTTTTGGCTCATGGTCATGGTGAGGAAGAAGGTTAAACCAATACTATATTTGTCTTTTAGAAGAGTGTCATGGTTATAAATGGTCAAAACTCCCCCCCCTTTAGTCAGGGGCCCGAATGTTGTTGTGCTGTGGTTTTGTATAATTAAACAATATAGAAAGCAGCAGTTGAAATTACCAAAATAGAATAATGCTAACCAGCACACAACCGCTAGAATATTAATAAATATCAAAAGAACTGGGGAAAACCAACAGTTTATGTTAACGTAGTAACATAATGTGCCATATCATGTATCAAACGTGAAAATACAATAATAGTATACAGAAACTAAAGTTGTTTACAATATCCAAGCATAAATAGTTTACAGTAGTTTACAATATTCTATTTTGGTGGTTTTGTATAATCTTTTAAGGCAAAACATAAATATATTTTATTTATGTTTTGCCTTAAAAGATTCTAAAGCTTGAAAGATGCTAAGAGCACACATTTAACAGCTTGAAAAGAGGTACCCATAAATGCATAAGGTAATGCAAAATGTACTGAAGATTAAACTATAACTATGTCCAGAGTACTTTTTGTTGGGGATAATAGATGAACAGTTGACTCAAAGTTATGGAACTTTATTCTTATACATGATAACGGCAGCAAGATTAATATATGCCCAGAATTGGAAGACTGAGAAAGTACCAACAGAGGAGGAATGGCTGTTGAAAGTTACAGAATTGGCGGAAATGGCAAAACTCACTGCGATAATAAAAGATAAAACAACAAGCGGGTTTACTGAGGAATGGAAACCTCTGATAGATTTTTTAAAAGAGAGAGAAGGGAAGGACATATTTGCATGCGGATTCAGCGATTAAATTGGAAGAAAAGCAATTGATAAAGATAGAGATGTCGAGAAATTCACTCACTATTTTGTTTAGTTTTTCATTAGTCTTATTTTGATAAAGCGTTAAGAAAACATAGATATTTTTGTATGTTGGAGAAATTCGGAAGTCCATTTTAATGTTGTATGTATGTTGTATTGTTGTACTGTTTGTGTTTTATCTTTGTTTGAAAATAATAAAAAGTTTTAAATCAAGAAAAGAGGTACCCATGTTGTGCTAAATGAGTAGGGGTAAACCATAGTGCGGTTGTCAGTGAGTTGCACAGGAAGGTGAAGGTGTGATGCTAGCAACTTGCACTCATCAGACACAGCCTGACAATATCTTTAAAGGTCGATCTGACAATATGCACTTGTCTTTATATGTTGTAGGGGGAAATCCCACAAGTACTGCTGTTAGGCAATGCCTGCAGAATGCGGCAACCAAACATTTCTCCAGTAAAGCAAGGTTTAGGCACATAATTCCTATTTTAAAGGAACTCAGTTGGGTACCAGTTTTTGTCTGGGCCCAATTCAAAGTGCTGGTACTTACTATTTAAAGCTCTAAATGAGTTGAGACTAGGGATGTATGAAAAATTAATTTCAGTTCATTTTTGATCAGGATGTACCTAGTTTGCACCTCCCAAACTGAATACAGACTTGAATGCAATCTTTGGTCAAACTCTGTACATTTCCAAGATTGCAATGTGATTTATGTACAAGAAAAATGTATTCAACAGCATGTGTACATTTGAAAAAAAAACATGCATGAAAAAACGTGCTTTACTCAATGGGAGAAAGATGCATATGACAACGGAACCCATGACCTCTGGAGGCCGTGGGCTCTACCACACTAGAGGCTGTCAAGAGGCAGTTGGACAACCATCCTTCAGGGATGCTTTAAGGTGGATTCCAGCACTGAGCAGGGGGGTTGGACTCGATGGCCTTATGGGCCCCTTCCAGCTCTACTATTCTATAATTCTGTGCATACATTTAAAAGATGTGTACAATTGATGCAGGCATTTGGGAAAAAATGCCTGAAAGCATAAATGTGTTTTCATGCAGTCTGATATAGGCATGTGATTGAACGAGCTTTGAGATGAAATTGGGAGACCTTCGAAGAAATTGATTTCCACAGGCTATATTCTGGCATCGTCCCTAGCTGGCACTCAAGTATCTAAATCAGCACCTAGTCCCATATGGACCTGCATTAAGATATTCTGCTGAGGCCCTTTTTAAGGTGCCCATTCAGTAGAGCTACATGATTCAATCACAACGGAGAGGTGGGCAGATGTGTCCCCCCCCCCCAATTCCTTTCTGCTCTTCCAATTCCCTTTCCCAAGTGGTGAGTCCTGCCAATTCCATTGCACACAAGGGAGATTTAGCACTTTTGCAGGAGGGAAGAAGCCCTGAAATGAATGAAAACACTCATTTTTGGAAGAAGGCAGGTTGGTGGAGCTCTCTTATGCACGTGTTTCCGTTTGTTTTGGGTTGCCCTGGCGGAGCATAAGGTAATCCGCCACGGCGTAAGTGTCCTGTTGGATTCTGCCCATAGTTGTTATTTTTTATGGGGAATATTGAATTGTGCACCTTTTTGTGTGTTTAGAATGGCTGAAACATAATCAAACTAAACCTGTGCTTAGGGACGTTGGGAAAATCCACAATGGAATCAAATGAGTATTAGATTTCTATGAATCTGACCCATGAATTCTGCAGTGAATCAGCTTGTCCCGAGTTGCACAGATTCCACAGACATGCAGACTGCTCCCCCCCACCCGAATTTTGCTTAAATTTAGTCATCAGAAAATATGTAAACTAAAATTTTAAAAAGCAGAAAATGTGCATTTCCCATAGGATATAAAGCATGAAAATTCATATTTTGGAAGGGATTTGCACATGTTTGGGGGGTGGATTTGCCCATTTTTGCAAGTGCAAGGTGCACACATGTGAATTTTGGAAATTGGGGGGAAAAAAAACCAGAGTCCATCAATGAGCAGATGGGGGAACGAAAGGCATGTGACAAACTGCAAAACACAGACTTGAATGGATTGTACCAAATCCACACGTCTCTAGTTGTGCTTATAAACATTTTCTCCTTTCTCCTTTAAAGGTGACGACCCTTGTAAACACAAGCAACAAAGGGCCATCTGGTAAAAAGAAAGGTCGATCTAAGAAGGCTCATGTGCTGGCTGCCTCAGTTGAACAAGCTACTCAGAACTTTTTGGAAAAAGGAGAACAGATCGCAAAGGAGAGCCAGGACCTGAAAGATGAACTGGTGGCTGCTGTGGAGGATGTGCGCAAGCAAGGTGTGTAGAAATGCCTGAAAAATAATAGCCTGATTGCAAATGTCATCTGGATAATAACAATGTCATTCATACTGCTTATACTGAATGCAAGTACTGTCCAGTTTTCAAACAAGTGTGCAATGATCATTCATTGCTTTAGATGGCAACGCTCCTCTCATTGTAGAGTTTCTGATGCGTTTTGTAAATCCACCACTTGAAATCATTTATTGCAGACAATTGCGTCACGTGGCTCCTCTTCAGTGCTGCTTCACACATTGATTACATGAAGTGCGTTTCCCCCCTCCCCCCTGAAACCAATCATCGTGGTTGTCTGCTGTGAAGAATTACTTTGAAACAATGTTTTGTATTATGTGATCACACTTTTGTTTTTAACCGATTGGTTTAATTATAGACCAAATAGCATGTTGAATGCCATCTCCTTCTTCAGAGGGAGAGGTTGCAGCTGTAGGCGGCCTTCTGTCATGCCTGGATACATTTCCAATCGTCCTCCTTCCTCCAGCTACTAACTGCCACTGCTTATGCCATCAGAGGGAGAGGAAACAGCAACCTTTCCATTGTGCTTAGATCCAACGTCATAAAGTGCCAGATTTTGTAACTAAGAATCTAGTGCCTCAACTTTGCTTCATTTTCTCCTCCCTCCCAAACCCTTTCACTTTTGTGTTTTGTCTTTCATGTTGTATGCCTGCAAGCAGGGATTGTGCTATTTCTGATTTTTTGCAAGCTGCGCTTGGGAGGGATGTATGAGAAATTTGTTTCAAGTTCATTTGCCCAGCTCACACATTCCCAGAACCGATCACAGACCCAAATGCAATCTACAGTCAAAGACCCCCTCTACAAGAATTCGGTTTGATGCCTGGTTCTCCGATTATGCGCATCTTCTCGGAAGCGTTTTATGGCAAAAGACTGTACGCAGAGGTAATTGAGCGCAGAACTGGTGGCCTTACCGGTTGTTTGAAATGCGCTTTAGAAGTAGTTAATGCGGAGAATCGCTTGTTCACATAGTCAAAATGCGCTTTAACGGCCACAGCAAAATAAAACTCGCTATTTAACACGCATTCGATAATGCGCATAATCGGATAGATAACGCGCCTCAACTCCCGATTTGCGCTCTGCTCATGTAGAGGTAAAAATTTTAATGAGACTTGAAAGAGCTTTAAACCTCTCGTGTAGAGGCAGTCAAAGTCGATACTTTCTCAAGCTTGCAATGTGTTTCATGGAACAAAAAAAATGATGTGTTTGAAAAAGGGTATATGTTTGAAAAACTGGCTATGAAAAGTTCGGTGCTTTTGAAAAAGGCACAGAAACACCTGTTTATTTCAAAAATGTGCATGATTGATGCATGCATTTGGGGAAAATGTGCTAGAAGAAAAAAATATTTGCAGGCTGGTATGGACATGAGTTGTAAATAGCTTTGAGGTAGAATTTAGATAATTTTGGCAAGCTCACGTTTTGCTAGTTCACACATCCCTAGTGGTCAGAGCCTTTTTGGCTGAAGAAAAGGATAAAAATGATTTAAATAAATAAATAAACAATAAATTCCATCTTCGTCACAACTGTTAAAGATACAGGAGCCCTGTCCTCCTTTTCATATGGTCACCATATAGTAAAGCTGCACACAAAACCTTGGTAAAGCAGGGTAGGTGTTACTTCCTTCAAACTATAGGAGCTTCAAGGGAGTAAGAAGAGGATGCAGGGCTCCTCCCTTTGCTTTCTAGCCCCTTGCTCTGCATTTTTGTTTCGACTTTCATTTGTTTGTTCTGTTCCCGGTGCACTCAGTATGCCTTCTGTTGATGCATTGGTTACTGTGGTACAGTTGCTTATTAACTCCCATCCTCGTTCATTCTTGATCACAATGAGCGAGAGAAGGAGACTTCACATGATGAATCTTGACCTAGCTAAGTCTCTGGCCTGGGCAGTCCTTATCCGGTGATCAGTTAAATGGCCATCTACTCACATCACCCAATTCAAAATCTGATATGTATTTGGCAGCTCTAATTAATGCCATTCATAGTTATATGTGAAATAGAAGACTTTTAAGTGTGCAGGACTATTCCCTAGAAATCATGTGACTTCCAGTTCCTTTAATAAGTTTGGTTTTGTGCACAAGGTAATGAAGTTTTGAAACTTAAGAGAGATTTCTTTTGTCAGAGACACTCTTTCATCCAAGACCAAGAAAACATATGATAGTTTCTTAAAACTTGCATTAAGGTGGTCACAGCAAGTGGCCAGGTCGAGACTTTTCTCTTCTCCCAGGCATTTAACAGCATATGTTAGGGTTTTGGTTGTTGCTGTTGTTTGACCCAGAATAGTTGTTTCAAATGGATATTGTATTTATAATCTGTTTTTATGCTTTTTATGGTTTTAAAATTTTGTATATCAGTTTTTTAACGTTCAACATTTTTAATTTTTGTAAACTGCCCAGAGAGCTTCGGCTATGGGGCGGTATATAAATGCAAATAATAATAATGACTTCCTATGGGAAGCGTCTCACATTTATTGACTTTGATTATAGGTATCTTCTTTGGTGGTGGCAACATTAAGTACTTGTCCGTTTCCATCATTGTAACTCCTATTAACTAGTGATATTGTCAGCTAAGACTCATGGGGAATGGCAGACACGGTGCAAGACCAGACAATGTACTACTGCTTAAAAAAAGCGGCCTTCTCCTTTCTCTCCTGCAATTCTCATAGTAGCATGATATAATATATATTGATTATCCTTAGTTATTACAGAGGACAGGGGAAGAACAAGACATAGGCTTTCACTTTTGGTATCTTTTACCCATGTTCTAGGTAAGAGCTCAGTCATCATCATCATCTATATAGTACTTCCAGGTGTTCAAAATGCTTCCCATACCTGCATGATCAGACTCATTACTGGAGAATAGGCAATGATTATATATATATATATATATATATATATATATATATTAAAAAACACCTTCCAAATGCGATCCACCAAATTATGGAGCAGTTAGCTTAATGTTTATTCCAGGTAACTTAGTAGCAATTAGGGCTGTGCTCTTCCTTGGCCTGAATCTGATTCAGGGCCAAATTGGGCCAATTACCAGTCACTGCCCCCCTCAGCCAAATGGCCAGCTGTTCCCCCACCCGTGGGACTTACTTGAGGCCTCCGTACGCACCAGCGATCTACCCGGCCTCCACTCTGACTTGCCGTAGATCTAGTGTGACAAACTATGGTGGCCGGATGGCATCAGTCTTTTTTGGCTATTAAGGCGTCAGTCTTTTTGGCTTAGTAGAGTTTGAACCCTCATGAGAAGGTCCTTACTCTGGTGTTAAACCATCAGGTCTTTTTTAAAAAAAAATCATTGAATTAAGCAATTGTTCTTTGAGCACTGAAAAAAGAATGAATTGATTACCACAAACCAGCATAGATTTATCATGAATAAGTCATGCCAGGCCAACCTTTTCCCCTTCCTTAATAGAGTTACTAGTTTTAGATTATGAGAATGTCATGGACATAGTATATCTTGATTTAGGAACGCATTTGTCAAAGTCTCCCATGATATCGCTTTGTATAGTTCTGGTCATCCCCAACTATATAGTACAGAAAAGGGCCACCAAAGCACTTAAGGGATTGGAATGTCTTATTTACAAGGAAAGGCTGTTGTCTTTGGAATGTCTTTGTTTACCCCCCCCCAACCCCACCCCAAATGATGAGTAAGAAGAGGACACAAGAAAGCTTCACAAAATTAGTATGATGTGAAGAAGGAATTTTTCTCCCATGATACTAGAACTTATGGGGTGGTATGTAAGAAAAAGTACTTCTGCATGCAATGCTCAATCCATTTATGGAATTTGCTGCCACAGGATGTGGTGATGGCCAATAGGTTACCCTCCGGATCGAGATGGGGAATAACATCAATACCAACAATATAAAATACAATATACAATACATAAACTGTTTAAAAGCATATAAAATTAATACATTATTAAAATCAACAAATCTTAAAATTCGACTGGGTAGGCCTGCCGGAAGAGATAAATCTTTATAGCTCTCTTAAATTCTTGAAGACTGGTAAGTTGGCAGATCTCTCCCGGCAGGTCATTCCACAGTCTGGGAGCGGCAGAAGAGAAGGTCCTCTGGGTAACAGTTGTCAGCCTAGTCTTGGCCGACTGTAGTAAATTCTTCCCAGAGGACCTGAGCGTGCAGGGCGGATTGTGTGGGAGAAGGCGATCCCGCAGGTAACCTGGACCCAAATCATTCTGGGTGCGTGTGTGGGATGGTGGTGGAGTGGCTCATCGGATGCCTGGATTTTAAAATCCTCCTCTTTGGTTACCGTGCCTGAACATCCTGTAGCTTACATATGAATGGTTATGCATTGTGCTTTGGTAATTGTAAGGGCTCTGGGGAAGCATGTGTTGGGTTTTAAAACATTGAAAAAAAAACCCAAAACACTCCAGTTCATTGGCGTATCTGCCTTCCATAGCATGGCTCTGTGGTCCATATAGCTCACTCCTGAGCAGACACACATATCATTGAATAGTTCTTGCTATGGCTTACTTGTAAATTGTTAACAATTATGGAGGATTGTTTAAAAAACGTTTGGCCCCACTCTGGCTCCACCTAAAACAAATACATGGAGGAGAGATGTATCAATTGCTATTACCCGTGATCCTATATTGAACCTGCAGTTGAGGTGAGGGAGAGCTATTGGTTTTGTGGGCCTTCCTGACGGTTCAGTCCTATGTTTTCTTTGCTGTTCAATGTTGCCTCTGCTACATAAGAACAAAGATCTCCCACCTGTGGATTTAAAGGAGGCCATGAAGGAGAAAACAGTGTTCCACATAGTGGAAATGGCTTTTTGAGTGGCCCTTTGGGCAATCACACAACCAGCCCACTGTCCCTTCTGTAAACATTTTTGGTATACCTCTGTAGTGGCAGGAGGAGACAGAACACATTTGAGCAATTAAGACAATTGGAGCTGAAAACTGCCAGTTAAGAGGAAGGAAAGGTAAGAAATGTTGCATACTTCCAAACTCAGGAGGTTTCCAAAGTCTGGCCTCAGCACATGTTGATCCCATAAGGGTTGACTGCATGAGTTACAGATAAATGAACTCTGTTTTCATGTACTCAGACATTCTTTCATTACGTGTAACTTTACGATCTGTAAACGTGGGTCAGTATCCCATGCTGCTGCTGTGCTCCCTCTGTTTTCTTTTGTGAAAGCTACACAACAGGGATTTTGCGGTTCTAAGATTAACCCCAGAAATTAGTGGAAGCACTGGTTTCTGGGTTGGGATAGGTCGGGGGGGGGCCTTTGTATGAGCTCTGCTAACCTGCCCCTTTCTGGAAATTAGTCTTTCCACTTGTTTCAGGTCGCTTGTAGAATTGCAAAGTTCATATTGCATCAGTGGTCATTCCAACTGGTGCACAGGCAGAATCGGATATTGTGCAGAGTTTCATTAAGAATTCCTTCTTACTTTCTTCTGGTCTGGTTAATTTCGACCACCAGCTAACTCTGAATATCAAAGTTGAGGCCTTGTTAATTTTAGCTGTGTTATCGTTGGGACCTGTGCTGATGGATCCATAACCATTCATCATGTTTTATTGGGGGAAATATTCATAACCTGTTCTAAGTACTTGCTATCTGTTCCTATTGTTATTTAGGCCTGCCATTACTTGTTATGTGAAATATTAGGTGCTAAATGTCATTCTATGCAAATATTCTATTGTTAGTCCTCTCAGGCCCTCTCCAAATCCATTAATTATCTTTCAGCTCTCAGAACATAGTGATTGTGAAAGGCATTAAATTCTCTGTTCCACGATGATATGAAGCACTTGTGATAAACGAGCAGACATTCCACGGGCTGTTCGAAGTGACGGAGCTGTGTTGGATTTACCCTTTTTTTCCAAGAACGTAGGACGGCATCATAAGTAACAAACAGCTTTATAAGTTTGTCAAGTGGTGGAAGAGAAAAGCCAGTGGTACATCAAGAACTTCATCACCCACCATTTTAAATTAGTGTAACCAGTCCATTCCAGTATAACATGTTTGGGTTAACTAAATTACCTCTGAACCATTCATACAAGAATTTAATTCCTTGTTCTTTCCACTGTCGTTCTTGTATCTCCATGTGCAACTCTTCCTTTGCCTTGCATTCGCTTTCTGCAAGGAAATGGTTACGCTCATGTCCCTTTCAAAATAATGTTGAACATCATCTGCTTTATAATCCCATAACTTCTTTCACATTTTCAGACTTGCTTGCTTTTAAAGCTTTCAGATGCAGCACAAAGAGAATAGAGGGGACCCCCTGCCTGCGCTTAGAAGTTGATATCATTTTTATAGCTATTGGTTTGGGAAGCTATCAGACCTGCAGACTATAAAACGTGTTGTCATTACAAGCAGATGAGTTCTGGGCTAGAAAGCGTTAGCTCAGTTGTTTGTTTAAATTCAGCACTTACAGATTTTCTACTTATTTGTTCTGAGCATTATCCTTAAGCTTAAGCTGTCTTCTCTTTTCACCTGAGTATCACTTGTTTTCACTAATGTTGCTCAGAAAACTCATTTCACATCTCACTTCTCTAAATTCTGCACTCTGGGTTAAGAAACTTACTTATTGCATATGTACAGTCATATGACTATATTTTGGGGATAATGTCCCAGTGAATTGTTGAAAGCCTCAGTGTGTGCATATGTGTGTGTGTGTGTGTGTGTGTGTGAGAGAGAGAGAGAGAGAGAGAGAGAGAGAAAGAATATCTATTTCCATGACCCTAACATGCATCAAGAACACTAAAACGTTAGTGAGACGGGACTTGCCTTTGCGGAAGCAATGTTGATCCTTTTTCAGAAGGACAGGCCCTGCATTTACCTCCAGTATCACTTCCAGTATCAGAGAAGTAAGCCTCTGTACACCAGATGCTGGGGAACATGGGCGGGCGGGTGCTGTTGCACTCACAGCCTGCTTGTGGGTTTCCCATGGGCAGCTAGTTGCTCCCTGTGTGAACAGAATGCTGGACTAAATGGGCCCTTGGTCTAATCCAGCAGGGCTCTTCTTGTGTTCTGAGTAATTATCAATGACCTGGACATGGACACAATGCATCGGGCCAGCACTGCTGACTCAGAGGAGACATTGGGTCCTGAGCCACACAAGTGAACCTGAGTCCAACAGCCAGGGAGGTACTGGCTCCATGACCCTCAAGTGTGGACCATCTGAGCCTGCAGCTCTGGTCCCTTCAAGGAGCCAGAGCATCCTCATCTCAAAGTGTTTCTCTTTTCCACTGGCAGCATGAGAGCCAGAAATGGGAAGATTCTGCACTCTTCAGTAAGTGGATGGAACTTGAGAGGGGGCATCAGGGGCCCGTTATTATTATTATTATTATTATTATTATTACATTTATATACCACTCCATAGCCGAAGCTCTCTGGGTGGTTTACAAAAATTAAAAAGATTAAACATTAAAAAGTCAATATACAACATTTTAAACCATAAACCATAAAACAGCTGATATTTAAAACATTTTAAACTTTTTAAGCCTGGCCACAAAGTCAGTTAAAACCTCACCTTAAGCTGTTGAAATGCCTGGGAGAAAAGAAAAGTTTTGACATGGCGCCGAAAAGATAACAGTGTTGGCACCAGGCGGGCCTCATCGGGGAGATCATTCCATAGTTGGGGGGCTACCACAGAGGAGACCCTCTCTCTTGTTACCATCCTCCGAGCTTCCCTCGGAGTAGGCACCCAGAGGAGGACCTTTGATGTTGAGCGTAGTGTACGTGTAGGTTCATGTTGGGAAAGGCATTCCATCAGGTATTGTGGTCCCAAACTGTGTAAGGCTTTATAGGTTAGAACCAGCACCTTGAATCGGGCTCGGAAACATACTGGCATTTTGCACAAGCTGCAACTTCCAAACATTCTTCAAAGGCAGCCCCACATAGAGTGCATTGCAGTAATCTAACTTGAAGGTTACCAGAGAATAGACAACTGAAGCCAGGTTATCCCTGTCCAGATAGGGGTTTAGCTGGGCCACCAGCCGAAGTTGGTAGAAGGCACTCCATGTCACCGAGGCCACCTGACAGAGATGTTTCTAGGAGAACCCCCAAGCAACGAACCTGCTCCTTCGGGGGAGTATAGCCCCATCCAGAGCAGGTTGAGCACCCTCCATCTGGTCAGAGGAACCCTCCACTAACAGCATCTCAGTCTTGTCTGGATTGAGTTTCAGTTTATTAGCTCTTATCCAGTCCATTGTCACAGCCAAGCACCGGTTCAACACATCTACAGCCTGATCTGATGAAGATGAAAAGGAGAAGTAGAGTTGTGTGTCATCAGCGTACTGATGACAATGCACTCCAAAACTCCGGATGACCACACCCAAAGGTTTCATGTAGGTGTTCAACAGCATGGGGAACAAGACTGATCCCTGCGGAACCCCATACTGGAGAATCCACAGGGCCGAGCAATGTCCCCCAAGCACCACCTTCTGGAGCTGACCTGACAAGTAGGACCGGAACCACTGCAATGCAGTGCCTCCCACTCCCAACTCAGCTAGTCGTCCCAGAAGGATACCATGGTCGATGGTATCGAAAGCCGCTGAGAGATCAAGGAGAATCAACAGAGTCACACTCCCCCTGTCCTTCTCCTGACATAGGTCATCATACAGGGCGACCAAGGCTGTTTCCGTGCCAAAACCAGGTTTGAAAGCCGACTGAAATTGATCCAGATAATCAGCCTCATCCAAGAGTGTCTGGAGGTGGCTCGCAACCACCCGCTCAAGGATCTTGCCCAGGCATGGAACATTTGCCACCGGCCTATAGTAATGGTCAGAGTGTTGGACTGTGACTCAGGAGATCTGGGTTCAGGTCTTCCCTTGGCTTTGAAGCTCAGTGGGTGATATGAGTGAGCCTAACCTACCTCACAGGGTTGTTTTGAGGATAAAATGGAGAGAAGGGGGACTATTTAAGCCATTTAGAGTTCCTTGTAAGAGGGGGAAAAGATGAGATATAAAAGGAAGAATGAATGAATGAGATTGAACTCTTGTTAGACCAGGTCTCCTGCTCTTTTGTCTTTATCCAAGGTCCTGAAAGTCTTGCCTCTTATCACTTTTGTCTTTGTAAAACCTGACCATGACTTAAACCCTGCCACGTGTCATACCTGTACCCCCGTGACCCACCCATAGGCTTTGTTTCACCATGACTGGACATTTCTGGAGGGAAATTTGGGACACACAGTTGCTTACAGATGACTCGGTGAAGCTTTAAGACCAATGCAAGGCAATCCCAGCATCCATCTGGTCTTGAGTCAGCATGTTGGTAATATACCCAGTTTCTTGCAAGCTCAGGAATGGAACATTTAAAGGGAAGCTTCTATGTCTTATTCTACATCTTGGCTCCAAAAGCCCCCCCCCCCCAAAAAAAGAACAGATAGTACTACTGCTCCCAAACTAGTAGTTAGCTGGTTGTTGGTACCCCTAAGGGGGGGGGGGGAAGAAAAACATTCCCATAAAGTAGGCAAAACAAGTGCAAAGATGCCCAAACTTTCCTTCAAAGGATGATGGCATATATAAAAACAATAATTTGACTATACAGTGTTCTGTTATCTCTTTGCCGCACTGTTTTGATAGTGTTCCATTCTTGAAGCATTAATGCATTATGCATCTCTTGATAGGAGAAGGTTATCTATATTGCATTAACATAAGCTGCCACAGAATTCTGATTTTTATCAGCAGCAAAATGTCAAGTATTAAATTGTTACCAGAAATCAAAGAATGGGTCAGTGCTTGTTACAGTCCGTTACATGTCCATATGTTTTGTTTTTTAACTCTGACATTGCCTATTTTTTAATGGAGAAGTAGAAGGATGGTTTTCATGCAAGCTGTCATTTGGAGAAAAATGTGTACCCCAAGGTTTTTGTCTGTTTTGCTTTTGCTTTACAGATTAGTATATCTTTGCAGTGTGTTTCCAGTACAATTTCTTGTTAGTAGATCATTTATCATTTTCAGGAAAGAGCAATCTGGGATTTTCTTGGCATCTGGGAAACGTAACGTTGTGTAGAAAAACTGTGTCGGTGTGATCATCCCCTGTTCATTTCATCTGCTCCTTCTCTCCTGAAATCTTCCTATTTTTCTTGCTGGGGGTACTCCACACTGGTCAGTGTTCCCCTACTCACACGTAGGGCCTGTTCTGAAGACACCTTAAACCCTGCTGGTTAAGGCTTTTGGTTAAGTAGCAGGGTTTAAGGTGTCTTGTGCGATGCAATTTGCTAAACCCTGCTCACTCACTAACCATGGCCAGACAGTCTGCAGCAGGGTTAGTGGCTCTAACCATGGCTTAAAGTGCTGTGTGTGACAACACAGCTTGTGGTTAGTGCTAACCACAGAGAAACACGGTTTCACTAACCACAGAGCCTGAAGTGTCGTCTGAACAGGCCCTTAGTTAAGCTATGCATGATAGTATTATTTACTCCTTTGGAAGCATAAACCAAGGCCATGGCACGCCAGCAATGGGGGTTAAACTCCCCCCAATATTCTCCCCCCCCCAAATTTCCACCCCCCACCCCCCCCGTGGGTGGTTAAGAAGCAATAGGAAAAAATGTCTTCATTGACTCAGTGGAGTCTTTTTTAAAAACAAAACAAAAACCTGGGGGATTTTGGGGGGAAAGGTGGGAAGGCTTAATCCCACCACTCTCAGAGTTCTGTGGTCCTGATCCAAATCAGGCTCTTACAATGGAGTAAGTAAAACTAACATGCATATAATATGCACGGTTTGAAGAACATTTAGTTTGGCCTAAGTAACTGAGACTGACACAAGGGCTACCTCTGGCTAGGGTGACCAGATAAAATCCAGGTCAGGGCTCATGTAACTTTAACAGTTGTAGAGAAAAGGGAATTTCAGCCAGTGTCATTTGTATGCAGTTAGTTCCTGGTGATATTCCCTCTTCATCACAACAGTTAAAGGTGCATGCACTATACTAGAGTGACCATATACAAAAGAAGGCAGAGCCCCTGCAACTTTAACTGTTGTGATGAAGAGGGAATTTCACCACGTGCTGCATGCATCCAAATGACACTGGCTGAAATTCCCTTTTCTCTACAACTGTTAAATTTACATGAGCCCTGACCTGGATTTTATCTGGTCGCCCTACCTCTGGCCAATAGCCAAACATGTCTGGTGTATCTAGATGCTCATGATATTAGAAAGCAAACTATATATTGAATTGCAGCCCAAAAGGAGGACTGGAATGCAAGTAGGGTGTAGTATCCTGCCTTGTTCTACAAAATATGATCTGTAATCTTCCTTAAGCAGCAAAATGAGAGCAATATTCTAAATGAACCTATGACAATCTGTTTCATGCAGGATGCTCAAGTCTGTGCATTTCCCTTTTTTTTAAAAGTGCTTCTGATATTGTATATGCAAGCCACATTTGAGGTTCGAACATCTGTGTAACCATTTCAATCTTTGTACCTGAAGTCAATATGTTTGATTCAACTTCATTAGCTAGCAATTCATATTTTCCCCTTTTCCTTTATGAGATGCTATAGAGAACACTCTTACAGGATTGCATGCAAGCCATTAACATTTGAAGCAATTTAATATTTAAAAAATGCCAATGAAAAACATAGTTTTATTGCATTTTCCCCCTAGTCATTTAATTTTGTTCTGGGAAGTACAGCATTGAGTTCTTCTAATATTGAAAAGAAGATTGAAAAAATACAGTTTGTAGAAAGACTGATTAAGATTATCTTGGAAGTGCATGTTTGACAAATTAGACATAATAAAATGTGCTATACCTTGAGCCTATATTTCCAACCCTTTTTGTTCAGATGCATTTATTTGTCATAGACTAGCCTTCAAACATGTATTTTCTTTACTCTTGTTGACATGCTTTGAGGAATATTGTATCCTATCAGTGGTTTATCATCCACGACGCTACAGCACAAGTGTTAATTTAATTCAGAAAGGCAGTACTGGGTTTTTGCACGGTGCTGCTGGAATGGGTGGGGGATGAGAAGGAGCCTCTTGATTCAGATAAATGAGGTCCAGGTGACAATAATTAGAATTTATCTACTATGCTTAAAACTTCTATGTATTTCACATGTTTGACCTTTTAAGGTGGGTCAATATTATCTCTATATTTCATACTGGTGAACAGACCCGGTGTCGTGACGCAAGCCCACCCCAGGCTTCTACTCACAAACTTTAGGCAAACTGACACACTCCAAAATGGTGAGAGCTCTTTTATTGTGAAATCACACGGAATTCAAGCATAACGGTTTCATTTCTGCATACACACACTTGAAGCTGAAGATGGACCAGATAGCTTTCAGGTACAACGGCTTAATGCGAACAGCAATCACTCAGGTGGAGACATTTAGAGTTGGCCCCCTGTCCCATGCGGTCAGTAGCGGCCACACACACTGACTCATCAGGAACACGAGCAAAACTCAAAGGAGAAACCCCAGCACAGAAGTGCATGAAGTCTGACAGTGCACATATCCATCTTGTACCAAACCAGACTCAGCCTGCCAGGAACACTGAGCTGATCATGTAAGCAAGATGTCAGGGGACGAACCTCTTCAACCTAGGATACCTCCTTTGCTCGTAACTTTGGTTCTCGCAGGTCACACACACACACAATTCCAGAACAGCAACGATCAGCCTCAGAGTTTCCCTGTGCCCGTACTTTGGCTCCATGCAGGGAAAGCAGGCTATAGAACACAAATCCAGAACAGTAATCTGCAAGTCCAAATCTATGAAAAGCCTCAGAGCATTTTTCATGGCATAGTTCTTAGAAATTCCAAGTCCAAATAGCAACAGAACACGAGGAGTTTCATGGCAAGCGTAGAACAGATGGTAACCGTAGAACAGTCGAACAGATGAATTCCTAGCAAAGGGCCTCCCCATTGCTCATTCCACTATATAGGATGGAGGCTGGCTAATTCCAAGCCACTTTGACAGACAGGGCTTCAGGCCTGTAACTCAAACTCATGTGCCAACAGGGCGGCACAGTTCAACCTCCTCTTGATGACGACTCTATGTGAGAGACAGCTTGCAAGATAGCCCCCACCTTTTCAAAACATACATTTGTTCTCAAGGAAACTCAAGGCCTCGGCTAGCAGCCACAGATAAGCACAGAACAGAGACAGACCTTCTCACAACAATTGCCAAGCTTTCAACTCACAATTCACTAGGCCAGCCAGCTTTGCATGGGTTGGAATAGCCCTCAGTTTAATATTGGGATGTCCGTCGCTGTGCAGTCTGGTCTTTTTTGGGCTCGCCGAATTCCTGCTACACTGAGCTGGGGGTTTGTCCCCGAAATCTGGAAACTTCCGCGAATTATGGCTGCAATTTGTGGAACTACGTGCTCCACAAAAGGGGGGATAGTGTGTTGTGACTAAGCCTGTTCCCCTTGGGCTGGGAGACGGATTTTCAGGCAATAAATCAGAGTCAGATTCTGATGCAGAAGAAATGGTGCCAGGAACATACCAGCCTGTGCGGGAAGTGGAGAAGGTCACTCTCACAGGCTCTTCACCAGCTGGGAATGAACTTTCACCAGCCCTTATCTCTGCGGGTGCAAACAACCCACAAGCTGGGAATCAGTGTTCTTCCAAGGGGTTAGAGTACTGCCGCTGCAGACAGAAGCTGGCAGCAAAGGAAGGGGAGAGAAGGTCAGCCCGGCTAGCTTCTCGCCAAAGGCTTCTTCAGAACCAGCCTCCCCGAAGTTAAAGCATACTGGGAAAAGACAATTGTTTCGATTTGTTTGCATAGTCTTGGCTAGAGAAAAGTTCCTAGAACTGTAGAGTCCCTCCTGGTGGGAGGAGATGTTTATTGTCTGAACAAAACTTTGTAGATTACATGGCAGACCTCTTTATTGTCTCTTGATAAAGCGAGGGGTGTTGGGAAACACGACATAGTGTGTTTCCCCCCCCCCCCCCGCTGCTGCATGCTCTCTTCACAATCTGGTGTCCACATCGGCAAGGAGAGTTGAGAGGTACGTGTACCAGTGGAAGTCCATTCCATGAGCCGGCCTGACTCACACAGGTCGAGTCAGTCCAGTTTGAGGGCAAAGCAAAACGGAGTCCAGGGGGCAGAGCTGCCAAAAGCTCGGTGGGCTTTAAACCCCTGGATGGATTTCTCCAGCATACTAGTTTGATACAGCCAAGACTTCAAGCAAATTTACACAGCTGTCAGAGAGCTGGACACATTGTGCCTGCCTTATCTGAATGAAGCTATGACCACTGGTGCCCCTAGGCAAAGAGGGTGACAAGCATATAACTCTAATAACTAATCTCCCCTGGCTTCAAACTGTGTGGCAGGGAGTTGAACCTCACACCTGGGGGACGGGGAATCTGGCCCTCCTGGGGTACCAATCCAGCTATCTGAGGTAATGCAGATGGCCATGATCCCATCCCAGTGTCACCACGTGTCCGTGCCCCCAATCGTTCGGTCGTTTCCCAGCTTCTGTGCACCCCCCATTGTAAAAGGTTGAAATGCCCCTCCTAAGCATTGGTTACTGGTAGTAAGAGTTTAAGCTAAAATATGCTGCTATTTTTGGTATTTTGTCCCCCCATTCTTGCCTTTGGCACCACCCACCACTGGAATGCAGAGCTCACCCAAAATTGAATTTGTTCCTCTGTCTGAAGGAGGTTCTGAACCTCTGCTGAATGGACTGCAAAGCAATGAGCTGATTAGGAACATCTGTCCTTTGTGGCTGAATTTGTTACTGCAGGCTTCAACCACAAGCACATCTTTACATTAATTTAAATGATTCAATGCATTTCAAAAACAAAATAACCTAAGGTGCACACTCATATGGTCACCTTAGTATGCATGCCAAGTTTCTGGTGTCTAGGTGATATTGTCATGGTGGTATAGGACAGACAGACAAATGGGTAGCTGAGAGGAAGAAAAGAAGGTGGGATTGCCTCAGTCCACCTAGTGAGGTTATGGCAGAGATGAACTCTGAATTGTGAATCTCCTGATTCATAGTTCAGTCAAGACGCTATGCAACACCAGCTCTCAAATATTATATGCCCTTCTAAACTAAGCAATTTGACTATGAGCGGCTAGATAAAGTGGTGATAGATAAGAATAACGCTCATGGGGCCATTATGTGAGATTTGGGAAGTACAGCAGGGCAGAACCTGTATAGATTGTGGCTGGACAGGTAGATAGTGGTGATTCTACATACTCATTATGGAATATGGTAATGGACACATAGGCTCAATTCGGATGACACAATAAACAACTGGTGTGGGGGAAACAATCGTCAGTTGTTTTGACTATTGCGTCATCCGAATGCTGCCATAGTCAACTCAGCGCTGATCCTCATCCACACCACAGTTGATTATTTATTACCATGTTGTTTGGGGAGTACCCCCTAGGGTTAGGGTTAGGGTTAGTCAACCCACCATTGACTATCGTGTCATCCGAATTGAGCCATATTCTCAGTTGCTCAAAGTAGGAGAAAACAAGTTTGGAAATTATCTCAATTTTGCCAGTATAATCCTTTGGCTCCACCACATCTATTATATGCACATAAGAAAAGCCATGCTGGATCAGATCAAATGCTTATCTAGTCTAGCATTCTGTTCCCACAGAGGCAAACCAGATTAGTCTGGGAAGTCCACAAGCAGGACATGAGTGAAATATCACTCTCCTTATGTTCTCCAGCAATTGGTATTAAGAGGCACAGAGCTTCAGATCCTGGAGGATATATATATATAGCTATCATGACTTTTTTCTATTGATAGCTTTATCCATGACTTTGTCTAATCCCTTTTTAAAACCTTCTGAGTTGGTGGTCAACACTACATCTTCTGGTAGCAAAAGCCATAGTAATGTCTACCTTCCCATCTATCCATATCATGCTTCTCCATACTTCTAAGCTAAAGAGCACCAAACATTGTAATCTTTCCACATGGAGGAGTTGGTCCTACCTCTTCAGCATTTTGGTTGCCCCTTTTTTGCACATTTTCCAGTTCTACAATTTCCTTTTTGAGATGCAGTGCTTTGGCTGTTTTATCTGCTATTTTTATTTATTTCCCCTTTTTGTAATGATATGATGGTATGTTCCATTATTTTATTTGTTCTTATTTCATTCTTGGAAGCAGTAGTAAATTCTTGGAATGAAAAGGCAGATGCTAATGCTAATATGACTACTACTACTAAATAAAAAAATAAATTGAAGATTGGTTGTTAATGCTTTGAGAGTCTCATTCCAGTTATTGAAATGCTATTTCTGGGAATAGCAGAACTTGATGCAGGAGCGGGGAAGACTTTTCATTGTGCTGTGTCTCCAGTTGCTTAAGATTTGCAAGCTTTTAGTCACACAGGACTGTTGATGCAAAGATGACCAAACTTCATCAAAATGAATTGTGTGATTTATATAATGGTATTGCAAGACTCTTCTGAGACATAGGCAAGAAGGATGTTAGCCCAGTTACAGCTTAATCTGACGCACTAAAGGCTAGAACTGTTCTGTGACAGCTAAGTTTTGTGTTTCTAGAATTTATACTTGTGTGCATGCCGGAGAATCATGGTTGCATGAGAATCAGCGCAGTTAGAGAGATTAACTTGGAACCATGAGATCTGCTTTCGCATCCCACCTGAGGCATAAATTGACAGGATGGTTTTGGACTGACTCTCATTTCCTATAGGAATCTTTCACTTTACTGGGTGGTTGTGCTGAGGGAACAATTAAAGACCGAGACACCCGTTGTACATGAACAATATCTGTTACTCTTGTTTGAGAGGCCTGTGAAGAGTGCAACCCACTGCTAGTTGCTAAACCACTCTACATTTTTAAATGGATTAACCTGAGAGTGAGAATAAAATCTGAATCTATCTATCTATCATCTATCTATCTATCTATCTATCTATCTATCTATCATCTATCTATCTATATCTATATCCAGGCTGACTGCTCATAATATAGCTAATCTGTGTCAGGATGAGGCTTGGGGAGAAAATTCTCCAAGACTCTCCAGGAGTCAGGGAGGAATCTTCCCAGGAGCTTATCGAACAGGAGGTCCAGGCTCAGAGAACACCTTCCCCCTTCTCCTCCTCCCTGGGAACTCATTCTTTGTCAGAGGGGAGGGAGCATCAGAATTTACAGTTCCCAGAGTCCGCTGCAGGGTCAAGTGAGCAGAGTTGAGAGGAGGTGGGAGATGGTCTGCCAGGCTAGCTGCACGACAGAAGTTACATCATGAGGACCCTCCCAGAAGGAGGAGTCCGGTAAAAGTTTGTAAGGCACAACGAGAAACCATCCATTTAGTTGGTAAGCAATTGCCTTGCTTTATTACGCTAATTAAGTTTAGAGGATAGCTCCTAGCATTCGCAGCCCCTTCAGGTGTGAAGAAGTTTTTTTTCTTTTTTTTTTAACTGAATAAAGATTTTGTAGATTGCATAGTGGACCCCTTTGTTGTCTCACATCTCAGTGGGGTGGCTTAGAGTCATGGCAGCCTGCTTCCCAAATGTGCCCCTCTGCCTGGCTGCATCTGTAGGTAGCTTCTCAAGAGGATTTACCACCATCTTTCCTAGCCCTGCTTTTGTCTTGACATGTAGCAAATAAACAGATTTTTTCCCTAGTATGGAGGTAAAGTGAAGGGGGAAAGCTTCAGTTATTTATTTTTTTCTGTGGATCAAACTGCTGTTATACTAGGGAAATAAAGCCAGGAGGGTGGGGGAAGTGACAACCCAACTCCTCAGCTCTTCCTTAGTCTTCTTCACATGAATAGCTTCCTTTCAGCTTCACTTCTTTCTAATTCATGACATGCACAATAAGCACTGGAGTCTATGCTTTCTATCCCCCTTCTCAAATTTGCCAGGCTAAACCCTTCTCTCCTCAGCTATATTCTCTTTATCTAACAAATGTCACATACATATTGATCCCTCAGCAAAGGCAAAATTTAGCTCCTCTACTGACTTGTTTTTACCAAGACAGACGCTCCAGTTCAGAGGAGATTAACTAACCAACTAGTTTAGCTTAACAGTGAGCTGATGTCAATTCAGCAGGTCAAAGAAATTAATTGGAATGGTTTCAGTTCTTACCCAGAGCTGTCTTAGAGAAGAGCTGACCATCTAACTGGAATCACAAGTCTATCTTAGGATGCAGATTTTGAAGCTGTGTGGGTGTTTGATTAGTATTCAAGTTCCAGGTTCTTTGCTTTTGTCCCCTGAATGGTAATTCTCTACTTGTGCATTGGGATGATGGATCAATGGCAGCCCCATCATTATTGAAGAGAAGGAGAAAGGAACGGAGGAGAGGAAAAATGGGGGGTGGGAGAGACAGGAATGTCTGGTAAAAAATAAAATAAATAAAAGTGGGCCCAGTGTTTTAGGTTGGTTTTAAATGTAGAAGAAAACTAACCAGCAGTACTGTTTGTTTTCTTGAATAATCGTATTTTCAAAAATAAATAAAGGGACTTGTACATACTAGCATCATGTAAAGTGGAGTACGCAGAATATAGCTATGTTACATAACTATAAAGAAGGATGGCATTAGTGTAATGGATAAGACTTAACAAAAAATGTGTGTTATTACTGCAAGGTGACATTTGCAAGGTACCGTTCATCAGTTTGATAGTTTTGTGGTCTGAAAGATCATCAAGTTCTGCATTCGTCTCAACTTCCCCAGGGAAACACTGTAGTTACGATAATTAAAATCCATACATTTAATGGCCTGTGCATTATGTGAAGCTATGGGCGATTGGATCTAAAAATGTTTTATAGCCTTAGGAAAATCCAATATGCTGCATAATCTTTAACTGACATTGAGTGCTGTTTTTGTGATTCTGAAGCTACTCAGTCATTACTAGCTTTTAGATACCGAAGGTATACAGGCCATCATGAAAAGGAAAAGCTCTTGTCAGCTTCCGAAAAATGATATAACACTGAAGAGTCGCATGGGGTAAATCGATGGAAACTAAACTGATATAGCTCTAACGAGTCACATGGGGTAAATAGATGGAAGCTATTTAAAGTAAGTTAATGATGCTGCTTAGAATTTAGAAAGTTAGAGTGGGAGTGTGAATCATTGTCAGAGAATTGCTAATCACTGTTATTTAAAGTAGTGGTGTACCTGGAGCTTCATTAAATATACAGTGTTGGCAACGTTTGAAACTATTATACCTGACAAGCATGGGTGAATATCTTGCCTTCACCCCCCTGTCTCCAAGTCTTCAGTCATCCTTGTTGGAAGGCAAAGGCACTTTAAAACGTCCCGTAGTCCAGGAAACAACTTTTGTTACTTTCTCCAGGCATCCAGGCTGCACACATTTATGTTTGTAGCCAGAAGGGGAGAATGCAGTGGCAGTGAAGAAGAGAATGAATATGAAGATGGTGGAATAACAGCACATGGGATTTCAACTTGCATTAAGATCCACAGGAAAGCTAAATACTTGCAGAAAACAGATGGGTGCTTCATTCATGCCCAGCGCTAGTGGCTAATGTGAAGTACACATTTTCCTGATTGCATTGCTTAAGAGAGGGCAGGCTCTATCAACAACATGCACATCTGGTAGCCCATATTATCTACAAGCCTATGAGACTGGTAGCCTTGAAAGGTCACCCAGTGTGCTCCGCGGCTGTGTGGAAATTCCAGTGTGGATCTCTAATACCCTTTCTACTACACCACAAAACTGCTAATGTTCTTAATAGAGCAGGTCTTCCTAACTGATCAACACCGTTTCTGAGGTCCAGATCCTGATTGTGCATCTTCAAGCATTCTCTTGCAACCACTGGTTGCTTCATTCAGTGTGGGAGTTTATGATTTCAGTTCAATTTAAGTTTGATTCTTTCTGGAGAGATTAGTGCCAATCTGGAAAGTACAAAATCAATATTATGTGTTTAAATTAGGGATGTGCACTGGATCGGATCCGATCCACGATCCGAGTCCGGTCCAGTGGGAAATCGGATAAATTATCCGATTTCCGATCCGACAGCTGGATCGGCCGATCCAATCCGAACCGGTCCGAAAAGGCTCCGAACCAGATCGGCGGATTGGCGGGCGCCCACTGGCGCCCACCGCCGCTTCCATTGGCGGGCGCCAGCGGGCGCCCGCCGATGAAAGTGTGGACAGCGGGGGGGGGGGAGGAGGGGGCGGGAGGAGGGGGGCCCTTACCTTTCCGGCCTGTCCGCTCCCGTCCGGCGCCAGCGGCTACTACCAGCAGGCTCCGCGGCCTACTCCAGGGTGGCGTGCCGGGTGATGTCATCACCCGGCGCGCTACTCTAGAGCAGGCCGCAGAGCCCGCTGGTAGTAGCCGCCGGCGCCGGATGGGAGCGGACGGGCCGGGAAGGTAAGCAGTGGCGGGGAAGGGGGCTTACCCCCCCCCCGGAGCCGTCCGCTTCTATCTGCGGACGCCCGCGGGCGCCTGCGAATGGAAGCGGACGGCCCCAGGGGGGGGAGGGAGCGCGGGGGAGGGGGCTTACCTGCCGGGGCCGTCCGCAGCGGACGGCCCCGGGGGGGGAGGGAGTTAGGTCCCCCCTAACCCACCCGCCGCCATTTTTTCCTCATAGACTTGCATTGCAATGCAAGTCTATGGGGGAAAAAATGGCGGCCGATCCAAAAATTTATGATTTTTGGATCGGGATCGTACTCGATCCGGTCCGGGGGGCCTCCGATTTTGTCCGAACCGATCCATGACAAAATTGGAGGTCCCGATCCAGGTCCCAATCCGATCCGGGGGGTCCGTGCACACCCCTAGTTTAAATTAGAATGCTAGGACTTCAACAAGAATAAACTTCTGGAGTTCATAACTTGTTTCCAGCCTTGACAGCTTCAAAAAGCGATTAGTAAGTCATGTTTAGCAACTGGAGGCACGAGCTTTGAGCTTTGTCTCTCAGAATATTTACTGGGGCTTTGGACACTACTTATACGTACTTCTGTTTTGTGATGCTAGCAAACACAGATTCTTCTAAGAAGAATTATGGGAATAACAGCAAGTGTCTGTAGGCGTTTAAGAGCATAGCATCAAAGGTCTCATTCTTTGTTCCCCCAAGCCAGCCATGCAACCTATGAATAATGATGAAAGCCCCGTGAACACCTTGCCTTATCGTTCCCTCTATTTCTGATGTTCAGGTGTGAGTGTTGGTGTTTATGTAGCCAAAAAGGCACCATAAGGGAGGGAGGGATACTGTTGTGACTAGGCCTGTTCCCCTTGACCTGGAATTAGGATTTTCAGGTGATCAATCAGAGTCTGATTCTGATGCAGAAGAGACGGTGCCAGAAGCATATCAGCCTGTATGGGGGGTGGGGAAGGTCACTCTCACGGGCTCTTCACCAGCTGGGAATGAACGTTCGCCAGCCCTCATCTCTGAGGGTGTAAACAACCCACAAGCTGGGAATCAGTGTTGTTCTGAGAGGGAGGGCACTGAACGCTTAACTGATCCGAGAATCCACCACAGACAAAATTGGGCGGAGTGAAAAGGAAGTGAGAGGAGGTCGTACCGGCTAGCTTCTCGCCAAAGGCTTCTTCAGAACCATCCTCCCTGAAGTTAAAGCATACTGGAAAAGGACTTTCCCTTTTTCTTGAAAGGACAATTGTCTCGCTTAGTTTGCATAATCTTGCCTAGAAAATTAGAGTCTCTTCAGGTGGGAGGAGATGTTTATTGCCTGAATAAAGCTTTGTGGATTACGTGGCACACCCCTTCATTGTCTCCCAGTAAAGCAAGGAGTGTTGAGAAACATGACAGATACAACCAATCTTAGGGGTGGGGAAACCAAAGGGGAAAACCTGAAGAGCACTCAGTGTGCTCAAAGGCTACACAATTCTGGCTAAATGTTGAAGTGGAGAGTGGAGATAGGACAACCAGGGCACAGTGTGAATGGAATGGATCGGATTGGATTGTCCTTGGAGATGGCTTGACTGACTGGCTGGAATCCTGAACAGGAGTCCTCCACATCGCGCTCCATTTTGTTGCAGGTCCACCTTTGTCTCTATTCTCAGAACCCTTGTATTGCCCTGTCAGAATCCACCAGGCCAGCTGTGGCAGAGTCTTTGTCTGTCATTTGCATAACATTGCTCTATGTAGACTTCCTCCTTTTTCCTTTCAGAAAGTCTGGGTGTGATGTAGGGGCTGACATACCGTGAGATGCCAAAGGCCATTAGATGAGTATTGTAGCCTGAGCGAGATCTTCCATATCCAAACAACTCTGTAGCCAGTGCAGTACATTGGCCTTGTAGATCTATAGGTGAATTCATTTGACTCCATCATCTCACTTTTTGTTGGGGAACTAACTCCATACTATGTTGTTTCCTTCCCTGCTGCTGACACTCTGACGGCTTATGTGCACAACACTGCTTCAACCCATTTGCAACATGACCCCCTGTTCAAAACATTTATTTGTGGGGCAGCTGCATAATAGGATGTTTGTTGGGCCTAATTCTGGAGTTGAGCACCACATCCTTCTTGGAAAATAAGCCTGCATTAAATGTCTGAAAATCAGATTCAAGTTGAACACCCAGGAGAAATGGCCTTTTAAAAATAAAAAATAAAAAATAGTATCTCCCCCCCCCCCCCCCCACCGCAGTGAATTTGCAACTCTCTACTTCTACTGTGCTTGGTGAGTAGTACCATGATATTCCCTTGTACTCTGTCACTATGTAGCCCTGAGTTATGACTTGACTGTTACTGTCTGAGGCAGTGTTGATAGCTAACCTAAGTACAAAGGAGGTTACAAAAATGGACACAACTGTTATGGCAGCCAGAGGAGCAAAAAGTAATTTGGTATGGAATGGTGGCAAAGCACTATGGGAATTGAAATATGGGAAATTATAGTACGTTTTAAGAAGGGTGTTGGAAGTTTAGAAAACTCTGCATTCCTTCTTGGAGAAAAAGCTTTAACTTTTCAAACCTCCTGGTATTTCAACAGAATTAGTGACACATTTTAGGAAAGACCTAGCTTGGATCATCTGCTGTACTCTTTGGAGTTTTATCAGCGTTTCTTTAGAGACATAGACAGCATATGTATGTGTGCTTATGCAAATGTTTACATAATTATTGTAATTTTATTTAATTCAGAATATTTCCCCCTGCTTAATTACAGATTAATATTCATTAATATTTTATAAAGTTTAATATTTAATAGACATTTTACTTTCCCTCCCCCCCAAAATATGGTGAGTTGGTATAAAAGAGCAACGATTTTATAAAGTTCTGGTAAGAATTCTGTGTTTGTGTTGGGAATCTAATGGATTCACTCCTTTTGTTTTGAAGTACAATTCCAGCATTGGAGAGAATGAGAGAAGCATGAGGTGCCTTTATGGATTGATTCAAATTATAGTCTGGGCTGCAATATATATATATATATATATATATATGTATGTATTGCTGGGGGAAGGAAGTCTTTCTTGATTGTAGTTCTAAGTTTCAAATCCTAGTATCTACCCTAAGGGCTATTTGTATTTCCTTCTGTGCAGCAGTTTATTTAAATGCAGTTTTAATACATATGAAAATTACAGAAATATGATTGCCTTGTAGAAAAAAGAAGCACAGCTTCCCTCTACAAATTCAGGACATTATTATGAAGCCTGCTCTTAATTTCACTAAAATCAGCAGTTCAAATTTATCAAGACATATAAATATGAGGCAGTGTTAGTGTTCTTGGAATTTGTGCTTATTTGCTACGATTTGCAAATCCCATCATACAAATAATGTTCACTTTGGAGCAACAGCGATCTTCCAGCTCATGCTTAACGTAATAGTACCGTGGAATTTAATGCATTATCTGTTTGATAGCACGTAAAGATGCCAACAAAGTTCCTCTGAGCTTGCTTGCATGGCTTTTCTAATCAGCTTTTTGTATTTACTTGTCTTTCAGGTGAAACCATGAGGATTGCTTCGTCGGAGTTTGCAGATGATCCCTGTTCCTCTGTCAAACGAGGGACCATGGTACGGGCTGCCCGGGCTCTACTTTCAGCCGTCACTCGTTTGCTCATCCTGGCTGATATGGCAGACGTCATGAGGCTTTTGTCTCACCTGAAAATTGTAAGGTTCCTTAAGTTTTGTTATGTGCTTGTGTGCGTATCTGTGTGTGGTGTTGGTGAAACACCAGTGGGTAGACATAGTAAGATGGCATTCATTCATTAATTTATTACATTTCTATACTGCCAGATAGCCAAAGCTTTCTGGGTGGTTTGCAAAAGATTAAAACCCTAAAAATACAACATAATAATGTAATGCAAATACATTTGGATACAACAACATAAAACAGTTTTGCAAAATCGTAATAATAAAAATCCCAGAATCCCTTAAAAGTTTTATAATGTGCTGCCAAATGTCTGGGTGTAGAGGAATGTTTTAACCAGGTACCGGAAAGATGACAATGCTGGCACCAAGCGGACCATACTGGGAAGAGCACCTTGTAATTGAGGGCCACCACCAAAAAGGCTCTCGCCCTTGTTGCCGTCCTTCAAAACTCCCCCAGAGGAGGCACTTGGAGAAGGGCTAACAGATGAATATCATAGTGTATGGGTAAACACGTACTGAGAGAGGCATTCTGTCAAGTATACTGCATGCAATGGGAGAACAACCAATTATTACTAGGCTGGTGTTAGTTTTATTTATTTATATGTATTTAAACATTTATATCTCACCCTATATCACAAGGATCTCAGGGCAGCATACAGGTAAAACCATGCATTTATTAAATAGAACAGTAAACATACAATTCTAAAACATTAAACCATTAATACGTTAAAACCAATACGAAATTTTAAAACAGTAAAATCCAATTACAACAAGACAGTGTGCAGGCTGGGGGATTTAGCCCTCAAAGGCTTTGTTAAACATCCACGTCTTAACCTGGCGCCGAAATGAAGCCAGTGCCGGTGCCAGTCGGACCCTCCATGGGGAGGGCATTCCACAGCCAGGGTGCCACAACAGAGAAAGCCCTCTCCCTTATCCCACCATAGCATATATCTATGGTTTTGTAGATGCATATAGATATGGTGGTAAACGTTCAACAGTGACAGTTATATTTTGAGGAACCCTTCTTGTCCCCCAAATCACCGAGCTTGCCATTGTTGCTTTCCCAGGGCTGAAGTATTACAGTCTGGCTCACGAGGAAAAATACATAAATAATGGGCGGCCACAGCAGGATCCATGCCGTGGATCTGGGTTTGCCATCCGCGAGGGGACGTTTGCGTGTTTGAACGTGGAAGTACATCACAAATAGGAATTAAGAGTAAGGGACAAGTGTAAACTCCTTCGGATGTAGTCAGTTCTTCCATCACACACAACTTACTGTTTTGCAGTATTGCTCTTTAAAAACCCGTTGCTGCTGGTCTTAAAGTTCCTGCTGGGTTAAACTTTCAACTCTTAAGATGGGGTTTTGTGTACGCACATTCCACGTCTAGGACACATTTTGTCTGGCTGCCATGCAGTGGTACAGGAAATCTCTGCAATATACAGATGGGACTGCCTTCCGGTGGTGTGTTATCGTTGTCTCAACAACTTGCACTGATTATGCAGACATGTTCATGTCAAAAATTCATGGAATGGTTGTATTTGGCCTCACATGCAAAGTGAGTTTTAGTCAAATTCATGGGGATAAGGCTGCCAGCGGTTACTGGTCAGGATGGTTATGTGCGTTAACTTTTCAGAAAGAGCTATCCCACACTTTCCCTTCCCAGCCCTTTAGCGTGGGGCCCTTTGGGTCTTTCTAACCTATCTTGTGGGGCCAACTGAGACACGGTCCTTTTGATACAACACGATCCCCGTTTGTCAGTTATGTTAGCTGGTCGATCCAGGCCACCCTAATGATTGAACCTTGATTGAAATTGGAATTGGTAATGCATTCATACAATACAGTGTAACCCCTCTGCCCGAAATAGTCTTGAAAGTATATATTTTCATCATGAAGAAACACCCGCCATACTTGCTTTAATGTTGTTAATGCAACTTTATCTTGTTTTGAAATAAAGTTTGCATATATATATATATATATATATATATGTATGTATGTGTATATATATATATATATATATATATATATATATATATGTATATGTATATACATATATATATATTAAAAGGATGGTTATATGCTACCTCCAGAATCAGAGCCAGCAAGGGAGGGCTGCTGTTCTCATGTCCTCCTCATGGGTTTCCGAGAGGCACCTGGTTGACCACTAATGGAAACAGGATGCCGGATTGGATAAGCCTTTGATAATGATCCAGCACGGCTGCTCTTTATGTCCTTAGGGAAACGAAATGCGGCAGGGGCACACAGAAGTCAGTGCTGTTTCTTGAGAGGCGCTTTTTAGGCAGTTCCATGACACATGGAAGCTGTAGACTATCACCCTCTTGTGGTCGACCCAAAGCACAGGACTTTGGTTGTCCTGCGAGCCGCGGTACGGAACGGAATCTGTTCAAACGGCAGGACTTTGATTAGAGCTGGAGACCGCGAGTGCTTCATGAATCATCAAAGATGACTGTGGGGGGGGGGGGGGGAGAATATGAAAGCCGCAGAGGCATTATAGAACAGCGGATGATTTACTGTGGGTTTGGGTTTGGTTTGCCGCTGTCTGCCTTCGTGCCTGCAGAGGCATATATAACAAAATGCTTTGTAATTGGAGCTAACCAGCGTAATGATTGATTTTCCCATTCTTCTCTTCATAGCTGGCTGTTGCTAATCGAGGGGGAAAAGAAGCTGTTGTGTAAACTGGCCTGAGCAGAATATTTTAAAATACAGTTTATCTTCTTTTTTTGATCCCCCCTCCACCACCACCCTCCAGTTCTCTGTCCCCACCCCTTCCTTTCCTTGAAATCGCTGGAGTCTGTTGCTCCTGAGGCAGCCTGTAGCTTGGAATGAAATCCATGCAGCCACGTTTTGAATTCTCCAGAACCAGGGCTTGTAAATGGAAAATGCCAAATCCTTTCCTGCAGGGGAATGGCAAGCCCTGCTTTAATGAACACAGTGTTTTCCGGCTCAAAAGCTGGCGTATTACCGCACACATATGTGCATTGTCAGTGATGTGTGTCATGAATATGTGACCACTTTTTCACTTCATAATGAAAAGGGATCTAGTTCTGGCCATCCCTTGACAGAGCAGATTCTCTCTCTGTCTCTCTCTCTCTCTCTCTGTCCACGCGTATGTGTGTTGTGTTGTGTTATGAAATTAAGCACCCTTTCATACCAATATTTGAATGATATATAATAACATAAGAAGAGCAGCAAGGATCAGACCAAGGGTCCATCTAGTCCAGCACTCTGTTCACACAGTGGCCAGCCAGCTGTCTACCAGGGAACCACCAACAAGACACAAGTGCAACAGCACCCTCCCACCCATGTTCCCCAGCAACTGGTGTATGCAGGCTTACTGCCTCGGATACTGCAGGTGGCATATAGCCATCAAGACTAGTAGCTATTGATCACCTTCTCCAGGAATTTATCTAACCCCCTTTTAAAGCCATCTAAATTGTTGGCCACCAGTACACCTTGCGATATTGAATAATTAGGCATTGTGTGAAGAAGTACATTTATCTGTCCTGAATCTCCCACAAATCAGTTTCATGGGATGACTGTGGGGGCATACTAGAACCCAGGGTCTGAACCTGGGTTCTAGTATATTATAACAATTATGAGGAGTTAAAGACATAAGAGTTGGCTATAAATGCAAATCTCTGTATTTATAGAGTATATGCAGTCCTCTTATTTAATGACTTTGATTTATTGATTCATATGCAAGCATCCTGGCACACATTCATATTTGCCAACAAGACTATTCATTTAGAGACTATTTATTAAATCTTTGTTTTTGTTCATTTCAAGAATCTCTGTAACCTTCACATTTAACAATAAAAATGCATCCTTTAAATTATCTATCTAAATTAGCTCTTTGTTTACACTAGTTTAAACTCAGATTATATTCAAGAACCTGGAACATTAATTTGGCATTCCATCTATTCATAACTCTTCTTGGAAATTACAACAATAGTTTTTTTTTAGGCTGTAATCCTATGGCCTCTGGGGGGGCATCCTAGGGAACATAGCATATATCAGATCCCCCCCCCTTGAAGGCAGAAAGCGACATCCACCCTTGGAGGAGGACATCTGATCCCCCTCCTTTCAGCCCCCATGGAAAGTTCCACATAACTTACCTGCTTGGCATTGGAGCTCTGATGTTGAGAGAGGTTCAAATGTAGCAGATCAGGGTGAGGCATGGATGGATGGTGGAGGATCTAAACCCTTCCTAGTCCAGAACATATACTCAACATGGTGGGAATTTTAGGCCTGCTTAGAGCTGGTATAAGAAATAAGTCAAACACCCCCTCCCCCCATGGAATAGGAAGGAAGAGTGAGAACAGTTCTCTAGGGCTGACTGATTCCCCCTGCAGGAGGTGATATCATGATCTACTTGGGCTCTCATCTTCTCCTTTTCCTCAGGGGTTGCAGGTCTTAAGTAGCTGTAGAGGAGGGTTGCTGTCCTCTCCAACTGATTGATGGTCCATTTAGGACCTGATGGAACACCTCCCTGGTCTGGACTTCTCCTATTTGAATTCAAGTTTTGGTAAAACCAAGCAACCAAACAAACCCACAACTTTTTGGCAACAACAACCATCCGTCCTTCTAGTGAATGAGTGTGCGTGATTCCTTTTGTCATTCTCTATATATGCAACCTCTCACAGACGGTTGTATAGGTGGAACTGCCATTTATAAATTCTAGAAATAACCACAACTGCCACCCCCACCGCCGCAACAACAATTGTGTTAACGATAATGTAAAACAGATAAATAGACAAAACGTTTTGCACAACTTCCTCAGCTGCAATGCTAGATATAATTTTGGAACATGCTCTGTCTGGATTCCTTCCTACGGGCTTTATGCTTCAGAGGTTCTGCATTGGTGGAAGGAGAGCAGTGAGCGCATGCAAACTAATACAAAGCCAGAATGGCACATTTAGGCCTCACGGGTAGAGGTCTCCTGTGTGCAATTGGCTTCAAGAGCAAATAGCTGGTTTCATTATTTCCTAATATTTATTCATCCCCTGTAACGTAGTTGGTGAATTGGGAGCTCTCTGGAGGTTCAATACTTAGCAACAAACAGGAAAAGTGGCAGAAGTTCCATTGGCCACGCTAGCTGGGAATGATTGGAGTTGCAGTTCAACACATCTGGAGGGTAACAGGTTGGGGAGGGCTGCTGTGTCTGTGAGAGATGCAGGGGGAGGGAGGGAGGGAGAGAGGGAGAGAAACATGTCGCAGTGCATGTTAAGTTCAGGATGCTGTGACTTTCTGGTGCTAGATGTGCTGAGTTCCTGTATCCTCCAATCCCAAATAGACTCCACCTGCAAACACATCCCAAAAGAAAGCAGTATTGGGATGGTTTCAAGTTCTCTGCTGTTTAGGAACCTAGAAGACACTGTTCTTTTTCATGATATAAGCACAGTTGGCATTTTCAAAGTGATGGAACAGGGCTTGGAGAAAACTGACTGATGCATCTCAAGAAATTTCTACATGGAGACTACTGGTATTTGCTAGGCAGCCATATTACATACACCAAAAACCAAAGGAGGAAAGCATCCAAGTCAGGTGAAAAGAAGGGAGAAACAGGTTCTCAGGATGCAGAGGATTTATTGATACAAAGCCTGACACGTTTAGGCCAGTGTCCTTTCAAAGGCCTTCTTCAAGGGGTTGTCAGAAGATGTCTGCAGATTTTCCTCTAACAATAGACTACATCCTCTGATAACCGTTGGCGACTGACCATATTACATTCCCCGCCTCTAATGTAGAGAACATCAGTAGAGAACAGCAGAACTGTTCAGGAAATACAGAAGCAATTATATATAGTTCTCTCTAGCTTTCAAGGCATGTAATATTGTTTTTATTTAGTTGTTATTATTTCATTTCTATACCGCCCAATAGACAAAGCTCTCTGGGTGGTTTACAACAATATTCAACACAAATGCGTAAAATAAGATGATGTAAAGGGTTAAAGCAACAAATTCCAAACTTTTTCTGGTCAAATGTCTCTTCTCTTGCCTACTTTTGGAGCAAATGTCAGTGGGGTGGTGAATCTGCTCCAGGTTTCAGTCAGAACCAGTCAGAACTCTAAAGGAGCTCTCCAAGGTGTGGAAGCCCCTTGGATACCTTTAGAATTCTGACTGGTCTGACTGAAACCCGGAGCAGAATTCACCGCCCCATTGACGTCGGGGCCACCAGCCTCTGCTGAAGCAAACCCTTCCCTGGGTGCTACGTTCTACCCAAAAGCCAGGATCAGCATGCCATCCACCAGCAATCGCTATGGTTTCCCTTCCCATCTCACCCTTGCACTGTTAACAAAACGTTGGTGCTACAAGAATTGCCATCTAGGTCTTTCCTGGTTCCTACCTCTCATGCATCTTCCTGGCCTCCTGCGAGACAGGTGGCCCAGTTTGGGGAGAAACTGCTTTTAAAAACCGTGCAACGTGCATCCCTGCAGGTGTTGCACATTGACAGCTCTTCCACTGGAGCAGACGGGAGCTACGTCATGCTGTTCACTTTTGGAAATCAGGCTGCTCCAGAGAAATGTCCAATCAATTATGTAGAAGTATTGCTTGGTTGCAAGCTGGCTGAGATTACAAAGACTTTGACCCTAAAAGTCATTAATTTTTTTTTCTCCTGGCATTCTTGTCCACAGCAAACTACAGTCTTAGGCATTCCAATGAAATATTTAAATCTACGCAAGTCAGGTGGAGTAACAGAAATGATGCATTGTCCCTTCAGCATCGTTTTCTGACATGAACGTAAATTTGTAGCATTTCTCTGCAAGCAGAATTTCCATCTCTACCTCCTCATTTATTTCCCTGAAAAGTTTCAGAAGTCATGTTGTGAGGCCGTTATCTTGAGGCAAATGCCTAATTCCACCGACCTTTTCATAAATACTCAATAAGCCGGTCTAATAGCCCCATACCTTCATCTCTTCCCCACCACACAAACTCTGTCAGAAAGCACTGACATTAATTGAAAAAAAGGGGGAAAAAACCATCTGTAATAGAAATTGTCAGCAAATTCGTTTGCATGAGAATGGAAATGCCAGTATTCTTCTTTATGCTGGGATTGTAGCAATTTCCATGTCACGAAATTACTTAGTATTTTCAGTAGTGGCGAAGAAGCAGAAGGAACAAATTGCGTGATGATGAGATTTTGGTTTTCACGGTAATTTTCTTAACTGCCATGGCAATCAGTAAGGTTTATACTTGCACTTCTTTTAACAGGAAAGGAAGGAGTTGATTATAACCACAGCAGCAGAGCACTGTTTTACTGTTTTACTCTATCAGATATCATACTGACTCAGTTATGTGTGTTTTAATGCATGGTTTGATATGTATAAGGTATGGTTGATCATATACAGTGAACAAATAGAAAGGAAAGGCAGGGAAATCTCCAACCCATGATGCATTTGGGGAGGAGATATATTAGCATGATTAGCAATATTCAATTTATTTATTTGTTTGTTTATTTATTTATTTATTTATTTATTTATATACCGCCCCATAGCTGAAGCTGTCTGGGCTATTTATGAAGATTAAAAGACTGAACATTAAAAATCAATATACAAAATTTTAAAACATAAAAACACACACACACACACAAACAGTTTAACGTTTAAAACAATTTAAAACTCCCAGGCAGGCCAAAAATTCAGTTGAAAACTCAGCATAAGAGTTGTTAAATGTCACTGTTTCAAATTCCTGGACACTATTTCTTACTCCCATAGCACAGCCCTGTCTGTAAGCACTCACCTGGTAGCCATAGTCAATAAGGAATAGCATGCAGGAAAATCCATAGAATCCCAAGCTAGTGAGTGAGTGGGTTGCCGGAGGAACGATGAAGTGCTTAATCCCTCCCTGAGCCCAACAAAGAAACTACATGGACAGCCAAGGTGGGAAGGCCAGCACAGAAAAGCAACAGGTTGCTGGAAAAGTTAGCGAAGTCACATTTGACTTTTAAAAAAGGAAACTTCTCTAAAGGAGGGAACTGGTAAAATAGGCTGACCATATGAAAAGGAGGACAGGGCTCCTGTAACTTTAACAGTTGTAGAGCAAAGGGAATTTCAGCCGGTGTCATTTGTATGCAATTAGTTCCTGGTAAAAATTCCTCTTCATCACAACTGTTAAAGTTGCAGGAGCCCTGCCTTCTTTTGTATAGGGTCACTCTAGTATAGTGCATGCACCTTTAACTGTTGTGATGAAGAGGGAATTTCACCAGGAACTAATTGCATACAAATGATACTAGCTGAAATTCCCTTTTCTCTACAACTGTTAAAGTTACAGGAGCCCTGTCCTCCTTTTCAAATGGTCAGCCTAGTTACTGTAAAAAGGATGTTGAAAGGGAGTGACAGGAAGTTTAAATCCCTTCAAAATGCTTTAAGTTTTCCCAAAACCACAATAATAGAAGCTCGGCTAGAATGTATACCACAGGTTAGGTAAGGTAGCACCCAGTCTAAGAGGTCGCCGGCATGGCTAATGAGCAATGTCAAGGAAGCTATCGGAGAGAAGAATGTTTCCTTCAGAAAATTGGGAATTTTGCCCAAATGAGAACAACAGGGAACACGAACTTGCATAAAGAAGATGCAAGCAGAGAAACGGGGGGGTGGACCATTTTGAAGATCATATCGCTAACAATATCAAAGCCAACAATCATTGTGTTTTTTTAAAAAAACAAGCAAGCAAGCACACTAACAAACAATAAATAATAAAGTGGGAGCTGAGTTAGGATTCAGAGAGAGAGTGACCTAGTTTGCTAACCCATGCTTTATTTAAAATCAGCCACTCTACATGCCAGTACTACACCTCCCAGCAAGCCTTTGGCAGCTCACAGGTGTCCACATCCTTTGTGAGGCGCTTCCCTCCTCTCTTTGCCAATGCTGCTCCTCGATAGAGTGACGAGGAGTAGCATGGCCAAGGAGGTGAGGTGAGCAGCTGTCAGTGGATGCATACAGCTGTGGCCAAGTCTTGCTGGGACTCCAAGTCCAGACTTCTCATCCATCAAGTGCTCCACCAGGAGCCGGTACTTAAGGGCTGGGCCTTGGCTGGGCACTTGTCCTCTTTTGTTGGGCCTGTTTCTGGGTATGTGCAGAATGCTTCCCTTTCCTTACTCTTAAGGGCAAAGGCCACGCACACACACTTCCCCCTGATTCTGAGAAAACAGCGATATCAGGACGGGATGCCTTTGAGCATGTTCAGAGTTTGGCATCTCAAAGTCACTCTCTTGTATCTAGTAATGATTTCAAATGCATGCACGCTGGGTGGGAGGAGGCACCACAAATGGATTGGTGGGAGCTTCAGGACAGATCAAAGGAAGTCATTCACACAGTGGACAATTAAGCTATGGAATTCACTGCCACAAGGTGTAGTGATGGTGGATGGTTTTAAAAGGGGATTGGACAAATTCATTAGGAGAAGCCCATCCATAGCTATTTGTCCTGATGGCTATATGTGTCCTCCAGTATCAACAGCAGAATGTCTATCATAGAATCATAGAACAGTAAAGTTGGAAGGGGCCTATAAGGCCATCGAGTCCAACCCCCTGCTCAGTGCAGAAAACTACCTTAAAGCATCCCTGTACATCAGTTGCTGGAGAACATGGGTGGGAGGGTGCTGTTGCACTCATGTTCTACTTGTGGGCTTCCCAAAGGCATCTGGTGGGCCACTTTGTGAAGAGCATGCTGAAGTAGATGGATCCTTGGTCTGACCCAGCATGGCTCTTCTCATCTTCATAGAGGGGATGCAGCTCTCAGACTTTCCTTTGGCAGTACCAGGAAGGCTAAGGTGTTTGTTTGTTTTCAGATTAGTAACTGTGTGTGTGTGTGTGTGTTTTTTTAAGGATGCCATAGTACAAAATTAACTGATGGGCTTCACTATTAAGCTGATGAATTTGCTGCATCCAGAAGTGGTAATGGCCATTACGTTTAGATGGCTTTTAAAAAGACTCTGACTAATAAATGTTGGATATATTTATTGGCTATTGGGCCAAAATGTTAAATGGAACCTCCACGTTCTGAGGTCTTTGAGTATAAGATCCTGTAGACAGTCATCAAGAGAAGATCATCACCTGTATAACCCGTGAGTGAGCTCCCAAAGATATCTAGCTGGCTTTGCCCCCCCCCCCCCCCATGCAGTGTGTGGGTGTGCATTACCATACTTGCTACTAATGGTATATAGT
Source organism: Anniella stebbinsi (assembly GCA_029215795.1). NCBI lineage: Eukaryota > Metazoa > Chordata > Lepidosauria > Squamata > Anniellidae > Anniella > Anniella stebbinsi. Next base: position 224,809,104 of record JARDYH010000004.1, on the reverse strand, counting down.
ACACAGTTACTACTAGGAGTATATGAACACCATCATTCATTTCCATGATGATGCATGCATGTCACAGAAATGGAGCCATATACACAATCTGTTTCAACTTTGTTTGCAATCAAAAGTCATCACAAAGATGGGAAGGAAGCACATACACAGGTCTGGTTCAAAAGTCATTATATGTCAGACTTTGAGGGGAACCCTGACATTATATACATGATTTTACTCATGCACACTACCTGATCGCTCCTGCTGCAAGTGGAAGCGGTTAAACAACCCACAGACCTTTAGTCCGTATTTTTTTTTAATCTGACATATTGAATCAGACCCTGGCTTGTCTCTACTCCATTAAGTCAGAGAAATAACACACGGTTTTGAAGGAATGAGGACACACACACCGAGATGTTGTTGGCAGGAAGCAATCTTTACTCTCTGTTAGCTTGGCTTATATAGATCTTTTACAATGCTGTTTGTGAAGACACAGCATGTTTCCACACAGTAGAGCACACACACATTATGGCTTGTCATAGGATAATACAATGGAGCACAGAATAAGAATGCAACATCACTTCTGCTACATCATTACTGCAACAATGTTGTTGGATAGAGAAATATTTAGCTGGCTAGTAAGAACATCTTGTATGTAGCTGGAAAGAGCCGGAAAGAGTTTAGAGACAGAGAGAAGAACTAGGTGAGGCCACGTTAGGGTTTTCCCAGCAACGCTTTGTCAGCTGTTCTTTCCTTCACGGTTTGTTCTGGGTTCTTTCTCTGCCTTGTCAAAGGAGAGACAAGCCAGAGTTCCTGATTCATACATTGCGCTAAACAAACCATGCACTGAAGGTCCGTGGATTGTTTTGCCATTCCCAAATGTAGTGGGAGTGATTTGGCAGCATTTACAAGCATGTTGCTCATCAACGATAGCCTAGGAGGAACCCTGGGTTATCGTGGTGCATGAACTGGGTCACAAACACACCCACACACATGCATACACACATATACCGCCTTTAAAAAAATCTCCCCATGACTGTCATTCTACCGCAGCTTTGTATGTTGCGACTTCATTTCCACCTGAGAAAGGGTAACATACTTTCTCATACTGCATTTTTGTCAGCAAGCGTACCAAAGTTTTGATCTAGCAACTTTTCCCTACAGATTGCACACATTGGACAATAGAGCATATAATGTACACTATTCTCGACTATCTGCTAACCACTAATGCACCAACACCTATTTGTGGAAATCTTTGCTTACCTCCTTTCCCAGTAGACATAATCTGAAACGGGAGAGTTGTAAAAGCCTTCTTCAAGGATCAAAAAGTAAAATTATACAAATGATCTCAAATAGACTCATGCTTTTAAAATGATGCTTCTGAGACAACCGTTTTAACAAAAAAACCCCACTTATTAGATGTCAGTCTCTTTTAACTTATTCTTAAACTGTTTTCTGACAGGATCTTAGGTTATGATTATCATTCCACCCGGAACAACCCCACAAACATTGCTGATTCACAATTATCTGTCCAGTCATTTGCTGAGATATTTGCGTTCTGCTCCAAGAAACATCTCTTTGTCTGCTTTGCATTTCTCACATGCTGTAATTTTAACTACTATAGGAGTAATTTGTATAGTGAGTCACCCACACAAGACAGCCTTATCTTTCAGCATTGTTGCAGGAATACTACAGGGTAGAAACCAGAGTGATATGAGAAAAATAATTATGAATAAACAATGTATGCAGTAACTTCCCTAAAAAACATTTTCAACCCTAGAACTACTAGTTTACCCCCACCTTTTAAGTCAGGGAAAATGATTTTTAGGCTGACCATCTGAAAAGGAGGACAGAGCTCCTGTAACTTTAACAGTTGTAGAGAAAAGGGAATTTCAGCCAGTGTCATTTGTAGGCAATTAGTTCCTGGTGAAATTCCTTCTTCATCACAACAGTTAAAGTTGCAGGCACTATACTAGAGTGACCATATACAAAAGAAGGCAGGGCCCCTGCAACTTTAACAGTTGTGATGAAGAGGGAATTTCACCAGGAACTAATTGCCTACAAATGACACTGGCTGAAATTCCCTTTTCTCTACAATAGTTAAAGTTACAGGAGCCCTGTCCTCCTTTTCAGATGGTCATCCTAGGAAAATGTATTATTGCTTGAGTTGATTAAAGGGCTGATTGCAGCATTTCTGCCAGGTGGCCAACCCAGGAACTTTTCTTGTTAAATTGGAGCCCTAAATATTTAAAATTCTTGACTTGCTCAATATTAACCTCATCAATCTTACAGTTATGGACCCTTGGTTATTTCCCAGATACTGCAGTGTTCATTTTATAATAATTTAACATCAGCTGTTTTACAAGTACTATTTTGTTTCTTATAGGTTTGTTTTTTGTATGTTTGTGTTTTCACATACACACACAATCTCCCGAAACTCTGGATCAGGGCTAGATAACTTGGTGGCCTCTATATGTTTGGGATTACAGCTTCCTTCAGCCCCAGCCAGCATGGTCAATGGTCACGGATAATGGGACGTGTAGTCTAACAACATATGGAGAGCACAAAGTTAAGGAAGGCTATTCTGCCATATTAACATAAAAATGAGAGCGCACGAAATGCAACAAAATGTGGGAATATTCCCTGAAAAACCTACCCTTAATTTCTGTTCTGGTCCTGTATAGAGAATTTTCTCCAGGACTGATGATTATCTATGTTGGTGTTTGAAAGTTTAAACTAGAGATATTGTCCATCAACCTTGTCAATGGTCATATTAAATCAGTAAAAAAAAATACATATGGCTATTGTCTTGTTCTTTGAATTCTTTTAATCAAATGATCTAGAACAAAGCAGTGGTTGATGGTATTTTTCCATGTGCAGATTCCTGCTTCTCGTTCTGCTATAATTTGTCAACTCTGCCTAATCTTCTAACTTGATTAATAGATATCTATGGCATGGTTTGCATGTAACAACAACTCAAGCGTATGGGTTGTCACTGAATTGTGGGTTGTCATTATATGCAAACTTTGCACTCTGGTTTAAGTATGGACTATTAATCATGAACAACCCAGGACGAGAACCCATGGTTTGTCATTGGGTTGTGTTAAAAAAAATGTGGCTAACAACCCATTGTTAAAGCATTTCCATAGACCATTTAACTTCGTGTAACTGTTAAGATACTAAGTCCCAAAACTTTGTTAATTTCTTTCTGATATAGCTAACGGTAAATCAAACCGTAGTCCTGTCTAGAAATCCATTTTTTTTCCTTTGTGGGTTAGTTTTTGCAATTTTGGAGAACTTACAAAATAATTTGAATCAAAATGAGTAATGTTTTGGGTGTTTAAGAAAATCTCTCTATTTCTCTACCACTTTGCCCAGGTTTTCCTTTATTGCCCTATCAGCCAATTTGCCCTGCAACTCACTTAGCCTACCTGAAATAAATTCATAAGAGGGTGCTTGCATATTTCTGAAATATTTACATCTAGGGACCTATAAAGATGGTTAAATTTTTTAAAATTTATTTTTTTCAAAACATTCCTTGGCTGCTTTCCAGGGCAGAGCCCTCACAAGGCGGCTTACAGCAATAAAATACATAAAATTTAATTGGGAGGTGTCAACTCTTCAGATTCCTTTCAGTTATGAAATTGTGAAAATAAGGTGAAGACAGCACCATGTAATCAGCTACACAATTACATGTGGTATGCACATAACTCTTTGTACATAAATAAAAGTTAAATCATCTTGGTGGAAGATGACTTCCTCTGCCATTACAGATTCTCATCTGATGTTTATATACCAGTTTGAAAAATAAGTGGTTAGCTCTATTAGTATAGATGTCCCTGGATATTTGTGGTGATTTTGCTTATTTCTATCCTCTTCTAAACTTTCACATATGTTTTGATTGCATGTTTCTTATCTACTGCTAAAGTCACGAGCCAATAAGTTAGGGAATCGGATCAAGCTGCATGCATTTTCTCTAACACATTGTCCAGTCCTTCCCATATCTGTCTCTAAATCTATTGAACATTAGGCTAGGGAGGAAACATTTATATGGAATATTATGTGATCGTATGTCCATTTTACCTGTAGTATGAGAGAGGCAGAAGACATAACTTATCCATATTGGATGATCCCTGTGACAATCCTGCTTTCTTTGTCCAAGTCCTTGAGATAATCTTTTTGATGGATAGATAGTGTGTTTGAGTACAACAGGCAGAAATACACAATCTAATTATTATGTGCATGACTGAAATTGGCTCTAATTCCCTAACACTCCTAAGCACTTCTCTGTTCGGAAACTCCTGGGACATTCTTTAGCCACCAATGGGGCATATTCCAGTATTCCTCCCTTCAGAGACCTTTATTTGTATTTGATTTATATCCCACCCTTCCTTACAAAGAGCTCTGGCCCCCATATGGCTTTGCTCCATGTCGCCATATGGGAGACATTATAGTATGTTCTAAAACCCATCTCACTATTCCAGTGGGTAAAGGGGGAAGTATCCTAACATACAAGAACTTTCTAAGAGGGAATTGAAAATTCATTATTCTCTATAATCAAGTATATATTATATACCAGTTTTTAGGTATGCGATCTCTCAAAGCAGTTTAAATGGTAGAGCATCAATTAAAAACTAATACAATAAAATAGAAGAAGATGGCAAGAAAAGAATTCTTAAAAAGCCAAATAAACCTCAATAAGCACCATAAAAAGCTTGGGCAATAAATAATATTTTCATCTGGCATTAAATGGTAACAGAGAGCACCAGGAAAGCCCCTCTGGGGAGCAAGTTCCAAAGGCTATAGTTCACATCCAGAGTCTCTAAGGCTTTAGTATCCCAAATTTAACAAGTGATGTATCGTAGACTGTTTCCTTTTTACCAATGGTATTTGATTCTATAAATAGGAACTCCGGTTAGTAACACTAACTTGCAATCATTTTGCCCCAAAATATAAGTCCCAAAAGACACATGAGCCCTTGGATAAATTTATAAGATGTTTTCCAACTCCTACAGGTGGGACAATTTCACCTTTTTATTTGATTTGATTCCTTCACCTATGGGAAGGAATGCTTGGCGATCAGACTGCATAAAATGTCCGCTATGCTTTTATAATCACCAGTTTTATGTGCTCCATCCTGAGCTAGTAATTTATCATGACAGTTTATTTATCATTGCATTTTGCAATACTAATGTGATGCAAATCTCAGTGTTGCTTCTCTTTCATACAGCATACTTGAACAACAATGGGTGGGTGTTTTCCCTTTCTGGCTGTCATTTGCTATTTGTGAAAAATATTAGTTTTGAAACAGATTGAGCAGAAGCACACATGCTAAAAAATGAAGGTTCAAAATCATCCTCATTTCATGGCTGCTGTTTTTTTCATGTTCAGCCTGCTTTTGTTATAACTTTGTTCTGTTCTTGCTGGGAATTGCTGAATTATACAAGATATGGTATAGCATAAGTAGTTTCATGTTTCTCCCCTGTTGTACTTGTTTCCCAAACGGCAGTGAATTTACTGTAGGGATTTTCGGTTCTCCCAGTTTTTCATTTTTTTTCCAACTTAAGTTCGGTGCTTCTTGAACTTTCATAATTTTGCTATTCTTGTATGTGGTTCATCCCAGCCTTTGAGGATTTTTTTAAAAAAAGCTTTTTATAAAAAATCATACACATTTTCATGCACATTCCTCCAAATACATGAATTTTATAAGCATTTTTGCCTAATGTACACATTTCGATACACAATTTGTGACTGGAGAAGTCCATTTCAAAATTCAGAGAATGTGAATTCTGAAGGATTACTTGACGTTCAGTTTGCAGTTGATTTGAAAGTTCGCAGTAGGGTAAATTCGCATTGAAGAGTGCTATCGTGTCTTCCGTCAGTCTTTTACATATGAACCATAGGAAGCAGATGCCCATGTTTGTTTCACGATGTGAAAACCAAACAAACATTTCAAGGAGGTTATGATATGGAGTGCATGAAGGAACATCCTAAATCTGTAAGGTGTGAAAGAGTTCTTAGGCTGCCTTGTATTATAAATGGAGCTTTGACAACCAGCTGGCATAGAGTTAACTCCCCATATCTCTCATTTTGTTCCACACTATAGGTAGAAGAAGCATTAGAAGCTGTGAAGAATGCCACGAATGAGCAAGACCTTGCAAACCGCTTCAAAGAATTTGGAAAAGAGATGGTGAAACTGAACTATGTAGCTGCTAGAAGGCAACAGGTGGGCATAATGAAAGTGGCAAATGTGGGTTTACGGAGGAGAGAGACATTACTATTTTAGCATAGTACACAAAATAATACTGTTTTTATCTGTATCAGTTTCAGAGACTTGTGGGGGTGTGGGCACAGAGGAATAGGCAGGGTGACTCCTGCACTCTGGGTCTTCTGAGGTTGCCCTGTCCCACCGCAGCCACTTCTGCCCCCTAAAAAGAAACTCCAAAAGGAACCCTCCATAGTGGCTTCCGGTACAGCCTGCAGAATTACAGACAACAGAAAGCAGACATATAACTCAGGTTCCTCAACTCAGTAACTTGCGCACTTTTCCGAGACCGTTTCTTGAACGGAATTCCAAATTCAGAAATCCCAATGCACTCCCAATTTGTTAATCAAGAGGTCTGTAGGGTTTTCAATTACCTTTCCTGTGATCTGAAAGCTGACGTTATAGCTTTCTGGGTTCTGGATGGAGCGGACAACCAACAGGGTGGGGGTGGGGGGAAGCAGATGCCTCCAGAGCGACTTTGACACTACTACAACTCCTGTACTGAATCCAGACAAGTTTTGGGATAAGATAATGGCAGGACGAGCAGGAGTTCTTGTCCAGCTCCATTTTCATTGTGAGCTGGAGAAGGACTCTTAAGGCCGCTGTGTAAGTGCATGTTGCAAAGCCCCCCTGCTTTGTCTCTTGACCTTCTGTCTGCTAGGCTAAGAATGGGCTCCTACGACTAGTATGCCCTAGGGTGATCACTATCTTCTTCCTAAGTGGTATGAAGGATTTTATTAGGCATCACATGCAGATCTGTGGCAAAAGCAAAACCTTAGGTAATTTTGCTATGCTGGTTTTCGTCAGAAACTTTCCATCTGAAGATGATGCTGATCCATTTAATCAGACTGAAGGTTGTTAACTGGGGGAAAATGTGGCCAGTGTGTGAGCAGGCTTTTTTTCCCTTTTCTTTTTAAAAATGACAATGTTCTTTGTAAGGCATTGGGTCATTTTAAGTGGCCTCTTTTGGAGACTAGACCCCTAATCATTTAAGTGCTTCCTTCTCAAATTGGCTATATTGTACTTCGATGGGAATAGAGGAAGTACTTGCTCTTCTGAAAATTAGGCCATATGAATATAAAAGCGTAACCCATTTTTCAAGGCTTTTATATAGAAAAGCTGACTTCTAAGAGGACAAAAAACACCACGCTGTCTGGTAGGCAATACGGCCAGTAGAGATTTTTCTTTTAAATGAGGAACTAGAATCCTTTATTTGCACAATAACAATTTTACTATTGGGATGGTTTAAAAAGATGGCTCTAAAGTTCAGTCTTCCCATTAATGATGGCAAAAAAGAAGAGTGATTCAGGAGCCATAACAAAATATGCTTGAAGATGATGTTGTCATTGTTCCCAGAGAGCTACTGGAGAATCAAAATAAGTGAGGCATTTTTTCCAGACAAATGTATTTATTTATTTAATTTCATTTATATACTGCCCTGTAGCCACCACTGAAAAGGCCTTCTCCCTTGTTGCCATCCTCCAAGCTTCCCTTGGAGTGGGCACTCAGAAGAAGACTTTGGATGTTTAGCATAGTGTAAGGGCAGATTCATGTCAGGAGAGGTGTTCCATCAGATATTGTGGTCCAATCCGTGTAAGGCTTTATAGGTTAAAACCAGCACCTTGAATCGTACAGGCAGCCAATGTAAATGGGCCTGCTGGCAAATTCTGTTGGCAAATTTTGCATAAGGGTTTGATTAAGCAACCAGTTAATCCTGAATCCTTGTTTCATCCTCCTCTTGGTTTGCCTTTTGAATCCCACCAAGAGTTTATGGTGGAGGCATGTCCTTAGGGCATCGTCATCCAAAACCTAGCCCTGGTTCATGCATTTAAAAGCCCTTCTATGATGTCTTCTCAGAGTGTGCAGGGTGGGAATTGTGTGGACACATCATCAACTGTATGACCTGGTGCCTTAACACATTGGCTCCCCTTGCCTCCCCTCACCCCATTCTGGTGGTTCCAGTGGTGCAGTGTATCTTCTGAATCTCCTCCTCCAGAGTCTCACTGTCATCCATGCAGGTGGCTCCTCCTTTTGTTCATCGATCCTCTTTCTGAGTGACCCCCCACAGTTGTCCTTCCAGAGCCTTGGTGGTTCTTTTCAAGAACTCTTCATTCTCCCTTTTACTTTGGGCCGTACCTACTCACTGTCCCAGACCTTTTACCGTCTCCTCTAGTAATGCGACGAGCTTCCACTTGCTGGAAATGTATGCTATGCTACCTTCAGACAGAAAAACAAACATACAACATACCTTACACATCATTTTCTCTTGCTTATAGGGCCTCCCTATTTGCTACCGGTGCAGTGGCTGTTCCTTTTCCTTTTTCTCTTAGCAGCTCAATTGGTGGGCCCTTCTAAGCAGACACTGTCCACTTAACTTATAAGTGATCCTCTACCTTGAATTTCCACTGCGAATTTCCACTGCAAGGCTCCTGTTAGCCCTCCCTATTCGCTCTCCCAGTGAGCTCACTCCCTGGGAATCGTCATCATTCTGAATCTCTTCTGTTTTCCTCCATCCCATCCCACCCCATCCTCCTGCCACCCCTGAAGCTCCATAGACACACTGTATTGTGAAGGTGGCGTTCCCCTTATCCATAACACTGTTTTGTTCTGCTATCTCCACTCAGCTATTAAATTTACCAAGTGATCTTGGGTGAATCGCCATCTTACAGCCCAAGCTACCCCATGGGATAGTTGTGAAATTGAGAACATCTTTATGTACACTCTCCAGAGCTCCTTGGAGAAAGTGGAGGGCACAAATCAGATAAGTTGATTTAGATTTCCCCCAGGGCATAGGTTCTATAAATACCGTCTGCTTATGCATGTCCTTGTGTGCATGTTTTGAAACAGGAACTAAAGGATCCCCACTGTAGAGATGAAATGGCCGCTGCTCGTGGCGCCCTGAAGAAGAACGCCACTATGCTGTATACGGCTTCTCAAGCTTTCCTCCGTCATCCTGATGTAGCAGCCACTAGAGCCAACAGGGATTATGTCTTCAAGCAAGTCCAAGAAGCAATTGCCGGCATCTCAAATGCTGCTCAGGCCACCTCGCCAACTGATGAGAACAAAGGACACACTGGCATTGGAGAGCTTGCAGCAGCACTGAATGAGTTTGATGTAAGTGGGGCTTTTTTAAGCATGTGTGAAAAGAAAGAGGGATTTATTTATTTATTTCTATAGCACCATCAATGTACATGGCGCTGTACATAGTAAAACAATAAAACAGCAATTCCCTGCCACATAGACTTACATTCTGATAAAACAACAAGAACGGGCAGGGAATGCACCAAACAGGCACAGGGGACCACAAAACTAGCAGTATAGAAGTAAAATCAAAATCAAGTTCTAAAAGCTTTAGAAAAAAGAGAAGTTTTCAACTGAGCTTTAAAGGCTGTCATTGAACTCATGGCCCGCCAATGCTCTGGAAGAGAATTCCAGGCGTAGAGGGCCGCGAAAGAAAATGGACGGAGCCGAGCAAGAGAAGGAGCAAAACCAAACCAGACCTTGAATTATGCCGAGAAGCAAATTGGAAGCTGTTGAAATAGCAAGGTGCTTAATGCGTGACCATGAAGTTTTAATGCACAGTTGCTTTTGGAGCTCAGGAAACCGTAGTTCTTGCAGGCAGTATTTACACTGGGCTGTTGTGGGCTTTGACAAAGATAAATAAGTCTTGCGTTTGCAAAATCTTATCCCGCTACCAGCCTTCAGGGGGATGAGCAGCCCAATTAAATCTGGTTACGCTAATTATGTTTCACAGCTGAATTTAATTTTTTTAGTGCTGTATTTAGTTTGCTTCAACAAAAGGGACTGATGAAGGATGATTTGGTTTGCAGTAAAGTCTGTGTAGAAAGGTAAAACACATTACTTGATAATAGTCTTCAGACTCAGAGTTCAAGGGAGACTTTTAAAATTGTCTTTCAAAGCTGGGCAGGGGATTGCCACTCCCTGTATATTAGGGGTGGGCAACTTGTTTTTCTTGTGGGGGAGGTGATTGTAATTTTTATAGAATGACTCAAAGACTGAACGTGTAAAGCAAGATTGGACCATTTGTAGGTCTTCAGATTTTGCTGGACTGCAAATCCCATCAGTCAGCATAGCCCATGGGGAGGGCCGATGGGAATTTTAGGGCAAAACATCCAGAGGATTACAAATTGCCCACCTCTGCTTTGCTTTGCATTTCTTAAATTTTAAAGGTTTATATTACAATCCAATCCAATCCAAAAAGGTTTATATTGCCTTGCTGTCTTTGTAGTGTATTCTTGCTCAATCACGTTTTATTAGAATAAGTTTTCGCATGTGGGGCCTGTTGCTCAGGTCTACCTATACAAGAAAAATGTGGATCTTGTAGAATTTTATTTTTAGAACAGGTTTAGGCAGGAAAATCAGAATTGCCATTAAATATTCCTTGTGATGTTAATCTGACATATATGGAAGAGGCCAAATTAATTCTTGCCTGAGTTCAGTTCATTTTAATGGCATTTGGCATCAATAGTGCCTACTGCATCCCTGCAAATGGCATAAGTATATCCAGATCCTTTAAGATACAGATAGGGTTAAAGTCTGGCTAGGTGAGACTCTTTTGATCAATGCACAGAATATTGTTTTCCTTAAGGAAGGGGTAACCAAGGAACCCTTTATTGGCTTGGAAGCTTATAAGGGATTCCTTTTGGAGATGGGCAGCAGACAAGCAGGTACAGAGGATAATTTAATATGTTCTTGGCCATGTTGACAGTTGCCATGGCTCAAGTCCAGCAAATGCCCCACATTACTTGAACATGAAATCCACAATCCACAGAATCCTCTCCAATAAAGGAGTCTTTGATAGGTAAGTCACTATGGAAGTAGAAAGTTTTGGGGTAACTACTGCTTTTACAGCCTGCACTTCTTCACCTCTTCAAATACTGTACTATTGTAGTTTAATGCAGGAATGAAGTACTTCATCGCTGCCTTGCTGAAACACAGCCACCTCAGTGGAGGTTCAACTATGCGTGTCCCCCCCTTTTTCCCCCTCCCATGCAGAGTAGAACATGTCTGTCAGATATTCGAATCTGAGATTCGGAGGCCATTTTGTGGTGGATCCGCCATTTTAATATGGATCCACCATTTTCCTGCACAGCCCTAGACCCTGGTACAGCCTACAACCCCAAGCATTCAGTGCCTGGGAGGCTGCACTTACTGGGGCCCAGGAACAGAGGGCAGATGTATCCTCACCAAACACAATCGCTGGCTCTCGCCACCATTGCTGGCTTCCTCTCGCGAGATCGCTGGCTTCCTCTCACGAGATCGCTGGCTGCCTCTCGCGAGATCGCCAGCAATCGTGCCAAGGAGCGGGCGATTGCACATGGCACGGACACGTCTGCCCTCCGTTCCCGGGCCCTGGTAAGTCCAGCCCTCCTAGGCACTGCATGCTGGGGGTTGTAGGCTATACCTAGGGCTGTGCAGGAAAATGGCGGATCCATATTTAAATGGAGGACCCACCACAAAATGTCCTCCGAACCTCAGTTTCAAATATCCGAGGTTCGAATCTTGCACAGCCCTAGTCCTTGTGTGCACTTATAGTAAGGTCAAAATTTCTTTCTCCCAGGCATGTGCTCTGGAATAGTTTGGAGCTTTCTACTAGTAGAATAGTAGTCAGGACTTCAAGTGCCTTGATTTCAGGTAAAAGGATCCTCCCCGCATTGTCTTTCGCTTGAGGCCATACAGACAGTTGCATCTTTGTTAGGAGAGGGAGCTTCAGCAGTTTATAGGCACGTCTCTTTCATCTAGGTTCCCCTTCTTGTTCTGTTCTTTCACTTCTTTACGGTTTCAAATTTCAGTTTCTGTTAGGCTGTAGTGCATTGGTGTTCCTTTATACCAAGCCACCTAGGCTTTGATCATAGGCATCTGCCAACCACCTAGGCTTCAATCAAGCAAGAGCCCCTGGAACCAAGTTAATTGACAGGTGTGGCCTATTGTTAAAAGTTTCATCCAACCAGTTCAAGATGATCTACCTGTGATGGGGATCTAATAGATTGGCAAGTCCAAACTCAAATTCATCAGAGTTGCGCAAGAGGACCAAAACCGTATAATTTAATCTTGTCTCCAGAAATATATATATCATGATTTCCTAAGAATGTTTCAAACTATTTTTGGGTCTTTTGATGACAATGTACATTCCAGACATTTGCAGGTGAAATGCATAAGCCCTGAACAGATTGGCACCATCACTGAAAGTTCCTGCAGTAAACTAGTAGTGAATTTACTTTAAATGATGGGGTTTCCTGAATGACTTAAAATTAAGGATGGAGATATCTTTCAGTTTTGGTTTCTCTTGGTTCCTCGTTTTTTTCCCATTCCATCTACACTCTGACCATGTCCCCAGTTGGGGAGCGCACTGAAGGGCTGTATGTATGTAGCTCTACCCCCTTTTGCAGACACAGGGGGCATGGTTTAACTGAAATGGAATTGTGAAAAATGGGTTTGCCCATTGCATGCAAACTGCAAAGTGCTTTCATTAGATCCCGTCTCCAGAAACTGAACTCAAACTTGGGGAGCATACAGAAGGGCTGAACGTTGCTCTGCCTCCTTTTCACAGACACAGGGGCACATCGCTTACTGAAATGGAGCTGTTAAAAATGGCTTGTGCTGGTAAATAAGACCATTGCAAAGTGTTCTCTCATTAGGTCCTGTCCCCACAACCACAACACTAATGTGAGGAGCGCACAGAAGGGTGTACATTCGCCCCCGTTTCACAGACACAGGGGCACGGTTGAACTTGAATGGCAGGTGTTTTATTAAACTTTGGGGACTCTGTGGACTTCTCCTTGAGGGAGAAACCCAAGTCCCTTAGCTCAAGTAAGTGGAACGGCATGCTCCAAACTCCACCAAAATCCAATATCAATTCCAGCTCCAAACCACACTCCTTCCGCTCCAACTAACTAAACCCCACAGAGAGCCAAAAGGGAAAGAATGAGAATATATACTGGGTTTCTACTAAGCCCTCCTCCAGCATTGCGATTGGAGGCTGCAGGAAGTCTTTAACAGGATTGGGTGATGCATTGATGTAGTGTAAAGCACAATTGGTGGATCAAGCTGTCACACACACGCATCCTCCCCACCCTTTATGGAACTTTAAAATAGTAAACCACTCATTGCCACTAAAATCTTACACCAATTTCTCTGGAATTTTTCACACATGAGTAGACACAAACAATCTCCCATGTCAGAAAGTTCCAACTTTCTACCTTTTAAAATAAAAGAGTTACACAGCACATTCTTTGCTGTAAGTCCAATGTAAGTTTAAAATGCCATAATAAACAACTCATTGCCACTACAGTCTTGCACCAATTTCTCTGGAATTTTTCACACATGAGTAGCCACATCCAATCTCCTATGTCAGGGAGTTTCAACTTTCTACCGCTTAAAATAAAAAAAAGTTACTGCACATTATTTTTCTAAGTCCACTGTCAGTTTAAAACACCATAAAATGGAGGTCCGATCCTCCGATTTTCTCGATCCGGATCGGGTCCCTTCGGATCGGATCGGATGGTTCAAAGGATTGGAATAGGATTTATCTGATTTTGGCTGGATCGTGGATCGGATCGGATCTGCTGCACATCCCTAGTTCTTGTGTTTATGTGCTAAGTTATCAACTAGACCAGCATAACATGAAGTTTGCATTACATGAATTTCAAATGGAGGAAAATCTTCTGAAATAAAGTAATGAGAACAACATTCTCTCTGAATAAGACATGTTTTGCCTTTTGACAGGCAAAACATTTGAAAGCAGCAGGGTGCTTTGGAAAGTAGATTTTTAAAGAGCTGAATCTTCAGTTGTACTTCACATGTGAACAACCATCTTTGAATAATTCTGCACAGTAATTTTTTTATGTGTCAGGGTTAGCCAGAAATATAATTTACTGGTCTTGAAGGATCATTTGTATAGACATCAAGAACTTACAAATCCCTTGTGTGAAACATAGTATTTTGAAACCTTCAGGTTTTAGACTATTATTTTTAGACTTACTCATAATATTATGCATTCAGGTATTTAGTGTATCATTTCTTAGCTGCGTGACTTAAAGGATAGCATTTAATTATAGCATTACTTTTTCTAGAGCAATGCATTTTTCCCTTAACTATTTTGTTCTAGCTGAATCTTCAGTTTTGTAGGACACTAAGGTACAGAATGGAAGAAGATGCATTTAGAAATTTGACAATTTAAGGACCAGCAACAACTGTATGCGGGTTGCATCCAGACTTAGAATAAACCTATTCTGGTCATGACTAACTTGAGTCCTATTTTTCTGAATGGGTCTACTCTTAGTGTGACTAAGTCTGGATGCAAACCTATGCTGCCTTAAAAAAAAAAAAAAGAATGATTTTAATTAGGTAGAATAGGTTAAGCTAATCATTAAATATAGTCAATTAAATTTCATACAGTGATGATGGCCAAATGCTTCAATTTAAAAATGAATTCAGAACTGGTACGCTTCAATGGGTAAACAACTATTAACAAAAGAAAACAAAGCAATGAAATTCATATAAGCCGTTGAAGGTATCTTAAAGTGAATGTATGGATTCCATGCAATAATGGGTTGGACTCATATATGGAAAGGTTTCGCTTGACAAAGTTGCCAATGCAGGCTTCACATTCTGTAATATCTTTCCTACTACGGATTCCGTTGATGATGTGGAAATTCCTTTTGTCTTGATTTGGAGCTAGCCCTGTAATTGTGAGTTAGTGGTAGCAAATCCCATACTTTAGCTGCCTCTGATACTGTCCTAATAACTTAACGTATGTTGTTTATTTATTTGATTTATAGACTGCTTTTCCTCCAAACAAAACATTGCTCAAAGTGGATAACACTTACACTAAAAAACCAAGAAGATTAAAATAAACATAGTTAAAATAAACCAATAAAAGAAATAAAAAAGCATCCAAACTGATAGAAGCGGCTTCAACAACAGCTTGTGAGCAAAAGGCCTGCTTGAATAAAAACGTCTTTGCCTGTTGGAGGAAGGATAACAAAGAAGAAGCCAACCATGCGATCCATAACAGCGAGTTCCAGAACCTGGGTGCCGTCATCAAGAAGGCCCTTCTCTCATGTCCCTACCAAATGCCATAGCGGCAGGACTGAGAGAAGGGCTTCCCTGGAACATCTTCAGGCTCATATTGCTTGTTGCAACCTATTTGTAGGATCCCTGACCCCCACTGACCCTCTTCAGAGCCATGAGAACTAAACCGTACAAAACACCAAGTTTAAAATGAAACACTTTGTTTACTCCACAAGTGGGCCCTGAACAGTTTCTCCGTGGTGTGTGGCTCACTTTGGTAACATGGAGCTTTGTGTCCTGCCAGCTGCTTGGTATTAGGCCCATACTCTCTGACAGTGGCCCATTTGGGTTATCTGTGAGTAGCTCTTGAGTACATTAGCCTGATTTATTTGTTGATTGCATTTCTGTACTGCCCAATAGCCGAAGCTCTCTGGGCGGTTTACAAAAAATTAAAACCACGAAAATCATTCAAAATATAAAACAACCGTCTAAAGACATAATCTAAAATACAGGATAAAAACACAACCAGGATAAAACCGAGCAGCCATGCAGAAATTAATACAGGTTTAAAATACAAAGTTAAGCAGCAAGCTTAAAAATTAAGCTGATGAGCTGTTCAACTACCGAGAAAATGGAAAAGGTCTTCACCTGGCCTCTAAGGGGGTTTAATGTAGGTGCCCGGTGATCCTCTCTAGGGGTTTGGGGACGAGATGGCAACTCTGATTGACACAGAGTTGTCGCATGGATGTGAACAGCTGATGACTGGACAGCAAATTGTCAGATGACAAACAGCATCTGGGATAACGGAGAGATGGAATCGCTGTGGTCTGTCACTCAGTAGCAGAGGAACTAACATAACGAATGGAAGCGTTTTCCACAAAGGCTGTGTTGATAGTGCCGATAGCAAAGAAATTAATACAAAAACAGACTGCAGGCGTGAGCAGTTGGGAACAGCTGAACCATCGAGGGATGCTCTGTCTCTTGGTTGTTTAGTGTGAACTGCGGACCAGGAACTCCCGTGGCTTGTTGGAGTTGGAACCTCTGCTGTATTCACAACAACCCAGGTTTTGCCCACTGTATAGGGAACCCAGAGAGGAAGATTTTTCTCCTGTTTTCTTTCTTGTCCTCCTGAGAAGTCAGATTTTGAGAAAGTATGGATGCTTTTGGCTGATCAGAACAAATGCATTACACACTGTTTCATTATTTCCAGTGGCTGCTTTTAAAAGTAGATGTAATTATGTCTAATATTTATGAGTGAGGGAGATTATCTGCTTTGAACTTTGTGGATTAGCATTAGCCCAGTCACTCCCTTCTGTCCTGATTTGCGATGACCTCTGATTAAGTAAATAAAGATTTATGGATGGATGGATACAACACACCCATCCACACATACTGGACCACTGTAATCCCAGTGACGGTTGTAAGACAGCTAGTCACCACTCTTGGAAAATAAAATACTCCTTTATACTGTAGGCCTGTTTGTGACCTGAACACTCCTTGATGTGACTCCCTTTTACTCCTAGTGGAAAACTTTGTTTTCCCTTTACAGCCTGCATGTGCATCGTTTGTAAAGGACAGCATAAGTTGAAGACGGGCTGAGAAACAAATGTGTGAAGGGAATTCGCAGTAGAAGGGGGTGCAAGCTAGAGATGCTTCCTGCTCTTTCTGTGGTCAAAATCACCCCCCCCCCCTTCCCCAGTGTTTTACCAGGAGGGAAAATGGTATTTTCCTAGAATGATATTTTTAATGGCAACATTCAGAAGGGAAAGAGTTAAGTAGTCCTTGCCCCTCTGTTCCTCTACCGAAACTCTCTACCTCAGAGGCTGATTTCATTTAAAATATAAAAAAGAACGAAGGAAGGAAGGAATTACAATATATACTCTGATTTTTTTAAAAACTCCTGTTTCTTAGACTTCTGTACCACTGAGAAGAACTTCTGAATCCCTAGGTCCTATCGTATGCATTTGTTGTTCCATTGTGACATCTAGTGGTCAGCGCATGGAACGTTTTATTTTCAAAGCCTGAGTTAAAATGTTCAATTCATGAATGTTGACGCTCACTTCTCTTGTGTTTATTCTCCTTCTCATTTGAAGATGACTGGTTTTCATGTGTAGTTGATCTTCTTTGTGATATGTGCTAGGGAGTTCAGCCCCTGTCTGGGAAAAGGGCTCTGAAACTATTCACCCATTAGCTTTAAACAATATTCTGGCTACCTCCTTCATTTGTAACTTGAAGCTCTTAGATAGGGTGACCATATGGAAAGGAAGACACGGCTCCTGTATCTTCAACAGTTGTATAAAAAAGGGAATTTCAGCCGATGTCATTTGTATGAATGCAGCACCTGATGAGATTCCCTCTTCATCACAACAGTTAAAGCCACCCTCTTTTGTATCTGGTCCCTCGAGTATAGCTCCTGCAGCTTTAACTGTTGTGATGAAGAGGGTATTTCACCAGGTGCTGCATGCATACAAAGGACACCTGCTGAAATTCCCTTTTCTATCTAACTGTTAAAGATACAAGAGCTGGATGCCAACCGTTCTTAGAATATGGAGGAATGGTGATAATTCTAAGAAAAGTGAACATTACCGATTTCTCCATGATGGAAACCTGGAATGGAGAGGGATTTGTGGTTATAGTCCTGTCTCCTGAACTGTTTCAGATCAGGCCATTCTGTAGAGGCAACGGGATGTCTGTGGGCCACAGTGCACCCTCAGGCAACTTTCTTGGTACCTGCCAAAATGCCCCATCCCTCCCCAATTTTTTTTTTTAATAAACAAATTTCCTTACTAGCAGCTGGGATCACTCCAACGCAAATTGAGGGCATTCAGCTTCTGCCATCTTTCTTTTCCATGAATGCCTCTGGGCCATATGTGGGGCTCAGAGATGTTGTGAGGAAATGATAATGATGGTGGGTAGCTGCAGGCTGATAGTTTCCTCTGCAGGGCAGCCTCCACCAAGAAAAAGAAGAAAAGGAAAAGGTGATCCTGTGGTATCCACTTTGTGATGGTACAGTTTCTCAAATTGCCAAATGTGTGCAAAGAAACAAACAAACAAAAAATGTGGATCTAACCCTTCTCTGGAGATTCTTATCCAGCATGCATCTCTACGTTGCTCCGTTTGCTGCTGTGGCATTCCTAGGTCCTGTGTCTACTGACACACCACCATCCTCCAGTTCATGTAACTTAGAAGACAAAAGAGGAGATGCCCCCAGGAATCCTGTGGCAGATACAAACATCTTAGGCCTTGTGGCCTTCCAAGAAGTCAATCTTGCCATCACCTCTCACCCACTAATTGCCTGGTTGCTAGGGTGACCCTATGGAAAGGAGGACAGGGCTTCTGTATTTTTAACAGTTGAATAGAAAAGGGAATTTCAGCAGGTGTCATATGTATGCATGCAGCACCTGGAGAAATTTCCTCTTCTTCACAACAGTTAAAACTGCATGAGCCCTGCCCTCTTATCTGGTCCCTCTAATATAGCTCCTGCTGCTTTAACTGTTGTGATGAAGAAGGAATTTCAACAGGTGCTGCATGCATACAAATGACACCTGCTGAAATTCCCTTTTCTATTCAACTGTTAAAGATACAGGAGCCCTGTCCTTCTTTTCATATGGTCACCCTACTGGTTGCACTCACTTCGTGGGAGCAGCCCCATGACATCAGAGCTGGGATAATTCTAAAAACTTTGAAACCAAGAGGTGGAGAAAGTCAGACGTGATAGAAATAGAATCATATAATCATAGAATAGTAGAGTTGGAAGGGACCTATAAGGCCATCGAGTCCAACCCCCTGCTCAATGCAGGAATCCACCTTAAAACATGCCTGACAGATCGGAGTCCATCTGCCTCTTGAAGGCCTCTGGTGTGGAAGAACCCACCACCTCCCTAGATAATTGGTTCCATTGCCGTATTGCTCTAACAGTCAGGAAGTTTTTCCTGATGTCCAGCCAGAAACTAGCTTCCTGTAACTTGAGCCCATTATTCCATGTCCTGCATTCTGGGTTGATCGAGAAGAGATTCTGGACCTCCTCCGTGTGACAACCTTTCAAGTCCTTGAAGAGTGTTATCATGTCTTCCCTCAATCTTCTCTTCTCCAGGCTAAACATGCCCAGTTCTTTCAGTCTCTCTTCATAGGGCTTTGTTGCCAGACCCCTGATCATCCTCGTTGCCTTCCTCTGAACACACTCCAGGGATGTGTGAATCAGGAAATCATCAACAAAACTCCCTTAACTACCTTCTGGCAGATTCCTAAACGGCACAAATTATTTGTGACAGTTGAATTAAAACCACCAGTTGTCATTACTGGATCTCAGTGTTGCGAATCCAATCACTGCAGCACCTCTCCTAGCAAAATTGTCATCTTCAGAAACATGATTGCTGGCAATAGACAACATGTAAAAGAATGCAAATTTCCCTGTCTAACTGAATGCAGGTATTCTGGATGCCACATGGGGAGTATATTGGAAACAAAACCAAGTGCATAAAATGACAGGCTTTCGTACCCAATTCAGAAACTGCAATTGGCCATATCAACAACAGCAATAAAATGTGAGCAACCTGTTGTCACACCTATCAATTTCTGTCTCAACCATCCATATTTTATCAGCCGTCTGCCTGGGTTAAAATCAGACCTCTTCAAGAGACTGTTCAGAACATTATATTTAACTAAACCTGATCTAAACCTGCCACAATCTATACGACACTGGGCATGTCTACACCAGCCCTATATCCCGGGGTAGTCCCCAAATCATCCCTGTGCATCCAAATGATGCCCAGTGGATCCCAGGGGCAACCCGGGACAACCGGGGACTTTCCCCAGGATATTGGGAACCGTGAAAAACCCAGTTTTTCCACTGTCTCAGGACCATCCTGCAGAGCGTGGGCTGTGTGGCCGCTGCTCCCGGGTCATCCTATCCTCCCCGCGAGTGGTGGGCACTTAAAATGGGCATAGAGCTGCACAGGAGCAGTCTGTGTCATGGGGGGTGGGGAGCGGGTTCCGGGGGGTGGTTACCTTTTGCAGAGGAGCACAGTTGTGCCCCTCCTCCCTCTTTGGAAAAAAAATGTTGGGCGCGTCGTTCTTCCGGGACGTTGCATGGATGTAGACAGTGAGAGAGGATCGCGGAAGCAGGTAATTCTGCAATCCTCCCCCCTTAGGTGTAGATGAGCCCACTGTCTCACGTTGCTTATACACCCAGCAACATTTCTCATTACTCTCCACATCCCATCCTCTCCTTCTCCTTCTCCAGCATCTGTAGATGGTGAGGGATTCTGCAATCACCCCTGCTTGCAAGATTTCAATTCTCCCGGGTACAACCTGTCATACGGGATCTGCTCTTATTGCCTCCGTCCCTCATCCCTGGCTGAATTACTTGGCACGGGAGAGTATGAGAAGTCAATTAGGCTGGTTGGTGGCTGGGTCCAGAGGAGGTGCACCTTACAAATTCTCCTCTTTCACACCCCTGTCCAGAAACTTTATCCATGGCTGCTCTCAGCTCCATTCAGACAAATGTCTTCTATCAGAAACATATTTTTAAACAGAGAAGTAGAACAATCAGGATTTACTGTAGATGAGACAAGAAAGTTCTGATTGATCACAGTGAATGCCATGCAATGTCTATGCCTTTCTGTGTCTCTAGGGAGGTGAGACTAGCCCGATCTTTGCTTTGAATATCTTCTTCTTCTTCTTGGCTTTTGTTGTTTTTCAATAGTGAGTTGATTCTGCTCTCTGAGGTTCTTTAATTTTTATTTGCTGTTTTGATTTTGTTTTAAGGTTCTTTTTTCCTGTTCATATACCACCTTGGGGCTGTGATGTGATGTGTGTGTGTTAAAAAACAAACAAACAAACAAACTGGTGTCATAGAAGAAAAGTGGTTGGTTTTAACCTGTGAGCTGAAGCTTTGAAGAGCCCAAAACATGGGATATTCCACACAACAGCTGATTCCCATGATGAAATGCTTTAATTGCAACAATATTGTTCCAAAACAGCAGCTGCTATGATCTGGTATTATTATTATTATTATTATTAATTATTGATCTCTTTCTCACTCGTGGTGGTTTTCTAGATGTACATGACAGGCTTTGCCAAGTCAAGCTGTCTTTTACAGATTCAGGAATTCCCTGATGATTGAGCATGTTTTAAGTATGACTGCTTTCTGGAGGTTGGTGTGGATGTATTTTGGTAGGCCCAGTTTCTGGAGGCTTTTTGTATAGTTTTTTTGATGTGATGCCGGTGACTGATGTGACTAATGGAATAATTGTGACCTTTTCCTGTTGCCATAGTTCTTTGACTTCCATGGCCAGTGGTGTATATTTGTCTCTCTTTTCTTCTTCCTTTTCAACAACATTTTTGTCATTCGGTATTGCTATGTCAATGAGGTATGTGTGCTTTTCTTTTTTTGTTTATGACCATTATGTCTGGCTGGTTGCAGGGTATTGTCTTGTCCGTATGAATTGTTCTCTCCCAGTATATTTTATGATCTGAATTTTCCAAGATTGTTTCGGGTGAGTATGTATAGTATGGTGTAGATTGTTTGATAAGGTTGAATTTAATGGCCAGTTGTTGGTAAATTATTTTTGCAGCTGTATTGTGTCTGTCCATATAGTCCATTCCTGCCAGAATTTTACATCCTCCTATTATATGGTCTATTGTTTCTTGGAACTGATGGCATTTCCTGCATAGGTCTGTTGTTACACTATTATCTTTTATGATGTATTTTTGGTAGTTCTTGGTGGCTATAACTTGATCCTGTGTATTATTATTATTATTATTATTATTATTCATATATTTATTTATTCAATTCATATCCCATCTATCTACAAAATACCCTAGGCTGCCCTTATATTAAATTAGACCATTGGTCCATCTAGCCCAGTATTGTCGACACTGACTGGCAGTCACTCTCCAGGGTTTCAGGCACGATTCTTTCCTAGTTCTACCTTGAGATGCTGAGGGTTGAACCTGAGACCTTCTGTAGGCAAAACTATGCCCCCTCCCCAACTGCTTGCCAGTTGACAAACACAAACTTCTCACCTCTGGATTCCCTTTGAGTTTGTTCCTTGCTTTCTTGCTTTCCTCATTGAAAATTCAAGGCCATATATATATATATATATATATATATATATATGCTGCTGAGGCTTATGATTGTTACAGGGCCATCTTTTAATTCATCTGAAGCCTCTTTGCTTCCTGAGAGTTATACTATAGGCCTTCAAGAGGCAGCTGGACAGCCATCTGTCAAGGATGCTTTAAGGTGGATTCCTGCATTGAGCAGGGGGTTGGAACCGATGGCCTTATAGGCCCCTTCCAGCTCCACTAGTCTATGATTCTATGAGCCATCCATAGAGAACCACACATCTGTTTTTCCAAACATTTTCATTTTTTGCTCTAATTAATTATGATCTTTCTCCTTTCTTTTGATTATTGCTCCTTGTTATAGATCAGGGATGGCAACTTCTGGGGGTCTGGTAGACAACTCTCCCACATCTGCCTGAAATCACTGGGTCTGCCCCCTGCCCTCCATTGCCATAGCATCGCCAAAGGCATGGCAGTGAAAATTGATCTATTTTTCACTTCAAATTGTCCGCTTTTTGCTGATCCGCTGCCATGCCAATGACATAGAATTTTAACATAAAATTTGGGTGGTGGCAATAGAAGCTTCAAAGAAACCCCCAAAAGTGTGGGGGACAAATGCAGTCCACAGGTCATATATTGCTCACTCCCATTATAGATAATGGAGGGGAGGTGTAGGGAACCTAATTTATTTAAAGTGTTTAGTTTCTAGGCTTACTGCCTTGGATGTTGGACGAACACATATCCTTCAGGACTAGAAGCCATTGATAGCCTTCTCCTCCAGGAATTTATCTAACCTCCTTTTAAAGCCATCCAAATTGGTGGCCATCATATGTCCTGTGGTAGCAAATTCCACAGTTTAACTATGCACTGTGTGAAGAAGCACTTACAGTCTTTTATGTGGATTTTTTTAAAAAAAAAATCTGTGTAAATCAAAGTATTAAAAATAAATATTTTTATTAAAAAAGACATCGTTCCTGGGCCTTTTGGAAGCAAAGCTCAGGATAGGGGTAGGACGAAAATCCACCAGGGCCTGTGAGTTCGCCAGATACCCCCACTCAGACTTCTCAGGTCCCAGTGAATGCGCCGGGCAGATTTCTGCCCCATGGTTCTTTGGTTGACAATGGGGCACATGTCTGGTCAGGTGTGGGGGAAAATTGCATTAGTCCTTCACTCCCTGACCTGCTGATGGGGGTCTTAAGGGCCCTAAGGCTTTCCCGCCCCCCCTTCACCCATCGGTACCTGAAAGGGCCTCTTAATGTAAGAAGCCCTTTCAGGCCCCAATGGGCACCGGAGGGAGGAGGAGAAGGGTTTTTCCCTTCTACTCTAATGGCGACCACCATTGGAGTGGAAGGGGAAAACCCTTCTCCTCCTCCCCACGTGCTCATTGGGGCCTGAACGGGCCTAAGAGGCCCTTTCAGGCACCAATGGGACTGGTGGAGGGCAGTAAAGCATGCTTCCTGGGCTTCCGGAAGTGTTAAGAGGCCCTTTCAGGCTTGGTTGGGCACTGGGGGGGGGGAGGGAAAGTACACTCCTGAGGCCTCTGGAAAATGCGCAATTCCCCCATCATTAATTGCGCACCGTAGGAATTGCGCACTTTCCGGAGGCCTTGGACACTTATAACGCCGAGCACTCGCCAGGCAGCGCTCGGCAGGAAGAGGGCTGGCTGCGTAGCAGTCAGCGAACGCGTGAGGAGCTCGCCATTCACTAGCTCAGGTTGCAGATTGGTTTCAAAATCTGGGGAAGCAGTTCCTCGGTATGACAACACAGCTGGAGCAGCCAAGGACAGTAACAGGATATGAGCGCTGAAAGGAAACAAAATGAACATCCCTGGGAGCAAAGCACAGGGCCTAGATAAGAGGCAATGAGAGCAGAGGCTTTGAAGACCTTGTCAAATGATACAGTCTCCGCAGAAAGGCTGCTGAACGATTCTTTGGCATAGCTTTGGCTCCGCACAGACAGCGCAACGTTTGGAAGCTGCTTGCTATACGGATCGATTTGAGAGTCTCCATGGCACGGCTGTGGATGTTGCCTATACGATAGGACCAGTCAACGTGGTAGGTACTGTGGTCTGTAGCATCTGAATTCTCACAATGAGGAACATTAAGTTATATGCAAATACATGTAAGAGAGCCCAAATTGTATTCCCCCCCCCTTCCCCAATGCATTTTATGGAGTATGTTGGTTGATGAGTGACAGAGCTTCAACCTATCCCTGTTGGCTGTTTGTCCCTGAAAATCTCCTTCTCAAGCTACATCCCTCAGATGAATGTTTATGCGTCTGGAATCTCACGTGTGTGGTGTGTGTGTGTTGCCATCTTGAGGCAGCTGGTTCTTGCCAAGGACATTGGAGAAAACTCCCAAAGGGTTACTTTGCATCCCAATGTGATAAAAAGAGTACAAAGGGATTCACTCCCTTTTGATAGGCCACCTTCTAAGATAGCTCTTCGGCATTGCTTGGACCCTGGCTCGAGTCCTGCTTCCTATGACTTGCAAAAATTCAAAAATATTTTTTTCCCTGAAAGAATGTTGGAATGGGACTAGGAAGCCCAGGTTCATATCCCCATACAGTTATCAAGTTCACTGGGTGTTTTGGGGTCAGTATCTCTCAGTAGAACTTATCTCCAAAATTATGCAAGGTATCGGTAGTGGACAGAGATAGCTTTTTCCTCCCTCTTTCCTAATATTAGAACCTGCAGTCACGCAACAAAAGAGGATAGTGGGAGATCCAGGACAGACAAAAGCAAGTGTTTCTTCATACAACGCCTAATCGAACTGTGGAATTCACTACCACATGATGTAGTGATAGCTACCAATCCGCACAGCTTTAAAAGGGGCTTAAGCAGATGCATGGAGGATAAGGCTATCAATGGCTATGCAGCATAATGGGCTACATATTACCCTGGTAAGAACAGATACTACACTTGATCTTATCCAAAAAGGCCGAGAAGTGATCATCGGACTACATATTACCTCCTGTATCAGAGGCAGGAGGTTGCTACATTTTGCTCGTGTCCTGCTTATGAGCTTCCCATCGGGCCATCTGGATAGCTGCTGTTGAGACTGAATGGTGGACTGCATAGGCCTTTGGCCGGATCCAGCAGGGCTTTGCTTAATGTTTTTATACCATGGATCATCCCATGAAGCTGATTGGTGAAAGATTCAGGACAGATAACAGGTACTTCTTCACGCAGCACGTAGCCGTTGTGTGAACAGAGTGCTGGACTAGATGGACCCTTGGCCTGATCCGGTATGACTGTTCTTGTGTCCTTATGTGACCACACAGGATTGTTATAAGGATAACATGGAGGGTGTGAAGAGGAACCATGTAGGCCATTTTGAGCTCTAAATGTAATAACTCAATTAATTAATTACCCTGCACCACCAAGTACAGATCTGGAATCCATGCCAGAAATGTTGAATTAATTTTTTTGGCTCAAAATCCAATTGAGACAGATTCTGTAAGAATCCCCCCTTTTTTAAAAAAATATATATATAATTGCTACATGGATGAGGGCTTGAAGCCTCAAATGTTCTCAGCTAGGGGATCTTTAGGGGAAGGAACTGCTAGTATTTCAGATTCATCTGTGATAATGGAAATCAAATCTACGTTGGCCATTTTATCACAGACACATTTTCTATTACTTTGTCTTTGGCAGCTGTGAACCTCAGAACAATTAATCATAATCTGAATTGCGTTGTCAGGCTTTGATTTATGACTTTAATAGTTTTGATTAATTGAAAATGTAAACGAACTGGAACCTTTTACATTAGTCATTCACTAACTGACTGTCAGTAGCTGGGGGAAGTTTAAGGTTATCACTTTAGCATTTTGGTAACTTTAAAAGTAAGATTTCGTTTTATTTGTTTACATTTTTATTTAGGCCGTTATGTCCTTCTTAGCAATGGAATTGAACCAATGTCATTTTTTGGAAACACGACGGATACAGTTTTCACACAGTAGCACGACTGAGCTAGAATTCAAAAGGTTTCTTTCTAGCTCACTTTATCAAAAGAGATAATGAGGGAAGTCCTTGTCTGGTACTGTGCAAAGCTGTACATGGGTGGGAGAGAGTGAGGAGGGATGGGGGAAAGGAAAATAATAGGGAAAGAAATCAGTGTGCAGAGAACCAGAGGGCCATAGCTCAGTGTGGTAGAAGTCTACATTCACAAGGTCTCCGGTACATTCCCTGGCATCTCAAGGTACGGCTGGAAAAGCTCCTACCTGAACCCCTACAGAGCAGCTGGGAATCAGTGTTGACAAACAATACTGAGCTAGATGGACTGACTCAGAATAAGGTAACTTCCTGTATTTCTAGAGAGAGTCACAGGGTTGGCTAAATAGGATGCCTCCCAGGTTAAAATGTGGCTTCTTATTCAGCACTACGCAAGAACCTCTTGCTGTATGCATGCTTCTCTCCTGTTCACACAATCTCAGCATCCTTTGTTCCTAACTGTGACACTGCTAGGTTTGAAGAGGTTCTGGGCCCACCAGGCCTGTCTGCGCATTGCCCTCTCTTGGCCCCTCTGTAGCCGCTGCCAGTCCATTTTGAATTCTTGAATGGGGAGTGGTGTATAAATATTGTAAATAAAATAAATAAATTCTCATAGAATCATAGAACAGTAGAGTTGGAAGGGGCGTATAAGGCCACCGAGTCCAGGAATCCACCTTAAAGCATACCTGAAAGATGGCTGTCCAGCTCATCTTGAAGGCCTCTAGTGTGGAAGAGCCCACCACCTCCCGAGGTCATTGGGTCTATTGTCGTGCTTTGTCCATCAGCCAGCCTGCCCCCTGGCCAAGCTCCCTCCCTCCTCCACTGCTCTGGATGCTCCACTCTTCTTCCCCCACAAACTCACCAAATGACATAAGGAAGTTGTTCCTCCTTTTGTGTGGGTGGGTGTACACACATATACACACTCACACACACACACATACCGTTGTGTGGTGGTTGATGCACACATTGCTTACCCAAATGGGAGGTGTACATGGAGCTGGCTTGGCAGGCACAATATGGAGCAGTTTCATTTTCGTAACGAGGAAGTAAGAGGAACACCAATAAACTGGGGATGGGGAAGAGATGGTGGGTTAGACGCTGGGAGTGTTCTGCTTTTCTCCTTCTCGGGTTACGAGGTGACATCGGAAAAGGAAAGGACTTTTTCTTCCTCTTTTTAAAATCTGTCATGGAGTGGTAGACGTGCTGCCCATGGAAGCTTGGATGAAAAGTGCATCTACCTCATCATTTAAAAAAAGAAGAAGGAGGAGGAGGAGGAGAAGGAGAAGAAGAAGAAGAAGAAGAAGAAGAAGAAGAAGAAGAAGAAGAAAGAAAAGTACATCATTAAACTATATGGAATTTGCTATCACAACATGTAGTGGTGGCCACCAATTTAGACAAATTCCTGGAGGAAAAGGGTATCAATAGCTACTAGTCCTGATGGCTATGTGCTACCTCCAGTAGCAGAGGCAGTGAGCCTATATACACCAGTTGCTGGGGAACCTGGGCACGAAGGTGCTGTTGCACCCATGTCCTGCTTGTGGGTTCCTGATCGATGGCTGGTTGGCCGCTGAATAAACAAACTGCTGGACTAGATGGTCCCATGGTCTGCTCCAGCAGGGCTCTTCTTATGTTCATAACCCCTTCCCAATGCTGCCTCCTAAGTTTGGGATGGGGAATTGGAATGGTTGAGCAAATGCTAGGACCATTCTCCTCACCTCACCCCTGCATAGTGCATGTTGTCAAAAGCGGTTTCCTTTTTCTTTATAAAGCAGTTTTGCTGCGACAGTCACACTGCTCAGCGAAGTGCCTGTGAGCTAACTCCCACCATGTGTGCCTCATCATTTTTGTCTCCTAGAGATACTCTGGGAAATGAAAGTGACGCTAGGCAGGGCAGCAGCTGGCTCAGCAGGTCCTTTGTGAGTAATGTGCTTAGCTCTGCAGAACTTTCCTTTTAATGCAATTAAGGGAGGCTGCCACTTGTCTGGGACAACTCTTGGATACCGCCACCCATCTTGGCCTTACAGCCCCCTGACATCTACCTTGAGGCACAGGATTGATGACACCACTGGTTTCTAGAGTAAGTGGTGAAGGTCACTGGGCTGTGGCCACTATGAGCCTCAAGAACTGATAACGTTTACTTCAAAAAAGAAACAATCATTACAAAGACCCTGAGTTCTTCTTTGGCTTGGATTAGAATCGGAAGCAGAGAAGGATTCTGGTTTCCATCCCCACAGGTTATCCCCTGGGCTGTGTGGAGCCTCTGTGCAACCCATAATCAGAGGTACTAGTAATTGACCCTGATCTTTAAATGCAAAAGACAGCCAGCTCCCCACAACTTACGTGAGTTCCAGTAGGGCCTCCCATAGGCTGTGCAACCCAAGACAGGGATGCTTGCAAGTCTCCTTGATCCCAAGAGAAGAGAAGACAACCATTACCCAGAGGACCTTCTCTTCTGCTGCTCTCAGACTGTGGAATGGCCTGCTGGGAGAGATTTGTCAACTTAACTCTCTCTCTCTAAGACAGCCATAAAGACTGATCTATTCCAGCAGGCCTACCCAGTTGAATTGTAAGAGTTTCATTGTTATTTTAATAATGTATTGGTTATATGTTTTTTTAATCAGATATATATTTTATATTTGTTTTTAATGTTGTTCCCTGCCTTGATCCAGAGGGAGAGGCGGGTAATAAATAAATAAAATGATGATGATGATGATGATGTCATGTGAAGCTGTTGCAGGTGGTGGAAGGCTGTAGTCCTGTGTTCAAATTCAAATTACCTTTGAAATGAGTTGAAACGTTTTCCTATTTAGGGGGGTGGCATCCTTTCAATCCAATCCGATACACGTCACAGCTTGTTCAGAGACCCCTATTTATATCCTTGCTATGATAAGACAAAAGTTATAATGCAAAGCGAGTCATTAAAGAAGTTGGGAGCAGTTTCTTCCCCCTGAGGAAGATCTTCTGCAGGAGAGAGCCATCTAAATGTTTGCCTTTGGAAATGAGATGAAGCTCTTGACTTGCATTAGGGTCTTCCCGTTGCTCCATCTTATTAGCTTCCTGTTAGAGAACTACTACAAGGAAACCCATGACCTTGGGAAGTCATGGGCTCTCCTATAGTAAAGGCCTTCAGGAGGCAGCTGGACAGCCATCTGTCAGGGATGCTTTCAGGTGAATTCCTGCATTGAGCAGGGGGTTGGACTTGATGGCCTTATAGGCCCCTTCCAATTCTACCATTCTATAGTATCACAGAGTGTTAACATTACCATTTTAAAATGAACTCTTAGTTCAAACCAGACAAATGATGCCTCCAGGAATAGTAGTGTGAGGAGCATTCCTCTTTACCAAGGAGGTGTATCCATTCCAGGAAGGAGAGACACAGCACACATGTTATCACTGGAAGGGAAGAAGTGCCATCTCATTTTGGTCACTCTAATCCAGCCTTCTGCAGCCCACCAAATGTTTTGGACTTCAACTCCCATCAGCCCCATCCAGCATGGCCAGTGGTCAGGAATGCTGGGAGTAGTTGTCCATCTGGAGGGCACCCGATTGGGGGGAGGCAGTTCTAATCTAAGAAAGCATAGCCTGTTTATTTGTAGCACAATATTTAAATGTTTATATCAACGCAGCAACTCTTGCCAACTACTTCTTGGCTTTCTTGGTGTTTCTGTTTCATTTTATTTGCTCCTGTGATGTGTCTTCTAAATGTTTAGGTTGTAGCTGCAAGGACAGGGCAATGTACTGCTTTGGCGTACAGATTTCTCTTACGCTGGCTATTCTGGTTGCAACCTCTTTTATTGAGCAGCAAGTGGTGTGGCTATAGTGCACCAAAACAGCAGTACAAAATGTTATTCTTTTTTGCAGGTACAACCTTGAACTATAAAGAGACTAACATAAGTAAGGAAATGACCCAGGGTGACTTAAACCCCTTTATCACTGAGACAAAGGATTCTGTAAAGGAAGAAATTTACCATTTGGGATCATGATTTGCAGTCTGGACTGCAAATCAAATTGCAGGTGGCTGCAAAAAGCATTCATGTGACATTAAAATGTCCTTAATGCAGTAGAGCCGGAAAATAAAGGCAATTGTTCCCACCAAAACGGATCTTGTTTTGAAACGCTGTACAGTGTCATCCTTCCCAGCGCTTCTTTGATATGAATGGAACATTTTGTGGCTTTACACACCAAAACTGACGAACAAGTGTGACTAGGAGCTCATGGCTAATCTATTTCTAAGAGTTGTTCAGTTCAGTAATCTGCTTCGGAGAAATTTTCTTTCCTGCTCCAAATGATTCAAGATAATCCAATCCTTTCTCATTGTTGGTATGCTTCCTTGGTAGCTGACCTCTCTGCTTTGCTATAGAATTGGCTTCAAGGAATCTTTCTAGGGGTTTTCTCGCCTTAGTCAAATCAAGAGTCCTTGTATTATTGGCCCTTGCATCTCCATACTTTTGTTGATCTGTGTGGGAGGAGCGAAGGCCATGCCAGAAATACAATGATAAAGAAGTATCGGAAGATTATGTTGGACAAGGCCTGCACAGATCGCTGTACAGGAAAAACCTGGCATTGTATCGAAGAAAAAGTTTGGGAGCCGGTGTAGGGATTTGAGCAGGGGTCTCACCAGTGGAGATTGGCAGCTCCAATTTCAGTGACGTGGTGACACCATTCTGGGTTTTAGTGAGAACCAGCCAAAAGTCTAAAGGAGCTATCCAAGGTGCTGGACCCATTTTGGGGATAGGTATCAGCACATTGAATAACTCCCTGAGAGATCTGGCTGGTGCTGACTGGAACCCGGAGTGATCTCACAGACATACTGAAATCGGAACCACCAGCCTCCCTTGTGGGTCATCCCATCTAAGGTGTGAACAGTTTTCGCACTGGTGTTTTCAGATACAAGAACTGAGGTGTGGAGATAGAAGACCAGAGAGAAGGAGACTGCAATGGTCAAGATGGAAGATGACCAGAATATATGAACCACAGTTTGGAAGCACCATTTGAGGGGGCGGGGCCTGCAAGTAATATGATTGGTAGAACATTAAATATAGGGAGCATTGCCAAGAAGCAGGGCACAGGCAGAACAAAGCCTAGGGTGTATATCTAGTCAGTAGGGAGGTGATTTTATTATTTATTGCATTTATATACCTCCCCATAGCCGAAACTCTCTGGGCGGTTTACAAAATTTAAACACATTGAACATTAAAAACTGATATATAAAATTTAAAAAGCATAAAAAGCATAAAAACATATTATAAATACAATATCCATTTAAAACAACTATACTGGGTCAAACAAACAAAAACCCAAAACTCAACATACGCTGTTAAATGGGAGAAGAGGAAAGTCTTGATTGTGCGTCAAAAAGATAACAGTGTTGGCACCAGGCGAGCCTCATCGGGGAGATCGATCCATAATTGATGTGATGATGTGAATGTGATGTGTTCTGACTTTGTCACTGTCATATACTTCACACAGTTTGTTCAGTTTTCAAAAAGGATAGAATTAGCAAATAAATAAATAAATGTTAACAGCATTTTTTTTCCCTTGAAGGTCACATTTATATGTTTTAAGCAAGCATAATGTTTCCCATCTCTTGACATTTGTTGAGTCAAATATATAATAAGTCAAAGAATACAATTTTAGAACAATTATGTACATTCCTAAACAACAAGATATTTAAAGGCTTGCTTTTTCCATTCTGCTCTTTTGTAAAATTGATCATTTAGCCAGTTGAGAATGCAGTTACAAACATACTGACATTTTTAAAGTCGATTATTACCTATGACATTCGCCCCCAAGCCGACGTTGTGCTCATAAACTACAGTAAAAAACGCTCTTAATGGCCTGTGTTTTAACTTTATTTTTCAGAATAAGATCATCCTAGACCCCATGACGTTCAGTGAAGCCCGATTTAGACCATCTCTTGAAGAGAGGTTGGAGAGTATTATCAGTGGAGCTGCCCTCATGGCCGACTCTTCTTGCACCCGTGATGACCGACGGGAAAGAATTGTAGCTGAGTGCAATGCCGTACGACAAGCCCTCCAGGACTTGCTTAGTGAATACATGAATAACGTAAGTGAAATTCTGCTTTTGATTTCTTCACTCGCTATGGTTTGTTAAACCATTCTACAGTCAAGGTTAACGGTGTATCTACTTTGCAAAATGCTGACACCCACCCCACACTCATGCCCCTCGAGCAATTTCTGGATTGTTACCTGTGAACCAGGTTTTATCCTCTGAGCTGCTTACAAGAAGAGAGGGGTATAAACATAGCAAATACATTTACCATAGTGATACCTTTGCTTCATAATCTTTTATGATCCCCTGAAAGGTATCTGGTATAAATAATTTACCGCCACCACAACCAGTATATTGCAGTAAACTGTATTAGAAGCTCTGGTCTGTTTTTTTTCCTGAAGTACCCTATTTCTTCGATTCTAAGACGCACTTTCCCCCCATATAAACGTCTCTAAAAACAGGGTGTGTCTTAGAATCGATGGCGATTTTCCCACACTTAGAATCAAAGCTTTTTTTCTATTGGTGGTACTGAAATTAAGGTGCGTCTTACAATTGATGGCGTCTTAGAATCGGAGAAATACGGTAGTTGAATATATAGTTCCAAAAGCTAAATTGCTGTTGTGAGACAGGTTAAATTAGGCTAGAGATGTATACAGTGGGGAAGATACGAAAGTCAGGTAAAGCCTTAAGTTATCGCCTTCTGTTCTTATTTTTCTTTTCTTCCTTCTTTTTAGTTTGGAGCTGAATTCCGTCCATTATTAACTGTTATGGCAAGTCTGGGAACTCTTGGGGTTGTGTGTAGGAGAAAATAGCAAAGCCATAAAGGAAGGATAGCTGACTGCTAATAGTCTAATTGGAGCTGTTAAGAAACTGTGGTTTGTACGGGATCCCTGGAGCTCCTGAGATATCTCGACCATTATGGCAGTGCACACAATGGAGTATTTGAAATACCTTAAGTACAATCATTAGGATTTCCAGGCACAAAACCCACATCTTTTTAGCTGGTACAGGATAGAATACTTTATGTTGCATGTTACTGTGTGGCGGATAACCATCTACAGAAGTGGTGTGTTACAGCAAGGTACTTCTAGATTTCAACCATTAATTGCTGTTTGGCCAAACAGCAATGCTTGTTTTCCACTGCTATTCCCATTCTTGAAATGGCATGCCGTAAAGGCCAACTCTCATCATTTAGCATTTGGTGTTTGAATAATATGACATTTTCTACTTGACGTTAATCATGCCTAATCCTATATTTTCCTTATCAAGTTGCATTTCATTATCTTAGGGTCGTCTTTAAGGGTAGAACCCTCTCAGTAGAATATCTTTCCTGATGTTAGCATAGGCATCTTTAGTTATTCCTGTTTTCTTGACAATTTCAAGCACAGCTATTAGACATTTTCATGTCCTGAACAGGGTGCTGTGGGGAGACAACTTACACTTTTCAGTTTTGGATTATGCTTACCTAAATGAATTCTCTATGCATTATAAATGGATCTTCTTTTATCCCCCTTCATCCTACCTTGTTCCAATTTTCATATTCTTAAATTGGATGTAAAGATGCATGGAAAGAATGTGTTATTTATCACATCCCCTGTGTGAAAATCAATAATGTGCAGCATAAAAAAAAGAAAAGAAATAGAGATGTCTTGACTTCCCTTTGCTTTATTTTATGTGTGAAGGCAATGGCATTTTAATGTATCAGGTAGCTTTTACCATGCAGGCAGATGGAGCTGACTTCAAGGAATCTCTTTTTTCCCAGGAAGAGAATCTGTGTTATCAGATCACAATTGAGAAGTTTGAGTGCAAATGACAATAAACAGTGGATGTGCGTTTATCTTGAGTTGAAGGCTATAAAGTGAGTGGTTAAAGAACAGGTGATGATGATGTGAAATATATCATTTTGGCATGGCTGTCTGTACGATCTTATCATATGGAATTATTGCCTTGTGGTGGAAACTCTAAAAGGTCTTTTCCAAAGATGGTTTGCAGGTTGATGGATTGCTTTGTTCTGTTACTTGCAATTTCTGGTTTTTTGATGTGCAACCTTTGCAAGAAGACTAGAAGGCATTTTCCCTTCCTTATACAATGTTGCTTCTTTTATTTCCCGTTACGACTTTAGGAAAAATCTTTACAGTTGAAACTTTTAGCATGCAAATGCATGTCACGTTTTATATCCGGTGTTGTGTCTAATTCCCCTCCCCTTGCACAGGGCGAAGGGCTGTCAGACAATAATTCAGAATCAGATTGTGAACTCGAACAGACATTCCAGTCCATACCAGAAGGGGAGGATGTGGTTCCCATGGCCTCGTCCCCAGCGTTTATCTCTCCTGATGTAAATAACCCTCCAGCTGAGAAACAGCCCTCCTCTTCTGAAGGGGAAGGAGTAAGCAACCTCAGAGATGCCAAATTCTGTAGGAGGGGAAAGCGCGCACAGACCAGGGAGGTCAGAAACCGGTGCTCGGAAAGATTGTTGGCTCAGAAAAGGCTTGATTTGGATCCCTCTGAGAAGTGACTCTTTCTTGAATGGATCAACTGTGTTATTTGCATAGCTAAATTACGCCTTGGGGCAAAACGCTTTCTACTTTTAAAACTCCCTTCAGCTGAAGGAAATGGTCATTTGCTAAATAAAAGATTGATTGCTTTCCTAAGAGACCTCTTTACTGACTTCAATGAATGCAAGGAGTTAGAGAGTCACGACATCCACACTAGAGCTGTATCTCACAGAAGATTAGTGGGGGTTTGGTGGGGGAAATGTGTTTTTTGCCCCATAGTTGCTGTACCAACTATGCTAAACCTGAATTAGCAGTGATGAGCACAGAGGTACACAGTCCCTCTGGAATTAGGTGTACTGTGATATTATCAATCTAAACCTTTTGTTTGGTCAAGACCAATAGGTCATATTGATTAATTTAAAACATAATGTATGATTTCATGACGTACAGGGACTTTACAGGTTCGTCTCAGGGTGGCCACAGTGTGTGCCAAAGAGACAACCTTAATGGTTTCAATGCACAATCCTCTGCTCGATTAACCAAAGATGTGACTCATTCATACTTCTGTTAAACATTTGGACCTTTTTTCTTTTTTCTTTTTGTAAATTGAATATTTAAACAAACAGCAAATTCTCCACTACTTTGTTGCTACGTTTAACAATGCTTCATTGTTTAGGATATGTTTCTAAAATGTATCCCGTACTTACAGTATATATTCTGGGAACTGAACATTATGTTTTTAATGCTCATAATTGTTCTTTAACTTTTGAAGCCAATGGGACAATTGTTAAGTTTGGGAGTCATACCAAATTTCATTCTGCAAAAACACCTGTCATACTGTTCATGTTTTCTGATTTAGCAGCTGCTATCCTGCCATTTTCAAAGCCTGTGGTTGGAAGCATCATAAGATCATTTATGAGTGTACTTGTTGATTATACCACCCATTGGCCAAATCTGCCCAACACAGCCTCAGAGAGATGTTCCCCCATAGCAGTGGGATTCTGTCATGTTGCCAAATCAGACCTCAATCAATTTCCAGATGGACTAAGGGGGCCTGTTCAGACAACAGACTAAGCCTTTATTTATTTATTTATTTATTTTATTACTAACCTGCCTCTCCATCCAGATCGAGGCAGGGAACAACAATAAATATAAATACAAAAATCATAAAATAGATAAACCATTAAAACAGCTAAAAACAAATACATTATTAAAAACATCTTAAAATTCAACTGGGTAGGCCTGCCGGAAGAGCGCAGTCTTCACGGCTCTCTTAAATTCCAGAAGTCTGCTAATTTGTTGAATCTCCTCTGGCTAACCCTTTTGCAGAAAATGAGTAGTGAGTGTGTTTAAACTGTGGTTATGTAGCCACCCTGGTTAGCAATGGTTTGCACAACACACTAAGCCATGGTTCACAAGAGATACTAAACCATAATGTTTAGCTCAAAATACATAACCACCATGGCTTAGTGTATCATCTGAACAGGGTCTAAATAATTTTTGGGGCCGGGGCTAAGGAAATATAACTAACTAAATCCCGTTACACATCCTTTTAATGATAAAATCATGACAGAGAGGTTTGCGGTAACCAGTAGCTGTTCAGAATTGTAGTTAGTACAATTACAAGCCTTACTTAACATAGTAAAAAAGCCATTGTGGTTTAGTGGCTGAAGTGTTGGATTGGGAGTCGGGAGATCTGGGTTCTAGTCCCCACATGGCCACAAAAGTCCATTGGGTGATTTTGGGCTGGTCACAGACTCTCAGCCCAACCTACCTCACAGGGTTGTTGTGAGGATAAAATGGAGAAGAGGAGGAGGGTTATGTATGCCACCTTGGGTTCCTTGGAGGAAAAAAGTGAGATAAAATGCAAATAAATAAATAAATAAATAAATGGCTTTGGGGAATGATAATCCATCAGGCAAAAATAGTGAAGTTAAAAAATGAAAACAAAACAAAACATGCACAATGGAAAGAACAACATGTGTGGTCCTTATCTATTGTAGGAAGTATTAAGACAGGGGAGAAATTTGGATTAAGGCAAGGACAAGTCCATTTCTGATCTTGTGTGAAAGATCTTATATTTGTAAAGTAAAGAAATCACAAAGCATTGAATGATTTTGCTCTATGAAGTACAAAAAAAAAAATTTCCTGGGCCCTAAAATGAGAGAGTATGTCAAGTAGGGTTAATGGTAAGTGAAAGATGAAATATTTTATTGAGCACTTAGAGGCAGCTATTCTAGAAGGCATATCCAAACTATAATGAAAAAGGTTGATGGAAAACGAAAATCTATGAACTCAGAAGACACTACCCAAGCCCATATTTAACAACTTCGGCTGAGCTTCATGCTTGAAAGGGAATGGAGATCATTCTTGTACTCCTACAGATTGCAACTTGGAACTGCACAAGGTTAATCTGTGTGACAGTGAACAGTAAATTACTTTCATGAGACAGCAAAATATCTGTAGCCATCTACAAGTCAAGTCTTCAGTGACTGGTGCCAGAGATAGATAGCTCAGTCATCTGAATTGTATAATTTTGTTACAGTAGGCTAGACAGGGCTATATATCAGTTGATCTCAACATTGTGTTTCTGGCTTTTTAAGGAATACTTAGAAAATCAAGGCTATTAAAAGTCCATACTAGCAGTTTGGAAATAATTAATTAAACTATGCTTGATAACCCCAAGGATGTTTTGCCACAGATTTGAATCAAAGATGGAGACTGCAACTGTTCATTTTTTTCAATACAGTGGACTTTATTGGTCAGAGGGAAAATATTTGCTGATAAATTTCCCCTTCATCTTAGATGTAAAAAAAACACTGAATCTCCAGAAGAAAAGTGTCAAACTAACTTTTGTTTGAAGAGATATTTGAATTCCCCAAATGGGTTATTTCAGAGCCATTGATCACACCTCCAAGTAGAGGGATGTGCAAGTCAGCAAAACCTGAGCTCACCAAATTTCTCCATATTCTATCTTGAAGCTCATTCTGACTCAGGTCCATATCAGATTGCAAGTTTCCCTTTTTTTCTTTCTCCATGAAAAGCTGTGTGTATTTTTGTGCCTATTTCTCCAAACGTATGTACGAGCTGTGCATATCTTTGAAATGTATGCATTCTTCTCCCATTGAAGAATGTGTATTTGTGCACGTTTTCCAAAAGTACACATTTTTTTCATGTGTATTTCTCAAATGTACGCAAGTAGTTGAAAGCATTTAGGGTGAGTGGGTTGCAAAACACACCGCAAGCGCCGACATGTGTGGACTTCAACTGCAAATGGCATCCGAGTCTGGGTCCGGTCCGGAAAGTGTGAACTGGGTAAATCTTGATCAAAGTGGAACTGAAACAAATTTCTCATACATCCTTACTTCCAGGTTTGTCCTCTTTGAAGATGTTCCTACCCCTGCTGCAGAAAGAATTATTCTTGCCTTCTGGTTGCTTGTGATCAAGTTCTTTTTACCTGTTCTTGAGGATGAGAAAATGCTATTGCTGTAAATATTTGTGTTTTTTTTTTTGTAAAACAACAACAAAAAACATTCACTTTAGATGGAAACATTTTGATTTTTGCAATATGTAACTTATACATGTAACTTTTACTTATGTTACCTCCTGTATCAAAGGCAGTAAGCCCGTGTACACCAGTTGCTGGGGAACATGGGCAGGAGAGTGCTGTTCCACTCATGTCCTGCTTGTGGGTTTTCTGTCGACTGCTAGCCGGCCACTGTGTGAACAGAATGCTAGACTAGATCCAGCAGAATTCTTCTTATGTTTGTATTTAACAAGTAATGTAATTAGCATCATACACAATTAAAATAACAATTTAAACTGCAAAATGTTCCAGTGTTCCAGTGCTTCAGTTCCAGTGTTTTGAAATACAGCATCCGCACAATATAGTTTTAAAATACAAACCATTTAAATGAACGAGTAAAAATGTCTTCATCTGATGTCTAAATAAAGTGGGTGTCAGGTGAGCCTCCTTAGAGAGAATGATCCACAATCGAGGTGCCATAGATTAGAGAGTCCTCACCTTTGTTGCTACCTGCTGAATCTCTACATAAGGGCCCACAAGTGCTGATATGGGAGAAGGTGGTCCTAAATTAAGGTATGTGAGTCGCACGACACAAAGGGCTTTAAAGCCAAAACCAGCAACTTTAATTGTCCTCAGAAGTGTACTGGTAAAGTGAATATCTCTGAAGATGGCAAGATGTTTTCAGGAAGCCATTCCAGTCAAGATCCTGGCTCCTGTATTTTTTTTACTAAAGGCAGCCATATGTACAGCCCATTACAGTAATCTAAATGGGATGTTACCAGAGTGTGGCTCACTATTGCCAGATTATCTCTGACCAAGAAAGGTCAGATTTGGCACACCTTCTGAAGCTGGGAGAAGGCACTTTGTGCCAAAGAAGACACTGTGCCTCAAGTAACAAAGCTGGATCAGCAAGTGCTCCCAAGTTGCAAACCTGATCTTTTTTCAGTGGGGGTACAACTCTGTCCAAATGAGATTGTATCCCCTCCCCCCCAGACTGGGGAACAACCCACCCAAAGTGTGTCTGTCTTATCTGGATTGAGTTTCAATTTATTATTCCACATCCAGACTATTACTGAGCTCAGACAACAGACAGTAATCACATTGTGGGCTTTACATTACTTTGACTGTTTAAAAACCATAAGCAATATATGCATTCCATAATTTCCTGGGAGTTTCTTGCACTTTGGCTATTCTGCTCTTGGCATGTCTTCACTTTTCAGGTTCAAAATACTAGTTTGCAGTCTTCCAGTAAGCACAATTTAAAACAGAGCAGCAGCATGGAACCCCCAGGAATACCGATATAGCATCAAAACAATTTGTTCCAATTTTTTGCTTCAATGGTCTTTTCCCCTCTAGCATACTGTTGCTCAACAAGATCTTCCATTCATGGAAGATAGACTGATGCGTTCTCAGATTTAATATTTGAACAGGCAGCATGTTTCTTTCGGCAGAGGCATTCTGGTGTTGGTGGCAGCAGCAACACCAGCGGCTTCCTAAAGA
The DNA here is from genome assembly GCA_029215795.1 of Anniella stebbinsi. Taxonomy (NCBI): domain Eukaryota; kingdom Metazoa; phylum Chordata; class Lepidosauria; order Squamata; family Anniellidae; genus Anniella; species Anniella stebbinsi. Next base: position 224,769,235 of record JARDYH010000004.1, on the reverse strand, counting down.
CTATCTGGGATAACCTATTAATTAGTTTTGCTGGTCTTCCCAGCTGTTTGAAGAGAGGCTTTCCAGGACCAGGAGGAAAGTAGTGCATTACAATAAGCTGAAAAGAGAGCAAAGTACAGGCCTTAGTTGAGTATAACTTAGCTCCACTTAATTTACTGTAAAATCGCAAAATGTGGGACAGCTTGAAAGCTTCAGTTCCTCCAAACTGTCCCTCTGCAGGCAACCTTCCACTCCAGAGGCACAGTGGCATGGATCTTGCTTGTAGAGATACCAGTCAAGTAGAATTGGCTTCACTCCTTCTGTGAACCCAGAGTGAAACCTGACAAATCTTGTTGAGATTATTTAACTCCTTTAACTTTTCTATAGTGGTTTCAGTAAAGCAAAACTTTGCTGTAACCAAATCCCGGTGGCAAATTTACCGTTTGAATATTTTTTTTGGTGGGGGGAAGGGTGAATTTATTTGGACCTTCAGTTTCTACATTTCCAGAATTCGTTGCTATTTTTAAAAAGTGGAATGATTTCTTTCATTTTTGAACAGCCTTGAGCCTGTATAAGGCAAGGTGGGGTATAAATATTGTAAATCAATAGTGAATGCTTTAGGGTCCGTGGGTAGGCATCGTTCTTAAGCTGCCAAGGTAGTGATCCATGCACCTTGGCGAAATGCAGATACTAAATAATGCAATGTGTGTCTGTGTGTGCCCTGGTAGAGAGTCTTCACAGTGTTTGTGCAAAGCTTGTTATTGTCAGAGTGTTCTGAGTGTGTGTCGTATTACAATAAAGAACTGAAGGCAACACATAAAATTGTTTTAGTGTTCTTGCTTTTATTGCAAATGCCAAACAGTAAGGGAACTTATAGCTTCCAGTTTCTGATATCTCCACTAGGTGCCACTGTATTCCACACAGTATATCATTCTTTGCAGTTAGAATTCAGTACCATATCCGCAGATAGGAAAGACTCTGTGTGGCGTTCTGACAATCTCCTGTGGCTTTCCTGTATTGCTCTTGACACTCTTTTTCCTTATGGGATTGGCTTTTTTTCCATATTTGCTTAGCACAGTACAACTCAAGCTTTAAATAAATTTCCTTTATGGTCAGGCTGCCTTACCTGGCCATGCATGATGAGGACTGTTGGTTATCACTCCATGTAAAATCCAGCGTCTCAGCCCATGGATGTTGTAGATTATGGGTTGTCACACTGTGACACTGACTTACATAACAGGAGATGTTTCCTGCTGTGGAACATGTTAAGCTATGTTACATTATAGAATCATAGAATTGTAGAGTGGGAAGGGAGCTCAGAGGTCAGCTAGTCCATCCCCCCACCTCAGTGCAGGGTCTGCACTGCCAGGTACAGGTTCAGCTTCAGCATCCCAGACAGATGGCCATCCAGCCTCTGCTTAAATACCTCCAGTGAAGGAGAGGTAGTCTTTTCCACTGACAATGTTGAAAACTGCTTCCCTGCAATATCTACCCGTGGGTTCTAGTCTGCCCTCAGGAGCAAAACAGAACACACCCACTCCATCTTTGTCATGAGAGTTTTTCAGCTGCTTGAACACCGCTATCATGTCTCCCCTTAATCTTGTCTTCTGTGAGATAAACATATCCATCTGTTACCACTGTTGCTCATAATTCAACTGCTCCTATAGTTTATTTCTATGTTGCTCAATAAAAGAAAAAAAACAAATAAAGGAACAAAATCGCAATGGCGATTTAAAACTTTAAAGCGTAAAAAAAACCCCCATTATATTATGTTAAACTGTGATATACACTTTATTTAAGTCGACATCTTGCCCAAAGTTGGAAAATAAAGGAAAAAGTTCAAACACCAGCAAAATGAATTTATGTTGACAATAAACATATTATCTCTCTCTCTCTCTCTCTATATATGTGTGTGTGTGTGTGTGTAATGGAAAACAAACAAAACAACAACAACTGGGGAACATATTGCTAACACCGTTAGAAGTATCAAAATCTACCAGAAGCTGGGAAATCAAGCAGGTGGTGTGAAATAATTTTTGAAGGGGAGAATCAGAGGTTGCAAAGAAGCTAATCTTGGAAGATTGTGGAGAAAGCATCAGTCTAGCACATCTGAACCACTTGGATTGGGGAGGGCTCCTGAAGAACTAAGTCGAACAGAGATGGGATATTACATCCTAGGGCTTATTGATTCATCACAAATTAATAGATCATTGTGGCTAGGCGGAATACACCCATGAGTGCTTAAAGAATTAAACAGTGAAATTGTTGAACTTATAACAAAATTGTATAACTCGTCTCTAAATATATTAGCCCAAGTTGTATCCCTAGTTATTATGAAGGGGATATATAGATAGACAGACAGACACACACACACACACACATACATATAATTTCTATACCACTCTATTATTGCCAGAGACAGCGTACATTAAAAAAACCCCAAAAGAAATAATTAAACTAATCTCTGACTAAGGAAGAGTTTAGGATCCACCAGGGATCATTACTTATTGGTCGGATTAGAAATTTAATAAATAAAATTAAAATAATAGGGAAGGACAGATCTGTCATTTTCAGTTTCTCAGTTTTCCATTTTTTAAAAATTCTGTCCCATTTCCATATCAGTTTGCAAGTGTTTTTTAAAGTCTCCACAAAACGTTGTACACTTTTTCAGCTGCATTTCTCCTAATACACACAATTTTGTACATTTATTCCAGCAATGTACATATTGTGCAAGCTATTTTCCCCTAACAATTCCGCCCTAATATTCACATTTGTGTATGCACTTTTTGTTTGGAGAGTTGCTGCAAAAATTTCTGAGAACGATTCTGAAGGATGTCTGCATTCCAGTTGCATATTGATTCAGGGCAAATTTGATAAGTTCTTATCAAAATGTGAAGTGAACAAAGATCTGCCCAATCTCTGTTAGGATCAGTCAGAGGATAATAAAGTTGCCATTTACTCTCGCTGACCACTAACCTAATTAAATTCCTAGAGCAACCTTTGCTCGTATACAAAGTATGAGAACTATAGAATCTGCCAATGTGTCCTTGATTGTTGTTGATGATGATGATGATGATAATAATAATAATATTTATTTCTTACCTGCCTCTCCCTCCGGATCGAGGCACAGAACAACATCAGTAAAAACAATATAATATATATATATACAATACATAAAACTAATTAAAAGCATATAAAGTTAATACATTATTAAAATCAACAAAGTCTTAAAATTCGACTGGATAGGCCTGCTGGAAGAGATCAGTCTTTATTGCTCTCTTAAATTCTAGAAGACTGGTAAGTTGGTGGATCTCTCCCAGCAGGTCGTTCCACAGTCTGGGAGCGGCAGAAAAAAAGGTCCTCTACGTAACAGTTGTCAGCCTAGTCTTGGCCAACTGTAGTAAATTCTTCCCAGAGGACCTGAGTGTGTGGGACAGATTGTATGGGAGAAGGCGATCCCGCAGGTAACCTGGACCCAAACCATGTAGGGCTTTAAAGGTAATGACCAACACTTTGTACTTCGCTCAGAAACTAATTGGCAGCCAGTGGAGTGATTTTAAGACTGGTGTAATGTGGTCACCCCTAGGTGTACCAGTGACCAACCTGGCTGCCATATTTTGAACTAGTTGAAGTTTCCGAACTAGGCACAGAGGTAGCCCTATGTACAGCGCATTGCAGAAGTCGAGCCTCGAAATTACCAGCACGTGCACTACCGTTTTTAGGTCTTCCAACTCTAGGAAGGAGCGCAGCTGGCATATCAGCCAAAGCCGATAGTAGGCACTCCTGGCTGTCGTGTCTATCTGAGCTGTCATTTGGAGTGACGGATCCGGGAGTACCCCCAAGCTGCGAACACAGCCTTTCAGGGGGAGTGTAACCCCATCCAGAATTGTTTGACATACCTCCAAACCCAGGTTGAGTGACTGTTCTATTCAAGATACAAGTTTCCATTGGGAAAGAAAAGAGGATATAAATATTTCTGTAATGCACATGATTAAGGTTGACTAGTTCCAGATGGAGCGCTCCTAGTGCTACCAATCAAAAAATGTTGTGCAGGTATTCCACATTCTCTTCTTTTACAGATTTTTTTTTTCTGGGAAGAAAAAAGATGAGAAAAGCAGTGGGAAAACATGGGATGGCTACAAATTGAGGATTATATCATCTGGAATCACTCCAACCCCCCCCCCCCCCAATATAATTCTGTGAATGAGGCAGTGCTGTTGCTCAATAAAAACCTAGGCCAGATCTACACCAAGCAGGATATGACACGTTGGAAACAATTTGAAAACTGTATATGGAGTGTGTCCTGGGCCCCAGCAGTTGTCACTGCTGTTATAAACCATTTTAAAGCAGTAGTGTAAATCCTGCCCTAGTCTGGTTGCAACTCCCCCTTTTTTTTAACTCACTCCCAACAGATGAAATATTGGAGTGATCCCACATAGTGTGATGGCCGTGGTAGAAGGTACTTCCTTGGGAACCTGACAACCCAAAAATGGAAGATGTAGTTGGATTCTAGAGTGGAGAAGAAAGCAACATTTTGGTGGGGAAATGTAGTTAAAAGCAGCTAGAGCTTGTCTAAAAAGGTGTAAAGTTCCTGGAGCAACAACACTGTGGAAGCCATAGCTTGTTGTGGACAGGTGGGACTAATTAGGGATTAGAGTTGATAACTGAACCTGGTGGACCTTGCTAAGAAACAAGCTGCTGCTAAATAGGGCCCAGCGTGGACCCCTTCGTACAACTACTGTGACCAGAAGCTGGAGGGGTTGGAGGCAAAGCCTTGAAGGATACTCTCACATTGCAGAGTTCCAGAGTTGAATAATTAATTGATTCCCTTTTCTCATGGACCAGGTTACTGAAATAATCTGCTGAGCCACTCCGTGCAGATGAAGCCTTAATTTCTTCAGCCAGCTAACGCTATAACTTCAAGAAGGATTGGACTAATTTAACACTTAATATGAATGGCTTTTAAAAGCAAAACAGAACTATGTCTTCCTACAAATGATATTCCTAAAATTATACATCAAAAACACATCAACAGGTACCAGAGTATCCCATTTTCCTACAATTTCACAGGTATCTTCTAAAGCTGTGTCTGCTGTCAAGAAGCAGAAAGCGAGGAATGATTTACTTTGGCCCCAAGTCAGCAAAGCATGTACTGAATTTTAAATTAATATTCAAGAGCGTTGCTGAATGGAAGTCTGAAAAGTGACAAGGACAGGCAACTACTCCCAAGAGCAAAGAGCTTAAAGAGAAGACAGGATCTGAGGGAAGAAGAAAAGGCAAAAGTCAGACAGTGTGCCTCCTCCAAGCAGATCTATGCCTGGGATTAGGTTGTGAGAGTGGCTTGATCCGAATATCACAACCCAGTGTTTTGTTTTGTTTTTAACCCCCAGATTCTGAATGAGCAAGCATGCTAGGGTATGTTACCCAATCTTAGAATCATAGAATAGTAGAGTTGGAAGGGGCCTATAAGGCCATCGAGTCCAACCCCTCTGCGCAATGCAGGAATCCACCTTGAAGCATACCTGAGAGATGGTTGTCCAGCTGCTTCTTGAATGCCTCTAGTGTGGGAGAGCCCACCACCTCCCAAGGTCATTGGTTCCATTGTCATACTGCATTAACAGTCAGGAAGTTTTTCCTGATGTCCAGCCGGGCTCTGGCTTCATGTCACTTGAGCCCATTATTCATGGATGATCGAGAAGAGATCGTGGCCCTCCTCTTTGTGACAACCGTTCAAGTATTTGAAAAGTGCTATCATGTCTCCCCTCAATCTTCTCTTCTCCAGGCTAAATGCCCAGTTCTTTCAGTCTCTCCTGCTACAAGTAGGAGCAGCTAAACAACTCAGGGATGGTCCATCCCTGCGTGGTTTGCCATGATGTGTGGACCAGGAAATATGGCTTGTGTCTTCTCTGACAAGCTGGAGTTGGAACATAGCAGGAGCAATAGGATAGCATGCACCATTGTTAAAACAAACAAACAACTGTGGGTTATTGTGACATGCAACCCAGGCCATGGGCATGTGTCAGTTGAAGGGGTGGGGAGAGAATTAAGGACAAATGAAGAGAGAGATTTGACCTGCTTAGGCCCCTGACAGCTTATAGACAGTTTCCTAGAGGACAAGATTAGGACTAGGGGAGACCTTTCCAATCTCCAGAGCTCTGTGCCCACCCAAATATATAGATTTCTCCATTCCTGAAACACCAAATTATTCAGGGTGATTTTTTTTAAAAAAAAAGTTTGTGAAGAATTATGAAGTATCTCTCCAAACTGGATGAATGGGAATTAAAATGACAAATGCAGTTCAGGGTAAACAAGTGTAAAGTGATGCACATTCTGGTAACAAATCCTCACATCTATGCTGATGGAGACTGAGTTGTCTATGCCTGAAAGGGATTGTGGGGTCATGGCAAATAGCTCAATGAATTCAGCTCAGTGGCTGAATTCGGATGACACATTAAGCAACTGGGGTGGGGGAAACAATCGTCAGTTGTTTTGACTATCGTGTCGTCCGAATGCTGCCATAGTCAACTCAGCGCTGATCCTAATCCACACCACGGTTGATTATTTATTACCACGTTGTGTGGCGAGTACCCCCTAGATGAACAACTGTAAAGTTGTTTATTACCCCACCATTGACTATTGTGTTGTCCGAATTCAGCCAGTGTGTGGCAGCTCTGAAAAAAGAGCTCCTCCCTGGTAGCAGAGGAATTAAAAACCAACCAACCAAAACAACCCAACCAACCTGCCACTACCATAATGCTTTTATGCAAAACTGTTCTGTGACCACACTTGGAATTCTGTGTACAGTTCTGGTTGTCATAACTAAAAACAGGATATTGTAGAGTTATAAATGCCAACATTCTCAGGGGGTTGGGGCAAGTCTTTCAGGTCTGTATAAACGTTAGCAGCTTGGTTAATTCCAGACACAAGCTTTAAAATCAAATATATATATATATTTTAAAAAATTCAGTGGTAGGGCAGATCTACATATTACAATAGCTGTAGCAAAACATCTTTTTGCCCAAACAGATGTTAACGATTGAGTGTCGTACAGATGTGTTAATACACATTTAAATATATGTCAAAGGGACCTATCACATTTGAATTCGTTGGGGTCTCCAACATCTTTTCAGAATATATCTGATTTGGCATGCTGCATGGTGGTTGTTTTTTTAAATCAGCCCTTGATCAAGGACATAAATATTCCCTTGATTATTTTTGAAACTGTTGGTGGTACCAATCTATGTAGTTGCTGTTTGGTTACTTGGTTTCTTTCATTACTGTAACTGAACCCTTGCTTTCGGGTAGCTCCATTTCCCACGTGCAGGTGCTTAAAGACCTACAATACAGGTGTGTACATCCTGGCTCAGTTCGGACGACACATTAGGCAACGGAGGAGGGGGGGAACAATCGTCAGTTGTGTTGCTTATTGTGTCGTCTGGAGGGCAACACACAACGCACACACAACTGACAGTACGTTAATCAGGCACTTTAAACAATGGAGCGAAACAACGGGCTTTCACGTTGTTTAGCCTGAAGCCCCGTTGTTTAAAGTGTTGTCCGAATTCAGCCCCCCCTCTCTCCGTGGACTATTCCATTTCGGAATAGAGTTCTGCTGCCTAGAGCAGCCAAAAAAACCCAGCCGCTCTATGCAGCCGGCAGAACTCACGGTGCATGCTGGGATACGGCTGGGGGACACACGGAGCAGAAGCTGCAACCAAAATGGCCGCCGCAAGTTCCTTGCAGCTGGGGCGTTTGCCGGTTCCGAGCAGCGCCGGCTGCAGTGTGTCGTCTGTGGAGCTCCTCCTGCCTAATGCATGGTCAGTACGTTATTTACCCCTCCGTTGCTTAATATGTCGTCCGAACTGAGCCCCTGTGTGTGTTTGCTGCAGGAATCATTATTCTAACACCAGTGTTTCCTGCTGCACTTCCCTTATGGTAGATTGTAAAAACACTCTGCAAATTGTTTTATTGGATAGCCAGAAGAGGGCATACTTACGTCCTACAATGCTTTTCTGCATAATTGAAATATCTGTATTCTGCTGCTGTAACAGCTGTAATAAAATAATAATAATAATAATAATAATAATAATAATAATAATAATAAACAAAATGCAGAGCTTATTTTTATGAGGTACAGGGTCTTTAACAAGTCACTGTATTCTGAAGGTTTCACCAGCATATAATAAAGATGTAATCAGTCCTACAAAAGGTCGGATTCACTCCCATTTCTAGTATTTTAACATGAAGGTGTGAAAAAGAATTTTGGGGCAGTGTTTTCTTTTACGGCTGGTTGTGGCATGGAATCTTTTTAGCAGTAGCTTGCTTACTTGGAAAGCTGGCAGGAATATATGCATTTGAGTTGGGGTATAGTAGAAGAGTAACTTAAGTTAACCAGACGGTAAAATTATCCTAATTGCTATGCACCATGAATTGCATGCAAACCTTAACCACAACATACATTTTACTGGGAGAAAGCCCAGTAAAAATATATGTATTTTTAATTAACTGAGAAATTTAATCACATTTGTGAAAGAACTCTGCTTCTACAGTTTTTGCTCCCACTTTGTAGTCTTAGGTCAGAAGTAGAGCCATATTATGTTTCATACTATTCTCAGGCTTAAGTGCAGCTGAGACTGAATATCCTAAAACTAGGGGTGCAAAGGGAACCCTTTAAAATCCTAATCCTGGTTTGCTACCTTAGCCCTTCATACACCGTTTGGTATAGAATCTGATTGGTTTTCCCTTCATTTTTTTTAAAAATGAAACCTGAATATGTTTATAAGAAGCCAGGAGAAAATAGCTGTCACAGGAGAGAGACGAAAGCCCTGTTCATGTGCTATTAAACTGAGTAGTCTAAACATGCAGATCACAAGTTGAATATGAGCCAACAGTGTGATGTGGCTGCAAAAAAAGCAAATGCTATTTTGGGCTGCATTGATAGAAGTATAGCTTACAAATCACGTGAGGTACTGGTTCCCCTCTATTCGGCACTGGTTAGGCCCCATCTTGAGTAGCGCATCCAGTTCTGGGTGCCACACTTCAAGAAGGATGCAGACAAGCTGGAGGGGGTTCAGAGGAGGACAACCAGGATGATCAGGGGTCTAGAATCAAAGCCCTATGAGGAGAGATTGAAAGAACTGGGCACGTTCCGCCTGGAAAAGAGAAGAATGAGGGGAGACATGATAGCACTCTTCAAATACTTGAACGTTTGTTATACAGAGGAGGGCTAGGATCTCTTCTCGATCAACCCAGAATGCAGGATACAGAATAATGGGCTCCAGTTACAGGAAGCCAGATTCCGGCTGCACATCAGGAAAAACTTCCTGACTGTTAGAGCTGTACAACAAGGGAGCCAATAACCTAGGGAGGTGGTGGACTCTACCACACTAGAGACCTTCAAGAGGCAGTAAGACAACCATCTGCCAGGGAAGCTTTAAGGTGTATTCTTGCATTGAGCAGAGAGTTGGGACTCGATGGCCTTATAGGTCCCTTCCAACTCAACTGTTCTATGATTCTATGTAAGGAGAGGCAGTGTGCTAGCCTGGCCCCCTCCTCACATATTTCCATCCCCTTGTACTGTATGCTGATTGTCCTGTACTCAACATTACTTGAAGAGCCTCTATGGATACAGGGAGAACGAAACGTGGAAAGAGGGGGGTAGGGTTAGCATACTCCTTCTCCTAGCATGCTTACTCGACTCTGTTTAATAACACCTGAATAGCATCATCAATGTAAGATGTGGCTTGTCATAATAACTTTACTGTAACCAGTAAATCATCAGATGAGCTTTTGGACTTTTAGACTGAAGTCTAGAGGTATTTTAACAACACAAAACTAATATCTACACTTTTGAAATGGCGTACCTATGAGGTATTTCCATAGTGGAGAGGAACTTTAAGGATGTACCTTGTAATTGCACAATGAGAAAGCAGAGAGCATTAGAGAAGTTGGAGCACAATCTTATTGATTGCTCCCTCGATGATTGCTAAACTTGAACTCGGAGGCTTACAATAATCCCATGCAGGGCAGGAGGAGTGGCAGAGACGGTCTCAGCCTCCCCATCCTCTCACGCTGCATTTTTAGGCAGACAGGCTTTTTTGCCTGTCTAGACGGAGCGCTTTGGGGTGAGGGAGGAGGCTGAGGAGTCCTCAGGATAGTTTGTATCCTGGCCTCTCTAATCTCCTCCTCTCTTCACCCATGGTAACACAACCTCCCTGCTCCTGCTCTCTGAGGTCGCTTTTCCTTCCTCAGAGGGCAGCTGGCATGGTTCTTTCCACGCCATCTGCAAGGGGACCGGGGAGGGGGCAGATCTCAGACTCCCCCTTCTAAGGCTGGAGTACTGTCTTCAGTCTCGGGGGGGGGGGGCTCTGAACAATCTTATGGCCCCTCAGACACTGTCTAGACATCATGGGATTGCTCCCGTAGGGAAGAAGTCCAACTTTCTGATTAAACCAGCAAATAAAGGGTGAGCTATTGTGGTTTTCAATAGAGGGCATTATTTCAAGGAAACATGCAGGCAATTAAATGACTCTTCCTGTTATATGGCAATTAATCACGATCCAACAAAATATATCAGCTTTATTGTTAAAATTTTGGTATATATAATCCAATGGGACTGTTTTTGCTGAGAGAACATGGAAGAGTAAACCTTGGCTTGAATACCATTGAATGATTGGTGGAAGTTTCATTCCCACCCCTCTCCGCCATTTCTTGTCTAGGAATAGGCTTTTAAGCAACACTACATTACTTCTGCCCTGCATTTCAGCTTGTGGAATGGAAAAGAAAATCTCATGCTATAAGGAGCTACCTTTATCCAAATTAGACCAACCGCTCTTGAGATGGAATAGAAGTCCCAGCCACCAAGTGTGTCCAGATAGTGCTAGGTGCTATATTTGTTTTTTAAAAATCTACAGCTTCATGCATGGATACTGCGGCCTTTTCTAAACGTTCTAACCTGAAATTGTTAATGAACTTCAACGCCAGTCACAGAGGCGAGAGATCAAGGATCAAGCTGTGAAGCAAAGACCTCTGCTGCTCTGAGTCCAGTCTTTTAACAGTGTTAACTGTATATAATGTAATACATACACTCTAATTCACTGGCACGTCATGTGACAATTTTGTTTTATTTAGATGTATATAATCTTTGTGTGGATTATGATGCCTTAACTTAGACAGACAAAACAGCCAATTGAAATGAGTAAAATAGATAATGGCCACTGGTCAGGCAGAGGTTGTTCTGAATCCATGCGTGGACATAGCAATGGGCTGGATGAGGGCGAGTAAACTGAGCCTCAATCCAGAGAAGACAGAAATACTATCAGTGGATGGTTCATCTGCCCAGCCAAGTGATGTTCAACCTGTTCTGGAGGGGGTTGTACTCCACTTTAAGGATCAGGTTCACATCTGGGGGGGTTTCTTGGATCTAACGCTGTCAGTAGAAGCACAGGTGACCTCTGTGGCACAGAGCACCTTATCAGCTTAGGCTGATATACCAACTACATCCTTAACTGGATGGAGATAGCCTAGCTACAGGGCTTAATTCAAAGTGCCGGTATTAATATCCAAAGCCCTAAATGGGTTGGGGCCAGATTACTTGTTGTATTGTCTCTTCCCATATAGACCTTCCCAGACTCTAAGATCAGTTTCAGTGATGTTTCTCCAAGAGTGTCCACCAAAGGAAGTGAAATGGGTGGCTCCTAAGAAGAGGCCCTCTTCTGCTGTGGCACCTCAGAAGTGGAATGAGCTTCCCAGAGAGGTTTGCCTGGAGCCCACATTGTGCTTCTTTCGGCAGCAAGTGAAGACCTTTTTATTTCCCCAGGCATTATAGTTTTTCAGTTTCTGTTTTACATAAGAACATAAGAAGTGCCATGCTGGTTCAGACTGAGGGGCCATCTAGTCCAGCACTCTGTTCACACAGTGGTCCACCAGCTGTCGACCAGGGACCAACAAAGCAGGACATGGTGCAACAGCACCCTCCCACCCATGTTCCCCAGCAATTGGTACACACAGGCTTACTGCCTCGGAGACTGGCTACATCTGGTATTGTATTCTAAATCTTTGCACTCCTGCTAACTTCTATTTGGTTGTTATTGTTATTTTAAGACTGTAATTTCAAACTTTTAAATTTTTATATTGTATGTTTTGCTTTTCGTTGTTGTGAACTGTACAGAGAGCTTTGACCATTGGCTGATATGGATAGGTAATAAATAAACTAAAATAAGCAAAATAATGGACTAGGTATGGGCCAGTAAACTGAGACTCAATCCTGATAAAATGCAGGTGCTGTTAGTAGGTGAGTTTGTCCACTCAGTTGAGTGGTTTTCAACCTATTCTGGAGGGTCTGCACCCCCTTTAAAAGATCCGGTTTGTAGTTTGGTGGTGCTCTAGATCCATCATTGTTACTGGAGGCACAGGTGGCTTCAGTGATGCAGAGCACCTTTAATCAGCTTGGGCTGATATACCACTGTGACCCTATCTGCCTTGGTACAGTTCCCCATGGTCTGGCAACCTCCCATTTGATAAAAGTGCAATGCATTGATATGTGGGTCTTCTTTTGGAAATGGTCCGGGAATTCCAGCTGGACCAAAGAAGGACATTACGATTAATCACTGGAAGTTGCCATTCTGATCACATTGTGCCAGTACTTTTCCACTTGCACTGGCTGCCAGTCCATTTCTGGACTCAATTCAAAGTCCTGGTTTTAACCTTTAAAGCCCTTAACAGCTTGGAGCCAGGCTTTCCTAAGGATTGCCTTCTCCCAGATTACCCTACCAAGACCCCAAGAGTCTGAGGTTTAATAGGTGGTTACCAAAGAGCTATTTCAGTGGTGGCACTCATGGAATGCCCTCTAGGATGTAGGATGCATAACAGAGCCTCAGATGAAGAATGCAACCCCCACAGAGGTTAATATGGGAAGAAGTAGTCTCTCAGCTCATTTGGCTCCAAGCCTTTTAGTTTCCAGACATTTTTCGAGAACAGCTCCATGTAGATTGTGTGGCAGTAATCTAAACATGAGGTGATTAAGGCATGGACCATGGTATCAGTTCTGCCTTCCCCAGGAGAGGATGCAGCTAAGGCATCACCTAAAGCTGCACAAAGGCACTCCTGGCCAACACCAACCAGTTGACCAATTGAGAGCAGCACTGGATCCAAGAACCATCCCCAAGCTATGTGCCTGATCCTTCAGAAGGTTTGCAGCTGCATCCAGAGCAGGTGCTCCTACCAAGCCTTTCTACTGACCAACAGGACCTCTGCCTTGTCAGGATTGAACCTGCTTATTCCCCCTCATCCTGTCCCTCAGTGCAGCCAGACTCCAGCTCAGGATTTCCACAGCCTCCTTGGCATCAGTTGAAAAAAAGAGAGAAGTCTAGGCATCTTCAGCATACTGTTGTAGAACTGCCAGTAAAATGCAGCTCTGCATTCTCTTGCATAAAAAGGTATTCTCAGGTGGCTATTCTCTGTAGTGTTGTAGGATAGCAGGGAAGTCTTTCATATATCGGAATCTGTTTTATTGGGATGTGTGTCTTATTCTGTAGGAACACAGCTCCATCCTGGCAGATAGTTGTTTTTATTGCTTAATATTGGAACAAATGCACATTTGGTTCCCATGGAAGGCAACATTCCAGGTACAATAGAATGAATCCATCAGGGAGTCCTTACAGTTGCTGATCTACACAAAACCCAAGCATAGTTGAGATGTACAAAACTGAGAACTTTATCTTTTAATAGCATTTGTTGGTACGTGATCAGCCAATTGTTCTGCATTGTGAAATCAAAGAGCCCCAGTTAGAGATTCCTTTGTCTTTTAAAATAGATGCTGATTGATTTTTTTTTAACACTATCTAGAATACCTTTGGGCAAAATGTGTAGTAATGCAGTTACTGCAAGCCTGTCAGATTCATTGTCAAATAGAATTCTGAATCCAGGGATCAGATAAATTAGATTTTAATTGGGTTTTAAGGCTAAGCAGAATAAGTAGATAAGATAGAATTAGCCAGAGAGAAATTAATGCAATGAAAGCCCTGGTTCTTTTAGTCTATTGTATTAAAGACCATTCCATATATCACTGATGGATGCCATGCTAGGGTTGAAAGAAATTGGCCATGATAGGTGGAACAAACAGTGGTCCTAATGTGATCATGTTACATTGAACACTGGAAATCCCAGGAAATGGGCAAGCCCATATTGCTTATTATTTCAAATACGAAACAAAATCTAGTTTCACAAAGCTGGTTGGGGACCATTCAAGCAGAGAGTTAGTATTTTTAATTTATTTAAGAAAAAAGGAAAATAAATTACTGCTTTCTCTGAGAGGGTAATAACATTAGTCTATTTATCTCACTTATTAACAAACTTGTAATTGTTTTTTTAAAAAATAGTGCAGAATTTAATTATCATTGCAGACATGACCTTTTCCCTAATAACCTCATTTTGTCTTTCATTTAACTTTTACATAGACATGTTCAAATTACTGAAATTTAAATAGGTCTGTGAAATTCAAAGCACTGAATTCACTTGATAGTCCAACCTCCAGATGTGGTTGGACTGCATCTCTGATAATTCCCAGCTAGTCAATGGCCAATGTTCATGCTGGCTGAGAATTACGTGTATTGCGGTCCAACTCATCTGAAGAGCACCAGGTTGAGGGAAACTTCCATATTTTATTTGACAAGCTAAAATATATATTTGTCAAATATTACGGCCCAATGGTGTTCTTCTGGCAAAGGGTTGGTGATTACCAACATTTCTATCCATGTCATCACTTTAAATGGATTATTTTGGGGCGGACCTTTGTGCAGTAAACATTACAAGACATATATTATGGTAGCATGGTTTTGGTTTTTTCATTTATTTTTTTTCGTATAAATAGTATTTTATTATTAAATATCATTGGGCTTGTTTGTTGACTTGTACTAAATTTTGGTCTTTTCCATTTAGATCGGATTTCCCACCTTGATCAGTTTTGGAAACTTCTTGTCTGGAACCTCTCTCTAAAAGGATGGTATTCAATTGTAGGCATATTAGAACAGATAGGGCTCCTCCCATGGCTGTTAAAGATGTGTGCTGTATAATGTCACATCAGTTGCATTTTAATCCATTTTATATTGACGATGTGGGGAAATCCAGATTTAAAATTGGTAATGAAATGCTGTTGTGACTTGACAGAGACAGATAAGACGATTTGCATGTGGAATTAACTCAGTGTTGCCGATGAATAGGGTTGTCTTTTCTTTTTTCTTCATTTTCTATCTCGCATGCCAGACATGACTTGCCAGTTATGGCTGAATGGCAATATTTTGAATTGCAGCATTTGTTTGTATCTAGGCTTGGCCCTGCCGTTTTTACAACTTTGGCATTGCCCTCACAATTGGAAGCACCTGTTGAGGCTGATCAGGCATATCGATCTACGATCCATGTCTATAAATATAAATATGATACATAGGGTCTTAAGCAGGAAAGGAATAGGGAACTGGATCATCCCATTTTCCCTAATCAATGGAATGCCACCTTGGCATTTCTGTCTGATGCATCTATGGATCTCAGGTTGCGACTTATTTAGCAAAAAACTGTTTCATGTTTGTAGAACACCACAATATCTATTTAATAAGGGTTTTTCTAAGTCAGCTAAGTGTTGGAGGTGTAACACAGCTAATGCTTCTTTAAACATATATTGTGACATTGCCCAGGAGTTTCCCCTGTTGGGGAGGAGGTCATTATGTGGATGAATTTTGTATTGGAACATGCCTTAATATTTGCTGTTTTAAATTATGTACCTGCTTCCTGTAAGTTAACACATGGTAATTGCGAATGGATTCTCCACGCCATCCTAATAGCTAAAAGACTGATAATACAACATTGCAAGGATAATCACTCACCTCCTATAAAGCAATGGATTGAAGACTTTACGAAATTTGAATGGGTGCTGTATAAACACCACCTGCAAATGGATTGTTATTTGGACATTTTGTTGAAGTTTATGTATAGTTCTTATTTTCACACACACATTTCATATGCTTGCATCGAAACTGATCTATTCCAACCTATGTCGCTACATTTTTTCTTTTTCTTTTCTTTCGTTTAAATTTTATTATGCTGTATAGTTTCCATTTATTTCCGAAGGTGAAACCCTTCAAACTTTTCATCAGATTCCAACCAAGTGCAGTTGCCTACATTTTTCTGACTAATATACTTGTGCACACTCCTTTTATATGCAGTTTAATTGTACTTTTATTATTTTATTAGCTATTGTAGCCCCCCTACATAGGCCGTTTTCCTGTAGATGTGCCACTAACCTATTGGACATAGACTAAGAATGATAACTGGTGAATTCCTTTGCTCCTTTCATGATCTTGTTATATTATTATGTACATTTTTCTTTTTGTTGCATTTATTTTGTTAACTTTATTTCAAAATAAAATAAAATTGCATGAAGAAAAATAAAAAGGAAAAGGGAAAAAAGGCAGTATTTTATTCAGAAGATTTTACTTGATTCCAATCATCTCCATCCAGTTAGGAAATGGCTGTCCAGAAAGTGGCGCATGTACAGATGGGTATTATTGCATGGGATCTCTCTCCCTCTCCTCCATTCATACCGCAATACTCAGGATGCATGCATGTAATGCATTTCCCTACCAGATTCTCAGTGTGTTCAACTTCGATAGCACCTTTCAACGGTTGTGGAAGGGCCAAATCCAGGCTCCCCACCCCACCGGTGATCAGTGTCATCAATCCTGATTCCCTCAAACGTGTGCTTACGTGTGTGTGAACACCGGTCTTCGCGCGAATCAATATACTTGCAGTGTACTAAGGATCAAAACCTTTAAGTTTGACAGTGTTTTAGTACAACTAAGATCTGCACAAATTGTGCACTTATTTTGTGAATTTGCACAGATTCCGGAAATTGGGGGGGGGGGGAAGTCCGATTCCACCAATGAGTGAATGATGGGACAAAAGGCACTGGTTTCACCAATGAGAGACATGCAGGTGGAACAGATTTTACAAAATCTGTACATCCCT
Source organism: Anniella stebbinsi (assembly GCA_029215795.1). Classification (NCBI taxonomy): domain Eukaryota; kingdom Metazoa; phylum Chordata; class Lepidosauria; order Squamata; family Anniellidae; genus Anniella; species Anniella stebbinsi. Next base: position 224,752,240 of record JARDYH010000004.1, on the reverse strand, counting down.
AGCCTGCCATATCACTGGGGCTCAGTGTGGATGGTTAAAGCTGTCTAAAGGTTATGCTAGTTGAAAAATGTGAATGATTGAGTATACTTAAAATTCAGCCAGTAAAATCCCCTCTTCCCCCATGGCCTGCAGTGAGTGTGTAACACTAGACTTCATCAGAGCAATCGACATGCATCCATTGTAGGCAATAAAAGTTGAAGGCTCATTAGCTTGGAATGACCCAGCTGTGTTTTATGCATGGGGGTCATTTCTTTACTAATGAGCCACTAAGCCAGATGGTTAACCCCACAGTAGTCTAAACTGCATTTGTGTGATTTAGATGTTTGGGCCAATTACTTGGTGGGGGATGGGGGAAGCCAGTAGCATGGCTCAGGGGGGGGGGGCAGTTCTGATATAGATGAACAAGACAATGTATTCATCCTTTGGAAGACCCATAGGTTGAAAATTGAAGTAGCCACTATCTTATTTATATAAAACTATCCACTCATTCTTGCAGAAATACATAGCATAATAACTATAAAGATCTATTGGTCATTAGTGGATTCCTTTTTAAATAATGACATTCTAGAGCAGGTTTTTGAATTTAAAAAATGCATGGGAATTGAAAGTTAGTCCATACATTATGTTTATCACATGGGGCTCCATCACACCTACTTTTTCCCCCTGGTTTGTGTCCATGGTTTCCCCTCCGTTTTCTTAGCGAGTAGAGCGCTGGGCACTTTCACGTCTGTGTGTTGTTGAACTCATGTATCTTTTCACCTGTATTGTTACTATGGCGAAATCTCCCACTCTGCCCCCTACGTTCTCCTTCCCCCTGCAGTTAATTTTTCATTATATATTTCTGTGCAAATACAATAGTACAGCAGCCTGAAACAGCACAATTACGGTAAAGCAACACGCTATGCTTTCCCCTAAGATCGTATTAAGCAAGGCAAGTGAAGAGAAAATATTACAATTAGTTTTTGAAGAAGTTTGAGGTCAATGCTGGCATGCCAAGGGGAAGGCATGCCTACTCAGGAGTAAGAATCATAGAGTTGAATGGGACCGAATCCCAGGCATGGGTGGCGGCGGCTTCACCACCTCCACAGGGTGTTCGGGTGCCCTCTCTTCCTCCCCCTTCACAGTTGAGCAGTTGAGCGGAGAACACCCCTCCCTCCTTTTTTGTCAGCAAAACCGCCCCTTGACACACACGCCCCCAACAAAAAATCGGGATGGTCCGATATCACGCAAGGCCAGCAATACACAGGAGGGAGGAGTGGCTTTATTGCTCACGGAGGGGGAAAAACAGACTTTCCCTGCTCTGTAATAAGATGGGAAAAGGAGGGGAAGAGGCGAGATGAGCACGGGACAGGGACGATGTCATGTGAGTAACGCGCTGCAAAAACACATATCAGCCATGGCGAGAGTGTGATCAATCACTGGTGTGATGGAGCTCATGGCGTGTGTTTGCAGAGTTTCACATAGTGGTTCCATGATGGTGGTAATTATAATATGCCAGTATTGGTCCACTAGGGCCTTTCCAGATTAATGTAGAAGAGGACGTTGGCTCCCTCAAAGGCAGTTAAGAGAGATTTGGATTAGTGGCGTTTATTCCATTTTACTAAGTTTCACACTCACTTCTCTTCAAACTGCTGTTGTTGGTGTTGGCTGCTTTTCACCATTAGGTTGCTGTTTTTGCATTGAGTTAATTATGGCATCATTATCATCAGGATCAGCCAGTGCCATTTTCATTTTTTTTTTTAGTATATTTCTGTACTGCCCCATAGTCAAAGCTCTCTGGGGGTTCACAAAAATCAAAAACCATTAAAAATGCATCATACAAAGCACAAAACCATTTATATAAAACCTATAAACAGCACAGACACAGAGACAACATCTATTTTAAAATGTATTTGCATGCTGTTGGCTGGAAAGATTCTTCATTGTATTTCAACGGATATTCTAAAACACATTTCCTTGCAACGCTAATCATGTGCAGCAATCTGTAATCATCAAAAGTTAAAAATTTAAGCAGAAATGTGTGATTAGGAGGAGGAAACGAAATGGAAGCTGTCTTATACTAGTCTGTTTAGCTCAGTGTTTTCTACGCTGACCTGGATTTCCAGGGTTTCAGTCAGAGACATATTCCCAACCCTACCTGGAAGTGCTGGGAGTTGAACCTGGAAATCTTTCTGTGAAAAGCATATCCTCTCCTGCTGAGCTGCGCCCCTTCCCCACTCTCTGGCTGAATTCGGACAACACGATAGTCAATGGTGGGATAATAATCAACTTTACAGTTGTTCATCTAGGGGGCACTCCCCACACAACATGGTAATAAATAATCAACTGTGGTGTGGATGAGGATCAGCGCTGAGTTGACTATGGCGGCATTCGGATGACACGATAGTCAAAACAACTGACGATTGTTCCCCCCCCAGTTGCTTATTGTGTCGTCTGAATTCAGCCTCTTAGTTTACTCTTTCAAGATGGGTTGTTTATAACTAGAAAGGAACTGTTTCTCTAAGCAGTCACACTTCCTGTATATTTTTCTGTTTTTTTAGTGGGGTCATTTTCATTTCTCTGACTCTTTTCAAGACTGTATGACACTCAGGTGACATAGTCTACTTGGAACATAATGCTTGTTTCTGCAAAGTGGTGGCAGAAACAAGGTGATGCTTGGACGTGAACTTCAAACCTTTACTATCACTTTGAGATATAAACAGTATGAATGGCAGGAACAACCATATCTTGACTCAGGATCGACACTCTCAGAAAAGAGACACGAGTCCACTAAAGGGAAGGAGGAGTCTACGGAAACCTTTCTCCATCTTTTATCTTACCTCAGTTGTAGGATTTTCTTCAATCAATTCTTTTCCTTTCATATATATATATATATATATATGCTATCACTTCTCTTGTGAGAACATCTCCCAACTCCATAATATTTATATCCCCACCAGAAGGTCAAAGTGGCGTACATGGTTCGCTTTGTTTTATCCTCACCTGTGAGGTAACTTAAGATGAAATAAAGTGATTGGCCTGAGGTTACCCATTGAGCTTCGTTGGGATTTGACAGCGCATCTCCCCAGTCATGGTACAATACTCAGTGTATCTATTAGAGGCACTGATTCAGCTTAGAGAGTATGTGTACAGCTAAGATGCTTATATCAAGATTATTTAATATTAATCTAGGCCACATCTACACCAAGCCGGATATAGCGGTATGAAAGTGGTATAGAAAAGGCAGGAGCCACAGCAAACAGGTCCCACCCCAATCGCAGTTTGAAATGACACTCGTGGGACTCACTGTGTGAGTAGAGAATGGATAAGTGATACGTGATTAGCACATGATAGGCCCAGCTTGTGAATGTTGTTGCAGGTATTGTCAGGAGCCAGGCTTCTTACAAACAGAGTTGCTGTGTAGTCCTGATAAGTGTGTGCTCATAACATGTTTTAAGCAGCATTAATACTAGGAAGGTATTGGGGTTCCTTCTCTGCTCCATAGTAACTTAATTGTACTTGACCTCCGCTCTGTGCTTCAGACTGACAGTAGCTCTTCATGGTATAACAAAGAACTGGAACTATTACTATTAATAGTATAGGCCAGTAATATAGGGTGGGATATAAATGTTTTAATAAATAAAATAAATAATAGGAGGCATAAATGTGCCAGTTTTGTGCAATACTCTTTCTGCAGTATGTTGTGGGGATGTTTTCCAAGTAATCGCCTGAAGGTTTTAGTTTGTTTGGCCTGGGCTTTAACTTGATAGTAGAATCTGGGGCTGATGTGCCTCATTTATCAGCCAGGCATGGAAAGATTCAGAGTGGTACTTCTGTCATTTAGCACTGTCAAAAATGATCTATTTTCTTACGTGTTGCGTACAACAAAATAGCTCATTGCACATATTGCGCAGGGCAGCCACATAGGAATAAATGTCACGAGGCAAGCAAACATGGGTAGCCGACGTGGCAGCCCTTGGGGCATAAAGGTTGGGAAGCTGCTGCTGCTGCTCCTGCTACTCCTGCTGCTCCTTGACATAAAGCATGGGATTTGTGGACAAATATTGTGGGAGAAGGACAGGAATTGCTGTTTGAGCTTGTATTGTACTCTGAGGCCTGTGGTTGGGAAGAGGAGGTGGTAGAGGAGGAAGAGGAGGAGGAGGAGACCTGTAGACATGTGGGATCTTTGCCTGATAATGTACCTGGAAGCAAAAAAGGAGCACCCAAGACAATAGAGTTTGTAGCCCCCATGGCTCTTGCTCCTCCACTTTCCACCCAAGACTGAGAAGAAAGGGAGAAGGAGGTTGGAATGAATGCATAATGAAAAGGCTCCTTCCTTGCCTTGCTCCTTCCGTTACCTCTTATGTATCCCTTCCTGCATACACACACACACACACACACACACACACCCTATCTGAGGGAATATAAGGGGGGAGGAGCGCCATCTATACAAGAAATTGTAGGAAGGAACATTCTCAGTTGATAGCTAGAAGGCCCGTCCCCAAGGTATTGAATTTGCCAATCCCTACTTTACCGAAGAAGAAGATACATTTTTTGCTTCTACGGTCTTGCCACAGGCATGGCAATGAAGGTGAGGAGCGTGTGAATTCAATATCAGCCACTAATTCATTGCAATGTTTGTGCTACTGTGCTAGTGGTTGCATCCTCTACTAATGTTTGTTGTCACTGCCCCAGGAATTGACAACCTTATGCCAGCCCCCTATCATAATATCTCTTGCCAGGTATAGGCTCGTCTACTCCACTGGTTGAATTTTAAGATGCTTTTGTTTTTATCTGTTTTAATGGTATTTGTTTTTATCTGTTTTAATGGTTTATCTATTTTATGATTTTATATTTGTATTTATTGTTGTTCCCAGCCTCGATCTGGATGGAGAGGCGAGTTAGAAATAAATAAATAAATAAATAAATAAAGACTACTTTGAGTATTTCGGATGCAGGCACATCTGAGTACAAAGATGAAAATCCCCGCCCCTCTCATTATTTCAAGTGTTTGGGAGATGATTTTGAAATAAGTAAGGCGGTCTTGCAATTATAAAGAAATGTGTGAATGCTGAACTTCCCAAACAATCAATATATTGGATTAGTTTATGTTTCAGGGCTATGAATGTAGTTTTACCTTTGCAGTTCAGGTATTGGCTATGAACAGGAGGTTCGTCTTCTCACTAGACTGCTGGTTATAAACCACAATGAAAAACATAGTTAGAAACATAGTGACACTCAGTTTATGGCCCATAGGCCACACTGTGAATCATGTCTTTACAAAAGATTCCATGTGTTAAGTTTACATATTGGCACATTTGTCAGATCAAATTGATTATACACGCATTGAGCAGGAGATTGGACTCGATGGCCTTATAGGCCCCTTCCAACTCTACTATTCTATGGTTCTATGATTCCAGTGGGTTTCTGGGCTCAGTTCAAGGTGCTGATTATTACCTATGAAGTCCTAAATGGATCGGCCCAAGTTTATTTGAAAGATTCCCTTCTCCCATATGCATCTACCCACCCACTGCAAAACCATCTGAATCTTTTCTCCATATCCTGTTGCCTTTAGATGGGCCTTTGGGAAGTATGTGGGACAAGGCTTTTTTGGTGGTGGCGATCAGGATGCAAAACTCACTCCCAGTGAGGTCCAGTTGGCCCTTTCCCTTCCCTTCTGGCTTTCAGGTTAATGGTGAAAACTGTTTTGTTTCACCATGTATTCAGTTACTTTTAAAAATCTCTTTCTGTTATAGAAATGCCATGGTCTTTGCCACTGGATAATTGTGATTGACTCTGCTTTAATGCTTTTTTATTTGTTTCTAGGAATATAGTGTGTGTGTGTGTGTGTGTGTGCAATAGATAGATGGATAGATACGATGGAGCATGGAACATCCTTGGTGCTCTTTTGAGAGATGGGAATTGTAGTAGACGTACATAAATAGATTCATAAATATAAATATGAAACAGTATTGAATGGGGGGGGGGGGGGGAGAATAAACCTGTTCGTGAGATCATGAAATGGCATCTTTGTATCCTTAAAATCTTCAGACTGGGGCTGATTCTACAGAATAAGAGCAGTCAATTTAAAGCTTCCACTAGCTTCCACACTCTAATGATTTCTGACAGTCTGTTGAGGACTTCCAGCAGGGTCTCTCCATTTGATTCCAGGGGGGAGAGGCACTCCACTGTATACTCTTGGCCCGGGCCATAGAGGACATTTCCTCCATTTGCATTGTCTAGAAAAGCCTCTTAATTATTATTATTTATTTTACTTTATTTCTAACCCGCCTTTCCATCCAGATCGAGGCAGGGAACAATTAGCTAGCATGCACCATTTATTTATTTATTTATTTATTTATTTATTTAAAAATAACTAAGTCAGTTATATAAGTGAATTTCCCCAAAGGTAAATGCCCCAAATGTTCTTGCAAATCACAGAAGAGGAGCTATTATCTTGTATTGCGGGCTTTGAAGAAATGGCTTTCCTTTCAGGCTTTAGTATTTAGTTAATAATAATAATAACAATTTATTTCTTACCCGCTTCTCCGTCTGGTACACGCATTCAGCTGGTTCAAACCCCTGGGGCATAAAACATACCTCCCTTTAAGGACTAAAACGTGCCCACCCAAGTGTGTACATGGGGGCCAATTGTTATGTAATCCAGGCCATTGGTATAATGCTATGGAGGATTGGATGGGAAACACATGTTTTCATGCTTTGGTCACTAGCCTGTCTTGCAAATACCATGTAACCCATGGAGGGGTAGTAAATCTCTCACTATTATTGTGGTGGTTCTTTCTTTACAATGTAAGCTATGGACTATGACACACAACACAGGCATATAAGTAAATAGGTTTCAGCAGATAAACACTATTTCATTTCTGAATTTTACTTGAAGCTACACCTCCCCCTTTCCTTGTGGGCTTAGCACAACTTACAATAGCTTGGTTCCTTTCCTCAAATGAAGCTGCCCGGCAGCCACAACCCTCAACACACCCCTCCCCTCTAAGGTTTCAAGTTGACGCAAGGGCTGAGAGAGGCTTTTACTTGTGGAAAGACTGGAGGAGGGCAGTCCCCACAAAAAACTTGCTACTTCCCATCCTCTTCTTGGTGAGAGAGTCCAGAAAGATGCTTTCAGTGACTAACATTGTGGTGCAAAATTTCTTGCAAGCTGGGGGCTGAGTTCCAGTTTTGAGAAGCTCTTGGATGCTGCATTCCAGTGGTGGGGACCAAAAATGGCAGCATATTTTAGCTTGAAGCTTCTACTGCCAATGAGAAAGCCTTAAGAGAGGCCTTTCAACCTTTTTGAATGGGAGGGGAACCAAAGTTGGGGGACCCCCAAGCCATTGGTGATAGGGGGAAAGAGGAAGGGTCTGAGATTCTGCTCTAAGGGCAGCCCCCTTCCTACAAAGCTACAGGGGCTTCTTGGAACCACATTCCTGATGGCAAATTGCACCATCTGAGTAGCATAGTGAGAATGAAACGTTTTGTTATTTGTATTTGAACGTCATATGTTCGTTCTCTTCTTTTAAAGAGATTTGCACAACTACATTTGAAAATCTTGACACTAGACAAAATGTAGTGATTGGCCTCTGAATTGCAGGAGCATTTCAGATCCACAATTTAAAATTGTCCCTCCTTCCTTTTTCAGTGTGCTATTAGGCTCAATAGATAAGGACTGGGAAATGAATCGTTTTGAATTATGATTCACCCCCACCCCATAATTTCCCCTTGTGAGATTGCAGAAATATCCATATACCTGGAATAGTTTATTTTACATATTCATCTTTCTGAAACATTTGTCAGAGGGATGACGTGAAAATCTCATAAATCTTTTGTGGTTTGTCATTTTGGCAAGATGCTAACTGTTTTTATAATAGCTACTGGTTCTGCTTTGCTAGAAATCCAAAGCCCATGATCTGCCCGGTGGTTTAATTTTTTACATGACCCAGGCCATTTGTGTGTTTCAGGTGTGTGTGTGTGTGGGGGGGGGGGGGTTTGCAAAAAACAAGAAAAAGAAAAGAAGGTATCAGTAGGTTTCTCATCCAATTAAAATTTTTCTACCTGATTAAACTGCTATCTATAGGTGAGGTCTATTGCACCCTAGGTATATAGGAAGCTGCCTTATTCTGTGTCATATCGCTGGAAAAAAATGTCACCATGGCTTTTTTTCAGTCTTCCATAACGCTATGTTCCAGATACTCCTTAACCATCACGAAGGGGGAATTGTCATGTCGTGAGTTTTTGGGTGAGTTGTGCGGGTTCAGTCCTATTCCCATTGGAATAACAGAGAAAAACAGAACAGAATCCATAAAGTCCTAGAAGTTAAAGTGACCCTGCAAAATACTAGGTAGTTATTAGTTACTCATCATGTCTGTGGATACTTAGCCCAGAACCTGTTCTGTCCATTCGATGTGAGAAAGGAATGTGGTGGATGAAAAAAAAAATATTTTGTCTATTTTTGTAATAAATAGATCTCTCTGTTCCCAAAACATCATCACGAATGATATCAAGAATCAATAGTATGCTATGGTTTTCAACATTTTCATCAGTTCAGACCTATCTTGTGTTTAAGCAAAACTATCCTTCATCTCTCATCGTAGCTATCATTTTGGTCTAGATAGTGGAACATCACCATATGGTTTCTGGGAGAGAGAAACAGAGCCAATGCTGCATGATTTAACCCCCCTCCAAGAGGGGGCATTGATTATGAAATAGGAATGTCAGAAGAATCTACAATGGATTCAAATAAGTTGGGATTTCGAGGAGGCTGACCAGCAGATTCTGTAGCAGAAGAGCTTTTTTAGAGTCACGCGGATTCTGTGGACTCATGGATCGGTTTTTCACTTTTGGGAGGGGATTCATGCTAATTCACAAGTAGAATGAAATTCTGGATTTAAATATCCAATTCTGTCAGTGAGTGGCAGATGAAACGTGAGATGCCTGACAATCTGCAAAACTCAAATGGAACGGATTTAACAAATTTGGAACATCCTTATTATAAACTTTTGCACAAATGTAAGTTAGACTGCTATCCCAAGAGGAGAGGGGATGGACAGAAAGAAAGAGAGAATATACTGAAGGAAAGGGGAGAGGTGATTGCTTCTTCTTAGTCTGCTGAGACAAGTAGAGCAGGGAAAAGAAACCTTGTCAGCAGATTACTCCAAAAGCAGGGAGATCAGCCATTCCCAGACCACACCAGGGTGCTCACTGGCAGGATAGAGAGGCTCAGGTGATAAGACGCCCAGGGATGCACTGGGCAGGGATATGATAGTGGTGGGAAGCAAAGACAGGTATCCATCAGTGCATTCCAAGTGTTAGGCAGTGTCTGCCAGCAGGACTGCTCACAAAAGCACACCACGCAGAGAGGGTTATACTATTTATTTTATTCACAATATTTATATACCGCTATATACATATAAGCAAGGGAGTGTCTGTTGGAAAGGGAGACTTTGGGGGAAACAAAAGGGCAAAAATGTCGTGGCTACTTGGGAATAGTAGGTGTTTAGTGGGTGTGTTTAGTGCTAGCTAGAAGGTCACAGTAAGGTATAGAGGGCTTTTGGTATTGTTAATGAGTGGCAGGGTGTTGCCTAGATTGTATCAGGGTGCAAGTGAGATGAGCTTAGCACATTCAGGAGTCCCATGTTCAGGGCATTCAGGTGTTAGTACACTGTTCTATTTCAACAAGGGTTGGAGGCTGGTCCTGAAATTTAAGCCGTGTCACTATGAGCTGCTTTTCCAACCTGCCAATGGAAAACTGCCAACCTGGAGGTATCAGGGGGAAAAAATGGAATTGGACTGGCGACGTAGATTACTTTGAGATGTGCAAGTGGAACTCTGGGGAGCAATGGCTTTTTGAAACCCTTTGAGATTGGTATCAAGATCCGTGTGAACACTACAAGATGGGTTATTACTCTGTAGTCTAGCGGTAAAGTTTCAGTTAATAGGAATGCTCGTTTTTCAAATTGAACTCGTGTGGGCCAGTATTTTACAGTCATAGCTGGAATTGATTTGCAACATTATCCAGCCTCTTCATTATAATAATAAAATGTGTATTTCAGTAGTAGTCACCATATTACCATACTGTGGTACTCTTTTCTATCCCGACTTGAGCATCGACAATTCTGAATTGCCAGGTCTTGGTTTTAGTTGTTGATGATTATGGATTTGTTCACACTGATTTCAACTAGGGCCCCACAAATCCCCCTGCCAGCTTATCTAATGATGAGCTTCCATGAATTACAGAAAACATAGAGTCAGGGAGACTTCCTTTTCTCTCTCTTCACTTAATTCCCAAATGGGGCTCCTACCATACAGCACGAATTAAAGAATGGGATACAGGAGTGGATTCTTACAAGGAGGGCAGGGTTCCTGAGATTAAAAAACCATATGTCTCAAATTTAGCATAATGATTGCAAGCCATGCTAGGCAAACTCCCCCCAGCAGAAATCAGCATTTGCTCATCAGATTCCTTAATCCAATCTCAGAACAAAGTTCTCCATTCTTCCGAGAGCTCGGCGTGTATTGTTGCACAAACACATCAACCAAGTGAGCCTTGTAGTATGTCGTCATGGCATCGTGCATCACTATGCTAAATTCCAATGTATGATTGGCTATTTTCACATGCCCTACTGTCTACCCAACAGTTGGTACGGAGCCACTGTAGCTGGAGGGAACAACTGGGTATAGCACGAGGAGGAGCTGCAGAAGAGGCAACTTAATTTGCCACTGTGCAGACTTCCTGCCAACCACCCTGGGCTGTACCCTCCTTACCTCCTCCTCCTTAGATTCCTTTGCCTGTATCCTCTCACAGTGCCACCCATCAGTACTCAGGTCTAATGATAATAATAATAATAATAATAATAATAATAATAATAATAGTTGCCAAATGGGAGATCTTAATCTATGTGTTGTTCAATCAAATGTGGTTCGTTTGTTGAAGGATTTCAGTTACAAAATTCTATACTAGTTGGTTTGGAAAACAGTAACTGAAGGATTAAAGTGACATATTCCACGAGTAATTTCCATTGCAAATGGGATGTTTATACAATATTAGGGCAGATGCAGAAATGACTGGGCTTAGATACTTAGTCAAGCAGACTGTGCAAGCACAGAAAATAGATATCAGCTCACAATCACTTTCCATTTAAATAATGAAAACACTAAAGGTTGTTAGATAAACTCTCAGGCTCAGTGTACATACCGTATTTTCCGGCGTATAAGACGACTTTTTAACCCAGGAAAATCTTCTCAAAAGTCGGGGGTCGTCTTATACGCCGGGTGCTGAAACTCCCAGTCCCCCCCGCCCCCCAAAACAACCCCCCTCCCCCCGCCCGCCCGCCCGCGCCGCCCACCCCGCCGTGCCCCCCTCCCCTGCCCCCTGCTTACCTTTCAGGGACGTCCGCTCCCATCCGGCGCCGGCTGCTACTGCCAGCGGGCTTTGGGCTGCTCCAGAGTGGCGCGCCGGGTGATGTCATCACCCGGCACGCCACCCTGGAGCAGGCCGCGAAGGCCACTGGCAGTAGCAGCCGGCACCGGACGGGAGCGGACGTCCCTGAAAGGTAAGCGCGCCGCCGCCCCCTCCCCCCTGCCCCCCTCCCCTGCCCCCTGGAAAGAAGTGGAAAGAAGTGACTTAACTTTAGAAAGAAGTGGAAAGAAGTGACTTTGGTGTGCGTTGGAAGAGGGGTAGTCTTATACGGCGAATATATCCCAAACTCTATATTTTAACTGGAAAAGTTGGGGGTCGTCTTATATGCCCAGTCGTCTTATACGCCGGAAAATACGGTACATATATTTCGAACATCATAAATACTACCAAATAACAGCCTATATTTGAATTTCGGTGGCATCACTAATTGCAGGTAATGCCCAGGATTCTTTGAGATGGCAGTTACAGTAATAATATTTAACATGTCATGTAGTTTAAGACAAGAAATGAATTCTAAAATAATGTTGGTATGTAAAAATCATATGGTTCTCCTTTTAGTTGTTGTTGATTGAGTGTCCAGTAGCCACACATTTTTCCAGCCAGTTTGCAATCAGTACCCATTCTCTGAGTTTTCCATGTTTCATAGAGGACAGGTCTCTATTGCCCTTTGCTCTAGTTTGTCAAAAACAGTACCAGGCTGTTTCTACACTGGCCATTTTCTGTGGGACAGCCCCTGCGTCATCCCTGTGAGTCCAAATGATAGGCATGGGTTTTCCCTGGGATATGGGATCCCTGGGCAAACCCAAATCTTCCCACAGTCACTGGAATGGCCTAAGAACGCAGGAGATGTGGCCACCCATCCTGGCTGCTGCCACACTTACTCGTGAGTAAGCGCAGCAGCAGAAATGGGCATGGAGCCACACTGCGTGGCTCTGGGCCCATCAGGGGAGGGGGAGCAAGTCCGCCATCCCCAGGATGGTGAGGGGGAGCCCCCCCCCCCCGATTTCACACTCAATTTTTTTTCAACTTACCTTCAGCGATGGCGTGCAAGAGTGCTCTTCCCAAGGTCTGAACAAAATGGCGGCCGCAACAGCGCGATGGCCTGGGAGGAAGCCGGGACATTGCACCCATGACATGTATTACAGCGACGATCCCAGAAGCAGGTACTTCTGGGATCACCCTCCCTCCCTCTACACCCCTATGATGTAGAAAGGGCCTAAGAGACTCAAACTGTATCCGCCTTCTGTAGAAGCCTCCCCCTCGCCTCCCCCATTCTTGCCCATGCAGCATCCACATGGGAAGGAATGGGCAGTGGTGACCACAAGCAAAGCTGGTTAGTAAGCCATGCCAAAATTTCAGGAGCCCTGATTAGCGGAAATGCAGATACCAACTTTCAGCTACAAACTTTGACAGCTCTGATTGTGTGTGGATGTTTTACTTTAAATGAAAGTCACGGCTAAATCTTCCTTGTTACTTTTGTTCTATGAATGGCTTGTATTCAATCTCGATGACACTGACAAGTATTGATGTACTTTGTCAAGGAAGAAATATCTTCTGCAACTAGGACTAAAAATTCAATGATTTTCAGCCGACTTTCTGAAGATAATAAAGTAATTTGTCTTCACATGAAGATTATAGTCAAACCTTGAAGGTGAAAAAAAGACAAAAAAAGGAAGAAAATGTCTTAAAATTAAAAGGAACCATTCTAAAAGAACAATATTTATAGTAATTTGCATTATTATTATTATTATTAATAATATTATTATTATTTCCTGGACCCTTTCCAACCACAATAATTTTAATACACTGATCCTTGAATTAAAAAAATTTAGAAGCCTACATCTCTAATATTTATTTCTCATATTTATATTTATTTATTTGTTATATTTATATTCTGCCTTTTCCTTCAGGAAGCTCCAGGCAGCATTACAAAAGCATCTTTCTCTCCATTTTATCCTCACAGCAACCCTGTGAGGTAGGTTCGGCAGAGTATCATTGACCGGGCTGGCCCAATGTCCCCCAGTGAGTTTCATAGACGAGTAGGGAATAAAACCTAGGTCTCCAGAGTCCCAGTCCAACGTTCTAACCCCTATACCACCCTGGCTTTGATTTTGTGTTTGGTCTGCAGCTCAGTCACACCGCATTTTGGGATGTTGAGTTAATGCTCTCCCCCACCCCCCAGCTGTACAAACTTCCAGACATGCATAAAAATCTCCAACAAAGAGTGACTAACCTGTGGCTCCTCTTTGCTTCTCTGGGAGGTGGTGAAGCTATTTTGATGATTCACACTGGGGCTTCAGGTTTGTTGCACAGAAACCCGGTACTGGTATTATTTATTATTATTATTATTATTATTATTATTATTATTATTAAAAACATTTTTAATACGATGTTTTAATTTATGGACCCCGCTGCCACAAGATGTGTGACAGTCTCTAGTATGGATAGCTTTCAAAAGGGATTAGACAAAGTCTTGGAGCTTCCTCCCTAAACACACACAGACATGCACACATACACACATATACACACACACACACACAGACAGAGAGAGAGAGAGAGAGAGAGAGAGAAGGGAAGAGAATGCCGGCCCTGCCTCCTTCTCCATCCTTCTTTCTTGAGCAATTGGGTGGGTAACTTACTGGAGGGCTGCAGGTCAGAGGCTGCCTATGAAGCCAACAGCTCCAGCCTGCAGCTTCCCTTCCTTCCTCACACCCCTAGCAACCATTTGGCTTGACAAAAAGTCTTTCATTGCAGTCAATAGGAGGCTTTCTTAAAGCCTAAATTGCTTCACTGGGGGGCAGAGGAGTGGGGGGTCATCATGGGAGATCAGGCCCAGAGCTCAGAATCAGGAACCAGCCCACCTTCTCTGTGGATAGTGCCTTGGGCTCCTGACTCAATGGTCCCTCAGCTTTCTAGCCATTATCTAAGACCTTTATCACACGGGCGGTTTTAAGCACACCCACCACAACTTTGATCCAGTTCTTCAGCGCGGGACCCGCATGACGTCGTCCCCCTCACACTGTTCTCGCACCCTGAGTGCTGTTTCTGTTTCGATTTAACCCTGAAAGGGGAAAGTCCGTTTCAGGCAAGTTCGACAGGCCAAGCTGAGGTATCGCAGCAATCCCAACCACGTGTGATTCAAAACGCTAGATTCACATAGGAAACGAAGGGGGAACCTGCAGAAGCAATCCGGGGGGGAAATGGTAGGTGTAATAAAGGCCTCTATCCCTGCTGGACGTTTGAATCATGACAATGTGCCTGCTGTGGGGCACTGAAGCTTTTTAATATGTAATTTGGTCAGATGAGTCTTTAAGTATCCTATATGATGACAGGAGGCTCAATACAGTCAGGACAGATGCACCTAATTTGTTGTTGTTGTTTGATCCAGAATAGTTGTTTTAAATGGATATTATATTTATAATCTGTTTTTATGCTTTTTATGGTTTTTAAATTTTGTATATTGATTTTTTAATATTCAAGGTTTTTAATTTTCGTAAACCGCCCAGAGAGCTTCAGCTATGGGGCGGTATATAAATGCAGCAACAACAACAACAACAACAACAACAATAATAATAATAATAAACAAAAAACTATGCTGAAAACCGCCAGAAACTGGGCCTACCAGAATACTTCCATACCAACATCCAGAAAACAGTCATACTTAAAACATGCTCAATTGTCAGGAAATTCCTGAATCTGTAAAAGACAGCATGACTTGGCAAAGCCTGTCATGTCCGTCTAGAAAAACCACCATGAGCAATAATAATAATAATAATAATAATAATAATAATAGAAAAGAGAAAAAAAAATACACCACTGACCATGGAAGTCAAAGAACCATGGCAACAGGAAAAGGTCGCAATTATTCCATTAGTCACCTCAGTCACCAGCATCACATCAAAAAACTATACTGAAAACCTTCAGAAACCGGGCCTACCAGAATACATCCACACCAACATCCAGAAAGCAGACACGATTAAAACACGTTCAATTGCCAGGAAATTCCTGAATCTGTAAAAGACAGCATGACTTGGCAAAGCCCGTCATGTCCGTCCAGAAAAACCGCCACGAGCGAGAAAAGAGATGAAATAATAATAATAATCGTACCTATTTATTTCTTTATTGCATTTCTATACTGCCCAATAGCCGAAGCTGTCTGGGCGGTTCCCAAAAATACTGCCGTCACTCCTGCTGTTTTATGTTGGCTCCGTGTCACCTGTGTGCCAAGTGCTACATATTCTTGTCTATCTGTGGATTTCTCTTGTAGAGAGAATTTTCATTTGACTTGGTGTTCAAACGTAAAAGTGCAGTTCTAGCAATTTCCCCAGATGAGATATATCCATCTCTGGATAGAAAATCTACATTCAGAGGAACCTTGGCTCCGTCACTCTTGTGTGTCTTTGCCAATTTGTTAGGCAGCGGAGAAATTAGATGTTTTCAATGTATAATTTGATTAGTGTGGGAGTATTCATTAGCTAATTCATTAGCTAACTACTGCAGCCTTATTTATCTATTACTTTATTTCATAACAAACCTGTGAATGGTCTTGGAAACCCTCTGAGGAATGAGCAGCTGGAAACCTTATAACGTTAGGGGCATGTTGGCCCCACAGAATGAGAGAGAAAGCAGGGTGTATTTTATTGGGACGGTGTCTTTCAGTAAGATGAAAGCCCTTTCCTACACATCCCTTTATCATACAAAGCATTCATGGCTATATTATAAGAGGCCAGGGGGAGATTGTGCTCTGTGCATTAATCCACCGTATAATCAGTGGCACATGATCAAATTCGCAACAGGAAAGAACTCATTTTATTCATTTTACCTGCTGCACAGACCTTAAATAGGAGTAATATAAGGAGAACGTTTATCCAATTTAGATAATTATATTTAATCTGAGCTTTGTCATTTCATCTGTGTAATCACATAGGTGTATGTAGATGTTTTATTGAATTAAATAACCAGTTTATTTTACTCCAGCTGAAACATAGAAGGGGTTTTTCATGACAAATGCCACCACAGTAAAACACATCCTCTATTTGTGTGAGCAGACCCTTAAAATGGTGTGGACATGTTTCGCATTCAGAAGAAGAGCAGTAAGCATTGTTCTTGCTTAGGTTTTGCTTTGTGACATTGTCATGTAGCTAAATCTGATGGGCTATGTCACATGATGTCATCACTCTACTTAGGTGATCCCTGTTTGACTGGGATTGTCTCAGGAAAAGTTCCCTTGTTAAAAAAAATGACATTGAAGCTGTAGATCAGGTAAAGAAATGGCTATGAATATGTTGCAAACAGTATATTATAAAGCTAAGTAATGAGATTTCACTTACTTACCTATTATAAAGGTACCTAAGTGAAACTCTCTACCACCCCATTTTTTGTTGGCAAATATTTGGCAGTCTTGGCTTACTGCTTAGTGAAGGACATGAAAGAGAATGTCTCTGTAAACTCTTTTAAAAGTTGAGAGAGAGAGAGAGAGAGAGGTTTTAATGGAAGGGGAAATGCATGTGTTTGTCTTAAAAGCAGCTATCATGGGCCAAGGTGGTCTTTGGCATTTACTGTATTGGACCAAGGAGCAGACTGGAACACTTAAGTGTCAGGCATGAACAGAAACATAATTCTATGCCACAATCAGGCTTGCAGGTCTTCTTCTTCCTCTCTACATTTGCTGCCGACACCTGATGCCTATGCTGTTTGCATTAGGGGTGCGCACGCCAAAAAATATCGTCATTTATCGTTATCATCATTTCGGACCAAAAAAATTATCATCTTCATTCATATCGTAGGTAAACCGTATCATTTTCATGATAATTATCGTGAAAATACGATATTTTTTGCAGCCCTATTTTTAAAGAAAAAAAGTCTATAACTTCTGTATTTTAAAAGTTAGAGGCTTGAAACATGGTCACAGTGCTTATGGGGTATGCCTAAGTATGTGTATGAAATTTGAGATCGATCCCTCCAACCCTCAATTTTATATGAATTTTTAAAAGATAGTTTCCGTTCTGACAGGTCTGAATGAATGCACGTGGTGAGCTGTCATTCTGATCTGTCAGAACTGAAATGATCTTTAATAAATTCATATAAAATTGAGGGTTGGAGGGATCGATCTCAAATTTGGCACATATGTGTAGCAACATGTGCTAGACGTGTATGAAATTTGAGATCGATCTCTCCAACCCTCAATTTTATATGAATTTATTAAAGATCGTGCAACTTTTTGACAGGTCTGAATGAACGCACGTGGCGAGCTGTCATTCTGACTTGTCAGAACTTAAACAATCTTTAATAAATTCATATAAAATCGAGGGTTGGAGGGATCGATCTCAGATTACATACACATACTTTGGCATACCCCATAAGCACTGTGACCAAGTTTCAAGCCTCTAACTTTTAAAATACAGAAGTTATAGGTATATTTATATGGTAGTCTGATAAAATGATAAAATCGCCCGAAACTTATCGTCTCTGATGATTATCGTAGGTTTTTCTATCGTATCGTCATCGTTAAACACATGCACGATAACGACCTTATCGTATCGTTATCGTACATTTTAACGATACAATACACATCCCTAGTTTGCATCAACTTGTTTTACACTTTGGTTACATATGGGCAAGTAGCTATATCAGAAATATGACTTTCCATGTAACTACCCCCTGTTTTTATGTACTGAATTATGTTTCTTAACAATTATTGGTATGGGATAATTAATGGGTTAAGTGTGTTTTTATTTATTTTTTACTGCTGTGTCCTGGATTGAGTGCCATGTTCCATTTGCTGAATTTCTCTTCTCTCACAATCTGTATTTTCCCACTCGACATCTTTTATTCACTGGGAGATCCATGACAAGTATCAAAGGAGCTAAGTATAAAATGAGCAACGCATAGACTCCCTCGATGGTAATGATACTGAAAAACTAGGGAGCAAAACGTTCCACTAAAAATAGGATGATCTCATTCAACTGTAAGACCTAACTAGGATCTTTTTTTGTTACCACTGGCCTTTTAGTGAAATGTATTGTGCTTACAGCGTCAGAAATTTCTAGCAGTTCTTTTGTCTGATTACATCATTTGCCACATTAAGTTCATTACGAATATTAAGTAGTGAATAAAGGCCAAGGAAAATGAACCATCTTTTTTTAAAAAAGACTGATGAATAGCGCTGAGTCCATTTATTGTGTTAGGATGAATACCTAATAAAACCATGAATTAGTTTCGTTGACAACCTATTAAAATGTGTGGCTTTGAGTGTTTTTGTTCAAGTACATGAATGCACTTAAGAAGAATCATGTTATAAGATGAATGCAGCTAAAAACCACTTAGTCTTAATATTATTTTACATGTTTCATTCAATTTTCCTGCAGTTCTCAAATCTTCTGCAAGATGTTTCTGAAGCACTGTCTTACTTAAACCAAAGGGATGACTTCTTTACTGCACAGATTCTTTACGAAGTTAGCTCATAAGTAGGGGGCATTGTTTCACAATAATTTAAAATGTAGTTTTTACTCACCAAATAACTGCTGGTTCTGGACACAGTGGTTATCCTGCTTCTTGATGGCCTGTCATTTTAATTGTTTCTTACAGTATCTGAAACATTTGTTTTAAAAGAAGAGTAGACGTGCATTTTAAGGGATGCCTGGATGTCTCCATTTCTATCCAGCAGCGTGTTTACAGGACAGTGGCTGATCTGATTTCCTGTTTCTACTGGAGTCCCCTTTCATGTTTTCCCAGTTCGGAGGCTTAGTAGCTGGTGCCACTGTACAGATTTTGTTTGAAACAGAACGGTAAGGATAGAAGCGCATTGTGTCTTTTATTCTATTCGCTGTGAGTTTTGCGGGCAGCCCATCATGAGATCTACTTTCAACCCAGTCATTTGGAGAGAGTCCAATGTACCTCATTGCTAAACAATAAAAAAAGGAGAGTCCTGCTGGAGCAGACCAAGAGCCTATCTCGTCCAGCGTTCTGTTCCCACAGTGGCCAACCAGAAGCTAGTTGGAGGACATGAGGACCATAGCTGTCTCCCACTGTTGTTCCCCAGCAATGAGTATTCAGAGGCATGTTGCATCTAAGGCCACAGCTGATCAAACAGCAACTGTTTAATAATAATAGCGCAGCCACGCCACTGTCTTGTAGGAGAGATGATTACTTTTCTTCTACTAGCGTAGTCTGCTAAATGATGATGAACAGTAAGCATTTCCTTTATGGCCACTAATACATAAGAACACATTATCAAAATTAAACTGTGGGACATGTCTGAAAACTGCAAGATGAAGGCTGAAATGAATTTAAAATTAGTCGAGAGAGAGAGCAAAAGAGTGCCGTTCTAAATTTGGGGAAATGGCTGGGTGATTAGAAGGTCATCATGAGTATGTAGTGGATCGCTTGCCTCTTAGGGGGAGCACGTGTGCTTATTTATTTCCTACCAGCTCAACCTGCATACTTGCAACCAAACAATGTATTAAAAAATCACCTCTCCTGTCCCAGAAGTGAGGCAGGGGGTGGGGAATTCTGGCTCAAGTGGGGGGCATGTGGTCAGCATAGGTTTCAGGAACGCAAAGTCATATATCACCAGCCCCAGTTTAGGGTCCAGTAAGCAGTCAGTTTAAGCCGAGGTTGCCTTTTTCACAGCTTTCACACACTGGGCTGACATCTGGTTGCTACGACCTCAAGATCCCTTTTCTGGTTAGGAAGTTTTGCCCCAATGTGCATGACTTCATACTTACTTACATTGAACCACATTTGGTGTTTTGATGTCCATTACCCAGTCTGAAGAGATATTTTTATGGCTCTTCACTGCCCCTTCTTTTTAAACCACACTCAATAATATAGTGTCATCAGCAAAACTGGTCCCAATACAATTCCTTTTGGACAGCAGTGTTTACACCCTTATCCATTGCAAGGGCTATCAGCTTATTCCTACTCTCTTCTTTCTGTTCTGTAATCAGTTATCAATCCAAAAGAAAACCTCTCCTCTTATCCCATCACTACCAAGTTTGTTCAGGAATTTTAGTGAGGGATTTTGACCATAATCTTTTGGAAGTCCAAGTAACCAATGTCTACCAGATCATTCCTATCTACATGCTTGTTGATACTCTCAAAGAACTATTAAGTACTACTGAAAACAGGACTTGCCTTCGCAGAAGCCACGTTGATTCTTCTTCAGCAGGACTTTTCCTTCTATATACTTGAAAAGCAAAGTCAGATAAAGCTGAGGTCAAATTCTGATAAGGCAAACAAAATGGTAGCACCTGAACAGCAGCTAGGCTGGACATCACGCAAGGCAGGCTTTAATTTTGTCTGAACAACCAGTAAACCCAGACTGAGCCTTGAGTAAGACTAGGCTGACCAGATAAAATCCAGGTCAGTGCTCATGTAACTTTAACAGCTGTAGAGAAAAGGGAATTTCAGCAAGCGTCATTTGTATGCATTTAGTTCCTGGTGATATTCCCTCTTCATCACAACAGTTAAAAGTGCAGGCACTATACTAGAGTGACCATATACAAAAGAAGGCAGGACCCCTGCAACTTTAACAGTTGTGATGAAGAGGGAATTTCACCAGGAACTAATTGCATACAAATGACACTGGCTGAAATTCCCTTTTCTCTACAACTGTTAAAGTTGCATGAGCCCTGACCTGGATTTTATGTGGCCACCCTAAGTAAGACTGTACCATCCTCTGGGCAACTATCTCTGCCCCTGATGAGTGGTGCCTCTAGTCTTAAAGGGACCCAACCTGTTTTACGAATCATTGATTCCAGTGGTACAGTGGAGGCTTCTGTTGTGCTTTGGCCTCTGACGTGGGATCCTCAGAATCTGAGGAGGGCAAAGCCACCTCTTCAATCCAGAGAGGGGCTGGCATCATGGGCTTCTCTGTTGCTGTAAGTCCTAAGCAGGGGTATCTTGGGCTGGCTGGAAGACAAATCCTACTTTTGGTTTGAGATGCCCTGTGTATCCACCGGTGTTTCCCCCCTAGGGGATTCAAGAGCCCTGGATCACGACAACACCTATGGTTACCTTTCAAGGAAACTGACCAGCCAATTGCATTCTGAATCTTAGTAAAGTGAAGAGGTGAAATATATGTATATGCTAATCCTCTGAGGCCCTGCGTGTGTTGGACTTTGTCCCAAGAATGAGATTTTCATGGCATAAATCAATGAAGTAAGTTCATCGTAATGTACTTGCCTAGAGAAATTCACTGCAAATTCTATGGTGTACAC
Source organism: Anniella stebbinsi (assembly GCA_029215795.1). Lineage (NCBI taxonomy): Eukaryota > Metazoa > Chordata > Lepidosauria > Squamata > Anniellidae > Anniella > Anniella stebbinsi. The sequence goes on along the minus strand of JARDYH010000004.1, from coordinate 224,730,610 downwards.
ATGTTGCTCTAGTTTGGCTGCATAGTTGGAGGGATATGCAGATTCCACTTAATGCAGAAATTTATTCTCCCTAAGCATTAATAGCACCATGCATCTTCCTTAAATTTGCAATGCTTAATCTTGGCGCAGATAATTATTTTTGGAAATTTAAAATTAGATGTCTTAATTGGTTGTTGAGTAACAGCCATTTGAGCATGGCTCCCTGTTAAATTCTGTGTGTGTGTGTGTGTGTGTGTGTGTGTGTGACAGAGAGAGAGAGAGAGAAAGATTGAGAGAGAGAGAGGAGAGAGAGAGAGAAAATGGATGAATATACACAAGCTGTGTGTGGGGAGAGGGGACTGGTCTCACACTATGGATCTCAGAAGAAGGAGACAATAGTGGAAAGTACTGCAGAAGAAGCCAGGTTTAGATCCCTTGGCTTTGAAAAAACAAACAAACTATTGGCCATCAGAACTACCATTACATGTCAGCTCCAAGCAGTCTTGGATGACACTGATTATTTAGATCAATTACAGTCTGTCTTCTGGTCTTGAGGTCTTGTGACAAACAACCCTTTAGATTGCATTTAACTGCGTATACTACCAATAATTGCTGAGGGAACTGCACTGGCTGCCTGTTGGCTACCAGGCGAGGTTTAAAGTTTTGGTATTAGTGTACAAAGACCTAAACAACTTTGTACCAGGATCCCTTACCAAACTGCCCAGTTACTGAGGTCATTGGAAGGCATGCTCCTGGTGGTTCCACATGGATCTTTGGCTCGATTGGAGTTCACCAGGAGAAGAGTCTTAAGTGTGGTGGCCCCTTCTCTTTGGAACTCCCTGCCCCTGGAGGTCAAGCAGGCTCCAACACTAGGCTGCTTCTGCCGCCTCCTGAAAACAACTCTGTTCCAAGAAGCCTTCCTCAACTAACCAGCCACTGTTTTTATTGTTTTAAATTGAAGAATTTTAATTTGCTGTTTTTAATCTTTCTTTTTACCGTTTTATTCCTATGTGCACCGCTCCAGAATCTATTTTAGATAGGAAAAATATATAAATACTGTAAAAAGAAAGAAAGAAAGAAAGAAAGAAAGAAAGAAAGAGCTACAAATGGTGGGAAGTGTCTGAAAGCATGGCCGTAGGTGGTCAGATCACTTCCCAGTTGGCAGCCGGTTTTGTCCCACTGTTCTTTCCTTGCATCCCCCTTCCTTATCTCCCTTGTTACCTTAGTTTCATATTTTTTCCCCTTTGCCAGATGTACCCCACCCCTAAGGGCCGCAAGAGCAAGGTGCTTACTCTGGTCGCTAGGCATGCATGGCATAATGCGGAAAGCAGGAGCTTTGTGACATCACCATCCATTGCACCAATCCACTTCCTCAACTCGGACCTCTTTACCCCTTGAGTTGGGGATGGAGATTAGCACAATCCCTGCTGACGTTACAAAAGTGTCGACTTCTCACCTCAAGGAGGAGAAATGCAGTAAGTGCTTTGGGAGGGGGGCACCCTACCAGGTGGAAGGGTGCAAGCCTATTTATCCCCCCCCACTTCTCAGTGAAACAAAGCAATCACTTTGAAGCATTCGCCTCCATTGGCATTTAGTGGATAATATTACTGAGAAAATGTGCTTTGAACATTGAAGACTCTATTTAAATGCTAAGTTGTTAAGAATCACCTTCTTGAGATTGTGAAATCCAGGAAGGTGGGACCCCTACATAATTGATATAAAGAAACACCTTGATGTGCGGTGGAGCTCACTTACTTCTTCCTCAACTGTTGTTTAAAAAAATCCGTCGGGGTCCAGCATTTCATCATTCTGAAGCACTCTAAACGATGGCTCTTGTTGCCTCTCTGGAGAAGAGAGGTATGTGCTAAAATGAAATGTCTGCCTCTTAGCTCCCAGGGGCTCCCCGTAGTTTAAGAAACGGATCCAGTCACAACAAGGAATATGTTTTTTTCTGAATTTAAAGTGAATTTGAAGCAAAAAGAAAGTTGAAAGGTAGAGTTATTTAAGCCATACATCGGGGAAATGAAGTAGAAAAGGGGAAGAGTGACCGGATATTGAAGGAAATTTAAGAAGAGGCATTTTGGCTGTGGTTTACAGCTATTTAATCTGGAGTTGCATACAAAGAACCTAAGAAAAGCCACGCTAGATCAGACCAAAGGCTGATATGGTTCCAATTTTCTCTTCCCGCAATGACCAGGAAGATGCTCCTGGGGAGCCCATAGCAGAACATGACTACACTAGTACATTCCTGCTTGTATTCCCTAGCAACTAGTATTCAGAGGCATACTTGTTACTGCAGTTCTGTGGTATTGTTTGGAAAGTTGAAAAGCCTTCAGTATATCTTGCTCGGGTCAAGATGCCACTGGGGTCAGCATATCACTGACAAGGGTTTCTGGGGATTACTTCTGCTCTGACACATTATCTCTCCTCCCTACTGAGTTGGTTTCATTGGCTGAATTCAGACGACACAATAAGCAACTGGGGTGGGGGGGAAACAATAGTTAGTTATTGACTATCGTGTCGTCCGAATGCTGCCATAATCAACTCAGCGCTGATCCTAATCCACACCACAGTTGATTATTTATTACCATGTTGTGTGGGGAGTACCCCCTAGATGAACAACTGTAAAGTTGATTATTACCCCACCATTGACTATTGTGTTGTCTGAATTCAGCCAACGAGATGTCAGGTCCCGTGCTCATAGGCATGGTCCATGATTTTGCATGAGTTAGTAGTTCCCCTATTATTCCGCCTGGTTGAAGGTTCCTCGGCAGTATCTTCTTGTTGAATACCCTTTTCACACACGTATGTGAATGCATGTTCCCCCAAACCCAGAGATGTTGGTATATTTTGCAGAGGTGTAGTGCACACATAGTAGACAGGTATGTATTATGATAGACTAAAGTGGGGGAATTTGTTCACTGACAAAGATTAAGGATGAATAAGACTTTTGTTTTTTGCAGAACAAATATATTTACATAACAATACGGATAAAAATAAGACTAATTTATTAGTATACTGAAGCCCTAGAAATGGGCCAGCAGACTATTCATAATAAAACGATAGAGCAAGAAAAGATGGAGACACACAACTCTGTCCTCCAGCAACTCCCCACTCCCCAGCCCTGTTGCCATGAGCTTCTCACCCATGCAACCTTTGCCAGAACAAACGTCGTATAAGACAAGGTGCCAGAGTTCTACCGACAGAAATATACAATCCAAACTACCTGCGTTACAAAACTCACAAGGACCAAGCTTGTCGGAAATCTGCTGATCTCTCTTGGAAACAGGATGCTTGGCCTAGGCTGACCATATGGAAAGGGGGCCTGGGCTCCTGTAACTTTTAACAGTTGTGAGGAAGAGGGAATTTCAGCAGGTGGCACTTGTAGGCACGCAGCACCTGATGAAATGCCCTCTTCATCGCAACAGTGAAAGCTGCAGGAGCCCTGCCCTCTTGACCAGATACAAATGGCATCTGCTGAAACCCTCTTTTCTGTACAACTGTTAAAGATACAGGAGCCCTGTCCTCCTTTTCATAGGGTCACCCTACCATGGCCAGACGGATGATTGTTCACTTTGAGCAATGCTCTTCATGTTTTTATCCACTCACACAAGCAGGTGTTTTCCCCTTAAGTGGTTGCCATGTGTATCATCGGAAGAAACTCTGGCTCTTTGCCCTAATCTCTTTCTCTCCCTCCCTCCCACTCTGCACCGTAGTTATTGATAAGGCCAAATGCAAGTGTGTGATCCTATCCAGTGAAAGCAAGAGCTGCCATTCTGCAGCAGTTAAGCATGGATAAGTCACATTGATTGTGCATGAAATGTACTCGGCCTTATCTATCACAGGGTGTCGCCAAAAGCTACAAATGGGCCGTTACAAGCATGCTAAGAGCCAGGTTTTAAATGACTTCCCATTAGGAGACAAGTCAGTGGTATTTTGTGGCAGCTTAATTGGCCTATTTAAAATAAACATCATATGTTTCCTCTTTCCCCCTGAATGTTATACTTCCACTCCTGGACATTTCTGGCTCATTGAGCTGGCAATCAGAACTATTCTAGCATCAAATAGACAAAATGAAGAGGTGCATTACTTTCAAATTAACACTTACATATTCCTCCACCCCCCAATATCAGACACATAATGAGAAAACACACACACACACTGATCTCCTCATTGGTATAACTATCGTAACCATACTTGTTCCATGCCTTAATGCGGTCATGTATTTCTCCTGATAACTACATCAGGTGTTTATCTTTGCCTAGGGATTGATCTTACCTTACTGTTTCAACGGGAGATTTTAAAAGATCAAGGTGGGGGACCATAGGTGTGCGCAAGGGGTGTGCTGGGTGTGCCCAGGCACACCTTAATGTCGCAAGCAATAAGCACCAAATTGGGGGGCCATTGAGTAGGAATCCAGAGCCAGATGAAGCAGGAACGGTCCTCCAGCTGCCCTCTGGCTTCTCCCCCAACGACATGCCGTTGCTCCTGACAGCAGGAGCGAAAAGGAATCGCTCTGCCGGGAGCCTTTCTATTGGGAGCCACACTTCAAAACGGCCAGGCCGAAGGGCCCCAAAGGCTAATATCACCTCTTAAACCCCTCCACTGGCCAGTGTCACTACAAAGCTCCACCAATGCTGGGGCTTGAGGAGCATCTCATCCCCCCACCCCCCTCACCTGCAATGGCCCTTCCTCAGTCAGGCAAGCCGAATGCAGAATAGGGCCTCAGTGTCTACAGCATTTCATAAATAAATGAATACAAATAATGTCATTTATGATTGAGAATTCAATAAATGTTCACCTTTTTTAAAAAAAAAATATCTGGGTGCACACCCTAATGAAATGTGCTGTGCACACCTATGTAGAGGACAGACAGTTCATGGTGATGTTGCTTGTATCTCTGCTGCTTTCTCCGTAGTCATCAGAGGAGAGAGCTTTTCTCCCTGCGCTTTACTATCCAGGCCAGTGATGTTTTGTTCTCTTCTAACTAACATCGGTGGGTTGAGGACTGTCCCCACCTCCCACTTTAAAAGGGTTCACTCCTGTGTTGTTCCTACCACCTAGGCCAGAGGGTCTTTGTTCTTTCTGTTAATGAAGTTGTTCATTCATTATTTTGTTATTTTCTCGTGTATTTGTTGTTATGAAATTGTTCTGAATTATCCTTGACAGGAAATTATTTTTTGGGCCATCTTTGTTATGAACTGCCGCAAGCATAATGGATATGGAAAAGCAATATACAAATAAGATGCCTATGTAAATAAACTAAAGGATATCTTGAATCTAGCCTGACTTGTATTCAGTACCCCTCTGGAGACAGAAATATGACCCTATTAGTTTTATCCTTAGATCTGGTGATATTGGGCTTGGAATTTAAATTAAGGTTGATAATTGGTTGGTAGCTGGTGTGCGCAACCTCTTTCACATAGTTGGTAAGACATTTAGTAGGTTATGCTGCAGTTCCGTCTAGTTCTTTAAAATGTAAAATTTATGATTGTGGAGAAAATAGTTGGATATAAACTGCCCATAAACCCTATGGTACTTCAATTGCCCAGGACAAAAGAGAGAGAAAAATGCTAATATGTTTCTCTTAGCTCAGATATTAACATATTTATAGCCAAAAATGGGATTGGAAACAAGAATCCCCATCTTTAAGAGGTAACGTTGGCATGGAATACTAATGAATAAGATTATGCTGCATAAGAAAATCTGGGAAGATTGAATTACAAAAACAAAACAGAATCAGTTTCTTTAGCACAATGGGATAAGTCTGTTCAATACTGGAAGCAAAAGAATAATGATCAGAATGTCAGAATGTAATAACAGATGTCTTAGGAGTTGTATAAAAAAATGGTTTATTTGGTTTATAAAATGGTTGCATTAATTATATTATGTGGATTATTAGATTATTAACTGTACATCCTTGTTTAATTGGATTTGATTCCCCACCCCAGTATAAATGTACTTTTGTCAATTAAGTGCTTTTGGGCAGGCATGTTAAACCATAATGTAAACATGGTAGCTAATCCGGGAGATGAATCTTCTATGGGGTAGGTTTATCATTTTCCAGCATGACACTGCTATTGGGTAATTCCTTCCCATGATGATGTAACATAAAGATCTATAATTGTTCACTTCATGCTGACTCATGATAGCATTTTTACGTGCTCAGTCTTCCAAGTAATTTGTCTGGGTAACACCTGACTATCATACCTTCAATTCATACATTCAGTAATTATCTTGCAGCAGAATCCCTGTGAGTCACAATGGCCAATAAGTTACCCTGTTCCTAGCTACATTCGGTATGGCTGAGGATGAAGCCTTCATTGGGCAGAGGGTTACCTGCATTGAGCAGGGGGGTTGCACTCGATGGCCTTATAGGGCCCTTACAACTCTACCATCCTATGATTCTGTGATTCTAAGCCCTATATCCATTTACTTGGGACTAAACCCTGTTGGACTCTGGGCTTACTTTTGATTAAATATGGATATGATTATGCTGCAAATCTGCATACTTTTAGAAATTTTGTTTGATCAAATAACAATACACTCTTATTTCATATGGTACGCTGACCATATGAAAAGGAGGACAGGGCTCCTGTAACTTTAACAGTTGTAGAGAAAAGGTAATTTCAGCCAGTGTCATTTGTATGCAGTTAGTTCCTGGTGAACTTCCCTCTTTATCACAACAGTTAAAGTTGCAGGGGGCCTGCCTTCTTTTGTATATGGTCACTCTAGTATAGTGCCTGCACCTTTAACTGTTGTGATGAAGAGGGAATTTCACCAGGGACTATTTGCATACAAATGACACTGGCTGAAATTCCCTTTTCTCTACAACTGTTAAAGTTACAGGAGCCCTGTCCTCCTTTTCATATGGTCAGCCTATCATATGGCATCTGTTTTTGTGGGGGGAAACCCCTAAAGAACAAATGAATGAAGTAGTCAGCACAACATAGAATCCCAAATAAACATTTCTAGATATTTACAGTGCTGTAATGTCTGCAACAGTGGTACTGGGAATCTAGTGCATCAAGAGTTTTATTAGGTGAAAATTGGTTAACGGATGAACACTTTCTGGACTGAACATGGACTTGAACACAATTTGTGGTTGTAGTCTGTACATTTCAGATTAGCAAAGTGATTCACGGACCCAAATAATAATAAAAAAGACGTGTTCAACAGCATGTGTACATTTGAAAAATGTGCATGAAAATGCATACTTTGGGGGAGGGGGAAGGTGCATAAATATGCTTTACATAATTGGGGAAGAATGCATACATTTTAAAGATGTGCACAACTGATGCATGCATTTGGAAAATAAGCATGAAAATACATACAAATCTTTGTGGAAAAAGGAGGGAAAAGCTTACAATCTGATACAGAGATGAGATAGAATGGGTTTCAGGGTAGAATTTGGAGAATTTTGACAGACTTGAGTTTTGCTGATTCACACATCCCTGTTTGCAGTCCTACTGTTGCAAACGTAAGGTCACTTTTTGTGAATGAAAAAAGGTGTTTATGAAAAGCATTGCCCATTGTAACTTTGAACATGTTTTGACTTTCTTGGGCAATGTGGGCCTACATTTTAGCTGCAGCCACATTTCCATACGTTTCAGCTGCCAAAAGAGAGGTTTACGAATTGAATCTTATTTTCTTCTATGCTCTGATGCAGCTGTGCTGAATTTGAAGCGAATGGCAAAATGTTGGCATTTAGCAAGCAAGCCAGCATTGCTAGGTTCATGTATTTTGTGAACAGCTTGTCAGCCAAAACACTGATATTCAGGACCGCTTTCAACCTGTGCTTGTCTCTTTTTCTCCAATAAAGTCCTTAAACTGTCCTTTAAACCAGGAATTGGCAGAACGTAGATCTGGATCTACCATTAGATCTCAGGATGACTCGCAGCAGATCAACAGGGATTTCAGACTCCCAACTGTTTAACATTAGCCAAAACAATATGGCAAAATGAAGAAAATGTAGGATATTCAGGAGTGGATTTTTGTATGGAAGAGCTATGAACTCAGTTCATTCTCATACACAGAGGGAAAAAAATCCTGGGTTCAGAATTCTTTAATTTTGCACCAGGCTTCAGTTCTAGTAAAACACCAAGGTAGATCCCACAAGCCTGAAATCTGCCCAACCTGACTTTAAACACCCCATAGCTGTTTCTCAACTCAAGTGGTGTATGTGTGTGGGTAATCTTTGGAAATTACCATGCTCCAACAAGAAGCGCTTTAAAATACGTTGAGGACAGCATCATTGGACATAAAGAAAGTGCAAGGAGATCAGTGCAAGGAGCTCATTTTTCCCTGTGGGGAAAATGAAAGAAACCATAGGAACATACAAAGATGCCTTAGGTCATTGGTTCATCTAGGTCATTGGTTCATCTAGCCCAGTATTATTGACACTGAGAGGCAGCAACTCTTTGGGTTTTGTGGCAGGATTCTCTCCTAGCCCTACCTGGGGAAGTTAGGGATTGAACCTGAGACTTTATGCATGCAAAGCATGTGTTCTACCATCAAGCTATGGCCCTTTACAATTGAGCTACCATCCATGCCGTCCCTACTGCCACATCTGCTGCGGAGTAGAAGCTCCCAACAAGCATAGACAGACATGACATGTTTTATATGGAGAAACAGGTATTGTACATCCAGGTATTGTACATCCAGGTATTGTACATCCAGGTATTGTACATCCAGGCACTTATTCCTGGATGTACTTGCCCAGGAGTAAATCCCACTGAACTCCGTATGACTTTCTTTCCGGTAACTGTGCATAGGATTGCACTGATGGTCTTGGTGGGATGTGTGTGCATGCTAAATATTAGTTAGCTGTAGTGAACAAAATAAAACTGGTTGCTGCAATGAAAGCAATTTGATTCCATCATCAAAGAGCACTTACTTTTAATGCAATTAAAATGGCATTGGCATGCATTCATGACTTCTACACGTTAACGCTATACAAGATGGCATGAAAATCTGGCAGCAGATTGATGAATCTAATGTTGCGTGCAGAGATAAAAGGTAAGCACAATTAAACTGGGCTTGTACTTGTGGGCAAGTAATGGACGTCAACAAATTTTACAATTCTGTTCCTGTTCAGTGTTACTATTTTCTAGAATGGTGTTTAGTTTTACTGGAGTAGCATTTGCTTTTTCCAAGGGTATATTAATTCAGTTCCCTTTAAGAGTACACTCAGTCTTGGGCCTATGAATCTTTTTAAAAGTTCTGATGAGAGTTTACTTTGATCTGTCTCTCATTTACCTTCTACACAGTCCCCCAATAGCAGACTGCTTAACCCCAGTGACCCTTTCTTTCTTTCTTTCTTTCTTTCTTTCTTTCTTTCTTTCTTTCTTTCTCCTTCCCCACCCCCTCTCTCTCTCCCACTCCTTCCATCTCTACCTAAGAGAAAAAGTTCCTGATGTTTAATCAAATACAACTACTCCAATAATGCTTTGAACATCATTTGGAGGAAAGGCAGGCTACGAGTCTAAGAAATACTCATAAAAACATAATGGTAGTTGACTTGTTCTAGAGCTCACGAGGACTTTACCTGGGATCTGGTTTGAATATTACGACTCAGCTCTAGAACACAAGAAAGAGTACACACACACATTTGCAGGATTCAGTTCCTTCATTGCAGAATCACCACAGCCGATTCCACTTCTCTGGGGTCAAGAGGAAGAGCTTCTGGGACCGAAGGCAAATCGTACAAGCAGGCGTCAGCCCAAGTGAATTAATTAAGCAGTGCAGTTGGCCATGTTGATTGAAATTGGTGCCACTCATGGCAGCCCCCAAAGCTGGTCCCCCAATGCTAGTCTCTTATGCCACATTGATTAGAACGGAGTCGGGAGGGATGAGTTTTTGAGGCACTCACATACGGAACAGTGGCATTTGCGAGCTGCAGTCAGTTGCAATGATATTGGACTCCCCTGAGCTCTCATCTCTGAGAAAGGGCTGTCAGAAGACACTGATGCTTTGAATGTGACTTGAAATGAAAACGCAGAGCTCCTTCCGTATTCCTGGAGATAACAGCACATTCATGCTTCTTTAGGTGCAGAAGGTTGCAATGTCGAGACGATGACAAAGCACATTTCTGCGTCAGTCTCTGAGATCATGGGATGATCAAAGAAATGTATTTCAAATCTAGAATACATGCCAGCGGAATGTCAGAGGTGTATGCATTTGTAGGTGTGTGTGTGTGTGTGTGTGTGTGTGTGTTGGGAGGGGTGTACAGCTCTGAACAGTCTAGGGATGGCATCCAGTTACCCCTTCTTGCCAATGGGATAGCATCCCTCAGTGGTATTCCCCCCCACCCCCCACATCGCCTCAAAATCTGCTCTGGAGGATTGAGGGACCCTCCTCCCTTCTTCGCAGGACAGCGTCTAGATGTATTTTTAGTTTTGCAGATACTCCGGATAGGATTATTTTTTTCCCTGCTCGAGAGATAAATAACTGCACAACACTCCACATTATTAGGGAGAAGCTTCAGATGCACACAGCATATGTGCGGAGAATGGAACGTCTTTGGTTCCAGTGAATCTGGAGCTGGCTCCACCCCCCAGAATGCTCTCTTTTGGGGCTTTCTCCCAGCAACTGCCTGCCCATATAACCCGCCCCACTGACACACATACACACACAGACACACACTAGTTCTGTGGGCATTAGCTGGCAGGATAAAACAGAATTTTCTGACTGAAACTCCACTTCCTCCCTCACCACTCACCCAGCAGAATAATGAACAGGGGAGTCGGAGTGAGCAAGCTGAGGGGAATGCGCTAGATCGCATGGGGGGACAAGAAGGCGGGACAGCCGAGGAGGCATGCAGGGAGCTGCTCTCTCTGTACTTCCTGCTGCCGCTTCCCGTCCTCCGACAACAGCAGTGGTGACAAGTGTGGGGATGGTGAGTGGCCGTTTGACACCATTTTTGCATTGGCCAACTGAGAGGAGTTGAGGCAAACAGAGACACAGCCAGACCAGCAGTAGGTATCATTGGGCTGCATTGGCATGGATGCCCACCGGGTAAGCTGGCTCAGGAGACATTGGTCGAGGGGTCAGATGGCCTGGCCTTCCCCTCAAGCTCTGGGCTCTTGTAGATGACATCATTGCTCCGGCTCTGAGACAAAGGCTGGAGCTCCACTACAGACCTAAGAATGTGTTCAGTATAAGAAAGATATGAGTTCCCAATATAAGGACGATTATTTTAGTCTCTAAACCTTGGGGTGGGGGGGCTCTCTTCTTTCTCCTGTATGTCCTCTCCATCCATCCATTGATTTAAACATAAGTTTCTACCAAAGTTTAAATACTTTTGACTGCATTTTACTTCTTATGGCTAGAAGACTTTCCTGTGTGCACGGGGACCAAACAACAATTAATTCCAGTATTGTAAATAGCATGTAATCTCTCACGTTCAGCTTTGCTATTTTCTGCTCCTCCAAATGATGCAATGGCATTATTGAAAGCCGTCAAGAGAAAAGTATAATTAAACAAATGAAAATGCTAAGGCACACTCTGTTATCACCTCCCATCCTGCATTGCTGCGTTCTTTTCGTTTGGCATATTCAGTATATGGGCATGTGTGGAGGGAAATTCTCTCCCCTCACCCCCACTTCATTATATTTTAGGAATTGTGAACTTGTTTTCAGAAATAGCCACGGAGAAGGTTATAATCTGTGTGCTTACTGGAAGTGTTGACAGCGTCTAGTGAAAATCCTCCCATGTTCGTTTCTGATGAATTAGTCTAGCACCAATTCTAAATCCTTTCCTCCGATTTCAGTGGAACTTACTTCCAACTAAGTGCCAACGAATATTACCCTATTACTGTGGAGGAATTGTGTCAACGGGTTCTGTGGTCCAATTCATTCTAGCAGATCCTTTTGCCTGAATATTCTCTGACCACAGCTGGCCCAGATGTAACCCTATGATTTCTTCAATCAAAGTTAAGAGATAAGGAGTGTGCCAGGGGAATGTGGCATAGAATCATAGAATCATAGAATAGTGGACCTATAAGGCCATAGAGTCCAGCCCCCTGCTCAATGCAGGAATCCATCTTAAAGCATCCCTGACAGATGACTGTCCAGCTGCATCTAGTGTGGGAGAGCCCACCACCTCCCTAGGCCATTAGTTCCATTGTCGTACTGCTCTAACAGTCAGGAAGACTTTCCTGATGTCCATTCGGAATCTGGCTTCCTGTAACTGCAGCCCATTCTTCCGTGGCCTGCACTCTGGGTTGATCAAGAAGAGATCCTGGCCATCCTCTGTGTGACAACCTTTCAAGTATTTGAAGAGTGCTGTCATGTCTCCCCTCAGTCTTCTCTTCTCCAGGCTAAACATGCCCAGTTCTTTCAGTCTCTCCTCATAGGTCTTTTTTTCCAGACCCTTGATCATCCTCGTTGCCCTCCTCTGAACGCCCTCCAGCTTGTCTGCATCCTTCTTGAAGTGCGGTGCCCAGAACTGGACGCAATACTCAAGATGAGGCCTATCCAGTGTCGAATAGAGGGGAACCAGTACCTCGTGCATTTTGGAAGCCATACTTCTATTAATGCAGCCCAAAGTAGCATTTGCTTTTTTTGTCCTCCCTCTCCCTTGCATGTGAACTCCCTTCTCCTACCCCCAGTGGCGTTCATCATAGACCAAGGCCTAATCTACACCAAGCAGGATATTGCACTATGGAAATGGTATGAAAGCGGTATATAAAAGGCAGGAGCCTCATGAAGCAGGATATCGCGGTATATGGTATGTGTCTATGGTTCCCAACCATTGTCAGTGCACTTCAATACCACTATAAAGAAGTAGTGTGGCTCCTGCCTTTTATATACCGCTTTCATAGTGCAATATTCTGCTTGGTGTAGATTAGGCCCAAGTCTGCAACAATCTGGTTAACCCAATCCTAGGTTGTTTCCTAAGTTCAGACTGCAACCTCCATAATGTGCTTTGGAATTGGTAGAAGTGTTCCATTAAGTATATGAGCTATATTCCAGAACCTTCAGTCAATTTTACTACTTTTTCATTATACATTGGTCTATCTAAAACTTTGTTTTTGAGCTCTTTGAATTTTTTCCCTCCTTGCTTTGAAATATAGATAGAAACACTTGTTCTGAAATTGCTATCTCGCGCTCTATAATCAAGACCTTGTCTGTCATACTTGCTCACTACAAAGTTTTATTAACCCTGGTGTGAATTTAGTGCTCAGCTCTGACTGTGGGCTACCTGACATGCTATATATAACAGAAATGAAAACCACTTGATATATGGCTGGAGGGTAATAGGCTTCTCTCACCCAGACTGATAAGTCATTACTAGCGCTTGCATTCAATAAATCAGAATTTCTTCTTAGGCTGTAGTCTTGGGTGGGTGGCGGACAGAGAGTTCATCTTGTTTCTTTTAACACTTGTCACTTGTGCATTATCACGTGTGAGAGACAGGGCAGGGGGAAAACGAACCCCAAAGCTGTAAGAATCATTGTTAACTTGGTAGCAAAGTCATGAAGGGAGCCATAGATGTGGTTTTTGTATTCAGGCCTGTCACAGTATCTGTACTCTCACATTTCCTCGTCATGTTTATGTTCACACATTGGTTCAATTCGGACGACACGATAGTCAATGGTGGGGTAATAATCAACTTTACACTTGTTCAACTATGGAGTACTCCCCACACAACATGGTAATAAATAATAATCTGTGGTGTGGATTAGGATCAGCGCTGAGTTGACTATGGCAGCATTCGGATGACACAATAGTCAAAACAACTGACGATTGTTTCCCTCACACCAGTTGTTTATTGTGTCGTCTGAATTGAGCTATTGTGGTTCTTTATGTTTAGATATGGCATATTCTTGTTAAGATGGGAACCGTTACATTCTTTACACAGTAAAATCCTGTCCTAGTTGCCATGGTTGCTGAAGAGGTGTGAAGGGAGCACTTGGAAAATTGAAATGACTCTCACAACTGGGTATAGATAAATTGTATGGTATTGATTGATTTTTTATTTTTATTTTTTATTTTTTTGCTGTAGCGACCAACAATTGTTGAATCATAGAATCATAGAATGGTAGAGTTGGAAGGGGCCTAGGAGACCATTGGTTCCAACCCCCTGCTCAATGCAGGAATCCACCTTAAAGCATCCCTGACAGATGGTTGTCCAGCTGCCTCTTGAATGCCCCTAGGGTGGAGAGCTGGTTCCATTGTCTTACCACTCTAACAGTCAGGAAGCTTTTCCTGATGTCCAGCTGGAATCTGGCCTCCTGTAACTTGAGCCCATTGTTCCGCGTCCTGCAGTCTGGGATGATTGAGAAGAGATCCTGGCCCTCCTCTGTGTGACAACCTTTCAAGTATTTGAAGAGTGCTCTCATGTCTCCCCTCAATCTTCTCTTCTCCAGGCTAAACATGCCCAGTATCTTACATAGCTGCTGTTTGGTCACAAATTGTTGGAAGAGCATTGCAGCTTGCATGCAGCATAGATGTATGGGCCTATCCGTTTTCTTCGTAGCGGATGCTGCTATAGTAGAAGGCTGTATATTAAGGTCCTTCCTCTTAATGTTCTTCTAACTCATGACTAATGAGTTGGAGCTTGGGGGCTAATAAACACTACTGAGATTACTGGAGGGGCTTAGTTAAATCCCGATTCTTCTTGGTACTATTATTGTCTGTTCTACCTAGGAGCATTTCCACATTCTACAGACGTTGCCTCTAACTTCGATCAACTGTTATCTGCTGCTGCTTCTTATCTCCACACAGCTCCAGGTGGTTATGTTTTTATTACGGAAGTGCACTGCCATGGGGGGGGGGGAAACTATTCCATGCTGCTTGAATAGAGGCAACGTCCTACGCCTGGAGACAGGACGTTTTCCATCCTCATTACCCCAGAGCTATCATAAGTCACCACCACCTTTCAAAATAATCTTATTTTTGTTATGTATTCATTTTCACTTGTTGTCATCTGCCTTGGAGGCCTATCGACAAGCAGAAAGGCAGGATGCTGATTGGTGGGAGATTCAGGACAGATAAAAGGAAAGACTTCTTCACACAGCACGTAGTTAAACTATGGAATTCACTACCACAAGATGTAGTGATTGGCACCAATTTGGATGGCTTTAAAAGGGGGTTGGATCAATTCCTGGATGAGAAGGCTATCAATGGCTACAAGCTCTGATATCTATATGCTACCTCCAGTATCAGAGGCAATATGCCTAGGTACACCAGTTGTTGGGGACCATGGGTGGGACAGTGCTGTGGCACTTATGTCTTGCTTGTGGGTATCTCACAGACAGCTGTGAACAGAATGCTGGACTGGATGGGCTCTCGGTCTGATCCAGCATGGCTCTTCTTCTGTTCCTATGACGGCTATGTGTGGCTGAATTCAGACAACACGATAGTCAATGGTGGGGTAATAATCAACTTTACAGTTGTTCATCTAGGGGGTACTCACCACACAACATGGTAATAAATAATCAACCGTGGTGTGGATTAGGATCAGCGCTGAGTTGTCCATGGCAGCATTCGGACGACACGATAGTCAATACAACTGATGATTGTTCCCCCCTCCCCCAGTTGCTTATTGTGTCATCCGAATTCAGCATGTGTATGTGTGTGTGTGTGTGTGTGTATGGTAGGTTATGGTTGTTTTTATCACAAGGCTACTCATTTATACATAACTGTCTATGTATTATAGAGCTTTCAAACTTCACGAAACTCTAAGAGAAGAGGGAAAAACAGAAAGAAACTGATCGTATAAAGTTGCCCTGTCAAGTTGTAGCTTTATTATTCTAACTCAGGCAAGGACAATTGCTCTGTTATCTATGCAAAACGGAGAAGAGCAAGGTCAACACCAAATCTATACCAAGTCAGTGCTTGACCAATTGTTTCTGCAAAGTTTTGTGTGAATTGATTCTGCTGTTCATGATAAAATATTGTTCTACGAATGGACAAGCAAATAGGCAGGGAGAGCAGCATTTAAATATTCAGCTAGGTTAACTGCAGCAGTAGACATGATATGGCAAGTTAATGCTGATTCTACAAAGAGTGTTATCTATGGGCGACCTTTAGATGACAGTTAGCTACAGTTGAATAGCATTGACAAATCAGGGTGGATCAACTTAATTTGTTTTGAATACATTTCACTAATTGTTCTTTAAATTAGATTCTTAGAGAGTTTGGCTATCAGCATTTGGGAGAGCGTATCAGAGAAGGAACTGGAAAGCTGCTGTTGTAAGAGAAATGAGTGAATTTTAGGCCATTTCTGCAGAAGTTTAACCATCTGAGAGCCTTCAAAACAGGCTGCTGCGTGAGCAATGTCAATGAAAGGGGGGTGGAATGATATTGAAGTACTTGTAATGTGGATGAACCAATACATTAGGTCTGTAGACTATAGAGTTTTGGAGATTGTGATAGAAGTGAATTACAATTTTGCATTTGGAAACATCACAGAAATACAATTGAAGGTGGAATAACTAAATCTCAGGTGTTCAAAATGAATGTATGGAGGCTGGAGCAGTGCCCCAGAGCCCAATGCCCTCATCCCTCCGAAAAGAGCTTCAGACCATTGTGCAGTTAGTGTGAACGTCTGAAGGGAGCTTCCGTGTGCATTCAGCAGAATGTGCTGAGAATCCTGCATGCCATTGAGAAACTTGACAATGCAGCACTCCTTGTTGTGCAGACGCTTCTGAATATCTTCAGCTGAATGTAAGTAGGCGCCTCCTTGAAACTCTCATGCTGAAAGTGTGAAGGTCTGAAGCTCCCTCCTACAGGGATGGGGCTGTTAGGAGCATAGGGAACTGCCTTATACTAAGTCCGTTTAGCCCAGTATTTTAATACTGACTAGTAGCGGCTCTCCATGTTTTCAGGCAGGTTTTTTTTCAGCAACATTGATGAGTGTTTTGCATGAAGAAGGTCTAAGATGAAACCATCAGTATTTTTTAAAAGTGAGGGATCTTGGGTAGCAGGGATGGGAAATATGTAACCTAGGAAAGGCCTGGAGACCTTTGACAACTATGGACAGTCAGGGTCAACAATAGTGATCTAGATGTTCAACAGTGTCACTCTGTACCAAGCAACTTCTGTATTCCACTTGGAGGCTGGTACTCAGCTGTTGGGCTTTTGTCTGCTAGCAAGTTTAGATAACCCTATATCAATGTGATTAAATGGTATTGCATGTCGTAACTTGCATGCTTTTGGGGGGGGGGAAACCATGATCTTTTGTTCTGTCTGTTTGTTTAGCGTCTGTCTGGATTGGTTTTATTAAAGGTCTTGAATATTGTCATACTTTCCTCCTGGCTCTGTCAGCACCCCCTTTTTGGGTGCAGAAATATACATGCTTCACCAAGCCCAAAGTTAATTCTGTTGGCATCAGAAATGTGGAAGCAAATTTTCTGTGGATGTCCGTCACAGCTAGTCACCGTATGAGTGGAAATTCACCAGCAGTTCCTCACAATCCCCCCCATAGCTTTAAATCAAGCAAAATAATTAGCTGTTGTCAGCAAATTTGCAAGACACACTGTGTGGAGTTGCCACCTGGCATCTTTTAAACTGGTCCTGTCAAGTATATATATTCTTTTCACCCCAGCTGCTGTCTAGGTCAGCTTCAGGGGCACTCACTGGGCAGTTCTAACTCGCCGTGCATTTGAATGAGTTAATATATGCAAATGAACAGCAGGTGACACTGTCTGTGCTTTACTCCTGCAATGGTTTATTTGGGTACCTTGATATTATATGTTTAACTTTGAAGAACGGCTGTTGCATGAGCGAATCCATTCTCCATGCCAACAGAGTCCTAAACGCAGATTGCTGGTTCGCATAGCCTTCAGAATCTCCCGGACCTATTACTATCCCATTAACGTAGTCACCTATGAGAATAATGACAATAATAATAATAAAAATTTATTTCTTACCCGCCTCTCTCTCTCTGGATTGAGGCAGGGTACAACACCAAATACAAAACCTCATAAAATAACGCAACTGATTGAAAGCATATAAAACTAATACATTATTAAAAGGCATCTTAAAATTCATCTGGGGAGGTCTACCAGAAGAGATCAGTTAGTCACCCTCATCCAGATATGACTTGAAAAGTTGTACTGATAGACGAGGCAAGATATGTAGAGCCATTTGTACACTGAAAGTATTGTAAATTTATTTTTTATTTATTTATTTTTCTTTTATTCCACTTACATACCGCCCCATAGCCGAAGCTCTCTGGGCGGTTTACAAAAATTAAAAACATTGAACATTAAAAACACTGATATACAAAATTTAAAACCATAAAGCATAAAAACAAGTTAAAATTACAATATCCTTCTGGGTCAAAGCACAACAACAACACAAAAACACAAAACCCTCATCATATGCTGTTAAATGCCTGGGAGAAGAGGAAAGTCTTGACCTGGTGCCGAAAAGATAACAACGTTGGCGCCAGGCGAGCCTCATCGGGGAGATCATTCCATAATTGGGGGTCCACCACTGAAAAGGCCCTCTCTCTTGTTGCCACCCTCCGTGCTTCCCTCAGAGTAGGCAACCGGAGGAGGACCTCAGATGCAGATCGTAGTGTACGGGTAGGTTCGTGTCGGGAGAGGCGTTCCATCATGTATTGTGGTCCCAAGCCGTGTAAGGCTTTATAGGTTAGAACCAGCACCTTGAATTGGGCTCAGAAACATATGGATTCCACTTTTCTTTGTTTCTGATGTCTTTGCTGATGGCTTTTGCTGCTCTTTGAGTGCCGGCACATGGGACAACTCCGGTTGAATGGCAGGGAAAAATCTAATCTAATCTAAACTGAAGGGAAATACAGAGTTGAAAGTAACTTCAAAGAGGTGATTTAACATGTTTATAACAATTAGTTTCAAAGGATTCTCATTTCTAGCTGTGTTTGAAGAATACAGCCTTTAATGAAGTAAAATAAATTACATGCTGGCTCCATTCAACAAATGAATACTTTTCTTGCTCTTAAATACCATTTATTTTCAGCTCCATTCAATGTAAAACATCTCAGCATTTCCTTAAATGTAGGTATTCACCCCAAAGCCACTTTTCATCTTCACTTCCCACACAGCAACACAATGAAATTGATTATAACACTTTCATTAGAATATCCAGAAGAAGAAGATGAAGAAGAATTCATTAATTATATTTTAATCAAAAAAAAAAGAAGAAAACAATAATGCAGGGCTGGTGTTCTGTATCTGAAACGAGCCTGTATTAGCATTCATACATGTATGAATGGATATTGTTAAAAACTCTTTGAGATAAAGTGGCTGAGCTATATAAGTAGAAATACTGTAGGACACCATTGGGAATCCTAGAGCCCATAGCTAATATGTAGAATCATAGAATCATAGAATAGTAGAGTTGGAAGGGGGCTATAAGGAGTCTAACCCCCTGCTCAATGCAGGAATCCACCTTAAAGCATCCCTGACAGATGGTTGTCCAGCTCCCTCTTGAAGGCCTGTAGTGTGGGAGAGCCCATGACCTCCCTAGGTAATTGGTTCCATTGTCATATTGCTCTAACAGTCTGGAAGTTTTTTTCCTGATGTCCAGCCGGAATCTGGCTTCCTGTAATTTCCTGTCCCTCCTCTGTGTGACTACCTTCCAAGTATTTGAGGAGTGCTATCATGTCTCCCCTCAGTCTTCTCTTCTCCAGGCTAAACATGCCCATACCTGGGCCAGATCTACACCAAGCTGGATATAGCAGTATGAAAGCAGTATGAAAGTGGTATATAAAAAGCAGGAGCCACACCAAGCAGGATATAGTGGTATATGGTATGTGTCAATGGGCCCCAGCAGTTGTCAGTGGACTTCAATACCTCTATAAAGCAGGAGTGTGGCTCCTGCCTTTTATATACCGCTTTCATACCATTTTCATACCGCTATATCCTGCTTGGTGTAGATCTGGCCTAGGTTGCATCCCAACAGGGCACCGGACTGGGAGGAACAGCATGCATTGCCTCCGGGCCTTAATAGCAAACAACGTCCTCACATTGTCCCATGGTGGAGCTTCTTCTAAAACATACCACATCTGTAACAGGAATAGGGAGATGTTTCCCCAACCCCAAAACTAGGATCTTGCTTCAGTTGGTATGGTAGCTCAACCACTTTATTTTTCTCGGGCCATTTATGATTTCCTGTGGATTGGATGATGATGATTATGATTGCTACTGTGCTGCTAACTTCCAAAATATATTTTTGCTTGCTGCTTAATCAGCTAACAAATTACATTCATGTATTGTGATGCTGCTGTCAACAGGCTCCTAAAAGAATCCTGAATGAAGGTGACGGTTTCTCTACAAAACTCGCAGAACTTCAAATCAGCCAAAACCTAACACCGGGAAATCAACCCGCCCTTGCTTCCAACACATAACACTTTTTTTCTGTGAAAAGAAAAGCCTTCTTTGCTGTTTTCGTCACATTGGGCAAACAGATTGCAAGGTTGATTGGGATTTGAGAGGAACATCATTCCGAGGCTCCTCAATTAAGGGATATTGATGAGCAAAGCCTTGGATATCAGGAATTAATTAATATTGACCCAGTAAATTGCTTGGGGAATTCAATCAGCTTGCCTTGGTCTTGTTTTTTTGCACCTTTTAGGGCTGCATTCATAATGTTTACAGTTCACAAGGTTGGTAGAAATCACGTTGCTATTGAAATGCAGGCAATAAACAATGGAGGGAAGAACAAAGTGTTATGTCACGGGAGAGTGGGTGTCATCTTTGGTCTGATTGGCTATGCTAGAACATTTGGAATAGACCAATAAGATGACGGTAATTTGTGCATGTTCCGAGTGAACATGCACACAACTTCAAGGTTGTGCAAGAAGGTGCTTCCTATGCTGCCTTCTTTCCTTGACCTAAGGCCAAGAAATTCCCCATGGGACAGTGGAAAGCAGAGGCAGCAATGTGCTCTCCCAGGCTCTGGCAAGACATCTTTTCCTTCCAGGGCCTTTGGACTACATGTCTCAGGGTCCCTGACCAGAAACCAACATTGGTTATGCTATTGCCATCAAAGAGAAATCATGCTCCTTTTTCTGAGACCAGATTCACCCATAAAAGAAGGTAGCAACCGATACATGTATGGGCTTTGCTTTGATCAAGGCTTCTTGGATGAGTAGCTCAAGGACATAATCTGAACTAGTCAGATCTTTTTCATTGAAAAATCATCCCTGCACAGTCCATTATTTGGAATATAAATCCTTAGAAATTCTAAGCAAGTCCACAGCTTGGATTCCAATTCTTCTTTTCCCCCCCTTTCCCTCATCTGAGAGATGCTGTTTGTACTCAAAATTCAAGGTAAATGAAAAAAATGGGGGAAACTATGAGTCTTTGCAACAGCCTTCCCTCCATATGTCATGGACTACAAATCCCAGCAGCATTAACCACCATGGCCGATGGTCAGGAAGGCTGAGAACTTTACTCCACTATATCTGGAGGACACGAGGCTGGGGAAGGCTGCCTTAGAGCCTTCTCTCCACCTCCCTCTCCTTGGTTTCGTGGTAAATACATACCTCTCATACCTCTCTAAGATTGGAAGTGATAGAGGTTCTTCATACCCCACCCCCGAAAGATCTTCTTCCCTCCACTGAACCTTTGAATATCGAACCACAGATTTGGAACAAGTTACCTGTTTTTTTTTGTGTGTTAGAGGTTTATTTCTGGATTGGGTTCAAGGGGCAACGAGAGATTTGGGGGAATGGATTAAAGTTTGTTTCAACTCGCTGGCTGCAGCCCTACAGAGTTTTCTTTGAGCTTCACATCAGTTTGCTCAAGCAAGGTTACTTTTTTGGGGAAAGGAAAGTTTTAACTGTCCCAGTGGGTTAATGGCTGTCCTGATTAATTGGAGATACTAGGAGGCATGCCAATTAATGCTTTAATTGAATAACCAGTATCATTAATTAAGGCTGACTGCTCTAGATTTTTTTTTAAGAAAACATTCCCAGATATTGCAATAGTAAATGAGGCTGATACTTTAGATTACACCATCTTGTTAATGTTTTACTTTGCTTTGTAGGGTTACATTGTGTGTTAAATCATGCAATAGGTGGCCAATAAATACCATAAATAATAACTTGAACTTTTTCTGATATTGGTATCTTCTGCTGTCCTTTGTTTCATTAAATATTCAAAGTTGATAAAGCCTACAAAAAACCTCATTACTAACAATTTCCCAAATCCCATCCTCTGAAACATCAGTGACTACAACAAGCAGATAATAAGATTTTACTTACGGATCTTGCTAGAAAAAAAATTGTACTAGCAAAAGAGTTTATTTGAGGCTACCCCCCACAAAAAAAATCCCTTCTAGTATATATGGCTCATCTCACTTATTTAGGGCATCTCATAGAAAACATTTGGACAGGGTGGCGAAGAACTCAAACCCCATGAAGTATCTTTGAAATGATCCTCTTGGTCATTCCTGTTTGTGGTATATAAACAGCCCACTGGAGCTGTTAATGAATGCCAGGTCAGCTAATGGAAACAGGTGTATGATCTCTGAATTGATTATAAAAGAGCATGCCAGCCGAGCCTGTGTTACTGGGACCTGGATGGATGAAGGGAGAAGGGTAAACCTTTCCCAAATATGACCACAAAGGCTTGTACAGCACCAAGCTTAACTTAGGAGGGTGGCAAGGGGCTGATAGCTGTAAATCTATTAGGATTCAATTTTCTTGGCCAGGTACCATTGTCCAAATTGGGCACCCAAGAGAGGATTAGGATTCTTTGAGTGTACCATCCACCCGACTGCCTATCAGTCTCCCTGCTTGAGCTGATGGAGATGGTCTCTAGTTTAGAGCTGGCAGTCTTGGAGGTATCTCATCAGGAACAGCTCAGGATTTCATAGCTGCCATGTCAACCATGGCCCTATCTCAAATCATAGCTGGGTCAACTCTGTGGCAGGGCATATGTTGGATCTGATTTTCTGAACTGGAGCCAGAGGGAGGGATGATCTGTGGGTGGAGGGACCAATAGCAGATGTGTTGTCACAGACAGGTGATCACCTAATCAAATCTGATCTTCAAACTGCCCATAACCTTTGCAGGGGTGGAGGTTCAAATTTGATGCCCTGCCCCCAGCGGAAGGTTAATGCAGATAATTTGGTCACCACTTGAAATGATGGGATGACCTGGGTTATTGATAACCTTGACCCAGTCATAGATCCATGTCAGCTCTCTGGTATTCCGAAGAGTTATGGAATGACAGGGAAATGGTGGAAGACTCATCTCAAATACAATCAAACGATCCATCTTCAATCTTACTCTGTCACTGATGGTCATGAAGACGTCTTACTTCTCTGCTATGGCTGCATCTTCCCAATGACATCCAGATGAGGGTGTATTTGAGAACTGCCCAGAGAGCTTTGGCTATTGGTGGTATAGAAATATTAGGAATAAACAAACAAACAAATAAAAACAGCTTGAACCCTCAAAGGCCCGCTGTTTGCTGGACATTTTGTGGATAAAGTTGCTCACATTCACATCGACTTGGATGACACTGTTTTAACAGAGTCATAGATGGATGAGGCTAGAGCATCACCTATTCATATTGCTATGGCTAGTTTTCAACTTGTCCCAAGGATGTAGACAAGCTGCATGGAAGATTGAAGCTGCCATGTGCTCTCTTGACCCTTGCCCATCCTGGTTTATGGAATCTGCCAGGGTTGGGTTGGAGGTTTGTACCTCAGAGCTAGCTAATCCCTTCTTGAGGTATAGTGTGGTCCCTGCTACCCTGGAGGAAGCAGTGTTGAGACCTTTACTGAACTCTCTCTCTCTCTCTCTCTCACACACACACACACACACACACACACACTGGTTTGGGAACAACTACCACCCTCTCGGTAATTGGGGTAGAGTGCTGGACTGTGCGGTGGTTTCTCAATTTGTTTTGGGGTAAAGTGTTGGAGCATGTGGTGACTTCTCAACTCCAGGAACTACTGGATGCTACAGATTATTTATAGATCTGTTCCAGTTCAGTTTCAGGCCTAATTTGGGTACAGGAATAGCCTTGGTCACCTTGCTTGATGACTTACACTAGGGAATAGATGGAGGAACTGCAGCCCTATTTGTTCTCCTGGATATTGTAGTTTCGACTGAGGTACTGTTTTTATAGCGCTGGTTCTTATTCATCATTAATGCTAGTAATATGGTGTTAAAATTGTTGAAATTTATTGTAATGTCATATATTTATTTATTTATTTATTTTATTTATTTACTGCATTTCTATACCACCAAATAGCCAGAGCTCTTTGGGCGGTTTACAAAAATTAAAACCATAAAAACCATTCAAAATATAAAACAACGACAGTATAAAAGCACAATCAGGATAAAAACCGAGCAGCCATGCAGAAATTAATACAGATTTAAAATACAAATTTAAACAGCAAGGTTAAAAATCAAACTGAAGAACTGTTAAAACACTGTGAGAATAAAAAGGTCTTCATCTGGCGTCTAAAGGAGTATAATGTAGATGTCAGGCGAACCTCTCTGGGGAACTCATTCCACAGCCGGGGTGCCACAGCAGAAAAGTCCCTCCTCCTGTTGGAAGCAAAAGGAATCTGGGATGGGGGAGGGAAAGGCTAGACCAAATGACCGTTGGAGCTTCCCCATACCAGTACATGCGTGCACATTCCCCACTCAATTCCAAATTCATATTCAGAGCCACAATCATTCACTTCGATGGAGAAGGCAGGTACAGATGTGCAGAGAGATCTGTGTAAAGAGTTGTCCCCCTCCATAGAAGTGAATGGAGAAACCCATTCTCACAGGAATTCCATGTATTCCTGATAGCACAAGTAGAGCTTTGGAATGGGTTACCCCTCTCTTCTCACCCCTTTCTCCACCTCTGAATCTGGAGTCTGTATGCTGCAGCCATTCACTCATGAGGAATATCTGTACCCAGTTATGGCTCATTTCTCTACAATGCTAAGTTTTTGTAAGTTGCATCTTGCCTGGGGAAATACATTTTCACTGTGTTACACTGTATAAGGCAGTTTGCCGAGATGCTATAATAATGTTCGTAATGACCCCCCAAAAAACATTGAAAAATGAATTTACTAGTGATACTTTTAAGAAACAGTGTGACTTATTTATCACTAGGAACTACTTCATTTCAAATTGAATTTTGCATTCACTTAACAAAAAAGCCCTAGGAGCCAATTTTTAAACAAGTTTCCTCATTAATTTTCAATTTGTAATGTACATTGTGAAGAAGCATTTGAAATCATTTGGGGATGGTTCATAACAGATTTATCTCTTGTGCCCTGACATTCTTTTCGTTCCATTAAAATGAATAAACAAATAGAAAGGGGGGGAAGTACATTTAAACAAGTAGCTAATTATATGACATTTTTAAACTAATGACTTTAAATATTAAAAAGAGAAAGAATGCATTATGGATGACATGTGCAATGCAATAGGAAGTAACACAAGATATGGAAGGAAAGGAAGAACAAAAATAATATTGCATTTTCTGTTAAAGATATTGTTAATTATTTAGTGAAATATTTGTTAAGAAGAGTCGCAACATGACTTTCAATTTAGGCCTATTTAAATGGGCAGGTATCAATCAATCAATCAATCAATGAAACAAAACAACAATCAGGGAGATTGCTTTTCCCTACCTGCATCAACAGAGGCAAGGGGAAAGACAGTCTGCACCCACCAGCTATCACATACGCATACGTAACAATTGCAAATGGCCCTCAGAATCTCTGACAGAGGGGAATAGTTATTTTGGAGTTATTAAAAGATTAATTTTTTTAGAAAAATCCCCCCTTTTTTTCTTTTTACTGTAATTTTCCCCAAACATTGTGTAAGCTGCTCAGTGCCTTTGTGACAGTGAGTAGTCTTAACGTTGTTGCAGTCAATATCAACCTCAACCTCTTGTTGTTGTGGCAATTCAATTACTTAACGCAAATTTGTGAATAAAAGAGTTAATTTTTTTTTAAAAAAAAATAAAGTAAAAAGAGTCCCACTATATGTAATTTCCTTGACTTGCGCATATTTCTCCATTGTATACACCAATATGTCTTCTGATGTAATATTTGACTCCACAGGGCCAATTTAATGACAGTCTCTGAGGAAGCATACTTGCAAATATATTATTCATTCATTTATTTGAACTACTTCTTTACTGCTTGATATCATGAGATCTCTAAGCATTTTACATTAGAATATGTAAAATACAATGTAAAAACCAATGTAAAAACATAATAACTTATTGGATCCATTTAGTCCAATGTTCTGTTTACATAGTGGACAAGCAGCTGCCTGTGGGGATCCAACAGGTAGGACGCAAATGCAACAGCCAATTCTCTTACAGTTGTTCCCAGGAACAGGTATACAGAGGCAAACTGCCTCCAATACTGGAAAGTAATATATAGCAACCAAGACTAGTAGCCATCGATATCCATATCTTCCATGGATGTCTATTCTCCTTTCAAAGCCATCCAATCTGGTGGCCATCACTACATCTTGTGGAAGTGAATTCCATAGTTCCATTATGCTCTATGTGAAGAAGGCCTTCCTTTTATCTGTCATGAATCTCCTACCAATCACCTTCATGGGATGACCCCATTGGGTTCTGGTACTATGAGAGAAGGAGAGAAATGTCTCCTTATCAATGTTCTCCACACCATGCATAATTTTGTATACCGCTATCATTTCTCCCCTTACTCGCTTTTCCCCCTAAGCTAAGCAGTCCCAGATGTTGTAACCTTTCTTCATCGGAGAGTTGCTCCAGACCCTTGATTATTTTGGTCGCCCTTTTCTACACCTTTTCCGACTCTACAATATCTTTTTTTTTTCTTTTAGGTATGGTGACTAGAACTGTATAAGGCCAGCATGATATTAGTAGTTTTATTGGTGATACCTACCATGGAACAATAATAAATGCATTAAAAACGTTACAAAAACAGTAAAACAAAGCAGTATGATTATAAGTCAGGGGAAGCTTGAGGAAACAAGGGTGTCTTCTCAAGCTTGTCACAGTTCTTCCCGTTGGACCACATGTAGGAGAACATTCCAGAGAATGGGTGACACTGCCAAGAAGGCCCACTGACATACTGTTACTTGATGACACACTGTTGGTCATGAGATGGCCAGTAAAGCCTCCTCAGAAGATCTCAAGGGTCAGTTTGGTGTATATTGGTATCCTTGTCCTGAATTGCTCAGGACTTTGAATGTCAGCAACAAAACCTTGAATGTGGCTCAGTAGCTAATAGGCAGTGCAGTGCTGTGCTGTCCTTTTAATACGGATGAAATATAGTGCTCCACTTCGCATCCTATCTGCTGCATTCTGCACTGGCTCCTGCTTCTGACCTAGGTGCATGGGCAGTATTAGAGTAGTCTCATCATGAGGATACCAGTGCATAGATCACTGAAGCTAGGCAATCCCTATTCATGTATGGGAGCCCGTTTGTAGGAGCCAATTGCATTATACATTTCTGGTTTGCAAGTCATGACAAACAACCCAGGGATGGAACACCCCTGGGTTATTTAACTGCCACACACCGTAGGAATAATTGTGTGGTGTCCATCAGCGCATCTGCTCAGTCAGAACAACCCAGCGTCATTGTGGTGTGTGAACCACGTCTTTGAGCACAAAGTCATCCCCCCCTTTTTTTATTCCAGTGGTCTGTGTTGGCTCCAGGTTTCTGAGGACGCATGGGCAAGGTATCCTCAATGGGGTCCCTACCCCAGTAAATTTACCTTCTCACCACCGTTGGCGGGATCTACACTTCTGCTTTATAGTGGTATTGAAGTGCACTGACAACTGTTGGGGCCCACGACATGTCTACACCAAGCAGGATATATCACTACGAAAGCGGTATCTGGTATGTGTCAATGGGCCCCAGCAGTTGTCTGTGCACTTCAATACCGCTATAAAACAGTAGTGTGGCTCCTGCCTCTTATATACCGCTTTCATACCACTTTCATAGTGCTATAACCTGCTTGGTGTAGATCTGGCCATGGACACCAGCTGCAATTGCTCCTCATCTTCTTTCTCATTGTTGCTTCTACCTGCTTGCTTAAAAGGCAGAGCGCTAAGGAGAAAGTTGGCAGTGGCTGATTTTCCTTTTCACTAGGGTGACCAGATAAAATCCAGGTCAGGGCTCATGTAACTTTAACAGTTGTAGAGAAAAGGGAATTTCAGCCAGTGTCATTTGTATGCAATTAGTTCCTGGTGATATTCCCTCTTCATCACAACAGTTAAAGTTGCAGGGGCCCTGCCTTCGTTTGTATATGGTCACTCTAGTATAGTGCCTGCACCTTTAACTGTTGTGATGAAGAGGGAATTTTACCAGGAACTAATTGCATACAAATGACACTGGCTGAAATTCCCTTTTCTCTACAACTGTTAAAGTTACATGAGCCCTGACCTCCTTTTCATATGGTCAGCCTATATGGGGCAGAAATTACAGAATTTCAGCAGGCGTCATTTGTATATGTGCAGCACCTGGTGAAATTCCCTCTTCATCACACCAGTTAAAGTTGCAGGGGCCCTGCCTTCTTTTGTATATGGTCACTCGAGTATAGTGCCTGCACCTTTAACTGTTGTGATGAAGAGGGAATTTCACCAGGAACTAATTGCATACAAATGACACTGGTTGAAATTCCCTTTTCTCTACAACTGTTAAAGTGACATGAGCCCTGACCTGGATTTTATCTGGTCACCCTACTTTTCACACCACCATTGCCTGGGCCCAAATGAGAGGCAAGTGAACAAGCAAGTTGCAATGGGGAAGAAAGGAGCAAATCAAGGGGCCCTTGTCAGTGGACCCTTGCTGAGGAGTGTGTTCTTGGTAGGAGCCCAACCATTGCTAAGCTTTGACATTGTCCCTGCCCGGGGTCATTGGTTCTTTCTTTCCTAAAATTGTTCAGAGGGAACAATAAAAAAGAGCAACCAACTCAAATCATATGTATTCTTTCAAAGGCACAAGGCTACATTTTTTGTCAAATAACTAGGAGCTCCATCAGACCAGCAATTTAGTGCGCTCTCGCCATGCCTGGTGTGCAGATTTGCAGCACGGTACTCACATGACGCCATGCCTGTCTTGCTGACACCCCGCCTCTTTCCCAGCCTTTCCTAGAACGCTAAAAGTCTGGATTATTTTCCCTAAGCGCATTTAATGCGTCCTAAACCTCTGTGTAGTTTTAAAGGAACTGGGGGCTTGAATGGTCCTGGCAGGGAAAAGCCATCTCTCCCAGCAGCCGGCTCCGAGCCTCAATAGAAAACCCAAACCTTGTATCCCAGGCTCAAAAGCGTTTTTTTAAAATCATACCACGCCCGAATCTCTGCCAAGACAAAATTGTACTCCCTCGATGCCCCTAAAGAGCCAGATCAAAGGATCATTCTATTTTTGCCAGGCAGAAAGGTGGTCTAGTTGAAGTGCTCATCTGACAGGACTTGACTGGAGGGAGCGAAAGAGCAGCTATTCAGTTGAAAGGGATCATAAGCTTGACGTGCTTCTGCTTCAGAGGTAAAAAAAAAATGTGGAGGCGATCTGGGGGTGGGGAAATTAGGTGTGATGGAGGTCTAAGATGTTAGCACTTGACAGTTTTGCCCTCAAATAATTAACATGACCTGGGGTGATTTGAGTTTAATGCAGCTCTTGGAAAAGTGATGGCATGTATCTGATAGTAACCTCTGTTTGCTTTTACCCCTGCCCCTTAACCTATTTATCTAGAATTATTTCCAAGTCACCTTCAAGGGTGGAACCCTCTCAAAGTGGCTGAACTAGGTATGATTCTCCAAACCTGTTGTATGCAAACAGTGTAAAGACTTGAGATTCTTCAGGAAAAAAATGGTCCGTAAAAGACACGGGAGCATTAACAATTATGGCGGCAAACCTGGGCTGAGTTACTTGTGTTTGAACCCATTAACTTCAGTGGGACTACATGTGCATCATTTGGCACAGGATTACTGCCTAAGTGTATTATATGCATAGGAAGGGGGGGGGGGATATCCAGTACAGCAATTCTTAATGACATCTCCCATGGGCCATAAGAACCAATGGATTTTCATATTCAACCATTTATGCTAAACAAGGTTGAAATGGCTAAAAGACAGACTATATTTTAATGTGCTATCAAGGAATTAAAGCCTCGAGGAGTCCATAAAATATTATTCCTTTATTCCTGAATGCCTTGCCCATTAACACTGAAGTTCTTATTTAATCATAGAGTAATAGCTAAATATGTGTCCCTATAATTGCTCACAGCAGAGGTTTCACGGAGGTTGTAACTATTTGTAATTCTGCAGCTGCCTCTTCCGTTAGCAAAGAGACAAAGTTTCTTCACGCTTTGGAATAGTTTGTATAATCTGCTCCATTATTATCACTTCATTTATTTAATCGGCTGCTAAGTATACTAATTAGGTTTGTGAGTGGTGCCTGGTGCGTGCAATGCAGTAAAACAAAAAACGGGGGGAAAAGATAACAGAGTTAGTGTCTTTTCTTCCCTAAACATTTGCAAATAATTAGCAATATAATTTGTTGATTTTATACCCCTTCCTCTAGTACTGATTTCAGTTAACCCAGCTGGTACTCAGGATTTTGCTGACACCAGGTAGAATGTCTTTAGGTTTGCTGGAGTATCTTCATATAGGGTTACCAGATAAAATCCAGGTCAGGGCTCATGTAACTTTAACAGTTGTAGAGAAAAGGGAATTTCAGCCAGTGTCGTTTGTATGCAGTTAGTTCCTGGTGAAATTCCCTCTTCATCACAACAGTTAAAGTTGCAGTCACTATACTAGAGTGACCGTATACAAAAGAAGGCAGGGCCCCTGCAACTTTAACTATTGTGATGAAGAGGGAATTTCACCAGGAACTAATTGCATACAAATGACACTGGCTGAAATTCCCTTTTCTCTACAACTGTTAAAGTTACATGAGCCCTGACCTGGATTTTATCTGGTCACCCTACTGCATACTATGGTGTCATTTCTTCCCCCCTTTGCTAATGAGATGTGTGGATGCTTGGTGCACATAAGTTATGTTAGGAACACTCTAGATTGTCCACAGAAATCCTCAAGCAGAATAAAACCATTAATTGAAATAGCAATTGGCGAAAGGAACTCAGGAGGGGTAATTCTCCAATTCTCTCAGATACGTCAATGTCATAACTTTTCATTGTCACCTTATTGTATCGAGGCAAACATGGATGTTTAAATCCCCCACTTTTGTTGAATATCATTGTGGTTAGGTCAAGGAAGTTAAATCATGGCAAGCTAAACCTTCTAAAGGTGTAAGACTGCAGTGATAGTTTAAAGATGAGAGAAAGAGGAAAGGGAATTGGAGGCTGGTAAGCAAACACTGAGGAGCTCCATTGCCCTGCTATTTCTGAGGAGACACTGAAAGAACTGGGCGTGTTTAGCCTGGAGAAGAGAAAATTGAGGGGAGACATGATAGCAAATACTTGAAGGGTTGTCACACAGAGGAGGGCCAGGATCTCTTCTCGATCATCCCAGAGTGCAGGACATGGAATAATGGGCTCAAGTTACAGGAAGCCAGATTCCAGCTGGACGTCAGGAAAAATTTCCTGACTGTTAGAGCAGTATGACAATGCAACCAATGACCTAGGGAGGTTGTGGGCTCTCCCACAATAGAGGCATTGAAGAGGCAGCTGGACAGCCAACTTTCAGGTATGCTTTAAGATGGATTCCTGCATTGAGCAAGGGGTTGGACACGATGGCCTTATAGGCTCCTTCCAACTCTGCTATTCTGTGATTCTATTATTCTGCAGTATACTTTACACATCTAGAATCTCCACTGTGTCTTTAAAAGTTGGCTAGGCAAAGGTTTAGTATCAGCCAGGGCAAGAGAAGTATTACTTATACTTGCTGACCTCTAACTCTTAGAATGTGCAACGATTAGATAGACTTGCAGGAGCCTCACTAGACTCCAGTTCCCCATTGCAGAATCACAGAAGGACAGCTCTTGAACTGTTACTCCCCATGTTTCAAACTGTCTCTTGTATCCCTCCTCCCTAGCTATAACCTTCTGGCCTCGATTGTTCTTTTTTGCTGGCTATTTGTGTGTGATTGTGTGTTTGTGCAAACGCACATACATCACATGCACATACAATTAATCTGATAGCTGCTGGACCAAGCTAAATTGGGTTAAGCCAGAGGTAGGTGATGTGGTACCCTTTGGATACTTGCTGATGTGCCTACTCCTGTGATGATGATGATGATGATGATGAGGATGATATTTTTAAATAGCAACATTTTTTTACTGGCAGCTGGATCACTTCAAAGCAAAATAAGAACCTCTAGCTGCTCCCATCTTTTTGCCTCCATAAATGTCTCTGGCATTTATGGGGCTCAGAGACATTCTTCGGAAATGAAGTAGGTAGGTGGCCCAATACTTTTCACCCATATTGTGGTGGTGCCCAGGAGAGTTTCTCAAATTGCAAAATGTGTCCATGAGTGTGAAATGGTTGTCTACCCTTGTATTATTCTTGCCAACAACCCTGTTCATATGACACACTAAGCCGTGGTGGTTAAGCATTTTTAGCTAAACATAGCTTAACTTGTCATGTGAACCATGACTTAGCATGTCATGTAAACCATTCCTAACCATGGTGACTACATAAGCACAGTTTAAACACACTCACTAACCATTTGCAGTAAAAGGGTTAGTGGCCTAACTATGGCTTAGTGTGCCGTCTGAACAGGCCCAACTTCTCTGGTCTGTATCAAAGTAAAAAAGTGCATATTATTATATGTTGTAAAAAAGTGTATATTATTTAAATCAAATTTCTGTATTCAAGTACCGTATCGAATCAGAGATTTCTTTTTGGCTTTGAAACAATTCAGCAATTCTCGCTATTTTCAAGAAGGTTCATAATTGGCTGCTCCCCATGTCAGTGGGTATTAAGGATCATAGACAAGAGGGCAGGACTATATTGTGTGGCGCCACAGGTAAGTTTGAATCCAATTGTAGAAACGTCTGTCTTAATGACACCTTGCTGTACCATGGCCGCTAGAGAATGTGAACAAGTGGTGACTTGGTGCATTTCCTGGGGAAAACTGAGGGATTTGCGACAGGAATGAAACACATAATTGCAGGTGAGAATCAAAAGAAATTGAACTGCCTGTTGCACTGCCAGCTAAGGTGATGTGCTCATGACTGCTACTGATTTGGGGTAAATGAATTCCTGCATGTTCCTCTTTTTCACTTGCTCTACTTTTACATGTTGCAGAAAGTCCACATTAGTTCAGTGAAATATGTGCTAAAAGTGATACACATTTAAGAAAGCTACACACAGGCTGCATTCGGACAACACATTAGTCAATGGTGGGTTGAGTAGCCAACTCACAGTTGGTTATTTTATGGGTACTCCCCACACAACATATTCCTACACAACTGTGGGTGGTTGGGGCTGGCGTTGAGTGGACTAATAGTAGGCTGACCATACAAAAAGGAGGACAGGGCTCATGTAACTTTAACAATTGTAGAGAAAAGGGAATTTCAGCCAGTGTCATTTGTATGCAATTAGTTCCTGGTGAAATTCCCTCTTCATCACAACAGTTAAAGGTGCAGGCACTATACTAGGATGACCATATACAAAAGAAGGCAGGGCCCCTGCAACTTTAACTGTTGTGATGACAAGGGAATTTCACCAGAAACTAATTACATACAAATGACACTGGCTGAAATTCCCTTTTCTCTACAACTGTTAAAGTTACATGAGTCCTGTCCTCCTTTTCATATGGTCAGCCTACTAATAGTCAACCCAGCATTTGACTGACATAGCCCCTGCCCCTCTCCCCACCCTCCCTCCTCCCTCAGTCCTCCCAGTTCTATCCCAGCAGCCTCTGCAAGTTGCACCAGTTGTAGCAGAGTGGCAGCCGCTGCTTTGGTCACTCTTGCCACCTGCCTCTATGGGCTTGTGTTTTAACCCACTCACCACACGCCATTAGCACACTCACCCCTCCACACAACACTTTAAACAACTGGCTTCAAGCTAAACAACTTGCAAGCCAGTTGTTTCTCTCCGTTGCTTATTTGGGTGGAATAGCATACCGTCAGTAGTTTGTGAGCGGCGTGTTACCCTCCACACAACACAATAAGCAACACAACTGATGATTGCCCCCCCCCCCCCCCAGTTGCTTAATGTGTTGTCCGAATTCAGCCATTGTCTTTGGCTTCATGTGCACATACCTTTATTGGGAGAATAACTGCAGAGTTCTGGACAGTTGCAGTTATGCTTGGCTTAAATGGAGAAGAGTGAAACTAATTGGGGAGAAATAATGTAGAACAAGAAAGGCAGGTGTAGTGCAGTGATCCCTTCCCCCGCCTCCTTCCTTTCCCTTGATCTGAAGAAGGGATGGACTTCTACTGGATAAGAAGCCATTTTAGGAGATGCTTCTAAATGCATAGTAAGAGCTGGTAGGAATCTGCTCAGTAACATGACTTCTCCATCAAAACAAGGCTGCTAATCAGTTACATTATGGAAATAAATATTAGGTTATGCACTTTTATGCCTTTCCGCCTTGTTAATCATGTTTTGAACACTGCATAGCTATTAAAAAAGCCCACTGAGGTTAAGGGACTTTGCCTGCATGGCCTTCTGACCACTTTATACAAACCATTGTTTATCTTTTCTAGAATTCTCCAAGACCAGCATGAAATGTCTTCTGGGCCCTTGGTTATTAAGTCTGAGAGAGGCAATTGTCCTGAAATAGGGATAAGGAGACATTTTTCTCCTTCTCTCATAATACTTGAACCCAGGGTCATCCCCTGAAGCTCATTGGTGAGAGATTTAGGACATACAAAAGGGAGTACTTCTTCACACGGGACTGAACAAATTCATGGAGGATAAAGCTATTAGTAGCTACTAGTCTTGATACCTCCAGTATCAGAGGCAGGATGCCGTTGTACACCAGTTGCTGGGGAAATGGGCAGGAGGATGCTGTTGCACTCATGTCTTGCTTGTGCGTTTCCAACAGGCACCTGGTTGGCCACTGTGTGAACAGAATGCTGGACTAGTTGGACCCTTGGTCTGATCCAGCAGGGCTCTCCTTACATTTTTATGAAATGTACAGATGTTAAGGAAGCCATACAGCTGTTGGAATGGTTTCCTGATGAGTATGAAAAGACAAGATAGCCACCAATTATGGGGGTATTAAACCAGAAGGTGGCAGCAAAAACTTATCTGCAGAAGAGTGCAATGGACCATAAGATTCAAGGTTTTAGGGTGGGTCCACCTTCCATGAAAGGAAGCTCCAACACCCAACACTACCAGAAGATACCGCTATTTAGGAGTGTAGCTCAAAGCCAATCCAGCTCCCACTCAGCCTCTGGGATGATGTCTGCAAAGGGTTAGTGTGTGTCCTCGTCTATATGTGTATTTGCATACACCTGTATCTGCCAAGGATCTTTAATCCTTAAAGATTAAAGGGGAGGGGCTGTGGCTCAGTGGTAGAGCCCATGCTTTGCATGCAGACAGTTCCAGTTTCAGTCACTGGCATCTCCAGGTAGGGCTGGAAAAAAATCTCCCTGAAACCACGGACAGCTACTGCCTGTCAGTGTCGACAGTACTGGGCTAAGTGGACTACGGGCCCGACTCAGTATAAAGCAACTTCCTCAAAATCACAGCGTGCTCTGGCAGTCACTGAGGAACCTGTGTGGGGAACAAACAAGAACAGAGCTTTAGAATAATTGAATATTAGAATAGAAACCATATGCAAATGGGCAGCATTGAAGTGGAATTGGCAACTATTGGGTTAAATACGTAGAGGAGTCTGGGGGCAGAGAGAGGAAAGCGAGATAGATGGAGTGCCATGCAAGAGCAGCTGGTGACCATGGTGGTGAGGAAGTAGATTCATTGTGGGAGGGAGGCCATTGAGATGGTCTTGCTGAAAGGCCCTCCGAAACCTCAAGCTGGCAATGTGGAGGAGAACGCTGTTGCACCAATTGGATTATCTTACCCCCCAATTCCCACACCTCTTGTTGGTAGGGAGGGGGATAGTTCCTGGTCTGAAGAATCTGACATGACCTATTAAACCCTGATGTGATTAGGCCCACGTTCTTCTATCTAGTCCATTGGCATCATATGATCTCTCCACTCCCCACCCGCCTCCACCAAACAAAAGTTAACCAGCGACTCTCATTTCCTACTGCCATGACGTTCACACAGAAAGCACTTGATGTCTCACTCTTGCAAACATTTTTGAAGCTAACCAATTAAACACTGGCTTGGGAAATAATCACATGGGATGGTTGGAGCCAAGAGATAAAATGGGATTTCAAACCCACATTAACTCATGCTTATTTCGTTACCATTATCGGCTCCTTTCTGAGTGTTATATTTGCAGCTTCCGTTCCTTTACCTGTCATCTTAATTAAACCCAGCAGCATAAATAAAATGAAGATGTAAAAATGAAATGTGAGCATGCATCCAGAACATTTGTAACAGTTCCTGACTGCAATTCTCATTATGATGATTGAAAATTGCCATGCTTGTAAAGGAAGGGACCTCGCTTTTCTTGAGTATAGGAGACTTCAAATACTAAAGCTGCCAAAAGCCTTTCCCTATATGCATATGTATAATAATGTTAATGGTAGATTCCTGGGCTAGTACAGGATGTGCAAGTGATTTATCTGCTCCGTTTCTGAAACTAGAAACATGGAGAGAGAGAGAGACTGTCAATGCTAGTAAAGTCTTTAAAATCAGATTTTTTAAAAAAGAAAAAAAGTGTCCTTCAAGACATCAGGCACGAAGGCTATCCTCTCAAAGCAGCAGTGAGCACTTAGACACAGAACAAGTCAAGGCCGAGATTTATTTATTTTATTTATTTACAAAGTTTGTATTCCACTCCATATCTGAAACAGATTCTAGAGCAGTGAGCATAAGAGGCAAAGCAGCAAAATATGCAAAGATTAAATCACCATTAAAAGTAGACTTCTTTAAAAAACAGAATGCCAATAAAAACTGTGGCTATCAGTTACAGAAATGCTTCCTGGAATAAAGCTATTTTCAGGAGGTGCCGGAAGCAACACAGTATTGCTGCCTGCCTGACCTCCAGGGGCAAGGAGGAACCATGCTGAAGTCTTCTCTCCTGGTGGACTTCAATCGGGCCATAGGTCCATGTGGAACCACCAAGAGGATGTCCTCCGATGACCACAGAGCTCGGGCAGGTTGGCAAGGGAGAAGGGAGATGAAATTGATTATTTGGGTAGCCCTTCACACACATGAAGTAGGCTCAGATTGGGGGGAAGAGAGGGGTCGTAATAGAAGTCCATTACATTATTTCTGGGGGGAGAACAGTCCAGTTGTAGCCAGGAGAGATTGATTGCGATTAGATTTAAATCAGAGCTTGTAGACTTTGGAATAAGAT
Organism: Anniella stebbinsi; assembly: GCA_029215795.1. Taxonomy (NCBI): domain Eukaryota; kingdom Metazoa; phylum Chordata; class Lepidosauria; order Squamata; family Anniellidae; genus Anniella; species Anniella stebbinsi. The sequence goes on along the minus strand of JARDYH010000004.1, from coordinate 224,693,316 downwards.
GATTGGCAATGTATATGGACTTCTTTTGTGTCTTTATCAATCAACACTAATATAAAGGATGCACAGTACAAAGTTCTGGGTAGGTAGTAGGCTACTTCTGCAAGGCTTCACCTAATACATCCAAATTATAGTCAGTTTTGTTGACAGGGTGTGGCCACATTGGCTCATACTTTTTATCTTGGGTGGGAATGTTCTATATTGTGGGAGCATTGGAACATGGTTGCTAATTACTGTCAGGAAGGTCTTCACCTTAAGCCATTGGTAGGTCCTAAAGCAATGCTGCTTCATCTTTTTGCACAATAATCCTGGATTCCTGCAAAGAGACTTTCTTAAGCAATTATATACAGCTGCAAAGTTATGTATAGCTTGTGACTGGGAGTCTCTAAAGCAACCAGCTAAAGAGCAGTGGATTAATAAAATCTGGGACTTTGCGCCATTGCGCCCACCGTTTTCTTTTTCGTTTTCCAAGAGGAGAGAGTACACTTGCACTCCATTGCAAAAGGTGAGTCTTTAAAAAAAACAAGAAAATAAATGAAATCGGGGGCCCAACCCCCCCCCCCCCCCCGCCATCCCAGGGATGGCGAAATTGCTGCCACCTCCTTCCCTGATGGGCACGGAGCCGTGCGGTGCAGCTTCATGCCTGTTTCTGGTACCCGCTTACTCGCAAGTAAGCGGGCATCAGCTGGGACAGGTGTCCACACCTCCCGTGGTCTCGGGACGTTCCCGGGACCACTGGAAAAATTGGGTTTTTCCAGGGATTCTTTATCCCGGAGAAAACGCGTGCCTATCCCACCCCCGGCCCCGAGATTCCCTGTGCGTCATTTGGACACACAGGGACAACCCGAGGACGATTCCGAACAAAAAGGCAGGTGTAGAAACAACCTCTCTCTCTCTCTCTCTGTGTGTGTGTGTGTGTGTGTGTAGTAAACGTAGTAAGTATATATTTTAGAGAGCAATCTTAAGTGTGTCTAGCCCAAACTACAGAAGGCCAGTGAAGCTCTCCTGGTAGTTTCATATATATGTTCAATTGGGGACAAGGTGAAATCTTGAGGGACACCACAGGCCAATGGCCTTGGCATTGGACAGGCATCCCCCAGCACCACCTTCTGAGATCACCCCTCTAAGAAGGACCCGTGCCAATTTCGTAGCCATACTGCATAATTAGAGAACAAAGGTCTTTCTGAAACTTCTTGTGCATCCCTGGAAATGGCAGAACATTAATGCTACTGCTTGAATATGGGAGAGCTTTCAAAGGGTCCCATCAGTTAATCTCTTTGCTTGGGGCTGTCAGGGTTGCCCTTTCAACTGTTTGCATATGATGTTTTGTGAATAATACTGAGAGGTAAGGAAGTAATATGTCAGTGGCCTCTTGCATGTTTGCGGTGTGTGTGTGTGTGTGTGTGTGTGTGTGTGTGTTTTGCCTGCTTTGTAGATGAGTATTCAAAGGTACTGTCTGATCATGTTAGCTAGTTTCAATTCACACCTTCTCTAGTTGACACACGCAGAGCAAAATGTATCCACAGCATGCTAAATTGGTCAAGTGAATATATTCATCCCTCTTTTAGCTCCAGAAATCTCCACTGTTTCGTTTTGGCATGGCAACAGAGTAATGTAGCATTGACGCTTTCCAAATTAGTTAGGGGTGTGTGTGTGTGTGTGTGAGAGAGAGAGAGAGAGAGAGAGAGAGTGACGCAGAACGCACATCAAATTCCTCTCCTCCTTGTTAAAGGCTACAAACAAAATCCTATACATGTTGTGGAAGGAAGGTATTATGTCCTGCTTTTTCAAGCACACGTTTAAGGATGGTGTGAAAATTTGAGCAGGAGTGCTCAACTGTGATAGTACCTGTACTCAAATTGTTCAGTCAGAGTTGAGCTAGGGAAAGCCTCCTGCAAGCAGCCCTCCTGCCTTGTAGTGCTAGAGTGTTGGACTGGGAATCATGAGTCCCCTCTCGGCCCTGGAAGTTCACTGGGTGACTTTGGGCCAGTCACAGACTCTCAGCCCAGCCTACCTCACAGGATTGTTTTTGTGAGGATAAAAATGGAGAGGAGGGGGAAGATTATGTATGCCATAATCTTGGGTTCCTTGGAGGAAAAAAGGGGGATATAAATGTAATAAATAAAATAAATCAATAACATTTGGGAGAGGGGAGAAGAGGGGAGCAGCTGACCGTGTGCCAGCATCTGCATTCTGTGAGTGTTGTTGAATGCTTGGAGAGATCCCTCAAGTCTCTGAACACATTCAGCTTTTGCACTTGAAGGGTGGAGGTGGTTTTTGAGGTGAGCGCAAGGCCACTGGCCCATCTTTTCTCTCAAGCGCACATTGTGCAGCACCAGTTAGTGATGGGAGAACCAGAGATGCTCGACTTTGGCCAAGATTCTTTGAACTCCACTTTGAAGTTTACTTTGCTCCCTTTCCTGTTTGTGACTGTTCTCTCTCTTTTTTTTTTCTTTTCATTTATTTCAATGGGAAAAGTACACATTTTGAATCGGAAAAGTGCACTTTAAAAAAAACAAATGCTCCCCACCCCCATTTTCTGAGAAAATGTGGTTTTGCAAGGTTATTTTGTAGATGTATTTTTGGAACATGATCGCAGGTTCGAGAATGCGTGAACATTTCCCCCCAAAAAGGTGCTCCTGTTTGTATTTGGAGATGTGAACGGAGTAAGTTCTTAACTACAAAAAAAAAAAATCCCATTCATCCCTAACATCAATGCAATAGCAAGCAAGTGTTGTCACAGTAAGAATGTATAGTAAAAAGAAGCCTACAGCTATCAATATTGCCTACTTGAGGAGACGCTCTGCTGTGTTTGGACACGAGCATCCTGTTAGCTAGGCCTGGTGCTTGGTATCACTCTTCAGAGAAGGCTATTTTCTCCTCATGGCTGCCTCAGGCAAATTAGCAATTACTGCAGGAGGGTTGGGGAGAGGACTTTAATATATGACTGTCCTGTGCCACCAGCATCTCCAGGGCCCACTAAGACAACGGAAGTCACTGGCCACATCCACCCGTCTAGGCCTGCAAAATTCGGTGAACCTTCTCTTTGAGGAGGAAAGGAGATAATCAACTGTTGTGAAAGATTTGAGAAATAAGAGGTTTGGGAGTGTTTCCATTGGCCAGTTTAGCTATGAAAATTTAGTGTTGCCAGACCACATTTAAATATTGTAAACTCTTCAAGGATGTGAAAGGTTGTCACACGGAGGAAGGCCAGGATCTCTTCTTCATCATCCCAGAGTGCAGGGCATGGAATAATGGGCTCAATTTACAGGAAGCCAGGTTCTGGCTGGACATCAGGAAAAATTTACTGACTGTTAGAGCAGTACGACAATGGAACCCATGACCTAGGGAGGTTGTGGGTGCTCCCACACTAGAGGCATTCAAGATGCAGCTGGACAGCCATCTGTTAGGTATGCTTCAATGTGGGTTACTGCATTGAGCAGAGTGTTGGACCCGATGGCCTTATAGGCCCCTTCCAACTCTACTATTCTATGATTCTATGATCTATGATTCTAAGAGAGATCTCCAGTGTATGAAAGCTGCCAGAAATTGGCATCACATATCTTTTGCCCTGGCTCTTTGCTATCTCATTTACCTCATTGTAGATGATATTGCTAGTGCTGTAGGGTTGAAAACTTTGCAGGATTTTTTAGGAGGGTATATCCATGCCGTTCCCCTCCCCACAAAATGCTCCATTTGCAAAAAATGAATTATGTTGTGAATTTATTTATTTATTACTTATTGCATTTCTGTACCGCCCAATAGCTGAATCTCTCTGGGTGGTTTACAAAAGATAATGACACAAATGGATAGCTGTAAGACCAATCAAACTAGGGAGTTTTAAAATTGTAATTGAGTCCCCCCCCCCCCGCCCATATCAGTATATCTAGGAAATGACTATACATCTAATGCACATCTCTTTGGGTACCCTAAAATTAGTGGGTCACCAGTTTAGTTTGACCTTTTTTGTCTTCTTAAAATGTTAACAATCTAAAGAATATACACTACTGAGTTGTCATGTTTTTAGAACATTTATAAGTGTTTAAACCGAAATATTGCAAGGAAAAGTCTGGATTTCTTTGAGTCTAACTCTGCATTCACATCACCTCTGCTTTACTGATTCCCAGCCACCAGGCTAATATTTTAGTTCAAATACTTTTGGCCATTGGGAAAATGTTGAGAGATTTATAGTGTACAAACAACAATGCCAAACTACTTTAGTTTTGTTTGCTAAATGTAAGTCCAGTAAACATTTTAAATCAGACTCTGATTGATTTGGGACATCGGGAGGGGGGGGGGACAGTTTTCAGAAAAAAAACACATCACTGGCTGTGGTAGGACCTACTTTTGATAGGTCAACCCAAAATATCTGCTTTAAAATTCTGCATCAGAAGCTTATGTAAAGGGGGTAGGGTTGTGAATGGAATGTTATAGTTTTGTATATTAAAATGTATTAAGAATCATTAATATTTCTTCACAATATTCACTTTGTAGAAGGATGTTAAATCCTACTTTACCATCATTTTGTTGTTATTTCCAACGGGTCTGTCTTGGGCTAGCTAGTGCTCCAGAGGTAAGCAAATAATATTGCCACTATTTTAATACTGTCATGAAAGCATGGACTTTTAGAAGATTCCCCTGATTTTGTTTTAATATGTGGTAGCTTAAACCTCCCCACCCCCCACCCCGCAAAAAAGGAAAAGAAAATACAGCTGATGTGGAACTTCTTTTGCATTTCCTTAGCACAAGCGGACTAAGTTATGTTTGAGCTGAAATATGAGGTGACGTGCTCTCCGCCTCCCTCAATGTAACCTGCTTTACCTACACTAAACCAAACAGATGGAAGGATTGGATTCTGCCAACGGCACCTTCTCCTCAGCGTAGTGTTCCTGATTTGCCAGCTGCTTCCTGCACACCCACCACTCTGGCCCTCAGAGAGATGTTAGGTTTAGTCACAACTGATCAGGTGCAGCTGGACCTGGGAGAAAGTCAAGACTGTAGGGACAGCAGAGTGGAGGAGGACCAGACCTTTGGGGCATGTGCCAATTTTTATGCACTGTTGCACTGGCCTAGGAAAAGGTGAACTGAGCTGAGGCTACTCCTTGGAACTACCCATGCCACATCCTCTATGTGTCATTAGCTTGTTTTGGAGGAAACCGAGTAAGAATCCTACATGATGATGCTAGGAGTCTTGCTACTGTAAGCATTTATGTTTGGATAGTCTGAATTTAGGTTCCTCCCAACTAGATTTTACAGCCCCCTAAGGCTACTATCAAAACATAGTTATATACATAAAAAAGAACCCCAGCACATCATAGGTTTTCAGGGATGGAACTGGAAGCCTTTGGGTCCGGGTGCCTTGTGTGTGAGTCTTGTACAGACTTGGCCTTTGCTGGGTATTTTCAAACTATAGTTCTAGTATTTAGGAAGCCTCTGGTTAACTATCATAGCTAATCAACACACTTCAAACAAAGCATACACCAAAAATTGTTTTAGGTGGATTCAAGTTTTGTTTTCTTTCAACAATAATTAGTAAGGGGGGAAATCTTTTGATCCATTTTTTTTAAAATTAGGAATATACTTGTAGCATCACATGAAACTATAATGTGCATATAAAACATGTATTGTTGTTAAACAGAGCATCACTAATGATCTTCAGATCTTCATAGTTTTAACAGGAAATGTCCTAAATTTCTTAAACACTTCTAATCTTAATAGATTAAAAAGGGGAGATCTAAGTACTAAGTTCCCCATTCAACTTTGAATAGACTGTTTAGCTAACAGGTACACAAGTCTGCTGAGTTCTATTAAGAAGCCGCCTTGTTTCAAAATCAGTACATACATCTACCTTTTTGTGTAGAAATTACCTCATAGCTAATATTATTTACTGTCTCATAAATTAGGGATCACAATCTTAATTACCTTATTGCTGCTAAACATTCCTGAAAAATTTAAACATACAAAAAAAAAAGTCTTACACATACACGTTTAGGCTAGATATGATCAGTTCTGAATCACACATTTGGAAAGAAAATGTCTTACTCAAAAATTGCTAATTAAACCTATTTCCCCCACAAGACATCTGTATATCAAGCTTTCCAGTGTGTATGCCGTACACAATACTGCTGAGCAGCCAAAAGTGAACTTTTCATAGGGAAAGTGTTGTAAAGAAGTAGAAGTACTTTATGCCTAGCCACAGTCAGGTGTTGTCATTGAGGACGCTTCATGCAATGCTGCTTAGAACTGGGCTTTTGTGCTCTGTCCTTTGAATAATATGTTTGTATATATCATCTTTGTCACCCCTGAGATTTGGGTAACCTCCAAAATATTGGAATAGCTGCAGGTATTGAGTCATGTGTTGCACTGCCATGGAAAAATGGAAGCAAAAGGATTTTGGGGAAACAAGAGTTTGAGTTACTTAGGATTTCTCTTTCATCAGACCTCTTGCTTCTTTTACTTGGTGTTGTGGCTCAGTGGTCTGACTGCTCAGCTTATTGGGTGACTCTGGGGAAGCCACAGCCATTCTGCTTCAGGTTCAAGTTAGATGTCTTATGCAGGTATCCCCTGCAACACACATGAAAAGTGTACTAAAGAAGAACGGGACATGTGCAAACATGCACAGCCTGCCCCCAAGCATTCCAGTGCCTGATGGCTACCTCATCGATCTTCATGTGTTGAACATGACGGTCCTCATAGGGGCTTGTAAGCCCATTTGACTGAAATGTGCAATTGAGAAACCTGTGATGGGTGGGGTGGTAGGATGGTCAGGGCATCCAGTGGAGAACAGTTACAGCCTTAGGGACCACAGGTTGTGCATCCTGGTGTAGATGGGGCTCTACATACATGCAGGTTCAAAGATCTGCCCCCTGTCCTTCTTGAGCTACTTAACCTTGCCCTTCTTCCTTCCCACATACCTCATAGCAGTGATAGAGAACTATTGCTGCAGGCCTCACGGTGAGGCCTCCATTCCTAGAATCATAGAATCAAGGAATAGTAGAGTTGGAAGGGGCCTATAAGGCCATCGAGTGCAGCCCCCTGCTCAATGCAGTAATCCATCTTAAAGCATCCCTGACAGATGGTTGTCCAGCTACCTCTTGAAGGCCTCTAATATGGGAGAGCCCACAACCTCCCTAGGTCATTGGCTCCATTGTCATACTGTTCTAACAGTCAGGAAATTTTTCCTGTTGTCCAGCCGGAATATGGCTTCCTGTAACTTGAGCCCATTATTCCATGTCCTGCACTCTAGGATGATTGAGAAGAGATCCTGACCCTCCTCAGTGTGATAACCTTTCAAGTATTTGAAGAGTGCTACCATGTCCCCCCTATTTCCTAGGTACCCTGAATATTGCAATAATAGCATCCCAGTGACCAGGGATCCTGACAAATGTAGTTATTCATGGTGCCTGATGGCAGTGCTAAGGACTACATTTCCTAGGATCCATGGCCTCTGAGTTGCTGCTGTTCTGCATTCTAAGCACCAGAGAGATCTAGAGAGAGATTTCCTCATCACAACCATCACAAAGTAAACTGCAAGAGAAGGAAATGGCTCGGAGCCCCTGGTGATAGTGCCAGAAAATTAATTACACATTTGGCCTTGTTAGAGTGTACTCCTAAGTTCACCATTACAAGTCCAATGCTCTCACTAGTAAGTGCTCAGTGCTCTCACTAGTAAGTAGGGGATGGCAGTCCAATGTAAGTTCAGTGAAAAGGCAAGAATGGGGGGGGGGAGTGAGCAATCCAACCCAAAATGCCATTAGGATCCAATGTGTACATGGTATTCTTCACAAGCAGAGCCTTCTCGGTGTTGGTTCCCCAATTTTGGAACAGTCTCCCGAGTAAGACCCATCTTGTTCCAAAATTGTTATATTTCAGCTCCAGGTTAAGACTTTAGGACGTTCCTCTACGCTGAGGTATTTGGCAACATAAGATAAAGTTTTTAATGGGTCTGAGTATTTCTTATAGTTGATTATTAAAATGGTTTATATTTATTTTATTTATCCATTCCATAATCCTCTCCATTTTATTCTCACAACAGCAACCGTGTGAGGTAGGTTGGGCTGAGAGTCTGTGCCTGGCCCAAAGTCATCCAGTGAGCTTCCATGGCCAAGTGGGGACCTGAACCCGGATCTCCCAACTCCCAGTCCAACTGTCTAGCCATTACACCACCCTGTGTGTGTGTGTGTGTGTGTGTATGTGTGTGTTGTCACCTGTTTATATGTTTGTATGGAAATGGTTTTTATATGAGGTATAATAATGCATTTTTAAATATTTTACTCTTTGTAAACCATCCAGAGAGGATTGGGAAATGAGCAGGATAGAAATATATTAATGAATGAATGGAATTATTCACTCTGACCATGCAGAGCAACCCATGACACAGCATAGCTGCTGCTAATTGGATGATTGTGTACACAGTGAAACCTTCAAATATTCACCAGAAGGAATAGAAAAAAACAATATCAAGGGAGAGAATTTGTCCTGCGAGGCCTTGCTGTCAGGAACCGTGTGAAGGCTGGGTGTACATCAAGAGGAAGAAGGAGAGGAATTTAATAGGCCTAAAAAGTTGTTGGGGTGGGAAGAGAGAGAAAGCAAGTAGGAGACAGAGTTGGTCCCTTTTTCTGTTAAGTCAAAAAGAAGTCAATTCTAGCCCTGAAGAAGCCGAATCAGCAGAACATAATTTCCCAGGTGATTTTTTTTTACGTGACGGAGTATGTAACACAACCCAATTTGCTATTTTTATGTGACAGAACAAACTGTGAAATACGTTAGTGTTTTATGGATTTGTACGAGCACAGTAGCAGTGTAGAAGGGATGTCAAACTTAAAATAAAAGCAGTAATGGCCTTATGTTCTATAAGCCTCTCATCTGTTTCTTCTTCTTCTTTCTTTCTTTTTTTTTTGTACTGATCTTCAAAAAATGTAATACATAACATGAAGGAGACGGGGTCTGGCGTAGCTTTTCATTTCAATTTATCCACAGGCGGGGAAGTTTTGACATGGAGTGCATTAGCATCATGTGCTTTTTCAGATCACTGGAGTCCATTTTGTAGGCGAGCTTTTTAACTTAGCTTGAAACCTGTAATCACATCTTCATCCTCAAAACAACATTTTTAAAGAGAGAAATATGCCAAATTCCTTCAGACTGGCGGTAGGTTTTTGCTTCTCAGGGCGATACAGAACCAGATTGTTGCATCCTGCATGGCTTGCCAGTAGCAGTATCATAGCAACCTTACCCAGATGCTACATAAGGACTGTTTCCTTACTCTAAAGTATTACAAGAAATTTCTTTTTTATATCATGAGCCAAGGGGACCATCTATCTCTCGACAGTTAGGATAGAGGAAAAAGACATGTGTTCTTATTCTAGGCTACGTTGCTGTTAATAATGCATCTAATTACTCCCATTAGAACTGAGAGAATTGAATGAGCCTAATAGTTCTGCCTGGTGTGTCTTTCCGTGTCTTGAGAAGCAGTTTTCCTTTTCAGAATGTTTTTCTTCAATTTTGCCTTGTTGACATGGCCAGCATTTATTTAAAGCAGGGGTGGGGGAACTCTTGCCCGTGAGCCTAATCAAGCCACAAAGTGTTTGCCGATGGATGCGCCCCCTTTCAGAAAGCTCTCTTCCGCCTATATTTGATCTGTCCTTTCCTCCGCCCATGTTTTCTTTTTTTTGGGGGGGGGGGGTAGGGTGCTTTTCCCTACTGGGCACTGAGAATGGCTCCATTTCTTAGCTCTCGGTGGAGGAATACTCTTATATTCAAGGACCCATTAGTGGTTTTGAATAGGGAACCTCTCGTAAGGGACAAGGCTATTCCAAAACCAGATTCTTTTAGAACAGCCTTCTCCAACATGGCATCCTCCAAACATGTTGGACTGCAACTCCAATCGTCCCCAGTCAGCATAGATCATAGATCATGGAATAGTAGAGTTGGAAGGGGCCTTTAAGGCCATTGAGTCCAACCCCCTGCTCAATGCAGGAATCCACCTTAAAGCATCCCTGAAAGATGGCTGTCCAGCTGCATCTTGAAGGCCTCTAGTGTGAGAGAGCCCACCACCTCCCTAAGTCATTGGTTCCATTGTTGTACTGCTCTAACAGTCAGGAAGTTTTTCCTGATGTCCAGTCGGAAACTGGCTTCCTGTAACTTGAGCCCCTTATGTGCAGTTCATCAGGCCCTGGAGATTTGAACATGGCTGGGGATGTAGGCATTGTAGTCCTACATGTCTCCAACCTAGTGCTCAGCAGATGTTTTGGACCTCATTTAGTCCAGCCTGGTGTTCTCCAGATGTTTTGGACGTCAACATCAGTGTGTGAGAACCAGTCTGGTGTAGTGGTTAGAGTGTTGGATTGGGTCTCTGGAGACCCGGGTTCTAGTTCTCACTCGGCCAGGAAGCTCGCTGGGTGTCTTTAGGCCTGTCACTGACTGTCAGCCTAATGTACTTCACATTTAATTCTTGTAAAGATGGAGAATCATGTAAGCCACCTCGGGTTCCTTGGAAGAGGAAAAAAGGTGGGATGGAAATATAATAAATAAATCATCATCATCATTTTTGATCTGCTGCTGATCAAAGCTGCTGAGTGATTCAGTCCTGCTTACTTCTGAGGTGTATGCTGCTTGCTTTTGTTCAGGCATGCGGAAACTTGCCCTGCTTACTTGTGAGTAGACATGATGTCACGTTTACTTCTCAGGTCAAGGGAATCTATGCAATTTTGGAAAAAAGAGTAAAATAAAAAATAATAAGTTTATGTAGCTGATCCCGGTGTAGGGTGCACTGTAAGGGGATATATGATTTGTAAGTGATGTGGTTTTTTTAAAATGTGTATGTTTAGTATATAAAACCAATAAAAACATTTTTTTTAAAATGTTTACTTCTCATTGGACATGCAGATGCTTGGAATTTGGGATGCTGTTTGAAAGTGCTGCTGAGTGATTCAGTCCTGCTGAGTAAATGTGCATAGGCTTGTCCTGCTTCTGAGTAGGCTTAAAATTAGTAGGCATAACATTTTGGCTTCATCCATTCTGATTTTGGCCATGGCCATTTTTCTTTTCAACCCATCCACAGATAGAATGCTGTCCCCAAGACATTTCCCAGATTGTAATTTGGACATTGGACTGAAAAAGGTTCCCTCCCCCCCCCCCAATTTAAAGCATCTTTACCCCCACTTTTCCATGGAGAAAGGTTCCCAGGGCAGCTTACATAAAATCATTAACAATCAGGACAGTCCATCGCTACAGGGTTATAATCTAAAAAGCGGGGAGAGGGAGGATGAGGTGGAAAGAGGAACCCATTAAACTCAGACACCAGTTCTTAATGACCAGCCTTAATTAAAACAGTTCTGTGTGTGTGAGTGCGCACACGCATGTGTGTACGTGTTGCTTTTCTGTAACTTGTAATCAATCAAAGGAGCTAACGTTCTGGCTAACAGCTCCATAAAAAACACAGAGCTCCAGCTCAAATAAGCACACCATTAATAAAATCTCACAACTAAGTTTATGGGGCATGCCTGCAATCCTACGCTTCATCACCTGGGGGGTAAGCTCTATCGAATACAGTGGTGCTTACTTCCGACTTCATAGGTTCAACTGGTAAGCAAAGTAGATTGAGCTTTAACGAAAGTACCTTCAGCCAACCAAAATGCAAGTTTTAGGTTTTAATTAGAAGTGCAAACAATCTCGCAACAATAACTAAAGGTTAAGATTCGAGCGGCTGGTGTGAAATAGGAACCCCATCAAAGGAAAGGAGAGAACGGCTGAATTCGGAAGACACAATAAGCAACTGGGGGTGGGGGAAACAATCATCAGTTGTATTGACTATCGTGTCATCCGAATGCTGCTGTAGTCAACTCAGCGCTGATCCTAATCCACACCACAGTTGATTATTTATTACCATGTTGTGTGGGGAGTACCCCCTAGTTGAACAACTGTAAAGTTGATTATTACCCCACCATTGACTATCGTGTTGTCCGAATTCAGCCAACATTTTCCTCATTCCCTCCTGACGTTTGCTATGTGAGCAACAATAAAACTTGAAAGCCTTTCTTATCACCTCATTCACTTGCCAGAGCAAGGAAGGTCTATCAATTACACTGGTGGTCCAGCAGATGGTTGATTTTAATAATGTATTAATTTTATATGTTTTTAATCAGTTTTATGTCTTTTATATTGTTTGTATTGATGTTGTTCCCCACCTCGATCCGGAGGGAGAGGCGGGTAAGAAATAAATTTATTATTATTTATTTATTTATTTATTTTATTACATTTGTATACTGCCCCATAGCCGAAGCTCTCTGGGCAGTTTACATAAGATTAAAACAATTAAAAACAATATACAAAAATTTAAACAGCAAAAACATACAATATACACGTAATATGCACATACATTTAAAACCACTGTAATAACTTTAAAAAGCTATAAACCTAAAAACAAAACAAAACCAGGCTCCTCAGATATTGCTAAATGCCTGAGAGAAGAGGAAAGTCTTGACCTGGCGCTGAAAAGATCACAATGTTGGTGCAGGCGGGGCCTTGTCAGGGAGATCGTTCCACAGTTGCGGGGCCACCACAGAGAAGGCTCTTGGGGCAGTCCATTCGGAGCAGCATTGTCCCATGTCCCCTCTCTAGTACACCACTGGAGCTGGTGTAGAGCTGATGGAGGAGGCCTTGTTTCACATCTCTGTCTCTCCTGGAACCCAGTGGAATGGCTGGAATAGGCGAATAGACAAAGTAATAGTTCCCCAGCAGCCTGCTGGGAAACAAGTGAATGGCTTACACATTGCATGGCTCATTCTGTGGCTGCTGAAATCATTCCTTCTCCTTTGAAACATTGTGTTGATAAATTGTGAGTTTTATTGTTAGCTGAGAGGGAGAAAATATCCTCAACAATGAAACAGCAAAATCCATGTAGGTTATTTTGTTTTTGTGGGGGAGGGGTCATTAGGGAAAGGGAAGACATAGTGGCATCCCTTGTCACACGGATGCATTAATAAGCTTGCATAAAATATGTCTGTGAAGGTTTGAGGCCTGAAGAGGTAAGGTATTAATGTGTTTTTTGCTAGGAAGGGGTATCCCTGAGAGAAGTAGTTTCATTTCTCCAGGTAAGGTTCATTCCCTGGTTAAGTTTCTTTATCAGAATCCCAATTTCTTCAACTTTCAATTCACAAGGCCTCCTGGCCTTGTGATGTCCAGCAGACTGGGACTTGGGAGACCCAGTTTCTATTCCTCGCTTGGCCATGAAGCTCACTGTGTGACTTTTGGCCCGCTACTGACTCTCAGCCTACCCTATCTCACAGGGTTGTTGTGAGGATTAAATGGAGAGGAGGGGGAGGCCCCTTGGGTTCCTTGGGAGAAATAAATGCAGGATATAAATATAATAATAAACTAACATATTTCATATTTTCCTGCCCCACTTCAAGCCTGTCTTAATCCGGTACAAGGATGGACTAAAACTCTGTTTTATGAGCAAGCTGCATGCGGTCTCCTGTCTAGCCCAGCATGAATGGCTCTGGAGACCTAGAGGATGTGGTGAGAGCAGCATCTTCTACAAGAATTTGGTTTGACGCCTGGTTGTCCGATTATGGGCATCTTCTCGCAATCGCTTTTACGGCAAATCACTATATGCGGGAGGCGGTTAAGCACATAACAGGTTGCCTTACCGGTTGTATGAAACGCGCTTTAGAGGTGTTTAATGCAGAAAATCGCTTGTTTACATAGTCATAAGGCGCTTTAACGGTTGCGGTAAATCAAAACTCGCTATTTAACTCACATTTGATAATGCGCATAATCACATAGAAAAAGCGCCTCAACCCCTGATTTGTGCTCTGCTCTTGTAGAGGTCAAATTTTGAATGCACCTGAAAGAGCTTTAAATTGCTCTTGTAGTGGCACCCAGAGTCGTAGGGCAGGGGTCTTTTTCTTTCAGGATTATATTCTGGCTAAAAGGAGGGGATCTTCTTGAGCCTCTCGTTAAGGATGGGATGATGAAAAAAGTGACATTGGACAGTATTTTCAGAGCAAGTCCATGGGGACTTTCTTATAAGTAAACATGCTTTGGTTCGGGCAGTTGGGGTCACGTTACTCATCTTATGGATCTAAGATTAGGAACTTTTCTATCCGAAATATATTACACACACCAGCACAATTGATGCTTCTAACCATTTTGATATATGTTTAGCTGGTACAACAGAGCTACAGTTGCAAGGTGCAGCACAGACATTTGGGATGCTGGGAGAGAATTCTCTGCCAGAAATACAGAGCTGAAGGCAGTTACCTTTAGCATTCTGGGAGGTCCACCAGGGATCCAGTCTGATGCTGAATATACAAAACAGTAAGGATTAGATATGAAAGGCTGCAGAAGAAAATGTAGCTGCGGATCACTGTGATAGATTTGTCTCTGGTCCTTTTTCTCTTGCTGCTGTTATCTTGCAGATGGCAGCTGTGCAAAATATGTAGGGCGAGGTAATGTGTCATTGATTCAGCATATATATTATTGACGGAGGTCCCATGCTTGAAAGCAAGTAATGGAAGAACGCATATGGAAGGAGCAGAGCGTGCTCCCCAAAAGTGAAAACATTACAAAAAGCGGTACTTGGGTTCATTAGGTAAAGTCAAAACTGGTTAAGGCCCCGTGCATAATTTTTTTTTTTTTTTGCTTTTTATGGTTAAGGCCCCATGCAGGGAGCTTGGTAAAGATTTTGCTGGATTGTTGATGTTGCAGAAGTCCTGGAATGTAGTAGAATCAGTGAGGAACTCAACAGGCTGGTGGGTCAGCCCCACCCCACTCCTGCAATGAGGGAGGGGGGCAGACAGCTCCTGCCTGAAGCATCTCAGGGAGATGACTCTCAGCCTGTCCTTGAGGGCCTCCAAAGAAGGAACTTCAGCAATTGTTCTGGGGAGGGGGTTCTGCTATTATTCCTTTTGGCTAAGACAGTTTGCTAACTTAGCAAGCATCCCAAGAACTAGCCTTAAATTTACATTACTTGCTGCTCAAACTGATTAGCAATTTTCCACTGGAGATTAGACAGGCTCCCACCGTCAATTGTTTTGAATGCCTCTGTAAGGGGTTCTTATTCTCTCAAGAGTTTGGGGGACGGGTGGTTTACATTTTAATGTGGGTTGAGGGTTCTTAATCAAAATTGTTTTATGTGTGATTGTAAAGTGTCACGATGCCAGAAATGGCGAGGTGGCACTATAAAAATGTTTTTAAATAAATAAATGAAACAAATAAAAACCTCTGGCCTATTCTGGTTTTGCATCCCCAAGTTTCACAGTGGGTATCCCCACATCTGAAAGAGGGCTGTGGACACATGGTTGAACTAGAAAATCCCCCCTCCACTCAATTCTGTGAGTCCACTCATCCTCTTGCACAAGTATGATTTCCAGGGGGAGGCCAAACTTTGGCTTCTTTTTTCTGGTGTCGCAACTTTTTAATAAATCCAGAAAACAAGAACCTCTTGGCCGGATAATTAAGTGAGTGTAACATAAGCACCAAATCCCTCATCATCCAAAAATGTCATCAACGTTCTTATCCTATCTTTGGAGGGAATCTTCATTTTGGGTGCATCTCATCCCTGTCTCACACCTAAATGGCTACTAAAGCCCTGGCTGCTCAAATAGCAGTGTTCCACCTTCCTTACTTGGCATGTTGGAAACTACTTTTGAAACTGAGAGTCATTTTAAACACACACTATAATATGGAGATGCTGCTGTTCAAAGCAGGGAGGGATCCCTGTGGGTACATGCCTTATGTAGCTCCTTGGACTTTAGCAGAAATTAAAATAAAAATGAAGGTAATATTGAAATCAGATACAGCAGTCACATGTCCTCTATCCACCTCCTAGTTTGATGCATAGTCAATGGCTGAATTCAGACAACACAATAGTCAATGGTGGGGTAATAATCAACTTTACAGTTGTTCATCTAGGGGGTACTCCGCACACAACATGGTAATAAATAATCAACCGTGGTGTGGATTAGGATCAGCACTGAGTTGACTATGGCAGCATTCGGACGACATGATAGTCAATACAACTGAAGATTGTTTCCCTCCCCCCAGTTGCTTAATGTGTTGTCCGAATTCAGCCAATATCTTTGTTTGGATTAGTGACAACAGGAGTGGATATTGGTCTCATTTTTAATTGAATCCACTAGCTGTGATGTCAACAGAAAGTGGTACAAGCACCATGTAAATACTTGGTCCATGTGAGCCAGGATAACATCCATGGAAGTTCGTCAATTCAGATTGCTTTGGGACATGCTCAGCCCAGTACAGGAAAGCACCACATCATATTTGGGTCCAGTAGTCAACCTTTCCGAAACATGCTGAGACAGAGGCTGTGTTCAGACAACACAATAGTCAATGGAGGGATAATAATCAACTTTACAGTTGTTTATCTAGGGGATACACCCCACACAACATGATAATAATCAACCATGGTATGGGTTAGGATCAGCCTTCAGTTGACTATTAGTCCAAATTGAAGTTGACTCACTCATCCCCCCCTCTCCCCCCTCAGTCCTCCCGCTAGTATCCGATCACTCATTGTTGCTGAAAATCTACCCTGCCAGCTGGACTAGAGCAGTAGCCACTGCTTTGTCCGCTCTTGCCTTGCAACTCTATGGCTGACAAAATAACCAACGGTGGCCGAGGGAATAATCAATGGTGCCCTCTACACAACACGATAACCGATGGTAGTTCAAATAGCCAGCTCTGCACAACGCTGGTTATTTATGTTGGCTATTTCAGCCAAATAACCAACCGTTGGTTAAAAAACTTCCTCCACACAACACAATAACCCATGATGGGTTAAATAACCAACCATTGACTATTTAAACCACCGCTGGTTATCGTGTTGTCTGAACCCTGTCAGAGAAATTTCTGTTGGAAATCCTACAAAATCTTTGTTGTTAAACTCATCAAGGATTCAGCATTGATCAGTGTGCTCAGGTGGCAACTTCCTTACACATCCAGGTGTTCTTATAATTGAACGAAATGCTAATGAGCAAAATGAGTTATATGCACACCCACGCAACCACAAAATCCACATGTCATATTTCCCCCTCCCAAAAAAAGTAGGGTTTCCCCCCCCATTCATGAGATGTTCACATATAATAAGTTCTGCGGCAGGAAAGGGGATGCAATTGATATGCAATCAAATTGTTTCTGACAAAGTGATTTTAAAAGCTTTTAGAGTGGATGTAAAGAGGGGAGTTTTTTCTTCCTAGGGTCCGCTTAGCTCATCTATCTGCATTAAATATCTAACAGTTACACTGAACAGAGATGACATTTTTAAATAAGAGTAAGTGCTGCTTAACTTTATAATGCCATGAACATCTTCTTGTTTCATCATTCGGAGCTAAAACAAAAATACTTGGTGATTGATTTGCTTTTATATATTTTTTTCTGCATCCCCCCCCCCCTTTTCAGTTTTGTGAGTTGTTACATTTGCAAATCTGGGCCATCATTTTTCACTCAGTTTTCTTGTTATTTATACATGGCAAAGGAGGGGACTCCCTAAATGCAAACCTAAGATTTTATAATTACATGGATTTCAAGATGTTCTGTCACTTTCTTGGGGTTGGGTCACCCCACAAATGAACCAGGCACCCTTAAACTCAGTGTTTGATGGTGCTGATCTGAGGAGCAACAATTATTTGCATATGTCCAATTGTCAGCTGACCATGGTCCCCAGTGTTGGAGCAGAGTTTACCTTGGGAGGCAGATTGGGGATATCAGTCAGTGTTGGCTTCAGCAACATGGCTGTTCCTTTCTTGTAACATCCGTTGTCTGGGATTGTGGATTCGTTTGGTTCCAAAGAGGAACCGCTATGCTGCCCAAATCACTCAATGATGCTCCTTCCTTGATCTTAAGGTAAGGTCTTCCTCCCTTGGAAACTGGGGCAAAATGGAAGGTAGGGGATACACAAACAGAATGAGGGAAGGTGGCCCTCCAATTCCAGGTGGACTGCCCTGCCTCCTCTGATTCTGCTTACAGAAATTGAGCACGGCTGTTTGCTTGTTCCAGTGGCTCAATTTTTTCAGACGCCCCTAATATTTATCTAGCTTTATCACTCTTTCTACGATGTGAAGTGGCTTTGTAGTGATAACTTGAACTTTGAAGGAACTCCCAAGAATTGTCTACTCAAACCCCTATGCATTGGTTAGCGTTAGTTGTCTTAGCCAGTGGCTCTTCTTGAAAATCATTAAGAAGAATGACTTTACAATCCCTTGAGGCAACTTGTTCCATTGGACAGTCACTTTTGAAAATGCAATTAGGAAATGTTAAACCCTTTGATGTGGTTCAGGAGCAGGACTCTCAAGGTGAAGAACAATGGTTACATGTCATAGTAAAAACATAATTGAATACTAATAAAACCTATTGAGCCAAAAGAACAAGAAAGAGTATACAGCAGCTAATACAATCAGGTAGACAAATATCACCCACAGAAGACCTATATATTTCCCTGTTGTGAACTTCCAGAGCTGCTTCTGTAGCTTGTGGACCATCACGGAAAGACTTCTCTCTCTCTCTCTCTCCATTGGCCACTAGTTTCATAGATAATGGGACAGTAAAAAGGTTCTTAGCACTTGATCTTTAGCTAGGATAAAGTAGGGAAATGGATAATTTAAAATAACCAAGCATGTACTTGTATGCCTTACTGGGTACATTTCCATAACTTTGTCAGGAGTTTCTCGTAATGTTCCCTTTTGTTTTCTTAGACAGAGGAATGAGGGAGGTATTCCAAAGCATAATCAAGCAGAAAAAATATTTTCTTCTCCCCTTCCCCCTTTATCTTTACAGTCAATGAGATAACACAGCCCTGAATAATAATTTATATTGATTTGTTTTAAGTTTATCTTTTCACCATTTCTCAGAAATCGTACATTATATGTCTTTGTGTATCAGAGGATGAAAAGACACTCTCTTTATATGTATCCCTTGAGAGGTTAACAGGCTAATCCATTAAACCAATGAGAATAATGCCCTTTCTTGTAGGTTTACAAAATCTAAGATAGTACCCGAGGGAGCCTCAAGGTCTTATGTAAAACAGTTCTCCCACTGCCTCCAATTAGATAAAAAGCTGTTATGGAAATACCATTAAACCAAAAATAAGAATCTGCCATTGAGCAGACTTGCTGCGAACATGCTTTAGTGTGTTTGAACATTCTGGGTTGAAATTAATGTGAGAGGCAGCGGTATTTCTTCATCTTCCTTCAGAATGCATATAAACAAAATGGTTGAGTACAAAACTCAGTGAAATTGAGAAATGCTATTGAAGTAAATTCAGGGGAACTATGCAGAGACAGAGACAGAGAGATGGTCACTAGTCATTAGTGGTACCATATTGATTCTCTTGTCTGTTATGTCAGTTGGAAAAAATCATAAAGGGAAGAAAAAATGAGTAATTTTTTTGTTCTCTCTTGATTTGACAGGCACCCTGGTGATAGCTCACTTACTAAGAAATTACACATTGTTTGCAACTCCACCCATTGTAGCAGTTCACAGGATGCTTAATTTTCTTCAGTGAAGGGAAAGTATAGTAAAAATGTGCAATTTGCATATACTAAAAGGGAAAAAAAAGAAAAGAAAAAATATTTTGAGGCCAGCTGTCAGTTCTCCAAAATCCTTTCTGACAAGAGAAGGGTATGCTTAAGTCCATGAGAAATATTAGCTCCGTGATGTCAGGGATTGAAGAGAAATATATCAAAACAGAGAAATGGGTGTTCATTTCTCCCCTACTGTGTAAAAAAAAAAATGGTTGAAGAAATCTAGGTTTCTCCAGTAGTTCACTGCATCTACAAAAAGGGGGAAAAGCCAGCATATCCACAAATCCTTTGAGGAGCATCTCTTTTTGCATACATTTTGGGTGAAAGGGATTCACAGAACCCTTGCTTCTTTGAAAATGTTTGGGGGCATTATTTTTTAGATAGAAAAGTTACAAACATAGCGTCCAACATAGATTCTACTATTGGAAACTGAATGTGACAGACAGGCAGACAGACAGACAGACCTGTGTAGTTGCCAACACTTACACCCCCCAAAACACTCGCACACACACAGTTATGGTAAAATAGAACAAAGAGAGCATTAGAACTCACTGGAAGAATGACAGATACACTTGTTTTAGATAATACTAGCTGATATGTCCACTGTTGCACAGGTCTGTGAATAATGTTTATAACAGTTATTTGATAAATAATAAATTTCTCTGCAACTTATTCATCTTTAGGTTGGTTGTTGTTGTTTTTTAGTTTGGTTGAGTTAGTAAATTGTCTTGTTGGAATCAATGGAAAAATGTGTTCATAAGAACTGTATTTTAAATTAGAGCTTGGTGATAAACCACATTTTGGTGATAAGCCACATTTTTTGTTTTACCTGAAACGCCTACACCTCCCATCATGCCTTGGCCGGAGCAGCCATCTAAACTTCAAAAACAGTCAGGACACACAACACCCTTTCTACCGGCTAAAAAAGATGCAAACCTAAAAATATGTTTTCAAGATTTCACCGCCCTTGAAGAATTGTGTTTGTTGGCTGGGGATTCAAGTCAATCCATTTTGGAGGACAAACAAGTCTTTGTGAATTTGAGGAATAAACTTAATGAATCCTCTTCTATTCCCCACTCATAAGCATTATAATCTGGTTGCGATATTCTGACAACGCATTTGCGTGCGAAACAGGTGTAAGAAGCCAGAGGCCTGTAGATATTGTATTGCTTTGTTCTGCAGACTATTTTTGTTTGCTGCTCAGTTATTGCAAATTACTGTAAACCATTTGTGCTTGGTTTCTGTAAATAAATTGTTCTGTTGCTGTATATTATTATTGTATGTTTTGATTGTATGGCACAATTAATATGTTTATATAAACTGTTGGTTCACACCAGATCTTTTGATATTTATTAACATTCTTGCAGTTGTGTGCTGACTAGCATTTTTTTATTTCAAAATATACCCGGCATTGCCCAGATATCTGAATAACATATAGTAGGGAAGCGGATCTCAGTGGACGCGGGGAACTGTTGTATGCATGTGCTCTGAAGTTATTATTATGAAAAAAGGAAAGCAGCCAGAACACAGGCCAGTGCTAGGCCTGTGAGTTAACTTTTAAACAAATAAAATTCATTTCTTTTTTTCCTCTCTCACCCTCACGACAACTCTGCAAGGTAGGGCAGTCCTAGGCCTGTGAGGTAACTTTAAAACAAATTACATTAGTTTCTCCCCCCCCCCCCGCCATTCTCTCTCTCGCCCTTAATGCATGGCCAAGGCCACCTTGAAGCTGTCAACATGATTTTCCTTGACCCCCACAGAAAACAAAAACTACAACTCCCGGAATGTCTTTTGTTGTGGTGCCCAACTTGCCCAATGGGAGTCCTGCTGCTGAAGCTCATGGGAAGTGAAGTCTGGCTGAGCCAGTCCATACTACACTGAGGGAACTGGCTGGCTGACTCGCGGGTAGCTTAGCTGTTGCCGTCGGTGACAGGCCCCTGCCCTTCTGCTCCTGATGTGGCCTAGTAGCCGACACTCTCCCTTCAGGCCCTGGATGGCGAGCTACTTCCAGATGGTGGCTGCTAAAGCCCGATAAATCTTCCCTCATGCCCAAGGCATGCTGGGAGTTGTAGGCGCAAGCCTAACTCTCTGAATAACGTTAATCTTTGAATACATCTGGGGTGTCATGGGAGAGTGGGCCTTCTTAGTTGTGGCACCCTGCTTAAGGATTTCTTTTTCCCAGGTGGGCTGGCCTGGTGACTGCATTAATGGATTTTAAGTGCCAAGTGATTTTATATATATATATATATATATATATATATATATTCATATATATATTCCAGGGCCTTTTAACTTGATGAGATTTTTTATGCTGCGGCTTTTTCCCCCTATTATAACTAAACCACAACATTTCAAGACAGATGCAAGAATTACTGGATAAAGTTTATGATTTTTATGTAAAAGCCTGACTTTACTATTGAAACAGAAGACTGAGTGGAGGGATGTCTGAGAGCTGAGGCTAGAATGCAGCTCCATGCATAATACTTTATGTGAATGAGACCAAACGACCCCCCTGGTTCAGCTCCAGCAGCAGCTGTGTTTCTTTATACGAGGCTCAGAGAGCTCCACTCAGGCTGCAGACTGTCTATCTTGGAATGGAAATTCCAGAGCAACTAGACAGCGCTGTTGAATTTAATTAGCAAGAGCGTGATTTTGGATTTCAGCGTGTTCCACTATCTTTGATCTCAGTGCACGCTCTATCAGTCTTTCCTTGTTCATTATAAATGGGCCACTCACCCTTTTAAAAAGCATACATGATCTTCCTCTTAATTTTTAAACAGAGATGGAATGTAGAGGCAGGGGAAACGTGGAGGGGACAATGTTTACTATGAGTGACAAACTACTGGCAAGCTTCTTAGCTCATCCTTCTCCACTGTAATAGTGGTTTGCCTGATACAGAATGGCAATTCCGGTTGGCTGTTCGCATCCCTTCTGACCACAGCATGAGATCTGCGCATTGCACCAATGTGCCAACTGACTTGCATTCCTGATTCTCTGCTTCTGCTGTAACATGTGAAACAGGGCTCCACACACCTGACCAACAGGAGATATGTGAACTCTAGCAAATGAATTGCCCGGTATTTCATAGGTTAGGGGTGTGTGTGTGTGTGCAGTTTCAATACTAACTCATTTTTGAAATTTTAAGAATCAAAAGTTGAATGAGTGTAACGGGAAAAGTTTGAAGCTTTACCTTCACCTGTTAAAATAAAATAAAGCAGTAAATTGTGCTCCAATATGATACAAGATCTGACATGCAAAGTGACCTTCAGTTTTTCTAATAAACATAGTAATGCAAAAGTTAAGAAAGTAAAACTGGAAAGTATAAAATGCAAAGTAAAGTATAAAGGTTAGTCTGGAACAACTAACTTGAGTTTTATCTCTGTGGAAGTAATTGTATTCTGGGAATTCAGAACACCTGTGGGAAGAAGGATTGGATTCTCTTTTTTTTAAAAAAAAAACCTGCACAGGTACAATTTCTTGCTGAATTGTGCTGATTGCGACGTTTTTAAAACGTATGTGTGTGTTTGTGTAAAATATAGAGAGGGATCAAGAGGCAGTAATCTCTAATTAATTTAACTGGATTAAAATATTTCTGTACTTCACTCAATTAATTCAACAAACCTAAGTGAGTTAGTATATTTGGTTAGAAAGTTTATATATATATATATATATATATAGTCAGACTGGGGATTGTATCAGGGTACAATTGAACTTTCAGAGGAAAGGCATTTTGATGTAATTAACATGCTAAAAAGGATTAAAAATTAAAATGTTGGTAAATTGGAGAACTGGACTAAAAGAAGGAAAGGTTAGTTAAAGGTAAGTGTAAAGAAATGGCGGGCTGCTGCTTGGAAGCCCCCAAACATAGAATTTTCTGAGTTTTCCATCCCCTGTTGAGCTTAAGTCAGCAGTGTGGGTGGAATGGTGGAGACAATCATCACAACCCCATCCTCCGATTTTCAGCCTGTCTAGTGAGGGCACTTTGGAGGGGAAGGGAAGGAAGCTGGAGGAGGCTCAGGATAAATTGTCTCCTGGCCTCTCTGATCTCCATCCCTCCCCACCTATTTGAACACTCCCCTTTCATAGCATCATAGAACAGTAGAGTTGGAAGGGGCCTATAAGGCAACCAACTCCCCCTGGCTGAATGCAGGAATCCACCTTGTAAATTTCTCGTAAATAAACTTTCAATTTCCCCCTCTTCAACTAGCCAGCATAGTTCTCTCTATGCCAGCTGCAAGGAGGTGGAGTCAGGAGTGGATCTCCATCTCCCCATTCCTGTCTCCAACCTTGGAAGAGGTTTTCTGAGCCATTTCATAGTCCATGGGACCATAGGAACGCTCTTGAGATTTTTTTTAAATTTTTTTAATGATATTTCTAATCTGCCCAATAACTAATGTTATCTAGGTGGATTACAAGCAGTTAAAAAAACTAAAATGTGATAGAACAATTAAAAATACAAATACAACACAAATATTTAAAAGATACAATGCAATATAATGGAAAACATATGGACAGACAGGCAGGCAGGCAGATATATATCTTAGATGTATGCTTTAAGGTGGATTTCTGCATTGAGCAGGGGGTTGGACTTGATAGCCTTATAGGTCCCTTCCAACTCTACTATTCTATGATTCTATATGTGTGGATGGGGGAGTTAGTGAGTTAGATAGCTTTCTCTTGTCATAAATCAGTGGAAATCTAATTTACCATGTTTATTTGATTAACATTTATATTTATATTTGATTGAACAGAGGTATAAAAGTGATTGTAATTCAGAAATAAATAATAAACAAATCTTTAAAAGACACATCATGTTATTTTTACATGCTGTATAAATATCTGTAAAATCTTTCAATAGCCTCAAGTAGTTGAACCGAAAGTTTTGTTTAGAGGGAGGGAGAATCAGTGAAGTGCCCTTACTGTGATTTACATATCATATTCAAATAAATTTAAAGCTTTCCTTGGAAATTATTGTTATGCTCAATAGCATAAACTCGCCTTACATTAACTTAGATTTTAACAGCACAATCTGATCCAAGTTTACTCATAACTCATAAGCATGTTTATGCTTTCAGGCTAAGATAAAAATAATTGAGAACTGTTGATGTACTAAGTTTAGCATGCCTGAAGAGCTCTGTACATAAAGATATGTGATCCTTATTTAGTTACAAGTTTGAGTTCATATTTGACTAGGGTTGTAACCATTCTGGTTGTTTTCTGTTCATTCATTATGTTACTCATTGATTTGATGAAACAACACATTTTCTGTAAGCAGAAAAAATCTATGGGTTAATATAGCAGTGACAAACGTTCCACCTAATTTTTTCTGTTTTACAAAGGTAGTGAAGGCTTTCCTACTGATCTGAAGGAATCTTAAGGTTTACAGTAGGGATGTAAACTTCAATTGGCAGATAATCTATTAAAACTCCCTAAGAGCACAATCCTATCATGATTCCTGTCTGCCTCCAAACTCGGAATACTATGCAGAACAGGAATAATCTGGAGGTATTTCTGCTAGATAGGTGATTTCGATGATTTTTTTCCAGCTCTGCAGATTTTATTCCATTTCGCTCCACTGGCATCGATTCAATCTATAGTGGGTCAAGCCAATAGACAGATTCCTTTTTTAAAATTAATGGTGGCAATTCACACATTTTTGTGCAAATTTCAAAATTTGTACAAATGGTGTTGCATTTTAAATTGGCGATTTTGTGCAAGTCACATGATTACAAGCCTTATCTCTCTGCCATGTAATAATAAATAATATAATGATAAATATTTTTCTTGCCTGCCTCTCCCTTTGGATTGAGGCAGGGAACAACCTTAGTACAACAATACAATATAAATCAAACACATAACATTAATTAAAATCATACAAAACCAATACAATATTAAAATAACAATCAAGACATCTTAAAATTACTGGTTTAAAATTCAACTGGGTAGGCCTGCCAGAAGAGACTAGTCTTTATAGCTGCCTTAAACTCGGAGAGAGTGTTAAGTTGATGAAACTCCGCAGAAGTCTAATCTACTCTTGTCAATATCCTTGTCAGTTTTATCCTCTCTACACACTATTTCCTTGAGAGCCATATTCTGTACTTCTCCAAGAATGTGTCAATTCCCTCCACCCTTCCCTCCAGAAGCACTGAAGTGGAGGATGAAATTGACAAGTCCTTTGACAAGTACAAAATATTGATCTGCTGAGCTAAAAATGCTACTTTGAGGTGGGGGAAGTGTTTAGAAATGTGTACTTAAAAATGTATTCAAATGTGAATTTTGTGTGAATTTCTTTATTTTTCAGTCATAGATTAATGTGGAAGTTAGGTGGAACAAGGTTATGAATGAACACATATTAATGTGACCTGGATCAGAAACAGACTGATTCGCCCATCCCTATCATTGGACTGTTGGGGCATATAGCCTAGCCTGGTATTGCCTTCTCTTACTGGTAACAACTCTTCGGGGTTTCCAGCAGAGATCTTGCCCAGCTCTGGATCCTTTCACAGGAGATGCTAGATGGTTTAAGATCAGATGTTCTGCCTCTTTTACGGCAAGGTTGAATTTCATGGATTTTGCCCTTTGTTGTGGGTTAGATTTAAGTCTGGAGGATGGGGAGGGGGAAATACTTCCAATTCTTATATGTATTAGACCTGGGTGACCATATGGAAGGGAGGACAGGGCTCCTGTATCTTTAACAGTTGTAAAGAAAGCGGGATTCCAGCAGGTGTCATTTGTATGCACGCAGCACCTGGTGAAATTCCCTCTTCATCACAACAGTTAAAGCTGCAGGAGCCCTGCCCTCTTTTGTGTCTGGTTACTCTAGTATAGCTTCTGCAGCTCTAACTGTTGTGAAGACACAATGACACCTGCTGAAATTCCCTTTTCTCTACAACTGTTAAAGATACAGAAGCCTGTCCTCATTTCCATATGGTCACCTTGTTTTAGAAAGAGCTATTTCATGTGACATAGGCACTTTCTACACCATAGAGGTGTACAGGGAGGGAGGGAGGGCAATCCTGGAAGTACCTGCCTGTGGGATCATCGCACGAACACTCCTCCGCAAAAACTAAGTTTTTTTTTAAAAAAAACCTGCATGCGATCAGGCCCCTACCTGCCCTCCCGGGGGTGGCAAAACTGGTGCCACCCCCTCCCCTGATGGGCACGGAGCCGCACGGTGTGGCTTTGTGCTCATTTCTGCTGCAAGTAAGTGCGGCAGCACCTGGGATGGGAGGCCACATCTTCAGCGGTCTCGGGAAGTTCCTGGGACTGTGGAAGAATCGGGATTTCCCAGGGATCCCTTATCCCTGACAAATCCCGTGGCTGCCCCCCCCTGCCCCCGAGAGTCTCTGTGCATCATTTGGACTCACAGGGACCAGCCGGAGGCCATCCCAGGCAAACAGCCTGGTGTAGAAACGGCCAGAGTCCCACCCACTTTCAGTGGAAAGCAACACCCAAATTGTATGAACTGGTGATGATGCAATAGCAGCATGGACCTGGGATAACCCAGATCATCGCAAATACTGCCTAGCTGCATTTCTTTACCTTGCTAAAGTTACTTGAGAACAAAACATGTAAAAAAAATCAAGAAAGAAATGATGTAAAGGACAAAGCTGCATTCATAAATAAGGCTGACTCATGGGACTATATGAGCAAGCAATGGCAAGACCCAGCTCACAGATTCCCTTTCTCTGCTCTCTCCTTCCTCTGCATGTGAACCTTTCATTTCATGGCTTACATTTCTATACCGCCAAATAGCCAAAGTTTCCATATTTGCCAATAGCTGAATCTTGCAAACGAGGGTTTGTCAAGAGACTGGGCTCACCTCAAAACAACCGCACACAGGGTTGGGAGGGGATATGTGAGCTTGTGGCTTACCGCCGCGTGTTCATGGAGTACCGAACCACGCGTTGACCTTAGACGTGAATGCAGCAGCCTAAACCTCACGTAAAGTAGATGCTTCTCTAATGAACACGAAGTACAAATAACTCTTGGGCGACAACTATTGACAGGGCAAAGTCTCCAATACCGAAACAGCCATCTAACGCAGCATCTAACACAGCTTAAAGGCTACTTCTTATTACTCTCAAGATTAAATAAAGTGCCTGCTACCTCTGAAGGCAGATGATTAATACTCTAGTTCTCTAGGATAGATAGAAAGATAGATAGATAGATAGAAATCATTTCTTTATTTGGGCGGGGTGGAGTGGATTAATGTTAAAGTGGTATAACTGCCAGTGTGAGTAGTCCAAGCAAATATATATGTCCTGCCCAGGGATTTATCATGTCAATCGACATCATCATCTTTACCGGGGCTGCTGGTTTCCCTTCCTCCTGCCAGCCCATGTTCTTGCTGAAAGAGGAAAACTTTTAAACGTTCTAAAGCCAACCTCAATCAGAAACCAGTTTTAGTAAACTGGAGCAAGACAATTTCAGGTTGTATTAATTTGGCCTCGTGGTCTTCTTGTTTTTGTAGTTTGGGTGGGAGGTTGGTGAAAGGAACAACAGGAGTAAACAGGGCTCATGGGACCAGGAAGAAGTTTCTGAGCGGCACATGGTGTAAGGAATCGTATCGCATATAGCTATTATTGGCCCCTTGCACCAAATCCAACGCATTGTTGGAAGGCTCTCAAATGGTTGCGTCTTTCTCGCGAGCGGGGGAAACGGGTTGGTTGGGCCCACTTGCGTGGCACTGACTCTCTTGCCCTGCTGATGGCGCTGTTTCAGCCGCAACGGTCTGGAGAAGCTTACAGCGCTGTATCTGTTAAACGTGCCTCTCGGCGGCTCGGTTTTCAACTTCCACAGGATTCTGGCCTTGTTATGCATCTCTCTTGAAACAGTTTGGCATTAGAGTTATAGATAAACCCATTTTAGTTTGGAGGCAGAACTGGCTCTTGCGCTTCGTATATAAAATTGGTGTGTGTTGTGAGACAGCCGGGTAAAAGCCAAGTTAAAGTGGCTCCTGCTAGCTTGAACGCAAAGTGCCCAGTGGGGCAGGGAGAAATGTGTGAGATGGTTAATCCATCCCCGAGCTCAAATCATTATCAACATTTCAACTGCAGCTTCTGCTGTCATAGAGGGGCCAGGGTTTGACCCTTTCTGAAGACTGATTGATTAGCATGAAATCCCCAGGCCTCATAGAGTCTGGGCTTGGAAAATTTGTGTCTGCGGTCCATTCAAACATCTCTTGGTGAAACGGGAGAAGGAGATGATCTGTGATATTAGACAGCATAGGAAGGGCCACAGTATTTTAGCAAAGGGAAAGTGCATCCTTTGAGCTTAGAGGTAGAAAAACTGCTTGGCTCTAGGAGCCACGTCAGAAATATCTCATGAACTAGAGGGCCATCTTGCAGCTATTATCTGTGTAAGTTAAAAGTTGCATGGACGTGATGGGAAACTATGGTTGGTAAGCATGTTGACCTTATTATCTTCCAGTGTAGCCCTTGGAAAATGTTGATGTGTATTTAAAAGCTACAAAACCTGACAGCTCCATGAGATATCACATCTACTGCTTATTTCTAGATTTTTTTTATTATTTCAATCATATTTTCTAACAAATCTCTGCACACAGATGCACACACACCGGTCAATGAACAATTCTTCCTTTAGGCCATTCAGATGACATCTGATTTCATATATGTTATTAAGCAACTAATAATGCTGTAAATACCTGTGGAGACCCACTCTCAGGGCTGGCCCAAGATATTTTGATGGCTGTGATGAAGAGCAAGATGCTTCCTCAACCCCACCCCATCCCATGTACAGAAGACAGCTGGACTAGTAGTTGACTCTTATTTCAACATTGGTGGTAGGACAGGTCCTTTACCATATCTAAGGACATCAGGCCAGTTGAGAGGCATTGGCTAGGCCATGTGTGGCACACACAACTCTGTCCTCCAACACTCTGCGACCATGACATTCCTGCCTGGCACAGGGTCTGCTCTTCTCCTGTGGACCTGGAGGTGACTGGGGCAGGTGGATGTCCAAGAACTGGCCAGAAACCCAGGCAAAGCAGTGTAAGAGTATGATGGCTTTAAAAGGGGGTTGGATAAATTCCTGGATTATTAAAATTATTATTATTATTATTATTATTATTATTATTATTTCCATTTATATACCGCCCCATAGCCAAAGCTCTCTGGATGAGAAGGCTATCAATGGCTACTAGCCCTGATGGTTATGTGCTACCTCCAGTATCCGAGGCAGTAAGCCTGTGTGCACCAGTTGCTGGGGAACATGGGTGGGATGGTGCTGGTGCACCATGTCCTGCTTTGTTGGTCCCTGGTTGACAGCTGGTTGGCCACTGTGTGACCAGAGTGCTGGACGAGATGGACCCTTGGTCTGATCCAGCATAGCACGTCTTATGTTCTTATGTGCAGTGATGGTGTCCTATTCCACCTTCCAGGAGTCCCCAGCTCCCTTTCTGAGCAGAGCTGGACCTTAAGCACATTCTGTCTTCAGCAGATATAGTGAACAGTTGCTTCCTACAGTCTTAGACTTAAAAAAGTATCTCCCCCACCCATCCCCATACACAAAACAACCCTAAAGGATCAATTCTTTTATTTGCTCCAAAATTCACATGGATGTGGTTTTTTAAATTTTATTTTAATTTTAAAATATAAGTGCCTTTGGTAGACATTATTCACGAGAAGGACCAACAATGGAAGAGGTGCAGGCCTACTCTGTTTTACTTGTTGAGCCTGTTACTGCTTCTAAGCTTCCTGCTGGGAAATAAGGAGAGCAAAACATTTTTACACTCAAATTGAGAGGCAGAGTGGTGTAGTGGTCAGAGTCTTTGACTGAAACTCCAAAGGTGCAGGTTCTAGTCCCAGCTATGAAACTCACCGGGTGAGTCACTGAGTCTCAGCCTAACCTACCTCACGGAATTGTCATGAGGCTATAAAATGGAGAGGAGACAGAGGATCATGGGAGCTCCCTTGGGTTCCTTAGAGGGGAAAAAGGTGGGCTATATTGATAAATAAACAAAATAAGAGTGGATGAGGGCAGTAAACTGGGGTGATTCTCCAACCATAAGTAAAGTGGGATAAATGTACTAATGATATAAAATGTCTGGGGGGTATTCTGAGATACATCTCTATTGCTGGAGGCTTAAGTGGCCACTGTGACTTGGAGTGCCTTTTATCAGCTTTGCCCTGGTTTACTAGCTGCGACCTCTCCTGGATAGGGATAGCTTGGCCATGGTGGTACAGGCATTAGTAACCTCAGCGCTGGATTACTGCAATGCGCTCTATGTGGGGCTGCCTTTAAAGCTGCTCCAGAAGTTGGAGCTGCTGCACAATGCAACAGCTTGACTGTTTTGGGGAGCTGCCCCTTTCCAGCATGCAACTCCTTTGCTGAGGGAACTGCACTGGCTGCCTCTTCACTACCAGGCCAGATTTAAGGTTCTTGTACTAGTGTATGAAACCCTAAACAACTTGGGACCAAGATACCAGAGGGAGCGCCTTCTCCCCTATCAACCTGCCCGGTCACTGAGGTCATCTGAGGACATGCTCCTGGTGGTTCAACATGGACCTATGGTCCACCAGGAGAAGAGCCTTCCGTGTGGTGGCCCCCTTCCTGTGGAATTCCCTGCCTCTGGAGTTCAGGCAGGAGCCAACTTTGTATTCCTTCCAGCGCCTCCTGAAAACATTGTTGTCAATGCATCTAAGTTTTGGCATTCAAAATTGTTAAGAATTATGCCTCCCAATTCTATGATGCAATTTCTAAAATGTATGGACTTGTGTCTGCCGTCTAAACATGATAATTCTTCTGGGCCTCTTTGTAAATTTAAAGCCTAATTGTGTATCCCAATTCTGCATCCCATGAACTGTTTTTTCCTCATCTACCTGGTTTCAAGATCCATCTCTATACAATATCATGCCCCACCACACAGCCAGCCAGCACGTTCAGCAAACCACAGGGTACCATCATTCCAAAGCTGTACCGTTACATATCCAGGTGGAGAGATGACATGATTGTGTTGTGTATTCTATCACTTCTGAGGACAGATTTTATCAACGTGCAGTTCTTGGAAGAAATTGAAAAGAACCCTCCTTGAATCTGGGTTTCATAGAATCATAGAATGGTAGAGTTGGAAAGGGCCTGTGAGGCCATCGAGTCCAACCCCCTGCTCAATGCAGGAATCCACCTTAAAGCATACCTGACAGATGGTTGTCCAGCTGCCTCTTGAAGGCCTCTAGTGTGGCATTGATCTATACTTTCCGCCTGTCGGAAAGGACTACCTAGAAATACGTTTATTTGTCCCTTGAAATCAGGGCTGCCCAAGACATTTTGCTGTCGGAGGCAGATCAGCAAATGACGCCTCCCCCAACAAGGTCAAAGTGCATGACACTTGAGGCTGATGAAGTTATTTTGTCACCCGAAACAGAAAATCCCACGAGCACCTTTTCCCCATCACTGGCAGCAGAAATACAATAAGCCACCTCATTCTGCCTAACGGTAGGGATGGCCCTAGTTGAATTCAATGAAATATAGTTACAACCCATCGGAGGTAGTACATTTCTAAGAAGATCGTTTCCTCCTTTCCTTTTTGTAGAGCAGTTCTGAGTGCAATAGGGTAACAGCTGAAAAGCACGCTAACAGCACATCTCTCATGAATAATTCCAATGAGGTCTTCCAGTAAGACAAACAACAGGGAGATAAATGAACTATTGATTCGGGACAAAATTAATATAATGAATGCCGAAAACAAACAAACTTTAACATCCGTTGCACCCATAGGTAGCCCTCCCAACACACACTTCTTTAGAGTTCTTCCTAGGTATGGCCTTCCATTTCTATCTAGCTGATTATCAGTAAGACACAGGCAACTAGTCAAAATTATCGCCATCACCCCTGCCACCCTTCTGTCATGCCCCTCAATGAGTCTTAGCACTTAGTTTCAGCAGCGGGGAAGGAGTTGCAGCCTTGGGGGAAAGTAGGTGTGAGTTTCAGAGTTGTGTGCGTAACTTCGAACGACTCCCATCCAATTATACAGAAAGACGAGAGTGGAGGTCTGATTTTAAAGTAATGGGGACACAGAGATAAGAATTGTAGAACCCATCCCGTATCCAGGTTATTCATCCAAGCTTCGTGCTGGGCTGAAGGTTCAGAAACATCAAACTTTGAGCCCAAATTGGGTGCGGTTTGTGGGCAGTAACAAGGCGTCATGGTGGTAGCAATAGTGGATGTGATCCTCTTGATAGCTACAGGCTATACACACACACACACACACACGAAACTGTTCCTATCACATCTAGTGTTATCGTTTTCTGAATTTATTTCCTCATGAAATCTATTGGTAATGATAAAATTAGGAAAGATCGTAAGAACAGCCATGCTGGATCAGACCAGAGACCAGCATTCTCTCTGCTCAGTGGCCAACCAGCTGTTTACAAGCAGACAGTGAATGTAACAACGTCTCCTACTTGAGAGCTCCCAACAATTGACACACTGAGGCCTCTAATACTGATATCTCCCTTCTTTGCAGTAGAAACTTGGATGTTTTCTTATTTGGTGCTCAAGCATTGCTCCATCTGATCATTGTATTCCCTGATTTGCCCTAGAGGCATTAACTTGAGCTTTACTCAGGCAGACATTTGCCGGCCAGAAGATAATCAAGGGAATTGTACTAGCAGTAGGTGAGTGGATGTGAAAATATTCTAGGCTGCCTTGAGCCTCTGGAATTGGTTGCAGCATAAATGTAAAATAATAAACTAGTCAAAGTTGCCCTATTAGCTTTAGCACCAGCTTTAAGATCACTCAATTGGCTGCCAATCAATTTCCGGGCAAAGTACAAAGTGTTGGTTATTACCTTTAAAGCCCTGCATGGTTTGGGTCCAGGTTACCTGTGGGATCACCTTCTCCCATACAATCCACCCCGCATGCTCAGGTCCTCTGGGAAGAATTTGCTACAGTCGGCCAAGACTAGGTTGACAACTGTTACCCAGAGGACCTTCTCTTCTGCCGCTCTCAGACTGTGGAATGGCCTGCCAGAGGAGATTCGTCAACTTAATAGTCTTATTGACTTTAAGAAAGCCATAAAAAACGATCTCTTCTGGCAGGCCTACCCAGTTGAATTTTAAGAGTTTTATCTGTATTTTAATAATGTATTAACTTTATATGTTTTTAATCAGTTATATGTATTTTATGTCATTTGTATCAATGTTGTTCCCCGCTTCGATCCTGAGAGAGAGGCGGGTAAGAAATATATAAATATATTATTATTATCATTATTATTATTATTTTATTATTTCAATGACTCTTTTATGACCAAACAAATAATGAGTCATTTTCTTTGTGGTCTTGGTAGTGGGATCTTCCTGTTAGAGCTGGAGAAGCCACGGCAGAGATGGGTTAGTAACTTAGAATTCTACTGAATCGCAAGGATAAATTGGGGAAAACATCCAACTGTGAGTCCTGCAAGAACATGACCCTGTTCCTCTGCCTGAGTCTTTTCTACCTGGCATGGGAGGGCAAGCCCCCCATAGACTTCCACTACAAAAGCTGCCCCTGCTGCTCAAGGTGCCTAGAGTCCATCAGGGTAAACTTTTTGATTAGGCTTTGTGGCTGGAGTAACCTTGAAGTTTTTAGGTGAGATCAATTCTTTTTTTTATTCCTGTTGACAGTGTTTTGTATTTCACTTTGATTATTAGGGGATTGTTTAATTTTGGTGTATATTTACAGTGAGATCTTTAGCTTCCTTGTATGATCATTTAAATAGTGTTATAAACAGTAATTGTTAGCTATATGGAACTGTTGCTGTATTCTATGTATTTTTTCTTGATGTTGCTGTAAGCCGCTTTGAGCACGGTTTTACTACATTGTCGGGTCCATCTTCATCATCAGTGCCTTCCAGTTACATCTTTTAGGGCTATCCACATAATGGATGCCATGATATAAATGAGTCATGATTACTCTCCCCACTCACCTGTGCCCCTTTTACTATCCTTTTCAAGTCAAGCATTGTAGCGTCTTAGGATTCTCAACTCCACTTGGCCTCACAAGACTAATCGTACAGCGGAGAGGCAATACCCTTTTTGCAAAATAAAGCTATGGAGCTCTTTGGTGCTGTCGAAACATGAATTGCTAATTCCACATCCACCTTTTCCACTTCATATTTTAAATATTTAAGGAGGCTCCTAAGAGGATCCATTAGAAGTTTAAAACCTGCTGTCTGTTCAATATGAAATACAATGCTACCAGATTCCAATAAAATTGAATTTTAACACAGTGTCAAATATATATATATATATATATATATATATACATATAATCTGCTCCACAAGAATCCAATCTCCAACATCTATCATGTTCTAAACCATATATCGTCCTAATTTTGTATGGTGTTCAATACAATTGATGTGATGTTTTAAAATAATTTTGTTTGAAGTACATTGCAATTGAGCTTTTTCTTTTTTTTTGGTCATTTTTTCAACAATCCATTGCCAAACATCCAGTGGTACTGCCAATCTTAAATCCTTCTCACATTTTTTAAAAATGTAATGAGCTTTCCTTCTACAACTCCTTCATAATCATATATATATATATATATATATATATATATATATATAATTTCCTGTCAATCTTTTACGTAAGGGACAAAGACAAGCATTCTCCATAGAGGATAAGTCTCTAAGGGCATAGCCCTATGGACTTTGCCCTCACTCCTCAGAAGCCCCCACACTTGGAGGCTTTGGAGATTTCAAAGTCTTGCTGGGCCAAAGCCAGCAGGTTGGGAGGAGGCGAGTTTTGTTTCCCCGTCCTCAGATCTCATTTATTTTTTGCTAGCAAGGGCCCTTTGGATACATGGGAATGTGGCTGGAGGAGGAGGATCAGGATAAATTATCCCCTGGCCTTTCCATTCGCCTCCACTCCTTGCCCACCAAAGCTCCCCCTTTCCCGACCTCAAAGAGGCAGTTGGCATGGTTCTGCCTGTGCTGGCTGTGAGGGGTCAGGGGAAGGATTTCCAACTCACTGTCCAACCTGAGCCATCCTATGGTCCCTGGGATGCTGGGATTGTTCCCTAAAAAGAGATTGTTCCCTAAGGGCCCCATATTTCTTCACCAGGGCATTGATCGCATAACAAACATGAAATAATTGGCTCCATTTCCTATCATGCATATCCAACTTTCCCTTAATACAGTATGTTGAAATGGGTGAACTGTACCTTCTTCCAAAAGGTCTTTAACCAGTCAAACCCCGTTCCTCCCATTCATACTTTACCTTTGATGAATGGACTCTTTACCTTTAATGAAGGGAATCTTTAATGAAGATTCCCTTCATTAACATTATAAAACAAACATATACAAGGGGATATTCCAGGAGCGATCTGAGGGTCTATACTTTCTCCCAACCTCCATTTTAGTTTTATCAAATGGAATTCTTAACAATATATCCATATCTGTTTTTTCTCCTGATACCATACTGCCTGTCCTAAAGTTTGATATATTCTGGTTTGTTCATACATTTCTGTAACGTTTGGTTGTTGGATTTTATTGTTTGCATTTTTATTCTTTTAATTGTATTATTATTATTATTATTATTATTATTATTATTATTATATCATTTATATACCACCCAATAGCCGAAGCTCTCTGGGCGGTTTACAAAAATTAAAAACATTGAACATTAAAAAAAACAATCTACAAAATTTAGAAAGCATAAAAAGCATAAAACAGATTATAAATACAATATCCATTTAAAACAACTATTCTGGGTCAAACAACAACAACAAAACCCTCAACATATGCTGTTAAATGCCGGGGAGAAAAGTCTTGACCTGGCGCCAAAAAGATAACCATGTTGGCACCAGGCGAGCCTCGTCGGGGAGATTGTTCCATAGTTGGGGGGCCACCACTGAAAAGGCACTCCCCCTTGTTGCCACCCTCCCTCTGCCACCTTGTGAGGTTGTGCAGAAGGATCGGTCATACATTTTCTAAAATAAATAAGTGCAAGGCTAGAGCTTCCAAGAGCTTATAGCTGCGATCGATACTCACCATCATTTGCAGTAAAGGAAATTTATTTTGGTTTGATTTCAAATGTACCTCCTTCAGTTAAAGTAAACTTGTGGGTTTTTTTAAAAAAATCCACACATTCAAGTTTCATTTTATGAAAGTGGAGAGCAGACTAAACTCTCAAGAAATCTGAAAATTTGAAAGTCCCAAGGTTTTGAGTTGTAGGTTATCTCAGTTTCACACGTGGCTTTTCCTATCTCCTTCTACGTAATGATTCCAATCAGAAGATTCACCAGAGGCTTTCCCTTTAATTATGAAGACATGTCCTATCAAATAATTGGATTTTTATGATATAGGTATGCAGTTCCTGTGATTTTCAGTGATTTTTTTTTAAATAATCTTCCTTCATATAATAACTCCTCCGAAAGGAGGAAAAATAAGAGGGGGGGGGGGTCAGGGGAGAGAGATCAAGTCGTGTTTTCATTTCCAGCTTTTCTTAACGAATCATCAGAATATTCATTAAGTGACATCTACGTTAATATCTCTAAGCAAAACACTCCCACAGCATTGTAACTGCTGCAAAAGGAACACTAAAAGTGCTGGGCTGAGTAAATGACAGCAAAGCCAAATCAGTTTGCCATCACAGATAAATGTGACTGACATTCTGCATTGTATCAATCACTGTTTAAGCTGCCCAAGAAGGTGCAGGGGGGAAGTCAGAGCTCCTTTTAAAGATTGCTGTCAGCAGCCATGCTGACACAGGGCTCCGTCACACCAGTGATTTAGTGCAGTCTCGCCATGTCTGGTGTGCAGATTTGCAGCACGGTACTCACAGGACGCCATGCCTGTCCTGCTGACACCCCACCTCTTCCCCAGCCTTTTCTAGAATGCTAAAAGTCTGGATTATTTTCCCTAACTGCATTTAACGAACTCTAAGCCTCCGTGTAGTTTTAAAGGGACTGGGGGCTTGAACGGATTGCATCAGGTCCTGGCAGGGAAAAGCGATGTCTCCCAGCAGCCGGCTCCAAGCCTCAATAGAAAACCCAAACCTTGCAGCCCAGGCTCCAAAGTGTTTTTAAAATCATACAATGCCCAAATCCCTGCAGAGACAGGATTGTCCTTCCTCAATGCCCCCAAAGAGCCAGACTAAAGGGTTGTTTCATTTTTACCCAGCAGAAAGGTAGTCTGGTTGAAGTTCTCATCTGACAGGACCTGACTGGAAGGAGAAAGAGAAGGGGGGGGTAGAGTGGAAGAGCAAAGGAGCGAAGGAGTGAAAGAGAAGCTATTCAGGTGAAAGGGATCATAAGCTTGAAGCGCTTCTGCCTCAGAGCTTAAAAAAAAAAACCACACGGAGGCAAACCAGGAGGAGATATTAGGTGTGATGGAGGTCACAGTCAGTGATGATTGCCAAATCTTAGTGGTGGTGTGAGGGAGGACATTTCTGGTGTCCAAGTCAAATTAAGTCCATGGATTCTGGAATTAACTAGACAAGAAGGAGTCATGGGCAGTAGAGAAGCATTTCCCTCAGAGCTTCTACTGAAAAGGGCTCTGGACAGAACTTGGTTCAGGAGTCAAGCTTATAATCAGGCAAGGCTAGAAACACATGCACACCAGCAGAGATCAGGCCCATCAACAAAGTCTTCCTTGGAAATCTCTAATGTATGGGTGACAAGGCAACACAACAGTCTTACCAGTCATTCATAGTCCAGATAAAAGACTTTCTGGGCAATTAAAGACAAAGGTACTCAGCTCATGGCAAACAATACTCTATGAGAAAACCAGCATAATATTTCACAGCAGGTTTTAACAATACAAGGTTCAACATATGAAGGTCTAGAGTAGAAGGCAGTTCCAAGGGAGAGAGCATTTTATTATTCCATTTGATGGAATGTCCAGGCAGAAGGTGTAACAGGCAGTAAATACAGAACAACTGTTCCCTGGCAGGGAACCAGACGAAGACCCAAAATCGATCATTAGTTGCTAGTTTGGAGGTCTCTGGTTACACAGTTCTCTAAAAGCATGAACAGACCAGGCAGAAGGTGTTCAGCAAAGGAAGACCATTGCAAACAAGGAAGAAAATGCCTCGGCAATAAAAGACGTTGACACCAGCAAAAGCCTTTCCATTTGTATATTCAGCTTATAAACTGTACTTAGCACATCCTTAATTACTTCGTTCTGAGAAATGAATCTGACCCAGAAGCAATCAACACATCAAAACAAGGTGTTTGGGGCTCTTGGGTGGACACTGACAGCTAAAACAGACCTCCTCCCTTTAGCTTGTTTCCCAAGGAAGAATTCTCCAGTAATAGCTCAGAAATCAGCTCAAGGCCAGAATGCAGCTGGTTGATACTTATTCTTTCGAACTTTATGCATCCTTTCACCCATAATTAGCTGACAAGTTGAACAGTGGTGCACTCCCATGGCAGCCACCGTCCCTCACTTTGTTTCTCCTTGTGTGACAAAGCCCGACTTCTGATGTAGCTCAGCAACGGCCCCTAGAACACTGGGTAACACTGGGACACCTGAATAGGGTTATTTCATCTCTTTCTTTCCCAATACACATCCAAAACCTAAGTTCTTTAGCCCAATGGTTTCTCCATATACTGTATTTCCTCGATTCTAAGACACACTTTCCCCCCCATATTTACCTCTGTAAAAATGGAGTATGTTTTAGAATCGATGGCGTCTAAGAATCGCCGGATTTCTCCAGCGCTGGAATGGGTTTGAAGATACAACCACCCACCCACCCACAGAGCCTTTACAAAGGGGCTCTGCATGCCCCTCCCCAGCAACTCGGCCTCCCCACTCTCCTCCATCGCCACCCCGGTCCTCGCTGCCAGCGTGCAGGATCACGGCCTACTTCGTAGTAATGCTGCGTTTCCAGGCCGGGGAGGCCACTGCCAGCAGCACTGGTGGCGAGGACTGGGGCGGCGATGGAGGTGAGTGGGGAGGCCAAGTCGCTGGGGGGGGCGCATGCGGGTCCTCGCTGCCACGGCCGCTTCCTCCACCCGGCTCTCCTCGCCCTTCCCTCCCCTTCCCACTTGTCGCTTCTTCCTCCTCCTCCTCCCCGCCACCGCCACTCCTCCCTCGCCTGAGGCCTGCTACCACCATTGCCTGCCCCCACTCGCCCCGCTCTTGCTCTCTCACCCCTTCCTGGGATTCGGCGGTGGCAGCAGCGGTAGAGGAGAAGGAGAAGAAGACGCAGAGGAGCAGCAGCAGCGAATGATCCTTGCCTGGCCTATGAGCGTGATTCATCCCTACTGTATTTCTTCGATTCTAATATGGACTTTTTTTTCCAAATATAAACGTATCTGAAAATGGGGTGCATCTTGGAATCGACGCAAAGCTTTTTACCTATTGGTGGCCTTGAAATTAACGTGCACTTTAGATTCGATGGCGTCTTAGATTCGATAAAATATGGTAGAACTTCTTTTTTTAGGGGTGGAGGTAGCAGGGAAAGCCTTGTGAAAAAGGGCTCTACCAGTAGGGAAAGCCATCCCCCCATTCCAGTCTATAACACTTGACCTTGCCATTTTCCCGACTCGACGAGCCTCAAGTTTCACTGTGCCTGTCTGTGTCTGGGTTTGGGAAGCATTTGCTGCATGCAAAAGCCAGTCAGGGTTGGATCTACACTACTGCTATATAGTGGTATTGAAGTGCATTGATACCTGTTGGGGCAAAGTGCAAATTCCATATACCACTTTCATAGTGTTATTTCCTGCTTTGTATTCTGCATTATCCAATATACTGCAACAAATGTCATTGTGTGGCCTACAAGGTATAAATGCTCAAAAGGGATATAATGATTTGACACATGGGGCTCATCACCTACTGGCTTTCTGAGATGTGGGGATCCCAGGCTTTCCTGCTTCTGGGATCGTCCCCCAGTGTGCACACACCAGCGTGATGTCCCGGAAGTCAGGAGGGCGCTCTGGCATGGCGTGTCCCCCCCCCCCTGTTTTTTTTCCTTTTTGAAGCAGGAGACGCTCACGCAATTGCGATCCTGTGAAAAAGTAAATAATTTTTTTTTTAATTAAACAAAAGTGCCAGCAGCCATCCTGGGGATGGCAGAAAGGCTCACCCCCTTATCCTCGAAGGGGACAGAGCTCCCCTGCAGAGCTCCGTGACCATTTGCTGTACCACGCTACTCACCCGGGAGCGTGGGGGAAATTGAGTTAAAGTAGTCTCAGTTATCCCAGAGAAAGTGAGAGGTTGTCCCTGGTTGACCCCGGGATCCCCTGTGCATCATTTGGACTCACAGGGACAACTTTGAGATGACCCCAGGATAAATGGCTGGTGCAGACATGGCCAAGGTGTAGATCTGGCCCTGTTCTGGTTTTACTAGACATGGTTATCAATTTGCCTCATCGTAGCCATGGACTTCATGGGGTGCCTGTAGACATAGCCACAACAATTTATACATGTGCTTTAATAACTCCTGCTGCTTAAAAGTGGCCACCTTTGGTTAAAATCACCCTCACTAAGCTACTATAGTGTTCAATAATTCATCTAATGAGTAAAGCTTGCAACCTTAATACAATTTTCTAGCAAAATCCTCCTCCTCAACAACATCACCATCATCACTGTTGTCTTCATCATCATCGTCTTTCCTGTATATGATTTAATATGCTGATGGTTCAATTCGATTTATCGTCTTCTTTAGTGGCTAACTATAACCAAACATTTTCCACTGGTAAGGACAGCTGCTGCCTTGAAGCGGGGGGGGGGGCATCTCTGTAATTCAATCTTGTAA
Source organism: Anniella stebbinsi (assembly GCA_029215795.1). Classification (NCBI taxonomy): domain Eukaryota; kingdom Metazoa; phylum Chordata; class Lepidosauria; order Squamata; family Anniellidae; genus Anniella; species Anniella stebbinsi. The sequence goes on along the minus strand of JARDYH010000004.1, from coordinate 224,652,076 downwards.
AATCAACTCAGGCTGTTTGTATTTGCATCTTGGGCTGTCACCTGTGGAGGCGGATTCTGCTCTTTGGATCTTGATGGGCATGTCACTAGAAGCCAAAAGTACCCGTAAGACCACACGTGAACATGCTCACGACCTCTGACGTTGGAAGGCAAAGCCACGGCAAGCCTTATTGCCATCAGCCGTCAGCAATCCTGGGACTTCTCTCTAGATGCCGCAGCTTGGAAAGAAAGAGGCTGCAAGGAAAATAAAGCAAGATATAATCATCTGCATTCCTAGTTGTAGAGGCTGCAAGGAAAATAAAGCAAGATATAATCATCTGCATTCCTAGTTGTATCTCTCTACCAGGAAAACCAAAACAGAACAAAACATGTACAGACCGACGGCATGTAGATTCTAATGAGGGAGCAAAGGAGGCAGCTGGTGTGAAGATTGCTGGGAAGCGGTTGTGCCTTTGATTTTGTGAATACTGACATGGGATGTGTGTTTTAACGTATACAATTAAATTGTCAGCAATACGGTTTCTTTGCAACCCTGGCACTTTTGAAGTGGCATGGAGGAAGAATGGTTTCCCCCTCCCCTACGGATTGATAGCAGCATGCCCTCATTTCCCTCCATTTCATGCCTGCAGTCACTCAGTCCTCAGATGGCCGTTTACAAGCTCTGGAATGAAGACGACCCACATGCTGCTGGAAATGCCTGTATTTTAAATCACAGCCTTAACACAGAACATCTGATCCGTTGCCAAAAACAGAATACTGGCCTCAGAGCCAATAGCACCTTTGGATTCTGTTATTTTAAAGATCCTTTTAGTGAACTTTGTTTATTAAGTTGATAGCGATTTGGGGAGGTTGCCTCTGCACCCTCACCCCACTTTTTTTTTTTAAAAAAAATAGAAATATAAATTATTGACACAACACACACACACAAACACAGAGAGAGACTTGTAGCTGCTAATAATAATAATAATAATAATAATAGCTATATAGGATCAAGTTATAGCAACCAAGAACTACAAAAAATACACCATAAAAGATAACAGCGTAACAACAGATTTATGCAGGAAATTCCATCAATTCCAAGAAACAACAGACCATGTAACAGGAACATGTAATATTCTGGCAGGAATGGACTATATGGACAAACACAATACAGCTGCAAAAATAATTCATCAAAAACTGGCCATCAAATTCAACCTTATCAAACAACCTACACCATACTATACATATTCACCCAGAACAATCTTGGAAAATGCAGTTCATAAAATATACTGGGACAGAACAATTCAAATGAAGAAGACAATACCTTGCAACCGACCAGACATAATGGTCATAGACAAAAAAATTAAAAAAGCACACACCTCATCGACATAGCAATACCGAATGACTAAAATGTTGTTGAAAAGGAAGAAGAAAAGAGAGACAAATATACACCACTGGCCATGAAAGTCAAAGAACTGTGGCAACGGGAAAAGGTCACAATTATTCCATTAGTCGCATCAGTCACTGGCATCACATCAAAAAACCATACAGAAAACCTCCAGAAGCTGGGCCTATCAAAATACATCCACACCAACATCCAGAAAGCAGTCATACTTAAAACATGCTCAGTCATCAGGACATTCCTGAATCAATAAAAGACAGCCTGACTTGGCAAGGCCTGTCATGTCCATCTAGAAAAACCATCACGAGCGAGAAAGACATAATAATAAATAACAGATAAATAAAACATCAAATAACTTTTTTTGAAACACAACCAGAAACTATTTCAAGCCAATAAAACTGTAATGGCGTTATCATGCAGCCTCTGTTCTGTGAGGTGTGTATGGGGTTTACTCAAGGTATCTTTCCTGTGATTTCTTTTATGATCTTCAGGTCACTTCCATTTGCTTCCTACTCTGCCACTGTTAAGGATACCCCACTATTGGTGGTAGCCAAGTTACCTCACATTGTGCCATAGTATAGCTAACATTAAACATGAAAAGAGTATTGTGTATGTTCTGTGGTGTTCCAAAACAGGGTGGTGTGACTGGAAAGTAACCTCTGTGGTGTTTCTTAATGTATATGTATATAATATGCATGCATTTTTAAAAGATGATTGCAATCATGTTCTCACTTGCTTGGAAAGACCAGGTTTGTTTGGAATAAAATATTGCCACCTTTTCCTGGCAGATAAAATCCAGGTATAAATCTGTGATTGTAATGCCCCCCTGCCTTAGCGGGGAGCATTTTAATGAACATTTCCATTTGCTACACACCAGCCAACAACAACAAAAAAGTGTCTAAGTAACATATTTTGATAGATTGGAGAATGACAGTTTATGTAGACTACCTTCTCAGATGCCATTAATATTTTTTTATTTGTGATTGTGCGTGTGCGACTTTTATTCGTAATGCCCATTTTTAAACATAATGTCAGTCACTCTGGCACAACCTAAATTGTATTTGTTTGCTTTTTTATGGCACAGGTTGAAGAAACAGGGTCTTAGCTTTATCTTCCCTGTAAATGTCTTTCACCATTTATCAATGTCGTTGGGGCTATTAGCAGATCACATTTTAAAGTTTTGTTTTTAAAGATGAACTGTGTTGCTTAGTTATTTATGATAATCCATTGCCAACCCAGGAATATAACTGTAGTCAGGCGAACTCATTTCGAATATTGATTTCCCATCCTTTAGGCTATAAAGAATGTTATACAGATTCAGAGTGTAGGGAGTTCTTAGGCCTTCCAACTCAACCATTGACCTGTTCAGACGACACGCTGAAGCCATGGTGGTTAAGCTTTTTGAGCTAAACATTATGGGTTAGTGTGCCATATGAACCATTCCTAACCATGGTGGCTACATAACCACACTTTGAACATGCTTACTAACCATTTGCTGCAAAAGGCTTTGCGGCCTAACCCCGGTTTAGCATCTTGTCTGAAGAGGCCCATTGTTTTTGATGGTTCGGTTTTGTAACATGGACTAAAGCTGATGAGGAGCACAACAATGGTCTTTAAAATGTTGAGAGACCTGGGGAAAGATGACAGTCCACTTTTCAGTGATTTGTCTGCTTTACTGGATCTCCTTCGTCAAACATTTTGCTGCAAAGTTGTTTGAAGAAGGCAGTCCAGTAAAGCCTGAGCTTGCCGAAATTTCTCTGAATTCCTTCTCGAAGCTCATTCCTACTCAAGTTGGTTTTGTTTTGTTTTTCATGAACATCCATGTGACTATTCATTTGTACTTTACTAAATGTATGCATCAAAAGCGCACATCTTTGAAATGTGCACGTTCCATTGATTAAAGCTTATTTGTGTGTATTTTCCAACAGCAGGCATTTGTTTTGTGCGCATATTTCAAATGCACACAGCCTGTGGAATGCATTTCTTTTGGTCCATGAATCACATTACAATCGTGGAAATGTACGGACTAAGACTGCACATTGTGACCGAGTCTGTAAGGTGTGAACTGGGTAAATCCTGATAAAAAAAATAACCGAAACAAATTTCTCATACATTCCTAGTTGTAGTCCAACTCATCTGAAAGGGACTAGGTTGAGGAAGGCTCAACATACCTTTACTGATTTGGGTATGCTTTATGAGTGCAATTACTGGATAGAACAGAAACCCTAATTAATAACGAACATAGTTACAGCCCAGTAACTGGGCTGATTTCAACCATGGCACATCTTCCCCTGCTACCCTGCACTGATTTTGTCACTGTGCCAGAAGAAAGTTGTGTGTGTGAAGCGGCCCATTAATAGTAGGAATACTATTCCAGAGGGGATTGCATTTTGAATCGCTTAAACGTTTTCTGATAACATTTTTCTGAAAGCCATTGCTGGGTACGGCTACTGTCCTCTATGAACCGAAACTGCAAAATGTTCTGACAGGTTTTTAATTTATTTCCAAAGCAGCAGCCTAATTAAGAGATGCCTCCAGTAGACCAAGTGCCTGAAATGTTGCTGGACCCAGTTTGGGTGAACTTCTGTCTCTATCAGACATCCAAGCTCAGGGTTGTAACCACTGCCTTGCAGTGGCTTTCAGTTTGTTCATTACCATGAGCATTATGGAGGATAAGGCAATCAATGGCTTCTAGTCCTGATGGCTATGTTCTGCTGTAATATCAGAACCAGGATACCTGTGTACACTAGTTGCTGGGGAATATGGGTGGGAGGGTGCTGTTGCATTCATGTCCTGCTTGTAGGCTTCCTTTGGCCAGCTTGTTGGTCACCCTGTGAGCAGAATGCTGGACTAGATGTACCTTTGGTCTGATCCAACATGGCTTTTCTTGTGTTGACACTTATAAGAACAGATTTACCAAGTGCTGTGAGGTAGGTGAATCAAAGAGAGAGGTCTTTTGTTCCCAGGCTACTTGACACATTTAATGATTGAACAGAGTTCTAAATCTGGTGCTCCAGCATTCATACCCAATACAGAAGTCCTATTGTATCACACCCTGGGTTCTTCTTTTTTTTTCTTATTAAACCCATTCTCAGGATTCCAAGACACAATGGCTGAATTCAGATGACATATTAGGCAACGGAGGAGGGGGGAAATAATCGTCAGTTGTGTTGCTTATTGTGTCATGTGGGGAATAACACACCACGCACACACAACTGACAGTATGCTAATCAGGCAATCTAAACAACGGAGAGAAACAACGGGCTTGCACGGTTTTTAGCCCCAAGCCTCATTGTTTAAAGTGTCATTCGAATTGAGCCCCCCCTCTCTCCGTGGACTATTCCGATTGGGGATAGAGTTCTGCTGGCCAGAGCAGCTGAAAACAGCCAGCAGAACTCACGGTGCATGCTGGGATATGGCTGGGGGACTGAGAGAGGAGGAGGGAGGAGATGTTGCAAACAAAATGGCCACCGTCTGTTCTTAGCAACCGGTGCATTTGCCGGTGCCAAGCAGTGCCGGCTGCAGCATGGCGTTTGACGAGCACCTCCTGCCTAATGCATGGTCAGTACGCTATTTCCCCCTCCGTTGCCTAATATGTCATCTGAATTCAGCCACTGTATTACTTTCCCTGCCACCAATGAGTTTTGGTGAGAATATCTCTATTTACATGCATGTTGAGAATCCTCTTAAAAATAGAATAATGCTAATCAGCACACAACCGCTAGAATATTAATAAATATCAAAAGAACTGGGGTCAACCAACAGTTTATGTTTACGTATTAATTGTGCCATCTCATGTATCAAACGTGAAAATAGAATAATAGTATACAGAAACAGAACAAATTGTTTACAATAACCACACATAAATAGTTTACAATAGTTTACAATAACTGAGCAATGAACAAAAATAATTTACAATAACTGGACAATGATACAGAGACTGAATGATGACAAAATCGTTTGCAATAACTGAGCAATGAACAAAAATAGTTTGCAATAACTAAACTATTACAGGCCTCCAGTGTCTTTCACCTGTTTTGCAAATGCTTCATCAGAATCAGAATATTACAACTAGGGCTGTGCACGGACCACTGACGATTGTTTCCCCCACACCAGCTGTTAATTGTGTCGTCCAAATTGAGCCAATGTGATTCTGTAATCTTTTACTGCTGACTTTTCTGGCCATGGGGGTTCTTATTAAACAACAGTTTAATAAGTTTAGGAATACTTTTTGGTTCTGGATAGGAATGTCAGAGTAACCCACGATGTGAATTTCTCTGTGAATCCGCCCTGCAGATTTTGCAGATCTGTAAATTGGTGTGTGTGTGTGCGTGTGCGTGTGTGTGTGTGTGTGTGTGTGTGTGTGTGTATTGGAGAGGGCTGTAAATGTGCATTTGTGCAAATTCACATTTGCAAATGAACAAAAATTGTGTACAATCCAGTTCCGCCAATGAGAGGTCAACAGAATTAAAGACACTTAACAATACACAAAACACAGATGTACACCTGCAGTTCAGTAGCATAAGTCTACTTCACAAACACTGACCTGGTTCACACATAATACTAAACCATGATTAATCTATAGTTTGTTGCCCTATCTAGGGTTTTCTATCAGGCAATCAAACAAACCAGTTTATTTCCTCAATCCCTGGTTTGTTTCCTTCATCCTTTGTCCACTCCTTCCCTGAATGCCAAATGTCTTTGCGGTTCTGTAGCACCAGGATGTAGAATAGCTTATTTATTTATCTATTTATTTATTACCACTCTTGTCCACCTCCTCTGTAGTCTGGTGAAGCAGCCCACAAACAACCCATGTTCCTGGGTTCATATGTAACCACAAACCATTGCTTAATCAACCCAGAGTTCACAATCTAACAACAAACCATGGTTTCTGTTTCTGGCTTGTTTGTGGTTAACAAGCCATGATTTGTTAGCATGGCTGGTTTCACACATCACAATAACCCAGAATTCAACCACCTGTACCTTAGGTTAGTGTTACTTGTACACCTAGCCAATGCATTTAAGTTAACTTCTTCTCCCCCCCCCCACTTTTTTTTAAAGTGAGCTATAGAAATAAAGTCAAATCCCCCTGGTCTTTATGTAATTGAATGTTATATCACTATGGTATGTGCTCAGAAGACCCCACCAGGCCCTACAGACAGTTAGGAGTGTGGAAATCCCTGGCAAGCTCTCCAGCATCCTGGCCAGTAGGTAAAAGAACTGCGGTGAGCAAAATCAACCAGGAAGCGGCCTTTGGGATCTTACCAAGAGTCCACCTCAGTCACCTTCCTGTGTATGATAGTGGCCTCCCAGCTTACTGTGTGTCAGAAAAGATATTCTGTTGCTGAGAAGGTGCAGAAACTGGCAGGTAAAATTACCAGGGGGTTGTAACACCTTCCTTGTGAGAACAGGTTACAGCAATTGGGCTTTTTTTTTTAATTCAGAAAAAAAAATATTAGAGGGGTGGGAAATGATAGAGCTTCATGACATTATGCGTGGTGCGGAGAAAATCCATAGTTGCGGCTTTTTTTCTATCTCTTGAATTTAGGGGAAGAAAAGATATCACTTATCGAATCAGTGTTAAAGTTGCTGGTGCGTGATCTTTCTCTCCCCGCCCCTTATTTCCTCATTGATTGGCTGAATTCGGACGACACAATAAGCAACTGGGGGGTAGAAACAATTGTGAGTTGTATTGACTATCGTGTCATCCGAATGCTGCCATAGTCAACTCAGCACTGATCCTAATCCACACCACAGTTGATTATTTATTACCATGTTGTGTGGGGAGTACCCCCTAGATGAACAACTGTAAAGTTGATTATTGCCCCACCATTGACTATCGTGTTGTCCGAATTCAGCCATTGTCTGAAGCAGCAGAAACATCCCAGTCTCTGAGCTACCTTAAATTCATGCTAAGCAGAAGTGTCCAAACTTCAAAAAAGAAAAACATAATAAACAAAAGTAGTTGATGTTTATCATCCTCAAGGGCAGTAGAAAAGTCACCTTGGCATAGTGGCAGATTGTGTGTGTGTGTGTGTGTCCAGAAGTGTCTACTTTTAAATGGCCATGAATTGGCAAAGCAGCTCAGTAGTGCAATGCGGTTCCCATGGCCAAACCTCAAAGTCCTGCTTAGTCATTCTTGTTTGGACTGCCCGTATCAGATCTCCGAATCTCACCGCAGCAGGATGGACAGCAACTGTTGAAAGTTCGAAGTTACTTCGCCAGCCCTTCTCCTTCTTCTGTTGAATCGCTTCTTAATAATCCAAAACGATCCTTTTTCATGCCCACGGTCTGCTTCCATTTGAGACACAAGTGATAATGGCCGAATACTGCTTCATAACATGCACAAATCCAGGGTTAGGTCTGGATAACTGGATACTTGGGGATTTTCAGGTGAAACCTTGAGTGCCGTTGGCCATTATTAAAATAGGCTAGATGATGGAGTAAGACATAAATAAATGGTTTTCTTTGTTTTAGGGGAAGGGGCATAGCTCACTGGCAGGGCACATGTTTTGCATGCAGAAAGTCCTGAGTTTGATCCCCCAGATCTCCGGTTAAGGTAGGGAAAACCCATGCTTGAAACACTGGACAGCCACTGCCAGTCAAGGTCAACAGTACTGGGGTAGATGGACCCATGTCCTGACTCAGTACAAAGGAGCTTCCAATGGCCCCAGCTTCCTAAGTAGTAATTGACAACCTCACAGTGACATTAAAACTCTCCTTAGAAAGGGCTAGGAACCTCAATAAAGTTTATTATAAAGAGTAACAATGAAGAAGGGTCAATTTATATGTGATGGTGGCAGGGTGGACTCCTGAGGTGTGTATCTGCCTCAATCACATATAATGCAAGGGGTGGGGGTGAACCCATCCCACACCACCACTTAACCTGCATTCAAGAGCCAGCTGGACAGCCATCTGTCAGCTATGCTTTAAGGTAGATTCCTGCATTGAGCAGGGGGTTTGGACTTGATGGACTTATAGGCCCCTTCCAACTCTACTAGTCTATGATTCTATGATCTCTCTGCCCGGGCACTTTTTGCAAAGCCTAGCTGAGGGATAGATGATCTAGCTGGGCAAAGGTGAGCTGTAGATGGGGGGGAAATTCACCCTCCTTCATTTTCACTGTCTGTTTGATCATTAAATCAGGGAGCCTAACCCATGGTTTATATGTGATTGAGGCCGCCTTGTATTTAAAGCTATTATACCTGGCTACATTAGAGAGAGAGAGAGAGAGGGAGACACCAAGCCCTCCACCATTAACTTAGCTGGTGCTACCTGCTCTTTACCTCCCCATTTATCACCAGGGACCATTCTACCTTGCTGCTTCAAAGGAAGAGAAGAGACAATGAAGCCCCCTCTTCAGCCTGGTTGGGACCTATTGCCATTTGACTTGTCTGCTCCCTTAGCTCTGTCATTTAGTGGCCACGAGATAGCTCATGTCTTATTTTCCTCTTTCTTCCCTGCCCCTTTTGTATGGTTACATTAAAGGCCATTATTTTATAGGGAGCATTGGCAGAAAGACAGTAGATAAATGTGATGAATAAATAATAGAGATGGGTTGTATAGAAATGCAGAGCACGTAAATAAATAATAGAGCTGTGTCTGCCACCCTCACATCTAGGTTTGGCCTGTACTCTTCCCAAAGGTGAATGAAGAAGACAGAGATCACCAATTCTAAGTGCAGGTTTCTGACAATTGTACTTTTGGGGTGGGGGTGGAATTGTGCATAACTCAAGGTAGATCACAAAAGGCGCACTGAGCTACTCATGGGGTGCAGTCCTCTGGGATGTCCTCCTGTACAAACGCCGTTTAAATGAAAGGAAGAGTCTGCAGAATCTCTACTATGATCTTGTTGTGCATCTCAACAGGACTTCAGGTGGAGAATTTCCTGTTCCCGATGAATTGTGCCCCGTGTTAATTTTAGATTTCCTGGCTCAGGGCACCACAGTGTCTTGGGAAGCCTTGATAAGTACAGGAAATAAATTCATAACGATGTTGCTTTGGTTTTGCTGTCCTCTGCACACACACACACAGGCAAAAATGGTACATTTTCTCTAGCATTTAATTTAAATATTTTAAAGGGTCTGCATATATTTCTAGAACCATACGCAATGATTGGAGTAAACACTGATAAGCAGAAGGAAGGTTTTTGAAGAGCTGCAGCAAACACCATGAAAAGTCTTCCGGAGGCTGCTAATATCCAAGGGCCTTGTGATCGTTCAGGTCATAAGAAACGTAATAAGAGGCACCACCATGTGGCACTGAATGAAAACTGCAAGGGTAGAGACTGACGGAAGGAAACAAGGAGCAGGAGATGATTCAGCTACCCCTCCTGCTGGCTCCTTCAGCTGATGTGGTGAAGCGCTCAGCTCCATCTGCCGTCCGTCCCATAATAGCCGCCTCGCTTGCAATGGGAGCAGATACCTTCCATCCCTGCTGCTCAATGGAGAGTGGGTTACATCTTGCTGAAGGTTTCCATGGAACGTGTTTTCTCTGAAGGCCCTCAGATTAACCCGATTCAGTGTATGTGACGCCTTGATCCGTAACACGATTAATTCTTAGCATGGAGACTTCGTTTGCATAGGCAGTGGGGGGGGGGGAGTCTGTGTGGAGGCAAGAAAGCTGGAGTGGAAACATAGCTGAGAAATGATTGCCTGCTGCCTGCATTTTAATTTGGTCACATTTGACCCAGAATATTTATTTATTCATTCCGAATACCATGCCGTCCACAGGGCTAAAGGACGCTCTTGTATGTGAGTACCCAGCCCTGAAGGGTCAACATGAAAATCAGGCAAAACGTATGGAGCAGCCTTAGGCAGAGTAAGACCATTGCCTCTATGCCAGGAGCTGGGATTTGCTTATTTATTTTCTGTCATGAGCCGCATTCCCTTAAGGGTAACCTGTCAAAGGCTGTGTGTGGGTGTTGGGCAGTGTGGAATCCAGTGGTAAGCAAGGCCAGAGCCAAAGGTAGACAGAGCCACTCCCTTAAGTTTTCTAAGAACATCGCCATGCTGGATCAGACCAAGGGTCCAGGTAGCCCAGCATTCAGTTCATACATGGGCCAACTAGCTGCCTGTAGGAATTCACAAGTTGGACGTGAATGCAATAGCGCTCTCTCTCTCTCTCTCTCTCTCTCTCTCCCCCACTATTGCCTTCCTTGTCTTCCCTCTCTCTACACCCCCTTTCTTTTCCCGCAACCTAGTGGGCTGCTGGGGGAGGCACTGTTCCCTTTTGCCAGAGGTCTGAACTGATTTCTTGCACTGCCGGGCCTGAGCAATTAGGCTGAGGGCTCCAGATTGTCCACCCCTGGTCTTCACTGACTGGCCTTGGCTCTCCAGAGCCTCAGACAAGAGTCTTTCCCATCACGTCCCTGATCCTGAGATGTTCCGCTTCTGAAGCATGTGCTCTACTAACCTGTGGCCTTTCCCCATCATGGCAAGCTTCTGTAGACCAAGTCAGACCATTGGTCCAGCTCAGAATTGTCAACAATCACTGGTGTTGGATCTCCAGCTTTTCAGACATCGTCAGGAGATGCCAGGGATTCAACATGGCACCTTTTCCATGCAAAGTAGGTGCTCTTCTACTGAGTATGACCTATGATGACACCCATATCTGTGTTTCTTGCTATGTTCTGCTGCTGTGTTGAACTCTAATATCCTCCGTAGAATGATGGTGTTTTTTTTTTCTTGTCTCCAAAAGCACAGGAGGGCTGACGCTTGTTTTGTTTTTACTAAAACCCGGACTTCCACCAACCAGAGCCAGGTGCAAAATAGTAGCCCAGGCAGGTAGACTGAAGGCCAACATGTAATTGACTACTCTCTTGCTTTCTTACTCAAGAGTAAGGGTGCATGACCCTGATTTTGGTCAGGGTGCACCCAGAGGGGAGGATTAAACCTCCCTCTCCAGCTATTTGCTTCCCCCCCTTGGGAGTTAAAAAAAGGGAGGGGGGAAGCCCTTCTCATTGGTTTCAATTGAGATTTTTTTCCCAGTCCCCACATGCACCAGGGGAGGGAGATTTCTGGAAGCAAATGGCTGGGGAGGAAGGTTTAATCCTTCCTTCTCTGAATGTGCTAAGAATTAAGGAACAGCATCTCTCTTAAGCGCAAGCTCAGCCCAGGAATCTGTGATTAGTCCATTCCTAATCCATATGTCTCCCTCTCCCAAACATAGCTCCTCCTACGTATGCTTGTCTCCTCCCTCCATCAACAAGAGGCTATCATCTGACACAAACTTTCCACGCTGCCTTAACTACCTCCTCCAATTTCCATCATCCCTATGCCCCCAGGCATGGAATCTGGATGTGGAGAAAGCAGGGGCTGTGTAGACCATCGAAGGGAACATGGAGATCATTGAAGTAGTCATTGCTCACTTGGCACCATTTCTGAGGCTGGTCCTGACATTTCAAAGCTGCCTCCCTTCAATTCTGTTGTCACACCCCTAATGATCAAAGATGGATTTAACTTAGAGCAGGAAAGCCAATGTCTTTTTGCTCCTTCCTTTTTCAAGTTCGGTCACCAAGGGACATGAGGATTTATCCTGCTGTGAATATTTATAAGACTAGCTGCAGTAGTTGAGTGTTTTGTCTTGTACCACCAGATCTAAAAGCCTTGTTTTGAGAAGAATACTCTGGACGATAGAACCAGGCGGTATGCGGTGTGATGCCTAGAGTTAAAATGAAATTAAAGTCCTTGTTACCCTATGAAAGACTTTCAAAAATTAATCTGCAACAACCCACATAACACCAAGGGCTTAAATACTTTATTGACCAAATGAGCATTTGTAGACTCTCTTGCTGGAGTAAGGCGGGCCTGGTAGCCATTTATCTTACCCCTACACGGCCCTCTTGCAGTCATAAATCTTTTGGCTGACTCTCTGAGCATTAAGTATATGGGGCATGCCTGACTTTGCGTGTGTTCTACCAGCTAAATCAGAGCTTGCAGTGTTTTGCATAAAGGGGAGGAAAAATCATACATGCTCCGAAATGTAAGAGCTGCAACTGCACGCACATGGATACAATTGCTGTGTCTCATATTTAATAACCTGTATGGGAAACTCTGGAGTATTTCAGAGAAAATGTGGAGTGAGAAATCACAGCACCATCTTTGGAAGGGAACCTGTTAACTATCAGTGATTGACTTCACCTCCACCTTATTCTGCTTCTTGCAGTATTCCCACTAGATGGAGCAAGGTAACAAAAGTGTAATATAGAATGGTACAGAATGGGGATGCATGAAAAATTCATTTCACTTGGCAAATCATCTGAACTTGCCTCATTTGCAATGAGAATGGGAGCACATTTTATCAAAGAAAAAAAAAGGTCCACATATTCCTGAACTTGCTACCATGGTCAAGAAATGCATATTTTGGGGAAATGTACACCCCCCCCCAATATATGAATTTTGTGCTTTAGTCATGGGGGGGGAGTGCCCAGTTTTGAAAAATCCATGCTGAAATGCACGCTTTTCTGAGCAGAAAACTGTGTCAGAAATAAAAGCCAAACCAACGTTCAAAGGGAAGTTTGAAGTTTATTGGTGAGCTTAAACATCCCTGGTTCTTCCCTGGGCAGTCAAACCACATGATTGTCTAGTTGTGAAGGAGTGCATGTGTGTACGTGGAATTGCGTGGGAGCCAGATCTACATGTGGTGTCAAAACATTACGATCCCATCGTGGTAATGCTATATCCCTCTTGCGGATTTATATCTCATAGGACACGCAATGACATTCGTTTGGATATTCTGGATAACGTGGAATAAAAAGCAGGAAGTAACACTATGAAAGTGGTATATGGAATGTGCAATGTTCCCCAACAATTATCAGTGAACTTTATAGTACCCTATAAAGCAGTAGTGTAGATCTAGCCAGGGACATGTGAACCCACAGTATGAGAGCTATCTTCTAGATCATCGCCAGAGGGGAATTGAAGGGGTTGAGGATCCCTCGAACATGGTTTAAAACAGGACAGAAAGAAGTTGTAGTTTGTTTTTTGAATCGTACATTGCTATTAATTTATTACGTGCCTATTTTTTGTAAGTGCTGAACAGGTTTTTAAAAGTCTGCCTGCAGACTTGCATTCTAGGAACTCCATCACACCAGCGATTTAGTGCACTCTCGCTATGCCTCATGTGAGGATTTGCAGCACGGTACTCACAGGACACCATGCCTGTCCTGCTGGCACCCTGTCTCTTCCCCAGCCTTTTCTGTTTTTTTCCTAGAACACTAAAAGTCTGGATTAGTTTCCCTAAGTGCATTTAATGTGACCGAATATCTGCAGAGACAGGATTGTACTCCTTCGATGCCCCCGAAGAACCAGACTAAAGGGTTGTTCCATGTTTGCCCGGCAGAAAGGCGGTCTGGTTGAAATACTCATCTGACAGGACCTGGCTGGAGGGAAAAAGAGAAGGGGCGGAGTGGAGTAGGGTGGAAGAGCAAATGAGCGAAGGAGTGATAGAACAGCTATTCAAGTGAAAGGGATCATAAGCTTGACTCGCTTCTGCATCAGAGGCAAAAAAAAAGCGGAGGCAAACCGGGGTAAAAATAGGTGCGATGGAGCACTAACAGACATAATAAAAAGAAAGAAAGAAAAACTAATGAGGGAAGAAGAAATGGGCAAATGCAGGTAACAATTCCTCAAGCATTATAAATGTTTCCCTCAAAGTTTAACTTGGAGGACGTTTTTTGTATGGTTGGAGAACATGACATCATTTGGAAGCTGCATATTGTGATAATGTTGGAACCACACACAAAACAATACTAAATGTCACAAAGAGACTTTATTTTAAAGAGGCAACTTAGGGAGAACACACCTAGTAAAAGTATTCACCACCTTCTCCTTTCATCTTTTTCTGCCTAAGTTATGGGCCCCTTCCCTCGATGTCTATATTTATTTATTTATTTATTTATTTATTTATTACATTTGTATACCGCCCCATAGCCGAAGCTCTCTGGGCGGTTTACATAGGATTAAAACAATTAAAAACAATATACAAAAGTTTAAACAGCAAAAACATACAACGTATACACAATACACACATATATTTAAAACCACTGCAACAACCCAAAAAGTTACAAAAACAAACCCAGGCTCCTCAGATATTGCCAAATGCCTGAGAGAAGAGGAAAGTCTTAACCTGGCGCCGAAAAGATAACAATGTTGGCACCAGGCGGGCCTCGTCAGGGAGATCGTTCCACAATTGGGGAGCCACCACAGAGAAGGCCCTCTCCCTTGTTGTCGACCTCCGAGCTTCCCTCAGAGGAGGCACTCGGAGGAGGGCCTTAGATGTTGAACGTAGTGTTCGGGTAGGTTCATGTCGGGAAAGGCGTTCCGTCAGGTATTGTGGTCCCAAGCCGTGTAAGGCTTTATAGGTTAAAACCAGCACCTTGAATCGGTCTCGGAAACATACAGGCAGCCAATGCAAGCGGGTAAGAGTAGGTCTTATATGCTCGAACCTAGAAGCCATATAAGACATCAGCTTTTCTTCTATGCAATTAGAACTCTCTGGACAATTATTGAGTGTAATGAAAAATAGGATGTACTTGACGCTAAATGGGTTGCATCAATTGCAAGTAGATTCTACACCAAAAATTAGACAAGTCAAAATTATGGCCTCCTCCAGGATCCATGATGATCCAAGATGGATGTGTTTTTGCCCACCACCAATCTATCTCTTGACTTTTCCCGCAAGTACCAAGGTGCTTGATAGGAGGGAAATTAAATTTTGTGTTTTTTTTCTGAGTAGCCCTAGATCTTGCTGTAGATGCTTGCAGCATCAGCAGCCAGGGCCTGAGATCTCAGGCATACTATGAAAGCGCTCTCTGTGCTGCCCAAAGGCTCTTGGGTAGGGTGACCAGATAAAATCCAGGTCAGGGCTCATGTAACTTTAACAGTTGTAGAGAAAAGGGAATTTCAGGCAGTGTCATTTGTATGCAATTAGTTCCTGGTGAAATTCCCTCTTCATCACAACAGTTAAAGTTGCAGGCACTATACTAGAGTGACCATATACAAAAGAAGGCAGGGCCCCTGCAACTTTAACTGTTGTGATGAAGAGGGAATTTCACCAGGAACTAATTGCATACAAATGACACTGCCTGAAATTCCCTTTTCTCTACAACTCTCTATTAACTATAGTAAGACAAAAATAATGGTTTTTGGTAAGTCAAGCCGGATCTATAACTGGAAAGTGGATGGAAATAATATAGAACAGGTCCCTTCCTTTAAATATCTGGGGGTTATATTCCAGCAACGAAGAACTTGGTCTCTCCAAATAAAAACTAATGCCCTGCTGGCAGATAAAACGTTAAACGGATTACTCAGGTTTTATCGAACAAAAGGGGGTAATCTAGTGAAACCAGCCTTAGAACTATACAGGAGTAGAGTCATGCCACAGTTGCTCTATGGAGCCTTATTGTGGGCGATGTCTAATTTAGATCCAATAGAAAAGGCTCAAAATAAATTTTTATGTAGACTGCTATACGTGCCAGCCTCAACTAAGCTGGTAACAATTAGGGCAGAATTGGGAGTATTGTCAATAAAAGTAGAAGCCCTTAAAATAGCTTTATACTTTTGGTTAAAAGTGACATTCAAAAGGTCATCTGAGTTAGTTCTTTTGGCATTTGAGGAAATGGATTCCACCTCTTGGAAACAAAAGATTTCTAACATCATCTCTAGGATGGGTTTCTCTACGCCCGTTCTAACATCTATGGGTTATGATAGAGCCAAGCAAGTTTTGATAGAGCGTCTTAAAGATATAGAACTGCAATCTC
This sequence comes from Anniella stebbinsi, assembly GCA_029215795.1. Classification (NCBI taxonomy): domain Eukaryota; kingdom Metazoa; phylum Chordata; class Lepidosauria; order Squamata; family Anniellidae; genus Anniella; species Anniella stebbinsi. The sequence continues at coordinate 224,635,935 of JARDYH010000004.1, read as the reverse complement.
AACTGGCCGAAATTACAAGTTGTGCATCAAATAAGTTGTATATGCATTTAGCCATTCCCCCTTTCTCCCTCTCAAAATATCTGATAGATTTACCCTCAAGAAGGTTGAGAGTGGTGTTTTCTTGGGCACGGTTAAATGTTCTTCCGGTGGCAGATCACATGGGTCGCCTTCAAGGTATCCCAAAGGACGTTAGAGGTTGTCATTGCAATCACCTGATACTGGAGGACGCTGCCCATTTTATTTTAACTTGTGAAAGTTACTCAGATATTAGGAAAATTTATATTCTCCCATTGTTGACACAACTGACTGGAAGAACAATTGCTGAAAAGTTGTGTTTTTTACTGCGTGATTTTAGTAAATATGTAACTTTTAGAACAGCGAAATTTCTGGTTTTGGCCATGCATGTGAGAGTAAATAGTGTTGACTCTAGGGATGTAATTTCATGTATATGAGAAGTGTATAAATGGCTGGTGGCTATATACAATAAAATTGACTGACTGACTGACTGACTGACTGACAAATGACACTGGCTGAAATTCCCTTTTCTCTACAACTATTAAAGTTACATGAGCCCTGACCTGGATTTTATCTGGTCACCCTACTCTTGGGTAGATGAGTGCTGTGTAGCAGGGAGGTATCAAGGCCAATTCGAAATTGGCCTGGTGCAAAATCAGATTGATGTTGAACATAGTGCAGTTATTCTCCAAATCAGCCTAATTCTGAATTGGTGTGTGTGTGTGTGTGTGTGTGGAGAGAGAGAGAGAGAGTTTGCCCATCACTAAACATACAATGGGTGACCCAATTTATGAGTGTATATATACTAGTAGATGTTGTAAAAACTTATTTATTTGCCCTGTTGTGAAACAGATGGATAAGTAAGCAGCATGGCACACAGAATAATGGATGGGGAAAGGCCTAGAGGGTTGTCTGCTCCGTCAGTTGTTTGAAGACCGTGAACATTAAAGTGTGGCAAGACCAGTAAATGGAATGGGAAAAAGGTGGATTTAGTCTGGACTGTCCTCAGCTTTTAGAACATGGTTTAACAATTGTTGGGTACACAGATGGCCGTTGACTTTGTGGTTGAGAGGTTAAAATACTACGACAGGCCTGGTGAAGAATGGAACACAAATGCCAGTCACCTTTAGCGGAAAGGCAGGATATCAATAAAGTAAATAAATAAAATTACCACATGCTAAGATGAAGTTGACTGGGTAATCTGTATGGTCCAGGCAACAATGAGAGATTTTATATCATCCAGGTAGATGGTGAATGGTAGAGTCTACACAGAGGAAGGATCGCCCTTGGTTTTCCAGGTCCCCTACCTTCTTCTTTTTTTAATTGGGAAGATACAGTTTCCAGCACTGATTTGATTTAGTTGTCAGATGGCCCCAAATACTTGAAAGGTTGTCACACAGAGGAGGGCCAGGATCTCTTCTCGATCATCCCAGAGTGCAGGACATGGAATAATGAGCTCAAGTTACAGGAAGCCAGATTCCGGCCGGACGTCAGGAAAAACTTCCTGACTGTTAGAGCAGTACGACAATGGAATCAATGACCTAGGGAGGTGGTGGGCTCTCCCACATTAGAGGCATTCAAGAGGCAGCTGGACAACCATCTGTCAGGGATGCTTTAAAGTAGATTCCTGCACTGAGCAGGGGGTTGGACCCGATGGCCTTATAGGCCCCTTCCAACTCTACTGTTCTACGATTCTATGATTCTATGAAGGATGGTGCTGATCCCCATATTGATTCCCTTGGACCTGAGCATCCCCTTGGAACGTTTAAAGGATTCCCACAGACAGAGCAGTCCAAATGGAAGCTATTGTCAGACAAAACCTAATGCAACTATGCATCTCTCCGTTTCTCTCCCCACCTGGTACTGTTTTACAGTCATCCGATTTAGTATTGCATCACTCAAAAGTCCGGAACACTGACCTATTCCTGCAGCCTAGATCTGAAGATTGCGAGTGATCACCCAAACCTGATTATGTCATCGCCTCTATGAATGGAGAGCGGCTCCTTTACTGCCCGATCATAAGCTCATTCACTTCTAGTGTGTCTGCTCTGTCCTTCCCATCGGATTGCTTAAATCCATTGTCTTCTTCAATAAGATTGTTCGAAGCTTCACAGCCTTGATGTTCAAGAGAGCGGGTCCAGCTGGGCCCTTCCCTCTCATTGTACCTAAAATACATAAAAACAAAACTGGCTCTAAGCCCTCTCTTCTCCCCACTCCCCACCACCATAAGAGCAGATGAACGGCAAATTGCAACACGGGAAGCCGCCTGGACCTGCCTGACAAATAGAACATACAGCAGATGTATTGCAACTGTCCACTTTCCATCTGGGAGCCCCGGACACGCTATGTCCTCCTCCTAAATCTGCACTGACCTAGAACAAACAGAAAATTAAAAAGTGAACAAAGTATTATCCACTCTGCAGAGCTTTGAAAACTAACAAGCAAACAAACAAAACCTATAGAATGCATACTTGACTTCCTGCTGTGAAGGCATTACCTGGGCAAATAGGTTTTGATTTTGGGGGAAAGCTTCAGTGCATGCTTCCCGCCCCCGCCCCCATTTTTGTGGACTTACTGGGCACGTTTTTGCAAAAGATGCTTTGCTCTGAGTTAACTGCATTGCCTGCACCATTTAACTTTGTTCACTTAATTTACCGTATTAACATTTTTATTAGGTATCACAGCAGAAAGCATATATATATATATATATATATAGCCCACGCTAGCAGAGCTGTGTAAGCATTTTCCCCTCTTTTTTTTTCTTTTTGGGCGACTGCATTTATTTGCCTGGGGAGTCTAGCATGTTTTGCTTCTGGTATCTTACAGCCTTCAAAAGCTCGCCTTTTCAGATATTCTAATGCCTGAATTGGCAAAGGTGGTGCATAGTCATTGACCTAGCTGTTCTGGTTTCTCGTGTTCTAGTCTAACTCACTGATGGGAGTACTGAATTACTGTGGTTCTTCCCTGTGAGCAATGCAGTTCATAACACACACAGTCTATGGCATTGCATTGACCAGAAAAAAATCTGAAAATGGGACATTTAATCCAACTCTTCCTCAAAACTGGGATTCAGTGTATCCCAAAGTGGTTATTGTATTTCCAGCCTTCCTAGAAAGGTGACATTTGACACCACAGAGGCCAAGACATCCTTAGGACCACAGAAGTCTGAAAGACTGGGGCTGCCAAATCTAAGGGATGTGCAGGCCATCTAGAAAGCTGAAATTGATACACACCTAGCCCATTTTTACACCTAACAGTCAAAACCTGGCTATGGAGTTGCAAGGAGCCTGCCTCCTCCAAACTGCAGCATAAGCCAAAAGAACATAATCCAGATGTTGGGACTGGGGCAGATCGGTATGTCTGTGTGTATGTGGCGGAGGGGAGGGGCATGACCTTCTGTTTTGTACTGCTGATATGTCTTCCAAAACAAATTTTAGTACTCTTTTTCTTGCCTAGATGAAGACATACACTTGGGGCAGGAGTCAAAGAGACTTTCATGCCTCAGCTGATTCCGATGCATGGCTCCCTGGGAAATCCAGCCTTCAGAATTCTGATGTAGTGCATACAAAAGGGGGGGGGGGATGATACAGCAGGATATTTTCCTATCTAGCTTGGCTCGTGGTTCCTAGCAGAGACAGACTAAAGCAGTTGCACTTACTACAAGGGTTAGGCTGAGTCAAGTTTGGCTATGCAGGAAGGCAAGGCATTTTAGGACCCTGGCCAGATCTATGTTGGCTAAAAGTCACTCAGAAAGGGCTGTTGTCTCAGCAACACAGAGAAGCCTTTTGAAGGCCAGCCTGGACTGCTGTTAACTGCATCTCCTCTGAGGAGCTCTCTAATTCTTAAAGGTCTGTTGTTCAGTTCTAGGGCCTATGCACTGGAGGTAGTAAGAACTTCAGGGGGGGGGGGCTTCTGAGTCTGAGAAATCTGGTAAAGCCATGTCCTCCAGTCTGGAAGGTCCTGGAGTAGTAGATGATGGGTCACTGGATGAAGCCTTCTCCTCCTCTGACCTCTATGATGGCAGCTGAGAAAAGGGGCCCTGTTATATTAAAAAACACATGACAGATATGTGCAAGGAAGAACAGCTGCCTGGAATGATTTCCCCCATTCTGGCCAAATTGGTATATTAGAAATGAAAACGGTGCATTAAACCATAGAGCCGATCTTGAGCTCCCTCTAAGGAAAGTTGGTGGGATATAAGCTTTAAAGATAAATAAGCAATAACATTTGATTTCAAGGCCCAGTGCACCGGTTCTCCAGTGGGAAATGGGGAATGGTGTGTGTTTTGATGTGTTTTGCAGTCTATCCTGATTAAGGTGTCTGTTTTGCAGTCTATCCTGGCATGACATTATAGTTGTAAATACCTTTAGCTGATGTTTATTGTCATTTGCGACTGGATGTTTAGGTCCGTTTCAAGTGTGTATATATATTGTATTGATTGGGTTCTGTTTGAAGGTCAAAGGAGAGGTATAAATTGAGTTTACTTTAGATACAATGGCCTGTTTAACTAAAATATGATTAGTCATTGTGAAAGCCGAAACCTTTGTGTCCAATTTCTTAAGATTTGTCTTTTATGAAAAAATAAGTTGGGCCAATGTCTCCCCTGTCCTTCATTCATTTCAAGACAGTTTTGCCAATATTGACTGAAGTTAATTTAGGGTGACCAGATAAAATCCAGGTCAGGGCTCATGTAGCTTTAACAGTTGTAGAGAACAGGGAATTTCAGCCAGTGTCATTTGTATGCAGTTAGTTCCTGGTGAAATTCCCTCTTCATCACAACAGTTAAAATTACAGGGGCCCTGCCTTCTTTCGTATTTGGTCCCTCTAGTATAGTGCCTGCAACTTTAACTGTTGTGATGAAGAGGGAATATCACCAGGAACTAATTGCATACAAATAACACTGGCTGAAATCCCCTTTCCTCTACAACAGTTAAAGTGACATGAGCCTTGACCTGGATTTTATCTGGTCAGCCTAAGTTAATTGTATGTAGCAGGTAGCCATTTGTCTACTCGTTGGACTTTTAACTTCTCATGAACCGTTAGGAGCTTATGCCATCGGTCTTTCAAACGGCATTTCCCCTGTTCTTTTCAGTGAGATTTCATGATGTGATATGAGATTAGTGTGCATTTCCAAGCTGAGATTATCTCTGTCCAAGAAATCCATGAACTGAGACAAGTTTATCTGTCCTGCCTGTCCATCTAAGGCCATGTTTGGAGAGGCCAAGGCAGAGTCTGCTGAAACTGTTCTAAGGTAGTAGAGAAGACTGATGGTTTTGTTTATCAAATAATAAGATAAACCCAATGAACAATACTACTGTGAGAATGTGTTTTAGTAAATAGACAGTTGTTTGGGCCCGCGTTTAAGTTTTGTTTATATAGTAATGGGGGGGAAGCACCCCAAGACTCAGTTTCCCATTTATAAAATGGGTATGACAGGGACCTTGCGTGTAACTTCTCCTCTTCATATTACAGGTAGCCTGAGATCTAGAAAAGTGGTAAGGAGAGGGCCGATGTACACTTCAAAGTGAAGTCTGGCTGAGCATGACCAGCAGCTCATCTGGGACAGTTGTGGGATGAGTGGATACATTTACACTCAAATCTTATGCTCTGCATGTGGAAGACAAGATGGCGGTACTGTGGGTTGGGAAGCCAACCTTTTCAGATGGAGGTTTACAACTGGTCTTAGATGGGTTTGCACTCTCCCTAAAAGACCAAGTGCCCAGTCTGGGAGTCCTTCTGGATGCTGAGCTAACTGGGGTAGCCCAGGTCGCTGCAGTGTCCAGGAGTGCATTCTACCCACTTAGCCTGGTTCGCCAGCTGCGGCCCTATCTGGAGAAGAAAGAACTTGCCTCAGTTATCCACACACTAGTCACATCCAGTCTGGACTACTGTAATGCACTGTATGTGGGGCTGCCTTTCAGGACAGTTCAGAAACTTCAGCTAGTGCAGAACGTGGCCACCCGAATATTGGTGGGGATGAGGCCTATACTGCACCAGCTGCACTGGTTACCAGCATGTTTCTGAGCCCAATTCAAAGTGCTGGTTTTGACCTTTAAAGCCTTAAACAGTTTGGGCCACGTTACCTAAAGGACCACCTCCACCCATATCAGCCTACCTATACTTTAATATCAGAGAGGCCATTCTCATTTGCCCACCCTTGAGAGCAATTAGGTGGGTGATCACACGCAAGAGGGCCTTCTCTGCACTGGCCCCGCACCTCTGGAATGAGCTCCTATCAGAGGTCCACCATGCTCTGTCATTGCAGGCTTTTAAGAAGGCCTTGAAAACATATTATTTTACTGCGGCCTTCTAATGATATTGCTACAGTTCTTGCTGCTCTTACCATTGGTGTTGCTGGTTTTACTGTTGGCTTTTATTGTTTTTATTGCTATTTTATTGCATTTATGTTTGTATTGCTTTTAATATTTTACCTCCTTTTATGTATTTTATTGTTGTAAGCCTCCTTGCGAGGGCATCTGCCCTGAAAGGCAGTCGAGAAATGTGTTAAATAAACAAATAAGAAACGGTCCTGCTGCCAAAGTCAACTATAAGGTTCTTTCAACAAGCAATGTTGTGGAGCATGAAGCCAGCGGGAAGAGATGCAGAATGTTAACCCAGGTGTAAATGGCAAAATACAACAGAGTACCTATATCGGTAAAGCAGAAAAACCCAGCATGTTCATCTGTTTTTAATGGCTATATCCAAACCGTCCATTCTATACTTGCTGAACTAGCTCTATAACATTAGTACTGCAGTTGAACCACTCATCCTGTAGAGATCAATGTAGCTCTCTGTCCAAAATTATTTTTTTGAAGGAAATTGCAAACCCTGGTTGAATTCCCTTCTGCAGGCTGCTAAAAAGTCTGTCAATTGCTCTTCTGTTTTCCAAGTCCTCAGTGTATGCTTTTCAAACTTTTTCCCCCTCTATGAAAATAAAAGAAACTGGGAAATATATCTTATTTCAAAAAGAAAGGAGAAAAGACAATAGTGTGTGTCAAAATGCTTAAGATGCACCTATAACACATGTGTGCCTCGGTTTCAAATGGATTTTTCCTCCGTGTTTATTTACGCTGCTCGAGAAAAGGGTCTCACTCCTGCTAATAAAAGAAGAATGATGGATGACTCAAGCAATTCTGGTTTATTGTGGCTTGAGCTTTCATAGGGGGAAAAAAGCTGAAAAAGAGAAGAGGCAGAGCCTCAAGCTTCTGCTGAAATATAGCAATTAATTATTACATCTAATAATATGATGGGAGGAGGCATATCCTTTTAAAAATAAATGAAAATAAACATGAGTTGACTAATGAGTTTCAAGAGCAATCTACCTCAGAGGCAGAAGGTTCTGAGGTATTTTAGTCTGATACACCAGCTGAAACAATTCACTCAAAGGATATTCTTTCAAACATAAATAATATTATTTGAACTATCTCTTCTTGCTTGTGTGCCATATTAAGATATATCAAAGCCTTTGTCCCCAAAGAAGATCTTTCCCTCAGAGAAAGTCACATCATGAAGAGTCAATCAACTGGCTCGTTCATAAGAACACAAGAAGAGCCATGTTGGATCAGACCAAGGGTCCATCTAGGGTTTCAATGGCTATTTGTCCAGATGGCTAAGTGCAACTACCAGTATCAGAAGCAGTGAGCCTGTATACACCAGTTGTTGGGGAACATGGGTGAGAGGGTGCTGTTGCACCATGACCTGCTTATAATTCCCTGGTCGACAGCTGGCTGGTCATTGTGTAAGCAGAGTGCTGGACTAGATAGACCCTTGGTCTGGTCTAGCAGGGCTCTTCTTATGATCTTATGACACTCTTTAACCAGTGATCAGGCTGGGCAACTGGATCACAAGAATTCACCATCCTTAATTGGCAGGGGCAGGCAGGATAGTTTGCATTGCTCCAAGTGAGGAGTTGTTTCTGCTGATGCTAAATTGCTGAATTATAAAACATGTGCAGGTGACATACCTGATGCTGTTGGTATCCCAACGTAGGTCACAGATTGTTAGGAGGGAAGAATATAAGCCAGAAACAACAGTTTTATTTCATATTGCTGCAGCTTTTTTTTTTTAATAATGTGAGTTTAACATCAAGGAAGTTTAAATATACCCTCCATGGTTTTACAGAAGCACAGAATTGCCCTGATTTTAGTACCGCTCCATTGACTGCCGCTCTCCAAGGTTCTGACCTTCCATGCCTGATTTCATTTATAACTCTGTGGTGTTAATTCAGTGACAGCATTGTCAATAGATTTTCTGGATAACTCCTCTTTAGGGTTTTTTTGAAATTGCATTTTCATTCTCAGGAGCTGCCTTGCATTTTATAGATGCTCTAAATGTGATGACCATCAAGGGCTGTTAAACAGTATACAGTGGTAAAAATAGTTCCCTTTGCTGGCATTAGATGTTTTCTAAAACTGTCTCCATAAATCTGTCCAAGCTTTTAAAGTTCACGTCTTTTAGGTCGTCTCATTAATGCCTCTCCCTAAAGTCAAGAGAGTTGAACGTAGGGCAGCATCTAACATTGCCTGTCTCCAAACAGTCTCACCGCTTTTTCCGTCCTGTGAGTGGCCAGCCCAGTGGATTCTGTGGCGCAAACAACATCCTCGGCTTGTGCAACTAAGATTTAGTGCTTCTGGGGGCAAGTCCCAAATCAAGTGGAAATGCTCATTTCTTGAACAGGTCAGGTCAGCAGAGTTCCTTTATGTGAGTTCTGTCTGCCTGCCCTGTTCTGGAAACAAGCATTTCCACTCATTTGAGGTTGCCCACAGAAGTGCTAATCTCAACTGCGCAAGCAGTGGGCAATGCTTGTGCCGTGAAATTGGTGGGCCTGTCTGCTCATTGGTGGTCACCATTAGCAACTGCTATTAGTACATTAGAGCTCTGTTGGATCCAAACTAGTATCCATCTGGTCCAGTAGACTGCTTCAGTCGATGGTCAGCCAGATGCTTACGGTAAGAAAAAAACATGGGACATCCAAACATGCACCTGTAAGGCTTAAGATATGTGGTATTTGGGCCATTGATTTGTCAACAATGTGGATCTGGGTAATGAAATGAAAGTTCAGGGTATTTCCTCCCTACTTGACTGTGCTAAAACTTGCTGGCTATACTTGGCCAGAACTGTACAGTGGAAGAAAATTAATTACTCTGTTCAAAACAAAGGGTCTCATGAGCAGTGTCCATGTGGCATCTTCATGTGTTGACCTGTCTGAAGTGTGAGGACACTTGAAGATTAGGCCATATTTCCCGCTAAGGCTATGGATTGACCAATTTGTTAGTGTGGTGGTGCAGCAGTCAGGCAGGCATGACAACAACTCCCTTTAATCAATGGAGGAAGCATGTAAACAACTACTCCTGCCCACTGCAACCACCTAGAACCCTGTTGTCACACCTGGTGGTTGCCCATGGCTGTACCCCTGCGACTTCTTCTGGGACAAAATGGATTTTTGAGCCAGGGCAATGCCAACGAAAATATAAAGCACAGACAGACGTATCCCCGAATTCTGCTGTAGTAGCTTGAGAAGTTTCCTCCCCAAGTATTTATAATCTGCATGGAAAAGCACTGTACCTGCATTGTGTCTTCATTCATATCAGTTCATGCTGGCATTATATTTTAGTCTTTGCTTGCCATGCAGATTTCATAGAATCATAGAATAGTGGAGTTGGAAGGGGCCTATAAGCCCATTGAGTCCAACCCCCTGCTGAATGCAGGAAGTATCCCTGACAGATGGCTGTCCAGCTGCTCTTGAAGGCCTCTAGTGTGGGAGAGCCCACCACCTCCCTAGGTCATGGGTTCCATTGTCGTACTGCTCTAACAGTCAGGAAGTTTTTCCTGATGTCCAGCCGGAATCTGGCTTTCTGTAGCTTGAGTCCTGCACTCTGGGATGATGGAGAAGAGATCCTTGCCTTCTTCTGTGTGACAACCTTTCAAGTATTTGAAGAGTGCTCTCATGTCTCCCCTCAATCTTCTCTTCTCCAGGCTAAACATGCCCAGTTCTCTCAGTCTCTCCTCATAGGGCTTTGTTTCCACATTCAGATGTGCTGAGAACTCCATCCAATACTCAAGAACAACCCTGTGGAGAGGAGACACACATTGAGTGTCCTTAGCTTGAGCCACAATTTGAAGTAAAGTTCAGGTTTCACACTCTTGCAGGATCACAGTATCTTATAAATAGTAGACAAAGGATCAGATGCCCCCATGATTTTACATGCATTATTAAATTCTTTCTTTCTTTCTTTCTTTCTTTCTTCATTTCTGTTGTGAAACACCCAGAGAGGTTTGGCTTTTGGGCAGTATAGGATTGTAATAGCTAAATAGATCTCTCTTTCCCTCCCTCCCTCCCTCCCTCCCTCCCTCCCTCCCTCCCTCCCTCCCTCCCTCCCTCTCTCTCTCTCTCTCCCTCTCTCAGCCAGGTGTTTAGTCTGTCCTGATTTCACACACCCACACCCACGCACAGTGCTGTGTCATGTGGTTTTAATGTGCTGATTTCTTAATGCTTTTACTTGTTCCGTGAAATTCTCGACCGCAAGAGGTAGTGATGGCAGACAACTTCTATGGGCTTAAAAGGGGGATTAGACAAATTCATGGAGGATATGGCTATCAGTGGCTACGTGTCATGATGGCTATATATATTAATTCCAGTATTGGAGCCAGTATGCCGGGGAACACAAATGGATGGAGGCCTGTATCCATGTCCTTCTAGTGGGCTTCCCAGAGGCCCCCTGTTGGCCAACGTGGGAAACAGAATGCAGGACTAGAAAGACCTCTGGTCTGATCCAGCTCTTATGTGTTGAATGCTCTCTGATTTTTTAATTGCATTGATGTATAAATGTCATTTAAGTGTAAGCCACCTTGAAATGCTTGTTATGAGTGACAGGTGGGATGTACATAGATAATGAGTAATACAGAGAAATAGCTAGGAAAATCGTGATCCCCCCCCCCCCACTTTGTTTAGTAGGAGGTGATTTAAGTAGGAGTTGTCTTCAGTGGGGGAAATCCATCTGTTGACGACAGTAGAATACCAGAACTGCAGTATTGGTCCCTAGAGTTATGGAGAGAAAGAAAGAAAGAAAGAAAGAAAGAAAGAAAGAAAGAAAGAGAAAGGATAAGACTCTGGCTTTGTCTGGGGTTCAGGGGAGTGGCAGTAAACCTGGGAGTTTAGATTAATAGGAATAGGAATTATGTGTTCAGTTACCTTGATCAAGTAGTTCAAGGAGCCAGATAAGGAGTACTTGAGGGGATGACGAACTGCTTCAGTTAGGGGAAAGGAGGGAAAGCGAATCTTCTGCTGTTTGGGGAGAGGATACAATAGAGATACTAAAGCGTTATGTAAGGACAGCATGGGCTAATAAGCATGGCGGAAAAGGTCAGCCAGAGGAACAATGGCTTGATTATGCAGCCAATCAAAGACATCAGGAAGGCATTTATTTCTGGCAGTTTTATCTGCTATTGTTCCCTCCCAGCCTTTCAGGAGAAAGCCGTCCTGCCCCTTGAGAAGTTGGTAATTATGTGGAGGTGTGAGGTGCCACCCTCCCTGATCTTTTACTTCTTCTGTATTTGTCAGGTTAAAGGATAGTTCATCTTTACACATCCACATTTCTCAGGGATGAAAGTGTGAATTCTAAGACGAAACAAGTTGTTCCAACTGACGCATATAGGAGTGAATGGCTATGAAGGGTCTAAAATGTCGCAAATCACATTTGGAACAAGATTATTTGGGGGCAGGGAGGAGGAGTGAAGCCTAAAAGGTTTGAACTATCCAGATGCCACTGAGTGTACACCAAACTGCTGAAAACCTTGGAAGTGGCTAGTAGTTGAGGATGCCCAGAAAACTCAGAACTATTTTTTATTTAGCCTTTGCAACATGTTAGGCAATGTCATGGGTCCATCAAGCCTGCTGATAATCTAAAAGCACAAAATCAAAAGGAAAGAGGGGATGAATGGAAAAAGAATATGCAAATATGCAAATGCACAGGCGTGCTAAAGTGGAGTACTAGATGAACATTGCACTTTAACCAGAGAAATCATAATCCCCCTCATAGAGATGGCTGGAGATTCATTTCTATCACCTGTGGGATAACACCCCTGTGAGGAAGAAACGGGGGAAAAGCTCCAGATGGCAGGAGGAAATCTATTTGCAGGCCCAATGCATTTCAGAATTGCTTCCTCAGGGACGTGACTTCAACGATCCATCAATGAAACAAGATTATACAACCTACGTTTCTCTGTGGAAATTAGAAATTCCTCCCTTCAGTCAAACATGCAAAACCTAACTGAAACACACTCATGCGTCTCATTTAAGGTTATGAAGCTAGTTCTGGGTTGATCTCCTCATGCTTGGGCCTCCAGTGTTTTGGTCAAGCTTCTGACATAGTAAGATTGCTAAATGGCTGTGAGAACTTATGGCTTCAAGATATGTATACCTTTAAGGGAGATAATGCTCCTTATCCTAATCATCCCTGAAGTGTGTGCATATACACCTCTCTCTCTTTCTCTCTCTCTCTCTCTCTCTCTCACACACACACACACACACACACACATACACACACACACCACACAAACAGCTCTACACATTGCATGTTGTGCTTAGAAATAGTTGTAGTGTTACCATTCTGGGGTGCAACATGGGTGAGCATCCATAGCATCATAGAATAGTAAAGTTGGAAGGGGCCTGTAAGGCCATGGAGTCCAACCCCCTGCTCAATGCAGGAATCCACCTTAAAGCATCCCTGACAGATGGTTGTCCAGCTGCCTCTTGAAGACCTCTAGTGTGGGAGAGCCCACCACCTCCCTAGGTCATTGGTTCCATTATCGTACTGCTCTAACAGTCAGGAAGTTTTTCCTGATGTCCAGCTGGAATCTGGCTTTTTGTAAGTTGAGCCCATTATTCTGCATCCTGCACTGTGGGATGATCGAGAAGAGATCCTGGCCCTCCTCTGTGTGACAACATTTCAAGTATTTGAAGAGTGCTATCATATCTCCCCTCAGACTTCTCCACACTAAACATGCCCAGTTCTTTCAGTTCTCCTCATAGGGCTTTGTTTCCAGACCCCTGGTCATCCTCATTGCCCTCCTCTGAACATGCTCCAAATTGTCTGCATCCTTCTTGAAGTGTGGTGCCCAGAACTGGACACAATACTCCAGATGAGGCCAATCCAATGCTGAATAGAGGGGAACCAGTACTTCTATCAATGAAGCCCAAAATAGCATTTGCTGTTTTTGCAGCCACATCACACTGTTGTGTGAACACAGAGAATAGTTTCACGATGCTGTAAACGAATTCAGTGATGAAAAGGCCAATGCGTTTTGGTGTCTTGCTTTATTAGTAGACCTTCAAAGAGCTATAACAATGTCTGCAGATATTATTTGCAACTGATTGTCTTGTGTTTTAAACAATGGCAAGACAAGATAACTTTGTGCAAATCCCTGTGACCTAAATCTTTTTTGTGTATTATAGTTTTCATATCTCATAGGAACATAGGAACCTGCCTTATATTATGTCAGATCCTTGGTCCATCTATCCCAGTTCTGTTGGCATTAACTAGCGGCAAAGGCTTTCAGGCATTTCAGGCCCTATCTGGAGATCCCAGGGATTGAATCTGGGACCTTCTGCATCCAATGGAGGCCCTCTAACACTGAGTCATGGACCCGCCCCCCCCTCCCAGCCTCCCACTATAGACTGCATAAGCATTTGCTTTGGAGGTTTGGATATGCACATCTTGCTTCATCCTTTGCTAATTTATCTATGGCAGGTTGTTCAGGGATAGAGGCCTGGGGAAAAAATAAGGTGCAGGTTTGTGAGTTCAGTGGAAATTAGTGTAATCCACTTTAATGGCTTCATTATAAAACTGTTTGTGGCCTGTCAAGTGCTTCAGAACGTACATTTTAAATACTAGCTTATAACTGGTTGCGACTGCTTGCAGGTCACAGCAGATCTTTTGGATAATTCAACTTGGCAGGATGAAACATAATTGAAAGTTATCTATCTATTATTTATTTATTTTAAATTGTGATCATGGGGAACGTACATAACACTATGATTGACCTATGATTCATAAAAGAAACCATGCTTATAGTGTGTGCATCTTGTTGTTTTTAAAGAGGATTTTTTTTTTTTTTTTATAATATCTGGTGGGTTTATCCATTACCTGCACATTTTTTTGGGAGAAAGATAAACATTCTAATGCAATTTTCTGTACGATCTTCAGTTAAGTTAGATCCTCTGCATTTTTTTTTAAATGTCAGCTAACTACAGTTGAATTGAGAAACAGTACTATGAACTTGCTACTCATATGAGTAACTGTTAAAAGACCTTTACCCATGACAGTGGAAAACATCTTATATACCTAATACTAAAGAATAGTTTAAAAATGGAATGATGACGTGATGGGTAAAACTGTCTAGCTATGTGAGAGTGAGAGGGGGCAAGACAAACAATGAATAATTTTCCAATTCATTTATCACGATTCATTGTCTTCTACAAATCAAATACCTTCTATCCTAGTTTACAACATGATTTAGAAATGTCATAGATAACAAAAACAAATTTATTGCATGGGAAGAGGAGAGGAAGAAATTGCAAGGCTAAGCATCTCTCCTTTCTCCATGGTTTCAGTACATTCATGTGACATTTTGTTGTGAGGTGTTATTTGGAAAGTGTGCGGTCAAAAACGTATCACAAAGGCATAGCAAATTGCAGATTCAGAAGTTAGCAAGAGGCTCATATACACAACTTTGGACTGAAGAAGTAATACGCCTGATGAAATGTGGAATAGAACCTGTCTTAGACCTTTGTATGCTCATCATTAAGCAAAATTCAGTCAGTACAAGTTTGTATATCATTGGTACATGTCTCTGGCCATGTTAAATGAGACCATTTCAAACTGACATTTAAGTGTTGAAAATGACTTAGTAGTCTTCACTGGTTTGCCAGAGCACTGGCTCCCATTTATTTCATATTGAAGGGTTATTATAAAAACTTTTTTTTTCTTTTAGCCTTTTCCGAGGTCCCAGAAAGTGCTCTTTCCCCTCCTTCCTTAAAGGCCCCAATTGGAGCGAAGGAGGGAAACATGTGTAATTCCCACCCTGCCCCCAACTGCTCCAATTGGGGGCTTTTCTTTAATGCCCGGCAATGACACACTTTCCCCTTCAAGGCCCTTATAGGAGCAGTGGGGGGGGGGGGAAGCATGTGATTCCAGGACATTATAGAAAATTACAGAAAATCCTCCCGGACGCCCAGAATAGAACAAAACCTAGGACAAATCCGGGGAATTCCTGGCAGTTGGTCACCCTATTTTGTTCCATTAGGATGAGCTGATTTCTTTTTTAATCAATTGAATCAGGCATAAGTAGTCACCATAAGTGCCACGCCCCAACCTCTTTTCGCTATTTTATGCTGGCTCTGGGTTGACAACCACCCACAAGATTAAACATTTCATATATACCCCACTTCTATATCTGAGAGGGATTCCATCCTTGCTATTGTTAAGCCGTGTAGTTATGAGCCTTCTTTCCCCCCCCCCCCCATATGATACAATTTATGTTAATGTTGGTTTGTACTGTTACCTTTGGGGAAATGCAAGGCACTCTCCCCTCCGTAACTGCAAACATGCAATATTGTTACTATTGGTAACATGCAGATGGACTGACATACATACTGGTAGATCTGGAATTTGAAAACGGGAGAAGGGTTTTCTGTGTGTTATTAATTCACATGTTATGTATATTCATAAAGACAGACAGAGAGGACTGCTTAAATGTTATATATGAATTTCCTCTCTAAACTGTTTCCTTCAACATACAGTAATAGCTGTAGCTATTAGCTTTGAGGGGTGCGGTAGCACATCGCAATGGTATTCATGCCTGGAAGCAGCCTTCCATGTGGTTTGACCTAACTGTGTAACGACAACCCATGTGGGAAGCCAGTTCCAGACATAACTGTAGTTATGTTAGAATACTAGTTAGATTACTCTAATGTGTTGCATGTGGGGCTGCCCTTGAGGATGGCCCGGAAACTACAGTTAGTACAAAATATGGCACCTAGGCTACTGACTGGACCTGGGAACTGGATATTATGTCCATATTATATCAGTACTGCACCATCTTCACTGGTTTTAGTTCATTTCTGGGTCCAATTTAAGGTGATTGTGTTGATCTATCAAGTCCTTCATAGCATGGGACCACAGTATCTAAAGGACCACCTTTCCATATGTCCCTTCCCAGGCCCTGATATCATCCTTCAAGGCCCTGCTCCATGTTCCGCCACATACTGAGATTCAGTGTGTGGCTACTTGTGAGCAAACCTTTTCTGTAGTGGCCCCCAAATTGTGGAATCAACATGGCACATACTTTGTTGATTTTCTGTGTCAGGCAAAGACCTTTTTATTCTCCTAGGCCTTTTAACGGGACTTTTGACTGCTGCCAAACTCAGGGCTTTCAGTGCTTTCCTCTTAAATGTCTGGTTTTTAACCCCTGTTTATTCAGTCATGTCTATGGGATGGAATTTGGGTAGCTGACTCTTTTTGTCTGTCAGCTTCCTCATCTCTAATAGCAACAAAGCAGGCAGGTGTAACACGGCTCTCTCAGTGTTGGGAACAGCTGTACCCATTGGATGTGGCTGGTATACATGGGTGAGAATTTAATTTTTGGTCATTTTTAATAGGAATTTACCAAAATCTTTGAAGTTGATATTCAGGAGAAAAAATAATGTCCCTTTCTTTTTCCTCCTCCTCCTCCTCCTCCTCCTCCTCCTCCTCCTCCTCCTCCAAAGAAAATGAATGCAGAAAAAAAGCAAAACTAACAAATTTGCTCATCCCTAATCTTTTTTTATGTTCTAGTTGCTTAGATATTTATCTCTAATTTTAAAATTACTCTAAATTATTGTTGCTGCTTTTAAAACTTTAAAAATGTTAATGAGTTAAATCATTGTATATTATTATTATTATTATTATTAATAATAATAATAATACTAATAATATGGCAACTCTTACAGTACATAGAACCATGGTGGTACAGAAAACAGTATTTGGAGACAACCACACCACTGCAGTAACGTTTGAAGGTTAAGGCAGATGGGTGTTTATGTGAAAAGACCACGAGGAACACAATAGACACCCAGCTGGTAACCTTGGCTCTATAGATTGTGCAGGATGGAGGAAGACACCACAATGGCTACATTACATTTTGGTACCCCCTCACCACAACCCTAAATTTGTTTTCCCCATTCACTTACCCCCATGCAATGGGCCTCATTGCTGCTGATTTGACCCTAAGATCTGCTAGACCATTTGCCTGGGTGAAGAACGAGCATGTCCCTGTTTAACCCCTTCAGTGTATCCGATAGAGTTCCCTTCTTTTGCATGGCTTCTCTCCTCTCCTAGTCCTAACCATGACTCACCCATTGGGCGGTTTGTTCCTAAGAAATGTGCCCTTTGGTTTCTCCTTTCCTACATTGGCATAGCTAACTTCATATAAATGCAGGGGCGGGAGAGAACTGTGTAAAAAGGAAAGTCTTTCGTTCTATCGAGATATCCATTAATGTTTCGGTATCGGTGTAATAAAATGAATAAAGGGGCTTTCATTCCACTGCAGATCAAGATTGTTTTCTAAGAATTGTAAAATTATACACCGCCTGGAGATATGCAGGGTCTCTATCTGTTGGCTTTTTAAGGCAGTCTAAATCCAAAGGACCAAACTAAATCTCACATAGTGTTGGTTAATATTCCTGTGGCAGAACATCTGATAAACAGAGCAATACCAAACAGAACCTATCCTCCTTTTGTAATCTTAGGCACAGCCATTTCTCCCCTCCCCTTCCATAAGGTGGTGAGTTAATTAGTAAATCCAATGTTTTATCTGGTAGTAGAAGAGAGTCTTTTCTTTCTTTTCTGTGCAGAGGAAAGGCATACATCTGCATGGGTTTGCACGTAGAACTGAACAAAAATGTTATGATCCAAGTCATGTGAGCACAGTGGGGTTTTCCTGTTGATGGCTGTACTGCATCTTCCACATTATTGCCTCACCTAGCAGACCGTTTTATTTCTTTTAACTTCTGCCCGACCTTTCTTCAGAAATCTCAGAGCAGCTTTGGGAAGAGCAGATCTTCCAGCCGGGCCCTGGTGACGTCGATACCACTTTGGTTTCCAAACACTGACACGGTAACTCGCATATCTCACTCCGCCCCGCGTAGAATACTTTTTTGTTCAAGGTGTGGAGGAACCTAGCGTGGCTGATCAAATCAATGAGCCACTACGCTTTCAAATCAGGATGTGAGAGAGATTAAAGTATACAAGCACAGCAGTTGGTGAAAAAGTTGTGTTTCTGGTCTTCCAGTGCTAGGTTTTGGGGGAGGCCTTTGGGCAGGAAGCTCAGTTTTTTTTATCAAAAGCATTTTTTTTAAAGAAGCGTGGAACAAAGAGCTTTGTGAGCACACATTGGAGATGCCCGTAGGCACCAATTCCAAACGTAATTGTAAGAAATCAAAGTAGAAGACTGGCTGAACAGAACAAAGATCAGAGCCAAACCACAGAACAATAACAAAACAGAATAGGAGACCTCTTCTCCTTCCTACCGGAAATGGATCACCTAACAATCCTCCTTAAGACCACTTCTTGGTATACTCAGATGTAACATTTCTAGCAACCTAGCAGGATGAACCTGTTTCCATCACCCAGGATGACACTGTAGCGCCATTTGCATATCCCAGCATACAGTTTGTCACAGCTGTGCATATTTCTCCTAGCAGGAGTCTGCTTATATACATTCTCTGGGATGCCTCAGCTGGGTCTGTGTTGAATTTTTGAAGGGGTTTGCTTTTTGCATTAAAAGCTATCATTTTGATGAGGTGGAATGGTTTGTCAACACCTCCCCCCCCCCCACACACACACAAAGGAGCAGGCAATGAATGTAGAATACCTTTCTGCCCTGGTTTGCTCAAGATACTTTGGGGCAGAAGAGGGTGTGTTATTTGTCAGCTTTGAAGCTCTGGTGTCTCTAAATGATCCCTACAAGGGCACACCTTGAGGAAACTATCAGCACTGGCACAGGTTTCGGCTCTCAATCCTCAATCTATTATTATTATTATTTATTATTATTATTATTATTATTATTATTATTCACATAAACTACATCACTTACAAATCGTATCACTAACATAACATAAACACAATACATCATAATCCACCTAACAAGTGCACCCCTCCCACTGGAACAAGCTAGTACATATTTATTTATTGTTACACTTAATTAAACATTCTTCCAAAACTGCATCAAGTCCTGTGACGGTGTACACCCCTTCCCTTTTTCTAATACAAAATCTATGAATAATCCCCATATATTTCCAAAATCATTTCTTCTCAATATTCCTCTTTTAACTTTAATATTACTTGTTAACTTATCATTAATAGCAATTTCCCACACTTCTTTATACCATTCTTCTATTTGGTAGTTGCCTTGCATCTTCCATTTCCTAGATATCATTAACCTCACTGCTGTCAACAAATTCATAATTAAATCTTTAATATTTTGATCTCCTTTTACTTTATCATAAATTGATAATAAAGCTACCCTAGGACATACCTCTAACTTTAAACCTGTTATCTCCTCTACTGCTTCAAATACTCTTTGCCAAAATTTCTGAACGTGATTACAAGACCACAACATATGGAAATATGTTTCAACCCTCAATCTTAACAGATCAAACTATTATTTTCCAATATGGGCACTATTTGAAGTTAAAATTCAGCAATCATGTTGGCTTTGAATCAGTATGGTATTTTAAAGCAGTCAAAACGTTTTGATTAAGAACATACAAATTAGGACTGAGCTGAAACAGAGAGATGGGGGGGAGGAACCACACACACCATGTGAAATTACTCTTTCTCTGCCAGTTTCTTAGAGAGTAGACCAAGGGGTGAAGATACTTGCAGTGCACATGAGCAACTGTACCCTTCTTCCAATATAATTTCAAGCATTACTCTCCTCCTTCGAGGAGGAGCAGCTCTGACGAGTCATATCTGTTTGCACTCCCGGTCTTACCTTGACCACCATTTATTTTCCCAATTTGATCATTGGTTCATACACACAGTAACAACATCAGGGAGCAAAAACTGTTTGGGTACTTGACAACATTACTATTCCTAGAAAGAAGGCCACAAAACTTTAAATGGGACTGAATAGGTGTGTTAAATGAGAAGCTACGGCAAACTTTTAAATGGGACTGAACAGGTACTGGGCACAGGATATTTTGGGGGGTCCCAGTCCCCAATTTTTCTGTTGAAAATGTTCACCAGACAACATTCAGTACAGCCTTAATGAAAATAGCTTCCTGTATATGTGTGTGTTTGTGTGTGTGTATAGATACTGTATGTATATATATATTTACATCCACTATTAAAATTA
Organism: Anniella stebbinsi; assembly: GCA_029215795.1. Classification (NCBI taxonomy): domain Eukaryota; kingdom Metazoa; phylum Chordata; class Lepidosauria; order Squamata; family Anniellidae; genus Anniella; species Anniella stebbinsi. Next base: position 224,615,526 of record JARDYH010000004.1, on the reverse strand, counting down.
TGGCTTTCCAGAAACATGGTTATTCATTTGTCAAAGTAATGAAAGAAAGCATTATATTTTGCAAACCGTTGTAGAGTCGAGGAAATTAAAAATGCATTGCAAAGTTGGAAGGAAATTTGAATATTTAATGTAAGGTTTTATGAGAGATTCAAAGGCCGCATTTTCCGTGCGACTCAGCAGAAAACTTTATCATGTACCTTTATTTTTATCCCCCATATGCAACGCTGTGTGGGGCTAATTGTCTTGAAATTGGATGCACGGTTAGCATTGCCTACTCTGCACCAGTGATCATTAACACCCAAGAGGCTTTCCCATATAAATATTTTTCAGTTTATGTGATTTTTAATCTCCCTCCATCAATGGTACTTCCCTGGTCACTTCAAAGAGCAAGTAATTGCCATGAATGTTAAAAATGAGCAGGTTTTAGAAACAATGAAGGTTACAGAAGGACAGGAAAGAGGACAACAAAGAGTCAAGAAGAGGGAGTAAGGGTGAACACATCTGTCCATTTTGGTTCCTCCCAGCCCCTCACTTTTCCAACTTTACATTTGGGTTCATTCTGTATTTTGAGATTTTTTCCAAGCTTAAGTTCAGTTTGCCCTGAACATTGAGATTTTTTTTAAAGAATTGCATCAAAAATGTGTGCATTTTTGTGCACATTTTTCCTAGTACATGCATTCTGATATGCATTTTTGCAAGCACTTTTCCAAACATATATGTTCTTGTGCACTTGAAAAAAAAACTAAATTTGAGAAATCTGCTGCAAAATTCAGAGGAATGCGAATTTTGAAGGGTAGTTATATCGGTTCAAAAGTGCAAAATTGGGTAAATTGGCATTAAAATGTGAATCACACAAATTTCTCACCCCATCATTAGCAGGGATAATGGGTATCTTGACGGATTATAAACCTGAACTACTGAAAGAGATGCAGGCAATTCAACTGAAAACCCGTTCTGTCAATCCCAGTGGGCTGACCTCATCCAGAATATTTATAAAACAATTTTAACCAGTCTCAAGGTGTGTGTGAGAGAAAGAGGGACAGTGTATGTTTGAAAAGAGCGAGAGATGTATCCATGGAGAAAAGCGAAGTCGTGAAACAATTCTGATGAAAATATTAAACAACTTTAACACTGCTTTGTTGCCCTTGAAAGAAATCCAGCACATTACCTGAAGTCCACTTACTATTTGGTTACTTTGTCTATTGCCCTATCCTGAAAGTCTACAACATGATATTCATCTCATTTGATTGCTTTAACCTCTGGGTCAGGTGGAATAGTTCAGAACTTGTATCCTACCATTCAAAGGAGGCTGGGAAATGAGACGTCACTTGCTTTAATAGCAACAAGTGCTTTGGAGAACATCAAATTTCTTGTCCGGTGCACACAAGGAGTTCTTTCATTCAAGCCTTAACTAAAATAGTGTCGGCCTCGTTGTGTTATTTAAGGATACGTAAGGAGAAGGTTATAGCAAAATGCTTTACGAGTGATAATTGAATTCCTTAGCTGATCTGTTTCATTAAATGAGATCAATCTGTTCTTGAGACTCAAGCACAAGTAACGCTGGGCTTATATATTCACACATAAGCCCAAACATAGCATTCCTTTCATCACTTTCAGCCTAATAATACATGTGGCTTCAGAATACTGGAATTCACGGTGAACCAGTCGACAATCACTGCTCCGCAAGCACATTGTCAATCTGCCTCTCTTCAAATCCACATGATAGCAAATCCAGATGGTTGTGTGAATTGGGTGGAATTAGGGTTTACAAATTTAATCCTATAAAGGTCCATGGCTAGGTTTATATCTTGCATTGGAAAACTGGAGGTGGTGCCATGCCTTTAAATGCCCAGGGCTAATTATTTGGCCATTGAGCTCTCTAGTAATCCAGCATTGTTCTTCATATCCAGCACAGCTCTTCTGATGTTCTTAAACATGTGGTAAGTATCCTGTTTACGATGATATTGGCCGTGTCTACACCGACCATTTTTCCCAGGGTCGTCCCTGTGTCCTCCCTGCACAGGGGATCCCGGGAGCAGGCAGGGACGACCCCTCCATTTTCCTGGGATAACTGAGACCTCAGTTATCCTGATTTTTCTTGCAGTCCTGGGGCGATCCTGAGGACCACGGTCAGTATGGGCATCTGTCCCTGCTTCTTCTCTCCTTCCCGTGAGCAGCAGGAGTCAGCAGAGGGAAGGATCTGGGCCGGGGGGAGTCCAGAAACACTGAGAGGGGAGCGGGAGTGGGGCTTTGTTGTTGTTCTTTTCTCATGTTTCGCTGGGGCACAATTGCGCTCCCGGCTCCTGCTTCTTTTAAAAAAATGGCGGGTGCAATGGGCGCAATGTCACGCTTCCATTTGGATGCTCAGGGAGGATCGTGGAAGCAGGTAAATCCACAATCCTCCCCCCCCCCCCATTCTTAGGTGTAGAAAGGGCCATTGTCAAAGTTCCCTGTCTTGTCAGGATATGAGCAAAACATTAACTAGAGATGGAAGATTGGAAATCAGTTGTGTAAGTGCACAATCCTATTCATGTTTAGACAGGGAAAAAAATCCTACAAAATCCCGTGTATCCCCCCAGCCAGCCATGCTGGGGGTTATTGGACTTTTTTCTCTCTAAACTTAGATAAGATTGTTCCCTAAATCAGTTTCAGTTTTTATCCTTTCTAACCTTGAGGGGACACTAGATGGACAGTCCAAATAGCTTATATCATTTTTGAGTATATGGTTTGCCCAGTGCAATGTATATGTATTTTCTTTAATTTTAATTGGTCTGGAACTGACTCTCAAAGGTATTCTTGGATGTAGTCTAACTATCAAAGCTATACAAAAACTTAGTAATTCTTTATGGTGAGTTTTTTCATCTAATTATTTGAACTGATTATTTGTCTTGAATCAAATATTTTGTATTTTATGTTTTGGCCATAGTATAAAGAATTCCTATTGTGTGACTAGCCAAGCTAATCAAATTACACACCTAATAAATTGATGATCGGTCTTACTAATTTAGAAGCTCAGTCATTCATACCCACAAACATCTGCAAGCAGTCTAGGTCCTCTTGACCCTGTTGCAGCTCAACATCATGATTCCCAAGGGAGGCAATTATATATCTGACTCCAATGTGACCTTATGCAGTCAAGGTTGGTCTGAGAAATTTCTGGTACAGCACTGTGTACTATCAGCCTGAGCTGCAGCCTAAATCAGTGTGTTTTTTGTTTTATTATTGTTATTATTATTAATAATAATAATAACATTTATATACCACCCCATAGCTGAAGCTCTCTTTATGGTTTTAAAAAATTAAAAGATTGAACATTACAAGTCAATGTACAAAATTTTAAAACATAATACAGAAAAACAGCTAACATTTTAAACATTTTAAACTTTAAGCCAGGCCAAAAATTCAGCTAAAAAACTCAACTTAAGCTGTTAAAAATGCTTGGAAGAAAAGAAAAGTTTTGACCTGGTGCCGAAAAGATAACTAAGTTGGTACCAGGCGGGCCTCATCGGGGAGATCATTCCATAAATGGGGGCCACCACAAAGAAGGCCCTCTCCCTTGTTGCCATCCTCTGAGCTTTTCTTGGAGTAGGCATCCGGAGGAGGACCTTAGCTGTTAAGCGTAGTGTATGGGTAGGTTCATGTCGGGAGAGGCGTTCCATCAGATATTGTGGTCCCAAGCCACGTAAGGCTTTATTTGTTGTGGTTTCTTTTTTCTTTTTTACAGTTTTACAGTTATTTTGGAAAGTGTCATAAACTCCTAATTCCTTATTACTAATTATTGATGCACGAGCAATTGTTTCTATAGCTTGCTGAAACTCTGTGAGTTGACTACTCTGGTGTGGTGACCAAAACTATTCTATGCTTCTTTTTCTTTTCTTTTTAATGGAGTTGATTCCAGTTTTAGTCAGTAGACCCATTGAAATTAATGTGTGCACTTGTACATAGACTTATTTTAAGTCTCTAATGTTATCAGGACCGAAGAATAATGAGAACTGAATTAAGACTGTGTGGTGGATGCACAAATGCTTATGTTGTTGTGAAAGCAAATAATAATCTATCAATAGTTCCGTTAGCTGAAACTCTTTGAAGTGGATAAATGGGTCAGAGGCAGGTAGCCATTTGCACCTGTGTTCAGAAGTAGGGGTGTGCACACCAAAAAATATTGTCGTTTATCATTATCGTCATTTCGGACCAAAAAAAAAATCATCTTCATTCATATTGTAGGTGAACCGTATCGTCTTCACGATAATTATCGTGAAAAAATGATATTTTTGCAGCCCTATTTTTAAAGAAAAAATGCCTATAACTTATGTATTTTAAAAGTTAGAGACTTGAAACTTGGTCACGGTGCTTATGGGGTATGCCTAAGTATTTGTAGGAAATTTGAGATCGATCCCTCCAACCCTTGATTTTATATGAAGTTTTTAAAGTTCGTTTCCATTCTGACAGGTCTGAATGAACGCACGTAGCGAGCTGTCATTCTGATCTGTCAGAACTGAAACGATCGTCAATAAATTCATATAAAATCGAGGGTTGGAGGGATCGATCTCAAATTTGACACATATGTGTAGCATTTCATACACATACATAGGCATACCCCATAAGTACTGTGACCAAGTTTCAAGCCTCTAACTTTTAAAATACAGAAGTTATAAGTATATTTATATGGCAGTCCGCTAAAACGATAAAATCACCCGAAAATTACCGTTTCCGATTATTATCATAGGTTTTTCTATCATATCGTCATCGTTAAACACATGCACGATAACGACCTTATCGTATCGTTATCATACATTTTAACGATACGATACACATCCCTATTCAGAAGTGGTTAGCTATTGGCATCTAAATGTTGAGGCAAATATCTATACACTGTTGAGATCAGAGATGAGTAGCCCTCTAAAGCTGAGGTTGCTTCCACATATACAACAATCTTCATAGGTGAAAATGGGAATGATTCATCCGTCTTCCCCAACTGTGACGGTAGTCTAGTTTTCCACTTGCAGTGGGATCTTGTACCGGGTTACATAGGCAGAAAATAGGTGAATGGTTCTGCCGTAATTTTTCCATACTCATGGCAGGATCCAGATAAATCTGTGAGCGTGGATAATTTGTTCCAGGCTTGGAATGGTCCTAATGTAGGTGTTGTAGTGTGTCTTCTAGGATGCAGTTGTGGCCAGTTCTACACCACACAGGATAGGACCCTTTCAAAACGGTTTGACAACTGTATACGGAGTGTGTCCTGGGCCCCAACAGTTGTCACTACTGTTATAGACCGTTTTAAAGCAGTAGTGTCGATCCTGCCCCCTTTCTTTTACCTTAGTGAAAGATTTTAGCAAAGTATATATCAAGAAGCACCTGAGTTTTATTCATGTGCCAGGAAGTTCTGGGACTTGTAGGCTGTTTTGTAAGAGCTTTCTTCCATCTGGCAATGCCAAGATGTTAAATGTTGTACATTTTAGGGGGAGAACATCTTTCGTTTTTATTCGTTGCATGACTAAAGTCATTCAATTATTATTCCATTTAATTAAAGAGCTTTTTATGATTTAATTCTAGTGAGGGGGGAAATGATCAGCCATTAAAATTGTGATCACATTACTTTATTTTATTTTTTAAAAAAAATCTATTGAGGTAGGTAACAGGAATGAGTCTTTGAGGTAAGGTTAGCGGGGGAGATCCTCCTTGTAGTTCACGAAATGTGCTAACTGTAATGAAAAGGGGGTTGCTCATGCAATTTATTAATGAGTGATTAATTAGTCAGTCGTCTGACACTTAAATTATCCCAGTAATGGCTCCCCTTGAACACTATGAATAGGCCATAACTTGGAACATGTAGAAAAATAAAAGGTTGCATCCCACAAAACACACACACACACACACACACAAAACAGTGGGTGGAAGAGAAAGAACAATACAAAAGTGGGAAAAATACTTAAAAGTTTAATAAACTGTGGTTTATTATTATCATTATTATTATTAAGAATGAACACTTTAAAAACTAATCTAAAATATTCAAGCTTCTTAAATGAATGACAGGATGATATCAGGAGGAGGAGGAGAAAACAAATTAACCGGTTTTGTGTTCAGATGTTACACAGAGTTTCATGAGCTGGGGGGAAATTGTCGTTTTGCCTCCTACTCCTGTCCCACAATAGGGACAAACAGCTTCCTCTTTCTTCACATGGGAGGAAGAAAGCAACAACCACGTAGCCCATTCAGTGGGCATTTCTTATCGCGCTGCTTCTCCTGCACAAAGCAGGAAATGGTGGCAAGTTTCGTCACAGCCAAAAGAATAGGATTTTCCGGGTCTTTTTTTGCGATGGAAAACTGAGCAGAAGGAGCAGCAGGCATGCGGGAGGTGGACAGCATCATGGAAAGGACACACGGAAATCCATGAGTGGCCAGTCACGAGTGTGAGATAAAATGCTTGGTTGATGAGGCTCAAAGACAGATCAATGCTACCTGCAGTTAAGATCTCTCTCTCTCTCTCTCTCTCTCTCTCTCTCTCTCTCTCTCTCTCTGTACAATCCTCTGGCAGAATGCCTATGAAGTCCTTTACCCTGCTGCTTTGCTGTGGTCAGGGTGAAGTATCTCTCCATGCCTCTGGCCACATCAAAGGAACAAGGGAGTTGTGGATGTGGTACATCAATGCATGCCCAGATATGCCTTCAGAACTACAGATTTCCCTCTTTACTACCATTAAGAACACAGATATCAAAATGTTCTGCTACCACGAGAAAACTCTAGGAGTTGGTGCTGGTGGACATCACTCTCCACTGGAGCAGACACACTTCCACTGCTTCCTAAGACCTTCCAGCTGACCTCTTGTTACAAACAGATATTAGTCTTCCCAGGGATGTATGAAAATGTAGTTTCAGATTGGAGATTACTCAAAAATGCTCTGTTCACAATCCCAAACACAAACAGGAGCAAGCATGCATTCATATTTGCAAAACGTGTACTTGAAAAATGCACAACTTTCTCAAAAAAGAACAAATTGTCCCATTTGAACTATCTGAAAACAGGTTGTAATCAAGAGTGGGAGTGAGTTGTACCAAGCTTTGAAGTAAAGTTTGAAGAAGTTTGGAGTGCATTATTTGGGGCCCTCCCAGTCAAAGAACTCAGCCCTGCCATCTCCCTCTGGCTCTGATGATGAGTCCCCAGCAGAAACTCCATCTCCCCAGCCTCACAGAAGTCTCAGGCTGCAAACTAATATGAGGGGCGCTTTACCAATCCTGGAGTATGATGGAGCTGACCATACACTACATGTCCTGCCAGCCTACTTTTTTTTAAGGCTTCAGTTGGCTCTAGCTCCCTGCTGAGACAACATTCTCCTGTTGTTCTAGTAGGAGAGAGTTCCAGCCACCTGGAGCAAAGCCCTATTTCCTTCCTGCCTTGATCTGACTGACAGCAGATGCTACTGGCTTCCCCTCTGAACCTCAAGGAACCACAGGATGGGATAGTTATTCTGGGATAAGCGGTGTCATTGTATGTGGCCTTAAAGCCATTCGTGGAGGGACAACCTGTCCCTACACCCCACTGTGATTTGTGAAAACTTACAGTGTGATATATTTGAGATCCTTGGTTGAATGAAATGTGTGGATGTTCCTGTTATCTAAACATTCCTTCTTGGCTTTACCTGTAATGATGCCTCGTAATTTTCTAGTGATAGCATATGTTATCACTAGAAAGTTACGCTAAATATATTTCCCTCTCCCCTCTGTATATAAGATTGCATTTGCCATGTTTTGATTTTCTTCTTTCTGGCTCACTTTTCTCTGCAGTTTGTCTCTCATTTTTTCCCCCTCATAGATCTGCCACTAGAGGGAGAGTAGTTACACATTTTTTCAAGAGTATAACATAGTACAGATCATTTTTCTTCATTAGGACATTTTTTTCCCTTATGCCCATAAACATTCGCAATCAAATGATCATCCCGCAATTGTCTTCTGTTGCTGCCACATCCTTTTTTTCTTAATAGGATAACCAAACTAAAAGTATTTCAGTGATTCGATTGGAGAGGCTACGTTGTTTATGGCATGGCTGTATCAGCTCCATCCCTTGTATCTTTTGTAATGCAGCGTGTCTCCGTATTGCTATGCTGTCTTCAAGCAGCGGGTGAGACATTTTAAAAAGAGAAAAGCAGTGGGTAAGAAAATATAAGACCGGTTGCACCAATGGCAACAACTGCTGTCCCACAAGGATGTTGACAAAAAGCTTGGCATGGTTACCCTGCCTCACACCTGCTTGATCCTTTTCCGTCTTGGCTGGTGAAGGTTTGTTGAGGGAGGCTGCTGATTTTAATCCTAATCATCATTAACACATCATTGTAGGAAGGGGGAATACCATCTGCTCTCAAGGAAGCTCTACTATGACCATTGCTAAAGAAACCTTCCCTCTACTCCCCCCCCCCTTGTATTGGGAAATAGCAGACCAGCCTTGAATCTGCTATTCCTAGCCAACGTGGTCAAGTGGAGAGTGGTATATCACACCTTGATGCTTTGGGATTCAATGGGTTAAATAGATGCATCTGATGAGGTAGACACTGGCTCAGTTCGGATGACACATTAGGCAATGGAAGAGGGGGGGAACAATCGTCAGTTGTGTTGCTTATGGTGTCGTCTGGAGGGCAGCACACAATGCACACACAACTGACAGTACGTTAATCAGGCACTTTAAACAATGGAGCGAAACAATGGGCTTGCACGTTGTTTAGCCCAAAGCCCCATTGTTTAAAGTGTCGTCCAAATTCAGCCCCCCCTCTCTCCATGGACTATTCCGTTTCGGAATAGAGTTCTGCTGCCTAGAGCAGCCAAAAAAACCCAGCCGCTCTATGCAGCCGGCAGAACTCACGGTGCATGCTGGGATACAGCTGGGGGACACACGGAGGAGAAGCTGCAACCGAAGTGGCCGCCGCAAGTTCCTTGCAGCCGGGACGTTTGCCGGTTCCGAGCAGCACCGGCTGCAGTGTGTCTGTCATCTGTGAAGCTCCTCCTGCCTAATCGCACGGTCAGTATGTTATTTACCCCTCCATTGCTTAATATGTCATCCAAACTGAGCCAGTGTCTGCAAAAGCTTATGTCAGGAGAAAAATTCTTAGACTGTATGGTGCCACAGGACCTTTTCTTGTTTTTGATGCAACAGACTAACATGACTACCTCTCCGGAAATCGATTATTGCAGAATGGCTTCAGTATAGAAACTGACTTGGTCACCCTGATGCTAGGAGAGGCATAGGGAGAGTGATACATTTGATTCCTGTTGCTCTCTCACTGGTTCTTGATAGCTTTGGCTTGACTTCCTTCTGTACTGCTTGGGAGTAGGAAGGACCAGGTTGTTTCCAGAAGGTGGTGCTGGGATATGCTATTGGATGCAGGAACCCCCCCCCCCCCCAGCATATGGGCAGTGTAAATAAATACTGGTCTTCCATTTTGGTTTTCTTCTCACCTCCAGGTGGTTGTGGTTGTGGTTGTTGTTTTCAATTTCTATATGAAACCACTGGTTGAGCTTGTCTGGGGATCTGAACTGCAATGTCATCAATATGCTGAAGACAGCTAGCTTTATTTCTGTTTTCCTTCTGCATTCTGGTGGTAAAGTTGGACTGTCCAAAGTCATTAATGGACCAGGTAAGGCTGAATAAGTCATTCCAGGCAAGATGAAGTTTCTAATGCTGGGTTGATGTGCTGGTGTGGAACAGCTGCCACCACCACCTTAAGGAACAGGATAGCAGCTGGGATATGCTATTGGATCCAGAATTGCTTTTGAAGGACCAAGTAATGGCCAAGGCCCGAAGTGAGCTCTTTCCCTCCTGCTGGAATATCAGCTCTGGAGACTGGAGTTTTGGCTAGTGCCTTACATAATCTGGTGATCTCTCAACAAGGCTACTGGAATGATCTAGCCATGGGACGTCAGCTGACCTAGAACATGGCAGCAAGGCTTTTACCTGGAGTTGACCACAAAGTTCAACTCCAGGTAAATCTTTGTGATCTTCACTAATCACCAGTGGCTTCGAGGCTAAATTCAAGATACTGATTTTGCCCTAAGTGTCCTGATTCCGGGTTCCATCAGGAGTGCTTTTGCCTATATGTATATAACGTAACACACAACACCCTATGCCTCAAGAAACATAAATCATTTTGATGGATTCTCATAAGCCACACGGACATCCCACAATTACACTTGATCTACCTTTTGGGCATCTTTATAATCTGTAAGATACAGGTTTTGTCATTAATCATTTCATGCATTGCATTTCTGAATTTCTGTTCTGCTCTCTGGCCAACCTGCAAATAAAACTTGAATTAAACAAAGGGAACTTTATTTGAATTGCAGTGGGAACACTCAGAATATTAATTTGGATCCAAACTTAGTCATACTTAGAGTAGCTCCATTGAAGTCAATGGGACCTAAAGTTGTGGCTAACTACTACTGACTAAGTCTGGATCCTATGAGTTAGAGGAAACAGATATATCTTTACATGTTGTTGGCTTACATCGTTAGACTTCTTAATGGTGGTAGGAATGGACTGTATGATAGAGAATCAGGAGGTTTGCATTGTGGACCCACACCAGGCAAAACGCCCAGTATGAACCACGGCTGCTCCCTGTGAGTCCGCATGACGCACAGGGAGAACCGGGGTGGGGGGCGGGCACGGGATTTTTCCAGGTTCCCCAGAACCAGAAAAATCCTGAATTTTTACGTGGTCCCAGGAATTTCCTGGGCCGCAGAAGATGCAGCTGCCCGCCCCGGTGCTGCCGTGCTCACACGTGAGTAAGTGCGGCAGCACCGATGGCCACGGAGCCGCACCGCAAGGCTCCAAGGCCACCAGGAGAGGGGGGAGAACCAAAATCGCCATCCCCAGAATGGTGGGGGGAGGGGACACGATCACACACAACATTTTTTTTTAATACTTATTTTTGCTCTGGAGCGCAGGAGCGCTCTTCTCCATTAAAAAAAAAATGGTGGGTGCGACTTCCCAAGGCCCGGGAGCAGCCCAGGCTGTCACGCCCATTACATGTGGCTTGAGAATGATGATCCCAGAAGTGGCTACTTCTGGAATTGCCTGCTCTCCGCCCTTGACACCCCTATGGTGTGGAAAGGGCCTTAAATACCCTACTCAAACGTCACTGGGATAATGTGATTTCCTTTCCATTTACAAATCCAAAGCATATTTATCTGAGAACTTTGCAGTTCTAATGATCATCTAGTATTATTGTTTCCCTGTTGTGCAATAAAATGTATTGGCTAAATTATTGTTTTATGTTGGAACAGGTGCGCTCACAATCACCCTGCCCCCTGGAACAATAGTTTCTATTTCGGGGGAAAGAATCGTTCTGCAGTTTAATCCTTGCAGTTTGGAATTTTTGCATGTATTTTATCTGATCATTTGTTGATACTTAATATATTGTTTTTCCCCCCTTTCTCTCTCGTGGAACCTGTATCTCAAACTATTACCTACAGATATGCAGGGCTGAATTCCCATGGTTAAGTCCCTGGGTTTTGCTGTTGTTGTTATTATTGTAAGTCCACAGCACAATTAGAGCCTACATTGTATTATATTTAGCAGAGAATTGTACTATATTTAGCAGATAATGTTTTGATATGGAGGGCTGGATATCATATTTCCTGTACCAGGTTTCTTTATTATTTCCCACAGTTCCAAGTATGGAGTAGTGCTGCTGTTCCTAGATTGGGCCTCTACCCCATGAGGAAAAGAAGTCAGAATACCTGAATTTGACTCCTTCATATATTCTAGAATTCAGTTGACACTGAATATAGTAAAAAAAATACAGTGTACTACTCAAGTAAAACATTTGTATGGTTTTGAAGGAATGAAAATAATTTTATGAGGATTAGAAATGTTATGTGTTTGTGAGTGTGTGTATACACAAAGATCACCAGAGCTTCAAATTATAACTGAAGGTGAATTTGGAGGATCCTGGTTAGACACCATTGTGGATTAGTTTCTACCTGACACGTCTTTTTGCAGGATGATTCCTCATCTGCATTCTGGTTGAGGTCCGACAGTCGGTCTGATTTCACACCTTGTAACATTTGCTTTCGCGATAGGGTGCATACCATTTTAAATTTATGTCACAGCATGAGTTAAATTCCTTTTAGACACTTGTTTCCATTGCATCAACAGTAACTAAATGCTGCTGGATATATAATATATCTCTGAAAAATCAAAATAGCATTTTGAAGTTCACCCACGCGATGATACAAGTGAATATATTATTTAGCTAAACAGAACCTTTGTTTAAAAGCAATATACATCGGAATACCAGATGCCGGGGACGGGATGACTGTCACTCTATGAGTCTTCTGTCCCATCTGTCAGGACAACTCTTAGATTCTTGTGGTATTTCAAAATGGGAAGCAGCCTTCCTTCATTAGTTTAATATCTCTAATACCAGGCCTATGTTGTTTTTGGTATGCATTGATTTTGTTTCTGAAATTGAACATGGGAGCTATCATTTGCATCTTTGGGGTTTGCAAAACCTGCCACTTGCCTTATTCCGTGATTGGCTGGTTTGCCGAATGAGTCCTGTCAAACAAAGAAATTAGAGTTGCCAACTGAAAGAGGGCACCTTGAGTGCGAAACTGTGATACGGCAGGGCCATAACTTTCTTTAATACAGGCTCTCTTAGCAAGTCAGCTCTTCAGCTGAAGGGTTGCAGTCTGTGCTACAGTCCTTTAGAAAGGACAGTTTCGGTTCGGGAGTTGTCGATTACATATGTGAATCACAGAAATGACAGTTGTTTTGGACTAAAACGCCCAGCATTCCTGACCACTGGGCAGGATGGCAGGGGCTGATGGGAGTTGAAGTCCAAAACATTTGAGAAGCACCAGCTTGGTGAAGGCTGCATAATGGCATTTTCACGAAACTGGGGATAAACGTTTGACATTGAGTGGCCTCTTCGATGCGGCGATTGAGATCACATTGGCAAGAGCCAGACATTTATGTTTCTGATTGGGAAATTGTTTAGGGAAACGGTCTGGATCAGAGGAGTAAATTTTCCATCCTGATACTCAGAGCCATCCCGAAGCGTAAAAGAAACATTGTTATTAACTTCCTTTAATTCAGTCTCTCTTAGCAAGCCCGATCGTCAGTTGAAGTATCGTAGTACATCGTCTGTACTACAGTCCTCCAGAGAGGGACAGTTTAAGCTCTATTTCTGCACAAGCTGGAGCTGTCGATTGCATATGTGTGTATCACAGAAATGGGAGTTGTTAAAAAGATTAAAAACAACAGCAGCAACTCTTAACGCCCTCAGAAAAAAAACATTTTGAGAGGTTTCGAGTTCAATTTTTCGTTCAGGAAAAACCTCAGCAGGTGGCCCTGTGAAACGAACTAACTTTTAACCTTCACTGGCTGGCGGCTGGAGAAGTGGGTTCAAATCCCTGGTCAGCCATGAAGTTGGCTGTGATCTTAAATCTCTGCAGGAGCAGACCAAAGGCCCATCGAAGGTGACATAACACATACACACCACAGCAGTACCATTTTGAACTCCCAGCAGGAAGTACAAGTTACAGATGTGATAGGCAAGTGATAACTACACTAAATAATATTAAACAAATTGTTTTGGATCCACTGTTTTTACTTCCATTTTTTTTTAAAAAAAATCAGATTATTTTAACGAAAATGCTAATTCATATATGTCACACTTTCTATATCTTTCCTTAACCCAGCGTGGCCATATGAAAAGGAGGACGGGGCTCCTGCATCTTTAACAGTTGCATAAAAAAAGGGAATTTCAGCAGGTGCCCTTTGTATGCATGCAGCACCTGGTGAAATCCCCTCTTCGTCACAACAGTTAAAGCTACAAGAGCTGCGCTAGAGTGACCAGATACAAAAGTGGGCAGGGCTCCTGCAGCTTTAACAGTTTTGATGAATATGGAATTCCACAAAGTGCTGCATGCATACACATGGCACCTGCTGAAATCCCCTTTTCTTTGCAACTGCTAAAGGCACAGGAGCCCTGTCCTCCTTTTCATATGGTCACCCTACTTAACCCCACTCACCCTGGTCAGTGTCAAGTCGCTACTGTAAGCAGGAGAAACAGACAGGTCACCGTGCTCCCCGAGTCAGTTTCATGAGTGATACACCATCACTCTGCTAGTTTCTGAAGTCCATCTGCTTCGCCGGAGCTTCCCATGTAAAATTCTGGAAAGAAATAGTTGAAAAACGAACTTGGAGATTGCGATGGAGGATTACGTGAGTGGATGAGGATGAACATTGATTCCCCCCTCCCCAAATTATTTTAAAACTGGGTCTAATGACAATTCTATAGCTATTAAACTTTCTCCACAACCCACCATGCACCTCCCTTCATAACCATTAGAGCATAGAGAGAGAGAAAAAATGTTCCAACGAGGCTGATGGGAAGAGCTTAATTGGATAAGCCCTTTCTTTACCAGTTTAATGCACACAAGCATATTTCTTGTCAGGGACTTTATTGAGAAAACAATTTGAGGTCTTCTGTCGTTAAATTCTGCAGCTACACAGCTTGCCTGTTTGAGGGCAGGGGGAGTGTGAAGGAAAGAACAGAACAGCACGTCTTGAAAATGAACACACAGGGGTAGAATGTGTAAACAAGGGGAATTGTGTGCTTAGTCACTAATGGCATCAGTCAAGTTTAATTTAATGTCTCGCCATCTTCATTAATATGGGGAGGGGGGGTGTTAGATAAAACAATGGTTTAGATACTAACCCGTTGCGTTTACTGTTATATTTGCTTGAGACATGGTTATGTCATCGATAGGAAAGTGTTCCTCCTAGTCTCATATTATTTGAACCAATGGGTCAAAAGGATCAAAGAACCGTTTCAACTGTGGCAGGATCTACACTACTGCTTTAACATGGTTTAGAACAGTAGTGACACACTCCAAATACAGTTTTCAAGCCAGTTTCAATGTGCCATGTCCTGCTTGGTGTAGATCTGGCCACAGTGTTTCTTTCTACTAGCCATCCCTCTAGGCAGTTCAGAAGGATTCGTTGATCAATTGCAGACAGGGCCATACAGAGCTGGTAATATGCCCAGGCCAGATGGGAAGTGTGTGCCCCCCCCATTTAAAAAAAGGAGGACAACATGGCCGTCCCAAGGGGGTGTGCCCACCAACATGTCCGTTCTACATAACACCTTCATATTAAACCTGTTTTACAACTCCTGAAGGCACATACATACCCGCCCCACATGTGGCATGGCCCTCTGGAGCTTGTAGTCTGACCGTGGTATTCACGATGGACAGCTTCTGTGCTGTTTCCGCAAGGCGGACTCCTCGCTTCTCGATGGGCCGCTTACGCTACGGAAGCAGTGGCGTAAGCTGGGGGGGACCTCCTCATTGAAGTGTCCCTCAAAATCATGGGCCCCAGGCCAACTGGCCCCACTGCCCCCCCCCCCATGCTTGGCCTTGATTGCAGGGCTAGGCAGAAGGTAGATCCTCATATGTTTTGGACTTCAACTCCCAGCATGCCTGCCCAGTGGCATTGCTGACAGGGACTTAAGGGAATTGAAGTCCAAAACATCTGGAGATCTACCTTGTATCCATTCCTGGTCTGCTGTATTATAAGCTTCTAGGAGGTCCAGAAGCATCCTTAGGATCACACTTTGCCTATCAGCCTCTCAAGTTGACTGTGGGTACCAAAACTATTTTGATTCTGAAACCAGGTTTGAACGCTGATCGATATGGATCCAGGGGATCAGTTTTCTCCAACATGGTTCAGAACTGGTCTACCACCACATACTCTGGCCTGCCCAAAATGGCATATTCAATATGGGGTGATAATTGGAGATGCCAAAGAAGCCATATTCACATCCAGAGATAAATCTTGGGGGTGCATTAATGCTTGCCTTAAAGGAGATACAAGCATTGGGATATCCCGAATTCTTTCCTGGCTTGGATTAATGTAAAATCCAGAGAATTTCCAAATTGGGGACAAAAGCCTACCCTTTTGCAGGGGACTCCAGTCTCTACTGATTTGCACAGGGGCTGCTTTAAAAGGCTGCAAACAAGAAGGTGGTCAGATTTGTTCAGGAATTAGCAGAACAGCTTCGTGATTTGGGATTTGCCACTACCAGTCGGCCCCTAATTTGACCTTGACCAGAAGTCGGTCTATGTTAAATTACTGCTGGAAGACATATCAGTAGTTTATGGCTGTTTTTCCTGGAACATTTGTGTGGATGTGGTGGTGGTGGTAAAGGAGGCAGTTAGTATAGTTTGGTACGACAGAGTGTCCATTTGAAAGAAAAAAATTGTCCATGTGCCCCTTATTGTATGGGATCATAGCATGGGTGTTATTTTCTTCTCTATGTAGAGAGGAGGAACATCAATAGTTGTTTCCTCACTGACATGCATCCTGTACAGAACTGAAATACTTTCTTACTGAGATCTTTTCTAGGTAAACCAGAGATGTTTTCAAGGATGCTGGACAAGATGGACCCTCAGTCTGATCCAGATGGATCCTTCTTGCATTATGTTTGCGTTTAGTTCGATGAGCTCAAAGGGCATCTTTGATTAATTGGGCTGCTGATTTAAAACCCAAAGCCAAATTCAATTATTAATATGAATACTTACAAAAACTGGGTGGTAAGCAACGTATCAGGAAAAGTAGTTCCCCAGTTCTCTCCCATTTTCTTTAAGATATGCAAAAGTGCCCTTACACAAATATAAAACAGTACAATTAAGAAAAGTGTGTGTACTTAATTATTTTAAAAACATCTGACCAGTGGAGCTGTTCTTTCCCGTAATAAATTTCACAATATGCGGCACAGCTAAAACCGTTTCCAAACAAAGCAGTTGATTGCACCCCTCCTTCGTTATATGTGATATAATTTGCTAATTTCAGGAAAGAGTTTTTTCCCCCTATAAACTATGAGTACCCATGAACCCATAAGGGCCTAATTCCTGATATCCACGTTTATAAAGAGATAGATATAGGTGACACAAACATCTGAACAGGACAACCATCTGTGCAATATACCTGCTGAGAGATTGAACCCTTTATTCCTTCTGCAATACATGTATGCGTTCCCTATAAACAAAGTGTGTGGGTGACTGTGTACATCTCTTCAGAAGTACAATTTATTTATTCATTTGACGATCCACAATGATTTAAACAGTTGACTAAAATGCATGCGTTTACTCAACCGAGATTGCGGATCGCCCTGCTTCTGCAAGACGGGCCAACGCTATTACGGCCATACCGCAGACAGAGACCCAGAGAGAATAGCTTTTGCATTAGGCCATGAAGTGTGTTCATAACTGAATTGTAATTTAAGCCAAATACTTCCTGGGTCACAGCTTATCATCTTAACATGGGCAGAGCTGAATTAGTGCACATGAATATTTGGGGGATAAAAAGGAAGATTTGGGGGAGTGTAAAATGCTCCGGGGAGGGAAGCCAATTTTCCTTCCCCCCCCCCCACCCCCATGGCTATTCCCAACCACAGTGTGTCCCTTCTCTGTTCTCCTTCTGGTGATACTTTACTGCTACTCTCCCTGCTCAGTCCTAGCCAATCAGGGATCACTTAGTCCATGAGACGATGCCATGCCGCCAGTCACAATATTGGTGCTGCATTATGAGGGCAGGCAAGGTAACTGCTGTAGTACAGACAGAGAGGATGTGATTAGAGAACTAGAGACAAATCCCCCCTTCCTGTGCTGCAGCAATTCCATTCCCCCCTTATGGGGGGAATGGAAACAGCCATGCCCACTTTTCTTAGGCTCCCTTACCAGTCCAATGCTTGGAACCCGTTGGCAGGTTCCCTGGAGCGGTGCTGAAAAGGGTAGCAGGACGTACCTGGTTTCAACTCACAACCAGGGTTGTGGCTCAATCCACGTCTATTGCAATGCACTAGCTGTCTCACGGCCGATACATACATCATGATGGGCACAATCCAGCCTCTCTTAAGCTCTGCCTTTGAGGGCGGGATTTAAGGACACTTAATACTCTCTAAGTGCAAACCACGGATCTTAAAGGCATTAGTCCTGAGCCTCCTGCATGAGATCCAGTTCAGCTTATTCATACCCTACAATTCCTTTCTTTCTTTCTTCGATACTTTATGTTTCATTATACATCAAAGACATTCAAAAGAAAGAATGAAGAAGAAAATCATGCACACCTCTTTTCCCTCCTCTTGAAAGTAGAGTGTTATGGATGATCAATACTAGAGAACGAGAACAGGGAGGGAAATTGGCCTAAGCAGCGAGAACAGGGAGTCTGCGTGCGTGTGTTCTTGAATGCCGAAATGGCATGATTTTCCTTAATAAAAAGGGGGGGGGACAAGCTGCCTGTGATTCGGAGAGCCTCACCAGGTTTCACAAGAAATGCATTCATTATAACGCCAGACGCAGGCCCCTTTAAAAAACAACAACAGCAGCAACAACAACCCACAGTGTTCTTCTGCGTTCAGCTGAGTTTCTCACACCCACCCACCCAATTACAGCATTTTTTGCCTTGCCAGAACACTGCGTTGTTTTGTTAGTTTCTCATGGCGTGGCTTCTTTTTCGAGACAGTTTCCAAGACCAGCCTGCATTCTCTGCTCCCTTTTCCCACCGCCAGGTTTCCATGTTGCAGCAAAGGGACTGTTGGGTAGTTTTTGATTTCATTTAAAACAAACAAGCAAACTGTTGCCTTGAATACCTGCCTGGGACAACTGGATGTCGCAGCTGTTCACCAGTCATTAGTGAAACGTTAACCTTTAGGGTGACCGTATGGAAAAGAGGACAGGGCTTCTGTATCTTTAACAGTTGCATAGAAAAGGGAATTTCAGCAGGTGCCCTGCGTATGCATGCAGCACTTGGTGGAATTCCATATTCATCCCAACAGTTAAAGCTGCAGGAGCCCTACCCTTTTTTGTATCTGGTCACTCTAGTATAGCTCCTTCCGCTTTAACTGTTGTAATGAAGAGGGAATTTCACCAGGTGCTGCATGCATTTAAATGACACCTGCTGAAATCCCCTTTTCTATGCACTTGTTAAAGATACAGGAGCCCAGTCCTCCTTTTCATATGGTCACCCTACTTCAAGTTACTGGCTTTTTCCAAATCGCCAACAAAGGAGAATAAGTAAGCAAGCCAATAAATAAGTAAAGGATCGAGAAAGGGATGTGTGAATATATAGCTCTCTTAGCCTTGAGGCTCAGTTTCTTAAGACTGGACTGAGGATGCATGAGGTCAAGACTGGATAAGAATGTGTAATACGGAACCTCGTGGCCTGCTAATAAATCACTCATGTGGAGGGAAAAATATATAAGACCACTGAAGGCTTAAAGAAGCTGATCCTGAGTTAGGAAACCAGGTCCTTCTCATAGAAAAGAAGATCCATAGATCTTCAGCTTGGGATTCCATGTATTTTTAGTCATTTTTCTCCCTCCAGAGTAATAGCTAGTTTTCAGTAACCACACAGAATAGAATAACAGATGCTTTATATGCTAAATGTGTGGGGATGGGGTGAGGGTGATAGAGGTAAAGAGTAGGTAATCAGGTTAATTACTTCCTATTCTGGCTTGCAACAAAAACCTGAAAGGATGCCTCTTACAATACTTAAAGAGAAGGTATAAATATCCCTTTATGATTTCCATTGACTTCGTAATTTGTCTTTTAGGTGCTCCTAATCTAAAGCTGTCATATTTGAAAGGTGTTAGGAAAACAAACTGGCTTTTGTAGCTGTACTGAGCTCTCAAGAAATTCCTTGGGGATGCTGCAGCTGGCACCCGAAAAGGAGGGGGAAAAGATGATGATGAACCATTGACTGATTTTGCTGATAAGGATAGATAACGGGCCTCTTCAGACAACACGCTAAGCCATGGTTAGACTACTAACCCTTTTGCAGCAAATGGTTAGTGAGTCGCTGAATTCGCACAACACAATAGTCAATGGTGGGGTAATAATCAACTTTACAGTTGTTCAGCTAGGGGGTACTCCCCACACAACATGGTAATAAATAATCAGCTGTGGTGGGGATCAGGATCAGTGCTGAGTTGACTATGGCAGCTTTCGGACGATACGATAGTCAATACAATTGACTATTGTTTCCCCCTCCCCAGTTGCTTATTGTATCGTCCGAATTCAGCCAGTGTGTTTAATCTGTGGTTATGTAGCCGCCAGGGCTAGGAATGGTTCACACAACACACTAAACCATAATGTTTAGCTCAAAATGCTTAACCACTGTGGCTTAGCGTGTTGTCTGAACAGGGTCACTGTGATCTGGGAAAGTGAGTCTACAGACATCCTGAGAAGAGAGTCATGGGTTTCAGGTCCTTCTTCCAGTGGAGGTGGGTTGTGAGAAGGACAGTTTGGCACCTGAGATGTGTCTACAGCATAAACTGGCTTAGCTGTCAGAGCTTCACCTTCGAGACTCCTGAAAATTGTAACATGTGATGGTGGGGGGGGGGGGCTTCATAGGGGAATCTCAATGGCCACAATCCCCAGAGTTCCTTGGAAGATGTTGGGACAGTGAAATCCATTTAAGAGGGTATGGTTAGATTAGCTTGGAATCTGTGAATCTCCTGGCTTAGTTCTTCTAAGGTTTCATAATGTTCCTCACAAATATATTCTGAAAACAGGAAAACACCTTGTCTGAGCATTCCCCCTCCTCCTCATATTCTCATTTCCTGTTGTAAAATCTGGCTATTTTTGTACCATGTTGCACATGTCTAGCACACACACACACACTATGGTCCTTTAGATTCAACATCTCTGGGTTGTTTCCTATGCAGCTCAACCCATCTTTCTCTAACACTGTGTGTATGTGTGTGTGTTTGTACACACTCACTCACTCACTCACTCACCTTTCCTCCTCCCCCCTCCATTTCTCCTCTTGAATTCGTTTCTCTCCTTGCTATCTCTTCTCTAAGTAATGCTGCTTGCCTTGCTTATCGGAAAGGCATTTGATATAAGTGGGGCATTGTCTGGCGTCTGTTCCCTAGCTGAAGAAGGCAGGCCAGGAGGGACACCTTTCCGCGCCCTTCTCAGAGGCGAGTTCCGATTCCACTCGGAGTGAAAGAAGAGGCGCGCCAACATTCCCCGAACACCTTCACTTGCCTGACAGGAGCTTTCAAACCGTGGAGAACGTTTTACATCTAAAACATGTTCTTTCTTTGCCAGTTGGTATCTCCTCCTTACCCCGCCATGGGGATGACAGCCATCGCTATTGCTGCACATACCATGCCTGGCACGTTTCCCTCTTGTTTGGGAGAGCCCTGCAGCATCCTTTGCACCTCATGGGAAAGGTAAAAGGTAGCGCTTCAGTCATTGGGTCAACTCCCTTCTGCATTTTCTATGCGCAAAACTTGTACAGAGTGTGACACATAAGCGTTGATTTTGTCACTTCCAACACACACACACACCGCACGCACGCATACGCATGCACATGCTCGCACACTCCAGTATACAGAAGTATGATCATTCAACCTCAGATGTATTCAGAGTTACACACTGTAGCAACCCCGTAAAACTGATGTGACGTGCTTGTATGAGTGTGGATGTGTACACTGATTTTTAGAGGCAAATAATTGTGGCATTGGTTGCGTACCAGGGAGACTTCTTTAAGGTAGGGCTTTTTTATCGTGTGTGTATGCAGGGTGCCTGCCTTTCTGTTGTCTTGATTGGCGAAAGAGAGCACATGGTCTTAAGTCACTGCAGTCCTCGGTTCATCCAATGTGGGAATTGGAAAAGACCCCTGAGAAAGCTCTTTCTCCTGTTGCCGCTGCTACACGTTCCACTTTAAATGCAGTGGTGTTCAATCAGACCACTGACAGCTGCCTGGAAGAAAGGTGTGGAATGACGGCAGTCTTATTTGGGCTGCAGGAAATTAATGTTTGCCCTTTTGGTCTGCAATTATGAATGCATATCTCGCATTAACTTTTGTTGTCTTGGAAGCAGCCTGTGGCATACTAGTTTGGGGGGGGGCGTTATTTTTAGTGACATATTTGTTTAACCAGCAGTGCTCCAAAAAAAATAAAAATAAAAATGAAATGAAATGATTAGCTGCATTACAGGGTGTTTACATCCATGGGGATTTTGTATGGATTTCTTTTTGCATTTGGCTTTATTCTTACTTGATCTACCTCGTGCCAGTTTTGGAGAAGCACCCCAAAGTAAGCTAATGCAATGGTTTATTTAAGGAAAACTGAAACAACAGCACAGACTCCAGAAAGCACTGTGCCTTTCAAAACAAGATTATTAATACATTTTAGAAATAGTTTAGGCTGCCACTGTGAGATGTAGGAAACAGAGGAGTGAGTGGACATCAAAACCTTGACTTAAAAACAAAACAAACTTGCATTACCTGGATTGAGGTTGCCAACCTTAGCCAAGAGCAAGACTTAATATTATTATTATTATTATTAATAATAATAATAATTATTATTATTTCTGTCCAGATATGTTGCTATTCAGGAAATGAATGCTTCACACCTGCCTAATGCCCTAAAACCTTATAGCAAAGTGGTGCATTCTGAGCAACCTTACACAACCACAAAAATTGGTGACAATGAATTGCCACCCCTAACATTCAATTCACATAGCAACAAGAGTTCATGAGAGCCAATCTATCATTTCCCCATTCCTGGGAGGGGTTCTGTTGTTGTTGTGTATGTATATCACTTCCACCATCTCAACTGGAACGTTCTTGTTGTGGACTTTTTACTTAAGGCATCGAAATAAACATTTATGCAAGAAGGCATTAATGCTATCTGGTGTATTCGAAAGCTGTGTTCTTAAGCTCTTTATCAGGCATGCTCCAAGGAAGGATATCATGAGTAGTAGAATCTGCATGAGTTCTTCTTAGCATCTCAAAGATACGTTCTCGGTTTCTAAAATAAATCATGAGAGCTACTATGCCACCTCTACTCCAGTAGGAGGCTGCCTCTACCCATCCTGAGAAATGCCAAAACCTTCAGCTGAAATGTAACAGGCATTGGAACAGGCACATTTCATCTGGGGTGGGGCTTTGCAGTGAAGAAGATGCTCGTTCCTAGCGTAAGGAACCATATCTCCCAGTTGGTGGTCTGTAGTTCAATGTGGGGTGTGCTTTGTCAGCGCTGCAGGAAAAGCTAGACAGAATCACCATTCCTTCTCGAAAGGTTGAGCCCGTCCTTTGGACAGAGAGAAGGAACTTTTGAAACGAGCCCTCCAGAAAACCTTCTGCTTTTCAAAGCACAGCTTTGCCAGGGAGGGTTGAGACGGAGAGTCTAACTCCATTCATTCCTCCTGGGCATTTTATGGAAACACCCACCCACCCCTCTCCTAGAATCTCCCTGGCTTCTTCAAGCAGGTGCCAGCTGTCTGCTTCATACCTCTATTTGCTTCAAAGCAGTGACATTTTGAGTTAATTAAAAGCAAGATAATTCTGTGGCATTTGCTTCTGCCTCCTCCATTGATGAACTGCATTTTTACAAAACAAATGAAAAACCCAAAACCCAAAACCCACCATCCATCTAGCCTTTCAACTCAAATGGTCACCTGTCGCATTATCATGAGAGAGAGAGAGAGAGAGAGAGAGAGAGATGCACCTGTCTGATTTTGCATTTGTAAAAGAAAACACAGGTAAGAATGTTTGGGCTCACAGCATGCTTGAACCCAAGTTTAGAACCCAGGGAGCAGAGGGGCAACCTGCTGCTGTTAACGGGGACAGCAATTTAAAGGAGATGGAAATCAAACAACAAAGTTGGCCAGTTTTGCTGTTTGTACTTAATGGCATCCACACCAGCAATCACCAGTCCTGGCCATCCAGGGTTGTATTACCTCCCCCCCCCCCACTCCAGTGCCTTGCTATAGCAATGAACAGGATTCTCTCACCACCCTATGTGCAAAGGTAGCTTCCTGCATTACACTGAAGACTTTACTCCTGAGCCAAATAGGCAGGCTGAGCATGGGTCACTGCAAATGGGTCTGAGGCCTCCTCTTGCCTTTCATCAGTGCTCTGTAGGGCACAGGCAGATGGATCCCCTTACTTTTGGGGGCTGCTGCATAAAACTGTGAGTGGGAGGAGGGCACTGTGAGTTCCATAATAAGCCTTTCAGGGATTTGGGCGCCAGAAGAAGAGGAGGAAATAGCAATTTGAGACAGGTTTTCTGTTGTTCTCCCAACCCCTACCCCTAGATCACCAAATGAGGGGCCATTTCAGTGCAAGAGGAGAGAGAGAGAGAGAGACAATACAAACATTGGGTTGGTTGGTTTGTTTTGATTGGAGGGATTGGTGGCTCTTAAAGCAACTTGCGAGTGTGCTGTGATTCTAAGCCTCTTGCAGTTTTGACCAAGTTACATATCTGACACAGGAACATAAATCTTCCCCAGTCAGCTCTCTCTCTCTCTCTCACACACGCACACACACACACGCACACCGTAGACTATATACTGATTTCACAGGTAGCAGACAGAGGAACAGGGGTGGGGAATAATTTTCACTGTCACACTTTAAAATCCAACAGTAACATGGTACAACTAGACACAGAATTCTCAAGCCAGCAGGAGGTCAGTTTAAACGGAGGCACCCATGAGGCATGTCTGGAGCCCAGCTTTTATTATTCGAATCTATATAGGCGAGATAGATTGAATGCCTGCTTCCCACCCCTGTATAGGTTAACCATTCAGGTAACGTACACCAGTCTGTAAAAAAC
Organism: Anniella stebbinsi; assembly: GCA_029215795.1. Lineage (NCBI taxonomy): Eukaryota > Metazoa > Chordata > Lepidosauria > Squamata > Anniellidae > Anniella > Anniella stebbinsi. The sequence continues at coordinate 224,590,901 of JARDYH010000004.1, read as the reverse complement.
TGTAAATGCTATTTTGCTTTTATTTTAAACATATTTTGTTGTAGGGTTTTTGTTTTTTTTTTACAAAAAAAAAGATCAATAATTGGTACCTCTTGTTTTTACACTCTCAGATTTGTTTTCGGAATATTGACAGATCTTTAAAGAGAGCTGTTATGTGAAATATTTTATTTCTGTTTGAACGTTGAATGTCTTTAAGGTTTTAAGCCACAATAAAGCTAAAAGATTGAGTCTTTTTTTCCTCTTTTTTGGGGGGGACAGCTCCTCTTTTTAACAATTTCAGCAAACAAGGGCACCGGTAAACACAAGCCAACCCTCATCCAATCGTCCTTTTTATTTGCCCACTGCTATTTGGTTGCACACTGTGTTAAATCCCCCACTGGAAAAGAATTAAATCACACCTCACATTCCCTGGCTGGCTGCTGGTGGCAAGTGCAGGATCCATACTCATTAATGATCACCAGAGCACCTTCAATGTGGTTGGGTTTGTAATCAACGTAATACTCCTGGGCTGACATGGCAGCCATTTGATGCATGGTTTGTTTTTGTTTCTGCTTTCTACGCTGTGTCACAAAACATTGTCTCAGTTGCCTAAGGCTGGCCGGGAAACACTTCCATGAAACGTACAACACCAAGACCACGATGAGGAAAGAGAAGATGAGAGCCATGGTCCCCGTTACCACCTTGTGAATCTGAACGGCGTTCTCAGCGTTCTCGTTGGGCATAGTTATCATGACGGAATTGGTCGTCCTATCCCCTTCGGTGTCCTGCATGTCGTAGCTAAGAGTAGCAGGGCTGTAGCTGAAGGTTTGGTCACTGTTGTTCGCTACGGCAGGCAGTAGGTCAATGTCGGTTGTTGGGTCTGTTGCGTCTTCACATAAATGAAAAGCGTATACCGCATCTAAGACATCCTCACCCTGGGCGTATTCAGGGGTGGAACACAGTAGGTTGCTGTCATAGCGGCCCTTAAAGTTGCTTAGCCAAGAGGCCAAGGCGCATATGTTACGGCCACAATCCCAGACATTTGCAGAAAGGCTGATGCTAATGAGGGACTTCCAGGAGTTGAGGATTCTTGGGTGAATGTAGGTGAGCCTGTTGGAATCCAGCTGGAGCGACTGGAGGTGAGGTACACTTTCAAAAACGTGAGGTTCCATGTATTCAATCTCATTGCCCGAGAGGTCCATTTTTTCTAATTTCCATATCCAGTCCAAGGAATTCACCACAATTGTGACCTTATTCCTCCGTAGACAGAGGGAGTTCAAGGAGAGGAGCCTTGGGAAATGGGCCAAGTTCACTTTTACCAAGTCATTGTGCTCAAGGTGTAACTCGGTGAGTTTGAACAAGCCTGCAAAGGAGTTTCGAGCCAGGCTTTTCAACTGATTGTATCCTATGTCAAGGAACTTCAGGCTGCGGCAGTCTTGGAAGATCCGAACAGGAACAAACTTGATGGCGTTGGACCGCATGTGCAAAGTCGTCAGCTTCCGCAAGCCATGAAAGAGGTCCGGTTCCAAAGCCTGCAGATTATTGTACGATAAATCCACACTGCGCAAGTTTGGCATGGGCCGGAAGGTGGTGTTGGGCAGTTGTGTGATTTTGTTGGAACTCAGAGTGAGTTCTTTTACTCTCCGCAGCTTTTGAAAGGCATTTCCCTCCACTGAGCAAATGTGATTGTGATCCAGATAGAGCCACGTGAGTTGCATTAACCCTGCGAACTGTCCATCATGCAGCTCAGAAAGGCCGTTGTACCGCAACGACAAGCCCATCACACCAGACAGGTTGTGCGGCATCTCTGTGAGATTCAGCGACTCGCAGTACAAAAGCCTTCCCTCACACCGACAGAGCTGCGGACACCCACTATTCACGGCTGGAAGCATTTTGAAACAGATACCCAGTGTGCACAAAATCAACCCTGGGGGCTTCCGCAGCAGCCAGTTTAAACAGACACCAATAAGAAGGAAATCCATTAGCAAGAATATCCCCAAATGTGCTTGAGAATGTCCATTGAATCTTTTGTTCGTCAGTTTCCCCTTGTTTGTACGAATTCTACATCATATTGTATGTCAGGCAGGGGGCGAGGGGGCAGAGGCGAGGCAAAATTAAGAGACTCATTGGGCCAAGTATTTCACTTTGGGGATTTTTTCTTCTTCTTGTTGTTGTTTTTAGAAAAAAAGCAGCATGCAGAAATCTGTACAGCATTAAAGTTCAGAGACATTCAAAAGGTACAAGGGATTTTGTCCATTTTAGATGCCACAGCAAAAGAAAGAACAATTTTTTGAAAAACAAAAAAAGAATCTCTCTCTTCACGAAAGAATGAAATTAAAAAGTGTCTTACCCACCCTTTTCCAGAGAGTGACAACCTCCATTCAGCAGCTTCCTTTGTGTTTGGACTTAATTATATGCAGGGCTAAAAAAGAGCTCTCTGTTGCTACAAATTCTGTCTCTTTCGGCTTTCTGCGTGGCTGGCAGGCTCACAATGTCTCACTTTGCTCCGTCTCAAAGGGTGAGAGGCATGTCCAGCTACCTTTTTTTTTCCTCCCTTATTTTTAAGCTGACTCCCTGGACCTTCAAGTTTCAGAAGTACGGGCATAAGGTCGATCTTCCTTCCTTCTTTCCTCGCTCTCTCGCTCTCCCCCTTTTTTTCCTTTTTCTCTGCAGTTAATACCGTGACGTGCGGACTGAGAGAGCAGGATAAAAAATATTTTTTAAAAAAAATCGAAAGAAAGAAGCCCCTTCCAAAACTCTTTACTTAACAGCTCCCCAGGATCTGACAATCTCTTTGATGTCCATCATTGGAGACGAGCCGCAAACCACCTCTTTTAACTCCACTGAGACAGCTAATGGTTCATTCACTGACCGGACCGGCTAAAGATGGCTTTATTTTCCATTCCTGGTTCGCTTTGCTTGTTAGAAGATGCTTAGAGCCGAGAGAGAAGCAGAGAGAAAGAGAGAGAGACAGACAGACAGCAAGGATCCCTTCCTTCCAGCCGAGCAGTATGTAGCTACAGCATGCAGAGGCACCTAGCATACACTGAGTGTCGTAAGCTGTTCATGATTGTATGCCTGCGCTGTGCTTCGCAGACATGGGCAAATGGAAAAGGGGGTGGGCATAAAACCAACATTTTAGTGAACCAGCAAAGGAATATATGTTCTCTGATGAAATGGAAAATACTTTAAGCCCTCTCACCATTGCTCAAATACACACACACACACACACACCCCGACAGCTGCAGCGGCAAGACGTTTCTAAGGAGGAAACTATGAAATTAGATGCCCTTTTCTCTCTCTCTCTGTTTAAAGGGTCCGAGCTCAGAAGGCACATCTGGATGCAGGGTGGATGTGGTCAGCTTCCTGGCTTCTGTACAAATCGCGACCTTTGGATTGTACGCTGTTGATTGAGATGAGGTTTTGACTTTCCATCTCGTTGCTTAGGGAGAGGTGTGTGTGTTTGCGGGCACTCTGGTTTGGTTTCTCAATTGGCTGCCTGCGTTTAGGAGAGTGAAGCTCTCTGCTGTTTCTTCTTCTGCTTCCCACCCACCAAACAAACCGAATGCAAGGCTCTTGCAAATATGTACTGGGTGCATGTGAGACTGAGTACTGTTCGGTGGTCTTACCGTTCCGCATTAAAGAAAGAAAAGAATGTGTCAAGTGTATGCTCTTGCTAATGTCATATTTGTGGCCAAAAATAAATAAATAAGATTGCCGTGCTATATGCTACAGCGTACAAAAGAGTTATTCATGCGTTTAGAATGCTGCATTTATGAATCAATCTACATGGGCAATTTACTTCTGGTGTGTATGTGTGTGTGTCAGTGCGTGGTGTTGGGAGTGGGGAGGATTAGACCCCCAGCTTTCTAAGATTGTGCTGCTATTTTGTTAAATGGACCAAGAAATGTCTGCCTGCTAATTTACAGCCATCATTAGGTATGGAAAAGGCCATTGTTGACGGGCATTTTCTGCATCCTTTAGGGGAAGAAGGGCAGCTCTGTTGCCAGGGTAATCCGGTCCAATCTTTTGCCCATTTTACAAACACACCTGAAAGTCTGCCGATGGCCGGTGCTTTTGGAGCAGGCGATGGAGGCTTAAAGATTTTGACACCTGGGCAGGATCTACACTACTACTTTAAAATGGTTTAAAGGGCTCAGGACACACTCCATCTACAATTTTGGAACCGTTTTCAAAGTGTCATGTCCTGCTTGGTGTAGACCTGGCCCTGCATTCTGGAGCCTAGCGTAATTGACATATTCTAGAGTTTCGAATAAAATCAGCCTGTCCCTCAAGATCTGTTCTATTGAGGTAGGTGGGCTTGGGAACATCTTGTTGTCACTGACAACAGCCCTTACTGAAATCTAGGTTTCCTCTGAGTTTGTTTGGATGTGCTTTGATGCATGCATTCAGACTCTAGTAGAAAAGAAAAGGAAATGGAAGTTAATTGAGTTCGGATTTCTTTTCCTGGGAAATCCCCCCAAACGTAGGCCATGGGAAATATTACCAAAGAAGAAAAAAAAAATCTGGCATAGGGTGTAATTTCAAAATATGGATCCCTGCCTCCCAAAGTTCAGTCTGACCTTTTCAGCATTTCCTTTTCACGTATTTTAATATATAGAACAGGTAAATTAAGCAAAATGTGAAGCTTTAATCCCAACTCAAATACATTTTCTCCTTTTTGTGTGTGGGGGGGGGAGGAGGAAAACTCAGGCTCCTCCTCCTGCTTCTTTATTCCCTGCACAGGTGGCCCTCTGATGCTGGTCCTGCCCAGTGGTAGCCGTGTATACAAAACCAGCAGGGGAGTTGGTCAGAGGCAGGCAGGCAGGCAGGCAGGCAGGGGGAAAGCTGTAAAATGTATTGCCAAAGGCTGCACAGATGCATTAGACAGTAATGAGTCTGGATACACCTGGAAGATTGCTTTGGCCACAGAGGGTCTGGATGCATTTGGCACAGCAGATTTGCATGGGTTAAGGGAGCAATTATCTTGCCCACACAAAGGATGTTCACTACCCTATGCAAACGGGGACTCAGCAAATTTGCCTTGTTTGAAGAATGTGTTGAACAGTTTTTAATGATGTCTCTCTGTGTGGGTATGCGTGTGTGTGAGAGAGAGGGAGACGGAATGTGTTACATTGCATTATAACAAGCTCTTTTTCTCGTTTTTAGTTTCTGATTTCTTTATAAATGTGAGATGTTCCGATGGCTGAAAGAGGAAAAAGAACAGAGGGCTAAAATTAGGAAGCTGCCTTATTTCATCGCACTGTGATAGCTCTGTATTTTCTACACTGACTGGCAGCATCTCTCCTGGGTTTTAGGCAGGAGACCTTCCCAGGTCCTCCTGGAGAGGCCAGGAATTGAAGCGGGAACATTTCCCATGGGAAGTATGTGCTCTGCCAATAAGCTTCAGCCTTTCCCCTTGACTCAACGAACTTGGAGCAAGGGTGGGCAGCTTCTAATGGGTTGCAGGCTGTATTGCTTCCCCCTGAAACTACTGCGGTCTGCACCGCCACCCCGCCTCTGTGTTTGCTACGGTGGCAGCAAACATTGTGGCAATTGTGTATGGAAAGGAGGGACATGGGGAGAGCTCCACTTCCAGTAGACTAGAATCATAGAATCACGGAATAGTAGAGTTGGAAGGGACCTATAAGGCCATGGAGTTCAAACTCCTGCTCAATGCAGGAATCCACCTGAAAGCATCCCTGACAGATGGCTGTCCAGCTGCCTCTTGAAGGCCTCTAGGGTGGGAGAGCCCATGACCTCCCTAGGTCATTGGTTCCATTGTCATACTGCTCTAACGGTCAGGACGTTTTTCCTGATGTCCAGCCGGAATCTGGCTTCCTGTAACTTGAGCCCATCGTTCCGTGTCCTGCACTCTGGGTTGATGGAGAAGAGATCCTGGCCCTCCTCTGTGTGACAACCTTTCAAGTACTTGAAGAGTGCTATCATGTCTCCCCTCTCCTACCAGGAGTGTGATTCTGCTTGCAGACATGGTGCATGCATTTTGTTTCCCTGCAAAATAAATGTCACCTTTGTTGCCGCTGCAGCTGCAGTAGGAAGAGAACTTAGCAGAACCTACAAAGACGGCCATGGGGGCATCACATATGGCACATGGACCGCTTCTTGTAGGGATGGGAAAACATGTGAGGGTCTCTGAACTTCATGCTCAGTTCACCTTGTTCATGTTCCTGAACATAATCTTCTTTCTTTCTTTTCATAATGGGGAAAATGTGCATTTTCTATTGGATAAATGTACATATCTAGAAGTGCACACTCAAATGCATTTTCTGAAGAGGCTCACAAGTTCGGACACGTGCAAACATTGTCTACAAATATGTGCACGCATTTGCACTGGGGAATGTGGAGGGGGCTTGTTCAACTGTTGTGAACACAACAAAATTCTCACGCACCACTACTTTCTTGCCGAACCCTGGGATGAACCGTGGCAGGATTGAACTGCCCAGAGAGCTTCAGCTAGTGGGTAGGTGCAGAAATGTAATCAATCAATAAATCAATAAAATAATTCATATTTTTTTTACAGCATGGCCCTCTTTTTCCAACTTGAACCCCCAAAAAAGAGAAAAAGAAAACAAAAACACATTATAATCCAAAAAGTAGTGAGGGAAGCTGAGCTTTCAGATGGAACGTGAGCCTCACGGATCCTCCTGCCCATCTCTAGCCATCCTCCAGTCCACCAGCTCAAGACCTACTAAAGGTTTGAGGCTGACACTAGGAACTGCAAAGCTCAAAGGCACGTAAAGGTCATCAAATCCAGCCTTGTCCCCAAATCCGAGTCCTTCAGTGACTTAAGAGCACTGCACATAATCCCTGTGTTGTAGTATGCCATGTAGCAGCATTGAATGGAACACACCATATTGGGAGCATCTGCAGGTGAGAAACGCAACAATCCAGATGGCTCACACAGGTTGGCAAAGTCATTCAGTGCAATCCAAGATCATCGACCCCCTTGTGTTCCAGGACACCTAGTGAAACTCACCAATCCAAACATTCCTTCCTGGGTCTCTCTCTGGTGGTGGTTCCACTCATAGATCGACGATAGATAGATAGATAGATAGATAGATAGATAGATAGATAGATGATAGATAGATAGATAGATAGATAGATAGATAGATAGATGATAGATTACATTTTTATTCAAAGACCTAACTTGTAATCTAATTATTCTGGACGAGGTTTCATTCTTCCTTCCTTCCTTTCTTTTTCTTTTCTTTTTAATTTTTTTTTTACATTTTCAGCTCTCATTGTTGCTAAAATCTCATGCTCCCACACTCTTCCCAAAGATAAACATGGTGTATTAATTAGAAGATTTAAATGGGGTTTTATTAAAAGTTAGCTGTCAAGAGGTAAGTGTACAAGCATTTTAAAGCAGAATGACTAAATTTATGCAAATTAGGATGCATAAGATGAATTTACAGAAACTCTTTGGGGAGAAAGTAAGCTGCAAATGCCATATTGGTTGCATTAGTGCAATTGAGATTGAATCGATTCCCTCAATTCCACTTCCTCAGCCATCCAGGGAAGTATTATAAATCCCTGTTATTCCAGTCAAATTTGTGAAATCCTGTTACGCTGAGATCTAGAGAACATTTAAGTTCTCTATTTTTAAAACCCATACATGTCAATGGTTCTTTTTTTCAGACCAAGGATCCACCTACCTTCAATTGGGGGGCACTTTTCCATTTTTATTGTATCTCCTCTCTCTAGGATGACCGGATGCAAAAGAAGAGAAGGTTCTTCTATCTTTAATGGCTATGTACAAAAGGGAATTTCAACAGATCTCTCTTGTTTTGTAGGAGAGGGTTAGGGTTGGCTTTGTGTTTTTAGAACAATTGTGGGGAACTTGTAGCCCTCCAGTTTTGGGGGCCTTACAACTTCCAGCATAACCAGTTGTGAGGGCTGTTGAGAATTGTAGGTCAAAAGTTCTGGAGAGCCACAAATTGATCACCCTTGCTTTAGAGCCATCATGGTCGAGTGCTGCCCTCCATTGTATTGGACTGCAACTCCCATCATTCCCAGAAAGTCCAACACATACAGAGGGCACTGAGTTTGGAAAGGCTAGGAGTCGGTAGACCCACGTTCAAAACCCAACTCAGCCACAAAGCTTCCTGGGTGACCTTGGATCAGTCACTGTTTCTTATCCTAACTGACCTCACAGGGTTGTTGAGAGGAACAAGGAGGCTGCAATCCTGTGTTTCTTGGCTCGAGTGAGATAAAAATAGGCATACATATATACTTATGTGCACAAACATACCCTATTTATTTATTTATTCATTCATTTATTGCATTTATATCCTGCCTTTTTTCCTGCAAGGAACCCGAGTCGGTGTGCATAATCCTCCTCCATTTTATCCTCACAACAACAACCCTGTGAGGTAGGCTGGGCTGAGAGTCTATGATTGGCCCAAAATCATCCAGTGGGCTTCCATGGCCGAGTGGGGACTGGAACCCGGATCGCCCAACTCCCAGTCCAACACTTTATCCACTGTACCACACTGTATGTGTATATACACACAAACATGATTTTTTATATATATATATATATATATATATAAAAATAGAACATTTTGCACTGGTGGGGAAGGTTATTTTAATTTCCCCATGTGCTTTATACCGATACATTTATTCACTTGCATTGCTAGCCACCCTGAGCCTTATGGATGCAATGTGACCAAAAGATAGAACTTTATTTTTAATTCCAGGCAAAAGCAGCACACGCAACTCATAAATCCTATAAAAGTCTCAATGATGTTGCATCAAAGTCCAAGTGGTGGTTTGGATGTTATTCCCCACTGCCCTTGTTTGAACTGTCTTCCAATGCTGCAGTATTTCCATCCATTATGGGGTAGGAAGAGCCATCTCATACTGGTACAGAACTGGTACATAAATCCATCTCAGTACAAGCACCCCTAACTTACAAACCCATCTCTCCAAGGTGTTTCCTTTGTGATTCCATCTGAAAATATGGATCCAGGAAATAGCAAGAGAAGTTCTATTTGCACAAAGTAGTTTTCTAACCTCCAACTGCAACTCCTGGTGGCCCACTGTAATGTCATTCCTGAAGGTCAGGGGACCTTCTTAAAGGCCATTGGCTGTGATGGGTAGGGATGGGTAGATCAGTCTATTTCTGGTCCATGTCTGTTTCAAATGTGTCCATTCATCAATCTATTTCATCCTGTTTCCATATTGGAGAGCAATCCTATGGTTCCTGTAGAGCATCCCAGGGATCATAGGATTTGTTGGAGTTACCTCTGTGAGGATGTAGACACTGCTACAATGTCAGAAGGAAGACTTCAAAGCCTGATCCCCACCTAATCAAATGGTGGACTTCCCTCGCTTGGATTTTCTAACCTATATCCATCACTGTGCTATAAAAATGGAATCTGAGTGGTGGTTTTAATTTCCCTTTGTGGCTAGCAATAGGGGGAAAAAAACTCAAACTTTGATCTTTACTCTGTCGTCTTTAATTTTCAAGTGCACCGAACCATGACACATTTTATAAAGGGAACATTTATAAAGAAAGAACTGGGGAGGGAAAGCCGACTTCAAGAGTAGTAAGTTAAATGAGTTATTTCACTGATATTTACATCTGGAGCGCCGCTGACATTTGGTACACGGCCCCTGCTAAATGGGATTTTAAAAAGAATTCCAGTTGAATAAGGACCGAGTAAGTAAGATTAACATGGCATTTGACCTGCTTCCCCTGCCCACAAAAAAAGAGGAAAAGTTGCTAATTTCAGTCCAACAGAACTTCAAGGTGCTGTGATAAGTGTTAGTAACTTTCAAGCTGTTGCTTCATTATCACATCGTATGTGTTATCCTCTTTAGGTCACGGATTTGCTCATTAAGATCACCCTATTTATTTTGACAATGTTCCAAATCACATTCACTCCCATAGATACAGTTTTTGTTATCACCAACAGCTTCCCAGATAAAAAGTGTGTAACTCTAAAATCTGTTAAGGAGGTGACCTACATGTAAAATAGTGGGATGATGATGATGATGATGTAATAGTTTCTCAGGAACTTTCACAACATTATCTGACAAAATCCAGATTAAGTCTTCCATACCCATGTCCAACACCTATGACGTTTAAGTGTTCTCTTTATAAAGAACCAAAAGGAAGAGAGTATCCAACTCAGGGCAAAAAAAAGGAGAGAGGCAGGTTCTCAGAATGCTAAGATACTTTATTTTCCAAGCTCAATGCGTTTCGGCCTGTGTTGTTTTTTAAGGCCTTCTTCAGGGGTTTGATAAGAGATGTCTGCAGAAATGCTCTTAATAGGATGATAGTCTCCTACGATAATTACTTGCGAGTGAGTAATTATAGTGTAGTGTAGTATAGTGTTGTATAGTATAGTATAGTATAGTATAGTATAGTAATAAAGTATCTTAGCATTCCGACAACCTGCGTCTCTCCTTTTTTTGCCTCTCTTTATAAAGAGCCTGTCCGTTTGCCTTCTCTTGTTTAACAGCTTTGCAAGAGTGGCCAGGAAAGAGATTGTCACAAGGAGGAGAGGGAGGTGGAGTTAATAGACACTGGCTGGGGAACCCACAACTTGGGAGAGAGCAGCCTCCAATAATTCTTCCCCCGGGAGACAGTTTAGGAAACATCATTGCTCCCTCCTTCTTTAAGGAACTGTCCGTGCTTTCAAGTCTACAGCAGCAATTACACCAATTCCTACCACTTTCTCAGAGCAATTTGGTACAGAGGCTGATGTTAGGGACATCATTAGAAGATCAGCAATTTTACATTTGAGTTCTTTAAGAAAGATACCACCTGGGCCCAGTGATTTATGAACTTTCAAAATGTCAGTTGCGTTGAAAACTTCATCTTTTGTCATCAGTATTTGCCTCAGTTCCTCAGACTCCCACCCTGAAATTAGCAGTTCAAGGTCAGGTATCTGTCCTATATCTTCTGTAGTGAAGACAGATGAAAAGAATGTATTCAGCTTCTCTGCAATCACCTTATCCTCCTTCAACTCTGTTGTCATCCAGTGATCCAGCTGCCTCCCTAGCTGTTTTCCAGCTTCTGATATTTTTGAGTAATTCTTTATTGCTAGCCTTGATGTTATTGCCTGCTTGCATCTCCTTTGTACAAGTTTCTGCTTCCTTTTGTCCTCCTCATTTGCACAAGATTTCCATTTTCTGAAGGAAGCCTTCTTTCCTCTAGTATCTTTCTTGACCCCGCTCATTAACCATGGTAACCCCTTGGACTTGGTGTTACGTTTTCTAACCTGTGGTATACATTCTAGCTGAGCTTCTGTTACTATGATTATGTGTAACTTTCATGCATTTTGAAGAGATTTAACCCTCCTGACTCCCCTTTTCAAATTCCTTTTCCCCAGTTCCCACATTTTAGGGAAATTTCTTTTTGTGAAATCAAATGTGTTGGACGTGCTTGGCAGTTTCCCACTTGAATATATATATTAAATCCAATAGCACCATGGTCACAATTTACAGTTGGTTCAACAACACTCATATCTCATATTAGGACCTGGGTGACACCACTTAGGATTAAATCCAGAATCGTGTCTCCCCTGGTTGGTTCCATGACCAGCTGTTCTAGGGCACAATCATTTAGGACGTTGAGAAATGTAACCTCATTGTCATGACTGGAACATGCATTTATGCAGTCAATGTGGGGCAATTGAAGTCACCCATTATTACAACCCTTCCTTGTTTGGATGCCTCCTTGATTTCATATTAAGAAAAAGGGCAAAGACAGACATGCTTATCAGGGTCAAGCGTTAATGCATGCATGTAGAGTTTATCAACAGACAACACAGGTGATCCAGTCTATACACATTCTTGTCTTGTAGACATTTCGGTAGTCATTGTTAATACCCATATAGACCCTGTTTAGACTACACACTAAGCCATGCTGGTTAATCATTTTGGGCTAACCATGAAGGCTTAGCATGTCGTGCATAAGGCGTTTTCCCTAACCATGGTTGCTACAAAACCATGTTGCTACATAACCCGTGGGTGCCACAGCCTCAGCGTGGTCACCAACCACAGCCAGGAAATGGCTGCCTAGGGCCACTGGGATGCGGAACAGACCTTTCAGAGGACTGAAGAAATCAATGGAGAGGTATGTGGTTAGGGTGTGCTTAGACAAACTGTACAATGGGCCGTGAATCCGCGGTTGTGTGGCAGCAGCACGAGGTGTGGTTAGTGCTGACCACACTGAGATGTGGCTAGCATTAGGGGTGTGCACGGACCCCCCGGATCGGATCGGGACCCGGATCGGGACCTCCAATTTTGTCCCGGACCGGTTCGGACAAAATCGGAGGCCCCCCGGACCGGATCGAGTCCGATCCCGACCCAAAAATCGTACATTTTTGGATCGGCCGCCATTTTTTTCCCCATAGACTTGCATTGCAATGCAAGTCTATGAGGAAAAAATGGCGGCGGGTGGGTAAGGGGGGGCCTAACTCCCTCCCCCCCCCGGGGCCGTCCGCTGTGGACGGCCCCGGCAGGTAAACCCCCTCCCCCGCGCTCCCTACCCCCCCTGGGGCCGCCTGCTTCCATCCGCTGGCGCCCGCGGGCGCCAGCGGATAGAAGCGGACGGCTCCGGGGGGGGTAAGCCCCCTTCCCCGCCACTTACCTTCTCGGCACGTCCGGCGCCGGCGGCTACTACCAGCGGGCTCCGCGGCCTACTCTCGAGTAGCGCGCCGGGTGATGACATCACCCGGCGCGCCACCCTGGAGCAGGCCGCGGAGCCTGCTGGTAGTAGTAGGCGCCGGCGCCGGACGGGAGCCGCCGGGCCGGGCAGGTAAGGGCCCCCCTCCCCCCTCCGCGCGCCCCCTCCTCCCCTCCACGCACCCCCTCCTTACCTTTCCGGCCCGGCGGCTCCCGTCCGGCGCCGGCGCCTACTACTTCCAGCAGGCTCCGCGGCCTGCTCTAGAGTAGCGCGCCGGGTGATGACATCACCCGGCGCGCCATCCTAGAGCAGGCCGCGGAGCCTGCTGGGAATAGTAGGCGCCGGCGCCGGACGGGAGCCGCCGGGCCGGAAAGGTAAGGGCCCCCCTCCCCCCTCCGCGCGCCCCCTCCTCCCCTCCACGCACCCCCTCCTTACCTTTCCGGCCCGGCGGCTCCCGTCCGGCGCCGGCGCCTACTACTTCCAGCAGGCTCCGCGGCCTGCTCTAGAGTAGCGCGCCGGGTGATGACATCACCCGGCGCGCCATCCTAGAGCAGGCCGCGGAGCCTGCTGGGAGTAGTAGGCGCCGGCGCCGGACGGGAGCCGCCGGGCCGGAAAGGTAAGGGCCCCCCTCCCCCCTCCGCGCGCCCCCTCCTCCCCTCCACGCACCCCCTCCTTACCTTTCCGGCCCGGCGGCTCCCGTCCGGCGCCGGCGCCTACTACTTCCAGCAGGCTCCGCGGCCTGCTCTAGAGTAGCGCGCCGGGTGATGACATCACCCGGCGCGCCATCCTAGAGCAGGCCGCGGAGCCTGCTGGGAATAGTAGGCGCCGGCGCCGGACGGGAGCCGCCGGGCCGGAAAGGTAAGGGCCCCCCTCCCCCCTCCGCGCGCCCCCTCCTCCCCTCCACGCACCCCCTCCTTACCTTTCCGGCCCGGCGGCTCCCGTCCGGCGCCGGCGTCTACTACTTCCAGCAGGCTCCGCGGCCTGCTCTAGAGTAGCGCGCCGGGTGATGACATCACCCGGCGCGCCATCCTAGAGCAGGCCGCGGAGCCTGCTGGGAATAGTAGGCGCCGGCGCCGGACGGGAGCCGCCGGGCCGGAAAGGTAAGGGCCCCCCTCCCCCCTCCGCGCGCCCCCTCCTCCCCTCCACGCACCCCCTCCTTACCTTCCCGGCCCGGTGGCTCCCGTCCGGCGCCGGCGCCTACTACTACCAGCAGGCTCCGCGGCCTGCTCTAGAGTAGCGTGCCGGGTGATGACATCACCCGGCGCGCCACCCTAGAGCAGGCCGCGGAGCCTGCTAGTAGTAGTAGGCGCCGGCGCCGGACGGGAGCCACCGGGCCGAGAAGGTAAGTGCCCCCCTCCTCCCCCCCCCGCTGTCCACTTTCATCGGCGGGCGCCCGCTGGCGCCCGCCAATGGAAGCGGCGGTGGGCGCCAGTGGGCGCCCGCCGATCCGCCGATCCGCCGAACCGGTTCGGAGCTTTTTCGGACCGGTTCGGATTGGATCGGCCGATCCAGCTGCGGGATCGGAAATCGGATAATTTATCCGATTTCCCACTGGACCGGACTCGGATCGTGGATCGGGTCCGATCCAGTGCACATCCCTAGCTAGCATAACCACATTCTCCAAAGTGTCATCTGAACAGGGTCACTATGCAGATCAAAGATGAAGCTTCAGGCAGCATGCTGGCATGTTGCAATGTATCTGCATTAAACTGATCGATTTGTCCTGGCTTCTCTGGCTGCCTCTACAAGAACGATTTCAAGCTCTTTCAAGGCGCATTACCGATTTTCCCTCTACAAGAGTGGAGCGCAAATGAGGAGTACAGGCACTTTTTATCTCCTATGTTGCGCATTTTCAAATTCGTGTTAAATAGCGAGTTTTATTTACCGCTGGAGTAAGAGTGCCTTATATCCATGAAAACAATTTTCTGAGGAGGTGCATTAACGATCAGAGTGAGCACACTGTGGTCGTGATGTCATGCATAGAACTGCCCTTTTGCTGGGAAAACCTCCCACTTTTTCATTTAGTTTTATTTCTTGTCTCCTCCTGGCAACTTCCTCCTTGATCTCCGTCTCTCTGGATGGAAGCTCCAGGAAGAAGAGACCCAACATGAACCAAAAATAAAGTTTCTTTATAGTACCCTGATGGAATATTTTTTACATGGAGACACGGGGCCAGATGGAGGTGGTTTCACGAGAAGCAAAGGGGGATAGGAAGGATGTGTAGATGTGCGCACAATTAGCTATCAGCTTAGACAGATTGTCCCCTCACTTCTTGCTGGGTTCCTGACATGAGCTCTGTGTGTGTGTGTGTGTGTGTGTGTATGTTTTGCAACGGTTGAGCTCGCTGGGAAGAGGAGGGGGAAGGAATGAAGCAGCATCCCCCTGTCTGTTTTGGTGTGCGTGTGTGTGACACACATTCCCATTTACTCCTGAGCAGTTTATTTGAAATGGCAATCAGGTGAAGGGGGGGCAGCCATGACTAAAAATAAGTTTTCAAAGGGTGCTGGAGGGGGAAACATATGAGGCACATTCCCATTTACTCCTGAGCAGTTCTGGGAGGGGGGACAACTTCAGCTGGTGATCAGGAGAAAGGGGAGGGGAGAGAGGTAGCCAAACAGGTTAACCAGGTCATTACCGGGAGGTAACCCAGGTAACCAAAGGCGGGAGATTCTGGTGGGCGGGGAGAATAAAAGGAGGGACCCTGTTTGGGCATTTCCTCCGGGACAAAGTGCATTACTTTCAGCAACATTTGCATATGATTCTCAGCATGTAAACAACTTTAAAGCGCATTTCTTACAGCCCGTAATGCGCTTCGACGCCTCTCGTGTATAGGTATTAGGCATAAACGCGCTTATCAGGAAATGTGCATAATCGGGGAACCGGGCGTCAAAGCGAACTTTTGTAGAGAGGGCCTCTCAAACAACCCTGGGAATTAGATTTTTCTGAAACTATGGCGAAATCCTCATATTCCTAACCCTTTAATGTAATTTTGAGCCCTTGGGTTCCTTGGATGCAACTGTTTATAATTTGCCATGCAGATGAGTTCTAAGAACCCTGCAACACAAGTTGTTCTGTTTGTTATGACTGAAACCATGCTACTGGGGAGGCAAAAAAGAACAAGCAAACCTTTCTTGGCCACCAATTTCTTTAAGACAAGAAGTGGAAAATTCTGCGAAGGGCAAAGCCGTTTCTAGACTTTCATTGTCCTTTGTCCGCCCTGTCAACTAATTGCATGCAATGCTGCTCTATCTTTCAATTTGCCAAACTCTTTTTAAGACAGTCTTTTGAGAGTACTATTTGAGATGGAATCTGTAAAGCAAGCAAGCAAGCAAGCAGTATTTGTGTTTTGAAATCAACTGATGAGATTCTAGTCCCATTCATTTTATTCCAGATTTGGGAACAATAAAAAGGGGAGACGTAAGTTCTTTCCGAGCTTCTGTGAGCCCGAGCACATGGAAACATAGGCTTGTATTGCACTTCATACGATGATCATTTGGACTTGCTTTTGATGTTGTTATCAGCCTAGAGTTGATGCACACAAATCCTGATCTACTGCCACAGTAGCACACACTCTTTCAGACGTTGGTTTACGGTGGTGTGATAAATTGGCACGTGTGCATTTAGCAAACTGCTTTGCTATGGGGCGTCTTTGATCTGGATTGTCACAAACCAGCCCAGCGAAACCACAGTAAAATCAGGCAGTACTGATTTTATATATAAGTTCAAGTGTGGCTCTCTCATAGAGGATTACAGGATACGCCAAAATCACCAAAATATCAAATCTGTTCAACACATCAATCTGAATTGACCCCGAGATTGAGGCTAATTTAATTGTAGGACATTGCATGATGCATTTCATCACTGCCAAACGAGGCAACAGTAATTCTTTACTTTCCACCCAATTCAGAGATATCAGTCATTTCCTGTTTTGCTGCCTGCTTGGCGCCTGCTACGTAATTGCTATGTGTAATGTACTATTAGTAAAGACTTTGTAGTGTACTTCTTGTTTTAAAAGGTTACTGCTGTAAAGAAATGAGCTAGGCAATTCAATATGGCAGTATCCTTCTATATGGCTCTGGGTAGATATTTATATGGTCTGAAATATTCAAGGAAGTGGACCCTGCAAACTTTGCAGTCTTAAAACTATACCAGCTTAGACTAGGCTGACCAGATAAAATCCAGGTCAGGGCTCATGTAACTTCAACAGTTGTAGAGAAAAGGGAATTTCAGCCAGTATCATTTGTATGCAATTAGTTCCTGGTGAAATCCCCTCTTCATCACAACAGTTAAAGGTGTAGGCACTATACTAGAGTGACCGTATACAAAAGTAGGCAGGGCCCCTGCACCTTTAACTGTTGTGATGAAGAGGGAATTTCACCAGGAACTAATTGCATACAAATGACACTGGCTGAAATTCCCTTTTCTCTACAACTGTTAAAGTTCCATGAGCCCTGACCTGGATTTTATCTGGTCACCCTAGCTTAGACGGTTATGCTAAGGTTAGGCTGAATTTATACCCAAATTCCCATGCTGTTGTTAAACCAAATCTGGCTCTTTTTCACATCCAGATGCTACCACCAATTTGTATGGTTGTATGATACTTCCTCCTTACAGCCATTCTGCAGAAATGGGACAAATGCAGAACTCACAGTTAGGGAACTGAAGATGAAAATGTGGCGCCCTTTGCTTCAAGCTTCTTGAGACATATATTCCATTATGGTCAACTGTCTCAGGAAGAGACAGAACAGGCAATCCATCTGCCACATGAAAACATACATTTACCCATCAGATTTTATTCTCCTGTTGCTTAGTCTGATATAAATGCCACAACACCAGAATTAGGCTGACCATATGAAAAGGAGGACAGGGCTCCTGTAACTTTAACAGTTGTTGAGAAAAGGGAATTTCAGCCATTGTCATTTGTATGCAAATAGTGCCTGGTGAAATTCCCTTTTCATCACAACAGTTAAAGTTGCAGGCACTATACGAGAGTGACCATATACAAAAGAAGGCAGGGCCCCTGCAACTTTAACTGTTGTGATGAAAAGGGAATTTCACCAGGAACTAATTGCATACAAATGACGCCGGCTGAAATTCCCTTTTCTCTACAACTGTTAAAGTTACAGGAGCCCTGACCTGGATTTTATCTGGTCACCCTAAGTTGTAGGCCAAAACACCTGCAGAGCCACAAGTTGCCCACCCCTGATCTAAAATCATTCTGCATTTTGGAGTTCAAGATCTTTACAATGTTAAAAAAAGAAGGTGACAGTATTCTACACTTGTGATTTCATCACCTGCTTCATTGCCCTAATATTCACTGTAGATCACTTCTTTTTCTATAAAAGAATTTCCAACTATTAACTTACCCATTCTCATGATAACCCCTGAGAGTTACATAATTCACTCTGATATTCACTTCATGGCTTGGGAATGTTGGTCAGAGGATAGCAATGCATCAGGGACCCTCTAGTGGGTGAGATTTGAACCCATAACTATCTCTCCTTTATCACTCTCTTTACAAGATGCCAACATCTCTGTCATTTGATTCAAAAAGATCTGATAACATGCTAATGAGTATGGCTGACATTACATTTAAAAACAATTAACCCCCTTCCATTCCTATGCATTTCCAGCCCCCATGAAGTGCAGACTGCAAGACTTTCCAAAGTGTGTGTGGTAGTGGAGGTGCAGAGAGTGTTAAATCCCCCAGCTTGTTGCTACTGTCTGCCCTCTTGAGCTTGTTAATGATTTGTCAGATTTTACCTGTTTTATTTTATTTTTATTTATTATTGCATTTATATCCCACCTTTTTTCCTCCAAGGAACCCCAGGCGGCATACATAATCCTCCCCCCCCTCTCCATTTTATCCTCACAACAACAACCGTGTGAGGTAGGTTGGGCTGAGAGTCTGTAACTGGCCCAGAGTTCCCAAGTGGGTTTCCATGGCCGAGTGGGGACTAGAACCCGGATTTCCCGGCTCCCAGTCCAACACTTTAGCCACTACACAGTCATCCTTCCCTTCTTTATTACAATTTCTCCAATTCCATCCTATTATTGACATTCGTTGAGGTGCACTAGTCGGAAATTCTGATACAGTTAGTGACAGTGTCAGGCGATAATCTTTCCCATTGGGGTATTGTCCAACCCTGCTGCCTAGGGTGACCATATGAAAAGGAGGACAGGGCTCATGTATCTAACAGTTGCAAAAGACAGGTAATTTCAGCAGGTGTTGTTTGTATGCATACAGAACCTGGTGAAATTCCCTCTTCATCACAACAGTTAAAGCTGCAGGAGCCCTGTCTCTTGACCATGAACAAAAGAGGGCAGGGCTTCTGCAGCTTTAACTTTGTGTTGAAGAGGGAATTTCCCCAGGTTCTGCATATATACAAATGACACCTGCTGAAATTCCCTTTTCTATGAAACTGTTAAAGATACAGGAGCCCTGTCCTCCTTTTCATATGGTCAGCCTACTGCTGCCCCCATGCCAACCGTACCCACTGCTACCTCAATAGGAAGCTAGTACTTCCTACAGCATCCAGAAGGTGAGCTCAAACACTTATTTCTGGAACACAACAGATCAGCATGGCTCACAGAAGGGAGCTCTGCCAACCTGTCCCATTCCAGATTAGCATTTTAACTTATTTCCGGGGTTGCTCTGGGAAGTTCTAGCTTCCTGTGGCACTAGTGATGGGTCCCACCAGTGCAACACAAACTGTGGATGCCCAGGGACAGCATGGGATACTGCCAAATATTTCCTTCCTTCCTTTGCAACCATAGCAAGTGATTTTGAGCTGTGCTGAAAGAGTCTGCTGTGGTCCCATCAAGAATATAGCTAGTTGCTGTTGGTATATATTTTGAAAACCAAGTTGTTCTTGTGGCCAGGTCTACATCAAGCAGGACACAATATTTTGAAAGTGGTATATGGAACGTGTCATGGGCCCCAATAGTTGTCAGTGCAAAAGTGTAGATCCTGCCCCAAACTGCTCACCTATTACAGGGATGGTGTGAGAAATACATTCTCCATGACTGTGTGTCTAGTTCTTGCCAGTGGAAATGTTGGATAGGAAATAAGTTGACATGAAATAAAATATCCACATGTTTTTCATTGGGTTGTAGCTGCATGCAAGGAAGTGTGCATATTCCTGTAATACACAATTTTTGCTCCTGTTAATGAACGTCCTATAACTATGTGATATTTTCCCAGGAGAACTAAGTAGCTATCATTTCAAGTTGAATCAACTCTGCTTTTCAAATTTTAACAGGAACCTAGGAAGTTGTCTTGTGCTCAGTGAAACCACTGGCCCATTGAACTCATTGCTATCTATGCTGGCATGCAGTGGCGTTTCAGGGTTTCAGAAAGGAGTCCTTCACAGACCTACCTGAAGGGATTGAAAATGGGATCTTCTGCATGGAAAGCGTGTGTTCTACCATTGAGGTACAGCTATTCCCCTTGAGCTGGGTCTCCTTTTATTGCGACTGAAGTGAGGAAAAGAAGGATAGCAAAGCTCAAAGCCTAATGTGCTTCATCACACAAATGGGCTATGTGACTGCGCGGATCCTCATTTCAGGAAACTTCTATAGCCAATGACGTTTTTAGGCAGGAACCCTCCCCCACCATCAACTGGGCATGACCTAACGGTTCCTGCCCGATCCCCCAGTTCTATTTCAACCATCATAGTGGCAATCTTACAATAATAGTACACCATACAGACTAAAACCCATGGAAAACAGTATATCCATTATAACCATAACAATGGCAGCAGTTAACGCATCAAAAGCAGTACAGAAAATCTACCCCTCAAAAGTCCAACAACTAGCAGAAAGAAAATGGCAAACAGCAAATGCCATATTTTGACCCTGTTTGGATGACACACTAAGCCACAGTGATTAAGCATTTTGAGTTAAACATTACGGGGCTTAGCATCTCATGTGAAGCATGACTTAGGGTGTCATGTGAACCATTTTTAACCTTGCTGGCTTCATAACCACGGTTTAAACACACTCACTAACCAGTTACTGCAAAAGGGTTAGCAACCTAACCATTGCTTAACATGTTGTCTGAACAAGCCCATTAAAAACCTGATGATGATGATGATGATGATGATGATGATGATGATGAAAAAGTCTTAACCAGCCACCCAAAGATGGAGGAAAGGCAATAGACAAGACATACCCAGGAGAAAAAAACAAGGAGTCTATACAAAGGTATTGTATAAACAGAAGTAAAAGGTACTTGTCTACGGTTGGAGAATTCACAGGGCAGTAGAGAATATTTCCCTCAAAGGTTTGGAAATAGTTGGCAATGCACACTTCTTTTTTTAATGTCAGCTGCCATTCTTTGCACATTCCAGCAGATGGCAACTCCAGTCTTCCTGACATTTAATATCTACTGAAAGTCGAAATCTCTCTCCCACCCCCGCCCCAGTCTCTCATCTATATACATAAATAAGGCATAGATAGATACATGACTCAATTCTATTTTTACTGGAATCACCCAGTAGAATCTGATTTTAGACCAACCAGAGAGAAATGGCTTGCAATCTTGAAATCAATAGAATTGCTTAACTATATATCTTTAAAAAAAATGATTTAGAGGTTGCATTAGAAGGATTAGTGATTAAATGTACAGTACATTTAAACAAGGATGGAGACTTGGCAAGGCCAATTTGTTCTTTACAGCATTTGTTCTTTGCTTATACTATTGAAATAAACAGAGCATCCTTTCTTGCTTATGGGCAAGTGCTTTAAATCCTTTTATGCTTACGAATTCCTTGATCAAACCTATACAATATATAAAGAATGATAACTTGTCTCCAGAGATGAATAAAATACTGGCGTAGATTTATTTAGGATGAGAGCTAAGCATTTCCAAATAACTGAACTGAAATAATTGCAATGACTGGGGCGTGTTGCTGTAAATTTACAGTGGTGTAAGCGAGCTTAGGATGATCCAATTCTCCATCCCTCTCCTATGGAGAATGTCGTTACGCTCAGACTCTTTTTATACTTTTCCTTCCTTTGGCTGTTGCCTTAATCTTTCTCCTCCGAATCTGCACCTGGTGAACTCTTGCCTGTTGAACATGCAGCAGCAACGAAGCTCAGCATCCTCCCCTGAAGGAAGGCCAGTTAAAGGCTACAAATAGCTCTTGAACAGAACAGTTCTGCTGTTATTCATTGTAGAGAATAATGAGGTCAATGAGACCTAGGTCAATCTAGACAGTAGTCTAATTTTCAAAAGGCTTCCCCTGTCTGGAAGGGCCTTACTTTGTTGATTTCTTGATGAGGGATAAGTTTTGTTATTGTTTATGAAACGTTCTGCCAACTTCCAAAGATGGGTTCTTCAAGTGGCGGTAGATGGGAGCTAAGTATTTCTTCTCTTGGATTCCTTCCCCTCACAATTTTAATTGCATTTAAGGTGGGGTTTGTCTGTTTCCTTGTTTCTTTGTTTTGCTTTTTGTCATGCTGCAATGCAAAGTGCTGCCCTCCAGGCCCTGTTTTATTTGGGTTCAAAAGAGCATTTTTTTTTGTGGTTCAGAGCTCAGACCACACTTCTGCCAGTTATTTAGGTTCTTGGGCAAATTCCCTTTTTTTTTTAGTCTCACCAGTTGTTCTTCCAAGAAAGGACTGTCATGTCCACATGAAAGCCATTTTAGGAATGAGAACCCCACTGTGGCAGCCATTTTGTGAGAATACCCAAGACACATTATCAAAATTTCAGTTGTGCCCACTGACCGCATACGTTTTTTGGGGGGGAGTTCTGAGGGATATAGGATGTTTGCTGTTTTTATTTGTGTATTTGTTTATTTTTATTGCATTTCTATACTGCCCCATAGCTGTAGCTCTATAGGTGGTTTCTTCATTAATCCATCTCACATCTGCCTGAGATGAATTTGCAAGGCCAGCCTAATAATGTATTATTTCTTCATTTGTTACATTTATAGCCCAAGTTGACATACATAATCCTCCTGTTCCATTTTAACCTCACAACAACCCTGTGAGGAAGCTTAGGCTGAGAGTCACTGACTGGCCCAAAGACACCCAGTGAGTTTCGTGTCCAAGTGGGGACTAGAACTTGAGTCTCCTGAGTCCCAGTCCAACACTCTAACCACTACACCCCACTGACTCCCAGTAATGGGCTGAATTATAATTGTGATGGTGGTGATTATGTTAAGGACACTTAGCATTTATACAGGGCTTTAGAGTATTCTGAATGCGTTACATACACCATTTCAGTAAATGTTACATTACATCTATAAGGTAGGGCAGCAATATCCACTCCATACTGTAGGCAGGGAGCCAATGTTGAGAGAATAGTGTCTTGTCTGAGGCACCTACTCTATCCAGTCTGAGGTAAGATCTAAACCTGGGATTTCCTGGTGCATGTTTCCGTCCCTTGGCCTCTATGAAATACAGTCTAGAGTGCAAATGAGGGACAGCAGTAGGGGGAGAAATTGAAAATAACCCTCGGCCCTAAATTCTTGCTGTCTTAGTGCTGTGGTAAGGAAAACACTTCCAAGAAGATGGGACTTCAGAGCTGTCTTGGAGGTGTTTCCCAACCATCCACCGAAGGAGAAGAGAAACCCAGATATGCAGGCTTATATAGTGTTTCCTTTGTCCTTGAAACGGCCTACAAATGTGTCCTGCTTGTATGTGGCTCGTCATAACCTTGGTCAGCCGGACTGAGTTTTCTGTAACAAATTAGCGAGCAAGGTCATTCAATCTCTTTTCGGACGTCAGTGTCATCTCTGGAAAGAATCTCCAAGACCCCAAGGAACGAACTTTTCGGGTTATATACAGGTCCTGGGTCTATCGCTGCTAAGTGCTTTGTTTCTCATTATCGCATTTAGTGCTACAGCAGCGACTGCACCAGAGTCTTCATTAAAACTTGCTTAAGGCTAGCGTTTTCCCCCTGGGTCAATAATGAGTTTAGAGGAATGGATGTCGAAGCTGGATCTGAATTATGTCTCGTTGGGGGCCCCAGGCCAGCATTGCAAATTTGCCACAAGGTACTTCATCAAAAATTCTACTTCTGCATTGAAAAGGCTGCATACATTTATTAGGAAATACAGAACATGCAAGAGGATGTGTGTATGTATAGGGATGGGAGTAAAATCTCTTCCTTAGAGCCTACCCACATTGCCCTTAAAACGACTTATATTCTGTTAAAAAATGTGGTTTTTTAAGTTGTTTCATTACGTGGTAGGACATACTGAGCAGTACTTACGTTTCATAGCGACTGCTTCCTCCGTCCTCAAAGCGTTCACTGGTGTATTACAGGGTTAATTCCTTGACTCTTCTTCTTTTGTTTTTGTTTTGCAGGCTGCTTGACCCGCCCACTTCTGTCTCCGTAACTCAAGCAGCCTGCAAAACAAAAACTAAAGAGCAGCAGAAGAGAAAGTCCTCTGGGTAATTGTTGTCAGCCTGTTTTTGGCTGACTGAAGTAAATTCTTCCCAGAGGACCTGCGTGTGCAGGGCAGATTGTATGGGGGAAGGCGATCCTGCAGGTAACCTGGAAACAAACCATGTAGGGCTTTAAAGGTAATGAACAACACTTTGTACTTCGCCTGGAAACTAATTGGCAGCCAGTGAAGTGATTTTAAAGTTACCCTTCCCGTGATCTGGTAGGCATTGGCCATGTCCCCTGAGTTACCAGCGAATGGGGGATTTGGAGAAGCTCCCTTGGTATGGTTTGTTAAGCCTTTCAAGAATGTCACCCCCCCCACCCCCCATGATTGCCTTCAAGGATTGGACCCTAAAGCTTTCTGACCAACAATCAGATTTAAGTGTTTTGGGGTGTGTAACCATTAAGCTTTTTACTGTGGGAGTTCTTCAGTAAAAGAAGTCTCACTGATGGGAGTGTCTTGTGTCAGTTTGCTAGCAGAGTCAATGGGCATGCACACGGCATCATAATGCTATGGATGCTTCATTATGGAGGTTATTTAGGATAATCATATCAATCTCATTTTTTTCCATGGGTCTTATGTAAGGCAGTAGATTGCTTAGGTCAAGAAGGAGGCTGTGGGTAGACTTACCAGACATATTATATCCAACCTATGCATACTGTAATCAGTTCCAGACTGGGGTGAGTACTTTGGCTACAGCTGGTAGTGTGCCCTGTCGATTTATCCAGATAATGGACTGGAGGCCAGACTCTTGGGATGTATCCTTTGCCCAACCAATTCAAAGCCTGCACACTACTTACCAATCACTATGGAACTCCATTCCACGTCTGAGCGGGACTCTGAAGCATGACTATCCAATGGCCCAGGTACTTCTCTTTCTGCTAGGGGGCTGAGCCCCAGACCCCAAGATTCCTGGCTCAAGCCACAGATTGCATCCAATGTGACTACATATGTTTAAGTGCTTTGTCAGGTAGGCTAGGGTAGCCCTTTCCAACATGGCGCTCTGCCGATCTGTTGGACTAAAAACCCATCAGCCTCAGCCACTGGGGCAATAGTCAGGAATGATGGTGTAGGGGATTTTTCAGGTGACTTTTATTTTAAGGGACACTGAACATAGGCTGCTTGGAAGCGTGGTTCTTGCAGTACCTTGCATCAATGCTCCTTAAATTCCCCTCTATATTAGGGGAAAGAAGATCTGGAGGCACCCAGAATGACTGATTGTAGTCAGACTCACAAACCCAATGAAACTGTTCCAGCTTTTAAACATTTATTAAAACAATTTAAGAAAGTTAAAGTCCATGGGTCTTGTGGAAGGCAGTAGATTGTGGAAGGCAGTAAATTGCCTCCATTCAGCAAAGCAAATTAAAAGAAGATACTCACAAGTGTGGCAAATTTCTGGACAACAAGATCTTTGCTAAGACTAACACAGACAAACACAACACCCCCCCCCCCATGACAATATTGACTTTGTGAAGGAGCTCTTCTCCACAGAGGGCCCTCCATCTCTCCCAGGCAAAACCATGCCATGCCTGAGGGAAAAGGAAGACATCTTTGTCCTCTGTGTTCAGACTTAAATACCCTCCTCAAAGACAAAGACCGCCCTCCTAATACATCATCGATTTAGATCATTGTCGTCCCAGAATGCTCTATCCCTTTTGACGTGACATTACTTCTGCTTTTCATGTGGTCAACTGTACTTCTCTGTTCTTTTGGATTTCCTAAACCACAACTTTACCTTTCTATCACCCTAGACCTCTCACCTTTCACAGGAATACATACAGTTGGTACATGTTACACGTTCTTATGAGTAATGATCTTTTAGCAATATCAGGTCATATTTTATCAGGCCTTATCAAAACCAAAGTATCTAAAGCTTGATACAGTGTTCTATGTCTGCATGGCTACTTGCCCCCTTAATATTAAAACATTACCCCATCACTTGTACATCCATTTAAGCCCATTCTATGCCCCCAAAAGCTTCTTTCTTTATGCAGTGCCAACAAACTCTTATAACCCCACTCTTACACATATTCAGTAAAATTTCAAATAGAGAAAAAAAAGCTACACTTGGACTTGAAGTCCAAAACAGCTGGAGGGCAGCATCTTGAGAAAGTCTGAGCTAGGGTGTAGAGTGCTTTGCAGGGCTAATGAGTTGTGGTTCTATAGCAGTTAAGAACATAAGCTACAAGCTTCTTCCCAATTGAGATTTCAGCTCAGCAGCTGCCATCAAGCAAACCAATATCTCTGAGCATAATATAATATAGAGATCGTACAACCTGATAACCTTACAGGTCTGCTGTAAAGCGGCCAGATTTGAGCATATGAGACCTACTCTGGCCTGCTTGCATTGGCTGCCTGTATGTTTCCAAGCCTGATTCAAGGTACTGGTTTTATCCTATAAAGCCTTACATGGCTTGGGACCACAATACCTGACGGAACGCCTTTCCCGACACGAACCTACCCGAACAGTACGTTCAACATCTAAGATCCTCCTCCGAGTGCCTACTCCAAGGGAAGCTTGGAGGTTGGCAACAAGGGAGAGGGCCTTCTCTGTGGTGGCCCCCCAATTGTGGAACGATCTCCCCGACGAGGCCCACCTGGCACCAACGTTGTTATCTTTTTGGCACCAGGTCAAGACTTTCCTCTTCTCTAAAGCATTTAGCAATATCTGATGAGGCTGGATCTGTTTTTTTTTTTTTTTTTTTTTTAGGTTTATAGATTTTTTTAAGTTATTATAGTGGTTTTAAATGTGTATGCATATTGTATGTTTTTTGCAGTTTTAATTTTTGTATATTGTTTTTAAGTGTTTTAATCTTATGTAAACCGCCCAGAGAGCTTTGGCTGTGGGGCGGTATACAAATGCAATAAATTAATAATAATAATAATAATAATAATAATAATAATAATAATAACTGAAATACTGTGTGTGGTACTGTCTGAACTGTCTCTGTGATTCACTTGTATTGAACAAAACCAGCAAAACCAATGACAATAAATGGTGATAATACTATTAATATGTGGAGCAGCCAGCAATTATTGTTTCCCCTGAATCAGTATGTATTATGCTGGGTTTGCATATGCATTTTCTTGCCATTCCTCCCCCCCCAGTCTTTCAGAAAAGAATGTCAAATGGAGAAAAGTAATATAATAAAGAAGTTAATATATTTCAGGATTGTCTGTTGCTGAGATAGAAATAGGAAGATGGGGAGAAATAACTAAAAGTTGAGCTAAAGAATATTCAGCCCAGTAGGCATGATAACATGTAGTCCTCTGCTGCTGAAAGACTCTGTTGGCTAAAACAATTTAATATAAAAGAAGGCTGGGTAATAATTTCATCAAGTACATTATTTTATTTAAAATGCACAAACTTGGACAGGAACTTTTGTCAAGATGATCCTTGTTCTTGGACTCATGGGGCCGATCTACACCAAGCAGGAGATAACACTTGGAAAATGGTATATATGGAGTGTGTCTTGGGCCCCAACAGTTGTCATTACCATTATAAACTATTTTAAAGCAGTAGTGTAGATCCTGCCATGCTCAGCATGTGTTTTTGGGAAAGAAAATCCATTCAACTCAATGGGAATTACTTGTGAATAAATGTGTTTAAGATCCCAGTCACTTTCTGTGAGGCATTATAGTTTCAATCAGTGTGCAAATAATTTTAGTTATATGTTTTCCACCTTTGTTTGAGAGGTTGCATGTGGAAGTTATTCTAATGACAAACTCTCATTTGATGAGTCTTTAACTATGGTTGTTCATGAACGATGTTTTATGCCACCCCATAGCATAAAGTTATGTTGTTGACAATAAATAGGTATGCAACAACGTAAATACAGAATAAGGCATTAAAACCATGGAATAAAAATAAATGCAGAAATAGAAAACAAAATTCACAGTAACCCCAAAATGAAACCACCGATTTTAAAATGGAGAGGCCCAGACTATGTGGGTTATTTAAAATGCCTGGATGAGCAATAAGTCTTTACCAGGAACCGAAAGGCCAGAAATATTGTGCCAGGCAAATCCCTCTCAGAAGCTTGTTCTATAACCAGGGTGCCACTACCAAAAAGGTCCTCTTTCCTGGTGGCTACACCAACCTCACTTCATTTGGCAGGGGGCCTCTGAAGATTTTCAGGAAGGTGCATGTAGGAGAAGGAAGCCTTTCTTGTTACCTTGCCCCAAGCTGGTTAAGTGTTTCAAGGTTAAAATCAACATTTCAAATTGAGCACAGAAATAGATTGGGAACTCAGGCATAATGTGGCCAAATTGTCCAATCCAGTATCAGAGGCAGTAAGCCTATATACACCAGTTGCTCGGGAACATGGGTGGGAGGATGCTGTTGCACCATGTCCCGCTTGTGATTCACTGGTCGACAGCTGGTTGGCCACTGTGTGAACAGAGTACTGGACATGACGGTCCCTTGGTCTGATCCAGCATGGCTCTTCTCATGTTCTTAATCTTACAACCCTATTCTCAACCAATTGAAATTTCTAAAGGCAGCCCCACATACAGCGCATCACAATATTATAAACTGCCAAGCTATCTCCATCCAGGTTAAGATCATCGCTGGCATAATAACCCAAAATGATAAAAGCACCTTGAGCTACAAAGGTCTCTTGAGCCTCTATTGCCAGTGCTGGATCAGTAAGCTCCCCCAGACTGTGAACCCGATCCTTTAGGGCAGAGAGATCAAACCTCCGGCCCACAGTCCTAATCTAATGCCCAGGTTTTCTTGGACAGACATGTGCCCCTCCCAACATCACACCCATTTCTTTTCTTCTTTGATCTCTCATTTCCCCCCACAAAACACTGATCCGTCCATGCTCCCTGTTGTTCATATTGATTGTGTGAACATGTGGGGTGGGGGTGGGGAAAGAGATTTTGTTGCCGTGACCTTGGGCAACCTCGTGCACTTCCGATCCCTCTGCTGGGTTCCTGTGCTTGCTCAGTCATGGCTAAGCATTGTTAGATCTTTGGCAAGAGATTTATTAGTGAGTAAAGTGTTCTTCAGTCACCTCAACTTCTGTTAATGTTGTGAGGAATTCTTAAAATGTTCCACTTTGTGTGTGAGAGTGATTGTGATTGAGAGAAGGTGGTGGTGGGATAAGTATTTAAACTTATGATGGCTTACTTTAATATGTTAAAAAAAATTCTGCTTTCCTTTTCCTTACTTGTGATGAGGGTGAGAGTGTTGGATTGTGCTTTTTACCTCATAGAACCATATAGCATTGTTGCTTACTTCTGAGTAGACACATATAGCATTGAGCAATGTTTGCTGTGGCTTACAGGGTATTGTGCCTCTCAGTGTGCCCCATGGTAACAAGAGGATCTCTTAGATTTTTTTTTTTTACCCTCATCGGGCTTTCTTCTTTGACCTGGACTCCATGAGCAGTTTAAAGATCTCTACCTCCTTAAGAGCCCCACCTTTCTTCTTTTTTACTTTCCCTTCTCAGTAACATGAAGTTTAGGCTGTAGATGTGGAGTGAGTGATACTTCACCCATTTTTGGCTTAACGCAACAGTTTACTAGTAGATTTAAGCAAGCAAATCACAATGAAGGGTATTTAATTGATAGAGCTGAGTGGTACAAAGTAGGGCTGTGAACGGACCCCCCAACCTGATCTGGACCCCTATCTGTCAGGTCTGGATCAGGCCCGATCAGACTCGGATCCCAATCCGGGTCCGTTCACAGCACTCCCTCTCACTCTCCCTGCTCTCTCCCTCCCTCCCTCCCTCCACTCCCCCTGCATACCTGCTGCCTCCTCTGCATCATCCTGCCGTCATCCTCCCTCCTTGCTGTGGGGCGGCCACTTTCCCGCTTGTGCCGGGTGATGATGTCACCCGCTGCGACCGGGAAAGCGGCCTGTCCACAGCAAGGAGGGAGGATGATGTGGAGGACAATGGGGGATGACACGTTGGAGGCAGCAGGTAAGCAGGGAGAGTGGGACGAGGGAGGGAGGGAGAGAAGGAGAGAGGGAGAGAGCAGGGAGAGCGGGAGGGAGTGTTGTGAACAGATCTGGATTGGATCCAGATCGTGGATTCAATCTGATCAAGGCTCGATCTGATTCAGGTCTGGGATCCAGTGCTCCGAATCAGCCTGATCCACTCCGGATTCGGGATCTGGATCCAGATCCGGTCAGAGCCCTAGTACAAAGACATTAAGAGAAAATAAAAGTAGCAAAAATGCAAGTTCTTTTACTCTAATCTGGCTTCTTTCTGCTCCTTTCATAAAGTCTTGACTATCTCTGGCTCTGCTCTTCCTCTGGCCCTGGTCTGGCTCCTGCCTGGCTTTCTCACTCTTTTATGCCCACTTCCCTCAAAACAGAAAGAACTGTTCCCACTCTGAGGAAATGAAACTTAACTGGAGAAATGAAACTTAACCAGAGAATGAACCTGAAGTGGAAAAACTGAAACTACTCCTCTCAGGGATACCCCCTCCCAACAGAAAACTCCAGGCCTCTAGGCCTGAATTTATTACGTAGCCTCTTTAGGCCTCAGACCTTCACAACCCTGCCCACTTAACCTGTAGACCTACTACCATGTGGTACCTCTCACATCCAACAGAACACCCTATCCAGAAGGATAGTATGGTTGATGGTACTGATAGCTGCTGAGGAGTCTATTAGAATTAACAAGGACGTGTTCCTCACATCTTTCTCTGGACAAAGGTCATCACACCAGGCAACCAAGGCAGTTTCTGAAAACTAGGCTTGAAACCCAATTGAAATGGATCTAGGTAATCAGTTTCACCCGAGAGTGACAGGAGTCGCAGTACCATCACACTCTCAATCCAAGAAAAGAAAATTCGCCCCTGGCCTGTAGTTATTAACGTTGCCTAGATTCAGGCTAGGTTTCTTCTGGAGCTGTCAAATTATGGCTTCTTTTAAAGAAGTTGGGGCTGCTCCTTCTTCAAATGAGGCATTTACAACCTAAGGACTGACAAAGTATTTTAGATGGCTTTTAAAAAGGAGGAGAGACATTTGTGGAGGAGAGATCTAGTTTTTTCAGCAATTGTAAACCACACACAGTGGATAAAACCAGAGTATTTTAAAACTATCAAATTTGTAAAATTTGAACTGGAGGGATTTTGTGTAATAAAACATTTCTTAAATGAGAACTAAGTTCATAATATTAAATAATCTGGATATAAGCATGTTAAACCCTACAGTTAATCTGAACCAATGCCTCTACCAAATATATTATGTTACAAGAGCCTTTCTATGTAAATTAAAACCAATTTGATAATTTCTCAATATGAATATTTACGCTCTGCCTGTCAAATGTAGACATTTCATTTTCATATGACAAAAATGAACTGCTCTGGTCTTCCCAGTAACAATTATACTTTACTTTGACCTATCAGTTATGGGTATTTAATTTTTGTTTGCTACATTGTTTTTGTGAGGGTGGGGTTGGAGCAGAACAGAATAAAGCAGGAAAGATCAGTACAGAGCACATAATAACATGATGCTTCAGGCTGCTCACAAAGATAAAACACATATTAAAAACATCATGAAAACAGTCACAACATAATAAATTTTGAATGGCCCTTGGTTGGCCTTTATCCAGCCAGGCTATCATATACTCTGAACAAGTGTCTAGATTTTAATTTCATTTCATTTATTACATTTTTATACTGGCTAATCGTCAAAGCTCTCTGGGTGGGTTACAAAGATTAAAACCCGAAAAATACAATCTAATGCAAGAGAAAGAAAGGAGAACAGGAGGACATGTCACTCTCAGAATATCAGTTGATTCCAGATTTAGTCATACCTTGAATAGACCCATTGAAATCAGTGGGGTTTAAGTTAGCCATGATTGACTTAAGTCCCATTTATTTTGATGGTGTCATTTGATGGCTGCACTCAAAATTGGCATCCAACCCAATCTGTTGTCTCGTACCATCAGTTCTCAGAATTACTTTACAAAAATCTATAATGTACCACTACTTGTCAATAAAGAGTCAACGAGGCAATTGTTATCGTTACATGATCCTTACTTCTCCAAGAAGTAAGAAGTTCTGGACTGGTACCACCGACGTATTGTTTTCTTTGGATGGGAGATTTCTGGTCTTGAGAACTTATCACATTCTTGTAATATCTGTCCGCCACCACCGGATATTTATTTATTTATTTATTTTATTCCATTTATATACCGCCCCATAGCCGAAGTTCTCTGGGCGGTTTACAAAAATTAAAAACATTGAACAATTAAAAACATTGAACAATTAAAACACCAATATACAATATTTAAAAGCATAAAGCATAAAACAAGTTAAAATCTAGACACTTGTTCAGAGTATATACAGATAGAGCAGGTGTGGGCAGAAAGTAGATCTCCAGATGTTTCAGTCTTCAATTCCTGGCATTCCTGACCATTGGCCATGCTGGCAGGGTTTCTGGGAGTTGAAGACCAAAACATCTACCTTCTGCCCACTACTGAAGTATAGCATAAGTGGAGACACAAAGGGGCACGCCTACAAAGCAGCAGAGCCACTACCCCATGGCAGATCTCCAAAGTGTCAGCCAGCTCTCCCCCACACTTCTACGAAACACACTAAGTGCCCCACATTTGCTATTAGTGATGGGACGTTACCTGCCACAATCTCTGATAGGTATTTCATTATTCAAACACAGATGTGATAATACCCCTTAACATTTGTTCCACTAAGAATATGTGTAGATATACTTGTAGATCACAAGCTCTCCCACACTAGAGGCCTTCAAGAGGCAGCTGGACAAACATCTGTCAGAGATGCTTTGAGGTGGAGTCCTGCATTGAGCAGGGGGCTGGACTTGATGGCCTTATAGGCCCCTTCCAACTCTACTATTCTATGATTCTATGATTTTATGTCAATCAACTATTGTCATTCTGGACTACTAACCAACAAAAGAATGGTCAATCAGAAATTTTGACACCACTCCCTTCCCTAAGAAGGGCTGGTCACCCAGACCAGTATTCCTAGTAGCTCCTTTAGTTGAATCAGTTACTTCTGGATTTCTGGCATACCCTAGTTGTAAGGGATCCATCAACCCTGTCCTCTTTAAGAATTTCACTCTTAAAGGTTCTTAATAAATAAGAACACATGAGGCAGGTCTGGTTCTGGTCAGTGCTTGGAGGGGAGACCATCTGGGAACCACATGTACCCCTGTTGACTTCCACAATGGAAGAAAGGAGGTTATAAATAAAATATGCTTGTTGCTCCTCCTTTGAATTTACATGCACTGGACCTCAGGCCGTCTCTGGTACAGCTGGAGAAGCCACCTCCTCCCACTTGTCTGACCTTGCAAATCAAAAAAAACATCTTGAGATTCTTGATTATTTCCCACCTATCATTGGTGTATTGTGAAATGATGAGTTGGATCCAGTATCTTTCTTCAATGGATGGAAGGTGTCTTTGCCTGATTTTTGGTGATCTCCCTCCTACTCCTGCACCACAGCTCACACTATTTGGTAATGGCCCCTCAATCCCCTGTGTGAGCCATTTTTAGGAACTGGAGGGGTTGCTGTCAGGAGGAGGGGTGGGGGTAACTCTGCTTCCTCCAGGTCAGTTGCAAATACCTAGATCTGGATTCAATCCCTACTATTTGAATCTCCAGCATTTGCCTTTGGCTTTTCCGCTGCTCCTGCTACTGGAGATGTTTGGGATTGTTTGAGGAGGAAAAGTCCCCAGAGGATCTTTGGATAATTAATAATGATAATAATAATAATAATCAATTGTATGAATGGCTCAGGAATGGTGAGCTATTTCCAGAAACTGAAGGATTCCTAATAGCTATACTATCAAGTTATAGCAACCAAGAACTACCAAAAATATATCATAAAAGATAATAGTGTAACAACAGACCTATGTAGGAGTGTCATCAGTTCAAAGAAACAATAGTCCATATAACAGGAGGATGTAAAATTCTGGCAGGAATGGACTATATGGACAGACACAATACAGCTGCAAAAATAATTCACCAACAACTGGCCATCCAATTCAACCTTATCAAACAATCTATGCCATACTATGCATACTCACCCAACACAATCTTGGAAAATGCAGATCATAAAATATACTGGGACAGAACAATTCATACAGACAAGACAATACCCTGCAACCAACCAGACATAATGGTCATAAACAAAAAATAAAAACACACATACCTTATCGACATAGCAATACTGAATGACAAAAATGTTGTTGAAAAGGAAGAAGAAAAGAGAGACAAATATACACCACTTGCCATGGAAGTCAAAGAACTATGGCAACAGGAAAAGGTCACAATTATTCTATTAGTCACATCAGTCACCGGCATCACATCAAAAAACTATACAAAAAAACTCCAGAAACTGGGCCTACCAAAATACATCCATACCAACATCCAGAAAGCAGTCATAATTAAAACATGCTCAATCGTCAGGAAATTCCTGAATCAATAAAAGACATCATGACTTGGCAAAGCCCATCATGTCCGTCTAGAAAAACCGCCACGAGTGAGAAAGAGATACATCATCATCATCATCATCATCATCATAAATAATAATAACAATAATAATAAATTCTTATCCGCCTCTGCCTCTGTATTGAGGCGTGGAACAACATTAAATACAAAATAGTATAAAATACATAAAACTGATTAAAAGCACATAAAACTAATACATTATTAAAATACCAATAAAACTCTTAAAATTCAAATAGGTAGGCCTGCCGGAAGAGATAAGTCTTTATGGCTTTCTTAAAGTCAGAGAGACTGTTAAGTTGACAAATCTCTTCCGGCATGCCATTCCACAGTCTGGGAGCGGCAGAAGAGAAGGTCCTCTGGGTAATGGTTGTCAGCCTGGTTCTGGCTGACTGAAGTAAATTCTTCCCAGAGGACCTGAGTGTGCAGGGCAGATTGTACGGGGGAATGCGATCCCGCAGGTAACCTGGACCCAAACCATTTAGGGCTTTAAAGTAGGGTGACCAGATAAAATCCAGGTCAGGGCTCATGTAACTTTAACAGTTCTGGAGAAAAGGGAATTTCAGCCAGTGTCATTTGTATGCAATTAGTTCCTGGTGAAATTCCCTCTTCATCACAACTGTTAAAGTTGCAGGGGCCCTGCCTTCTTTTGTATCTGGTCACTCTAGTATAGTGCCTGCACCTTTAACTGTTGTGATGAAGAGGGAATTTCACCAGGAACTAATTGCATACAAATGACGCCGGCTGAAATTCCCTTTTCTCTACAACTGTTAAAGTTACATGAGCCCTGACCTGGATTTTATCTGGTCAGCCTACTTTAAAGGCAATGACCAACACTTTATACTTCGCCAGGAAACTAATTGGCAGCCAGTGGAGTGATTTTAAGATTGGTGTAATATGGTCACCCCTAGGTGTTCCAGTGACCAACCTGGCTGCCATATTTTGAACTAGGTGAAGTTTCCGGACTAGGCACAGAGGTAGCCCTATGTACAGCGCATTGCAGAAGTCGAGCTTCGAAGTTACCAGCGTGTGCACTGTGTGTGTATGTGTGTGTCAGAGTCAAGTCACCAGCAACTCAAACGCAACATTTGTTCGGAGTAAAGTGCATTTATAGGTTGCTGCAGAAGAAATATGTCTTTTGTGCACACCAAGGCACAGCTGGTGATAGCAACCAAAGAAAACGATTGATGTGTCATGAGATCTTTGGGCAAGGCTTTTTTTAGGGTGGACCAAAATGGTTTTGAAAGATAGAATTAAGAGGTTTATCAGTTCAAAGTGGTCGGGATTAGTTGTTGTTGTTGTTGTTGTTGTTGTTATTATTATTATTATTATTATTATTATTAATTTATTGCATTTATATACCGCCCCATTGCTGAAGCTCTCTGGGCAGTTTACAAAAATTAAAAACATTGAACGTTAACAAACCAATGTACAAAATTTAAAAAGCATAAAAAGCATAAAACAGACTATAAATACAATATTCATTTAAAACAACTATTCTGGGTCAAGCAACAACAACAACCTCAACATACGCTCTTAAATGTCTGGGATGCATTCTTATTGCATCCAAATTTTCCTTTTACAAACGCACAAGAACAATATGCAAAATGGAAACAAAAAGGGGGTTTATAGAAAAGAGTAAAGAGACTAAACATAAGTTTAACATACAGAAGAACACGAAAGAAAAATTCTAAGCAGACCATGGATTCCACGTATCTCTTGGACCGTAAGGTAATAGTGAAAAAATATGATTAGAGTTTAAGAGTGCTACCCTCTGTCAATAATTTGATTTAAATCAATGTATTTCTTTTTATATATTTATTTTATTTCTTATTCTTTATTTCTTGCTCTCTCTGGCCAGAGCTACACCTTGTGTCAAAACATTACGATTGTGGAATAAAAAGCAGGAAATAACAGTCTGAAAGCGGTACATGGAATGTGTAATGTGCCCCAACAGTTATCAGTGCACTTCAATTCCGCTATAAAGCAGTAGTGTAGATCTATCCCGTCTCTATTTTTTGTGACATTGCTCCTGACATATGGGCAAAACTACTGTTAGGAAAAACATCTCTATCATAAAGACAGAATGTGGACGTTTTTGAGTCCACATTTTGCCAAAGCTGCTACATACATGGTCTCTAATGTGCTGTACAGGTGAGAAGCTCTGCTTCAGTTAGTGGCTCTGCATTCGACAGCAATGTTTAATGTGAGGGCAGCAAAATGTGAACGTACGTTATTTAACATGGGGGAAAATACGAAGCAAGGCAGCTTAGAAGTGCAGACATGGTGCACTGCCTAAATAGGGTGACCAACTGCCAGGATTTCCCCGGATTTGTCCTGGTTTTTGTTCCATCCTGGGTATCGGGTGGTGGGGGGAGTGATTTTCTGTAATAATTTGCTATAATGTCCTGGAATTACATGCTTTCCCCTTTAAGGTTGTCATTCCACCCTCCCCCTGCTCCAATCTTGGCCTTAAAGGTTAAAGCGTGTCATTGCCAGACATTAAAGAAAAGCCCCCAATTGGAGCAGTGGGGTGGGTGGGAATGACACACTTTCCCCTCCTTTGGCCCCGATTGGAGCAGAGGAGAAGAAA
This sequence comes from Anniella stebbinsi, assembly GCA_029215795.1. NCBI lineage: Eukaryota > Metazoa > Chordata > Lepidosauria > Squamata > Anniellidae > Anniella > Anniella stebbinsi. The sequence goes on along the minus strand of JARDYH010000004.1, from coordinate 224,553,819 downwards.
GAGTGTTTTCCGGTGCCTCCAGAAAGCACGCCATTCCCCCCTGCCACTGGATGTCTTCTTCTTTGGTTTCTCAAATATGGTCCCCCTACCTAATGGTATGGGATAGCTGCGAGTGAGATTAAAGATTAGAGTCTGAGGCATAAAAACTGATTCAGTAGCTTTTGGACAAGCAGAATGGAAAAGTAGGCAAGCAACAAGAAGCGAGTGAGGAAAGTCAAAGAATGAAATTAGAATTGTATTTAAATACCTTCTATTTTGTGATTGCCAAGAGAGGTTTAAAATAACTTTGATTCATGTGGAGCTTTTCATTAGGATGGACTGGATTCTAACGAGTGATCGATGAATTAGTCTATTTCCTGTCCTTGTCATTTCCGCATGAATTATATGTCCCTTCCATCCTATTTTCTACATAAATGTGCATTTTAAATAATAATAATAATATCTACATGAAAATTGGTGTTTAGATATGTATTTAATCACATTAAAAAAAATAAAAATGTATTTTCTTTCAAATTCCAGCTGTTTGAGATGTATTTTCATAAGCTGTTTGAGCCTAGTATTGCATTGGAACATGCAGGAAATGTGGAAATTGGTAAATAATTAAGTTCCCATCTGCACATTAGCTAGGAAGTGTAGATCAGAGCAGTTTGCATTTGGATTACCAAAGATTAAATTGTTTATGCATCCCTAATCGCAATGAATCTTGCTTCTTGCATCTCCTGTTGGTGAGGGGTAGTGAATGATCCTGTGTGTATACAAACAAAATACATTTTAGAAATAAATATGGCTGTCTTGCATATGACTATAATATGATGAATGAAAAGCTTGGCTTCATTTGGCTTTGTGGTGGTCAAACTATGCTGAATTAAATTCCCACTGTTACATACATGAGGAAAAGGTCACTCTCTCTCAGAAGAAGCTGTTGCAAATCAATGTAGTTCAGAGAAAAAAGTAGAATCTTGTAGGTTGTTCTTTAAAATAAATTGTATACCTTCTCATCAGTAAATAGATAAAATTAGCATAGCATTTATCTAGTAAAAGGCTTGAATGCTATGATCTGCATCGTAATTTCAGATTGAATGGAAAGATGCTACCAGTTTTTAATGTTGTATTCTGCCCCAGTGTATCGCCAGGCTATCTCATAACTACAACATAATTCTTCTTCTTTTAAAAGTGTGCTTAGGAGATTCATTATTAAACTTTAGATCTCTCATAAAACCAGTTCTTATGCATTTGTTCACATTTCACATTTAAGCAGCCCTCAGCTTCTTTGTGAAACATTGCAACCAGCACCAGGGTTTATACTTGCCTGAATTACCAAAAAAATAAAATAAAAATGGATGTGGTTCCTGCTATTTATAATGAGCATGAGGATTGCTTGAAATTTGCAGGGAGATCCATCTCTTTCTATTTTCTCCTCTGTAGTACAACTCTAAAATCCATTGAGTGGTAGAATGGGCTGTAAATTATTTTCCTGTCTTCATCCAAAGCACAATGCTGAAAAGATACTGAAAGAAATTCGGACAATGTCGCTGCCTATTTGTCATCTGTGTTTGCTTATGTTGCCTGTAAGGCTATTCATTAATTGGTTGGATTGCTGTGATGTCATGGAATGTTCTAGGTCCTTGGAAAGGAAAGTCAGACGCAAGTTGCTGATTGCTACTTCTGCTCAGGAGGAAGCTGAGTTTTGACTAGAAGGAAACTCATAGGTCTATGTACTTTTGATAAGAAGGGGATTGGGAGGGAGTGTGCTGTTTGGCGAAGGAGGAATGGAGAGGAAAGGGAGCTGTAGAGCCAAAGGTGCTGAGATTAATTTTATATAGTGGTTCAAAATTACTACACTGCCCCTTATCTGTGGTACCCTAGAATAGGGCTGTGCACGGACCCCCTGATCTGATCTGGATCCCGTTCTGGGAGGTCCAGATCGGGCCCGATCCGTTCTGCCTCTGATCTGGTTCCGGATCCGCTCAGGGTCTGTGCAGAGCCCTCCCTCCCACTCTCCCCGCTCCCTCCCTCCCCCCAATCGCCCTGCTTACCTGCAGACTCTTCTGGGTCGTCCTGCCACCTCGATGTCAGCCGGATGCTTTCCCACTCGCACTGGATTATGATGTCACCTGCCCGCGACTGGCAAATGTGGTGCACCAGAGCACCACATTTGCCAGTCGCGGGCAGGTGACTTCATCACCCGATGCGAGCAGGAAAGCCGCCGGCCGACATCGAAGAGGCAGGACAACCCGGAGGACGACGCGGAGGAGGCTGCAGGTAAGCAGGGTGATTGGGGAGAGGGAGGAAGGGAGCGGGGAGAGCAGGAGGGAGGGCTCTGAACAGACCAGGATTGGATCCGGATCGTGGATCCGATCTGGCCCGATCCGATCCGGTTTGAATTGGGCTCAGATCGGCCCAGATTGGCCCAATCCACTCTGGATTCGGGATCCAGCTCTGGATCCGGTCACAGCCCTACCTTAGAATATTATCAGTACTGATCCTTTATGGCTATTAGCATACTGTAGGCCCCTGATTTGTCTAGGGCAGCCATGATTTAAAGAGCTGGGGGGAAACCCACCCTGTAATGGTACCAATTCTAAAAAATAAAATAATAATTTAAAAAAACCCTTGTGTACTTTGTGGGTGGGTGTTCTCCCCCACACATTTCTTTGCCATAGCATGGGTATATCAGCTAAAGCCAAAGCAGTGATGTTTTACCATTGTATATGAAATCTCTGAGACAATTATTGTAGGTTTTCACTTTATGGTGATGCCAAGAGGTATAATTAGGGTAACCATCCGCCCGGATTTGTCTGGACATGCCTGGGAAATGGGGAGCAAATCCGCATCCGGGGGGAAAAACTGTTTTGGGGGGCCAAATCCGGAAATTTAGCCCCCCAAAAGGGTGACCAGATGGCCCTGGGGCGATCTGGGCCAACCGGGGGGCGGTGGGGGCAAACCGGGGCGGCGGGGGGGCACACGGCAGTGGCGGGAGGCAGGCGGCACGAGGCACTTACCTGCAGGGGGGGCGGGCGGCCTGCGTGGGGCGGGCGGTGGCGCGAGGCATGCGGGCGGGGGGGCGGGCGTGCGGGCACGTGGTGGGGGGTTTGTTTTGGGTGGGTGGGGTGGTGGTGGGGAGGGTCCGGGATTTTGATTCTCAAAATCTGGTCACCCTAGGTATAATTGGTGATCACATCAGCATAACCTCCCACTGCGGCTCATGCAAGGAAACTGGCAAAAACAAGTTTTCTTTTCAATGCAGGTATTTGATTATTGTTCTCTAAAATCTCCTCCAAAAAGCCTCTATCAGGTTAAATGCAAAAATTGCATGGTTTGTTTGTTTGTTTTTGTTTGGGACAACTCTGTCTGCTTCATGCCTGGTGAGATTGTGAGGCAAGGCATAGGTGGGACAGAAAATGAGAGAGACAGAAGCCAGATCTACACCAAGCAGGAAATAGAGGTATGAAAACAGTATGTAAAAGGCAGGAGCCACACTACTGCTTTATAGCGGTATTGAAGTGCACTGACAACTCTTGGGGCCCATTTACACATGCCATATACCGCTATAAACTGCTCAGTGTGGCTCCTGCCTTTTATACACTGCTTTCATACAGTGATATCCTGCTTGGTGTAGATCTGGCCTGAGTTATGAAGGTAGGGTGACCAGATAAAATCCAGGTCAGGGCTCAGGTAACTTTAACAGTTGTAGAGAAAAGGGAATTTCAGCCAGTGTTGTATGCAATTAGTTCCTGGTGAAATTCCCTCTTCATCACAACAGTTAAAGGTGCAGGGGGCCTGCCTTCTTTTGTATATGGTCACTCTAGTATAGTGTCTGCAACTTTAACTGTTGGGATGAAGAGGGAATTTTACCAGGAACTAATTGCATACAAATGACACTGGCTGAAATTCCCTTTTTCTCTACAACAGTTAAAGTTACATGAGCCCTGACCTGGATTTTATCTGGTCACCCTATATGAAGGTGTGTTTGTGTGGGGGGGGGGGAGGACTAGTTGCGGAGGTTCATTGAAGCTTCCTGTAGTGGGAATAGAAGGCAGGAAGAGAACTCTTTGATATCCGAGGAGGGTTTTAATGGCAGCTAGCCCACTGCTTCCTGTTTCTGTAAACTGAATATCAAGAGATTTAGTTATCCCCCTTGTCATGTCTGTAGGTTTGGTGATCTCCTTGTCATTTTTAAACATGGATGGATCCTACACATCTCAATTTAAAATGGGCTGGGATTTCCAAAGCCTTTTTTATTTTAGTTAGACTTCTGAAAAGACCCCAGCCAGCCTGAGAGAACTGTTCCACTTTCTTGTCTGCTATCAGGGTTGGCCAAAGACATTTGGCTGGCTGAAGTGAAGAACAAGATGGCACCCTTCCCATTCCAATTGAAAAAGCTGGCTCAACTGCAGTTGAATCTGCCTTCAATACTGATAATGAGACAGCATCCTCTACTGCCCCTGAAGTCTGCAGGCTAGCTTAGGGAGTACAGAGCAGGTCACATGGCACACAGCTTTTTCTGCCAATACCTTCCTGCTACCTCTTAGCATCTGTCACTTGAGGCAACTACCTCACTCTGTCATAGAATCATTCATCTTTCATCTTTTTCATCATGCCTTTATTGTTGGGAGCCAATGGCCAACATTCAACAAAATCATGCAATCATTAAAACCTCAACTCGATTAGCCCAAAGAACCATTAAAACATTATGAATTATTTATAAAATTATAGCCAAATAACCATCCTACCTCGACATTTCCTTTACACATAGACAGATTCTTCCTCCCCCAAAAACACCTTCCTTAATTTCAGTGCTGCTATAGCAAACAAAGCTACATTATAACTTACAAATTTATCCTTATCTGCCAGCAGCCAATTGATCTTGAAATCCTCCGATTGGCCTTCCAGAGATCTTAGAAGAGGAGATATGAATTTGTTCCGCGGGGCTCTATAGAGCTTACACTGTAGGACGTAATGAATCACATCTTCAATCTGGCCTACATCACATATACAGAGACGTTCTTTTACAGGACGATTTTGATGTCTTCCTTTTAAAAGTTCTGTAGGCATTGTCTGAAATCTGAGTTGAGTAAAGGCTCTTCTGACTGGGAAAAAGGTAATCTCCTTGAGATATATAGCCATCTTATGATCTAACTTACATTTAGAATACCAATAAGACAGTATTCTTTAGTATAATCTAAATCCTCCCTAGCGTCTTTGCCAAATAGCATGTCCCGTATTAGGCGGTTTGACATCTCACAAAGAGTTGTTATTAGGGAAGGTGAGTAGGAAGACATCAGATCTTTCCCTAAACACACCCAACCCTCCCTGTCCTGTAGGTCCAAAAAGCACAATTTGGCCAAGTACTGATCAGGCATCTGTAAAAGTTTTTTAATATAAAAAAATCACAGATTTATGTATGCAAACTTTCAATGAAGGTAATCCTTGTTCTGTTCTTAATAATGCTCCTGGAATGTTAGAATAGTAGCGTTGGAAGGGGCCTATAAGGCCATCGAATCCAACCCCCTGCTCAGTGTAGGAATCCACCTTAAACCATCCCTGACAGATGGTTGTCCAGCTGCCTCTTGAAGACCTCTAGTGTGGGAGAGCCCACGACCCCCCTAGATCATTGATTCCATTGTTGTACTGCTCTAACAGTCAGGAAGTTTTTTCCTGATGTCCAGCCGGAATCTGGCTAATGGTAGTTTGCCGGTTTCTGTCCTCCTGTTGGCCAGTGTCTCTCCTCACCTCTTTTCCAAGCTTACACATTGATTTGATCATTAATCCTGCAGTACTGATGAACATTCTGCCTTTAGAACCTAACCTAGTGAACTACCTGAGACATCTTATTGTCAACCATTCCCCCTGAACAGGTAGGCTATTTGTGAACATTACATAACATCGCAGGCATGTGAGGAGAAGCCCTTCCCTTTTTTGCCCAGTATGATTGAATGAGAATGGAGTTATACCCATGAAGTGAGAAAGGCCTAAACTTTTCTTTGACAATGTTTGCTTTCCCCAGAAGTAAAATAAAATAAGCTCTTAAAATTACCTTATCACAAAATAGAACCCATCCTTGAATCAGCATCGTTCTTGCCATTTGACAAAACCCAGGACTATATAAGATGATAAATAGCTCTTCATGGCAGCTTCTCGCCTTTGCATGTCATTGCAATTTGTTTCTGATGTCAAAAGTGTACAATTTTCAGAACAAAATGACATCCAGCGACGAGGACTCTGGTCCGGGAAACTCTTTGTCACATTATCCTGCTCTGGGTCTCATCTTTCACTGGGGATGTCACACTAGTCAGTCATCCTGTCATCCGTGTTTTTAAGGGGGGAAGGACCCCCAAAGAGACCCACCTGAAATTTGCACTTCTTAACTCAATTGTGATGTAAAAAGTGCTTAAACCTCTCATGATTTACTAGGTCACCCTGAAAAGTGAGTGTTTTATCTTTGAATGTTTAAGAATGCACCATTGTTGAAAGTCACCGAGCACCATTTCTCCTGTACATTTCAGAGGGAAAGGTTTGTCTAAAAAAGCCCGGTAAAAAGAAGTGGGGGAGCTAATTATATATATATATATATATATATATATATTGAAACCAGAAGGTTGAGGCTTTAATTCTAAAAGCGCCCCTCTCTTTCCCACTAAATTTGCATGGCCCTCTCATCCCTCCCCTCCAAAATCCACTCTCACTCACTTGCTACTTGACATATTATGAGCTCCATCACACCAATGATTTATTGCACACTCGCCATGCCTGGTATGTGGTTTTGCAGCGTGGTACTCACATGAGGTCGTCCCTGTCCTGCACTCATCTAGCCTCTTCTCCCCCTCATTGCGTTTTATTTTGGTGTGGGGAAAGTCTGGATTATTTTCCCCTCTCGCTTTTTCCTTTGTTGGGGGTGTCTGCTAACGGAGTCTTGCTGACAAAAGATGGGGCAGGGCGGTTCTCCTCCTCCAGCATGTTGTCGTACGGACTTGTACTTAGTCGGTTGAATGGACTTTTCACTGCTCCAACCCCCCACCCTCATTGCCTGCAGAAATGGAGCCCAGATGAAACCTTGAATCAGTAAATCGCTAAATAGCAAAGCCAGAGCGAGGGGGGGAGGCCTACGCCCATCAGAGTACCACAACCAAGAAACTGGAGGAGGAAGGAGAAGGGGCGGGGTGGAGTGGGAGAGCAAACAAGCGAAAACCCACATAAAAGGGACTGTGTGTGATGGAGCCCTTGACGTGCTTATGAAATGGAGGTAAAACAAACAAACGTGGAGACAAACCAGGGGAAAAATAGGTGTGATGGAGCCCTGTAACTGATGGTTCAGCATGGTAATATTCAATACCTTTTTAAGTATGTAGCACAATGAGAAACATCCTAGCTAGCAGCTAAGCACATGGCTTCAAGTTCAAGCCCTGGTCAATTAAAGTATCTCCAGTAACAAGGCTGGAAAGGACCTCTCTTTAACTGAAGCTTTGGACAACCTCTTCCTGCCAAGGGAGACGATACTAAAAGGACAAATGGTCACACTTGGTGGAAGGCTGCTTCTCATTTTCCTTCAATAAATATGGACTCTACAACATTTGTGAAACCCAGAGTTGCGGGGGGGGGGGGGGAACACAAGAAGAACACTTCCATCCTTAGTTTGATGTCCTGGATTTAATCCATTAGTATGGTCTTTTATCGTGTTTTTAAGATTTTCAAGCACATTTTTGTTGACTTGAAAGCTTCGATTCTCAATATCTTGCTAAGTTAAATGTATAAGAGAGAGTGCTAGAGACATAGACCCTTACTTCTTAGGGTTTTTGTGGGGGGTGGTGGTGGTGATGGTGGTTTCTGCTTTGTTTGCTTTTGGCAATGTAGAGAATGCTTGCAAAGAAGTATGACCCATTATGTGAAAGCTCTTTCAAGATCAAAACCATAAAACCTCCTTCTCCCTTAAGATCGCAGCTGTGTATTTATTTATATGTTACCGCTATCCCTTTGTAGGTAGCTTGTCAATTCTAAAGGTGCCTTTTAATTTTCTCCCCTGAATGGGCCACCGAGCACTTACATGGACTCAATGATTGGGAAGTCATCTCCTTTCGCTCCTGCGGCAGGAATGATCTCTTTCTACTTTGATTTTTAATTTGAGAAAATAGTTCTCTTTTATATGAATAGCCTGTCTAACTACTTAGAAGACCTACAATTTGTGTTGGTCCGTTACACAGAAGAAAGAGGCCATTACCTTAAAATGGTGATGAGAAAGAGAGGGAGAGAGAAAGAAGGTTTTTAAATTTGTGTCTTAGACCGGTGGTCTGTTACACTGATAATCCATTAGCACACCGTTTTCCAAGGTTTTATTATGACTAAATAAGTTTTAAAAAATAAAAATAAAAATTAGGGCATATAAATAACTTCAGAACCCACTGTACAGGTTTAACTCTCAATTTCCAAACATAATTATGGAATACTTTGTATTACTTTTTGTCCTGAGCCAGAGTTTGTGGGATACAAAAGGAGAGATAGGAAGCACTAGCCAGGTTTATTTATTTCAGCTGGAGTATGTTAGCTACCTAGAAATCTGAAATATAATTACATTTCATTTCTTCGGAGCTACTTTCTCTGAAGAGATGCATCAGCCATCGAAAGTGGCTGGCACAGCTCTTCAGGGAGCTGGCTAGGCCCACATGAGGGGGTCTTTCCTGGAAGGGAAGACCCAGAAGATTGGCCGCACAGTGGGTGATCTTCTGGGACGTCCCTCCCGCAATGCCTGGCTCTGGACCAGTGAAGAGCCATGCTGACCACTTTCTCTAGTTGACATGGTTCTTCAGAGAACCCGCCCACCGTCTGGCTTGCTCTAAGAGGACATGGTGGCAATGGGGTGGCAATGGGGCAGGGCAATGCGGGGACACGATGCAAAGGCAGTGCATGTTTGTTCTCCCATTTCAGGCAGTGTTAGAAATTGTGCCTTCACTGTTTCAGCCTCGTGCTTGGAGGGTGTAATATCCGCCCTCCTCTGCCTGGTCTCCCTGATGGGAGAGGGTCATCTGTCAGGAATGGAATGGTTTGCAGTGGGCCTCATATTGGCTCAAAATTATGTATCGAGCATCATTTCCCCCAGGAGGTGATAGGAACATAGGAAGCTGCCTTATACTGAATCAGACCTTGGATCCCTCTAGCCCAGTATTGTCAACATTAATTGGCAGTAAATACCCAGGGTTCCTGGCAGGAATACTTCCAGCCCTACCTGGAGATTCCAGGCATCTGGGACCTTCTGAATGCACAGTGGGTGCTCTACCACTGAGCCACAGCCCCTCTGTGCTTTTGGAAAAGATGCCGAGGGAGTGTTGTTTCTGGGAGGATAGGAGGATAGGTGCGCATCTCCCATCCTTGGTGCAGGTCTCCTCCACCTGCTACCCACTCCTGCTTCCCAAGGTGAGTCATCTTTTACCTTGGATGAGGCACAGGGAGTAGCAACCGGAAGAGGTCTGAACGAGTGTGCGTCCAATGGGTTGGGGGGGGGGGCGTCTTGTGGTGGGTTGTGTGCTCACTTTGATTTCCCTTGCACAACATCAAACTCTTGTCCCATCTCTAATTAGAACCAAGCCTAATCAATCATTATAAAATGTAACCAATAGAAGCCCTAACTAAGTACTGCAGCTAAAGCCTGATCAGCGTTTCAAACCATCACTAGGCAATCATCCGAACCATATGTCTGCTTTGCCTTCCTATAGAGCTATAAAAGGGAAGCTAGACTCATTTCCTGTCGGAGGGTGTTCCACACTTGTGGTGATATTAATAGTTGAGATGCTGCATTTTGCACCTGTTGAGTTTTTTAAAAAAGTTTCATTCCTATTCTTAAGTTGTTTGTGTTCTGGGCAGTTTCCAAATTGAGGTTCTTCTTCTCTAGCGTGACCACTTGTGAATAACAAAAAAAAAAAAGAGGACATGCGGCACTGAAAAAGATGCCTATTTGTATTAATGTTGCATGTGCTGATCTATAAATATAGATGCAAATTTAGAACTACTTGATTTAATTTAAATAGAAATATAGTACATCTCCCATAGTGTGGAGATCTGTGACTGGGGGATTTGTGTGCCTCAGGTGAGCAACCTCAAGGCCCAGCTCTTTCTTCTGATGGTTCTTTATCTTTTAAGTCGACTTGAACTGGACAGCACTTCAAACAGAGGACTCCTTTGAACAGAAGACCATCCTCTGATGGCCCTTCAAATAGAGGCCGGGCCTCTGTAAACTAGGACATATGGGCACTCTAGGAGGCCATATCATCCATGGAAGAAGGTTCCTCTCTAGAAAGGGAGGAAACACATCAGCAAATAAGAGGACACTTTCAAAATAGAGGACAATCCTCTGGCAGCCCTTCAAATAGAGGACTGTCCTGTGTAGAAGAGGACACATGACTACCTCCTTATTCTTCCCCATCCAGGTGGTCAACTTTCTGAAAAACACAGAAGGTTGGTTCAGGCTCCATCTCCTTTCCCCAAGTCCTTACCTCCATCCTCTGTTCCTTCCAGTTCAGTATCAAATCATTCAGTATTAGAAAATTGTCACCTACCTCACTGTTTCCCCAATCCCCCACCCCCCACCTATAGGCTGTACTAGGCTGACCAGATAAAATCCAGGTCAGGGCTCATGTAACTTTAACAGTTGTAGAGAAAAGGGAATTTCAGCCAGAGTCATTTGTATGCAATTAGTTCCTGGTGAAATTCTGTCTTCATCACCACTGGTAAAGTTGCAGGCACTATACTGGAGTGACCATATGCAAAAGAAGGCAGGGCCCCTGCACCTTTAACTGTTGTGTTCTAAATAAGATCACTTGGCACCATTACAGCATTGTGGGTTGTGGTCTTCCACCGGCTCCACATCTTGGAAATGGTGGCTCTCGGGGGACTATGAATGTCTAACAGAACTCCTCCAAAAATAAAACTCTTCAGTGACTTTGGTGGGAAGGCAAACCTGCTATATACCAGCTTGTAACCCACCTTTTAGGATCAGGGGATACTTTTCCACAGACCTTCATTTTGACATTCTATATACCTATTGTGAGGTAATATGTCTAAGCATCTTGTTCTCCCCAGTGATGGTGAACTGCTCTTACTGGAGCAGTTCCTGGAGGCAAAAGACACCAGAATCGGAGATGGTGGATTAATTCTGTGAGCATTCCTGGTGCAAAGAAGGAGTCCTGCCTGGTCATCAGAACACAAATCACCTGGACAGTTCTGCTTCCAGGTAGAGGAAAAGAGATCCCAAGGAAGGCATGTGAGCCAGTCACTTCAGGACAGCACATCACACTGAAAGATATATCTTGGCATGTCCCTGCCAAGCTTTGTTACTGTAATTGAAAATCAAGATAGAACCCAAGACACCTGCTATTCTCAGAGGAGGGGGATAGCGAAGGAAAGGCACATAGCAATCGGCCTCAGTCATAATAGCAAAGGAGAAGATGGCCCTCTGGTTGGGGTGGCATATTATTTTGCAACGAAACAGATTTTTGTCATTCTGATAATCATATTATCATTCTGCTAATAAGGAACTGAGCAAGTTCTGAAAGCAAAAATGGTGTTGGAAATGTAAGCCATAAAGTGACTTGAGGTGGAGGCAGGGGAGATGGCTTTTGGGCGATACAAATTGAATATGGCAAAGGAAAGATTTAGTGAACTTGTAAAACAGAATGCTGGGACTGCGCTCCAGTGCAATGTCTCTACCTTTAGAAGGTGATGTGAGGCAGATTTGAAAAGAAAGCTCTAGACAAGTGAATAGAGAAAAGCCGAGACTAACCATGTTCTGTGCTGCTTTGCGGACAATTAAATGTCTGAGTAGACATTTTAAGTGAAATTAATAGAGGGGTTACCATTTCAGTCTTGTAGCATACACAAATATTTATTTAAATATTTTATTATTTATATCTCACCTCTCCTTCAAGGAGCTCACAGCAGCAAAGCCTATGAGGAGAGACTGAAAGAACAGGGCATGTTTAGTCTAGAGAAGAGAAGATTGAGGGGAGACATGATAGCACTCTTCAAATACTTGAAAGGTTGTTACACAGAGGAGGGCCACGATCTCTTCTCAATGATTCCAGAGTGCAGGACGCAGAATAATGGGCTCAAGTTACAGGAAGCCAGATTTCGGCTGGACATCAGGAAAAACCTTCTGACTGTAAGAGCAGTACAACAATGGAACCCATGACCTAGGGAGGTGGTGGGCTCTCCCACACTAGGGGCCTTCAAGAGGCAGCTGGACAGCCATCTGTCCGGGATGCTTTAAGGTGGATTCCTGCATTGAGCAGGGGGTTGGACTCCCTGGCCTTATACGCCCCTTCCAACTCTACTATTCTATGATTAGCATCATCAGAGGTAGCAATGAATGGAAAAAGCCCAGGCAGGGTCTACTACTGCCTTGTGAATATGACTTCCTTGAGGACTAAGAATGGTGAAAGGAAAGGTGAGAGGTTGATATGTGCAGGCTTTTGGTGGCTATGAATTTTTTAGATTAAAAGTTACAACAACACGGAGTTTTGACAGATAAAAGAGGGAGGGGGAGGCGGGGGAGAGGGGGTGCAATTGGCAGCCCAAGCCTCTGTGGAAAAACTTTCGTAACTTTTAATCTAAAAAATCCATAGCCATCAAATGCCTGGACCTATCATTCTGAAATTTCTGACAGATAACTACCCCTAACCCATCTACAAAGTGAGCAACTTTCAGATGTCTAACTTTTAAAATAAAAATGTTATAGGCGTTTCTTTCCTCATTGGTTCAAAAATACCTTGCCACTACATGCCTGGACCTAGCTTTCTTACATTTCACACACATATCAAGCAAAGTGTTACCTGTAATGTGCCCAAGTTTCCTGTTTGTATCTTTAAAAATAAAAAAGTTGGAGGCATAACTGTATTTACCCCACTACTACCCATTTTTCTAAAATTAATTGCCACACAAGGCAAGCACCTATATTTCTGAAATTTCACACACATGAGTCCCAACATACCATCAGCAATGTGGCAAAGTTTCATGTGTGGAACATTAAAAATGAAAAAGATATAGGCATTCCTGGTTTTTTATTAAAAATTAATTGCCACGAAATGCCTGCACCAATCTTTTTGAAATTTATCACAGATAACTACCCCTAACCCATCTACAAAGTGCCCAAGTTTCATCCTTCTACCTTTAAAAATGAAAATGTTATAGGCATTTTTGTAACACAATACTAGACTATGGGGAAATGCATTCAAAATGGCATCCGATCCGAAAATCGGACATCCAATTTTCAGATCGGAATCGGATCCGATTCCGATCTGAAAATTCGCCCAACCTCCAATCCGATCCGACCCCCCAGGTCCAATTCCGATCCACCATCCGATCTGATCCGGGGGGGTCAGTGCACATCCCTAGTTACAACCTATCACGTCCGCCTGATTATAATACTAAAATCCTCATTAAAAATCCCCGCCTTTGGTTATCTCTCCCCTTCCCCACATTCCTGCACCCCTACATATATTCACTGAAGCCAGATGTTTCCTTTATTAATGCAAGCAACTTTAGCAAAAGCCTGACCAAGCCTGTCATGGTCTACTGGTTCTATGCTATCACGAGTCTGCTTCCGACCACAGCCACCCACTAACTAGGTTCCATGACAAGAACAAATGGAACGGCCTTCTCGGTGCTCTCCGTCATGCTTCAAAGGTCACACACACCTGACAATTCCGTTCCACTGTCTGTCTCTATCTTTAGCAATGCTTCTCTGTATTTTGATTTATATGTGCCTGGCATAATATATGTGTCTTCTAGATTAAATAATTGCTTCAGCTATTGGATTAATAAATGCTTAGCCCTGCTTGTTGCTTATGAAAAAGCAGCATTTCTCACACTTGCAATCTCCTTATCCTCCTTTACCATATCTTTAACACCCGTGTCATCCAATGGTCAAACCGCCTCCCTAGCTAGTTTCCTGGTTCTGCAGTGTTGTTGTTGTTGTTGTTGTTGTTGATTATTATTATTATTATTATTATTATTATTATTTGTCATAATGTTCGTAGCAATTTACTGCTCAGGTATCTGCTTATCTTATTGTCTGTTTGCAGTGGGTGTCCATGGTGTGTGCATATGAGTCCATGATCCTTTTTTGTTTTCTTCATTTAGTCCCATTTTTGATTTTCTAGAGGAAGCCTCCTTGCCTCTAATACAGCCTTCTCCAACCTGGTGCCCTCCAGGTTTGTTTGACTACAACCCCCACTATCCCCCGGTAAGTTCTGTTGACTGGGAGATTCCGGGAGTCCAACACATCAGGGGGGCACAAAGTTGTAGAAGGATGCTTTAATTGCTTCCTTGACTCTGCTGTAAAGGGCACTGGTGGTTTTTGGGGGGGATTAGTGGTGCCTTTTCTGACCTGTGATATACATGCCACCTGAGCTCTTAAGATTACAGCTTTGAATACCCCCACATGGAGCAATCAGACCCTCTTGACTTCCCCTTGCAATGCCCTTTTGATCAAACTTTTTTGAAAAGTTTCCTCTTTTGATATCAAATAGGACAAATTCATGAAGGATGAGTCCATGACTACTAATCTTGGTAGTTATATGGTTCCTCCAGTATCATATGCCTATGTACACCAATTGCTGGGGAATGTGAGTGGGAGGGTGCTACTGCACTCATATCCTGCTTGTGGGTTTCCCATGGGCTCCTGGGTGGCCACTGTGTGAACAGAATGCTGGACTAAATGGACCCTTGGTCTGATCCAGCAGGGCTCTTCTTAGGATCTCATGTCTGTGTTGGTCTTCCTTGGTAATTTTCCACTCACATATAAATTCAATTGGATTCCACTGTTGTCACGACTCAACAATACTTATGTCTTGTGCCAAGTCTTGGACATCAGTTAGGGTAAAGTCCACAGGCACATCTTGTCTGGACAATTCAGTGACCAAGTGTTCTAGAGCACATCCTTGTTAGTTATGTAGAAAATTTTCCTCTTTATCAGGACTGGAAGGTACCTTTATCCCATCTTAGTGAGGAGAATTGAACTCTCACAATTTCTGCTTTGGATGTCCACCCAATTTCATTTTTCTGCTTTCATTTCCCTAGCCAATTTTCCATTTACACATAAATTCAGCTGGATACTGCTAACACTCCAGCATTTTGGTCGGGGAGGGGGCATAATATATCCCCAGTACAAAATTGCTTTGGGGGTCTGGTACTGCCCAAAATCTCCGGTTCTGTGAAGGGAACTGCCATTTTTGAGATCTCTAGATTTATTTGATTCAGTGCCATTTTTGATGTACGCTGTGCCAATGCCCTCACTATGCCTTTCCCTGCCTTTCCTATATTATGGAGTTTATATCCAGAGACGACTGCATCTTCCTGCTTCTTTCCATTCCACCAGGTTTCCATTATGCCCACCATATCTAGGTTCTCTTTTTTAAAACCAGCATTCAAACTCCCCCATCTCACTTTGGAAACTTGTAGCACGAGCATATAAACACCTATACATAGACCATGTTTAGACCATGCATGTCTCCCGGGGTTGTCTCTAGGTTGTCCCTGTGCATCCAAACGATGCACAGGGGATCCTGGGATCAAGCGGGGACACCCAGAGTCTTTCCCTGGGATAACTGGGACTGTGGATTTCCTGGTTTTTCCATGGTCCGGTGAGGCGCACAATCGTGGGTCGTCCCTTCTTCCCCGTGAGTAGCGGGGCTCTGGAAATGGGCATGGAGCTGCGGGGGGGGGGGCAGTCCGTGCCCATCGGGGGTGGAGGGAGCATTTTCAAGGGCGTGTTTTTTTAACTTATTGCGGTGGAGCGCAATTACGCTCCTGCCTCCATTTCTGATCAACATAAAATGGCGCCCACAATGTCCTTCATGACTTCTGGGATGAGGCACAAGTGTGTGCGCACAGGGGGATTATTCTTGAAGCAGGTAAGCCCGGGATCCTCCCCCTCCCTCCTGGAAGGCTCATAGGTGTAGATGAGCCCTCAATGTTGCTCTCCAAGGATCTCTGGCACGAGTTTTCCATTACAAGTTGATTTTTTATCTCCTGCCCCCCCTTCACTGTGTTATGTCCAATGTGCCTAAACCTGAAGGACAGAAATATTTCCCTATAAATTGTGTCTGGCTCGTCCCTCCGCCTGCCCCTCTTTATGCCAAATGACGACGATGGAAATGCCAGATAAAATCCCCTCCAAAATAAATATATGAGCTTTAATTAGTACACAGATGAAAACAGTGTTCATTATTAGTGGCACTTGCTATATCCCCCCTCCCCTTGGGTAATGCTTTTAATTAAATTTTTTGATGGAAAATGTCATCAGTCAGTTGGTTTCTTCAGCTGCAATGTGTCCCAAATGGACCCTCTGCAGTGGCTTTGCACTAATGCCCTGTAATTGTGTTTCACTTTCCCTAATTAAACTGACAAGCAACTTGAATTGATATCGCTTAGAACATTATTGATCTGAAGAGGTGGCAGAATAGATTGTCATGTTTTCCCTGTTTCCCCTATTCGGTGTTCTGTATGCAATATTTGTTGCCGAGGTGTCTCAAAATGGTAGGGAACCAAGAAGTTATCTTTCCAGCCCTTTGAATGTCTTCTTCCTTGGCTTTCTCTCTCTCTCCCTCTCCCTCTTCCTCTCTCTGCCTCTCGTTTCTGACTCCTTCCAGGAACCTAGAGGAAAATTCTTTGAGTCAAAGAGCAGCGCTAATGCTCAGTAGCACTTCATTATTTACACTAATGAGGATCTCGTCATTTTCTTAGCCAGCCAGCCATTAATTCAAAGCGATGGGTGGAAGTTACACTATGTATGCAATCAGTCCTTGTGCTCATTGTTTGTAACGTAGGTGAGGCTTCTGTTGGATGACCGCCAGCGGAACAAGGCTGGCTGCCAGGGACACAAGTTGCTGCTCTCCCAAAATTTGACACATACAGTAGATGTTGTCTGCATGCAGTTGCAGTGTGTGTGTGTGTGTGTGTGTGTGTGTGTGAAAATAGTAGTAATTGGGTTTTTAAAAACATGCAAGTTGTCTGGGTATCCCAAAACCAGCCAACTAGCAGTCTTATGCAGGCAACCCTAATGTAATGCCAACATTGGGGAAAGAAACACCCCAGTTCTAGCGGCCAGTCATCAATGATGGAATGGCATGAAGGTCAGGAGGAAGGCAATTTCTTGTAGATGGCTGAAACCCCTAGATAAGCATGAAGGTTGATGTAGAATTAAGAGCTTGCATATGTTTTTCATTTGTTCCTGTTTCAATCCTTCTATTAGAAGTAAATATCATGTTGTATGTAGATCTGGGTCTACTAGTCAATCTCTGGATGATTTGCAATAGATCAGTAAGGATTTCTGTTTAATACTAGTGACAACAAAATGTCTCTCCTCGCTTTAAATGATTCTGCTGAAAAGAAGAAGGCTTGGGGTAACCAGGAGCAGATTTTTGTGTGGAAGGACAGCCAGTCGCTTTCAGTTCTGGTGCTCAAAACTAATTCCTGTGGTCAGAATTCCTTAATTCTAAAAATGTCTTTTTGTACCAAATTCCAGTTGGTAGATAACCAGAATTCTTGGAAAAAGCAAAATACATCTGGCAAATCTGAAGCTTGTGCAAGCTTGTATTATATGGCAATCCCACCTTATGTGGAGATCCAGTGGAATCCATACAGCTCACAGAAGCTGAGACTTGAATAAGAGATATCCCACAAATTGTTAGGGAATATTATAGTTAATTAATTAGGTGGTTCTCTTCCTTTTGAGCCATCTCTAAGCCTGAAAGTTAAGCTGTTTCACCAATGTTCTAACAGCAACCCTGACAAGTTACTACACCTGAAAAACCTGTTATCTGAACCATAATAACCCAGAATTTCTCATTATTCAAATACACTCTCTTCCCATGTGAGTATAATTCTATAAATAACACTAGCTTCTAATTACTAGATTGGAGAGAGAAGGCAGATGTCTCATATTGCAAATTAGTATAACGGATTCCATAGTGAACTAGGCTGATAGTCTTAGTAGTGGAGTAGACTATAATGGCCGCTATGGATAGGAGAATGATGATGGGCAAGTTTGGGGAGATGTTTGAATGTACAAGTCTTGATCATTTCATCCAGTAGGTGAACTGCCTAGATCTTCTGCAGTGCAGATCCCAATACTCTTCTCACTCTCTACACTTGGGGTTGGCAATTCTTGGCCCTCTAGATGTTTTGGCCTACAACTCCCACCATCCCTCATCATTGGCTATGCTGGCTAGGTCTGATGTGAGTTGTGAGCCCACAAGTTTCCAACCCCTTCTCTAAAGTATCATACCTAATGATGGAATCTCAGACTGAAGTGTTGTTGGCCATTGGGATCAGTAGAGAAAGGAATGGGTGTGGATGATGAATCCAAAATAACTTTTTGGGCCTGATGTGACGCAGGAGATACCTATTGCAGTCCACTGGTTTATGGCAGGGTTGGTCAGATTTCAGGCTTGTGGGATCTACTTTGTTTGTTTTTCCTAGCAACCCAAGTTCTACCAACCAGAGCTTGATACAAAAGAATGAAAAAAATACTGAGTCCTGGAATTTCTTTTGAGTTATCAGAACTGAACGAGGCCCATAATCCTTCCTCACACAAAACTGCTGTAGGGGAAAACTATTGAAAATCTTTACTTGAGAGGTACTAAACATAGGTTGCCTGGAAGCATGTGTTCCTGCAATACCTTTCATCAAAACCCCCTCAACATTGTTCCCCACAGTAAATCTATAGGGTTTTTAAGGTGAATTTTTATACTTAAGAAATACTGAACATAGGTTGTCTGGATGTGCAGGTTTCTACAACCTTATATCAATATATTTTAACTTCCCCTCTATAGTAGGTGAAACAAGATCCGGAGATAGACACTAGGGATGTGCACGATATCGTATCGTTATCGGAATTTCCAGTATTATTTTTTGGGGGATCCGATATTATTGGATGTTTTGTATCGTATCATTTCAGATTTCTGATAATTAATCAGAAATCCGATTATTATCGTATGACCCCATTTTTGCCATACACTTGACTTGAAGAACTTAATAAATGGGTGTAACTTTTTGATTTTAAAAGATAGAGACATGAAAGTTTTTGGACTTTGCAGATGGGATGTTGCTAGTCCTGGCTTCCCAAGTTTCATGTCTCTATCTTTTAAAATCAAAAAGTTATAGGGAGTCCTCCAAAAGTCCCACCCCTCACTGTAACATTGTTATTTTAAATGTTTGAAACTTGAAATTCGGTCACAGTGCAGACTGGATGTTGGTAGTCATGTGTGCAAAATTTCAGAACAATCCATGCAACCCTGTATTTTATATGATTTTTTAAAAGATCATGCAACTTTTGACAGCTCTGAATGACAGCTAAAGCCACGTGCATTCAGAGTTGTCAAAAGTGGCACGATCTTTCAAAAATTCATATAAAATACAGAGATGAAGGGATTGTTCTGAAATTTAACATACATGACTAGCCAGATTCCATAAGCACTGTGGGCCAGTTTCAAGTCTCAAACTTATAAAATACAGATGTTATAGGCATATTTAAATGGTGGTCCGATATTCCGATAAAATCCAATATTATCCAACTGAAAATTATCGGATCTGATAATTTCAGAGGGGTTTTGTATCATATTGTTATCGTTAATCGGATATCCGATTAAACCATTATTGTATCATTATAGGACATCGGAACAATACGATACACATCCCTAATAGACACCCAGAATGATTGATTTTGCTCAGACTTACAAATTCAATTAAACTGTTATAACTTTAAAACATTTATTAAAACTTTTTTTAAAAAATAAACAAGTACATGAACCTACTTTCAGCAAAGCAAATTAAAAGAATATACTCACTAGTCTAGCAGATTTCTGCAGAACAAGATCTTTGCTAAGACAAACACAGACAAACACACGCCCAGTGAAAACCCTGACTCTGCAAAGGAGTTCTCCTTTGCAGAGGGGCTTCCATTTCTCCCAGGCAACCAAGGAGTCACTGAGGCCTACATGCTAGTCTCAGTGCAACATCCTGGATGTCATGCCTGAGGGAAAGGAAAGACATCTTTGTCCTCTGTGTTTAGACTTAAATACCCTTCTCAAAAACAAAGCCCTCCCTCCTAATACCTCCAAGTCTGTTGGTCCACATCATTAATTTAGATCATCCTCTTCCCAGAATGTTCCATCCTTTCTGACGTCAAAATTGGACATTATGTCTGCTTTTCATGTAGTCAGCTCTCTCGTTTACTTCTCTGTTGTTTTGGACATGGGGATTTTCTAAACCACAACCCTACCTATCACCTAGTTCATTTAACTGGAATATATACAGTTGGTACAAGTCATAAGTTCTTATGACTAATGTCTTTGGGCAATATCAAATCATATTTCATCAGGCCTTATCTAAACCAAAGCCTCTAATCCTTGATACAGTGTTTTATGTGTGTTTACTTGTTCCCTTAATATTAAAACATTACCACATAACTTGTACACCCATTTCAACCCATTCTATGCCCCCAAAAGCTTATTTCTCTATGCTATGCCAACAAGCTCTTATAACCCCACTCTTACACGTATTCAGTAAAATTGTAATTGAAGAAAACATGCTTCACTGTGACATCTCTTAAATGCCTCCCGAAAACACACCTTTTCACCCGAGCTTTTCCTGGGCTGTAAAGGAATTAATCACATCACGTTTGCTGCTCCTTGAATTGTTACAGTCATGGTTTCAATTCCATGCTTTTAATGTTGTGTTTTTAATATTGTATTTAAATGTATTGTACTGTAATGATCCACTGAAGGATTTTCTTTTATTCAGTAGTATAGAAATGTTACACATAAAAAAATAAACATCTACTGATGCTTACTTCAAGCTTTCTTCATCACAGCAGCATACTTTAGAATGAGGGGAGTCAATGGCTCAATTCGGACGACACGATAGTCAATGGTGGGTTGACTAACCCTAACCCTAACCCTAGGGGGCACTCCCCACACAACATGGTAATAAATAATCAACTGTGGTGTGGATGAGGATCAACGCTGAGTTGACTATGGCAGCATTCGGATTACACAATAGTCAAAACAACTGACGATTGTTTCCCCCACACCAGTTGTTTATTGTGTCGTCCGAATTGAGCCATTTTATTGTTGCCATTGTTAAACAATTGGGAATTCAAAATCCTTGGTGAGTTACTGGATATCATCCAGAAATCTACCAGTAGCCCTCGATCTACATTCTGTCCACTTCTGGTTTATGGGATTCAAAGAATAAATGTGGGGCAAAGGTCTGTTTTGCAAAAGTCAGTTTGGATAACAATTGATGTGAAAGGAATGCCCCAGCAAAGCCCTCCAAAATACCAAGCAACAGTAGTTTTGCCATTTTTGTGATGGCCCATTCGAGGCTAGGCCAACTGCCTTTCTTCCTGTATTGAAATGACTGATTTCCTAGTATGGCCATGTGCTTACTGCACATCACCTTTACATGGGCATCATTTGAGATCAGGAAGCTGAGCGCTGAAGCGAATATGGAACAAATGCAGATTGCAATCTGCAGCTGGCAAGCTGCGGGTCCCTAAATTAGGAGTTACTTATGGGTGCTATGGTGGATGGTAATTAGGAAATTATCTCTTTCGCTGAAATGTGTGTTGCCATCTGAGTAAAGACATCTGCAGGATTTCCTTTGGAAGGCTAGTTGCTTTTTGTTGTTGTTGTAAATATCAAAATTTTAAATTGACAGTTAACTAATTAAGAAGTGTGTGTGTTTACCTGATCAAAAGACTGTTGTTGTTTTCAAACAAAGCACTAAGGTCAGTAGTTATCAGGATTTGGCAGATGATCATGCTCGCCTTCTTTAAAACCAAACTGGATCAGGCATAGTTTTCCCGGGCATGTTTTTGTAACGTGCAGGGTTATTTTGCATCTACATGTGAGCATGTGAAGCTCCCTTATTCTGAATCAAACCATTGACCCATAAAGCCAAGGAGTGCTGTCTTGTCTACTCTGATTGATAGTGACTCTCCAGGGACCCACACAGAGTTCCTTCCTAGCTCTGATGGAAAACCATTTTCTTTTTTTTTACTGGAGATGCTAGGGATGGAACCTGAGATGTTCTTGTCCAAAGCAAAGCTTATTATTAACTCCACGACTTTATGCTGATTGTTGGTGATATCATCATCATATTGGAAATGGCAAGGTATTAGGTGTCATATGCAGTGTCTAGTGGCATGTGTATAGCAATTTGTTAGAGCAATTATTATGAAGTTAGAGTTGGTTCTCATAGCTGCATTCACATACAGTGAAGGTCAATGCTTCTTTCTTGCTTTTAACAAGAGATAGATAATGCACAGGAACCGCATTGTACAGTGTGTACCTTGTAGCTGATAAGGATGGCCTTTCGCTGTTGTGAGAAACTTACTTTCCTGCCAAGAGAGAAAGGTCCCCCTTTTTGTTTCTGGATGAAGGGAGGGATGTGTGTATCTTCTGACAGTCTGATGAGACAGGGCCTGTCAAATCCTGAGTAGATTGGCCTACTATCTCCTCTCACCGGAGAGGAGGCAGAGGTGTGCCACCTGCTCAGAAAACATCCCCTTTGGGACAATGTCCATCACTTCTTGGGAACCGGAATGACTGATGCTCAGAGCTGGAAGACATATGTAAGCTTCTCCCTGCTTCTGGTCTTATCGATATCCAATTTCCATCAATAAACTCTATTATTCTTTCAGACAAGTGAGCTTGAGTCATACCAGTACCTTCAAATCTCATCGGTGTGGATCCTGGCTGAATCAAGTCCCAGATCTAAGACGATCATAATGATCATTTGTCTTTTTAAGGATGGTTTTATTATTGTTATTTATTTCTTTGTTCATTTGTTATTTCATTTCTATACCTCTCAATAGCCAAAGCTTTCTAGGTGGTTCACAAAAATTAAAACCATAAGGTACAGCAAAAAACATAAAAAATGGAAGCTTAAAACCAGAATATAAAAATACAACCAGAATAAAACTGAGCAGCTATGCAAAGATTTAAAATAGAGATTTAAAACAGCAGATCTAGAAGACTAGGATGCTAAAATACTGGGAAGATAAAAAGGTCTTCACCTAGTGCCGAAAGGAGTACAACATAGATGCCAGATGAACCTCTCTAGGGAGAGCTCATTCCCCATCCGGGGTGCCACAGCAGAAAAGGCCCTTTTCCTGGTAGCCACCAGCCTCACTTCATTCATCAGGGTCTCGTGGAGAAGGACAACAACAATTCATTTATTGTTAGCCACCTTGAACATGATATTTTTAGTGGAAAGCTGGGATGGGATATATATTACATAATTTCATACATGGAGTATTTCTGAGCAACAGTCCTTTTCCGTTGCAGCCAGGGGTGCTTGAGAAATTTGATCTTCGTGAATTTGGATGCGAACTGACCGGATCCACATCTCCCGGACTATTTTTGGACAATTTGTGCTTCGAAATGTGTGCTTTGAGATAAAACATATTTATTTTGTTAGAAAATACATATTTAAATGAAAGGTTATGTGAATTAAAAAAAATCACAGATTAATGTGCGAACAGAGGGACTTATAAATGAATACATGTGAAATTGTCTCTGGTAAGAATGATCTATCCATCCATCCATCAGACAGGAGACTTTTAAAGCATTCTTACCTTTGGTCCTTTGAATTGGCAATGCAGGGAGTGAACCAGGAACATAGGTAGTATCCAATCGTATCCCAAACCTAGTACCAATGATGTTACACTAGTATAAAGCAACACATTCACAATACAACTAGCGTTTGCTCATGCAATGGGGAAAAGCCACAATTGGCCGATGAATTTTAGCAATGAATCACCACTTTTTCCCGTTTGCAGAATGGAACATCATTTCCCATTGCATTATGGGACACCATTGGATGCTACCCGATGTGCTTGATCATTAAGTACAAGTGGGAATCTTCTGCTCTGATAAGAAGATGAAGAACTGTGTGGTTTCTTGTCAGTCCTCTGAGTTCTTGAGAGGTCTTTGGAGTAACTAGAACATTCGGTATCTGCTAAGTCTAGCACCATCTAGATAGGTCTTGCTTTCACAACTTCATAAATGCAATACTCTGCCTCAGTTTGGGATAGAGGAGGAAGGCAGAAAAGCTGAGCCTGGGAGTGTTTGGGGAGTGGCCCTTCACATGACCAGGCAGAAGCTAGCTGCAGCCCAGTGCAGCTGACTTCAATACCTAATCACTATCCCAATATAAGGCAAGCTAGAGACATTGCACAGTTGCTGCAAGCAATTGCCTTGTTTCGTGCTCTGTTTCTGTCGCTTGTTTACCAACTCCTTGACTCCGTTTTGAATGTGATTTGATCCTGGAAGGACCTCAACTATTTTTCGGCGTGTCCCTGAAACCAGTGCTGTTTAACTTGGCTCCTAACGTATTTTTCTGGCAGACCAACCTCGGACTGTTAATTGACGATTCTTGCAAACTCCTGTGATTTACGACATGTAATGTCAAGAAGTATGTGAGAATTCTTTTAAACATGAACTAAAATGACTACTTTTCCAATCGTTCACAATAATCATTGTTCCACTCTGTAATAACCTCAGTCAGCATTTCTTTTAACGTTGCCACTCTAGTCAATCCATTCCTACCACAGGACTTATCTTAGTCAATTTAACCATCTCAATTATTTCTAAAGTCCTGATCAGCCATCCTTTAATGGTTATAGTTTTCTTTTTTTCTTTCTTTTTAAATAAAAATTCACGTAAACATGTGTATGCACATAAACGTCATTAATTGGCATCTGAATGTCAAGTGTTGGAAATGGTCAGCTGGATCCAAGTATGGGTACGTGCAACTTGGTCAGCAGAAGCTGACTATTCTGCCACCCACATCCCAAAAAAATGCTACACAAAGACACTGCTGAATGGGATAGGCTATGGTGCCGGGGGGGATCCCTGAAAATTGGGCAGCTGCCTTCTGTGTTTGTTTGCAAGTTGCAACAAGAAAGAAGTTGGGGTGTGTTCAGCTGGAGCGTGTTCAGAGGAGGGCAACACGGATAATCAGGGGTCTGGAAACAAAGCACTATGAGGAGAGACTGAAAGAACTGGCATGTTTAGCCTGGAACAGAGAAGACTGAGGGGAGACGTGATAGCACTCTTCAAATGCTTGAAAGCTCATCACACAGAGGTGGGCCAGGATCTTTCCTCGATCAACCCAGCGTGCAGGATACGGAATAATGGGCTCAAGTTATGGGAAGCCAGATTCTGGCTGAACATCAGGAAACATTTCCTGACTGTTAGAGCAGTACGGCAATGGAACCAATTACCTAGGAAGGTGGTGGGTTTTCCCACACTAGAAGCATTCAAGAGGCAACTGTACAACCATCTGTCAGGGATGCTTTGAGCCGGGGGTTGGACTCGATGGCCTTATAGGCCCCTTCCAACTCCACTAGTCTATGATTCTAAGTGGAGACAAGTTTTACGTAACTGGTGAAACGGATGAAAAGGAAACTGATGACATGTGCTTCAAATCATTCCTAGAGAATGATACATGATTATCACAGTTTTCTTGAATTTCCAAAAATACTGGTATATTTTCAGATGCCTCTTCTATCCATCAGCAAATCTGTGTGTGTTCCAAAACCTGCCCCCTCCCCATGATGACATCACTGTACCCATATTATTTTTAAGAGAGGTGGGAGGATGAGTCTACTACCTCCTGATAGAATCTCCTCCTTCTAACATAAAAAAACCCATATGCCAGTGTTAAATTAGAGACACCTGTTTTCTTCAGATGGAAGAGAGTGGGTGTATTTTTTCCCTTTTAGCATTTAATGGTGCATCACTTCCTTAACTAAAAAAAATGATTGCTTATAGCTTTTCATAATGTGATTTTTTTCTTGTTGGCTGTAGTTTTAAATGCAATTTGAATTTCTCTTATTTCCCCTTCAAATATGATGATTAATTGTTTCTTAGCAAACTCTTTGACAGGCATTGTGAATCCACTCCAGTTCTATGAAATCCAAGGAATACATGCATTCATTATATATAATTATTTTAGTCATCAAAAGTTAACAGAGAGTTTGCAATTTTTAGTCCCCCCCCCCATAGTTCAATACAATGCAAACAATCCTTCTCTCCCATCCTTCTCTCCCATCCTCATTCCCTCCCATTAAGGTTTCCCCCTCCCCTTTTCATAATATCATGCTTTGAAAGAGTAAAGGTTTCACCTGTATAAGTAAAATAATTTAGCAAGAATAGGATAAATAAATGGCTACATAGAAAAGGATTTTTTAAAAAAAGGGTTCAATGTCATGCACATCGCTTTGCAGGCCTGCACTGGTTTTGTGTTAGGTCATATTAAATATTATTGAATATAGATAAAAATATTTAACTTTTACTCCTTTTCCTATTTTGCTCTGCAATCGAGGAAGAGTCCTATATCCAATCCCTGACATCACTAGTAGCAGGGTTGGGAACGATCCATAGATGAGATCTTGAAATGTTATTGCCAGTTGGAGTAAACAGTACTTCAGAAGATATACCAGTGCTCTGACTCAGTGGCCCGTTTCAAATATAATAATGCTAAGCCATGGTGTGGTTTGTTGAAATCTGAACCCATCCCCACAAACAGACCATGGTTTGTTAACCAGCTATAAACCTCAAATAGAACCCATGCTTTCTTATGAAGTCTGGCTTATTTAAACAATGGCTTGCCGTGATATCTAAACCCATAACTGAGGCTTAGCCCTGGCTTGTTTGTTTTTCTGTCCTGAAACAGAGTCTCTCAGCAAAAGCAGCCTGAAAATGAAGCCTTTCTGAAGGTTGGCAAAATAGACTGGAGAGGAGCATCCAGAAATAGAGAAAACAAACCACTGTGTGTTTGCTCATCTGCAAGACAATTCATGGTTAAAACAACAAACCATTATTAAAATAAACCATGGCTTAGTGTTACGTGCAAACAAAAGCCCCATATATTCACATGCCTACATGGTGCAAACTGATTTTTCTTTTCTTCACATACATTTTTCAGTCAGCTCAAACACAATAACTGAATGTTGACCTCAATGTCCCACAATTTGTTCCATAGGAACTATGGCACGGTATTGGCTCAGAAGGGTTGGCCCATGACACTGTGCTGCCTGAAGCTGATTGGACAGCAGTTGAATTTTACTTCAACACTGGCAATTGGACATCATGGTTCCCTGAACCTCAGGACCACAGGCATCCTGTACAGCACACCCAGCCCTGCCCCTGCCCCTCTCTGCCCTCAGCATCTGCTGCCTGACTCACGAGAAGGCTGGCCCTGTAGCTCAGAGCTCTGTTTGCCGACCCCACTCACATTGCATCATGGTCTAATTTCGTTACATAGTGTAGGTGTGGCTAGCTACCGAAAGGAAGCATGCTAGCAAAATTGTGGACAAGGCAATGCCTTGCAGCCACAGGTGAAGTGGTCCACCCTTTAGGAATGATTCACACTATCCCCTTAGCATGCGGCAATCATGGCTTTGATTCAATCTGTGACCTGCTTCAGACACACAAGTCTGGCTTTTTGTTCACCTGAGCTGTGCCATCGTCATCTCCTGCCAACGGGCAGTTTAATGTGTGGACTGACACCATTTAACTCAGGGCGATAAAATCAGAACAATGTAAAACAATAAATCATATACACAGCTAAAACCTTATTAGATCATTTCCAAATCAAAACCAATAGAATTTTTTTTAAAGAAGCAATTGAAACGATTGAAAACAATTAAAACTATGTGTAACTATGGAGAATTTAGCTCTCAAAGGCCTTGCTAAAAAGCCATGTTTTAAGTTGGCACTGAAATGAAGCCAGCAAAGTGCCAACCGGGCCTCCAGCGGGAGGGCATTCCATTACTGGGATGCCAGAACAAAGAAAGCCCTCTCCCATGTTCCACCATAATGTATGTCTCACATTGGTGGGACGCAGAGGAGAGTTCCTCCAACGGATCTCAAATCTCGGGAAGGCATGTGTAAGGAGAGGTGTACCTTCAAGTATCAAGGTCCCAAGCCATTTAAGGGCTTTAAATGCCATTGCCAACACCTTGCATTCCAACCCGAAGCATATAAGCAGCCAATGTAGTTCTTTTAAGAATGGTGTTATATGGTTTTTATAAAACGTTCCGATGGCCAGTCCAGCTGCTGCATTTTGCACCAGCCGCAACTTCCGAGTCGTCTTCAAGTCGGACTCCATTGAGAACCAGCCCATTTGAGCTGGTGTGAGAAGGTATGAAAATGATGTCCCCATTCATATGTGCCAGTCGACATTCAATGTTGAAATCATTGTATAGTGGATGTGAATGTGTGAACCGGTCTTGACTCCCAGCAAGTGTGTTGGCGTGACAAAACCAACAGCAGGTTCCACTCTTGACTACTTGTGGACAACATTGTTCCAACATCCAATCTGGCTGGCCCATACAGGAAAATATAAATTTGCCCCAGGAGCTGGTTCCACTTTTCACTGAGGTTGCCTGGGGCTATCATAGGCAACAGCATTTGAAATACATTTGCTAGAACATGCAAGTACCACCAGGTCATTTGGGAGAGGGGTAAGGAAAGTCAAAAGGAGGAAGGATGGGACTACAGGGATAATTGCCCTTCCTGGGCAAATAAAATAGCTACTTCTGATAAGTGTGCCTGCAATTGCATTTCATTACCTCTTACTTTTATGCTCCTGCTGCCAGTCCTGAGATTTCTTTAAAAGAGTGATGATAGTTTCCAGTTGGAGGGAAATATTAAGAACCATTTTAGGATGTGTGTGTGTGTGTGTATTTTTCCCCCAATGGTAATGTATGCCTTGATAAAAGAGTGCGCTATTGAAGTTCTGTATGAACTGTGAATAATAGTGTCATCTTCATAGCTCGTGATCTGGGGCAAGGGGAAAGGGGAGAGAAGAAATGTACATTAACGCCCTATAGCTGCTGGATCGATAGGTAATCGATCCTCCTGTCTCTTGCTGGATAAATTACTGGGTAAATGGCGCTGGGATGTTTTGGACATACAATGTGTAATAATATGTTGGTAGACGAAGCTGCATTAGTGGTTTTAGCTTTCACTGGAACATCCACTGCTACGACTCCAGGAAGGAGCACTTCGCTGTTAGAAAACAATGGCTCTTTCCACCACCTCCTTGCAGAGCTGTTTGGGAAAGCTGGGACACTTCTAGATTATAAATGGAACCATTATATACAGTTTTATATTTATGGCTTGTACTTCTTGTACAGCAGAAGGAGAGCCAAGTTTCTCTTCAACCCCTTAATTCCAAGCCTTTCATAATCATGTCCTCAATTATCTGCCAACACGTCACAGAGCCCTGTCCTCCTTTTCATGTGGTCACCCTATTCCAGGGTCCTTGATTACATGTAATGCTTCCATGGATACAGGAGGTTCTTCTGTTCAGACGGTCACCCTCCACAAGTACAGGGCGGATGCCACAATGGAGGAGGCAGGGCAGAAGAGCTCCGTGCATGGGAGATAGGATACAGAATGCCGGAAGAGGGCTTTTCTTCATCAGACATGGGTATTGGAGTCGTTTTCAGCAGTTTGCCCAAGACATCCCACATGCTTATTGCCAGCACGGCTGGCAACAGATAGCTGGTTTGTCATCTGTGGTCTTTGTGGGAACTTCTGAATATTCAGCACTAGTGTGAAAACTAGGGTTATTTCAAAGAAGGCTGTATTGCGATTCAAGTTCAAAAGCTTTTAGGGTTTTTTTTTTTAAAAAAATGTGGTAAGAAGACATGAACTGAACTTTAAAGAAACATTTTTCTTCCGAAAGGCAAGACAGTACATACCCTGAAGTCACTTCAAGCTTTTTATGGAACACCTTAGAAACTTAAAGTAAGTCTCTTCCCTGTTTTTCCTTTAATTGGGCTCTGAACTGCAAAATACTTTTTCTTCCCCTCCCAACTTCCTTTTAAAAAAAATCTTCATTGAGGAGCTTTTTTCCCCCCTATGAGACTTCCTGCAAGAGGGGGAAATGTTTTAAGTGGAAGTTGCCTTTATCCTCCACCTAATGCGTGCCAATGTGAGCCTTGTTACTGTCGCAAGGAACATTTTCCTTCTGTCCTCAAGCTGTTTTGCTGCTTATTATCATGTTTAACATCCCTGCTGCCTGGCAGGATGGAGATTAGAAGCTCTTAATATTCATTTTATAGTGAGGAGTATTGCCATATATATATATATATATATATATATATATTCTCCTTTTTTAAAAAAAGCAAAGGCTACAGTGCAAGGATATAATGCATTAGCACAAAACTTCAGTGCGATCTTCTGAGCTACCTTAATCTCCCCTCTTCATCCTTTTATGATCTGTTTTAAAGTAATCTGCTGCACTCAGCAGTTATCGTCTTAATAATGGAGTTGAAAAAACTTAATATGGAGACGAACTCTGCATCTGTGTCGAGGCCAAGGCAAACAGTATCACGGCGGAAGGCACAATCCGTTCAGATGTTTGTCTGTGCAAGCCCCATCAAAATAAATAGGAGCCATGCAAGACATGGCAACTAAATATCCAAGCAAAAATGTCAGAGAGGCCGTTGGGAATGTGGGGGGTTGATGAGGGCTAGAAAGGTCTTGGGTAGGGAGCTAGATTTTTCTGCTATCTGTCCCAGGTGGTATTAAAAGCAATGGTAGGGTGACCATATGAAAAAAGAGGACAGAGCTCCTGCATCTTTAACAGTTGTACTGAACGTTTAGACAAAAAAAAAATCTTACAACTCCTAACATGTCCCAGCCAGCCATATTGGCTGCGGCATGCTGGGAGTTGTAGGACTTTTTTTCTGTCTAAACTAACATAGAATTGCACCCTTAATATATGAAGTAAAGCATCTCCTGTTAGTAGGCCTGTGCAACTTTGCAGCACCTGGTGAAATTCCCTCATCATCACAACAGTTAAAGCTGCAAGAGGACAGGGATCCTGAAGCTTTAACTGATGAAGAGGGAATTTCACCAGGTGCTGCATGCATACAAATCGCCCCTGCATCACAACAGTTAAAGATATGGCAGCCCTGTCCTCCTTTCCATATGGTCAGCCTAATGAAAAGGGAATTTCAGCATACATCATTTGTATGCATGCAGCACCTGGTGAATCCTAGGGATCTCAAACATCACTCATTTGTTCATTCCTAGTGCTCCGGATCCTTCTTGTGTCTGTGAGAGGTCTCACCGGCTGCTTCCTTTTGCAACGAATGCTGCAGGAGCAGAACAGGAGCTGGTGCAGATTCCAAGAGACTTTGCCTGGCTGAATTGCTTGCTTTCAGGAATCCATCTTCAAGGCGAATGCCTTATAATAATAATAATAATAATAATAATAATAATAACAATTTATTTCTTACCCGCCTCTCCATCTGGATCTTCTCAGTAAGATGGCCTTGAAGGTTGTCTATGTTGCCATGGCACAGGCAATCCAAAGGGCTACTTTGTCTAGAATGTCTCACTCGCTTTGAGAAAGTGCCCTTCAGTGTGAGGCTTTGGGGGTAGGGGTAGGGGGGAGGAGCATGGCTATGGCCTGGTGAGGAGTGCAAGGGAAGAGAAAATGAGGGTGGCCGCTAGGGGCGTGATAAGAAGGGTGGCAGAAATGGTGATGGAAAGAGAAGAGGAGGAAGGTGGTCACTAGGGGGAGGAAGAGGAGGGTGCAGCAGCATTAGCGGGAGAAGAGAGGCGGATGGTGGTGGCAGCAGTGGGATGGAGGGAAGAGAACGTAAAAGGAGAGGGTGGCCACTGGAGGTAAGAGGTGGAAGGTGGTTCCAGTGGCTGGGGAGAAAGTGAAAAGGGGGAGAGCAGCAGCTGTGGGGCAGCGGAAGAGAAGGGGGAGGGTTGCAGTTATCGCCAACACTTAGGGCACCAAAATACTGGGAGATGGGCCTGTCTGGCAGGAGAAGAACCAGCGAAGTGAAGGAAATTTATAAACTGGGGGGGAGTTGAGTAGGAACCATTGGTCATTGGTATCCAATAGCAGAGAGCTATTTATATACTTGATGTATGTATTTTATATCCTGCCTTTCTGCCAGAAACGGCGCTCGTTTCAATGGGTTTTGCAGTCGGAAAGTCACTAATAATTTTAGGGAGACTTGTTTCATTGGAACGAAAGCCAGATTGTAAGCCGCTAAGAGAGGGGTTGAAATAGAACTTCTGAACTGATTGCACCTAGATGAATCCCAATCCTGCTGTTGCCCTAAATACATGGCAAACGTTCATAGATGATAGTAATGAGAACGGTGTGCAAACATCCCCCACCCTGCTTTCCTGGCCTATATTTACTGGGATCCAGGACACCATATGCAGACTGATATTCACCATATGCTCCTGGGTGCAGATGTTTTTCCTCTTCCTTCAGTCTTGGGTAGAGACCCTGCTCTTATGAAGAACCAGGCGCAAGGGTCATCTGCTCTCTTTGTCGATAAGGGTGCTCTGTCTCTTCCTTGCAGTGTCTATATCTGTAACATGTCTAATGCTTCCAAAAAAAAGGTCTCCACCACTTTTCAACCATTTCAAACTGGTAATGGAGCAATGCTGTACATCTTTTATGCTTGCGTAGGCTGTTATTCCTAACTGACTCTTTCATTTTATGTTATTTTTTTCTTAAAATAGACTGGAAGGAAGGAGAAAGGAGACCCTCTGAATATAGCAATTGACAAGATGACCAAGAAAACGAGAGATCTACGAAGACAGGTACTTGGTTTTATTTGCTGAGGATATTTTTTTTTTAAAAAAAGGATGGCCAGCTGCTGAGCCAGTAGTATACCTGTTGAAAGGCATCCTACATTGGCAAATATCTTCTTGCATATCAGAGTGTGGGCTCTTCCCTTTTGAAAGCACAAACATCTTGGGTGGGAACTCAGGGGTCAGGCAGAATCAGTCATCTTTAAATGTTACATGCTGATGACCTGATAATTTTATTTATTTATTTAAGAACATTAGAATTGTCATGCTGGATCAGACAGAGCGTCTATCTGGTCCAGTACTCTGTTCACACAGTGGCCAACCAGCTGTCTGCCAGGAATCAACAAAGCAGGACATGGTGCAACAGCACCCTCCCGCCCATGTTCCACAGTAACTGATGCATATAGCAACTTACTGCCTCAGATACTAGCGGCAGCACATAGCCATCAAGACTAGTAGTCTTTGATAGTCTTCTCCCCCAGGAATTTATCCAACCCCCTTTTAAAGCCATCCAAATTGGTGGCCCTCACTACATCTTGGTAGTGAATTCTATACTTTAACTATGTGCTGTGTGAAGAAGTCCTTCCTTTTATCTGTCCTGAATCTCCCACCCATCAGCTTCATGGGATTGACCCCTTTGGGTTCTAGTATTATGGGAGAGGGAGAAAAATGTATCCCTCTCCACATTCTCCACCCCATGCATAATTTTGTATTTATTTATGTATTTATTGAAATATTAGTCTGCTCCTTTTCAGTTTGGCAGCTCTCAGGGCAGTTCACAAAATCATAAAAGTGACTCATAACAATCAAACTCCATTTGCCAAATTTACCACCAACTTTAGGCCCCAAAATAAGAGGGTTGAGCAGGGACAGGGATGGCTCCAAAACCCTTTTATTCCTCCTGTGCTGCCCCAGGATTGAGTCCCTCATGCCCAGCAGCCTCAACCTTTCATTCCCTCCCATTGATTTTGATGAGAAGAAATTATAAACAAAAAACTACTATCAGGACCTGCTGGTAGAACCCAGTGAAAAAATCATTCCCCATCTCCTTCCCTGACTACTCATATGCTTGCAGGGCTTCCAATACTATGATGGCTCCACAGCAGATCTCTCCTTTGTGGCTCATTTAGGATTTCTCTGTAAAAGAAGCTAATGCACACCAATCGATCTTGCAGGGTTTTTTTCACAGCGGACAAGGCCTTTCTGCAGTCTGGCTCAGGCAATACAGTAACTAGGCTTCAAGTCTACTTTTGGGAAAGAGTACGACCTTCTTCCATTTAACTTATTAAGTGGGATTTACACACACACAAACCTTCCCACAAAACCCCACAAAAACCTTCAGTGGGGTGCAGATACCCTATAGATTTCTTCGTACAATACCAAAGAGTGTGACAGATGCCGAAAAAAAAAAAAGTTTCATGAAGCTAACGCTCATCAGAAACTTCAGGCATTCTATATAGGGCTAAAAAGGAAACACACACACACACTTGCAATCCTATACACAGTTACCTGGGATTGAGCCCCATTACTGAGTATACATGTATGGGGCTGTGCTGTAAGCCACCTAGCTACTGTGTCTGTTGAGTGTGGATTTGCAAGATAAATTGACTTTGTGGAGATACCGTATTTCATCGAATCTAAGATGCCATCGAATCTAAGGCGCATACGTTAACATAGGCCCAGAGTATTTCGAAAAGCCTGCTGGAATAAAAAAATCTTTTGCTTTCCTCCGGAAGTGTAGCATAGATGGAGCCAGTCTGGCTTCCTTAGGAAGGGAGTTCCAGAGCCTTGGAGCAGCCACAGAGAAGGCCCTCTCCTGCATACCCATCAGGTGTGCCTTGGGTGTTGGCGGGACTTAGAGAAGGGCCTCCCCAGAAGATCTCAAAGCATGGCCAGGCTCATAGGGGAGAATACGGTCTTTCAGAAAACCTGGACCTGAGCCGTTTAATGATGATGATGCTAATAATAATAATAATAATAATAATAATTTATTTATTTATTTATTACCCGCCTCTCCCTCTGGATCGAGGCGGGGAACAACATTAAAAACAAATGATATAAAATGCATAAAACTGCTTAAAAACATATAAACATGAATACATTGTTAAAATACCAAGAAAACTCTTAAAATTCGACTGGGTAGGGCTGCCGGAAGAGATCAGTCTTCATAGCTTTCTTAAATTCTGGAAGACTATTCAGTTACCGAATCTCTCCCGGCAGGTCGTTCCACAGTCTGGGAGCGGCAGTAGAGGGCTTTATAGGTGATAACCAGCACTTTGAATTGTGCCCGGAAACAAACCGGAAGCCAGTGGAACTGTTTGAACAGGGGAGTTGTGTGCCCTGGGTGTGTTAAAAACACGCATCTCCACATACCCTTTCCAAAAGTCATTCACTGAGAGAAGTAAGAAATGGAGCCAGGCCAAGGAGTAAGCAGACATGTCAGGGCGTCAGCATATAGCGCTGGCTGTTGCGTCTTCCACTGCATGGAAAAGACCGGGAGTCTGAAGTCTGAATGGAAGTTGTGCCAACTGGCAAGATGCGTTGCTGTTTTCCTGCGGTCGAGCTTCTCAGAC
The DNA here is from genome assembly GCA_029215795.1 of Anniella stebbinsi. NCBI lineage: Eukaryota > Metazoa > Chordata > Lepidosauria > Squamata > Anniellidae > Anniella > Anniella stebbinsi. Next base: position 224,518,607 of record JARDYH010000004.1, on the reverse strand, counting down.
AGAACAAAACAAAAGTCTCTTTCGTTGCAGGTTACGGCAGGCAGGAACATTCACAGCAGCAGCGGTATTCCCTGCTGCCAGGGATTTGGTTTTCATATTTTATCCCTCTTGGAGAAAAATAAAAATAAAGGAAAGGAAATTACTCACTCGGCAGTTTCTAAACAGTACAAGTTGTCTGACAGCAACAGGGAACCCACGGCTTCTGAGAGACTGTGATGATGCAGTGACATCTGGAGACAGACAAGAGAGGAGGGCAGGCAGGAAAGAAAAAAAAAACATGGCTTTTTGCCAGGGCCCAACCTAGCCTGTAGATCCTTTGCTGTGGATCTCACTGCTTGCCAACTGCATGTCTGTCATCGCCCCGGTGCCCCACCTGTGGCATTTATAGCCTCCAGCCATGGCTGTCTCAGTCTGCATTGGATGACTTCTGAGCCGAGCGTGTAGGCCGCCCTTTGCTTTTCCAGCTGTTTAGTCGTTTTCATTCATAATCCCAGTTAGGCAACGTATTTTCAAAGAGCTGGATCTTGTGCTCAGTGCAAACAATTGTTATTGTTGGAATTAGCAGGAATTGGGGCAGGGGTTAGGGTTAGGGAAGAGACTGGGCAAAGGGACTTTACATCTCTGTGCAGCATGGTTTCTCATGCCTTACTGTAATGGCCCTCCCTATGTACAAAATCATAGAATAGCAGAGTTGGAAGGGACCTCTAAGGCCATCAAGTCTAACCCCCTACTCAATGCAGGAATCCACCTTAAAGCATCCCTGACAGACGGTTGTCCAGCTGCATCTTGAAGGCCTTTAGGGCGGGACAGCCCACAACCTCCCTAGATCATGGGTCCCATTGACGTACTGTTCTAACAGTCAGCAAGTTTTTTTTGGTGTCCAGCCGGAACTCACATTTTGACATCACATCCTCTAACATTATCTCGCCTTGTGGATATTGTCTCACTATACAGGCTTGAAGGCCAGGGTGGGGAAAAGAAAAGAGGTATTTAAAAAAAAAAGAAAAAGAAAAAAGAAACCTTCCTTCTAGAAGCTATAGGTGCAGCTAGTGGAGACTGGTGGCTCTGAGTTTGGTGAGGGGTAGGCTTCAGCACTGTGGCTAGCTCCTTTAGAGTTCGGGCTTTTTCCGACTGAAACCTTGAATGGATTCACAGGCCCACCAAAATCAGAACCAGCAGCCGCCGCAGGTGCCGGCTCAAATACATGTCAAATGAAACAAAATGAGAGGTCCCTCCTTGAGCAAATAACATTATGAGTTTCAAGGCCCGTCAACATCGCATTGATAAGAGCAGCGAAATCCCCCAGGGTGTATCCCTAGATTGCTGCCTCTATATTTCACATTGAGCAACATTGGACATACCCCACTTCCGTCTGGAACGAAAAAAGTGAGAAATTTGGAGGAAAGTGAATTTTTGCAAATTCTATTCCCCCCTCCCCCATAATCAAATAGTTGTGGGGAAACATCCCTAACAGGAGCTGCAGCAGGTGATGACACCAATAGCATTTCAGCAACTTTCCCCTTGTTCTGTCCCATGGGATAATCCTTGCTTCTGGCTTTGCATTGCAAAAGCTCGATTAGAGATTACTGTACCAATGGTATCTGGGTTGTAACACAGGAGGAGATGGTGGATATGGGGCTGTACAATTCCCCATTTGTTAGATCCCATTACCCCAGTTCCTCGAACCATGTGACAGCCCAAAACCTGTAGTTGTGTAAGAAAAACTGATCCTCATCTCGTTGTATCAAGGATTTGAAATGGGCATTTTGATACCCCCGGACTTATTTGGGAGCAGACTGGCAATTGAGTTTATTTTTCCTTAGCAAAGCTCTAATATTTCATTGTACCCTGTCCTTTATGGAGCCAGTAACAACAAGCTATTTTTTCCATCTGCCAATCTCCCCAGTGACCTTTATGAAATTAATTATTTGTTACTCGGTTCCTAGCAAAGAGATATTATTAAACAAGCCTCAAATTGCTATCAGAAAGATGGGATCTCTGTTCAGTTTAGCAGCTTCGGTGCTGAAGCTGAAGATCACAAACACATACATTAATGAGGTCTTTAGGCTATATTGCCAATACCTATTTTTCTCTTATCTAACCATAAATATACATGGCAGCAGATGTCTTATTTATTTATTTATTTATTTATTTCCAAGTACTGTTGCCTGAATAGAATAAGGGCTAAAAGTTTGCTCATAATTCTGAGGAAAATACCCTGTAGTAGTTCCACCAGTAGGTATTACCCCAAGACATTGAGAAGGTTCGCCCGTCCCAGTGAACCAGGATTCCTCTGGAACCCTGACTTTTCATTTACAAACAGCTTGCTTGTAAATCCTGTCTGATCATCCCCACTGCAAGTGGGAGTGGCTAAACAAACTGCAACAGACCTTTGGTGTGTAGTTTGTTTAGCGCCACATGCAAGCCAGGACCTCTGGTTGTCTCTCCCCCCAAAAGGCCAGAGAAATAACCCATGGTTTCTTGTTGGGTCATTTCTCAGGTTTGATAGAGGAGAGATAGGCCAGAAGTCCAGAATCACATGCCACACCAAACAAACCACGGTCAGAAGAGCTGTTAGCTAATCCGACTTGCAGCGGGAGGAACCGGGCAGCAGCAGATTTCGATCATTGTTCAGACATGGGTCTGAAAGAGGCTCTAATGGTAAGAAGCCTCCAGTAGACTGTACCACTGATTGGTTCCTATGGGTACTGCAGTCTGCTACTCCAGCGATTTCTTCATGCGTCTGCTTGGGTGGCCATTTGTCCTATTCCACAGGGCAAGTCCAGTCCAGACCAAGTCCAGTTTAAAGAGGAAGGGTCATAAGAAAGGAAAGTGCAGGGGGCTTGTAGTTGCCCACCAACACCGAGCCGGCTGAGCAGGCACACAGGCTACCTGTCACGGTCTTCCCTGCTGTGGAGAGATGTATTATATTTCTATTTAAAGGATAGCAATTATATAGATAAAAAATATAGCACATGCAAAATGTATGCAAATCAATGTCCTCTTTCGTCTTTTTTTGTTGTTGATGCAATTCCTATCTTTTGTGTGTGGGGGGGGGGTGCATAAGTGGACACCTGGCTGCTGTCAATGTGCCTGCATGGAGAATATTTGCAGGATACTCTGCAAAGTGGCCCTGTTTTTCAGGGACGGGGTGAAAAAGAACATTCCCAGGAACATTTTGGCTTGACATTGAACCCCAGTGTGTTCCTTCCCACAATCTATATGCAGCCTGGTTAGCAGTGGCAAGATAATACACTCCTCCTCCTCCTCTTCCTCCTCCTCTTCCTCTTGTTGGCATTCCGGCCGTTTTCTTTAGTCCATTCAGTTTCCTCCACGAGCTTTTTGTAGGACCCTGAGCCAATCTTAACCTCATTAGAAGTATGCAAAAGCCCCCCTCCCCCATTTTAAAAGAACTTCTACCCATATTTTACCACTTTGATGTAACAGGATGTCTATTCCAATAAGGCCTTTAAAATTAGATTGAGTCAAGCTTTTTCTAGTGGCTACTGATTAGAAGAGGTGAGTTGATGGGACATCAAGCAGTAGTCACCTTGTAGCTGAGCAGGTTATCCATTTTGCCCCTCTCTTGCTAAGGCTGCATTACGTTACACAAAATGAGAGATATGTCGCCCTCCAAGAGAATATGCTTCATGATTGGTGGTTTAGCCTCATCTCACTGCACTAAGGCTCCTTTCTGACAAAGTGTTAGCTCTTTTTTCTTTTCTTTTTTTTAAAGGGAAGTGCTAGCAATCAACCTAAAGCGTAGGTCTGAGCATGGATCAAACAACAGCAGTTCTTGCCCATTAGACTCAAGTCCCCAAAATACCTGCATATGAACATCTACTATGCCAAAAGAGGGAAATGGGTTTTGTGAACAATTTCATGATGCCATGAAGGGCTCCTTGTGTATTGATTTTTCAGAGTGTCCTTGAAAGGGTATGAAAGGAGGGAAAGGAAGAAAGGTCCCTGCCGGTGGAAGACGCTATATATACATGCAAATGAGGTGCAGACAATGGGCGTTCGCAAGGGTTGTGCTGGGTGTGCCCAGGCACACCTGAATGTCTCAAGGAATAAGTGCTGTATTGAGGGGGCCATTTTGTAGGGATCCAGAGGGGGATCCAGACGCAGTGGGAACAGCCCTCCGGCTGCCCTTCCGCTTCTCCGCCCCCACACCAAAGAACCGTTGCCTCTGAGAAAGCATCATTGCTCCCAGCAGCAGGAATGAAAAGGCCAGTGTCATCACAAAGTCCCACCAATGCTGGGGCTTGAAGGGCATCTCCTCATTCCCCCCCCCCATGTGCAACGGCCCTCCTGTGGACAGAAAAGCCAGATGTAGAGCAGGGCATCAGTGTCTACAGTGCTTAATAAATAAATGACTAAACCTAAGGTCCTTTATGACTGAGTATCCAATAAATGTTCATCTCTTTAAAAAATAATCACTGGGTGCTCACCCTAATGTAATGTGTCATGCATGCCTATGAAGCAGACCCTTGCCTCAGGCTTAGAAACACAACGCACAAAAGAAGGGAGTGGTGATTAAAAAAAATGTTGAATTATGAAAGGCTAGGTTGTGTCATGGTCCCAAGTCTGGAGGCCCAGCATCAGACCAAAGAGGTCACTTAGCCCAGCAAGACACTGGTCACCACTTCAGGGAGGACTGTCCGGGGCCCCTAATGCATCCCCCAGACCCAAGGACATGGCCCTGACATCAGCACCAACGTCAACTTGAGAGAATGCCTTCTCCCTTATCAGCTAGCCCAGTCACTGAGGTCATCAGATGGGATGCTCCTGGTGGTTCCATATGGACCTTCGGCCCAGGTGGAATCCACCTGAAGCAGAGCCTTCAGTGTGGCAGCTCCCTTTCTGTGGAACTCCATGCCTTTGGAGGTCATGCAGACACCAACTTTGGCTGAATTCGGACAACACATTAAGCAACTGGGGGGGGAACAATTGTCAGTTGTGTTGCTTATTGTGTTGTGTGGAGGGTAAACACGCTGCTCACAAACTACTGACGGTATGTTATTCTGCCCAAATAAGCAACGGAGAGAAACAACTGGCTTGCAAGTTGTTTAGCTTGAAGCCAGTTGTTTAAAGTGTTGTGTGGAGGGGTGAGTGGGTTAATGGTATGTGGTGAGTGGGTTAAAGCACAAGCCCATAGAGGCAGGCGGCAAGAGTGACCAAAGCGGTGGCTGCCACTCTGCTACAACTGGTGCAACTTGCAGAGGCTGCTGGGATAGAACTGGGAGGACTGAGGGAGGAGGGAGAGTGGGGGGAGGGGCAGGGGCTGTGTCAGTGAAATGATGGGTTGACTATTAGTCCACTCAACACCAGCCCCAACCACCCACAGTTGGGTAGGAATATGTTGTATGGGGAGTACCCACAAAATACCCAACTGTGAGTTGGCTACCCCACCCACCATTGACTAATGTGTTGTCCGAATTCAGCCATTGTGTTGTTTTTGGTGCTTGCTCAAGACATGTTTATTTCAACAAGCCTTCCTTGATTGACCAGCCATGGTTTTATTCTGATTTTTTTTAAAAAAACTTTTTATATGGTATCTTATTCTTTTTATCTTTTATTGTTTGCTGCTCCAGAATCAGTTTAAATGTGGAGCAGTATATAAATGTTGTAAATAAATACATAAATGATAACCCACCAAGAATGGCCAAAGCCTCTCAGGTCCCCCAGCCACGCAAGAGCTTAAGACTGCAGAAGTGAACATGGACCTTTTATGGTTTCAGTCAACACCCTGAAGCTGAACTGACCATCCTATTTACGACCTCTGCTGCTGCAGTTAGTCCCTTACTGGAACAACAGTTTCTTTTCCTGAGGGACCACGCCAGCCTAGCAGGTCCTGCAGAGTGCCATCCATGGTACTAGCTATCTCTGCCTCGCACCGATCTTGCTTACGAGGCATAACTGCTGATCAATGGTGACCTTTCCCTTTCCACTCCTAGCTGCATTCAGACAACACAATAGTCAATGGTGGGTTAATAGTCAACTCCAGGGTTGATTATAGAGGGGATACTCCCCACACAACATGTTCCTACACAACTGTGGAGTGTTGGGGCTGGCGTTGGGTGGACTCATAGTCAACCCTGTGTTTGACTGACACAGCCCCCGCACCTCTCCCCGCCCTCTCTCCTCTCTCAGTCCTCCCGGTGCTATCCCAGCAGCCATTGCAAGTTCTACTGGCTGGACTAGAGTGGCAGCTGCAGCTTTGGTTGCTCTGGCCAGGGGACTCTGTAGCCAGCCAAGATAGTCCACTTAACCCTGCAAAATCGTCCACTGAGCCCGACAGACAACACGCTAATCAACGGTTGTGCACATAGTCAACTCGGCAGAGCGTTGGTTATCTCTGTTGGTTATTTTGAGGAAATAATCAACCGTGGAGTGGTTTTTTCCCAACAGACAACACAATAACCAACTGTTGACTATTTAACCAACAGTTGATTACTTAAACCACTGGTGGTTATTGTGTTGTCTGAACTGAACCTGTGTCTTTTTTCCAGAGCCTCATCAAGTGCCCAGTTAACAGCTCGCTTCCTTCTCAGGCCCCACCATAGCCAGGATAGGCTGGATTAAAAGGATGAAGGAAAATCTGGGAAGGAGACAGAGGCTCACATTATGCATTCCATGTACTGCTATCATAGTGTTATTTCCTGGGTTTTATTCCACATTATCCAAAATACTGCAACAAATGTAATTGTGTGTCCCACGAGGTATAATGCACAAGAGGGTTTTGGCATTACCATGATGGGATCATAATGATTGGACACAAAGTACAGATTTGACCTTTGTTTTGAGTATTTTTTTATTATTATTTTTCTTCTTGGTGGTTGATTGTTTCCCTCCCATACAGAGCCCATTCCAGAGGGTGTTTTCAGCCCCATTATTTTTAAACTGAAATCATAAGCAAGATGGTTATCCCCATACAACACATCTGCCTTCAAGTATTCCCTACTCCGAGGGAAGCTCGGTGGATGGCCCCCCAATTATGGATTGATCTTCCTGATGAGGCTCGCCTGGCGCCAACATTGTTATCTTTTCGGCGCCAGGTCAAGAATTTTCTCTTCTCCCAGGCATTTAACAGCATATGCTGAGTTTTTAATTGACCCCAGAACTATTTAGGCCTGGCTGAGAGTTCACAGTTGTTTTAAATGTTTCTTTTCTCCCAGGCATTTTAACAGCTTAAGTTGAGGTTTTAACTGACTTTGTGGCCAGGCTTAAAAGTTTAAAATGTTTTAAATATCTGCTGTTTTATGTTTTATGGTTTTAAATTTTGTATATTGACTTTTAATGTTCAGTCTTTTAATTTTTGTAAACCACCCAGAGAGCTTCGGCTATGGGGCGGTATATAAATGTTGTTGTTGTTATTATTATTATTATTATTATTATTAATAATAATAGTTGTCTGTTTTTATGCTTTCATGGTTTAAAATTTTGTATATCGATTTTAATGTCCATAGTTTTAATTTTTGTAAAGCTTCGGCTATTGGGCGGTATATAAATGTAATTAATAATAATAATACTCAGTGGGCTGGGTATTGTGTTGCTAACGCCAGATGGAGTTTGTGGCCCTCACACACATTTCATTTTCGTTGCTTTCATTCCTATCCCACCCAAAAGCCAAAGCTCTCTGGGCGGCTCACAAAAATGCTGCTAAATATAAAACTGGGGTGATTCCAGTCGTGCAGGCAGGCTCTAGATTTCAGCATAGATGGGTTGACTGGTTCCTTATTTTCACTTCAAATTACTCCTTTGGCTCTCTTTCTTTCCAAATCTCTTTCCTGAGATGTTTATCACTGTGACATGGCACAGTTTTATCACACTCTCAAGCGCTTCAGAGCAAATGGAGAGTCTGTTATTGCTGCTGATTTACTCTTTCAGGTCTGCTGTAATTTCCTTACTGCCTAATTACGGGGTTTGGATTAATTTACTCGACACAGGATGTTTACTAAGGCCATATGTTCCCGTATTTCAGCAAACTACTTGCTGTTTGCTAAAGCATGAATCATGGATGGCTTCTGTCAAGACTTTGCAGGTCTGGGTTTAATCCCTCTGGTCGAGATCATTGGCCTTCAAAGCTTGTGGGCCGGCCTGACCCAAAGTGGATCATAACAGCAAGTCTAAGTTGCGGGTCTGAAAAGGCTGAATACTACCAGAGCAAGAGAGGACATTTCAGATTATTGTAACCACCAACCATAAACTATGTTTCTCTATATAAATAGCATTGAGTGCAAGAGGCTTCAGATAATACTGAAGTGACCGAACTGGGGAGTTTACATTCTAAGTGAGGTGTCCAGGCAAGAGGTCTCAATGACCCTGTTCAGAAAACACACTAAGTCACATTGGTTAGGCATTTAGAGATAAACATTACTAGTGTGTCATATGAACCATGGCTTAGTGTGTCATAAGAACCATGGCTTAGTGTGTCATATCAACCATGGCTTAGAGTGTATTGTGAACCATTCCTAACCATGGTGGCTACATAACCACAGTTTAAAGACACTCACTAACCATTTGCTGCAAAAGGGTTAGTGGTCTAATCATGGGTTAGCGTGTTGTCTGAACAGGCCTGTTATTTATTTAACTAATGATAGGTCTCGTTATTTATTCACTCTTCCCCGCCTGCAAATAGGTGAAGGCTGATTTTGTTCCTGATATGACTGTGGGTCACTCTTAAAGTGACCATTGCCAGGATCAATGGGCATTGCCTCCTTTTCCGTAACTGCAGCAATATACCCCTTTCTTTAGCCAGGAGGGGCGATCCACATTCTGTATAGAACAGCAGATGAAATCAACATTTCATATTTGCTAAGGGGCTCATAAAAGGTAGGTTGGGAAGTTCACAGGGAAGGAGTCTTTCTTTGCAAAGTGCTGAGAGACCCTGAAACCATTTGCTCTTGGTGGTATCACTACAAAGGAATGCATTCACTCACTCACCCATGGCCAGTTCTAGGGCTGCTGCATGGTTTGTTTACCGCCCCCAACCACCCTCTCCAGATCAAAACAAGTCATGCCAGCATGGGTAATTATGTACATCCAGCCAGCACACAATCAACTCATGCAGGCGGTTAACAAGCCATTGTGGCTTATTAAACACCCTGTGATTGTGCAAACTGGCCCACTGTACTTACTACATATCCATACTACAGGGTCTAAAGCAGAGCCTCCCTCTGTTTTCAGTAAGACTGATACATGGATTTCCAGTATATTGAGTATCTGCCCTTTACCAGATCCATTGATTAATTTTTAGAAAGTTTATACATGAAATAAGTCTTTTTAAAAAAATTTAAGAAGCCATTTATTAAGAAGCCACATTTTGGTCCCCAAGCTGGCACACAAATTAAAAGATCAAAATAACAAAACAATGTAATGATAAACCAATGTCATAATAAACAAAGAAAGACAGGAGGAGAAAGTATCTCTGAAAACAAAGTACAGAACACTAGGTGGAGAAAATAAGTTTTAACAGGTAATCTGAAACTAAACAAAGAAGGAACCAATCTAATGTCCCAGGGAGGGAGTTCTGCAAGCAGGGTGCTACTACAGAGTAGGCCCTGTTCCATGATTCCCCGCCAACCTAAACTTCCTTGGTGGTGGGACTCACAGAGACCCTGTGAAGTGCACAACTAATTTATCTCCTCCTCCTTCCACTACTGCCTTCCATGCTTTACAACTAGTTCTTAAATGGATTCCTCTGACAGCCGTGGTAGAGCTTGATGGATTTTCACCGGCTTGGACCCTTAGACTCGGTTCCATTTTCCACTAACTGGCCCGAGTTGGTCTGCAATGAGTCAGGCCAGCTAGAGTTTTTTCTGTAGTTTTCCGTTTGTGCGAATTACAAGTACATTTTGCACAAATTACAGTTGCGACTTACACAAATTTGCATAATTTGCCTAAATTGTGGCCTGATTAAAAAAAAAAAAGGTGTCCTCCAAAATTCAGAGAAAAACTACTGCTTTGCTCACAAATACAAGTCAAGTCGGGTAGACAGCAGAAATCTGTTGAGCCCCAAAGGAGCCAGGTTTCAAAATAACAGACATCCCTACTGGTTCTACATTCCTAATAATTTAGAACTCCTCACCCAAAAACAGAGCCTTTGCCAACCCTGATTTAAAATTAGAAAGAAATACTCTGAGCATGATGGTTCGCATTTCAAACGTGTAAACCGTGGCACCGTCGTGACTACAGGATTAAATTGGAGTTTGCTTCTGCTCCACGATGCTAAACACATCTACTTGGGAATGAGCACCATATATAGTTTTTGAAGAAAATGGTAATTTATATAATTTATAATTTATGATAATTATAAATAATTTACCTTTTATTTTTAAAGTTAAAGAACAGCATCTTTAACCGTATACATGCTGGGCCAGCCTTTCACTTTAAAATGCCTTTAAAAATAAGAAGAAAGAAAGGATGGCCAATACTATGTGACCAGCACCAGCACTGGGAGGCCCCATTATGTCCATGCCAGTAGGGTGACCATGTGAAAAGGAGGACTGGGGTCCTGCATTTTTAACAGTTGCATTGAAAAGGGAATTTCAGCAGGTGCTATTTGTAGGCATGCAGCACCTGGTGAAATCCCCTCTTCATCACAACAGTTAAAGCTGCAGAAGCCCTGCCCTCTTTTGTATCTGGTCATGCTAGGCAGGGCTCCTGCAGCTTCAACTGTTGTGATGAATGGGGAATTTCACCAGGTGCTGCATGCATACAAAGGACACCTGCTGAAATTCCCCTTTCAATACAACTGTTAAAGATACAGGGGCCCTGTCCTCCTTTCCATATGGTTACCCTACATGCTAGCCCAGGTGCTTACACCAGGTCTGTTGGCTGCTGCCCCTATCCCTATTGGTGGATATTTCTGGGCCTCCTGGGCTACAAAGGCCTGAACATGGCCCTGAAGCTCAGTCCTAGCTGCACCACTGGGCCAGTAAGTACAATCCAAACCCTGTACACACATACATGGACACTCTGCCCATTGAGGGTATCTGATCAGGGCTCAAGTGCTCTGCCACTAATTTATATAAAGGGCCTGTTCAGTCAATATGCTAAGCCATGATTAGGTCGCTAACCAATCCATGACCCGAACCTGTTCCGGGCAAAATCGGATACAATTATCCGATTCTGATCTCTAGCATCTGGATCGTCCGATCTAATCCATACCGATCTGAAAGGACCCGATCCAGACCGGGAAAGATCGGATGATCGGACCTCGGACCTCCTCCCCCCCTCCCCCTACTCATGCTCCTTACCTTCTGCCTCCTCGCTGCCGTCCACTGCTGTCCACTGCCGCTCGCTGCTTCAGTACTACTGAGAAATAGGCCTTGTGGCCTGTTCCACAATAGAGCGATGGCGCGCTGGGTGATGTCATCACTCGGCACGCCCTCTCTCTACTCTGGAACAGGCTGCAAGGCCTGTTTCTCAGTAGTACTGAAGCAGCGGGCGGCAGTGGACGGCAGCGAGGAGGTAGCAGGTAAGGAGTGCAAGTGGGGGGAGAGGGGAGGGAGGTGGAGGCCCCTGTTACCTGCCAGCATCCTGCACCGCCATCCGCTGCGGCCTGCTTATCAGTAGTACGGAAGCAGCGGACAGCAGCGCGGGACGCTGGCAGATAAGGAGCATGCATGGGGGGAGGGAGGGAGGGGGAGATCCCCACTTACCTGCCAGGGCCATCTGCTGCCATCTGCTGGTCCCTTCTACTGAGAAATAGGCTTCGTGGCCTGCCTCTCAGTAGCACGCTGGGTAACGCCATCACCCAGCGTGCTACTGAGAGGCAGGCCACGAAGCCTGTTTCTCAGTAGAAGGGACCAGCGGATGGCAGTAGATGGCAGTGGATGGCAGTGGATGGCAGTGGATGGCAGCGGACATCCCTGGCAGGTAAGAAGCGCGAGTGGGGGGGAGGGACAGTGCGTGGGGAAGCTTGGTCCCCACTCACCCGCCCCCATGTTTTCCGCATAGGCTTGCATTGGGGGAAAACTTTCTGTTTCAGTGATGTTTGCTTCCTAGTAAGCCTGTGTAGGGTTGTAGCGTTAATCTTCATATGCGTTCATGAACATCAGTAACTAACCTCCTCCTTGAAACCTCTGCTAGTAGCCCTCCTGAGATTTGGTAATGATGAGGCAGGGTCAAGGTAGAGCTAAATAATGTTATGAAGAATGCACAAATGGAAAATTATGGCCAACTGCATGAATCAGTTCTGAAATATAATTTTAGAAATTCTACAAGTTAAACAAGAGCATAATGCTTCACAGAGCCAGCTCAAAGAACAGAATGGAGCAGGAAGCATTCACTCATCCCTGAGGAGGACACTCCATGTTTGCCTAAATTTCAATTAAAATGAGATGCATTTTATTTTATTTATTTATTTATTTATTTAATTTCTAACCCGCTTCTCCATCCAAATCGAGGCAGGGAACAACAATAAATATCAATATAAAAATCATAAACTAGATAAACCATTAAAACAGATAAAAACAAATACATTATTAAAAACATCCCCAAAGATACTTGATTCAAATCTATTCACTTTTTCTTAACAAACATCTAATCTGATCTTGGGACCTCCAAATTAGCCTCTGGCTGTCAGAAATACCATTTCATTTTGTTTTTGTCGTTCATAGCTTCATGTTTTGACTGATTGTATTCTTTGCTTCATTTTATGAGCACGATTCCTGGATTTTTTGCCCCCCTCCAGTCACCCAGCGTTTGACTGGAAGGTGTAATTTTTGCCTGCAGGTGTGATTCAAGTTGCGGTGGAAAAGGCTCGCTAGCGTTTGCATCAATCAATACTTGATTGTGCCTACACAATGGCAACGAGTAATGGGGTCGTCAGTGCACTCCTGAGATGGCACACTCTAAACAGGGAAACATTGAAAGCAATGCTATTTGCCGCATTTGCACACAAAGGTTCGGTAAACTTTTGTTACTGTTGAACTCTGTATCATGAAGTGCTTGATAAACGTTTAACTATCAGTGAGAGCCATCAATCTCCCGCTGAGGCATTAGCTTCTCATGTCAGCATTAGGCCGTTTAATTCCCTTCATGGCTGTAAGTAGCAAACAGGCGTCTCTGTGTGCGCGTGTGTTCCGTGTGTGCAGGGAGAAATAATTATACAACAATGAAAAGTGTCACTCTAGAGGGCAGTTTAACATCTCCGAATGCAATTAGAACTCAGGCCAAACAATGAAAAAATACCCAGGTCTGGCACAGAGGGAAAGAGAGGCTCTCCCCACGCCTTCTCCCCTAACCAGGAAAAATAGACATGTTCTCTTGTTCTGTCGTTTATTGTTTTAATGTACGGATGTATTTGAATGGGATATGAGGGTTGGGAAAATCCTGGGCATGTGCCAGATCCCTTGGGCACCTAAAAATATATATATGGTGGTGCTAAAGTATGCGTGGTGGAGATTGCCTCTTTGCCCCCACCATGACTGCAACAGCCCCACGACAGCAAAAATGGTCACGGCCTGAATAAAGGATTCGAGCACACCAGACTTGAATCAATGGTGTGTGCTGTTTGATCTTAGCAACAGTGGTAGTGATAATTCGTAGCATTTATATAAGAGATTTCGGGGGGGGGGGGGTTACCTACATTATCTTAGTAATCCTTTCAACAACCTTGTAAGGTAGATCAATATTATTATCCCTATATTAGAAGGGGGGAACGAGAATGGGGGCGTCGAGTGAGCAAATAACTCCTGGCTCACGTCCATCTCATGAGTGCCTGGCTGCTGGGAGATTTGAACTAAGGGCTTCCTGGCTCATCGCTTACGTTCTTAGCCATTACAGATAGGTGACCAGATAAAATCCAGGGCTCATGTAATTTTAACAGTTGTAGAGAAAAGGGGATTTCAGCCAGTGTCATTTGTATGCAATTAGTTCCTGGTGATATTCCCTCTTCATCACAACAGTTAAAGTTGCAGGGGCCCTGCCTTCTTTTGTATCTGGTCACTCTAGTCTAGTGCCTGCAACTTTAACTGTTGTGATGAAAAAGAGGGAATTTCACCAGGAACTAATTGCATACAAATGACACCGGCTGAAATTCCCTTTTCTCTACAACTGTTAAAGTTACATGAGCCCTGACCTGGATTTTATCTGGTCAGCCTAGCCATGGGATAAGATTATGTGGATAAAATCTTGCATGGCTAGTTTCATGAAAGAAGCACAAGAAGATCTCAGTCTTTGGCCAGATCTACACCAAGCAGGATCTAGCAGTATGAAAGCGGTATGAAAGTGGTATATAAAAGGCAGGAGCCACATTACTGCTTTATAGCGGTGTTGAAGTGCACTGACAACTGCTGGGTCCCATGGAACACACACCATATACCGTTATATCCTGCTTGGTGTGGCTCCTGCCTTTCATATACTGCTTTCATACCTCTATATCCTGCTTGGTGTAGATCTGGCCTTTGTTGCAATGCCTTGCGGTGGGAGTGGGGTGTAAGATTAGCTTTCCAACACTTATTTACATTGATGAATGACCTTAATTGGATAAAATAGACTGGTTCTGCTGAGCTAATACCTTTGAATATCTTGTCTGGGACAATTAATATTCCCTTGTCGTGCATCCGTTCAAGCTATTAGAAGAACACCTTATGTTCACACTCCTGTCACATTTAACAAATGATTTTGTCGAGCCATTCCTTATAGGCTATTGTTGATGGATTGCTAAATTTTTGGTATCCCATTGCATATGTAAAAGCTGTTAACTACACCTTACAACACACATACAAGGACGTTAAAAAAAAAGTCAATTCACAAAGAGATTGCAACGATTGTTTGCATGAGAGTTTGAAATTCAAATTTCTTCTGATGGCAATGGAGTTAATATAGCAAAGAGAACTGCAAACAAGCTGTAGTGATACTACTGGTAGAAAAATTGTACAAAGCAGCCTAATGTTACAAAGAAAACCCACAAATTCTGTTTAGAGTGCAGTTGAGTGATACCAATGACTTGCTGGAAATGTGACCCAAATGCCATTTTATGATCTTGAATGGTGTGGTTGTATTCCATTAAGACTTTCATAGAATCATAGAATCATAGAATGGTAGAGTTGGAAGGGGTCTCTATGGCCATCGAGTCCAACCCCCTGCTCAGTGCAGGAATCCACCTTAAAGCATACCTGACACTTGGCTGTCCAGCTGCCTCTTGGAGTCCTCTAGTGTGGAAGAGCCCACAACCTCCCTAGGTCATTAGTTCCATTGTCATACTGCTCAAATAGCCATGAAGTTTTTCCTGACGTCCAGCTGGAATCTGGTTTCCTGTAACTTGAGCTCAGTATTCTGCATCCTGCACTCTGGGATGATGGAGAACTGATCCTGACCTTCCTCTGTGTTACAACATTTCAAGTATTTGATGAGTGCTATCATGTCTCCTCTCAATCTTCTCTTCTCCAGTCTAAACATGCCTAGTTCTTTAAGTCCCTCTTCATAGGGCTTTGTTTCCAGACCCCTGATCATCCTTGTTGCCCTGCTCTGAACCCTCTGTAGCTTGTCTGCATCCTTTTTGAAGTGTGGTGTCCAGAACTGGACACAATACAAAAGATGAGACCTAACCAGTGCCGAATAGAGGGGAACCAGTAACTCACGTGATTTGGAAGCTGTATTTCCATTAATTCAGCCCAAAATAGCATTTGCTGTTTTTGCAGCCACATCACACTGTTGGCTCATATTCAGCTTGTGATCTATAACAATTCCAAGATCTTTCTCGCTTGTAGTATTGCTGAGCCAAGTATCCCTCATCTTGTTACTGTGCATTTGGTTTCTTTTTCCTAGGTGCAGAACTTGGCATTTATACCTATTAAATTTCATTCTGTTGTGGTTACACATGCACTAACCATGGCATGAAGAAGTCTATAACTTTCCAGAATTAAAGGATCTTGTTACTGATCAGAATGGTGTTTCTCTATAAAAGTCTATGTTTATAAATATTCTACATTTATAAATATTCACACATTGAGAAATGAAAAAATAGGCATACAGGTTCACCCAGATCATCTCCTTTGATGATCCTGATGGGAGACAGAATTGTGTTCCTTGATCCTAGTACCCGTGATGGTGCAAAATTGTCTGGTCCATAAGGAAGCCTGCAATAATATCTACAATATGGATTGTGTCCAACAATTGGGGGATCATCTAGAGGTGATTTGAGGTATGGGCTGCAGTGGGAGAGGGGGAACTTGGATTTAGCCCTGTATGATCTATTTGTTTATTATTTGTAATGCATGATATCAAAAGTCACTTTAGGGTGCAATACTATAAGCATACTCACCAGCCTCCGAACTTGGAGGTTGCTGAGTATCCAATGCAGGGTGGCTGCAACACAGAAGCGATCTTCACATTCACTCTTCATCCACCCTGAATTTTTGCTAGATGGGTGATTTCACCCATCTAGCAGCCCATCTTTGGAGTGGGAAGGAAGAAGGCGGGACGGCCATAAGAAAAGTTGTATGGCTGCAGCCCTAGTTTTGTCCCCCCCTCCCCACCCTTTTACTGTCTCCATGCTCTGTTTCTGAGTGTGGAGACGTAGCCAGAATCATGCTGGCTACAAGGAGTGGGGGAAGGTGGTTTCTCAGCTCTGAGATCGGAGCTGTGTTTCCGACCTCGGAGCCCAGAAACTGAACAATTCTTTGTCATAGGATTGCTCCATCAAGGGATTAAAACTGTTTCGTTCTTAGCATGTTTGTTAGTATTAGATTTCATTTTAAACTTTTTTTTTAAAAAAAGGAAACAATAAAGATAAATTAAGAAGGTATTATTATTATTATTGTTATTGTTACTGTTATCATTGTATCCCTTATTTTTATCCATCCTGGCCACATCACACAGAAGCCGCTTGCATTTTTCTGTTCTAAGTGAAGGGGGAATTGTTTGCCTACCACAACCCCACATATCTGTGATATTTTGCAGCCAAAATATGACTTAAGAATGATGCTGCAATCTTCTCCTCTGCCACTCTTGAAACTACACATTAATGTCAAGCTTTTGCTCAGTTTTATAAGGTAACCAGTAAGATGATTGAAACCTTAAATAATTCATCATTGGGATAGCAGTAGTCCTCTGATCCTGTAATGGGTCATCGCTTAGCAAATTTCCTTGAGGTTTTGGGGGATGCAATTGTTAAATTGTTATTAAAAATGAAAAGTGGTGCCCTCAAAGCCCACAGCCTGGGGGACGTGTAGCCTAAGGGTGCGACAAGTCATTAGTCTTGTTAAGTCTTATCTCTTTTGGCTGGGCTGGACGTCGATTAAGGTAATGCCTTGTAATCCGCCACAGAAAGCCTAGATGGAAGGGGTATATAAAATTCAGTAGCGACTAGTGTGGAGTTAACCACAACATTTCCATGAAACGATAGAGTTTGGTTTCTTTAAAAGGAAAATCCCAAGTGATTTCTTGAATTTTAAACTACCTAGGCATAATCCAATGGGTCACTTATTCCTCCATCGATTCTCTTGCACCCCGCTGATTCTGTTGAGCAAACGGTGGGCGCTGCTGATCCTGTGTCACGACTGTGATCCACTACTTGCACAACAGGGATGTATCGCTTCCTGGAGGAAGCCCTGAAACAAGTAGAAATGCTTGTTTTTCGATTGGGATGGGTCGGTGGAACTCCCTTATGCGAGCCCTGACAACCTGCCCAGTTCCAGAAATGAGTGTTTTCGCTCATTTCTGGTTGTCGTGGAAGCACTAAATCTTCGATCCACAAGCATTAGGTCCTACTTGCAGGTGGGAATTGGCAAGGTATAAGAGAATCAGTGGAGGCAGAAGCGCCCAATTGGATTCGGCAGCTTGTCTTTACATTGAAAGACCTTTGCCACTCTCTGATTTCCCTTTCTCCCCCTTCTCAGGAGTTCTACTTTGGGCCACCTAATCTGTAACCAAATTAGTCATCTGGCTCCATTAGATTACATCCATCCATTATTGCCCTTCATCGTCCTCTTACTTTCTCACTGTGGAAATTTATATTGGAACCCCCTTGGCAAGGGGCAGGTCAAAATCTGCTGGGGGCTGCGAGCTCACCAGATGCTCCATGCTCAGCCCTCTTGGACCCCAGTGAACGCGTCAGGCAGCGTTCTGCCCCATGGTTCCTTTGAGAACAATGGGGCACTGGTCCTGTTAGGCACGGGGGGAAATGCGCAATTTCCCCAGCTTTGGGGAAATTGCGGTATTCCTCCCCTCTGATGGCCTCCCTGCCTGCTGATGGGGGTTGTAAGGCCCTAAGGCTTTATTGCCCCCCTGCACCCATTGCAGTCTGAAAGGGCCTCTTAACACTTGCATTAAGATGCCCTTTGAGGACCCGATAGGTGCAGGAGGTGGTTGGGAAAGCATGCTTACCATGGCTTGGGGAATCTGCGCACTTTCCGGAGGCCCGGAAAGCATGCATTCCTACACTTCCACCTTCACTCATTGGGGCTGAAAAGGCCTCTTAACATAAGCCTTAATAGTCCCTTTTAGGTCTCAATGGGCGCAGGGGTGGGGAATGCACATCTGAGGAGTCTGGAAAGCACGCAATTCCCCTGGCGTGCTAATGGCATGCCAAGGGAATTGCGCACTTTCTGAACGCTGAGCGAGGACTGGCCGGCCAATGCACAGCAAGTCCCATGGAGCTCTCCATTCACTACCCTTGGTGCATATTTTCTACTTCTGTCATGCAATAAAGCTTTGCATGGTGTTATAAAGCAACCATCACAACAACTGGTCAACCACTTCTCCCAAGGCCAGGTGTCCAATACTAAATACGTGTCTAAGAGGGCTCTCTGCGGAAGAGATTGCAGCCCCTCCGCCACAGGCAGCTTATTCTACTATTGCTCATTTCTCATCTTCATGTGCAGTTGTCACACGGACACACACCTATAGCCTTGGACAGCAATATGACTTGAGTTGTGTTTGACAGCTAGGCTAAAGTCTGCAGCTGAAGAAATGGCCCTTCACTATTTATCACGCATTAAGTATTTCATTTATTTTATCTGTGTATTTTACATATTCTATTCTCTTGCTAGCTACCCTGAGCATTTGAGAATTGGGCCGGTAAATCTGAATTAATTCAGTGAGTGGTTTTTTAAAAGGATCTTTTCAGGCTAAGGAAGAGTGTTTCCCCACTCCCTGCACATTGGTACAGGCGACACCATCAGATCCTTCATTATTATGTTTTAAACAGTCTTGTGAATTCTTATGCAGAATATTAACAATGGGCTACAATCCAGCTTGGTAAGAACCGGTAAATGCATTTATAATGGACAATGGCCAGTTAATGTTGTCGGTGCAATGTACAGATACGTGTTTAGCTACTTACTGCTCTCTGCTTCCTTTGTTTGCAGCTCCGGAAAGCAGTGATGGATCATATATCTGATTCCTTCCTTGAGACCAACGTTCCATTACTGGTTCTCATTGAAGCAGCCAAGAGTGGTAATGAGAAAGAAGTGAAGGAGTATGCTCAAGTGTTCCGCGAGCATGCAAACAAGTTAGTGGAGGTAAGTTGGACCGCCGGTTGCGTTATAGCGCCTTGCTTTGGCAGAGAAGTGGCGAAACAGAATGCAAATCCATAATGGAGAGCTACTTCGGTTGCAATCCACCTGCGAGTAAGCCCCGTCAAAACCATTGGGGGGGGGGGGCCTTACGCCTGAGAGGAGATGTTTAGGATTGTAGCTTCAAGTACACCAAGGATTTAAAATGAATGTACACAGCTTGGGAAATGTTGGCTGCTGTGTACGTTTTAAAGAAATTGATCATCACCTACGTATCTTCCTGAATTTAGGGCTCCATCACACCAGTGATTTAGTGCACTCTCACCATGCCTGGTGTGCAGATTTGCAGCATGATACTCACATGATGCCGTGCCTGTCCTGCTGATGCCCCACGTCTTCCCCAGCCTTTCCTAGAACTCTAAAAGTCTGGATTATTTTCCCTAAGCGCATTTAATGCGCCCTAAGCCTCCATGTAGTTTTAAAGGAACTGGGGGCTTGAATGGATTGCATCAGGTCCTGGCAGGGAAAAGCCATCTCTCCCAGCAGCTGGCTCCAAGCCTCAATAGAAAACCCAAACCTTACATCCCAGGCTCAAAAGCCTTTTTTAAAATCATACAATGCCCGAATCTCTGCAGAGACAGGATTGTTCTCCCTCAATGCCCCCAAAGATCCAGACTAAAGGGTCATTCCATTTTTGCCTGGCAGAAAGGCAGTCTGGTTGAAGTGCTCATTGGACAGGGCCTGACTGGAGGGAGAAGGAGAAGGGGAGGGGTGGAGTGGAGTGGAAGAGCAAATTAGCAAAGGTGCAAAAGAGCAAAAGAGCAACTATTCAGGTGAAAGGGAACATAAGCTTGGCGCGCTTCTGCCTCAAAGGTAAAAAAAAGACGGAGGCAAAGCAGGGGTGAAATTAGGTGTGATGGAGGCCTTACTGTGAAGCAGCTACAGCTGCACAATAAGAACGAGCCAATAACAGTGTTTCTGTTGTTGTCTGCCGACTAGTTGATGCTTTCAGAAAAATCGGCATCATTGATGTCATTGTTCTTATTCTGTGTAGCCGACGTCTCCATGCTAAGGAGCAAAGGCTGTTGAGCTGAGCCCCAGCTTCTTCATGAAAGGCCACAACTGGGTGTTTGCATGAGTGATGCAGGAGAAGGCCAGGCGGGTGCAGGCAGGGCCACATTGCCACTTGGCAGTGCCGTTGGTATGAGCTTGTTCTCAGGCCTGCTTCCCCAGGCATCTCCTTAACCCCACATGGAAAGCACAGAGGGAGAGGGACAGCTCCTCCTCCTTGCCACCACCAGCTACAGCGAAAAGGAAGCGAGGTTTTTCACCTGAGCTGTGTTCATGGCAGAGTTCATCAGGCTCTGCTCCATGAGCATTTGAAACTGCCTTAATTCGAAATCCGGCCATTGACCTGCCTCGCTTAGCATCGTCTACTCCGACTGAAAGCGATTCTCCAGGGTCCCAGGCAGAGGTCCTCCCCAGCCATGCAACCAGGTTGATCAGGGATGCCAGGGTCAGAGCCTGCATGCGAAGTATGTACTCTGTAGCTGAACCATGCTCCCTTTTCTGATCTACTCAGGCAGGCACAGGAAATTTTGAAATCGATATTTGGCAACACTAAAAGCAGTGGAAAGCAGTCATTTTAGGTGCCCAATTCCACATAGGTGGCTGTGCTACTTCTTCCAATCTTCACGTCTCTGTAGTGTTAAAAATGAAATTCATTTGGGGGGGGTGAGGGAGAGAGAGAGAGAGAGAGAGATTTTGACTTTTCACATCAGGACTAGAAACATTTGAATCCAGCATTCCCCTTTTGGGTTCCTTCAAATCTGCTTGCCGAATTTAACCCTGCAGGACAGAGTGGGGAATCTGTGGCCCACCAAATGTCAATGGACTCCAACTCCCATCGTCCACAGCCAAGGTGGCCAATGGCGAGGGCTTACGGGAGCAGTAGCCCAGCAACATCTGGTGGGCTGCAGGTTCCCCATCCCTTCTATACAGTCTTGGATTTCACCATAAGATTAAACGGCATCCGGTCGACGGAGGGCGAGCCGACATTTCCTGTCTCTTGTCAATAATGTCTCCAGAATCCACAAGTTGATTTCGTTTCAAACGTTGCCAGTGAAGCAGTACAGCAGGGTGGTTGTCTGTGCCAGGCACAGAGCCAAATCGATGTTCCAGCGCACTGTGGCTGACACAAACGGATTAGGAAGCACGTTGGGTAATTATTAGACTGTCTCTCCAAAATAGTTAACTCTGTATTTAAAAAAAAGGATGAGGTTGTAGTAGAGTGAGTGGTGGCTTCCTATTGGCACGAATTGTCCTTATACGCCTAAATTCCATTTAAAATAAACAGAAAGGCAATGGGTTTCACTTCAGGCTGAAAAGTTTCTATTATTTGAGGATTAAGCGGTTTCAGGGTCTCAAACAAAGGATTTAAGCGTACAGTATGTTTACTAGAATGCATGCGCATAAACTCCTGATTTGATGTCTTCTCACTTTCAATGACATTACTTGAAAATGTAGATAAATTGTGGCATAGGAAATATCTACCCCAGACATTATTATTGTTGTTATTACTGTTATTATACATTTCCTATACTGCCCCATAGCCGAAGATCTCTGGGCAGTTCACAAAAGATGAACACATTAAAAATCAGTCTCCAAAATTTAAAAACATAAAAACATAAAACAGGCAACGTTGACTTCACTGTTGTGTTTTCTGCCACATAAATGTTTGGAGGACTCGTGCAGTGTCCATTCAGGGGTCTTGTGGTCTTTCAGGGATTGACTACAGAGAACGGGCACGTCCAGCCCCCAATCCAAAAGTTCTGCCCGGGCACTTCCTAATTATGTGAACAAGCAGCAGGTAGCAGTCTTGTGGGCTTTTACACCTACCCTCAGCTTTGTAAGTAGAAGCAAAGTGGTCCAAAGTATTTGTAGTTATAGCTTTATGAAGTGGTGCGCCTATCATGTTAGAGTTCTAGCAATCCCTGAGGCGTTATGTTTTTATGAAAAATTCTGAGTAGTATGTTTGCTGAGCGTAAGCCATCAATAGTATCTCACAATGTGCATTTGATTTGCTG
The DNA here is from genome assembly GCA_029215795.1 of Anniella stebbinsi. NCBI lineage: Eukaryota > Metazoa > Chordata > Lepidosauria > Squamata > Anniellidae > Anniella > Anniella stebbinsi. Next base: position 224,496,052 of record JARDYH010000004.1, on the reverse strand, counting down.
GTGCATCAGAATATGGCTTTCTAGGCAGTGACATTTCACCGTCTCTGGTTGCCTTGGCTTCTCTGATGTCTCAGAGACACTACAGCAGGCTTGACCCAAGCTGAATTCTCAGGGAGTTGGCAAGACCTTCTTATTTAATGTGAAGGTCAGTGAGTAACTTTTGTTGACTTAAACCAGGGTACAGAAACCACTTTTGGTCTAAGAGTTGGATTACACCCCTGTACCAATCCCTTCCCTTCCCATGACATCATCCACCCAACCCACTTTTACCCCTCGGATTCGGAGACCTGCCTCCCATACCACTTGCGTCCCAATTGGCCGAGTAGTATAGGGGAATCCCCATGGGGCAGGGCTTGGGAAGAGGGATTGTCAATGGGATTCCACTCCCCCATGGGGCGGGGCTTGGGAAGGGGAAGAGGCTTAGGGAGGGCAGGAGGCAAAGCCTGCAGAGGGTGTCCAACCTCTCATGGACTGGATTGGGGCACAGCACAAGCTGAATTAGGTCCACAGGATGAAGGTTGCCCTCCCCTGACTTAAAGTTGTGTAAGTCATTGGCAAGGATGGACAACACGCCTTACAGTATATGATAGGGAACAGTATGTGTCCATAGTCCATTTAGCAGGACTGTTGAAAAATATGGAAGGTTGGATGTCTATAGAATTCCATTATACATAACGGTTGTTCTGATGGTCCTGGAGAAGAATACATTTCAAATGGTGTGCATGCTTTTGAGTTATACAGAACTCTTCAACAACAGGAACTAGAAGGTTTCTAAAGCTTAAATATATAGAAAACAAGTGCCTATGAAGCCATGTCTCAAATGGTTCAATATAGAGAGCTTTATCCTATGTATGAAACCCAATTGAGTTTGGCTTTCTCGCTTCCCTGTTTCTATCAAGGCTAGAAACACTTGCCACACTCACCAGTAATATGGTCTTCAGGCAACTAAATGGGCAACAGTTTCCATATCGACCTCGTTGGTGAGATGACTGAGGAGCAGAGATCTAAGCCTGCTTCCTCTCATAGTTTAAGACCTATTAAAAGGGTTTGTGTTTTTTGAACATGCAAATACAAGTACTTTTTATATGTTCGCTGTTATTACATGAAGTTACTGACCATTTGTTATTAGCATTCTTTCTCTAATGATAAAGTAGCTCAGTAACATTTATAGCTTCTCGGAAAACATTTATTTTAATTGAAATTTTCAAAAAAATGGAATCCAGAAAAAAAATGCAATTCTGATGATATATATACGCTTTACAGTCTCTATAGTTTTTTTGTTGTCGCTGCTGAATAGATTGGAGGGAGATGCTAATCCTTTGACCTTGAATCCAAATTGCAAAGTGTAAGGAGGGGCAAGAGGAAATCCTTTGCTCAGTGCATGATCAGACATCCTCAGATCCACTTGCCAGCTCTCCAGGAATGACATCCCCTCCCTGCTGTTGAGCAGGATACCCGATACCACACAGATCTCTACACTGCAGGTGTAATTCCCTCTGCATTTTTCAGACCGGAAAGAAAGAGTAGTGGGTGAGACATCCGTTGCTTCTCCATATCCAGCACAAGTAAGAGAATGCCCCCTCTCCCCCAGGCCCTCTATAGAGACCACAGGATGCAGGCGAGAGAACGGGTGGGAACCCTAAATAATGGTTAGCTAATAAAAGAATCTGATATTTTCCAGGTTCATGATTATCTGAAGTAGCATGGAAGGCTGATTCTAATGCCACTGGACAAACCAGATGTGTGTGTGGGGGGAGGGGGGGATCACACAAGAAGAACTCTACATAGGGGCTAAACTGAGTTGGCTTGGCGAGTGATGCCATCACATTAATTTTTGTGTGAATGCTCATCTCCCATATGGTTCCTTCCTTCCTTTGCTACTGGAGCACTGGGGACTTGGCTGCCACACTACTCTGAGTAAGTGTGTATTGAGAGTGAGTCACCATGGCAGAAGACTCAGCCGGGGCAAACAGCTCTGGCTGGGAAGGAAGTGACGGCATCATGCCACAGGAAGTGAGACAGGTGGCTACCAGGAGGAGGGCCTTCTCTGCTGTGACACCCCGGCTGTGGAACGAGCTCCCCAGAGAGGTTCGCCTGGCATCTACATTATGCCCCTTTAGACACCAGGTGTAGACCTTTTCATTCTCACAGTGTTTTAACAGTTCATCAGTTTAATTTTTAACCTTGCTGTTTAAATTTGTATTTTAAATCCCTATCAATTTCTGCATGGCGGCTCGGTTTTTATCCTGGTTGTGTTTTATTCTGTATTTTAGATTATGTTTTTATACTGTCGTTGTTTTATATTTTGAGTGGTTTTTATGGTTTTAATTTTTGTAAACCGCCCAGAGAGCTTCGACTATTGGGCGGTATAGAAATGCAGTAAATAAATAAATCATGCAAGGAGGGCGGAGCCAAGCAGCTAGTTAAAACCGCTCAGCCCAACCTGCGCTGTTAAGCCGGCCATGGACCAGCTTTCCCAGAGCCTTGTCTCACACACTTCTCCCTTCTGGAGGACTACTGCTCCCAGCATGCTCACTGCCAGTTATTAGGTAGGACTCATTAGGTTCCCTTGATATGTGGGGAATAAAGACTACATTTCCCAGCATGCAATGCACTCCCCTCAATGAAGTGATGGGTCTCAGGCCTCCTCACATGCTCCATGTCTTCTGTCAGATGCCTCCCAGACTTCTAGAAGAAGCAGACATTTATTATTTTTCCTGGATATTTATTAATTTTTAACATTTCCGGCCAGATTCGCCAGAAATGATCAGAAAACTGGGCCAGTCTGGAGTTTTCCTGGCATATGGTCACTCTAATTTCTGGCATCCATTTTTCGTCTGAAAGGGGCCATTTACCTTCTCTCTCTCTCTCTCTCTCACACACACACACACACACACACAGTGACTGGGTTCAGACAACACAATATCCAACGGTATAGATGGTAGACTGTTGCTTATTTAACCCACCATGGATTATCGGGTTGTCTGGCGGGAGTTTTTTTAACCAACTGTTGGTTATTTATTTGTCTGAAATAATCAGCACAAATAACCAACGCTGTGCAGAGTTGCATATTTGAACCACTGTGGGTTTTTGTGTTGTGAGGAGGGCACCATTGGTTATTTCTTCAGCCACTGTTGATTATTTTGCCAACCACAGAGTCACAAGGCAATAATAGTCAAAGCAGTGGCTGCTGCTTCAGTCCAGGCAGCAGCATAGAGTTTCAGCAGCAATGGCTGATGGGATACAAATGGGAAGACTGAGGGGAAATGAGGACAGGGGCTGACTAATAGACAACTCAATGCTGATCCTAATCCCCACCACAGTTGATTGTTATGTTGTGTGGGGAGTACCCCCTAGATAAACAACTGTTGAGTTGATTATTACCCCACTGTTGACTATCATATTGTCTAAACAGAGCCAGTGAAATAGCTAATGTGAACTGCAATGGCTTTAATAGAACATCAGCAACAACCCTACCGTGGAGGAACCATAAAATACATTTTTGCTTTCCTCTGCAAGGAATTTATGAGACATTAGTTTCAGTTCATTTTTGATTAGAGAGTTTGCACCTCCTGGAACTGACAGACCCAAATGCAATCAGCCTCCAAAGTCCATACATTTCTGAACTTGCAATATAATTCACTGGGGGGGGGGGGGAGAAATGTTCACAAAACGCATACATTTGAGAAATGTGCATAAAAAATGCATGCCTTTTAAAAAGCACAGAAACGTGTTTTGGTCAATTGGAGAAAAACATGAATATTTTTAATATGTCCACAGTTGATGTGGAGATTTGGGGAAATGTTCATCTGAATGCTTGCATGAAAAGAAAATGTTTGCATGAAAAAAAAAAAGAAAAGCTCATCATCTGATACAAACACAATTCAGAATGAGCTGTGAGGTAAACTTTGCAGGACCTTGAAGAATTCACGTTTTACTGATTCACCACATCCCAGTTCTCTGCTGCCACAATAGAAAATGGCCAGGAGTAGATGTTAAATTTCTCTTCACAAATCAAACCAATGCAATATTTGGTATATACGTCATTCATTGGGGGCTTGAGCAGGTGTGATAGAGTAGACAGAATTGTAGGCTTGGCCTGGATTTATTTGTGTATTAGAATTTTTGCACTGCTTACATCTACAGATTTCAAAGTGGTGTACACAAGTATACACTCACACACATAATACACATACACAGAAGAATAAATATACCATATCTACGTATCCATAACAATAAAATACAGGGTAGGCTAAGCTACACTGGGAATTCTTGCATAACTACAGGTGTCTTCAACATACACAGGTTGATGCATGTTTAATCTCAGGGGTATACTTATTCCATATAATGGGCACTGACAACCCAAATACCCTGGTCTGAGCAGACTGCAAGAATATGTGGCACCACCAGGGGATGGGGGGCTTATCAGATGACCTCAAGGGCAAAGTGAATTTAGCAAAGCTGTCAGGTTCTCTCAAACATGGCCTTATACTTCCTTGAGAAAGCCTCTTTTCCCCAGATGTCATATCCCATTTGCAAATGGAGAAGAGAAGATTGAGGGATGACATGATAGCACTCTTCAAATATTTGAAGGTTGTCACACAGAGGAGGGTCAAGATCTCTTCTCGATCAACCCAGAGTACAGGACATGGACTAATGAGCTCAAGTTACAGGAAGCCATATTCCGGCTGGACATCAGGAAAAACTTCCTGACTGTTAGAGCAGTATGACAATGGAACCCATGACCTAGGGAGGTAATGGGCTCTCCTGCAATGGAGGCATTCAAGAGGCAGCTGGACAGCCATCTGTCAGGGATGCTTTAAGGTAGATTCCTTATACTCCCCTTTTCAACTTGACTATTCTATGATTCTATGAGTGTTTGCTTTGGTTTGCTTTTAAATTTAAAGAGGGGGATATAAATAATTGGCTTATCTCGCAGGATCATTATGGAAGTTCTAAGTATTACCAGCTCTGATCCCAAGTAATAGAGTGGCTGTAAGAAGAAATAAATAATGTGATGTAGTTTCTACACGGTACGCAGAATGAATTTAGAATGTGCTTCCTCAGCTGCTGATATTGATAGAAGTTCCAAGAATTCTTTACTCACAGGGTTTAATTTGATTTACAGCTCAGTATCTCAAAGAGAGCTACCATCGAGTAGTGGTTGAGGGGCTAGGCTGTGAACCAGGAAATCCTCTGCCATGAACTCAGTAGCAGCTTGGCTAAGGCCTTCTGTCTCTCAGCCTCAGATTCCCCCCGCCCCATCCACAACATAGGGATATGATTAACCTTCTGTGCAGGGGGAAAAAATAACCTTTAAAATCTCATGAAAATAAAATAAAAATCAGGAGAAGCAGGATGCTTGATAGGGTTGCCAGTGGGCACGACATTGGAGACCCCAAACCAAAATCGTTATGCTCATCATTCTGTAGATGTGCTGGTCTCAGCAAAATGGGAAAGACCATTTCAGAGATTGCTTATGTGGGCCTGCTCCCCTTCAGAACCCGATATGCTTCTCCCCAAAGAAGGCGTCCGAGTCACACCGTTTGCATGAATAAATTGGAAGGAGGGTGTTATGAAGCCTATTTGTGTACCTATCAGATTTCCCTCTCACAGGTTCCAAGGGATGTCCAAAATAATCATTTGTCTGTGAAGTGCACTTGTCGGTGGCAGGAGCTGAATAAGCCTATATTTATGGTGATTAAAATTTGATATAGTGCAGGCAAATCAATAGAATCGCCAGGCAGGATAGTCATTTGCAGCAGATGGGAACTAAAAAACAGCACGTTCATTTCTGCTTTATAGTCTCTTTGTCTATTAGGCTTATAGGAGCCGTTCATTAATATCCCTTTGACCATCCGGATGCCATTTAGGAAAAGAGTTCTTTTGGTTTTGCAAAGTCAGAAAATGGCATCGTCCCTTAGTTGGTTCTCCCCCCTCCTCTCCTTCTGAAATGATGCTGCCTTGCTCTATAGGAGGTTGAGTTCTCTTTTCCCCTTTCTCAAGTGGTGCGGAAATCTCTTCAGCCCACTGCAGGCGCAATTCATCGCCGGAGGGTAAAATACAGGAGATGCAGGATCACTTTATCAAATTGAACTCTTTGGATTCAGACATGGCCCAAAGTATGTGTGTGAGGGGGTGTTCACTCCCATTTCCAACCCTCTGCCCTGCCAGCATCCCTCCTTCCCTGCTGAAAAAATCCTTACTTTTGGGAAAGTGTTTCTGGAAGCAGCAAGAGCTCAATGGAACTGATGCTCCTGGGCAGTTAAAGAGAGATTAGAGCTTTTCAAAGTAAGGTGCCAGTGTGGTGTAGTAGCTAAAGTATTGGACTGGGAGCCAAGAGATCCGGGTTCTAGTCCCCACTCAGCCGTGGAAACCCACTGGGTGACTTTGGGCCGGTCACAGACTCTCAGCCCAACCTACATCACAGGGTTGTTGTTGTGAGAATAAAATGGAGGAGGAGGATTATGTATGCTGCCTTGGGTTCCTTGGAGGAAAAAAGGTGGGATATAAATGCAACAATAAATACAAATTATTATTATTATTATTATTATTATTATTGCCTCATAAAGGGGTAGATAGAACAAATGGAAGAGAGTTTGAGCGTCATCACATGAGTGTTTTATCACCTGCTCATTACTGGCCACTCAGTTTTTTGCTGGTCTTTTTGATGCCGCCGTCCACAGCCACATCTTCCGAGGTCTCAGGAAGTTCTCGAGACCATGGAAAAATTGGGATTTCCCAGGGACCCCTTATCCCTGGGAAATCCCGTGCCTGTCCCCCACCCCACCCCTGGGAGTCCCTGTGCATCATGTGAATCCACAGGGACCAGCCGGGGGCGATTCCAGGCAAAAAGCCTGGTGTAGAAATGGCCTCAGCCTGCCTTGTTCCTGTTCCTGATTGAGAATTTCTCAATCTTCCCATCCAGATGGGGAAAGTGTCCATTTGGTCGTACATTTTTTTAAAAAAATGTTTGGCCATTCTTCTTTCATTGTTGTAATAACATACCTTACAGCGCATCCTACGCTTCTACTCAGAGGTCAGTATCCTTGAATTCAATGGAGCTTGCTCCCAGGAATGTATAGGATTGCAGCCTTAGAATAAAAATTTAAGTAAGCATCTTACTTGCCAAATTCTTCTCTTTAGCCTCATTTTGTGGGTATACTAGGAAATTATGATGTAAACTTCCTTTAATGTTTGAACTTCTACAACAGCACAAATGTGGGTGGTTATTATTATTATTATCATTATTATTAATAATAATAATAATTCAATTTATTATTTATTCAATTTATGCCACGCCTTTTTACAAAATACCCTAGGTGGCATCAAAATACCCTGGGGATTGTGTAGATGTGCAACTTTATTCTGTGATGATCCTTGGAGCAGCCCTGTAAGACAGCAATATTGTTTCCATTTCCACGTGGGGACATTATCTTGCCTGGGGCCATCGTGTCAAAGGTGGCATTTGAAACCAGGGTGGGTATTCCAACTCTGTCTCTTGGCCACGTCATTACACCCGATGCCAGTAAGACTCTCACAATCAGATCCAGCATCCTGACAAAGCACAGGGCTTGCAATTGTGTCTTTTCAACGTTCCACCTTCGAATGGGGGGACAACGCAGCCCCAATTAGCGGTGCTCCATATCGGAACTGGCAGTGCCGTGAGGACAAAATGCATCCATTCAACATGCCTTCCAGTGTGGCGGATGCTGTTCGAAATGTTCACTGTTCCTTAAGCTTCCCCTCTTCCTCCTTCTCACTGACTGCATCGACTGCCAGAGAGATGGAAAGAGGAGAATAGTTACAAGATTTTATTTCTACGCGCTTTCAAATTCTTGGGCAAGGTAATTGTTTCTTGTTTTCCTTAGCTGCTTCGCTAAAACCATCTTGGTTCGCACCATAAAGACTCTACTTGCCTACGGAGTGAGCACTGGCTTGTGCCAACCTAGGACTTGGCATAAGACCCCAGGAGCTGAAAGTGCTGGCAAGGAGAGGATGCAATCAGAGATCCTGGCTGCAAAGCCCCCCCCCCACCTGCGGCATGTTGGCTTTACAGAAGTGGGCTGGACTGACTGTGGGTGGAAGGAGGGGGCGGCCCGGACAGCTGGTGTTCTGCCGGTTTCAATGCATCCCTTAACAACCTCTCTTGGCAGGGCTCGCAGGAAGCATTGGGAGCCCAGCCTGGCTCAGGGGACAGGGCTAATTTGGGTGAGAATAGCTTCATGGATTTGTAACAGTCCCTCCAAACTGCCTAAAAAAACCCCATCTTCTTTGGAGGGGGGTGGTTAAAATGTCTTGAGCATTGATAACAGGGGGTTCCATCAGTTGAACGGCGCAGGAGTGTCCAGATGCATCATGCTAGTGGAGACTGGCAGTTGGCTTCATTAAGCAGATACATTTCTATTTGTAAGTGCAAAGGAGGGCAGGGCTCCTGCAGCTTTACCATGCTTCCTTCCTTCCATGCTAACATCCCCTCTACTACACAATGATTACAGGAGTCTGCTCATCATACCAAAAGAGCCATCTCCCAAACATGCCTGCTGTTATTGCTAAAGATACCTCAAAACACCTGCTTAACACTTCTTCAGTACTGCAGAATCACGTGGTGTTGTGGTTATTGTTATTGTTGAGGAGGAGGAGGAGGAGGAGGAGGGGGATGGTAATACAGTATATTATTAATAACAAGGCTGCATTTCAGGACCTAGCCTTTACGTGTTGCCATTTAAAATGGCCTGGGTTGTACATAACACTAAGGCATGGTGCGGTTTGTCATTGTTAGTGGTACAGTGGTAAATTTTGAAGTCCTCCAGGGAGAGTCAAACAAATTCAGGCAGTTGTGTTGATCCATATCAACAAAAGCAATCTGAGCATTTTTCATCTCCACCAAGAGCAGATCTTTTGTAAAGCTAATGAGTCTTAATTGCCCATTCAAGACCAAGCCACTGCAAAATACTTTACATTAAAATTGGGAACAATATATTGTTGTTGGGGGAGGGAACATTCCCTCCCAGGTAATGTGAGAAATGCTGATAAGCTCAGCAGGAATAGGGAATTCTGAGTGGGGTGGCAAATGTTATCAAAGTTCCTGCTAATAAAAAGGTGTCAGGTTTGTATCCCTGTGAGCCTTGACTCCACTACACCACTGGTTGATGTGTATGAACATATCTGATTCCTCGCAAGCAAACCATGGTTTCTTAACCAGCTACAGACCAGAAATTGAAACCATGTTGTTGCTGTTGTTTTGGCTTGTTTAAACCATGGCTTGTGGTGATGTCTGAATCCAGAACTGTGGCTTATCCTTGACTTGTTTGAACTGCTCTTTGCCCTGAAAGAGCAGTCTGAAAATGAAACCACACTGAAAGCTGGCAAAACCAGAAATCAAACCATGGGCTGTTTTCTTATCTGAAAGACAACTCAAGGCTAAAGCAACAAACCATGGTTAACCATGCTTAGCATGATGTATGGATGCATCCAATGAGATGAAATACATTAAAATAAATCTGAAGTGTCCAACGCTAAGTATACAGTATTGTAAGGAAGAAGAAATAGTCTAATGCACTGTTCAAGAAAGGCAGTCTGGAATAAAGTTTTCAAAGCATGGTTGAAGTCCTGCACCATGGGGCCCATGTGTAGTTCCATAGGAAGAGAGTACCACCAAGTTTTTTAGGCTCATGTGGGAGGGAACTCATGTTCTTAGCCTGTGCGGGGTGGGGGGACCCAGCAAATGTAAAACTAGTGCATTGGAATTCTAGACAGAGGTCTTCTCCCTCACAAATAGTTTATTTTATTTTTATTCTTTGTGTCTGTGTGCTTTGCATTCAGGGATGGAGTTTGGCATGCTTAGCAACATCTCCCTCCTTGATATGTTTTCGGAGGCAGGCTAAAACGTCCTTATTCTGGCAGGGCTTTGCTGAATAATGTGGACCTCCGTCTATGTTTAAGATTTTTTTAAAAATGTAATACTTGTTTTATATGTTGGAATGTTTTGATATTGAAACCTGTTTCAGTATATTTTTAACTTTTGCATATTTCTATTTATCGCTTTTAACTGTATAAGTTTTAATTTTGAAAAGCCACTTTGAGGCCCAGTATTGGGCAAAAGGCAGGATACAAATAAAGATCATCATCATCACCTCCCTTAAAAAAGGACGCCGAGATTTCCATTCTCTTAACGCATTCTCTGCATCCTACAGTCTTATAGGTAAATTCTAAATATTTTTGCGTGGGTTCAACTGGAATTACTTCTTTGGCCACATGTTTCAAATTGCAACCTTAGTAGTTTATCTGTCTCATCTGTATCCCTTCCTCCACAGAGTTCAGGACAGGGTCTGGAGGGTTGTCTCATTAAATTCTCTCAGCGTAGGTTAGGCTGAAGGCTAGTGATTTGCCTGCAGCCATCTCATGAAATCCATGCCTGAGCAGAATTTTGAACCCCTGTCCAAATCCGTCCTTCTCGCCACTTCACTGCACTGACCTTTAGCCATACAATTATTTTTTCAACAGCCTGTAGCTCTTCCCTTCTCCATTACTTTTCCCAGTTAGTCCCTGCATTTTGTGACACTTTATATGCTCACAATGCTGTATTAACACACGGACAACTCCCCCCACCCCCCAATTTGCTGATCTCTGGCTGTGAAGATCTAAAGGGGGATGCATATGTTTGAGGACAAGGGGAATTGCTTCCTTGCCATTGTTCTCTTTTGGAAGCAAATGCCTTGTAAATTCAGAAGCAAATGCTGGATATGATAGATATATGAGAGAGATGAGATCCCCCCCCCCCAAGAACTCCAGAGAGGCATAGCCACATTAGCCCATTGTAGCAAAACGAAACATGAATTCACTACCACTTTGGTCCAGACAGTCACTCTCTGCTGCTTTGGAGCTGCTGGTAACATGCAGTTCCAGCTGGGTCATTTACATCACAACCCATCATTTCCCTGGCCTAGGAAATCAGGTGACACTTTATGCCACCCACTGCTATAAAGTTCCCAGAGCTGTTACCTTCTCCCAGTCTGGGTAATGTATTGCTGAGAAAAGACCCGAGTTTTTCCTTGTACCACCGGACTATGAATAAACCTGCATATGTTTGGGATAGGGGAAATCAGGCTATAACACCCTTGTCATTTTCAGCAAACAGTTTGTCTACTTTATTTTTATTTTTTAAGGGGAAAAAATTGTCCATTGATTCGGAACATCCGTTGATTCTGACACCTTGATGGTGTCCTGTGATGGTTTTTTCAGTGCACGTCTTTGCTATTTAATACCTGCAATATATACTGCAGGGTTCAGTCCAGGATTATTTCAAGCTCTCCGTATGAATGGTGAATCCCTATTGGGGAGAAAGAGGCACATCCTGAATATATGAAACTGCTAGGGATGTGCACTGACCCCCCGGATCGGATCGGATAGCGGATCGGAATCGGACCTGGGGGGTCGGATCGGATCGGATCGGATCGGAGGCTGGTCGGATCGGATCGGACCAGATGTCCGATCCGGATCGGACGCCATTTTGAATGCTTTTTCCCATAGCCAAGTATTGTTTTACAAAAATGCCTATAACTTTTTCATTTTTAAAGATAGAAGGATGAAACTTGGGCACATTGTAGACTGGTTAGGGGTAGTTATCTGTGAGAAATTTCAGAAAGATTGGTGCATGCATTTTGTGGCAATTAATTTTTTAATAAATACCCAGGAATGCCTATAACTTTGTCATTTTTAAAGTTACACACATGAAACTTTGCCACATTGTAGGGGGTACCTTGGGACCTATGTGTGTGAAATTTCAGAAACGTAGGTGCTTGTCTTGTGTGGCAATTAATTTTTAGAAAAATGGGTAGTAGTGGGGTAAATACAGTTACGCCTCCCATTTTTTTATTTTTGAAGATACAAACAGGAAACTTGGGCACATTACAGGTACCACTTGCCTTGATATGTGTGTGAAATTTCAGAAACATTGGAGCTTTCCTTGTGTGGCAATTAATTTTTGAAACAATGAGGAAAGAAACACCTATAACTTTGTCACTTTTAAAGTTACACACATGAAACTTTGCCACATTGTAGGTGGTACCTTGGGACCCATGTGTGTGAAATTTCGGAAACGTAGGTGCTTGCCTTGTGTGGCAATTAATTTTTTAATAAATACCCAGGAATGCCTATAACTTTGTCATTTTTAAAGTTACACACATGAAACTTTGCCATATTGTAGGCGGTACCTTGGGACCTATGTGTGTGAAATTTCGGAAACGTAGGTGCTTGCCTTGTGTGGCAATTAATTTTAGAAAAATGGGTAGTGGTGGGGTAAATACAGTTACGCCTCCCACTTTTTTATTTTTGAAGATACAAACAGGAAACATGGGCACATTACAGGTACCACTTGGCTTGATATGTGTGTAAAATTTCAGACAGCTGGGTCCAGGCATGTGGTGGCAAGGTATTTTTGAAACAATGAGGAAAGAAACGCCTATAACTTTTTTATTTTAAAAGTTAGAAGTCTGAACATTGCTCACTTTGTAGATGGGTTAGGGGTAGATATGTGTCAGAAATTTCAGAATTATAGGTCCAGGCATTTGATGGCTATGGAATTTTTAAATTACATGTTTCAAAAAAATTTCTACAGAGGCCAGGTCTTCCCCTCCCGCTTCCCGCGAAGAAAAGGAAACACTCTCTCGTCTCGATCCCTTTGATCCTTGCTAGTAGTATCCATTACAGGGCTCGTGTCTGCTTGAGTACAAAGTGAAAGCAGACACGAGCCCTGTAATGGATACTACCAAGGATCAAAGGGATCGAGACCAGAGTGATCCTTCCTTGCACGCATGGCTGCAAAACTCAGCTAGGCTCAGCCGTTCTGCTTGAAAAGTGAAAGTAGGAAAGGAAACACGAGCCCTGTAATGGATACTACTAACAAGGATCAAAGGGATCGAGACGAGAGAGTGTTTCCTTTTCTTCGCGGGACGCGGGAGGGGAAGACCTGGCCTCTGTAGAAATTTTTTTGAAACATGTAATTTAAAAATTCCATAGCCATCAAATGCCTGGACCTATAATTCTGAAATTTCTGACACATATCTACCCCTAACCCATCTACAAAGTGAGCAATGTTCAGACTTCTAACTTTTAAAATAAAAAAGTTATAGGCGTTTCTTTCCTCATTGTTTCAAAAATACCTTGCCACCACATGCCTGGACCCAGCTGTCTGAAATTTTACACACATATCAAGCCAAGTGGTACCTGTAATGTGCCCATGTTTCCTGTTTGTATCTTCAAAAATAAAAAAGTGGGAGGCGTAACTGTATTTACCCCACCACTACCCATTTTTCTAAAATTAATTGCCACACAAGGCAAGCACCTACGTTTCCGAAATTTCACACACATAGGTCCCAAGGTACCGCCTACAATATGGCAAAGTTTCATGTGTGTAACTTTAAAAATGACAAAGTTATAGGCATTCCTGGGTATTTATTAAAAAATTAATTGCCACACAAGGCAAGCACCTACGTTTCCGAAATTTCACACACATGGGTCCCAAGGTACCTCCTACAATGTGGCAAAGTTTTATGTGTGTAACTTTAAAAATGACAAAGTTATAGGTGTTTCTTTCCTCATTGTTTCAAAAATTAATTGCCACACAAGGAAAGCTCCAATGTTTCTGAAATTTCACACACATATCAAGGCAAGTGGTACCTGTAATGTGCCCAAGTTTCCTGTTTGTATCTTCAAAAATAAAAAAATGGGAGGCGTAACTGTATTTACCCCACTACTACCCATTTTTCTAAAAATTAATTGCCACACAAGACAAGCACCTACGTTTCTGAAATTTCACACACATAGGTCCCAAGGTACCCCCTACAATGTGGCAAAGTTTCATGTGTGTAACTTTAAAAATGACAAAGTTATAGGCATTCCTGGGTATTTATTAAAAAATTAATTGCCACAAAATGCATGCACCAATCTTTCTGAAATTTCTCACAGATAACTACCCCTAACCAGTCTACAATGTGCCCAAGTTTCATCCTTCTATCTTTAAAAATGAAAAAGTTATAGGCGTTTTTGTAAAACAATACTTGGCTATGGGAAAAAGCATTCAAAATGGCGTCCGATCCGGATCGGACCTCATCGGATCGGATCGGATCGGATCGGATTTTCCCGATTTTGGGTCGGATCGGATTCGGATCGTGGATCGGATCCGATCCGATGCACACCCCTAGAAACTGCTATATTCTGTTGGTTTAAGCCAGGGATGGGGAACCTCAAACCTGCGGTGGCATCACAACCTGGGGGAGGTCCCCATATGTCTTGCCAGTTCCCTGCTTTCTCCCTAATCACTGTGAGGAGATAAGACAGTTTCACTGCTCTCCTATAGAGGCTGCATTGAGACCTTTTTTAAAAGCCTCCATTGGTGCCAATGGAGGCTTTTTCAAATCCTAATTTCAGTACAAGGGAGGGGTCATTTTTGGGATGGGTGGCTTCTGGGGATTGAAGGGCTAACCCTCCTCTCCACAACAACCCCTCAAAAATTGCAATCAGGCTTTTAAAAAGGTCCCATTGGTACCAATAGAGGTTCCCCCCCCCAAAAAAAATCCCTAATTGCTGCACAGGGGAAATGAGATTTTGGGGAGTGGTGGCTGCTAACAAATGGAGGGCTCACCCTCCCCTCCACGAAACTGAAACCATCTTCAAAAATCAACCCTTCCTCATTGCAACAGCATCAAAGCAAAGTTTTTTTTTAAGTGGCAATGTATGATTGTATATGTGTTTGAAGGAGAGGGAATCATATCATAGGGCTACATGGCAACAGTGGGGTAGCCCCACCCAATGCAGGTATGTGGTCCCTGATTTGCTTGCTCATAACCAGTTCAGCCATTTGACCAATAGTGTTCCCCCACCACTGGTTTAAACCATCCAATAGAACAGAGCAAGGTGGAATTCAGGATTGCTGGGCTCCTGATCTGAAGAGCATATTTTTCCTGCAAATGAGGCAAAGTGGAGCCAACCAGCACCCCTGTGTGATGGCATTTGCTTCTTGAAAGGGCATGGAGTGCATCCCAAAATGTTTAGTGGTCAGTTGGAGGGTGATGTTTCCCTTCTAGCCAAGCCACATGCTCATGTATTCCAGTTACGTTGCTGCTAAGTTACCCATGATGTCAAGATACTTAGGGCACATCTTGACAAGGGGAAAGCCTCGGGATGGATCTGCAGTGGCGGCAGGTCAATTACATGATGCAGCAGCCATTGCAGAGCCATCTGAAGGCATTTCTCCAAAGCTCCACTTTAAAAAGTTGGGGACGTACCCTGACTTTTTCATGCCAGCGAGGCACAGACGTGCATCTCCTATCAATCCCCATCCTCCGGCTTTGTGCAGGAGGCATGTCCCTGGCCACTGGCAAACCCTGATTGTCCGCCATCGGCCAGAAAAACAAACTCGAGCCAAGCGACAGGTGGGGGGGTGGCAGAGCAAGCCGACTGGCCGCTGGGCCACCTATGTGGACCCGCGGAGAAGTGCAGTTAAAGGTAAATGGGAAAAACCAATTGGAGTGAGGAGATGCCTCCCCCCTCTGTGACTGTGGGGAGGAGGAGGAGAACAACTGGGGGGGGAGAGAGGAATGGGGCACATGGGGCAGCGGCAGCACCTCCTCCTCCTGACGGTAAGGTTCAAACCCCCCATTTGCGTGCCTGGCAGGAGTTCAAGTGTGGGATGTGGTGTCTCAAGGCGCCAATGCGACCTCGTGTAGACACAGCCTAAGGCAAGTTTGGGATTTGAGAAACCTTGCTTTTGATGTCCTTTTGTACCTCTGAAATGGAAACCGTGCCTCTAAAGCGGAAAGCACAATCTGCCAATATACCTCTATTCTGTAAAACCGTCCCATATTTTCCTCTGAAGCCTTCCTTTCAGATCTCGAGAACACATTGGCTGCTATGTAGCAATATTACTGCTTTCTGCATTGCTTGAGTGAGACAATAAAAGTAGGAACTGAACTGAGTTCAATTGCATCGTGATATGTGCTGCTGAATCTCCAAGTCAAAGGTATCCTGCAAGAAAACTTGACATTGGGACTGAACTTAAGGCCTCTCTTCGCTAGGAAGGGGGCACATCAAAAGCCCTGTGGAAATACAATACCTCTGGGAGAACCAACACCTTGAAAAGCCTGGTGTAGCTGGGCCTGAGTGTAAGAGTGAAAAGTCTCTTTGTAGAAAATTTATGTGGGAGGGAAGACCACTACTATGGTTCCAATGCCTGTTCTGGGCCATGGGATGGAAGCTTGGTGCTCCACTTACTTTACACTTGATGGATAGTTCTGAGATCCGATGGCAAACATGCCATTATTTTTCCACGCATCTTCAGCTCTGCGGGTCCCTCTTTCAGTAATGACTCCAGTGGGTAAGTATGATTCTCCTGCTCCTCTCTCTCTCTCTCTCTCTCTCTCTCTCTCTCTCTGGCACAAATGTATTTGGCTTTTACTTTATTTCCCATAACTTTGAACAAAAGAGCCCTGCTGGATCAGACCAAGGGTCCATCTAGTCCAGCACTCTGTTCTCACATGGCCAGCTGTTGGCCAGGAACTCACAAGCAGGACATGAGTGCAATAGCACTCTCCCACCCATATTCCCCAGCAACTGATATACATAGGCATACTGCCTCTGATACTGGAGGTAGCACATAGCCATCAGGGCTAATAGCCACTGATAGCCTTCTCCTCCAGGAATTTATCCAACCTCCTTTTAAAGCCATCCAAATTGGTGGCCAACACTACATCTTGTGGTAGTGAATTCCAGAGTTTAACTATGTGCTGTGTGAAGTAGGACTTCCTTTTATCTGTCCTGAATCTCCTACCAATCAGCTCCATGGAATGACCTCAGGTTCTAATATTTCGAGAAAGGGAGAAAAATTTCTCCCTACCCACACTCTCCACACCATGCATAATTTTGTACACCTCTATCAGGTCTCCCCTTTACCTCCTTTTTTGCAAGCTAAACAATTCCAGCTATTATAACCTTCCAGCCTCCTGATCATTTTAATCGTCCTTTTCTGCACTTTTTCAGCTTTGTAGCTTTGTGATTTAAAGAGGCTCATAAGAACAAACGTTGAGAATCCATGTTTCAAAATGAAGAATGATCCATGCTTTATTAGACATTTCCAAATACACAATTAGTGCTCCTTCAATAGCTACATTGCATCCTGTCCAGGATACACTTAAATGTCTTGCTTGGACATTTTTCAGTGACCAAAGACAGTAGCAACTGACATGTGGAAAAGTTAAAGGTTCCTGTTGCGATAAAAGTTTGAGCAATGCACTCCTGAGTTTATTCATGCAGGATACAAAGATCTCTTGGCTTGAAAGAGTGCCTCTTCCAATCGACTGGGCTGCTCTCGTCCATTATAGTCCACTGGCATCTTTATGCATGATGGTGCAAAGTAACACCTTTGCCTAGACTTTTCAATGCCTAGTGAAGTCGGTAAAGAAAGTTAGCAAGCAATTCGATGGCTCTGGAATTTGCAGTTTGGATTCCAGTCATGATATAATTTTTGATGAATATCAGGCCCCCTCTAGATGGATTCCGTTTGACGCCTGTTCCTCCGATTATGCGCATCTTCTCGGAAGCGCTTTATCGTAAATGCTTGTATGCAGGAGGTAATTGAGCACTCAACAGGTGACCTTACCGGTTGTTTCAAATGCGCTTTACAAGTAGTTAATGCGGAGAATCGCTTGTTCACATAGTCAAAATGCGCTTTAACGGCCGGAGCAAAATAAAACTCGCTATTTAACGCGCATTCAATAATGCGCATAATTGGAGAGAAAATGCGCCTCTACACCCGATTTGCGCTCCGTTCTTGTAGAGGTAAATTTTTTAATGCGCCTTGAAAGAGCTTTAAATGCCTCTTGTAGAGGCAGCCTCAGAGGAAAAGAGAATTGCAAGTATAGAAAGAAACAAGTGCAGGTAGACATAGGATGAAGGGGAATTAGATGTCTGTTCAAGAGGTGGCAGATCTGAAGGCAGATAAAAATAGCAAGCTTCTCCTGCGCATGCCCAATTGAAATGAAATGGAACTGTATGGAGGGATGCCTGGATGGATCGGTCTGTTATCAGTCCATGCCAATTTCACAGGTGCTCATTCAAAAGTTGATTCCATCCCATTTCTGCATTATTCCACAATGTACTCAGTTTCTGAAACATCACATTTAAATATGAATGCATTTGTTTGCAAAACATTTATACACATTTTGTCCAAAAGTAGCCCTTTTCCTTTTTTGAGCCAAGAACACAAAATTCTGGAGAGTGTGACCGCCAAAGGAGAACTCTGTTCTGAGCCATGTATTAATCCAGAAGCGCAGATTAGCTTGGTTTGCTCAAAAACAAAGACTGAACAATATCCTTGAACTTCCCTACCTGTGTGACTTACTGATTTCGACAAGGTGTGAGTAGGAGAACATCCCAGTTGGTTTTGCCCCTCAGATTACAGCTAGGTGACCATGTGGAAAGGAGGACAGGGCTCCTGTATCTTTAACAGTTGCATAATAAAGGGAATTTCAGCAGGTGGCATTTGTATGTATGCAGCACCTGGTGAAATTCCCTCTTCATCACAACACCTGAAGCTGCAGGACTTATACTAGAGTGACCAGATACAAAAGAGGGCTGGGCTCCTGCAGCTTTAACTATTGGGATGAAGAGGGAATTTCACCAGATGCTGCATGCATACAAGTGACACCTGCTGAAATTCTCTTTTCTATACAACTGTTAAAGATACAGGAGCCCTGTCTAACTTTCCACATGGTCACCCTATACAGGAGCCCAGTCCTACTTTTCATATAGTCACCCTACATTTTACCCTCTTCTCCCTCTTTTGTATCTGGTCTCTCCACAACAGAAGGCAGGGCTCCTGCAGCTTTAAGTGTTGTGATGAACAGGGAGCTTCACCAGGTGCTGCATGCATACAAATGATAGTCTGGAGCGCTGGGCTGAAAACAACAGAATGAAATTTAATAGGGATAAATGCCAAGTTCTATACCTAGGAAAAAGAAACCAAATGCACAGTTACAAGATGGGGGATACTTGGTTAATCAATACGATAAGTGAGAAGGATCTTGGAATTGTTGTAGATCACAAGCTGAATATGAGCCAACAGTGTGATGTGGCTGCAAAAAAAGCAAATGCTATTTTGGGCTGCGTTACTAGAAGTATAGCTTCCAAATTGTGTGAGGTACTGATTCCCCTCTATTCAGCACTGGTTAGGCCCCATCTTGAGTAGTGCATCCAGTTCTGGGCACAACATTTCAAGACTGATGTAGACAAGCTGGAGGGAGTTCATAGGAGGGCAACGAGGATGATTAGTTGTCTGGAATCAAAGCCCTATGAGGAGAGGTTGAAAGAACTAGGCATGTTTAACCTGGAGAAGAGAAGATTGAGGGGAGACATGATAGCACTCTTCAAATACTTGAAAGGTTGTCACACAGAGGAGGGCCAGGATCTCTTCTCAATCAACCCAGAGTGCAGGACACGGAATAATGGGCTCAAGTTACAGGAAGCCAGATTCCAGCTGGACATCAGGAAAAACATCCTGACTGTTAGAGTTGTAGGACAATGGAACCAATTACCTAGGGAGGTTGTGGGCTCTCCCACATCAGAGGCATTCAAGAGGCAGCTGGACAACTATCTGTCAGGGATGCTTTAAGGTGGATTCCTGCATTGAGCAAGGGGTTGGACCTGATGGCCTTATATGCCCCTTCCAACTCTTCTATTCTTTTTCTATTCTACAACTGTTAGAGATACAGGAGCCCTGTTCTCCTTTCCATAGGGTTACCCCATTCTTATTGCTACAGTCACCAGCTGCTATTGCTCCTCATCCTCTTTCTCATCATTGGTACCACTTGCTTGGTTGACAGGCACAGAACCAGTGAGCAAGCAGGAAATGGCATCTCCTGTCCCCCTTTCTCACCACCACCGCTGTCTGGGCTGGAGCGAGAGGCAGGTGATCAAGCACGTTGCAGTGGCGAAGAGGAGGAGAAACTTGAGTGGGTTCTTGTCAGTGGCCCCTTGCTAAGGTGCGAGCCCTCGGCATATGCCCAAGCAGGCCTATTCTTGATGCCAGCTCTGCATCTGGATTTTCTGAATCAGGCATCAGTACAGCTTGGGTCATCCCTGGAAACACTGGAGCATAGGTAGGGATGAGCAATATTGAAATGATCATCCAATCTTCCTTCTTTCTTTCCAGGGAATTATAACATGCCCGGAAAGTGCTGGATCTCAGAAAGCTCTTTAGTCACAGATCAGGCATTGCAGCGTGGAGGAGAAAGTCTCCATTTCTCGATGTGAATAATTACTATTTCCCCATGCTCAAAACACCCTAAAGAAATGGTTGGATGGATTTTCTTCAAAGACCCAGCCAGATTTCGCCCACTAGCTTGGCGGCAAAGCATGAGAAATTTTCAGCCGCAGGACAACGGCTTGAGAATGTTTATATGAGGTTGAGAACAAGGGCTTAGCACGGAAGTGCCATCGCAGCCTTAACAGCGGAGTCATGGTGGATCGGCCACAGCGCTGTTAAGTAAAACTGTGATTTTTCTGATCCGGTGGTGATTTTCAAAACTTCAGAAGTTCTGGTGTGTGTGTTGCAAATCCTGCAAACAACTGTGCCTTTGCATTAGCTTATGGTTAGAAAAAACTAGAAAAGAAAGCAAGAAGGAATCATAGGAATCAAATATTTATCATGAAAACCATAGCATTACATATAAGCTGTGTATCCACCACACTTTGTATCTGCACCTGCTGTTAAAGAGCCCAGATGTTCCCCCCCCAAATTCATGTTTTGCTTCAAAAGCTGTGAATTGAGGGCACACCCCAATGGTTGCTTGAAATCACTGGATTCCACCTCCCCATGTATTTTGGTGACCAGCCCTATCTCTCTGTGCCATTGCCCCTTGGATGATCCCAAATAATTAGGTTGTTCATACAGGACATGACAATATCGTATAGTCATTAGCCAATCGGGGATGTGCTGATGTCACTAAGAGCAAATGAAAGTCCATTAGAGCAAGAACAACGGTTCCTGTCCTGATCACCGGATTGTTCTAGGAATTAAGAATCCTCAGGCTTCTGGCAATGCTTCAAATTACTAGAAGGTGAAGTCCGTTCTCAATCTTGATAAAACTGTAATGACCTCCCACCCACCATTTGAGTCAACGTTAATATATATCTGTCTATAACAGCTTCCCCAAACTGCTACCCTACAGATGTGCTGGACTACAACTCACCAGGTTGGGGAAGGCTGGTTTATAATGTGTCTCTTCTTCTCCAGCCCTATCCTTTTAATAGTTCTGCTACAATGGAAAGAAAGACAACTGTTAGGATTGGGTAATTAGGAGCCATGGACGAGACACAAGGAACTGGGCAGAATACCCAGTCCCATCAGAGGATCCTCTCCCCACCCCACCATTAAATAAAAAACTAACAAGCAAAATCATGATTGAAGCCCACTACCCATCAGGCTTCAGAGATGTAATCTGATACTGCCCACCAGTTCGCATCTCTTTTTCAATAGCCATAAGGGTTTGGTATTTGAAGGCTTTGAAAACGGACTCCACGAACCTCACGAGATCAGATTGGCAAAACAAGACATAAGAATTCCTTGGGAATAACTCTTGTTGGATGGGCAGGTCCCAAGGCAAAAGTCAACAGCCACAACAACCCCTCTCAGTCTCCCCACCACCGCTTGGCAGCCCAGACTTCCTTAGCCCGTTGGCCCTTATTCATCTGCCACAGACCCCTTCATTCCTCACTCCCCGGATTATCAGCCTGCTGTCTGCTAAGGGTGGCCTCACGCTTTTCATTTAGTCCTGCCTTCCAATCCTGTCCAGTTGTATTCTGTGGTACCCACTGCCTATGTCCACCCCACGCAAACATACTGGAATACACCCACAAAAAAAATCATGACTGTACAAGAATTTCATTTCTGCTTGCAAAACATGTGAGCTTGCCCTGCTTTAGTCTATATAGGAAATTTATAGAACTTTGGAAATTTGTACACATTTGGGGATTGGGGGCGACTTTCATGTTTGATTGTTCATTTTGCACAATTTCCCCATTAGTGGAACAGGAGCAGCAATCTCGAACGTCGCTCGTTTGACTGTCCCTAACCACCACCGATTTCTATTCCTATCTGATTCAAAAGTTAGCTGCTGCTTCTTGAATCTGCATCACAATGCAGAATGTCCTCTCTTGTTTGGCTTCCTTAAATGTTTGTATCAATTGCTGCTCATGATTTCATACCTGGTTCCTTTATAAGTGGGAGTGTTGTTTGTATCAAGGACTGCTCCATTGCTGTTTATATGTGGCTTTTGCTTTTGTGATTCAAAGCAGGCGTTGGCATGTTTCTGTTATGAGCAAGGTGGTCTTGCCGTGCATGCAAACACATTCCGTCAAATTGCACTTCCATCTAAAGGAGCTTAACACCATTTCTCTGGGTAGCAAGAAAACAGAGCAGGTGGATTCATCACATAGGATGTAGATGTTTTGAGCCTCTGGAGGCTGAAATTGTGCACATAGGAATGGAAGGAGGGAAGAGAGAGTTTAAGTCTTCTGTTGTGAGGTTGCCCGTTCCCTCTGGCATTCACACATGCTGGCAAACTGACATGAGACTCTCACGTTGGTGAGACTTCTTTTTATTGAGGAAATCACACGGCAAGAAGCATAATAGTTACATTCTCCAAACAACACCACTTAAAGCTGAACGATAGTTAGAAAACTTTAGGCTCCTTTCCTCATACGATCCTTCGGCAATCACACGGGGGGGGGGGGTAGGGCTAGCCACCATCCAATTTGAGCTTCTCCAGACACCACATATGCTGGCATCTCAAGGGACATGGCCAAAGCCTAAACAAGATCCCAGGGAGGGGGGAAAAATGCTGTGAGCCACCAGAGCCAGGCAGAGATTAAAGATCATGCCCAATCTAACACAGCCTGCTGAGTGCGGAGCTGATACTGTACGCGTGATCACAAGGAAGGTAAAACCTCAGGCCCAGGAGTCCCATCCTTCTGCTAAGGACTGGCAACTCCCTGCCACCTGAGTCAGGCCACAAACATACAATCCACAGCAAGCACAAGTACAAGTCTATGAAAAGCCTCCCGGTACTTCCCATGACACAATCCTTAAAAATGCAGAGTCCAAATAGCATGTCCAAATAGCAAGTGAGAGAGCATATGCAGAGTGCTTCCACAATCCCCAAACAGATGGAATCCAACAGGAGGGCTTTCAGGTCTTGCATGGAAAGATGATCTCTAGCAAGACTTCTTCAACCTTGCTCAGCTATTATATACTAAGGCCTGGCCTATTCAAAGCCACTTGACAGACAGGTCCTCTGACCTGTAAACCGTGCCCATGTGCCAACAGGGCGAGATTGCTCCACCCACTATGAAGATGCTACAATCTGAGTGACAGCTTCCAAGGGTGGCCCCCTCCATTGTAGCAAATCCAGGTTCTCAGGGAAACCTGTTACAGCTGCCAGGTCAGAACAGGGAGTGAGAGAGCCACTCCCATGAGAAACTCTGCCAGAGAGAAGCTCGCAGAAACATGGAATTTCGAAAACTATTTCTAATTAATCAACTTACGTACCTCTGGACTTGTGGTAGACATGACATATCCCAAGTTCCAGCCTCCACACTCAGGCAGACACAGAACACAACACACGCAGGCTTCCAGATACATGTTTACTAAGGTGACCAGATAAAATCCAGGTCAGGGCTCCTGTAACTTTAACAGTTGTAGAGAAAAGGGAATTTCAGCCAGGGTCATTTGTATGCAATTAGTTCCTGGTGAAATCCCCTCTTCATCACAACAGTTAAAGGTGCAGGCACTATACTAGAGTGACCATATACAAAAGAAGGCAGGGCCCCTGCACCTTTAACTGTTGTGATGAAGAGGGAATTTCACCAGGAACTCATTGCATGCAAATGACACTGGCTGAAATTCCCTTTTCTCTACAACTGTTAAAGTGACAGGAGCCCTGACCTGGATTTTATCTGGTCACCCTAGTTTCATCACCTCAGGCAGAAACATGTCTTGACCCAACCCTGGCCAATGGAATGAGTTACATAGAAATAAGTCAGAAGCCAACATGAAATGCTCAAGTTTCCACCTTGAGGCTTTGGTTATCCCAAGTTCACTAGATCAGATTACAAATATATTAATACTTTCTATCCCAGCCCTTAACTTATGAGCAGAATTCTACTAGTGATTTTCCATCTTCAGGTCTAGCGGAACAGCAATCATTTAAACTCCAATAGGATTTTAATTTTTTTAGTAAGAAAGTATCTCTCTCTCTCTCTCTCTCTCTTCTACTTTCCACGCTCCAAGACCTTTCTGAAAAAAAAGAAGAATGAACCATTTGTTGTGTGTGCTGGGCCAATGGTTCCTGCATGCCCTTTTTCTTCCAAATGCAATTAATTAAAAAAAGGAGAAAGAAAGAAGTTCATGTGTGACTTATAATGTCACTATAACAGTTTGCTGTTGTGCTAGTAGTATTGATTTGAGAACTCTGAGTTCTTGTGTATAAAATAATGAAAATCTGGATCTAGCAATGGGGAGTTATTTAGAGTTTATGGAAGAGTTCTTTCAAAGGAAAATGAGAAGAGGAATAAATGAATGTGCAATCAGAAATATTTCATGTCTTGTGTCAAAATAATTGGTGATAAATGTAGCCCCAAGTTGTGGCTTCCCCTGTGAGTATGCACTCCTTTTTCCTGAATGGTGAGATGTTCAAGGGACAGCATTACAGGATTTTACTTCCTTTGGATGAGAGAGCATCAGACACATCTCTCTTCGCAATATTTGCTATATTTTCAAATATTCATACAGGGTATTTGCCTCTAATTCTGCATTGTATTCCTAGAAAGAAGGTGTGACACCCAATTTCTCATCTGTTCATTCTCTTCTTTCCCTAAATACACACACACACACACACACACTGGCAGAGCACCAAGATCTGTTCCCTACAGGTGAATTGCCCATTTCAAGGGATCATCCATCATTATTAAGAAACATTGGCTGGTTTTGGACGACACATTAAGCAACGGAGAGGGGAAACAATAGTCAGTTGTGTTGCTTAATTGTGTAGTGTGGAGGGTTACACACCACGCACACAAAACTGACAGTACGCTATTCCACCCAATTAAGCAACGGAGGGAAACAACGGGCTTGCACGTTGTTTAGCCCGAAGCCCCGTTGTTTAAAGTGTCGTCCAAAACTAGGCTGACCATATGAAAAGGAGGACAGGGCTCATGTCACTTTAACAGTTGTAGAGAAAAGGGAATTTCAGCCAGTGTCATTTGTATGCAATGAGTTCCTGGTGAAATTCCCTCTTCATCACAACAGTTAAAGTCGCAGAGACCCAGCCGTCTTTTGTATATGGTCACTCTAGTATAGTGCCTGCACCTTTAACTGTTGTGATGAAGAGGGAATTTCACCAGGAACTCACTGCATGCAAATGACACTGGCTGAAATTCCCTTTTCTCTACAACTGTTAAAGTTACAGGAGCCCTGACCTGGATTTTATCTGGTCACCCTAGTTTCATCACCTCAGGCAGAAACATGTCTTGACCCAACCCTGGCCAATGGAATGAGTTACATAGAAATAAGTCAGAAGCCAACATGAAATGCTCAAGTTTCCACCTTGAGGCTTTGGTTATCCCAAGTTCACTAGATCAGATTACAAATATATTAATACTTTCTATCCCAGCCCTTAACTTATGAGCAGAATTCTACTAGTGATTTTCCATCTTCAGGTCTAGCGGAACAGCAATCATTTAAACTCCAATAGGATTTTAATTTTTTTAGTAAGAAAGTATCTCTCTCTCTCTCTCTCTCTCTTCTACTTTCCACGCTCCAAGACCTTTCTGAAAAAAAAGAAGAATGAACCATTTGTTGTGTGTGCTGGGCCAATGGTTCCTGCATGCCCTTTTTCTTCCAAATGCAATTAATTAAAAAAAGGAGAAAGAAAGAAGTTCATGTGTGACTTATAATGTCACTATAACAGTTTGCTGTTGTGCTAGTAGTATTGATTTGAGAACTCTGAGTTCTTGTGTATAAAATAATGAAAATCTGGATCTAGCAATGGGGAGTTATTTAGAGTTTATGGAAGAGTTCTTTCAAAGGAAAATGAGAAGAGGAATAAATGAATGTGCAATCAGAAATATTTCATGTCTTGTGTCAAAATAATTGGTGATAAATGTAGCCCCAAGTTGTGGCTTCCCCTGTGAGTATGCACTCCTTTTTCCTGAATGGTGAGATGTTCAAGGGACAGCATTACAGGATTTTACTTCCTTTGGATGAGAGAGCATCAGACACATCTCTCTTCGCAATATTTGCTATATTTTCAAATATTCATACAGGGTATTTGCCTCTAATTCTGCATTGTATTCCTAGAAAGAAGGTGTGACACCCAATTTCTCATCTGTTCATTCTCTTCTTTCCCTAAATACACACACACACACACACACACACTGGCAGAGCACCAAGATCTGTTCCCTACAGGTGAATTGCCCATGTCAAGGGATCATCCATCATTATTAAGAAACATTGGCTGGTTTTGGACGACACATTAAGCAACGGAGAGGGGAAACAATAGTCAGTTGTGTTGCTTAATTGTGTAGTGTGGAGGGTTACACACCACGCACACAAAACTGACAGTACGCTATTCCACCCAATTAAGCAACGGAGGGAAACAACGGGCTTGCACGTTGTTTAGCCCGAAGCCCCGTTGTTTAAAGTGTCGTCCAAAACTAGGCTGACCATATGAAAAGGAGGACAGGGCTCATGTCACTTTAACAGTTGTAGAGAAAAGGGAATTTCAGCCAGTGTCATTTGTATGCAATGAGTTCCTGGTGAAATTCCCTCTTCATCACAACAGTTAAAGTCGCAGAGACCCAGCCGTCTTTTGTATATGGTCACTCTAGTATAGTGCCTGCACCTTTAACTGTTGTGATGAAGAGGGAATTTCACCAGGAACTAATTGCATACAAATGACGCTGGCTGAAATCCCCTTTTCTCTACAACTGTTAAAGTTACATGAGCCCTGTCCTCCTTTTCATGTGGTCAGCCTATCCAAAACCAACCCCCCCCTCTCTCCGCGGACTATTCTGTTTGGGAATAGAGTTCTGCCAGCCGGATCAGCAGAACTCGCAGTGCATGCTGGGATACGGCTGGGGGACTGAGGGAGGGGGAGGGAGCAGACATAGCAACCAAGATGGCTGCCGGAACTTTCAACTGCACAAGCACCGGAGTTGCAGCATGTCATGTGTGGAGCGCCGCCTACCTAACGCACGGTCAGTACACTATTCCCCCCTCTGTTGCCTAGTGTGTCGTTTGATACCAGCCATTGTCATTTTTTTTAAGGTTCCTCACCACTCATTTTAATATGCTCAAATTAGCCATATTTGTGGCAATAACTTTAGAAGGTATCCAACAATTGGTGGTTTAATTTTGGGTTGTTTGACTACTCAACAACCCAGAGTTTCTGGATTTGGATGCCATGATAATGGAGGTTGTTTCTGGATTGTTAATTAAAAGTGGAAGTGATGAGTGTGTAGGAGGCAGTGTGTTCCCTCTCAGCCACAGCAATTCCTGGGTTAAATTGGGGGAGGGGCATGGGGTGCTTCAGGGGAATGTGGAATTCCACTCATGCAACACCGGCTTCCACCTGAGGTCTGGCTCAGACAACACTTTCTTCACTTCTACAAAGGTTTCTGACTTAGAGATGTTGCAGATCTTCATAATTTCTTGATTTCTAATATGATCCTCAGCATTCAAATATGTGGCAGGAGTGTTTTTCTGTCTCGGATCAAAATCAGAGCAGAAGAACTCCCCTCCTCTAGACTAGGCTGACCAGATGGCTCGGGATTTCCCGGTCCTAACCAGGAATCCAGGGGCAAACCGGCCCAACCGGGGGGTGGGGGGGCAAACCGGGGGGGCGGGGGCTCACGCGGCGGTGCAGCAAGCGAGGAGCGGCGGTAGATCCGGCGGCGGTGGCGGCGGAGGAGCCCGGGAAGCGCCTGCCCCAGCAGGTAAGTGCCCCGCGCCTCGCGCTCCTTACCAGTGCAGGCTGCGTCCGCTTCCCTCCAGTGCTCAAATCTACTGAGAAACAGGCTTTGCGGCCTGTCCCTCAGTAGCGCGCCGGGTGATGACATCATCACCCGGCGCGATACTGAGAGACAGGCTGTGAAGCCTGTTTCTCAGTAGATTCCGAGCACCGGAGGGAAGCGGACGGGACACCCCAGCAGGTAAGGAGCACGAGGCGGGCGGGCGGCGCGAGCAGCGTGGGGCGAGCGGGGCATGCGGGCGCGCGGGCGGCGCCGCGCGGGCAGGGGGAGCGGGCGGGGCGCGCGGGCGGGGGGGCAAGCGGGCCGCGCGGGGGGCGCGCGCTCGGGCATGCGGGGGGGTTGTTTTAGGTGGGGGGACCGGGATTTTGGGTCTCAAAATCTGGTCACCCTACTCTAGACCTCCTCCAGACCCACCCACTTACCTGAAGGTTGTTCTAGCATTGGTTGTGGCTGCTGCTCTGGAAGAAACCTCAGGAAGAGAACTCAGGGATTCTTTTCCCCAGCTCACTTCCTCTTTCTCTTTATTTCCTCCTTTTCTCTTCCCTTCCTCTCACTGTGCCTGAC
The DNA here is from genome assembly GCA_029215795.1 of Anniella stebbinsi. Lineage (NCBI taxonomy): Eukaryota > Metazoa > Chordata > Lepidosauria > Squamata > Anniellidae > Anniella > Anniella stebbinsi. Next base: position 224,467,405 of record JARDYH010000004.1, on the reverse strand, counting down.
AATCCGAAGTGCCAAGAAGGGGGCTAGGTACAAAAATACAATGAGGTAGGAAGAGTTCCCTACATCTGGATCCAACTCTTAAATATTTTCCCCATCTTTTCAAAATTATTAATAGGGATGATGTTGACCTTAAAATAGCATGGGAAACATTTAAAGTATACATTAGGGGATTATGTATCAGTAAATTGGCTTGTTTATTCATTAAAGAAAGATACAAACGTTGATATAATTTATCAGAAAAAAATGGAGAAATATGAAGTATTGCATTTCCTAGAGAAAGTAAATGAGACTTCAAATGAGCTAAGGACGAGCTAAAACTGTTGGATACTCCAAAAACTACAAAATCGCTGTTTACTAGAATGTGCAAACAGAATCTTATTAGAGGTCTCTTGGTTTCCACTGTGGTTCCTCTGCAATTTCACTCAGTGAAGGACTTCCACATGGACTTCCAATGTTGTGGCACCGAAAAATTTGTGTAACAAATCTGGAGGAGACAAGTGTCATGTCTACACCAGCCTTTTCCCCTGGGGTCATCTCGAGGTCACCCTGTACATCCAAATGATGCACAGGGGATCCTGGGGCCAACTGGGGACGACCAGAGACTTCTCCCGGGGTAACTGAAACTGGGGATGTCCCAGTTTTTCCACGGTCCCAAGACAATCCCGAGGACTGCAGTTGATGTGGTGCAGGCTCCCGGATCCTCAAGTGGGCATGGAGCTGGATGGGGTGGCTCCATGCTCATGAGGGTGGGGGGCAGCAATTTTGCCACCCCTGGGATGGCGGTGGTGGTGGTTGGGGCACGCAGCTTTTTTTCCTCCTTGCTTTTTCCATGAATCGGGGCCGTGCGACCCGGCTTCTCTTCTGGAAAAAAAATGGGGCCCACGACGTCCCTCACGCCTTCCGGGATGTCGCTCAGCCGTGTAGACATTGGGGAGGATCGTGGAAGCAGGTAAGTCCACGATCCTCCCCCTCCCTTCGGTGTAGATGAGCCCAAGGTGACTTAGTGGAAATATGTGTGTGTATGTGTGTGTGTGATGGGCCCTATCTTTCAAACACAGCCTTCGCCATTATGACACACAACACTCCAAATCAGTGAGGCACTTTTATTATAGCAAAATCCCATGGCAAGTGCTTAATGGTTACATACTATAACGCCCACTGAAGTGGGGCCATAACAGTGGTGTGTGGTGTGTTATTCGCGTACCTTTACCCCAACTACAAACCAGGTCCTAGGAAGTGTCTTGTGGACTAGATAATTTTAAGACTATTTGCACTCCATGATACTCACATGGCTATTTCATCACTTGTCGTTCGTGGTTTCGTTTTGTCAGTAATTAATACTTTTGACATAAATCACAAATCTCTCCATGGTAGGGGTGTAGAATTGTGGAGTTGACGTATTCTCCTCCCCAAAATTAGAACAGTAAATTATATGGCATCCCCCTTGTTAGTATGGGCTTGGGATAATGCTTATTAAAGAACAGAATTGCTTGATAACAGCAGATGTGGTGCCAGGGCTTATTACAGAGATGATTATCCTTGTTAATTTGAAAATAGCCTCGATGCCAGCAGATGAATGGGGAAGGAAGAAAAGACCATAGTCCTCACAAATCTTCACAAATTGTTCTCTGTTTTGATAGAATAATTATGAGTTACGCTGTGCCGAAGTATGGTTTTAAAATAGAGTTATCTCTGGGTTTACGTGTAAATGAAGTGAAGAACCAAGACTTTTATATTGTAATACACTGGCAAACACCCATGCAGGTGACTGGTTCATATCCTTTCCCACCCACTCCGCAGTGGTGGACAATGCTACCCCAGCCTTCTTATCCTGATGTTTGCCTCACAGACCGGAGTCAGGATGGGGCATTTGTTCAAGGCAGAGGTGTTCGAAGATGCAAGGTCCCCCGCCCAATTTAAACCTGGGGTGCAGAACCCCTTTCACCCCGATGGCCAAGTTCCACTTTGGAGAAGCTCTCAGGGATTGTGTTCCAGTGATTGGCAGGCCAAAGGCAGGAAGGGGCAGATCCCCAAAGGCGAAAGGGGCAGGGCCTTCTTGGTGGCTGCCCCAGGGCTCTGGAACTCCCTTCCCAGGGAAGCTAGACTGGCTCCCTCCTTGGTGTGCTTTCGGAGGCAGGCTAAAACTTTACTGTGGATGTACTGCTTATAGTTTGATTTTTTTAATTATGTGTATTTAAAATGTTTTAAATATTTTAAAATTGTACTATGTTTAATTACATTTTTAATTTTTGTATATCGCTATTTGTTTTAACTGTACATGTTTGAATTTGTAAGCCGCCCTGGGTCCCATTATTGGGAAAAAGGCGGGATATAAATAAATATAATAATAATAATAGTAATAATAATAATACCAAAACTACCAGCATAGTTTGGCTTGCAGTTCTTACTGCCAATAACTTAAACTTTAGGTGAAGCACTTCAAGCTTTTAGAATGGAAGAAAAAAATGGCATAAATAATGGGCAGCCACCAAACAATTGGCAGTTGGGGGAAAGGGGTTGGACTAGGAGAAGGAAGCATAGCCACCTGGGAAATCCTGGAGGGCCAGGTTTGGACCCCCCCCCCAGAGGACTAGATTTGGCCCCCGAGCTTGAGGTTCCCCACCCCAATTTAGAACAAAGATAGCCCAGTTTCTTCCTTGAGCAGTCTCTGACTCAAATTGGGGCTCACTCCATATCTCTATACGGGCCTTCCCTGGCCTCCAGATGTGTTGGACTACAACACCAATCATCCCCATCTGACACATCCAGTGGGCTTGCTTGCTGATGATAACTCGCTTTATGACTTGCTGGATCCAGATCTAGCAAGTCATCCAGTACTCATCCCAGAGTGCAGGACACGGAATAATGGGCTCAAGTTACAAGAAGCCAGATTCCAGCTGGACATCAGGAAAAACATCCTGACTGTCAGAGCAGTACAACAATGGAACCCATGACCTAGGGAGGTGGTGGGCTCTCCCACACTAGAAGCCTTCAAGAGGCAGCTGGACAGACATCTGTCAGGCATGCTTTAAGGTGGATTCCTGCATTGAGCAGGGGGTTGGACTCGATGATCTTACAGGCCCCTTTGACTCTACTATTCTATGATTCTATGAATGCAAGTTGAAGCTCAACACACTTGGAAGACACCAGCTTGGGTGAGTCTGCTCTACACGTCGGGACCTCCCTGCCAAGTCTCCTTCCCCAAGGCAAAAGACTTTCACCTTTGGGGAAAAGGTAGCAGGCCATGGAAGGCTTCCTTGGTGAGTCCCCATGTGGTCTTTTCTAACTGGCACTGGCCCCTGGAGCATCTTTTGTTGCCAGGGGTCACGGTGCTTGGATACAAGGGCCATGATCCCTGGCAGAAAAGAACTCTCCATGTACGATTTGCTGCCAAAGAGAAGGTCTGACGTGAGGGAGACCTCCACTGCTTGCTATGCCCTCCCGCAAGGTAAGGCCTTTTTGGCTAGGGAACTGGGGATCAGGGAAGGTGCAGCGATGTAAAGAATTGGCATATTCAAGCACCTCAGTCACTTGAAAGAGCACTTCAAGGCTTTGCGAAAATGCCACACTCCTACTGCAAGGCCAACATTTGGTTCAGGCAGCATCCCTACTGGGAGGAAGGAAGTGTAAACCGTAGAGTAGGCTGACCATCTGAAAAGGAGGACAGGGCTCATGTAACTTTAACAGTTGTAGAAAAAAGGGAATTTCAGCCAGTGTCATTTGTATGCAATTAGTTCCTGGTGAAATTCCCTCTTCATCACAACAGTTAAAGTTGCAGGGGCCCTGCCTTCTTTTGTATATGGTCACTCTGGTATAGTGCATGCACCTTTAACTGTTGTGATGAAGAGGGAATTTCACCAGGAACTAATTGCGTACAAATGACACCTGCTGAAATTCCCTTTTCTCTACAACTGTTAAAGTTACATGAGCCCTGACCTCCTTTTCATATGGTCAGCCTACCGTAGAGCATGCTGAGACCTTGAGCCAATCTACACCAAGCAGGATACAACACTTTGAAAACATTTTGAAAACTGCATATGGAGTGTGTCCTGGGCCCCAACAGTTGTCACTACTGTTATAAACCGTTTTAAACCATTTTAAAGTAGTAGTGTAGATAGGTTCCTTGTATGAAGGAAAACAAAGGAGAAAGGCCAGGCGTGCATGGCCTCAAGATGGCCTCCATCCACCCTGGTTCAGAAGCTTCAGACTTTGCAGCAGGAGATGTGTGGCGGGGAGGGGGGGGCTTTTTCATTCTCCACTCCCATCAAGACTTAAGACAGCTCCACATGCGCTGTCCACTCTGAGGACGGAATTGTCCCTGGCACCAACCCGGCGCCTGCAGATTCATTTGTAAATTATGCATAGGTGTAAGGACTTATGTATTCATTTGGTTTAATTTAAATTCTGCCCTATCCCCGTGGCTTGAGATAGGTAATGATGCTGTTTAAAAACAACATAAACTAGACTAAGCTGAAAATTAAGCACAGACCTGCTCGCATGACCCCCATCACTGGATGTAAAACAAACACACACAGGGTTTACAGAGTAATAATCCTGTGCATGTTTACTCAGAAATGAGTTCCGCTATTTTCAGTTTGACTTACTTCTAGAAAAGAGGGCATAGGATTGCAGCCTGAGACACCTTCTGAAATATGCTTTGTTAGGGCTCTGGTGGATCTCTCAAACAGGAAACAAGTTCTGCAGCTAATAAACTTCATACACAATATGCAAGCTTGGCGCATGAATTATGTCGTTTCAAAGGCCACTCTCAGGAACTGCCATAAGACTCTGTTCTTCACTGTAGTGGCTCACCTGTCGCTCTCTGCAATAGCTGCTCGCTCTCAGCAGTAGCTGCTCGCTCTCAGCAAGGGCTCTCTAGTTTCCCCTTGTTGTTTGCTTAGCAGTGTTCTGGCTGCTGTGATCTGGGCTACCGGAGGAAACTTCAGGGGTGAGGAGCCAGGAGACCTGCTCATCAGAAGTAAGGTAACTGGGAGGAGGAGGAGAGGTGAATTCAGGGGCAGTGGGGGAGGAGCCCAAGAGGCCAATGTAGTGGGGGAGGAGCCCAAGAGGCAAAGAACAATGTGATTGGCTAGCTGCAGTGATGCACAACACAGATGCTGAATGTGGAGGGGAAACTGAATGTGCGGGTGGGAGAACAACGTGGATCTGCGGTGAGAGGTTTTGCAACACCCAAGTAGAGTGACGAGAGAAACATCAATTCCAATCCAAGGACCAAGTGAGCCTGTTGGAAGAGAGGAGAGAGAAGACCCACCACCACCCCATGCTAGGGAGTCCCCAAGTGACCCCGGTCATGATACACAGAGTGAAGATCATGAATCCCATTCTTTTTATAGATTGTAACAAATGCGAATGCGCTGATGTCTATGAGGAACTGGCCCAGATCTGGGAGCACTGAGGGGAAAAAAAATGTGCTTTCGGTGGCCAGAGTCTTCAAATCACATTCATCTAAAAATGCTTTACAACAGGACACGGTAAATGGGGATGATATTTCGGAGGGACCAGAGACGTGTCATATGGAACATTTGTATTGGATCTCCCAAACTTTTAAAAATTTCATTAAAGGAGCTGTGGGATACTCTGATGTGTTTCACGCCTGCTCCCATATACCATTTTCCTGGTCTAAATTGCAACCCTCCCCCTTTGAACTTTCCTTAACCCCATTGGGCAGAGGAACAGGCATGAAACTGGTGCCCGCCAGGAATGGAAAAAGATAAATAAGAAATGTAGAAATAATACAAGATTTGAAGATTTAATTGAATCAAGAGGAAAGAAGGAAGTAATTAAAACTAGAAAAGGTTTGACTAGTGAAATATATAGAATTCTGATAAAGGATGATGAATATCGAGACTCTCTTTAAATGATTTGGGAAGATGATTTAAAGGAACAAATTAATGAATATGACTGGGGGAGGATATGGGATGCAAGAATGTTAAAGCTTTTGTCGATTAGACTTAAGGAGAATTATTATAAGACAGTATGGAGATGGTATTTAACGCCAGTAAAATTTCATCAGATAGATAAAAAAGTGTCTAAGAATTGTTGGAGGGGGTGTCAGGAGGTTGGAACTTATTTTCATATGTGGTGGAGCTGTGAACACGTACAAAAAATTTGGGAAAGGGTGTTCAAAGAAATAAGTGAAATAATTGGAAGTAAACTGGGATTAAGCCCAAAGCTGGCTCTACTAGCAATATGGGATAAAGGAAATGAGAATATAAACAAGAGAGAATTGATAAACAACCTCCTGGCTCCCGTCAGAATAATGATTGCTAAAAATTGGAAAGGGCAAGGGATATATACTATAGAAGAATGGTATAAAGAAATATGGGACATGGCACTTAATGATAAGCTAACGTGTAAAATGAAAATAAAGAGAGGAATGTCCAGTAAGAATGATTTTGGAGATATATGGAGCCTATTTGTGGAATATGTATTAACAACGGGGAAAGGGCAAATACCTTCAAAAGAGTCTTTACAATTTTGGAAAGAAGAATAATGAATAATTGAAGGTCTCCTGGGGGGAGGGGAGCACGGGGAGTAAGTGGTTATGTATTGTATTTTATGTTGTTTATGTTGTATGTTTGAAAATAAAATAAAAATTATAAAAAAAAATAAAAAAAAATAAAAATGAAACTGGTGCCCGCATCTTCCCACACACGCTGTTGTGGGGGAGGGTGCATGGTAATCTCAGTGTGCAATTTAGATTGGGAAGGCAATCTGTGGGAAAGAGTTAAACCCCTCCCCCAGTGCCACTGATCTGATTGACCTCCACTCAAAGCTGTTTCTTTTATAGTTTGGGACAATAGGAGAGCTCATCACAGTTTTATCTATTATATACTTCTCCTGCTTTTCTTTGTTTCTTCCTCTAAAGTGCACAGGGTGGCATGCCTGCCATCTTTTATCCTCACACCAACCCTGTGAGGTAGGTCAGACTGGGAGATGGTGGCTGGCCCAAGAGAGCTGAAGCCAGGTTTCCTTGCTCTAAGTCCAACAACTAAGCACTCCATCACAAAGGCTCTCCCTGATGCCCCTGGGCATACCTCATAGAATCATAGAATAGTAGAGTTGGAAGGAGCCTAAAAGGCCAACTAGTCCAACCCCCTGCTCAATGCAGGAATCTACCTTAAAGCATCCCTGACAGATGGTTGTACAGATGTCTCTTGAAGGCCTCTAGTGTGGGAGAGCCCACCACATCCCTAGGTCATGGGTTCCATTGTTGTACTGCTCTAATAGTCAGGAAGTTTTTCCTGATGTCCAGCCGGAATCTGGCTTCCTGTAACTTGAGCCCATTAATCCGTGTCCTGCATTCTGGGTTGATCGAGAAGAAATCCTGGCCCTCCTCTGTGGGACAACCTTTCAAGTATTTGAAGAGCGCTGTCATGTCTCCCCTCAATCTTCTCCATGCTAAACAAGCCCAGTTCTTTCAGTCTTTCCTCAGAGGTCTTTGTTTCCAGACCCCTGATCAGCCTTGTTGCCCTCCTCTGAACACGCTCCATCTTGAGTATTTTCCCTAGTGTGAAGCCCTACTAGTCCTTCTCATTTCCTGCTTTTTTCCCCTCAGTCCCCTCATCACAAAGAAGCTCATGTATAATGCAAATGTGGCTCATGCATAGTGAATCCTCCCTCCAAAATTTGCATGCAGCATAGCCCTGCCCCCTCTCTCACGTCCCCCAATTGGTCACCTCCATCCCCTTTCCCTTACCCCTCCCCACTGGTGGCGACACTCTAACCATGTGACTGCTCCTGGGGCCTGCCTTCACGCCACACTGTTTGACCAAGCAGGGCTCTCCGACATCCCACTGGCAGAGAGGCTTCCCCTGCCTGTTTGGCGTGGAGGAAATTAATTGCAATTAAAGCTCAAGAGTTGAACTTTTTCAAACTTTCAGAATTTTCTGCATGCCTACACTGATCAAGCTGCAGTTTACAACAAGAACGAGTGAAATCATTCTGGTAGATCTCGAGTAATAAGCCTTACACGACCGTATTCATATATAAGATGTTTATATATGCTATTGCATTGTTCTGTATACAAATTCTTCTATTTTTTCCAGCAGCACCTGTAACTTTGTTCTGACCTTTTTATACTGAAGAAAGGAGAAATGGAAGGCGATACTCTGAATATTAGAAATATATAAATATTTGCTTATAAAGAGACAAATAATAAATAAATAATATTTCACAAGGCCAAGAGACCGGGACTTTTTGCAGCTCGTTGCATTGCCTATGGGAATACCTGTCCGCGGGAAAAAAACCACAGCATCAGCTTAGCTCAGCCACATGCTGTCAGACGGGCGCTTACTGTTTGCACTCCCACCATGTTAGCTGCCAGCTGGTTGTCATCCTCATGGCTTCCGTAGGGGGTTAGACGTTTTTTTAAAAAAGAAAAAGAAAAAAGAAATTAATTATAAATAAGGGAAAATAAAGATAAACAAGCTTTGCTCCTGACAGAAAGCAAAACATCGGCACATCACCCACCAGCAAAAAAAAACAAAAAAAACAACCCCGGACCCTGCCCTCCAGTCTCTGGCTGCTTATTATTCCGGTATCATTCGAATGCAGTTTTCTCCCCGTTCAATATCACTTGATAAGCCACGTTACATGTGCACTGACCCTCGATAACTAAATAAATCCCAGTTGTAGCTAGACAAATAAGCAACTGTGCAAATAATACGCAAGGAGGAGAGGGACCAGGAATTAAAACCAATCAATCGTTAAATCCATCTTCCTTCAAAGAAAGGAGGAGGAAGGAAAGGAGGGAGGGAGGGAGAATGGGATATGCAGCGCATTTGTTGGGCAGAGGGCTTCTTTAGGATTTGTTTATTTATTTAAAATATTCAGAATGTTGCCAGCAGGCCCCTGCTGGGTTGTGGTCCCTTGGCAAATGCCCAGCCATGCCCAGCTTTGGCGCCGGCCCTGCACTGAGCAGGCTACAGAGTTCATGAAATGAATTACTCCTCCCTCCCATTCTTGCGGTGTGTGGCCCAATCTACGCCAAGCAGGATATTGCACTATGAAAGCGGTATATAAAAGGCAGGTGCCACGCCACTGATTTGTAGCGGTGTTGAAGTGCACTGTTGGGGCCCATATACACATACCATAAACCGCTATCTCCTGCTTGGTGTGGCTCCTGCCTTTTGTGTACAGCTTTCATAGTGCTATATCCTGCTTGGTGTAGATCTGGCCTAGATGTGCACACACACACACACAAATAAGCATTATTAACATGTGTGCATATATGCTTTTTAGGAAACAAGCTTATCTACACTATTGCTTTAAAACGGTTTAAAACGGTTTATAACAGTTTTGAGAACTGGGGGGGCAGGACGCACTCCATATACAGTTTTCAAAACGTTTTCAAAGTGTTTTATCCTGCGTGTGTAGATATTTGCCTTTTAGGAAAGTGATTCCTCTGCTTTTGCATGTAATGCCTTATGCTTTCAGAATCCATCATCAGTTACCAACAGCATTACGACTTAGATTTGTTTAACCATTAACATTTTAAGGTTCAAATTACAGCCCTTTCTTGTTTTCCTCAGCAGAAGGAAAATATCACCACTTCGTCTTAATCATTCGGCATTACATTAACATAAGAACTATTGTGCCTAAAAATAAAGGCATTAACATTTTGCTTAAATATATGTTGCTGTTAGATATCATGCTGCATTTAACAATTTGCAAAGAGCAAAAGTCAAGGTAGAAGAGAAGTGCAACTTTCAGAGATATAGAGATGGAAAGGGATGGTACGTGCCTTTTCACAGATGGGGAAGCAATGACAAATTTCTATAAACAAGGAGCATACAGTATGAATATCAATGGCTTTGGTTTTCAAAGGTGAACGTCACACATTTGCAGCTGCTAAGCGTCTATAGCAGGCATCAGAATCTCTTTCATCCGGAGGGCCAGATTCCATTTTTGTCAAAGGTCTCAGGGGCCTCAACTTCAACTGTTTAGAATTGGAGGAAACGGCACAAAAGCTGGGGAACCATCATATGGCTACTAGTCCTGATGGTTCTATTCTACTTCCAGTATGAGAAGCCGTATGCCTATGCACAGCAGTTTCTGGGGAACATGTTGCGCTCACGTCCTGTTGGTGGGTTTCCCATAGGCAGCCGGCTGGCCACGTGTGAACAGGAGGCTGGATTAGATGGTCTGATCAAGAAAGACTCTTCTTATGTCCTTAAATGATTGGTGATTGGGGGGGGGGGGAAGGGGAGGCATGGGGAAGGAGCTGTAACCTTCAGCAGAACCCTGTAGGACCAGATTTGTCCCCCGAGGCAGGTCAAATTTAGCCCCTGGGGCAGAGGTTTTGCACATCAAGTCTATAGCAAGACGTTTCAAAATGTTATTGTGGATATGTAAAAGAAATAGTTCAATTTTTGCACAACATTTTAGCCAAAGGGATAGAGTAGGGAAGCATACACAGTAGCCTAGAACTTTGCAAAACAAGGGGGACCTTTAAAGAAATTGCAAGATTCCACCCAGCCAATCATGTCCTCTTCCAGGACACTCTTTTCCACTACTTCCCCCCCCCATTTTTCTGCCCCCCTCCAGGACCATGCAGAGCTGGTAATATGCCCAGGCCAGATGGGAAGTGTGTGCCCCCCCATTTCAAACTGCTCATGAAGTATTTTGTAATTTTTTTTAATGCCCACCAACATGTCCATTCTACATAACACCTTCGTATTAAACCTGTTCTACAACACCTCAATGTTGAATCAGAAATTAATAGGGGTGTGCACGGACCCCCCGGATCGGATTGGGACCCGGATCGGGACCTCCAATTTTGTCCCGGACCGGTTCGGACAAAATCGGAGGCCCCCCGGACCGGATCGAGTCCGATCCCGACCCAAAAATCGTACATTTTTGGATCGGCCGCCATTTTTTTCCCCATAGACTTGCATTGCAATGCAAGTCTATGAGGAAAAAATGGCGGCGGGTGGGTAAGGGGGGGCCTAACTCCCTCCCCCCCCCGGGGCCGTCCGCTGTGGACGGCCCCGGCAGGTAAACCCCCTCCCCCGCGCTCCCTACCCCCCCTGGGGCCGCCTGCTTCCATCCGCTGGCGCCCGCGGGCGCCAGCGGATAGAAGCGGACGGCTCCGGGGGGGGGGGTAAGCCCCCTTCCCCGCCACTTACCTTCTCGGCACGTCCGGCGCCGGCGGCTACTACCAGCGGGCTCCGCGGCCTACTCTCGAGTAGCGCGCCGGGTGATGACATCACCCGGCGCGCCACCCTGGAGCAGGCCGCGGAGCCTGCTGGTAGTAGTAGGCGTCGGCGCCGGACGGGAGCCGCCGGGCCGGGCAGGTAAGGGCCCCCCCTCCCCCCTCCCCCCTCCGCGCGCCCCCTCCTCCCCTCCACGCACCCCCTCCTTACCTTTCCGGCCCGGCGGCTCCCGTCCGGCGCCGGCGCCTACTACTTCCAGCAGGCTCCGCGGCCTGCTCTAGAGTAGCGCGCCGGGTGATGACATCACCCGGCGCGCCATCCTAGAGCAGGCCGCGGAGCCTGCTGGGAGTAGTAGGCGCCGGCGCCGGACGGGAGCCGCCGGGCCGGGCAGGTAAGGGCCCCCCTCCCCCCTCCGCGCGCCCCCTCCTCCCCTCCACGCACCCCCTCCTTACCTTTCCGGCCCGGCGGCTCCCGTTCGGCGCCGGCGCCTACTACTTCCAGCAGGCTCCGCGGCCTGCTCTAGAGTAGCGCGCCGGGTGATGACATCACCCGGCGCGCCATCCTAGAGCAGGCCGCGGAGCCTGCTGGGAGTAGTAGGCGCCGGCGCCGGACGGGAGCCGCCGGGCCGGGCAGGTAAGGGCCCCCCTCCCCCCTCCGCGCGCCCCCTCCTCCCCTCCACGCACCCCCTCCTTACCTTTCCGGCCCGGCGGCTCCCGTCCGGCGCCGGCGCCTACTACTTCCAGCAGGCTCCGCGGCCTGCTCTAGAGTAGCGCGCCGGGTGATGACATCACCCGGCGCGCCACCCTAGAGCAGGCCGCGGAGCCTGCTAGTAGTAGTAGGCGCCGGCGCCGGACGGGAGCCACCGGGCCGAGAAGGTAAGTGCCCCCCTCCTCCCCCCCCCCGCTGTCCACTTTCATCGGCGGGCGCCCGCTGGCGCCCGCCAATGGAAGCGGCGGTGGGCGCCAGTGGGCGCCCGCCGATCCGCCGATCCGCCGAACCGGTTCGGAGCTTTTTCGGACCGGTTCGGATTGGATCGGCCGATCCAGCTGCGGGATCGGAAATCGGATAATTTATCCGATTTCCCACTGGACCGGACTCGGATCGTGGATCGGGTCCGATCCAGTGCACATCCCTAGAAATTAACATATATTTTTAGTTGCTGAACAAATAGAAGCAACAACAATAGAACAGTCCTTCATCATTATCAAACATTATCATCATCATCATCACCCTCACAGTATCATCACCATAATTATAATTAATAACAGTCATCATCATTACCTCACCTGCTGCTCCAGAGATTATATGCCATGGAGAAGATTGAGGAAAGAGATGCAGTAAGGACAACCATCGCAACATAGGCACATATATCCCCGCCCCGCATGCGGCACATGGCCCTCTGGAGCTTGTAGTCTGACCGTGGTATTCACGACGGATGGCTTCTCGATGGGCCGCTTATGCTACGGAAGCAGTAGTGTAAGCTGCTGTTACCCATAGCCCGCTATCAGAACTTCAGCTTGCACAGGAGGGAAAGGAAATCTACCACCTGCTGTCGCCTGCTACAGGGCTTGTCTTCATGAACAAATGTAAGCAAGTGAAGAGATGACAACATAACCCTCTATCTGTATTCTTTCCTGAATGAAAAAATATTAGCTTATAACTAGGGATCAATCAATCTGTCCTTTTTGGTTTGTCTCAGTTTCTCATTTTTCCAGCCTTAAGTTCCTTTCCTCCTCTTTCTGTATCTGCTTTTGATCTATTTTTATAAAGTCAACAAGAAAATTTTCAGGCATGTTTCTCCCAATGAATGCATTTTTACATGGGTTTGCCTATTTTGCACTTCCTTTTGGAACCAGTTTCCCTTAATTTCACGCATTGTCTATGTTGTTTTCCACAATACACTTTTTTTTGGGTGTGTGTGTATGCACTTTCCCATAAAATAGACATTTTTACCTGCATGATTTCACTTGAGAAGAGCATTCATAAAATTTGGAGAACTGCAAACACTGAAGGGAAACAGAGTCTCTTGGTTTGTGCTTTGCTTTGGAAGGTGTAGGTTCACATCAACAGGCAAACTGAATGCATTTCTCCCCCATTGCTGGTTACAGCATCCTTGTTAATAAACCCAGAAAAGTTGCTGGACTGATTCTTCTAAAACTTGCCTGCTAAGAAACTAGAAGCTCCATCACACCTAATTTTCTCCCTGGTTTTCTTCCACATTTTTTTTACCTCTGAGGCAGAAGCGTGTCAAGCTTATGATCCCTTTCACCTGAAGAGCTGCTCTTTCGCTCCTTCGCTCATTAGCTCTTCTGCTCCACTCCACCCCTTCTCTTTCTCCTTCCAGTCAGGTCCTGTCAGATGAGCCCTTCAACCAGACCGCCTTTCTGCTGGGAAAAAATGGAATGACCCTTTAGTCTGGCTCTTTGGGGGCATTGAGGGAGGACAATCCTGTCCCTGCAGAGATTAAGGCATTGTATGATTTTTTAAAAAATGCTTTGTAGCCTGGGATGCAAAGTTTGGGTTTTTTATTGAGGCTTGGCGCCTGCTGCTGGGAGAGATTGATTTTCCCTGCCAGGACCTGATGCAATCCATTCAAGCCAACAACAAGACTCCTGTCACAGCACATGCCCCCAGTTCCTTTAAAACTACATGGAAGCTTAAGGACGCATTAAATGCATTTAGGGAAAATAATCCAGATTTTAGGCATTCTAGGAAAGGCTGGGGAAGAGACGGGGTGTCAGTAGGACAGGCACAGCGTCATGTGAGTACCGTGTTGCAAATCCACACACCAGGCATGACGAGAGTACACTAAATCGCTGATGTGTGATGGAGCTGATGTGTGATGAAGTAGCCTATGTTTCAATGGTACCTGCCTGCTCTGCCAGGCTACTCGCTTACCTGCCTGGAATTCCTGTCACCTATGATGATCTGGTAAATTGATAAATACAATAATGGATTAGAATTGGCTCATGTTGGCAGCCTTGTCTGCAAGTTACTTGAAAGGGGCAGCGTTGCCGTTAGTTAGTTTAATGGGAAATTTTGACCATAGCTAGGCTCAGGAGCTCTACAGCCCACGATGTGGTTCCCTGAGATCTCTTCTTTTTGCTCCTCCCCTCCCTCCCAGCCCCTCTTCCTGACCTGTGTTTGCTCTCTCGTGCCTTCCTCTGTAATGGAACACACCATAGACGGAACAAACTCATTTTGGAATCAACGCCGCGCATGCGTTTTATATGCAAGAATATTTGCAAGTGAAACTGTTTTGCCCTTTCTTCACCAAAGAAGGGTGTGGTTTCCTTTTTAGCCTTGTGCGCAGATGGGACTGGTAAACGCTCATTCTGTTTTGCCATGTATGTGTGCGCGCATGTCTTTTCCACTGCCTTTCTAACAGGAGGCATCCTTACCAAATAATCCCATCACTTTCAACAATGGGCAGTATCCTATACTGCCACTGCATGCCTGCTCATTCCATTGTATGAACAGAACCTCCAACTAGTACAAGAGGGTGCTTCAGAAAGGAACACTGGATCAGGGTAGATCAGTGGAGCTCTCTTTTGCAGGCTGATCTGCCCCGTTCCAGAAATGAATGTTTCTGCTCATTTCCTGTTCCTTTACAAAGGGAAAACTCCTGGTTGTGGTAGTGATGGGTCCTGCTGATGCCTGGGTGTGATAGGATACTGCCCTATAACTCAAAATTAAATTAGTGAAAAATTCAAACAGCGAAAGCTAAATTAACCTTTTAGCAGATCATCATTTTTAAAAAATCTTGAGCCCATCAGTATATATATATATATATATATATGCCAATTACTATTTTCTTTCCCTTTTTGTACTAAATAGAGTTGATTGCCAAAGTATTTATTTTAGTTATGCTTATTAGAAAATCATTATGAAAATTGCATTTAGCGTTTCTGAAATTATTATTATTATTATTATTATTATTATTATTATTATTATCTGCTTGTTTAAGCACCACAAGAAAAGCCATCTAATCAGAGGGCTTTGAAATGGAGATAAAGGAAGCACAATTATGTGCAAACCCTCTTCTGTATTTACGAGCTAATAATACTCCTTTGAAAAAGGTAATCTGCTTTCATGAGTTAAACTGCAAATCTCTAAGGACTGGGATAATATGTGAGGCCTAATCAGTAATATTATTCCCCCTCCTTGCAGTCCTTAATCAGGTAGACCATATGGCTTGGTTTACTGCTCAGTTGAAAATTTGTACAGCTCCGTTAGCCCTGCAATAAAGATTAAACTGCAGCCCCAATGCAGAAAGATGTGGACTTTGGATGAAAGATCCTGTAATTTAGGGATATGAGTTCTGGGTGTTTAAATAATTAAGGGCAACAGTCCTCTGCATAGTTCGACAGAAAAAGTCCTATAGCTCCCAGCATTCCCTAGCCAGGACTTTTCCCTGTCTAAGCAGGCATAGGATTGTGTCCAAATTAGGCTGACCAGATAAAATCCAGGTCAGGGCTCATGTAACTTTAACAGCTGTAGAGAAAAGGGAATTTCAGCCAGTGTCATTTGTATGCAATTAGTTCCTGGTGAAATTCCCTCATCATCACAATAGTTAAAGGTGCTTGCACTATACTAGAGTGACCATATACAAAAGAAGGCAGGGCCCCTGCAACTTTAACAGTTGTGATGAAGAGGGAATTTCACCAGGAACTGATTGCATACAAATGACACTGGCTGAAATTCCCTTTTCTCTGCAACTGTTAAAGTTACATGAGCCCTGACCTGGATTTTATCTGGTCACCCTAGTCCTAATGCTGCAATAGCCAAAGTTCACATGAATAGTTTTTGAATTATTTCCCCCGTTCTAAAAGGGTTGAAATGCCTCCCCTTTAAGGCATAGTTACTGGCAGTAAGAGCTTTGAGATAAAATACCCTGGTATATATTTTTAAAATTTTGGGGGCCCACTCCTTTTTCCCCTCCCCTCTTTGCCTTTGGTCCTGCCCCATGGGAATTTGGCCCCCGAGAGCCTTTGGCCTGAAAGTGGTTCTGCACCCCTGTATTACTGGAATAAATCTAAAACTTTGTTTAAGTTTGGGTTGTGAGACTTAACTTGTAGAAGAACCTGGAAATAGTGGCCTGAGCTTGGAAGAATCTCAGAGATGTTTAGCTGCCTGTGCAGGAGCAGAGGGGAGCTGAAGCGGATGCATTGGTTGTGTGCTCCAGGTGGCTCAAGGAAGTGAGTTGCCTGGAGAAGAAAATCAATCCCCATTGCAGCACTGGGTAAAATAACCTCAGGGAGGCCATGTCTACACCACGGATTTTCCCCCGGGGTTGTCCCGGGTTCGTCCCTGTTCATCTAAATGATGCACAGGGGATTCTGGGGGCAGGCAGGGATGGACCCTCCATTTTCACTGGGATAACTGGTTCCCCAGTTATCCCAATTTTCCCCGTGGTCCTGGGACTATCCCAAGGACCGCGGGAGATGTGGCTGCCGCTCCTGCCTCCTCATGAGTAGTGCGGCAGGCACGGAGCTATATGGGGAGGCTCCATAACCATGGGGGGTAGGGAGGAAATAATTTCTCCATCCCTGGGATGACAGGGGGTGGGGCAGATTTTTTGTTTTGAAAAACAACAACTCACGTTTGCGCTGGATCACAATTGGGCGACTGGCCCCTCTTCTTAAAAAAATAAAATGTTCGCCGCGATGTCCCTCTGCCTTTCCGGGAGGTCATGCAGCTGTCTAGATGCTGGGAGACGATCCCGGGAGCAGGAAATCCTGGGATCCTCCCCCCGGCATCCCGGAAGGATCTCTGGTGTAGAAAGGGCCAGAGTGAAAGAAAAAGAAAAATGTCTTCCAGATTCTAAACGTGTTGATACAAACATTTGTCAAATTTCCGCAAGAATTCAGCTTGTTTTTCCAACATCTGCAAAAATGAAAGAGGCAAAGCAGTGTTGGTCTTGAGTGATTCTCGTTCTGTGGTACCTCGCCTGCTTGAGATTGGCGTGGAGATCTTTCACTGGACCCTGATTTTCACCTTTTCTCCCTTGGTGGTTTTGCAGGACATAGAACAACTCTCGGGCCTGGTTTATTACACTGGGAGCCATGTGCATGGCCCTTATTGGTGGGCTTGAACCGTGGCAGATGTTGCATGGAGGTGCTGATGGACGTACCGGTGCCTATACGTGGAGCACATAGAAATGCAGCTACTATGAGTTGTGCCATCGCGGCAACTTGAAAAATGGCTGCTGCAGTTATGCAAGTCTGAACAAGTGTCACTATGGGCCTCACGTTGGAGGCATTTGTTCATACCATTGGTACGACTGCCCAGCCCCACTGGGATTTTGAGCACAGCAGCACAGCTGCTGAGGGTTAAACCTGCCCACTGTGTAGATCAGCCTTCCCCAACCCGGTGCCCTCCAGATCTGATGGACTACAACTCCCATCATCACCAGCCAGCCTGGGCATTGATGGTAGGAGTTGTCGTCCAATACATTCAGAGGGCAAGAGGTTGAGGAGTCGTTCTGAGTCATAGCCGTTGACTTGCCGCTGAATTCAACAGCCCTGTTGTGGGTGCACTTGCACATGGCCAAAAAAGTGGGACCAAGATTGGACAGGAGGGGCTGCCAATTTGCAGGACATTTGCCTATGTATATGCATAGATGCAAATTTAGAAATAATAACTTTAAAGAGGAATATAATATATCTCACCATAATGGAGAAGATTGACCAGGTTACCTGTGTGCCTGCTCAGTCTTCTGCTCAGGGGTTACCTGATGATCAGCAGCTTCAAACCCCCTGCTCTCTGCCTTTCTGGTTCTTTGCCTTTAAGCCAGACATGGGCTGGTCACTTCTTGAAATAGAGGACTGTCCTCCAGCAGCTCTCCAAAATAGAGCACTGTCCTTTGTAAAGTAGGCCACCTGGCCACCCTACCTGTCGCCCTCCATTGTGTGGTGCAGAGCAGTCCTAGGCTGCAATCCAGCACAGACTTACATAGGAGTAAGCCCCACTAAACTTAGTGGGATTTACGTCAGAGTAATTGCGCATAGACTTTTCCTGTTAGAGGCTTAATTGGACTAATGCCCTGACAGTATTAAGGCAAATTGTTGATCACCTTCCCCCCACCCCTTTCGACATGGGATTACAAATACCTCCACCTGGTCTAGTGTGTGTTTATGTCTACTGACCAAAGAGTTTTGGCTGTTGGGCAGTATAGAAATGTAATAGATTAGATTAGATTAGATTAGATTAGATAGATAGATACTGACCTGGGCCAGATCTACACCAAGCAGGATATAGTGTTATGAAAGTGGTATATAAAAGGCAGGAGCCACACTACTGCTGTATAGTGGTATTGAAGTGCACTGACAACTGTTGGGGCCCACTGACACATACCATATACTGCTTTCATGCCACTTTCATACCGCTATATCCTGCTTGGTGTAGATCTGGCCCCGGAAACAAGCTTTAGTACTGTGAAGAAGGTGTAGAAACAGGTGATATCCATCGCTTGGTCCCGAGACCCTCCATCGCTGCTCTAAGAATACCACAAGCGCTCTGCATCCATCCGCTTATGCCGCACACCCATTTACACTGGACTGTGTACCACGATGGCTCCAAATCAAAACGAGCTAATGTGGTCTATAATGTCCACAGCACGATGATTCCAATCATCTGCCGCTTGATTTTTTTTTTAAAAAAACCACACGACAACAAACAAACCCAAAACTCAGAGGCTCTGCCGCAATTTGGCACAGAGTTAATCTTTTTCGTGTCACAGCAAGGGTTGGAAATAATTGGGCACGACTTTAAAGGACTGTGAACATCCCAGGGATGGTTCCTTGCGCAGTTTCAAGCACCGTTCTTTGGTTATGTGGGAGGTGGGTTTGGAATGTCCCCCCTCAAAACACTGGGGCCAGTTCAGCCTCTTGTTTTGCTGCCTCTGGATATTTGTTCAATGCTATATTTTCAATATGGGGGTGGGGAATGTACAGAACTGTTAGGGAAGTGTTTGTGTGTGTGTGTGAACTCTAACTCCGCTCTCAGATTAAATATTGAAAAAAAGAACCCTCAATTTGGGTGAAGACAGGTAAAAAGAGATGGATGCCCGCATTTATCTCTGGCCTTCGCAGAAGGAATCCTGTCAGTTAGACACTATAAATTTCCCTTCTGCAAATGGAAAGAACATAATGGGCACCATCAGGATGTAAAAAGTATTTATCCGTGTGCCTCTGAAAATAAATCAATTTCTTGCTGTCGCCCTCCAAGACCATTTCTCCATCTTTCCATGTTGGTGCAGGGACAGGGCCTGTTTCTACTGATGGGTTTGGGGTGTATGACCCCTAATTCACAGAACACTTTATATATCTGAATGAGAGATGCCCAGAGAGCTTGCTGGGCCTGTTAAAAGCTTCGGATCTCACAATGCTCCCCACAGAGCAGAGGAAAGGATCGCAAAATCCCAAACCCTTCCCTCGCTCCAACTAAGATGTGAACTAGAGATGAATGCCTGGCTTTCCTCCAAAATGGCAGCTTGGTGAGGTGAGGAGAAGCTGTGTCAGGACTCTCCTGACCAGGCAAAGCTGTCAATGGCAGCTGGAGATTGGGAAAGCTTGCAAGCATCCCATGATACCTGGCTGGCTTTAACTGTTCCGTCCTCACAAAAAAAAAAAAAAAAAAACTGGTGGAAGGAGTTTGGTTACCCTTCAGGCAAGATAGTCCTCAGTGGTGGATGGGCTTCCCCCACATCAGTAGTTTTTTTGCCCTACAGACTCATTAAATTCTCCTCCCTTCACAGCACAATCCTCTATTCGGCAGCTCAGAAGTAAGTCCCATTGAGTTAAATGGGATTTTAGCCAAGACAGGATTGCGGCCTCAATCTAATGTAGCCACAAATGATTCCTGCCTCTCAAATACCTCATTGAGTGCCATTTTTCATGGTTGAAAGGTGGGGTACAAATGACATAAACAAATAAATGGGGAGAAGGTGGTTTAATTTGGATTTGCTAAGGCATGAGGCAAGCCGTTTCCAAATTATTTCTGAGCCAATCTAAAGCAAGCTGTGAAGGGGGCTCATCCAGCTCTTGTTTCTCACTGGAATCTCCAACCATGTTTAATAATAATAATAATAATAATAATAATAAATTTATTTATTTATTACCCGCCTCTCCCTTCCGGATCGAGGCAGGGAACAACATCATACAGACAATATAAAATAGATAAAATGGATTAAAAGCATATAAAAATGAATACATCATTAAAATCAACCAAGTCTTAAAATTCAGCTGGGAAGGCCTGCCGGAAGAGATCAGTCTTTATAACTCTCTTAAGGTCTAGAAGACTGGTAAGTTGGTGGATCTCTCTCACAGGTTGTTCCAGAGTCTGGGAGCGGCATCGTAGGGAACTTCATGTAGAGCTGTGGGGCAGAGGGGTTAGTTTCTTCAATGAGATGGATCTTCTCAAACCCACTGGAAATCTGACCCAGAAGAAGACCTTTGCCCTAAATGGCCAAGGACTGTGTGTGTTTACTCAGTTGTCTAGGTGCAGTCAAAAGACACAAGCCACAATAGATGGTCATCATCATTTCTTCTGGTTCTGACATATATGCCTTGGTGTCAGAGGTCATCATGGCCAAAGGGGGACACCTGACCCCATGTCCCCTTGAGGCAGTAGCTCAGTATGGGAGATCTTCCCTTCATCATTCTGATGCTTCAGCGTGCTCACCAGTACTCCTTATGTACTGATGTCACCAAAGCACTTACATGGATCAGAATATAAATTTGCCTGGTTTAAATGCAATATGCATTGATTATGATTTCTCTCAAATATGATTTCTGCAGCTCAGAATGGGAAATGAGATTCTGCACATCTGTAGGATATGTTTATTCATTGAAGGGCGCAGTTCTATCGATTGCACCTTCCCTGCTTGGAAGCCTCGGAATCCGTAGACTTCCGAGATCCCTTGGCTCTGCTGGGTTGAAGTTGGCAGAGCAGGAGGAGCAACAGTGGCAATCTTCACTTCTCAGTCCTTTTTCTTTGGCGATTTTTGCTAGACAGGGTTCTCAGCCCATCTAGCAAGGGTGCTTTTGAGAGAGAGGGAAGGAGTCTCAGGATATCTTGTATCCTGGCCTCTCCCAGTCTCCTCCCCTCTCCTTTTCTCCTCCTCCGAGGTCACTGTTCAGACCTTGGAAGGAAGCAATGCCAGCTGTAGGGAGGTGGGGATCAGATCTTTCACTTCCTCTTCTGAGGTCAGTCTTTGACCTTGGAAAGCTTTCCCAAGTAATCCTATGTATGTCCCTGGGATGCTCCATGCAATCTTATGGTCCCAGGAACCATGGGCTTTCTCTTTAAGGCTGCAATCTGATGCATGTTCAGACATAAAAAAGACTGACAATTACCAGCATGCCCCAGCCAACATGGATGGCTGGGCCATGCTGGGAGTTGTTGTCAGTCTTTTTTATATCTAAGTATGCATAGGATTGCATCTTAAGTCTATTTTAATGCAAGTCATGGTCACAAATTAGAACTCACTGAAAGCTAAGCAAACCTCCCCAAAATGTGTATGTGTATGTTTTCAAAGATCCAAGGACTAGTTAGCACAGTGATGCTCCCACATCTTGGGGGTGGTGGGGGTGGTGCTTTGCAGCCCCAATTTTTTTAACCAAGTTGGGGGGGGGGGGAGGCCTCTTAATCCAAACATCCATCAGCATAGGCAGAGGAGTTAATTACAGGGTGTGCTAGCCATCCCTTTCGTCCAGCGGTCTTCTTGACAACAGCTTCGCCACGACCTATCTGGACTGATCTCGCAGCCCACTTTTGGGTTGTGACCCACCGCTTGAAGGCCAGTGCTCTAGTCAATGTTTCCATGACCTATTTAGTGTGTGGTGAGCCTTGGTGTTCAGTGCAGATACTGAAATTGCATATCTGCTCCTCATTTGAGTTTTAGTTCTCACCGTTTTTGCATTATGAAGTCACGACTTTGTGAATTGTTCCCCTAGTTTTCACAAGCTGGACATTTTAAGTGTGCATCTCTACTGGAGAGCCATCAAAAGCTAAAGTTTTCCAAAATGGGGCAAATGTCAGATCCCACTGCACAAACACATGTTGAACATTCAAAATGTGAGAGTTAACAGTTCTTGATACACAACACACACCTCCAAATGCTAAGTCGAAAGTTCTCCAAGGAGAATTTGTGATTGAATTGGGGGGGGAGGCGGTAAAAGGGAGGGTTGCCTCTGCCTGTTGATGTTGACTAAAGATTTGCATCCCTTTGTATATCCTAATTGATATGTACAGATGCAAAGTAAGAAATAATTACTATAATTTAAACAGAAATCCAATACATCTCACCATAGCGGGAAAGACTAACCTGTGCAGACCTTTGTGTCTGCACAATGAGCTGTCTGGCTGCAGACGGTCAACGTGTCATTTCTAGACCCCCAGATCTCCCTACAGACAGAGGACGCCTCCAATAAAGGGCAGTCCTCTGGCAGCACTTCAAATAGAGGATTACTCTCTGCAAAGTGGGACGCATGGTCACCCCAGGTGGCGGCAGCAGCAGCAATACTCCTCTTGGCAAGTGCTGGCTGGCAGCCGCCATTTTCCCCCCACCTCCAAGAAGCTCCCACTCTGTAGACCATGTTGTGATGTCACATGGTGCAAAAAGGCAGCACCTGTGGGAAATAATGGCGGCTTCCAGGATTTGGGCTACTGTCCAGTGGTAATCCTCATCCCCAAACCTTTTCCTTCAATTTGCCTTCTCCATTTTCAGCATCTGATGCACAGTTGGGGAGGGGGCATTTTTAGTGGACAAGCAGCCAAAGGGGAAAGGGTTAGGCATACCGCGCTACTGCTCCTTTCTAATGCAGGACCCTCATTGGCTGCATTGAAGTAA
Organism: Anniella stebbinsi; assembly: GCA_029215795.1. Classification (NCBI taxonomy): domain Eukaryota; kingdom Metazoa; phylum Chordata; class Lepidosauria; order Squamata; family Anniellidae; genus Anniella; species Anniella stebbinsi. Next base: position 224,444,374 of record JARDYH010000004.1, on the reverse strand, counting down.
TAAGCACATAAGAAGTGCCATGCTGGATCAGACCGAGGGTCCATCTAGTCCAGCCCTCTGTTCATGCAGTGGCCAACCAGCTGTCGACCACAGACCAACAAAGCAGGACAAGGAGCACCAGCACCCTCCCACCCATGTTCCCTAGCAACTGGTGCACACAAGCTTACTGCCTCGGATAGTGGACATAGCACATAACCATCTAGTAGCCGTTGATAGCCTTTTCCTCCAGGAATTTATCCAACCCCTTTTAAAGCCATCCAAACTGGTGGCCATCACTACATGTTGTGGCAGTGAGTTCCATACTTTTAACTCTGCGCTGTGTCAAGAAGACGTCCTTCCTTTTGTCTCTCCTGAATCTCGCAGCAATCAGCTTCATGGGATGACCCCATTTGATTCTAGTATTTTGAGAGAGGGAGAAAAATGTTTCCCTACCCACATTCTCCACACCAGGCATAATTTAGTACACCTCTATCAGTCTCCCCTTAGCCTCCGTTTTTCTAAGCTAAGCAATCCCAACTGCTGTAGCCTTCCCTCGTAGGGGAGATGCTCCAGCCCCTTGATCATTTTAGTTGCTCTTTTCTGCACTAATGTATAAATAGAACTAAAAGCCAGGGAGCCACTTCATGTATATCCCATATCATGTCCAGCTTGGCCCTCAACAAACGAACTAAATTCATTTGTCACTGTGATCACACCCATATATTTAAGCACATGTGAAATCTCACCAAGTAACTTAGTGTGACTAAAGTTGGCAGATAAAATGGACCTACGTGCCAAAGTACCTGGCTAAATTGGGCTCTAAATTAGTATTCAGTAAGTGGCTCGAGCTGCTAAATGTGTACTCTTTGTAGGGCTGATTCAACAAAACGAGGGGGGGGGGGAAGCTTGCCCTTTTTATTAGAAGGTCACAGAGATTAGCTCTGAAACTGGACAGCTGACTCAGCTAGGAAAACCAAGTCCGTAGAAGGGCGGTTTAAAACCAAACCCAAAACCCAAACCATTGTCAATTCACAAAAAGATATAGAAGGCAAAAAGCTTCAGGTAAGTATTGAGTAGGTATTGAAGGTATTCACTGATGGGTCCAGGGAGTATGTTAGAGGCTTGGCAGAGATGATGGGCAGTAGGAAAAAGACAAAAAGTCTGGTGCTGTTTGACGTGTGTTTTTTTATTATTTAAAGTTAAAAGCTCAACGTTTTGGAGTATATCCTTCTTCAGGAGCTGTTGTTTAAAAAAACCTTTTCAGAGCGAAACTCCTTCCGTGTTTTCCTTTGCAGGCTGCGCTCTCGCTGCGAGTGTCAGGAAATTTGCATTTCCTCCCAAAGGCTTAAACATGAAAATACAGATGGGGTGGGGGCTTGCACATTTGTACATATGTACAAATGCAGACCTGCACATTTTGGAAATGTGCACTCACACAAGTGAGCACTTTCGAATGTGGACGCAAGTTCAGAAAATTGCAAAAGAAATCCCTAGAATTGTGTTTCTGTTCACGTTCGCATTCGAGGTCGTGAACGGGACGTGTTCATACATTCTTGATTTTATATACACACCTGAAAACAAGAGAGTTGTGTCCCACCTAGTCTTCTCAACCCGTCATAAGTGAGCAAAATCCATACCATTTGCTTTATTCTGAACTCTTTTAAGGCTTTTTAGTTCCCAGGTTGCCCATCTAGAAAAGGGAGTATATTTGCAGGACATGGAAGTGAAATTAACAACCCATTAACAACATACTGGTAGGATTCTCCATCATTACATTCCATTATAAATGAAGAACACAAAACACTTTGGGCAGGAGCTTCTCTCAAAGCTATCCTGCTCCCCCATACTTATTTTAGGGCACAATCCTATGGAGATAGTCAGCAGCTGAGTATCCAGTGCAGGGCAGCTGGAGCATAGAGGTGATCCTCGCCTCTGCTCTCCAGTCGCCCTGCATTTCTGCTAGATGGATGATTTTGCCCATCTAGCGGCAGCGCTTTGGCTGATGCTGTAGTCTCCTCCCCTCCCCACCCCCAGGAAAACCTCCTTTCCCCCAACTGTGCTCCATTTACCAAGTATGGAAAGGTAGGCAGTGTTGTTTTCTCTTCACCGGCTGGTGGGAGGGAGCATGGAGCATGGTTTCCTGCTACGAGGTTGGAGCCAGGCTCTGACTTCGTAGCCAGGAAAACAAACCATGCTATTCCCCCACTCCCCCAGATACTGACCTCCATCACACCTAATCCCCCCCCCACCCCCGGTTTGCCTTCACTTTTTTTTTTTACCAGCGTATTTTTATCTTGCTCTTTCGCTCCACTCCACTCCACCCCTTCTCTTTCTCCCTCCAGTCAGGTCCTGTCAGATGAGCACTTCAACCAGACCGCCTTTCTGCCAGGCAAAATTGCAACAACCCTTTAGTCTGGCTCTTCAGGGGCATCGAGGAAGTACAGTCCTATCTCTGCAGAGATTCAAGGGTTGTATGATTTTAAAAAAGGCTTTGGAGCCTGGGCTGCAAGGTTTGGGTTTTCTATTGAGGCTTCAAGATGGCTGCTGGGAGAGATCGCTTTTCCCTGCCAGGACCTGATGCCATCCATTCAAGCCCCCAGTTCCTTTAAAACTACATGGAGTCTTAGGGTACAGTAAATGCTCTTAGGGAAAATAATCCAGACTTTTAGCATTCTAGAAAAGGCTGGGGAAGAGGCGGGGTGTCAACCGGACAGGAACGGCGTCCTGTGAGTATCGTGCTGTAGATCCGCACACTAGGCATGGCTAGAGTGCACTCAATCACTGGTGTGATGGAGATCACTGTCTAGAGGGCATAGGATTGTTGGCTTAATATCTTAAAACAATCTGCCGTCCATCTTTATCAGAATTAATCCATGTTGCTTCAACTGAATGGGAGGGGAGCAAGCCAAAGTCCGAGACAGTACGCGAGGTCAAACTTGCGCGCCATGGAATTGAAGATGTATTTCCTCCGTACGAAGAAAGAGGAGTCCAAGATGCAATAAGAAAGTTCCACTTCCATTAGCGTGCTGCCAACTTGATGCTTCTATTCCCATTTCACGGTACCTATTACAGTGCCATTAAAATGGCTTTCAGATTATATCCAGTGTGCCTGAGAGGAGGTAAGATATATAGCGCTTTTTTTTAGCTTTAGGACAATTCTTTCATTTTGATGACCATAAAAAAAGGAGGGAAAGGAAGCTTGAAAGATGGCTTATTTTGTAATACGTGAAGCCCCTCTTTTTTATCTGAACTTCAATGTTCCATGTGTTTTAAGGCCTGTAATCCGACACTATATATTTGAGTTGAAACATCTGAATTTTACCCCTGGCTATGCATCATAATTACTGTTTGCTGCAGCTTTAGGGTTGTTGTTGTTTTGTTGTTGTTGGTGGTGTTTTTTTTTTTTTAATGAAGATTAGGGGTATTGTTGGATGTGTGCCAAACAGCAGCTAAGTAAGCAATTGCAGGGCATCAGCTGGAAGATGTCATCTTAAAGGGAGCATTTCTGACATTAGCACTCCAGGGCTGTTAGCAAAAAGGCCGATTCATTTGTCTCCCATTGAAATGAAAATAAGATCCTCCACATTTAAATCGAGAGCTCAACCAGGATGTGTCTGGAAGGCTTTTCTTGGCACCTAGAGTGGTTATGGCTTCCATAGGTCCTGACGGAGTGATGCATGCAAGCCACGACCTTGACAACAGGGAAGTGGAATGGGGTGGGGGTGGGGGACGGGGGTTCAGCTTGAACAGATGATCAAGGCCTATAGGGTACTGCGCACTGTAAACAGGAACAGATTAATGCCACAAGGGAAGACCAAAGGAATGGCAGGGAGAAACAGGGGCATTTGAACGTAGTCATGAATACTTTCCGACTGGTAACTTTGCCTCCAGGCACAATAAATAATACTAAAGCGGAATGTGTGTTAAATGCATGTTTGTTTTAATAGAGAATTAGAATTTGGAGGCAAAGAACTCTGCAGAGATCCAAGCCAAATCTGGCTTTATTTTATAAATGCTTCTCACTCAACCCCCGTGGTGGATTGTTGTTGTTTTTTTTACTTTATTAGTAACTTTTGGATTAAACAGTTTGCAGGCCACGTTTCCTTCCTCTGGAACCTCAGTCTTCATGAAAAGAGAAGGGTTACACTTATTTTTGGGAGGGGGGGGCACAGGGTACCACACTACCTGGAGGCAGTGGAGGCTGGTGGCTCCGATGTCAGCAGGACGGCGAATCCGCTCCGGGTTTCAGTTAGGACCAGTCAGAACTCTGACTGAAACCCGGAGCGGCTTCGCCGCCCCGCTGACATCGGAGCCACCAGCTTCCACCGCCTGGAGGGAGAGGAGAAAGTTAACGTGCTGGGCTGATAATGATAGAAGTTGCAGTCCAACCCATATGGATGGCACCAGTGGGGAAGGGTGATGTTGTCAATCTCCTGAAAATGTATACAGACACAGCAATTTGCAAACGACAGAGTGAGATGCAGGCTGTGCGAGAGCATCAAAGACCTTAACATCAGCCCTCCTCTTAGTCCCACCAATACGAGACACATGTCATGGTGGGATGGGCACCCACACCTCCTGCAGTCTCACAACATTCCCGGGATCACTGGAAAAATCGGGTTTTCCCTGGGATTCTTTATCCCGGGGAGAAACCGTGCCCATCCCCCCTGCCCCTGGGAGTCCCTGTGCATCATTTGGATGCACAGGGATCACCCAGGGGTAATCCCACACAAAAAAAGAGGCCAGTGTAGAAATGGCCATGGACTCCTGCTACGTCAGCTCTCCAGAAGCTGCACAGAGGTGACTTTCCTTCAATGCAACCGAGGACTTTTGGCTCTCGCTTCCTCACACCCGTCGCCTCTGAACCTCATTTGCTTCTTCTTCTCAGGCCTCAAGCCCACCTCCTTCCCTCTTCCCCCACATTTTAAAACCTGACTTTTCCTAGGGCTGCTTCCTTTCCTTCACCACCACCGCCTCAAGGCGTTCGCCACCGCCTCCGCCTCCACCACCATGCCTGCCTCCAATATGTCCGCTCTGAGAGTGGCATCGGCTCACGAAGCCCAAAGCCTTTGCGATTTTCTACCTGCACTCCATCTGTCGTCACAGCCACCGCATGGGATGGCTCCCCATAGCCCAGAACAAAGAAAGCAAATCCTTACCGGCACTGTAATCCTTTCCCCTTCTTTGGCCTTACACACAGTTCGGGAAACTTGTGTTCTAGATTTATGGAGCCTCACAAAAAACGAAGACTCTGACTTACACTGGCTTTTTTTCCTCCTAGGCATCTTTCCATAAAATAAAATAAAAAGTCTCAGTGAAGAAAAATAATAATAATAAATACCAATTGCCTGCAAACCCTGATCCTTATTCCACTGGTTTTAATTGCAGGTTGCCAATTTGGCCTGTTCAATTTCCAATAACGAAGAAGGTGTAAAATTAGTCCGTATGGCAGCAACGCAGATTGATAGTCTGTGCCCACAGGTAAGCCACATTTGTGCATGACAGAAAATATACTTGGAAGCCTTTTGCAGCATTTAGGAGCATAAGGTATTTGACATAGAAAAACACCCGGCACAAAGATTAGAGTTTTGTGCTTTCCATTATATTGTTGATTGCCTTGCCCAAATAGCGAAAAAATGCATTTGTATACCGAGCCTCGCTTAATGAACAGAACGATCAAAGCACGCAGCTGTGCTTTTAACGTAGTCTTTAATCAATTTGTTCTTTTCCCTCGAGAAAGGAGTCTTTTTTTATTATTTTTTGGTCGTTGCTCATAAGAACTGGTTCTGACTCATAGGTAATAAATGCGGCGCTCACGTTGGCTGCCAGGCCCCAGAGCAAAGTGGCGCAGGACAACATGGATGTCTTCAAAGACCAATGGGAGAAGCAGGTGCGGGTTCTCACGGAAGCGGTCGATGACATCACGTCTGTAGATGATTTCCTCTCTGTCTCAGGTATCTCAATCAAGTCAGCAGCCATTTCATGAAGAATCGTTGGGTTTCTTGCAGCATGAGGCAAAACCTCACTTTATTGTCTGTGTGAAGTGGTCAGAGGTATTGAGAATACATGGATACAGATGCATGTTTATGGAGCCAATGCAGGAAGCAATATTTGACAACGTGAAACTAATGAAAGGCAACTGGAGAGGGAGATGGGGGGGCAATTCCGCCATTCGCGTTGGCCAGTCCCCGTTAACAATCTCGTAGCCCTGTTTCGGACAAGCTGAATTTTCTGGACTGTTTGCAAAGGCAGCCCCATGTATAATATATGGTAGTAATCCAGACAAGAGGTTACTAGAGTATGGATAACTGTAGGATGGCTATCTCTGTCCAGATAAGGATACAGTTGGTATAAGTGCCACTGAGTCTACCTGTGCCTCTAGGAACAATGCTTGATCCAAGAGCACCCCCAAGCTATGAACCCAATCCTTTAGGGGGAGTCCAAGCCCCTCCAGAACTGGTTAAATATCACTTAGCTGGGCAGATTAACCACACACCAACCATATTTCCACCTTGTCTAGATTGAGTTTCAATTTTCTATAGTTCTATTGTTCATCTCTATATCCACTTTTAAGTCTGAGCTAGGGGGTCTTCTCTGAACCTTCTCTCTTCTTCTTCCTCCTCCTCCTCCTCCTCCTCCCCCTCCTCCTCCTCCTCCTCCTCCTCCTCCTCCTCCTCCTCTTCTTCTTCTTCTTCTTCTTCTTCTTCTTCTTCTTCTTCTGTTTCTACACCGGCCTTTTGATCTGGGATTGCTCCTGGGTGGTCCCTGTGAGTCCAAATGACGCACAGGGACTCTCGAGGGCAGGGAGGATGGGCACAGGTTTCCCCCGGGATAAGGGATCCCAGGGGAAACCTGATTCATCCTGCAGTCCTGGAAATGTCTCCAGACCACAGGAGGTGTGGGCGCCCATCCCAGCTGGTGCTCACTTACTCGCAAGTAAGCTTGCACCAGAAATGGGCACAGAGCCGCACAGTGCGACTCCATGCTCATCAAGGGAGGGGGGGAAGCAAGTCCGCCATCCCCGGGATGGTGAGGGCTGGGGGGGCTGATTTCAGGGCTTATTTTTTAAAAAAACAAACAAAAAAAACCCCACTCACCTTTTACTTGGAGTGCAAATGCGCTCTTTGTGGATCACCTGAAAAAAATGGCGGCTGCAATAGCGCAACAGCCTGGGAGGAAGCCAGGATGTCGTGCTCTGGTGTGCATTACAGTGACGACCCCAGAAGCAGGTACTTCCAGGATCATCTCCCCTCCCTTCCTCTACACCCCTATGGTGTAGAAAGGGCCTTGTTCTTCGTCTTCTTCCACTGCTGCTGCTACTTCAGTTGGCTTCTTCTTGGACTCTTCTTCACTGGCTGCAGCAGCAGCAGCAGCCCCGGGCTTCTAACTCGTTAGCAAGAGTGGCTGAATAACTTGAGTCCACAAAGTGAAGGTTTGGCATAGTAAATTTCACTTGGTCGCAAAAGGTACAAGTGAGCTGAACTCTTTTTTTCCCCTTCTGTACAAGAAGAAGCAAAAGATGCTATTATAGCTCTAAGACTCTAAGAGCAGATTAACCCTTTGGTGAAACTTTCTATGATGATGATGATGATGATGATTTCTTGCCATCGCTATTTCAACAAAGGCCAGCCCCTGTGAAGGCGCCTCCCCCTCAGTCGTCACCATCAGCAGCCATCCCAGCAGCCCTACTGAAAGTCATGTTGTTTTCCTCCACCTTCTCTCGCCGTTACTTTTTCCATTTGTGACGTGTCTTTTTTAGATGGCAAGCCTATGGAAGAGACAGGAAGAAAACACAATAATAAAAGGGTTTTAAAAAGAAATACAATGCCAATAAAAAAAACCACAACTGCTGAAATCAAAACATCTTTAGCAGGCGCCAGAAACAAAACAATGTTGCTGCCTGCCTGACATCCAGAGGCAGCGAGTTCCACAGAGAGGGAGCTCACACAAAATGTAGTGATGGCCACCAATTTGGATGGCTTTAAGTTGGATAAATTTCTGGAGGAGAAGACTATCAATAGCTATTAGTCTACTTCTAGTATCAGAGGCAGCAAGCCTATGTTCCCCACTTTCTGGGGAACATGGGCAGGAGAGTGCTTTTGCACCCTTGTCCTGTTTGTAGGTTCCTGGTTGACAACTGGTTGGCCACTGTGTGAACAAAGTGCTGGACTAGATGGTGCCTCGGTCTGATCCAGCATGGCTCTTCTTATGTTCTCACGGAGCTATGTGAACTAGCCTTTAAAGACAAATGATTGGCTTATCAGATCGGAAGCTCTTGCTAATACTGATGCAATTCATGATCCAATCAATTGAAATCAGCTATTTCATTGATGGATCCCAGGCCTTGCCCATCCTTTGTAGCCAGTGTTCAATCTGCAGAAAGCACTTGGGATAAGTACTTGTTGCAACGATAGAATAATCCCTGATCTTTATTCAAACCAAGAGAGAGCCCATCGTTTTTTAAAAGACCTTCTACTTCAGAGGCCTCATGTTCTATCTTCCCTTTAAAACCCTTTTCTTAAATGTATTGGCCCAGGTGTATTGCTTTGGAAAGTACAAACAATTTGAAACCTGGCATAATAGTTTGCACTGGAGGGAGTCCTGTAACTGTTCTGTTAAGATAAGTGGTCCCTATTATTTGTTTGTTCGTTTAAAAGATCCATAAGCCGCCTTTTAGGGTAAATCCTTGCAAGGTGACATGCAACAAACTTGAAAACCATGAAACACAACTGAACAGTGATAAAACAGTGATAATTAAACAGTAAAACCAAATAGCCCCATAGGCACCAAGACACCCAGTGAAGTCCTATCTCAGTTGTAAGCAAAGTAAACATTAGGGGTGTGCATCGGATCGGATCCGATCCACGATCCGAATCCGATCCGACCCAAAATCGGGAAAATCCGATCCGATCCGATCCGATCCGGACAACCTCCGATCCGATCCGATCCGATCCGATGAGGTCCGATCCGGATCGGACGCCATTTTGAATGCTTTTTCCCATAGCCAAGTATTGTTTTACAAAAACGCCTATAACTTTTTCATTTTTAAAGATAGAAGGATGAAACTTGGGCACATTGTAGACTGGTTAGGGGTAGTTATCTGTGAGAAATTTCAGAAAGATTGGTGCATGCATTTTGTGGCAATTAATTTTTTAATAAATACCCAGGAATGCCTATAACTTTGTCATTTTTAAAGTTACACACATGAAACTTTGCCACATTGTAGGGGGTACCTTGGGACCTATGTGTGTGAAATTTCAGAAACGTAGGTGCTTGTCTTGTGTGGCAATTAATTTTTAGAAAAATGGGTAGTAGTGGGGTAAATACAGTTACGCCTCCCATTTTTTTATTTTTGAAGATACAAACAGGAAACTTGGGCACATTACAGGTACCACTTGCCTTGATATGTGTGTGAAATTTCAGAAACATTGGAGCTTTCCTTGTGTGGCAATTAATTTTTGAAACAATGAGGAAAGAAACACCTATAACTTTGTCATTTTTAAAGTTACACACATGAAACTTTGCCACATTGTAGGTGGTACCTTGGGACCCATGTGTGTGAAATTTCGGAAACGTAGGTGCTTGCCTTGTGTGGCAATTAATTTTTTAATAAATACCCAGGAATGCCTATAACTTTGTCATTTTTAAAGTTACACACATGAAACTTTGCCACATTGTAGGCGGTACCTTGGGACCTATGTGTGTGAAATTTCGGAAACGTAGGTGCTTGCCTTGTGTGGCAATTAATTTTAGAAAAATGGGTAGTGGTGGGGTAAATACAGTTACGCCTCCCACTTTTTTATTTTTGAAGATACAAACAGGAAACATGGGCACATTACAGGTACCACTTGGCTTGATATGTGTGTAAAATTTCAGACAGCTGGGTCCAGGCATGTGGTGGCAAGGTATTTTTGAAACAATGAGGAAAGAAACGCCTATAACTTTTTTATTTTAAAAGTTAGAAGTCTGAACATTGCTCACTTTGTAGATGGGTTAGGGGTAGATATGTGTCAGAAATTTCAGAATTATAGGTCCAGGCATTTGATGGCTATGGAATTTTTAAATTACATGTTTCAAAAAAATTTCTACAGAGGCCAGGTCTTCCCCTCCCGCTTCCCGCGAAGAAAAGGAAACACTCTCTCGTCTCGATCCCTTTGATCCTTGCTAGTAGTATCCATTACAGGGCTCGTGTCTGCTTGAGTACAAAGTGAAAGCAGACACGAGCCCTGTAATGGATACTACCAAGGATCAAAGGGATCGAGACCAGAGTGATCCTTCCTTGCACGCATGGCTGCAAAACTCAGCTAGGCTCAGCCGTTCTGCTTGAAAAGTGAAAGTAGGAAAGGAAACACGAGCCCTGTAATGGATACTACTAGCAAGGATCAAAGGGATCGAGACGAGAGAGTGTTTCCTTTTCTTCGCGGGAAGCGGGAGGGGAAGACCTGGCCTCTGTAGAGATTTTTTTGAAACATGTAATTTAAAAATTCCATAGCCATCAAATGCCTGGACCTATAATTCTGAAATTTCTGACACATATCTACCCCTAACCCATCTACAAAGTGAGCAATGTTCAGACTTCTAACTTTTAAAATAAAAAAGTTATAGGCGTTTCTTTCCTCATTGTTTCAAAAATACCTTGCCACCACATGCCTGGACCCAGCTGTCTGAAATTTTACACACATATCAAGCCAAGTGGTACCTGTAATGTGCCCATGTTTCCTGTTTGTATCTTCAAAAATAAAAAAGTGGGAGGCGTAACTGTATTTACCCCACCACTACCCATTTTTCTAAAATTAATTGCCACACAAGGCAAGCACCTACATTTCCGAAATTTCACACACATAGGTCCCAAGGTACCGCCTACAATGTGGCAAAGTTTCATGTGTGTAACTTTAAAAATGACAAAGTTATAGGCATTCCTGGGTATTTATTAAAAAATTAATTGCCACACAAGGCAAGCACCTACGTTTCCGAAATTTCACACACATGGGTCCCAAGGTACCACCTACAATGTGGCAAAGTTTCATGTGTGTAACTTTAAAAATGACAAAGTTATAGGTGTTTCTTTCCTCATTGTTTCAAAAATTAATTGCCACACAAGGAAAGCTCCAATGTTTCTGAAATTTCACACACATATCAAGGCAAGTGGTACCTGTAATGTGCCCAAGTTTCCTGTTTGTATCTTCAAAAATAAAAAATGGGAGGCGTAACTGTATTTACCCCACTACTACCCATTTTTCTAAAAATTAATTGCCACACAAGACAAGCACCTACGTTTCTGAAATTTCACACACATAGGTCCCAAGGTACCCCCTACAATGTGGCAAAGTTTCATGTGTGTAACTTTAAAAATGACAAAGTTATAGGCATTCCTGGGTATTTATTAAAAAATTAATTGCCACAAAATGCATGCACCAATCTTTCTGAAATTTCTCACAGATAACTACCCCTAACCAGTCTACAATGTGCCCAAGTTTCATCCTTCTATCTTTAAAAATGAAAAAGTTATAGGCGTTTTTGTAAAACAATACTTGGCTATAGGAAAAAGCATTCAAAATGGCGTCCGATCCGGATCGGACATCTGGTCCGATCCGATCCGACCAGCCTCCGATCCGATCCGATCCGATCCGACCCCCCAGGTCCGATTCCGATCCGCTATCCGATCCGATCCGGGGGGTCAGTGCACATCCCTAGTAAACATGTAGATTCGTAGGCAGAGATGGGGTGCCTCTACAAGAGTGATTTAAAACTCAAGGTGCATTAAAAAAATTACTTCTACAAGAGCGGAGTGCAAATCGGGGGTTGAGACGCATTTTCTCTCCGATTATGCGCATTATCAAATGTGCGTTAAATAGCGAGTTTTTTTCTCTGTGGCCGTTAAAGCACATTTTGACCATGTAAACAAGCGATTCTCCGCATTTCAGCCACTTTAAAGCGCGTTTCATTCTGCCGGTTATGCGCTTCACCACATGTCGTTTACAGGTATTAGGTGTAAAAGCGATGGCGAGAAGATGCGCATAATCAGAGAACGAGGCGTCAAACCGAATTCTTGTAGAGGGGACCATGGTCTCTCCTTCTCCCCCTCTCACTGCTAAAGGAGAACGAATAAGCACAATTGTGGACTAAAGCTGAGATGAGAACACATCGCTTGAAGTGGTTTTAGTTCTTGGCAGACCTCTACCAAAATCAGTAACAGAGACCCACTTTCCCTGGGACCATCTGTTCACCTTGAACCTTATATTTTGTGCCAGGGGTTCTAAGCAGACAATCGCAATCGGAGCATTTTTTTTTATTTATTTTTTTGCTGCAGGGATGAACTGGAGAGAAATATCCTCCACTTAATTACCCCATTCCTAGTTTAGCTCTTATCCAACCAGTTCATCTCCTGTGGAATTCAGGACGGACTCTTTTCTTCCTTCCTTCCTGTCGTTAGAGAAAAAAGAAACTTCTGGTCTTCAGAAATGTAAATATGTGGTTGACATTACATGGCTGTCATCATCAAAGCCCCTCTAGTGGTCAGGTATTTGAACTTCTATGCCCTATTGTCTCTCTCATAGCCTCCTCTCATCTTCTCCTAGCCTTAGTAAGCAGCACTAACGCCATTGGTCTGTCTACTTCATCCCAATCGCCAACGGAAATGACGTCTAAGAGTGGTGTAACTACATGCGCTCACAATTGATTCTCATTACTCTGGTTTCTCAGATTCCACCTGTCTCCCTGTTATATTTCTCTCTTATTGCCAAAATTGATATTGGAAGCTCTTTGGGTCTGGGAACTGACAGCCGTATCATCATCATTAGCATCATCGTCACAACTGCTTTCCTACTACTAATGCATCTTTGTTTGCCAGCCAATACAAATGGCAACCTGAAAATTTACAGAAGCTCAGATATCATTCTGCGTGTTCAAATTGAGCAAGCTTATGCAAAATAAGTACATAACACATAATTTCCCCTGACAACAGGATTCGTTTGACTTTAAGGAGGATTTGTTGGGGATGGGTGGGATGTTCTCTCCTAGAACGAACAATGCTTGATATAATCATGAAGGCTTGGTTAGTGCTTAGGGAGGGAGTCATGGTAACGAGCACTCCCATGGTAACCAGCTGCTCTTAACAGATTTCCTTTACACTAGAGATGAGCCTGTGGTGTGGGACATCTGCCTTGTAGAGGGATCCCACCAGTTCAAACCCTCATGTTTGCCTCACATGAGAAGAATGAAGTGTCCAATAATAGGATTCTTTTTTATGGTTCTACCAGTGTTAGGGTGGCCATATGGAAAGGAGGACAGGGCTCCTGTACCTTTAACAGTTGTATTGAAAAGGGAATTTCAGCAGGTGTCATTTGTATGCATGCAGCACCTGGTGAAATTCCCTCTTCATCACAACAGGTAAAGCTGCAGGAGCCCTGCCCTCTTTTAACTAGAGAGACCAGATACAAAAGAGGGCAGGGCTCCTGCAGCTTTAACTGTTGGGATGAAGAGGGTATTTTCCAGGTGCTGCATGCCTACAAATGACACTTGCTGAAATTACCTTTTCTATGCAATTTTAAAAGATACAGGAGCTCTGTCCTCCTTTCCATATGGTCACCCTAACCGGTGTGACTCTGATGTTTTGAGTGTAATATTGGGTTTAGGGCAAGATGGACTCACGTCTTGCTCAGCCAAAGATTCATTGAATGGCACTGGGAACATCATTATCTCAGCCACTTCTCACCTTCTGTAAATTGGGAGTTTGAAAGAGCAACGTCAGTGAATAACGATCATGATACTCTTTTGTGCAGAAAACCACATCCTGGAGGACGTCAATAAATGTGTGATTGCGCTGCAAGAGGGAGATGTTGACACATTGGACAGAACTGCAGGGGCGATCCGGGGCCGTGCAGCCAGGGTCATCCATATCATTAATGCTGAGATGGAAAACTACGAAGCTGGAGTTTACACCGAGAAAGTGTTAGAAGCCACGAAGTTGCTGTCCGAAACAGGTCAGTGTGAATAGCAAACATGGTACATTATGGGTCATTTCTTTTTTTCCCCAGTTATAGGTCAAATATGATGAATCCTGCATAGTAGAGCTTGCACATAGCATTGCTTCTAACACGACCGCTACTTCTATACATGGAGCAGCAACTCATATGCCACATTCTCCATGGGTTTGGTATCTTGCATATACCTTAAAGAACATAAGAAGAGCCATTCTGGATCAGACCAAACGTCAACCTAGTCCAGCGTTCCTGCTCACCCAGCGGCCACCCAGCTGCCTGTGGGAAATGCGCAAGTAGAACATGACCGCAATATTGCCCTCCCACTCATGTTAACCAGGAACTGATATACATAGGCCTCCTGTCTCTGATACTGGACCAGTAGCCATTGATAGCCTTCTCCTTCAGGAATTTATCCAAACCCCATTTAAAGCCGTCCACATTGGTGGCCATTGCTACATCTTGTGATAGGGAATTCCATAGTTTAATTTAGGGATTAGAGAATTCACAGGACACTTGCCTGGCTAGTTCACCAAGTGTGCTTGGCTGATTCTGTTCCGGGAGTTGGGCTGGCCAAGGACTCAGCGATGTGCACTTTCTAGAAGGTAATTAAGGCTACAATCCAAGAGGGCCTTTAAGGCCATGATTGGCATGGGAGATGTGGTTTCCCCACCTGAACTTGTGCCCCCTTTATCCTGTAGCCAGCGATGGGGCAAAAATCCACCGGGTGCATCCGTCAGGGCCCAGGAGGGCAGGACATGGGGGCGGCTGCTGCCCTCGCAGGTCTAGGTGGATTATCACCCCATTGCTTGTCTATATGCTATACATAGAGGTTTTTGCCCCAGATATCCTTCATCCTCATCTCTACCTGCCCTCATCCTATTACTCAGGCTTCTAGCTATTCTGGGTTCATATCATGCATACACCTTATCTTATTTCCAATGGCATTTGTGCTAAATTAGTGTTTGATGATTGTTGCCCTTAATTTGTGTGCCAGCAGATTCACTGTGAAATACTCTGGCATCAGGCATATTATTTAATTCAGTTGGTCTCGTATAAATTGTATGGAAAAAGAAAGGTAACGACTATGTATATCTAGTGACTTGAGGAAGTGAAATTGTAGGGGAAGCTACATGTGTGCTGCAAATTGAGGCTTTTTTCCTAGAAGAAGTAGCCATCAAGGATTTATTGCAAGTGTAATATGTAGTTCTGCCCTTGACCAAAGCTATGTGTAACAGGTTCAGTTGGAGAGAGCGACAGAGAAAGAGCTGGGCAGTTCTCCTCTCCCCCATCTTTCCAGTTTACAGATATTGCACTTATCACAATCAACACCTGAGTAATCACCTGAGTGACTTCAAAGATGGATGCCATGCTTCATAAAAGAAGATAACAGTTGAGGGGGGGTGAGATTAGTTAAGAGTTCCCCCCTCCCCCTCTGCTCAGTTCCGTATGGGCTTGGGTACAACCATTTGAAAACAACAACGAATAAACCCAGAACTGATCATTTTATTGCTGAGCATAACGGACATTTGGTCCTGTTGCACACCTGATAACACCGTAAGTGTGTTAGGGATTGTGTGCTTCCTCCATAGCCCCATGAGTCTTTGGCCCTTTCTACACCATGGGGTGTAGAGAGAGGGCAAGAGGACTATCACAGACTTACCTGCTTCTGGGATTGTCCTCTTCATTCTTGACAGAAGAAGTGGAAGTTCCGCTTCCCGCCATTTTTTTTCTGCCTGGGCCCCAAGGAGAGTGCACGGGCACTCCTGTGCAAAGGATAGGGTTTTTTTTTAAAAAAAGAAAACCTTGCGCAATCAGGCCCCCTCCCTGCCCTCCCAGGGCTGGCGAAATGGCTGCCATCCCCTCTCCTGATGGGCACGGAGCCATGTGGTGCGGCTCCATGCCCATTTCTGCTGCCACACTTATAAGTAAGCGCGGCAGCAGCTGGGATGGGCAGCCGCATCTCCTGTGGTCTCGGGAAGTTCCCGGGACCATGGAAAAATTGGGTTTTCCCAGGGAGCCCTTATACCTGGGAAATCCCGTGCCCATCCCCCCGTACAGGGACTAGTCGGGGATGATACCAGGCCAAAAGCTTAGTGTAGAAATGGCCTTTGATTCACCTTTCTCTTTCTCCATAAATTACTTTGTGGTAGTGGCAATGGTGGAGCCTGGCTTTGGAGATGCGCAAAGCAACCTTGCCTGGGCCTTAGAATGCTACCCCAGCGCATCCCAAACACCAGGAACATTGGGAAATGTAGTTCCCAAGCCAGAAGCTCTGGGAACTACATTTCCTAGGTTTTGTAGTGCCCATAACTGCAGCATCATTCTACAAATCCCTATTAGAAGCCCTCTCGGCAGCCAACAGGGACAAGAATGCAGGAAAGCCAAGCAAGCAGGTAAAGCTGGTGAGAGTACCTGTCCATTCTGCAGTGGACCTGGTTAGGAATGGGTTACTGGAGACCAGCTTACAGTACATAGATTGTTGTTGTGCTTTGACCCAGAATTGTTGTTTTTAAAGGATATTGTAATTATAACTTGTTTTTATGCTTTTTATGGTTTTAAATTTTGTATATCGGTGTTTTTAGTGTTCGGTGTTTTTAATTTTTGTGAACTGCCCAGAGAGCTTCAGCTATGGAGCAGTATGTAAATGGAATAAAATAAATAAATAAATAAATAAATAAAATAGATTCATATTCCCAATCCTGCCATTCTGAAATCTGATGCCATCTCTAGATGAGATCTTTGTAGAGGTTTTTTTTTTCCCCCCCTTGGACACTTTTCTTCCTAAGTCTTTTCCTGAATGAGAATTGGCCCACAGAATGGATTGAATAGCTACACGCAAGTCATTTGCTCCCTATTAATTCAGATCAGGTTTGTAAAACTCTTGTTTCTTTGACCCCAAAGCAGCCCACCGGTAGGGATGTGCGAGTCAGCAACACGTGAATTCATCACTGCTTTCTGAATTCCACCTCAAAGTTCGTTCGGACTTATGTCTGAATCATATTGTGAGCGCTGGGTTGTTTTTGGTGTGTGTGGGTGTGGGTGTTCTTTCGCTTTACACATTTTTTGATGTATTTTCATGCCCATTTTTTAAAATGTACACAGCAATTTTGTGCATTTTTGAATTGTACGCATTTTTCTCCCATCAATTTACCCCAGTTTATATTTGAGTCTGCTTTGTGTGCAAACTGGATCAGTTCTGGTCAAGGACTAACTGAAACAAATTTCTCGTACACCCTTATTCACCAGCCATGTATTCATGCTTGCCAAGGGCTTGACAGACAACTCCCCTGTTTTTACAGTCAGTAAAACAAGAGGATCGTTGAGATTCTTGTAGGTTTCGCTTTGCATGGTGGGGCATCCCAATTTCTGGGATCCTGATTCAGATGTACATCCCACTGTATTCCTGGAGTCCGTAGCAGGTAACAACTCTTCTCCATCTCAGAAAACTTTACATCAACCCCATGGGGTTGTTCACTACTCCCCCCCACTCCATTTTAGAGGTGGAAAGCTGAGGATGAGAGACAATGGCTTGGTCAGGCCCAGTGTCCAAACTGGGCTTCAGTTGCTTTTTTAAAAAAACTGCCTCCTAAAAGGATGGATTGGCATATTTTCAGACCTCTCTATTCATTAACATGCATCAATAAATAAGATAGATTTCCCATTTACGGAAAGATGTGAATTTCAACTTAGGTGTCTCTGGATAGTTCGGCATCCTAATGATATAAGTTCATGTTCCAAATCTAAATAACGAAAAACTGAGGATGTGGTTTGTGTTTGTATGTGGAGGAGGGAGAAATGAGAGAACCATGAATTCAAGTGGGAGTTTCATTTCAAAGTCTTGGAGTTTGTCTGAAGTTCAGGGCAATGGAAATCCATTCGAATTAGTCAAATCTAATGTGACGTGAGAAACATTTCCTAGCAGTTTTTTGGAGGGCTGAACAAAATGAAAAACACTGGAGCCTGTATCAATTTGGGTATAAGCAAGATGAAATAGCAAATTGTTTTAAGAGCATTTGTTGTGGAAACTCATTTAGAAAGTTAAATGACATCCTTTCTTGCTGGTAAAGCCATATCTGCTTCCCTAGAGGGGAGGAGACATCCTTCCATGCAGCCTTAAAGCATTCTCTTCATGTACAATTCTTCTGCCCTTTAGAATGGCATGCATGGGAGCATATAGAATCATAGAATCATAGAATCAAAGAATAGTAGAGTTGGAAGGGGCCTATAAGGCCATCGAGTCCAACCCCCTGCTCAGTGCAAGGATCCACCTTAAAGCATCCCTGACAGATGGCTGTCCAGCTGCCTCTTGAAGGCCTCTAATGTGGGAGAGCCCACTTATAAGCCACTAGCCACCCTTCAGGGGATCCCAGGGGGGTATATACAGCATTAAAAACAAACAACAAATCCAATATAAAAAAGCAAATTCAACAACAACAACGTTTACTCAGAACTCAGCCCCATCAAGTTTAATTAGACTTACTCCTCCTAAGTAAATATGCATAGGATTGTAGCGTTGTACATGAAGCAACCTTACCTGGGTGTAGCCAATGGAAATGTGGATATGCACTGTGATGCTCATCTGGGCCCCACTGCGTTGCCTAGATGAAGTGCACGATGTGCAAGGGGACTTAAGAGCTGATACCTGGGAGCAGCTGTGTCTGTACCTTGAGGGTCAACCCAGCAGCACAACCAAGATGGCCGCATGCGCTGGCCATGTTTTGTTGTTTTAGCCATACCAGTACAGCTTATAGGGTTCTCAAGAATCCTTCTCTGTCACACTGCAAAGGATCTTGGGAACACCTCTCGGGTTATACAGAGCAACCACTTGGGTAGCAAAGGCCCCACCTTTCACTTCATTGGGCGTGTGAACAAAGAGATGCAGGCACAGGGAGACTATTTCCATTGGAGTGAGCATGGAATTCTGCGTATGCAGAAGATTTATGTTTGTCCCTGGGTTTTCTTGAAACTCTGGGTTTGGGATTCTGTTAATTTCTAGTCAATAATATTGCCAGTTAGCCCAGTTAAAGAACCCACCTAAAATGTGATGTTTTTTAAAAAAGAACTGTATTCATTATTATTTTTTAATTGTTGAAATACATAGCAAGAGTGGATCAAGTTGCTCATCCCTGCTCACTTTTGGGATCAGCCAAAGTTTCTGTCATTCATTTCCATTCAATTCTTCATTAATAAAGCAAGTTTTCATATTAAAATAACCTCCTTTTGTATCCATACCAGTCCAGCGTAAAATAAAATAAAAAATATTGTAGACAGTCATATTGTCTAAT
The DNA here is from genome assembly GCA_029215795.1 of Anniella stebbinsi. Lineage (NCBI taxonomy): Eukaryota > Metazoa > Chordata > Lepidosauria > Squamata > Anniellidae > Anniella > Anniella stebbinsi. Next base: position 224,425,128 of record JARDYH010000004.1, on the reverse strand, counting down.
TGCTAAAAAACCTGGACCAGTATTATGCAAAGTTTTGCCTGTTTGCTTTACATAAAACCAATTCACAATGATAAAAACACAATAAGGTAAATCTACAGCAGTTCTGTGGCATATTTAATGTGCTCTTTAATAAAACCTGAATGATAATGAAGTGCTAACAGCTCTCTGGAAAATGTGTGCCTGGCCAGGCCCCTTCTTTCAGGTCTTTTATGCAAATAAGTCTAAAAAGGCCTCATGGTTGCAGTGTGCCGGCAGAAACGATCTAATTGAAGATGCTTCCTTTTCAGCGGTGCAATATTCCATTACGTTGCTCATTTGCAAGAATATGCGGGAAGGCTGTTACCCGTAATATAGGTCGAGGGAGACGATCTGTAGGAAGATCATGGGAAGACGATCCTATAGCTTTGACACAGTCTTTTTTGTGTGGTGTTTTGCCAATGCGTAGAAGCTAGGGTGACCATATTTGGGTAACCAAAAGAGAGGGACACCCAGTGGTGGGGACAGAAAAGGGGCTTTCTGGGGCCTCCAGAAAGCATGCCATTCCTCCCCGCCTCCCAATTCTCCAACCGAGGCCTTTTCTATAATGACTGGGAATGACACGATTTCCCCTTTAAGGCCCTGATTGGAGCAGTGAGGGGGAATGATGCACCTCCAGAAAGAATGTCATTTCCCCCTCTCCCCTCCACTAATGATGACTTTAAAGGTGAAAGTCATCCCAGGACACTATAGAAAATTACAGAAAATCCTCCCTGACACCAAGATAGAACATAAACCAGGACAAATCCGGGGAAATCCTGACAGTTGGTCACCCTAAGCGAATGTGCAAATCATTGCTGGGTTTGATAGTAATAACAAACAAGATCAGGGTTCCACACTCCAGCAGGGGGACCATTGACATAAGCCCAGTGGATGTGTTCCAGCTTGTCATCATTGCAACCTGCTGGATCATCTGTCTCTCTTCTAGGTCCAGACGACAATGGCCAGATCTACACCAAGCAGGATATAGCACTATAAAAGCGGTATATAAAAGGCAGGAGCCACACTACCACTTTATAGCAGTATTGAAGTGCACTGACCACTGTTGGGGCCCATCGACACATACCATATACTGCTTTCATACCACTTTCATTGTGCTTTATCCTGCTTCGTGTGGCTCCTGCCTTTTATATACTGCTGTCATAGTGCTATATCCTGCGTGGTGTAAAACTGGCCAATAGCTGTGTGATGGCTGAGCAGTAGGCAACACTGCCTGCTTACTCATTGGCTTTCTGACTGGGAAGGAAGCAGAGGGTAGTGCTGATGGGCAGAGCAGGAGCAGCAGGTAGGGGCAGTGTTGCTAAGGCTCGCTGAAGGAGTGGGGCTCTTGTCAGGGTATTGCCCAAAGACCCTCCAAAACCTGGAGCCACCACTGCACAAGGTATTCAGGTTCCCAGCAATTTCTACCAGTGAATGATGGTGATGTGTAGATTGGGTCATGCTGGATGGATGACTGAGTCAAACAAGCCAGCGCCAACTCCACCGGGGCCTCTGAATCCAGGGAAAAGAAGAACAAAGCAGATAAGAGTCTCCTAGTCCAACCTTCATTTTTTATAAGCTTGGACATGCCTTAGGACAGGGGTAAGCTTCTTGTATCCCTCTAGATTCTTTTGGCCTACTAGTCCCACTATCCATCAGTATTGGCTGTGCCTGTTAGGGCTGATGGGAGTTGTAGTCCAAAACACCTTGAAGGACATATGTTGCCCACCCCTGCCTTAGATATTCCCATGAAGTTGTTGGGAAGGTCATTGTGCCGGCCAGACTTTGGCTGTCCTTGACAGGGAGGCAATTTGCAGCACTAAACTGGGGAGTCTTTCTGACATACTGACTCATACAATTGGTCCATCTAGCCCAGTACTGTCGACTGTGATTGGCAACAGCTCTCCAGGGTTCTTTCCAGCCCTACCTGGAGAAGCCAGGAATCAAATCAAGGACCTTCTGTATGCAAAACATGTGTTCCACCACTGAGATATGGCCCTTTCCCTCAGTCTATAAGTACTGAGGGGACACAATAAGAACATAAGAACCTAGGAAGAGCCCTGCTGGATCAGACCGAGGGTCCATCTAGAATCAGCTGCCGACCAGGGAACCACAAGCAGGACACAAGTGCGACAATACCCTCCCACCCATGTTCCGCAACAACTGGTGTACATAGGCTTACTGCCTCTGCTACTGGAGGTGGCACATAGCTATAAGGACCAGTAGCCATGGTTCTAGTAGTCAGGACTAGTAGTCAGTTAATGCCACTTTCTAAGGAACTCTTAGTTCGATTAAGATAGAGAGAATTTCATGGACTACTTGGCAGGGGCAGTGTCAGATGCTGAGAAATACCTCTGCCTGAGACCCCTGCAGAGGAGCTGCTGGTCAGGAAAGCCAATGCTGGGCTAAATGGACCAAGGTTTTGACCAGAGCATCTTAGGATGCAGGCTATTCCCTGGCAGACCTGACATGGGAGCAGCTGTCATTGGAGGGCTCAGCCCTCCTCTGTGACAACAGTTCAAGTACTTGAAGAGTGCTATCATGTCTCCCTCAGTTTTCTCTTCTCCAGGCTAAACATGCCCAGTTCTTTCACTCTCTCCTTGCAGGGCTTGAATTCATCCAACCCCCCCTTTTGATTCCCCCCCCCATTGGTAGCTATCACCACATCTTGTGGTAGTGAATTCCAGAGTTTAACTATGTGCTGTGCAACCTCTACAGATTTCAATAACTCAATAACTCTGAGCCCCACTTTTATTGGAAAATTCTGCTCTTGTAAAACCTAAACTCAGCCAACAAGTACTGTTTTGCATGAGATTCAGGAGCAGCTATGATTTCCTATAAATTAAAGATACCTGAGATCAAATCACATTTCCATAATGTGTGTGAGTTTTTAATGACTATTTGGTTTGCTATTAAGATCGCTTCCTGGGTTCTGTAATTGGTTTTTAGATAGTTCGTTGGTCTTTAGTTTGCAGTAAACCAATGACTCTGCCTATAGGAGGATGTCCATATATAAGTTGTTCCTGCTCCATGAGGACAGATTCTGTTCTCAAACCTGGAGTGGCCATTGTGTTAGAGAAGCCGGCGGGTGAGACCATTTTGTGCTCCCTTCAGTTATTTCCCCTTGTTTCCCCTTTAATTGAACATCTATTCATTTTTAAATGAGGAGCTTTTAAAGATCTAGAGGGGAACTAATTTGAATAATAATGAAACCAGGGGAACTTGGTGCAACCCACTTTTTTTAAAAAAATATTATTTACATTTTCAGAGCTCTGTTCAAGGAAAGCATCTGGCTGTTGAGCTGTGAAAATCCACATGTCATTGTGAACTGCTATTTTCCAACTGTTTTGTAAGGATTGGGGGATGTGTGTGTGTGTATATATATATATATATATATATATATATATATTCTGAAGTCATTTGGAGGCATGCATACCAAAGGAATTAAAAAAAGGAGGGAGGTTGAATCCTACTACAGCACAGGTTAGCTTGAGCCCAGAGAACTCAAGAGTTAACTAGACCTTGCTATACTCATCACATGTAACGCCAGCTGCCATTCTATTGCAAGATCATCAGCAAACTAAAGGAAGCAGGAGCCTTTGACCACCTGTCTCTGTCCGTTGTTTATCTCTGCTCATCTCATGGCTCCTGTGGCACCGAGTTGTCTCTGCTTCTCCCCTTCTCAACACCTAGGGACAATTAGCAGCTAAAAAAGAGATAAGCAAAGAGAGATGGAGAAAGCAGAACAACATCTCTATGAACCAGTAGAGCAGGGGTGAGAAAGCTTAAGGAACATAAGAAGAGCCCTGCTGGATCAGACCGAGGGTCCATCTAGTCCAGCACTCTGTTCACACAGTGGCCAATCAGGGACCAACGAAGCAGGACATGGTGCAACAGCACCTTCCTACCCATGTTCCTCAGCAACTGGTGCACAAAGGCTTACTGCCTCGAATACTGTTGAGGGCCAAGTTCCCTTAGCAATAATCTGTTCGGATCCACATGGCAGGTGGGGCTGAGACCACCAGTTGCCAGGACTGCAACCTAAAGTGGATGAGGCCACCCCCTCTCTCTTAATGCCTCCCCTTTCTCCTCTCCTCTCCTTCCCTTCTTCCTTCCTTCCTTCCTTCCTTCCCACCCAGCCAGCTGCCGGGAGAGGAACAGATCACTTTTTTCAGAGTTCTCAACAGATTGCTTGCAGAGGACTTTGACAATTAGGCTGAGGGATACCTTAGGTGACTCTTCCCTGCCCTACAGCTTTCTTTTCCTATCTCCCAGGTAGCTTAGGATGCTCAAAAGCCAAGGCTGACTTACCTGTGGCTACCTCTGATGTGAGTTGATTATAATGGGTAAGCCAAGCTCTGACCTCAATGGCTACATAGGGTGTCCCATAGTTCTGTAGCTGCTAATTCCACCCCCACTCACCCACCCATCCCAGCTGAGCTATAGACTGCAGAAGATAGGAGCTGGGAGCCAGGAATCAGGAAAACCAGTCTATTTCTTCTCCATGTCAGTTTCTCATCTGCTCACCTAGAAGTCCATTATGGCCCATGATGGAGTTGTAAAGAGAGAATAAAGGAAGGAAGGAAGGAAAAATCTGCATAAAAATTTGCACTCACATATCCACACACACACATTTAAAATATGCTTTTAAGTAAAATCTTGATGTTTTGGAGCTGAAACCTGTACTGGAACTGCATTGGTAGACAATTTAGTTTGAATCCTCACATTAGTTCAGGAGGCATGGATCCCATCAGTTCTTATCAGAATTTGTCAAGATCACTTTCCCTACGCATCCCTAGCCAAGGGTAGTACTAGAGAGTCAGAGCTGAAGAATATCCCAAACACACCAAAGCCAGGAAAACTACTTTCTCAGGCAATTCCCTGGCCCAAACAGGAAGTCCTTTTAAAGCCTGTCCCATATAGGAGGGCCCAGTTCCCCATCTGGGTGGGTTGGGCCTGAGAGAGCGTCACTTGGAACTGCACCTTGCGTGGCTTCCCATGTGGTGCAGCTACACACAGAGCAGAGGGTCCCCAGTTCTAGGGCAGGCATAGTTGGGCACCTGCCGAGGGCCCACACTCCAAAAGGGGGGCACTGACAAGCAACGTCTGGATGTTTTCCTGCTCTTCACGCTTGCAACCTGCTTGTTCACCTCCCTCTTGCTCTGGTGGTGATCGGAAGGAAGAGCAGAAGATGCTACTGCTTTACTTGCATACTGACTCTCTACCTGTGAGGCAAGCACATTATAGCAGTGATGAGAAAGAGGATGAGGAGCAGTAGGAACTGGTGACAATGGTAGTGAGTAAGGAGAGAGGGGGCCCATTGATGATCTCTTACCCAAAGGCCCTCAGAAACCTGGAGGTGGCACTATCTAGCCTTGGAAGTTCCTGACATAGTTCTACCTCTGTCCAGAATACACTTTTATTCCGAAGGTTGCTCAAACTGCAATGCATGTCCAATGTTAATGTAGACCACTTTCCCCAGTGTTGGTAAATCATTCTCTATAGGGTGACTTCCCATGCAGCTCTACTTTACTCAATTAGATGTCCTACCACTCTTGGTGTTTCTTCTACCATGATACAGCTTGTTTCTTCCCCTGTTTCTCAGATCCCCCCTTCCCCCCCCCCCATTACTCGATTTGGGCTGCTAGCAACTAGCGGGGTAGAAATTGAAATAAGAGCCTAATTCTAGACTATGCTGGCTTTACTGGAAGGATTTGTCTCTCTGGCATACTAAAGGTAAATCTGGCCATCTCGATAAGGCCAGCCATTTTGGCTCAGTCTTGCAAGTCTAGGTTGGGATCTGCCTTTGTGCTACGTTCTTTGTGCAAACCATTTGCACAAGCATTTTGTCCAAGACAAGCTGGGCTATACTCTTCCCCATTTGAGGCATGTTGTATGCTCATGTAGCTGTATGCTCATGTAGCTAACTGTGGATGTGGTGCATAGACAAGGAGTGAACATGTATATGAGCAGCTATAGCTCTTCCGCTCATAGTCCTTTTCGCCTAATAGGGAATTGTAACCTTGGGATTGCAGCTGGTAGGTAGAATAACGAGATCACATGATGCCAGTCCTTTTCCACCTTCACTGGCTGCCAGTCCAGATTTGGACCCGATTCAAAGTGCTGGTATTAACATTCAAAGCCCTAAATGGCTTGGGGCCAGGTTATCTGCAGGAACGCCTCCTCCCATATGTACCTTCCCAGACCCTAAGATCGTCCTCAGGGGTCCTTCTCCATGAGCCCTTGCCAAATGAGGCAGGTGGCAACCAGGAGGAGGGCCTTCTCTGCTGTGGCACCCTGGCTGTGGAATGAGCTCCTTAGAGAGGTTTGCCTGACACCTACATTATACTCCTTTAGACGCCAGGTGAAGACCTTTTTGTTTTCTCAGTCTTTTAACAGTTCTTCAGTTTGATTTTTAACCTTGTTGTTTAAATTCGTATTTTAAATCTGTATTAGTTCCTGCATGGATGCTCGGTTTTATCCTGGTTGTGCTTTTAGCCTGTATTTTATATTATGTTTTTATATTGTTGTTTTTTTATATATTTTGAAAGGTTTTTATGGTTTTACATTTTGTAAACCGCCCAGAGAGCTTCAGTTATAGGGCAGTATAGAAATGCAGTAAATAAATAAATAAATTCATAAATAATAGGAGATAGACTTGTCCTCTGAACAAACATAGGATGTGACTATAGGAACTCAATAGTTAGGTGTATTTACAGTGGTGATGATGATGATGATGATGATGACGATGTAGCTAGAGCTAAGCCCTGTGCTAAATAGTCGATAAAAACTAATAGGGCTTTCCCCACAGGCTTGCAGTACAAGAAGACTGCTAAAATAGGAAGGGGGGAAGACACAAGGAAGGAAGGGTGGGATGAGTAGAGATAATGAACTAAATCAGGAAAACCTGAGTTTTCATTTCTCCCCTATGGATCAAAGTTGGTCGACGAGGAAGATGGAAACACAAGTAAACCATGCTTCTTGTCCATCTACCCACTTGGAACTTCTGAAGCACCTCTGAATCTTTCCTCCTATGTCAGGGGAACATCTGAATGCAGGGAGAGAAGGTGGTGTATGGACGTTAGGCAGAAAAGAATTCCATAGAAAGGGAACTGTAAGATAATAATAATAATAATAATAATAATAATAATAATAATAATAATGCAGATTGGTAGCTGAATATGAGCCTTTTGCTTAATGGAATAGGAAAGTAAAACTGGAGTGGAGAAAGATCTATAAAGAGTGTAGGGGGGAAAGCAGAATAAGATCAAGGGAGTGTAAACAATTGTCTTTTTCAAATGCATGTTCTTCTGGCCTTCATAATTTTTATGTGTGCTTCCCCCCCCCCCCCCCCAAATGTTTATGTATCCTTTTTGTGCTTACTGGAACATTTGTGATTTCTTTTCCCCAGCTATAATAACAAAAGCCTCCTCGTGTGGCCTCATCTGATCCCATCCGTGTTCCTGGGTGTCTCTGACGTTGGAATTAATGACTGTACAATTGCTGTGGATAAAACTTTCTTAAAGTGCAGTGCTCTTGTCTCATTATAGTCCCCCTTTAAAAAATAATGCATGACACTTGATTACTGCTTTATGCCAACCATGAAACCGCAAAGATGCATAAATTCATATATTCACACACACTTTTCAGTGGGACTAAAGTGCATCCTCTTAATGAGACAGAGTTGAACTCTTAAGTTATTCTGACATCTCTTGAATCCCCCCCCCCATGTAATTACGCAAAATGACAGTTTTTCTTTTAGTTCCTGGCTAAATAATTTGAATTAACAGTTATGTCTTAGGTGGACCTGACTTTGTACTCTTAAATTTGTTTTTATTCCAATGCATGCAACTCATATTAGTTAGCGAATACTTTTTTCTGGTCAATTTTGTTTATGGTAGTACAGACAATATGTATAAAAAACTAGGGATGTGCACTGACCCCCCGGATCGGATCGGATAGCGGATCGGAATCGGACCTGGGGGGTCGGATCGGATCGGATCGGATCGGAGGATGGTCGGATCGGATCGGACCGGATGTCCGATCCGGATCGGACGCCATTTTGAATGCTTTTTCCCATAGCCAAGTATTGTTTTACAAAAACGCCTATAACTTTTTCATTTTTAAAGATAGAAGGATGAAACTTGGGCACATTATACACTGGTTAGGGATAGTTATCTGTGAGAAATTTCAGAAAGATTGGTGCATGAGTTTTGTGGCAATTAATTGTTTAATAAATACCCAGAAATGCCTATAACTTTGTCATTTTTAAAGTTACAAACATGAAACTTTGCCACATTGTAGGTGGTACCTTGGGACCTATCTGTGAGAAATTTCAGAAACTTAGGTGCTTGCCTTGTGTGGCAATTAATTTTAGAAAAATGGGTAGTAGTGGGGTAAATACATTTACGCCTCCCATTTTTTTATTTTTGAAGATACAAACAGGAAACTTGGGCACATTACAGGTACCACTTGCCTTGATATGTGTGTGAAAAATCAGAAACATTGGAGCTTGCCTTGTGTGGCAATTAATTTTTGAAACAATGAGGAAAGAAACACCTATAACTTTGTCATTTTTAAAGTTACACACATGAAACTTTGCCACATTGTAGGTGGTACCTTGGGACCTATGTGTGTGAAATTTCAGAAACATAGGTGCTTGCCTTGTGTGGCAATTAATTTTTTAATAAATACCCAGGAATGCCTATAACTTTGTCATTTTTAAAGTTACATACATGAAACTTTGCCACATTGTAGGTGGTACCTTGGGATCTATGTGTGTAAAATTTCAAAAACGTAGGTGCTTGCCTTGTATGGCAATTAATTTTAGAAAAATGGGTAGTAGTGGGGTAAATACATTTACGCCTCCCATTTTTTTATTTTTAAAGATACAAACAGGAAACATGGGCACATTACAGGGAACACTTCACTTGATATGTGTGTAAAATTTCAGAATGACAGGTCCAGGCATGTGGTGGCAAGGTGTCTGCACACACCACTTTGAAGACTGTAGAAAATTTCTCCTGTAACGATCCCAGCGAGAGAGAGTGATCCTAGGCTCAGCCGTTCTGCTTGAGTGAAAGTATCAAAGCAGACACGAGCCAAGTGCTACTTTGTTTCTCCTTTTGTAATGGATACTAGCTCAGTTGCAGCCAAGCGTGCAAGGATCAAAGAGATGAGAGAAAGTGTTTCCTTCTTCTTCCCGGGAGGCGGGAGGGTGCAATTGACAGCCCCAGCCTCTGTGTAAAAAAGGTTAATAACTTTTAATCTAAAAAATTCGTAGCCACCAAATGCCTGGACCTATCATTCTGAAATTTTACACACATATCAAGTGAAGTGTTCCCTGTAATGTGCCCATGTTTCCTGTTTGTATCTTTAAAAATAAAAAAATGGGAGGCGTAAATGTATTTACCCCACTACTACCCATTTTTCTAAAATTAATTGCCATACAAGGCAAGCACCTACGTTTTTGAAATTTTACACACATAGGTCCCAAGGTACCACCTACAATGTGGCAAAGTTTCATGTATGTAACTTTAAAAATGACAAAGTTATAGGCATTCCTGGGTATTTATTAAAAAATTAATTGCCACAAAACTCATGCACCAATCTTTCTGAAATTTCTGACAGATAACTATCCCTAACCAGTCTACAATGTGCCTAAGTTTCCTGTTTGTATCTTCAAAAATAAAAAAGTGGGAGGCATAACTGTATTTCTCAATGGGCAAGTGCTTTCCAATGATTTTCTATGGGCAAGTGCTTTCCAATGATTTCCTATAGGAAAGTACTGTCCAATGAATCCCTATGGGCAAGTACTGTCCAATGAATCCCTATGGGCAAGTGCTGTCCAATGAATCCCTCATTGTTTCAAAAATTAATTGCCACACAATACAAGCACCTACGTTTCTGAAATTTTACACACATGGGTCCCAAGGTACCGCCTACAATGTGGCAAAGTTTCATGTGTGTAACTTTACAAATGACAAAGTTATAGGCATTCCTGGGTATTTATTAAAAAATTAATTGCCACACAAGGCAAGCACCTATGTTTCTGAAATTTCACACACATAGGTCCCAAGGTACCACCTACAATGTGGCAAAGTTTCATGTGTGTAACTTTAAAAATGACAAAGTTATAGGTGTTTCTTTCCTCATTGTTTCAAAAATTAATTGCCACACAAGGCAAGCTCCAATGTTTCTGAAATTTCACACACATATCAAGGCAAGTGGTACCTGTAATGTGCCCAAGTTTCCTGTTTGTATCTTCAAAAATAAAAAAATAGGAGGCGTAAATGGATTTACCCCACTACTACCCATTTTTCTAAAATTAATTGCCACACAAGGCAAGCACCTAAGTTTCTGAAATTTCTCACAGATAGGTCCCAAGGTACCACCTACAATGTGGCAAAGTTTCATGTTTGTAACTTTAAAAATGACAAAGTTATAGGCATTTCTGGGTATTTATTAAACAATTAATTGCCACAAAACGCATGCACCAATCTTTCTGAAATTTCTCACAGATAACTATCCCTAACCAGTGTATAATGTGCCCAAGTTTCATCCTTCTATCTTTAAAAATGAAAAAGTTATAGGCGTTTTTGTAAAACAATACTTGGCTATGGGAAAAAGCATTCAAAATGGCGTCCGATCCGGATCGGACCTCGTCGGATCGGATCGGATCGGATCGGAGGTTGATTGGATCGGATCGGATCGGATCGGATTTTCCCGATTTTGGGGCGGATCGGATTCGGATCGTGGATCGGATCCGATCCGATGCACACCCCTATAAAAAACAAAACTTGTTCAGATAATAAAGCAGCCAATTTGCTTCCACAATTTTTCAGGAAGTTACCCATTTCTATTTAACATGCAGCAATAAATAGTGCTACAGTTAATAGGCTGACCAGATAAAATCCAGGTCAGGGCTCCTGTAACTTTAACAGTTGTAGAGAAAAGGGAAGTTCAGCCAGTGTCATTTGTATGCAATTAGTTCCTGGTGAAATTCCCTCTTCATTACAACAGTTAAAGTTGCAGGGGCCCTGCCTTCTTTTGTATATGGTCACTCTAGTATAGTGCCTGCACCTTTAACTGTTGTGATGAAGAGGGAATTTCACCAGGAACTAATTGCATACAAATGACTCTGGCTGAAATTCCCTTTTCTCTACAACTGTTAAAGTTACAGGAGCCCTGACCTGGATTTTATCTGGTCACCCTAACAATGGTAAAATAGTATCCATGTTGATATATCCTTGGGGCTTCAGTGTCTTAAGTATCTCCAGGCACCATCCAGAGGAGGCTCCTGGAACTAGGGACTCAGTGTCTGCCAGCTAATATCCCATATCAGTGGGAAGGCAAAGAGCAGGGAAGAGGAGGGCAACGAGGATGATCAGGGGTCTGGAAACAAAACCCTATGAGGAGAGACAGAAAGAACTGGGCATGTTCACCCTGGAGAAGAGAAAACTGAGGGGGAGACATGATAGCACTCTTCAAATACTTGAAAGGTTGTTACACAGAGGAGGGCCACGATCTCTTCTCAATGATTCCAGAGTGCAGGACATGGAATAATGGGTTCAAGTTACAGGAAGCCAGATTTCGGCTGGACATCAGGAAAAACCTTCTGACTGTAAGAGCAGTACAACAATGGAACCCATGACCTAGGGAGGTGGTGGGCTCTCCCACACTAGGGGCCTTCAAGAGGCAGCTGGACAACCATCTGTCAGGGATGCTTTAAAGTAGATTCCTGCACTGAGCAGGGGGTTGGACCCGATGGCCTTATAGGCCCCTTCCAACTCTACTATTCTATGATTAGCATCATCAGAGGTAGCAATGAATGGAAAAAGCCCAGGCAGAGTCTACTACTGCCTTGTGAATATGACTTCCTTGAGAACTAAGAATGGTGAAAGGAAAGGTGAGAGGTTGATATGTGCTTCTAACCTGTCCATCTTGTCAAGGTTGTCTCTGGGATGTAGAATTCCAGATTCTAAGCAGGTTGAGTCCGACTGCTACCCACGTGATTAGTATAATGCCTAGCTGAACTCCAAGAAACAATCTGCCATTATAAGCTTGGTATGCGTACAAGTTTCTCTTTTTTCCAATCTGAAGTTTGGTTCATCTCGAACTCTGAGAATTTTTCCAGTCTTAAGATCAGTTTGTCTCAGACTTTGATAAATTTTTTTTATGTTGGCATGAAAATTCAGAAGCATTTTCTGTGGACATTTCTCCTAAAACGTGCATTTTAGTGCATTTTTCCAAATATGCACCTTTTTTGCAATTGGTTTTCAGAATACAATGCATATTTGAATGTTATCTTCTCTAATACATGCATTTGTGTATGCATTTTTAATTACAAAGTTTCGAAAAGCCCGAATTTCGAAGAATAACTGAGTTTTGGTTTGCCTAGTGGTTTGGACGTGCAACATTAGGTAAATTCTCATTAAAATGAGAACCGAATGAATGTCTCCCCTATCCTTATCAAGCCTGCATACAAATCAAGCCTTGTTGGGTTTTTTAAAAAAATTGTTCCTTATCCTGCAGCTTGAATCCAACTTGCCCTCTTCCAGGTTTGCCACTGCATTTAGCAGAAGTACTTGTGAGCCAATAGAGCACTCAGGGCCAAGGAAGACATGACAGGATCAGATCTCCCAATATCTTTGATTAAAAGCAACCAGAGGGAGGGAAGGAGCTTTTGGATTGAGATGGTTATGCTGTGGGAAAATGGGTTAAATCTCCCACCCCCACCATTCTGTTTATTTAACTTGAATTACCCTGACCACTGAAGCTATTAGCTTGACTAGGTGTATACTTATAATATACCCCCACTGCTGCTTTTAATAATAAAACAGTCAGTGGGAGAGCCGATCAGAAATCTCCCCCATCTAGTTTGACCCTAGCTCAGTCTTGCAAATACATCTGCAAAATGTGGGAAAAAGTCATTTGGTCACAAAACTGATTACTGACCATGCTCATCTACATCCATTATCTGTGGTGCATTGGTGTCTTCTAATTCACAAAAAAAAACCCACCTTGCTTGGTCACCTGGTGGATACTCCTACCCATCTCAAGTGGGTTGCTAATTAGAAGGCTGCCTTAATGAGAAATGCAGAGTGAAAGTGTCAGGCAGCAACTGTGGAGAGCATTTGGGTGAGTGGATACAGACACTGGCCAATGAATGTCTTCCGCTGTGTGTGTGTTATGTGGGTTGTGTGTGTTATTTAGCCATATGACTGCTCGTCATTGATTCATCCTTGGTAATACATAGCCACTGTGAAGGCAGTGGAACATTATGGAGATGTTTTACTCATTTGCTTAATTTTTGATTTGTTAATCTGCTGAATTCCAGCCGAAAAAATCAACCCAGCTTAGCAACCAATGCTTCAATCTGAGGACTGTTTATGCCAGTGTACACGGATCTTCAATAGGCTCCTCGTGCAGTCCAAAGAAGCACAAAGCTGAGAGGCTTAATTCAGTGCAAGGCGGACTGGAACAGAAACAAAATCTCCACTCAAAATAGCATTGAGTGTCTTAAGAGAGGGAGAAATCAGCATGCATTCGGTAAGGTTAAATCAGGCTTGTCTTAACAACCAGAATTGTTGTACAGTGAGTGAGCTTTGCAAAGAAAATAATACTAAAATGTCATGCAAAAGGAGAATGTGTGGGCATAACTGAATATATTTCAAAAGGTTTTCTATTCAGCCCATCACAAATGGAGGCTGGAGACACCAGTGTTGAGTGGCACTTTTTAAAAAAATAATAATACAAAAACACATCAGATTAATTCCTGATTAAAGAGATATCTTATTAAAGAGATAAGAAATCTTCAAGTGGAAGAGATTTAACCCTACAGCAGCCCAGAGATTGGTAATGCAGCTAACACTGTGCACTGTAATTAATTAACAGCGTGTGGCACAGAAGGTGGATTCATCCAAAGAGGGAATATCCATTGATGCAATTAACAGAAACGATTTTCAGAATGCCCTCAATTTAAGGTCAATGATCAGTTCCCACCCTAGCGATCCCCATCCCAACCCAACGATTTGGGTTTTTTGTTTGGCTGTTCCCTATGTTGGAACATGTTGCATCTATCATAAAATTGTACATGAAACGATATAGGTAAATAGTAAACAGTGGCTCAGCCCAAGCAGAAGCACATACAATGAAGGGTGAGGGGCTGGCAATGTGGCTTTGGGACCCATGAGGGCCTCTTAGCTGAGTTCTTGCAAGATCAGTCCCGCCACACTTTTTCAATGTCAGGATGTAGCAGGATTAAGAGGGCAGGATTAGGTGCCAAAATGAGAGATTGATAAAAGCTTGGACTCAAGGTTAGCACTCCAGGTTTGTGAAGGTAGATCTGTGAAAAGAAATCTTGAGTATTGCAACCAGTACTGAGCACCACACTTCAAGAAGGATGCAGACAATCTGGAGCATGTTCAGAGGAGGGCAACAAGGATGATCAGGGGTCTGGAAACAAAGCCCTATGAGGAGAGACTGAAAGAACTGGGCATGCTTAGCCTGGAGAAGAGAAGACTGAAGGGAGACACGATAGCACTCTTCAAATACTTGAAAGGTTGTCACACAGAGGAGGGCCAGGATCTCTTCTCGTTCACCCAGAGTGCAGGACACGGAATAATGGGCCCAAGTTACAGGAAGCCAGATTCCAGCTGGATATTGGGAAAAACTTCCTGACTGTTAGAGCAGGACGACAATGGAACTAATGACCTAGGGAGGTCGTGGGCTCTTCCACACTAGAGACATTCAAGATGCAGCTGGACAGCCATCTGTCAGGGATGCTTTAAGGTGGATTCCTGCATTGAGCAGGGGGTTGGACTCGATGGCCTCATATGGCCCTTCCAACTTTACTATTCTATGATTCTATGAAAGAGCTACTAGTCCGGATAGCTATGTGCTACCTCCAGGATCAGAGGCTGTATGTCTATGGTTGCTGGGGAACATGGGCAGGAGGGTGCTGTTGCACTCATGTCCCCATTGACAGCTAATTGGTCATTGTGTGAACAGAATACTGGACTAAATGGACCCTTGGTCTGATCCAGCATGGCTCTTCTTATGTAGTTAGCCAGATCTGATGTGGTTCTATTGGCAAATTGCTCATAGACTGATTCAGGAAGGAACTGGGAGATAAGCTGTCATGGGCCTCAAAATCCAGATACTGTAAACTAGATTTGAGTAGGGATGTATAAGAAATGTCTTTCAGTTTATTTTAAGCAGAAGGTATCCAGTTTGCACCGTCTGTACCCAATGCGTACCAGAACGCAATCTGTCGTCGAAGCCCGTACATTTCCGAGAGTGTTCAGGGAACAGAAAATAACCCCCTTGAAAAATGTGTGTACATTTGGAAAATGCGCATAAAAAAGGTCTACTTTTGAAAAAATGCAAACAAACACATTTTAATCAGCGGGAGAAAAGTGTGTATCTTTCAAAAACGTTCACACAAACAGCAACGCAGACAAAAATGCGCACAGATTTTCAGGTGGAAAAAAGGTGAAAAACCGAGCTCACAATCACGATACAGACATGAGTCTGAATCTGAACTTCAGGGAGGAACTCATAGAATGTTGATGAGCTCGTCCTTTGCTGACAGACACATTCCTGGATTGGAGTGTTTTTGTTCCTGTTCCACCAAAGTAGATTGCTAAGAGAGGGACGACAGTTCATGCCGCTAAGGCTCCTTGCCAAAAGGTAGTACCCCACAGCTCCCGATCTGGCTGTAAATGTGTCTGTTGCATTTCTATGTGAAAAGCAGCCAGTTCTGTTTGAATTAGAACAATTGTATGTACAGTAACAGCAAACATACACTGATCTGGCTTCTTTTTTGCCCTAGTTTTGGATAGGGCCAAGTGAAATTTCTGCGGCTTGAACCCTTTTGGTGCAAAAAAGGGAGTTTTCAGGGAACATCCCCCTTCCTTGTCTTTTGGTGCCGTTTCACTCCATGCCTCTCTGATTCACTGCCCCTCTTGAAAGCTGCCCTGCATTTTTTTTATTATTTCAAAGGTAGGTTGTTTTTGCTGTCTATGTAATCCCAGCCAATTAGGGCTCATTCAGCTACCGTAGCGACATTATGACACCATGTAGTTAATCAGATTTAGTTTTGTGATGATATTGCAATGCAAATTCAGAGTGAAAGCTTCTTGTCCTTGCTCTGTATTGGTTAATGTTTGCAGTATAATTTGTACCACACCGCACAAATAATCCCCCAAATGGGCACCTTTTACATCAGGTAAAATTATTATTATCATTATCATTATTATTATTATTATTATTATTATTCATCATCTCTTTTCTCGCTTGTGGCATTTTTCTAGATGGACATGATAGGTGTTGCCAAGTCATGCTGTCTTTTACTGATTCAGGAATTTCCTGACCTTTGAGCATTATTATTATTATTATTATTATTATTATTATTGGCAAAGTGCAGCCTCTTCCCCATTTCCGGTTAGCAGTCCATATATAACCTCTCAACACCACTGTAAGGCAGAATAGGGTGGCAAACAAAGGGTTGTATCTGATGTGAGTCTTACTTAGAGTAGACCCATTGAAATGAATGGGGTTTAAGTTAGACTAACATTGGATGTGACCCATTGGATTCTATCCCAAATCTACCACGGTTCCCCGAGGACCTTTATAAGTAGATTGTGGATTTCAACTTAGACCTCTCACTTCCAGAGTTAATATCTGTGATGCTGAGGAATGGTTTTCAGAATGTTTTGGTTTTAGAATCATTTCAGTACCTATTTTGACATTGCGCTTGGTATTTACAAAGGTAGCTTTTTGAAATGATCCCGTAGGTGCGAGTCCTTGGAGAAGATGCATGTATCTTCTCCGGAAATGTTCCCATGAGTCAGACTGCTAGGGAGTAAAGGTTTGTGAAGGGAGTAGAGAGATTCTGTACAAGGAGAAATGTTAAAAAATGAGGCTATTTACCTTGAAAAAGAACAAGAAATAAACCCAGGAGAGGTGCATAAGGGACAAAGTGTGCGTGAACATTTGCATATGACTTTGTTATTGTTAAACTGTTCTTCAGTTTCTCTCTGAAAACTCTGAAGGTCTAAACTGTCTCTTCGAAACAAGGAACAAACAATGAGTTTATTTCCAGGTGGTTCAGCATTGAATTTTTAACAGTATCGCCAAGGTTGGCTACATTTACAAATCTCTCATAATCCCATTAACTTTTTTTTTTAAAAAAAATCATCTTCCTGCAGAAGTTCTGACTTTGTCTCCTAAAGCAGTGCTGTTCAGGTGTGAAGCAAGCCTATCTTCGGAGGCAGAGGTCTGAGATGTGAGAACCCCACAAGAATAATTCAAGTGCGAGTTGAGAGCTCCCAAACCCATTGGCTGATTTGTAATCTACCGCATTAGGTGTATACTTCTGTTCATCCAGGCATTTCAAATCTAGGCCCTTAATATTATACCACAGGTTTTGCTATCCATTGCACTCATAGGCGTGCGCAGCTCATTTTATTAGAGCTCACCTTGAAGGCCCCGACTGGAGCAGTGGGGGTGAGAAAGTGCGCTTTCCAGGGCCTCCGGAAAGTGTGTAGTTCCCCAGGGAGGCTAATGGCAGCTTTCTGGAGGCTTTCACATCCTTTTAAAAGCCGCAATTTGAGGGGAGGAAGGAGAGTGGAGGTGGTCTTGGGAAATTAGGGTGTGCCTAGACACACCCAGAACACCCTGTGTGCATGCCTATCATTGCACTGTAATCTTGAAGCTACATAAAGAGTTGTTTTTGTACATTCCAAGACGCAAATTTCAACCCAAATTCCACTTCTGGTGGACAGTCCACATGTGGACTGATCCAGTGGGAAGTGCAAGCACTTCCACATTTGGGAGTCAATTGAGCTAGTAAACTAAATTTGAATCCCTTCCTCGCTTCCTTGTCTATGCTGCATACCCCACCAATCCTCTGTACGGATTGCAAGTAGGGGTAAGGACTGCCATGATCCTGAACCCCAAATCCGAGGTGGGACTGGATTAGGGTGACCATATGGAAAGGACGTCAGGGCTCCTGTATCTTTAACAGTTGGATAGAAAAGGGAATTATGCAGCCGTCATTCATATGCATGCATCATTCTGGTTTTATTCTGGTTGTGTTTTTAGATTGTATGTTATTTGTTGTTTTTGGATTGTGGCTTGTTTTATATTTTTAAAATGATTTTATGGTTTTAATTTTTGTGAACCGCCCAGAGAGCTTCGGCTATAGGGCGGTATAAAAATGCAATAAATAAATAAATAAATAAATAAATAAATAAATTCCATCTTCAACACAACAGTTAAAGCTGCAGGAGCCCTGCCCTCTTTTGTATCTGGTCATCCTAGCCAGGGCTCCTGCAGCTTTAACTATTGTGATGAAGAGGGAATTTCACTAGGTGCTGCATACATACAAATGACACCTACTGAAATTCCCCTTTCAGTAGAACTGTTAAAGATACTGGAGCCCTGTCCTCCTTTCCATATGGTCACCCTAGACTGGATTGAGCCAGCTCGGTCCAAAGCAGAGCCTCTGCTTGCGCCAGTGCGCTGCTCGTCCTCCAGGAGAGCCGCCATCTTTAAGGAGCCTTGGAACTGCCCTGGCCCACTTCAGATTCAGTTCTGATTCCAAAACAGACCAACCATTGTGTTTTTCCAGGTGTGAGGTTGTTTTAACAGTATCTACAGTTGCAAACTATGGTGGCTGTCCCTGGAGGATGGGTGACTCTGGCATGAGCAGAGGCTTCAGGTAAGCCCCCCCCCCATGTAGGGGGCAGCAGCTCGCCAGGATTGGGGGTAAGTGGGAGGGGAGGGAGGCAAGCAGGAGGGGAGGAGAGTCCTATGGGCTCCTGGTTGGCCTCGCACATGGGAAATCACAACAACTGATCTGCTTCGGATTCAGAACTGACACTGAAGTGGGCTGGGGCAGTTCTGAGGTGCCCCAAGTTGAATCAGGGCCAATTCAGAAGCTCTGAATTGACCTCTGAGGTGAATTGGCACAAGGACATTGTGGTGAAATGCCACTTCGGCCCAATAGTTTTGAGTATCCTTAATTACAAAACACACATGCCACAGGTGTTGATCTGAACACACCTGCATTTTCTTTTGCAATGTTTGTCTCTTTAAAATGTGGATGAATGGGGCCCTGATCCTTTTCTAGTCAATTTGAGAGCTGCATGTGTAAACTTTAGAATTGCAGGTCATAGCCAAGTAGAACATGTCTTCATTTTTTCAACATGAGACGCTGCCTTACACTTTGTCAGATCACTGGTCCATAGACCCTAGTATTGTGTCGTCTGACTGGTACTGGCTCCCCACGGTCAAGTTTCAGATCCTTTTAGCGGGAGATGGGGGAGGTATGAGAATTTCATTTTTGGCTGCAAAACATCCGAGCATGCTCCATTTGAGGCCCCAAACACAAGCGCAAGCAGATGTCCACTGAAAATATTTGCAAATTTTCAAACACGTGCTCACATCTGTACTGTTCCCAATTCCCAATTCCCCATTCCATTTGCACAAATTTCCTCAGTAGGTTGAATCAGCTCTGCTTTAGTCTATGGAAGGAATTTGCGCCTATTAGGAAATTTGTGCGTAACTGGGGAAATTTGTTCATCTTTGGGGAAACATCCATCAATCTACCATTCCATTGCTGCTTGATTTGCGCAATTTTCAGCAATTGCAAACAAGAATGGGAACCAAGCATGAAATGAGTGGCGAGACAGTGTGTGGAGAATCCCGACGATCTCGAACATTGCACATTCGCCCATCCCTACCTGGAGATGCCAAGGCCTGAACCTGGGACCTTCTGGATGGAAGGCATGTACTCTGTCCTGGTGCCACAGCCTTCCTGGGCTTTCTGCTTCCCTAGATTCCTCACTGGCTTTATGCAGACCTGATTTCTTTTTGTTTGGCCAAAACAGAAGCTGGTGCTACCAAGCGAACACTGAATCTTTTGTTTAATCTTAATTATAGCTTGGAAGTAGACCCCAAAATAGAAATGCGTATTCCTCATCTTTATCTCCGTTTCCTTCTCTCACCCTGTCAAGGTTTAGATTGTAAACAACTCACGGAAAGGACTTATATTGTGGGGCAGAGGACTTGACTTAAGCTATGTAGATTGATGAGCTATCTAAATAAAGATTACCAAGGCGAGGTTTGAGGGTTCCTCAAAATGCAACAGGAAAAGTGATACTGATCAATCCTGCATTGCATAGGAATGATTAGAACAGGAACGAGGAAGCTGTGACCTTCCTGTTCTTAGGCTACAATTCTCATGATCCCTGACCATTGTCTGTGATGGTTGAGGATGATGGGATGCAGATTCCTCACGCCTGGTTTAATACACAAAAAGAGTCCTGGTGGATGCAAACGAAGCATCTAATACAACCTTCTAGGCATATGAAGGCATTCAGCTGCATCACACATAAGCTAAATTGGGGACAGGACATATGTTCACATGCACACCTTACCCTCAAGCATTGCACATGCCCAGGTAGCTTAGAGACCTTTGCGCATTGAGTGCAAAGATCTGCAAGCAGGCTTCTAAGAGCTCCATCACACCAGTGATTGAGTGCACTCTCGCCATGCCTGGTGTGCAGATTTGCAGCATGGTACGCACATGACACTGTGCCTGTCCTGCTGACACCCCGCCTCTTCCCCAGCCTTTCCTAGAACGCTAAAAGCCTGGATTATTTTCCCTAAGTGCATTTAATGTGCCCTAAACCTCCGTGTAGTTTTGAAGGAACTTGGGGCTTGAATGGATTGCATCAGGTCCTGGAAGGGAAAAGCGATCTCTCTCAGCAGCCAGCTCCAAACCTCAATAGAAAACCCAAACCTTGCGTCCCAGGCTCCAAAGCATTTCTTAAAATCATACAATGCCTGAATCTCTGCAGAGACAGGACTGTACTCCCTCAGTGCCCCCAAAGAGCCAGACTAAAGGGTCATTGCATTTTTGCTTGACAGAAAGATATTCTGGTTGAAGTGCTCATCTGCCAGGACCTGACTGGAGGGAGAAAGAGAAGGGGAGGGGTAGAGTGCAGTGGAAGAGCAAAGGAGCGAAGGAGTGAAAGAGCAGCTATTCAGGTGAAAGGGATCATAAGCTTGATGCGCTGGTAAAAAAAGTGGTGGCAAACCAAGGGGGAAAATTAGGTGTGATGGAGGTCTAAGCGTGTTCGGCTGAATCCCGCACATCCAACAATCCTGATCAGGCAGGTCTCCCAACCATGAGAGCCGTGTAAATGCATTCAACCGCCCCTGCTTGCAAGCTGCTTTGCAGACCTTTGCCCTCAATGTGCAAAGGTCTCTGAGCTAGCCAAGCATGTGGGATACTTGGGGACAGGGCATGCATGCTTACACATGTCCCACCCCCCATTTCAACCCCACACACGATGCATGAGAATGTCTGCATTAGGCTCCTGCTTCTCACCATGGCCAGTTCAGATGCCTGCCGGGAAGTCCCAAGCCACAAATGTCCATCGTGTGGTTTTACCCCCTACCCGCCACAACTGGTATTCAGTGGCATTTTGCCTGTGAACCCAGAGGTCCAATTTAGTCACCGTAGCTATTAGCTTGTCCTCCACAAATTTGTCTAGTTCTCTTTTAGCCATCCAGGTTTCTGAGCAGCACCACATCTAGTATTCTGTAAGTTAAAGTCTATAGTTGTCCAATGCATCTCTCTTTCTCCCTCTCCCCCCGCTCCTATAATGTTCCAGGAAAGGGAGGGGAACTAACATAAGCTGGTCCAGCTTGCAAGTTTTGGCAAAACACGTCTCCCTGTATCTGACCTGGGCAAAGCTACGTGATCTTTAGTGTGAATACAGCTGAAATAAGAAAACTATTTCCCATATGTTCGGAGTGGTGTTATTTTTTGTAACTGTTAATTTCTAATTGGCCAGCTTTTGAGCATTTGTGATATATGTGAGTGCTGAAGACATACTAGATCAATTGCTGATGTCATATCATGTAATACCATTATGGCACCCCTGTGAAAACCATGCTTTCTCTTAATTATGCCCATAATAATTGGGCATGACACGTTGGAAATTGGCTGCATAAAGCTTTTTATTTTGGATATAAGTGTAATAAAATCTTCATGAAATATTTAGAATCCTCTGCCATGAAATGTACAGTGCTCCTGGAATGAGATTTTGACAAACACGCCAAGCTAAATACAATGGCATGTTCAATACTTTCTATCTCTCATTATAATTCAGTAATGAAGGCATCTTTTTACTCGGCAGTCTTGATAACCAGTTGGGTCTATTTCTGTTTCAAATAATTACTTTTCCATATGGCTAGTATTCTTTCCCCAGAGAGGAAATTTCCATTTTTGGGAAACGCCACTTGGAGGTAGCAAAGAATTCCTTCTGAACCAACACAAATCACTCCAAAATCTGTGTGGTGCTATGCCTATTTTCCTGAGGCTTGGTGTGTATTCTGTTGGGTTTGGCTCCTTTTATTTGTCTTTGAGTTTGGTTGTCCCTTTTGATTATGCCTCCACCTTTTTATCTCTTGCCTACATATACATCAGATGCTATTTTGATAAATATTAATAAACGTTGTGCCTGTTATTCCCTTACCTTTGTACTTTACATCCTGAATTGTCGCAGTATCTAAAAAGGCACTTGGGGGATTTGTTTATAAATCGAAAAGCAGGGTACAGATGTTTAAAATAAAATAATAATGGTACTCTGTGGTGCTGACCTAAGATGTCTCATGCACTCAAATGTGTATCCAGGGCTGTTGCATGATCAGTGGCATTCATTTCAAAGGGAAGAATAGATCCACATGCATCGAAAATACTCATAAAATCATGTAGTTGGAAGGGACCCCTTAACAATGTAGGAAATTCATGACTATGCTATCCAAGTCCTGGGGACTTTGTCTTCTGAAAGGCAGCATACACACACACACACATATAAACACACACACACATCCGTCACATACTCCAAATGTGAGGGAAGACTTTTGATACTGAGTGGAGTTTCAGAAACAATTTGTCTATAGTATATTAGTCTACTGTTTAAGCGGGGAGTCAAACAACCCATTGAAAGACCTTGGGCATGTCAAAAGTGGCTCTTTTGATCTAATATTGGAGGTAAACTGAAACTACTCACAGGTGGGTTTTCTTTGTAAAATAAATAAATAAATAAAATTGAGTAGTGCCCCCCCTTCAAAAAGCTTCCCTTTTTGGTGACTGGCACTCCATGAGAAAATTTTATTCACTTGCCTTCAACTGCCCTCGATTGCCCTTAGTGACTCATTATATAGTTAGATCAGATGATCTGCATAGTGTGGCAACGGCATCCCATTTGGTGTGTGATTTGATTGTGTGAAATCAACCCAGGGATGTAGATAAAAAGAAGTACATCTTCACACAGCGCATAGCTAAACTCTGGAATTCACGACCACAAGATGTGGTGATGACGGCCACCAATTTGGATGGCTCAAAAGGGGTTTGGATACATTTCTGGAGGAGACAGCTATGAATGGCTACTAGTCCTGATGGCTAAGTGCAACCTCCACTATCAGAAGCAGTAAGCCTGCATACACTTGCTATTGGGGAATACGGGTGGGAGGGTGCTGTGGTTCTTAGTCTTGTGGTTCCTAGTCGACAGCTGGTGGGCCACTGTGTGAGCAGAGTGCAGGTCTAGGTGGACCCTTGGTCAGATCCAGCATGGCTTTTCTTATGTTCTTATGTATGAGAATTTCATTCTGCTTTGTTGTTTATTTGAACTTTTCTCATTCACATTTCCAAGTGTGAATGCGAACCCAAGCACATTTGGGGGGGGGGGGAAGCTTGCATGTTTCAAAACTTGCAAAAAAAAAAGTGCACTTTTTAAAAACTGGGCATTTAGGAAATTTACTCATTTCCACATTTTAGTCTGTGGGGAAGAAAGTGCACATGTGGGTTTGCAGTACAAGAATGTGTACTGCAATTCACACTTTTCCCGGTCAAACAACAAGAAAAGCGTGCAATGGAGCACAAACAGGAGACAAACCAAGCTGTGGGTTGAAGCTCCGAGAATCTCAGTGAGATCAGCCATCGCTGGTCGGCCCATCCCTGATTTGCCCTACGACTAAATCAGAACGAGGAAAGAAGGAGAAACACGGTTCTGAAAGTGCCGTTGCCAAGAACAAAGCAGTGAGGCCGAACAGAATCAAGAGCAGGTGAATATTCAAATGATCTCTATTTTTATTTATTTATTTTGCAGGGTGGAGATTTCTGTCACATCCAAACGGTTGGCTTCTATCGCAGATAAAATGGAAGGACAGCCTTTGATATGCAATGGTTCCTTCTGTTCTGCCAAGGTCTTCTTGGTGTCCCTGTGCAGAATGCAGAAGCCGCTTTTTTTTGTAATGTCCCCCTTTTTATGTACATATTTTTTAGGATGCCAGCAAAGCTCTCACGCCACCTCAAGCAAATAATCCCTTTAAAATATTCAGTCCTTCAGCTTCTTATTGCTTTGCCTTCGGCTGCAATTTCTGTGGTCCTCTGCATATGACTAAGCTAGGAGACCATAAAACAGGTGGAACCTTCCCCCCTCCCCCCACCTCCCCCGTTGTTGCTCAGCTCCTCAATTTCCATGCATCTGAGCATGTAGATCAAATGTTAGGCCAAAGAGCGCCTGTAGCAAGAGGTTCTGTCTTTGGAGAAGGGGATTTTGATTGAGGGAGGAGGAAGGGATGTTGCGTGTTGAACATTCTGAAGACGGATTTCCCCATCAGGTCTATTAGACTGTAGAATGGCCTTGTTAAAGCAGCAAGGCCGTGTGAATGATAAGAGAGGAACCTTGATGAATTGGATGCATTTAACTCTGTTGTGTCAATAACACCCCAGTATCTGGCAAAGCTCCACCGTGGGAAGACGAAATGAACCACAAATATGGAGCACAACGGCCCCTCGACACAGCAGGGTTTCATGTTGCGGTACCAGCACTGGTCTTCACGGAGGCTGGGAGAATAGTGAGGAGTAACAGGGAAGTACCAAAACATATTTGATTCTGGGGCACAAAAAGAAGCAGGGGAGATTTTCCCCCCTCCCTCCATAGATATTGGGTTGATTCATCCTGTCCACTGAAGATACAATAAGGAACAAGAGTGACATAATATATTCTATTGAGGTAGATTCGGGTTGTGCACCAAGAAAAATTGAGTGCTGTGCCAAACCTTGACCTCTGCTTTTGCAAAGTGTTTCTGCTTGTTTCAAGGCTTCCTCGGAGAAGCGCTAAATCTCTTGCGCAAGCTGCGGGTCCTGCACACCCAACGGAAACTGTAGGACACGCCACTTGCACAATGGAAACTTCGGGAGCATAAGCATCCTATTGGATTCCACCCTCAATTTTTATTGTGAGCCACTTTGGGTCCAGTTTACTGTTGGAAAGTGGCATATAAATCTACTCAATAAAATAAAGAAAGGTTTATTCTGCCCGGCGAGGAGCTAACACTGCAAAACTGCTTTTACATTCCTGTACCTCCAATTGGGAGCATCCAAACGATGTGCAATGTTGTTGATTTTTTGCCCAGGAATTATTTTTTCCCCCATTTCCAAAATGGCATGTCTGTCAACAGGCTGTGCACATCAGATATGACGGTGTCACTTTGAAGGATGCGCCGACTGAGGCATTATGGAGTACGTCAGTAGAAAGAGGGAGGCTGGCAGAATTAATTTTATTTTGGATACATTAATTCCTATAACATGCTTCACTCTTGTGTGTCACGCTCAGAGCATACCACTCAATAGAAGAGTTTCTCCTGCCAAGCTTTGAGCAAAGTGAGTATCTCAAGTTGTGCTTAAAGTTCAGGAATGTGAAAGGCGGGAGGTCAGAGCTGCTGTGACTTTATTTTTCCAAACATAAAGAAGCAGCTTCCCCACCCCCCCACCCCCCTGGATTTGGGGGTTTTATTTAAGGACCCAAGAAGAGTCATGCTGGATCAGACTGAGGGTCCATCTAGTCCAGCACTCTGCTCACCAGAAACCAACAAAGCAGGACATGGAGCAACAGCACCCTCCCACCCATGTTCCACAGCAACCAGTGTATACAGGCTGGAGGTATCACAAAGCCATCAGGACTAGTAGCCAGTGATAGTCTTCTCCTCCAGGAATTTATCCAACCCCCTTTTAAAGCCATCCAAGTTGGTGGCCATCTTCACTACATTTTGTGGTAGTGAATTCCATAATTTCACTGTGCTGCTGTGTCTGTTTCCCCTCCTCCCCTCACAAAACAAGTGAATACGCATCATCTGCTCTAACCATATTAGCACAATACTCCAATCATGTTAAGAAAATGTGTCTTTTGAAAAGCATTTGTTACAGGGCAAAGGCGGTTTTTGCTGCCAACCGGGTCTGTAAGTCTTTATGGCAGCGTAATTCTTGCCATTATTGTGGGGATTTTAACTATTTTAATCCCACTTGGTTACATCCGGCATGAATTCGGTTTCATGGAGTTGAGCGGTGGAGGAAAGAAGTTGAAAGAATAGCCAGCGTGGTGTAGCGGTTAGAGTGTTCCACTCAGCCATGGAAGCTCACTGGGTGACTTTGGGCCAGTCACAGACTCTCAGCCCAACCTACCTCACAAGGTTGTTGTTGTGAGGATAACATGGAGAGGAGGAAGATTCTGTACGCCACCTTTGGGTTCCTTAAGGAGGAAAAAAGCCGGGATATAAATGCAATAAATAAACAAATACCATGACAGAAGGATGTTTGCAGTGCTTGATGCGTCTCGGAAATAACTACCCCAAGTTTGCAAATGAAATTGTATTTGGCCAGGTTGTAGTTTATAGGATTTCGCCCCCCTACACCCTGCTTTAATTAGTGTGTGTTATGTCAGACTGTTCCTTCATGCACTCTCTGTCATTCCTTTTTAAAGCTTATTTAAATTTGTTCCTCAACTTGCTCAAGGCAGGTGATCATTTTGAAATGATTGTACCTGTAAAAGGAGGAGCAGTTTCTTGCAGGCAGGTTGGCTGGCTAGGAATTGAAGTCTGAGCATAGAGAGAGTAGGGATATATCCATTGCCAAAAAACAGGAATTGCATCAAACCCAAACACAACAAAAACAAAGAGTACAAAATTGGACACCGATGTGCCTTTGCAAATATATATGCGTGGGTGCAAATTGAGATATCATAACTGTCTTTGAAATAGAAATACGTTTTACAGTAGAATCATAGAATTATAGAATAGTAAAGTTGGAAGAGGCCTAAGGCCATCGAGTCCAATCCTCTGCTCGATGCAGGAATCCACCTTAAAGCATCCCTGAAAAATGGTTGTCCAGTGGCCTCTTGAATGCTGCTAGTGTGGAAAAGCCCATGACTTCCGTAGGTCATTGGTTCCATTGTTGTACTGCTCTAAAAGTCAGGAGGTTTCTCCTGATGTTCAGCCAGAATCTGGCTTCCTGTAACATGAGCCCATTATTCCATGTCTTGCACTCTGGGATGTTCGAGAAGAGATCCTGTCCCTACTCCATGTGACAACATTTCAAGTCCTTGAAGAGTGCTATCATGTCTTCCCTCAATCTTCTCCAGGCTAAAGATGCCCAGTTCTTTCAGTCTTTCCTCATAGGGCTTTGTTTCCAGACCCCTGGTCATCCTTGTTGCCCTCCTCTGAACCCCCTCCAGCTTGTCTGCATCCTTCTTGAAGTGTGGTGCCCAGAACTGGACTGTCGCGGGAATTTGAGTCCCCCAGGGAGGCCTATGACTCCCTCTTATGAGAAAGGGGTCATTTATTGTCACAGATCTCTTATGAGAAAGATCTTTACTCTAATTCTTTGTAATGCATTGATACAGTAACTGGCCTAAATGTAGACTAGGGATGAATAACCCTAAGATGGGAAGGGACCTCCCATAGATCGGTGATTTCCCACCCAATAACTCAAAGGAGTTATATTCATGTAAGCAACTAGACTCAGTTTCACAGTGGAGACCAAAGATACTTACACAGGCTCAGTTCTCAGAAGCAGATTTATTGAGGAAGACACCAGCTGATGGAGCCAGAGATAGACCTCTGACTGAATTAAGTATATAGGGTATCACTCTTATATAGGAAACTGGAAACATCAGAATTAGCATATCTAGCTCTTTGTACAGAATCACTTTTGTACCAAGGGAAAGTTTACAGTAATACAGGGTAGCACATAGGAATGATGTAACTTGTCTCTAGGTCAAAATTCAGAAAGGCGCCACATAAGAATGATGGAGGTCAAGATAAACTAAAACAATACAGAATGCATATAGTTGCTAGTGGACCAAAGTTCATTATGGTGAGGGCTTAACACATCTAGCTAGTACATTGCTGGTTCTATCTTACAGGAGAACAGATACATCTATTTATTAGAAGAATGAAATCAATATTAGTTTCTCAGTCATTTAAATGTTGTTATCACAAGCTATTGGTATGATCACACCTGAAATATTCCCGCAACAGTCCCAACTTTTGAGCATATCAATAGCTCACACTGGTCTAACAACTGCTGTGGGTCTTAATGGATGCATTTCTATGTATTCTCTCTCTGTACGTTGTCTCTGAATCATCTGGTTTATGGCTTCAGCAGGGATTTGGGCTGCTCTCGTGCAGCAGCGTTTTATCAAGGTTGCAATGCAACATAGACTTATTGCAATTAGAATAGCTGTTACAGTTATAATGACAAGACTTTTTAACAAACTCCGGAACCATCCTGTTACATCAGGGAGCCAGCTCCACATTGAACTCCACATTGAGCTCCACTCGCTTTCTGAGCTTTGTAATTCTGTATGGAGAATTTTAACAGCACTCTTTATTTTCTCTACTTCTTTCTGCACTTCACCTGTATGATCTACATAGAAGCAACATTTTTCTTGGACCACGGCACAGGTCCCACATGCTTGAGCTAATACAAGATCAAGGGCTAAATGGTTTTGTACTACCATATCTCTAAGAGAAGAGATCTCAGCTTGAAGATTAGTAATACTCATGGCAACATTTGTTAATGCTGATTCTAATTCTGCAGACACATTCAGTAAGACTGTTTCTAGCTCCCATATTCCTATACTTGGAAAAAAGGTCCTGATTAATCTGTGGAACAGGCTACCTTCGCTTATAGGATTTTCGATATACCTTTTTTCTCTGGTTAGGTTTCTGAATTCTCCTAAATTAGTTACCTGGGAACTATACAAGTTTTTATGATATTGAAGGTCTGGAAATAGGTAGGTTATAGAGCATCTCCCTGTCCATCTTTCGGGTAACGTTTTATATATGGCATTTCCACATTGGAAAAATACTCCTTTTCATTTGATGCTGAGCGCAAGGTATGGGCCTTTCATAAACAAGGCTGTGTCTGAATCTTCAGATTTAAATGGAAGTTCAGAGTCATTCAACTGGGCTATCATACCTTTTTCTCGGCATCTTTGATCAAAGGCTACTGTGGTCCACAATTTAGTAATCAGCTCAAATTCAGGTCTTTTTTTATAACCACACAGGATACTGTTGTGTATGTCAACAAGGGGAGAACTTCCAATACGATGTTTCAGTAATTTACCTGCATAATCAGAAAGTTTTCAAGGGAAAATGTTCATGTCATGGGTTCTGTTAACTGTTTCTCCATTTTCAATTGCAAAATATAAAGTCTGATTATACAGATATTTGCTCTGATTTCTCCATTCAGGAGTTGTAAAATTCAAAGCATCTATGGTAACTCGGGACAAGAAATAGTTTGGTTCTCAAGTGGTCCTTGGATGAAAATAGGCGTGCCGCAGTTTGTAGTGTTTTTCTCTTTTGGGGAGTCCTGGAACTGATTACTATATTGTCTCACAATTTCTTGCTCACTGATCAATTTTCTGTGCCTTGCATTCTCTACTGCATCTATAATATCAATTGGGATATTTTCTACTTGTATTACAGGACTTGTGGTAGCAGTTACAACACTTTCTCTTGGAGGTAACTCTCTTGATAGTTTAATTCTGCTCATTTCTTCTTTTGTCAGGCTACCTGGGTTTCTATTACTAATATGCCATTTTTTCTTACATAAGTTCATAGCTGGCAAAGATATTTGACGAATAGGAATAGATTTAGGCCTGGGGTAAGATGCATTTATAGGGGTTGTGTTTACTTGATTTGTCTTTGGGTTTAACTCTAATAGGCTTAATGGCTGTGTTTCAGTGTTATTATATATCTGAGAATTTACTTTATTTTTATTTTTTACTATAAATTCACCACTCCAAGTATCAAAGGCCACTATGTATTCACATTGGTGCGGGTGCAAGATTCCCATTTCAGGACCTTTACCTTCTAAATATTCAAAACATATGGGAAATTTTTGAGAATTTTGTACCATTGATACAAGGGCTAATTTTTTTGCTCTAGGGTTTGGGATATATAGGATTTTTTTCTTTTGAGTCTTTCCATTTGTGGGGATCCATTTCTCTTCTCTTGCAATGGATCTGGGAACAAATTCAAAAGGTGAAGGTCTGTCCAGTCAGTTAAGGACATGGGCAGGGCTACTATGGGTAAGATGCTCTTCCGTGTAGCCAATTTTTCACACAACCAACAATCTCTTAATTTCCCCCCCCCCCCCGTGGCGACTGCTTGTATGGCAAAAATATTCACCACTCAAGATGAGGTCTAACCAGTGCTGAATAGAGGGGAACCAGTACCTCACACAATTTGGAAGCTACACTTCTATTAATGCAGCCCACAATAGCATTTGCTTTTTTTTGCAGCCACATCACACTGTTGGCTCATATTCAGCTTGTGATCTACAACAATTCCAGTAGTGGAGGAGAGTGACCTGCTAACTACTAATGGTCAACTTCAAGGCCCTTCCCTGCCTTCTCTTCTTCTGGTTCTTTGACTTGAAATCAGACTTGGACTGGACACCTCTTCAAAGAGAGGACATTTTCGTATAGATGATCATCTGTCAACTCCCCAAAATCGAGGATTGTCCTCTCTAAAGTAGGATATCTAGCTACCCTAACAGAGAGGGAGAACTGATTCTTTATAGCACTCCAGTAACTCCTGATGGAATGGCCTACAGTTCCCTCTTCCAGCTAACAGCCCCAGTGATGGAAGGAGCCAATATCTGATCCACTGCGCCCTTGTTTGAGCCTGGTCACACCTTACAAATGATACTAGGCATTTGCTTAAAACACATAAGCTCTTAGGCCGTTTCTGCACTGGCCTTTTTTTGTGGGATTGCCTCTGGGTGGTCCCTGTGCATCCAAATGATGCACAGGGACTCCTGGGGGGGGGGGCACTGGTTTCTCCAGCAGTCACGGAAACGTCTTGAGACCGTAGGAGGTGTGGTCGCCTGTCTCAGCTGGTGCCCGCTTCCTCGCAAGAAAGCAGGCACCAGAAACAGGAACGGAGTCGTGTGGTGCAGCTCTGTCCCCATCAGGGGAGAGCAGGGAAGGAAGTCCGCCATCCCCAGGATGGCGGGAAGTAAGGGGCTGATTTCGGGCGGTATTTTCCCCTCCACACACACACACACACACACACACCTATTAGCGTTGGAGTGCGAGTGTGCCCTTCAGAACTTCTTTTAAAAAATGGCGGACGCAACAGTGTGATGTCCCGGGAGGAAGCTGGGATATTGCACTTCCTGGTTTGGAAAGAGGAGGATGATCCTGGAAGCAGGTACTTCCAGGATCATCCCCCCTCCCTCCCTCCCTCTACACCCATAGGTTTGGAAAGGGCCTTACACTATCTCCGCAATCTTCAGAATGGCCAATGTTAACATCTCTGTGTTGCAGATGCGAGAGACAGGTGAGGCTGGGTGGTAATGGCTTGCCTAAGGACACCTGGTGAGTTCATGGCCCATGGACTTCTTGGGTTGAAGCTCCATCTCTTAGCCATGATTTGATTATAAACGAGGGCTGTAGCAGAGTTGACAGCAGAGTTTCAGCCTTAGGTCCTCCATCCGCATCACACAAATGCTCAGCATCAGCCTTGCATACAATTAAGTGTTGGGCAAACGATTTCCATTTCAAAAGGATTGTTCAGAGCAATTAGCATTTCCATGCTAAGCAGCCTTCTAAGATTTTTCTGCTTTTGCCAGTTACAAAAGCCGTAGAAAGGCCTATATATTGCTGAAATAAATATTGAATGTGCCCATTATGCACATATTCATAAAGTATGTATGCATGCCCCAACCATTAATACTGGGAATTGCTCACGTATCGCCATTAGCATCTTTCATGTTCTACAGACTGCTGGAATTTAGAAACTGGTTGCTCTCCTGTGTACTTTAAGGCATCCCGTGTGGCAGGTTTTAGCACTGTAAGAAAGAACCATCTTATTCATTCATGGTGAGCTACATGATGGTTGGTAAGTTAAAATGCCAGTAGAACATTATGTGGGCCCTTTTGCCACAAATTCAGGCTACAGTGTTCCATGACTTTGAAGTTGTCATCTTCCAGGCATGCTATGGGGTAGCCAAGGTGACCTACTGGCCCACTCCAAAAGAAACCAGGACTGCAGTTGATTGGGATGGCGTGCAGTCATTGATTGATAGTGTGAGAGTTACAGGTCCTGATGACTATGTGTTACTTCCAGTATCAGAAGCAGTAAGCCTATATACACCAGTTCTGGGGAGCATGGATGGGAGGATGTTGTTGCACCGTCCTGCTTGTCGGTCCTCGTCAACTGCTTGTTGGCCTCTGTGTGAACAGGGTGCTGAACTAGATGGACCCTTGGTGTGATCCAGCAGGGCTCTTCTGATGTTCTTAGGTGCTCCAGATACACCCTTTCATCTGGAAGCCCCTACCCTTGAATCCAGCTGTTGTGCACTGGCTATGGATTCCAGTGATGAAGGAAAGTCACTCTAAAGCAGAGGTGGGCAACTTGTGGCCCTCCTGATGTTTTGGCCTACAACTCCCATCAGCCTTAGCCAGGATAGCCAATTGTGAGGCCTGGTGGGCGTCATAGGCCAAAATATCTGGAGAGCTACAAGTAACCCAGCCCAGCTCAAAAGCGAATGGATCTTATTTGGCAATATGAATTGTACCACTATTCCAGTCTAGATCAGGGCCCCAGAGTGGGGGAAATGTTTAAAGTCTGCCTACCCTTCACACCGCTAGGGTCCCAATCCAGATCAAATCCCCCCTGCTTGCTTTGGATCACTTTATAGTCCCATGTGCCTTGTGCTGCTAAAGGCTTTGAAAGTAGACATGTTGTGCTTATGCGCCCCAAAGATGGGGGGAGGTGAAATGTAAACTCCACCCTCCCAAACAAGGCAACCCCAATTCAAGCCTGGCAACACCCCATTGAATTTGCCTGATTCAAGCTGGGGCACATGCTCCCTTAGGGTTTGCCATTTGCTCCTCAGGGTTTGCCATTTGCTCCTCAGGGTTTGCCTTAGTCTAAGGGTTTGCATTTGCTCCTCAGGGTTTGCTGTTTGCTCCTCAGGGTTTGCCGTTTGCTCCTCAGGGTTTGCCATTTGCTCCCAAAGGTTTGCCACTTGCTCCCAAAGGCCTGCCATTTGCTCCTCAGGGTTTGCTTTGGCCCTAAGGGTTTGTTATTTGCTCGTAAGGGTTTGCATTTGCTCCTAATGGGTTTGCCATTTGCAGAGATTGGCAAGTGTCCACGATCACTAATGGCAAATGAGAGCTCTCAGCTTTGGAATGTCCAGCTTGATTGTGTTTGGTGGAATGTTTTAAGTAATCCCCTTTATTCCCTGCCCTCCCATACACACAAAATGACATACACATATTCCTTTTATAGATTGTACAACTGGTATTATTACATTCATTAGGCATTGAGCTCCTACTTAGACCTTTTCACTGCCAATGTTCCATAAGCATACCAGCTATAGAGCCTATCTACACTACTGCTTTAAAATGGTTTATAACAGTTTTAAACCGATTAATAACGGTCATTAACCGGTTTAAAACTGTTATAAACCGTTTTAAAGCAGTAGTGTAGATAGGCTCTTAGGTTTATGATGAGTGGATTCCTTTGTTTCTTTGGTGGATTTTAATTTACGATTTTGTACATTCTTCTTTTCGTTGCCTTTATTTGTTAACTTTATTTTGAAATGAAATAACTCTTCGTGATAAAAAAGACATACACAAAAAGGGAAAAAAGATTTCCTACCTGCCTATAGTAGGGTGGGATTGGAGTTGCATACCTTATACCAATGAGCCTTGCAGCAACCCTGATGGTATAAACATTCCCATATTACAGACTGGGAACTGAGGCTGGGAGAATCTTGTCATATGGCCTCATCTACACCAAGCAGGATATTGCACTATGAAACAGGTATGAAAGCGGTATATAAAAGGCAGGAGCCAAACCAAGCAGGATATAGCGGTATGAAAGCGGTATATGGTATGTCAGTGCACTTCAATACCGCCATAAAGCAGTACTGTGGCTCCTGCCTGTTATATACCGCTTTCATACCGCTTTCATAGTCCTATATTCTGCTTGGTGTAGATGAGGCCTTACTTAGGACCATGTTGTAGCTGAGGTGAGTTCAGAAGCAAATACTAGCTCAGTTCGGACGACATATTAAGCAACGGAGGGGGGTAAATAACGTACTGACCGTGCGTTAGGCAGGAGGAGCTTCACAGACGACACACTGCAGCCGGCGCTGCTCGGAACCGGCAAACGCCCCAGCTGCAAGGAACTTGCGGCGGCCATTTTGGTTGCAGCTTCTCCTCCGTGTGTCCCCCAGCCGTATCCCAGCATGCACCGTGAATTCTGCCAGCTGCATAGAGCGGTTGGGGGTTTTTGGCTGCTCTAGGCAGCAGAGCTGTATTCCGAAACAGAATAGTCCACGGAGACAGCGGGGGCTGAATTCGGACGACACTTTAAACAACGGGGCTTTGGGTTAAACAACGTGCAAGCCTGTTGTTTTGCTCCATTGTTTAAAGTGCCTGATTAATGTACTGTCAGTTGTGTGTGTGTTGTGTGCTGCCCTCCAGATGACACAATAAGCAACACAACTGACGATTGTTCCCCCCTCCTCCGTTGCCTAATGTGTCGTCTGAACCGAGCCATTGTGTGACTCAAAGCCTACAGCCTTAGCCATCTCCGTTGGTTCTTACATTTTTGTAGGCTCTCTGAGGGGATAGAACAGGAGGGTTTTCCTGCCTTCAGAGAATTGGGCATTGACTCTGTCGGCGTAAAGCTGTTTGCCAAAGAATTCCATATCCTGACGCCATGACGGCAGCTGCCATGTTCCAGGCCTGCTGGAACAGATTTACACCCAAGGGCAAGGGAGGAGAAAGAAAGACAACATGAAAGGGGCCCGGCGTTCTCACTGCCTTTCATTTGGTTTAATCTAGTTATGCCACGTTTTGCCGAACAAGTGGAAGTTGCCATTGAAGCCCTGAGTGCGAACGTCCCACAGCCGTTTGAAGAGAATGAGTTCATCGACGCCTCCCGCTTGGTTTATGATGGAGTTCGTGACATCAGGAAAGCTGTTCTGATGATAAGGGTACGTAAGGCGCCCAGGGAAAAGAAAACGTTTCGTCCTAGAGGGAAGGTATCCTGGGAGGCAGAAAGGATGGAAATGCTGTTTGGCATTTGCACTGTTTTGGCATCTGCAATATTTTTGGGGCATCAAAATAAATAGAGCAAAGGCAGCTCACATATGTTCATAAGATTGCCTCTTTTTTAGGTTTATATCCTTCCCTCAGGACACGCTTTTGTCTCACAACAAAACTGTGAGTTGGATTAAGATGAGAGAAAATATGAACGACCCTGGGCCATAAGCTAAGGATCTCATGACCTGGAACTCAGCTCCCTGGAGTATTTGGGATTGAATATGTTTGGACCCCACAGCCATTTTCAGGCACAGAAGGGAACAAGGATGTGCCACATCAGCCCCATTGCATTATGGGGCTTCTTGATTAGCCAGGGCTGAGGTGAATGCTGGATCTTAGCCTTCAGGCATTGCAAAGTCGACAGAACTAGGTATTAGACTACAGCTTCTCTAGTTCACCTGCTGACATCAAGTACCTTCCAGGTTCAGATATGGGTAGAGCTCCTAACTAACCTGGTTCTGACAGAAGATCTCCCCTATAGGTACTGATCAGCTCCAGCCCTGCTAAGCCTCAGCAGGATAGCTGCTGCAACATGTAGCTTCAGCCCATGCCAGTATCTGGGCACACCTGGGTGGAGGTGGGACCGACATTTTCTCCATAGAGGTGACTCCATTCACATTCCCAGCAGCTCAAAATATGGCATCCGTTCCCTTTTTTTCTTAATGAGAAAACAAACTGGCCCTAGTTGTAGAGGAAGTTAAAAGTCTGGTAGATTCTACAGAGTCTGAGAGCAAATGAGTCCCTGCAGTGGCCTAGGAGGTCCTGGTTTAAGTAGATGCTGGAGAGAAATTGACTTCTGGAGCCTCCGTTTATCTGTCTGTCTTGCATTCTCGCCAGTGACAAGTCAAGAAGAGCAGGTAAAACCAGGCTCCAGAAGTACATAAGATATGCCCTTCTAGAAAGAAAACATCTTGTACTTTTATAAAGAGCCAAAGCTTTTTGTGTTGGTAGGTATGTCGGGCTTGTTTGAAATTTTGAGAGATTGTCACTGCTGCTCTTACAAAATGGCTGTCATCGGAGGGGGTTGTCAGTTCACAAAATGGTTGCCATCGTTGGTATGGCAGGTCACAAAAACAGCCATTTCACTTCTTGAAGAATCTAGGGACAAGGCAGAGGTAGGTTCTAAAGCCCAAAACATATAATCACTCCTTTAAAGCCACAGTTTTCTGCTCTAACACCCATTTCAAAGAAGGCAAATGGCTGAGGCTTAGATGCAAGTAATATATAGGGTGACCAGATAAAATCCAGGTCAGGGCTCATGTAACTTTAACAGTTGTAGAGAAAAGGGAATTTCAGGGAACTGGTCACCCTAGTAATATACACCAACCCCAAAAAAACTTGGTGCAAGGGTAGGCTGACCATATGAAAAGGAGGACAGGGCTCATGTAACTTTAACAGTTGTAGAGAAAAGGGAATTTCAGCCAGTGTCATTTGTATGCAGTTAGTTCCTGGTGAAATTCCCTCTTCATCACAACTGTTAAAAGTGCATGCACTATACTAGAGTTACCATATACAAAAGAAGGCAGGGCCCCTGCAACTTTAACTGTTGTGATGAAGAGGGAATTTCACCAGGAACTAATTGCATACAAATGACACTGACTGAAATTCCCTTTTCTCTACAACTGTTAAAGTTACATGAGCCCTGTCCTCCTTTTCATATGGTCAGCCTATGCAAGGCAAAACCCCAAATGCAAAATCACCTATTTGTTCCCAGAAAGGACAGCAAAATACCCATTTCTCAAAAGGTAAACTGGTGATGTTTAGAGAAACACCCCCTACAGACACACCCAAACCAGGGAGAAAACAGAGAGAGAGAGAGAGAGAGAGAAAGTAAGAGAAACACACATAGCACGGGCTACAGTGACCACATGGAAAGGAGGACAGGGCTCCTGTATCTTTAACAGTTGTATAGAAAAGGGAATTTCAGCAGATGTCATTTGTATGCATGCAGCACCTGGTGAAATCCCCTCTTCATCACAACAGTTAAAACTGCAGGAGACCTGACCTCTTTTATATCTGGACAAGGCAGCAGGGCAGCAAAACCAAAAACCCTTAGGGAAAAAAAAATAAGAAACTGTTCTGCAACCCTTGCCAATGGTGATGCCTATCTGTGAGAAATTGTTGGATAATTTCTCCTCCCCCTGGAGAAATTTGTTGAAACTGCCTCCCCTCCCCAATTTTTCTACCCACAAATAGGGTGGAGGATTTTGAGAGGCCACTTCTGTACAGCTCTGCCTGTTTTGTTCTAACACACACCTGTGGAATACTGGGCCCCACTGTTAAACTTTGTTCCCTTTCTCTTGAACAGGAGTGGGCTTAGAGCACTACATAGGGACCAGAGTTACTGCAATAGTAAGCCAAACGCTGTAGCTGCCAGTACTGATCAGCTAGGACAGGAAGTCATTGGCCACTCTTGGTATTGCTCATTGCAGACTTCAGCCCTTTGTGCACCAGGCAAAATGCCTGGGATAGACCCCGGCTGCTCCCTGTGCATCCACATGATGCACAGGGAGTACCGGGGGGGGGGGGGGCACAGGATTTTTCCTGGTTCCCTGAAACCAGAAAAATCCCAAACTTTCTGCGGTCCCGGGAAGTTCCTGGGACCACGGAAGACGTGCCCCCCAGTACAGCTGCGCTTACTCACGAGGAAGCGTGGCTGCACTGATGGCCATGTAGCCTCACCGCGCGGCTCTGAGACCATCAGGAGAGGGGGAAGCAGAATCACCATCCCCAGGATGGAGGAGGGGAGGGGGGCTGGATCGTGCGTGGATTTATTTTTTTTACTTACCTTTTGCTGGAGCGCTTCTGCACTCTCCTCTGTTTTTTAAAAAATAATGGCAGGCGCAATGGCCCGGAAGCATCCCAGGCTGTCACGCCCATTACATGTGGCTTCAGAGCGACGATCCCAGAAGTGGCTACTTCCGGGATTGCCCTCTCCCCGCCCTCCCCACCCATATGGTGTGGAAAGGGCCTTCCTTTCTTTGTGGGAGTCACCAGCGCCACCTTGCAGATGAGCTGTGTGGTGATTCGATGTGGCTCCATCTGCTGCCATGTTTTGTGAAATAAGCAATCCCACAAACCCCCTGCCCCTGATTTGGCAAGGGATTTCTCTCTAAAAGATTTAAAAAGAAAAGAAAAGAAGAAGTAAGGAAGTGAGGAGTTTATTTTATAGGTAGGAAGGTAAATACATTTACAGTGAATGACTTTACATCTTTGTAGTCAGGAACCGACACCGATGTGCCACATGCATAGTTACTTACGTTGTGTGTGTGTGTGAATTGTAATGCATGTTCCGGCTCACTTCTCATGGTTATTTTGCTGGCAGAGCCAAAAACTGATTATTATTTTTTAAAACTGTGTGCCTTTTGTGAATGATGATATCTGCATGTGATTGGTACTCGGAAAATATTAATAACCAAATGTTGAAAATAATGTATGAAACAAAGACCAGCTAGCCACCATATTTTTACATCAGATAATATGCAGTTCCCCATCTTTTTCTTTCCAGGTTAGGTTGGTTATTTGAACCCATTGTGGTCTGGACTCCTGTGTCCACTCCTGCCTTTATATTTAGATAAATTAGTTACGGGAATTGGTAGTAAATGGTTCTCCCCCAGCGCATGAAGCATGGCTACAGAGTATCACGGTCATTTCTAGCTATATTTTCCTTGACTACAGATGAATTGCAGTAGATAGCTGCAAATAAACCTTGTCTCCCACACCCAGCCAATTCTAAAGTTTTGTGGTATATGTGGGGGTGTCCCTTTATTTTCCCTTGTATATTATGGCAGCAAGAAATTGGGTAAACTAGCTGGGGATATAAGGGAAGTCTGGAAATTTTTGGTCAGCTATTTAGTTCCAATCAGCATTTTAATACTGATCAGCTTTTGAAAACTATACATATGCAAACCCTTTTCCTTTGCGCATGTCCATCTTTTACAGACAAATTGCTCATTCCCCAAAGCAACTGGGGTATCAGGTTTTACTAAATTCAATCGTGTAATGAAGATTAGAACCATTTGTGTCTATTTAATGTATGTGTGGAACTCAGGGTATGAGATAGGTGTTCTTAATATCTAAATGAATAAATAAATTAACTAACTGCTTCATTGAATCTCCAAAGGAATAGTTTTTAGTGTTTATCCAGGTAAGGAAACTGTCATTTCAACGTTGAGTAATCAGTTGATTTGATTTTATCAGGTATTCCTTTTTCCTGCTTAATAAACTAAACAGCAGAATAATTGAGGGAACATTTTTACCAATAGCATTCCAATGTTGTCTTCACCAGCTTGTTAAGAACTGAACTGGTTATACTCCTTTGAAGCCAAAGGAAGTTTTGTCTAGAGGTGGATGAATTTGTCCATTTCAGTTTTTCTCAGTTTCTCATTTTTCCTATCTTTTGTCCCAAGCTTTTATAACTTTTCCAATATGAAATTTGGTTGATTTTGAACTTTGAGAATTTTTTTAACATTTGCATGAAAATTCAGACACATGTTTTGTGCACATTCCTCCTAATACAAGTGTTTATTGTATGCAATTTTGCCGAAGATACACTCCCCCCCAAAGCAAATTTTCTGAACATTCTTTTCACTAATATGCATCTTTTCTTGTGTCCACATTTCCTTCATATACACATTTGGCACACATTTTTAAATTGGAGAACTCCTTTGTGAATTTCAGAGAAGAACGAATTTTGAAGGATAACTGAGTTTCTTTTCAAATACGGATTTGAAAGTGCAAAATTGAATAAGTTCCCAGTAAAGCGTGAACTGAACGAATTTCTCTCCCATCCCTATTTATTAGGTCATCTTAGAAGAACCATGCTTGAGTTTTCTTTTTTACACTTCTGAGTGTTATGCACTGTCAGAGAGAATAAGAACATAAGAAGTGACATGCTGGAGCATACTGAGGATTCTGTTCACACAACGGCAAACCAACTGTCAACCAGGGACCAATAGCACCCTCCCACCCATGTTCCCCATCTACTGGTGCACACAGGCTTACTGCCTCGGATACTGGAGGCAGCACATAGCCATCCGGGCTAATAGCCATTGATAGCCTTCTCCTCCATGAATTTATCCAAATCCTCTTCAAAGCCATCCAAATTGCTGGCCGTCATCACTGCATCTTGTGGTAGCGAATTCTATCATTTATCTATGCATTGTGTGAAGAAGAACTTCCTTTTATTTGCCCTGAATCTCCCACCAATCACCTTCATGGGATGACCCCAGATTCTAGTATTCTGGCCAGGCTTAAAGTTTAAAATGTTTTAAATATTAGTTGTTTTTACGTTTTCAATTTTGTATATCGACTTTTTAATGTTCAGTCTTTTAATTTTTGTAAACCGCTCAGAGAGCGTCGGCTATGGGGGCTATATAAATGTAAATAATAATAATAATAATAATAATAATAATAATAATAATTTTGAGAGAGGGGGAAATGTCTCCCTATCCACATTCTCCACACCATGCATCATTTTGTACACCTCTACCAGGTCTCCCCTTAGCCTCCATTTCCCCCCAATCTAAACAATCCCAGCTGTTGTAACATTTCCTCATAGGGGAGATGCTCCAGCCCCTTAATCATTTTAGTTGCACATAGGTTCAGTGTGTACTAGAGTAGGGTGACCAGATAAAATCCAGGTCAGGGCTCATGTCACTTTAACAGTTGTAGAGAAAAGGGAATTTCAGCCAGTGTCATTTGCATGCAATTAATTCCTGGTGAAATTCCCTCTTCATCACACCAGTTAAAGTTGCAGGGGCCCTGCCTTCTTTTGTATATGGTCACTCTAATATAGTGCCTGCAACTTTAACTGTGGTGATGAAGAGGGAATATCACCAGGAACTAATGGCATACAAATTACACTGGCTGAAATTCCCTTTTCTCTACAACTGTTAAAGTGACATGAGCCCTGACCTGGATTTTATCTGGTCAACCTATACTAGAGCCACTAAATTGAAGCTTTTAAAAAACATAATTTCTGAACTGTTTGTTCAGGCTTAGTAAATCTCATGTTGCCTTCTCTTGTTGTGCTTCTTTATACCTTTTATGAACATCTGAACATTAAAATGACTTGTAATTTCATCAGGCTGTCTGTCAGAGGCTTTTATTGCCCCACTCTAATCGTTCAGGGTCCACATTGGGAAACAAAGAAATTATCGGAGATATTTGTCACAAGGCACATAGGAAATAAAGCCTGATCTTCAATCTAAATGATGGGTTCTCCCCCCGCCCAACTGTAATAAATGAAAGTGAAGAAACTTCATTTCTGTTTTGCTGTATTTTACAAAACATGTGGAAGTGTATCTGAAATGCCAGGAAATATTAATAATACCTTTAATGGGATGGT
Organism: Anniella stebbinsi; assembly: GCA_029215795.1. NCBI lineage: Eukaryota > Metazoa > Chordata > Lepidosauria > Squamata > Anniellidae > Anniella > Anniella stebbinsi. The sequence goes on along the minus strand of JARDYH010000004.1, from coordinate 224,383,269 downwards.
AGGATTATTTCCCTTCCTAACATGGTAGGATGTGTGAGAAATACCCCCAATGTCATAGATTTCACCAGATGATTTTGGCAGCTGAAATTGAAATAGAAAGTAATAGACTAAACTTCCGCCATTTTATGGGCACCCCGGTACATGTTATTTTGTCGCAATTGCTTATGGTGTTCTCTTTGGATGAATGATTGGAATGAAACCCAGCTAAAAAAGCCCAAGACAACAGAAAGTGGGTGTCTTTTTTTCTCATTTTCATTTGGCTGAAAAGCAAGCTGCTTTCTGCCGGATGACTCTGCTGCTGCTGCTGCTGCTGCTGCTGCTAGAATTATTTTTCTATCTCTTAGATTTGATTCCTGAAATTTGGGAAGCACAGTCAATTTGAACAGCGACAGGGAATTAGAATGTCGTCATGTCGTAACAACTGTGTCATGTTCCCTTTCCAGAGCAGAGCCCACCATAACTTTTGCAGCCTAGCCAAGACCACTGGAATCTTCTAGTGTCTTAGGGTCAGTTAACCCACCCACACTGGGAGTCATTTCACTGTACCTGCTTCCATCACTGCTCCAATTATGTGGGAATGGACAAACGATGCAGGAAAGGCAGGGTCGTGTGGAAAGGGCCATTCTAGCATCAGTCACTGAGCTGGTCTGTGTTGTTCCCATGATTCTGTTCATGTGACTCTGACTCTCCTATGCATTCTCTTAGGGCTCATTTTCACCTACCGGCTTTCTGGGACGGGGGGAGGATCCCGGGCGTTCCCGCTTCTGGGATCATCCCCTAGCATGCACATGCCTGCACATCCTCCCTGAAGGCAGGAGGGATGTTCCGGTGCAGCTTGGTTTTTTTGTGGGGGGGGGGGTTGAAGCAGGAGCCGGTCGTGCAATTGCACGGCCCCGATCCTGCAAAAAATGTGGGAAGAAAACAACAACTCGGCACAAAAAAACGTTGGCAGCCATCCCGGGGATAGCGAAACTGCTGCCCCCTCCACCCCCGATGGGCATGGACCTCCCAACACACATAGCCCTGTGCCTGTTTACTGAGGCCCTCTGCTCGCGGGGAGAAGGGAGACCCGGAAGACCATGCCACACCACCCGCGGTCCTCGGGGGTGTCCCAGGACTGTGGGAAAACCCGGGAAAACTGCAGTTGCAGTTATCCCTACTTTATCCCGAGATCCCCTGCATGTCATCTGGATGCACAGGGATGACCTAGAGACAACCCCAGGATATATGCATGGTGTAGACATGGCCTTAATTCCTGAGCAATTGCAGTGGTGTGGGAAGCATCCATAGGGAAGTGGCTCCCACATTGCCGCTGGTAAATGTGAGAGTTGTGGGGGTGATCCGGTGAGGCCGTGGCAGTGACAGGTCCAGGATAGTGTTGATATCAAAGCAGCATCAATCCAAGCTTCCCCAAATCCAAGCCGGCCTAAACCTAGGCAAGAAACAGTATTGATGATGTAAAACTTGCTCTTCTCACATGCTTTGAAGACCTAAGCCCACACTGCATCTTGAACCTGGGACTTCCGTTAGGGAAGGAACTGCAGAGAGATCAGCCAGATGTAAAAAGAGATGAGCACCTAATAGGCCAGATCAGATCAGGTGATAAGGCCTAATATTTATGGGAACGTCCAGGTCAGACATGCCTCTTTGTATGACTACCATTACTGATATTCTGTTGTTATTTGTTTGTTCATTTATTTATGGAATTCAAGGTAGCATACATAATCCCTCTCCATTTTATCCTCACAACAACAACCCTGTGAGTTAGGTTGGGCTGAGAGTCTGTGACTGGTCCGAAGTCACCTAATGGACTTCTGTGGCTGAGAAAGGACTAGAACCTGGATCTCCCGATTCCCAGTCCAACACACTAGCTATTTCACCATACTGGCTTACATTGTTAGCTAGCATTCCTTATCGGTCCTTTGCAAAATGCTTTCTCTTCATTTTTTACTCTGGCTCTCCTTATTAGCAAACCCCACATAAATTGTTGGTACTATTAAACTATTAAACATTTACATAAATAGTCAACAGGATCAGACCTTCAATGCCCAGTCTTCTTCCTCATAGCCAAGCCAGTGAGAGTGTGCTAACGAGAGTGTGCCATAACCATACCATAGGAGCCTCTCCTGACGTTAGAAGTGAATGGAGCCAAGCCACACAATGGTTCAATTCAGACGACACGATAGTCAATGGTGGGGTAATAATCAACTTTACAGTTGTTCAACTAGGGGGTACTCCCCACACAACATGGTAATAAATAATCAACTGTGGTGTGGATTAGGATCAGTGCTGAGTTGACTATGGCAGCATTCGGATGACACAATAGTCAAAACAACTGACGATTGTTTCCCCCACACCAGTTGTTTATTGTGTCGTCCGAATTGAGCCAATATGTTATCAGAAATCCAGGATGGCTTTACTACCCTATGGGTTGTTGTTGTTATTATTATTAGTAGTAGTAGTAAGACATGCCCTTTTTCAGCTCAGTTCTAAAACTAAAATTATATAAAACAATGATACTCAACAAAAATGAAAATAAACACAACTGTTAGCATTCATATACATTTTAGCTCATTCATGGCAATTCATGACTTGCCATCCTTCCAACAACCTTGTAAGATAACTCATTCTTATTATTCCCTCTCTTGAGGGTTGAGAGGCTGCAGCTTGCCTGAAAGCTGTCCAGCAATGTCACAGCAAAAAGTGAGATTGCACTAAGGATGTCCTGATTTATACCTCGTCTCATAGCCACTGCAATACCCAGGGTCATCACAGGAATCTTCTGATAAGCCACGGTCTGATAGAGAGTTGAGGGCAGGTCTGTCCAGATGCCACTGTTAATTGTTCTTGTTTGGTTGCAGCAGGAATGATGACAGATGGGAGGAGGGGCTGCCCATGGCCCCTCCCTCTGCTGCTGACAGTTGCTGTTCCTTGTGCCTGCCGAAGATGGAGAAGAAGATAGTAGAACGTGGAGGAGCATGGCCCAAAGTGGCAGGCATTCACTGCAGATTTGAACCCTGCAGTCTTTTAATCCCCAGTAGCCCCCATTGGACCCTCAAGGCACATGGCACAACTTGCCTTCGTAGAGGGAGGTGAACAATGAGTGTGTTTCAGATAAGAAAACAGCGCTTTCTTTCTCACTGTTGTTAGGATAAGGTTACCTTGACTGTTTTCTTCTCATGTGCACAGAACTCCTGCTGATTTCACGTGGGAGTTAAAGGGAGAACAGCAAGAATAGCAAAGCACATTGGGGAAAAGGGGCATTTGTCCTCTGGCGTGCTTTGAAAAACAGCACAAAGCGATCTTGGCAATCAAATCCCCCTTTCCCTTGGCAGAGCGCTTTCTGGGGAGGGGGGGTTCGTTTGCCCCTGAGATCTGGTGGCTTGACATCATTTGACACTTACAGGCACACACAGACACCACTACAAATGCCATTCCCAGAGGCCCTCTGCTACGCAACATCTGCCCCTTTAAGATAGAGGCCATCTCCACCCTGACGCCCTAAAAGGCCTCGGACAGTATGGAGGAGTGGGGCTATGAAGGGAGTCTAAGAATACAAGGAGAATTCTCGTATCCTTACCAAGGGTAGATCTGGGATTATTTCTGTCTTCTCTGCAATCTCACATCAGAGAGTTCATTCCATCACCCAGTGCTTTTGAGGATGAAGGAATTACACTTCAGAATGTGTCCAATTTAAATTTCAGTTGGAGGAACATTTTTTTTATCCTATTTGGTTCCTCCCAGTTCAAGGTGCCTTTTTTCTCAGATGCATCCTTAACCCCGTGGAAGATTTTGCAATCCGTTTGGCACAGTCATGTTATTGGTCTTCCTTTCCCAGAGACTAGAAACAATTATTTTTGAAATATCACATTCCGGGGGGGGGGGGAACACGTCCTATGGGTGTTCGTTTGCAAAATGTACGTTCACCCCCGTTAACAGAGTTAAGAAAGATCACAGCGAGGTGATGATGAATGCCAGTTGTAAAAGAGCAGAATTGGAACAGCTTCATTTTCCCCCGGACAATTCAATTTGGGGTCCTGCCTGCCTTTGCAGACAAGTTAATTTAAAATGAAGAAGAAACCACGTTCTCTGGGCAGGTAGTTGATGAAACAGGGACTTAGTGATCACTGGGGTTTGTCTGTATCCTTTGTAATTCTGCCACTCTTCTTTTCTTTCCCTTTCCTCTCTCTTTTTCAAATCCAGACTCCTGAAGAGCTAGAGGATGATTCCGACTTTGAGCAGGAAGATTACGACGTTCGCAGCCGGACGAGTGTTCAGACTGAAGACGACCAGCTTATCGCCGGGCAGAGCGCAAGGGTGAGTTTAAAATCTATGCAACACATGAGCGCAGCTTTGAATTCCATTGCAGAAGGTGTGCTTTTGCAAGCTGATTTGGAGAATATAAATCTTCAGACGGCTGCAGACAGAAGAGCTTCCGTTTGGCGTGCCAGGTATATCGGTGGTTAGGTTTGATGCTCACATTCGGTTGACTTGAGAAGTTTAGTTGTAGCAGAAAAGTTTCACTGAGCTTCAGAGGTGCAGAAACTAAGGTCTGGGATGGCACATTTGGCCCTTGGTGGGGGGGGGGGCTACCACTTCAGCCCTTCATTTCCCAGAAGGCTATGCCGTCTTTGTCTGCCCCACCCCCTTTCCTCCACCCACCAGTCATTAGGTGGTTTCCCAGCTTTTGTCAAGTTTTCTCCCCATTGTAACAGAGGCCTCTTCTAAGGCTTAACTACTGGTAGTTAGAAACTTTAAGCTAAAGTATGTTGCCATTTTATGTTTTACCCCTTTTGCCTTTGGCCTCACCCACCATCACTGCCATGCAACCTCCCATGAACTTGTCCAAAATGGGAATCAGGTCTGCACCCCTGGTTTATGTGATGGTCATTTCCCCCATGAATTTACGCCAGGAATAAATGGCTCTGGCTTCAAACACCTAATCTGGTACCTCTGCCAAGAGTCCCAGGAATTCCAGGTTTCATACTAGAGAGAAAAAGAGAGGGAGAGAGAGAGAGCAGTTTTCCAGATCTCATAGGTATGGAGAAAAACCTAAAGAGTGAGGACCATGGCAGAAGTTCAAACATCCGTTGAACTGTAATGCCCACATGGAAGCCATTAACATCAGGCCTTCACCATATCCATTGGTGATGTGGAAGTCTCTGCACAGAGTGGACGCACAGTGCGTATATGGAGCTTCCCTCCGCATTGTCAAGGATGGAACACTCAGCTTACATGCAGCTCCTCAGGCACATCAAAGCACATGTTTGCACACTGGAGCTTTTGACCTGGGGCAATTGTGTGCCAAAGGCACTGAGACCTGGGTGGGGCTTTTAGTGAGCAGAGATGATACTTTTTCTGGAGATCTCTGTACTGCATGGTGGACCAATTTCTATTCCCAGTAACTTAACTCACATCCACTGATGGGCTACACATTTCATCCTTCCTTTCCTTTTGTTTCACCAAACAGGCAATTTGCACTATTTTGCTGTTAGGATAGTATGTTTTCCCCCCTATAGGGAAGCTGCGGTAACCTGGCAGATGGAATTACTAATCAGAATATTGTTGTACTGGCAGAGCAGACAAAGGGGCTTTCTACATCTAGGAGTATAGAGGGAGGGGGGACGATCCCGGATTTACCAGCTTCCAGGATTGTCACTTTGTAGCCAAACAGGAAGTACGACGTCCCGGGAGGAAGGAGGGACCTTGCGCCTTCTCGCCCGCCATTTTGGTGGGTTTTTTTTTAAGGCACAGGGAGCGTCGGGCAGTGAAACAGGTATGTGCCCCCACCCCCTGCTATCCTGGGGATGGTGGAATTGCTGTCCCCCCACATCCCTGTGGGCACGGAGCCACCCTGTGCGGCTCCATGCCCATTTCATTTATTGGGGATGGCGGAAACATTGGGATAGCCGTGGTTTCCACTACCCCGGGCTTTTCCCAGGATCATCCCCGGTTGCCCCTTGGATGCCCTGTGTGTCATTTGGACGCACAAGGACAACCCAGGGATGACACTGGGAAAAATCTGTGGTGTAGAAAGGGCCAATGATCCTGAACTCTCGTGCTTCATTCTGTCTGATTTATTTTCCATCAGGAAAACTATCCACAAGAGCTCAGGGTGCAAATTCTTCTTCAATCTAGTCATGGGGTGGGTGGGGATGGCTGGCTGGGAGAAATAGTTACGCAGTCCACTAGGGCTTGTGCTCCAGCAGGCAGCCGAACAACAGTCCTTGGAGTCTCCTGGCCCTGTTTCTGCTCCTTCTTGCCATTGATACCTATTTATTTACTGTTTCTGAGTGAAAACGGAGAAGTCACAGAAGGTGAAGTAAATTAAATGGCTATATGTTATTTCCATTATCATAGGCAATGTGCCTCTGTATCCCAGTTGTTGAGGAACATGCCCATGGGTGCTATTGCATTCATGTCCTACTGGTGGGCTTCCCAAGAGCATCTGGTTGGCCACTGTGAGAACAGAATATTGGACTAGATAGACCTTTGGACTGGTTTGGGCATGACTCTTAAAGGGGTCAGGTTTGCCCATCTCTCGTATCCTGCTGGTATTTTGAAACCTGCATTATGGCTGGAAAACAACATCAGAGCCCCAATCATTATTCCTCGCCCTTTATTCTGAACAACAGAGCGTTCTCATAGATGAGGGAAACAGCAGTCCACCTCACTGGATTCACAACAAAGGACACAAAGGCTGGCATGGGTTGTTTGAGTGGAGTGATGAATCCATCAAGCTGGATTGGATTTCTGAGGTCCTGAGGGAGTGCAGGTTCACATTCTGGTTTCCACAGTTGACTTATCTTCCGTATCTTGCATTTTGCTGGAACTAGAAGCTTTTACCTCCATCTTCCTCGTTGCTTCCTCTCTGAGTCCTGGCCCTTTCACATTCACCAGGGAAACACGTGGATAGGAGTGGGACACTGCCCCATCACCACCTGCCTAACTGCTAAGGTGGCCACTTATATAGAGAGAGAAATTGAATCACCAAATAAGAGGACACTTCCATATGCAAGTACTTATGCATAGGTGTGCATTTGGAAATGATAACTATACTATATATATATATATATATATATATAGCATCACCATGGTCAAGGAGACTTACCAGGTGACCTATGTCCAAGCTCAGTCTCCTGTCCTGGTGCTAACTGCTGATGGAAACTTCAAGTGTTTTTGCTCTCTCCCTTCTTGCGATTCTTTTACTTTAAATTAGAACTTGGACTGGTCAGCTCATCATATAAAGGACTTTCCTCTGGCTAGGGCGACCATATTTGGGAAACCAAAAATGTGGGGGGGGGAGTAGGAAAGTGCATCATTCCCCCTACCTTAAAGGTCCCAATTGTAGTGGAGGAAGGGGAAAGCATGTTATTCCCCCCACCCACTCCAATTGGGGCCTTTTCTATAATGCCCTTGAATGACACGATTTCCCCTTTAAGGCCCCGATTGGAGCAGTGAGGGGGAAATGACACGCCTCCAGAAAGCGTGTCATCCCTCCCACCATGCTAATGGTGGCCTTAAAGGGGAAAGTGTGTCATTCCAGGACATCATAGAAAATTACAGAAAACCCCCCTGACACCCAGGATAGAACAAAACCCGTGACAAACCCGGGAAAATCCTGACAGTTGGTCACCCTACACCCTGTACCGCTCCAAAAGTGAGAACTGCCCTCTACAATGTAGGACATCCGGCCACCCTACTGTGATTGTGAGGTAGCACTGCCAACAGTAAGCTGCTATCACTTTTGTTGGAGATGCTTGGAGATTTTGTTTGCAGCCTAATCGATACATTTGATTGAACAAGGGGATAAATGAGTTTAGTTGTTAGAAAAGTTTTAAGATGCCACTTTGATTACTGAACTGCCATGCAGGGTATGAAAAGATCTCCCACTTGCTCTCCATCCTGACCATGAACCCTGGCCTGTGCTTTCCGGGATCTTGGCACACTTCAATAGCGATGTGCATGCCCGAAAATATCGTATTTTATCGTTATTGGAATTTTGGACCCAAAAAAATTATTGTCTCCGATAATATCATAGGTTAATCGTATCATCTTCACGATAATTATCAGAATTCCGATATTTAATTTGCAGCCCCATTGTGTCCTATAGAGCTGAATTGTTTTTAGAAAAAAATCCTATAACTTCTGTATTTTCAAAGTTACAGGTTTGAAACTTGGTCACAATACTTATGGGGTATGCCTAAGTATGTGTATGAAATTTGAGATCGATCCCTCCAACCCTTGACTTTATATGAATTTATTAAAGAACGTTTAAGTTCTGACAGGTCAAAAGTTGCACGATCTTTCAAAAATTCATATAAAATCCAGAGGTGGAAGGATTGATCTGAAATTTGTCACATATGTGTAGCAACATGTACTAGACATGTGTATGAAATTTGAGATCGATCCCTCCAACCCTTGATTTTATATGAATTTTTTAAAGATCCTGCAACTTTTTGACAGGTCTGAATGAATGCACGCGGTGAGCTGCCATTCTGACCTGTCAGAACTTAAACAATTTTTAATAAATTCATATAAAATCTCAAATTTCATACACATACTTAGGCATACCCCATAAGCACTGTGACCATTTTTCAAACCTCTAACTTTTAAAATACAGAAGTTATAGGTTTATTTATATAGCGGTCCGATAATCCGAAATAATTGGGCTGTAAATTATCAGATTGGATATTTATCGGAGGTTTTTCTATTGTATCGTTATCATTATCGTTAAACACATGCATGATAAAGAGCATATCGTATCATTATCGTACATTTTAACGATACGATACACATCCTTACACTTCAATGTCTTCTTTTTAAGAGAAATGGGTATTTAAGGTGATGGTTCATCACTACTCCTTACTATTTCCACTGTCACAATTGGCCCCAGCATTCTAGTTTATGGACAACATTTGCACATCGACCAAAATGCAAACATTGATCACCATCACAGGCCTACGCAAGGCCTTTCCTACTTAGAACTGTTCTCCATGTCAGAAAAGACTAACAGTTGAAATTGCCTTGATTCTACCCTTCATTTCACAAACTCTCCACTTAAACAAAATTGTAGTAGAATGCCATGTTTGTTTGGAATGTACTGCAGCTGTGAGCACTGAGCATGCTGGAAATGGATCTTTTAAAGAACCCACTGAAGGCATATAATGTCTGCTGTACTCCACAAGGTTGTCCATTAGTCATGGTTTCCAGTGTGCTAATTTGTCTTGGTGAATGGTTTTAAAGTGCTGAGTAGTCTCTGCAAATCTAATTGCAATGGAAAGCAATTGTTACTGATTCAGGGCAACTTTAGCAGCACAATTGTTTCATGATAAACCGAAGATGCTGTCATGGGTGACCTTGACTTATGCAAGGAGACTGACGATTAAGTTGATGAGTGACCCCAGCAGTCAGAGAATGCTTGGAAAGTATTTCCACTCTTGGATTAATGGTTTACCTTTTGCTAAGTAGTTTGCAACAGCTGAGATAAGAAACCAATGGAATTCCAGGCCAAAATCTAGGGAAAAAACGCACCATCCACAAATAAGGAAATATAGGATCAGTGGTGCCTTTGTTTATCATGAGTCAAGCTTATTGCTTTGAGAAGAGAAAAACAGGACTGATATAAGATTGATTGAGATCAGAAAAGAAGAAAGAAGCAGTTCTCGGAATGCTGAGATACTTTATTAATTCACGCCCAATGCGTTTCGGCCTATGTGGTATTTTTTAAAAAGGCCTTCTTCAGGGGGTTGATAAGATAAGTATGCAGAAAACTCTTAACAGAATGATAGTCTCTCGTGGTGTTCACTGGCGACTGAGGAAATATAAACAGTGAACACCACGAGAGACTATCATTCTGTTAAAAGTTTTCTGAAGGCTTATCTTATCAACCCCCTAAAAAAAGGCCTTTTTAAAAAATACCACATAGGCCGAAACACGGTGGGCGTGAATTAATAAAGTATTTCAGCATTTCAAGAACCGCTTCTCTCTTCTTTTCTTACCTAAGTGGATGCTCTCCTCCTTTTGTTTTATAAGACCAATTGACAAAACTAATCAAGTGGCTACTTATGAGCTCCCCAGAAGAGTGGAAATGTATCGCCAAAAAGAGGACAAAAGATGTAGGGTGACCAACTGCTAAGATTTCCCCAGATTTGTCCTGATCTTTGTTCTATCCTAGGTGTCAGGGGGGATTTTCTGTAAATTTATTTAATGTCTGGCAGTGACACACTTTCCCCTTTAAGGCTGTCATTCCCCCACTGCTCCAATCAGGGTCTTAAAGTGGAAAGTGTGTCATTGCCGGACATTAAAGGAAAGGCCCCAATTGGAGCAGTGGGGGGCAGGTGGGAATGACATGCTTTCCCCTCCTTCGCCCCAATTGGGGCCTTTAATTGGGAATGGAGGAGGGGAAAAGACCTCTTCCCAGGGCCTCCAAAAAGTGTGTCATCCCCCCTGCCCCTGGGTGTCCTGTTTTTTGGTTTCCCAAATAAGGTCACCCTAGATGTCACCGATTCAATATAATGTATACATTGATGCAAATTTAGAAATAATTATGATAATATAATTAGAAATACAGAAAATCTCACCATAGTGTGACCAGGTGACCTCTGTCCCTTGCTCAGTTTGCTGCCCAGGTGGTGCTGGTGGGAAGCTTTAAGGCTCAGCTCTTCTCTCAGATGGTTCTTTATGTGTAAACTGGACTTGGACAGGACAACCCTTAAAATAGAGGACACCTTCAAAGTAGAGGACAGTCCTCTGGCACTGATCTAGGACTTGCACAGCCTCTCTTGATTCAGATGTCATAGGGAGATAGAGCTGTGTGTCATCAGCATACTTATGGCATTTTGCTCCAAATCTCCTAATGACCATCCCCAAAGGCTTCAAATAGATGTTAAATAACATTGGGGACCAGATGGTGCCCTGCGGTACCCCATAGCCTAATTGCCAAGGGGCTGAGAAATGATCACCCAATGTTACTCTCTGAAATCGACCCTGCAGGTAGGACCGGAACCACCATAACATAGTGCCTCTAACGCCCATCCCACTGAGTCGATCCAGGAGGATTCCATGGTTGATGGTATTAAAAGCCGATGAGAGATTGAGCAGAATTAACAGGGTTGCGCTCCCCCGTCTCTCTCTCTCTCTCTCTCTCAATAAAGGTCATCCATCAGGGTGACCAAGGCTGATTTAATCCCGTAACCAGTTGAAACCCAGATTGAAATGGGTCTAGATAATCCAGAGCCTCCAAGAGTAGCCTCAGCCATTGAGAATCAAGCCTGCTCTTACCTGCATAGCTCCCTCATCCTGCGTTCTGACTTTTTGGTCACCTTAAAGTGTGACTGAATGTTTGGGAATGACTCTTGTTTGCAGGAAAGGGACCATCAAAATTGTAGGCCATGCCTTTTGTAGCATTCTCATTCGGAGTTTTTCTTCCCCTTTCTATTCCCATGTGCCATTAGCAAAATCATTGTAGGCTCATTCATGAAACAGCATACCCCATATTAACAGAATCAGGGCTATTTATGCGGTTCCACCATGAACGCCAAGGGTCACCCAAGAGTTCTGCTTTCATAATAATATCCTGGTGCCACTGCCGAACAGCCCTTGGTTTGTACCAAGAAAAGCTAGATATTGAAATATGTATACATCATACATCATGTATACATACTGTTAGTTTTATTGTCCTCTGTGCCTGTTTGGTGCATTCCCTTCCTTTTCTTATTGTTTTATTGTGATTTTATCAGAATAGATTTATCTATTCTGTCATTTTCTGTGATAAATTCTTCTTATGGTAGTCAGTGGGAGAGACAAAAGTAGTTATGGAACTGGCTTCAAGCCTCTTTCCCAGCCTTATGGGCTAGAAACTTGCTTATTTTCTTATTTATTTTTCACAAGATGCTGGATTCTTTACCGAAAATGAATATCTGCACTTTTGTGTGAGACGTTTGTAGAATACATAAGACCTCACAGTACCTGCCCCCAAAACGCCCTTGCCTATGTAATTCTAATTCTGCAAGGGATAAGAGGCCATAAGACCACTCTAGAGATGCTGTTAGCGTTTTACTTGCTCAAAATGCATCTTTGGCTAGAAATAAATAAAAATGGAATTTGAATGCTGCATCTCCCACAGAGAGAGGACTCTTTAAAAAATGCATTGACTATTAAAAGAGGCACGAGTCAAGGTTAGGGCGATATCTGTGGTGAGAATCACACCACGTATCAGTACCAGAAATGGGGTATATATATATACATACACACACATGAATATGTATCGTCTTGGAAGTACAGATGAGCATTCGATGCATAAACAGGCCCAGTGTTTTTTTTCAAATGCTTTTGTGTGTTTGTGTGTGTGTGTGTGTGTGTGTTGGAGGGGAGCTTTTTGCACATTAATGTTTCAGACTGCTGAGTTACATTGATAAGACCTAATTAAAACTCAGGCATTGAATTCTAATTTGATTAACTTGCACATGTTCTCCATTTTTTTTATCTCCTGTTCCTAGATAACCTTTTTAAAAAAAATCTGGTTTGGGAAAAGGTCAATTATCATTTTTTTAAAAAGCCAAGAGCATTTTAAGAATATGTAGAGGGAGGCTACAGCTGATTGAAAGTGACATAAACAAGGAAAAATGTAATGACACTTAAATATATGTCACACCCCATTAAATGTGCAACGTAGCTTGGTAGAACCCCAGAGCCAAACAGCATCTCAGCCTGGAAATCATGGTTGGAAGTGCCCATTTGATCTTCAAAAGTAATTATTATAATTTTGATGTTCTGTGTTGTAACTTTGTTGCTAGTTTCTTGAAAAAGTTGAGGTAAGCTAGAACTGACGAGTTTGGGACCAGTATCAACCCAGAGCCCACTTTTCTGTTCTATACAATTCAAAGCAAGCCACAAAACAATCTTTTCCAAAGAAGCCGAAATGATTGAATGAACCTTGGTCATTAACTGGGCAGGCTCCTATTCAACACTACCACTGATGTAAATTACATTGTGTTGGTGTAAGAGGCATTTAATGCAATGCCATAAGTGTTCACTGGTGCAATGAGTTTTCCTTGACAGTTCTCATAGCAAGGAGCTTCACTGCGCCCAACAGAGGCCAAGACAATCTGTCTTCTTAAACCTGCCTCCCAGTTTGGAATCATGGTTTCTTCTTGACTTGCATGGTCAACCAGTTGTTTTAGCTTACTACTCGCCTTCACTATGCATCTTTGACCACTGTCTGGGCATCCTTGAGTAGTGAGGATGGGGTGGTGGAGAAATATCTATGGTCCACCTGGTCTTAGAAGAAATTGGATAGACTACTACCTTGGGTCCATGTACAACCCTATGTTTGCTCCAATAAGGCACCTTTCTTTGCCCCCCTGTCAGCCTGCTTCCTCTAAAGTGAACCATGACCCCCCTTTGTTGCCCCTGGAGGTCTGATGCAGCTCCTCTCAGTTGGTTCACAAGATGAATCCCATCCATGCAATTCCAGAATCCTACTTGCAAAACCAATTACTAAGGGAAGCCTAGAGGGGAAATCCTGTCTTTATTAGCAAGCTGTCAAATATGTGAAGAGTTCCCACCATCCTCGCCTGTAAATCACATCCCTGCTGGGGCAGAGCTATCCATTTTTTGTATTATTTTGAGGTGTCTTCCCTCTGCCCCTACAAGGGTTTTCGTTAATCTTACAAAGCAGCTGCGGGGTGACTTCAGTCGGAGGACATGCAGGCGAGAGAGAATGGGTAACCATTTCATCGCCATTGCTACAAATTGTGGTGGTGAATCCCATCGTTTAACTATGCACCAGGCGAAGAAAATTCTTCCTTTTATCTGTCCTGAATCTCCCACCATTCAGCTTCATGGAATTTCCCTGGGTTTGAGCATTATGAGAGAGGGTTTTTTTTAAAAAAAAGTCTCCCTATCCACTTTCTTTACACCATGCATATATTTGTAAACCTCTGTCATGCCACCCTTTATTTGTCTATGCTATAGAGGAGCTACTCCAGCCCCCTGATAATTTCGGTTGCCTTTCTCTGGACCTTCTCTAGGTCCACAATCTCCTTTTTGATGTGTGTTGACCAGGCATAGTATTGTAAGTGTGGCTGCACCATAGATTTGTATAAGGGTGGTGATAGTGACGGGTTATTATTTTTTTTTTCTAATTATGCCAAACATGAATTTTGAGGTGGATTAGTAGCCATGAAGGAAAGAGCTCTTCCTACACCCCCATCTTACTGCTGGCCTTCTGCTCAGCCTGAAGTCAGCCAAACACAGTTGTTTTGCATGATTAAAGGCAGCCATCGGTGGAAAAAGCTTCTCAGAGGTTCAGCTGTTGGCCAATACAGGAATGGAATAAATAAATACATAACAATTATGGAATGACTTGTGGTGTGTATATGTGTACCCATGCATATTAATAATGTAGACCAATTGGGTTTCTCTCAGTATGAAACTAAACAGCTGGAAATTTTGGGGCCAGACATACCTCACATTCCTTTCTAGTGCTTTCAGGATCCAACACCTTAAGCCCAGGAGACACAAAATATAGGGTGTCTGAAACCAATGATTTATCCAGGAAATGCTATGAACTGCAGAAACCTGTTCCCCACCCGTATGATCCACCTTACACGATTTCAGCTCTTGTGAACTGGTTTCCCCAGTTCTGTGGACATGGCGGGCCGATAATTGCCAGCATGTGTTCTTGACAAAAGTTCTTTCCTTGTTGTTGTTGTTTTTAAGAACAAAAACAAACGTTGTGCGTATCCCTTTTGATCCAGGCTATCATGGCTCAGCTTCCCCAGGAGGAGAAGGCCAAAATAGCAGAGCAGGTAGAGATTTTCCACCAAGAAAAAAGCAAACTGGACGCTGAAGTGGCCAAGTGGGATGACAGCGGCAATGACATCATTGTACTGGCCAAGCAGATGTGCATGATCATGATGGAGATGACAGACTTCACTAGGTGCGTAATGCGTCATGCTCTTCTTGCTGAGGGTGGCTGACGAGGAAGCAGCAGTGACAGGAGGGGAACGGCCCCCCGTGAACTGGTACTGGGTTGGAGCATTCAGGCCAGACGTTTGGGGAGGGGGCGTTTAAGGGGAATGAAGGGGTGCAAGGGAAGTTTGAGTGCTTGAAAGGATGGTTGAAGGTGCCCAATTCCCCACCCACTCACCCCACTCAGAGCTCCTTGTCCTGGGCCAGATCTACACCAAGCAGGATGTAGCGGTGTGAAAGCGGTATAGAAAAGGCAGGAGCCACACGACTGCTTTATAGCAGTATTGAAGTGCATTGACAACTGTTGGGGCCCATAGACACATACCATATACCGCTATACCCTGCTTGGTGTGGCTCCTGCTTTTTCTGTACCGCTTTCATGCCGCTATATCCTGCTTGGTGTAAATCTGGCCCTGGTCCCCAAGGGGGGGACTTCTCTTGGACCCCCGGACAGTTCCCTCCTTCCCCCATGCGTCATTCTAAACTGAAGAAGGTGTTGCCAGGGTAATGATGCTGGCAGTGTATTTTGCTGCCATGAACTACAACTCCCATGATCCCCCATCAGAGAACGTCACTGGCTGTTTTCTGCCAGGGGTCATGCAAGACATTTTGCTGCTTGGGACAATGAACAAGATGGCGCCCTTTCCCATTCCATGTTCCAAAGCTGACCTTTTTTTTGACAACGGTGACAGGACAGGATCCTCCACCCCACCTAAAGGCAGCAGCCTTAAGAAGCACAGGACAGGCTACTTGGCACACAGCTTACTCCTCCGACACCTTGCCGCTGTCTTCCAGCATCTGCCGCTTGAGGCAACCGTCTCACTCTGCATAATGGGAGGGCCGGCCCTGAGATCATATGGCTTGTAGTTCAAATGCGTGATCCCAACAGGAAAAATAAAAGATGTTGGCAATAGCATTATGCAGTCACATCATCTTCAATTCCAAATGAAGCATGGGAGGAGTAATAGAGGCCCAACAGGCCTCTCCCATTTTGGAAGGTGCTGCAACCATCTGCTATCCCGACCTGGTCTAATAGGTAAGCTTCCACCCCCTGCCTCCTTGAGGACAGCTTAGTGTGGCATGTGTATGCACAATCAGAATCCAAGCTGGTGGCCTTCTCAAGACGAGATCTGATGCCCAGATTCAAACCCAATGATCCCCAGCAGAAAAAAAAGGCATTGTCCATGCCCGCAGAGTATAGTCTGTGGGAACATGATGCAGCCATCTTGCTGAAGCTAACAAGGTCTGGGTGTGGTCATTATCTGGTTGGAGGACCACCAGGAACCCCATGTACAGTTCCTTGGGTCCCACAATGGATAGAAATGCAGGATAGCAATGTATGAAAAGAGACTGAGTTTAGAACAGCCTTCCCCAATCTGGAACTATCCAGATGCCCTGGACTACAACTTTCATTATTCTTAGCTAGCAGAGTGGTTGACCTTGCTGGCTGGGAATGATGAGAGTTGGTCCAACACATCTGGAAGGCACTAGATTGGGGATAGCTGGCTTAAAAAGAGGCATCCAGAAAGGAGAGGCTCTCCCTGTCTTGGAAGGAGCTGCCACTACCTGCCGTCCCATCCTGCCCCCCGCCCAAGGTCAGCTTTTCTACTTGGGTAGCAGTGAGTGGGGATGCATATGAGCAGAATCAAGACCAGCAGGCTTCTTGGAGTGGGTTGTGCTGCCTGTCCCAAATCTGCTTGCAGAATTCAAGGAGGGGTACTTGCCTATGCACAGAACCCCCAGATCCAGAACCCCTTCTCCCTGACATTGTTTTTTTATTTATTTATTGGGATGAAGAATCACATGAGCCCCCAGCTACAACCTGAAGCTGGTCAACCACCTTGGAGAAAACTAAAACTTAGCTTTAGCTGTGTGTGTGAAATTATATGATATGCAGGTCATCTCCAAACAAGCTGGGACAACATGTTTAGTCACCTTGCTGTAGATAGAAGGAAATGATTCCTTGGATGTGAGCATTGTTGTCTTTCTGGTACATAACCAGACAGCATTTCACCTTTCAGTCCCCTTGCTCCGTCTCCCCTGATCATTTCTCCCGTTAGCATTAAGCTTGCAGGGATGTCTCATTATCAGGCAGCCTGTTCGCTTAGTGCATATTTTCCTACATGAAAGTCAGGTACTAACACTTTCTGTAGCACCAGTCAAAATGCACATGCGCTCCTAAACTTTCCACATTTCCAGCTATCAGCTAGACTGGCAAAAACCACAGGTTAAGTAAAATTGACTGCCGGAAAGATCACAAACAGGGGAATGCACAGGAGTTATCACAGTCGTATTGAGTCCAGTTCTCGGCACCATACTTCAAGAAGGATGCGGACAAGGGAAATATAGTATAGAAGAATGGTACAAAGGAGTGTGGGATATTGCAATTAATGACAGACTAACAAGTAAAATGAAAGTTAGGATGGGATTATCCAAAAAGAATGACTTTGACAGTATTTGGGGACCATTTATAGATTATGTTTTAATAAAGGGGAGAGGATGTACACCTTCAAAAGAATCTTTGCAATTTTGGAAAAAATGTATAATATATTACAGCAATGTAGGTCTCAAGGGTAGGGGAGCATGGGGGGGATGTTAAGGTTTTGGTTATGTATTATGTTTATTTTATGTATTATATGTTGAAATAATAAAAAAAAATTAAAAAAGGATGCAGACAAGCTGGAGGGGTTTCAGAGGGGCGTGCACATAGGTATAGGCATGTTTTACCACTGAGCGGTTTTTAAAAATACAAATGTATCTCTGCGCAGGAGCGCATAATCGATGGAGTTCCTGTCACCCCCCCATGTGTTGCTGCGTGTCTGCGCTCATGCGCATCCCTCACAAGTCATTTAAAAAAAATCCTGTGCCCCATGGCCACCTGCCTAGCCCCGGCCACTTCTACCGATACACATGTGTAACTACTGTAACGGGGCACACATTCCTGTGATAGCAGTACACAGATCAGTCGCCTGTGCCCCGTAAGGGGCGATCGTGGAAGCGGGGAACATTCGGGAGCATGCCTCTTCCATTGCGAAAGGGCTGCAGGTGTAGATTGGCCCGCAGAGGCCATTAGCCCTTCCTGATACAAATCTAAGGGCTGAACATCGCTTTACATGCAGTAGGACGTAGATTTTCTTTGAAAAGATGAAAGCAGCCTCTGAGGCAGTGGATGGATGGATGTGTGTATGTGTGTGTCGGGGGAGTGTTTCCCCGCCATCTGTTTTTCTGCTCAAAATTGCCCCTCTCCCATTTTGCCCTGCAGGGAAAGGCACAATACCTTCCTCACCCACATGCAAAGAGACAAAAGACAGATTGGAAAGTTTGAAAAAAATGGATAGGAGATGAAATGACTGGAAGGGGAAACGGTTAACTAGTCCCTTTCTCACCCCCATCACGTCTCTGCTGAACTTGTAGCCTCGAATGCTGCTTTTGGCTTTAAAAGAGAAGATGGCAGAGAGAGAAAAAATACTTGGAGCTGAGCGTAGCATCGGTTGACCATGAAAGAAAAGCTCTTACTGTTATTCAGGGGTGCTACTTAAAGAGGCTAAGGGTGCAATCCTAGGCACTTTTAGACAGAAAAAAGTCCAAAACTCCCAGCCAGAAATGCTGGGAGTTGTAGGACTTTTCATGTCTAAACATGCATAGGATTGTGCCTTCAGTTTTAAACCCACATGATCCTTCTTCAAGAGCTCCTGTATTTCTGTACACATGATGATGATGGTGGTGGTGGTGGTGATCAGTTAAATGAGCTCCCAAAGGGAGAAGGTTATCATTTTACCTGGGCTGGTACCATTCTGCTAGGAGTTATGATGAGGCTTAAACAGTAGACCTGACAATACGCGGCTTTAATCTTGCATATATCCACATGTAGGGTCGTTCAACCTTACTTCCTGACAATCTGCCCACCCAACCACCCTGGAAATCGGTTTGCCTCATTTTTGCATTTGATTTGGCAGCTTTTGTATTAACGTTGTTTAGGGAATCACCACTTGGGGAAGGGTTGAAAAATTTTTTTTTTGCATTCCACCAGAGATGCCATCTTAATGAGCACTTAAAAATGCACATACTATTAAACAAAGTTCATGAGTTTGGAGGCAAAATCAAAGAAAAGTGCTAGCAGAGCGTTTTGGAGCATACACGGAAATCCAGAAGGCCTTGTTTTTTTTTTAAAAAAATCCTTCCTACTGATCATTAGCTATGCTATAATGAGTAGTTTAAAGGTGATGGCTATATTGAGAAAGCAGTCATGGTACAGTTCTTAAAGAAGAAGAAAAGGGAAAACACTTATTTGGGTAATTAATGGCGCCATCCTATGCATGTTTAGACAGGAAAACAATCCTATAAATCCTAGCTTTACCCATCCAGAGTTGCAAGACCTTCTTCTGTCTAAACATGCATAGGATGGTGCCCTAACCCTATTTATTCTCATAATTTCATTAGTTGGCACTGTAATCACCTTGTGTTTTCCAGGGGTAAAGGACCATTAAAGAATACATCCGATGTCATTAATGCTGCCAAGAAGATCGCGGAAGCTGGCTCAAGAATGGACAAATTGGCCCGCGCTGTGGCCGATCAGGTATTTATTGATTTATTTTTATTTATTACATTTATATACCACCCCATAGCTGAAGCTCTCTGGGTAGTTGACAAAGATTAAATGATACATTAAAAATCAATATACAGAATTTAAAAACATAACAACATAAAAACAGCTAATATTTTAAATGATTTTTTAAATCCTCAGCTGGGCAAAAAACTCAGTTAAAAACTCAACAGAAGCTGTTAAATGCCTGAGAGAAAAAGATAGTCTTAGCCTGGTGCTGAAAAAATAACAATGTTGGTGCCAGGCGGGCCTCATCGGGGAGATTGTTCCATAATTAGGGGACCATCCAATTGTTTCACACTTGGTCTTGAAACAACTATGATCAGCAGAACTTCTGGCAGCTTTCCCCAAAACTATTTATTTATTCATTTGTAACTATTTATTTATTCATTTGTAACAATTCATTTGTAACAATTATATATCACAACTTTAAAATACAACATTAAAAACACAATATTAAAATAGCATAAAAACATTTCCAATTACAGTAAAGGAGCAGTAAAATGGAACAGCATAATTAGTTTACTTACTGCCCAGGGAAAGCCTGGGTGAACAAGTGTGTCTTCACGAAGCATTTTAAATATGCCACATTTCCTGTCTACCTCAAAATACTGGAACCCAAAGGGCTCAATCCCATGAACCTGGCTGCTGGGAGATTCAGGACAGATAAAAGGAAGAAGTTCTTCACACAGTGCATAGTTACATTATGGAACTCACTACCACAAGATGCAGTGATGGCCACCAATTTGGATGGCTTTAAAAGGGGGCTGGATAAATTCCTGGAGAAGTCTATCAATGGCTACTAGTCCTGATGGCTATGTACTACCTCCAGTCTCCAAGGCAGTACACTTCTGTGCACCAGTTGCTGGGTCGACAACTCTGGTCGACAACTGGTTGGCCATTGCGTGAACAGAGTGCTGGACTAGATGGACCCTCAATCTTATCCAGCATGGCACTTCTTATGTTCTTATGTTCTTTGACTACACAAGAGTGGGTTTTCCAGATGGTGGGTGCTGCTACACAGAAGCCCTGCAGTCCGGGTACTTCATGGTGCCTAATGCCCTTGAGATACGTTTGACCGCAACACCCTTTGTTCCCACTCAGCATGACTGTTGGAGGACACCAGCTTGGGGGGATGCTGTATGGTATACATCTGATGTGTGTTCTTCATGTAATTTTTGAAAAATATTTCTTGGCCACCTTTCAGGGCAGAAGATTCCCCCCCCCCCAAGGTGGCTTCCAATAACAGCCATAAAAAACAATGATAAAAACGAACAGCAACAACGGCAACAACAGCAATCGTATTGAAGAGGGCTGTTGTAAAACAATTTGTTTTCAAGGCCTTCTCAAAAGCTTGCAATGATGGAGCATGGCGGAAGTTGTGGAGCCATTGTAGAGAAGGCCCTCTCAAGTGGGCGCCCACCTAACTGTTCTCACGGGTGGGCAGCTGAGAAGGGCCTCTCTCGCTGCTCTTAACACATAGGCAGGCTGATAAAGCAGGGGTGGGCCTACAACTCCCATTAGTGCCTGCCAGTATAGCTGATGGTGAGAGATGATGACAGTTGTAGGCCAAAACATATTGAGGGCCACAGGGTGGCCTGTCCCTGATGTAAAGCATGGGCTGGTATATTCATGGATCTTGGCAACAGTTTCTTCCACATCTCCTCTCAAACTCTTTGTGTCCTTCTCCCATCCCCATAGCTATGCCAATAATTTATGTTTAAATATGTTTTGAGGGGCCATTTAAAAAAACATTGCCCCCTAATCCTCTTGAGGAACCTGTTTAAATTTAAATATGACCAGATGAGGGTACATTTATAGAACCTTCACTGGAGGAGAATGCAAGTCACCAGCACACAAGAAGAGAGACTCAGGCCCTTTCTACACTTAAGAGTGTAGAGGGAGGGAGGGAGGGAGGGAGGGAGGGAGGGAGGGGGTGATCCTGGACTTACCTGCTTCCGGGATTGTTCCCCAACTTCTAAACGGAAGCATGACATCCCAGGAGGAAAGGGACATCACGCCTGCCATTTTTTAAAAAAGAGACAGAGGAGCAGTCGCGTGGCAGAAAAGTCAAGAGAACCCCCCGCATGCCCCCCACCCTCCACCATCCTGAGGATGATGAAATTGCTTCCCCCCCCCATGGGCACGGAGCCACCCCGCGTGGCTCCATGCCCGTTTTAGGACCCGGGACGGTGGGAAAACTGGGGTATCCCCAGTTTCCACTATCCTGGGGTTATCCTGGGTTGCCCCTGGGATCCCCTGTGCATCATTTAGACCCCGGCATATATCCCTGGTGTAGACATGGCCTCAGTACTCAAAGGGAAAGTGCCCCATGCATTTCAAGTAGAGCTCTTTACCAGGGTCAAATCTGATAAAATGTTATAGAACAATACATAAGCTACCACATTGAATCCCTATGTATCATGTAATATACTTCATTATAGTGATAGAATTTGCCCTTGACGATGAACTGCACTTGACATACATAGAACAAACAAACCTTTTCGAGACTACCTGTGTCTTTGTTGTTGTTCATGGCAATCCTTGCTGCTCCAGAGGTAACCATTCCGGTTTCTTTGTTTTCTTATATTTGTCCACCACCTTGATTGACCATTTACCCTCCCATTATTTTCATGAACAGAACGGATTTAGTTTGCTGGGAAGCTTCTGAGCTACTCATAGGCGTGCGCAAGGGGTGTGCTGAGTGTGCCCAGGCACACCCTAATGTCTCAAGCAATAATGTCTCTCTGCTGGGAGCCACATTTCACAGAGGCCAGGAAGAGGGAACCCTAAGGCTAATATCACCTCATAAGACCCTCCTCCGGCCATTGTCACCATAAAGCCCCACCAATGCTGGAGCTTGAGGAATGTCTCCTCATCCCCCCCCCTCACCTGCAACGACCCTCCTGTGGTCAGGGAATCTGGACGCAGAGTAGGGCATCAATGGAACAGTTTTTAATAAATAAATGACTACAAATAATGAGTATTCAACACATGTTTGTCTTTAAATAATAAATTAATAAAATTCCCTGGGTGCACACCCTAATGAAATGTGCTGCGCACACCTATGGAGCTACTTAAAACAACTAGATTTCCCTTAGCTTTACCCCTGGGAAAAGCTATTCTTCACATATTTTCATAGGATGGGAACTTCAACAGAGAGCTTCACCCAGTTCAGAAGATACCAAACTAGTTCAAACCATCCCTGGCTTCCCTGAAGTTTGCGCCTGGCTTGTGATGAGCCTTCCTCACTGCTGGTCCTCCCATTTCTCTAAGCGTATTATTGTGAAGAAAGGGTTCATGTGAAAACTTGCAAAAGCAATGCAGGTCTGGCCTTTAAGGCATGGATGTTTCTACAGAGCAGCCATCAAGTTCAAGAAATCTCCTCAATACTCCTTGGCTCAATCAGTCCAGATCCTAAAGATGAGGCCTCAGCCACTGATGCAAGCCCTCCCTGCTGCTGATTTCCCTTTGCACAGCTCTCAGTGACATCACAGCAGCTCAGAGCAGCCACTTGCAAATCATTAAAGAAGAGGAAATGCATCACCCCCCCAAAAAAAGATCAAAAGTGGATACTAATTTGCATGACATTAGCATATGCTAATGTGTATGTCTAGATAAACATTTAAAATAATACCTCCAATTTAAGTAGAGATACAGTATATCTCACCATAGTGGGGAAGATTGAACAAGTAACCTGTGTCCCTGCTCAGCCTGCTGTCCAAGTGTTGTTTTGAGGAACCTTCAAGGTCCAGCTCTTCATTCAGATGGTTCTTTATGTTTAAGCTAGGCTTAGACCAGACAGCCTTTCAAATAGAGGACACCTTCAAATAGAAGACTGTCCTCTGTAAAGGAGGATACCTGGTCACCCTACAAATGAGGGATCTTCCAAAGAGCACCTGGGGTGCCCCAACATTCTGAAATTTTAAAGAACTCCCATTTCCCCAAGAGTTCACTGAGAGAGCTCAGAAAATCTGAGCTAATTACGAGGCCATCCATGAGATGCTTACCCATCACTACCTGTGAGTGACATTAGGTTTGTAAAAGAAATCAGAGCAGAAGCGAGGGCAGAGAGGCTTAATTATTTTTAAAGATCAGCAAGGGCTATGTGCCCTTCTTTAGCGTCTCAAAAATGAGGACATTTTATGGAGGTTTTGAGACCTCTATGCAATGTAAACTTTTTATGGACCATTGCATTTTTAATTACCATTCTACAGAGAGGGAGATTGTAAGTTTTAATTTGCTGTGAAGTACTTCTGTTTAAACCCTTTGTCAGCTCTCTGGGGAATTTGTTTGAAAGTTTCCTTCAGATACTAGGCCCCCAGAGTGGAATAAATATGACTGTGCTAAATGGCTACTAAATGGAGAAATGCCTCTTTGGGATTCAAACTTGAAAGATGTGGCAACTATTGTGGGGGGGAGGGGGAGAGAGAGAGAGAGAGAGAGAGAGAGAGATTTCATGGCATTATCATATATACAGCAAAAGAGATTAGCTGTAACTATCCCGGAGAATTCCCATAGCTTTGGCTTTATTGATTTTGGAGGAAGTGGCTCTGTTCAGACAATACGATAGTCAATGCAGTGTGAAAACTCCACTCAACAGTTGAGTTTTTAGGTGGAACTCTTCACAAAACATGTTCTAACGCCAGCATTGTGTGGCTGTGGGCTAACATGGAGTTGAGTAAAATCCCGCGTGATGTTTGATAGACAGTTCCTCCACCCTCTCTCCTCCCCTGGTCCTCCCAATGGTATCCCATTAGCCATTGCAGCAAAAAAACTAGGGATGTGTATCGTATCTTTAAAATGTACAATAACAATACGATAGGGTCATTATCGTGCATGTGTTTAACGATGATGATACAATAGAAAAACCTACGATAATCATCGGAGACGATAATTTTCGGGCGATTTTATCATTTTATCGGACTGCCATATAAATATACTTATAACTTCTGTATTTTAAAAGTTAGAGGCTTGCAACTTGGTCACAGTGCTTATGAGGTATGCCTAGGTATGTGTATGAAATTTGAGATCGATCCCTCCAATCCTCGATTTTATATGATTTTTTTAAAACAAACCACAATCTCCTAGAGCGGCACTCATTCCTTTCGCCGCTCTTGCCAGGAAACTCTGTAGCCAGTGGGAAAAGTCAACCAACACAACAGAAAACTCCACGGAGCCCGCCATACAACACACAATACAATGGTTGTGCAGGAACTCTCCTCTGTACAGCGTGGATATTCTGCGTGGAGTGTTTCCCCCCCCCCAAAAAAACCTCCACCATTTTGTAGAGTTTTCCCATCAGACAACGTGTTTCTTAACGGTGATGTAAAAACTCCACTGTGGAATTCTAAAACCACCGTTGAGAAATGTATTGTCTGAACTGCTCCTGCAAAATGAGCAAGGTAGTGGCTGTTAGGGTGCCTGCCTGTATACTCACTTTATCTGGACCTCAGCTCTGCTGCTTCTTCTCTCCTTCCTGCCAAGGTCCAGGTTTCTCTGGGGTTCTCCAGGCCTTTCCCAGTGCTTTGAGTTCTGCCCTTAGTGGTACAGCCCAGAACATGCCACATGTATTGCACTCATGTCCTGCATATGAGTCTGCCAGCGACAGCTGGTTGGCCATCATGTGAACAGAATGCTGAACTAGGTGGAATCTTGGTCTGATCCAGCAGGGCTCTTCGCATGTTCTTATCGAAGGGGAAGGGCTGTAGCTGAATGATACAGTAGAAGTTTTGCATGTAGAAGATCCCAAGTTCACTCCCTGGTAGGGCTGGGAAAGGCCCCTAACTGAAACCCCAGAGAATCAACACTAGTCTGTACCAACAGTCCTCCTGAGCTAGATGGATCGATGGTGTGACTCAGTATAAGGCTACTTCCTACGTTCCAACTGTCAGAACCAACGATGGAGGCCAGACAAGAACCTTGGACCAGCTGAGACCTGAGCTGGAGCCAGCCAGACCATATCTAGAGCCAGTGCTCCTCAGCTTGACTTAGTGACTAATCCCAGTCTGCTAGGGTGTGGACCTCAGTAAGTGCCCAGCTATGACAACCTTTGATGCTGACCCTGGGGACAGGTCCCTTCCCAACACAATTGCAATAGCAAAAAAGCAGCATGCTTCGTGTTTCAGTTGAGGTATGGACCATTGATATATCAGGTCAAGGTTATGTATCCCAACCGGTGCAGGCTGGTGGTTCCGATGTCAGTGAAACCAGTCCAGGTTTCAGTCAGAACTAGCCAGAATTCTGATTTTGCACCTTGGTTGGCACCTTCAGATTTCTGACTGGTCCTGACTGAAACCCGACATCGCAGCCACCAGCCTGAACTAGGTACAGATAAAGTGTGACCCAAACCCAGGCAACAATGCATGTAGGCATGTCCTTGATCACAGCAATGGCTGTTTTGGGGCTACCATGTCCTTGGGTTGCTTTTGGACATTGAGGTCAAAAGTCCCCACCAACTTCTACTCTCGGAATGGGGCCTTCTAGCACGATTTCACATTACTGATTTGATGGAAACTGCATTCTTGAAGTGCAACTAGGGATGTTAATGCTGCACATTGTTCTTATTACACTGGTGGTCGGAGCTGGTGCATCTTCTGTTATTACGAATGAGTTGTCGGCCTGCCTCTCCCCTCTGGAGCTGTCACAGAAATTGTGTCTCAAGTTGTTCCCGTGATCATAAAACCTTCCCAGCACGGACTTAGTTTGACCAAATTTAACTGTGCCTCTGCCTCTTTGATTTGTATGATATGTCAGAAGAGCACCACAGGTGACTTTCCACTGGTGGAGGAAAATTGTCCTCCGCCAGTTGCAACGTGACCACGTGGCTCCGTTTCATCCTTATTAATGGTTTACGAGCCGGAAAGCATCTCCTTTAAATGTGGTCCTTCTTGCACCATAAAGAATGTGCATTATGCATCAGTAGAACCTGATGTTTAGAGCAAACTGAGTCATGTCCCAAGGAAATGGATAGAGACGTTATTCTATCTGCTTTACAGCTCATCAGGTTAGTGACAAACAATGCTGGGCATGCTCTTTTGGTTTTAGCCTGTGGGTCCCTTTGTACTTTAATTCACACACTTGAGCTATGGGAGAAAACTGACCTTTGTTATGTATGTAGCCAAAGGGTTAAGCAAAACAAATGCCTCTGATATGGCATTGGCAAACCTGCTATATATTAAGCATATAAAACAAAGAAAATCCAGTGGATGCTCTTTGCCTCTTTTTTTCATTCGTAGTGTCCTGATTCAGCCTGCAAGCAAGATCTGCTAGCGTACCTCCAGCGTATTGCCCTCTACTGTCACCAGCTTAATATCTGTAGCAAGGTGAAGGCAGAAGTTCAGAACTTGGGAGGAGAACTTATCGTATCCGGGGTAAGCCAGATCTTGTATTTCACTGTTTGAATATTCTGCTGTTTAGATTGCCTTGTGGGGTGGCTATATTCCGAAGGCGCAAATGATGAAGCTAATCACAAGTTAGTTTTTTGCTCTTTAAAACATTGCCATTGTTAGCCTAGGCCTTAATGCCCTGATTATCCACTAATAATTAACAGGAGCCCTATTTCGTATTTAGCAAAGGCTGACCGTCCAGGACCATCCCTTTCCCCTGTTGAGGAGCAAGAGAGGCACAGAAAACACAGATATCTTCAGCTGCCCCAGTCAGCAAAGAAAACACAGATATCTTCAGCAAAGAAAATGAGAGCTGTTGCTTTATGCACAATAGCTGCTTGCTCACCTTTGCACAGGAGTGAGCAACTGAGGGGGGCATTCTGTCATCAACCTGCTTCTTTATGATACTTGCCAAGACATGCATATCATAACTGGAGCTTTTTCATATATTGGCTCCTTGCAAAGCTAGTTTCTTTTGTACGTCGCACTAATTTCCCTCCTGTGTCAAGGACCCATTTCTTGTCAAGGCAGGGAGGGGCCGTAAGATTGCCTTCACTCAGGCTCCGTTGCATACTGTGCTGAGCAAATAGCCAGCACCAGTAACAACTTTGTAAATGAAAAGGCAGCCTTGGAAATTTCACTAAACATGCTCCTCGGGGATGCAATGCCTTACTTCCAAATGCAGTTTGTTGCCGAGATATAGTTTACATCACATAATACAGCAGTCCCCAATCTCCTGCCTTCCAGATACTTTGGACCATACCTCCTTTCATCCTGGACCATGCAGGGTGGGGCTAATGGGTGTTGTAACATGTCTGTTGGACACCATTCCCAACATCTCACCTCCAATGAAAGCCATTATTTTGTAATGCTTTGAGGTCCTCTCAACGTCGCCCTTGCAGTGTGAGAACCACTTTTCCATGAATGGTTCCCATACGGCTGGAATAACATCTAAATGCACCAACCTTGCGGGCAGCAGACGATCATGTCAGCTCAAAGCAATACTGGTACACGTTACTCATATGCCAGCTTTTCCCCATAAACTCAGTTCCCAATATTCGATCACACTTTAGCTTGACCAACAAACTGAACCTAGAATTGAGCTATATGAAGACAGGAAGAGGCTTGAATAACAGCTACTGGGATCACCAGGGGCAGGGTGCAGATTTAGCTCCCCAACCTCAGTGGTGTGTTGAGTGGCCCTTTGATTTTCACCCAAATATGTGAATGGTTCCTCTCGATAATAGTAAACCACCTCACTTGAAGATAGCAATACCATGGAGGCAAAGACAGCCTTCAAGTCCTGACCAAGGGTAGCCAGCTCTCACTTGAACACAGATCCCATAGCGATGTGTGTGTGTCTCTCTCTATTTACAAAGTTCACTGCATCCCTCTCCACACGTGTCCTTGGAGTATACCACCCCTTCCTCTGCACAGATGCAGAAGTGAACGCAAGCACAAGCAGACACACACACACACACACACTGTCATGATGACGGTCTTTTGGCCACCAATGGTTGGGGATGCAAATCAAACCAGGATTTCTTTAGTTTTTGCTGGCGTTTTATTTGGGAATAACTGTGGTGAAAAAGGTCCTTGTGATCCTGCAACGGTGGCTGCTTGAATGTCGCTTTACTTCCTCTCCACCAAACAGGCCCTGTCTCTTGACACACATGCCGAGGGTTGTCGTTTTAAAGTCTTGACGTTCTTATGGCTGCGGGGAACGCCACACCTCCATCCTCCTCTCTCTCATGTAACCGGCTTCGATCTTTCTCCTTTGACTTGCTGGCATCACAGGAGCTGCTTCCCATCCTCATTAATTATTATCACATCCCACCTGCCTCTTACCAGATCCTTCAATCAGCACATGCATCAGCTTGGCTGTTGTGCTTTTCTTTGCCTTTCTGTCTTTGCTCTCGTTAGTGCCCGCCGAAGCTGGCGTCGGGCCGCAGCTCAAACAGCTTGCGTACGTTGTTGGCATCCCATCACACGCTGTGAAATCGAAGCAGCCAAACTGTTTGACTTCTCCATTCCCAGTTTGGTAGTCTTTAGCCTCTGTTGCTTCCGAACTTCCATCACCACTGTCTTTATAATTTTCCTTTCCTCATTCAGCCATAATCCCCAGCAATGCTAACGCCATCCTTGTGAATAGCTAATTGCTGTTGGCATTGCCATTAAGAATGTGTGTCGGAAACCAGAAGCCAAATCCAGAGAGACCACTGGTAACAGCTTCCTGTGACCTTTCTTTCCCGTGTGAAATTTGTACAGGAGGATTTGCCTGCTTTTTTGTCGTTTTGGGAAGTATCGTTTCATATATATATATATATTATATATATATATATATATATATATATATATATATATGGGTGTGTGTTATATATATATAAAACATGAGCACAATATCTTTCTAGCGATTGGCAATTTGCTCTGTAGCTTCAAAGTGCTGAGTACTGTATGCTCTACGACTATCCAGAGATCTGGATTCCAGCATCACTTCATCTGTAACCTCCTTGCCTACTTCCTGCTTTCTGCTCCCATCTTGTTCTTCATTCTCTCTTGGATAGCCAGTTGCAAATAAACCGTCTTTTATTTGCATTTTAAAAAAACAAAAACCAAAACCACGCACAGCGTTACTCCAAAAGTTGCATACAGTATGGTGCTCATGACCTCTCCCAAATGATGGACAGTCGGAAAAGCCATTTCATGTTTTGACATTTGTAGCCCACCCTCTACGCTTGGGCTCAGGTTGGATACCACCCCCTTACAGGTATATAGTCTCCAAAGAAGATGATCATGCATGCATTGTCGTCCAGTGGTGTTTGTGCTACAATCATCTCCGAGTGACTTGGTATTTGCAACGTCTTTGAGGCTAGAGAGCTGTAGAAGTGCTTGTGGGGTTTGGTAGAAAGCCATATCTTTTTCTTTCTGGCCTTTTTTTTATCCTTTAGGGTCTTCATTAAGGATCCAGTACGAGTGAGATGGGAATATGACCTCTCCTGGATTTTTTCATCTCATTAAACAGAAAATAACATAAAAGAAACTTGAATTGATACTGGGACTTTGTAATAATTCAAATAAATGAGGGATTAAGTGGGCTTGGGGTGAGGATTGGGGACATTTGTGATTGAGGCCATTTTCATACACTCATTTGGGTACCAGTACAATGTATGGAATTATTATTATTATTATTATTATTATTATTATTTATTACATTTGTATACCGCCCCATAGCCAAAGCTCTCTGGGCAGTTTACATAGGATTAAAAACAATTAAAAACAATATACAAAAATTAAAACAGCAAAAACATACAACATACACACAATCTGGAAGGCGATGAGAGGGGTTGCACCCTGCCTTTAATCTCCACTTGTTCAGAGGTACCAATTGTACATATACCCAAATATGCAAAGGTTGCTGCATGTACAATTCAATACCGTGAGACTGGAGAATCCCAGATTGCACATATAGGAGTCTAGGCATATTCAGCTGTATGTATGTAGGCTCCATTCAAATAGACACCTGAACTAGCAGGCTCCATGTGTTCATTTTTACCCAAATAAGGGCTGAACTGGCATGTTCTGGAAATCATAGAATATTAATGGTATGAGTTTTTATTATTTGGTTAAGTAAGACTGCATGCGTTTTTGTATCCATTAAAGAATCATTCTGAAGAAAAAGGATCCTTCCTTTGTTTTTAGATGATACATGCACATACTACGGTAGACACCGCCTTAGAAAAGGCATCCCCAACTTTTCCTCTTCTAAGCTAATGCCTGCTAGCCGTGGTTTGTTTGTTTGTTTGTTTGTAAGTCCTGATGAACTAAGTAAATCTGAAACCCTGTTTTGGCAGTGTGGGAGAAGAGGAAACAAGGTTTGGGTATTTTGAGGTAACAAGCTCTTTATGAGATACTTGAGGGAAATACTTGGGTGTCTAAATGTTGATCTTGGCTCCAGGAAGGAGGAGAGGAGGAGGAGGAGGAGGAGGAGGAGGAGGAGAGCAAGTTGAGAGGCAGTATACAATTTTGATTCCCAAATGTTTGGATAACCTAGGAGAAGGAGGCCATCTTGTGAGCCACCTTGATGTCCACCTTGTGAGACATCTGGCTGACCATGGTTGGAAATATAAAGCTGGATTGCTTGGGCCTTGTTCCAGGAAAGCCATTCTTATGCTTTTAGGCTATGTTGCAATGGATTCTGAGTGTTATGGTAAAGTTTAAGTTAGATAGCACTTTATCTATTTATGGATTTGTTATGGGTTGGCATCATGAAGTGTGTGCAGACAAACATCTCCTGCACGATCATGGTATGTGTGAGGATGGAAGGGAAACCATGCCCATTTGCCCCAATACAAATTCACCCATTCACCATGCCCTTATGGTAACCCATTGTACAATATCAATGAGAAAGATCCCTGTGTACATATATGGCCCTTTCTAATTAATGCCATGTTCTTGACTGCCAGAGAAGGCAGCCAGTGGGCACATCAGAGTTTGGGGATAGATCAGGGCCAGTGGTTTTGGTGAATGCTGGGAGTGGGGGCATCTATACTCACTTGGGCCATGTCTACACTGGGGATTTTTCCCGGGGTCATCCCTGTGTGTCCAAATGACGCACAGGGGATCCCGGGAGCCGGCAGGGTCAACCCCTCCATTTTCACAGGATAACTGGTTGCCATTATCCCGATTCTCCCCACGTTCCCAGGACGATCCAGAGGACCGCGGGCAGTATGGGCACCCATCCCAGCTTCTTCCCTTCTCCCTGTGAGTAGCAGGGGTAAGCAAGAGGGAAGGAGCCAGTCCGGGGGGAGTCCAGGGACATCGGGGGTGGGGGGAGCAGGACAGGGCTTTTTTTTTTACTCACATGTTTGGAGGAGCACAATTGTGCTCTTATCTCCAGTTCCTTTTTTAAAAAAAATGGCGGGTGTGACATCTCTCTTCCCTTCTGGGATATCATGCTTCCATTTAGAAGCTGGGGGATGATCCTGGAAGCAGGTACGTCCAGGATCCTCCCTCCCTCCCTCTACAACTTTAGGTGTAGAAAGGGCCTTAGAGTGAAGATTGTGTGACAAAGCATCAACTGCTAAGAACATCACTCTTCAATTAGAGGTGATTAGAAACCCCAAGTAAGCACCTCCCCCTCCAGTCTTATTGCTGAGTTAGGGGAATAATATGTGAAATATAGTCATGAAACAGCAGAAATTGGTTCTTGTGGAATTCTGAGGGGCTGGATTAAATGAGCAGTAAATTCTTCGAAATCATATATAGGAGTTATTGAAGAAAGCATGCCTACTTCGGAAAACAATATAGTTTTTATTTCAAAAAATGAATAAATAATCTGCCCACATTTTTTTAAAAAATGCATTTGGCACATTTAATTGGGTGATAATGAAAATCCTCCCTTCTCTTTAGGAGTCATATTTGGTATATTCAAATTGCACTCCCTGACTGTGTTTCACGGATCACTTCCAATTGCGTAATTGTGTTTACCTCAATGAGATACCTGTGTCAGTAATCTACTTTTGGATATACTTGTCAAAACATTTTACATCAGAATAATAATTTAGACTTCACTGGGATTTTTCAGCATATGTCGATGGTGCCTCGCTCTTAAAGGCAAAGAGAAAATACTTGTGTTTGCATGCATGTTTTTTGCTTATGTTTTTGTGAGCGGGGCCATCGGGCAAAATCGGTTTGGATTACGTCGGAGAGCAACCTGATGTAACAGGCACAGCAGCTGTTCCTTGGAAGTTCACTTCTGCTTTGCCTGGGGAAGGGGAAGGCAGGCACTCAGCGCAAGGCACCTTTGAGTCTTTTGCAAGCCCTTGCGTGGAGCTCTAGACCCTTTCCACGTCAAACAATGGAATGGTTGCCTGTGCATCCCTACTTTGCTCAGCTGACAGCTATATCGCAGAGGTGAGCAGAAGGTAGATCGTCAGGTCTTTTGGACTTCAACTCCCAGAAGCCCCTGCCAGCATGGCCAACGATCAGGAATGCTGGGAGTTGAAGTCCAAAATGCCTTTCTGCCCACCTCTGCTATATTGCATTGACTTTGTATCTTCGGTACACTGGCCACTGATGCATTGCCAAAGAAGAGGAGATGCATCCACAAAAAAAAGAGGACAAAAGAGGGTACAGATTTGCATAAAATTTGCAAACAGTAATGTATATGCCTAGATGCAAATATAGAAACAACCACAATAATGTGTGTTAGAATACAATACAGCTCACCTCACCTGGGGAAGATGGTGATCAGTTCAGCTGCTTATTCAGCTAGCCGCCCATGTACTAATTGTTCATGGGTAAGTTCAAAGGATCTGCTCTCCCTTCTTAGGGACCTTTATCTTTAAACTGGAGTTGGACCAGGCACAGTTCTTCAGTAGAAGGTACCTTCAGATAGAGGACTGTCAGAGGACAGAGAAGTAGACAGTTCACTCGCTAGCATGTGCTTTTAAAGTCAGTTTAGGTGTGTGTGTGTGTGTGTATTTCTGCACAGGATTCCATCCCCATGTGCGAGGTCACGAGAAACCTATTGAGGAAACGGATCGAACCATTCATTCCATGGCACTTCCTGCAAATGCAACCAACCCTCCGAATGCAGAGGGTTTGCAGAAATTGCCGTGGAGTGAGCAGCATACGGGACTAATTACCATCTGGTGCATTAGGTAAATATGCTGATTTGTCACTGGGAAAAGATGGGAAGTAATAGGTGTGTGTTATTTATGTGACGTTGAACTTGGAAGGGACACAGTGACGGTTTCCAGCGGCTCTTCTGCCATTTCTGCTTTGATACTGACACCTACTTGGGACGTTTTGTCGGAAATTTGAAGCCTCCAGGATTTTGCATCATGAAAAAGAGGAATTCCAACTCGTCCTATCAGCAAAGCTTAATCTCCTGGAGGGGAAAAGAAAATCTTTTTGTGGAAAGAACACTATCAGTGTCCCACATTCCTTCACCTGCCTTCCTTCAAATGTGAAGCTTTTTAGTATTCCTGAATTGGAAGACACTTTCTGTTTTCCTACAACAGCTACTTTTTTCAAGTCAAGAATATTCCCCTCATCTCTTATATTTTTCAAAGTATTGTGGTCAGTTCTATACTCCTTATATACTGTAATCCAAGGAAGCACGTTGGTCTGGCTACTAACATCCATCCAAATTCTATCCATTATTTTACTGCTCAAGCAAAAAGTTATTTCATGTACAACCACAATGGAAGACATGATTACTTATCAATCATGCAGGTTCAAGATACTAAAATATGAATGGGACTAGGGCTACAATAGGTTTCTTATAAGTTACAGATCTTCATCCATTTGCCTTACTAGCTTAAAATTGCTTGCACATAGAAGGAATGGTTATTCCTAAATCTACTTTCCATTTGGTAAAATTCTCCTGTTGCTTTTATTTGAATCCTCATCGATAGGATACTCTAGACTCTTCCCTGTGATCTGAAATACACATCTTCCAATTATTTTAGTTATTTTATGTTACGTTTAGCTCATCATGTAGTCTATCTCTCCCTCCCGTGGTCTCTCATTCATTAAATTCTCCCTCTAGCCTTCCTATTCTGCTTAACATCCATCTTGCGTCTTCACAAATTGTGCTTCCAGTATTGAGGAATCCCAGTTGGTCTGTCAACTATGGCCTTATCAGTGCTAACCAGTACTGAAGCCTCTTCAGATCTCTTCCCATCATTTTATGGTGCTGTATCAAATTCTTCTCCACTACAACCTAAGAAGGATCCTCGTGCAATTTCTTTAACACCATGCTAGGCATGAAAACACAGAATTGAGCAGGACAGAGGTAGATGATGCGGGGATTACTTGATAAAGAAGATTTGGGCAAAAAAGGGCTAAGCTAAATTAGTGATGTTATTCATATTTCCCAGCTAAGAAATATGAATTTTGACAACTCATAATGCAAAGTGTGCTTTAAATCAGACCCAAGGGGTACTTCAGCTCAGAGTATCAAAGTTTTCCAGATGCACAATGGGTGTTTTAAACCTAAATCTAATATCAGTATAAGATGTGAATTAACGCTCACTCACAGCTAAAAGGATGTCCCCGAAGGGAGATTTTTAAGGGAGTGGTGGCTAAGCCTAGTGGGGAGAGGAAATGAGCTGTGTAGACCCAGAACATATCTGATTAATCTCTGAGAACCTTCCTAATCCAAGTAGCCAATAGTTGAAGTAAAAGCTTTTATGTTAAGAGGTTCTGCTAGCTATCCTACTAGCCTGCATTTTAATGACCTCTTTAGCTTGTAGTAGTGAGTCACTAGAGACAAAAAAAAGAGACTTACATCCAGATGCCTCAGTTCAAAGCAAATTACAACATCGAACATGGAAATTACAACAATGGAAATTAAAACGCAGAAGTGGAAAGCCCAAGGAAAGCAGTATTACTGTCAAGCCCCTTTGGGCACAATCCTATGCATGTTCAGACAGAAAAAAAGAGGCCTACAACTCCCAGCATGCCCCAGGCAACCATGCTGGGAGTTGTGGGGATTTTCTTTCTTTCTAAACATGCATAGGATTGCACCTTTTATCACGTATGATTCTGCTGTAATATACCAAGAATTCTCCCCTCCCCATTTTAGCATTGGGGATGATGTAGACTAATCCATCCTATGCAGAAGCAGAAATAAAATGGCACAATGTGAAGCATGGACCAGAATTAATATAATTTTGCCGTATCAAATAACATTCCAAAGATGACATAAATGGAAAGAATTGATGGGATAAGAAACTTTGGGGCTCCAGTGACTGATCAAAATTGGATGGCCCATAACACTGTGTCATGATGAGCATGTAAAAAAAAAAATCGTTAATCTTTAATTAATTAATTAATTGCCTGGTGCTTTACAAAAACGAAAAAAGTAAAATAAGTCCAGACTGCAGGTTTATAATCTAAATCTAAAGAGAAGTTGTATTACTGAGGGAAGGGGGTGGGTGGGGGTGTAATCAAATAAAAGGGACAGAGGTTCAGCTGGAAAAAGCCAGGATGAAAAGATGTGTCTTCAAGGGGTGCTTGAATGTAAAAACAAGAGGAAGAGATTTTGATATCGTATGGAATAGCATTCCGGCAATAGAGAGATGCGTGGGAATTCTACACGGGCTTCTTTAATGGGTGTTTATGTATAACAAATGTTTTTTTAAAAAAACAACATCAGTATTGCAGATGATAATGCAAAGAGTGCCCAGCTAAAATTAGATGAGGAACAGAGTTTCTAGACTACCAACCCACCCCTAACCCCCACCTCAGTAATGTGAGAATTGTTTTGACTATGCACTTGGATGCTACCTATTCAAATATCTAGAGAAACCCACTTCAAGTATGTATTCTGTTTCTACTGAAGGAAATTAAAAACCAAATGTTTGCTAACTTCCCTTCTATTTATTAGGAACTGTATATTCCTTGGGGGAAACACATTTTCAATCTAGTTACGTGTTACTGGACCTAACTCTTTGGCCAGATTGACACCAACCAGGATATAGCGGTACAAAAGTGGTATGGAAACGGTATATCAAAGGCAGGAGTCACACCAAGCAGGATATAGCAGTATACGGGGTGTGTCAACGCTGACAGTGCACTTCAATACTGCTATAAAGCAGTGTGGTGTAGTGGCTAAAGGGTTGGACTAGGAGCCGGGAGATCCGGGTTCTAGTCCCCACATGGCCATGGAAACCCACTGGGTGACTTTGGGCCAGTCACAGACTCTCAGCCCAACCTACCTCGCAGGGTTGCTGTTGTGAGGATAAAATGGAGAGGAGGACGATTATGTATGCCTCCTTAGGTTCCTTGGAGGAAAAAAGGCAGGATATAAATGCAATAATAAATAAATAAATAATATACCGCTTTCATACTGCTTTCTTACCGCTATATCTTGCTTGATGTAGATTGGGCCCTAGACTAAAATAAGTGATCCCCTCTGTATTATTTTGCTGACATCTGGATGTTTCAAGTGCACTTTGTAAAATCAGTGCATGCCACTCACTTGCTCCCTTCAGCACAGTCTAGCAGTTTTTGGTGAATACTGCTAGGTTGGTACCCCTTAAGTAACAGGGAGGTGAATATGCCCCTTTGTGCAATCAGAGATTGCTGTCAGGCATTATGAAAATCCAAGCAATGTCCCCCCCACCCACCCACCCACCCACACACCTCATTAGAATCAAACAGTTCAGAGGTTAGGCTAAGGACCAAACTATGCTATTAATAGCAGGTTTAAAACAATATTTCCAGTCCAAGATTGGTAAATCTGTGATCGGAGTGCTTCAATGGCTGAAAAGGCTTAAGGTGTGTGTGACTTGTCTTGACAGCGAAGAGACCTGCGTCCACGGACTCAGCTCCAGCCTGCCTCTTCAGCATTGTAGGGAGGGGGAAAAAAAATCTGTTTTGGTTTCTCCTATATTCAGATTTTCAAGATCTCAAGTTCTTTCTCTCCCCAGTATGAATAACTTTGGTGAATTTTGGTCAATCCTGATCATAAATGAACTGAAGTGAAATTCTCACCTGACTGCACCAGCCAAATTCAATGGGTGCAGCTGTTCTCAGCAGGGAGAGAATTTCACCTGTTTGCACGTAGCTTTTAAAGATGAGGAGCCAGCCAGAAAAAAAAGAGGTAGCAATTGAATTCAGCCCTAACATGGTTGAATACCCATGGGATTTAGAGCCAGATGTTTAAGAGCTAAGCACTCAAAGCTCTGTATAATCTCAACTTCTGTTTGTCCCAAATATGGAAAACTGGATTCTGTTGTTGTTTTTAGCAAAACCCAACTGAAACAAAAGTCTCGCCCCTCCCTATCAGCATTTATTTATTTATTTATTTTATTCCATTTATATACCGCCCCATAGCTGAAGCTCTCTGGGCAGTTTACAAAAAATTAAAAAACATTGAACATTAAAAACACCGATATACAAAATTTAAAACCATAAAGCATAAAAACAAGTTAAAATTACAATATCCTTCTGGGTCAAAGCACAACAGACCTAGCGAAACAGACCTGGGGCATGGCTGAACGCAAGGCGAGACGGCACAGCAACTATGTAGCGTGAGCCAGGGTCATGCCACCGCATCGTTTAGACTGAACTTGTGGCCCAAAAGGTTGACCGCTGCTGATTCTAGAGCGTTCCTTCGCCCAGTCGCACAAAATCAGCCTTTAATTCAGCTTCTGGTTGTTCCCCAATTTAATTCAGGCCTCATCCCTCACCCTGTTACCAAGCTATAGTAACGGAGTTACTATAGTAACCTGTGCTAAGGGAGCAAGAGAGAGGAATAACAAAGCAGGGTTACTCATCACTGAAGAGTCCCTGACTACTTTGCTGAGCCTTAGCTCTTTCGGTACACGGGGCCTCTCCCCTCCCCATCCTAGCCCCCTCCTTTTCCCCTCTGCAATAGGGCACCATATTTCTCTTGCTCTCTCTCTCACTCTCTCTTTTCTGTATCTCTCGGAAATCAGACTGGAGTTCAGAGCACTTTCACTACCTTTTATGAGGTAGAGTGTGATGTCATAGATGGGGGCAGGGCTAGTCAACTTTCTACCCACCTACCCACCTGTGCTGAGGGAGCTACACTTGCAAACGGAGGCGGTGACTCTTCCATGGTGAGTAACCTTGTTTCTGATCTTTATGCATTTCCATTCAAGCTTAAGCGGCTTCAGTTGCAGGAGACGTTCTCCTGGAAGGCGGGAGTGGTTTAGTCATGTCCGTTTCTGTGCTCAGCAGGAAGGAAGTGATACATCGGCTCAGTGCTGACTTCTGAAACAGAGTGGCCCCAATCCAAAAGTGGTGTGGCTGTGGAAAAGCAGAGATCCATGTGTGCCCTCAGCAAGCCCACATCTTTGAGCATTGGAATTTTGTGTACTCTTTAAAAGGAAAAGAAAACTCATAGACCCTGTTCAGACACCACTCTAAGCCACAGTTGTTCAGCATTTTGAGCTAGACGTGATGCCTTTGCGTGTCATGTGAACCATTCCTAGTTATGGTGGCTACATAACCACGATTTAAACACGCTCGCTAACCATTTGCTGCAAAAGGGGTAGCGGTCTAACCACAGCTTAGCATGTTGTCTGAACAGGCCCACAGACAGTCAGTGGTTGAAGTATTCAGTTATACCTGGTTGATCACCTTAACTAACGCTGGAGCCAGAGAGCAGCTTGCCCAGCAAAGAATAAATGGGAAGTTGGGGGGGGGGGGTAATACCCCTAGGGCAGAGTTCCTCGGACAGATGCCCAGGCAAGTGTTCCTTACAAGCTGCTACTAGGCCAGGGGTGTAAAACGGCACACCTTGGGTCCCAATCCAACCCTCTGGGGTTTCCCCAAAACCATACCCATTAACTCTTGACTTCCCACCTTTTCCCACAACAACTAATCATTTGGTTGTTTTTTTAGTTTTTGCCACCCTCCCCACTCCCTCTGCCCACATTTTAAAAGGTGAATGGTGGTAAGAGCTTGAAGATAAAATATGCAAGCGTTTTTTTTTTATTTTGGCCCTTCCCCCTCTTGCTGTAAGCTCCACCCACATTGCCTAGGGTGAAAAGGAGAGCAGGGCTCCTGCAGCTTTAACTGTTGTGATGAAGAGGGAATTTCACCAGGTACTGCAGGCATAGAAA
The DNA here is from genome assembly GCA_029215795.1 of Anniella stebbinsi. Classification (NCBI taxonomy): domain Eukaryota; kingdom Metazoa; phylum Chordata; class Lepidosauria; order Squamata; family Anniellidae; genus Anniella; species Anniella stebbinsi. The sequence continues at coordinate 224,343,697 of JARDYH010000004.1, read as the reverse complement.
TGACACCTGCTGAAATCCACTTTTCTATACGACTGTTGAAGATGCAGGAGCCCTGTCCTCCTTTCCATAGGGTCACCCTACCATTGCCTTCATCCCTCCTGCCGCCGGAATGCAGCTTTGAGATCTCTCTGAAATTGAATTTGGCTCTTGGGTTGAAACAGATTTGACACCCCTGCACTAGGCAGAGTGCTGAACAGAGTTTCCACTGGATTTCACCTGAAGTGAAAATTTGGCATAGCTTTTAGAGGATACTGCTTGAGCAAACAAACCTGAGGGTTTTAAAGAGAGGGTTTTCCTAAGACCTGAAAAATATCTTGCGTAGAACTGGGGCCAACCATCTTTAAATGGTTGGCAGGTTTCATCGAAAAGCCCCCTGCTCTGGCAAAATGTTTGCAGATTTTGGACTAGGCAAAACACTGCTGTTAATGGTTGTTTTGTAGGTATCGACCCATTTCTAGCAACTGTTGGGGGTGGGGTGGAGGGGCAGAGGTAACATTATATTCAGTGACTTTGGACTGTGCCAGCTGGTTTGGGCTGATAGCAAGAATAGGATGACCCTATGGAAAGAAGGACAGGGCTCCTATATCTTTAACAGTTGCATGGAAAAGGGAATTTCAGCAGGTGTCATTTGTATGCATGCAGCAACTAGTGAAATCCCCTCCTCATCCCAACATTTAAAGCTCCAGGAGCTATACTAGAGTGACCAGATACAAGAGAGGGCAGATCTCCTGCAGCTTTAACTGTTGGGATGAAGAGGGAATTTCACCAGGTGATGCATGCATACAAATGACACTTGCTGAAATTCCCAGTTGAATACAACTGCGAAAGATACAGGAGCCCTGTCCTCCTTTCCATGTGGTCACCCTAAGCAAGAACCTTAGGAAGTGGCAGAAAGCCTATATATACCAGTTCCTGAGGAACATGGGTGGGAGGGTGCTACTGCTCCTGTGTCCTGCTTGTCAACAGCGGTTGGCCACTCTGGGAACAAAGCGTAGGACTAGGTGGGTCCTTGGTTTAATCCAGCATGGTTCGTCTTCTGTTCTTAAGGCACAGTCCCCATGGACTGAAAACACCTGACAGAACCCAGTCTGTCTGGAAGCACCTTATTAGATTTATAGTGGCAACCATCAGGGATGACTCATCTACCCCTTCACCTTTCAGTCACCACACACCTGCTGAAATTTGTAGCTAATCATGATTTTCAAACGTGTTCTTATTTATAGAATTATTAATGTCTGTAATAAAGGTTTGTTTATCTTTCCAGGGGAGGCGGTACCTATATTGTATTTAGATTATACCTGTAGGAATGTCGCACGACCAGTTCACCTGGTGCTAATCACATACATTGTGCGCATGTGACAAAAATCTTTCTCGAATGTTATTTGCCAGGCTATTTCAGGCAACCAAGGCTCATTTTTCACCCTGCATGTGAAAAACGGTAACTCTTCCAGAACACATGATTGCGTGAATCTAACCTAAAAGTACTGTTCTGAAGATGTGGGCCATTTTTACTTGCAGTCTTCAGTAATCATTTATATCTCATTTGTTTGCTTGTTTGCTTAGGGTTTTAGGGGTGTTTTTTTGGGGGGGGGGTTGATGGAGAAACCCACATTTCACTCAAATGATTCTCAAAGCAGTTTACAACATGTTTAGGGTGACCATATGGAAAGGACGACAGGGCTCCTGTACCTTTAACAGTTGTATTGAAAAGGAAATTTCAGCAGGTGTCATTTGTATACATGCAGCACCTGGTGAAATTCCCTCTTCATCACAATGGTTAAAGCTGCAAGAGCTATACTTGAGTGACCAGATTCAAAAGAGGGCAGGGCCCCTGCAACTTTAACTGTTGTAATGAAGAGGGAATTTCACCAGGTGCTGCCTGCATACAAATGACATCAGCTGAAATTCCCTTTTCTTTACAACTGTTAAAGATACATGAGCCCTGTTCTCTTTTCCATAGGGTCACCCTGAACATATTGTAATGATACATCCCCACCCACCCGAAATGAATACAGAACCCCGCAGCCCCTGGTCTTCTGGTTGATGGTTGGGGCCAGAGTGTGCTTCCCTCTGGAAGCTAGCAGTGGTTCCTTCTCTAGCCATTGTATGGGGGACAGATGGAGTTTCCTCTTGCCATTATATTTTTTGGGGTGATGCTTCCCAATGTCTATTGCTCCCTTAGCCAATGGCAGAGGCCAGAGTGTGCTTGCCTAAATCTGTAGATCCGCAAGGAAAGAAAGTTTCAATAGTACAAGAAAGTTTCAATAGTACTATATATATATATATATATATATATATATATATATAAAATAAAACTTCTAGCAAACGCATGTGCTTTGCTAGCCTGTTAGCTTCTTCATCGTAAAGGAGACGCATGTTTGGGTTCAGAAGAGAAGGATCGAATTAAAACCCTTCTGAAGGTGAACAACTCAAACTCAAGCTCATGAAGTCCCATTCAGCGATCCTTTGTATGAGGAAAGGCTATGTACCAAATAGGAGAGCTGGGAAGAGTTTGAAAATGGGAGTCACTGGAAAATGTTCCCGGATGCAAGTTGCAAGCTGAGTCAGGGGCACCATGGAAATCCAGCGGGCCCAAAAAGGGCCGAATTTCCTGGTGATGGGCATCCATTGTGGAAGGACAGCAGAGTTCCTTTCACCAAGCTCCACTGACCTGATTGTTCTGGAAACTAGCACTTTTGCTCATTTCCAATCTCTGCAGTATCCATTCGCGTCCTGCTGTGCTAGCCATGGGTCCCACTAGCACTGGAGTAGCATTAGATATGCCCTGTATGTTTCTGGTGTAGCCTAATCAAGTTCCCTCAAATGATTTGGGGAAGATGGAATTGCATTTTGGACTACTAAGCTTCTTGGTGGTTCAAGAACTATCCTGCTGAACGATGATACACTGAATAGCGCTTGTCTTCATTTCGTTAGGTATTTAGCCCCTACAAGAATTTCTTAGAAATGACCATATTCATCCAGAGTGCTCAATAGGCACTCCAATGAAGATCAGTTGCATACATTTCTCGTAAATGCAATGATAAGGGTTGTGGTTTGTAGGAATATAAGGTAGCTTGATTCTTTTGGGAACCCTTTGTGGTTTTCTTTAGCTGCACATCCAAATAATAATAATAATAATAATAATAATAATAATTTCATACAGGCAAAACACTGAGCCTATCTACACTACTGCTTTAAAACGGTTTATAACAGTTTCAAACCAGTTAATAACTGTTATTAAATTGTTTAAAACTGTTATAAACCATTTTAAAGCAGTAGTGTAGATAGGCTCAATATCTTGCAACCGAACAAATGTAACGGTCATAGACAAAAAAGGAAAACACACATACCTCATCGACATAGCAATACCAAATGACAAAAATGTTGAAAAGGAAGAAAAGAGAGACAAACATACACTACCAGCCATGGAAGTCAAAGTACTATGGCAACACGAAAAGGTCACAACTATTCCGTTAGTCACATCAGTCACCAGCATCACATCAAAAAAACTACACAAAAAACTTTCAGAAACTGGGCCTACCAGAAGACATCCACACCAACCTCCAGAAAGCAGTTGTAATTAAAACATGCTCAATCGTCAGGAAATTCCTGAATCAATAAAAGACAGCATGCTTTGGCAAAGCCCATCATGTCCGTCTAGAAAAACCGCCACGAGCAAGAAAGATAATAATAATAATAATAATAATAATAATAATAATAATAATGTATTCAGGTTTCAGTTATTGGATATGGTGATCTATTGTGCTTTTTTAAAAAAATATTCTGATGGTGATCTGCTTTGGAAGGACTTTAAGGCAGGATCTACACTACTGCTTTAAAATGGTTTATATCAGTAGTGTCAACTGTTGAGGCCCTGGGCACACTCCATATACTGTTTTCAAACCGTTTTCAAAGTGTCCTATCCTGCTTGGTGCAGACCTGGCTTAAGTTTTGAAAAATACAATGTAAATTTTTAAATTTTATAGTGTCCTTTTTAAATTTTCTTTTTACCGAACCCGTGCTTTTAATGACTATCTTCATAAAAATTGAGTTTGGGTCAGTCGTTTCAAGCTTCCATTTCATTTTGAGTTAAGGCTGCTGGAAGGAGCGGGATTTCCGAACATTTTAGGCGTTTTGCTACAGGCTATATTCTTTAAGCTCCACTCTTTGTCTTGAACAATGTATGAAGCTTCTGGGTTTTTTTCCATTCTTTTTCTTGGGTCCTTCTATCACTACCGAATTCTCCCTTATATCCCACAGCATTTGGATACAGCCAAGCAGACGGCAGAGTCTCTCTCTCTCTCTCTCTCTCTCTCTCTCTCTCTCTCTCTTTCTGTCATTTCTTTTTCACTCTTACTCTGCCTCTTGAGTACCTATTAATGCTGTCAAGATGCCAAAGCTCTTGCACTGAAAAGCCGGAAGAGGTGTCACGTGTGAATGTTTGCCTCTAGGGCTGGTAAAGATTTTGCTCTTCTTGTTTATTTAAATCTTCTGATCAGCTTGGCTTGTGGTCCTGCCTTATGTCATGTGGGGAGCTGCTTGGAAGCATCCTTGCCTGCGCTTTGCATCAAAGGAGACAGAGATCAATCATCGGCACGGCCTCTTTATGGCTGTGACTCATGATGCATTTGGAAAAATAACAGGAAAGGAGCAACGCAGGAGTCACAAGGGCTGGCGTTGCTTCGGAACCAGGATCAGGATCCGCTAAAGCAGAAGTGCACAACTTTTTCGGCCCCAAAGGCTGCATCCAGTGTCAATTGAGAATCACACATTCACACAGACACACTAACTTTGGCCCTTTCCACACCATAGTGGTGTGGAAGGCAGGGAGCAGGCCACTTCCAGGTTCATCGCTCCTGTAATAATAATAATAATAATAATAATAATAATAATAATAATAATTTATTTCTTACCCGCCTCTCCGTTTGGATCGAGGCGGGGAACAACAATATAATAAAATACATAAAACTGATTAAAACATGACATACATTATTAAAACTGTACACACCACCAATACAACGGCCATTTTTTTTAAAGGATCCACGGAGAGCGCACGAGCGCTCCTCCACAAACGTAAGCATTTAAACAAAAAAAATGCCATGCGCTATCGCACTCCCTCCCCCCACCACCCTGGGGGTGGCGATTTCGCTTCCTCCATCTCCTGATGGCCTCGGAGCTGTGCAGTGTGACTCCATGGCCATTGGGGCAGCCGTGCTTACTCGCCTGGGGCAGGCGGCCACATTCTTCTGTGAACCCTAGTCAGATTGGGCCCGATCTGGACCTGACAGATCGGGATCTGGATCAGATCGGGAGGTCCGTGCACAGCCCTAAAATGTGCCCTATGGGTTCCACAATGTAAAAGTTATACTTTGAATAAGCAGAATAATGAACAGTATGAACACAGTTGATTCTATCTAAATGGGCATATAATACACCCAATTGTTGTAGAAAGGAAACTGATTACAACACCGAAATTAATTTTGATAAGTTTACAAATAATGCTTGATATGTAATAAGTAGATGACAACTCCAGATTGTGTTGTGCATTTCAGTACTTCATCAGTGAAACTAATTATATTCCAGGCCACGATCTGTATCACTCTCACTCCACATTGACGTAGGAGAATAAAGTAAAGAGTGAAGGGGGCTAAATGGTTCTGCATAGATTACAAAAACTGTTAAAATAATAAAGTGAATGGGGGTATTTACCTTCATTAGTCAGGAGCTTTTGAATCTTATGGATTGGCTCACAGTGCCTTAGTAATTACTTTGCAAGGAGTGCTTCTCACCCTCTACAATATTTAAATGGTGAAAATGTGCTTGTTTTAACCAATTGTGAGGGTTCCTCCTTGGTATGTTTGTTTTGTACTACATAGGATTCATCATATAATTGCTCTAAAACCGTGAGGTGGGGTGGAAGAGATAAGCCATAATGTACAATGGTCTGTTGAGGTACGGACTAGTCTGCATATACACTGAAGTACTACCAATGCTCAATGCACACAGACCTGTCCACCCTGGCAGGCCCCTCTTTCTCTCAGCGTGACTTCTCCATAAGTATAGAGACTTTGAAGACTACAGCTTCTGCTGTCCAGCTCCATCCTTTCCTGGCAATAGATAGATCAAATTGATCACAGCTGCTACACCTTAACACAAAATCTTCAAGAAATCCTTGGAACTACTATTCCACAGATTAGTCCACAGCTAGGCAACCTGATGTCATCCATACGTTTTGGACTACAACTCCCATAAGCCACAGCCAGCACGTCCAATAGCCAGGGGTTGTGGGAATTGTGGTTCACAACACATGGAAGGCAGTACATTGCCTGCCGATGCACAGTAGCAGATTAAAAAGATCATTTCATTGCACAAGCAATACATCTAGTAGCATTTCAGTAGTTTAAATTTGAAAACAGTTAAAAGTCAAGTTGAAATTCCTCCTCGGTCTACTTATTCTGTTGATGTCGTTTAATCTGTAATACAAGTGCTGTGAATATGCTGAGCTGAACATTTTTTTTTCCAGAGGAGTATGCTTTGATCTATTTAATCCCTACCCCAAAATCTGTGAGATGCAAAAATTCCGCTACATTGTAGTTTGATATTTAAAAGAGATAAATCCAGAGATGTTTGGGTTAGGGTGTCTTGTTTCATGTGGAACCTTTGTACATCTCTTTTAATAGTAAAGTAATGCCTGAAAAGAAATCCAATCATCTCTGCATGAAAAGAAGATGACCATAACATCTCTGACGCTTCTATTCCAGAAATCTTCGTTTAAGGCTTCGCCCTGTGTACATCGCCAGGTGCGGTTTCAATGTGCTTATGTGGCTATGATTAGAGCTTGATTTTACCTTCTCCTTTCATCTTACCGATACTTGGAATGAAGGGATTTCTAAATGCTTCTTCTCGAGGAGATCTGTGTTCTGTTAGGTATGTTTTTTTTTGTCAGGACAATACAGAGGAGTCTGGTGGCTCCTATGTCAGTGGAGTAGTGAATCCGCTCTGGGTTTCAGTCTGGACTCCAAAGGGACTGTATAAGGTGCTCTGTACCTTGGATAGCTCCTTTAGAGTTTTGACTGAAACCTGGAATGAATTCACCACACCGCTGATATTGGAGCCACCAGCCCTCCACAAGGACAATTTGCAGGGGATTCTTCTTGCCAACATCCCTTGCAACAGCCGAAGCGCGTCCTTACAGTCCCCCAACATTTGTTTTGCCGAGGCTTAATCAGTTTTGCCCCTTCCCTCAGAGCCTCTCGTAAATTATTTCTCCTTTTTAAAATAATATTTTAGAAGCTAGCATCACATTCTCCCTTTGAGCCGACAAGATGGTACTGTGAACAGGAAGCATACGTGCCTCGTACTTCTTGTCTTCTCCAAAATACAATCTCTGCATCTTCCCCTCATGGCAGACAGGGACACGGACCATGCACTGAGGAACATGCATCTCCTGGCATGGGGTGGTGGTGGTAACATAAGATGTGCATTTCAGCTGAGACCAAAATATCAAGGAACAGCCTTCACTTCTTTGGCCCAAGCAGTCACTTTGTTGATTCCATAAAGTGAGACGTACGTTAGGGAAGATGATGCCTCTACTGCAGGCACACATGTTGAAGAAATCGTGTGAGCTTCCAAATTTCATGGAGCCTCTGTTTAGGCTTTGCATTTTTTTGGATGGAGGGGATTCAGTTTTAAAACTGTGTTCCCCATGTAGTTATGTTGGCTAAAATAATATTGACTTCCTGCTGACTGTCAAAAGCTGGACATCTTTTATTCTTGACAGCTGGCTGTGTTCTGGAAATCCTTCTTACTGACTGGAAAGCAAGGAAACCAGCAATTGCCAGGATCCATTCTGCTTCCCCTTCCATCTTGCAGATATTGTGACAGATGCATGGAATAAAAGACAGAGCTGGATGGTTTCCATCAGGCTGGAAGGTGGCCAGTCATAATAGGAATACTTGCATGGGAATACTGGGGCAACGTTGCTGCATCTTTGTTTGCATTCAAGATTTCCATCTCAGAGGGTTGGGAGCTTTTGCTCTCACCGCAGTATGTTTGGGGAAATAAATGCTTAAAACCTTGGACATTGGCCAGTTGTACAATAATTACATTTTGATGCTGGTGGTTCCAGAATTCCATCTGGAGAGAGCTTAGCACTAATGGATTACTTCTAATGCCCACACATTTGATCTTTTGACCCAAAGTGGGGGTCCATTTCTATGCTCTTTTAGCATGATAAAGCAAAATGCAATGCAATGCAGGAAGAAGGTATAAAATGGGACTCATCAGCCTATTGTATAGCGGATTAAAGCCCATTAAGGTTGCATCAAAACGAATCTGGTAGTATCAGCTCTGAATTTGAAACTGAAGCTAAGGATGTAAGGATGAAAGGTGTAAGAATGTGTGTATGAGAGTGTGCCTCACTTGAATTTATATTTGAAACTAATAATAATAATAATAATAATAATAATAATATATTTATTTATTACCCGCCTCTCCCTCTGGATCGAGGTGGGGAACAACATTAAAACAAATGATATAATATCCATAAAACTGATTAAAAACATATAAAAACTAATACATTGTTAAAATACCAATAAAACTCTTAAAATTTGACTGCCAGAAGAAAGTCTTTATAGCTTTTTTAAATTCTGGTAGACTGTTAAGTTGGCGAATCTCTCCCGGCAAGCCATTCCACAGTCTGGGAGCAACAGAAAACAACAGAGATGCAGAATCTCAGCCCCCGGGTCCCAATCAGGGCCCCCCACAGTTGTCCAAATGGGTGAGCCCCTTTCCCCTGACCATGAATGATTGGGTGGTTTCTCAGCTTTTGTATAGTTTCCCTCCCCCCCATCCTAAAATGTTGAATTGCTTCACCTACAGTTTTGTTACTGGCAAGGAGAGCTATAAGCTAAAATATGCTGGTATTTGGTACTGCTCCAGCTGCATGTATAAGAAAGCATGTTTGAATGCTCCCCCACATAAAAAGTCCCTACAGATAGAAGACTCGCAGCAACATCTGGAAGAAAGGGCCTATATCAATCATTTGCCTATTTTGCTGTTTTCTATTTACGGGGAATGTTTAACATATGGGAGCAATCAAAATGTGTTCCTTCTATGTTGTAAAGCGGGGCAGTCCTTTCTATCATCTGAGCATTTGATCACCTCATTCTGCTGCATGTATATACCTAGCTTTAGAGCATGGTCCGGGGTGCAGAAGCATATTGAGATGAGTAGGCTGATCAAAGGAGCATTGGGGTTTTAGAGTGCTTTTGTTACTATGGGATTAGATCTGCCGGCTGTGTGCTGAATTCTACTAGGGATGTGCACAGCCGAAATTATCGTATCGTATCGTTGTCGGAAATTCCAATATAAAAACATTTCGGATCCGATCATATCCGGGGGTACCTGGATTTGATCGGATCGGAAATCCAACAAATATCGGAAGTTCCGATACGATAACAGTGTTTTCCCCATAGGTTTGCATTGGGGGAAAGAAAGCTTTCCCTCAATGCAAGTCTATGGGGAAAACACTGGGCCGGCACTCCCTTCCTCCCCCCACTTGCGGTTCTTACCCACCACCTCTGTCGTTGCTGCCGCCGCCTCCGTCATCATTGCCACCTCCATCGTTTTTGCTGCCTCCATCGTTGCCACCGCCGCCAGTCCGTAGTACTGCTAAACAGGCTTTGTGGCCTGTTCGTCAGTACAGAGAGGCGCCGAGTGATGACATCACTCAGCGCCTCTCTGTACTGACAAATAGGCTGCAAAGTCTGTTTAGCAGTACTATGGACCAGCGGCGGGGGCGGCGGGGAGGGACGCAGGTAAGGAGCGTGAGGGTTAACACCCCTAATATAACAAATACATCTATGCTATTATTACAACAGGACTCTGGATGAATACTCCTGTTTCAAGAGATCCTCTTCATCAGGTATCATAATGCATAATCTTCGCCATATGTACATGAACAAGGAGGATTTATTAGAGGAAAGCCAAGCTCTCGCCAGAAGTGAAGCTGTTATCTTAAAACAAGGGAAAATTAAGATTGCAATTTGGCAGATGAAGGGCAAGCCCTAATCATAAATAAGAGATTGGCTTTCCTCTAATAAATCCTCCTTGTTCATGTACTTATGGTGAAGATTATGCATTATGATACCTGATGAAGAGGATCTCTTGAAAAAGGAGTAAGGAGTCCTGTTGTAATGATAGCACAGATGCATTTGTTATATTAGGGATTTTAACCCTATTGGGACATACTGATTTATCCTTGTTGTACACATAAGTGGTTAAGTTGTTAGCATTTATTTGTTTGGTGATTGCCGGTTTAACATTCAACAGGTGACCTTGAATGTGTTAGATTGGTGTGTGCATTATACACCCAGAGAATTTATTTAACAGTATGTATCTGATTAAATAATTTACTATTGTAAAATATCTTATTGCTCTTTGTATGTGTATATCACAGCATACATTATAGTTTCAATTTACATTGAGAGTATATATTCTAGTTGCTCACTTGGTGACATACAGCCATTATTACAGCGGTTGTGTGCCAACGTCACTTGTTTGCAGGTTTATTGACAACTGCAGCCTCCAGTTTTTGCTGCGTACTGCTCTAACGGTCAGGACGTTTTTCCTGATGTCCAGCCGGAATCAGGCTTCCTGTAACTTGATCCCATTATTCCGTGTCCTGCATTCTGGGTTGATCGAGAAGAGATCCTGGCCCTCCTCTGTGCGACAACCATTCAAGTCTTTGAAGAGTGCTATCAGGTCTCCCCTCCAATCCTGAACAGGAGTACTCCATCACTGCAACATTGTGTTGCATATCTCATTTATGCACTAAATCTTTCCCTGTATAAAAGGCACATTTATTTTAATTTGCCCTTACCTGCTCCCTGACTCTACAGTGGGGTGAGACTTCATATAAGAAGTCTCCATCAGGACGGGAAAGCCCCTGGCTAAACTATTCTGGCCAGTATTCAAGTGGGAGCTGGCTATTGTGGTCAAGTCCTTTTTCCTTCCATTTTAGCCCTATCCAGTCTAAAGCAACCGAACTCTACATTGGCATGTTGTAAATAAATAAATAAATAAATATCTACATTGTTTGGAAAAGAAGGATGTTTCAGTGCTATCATGTAGGGTAATTCACTCAGCCATGTTTTAAGCATACATAGGCAGACCATCTGAAAAGGAGGACAGGGCTCATGTAGCTTTAACAGTTGTAGAGAAAAGGGAATTTCAGCCAGTGTCATTTGTATGCAATTAGTTCCTGGTGAAATCCCCTCTTCATCACAACAGTTAAAGGTGCAGGGGCCCTGCCTTCTTTTGTATATGGTCACTCTAGTATAGTGCCTGCAACTTTAACTGTTGTGATGAGGAGGGAATTTCACCAGGAACTAATTGCATACAAATGACACTGGCTGAAATTTCCTTTTCTCTACAACTGTTAAAGCTACATGAGCCCTGACCTCCTTTTCAGATGGTTAGCCTAAACATACAGATTTATGTCTCAACCATTCTGATTTAACAGGAATATAATTAGAATTACCTGTTAGGAGCAATTATTATGTATTGCAAACTTCGGTGGAACAATATCTATTACTTTTTCAAGGACTCTTTCTGCAGTTAGATAATTCATGGACTGAACGGAAATTTTAAGGCGTGTTTAATTATCTTTTATGATTGCATTTGTGCCTAGCTTTCTCCCCCTCCCAGTTATCATAAATTAAATATCTACTTATATTAAAAAGAGAGTTCCATGCATGCAAAATGAGATGCGATTCCATTTTTAAATTTTATTGTTTAAAAATTACATTGGCTAAAGCAATTAAATCATTCCATTGAAGAAATGTATCTTTCTGAATGCAAATGTGTGTACTTGCTGAGGAACATCCTGTATATTTTTGGATTGTCTTCGATATTTTTCATTTATTTTGTCCTTTTTGCACAGTGAAGCTAATAGCCAAGCAATTTTAAGACATTTATCTCTGGTTTCAGAGTAACAAAGATTTCTGGTGCACAGCTGTCTATGGCTCCTGGTATGTTTGTTGTATGTTATCTGGAGAAGGATAGCATTTGGAGGCCACATTAAAATTCAGAAATTTGATAAATATACAACTAATTTTGCTTTGGAGTCCCAGTGGTTTTCTTACTAATAATTGAAAAAATGCAAATGTGTTCAACTAATCTGTGGATTGGCTGACTACACTACCCAGCTCTCTCTACCTTAATGAATTAAAAGTGCATCATGTCCAGATAAGTAAATTTTAAATGTGATGAGGTTAAAAGAAAAAGAAAAATAAGGAAAGGGGGAAATTGGTTCATTTCCCCATTTTCTCAACTTAAAGCCTTTGCATAACTTTTGAGTCATGGCTATATTCCAAAATGAGTGGTTGCATTTTGCGTCCCTGCTAGAATCTGTTGCATTTTTTCCTAGTGTCTGTTTCTCTTCTAATATAGTATAATGCACTGGTGGGCAACCTTGTCTGCAAATGTTTTGGCCTACAACTCCCATCATGCCTCACCATTGGCTATGCTGGCTAGGTGTGATAGGAATTGTAGGCTAAAACATCTGGAGAGCCGCAAGTCTGCCCACCCTTGGTGTAATGGCTCACGTGAAGCCTAAAAAATGCAGGGGAATGAATTGGGGATGAAATGGGGATGAGGTGGTAGAGTCCTGAGATATTAGAATGGCCCGTACCACTCCAATCTCTAAGAGGTGTGGGAGAGGGGATGTAATTTTCAAATGCTCTCATTCCTGAAATAACTCCTTGCAGATAGAAAAGTAGTACAGTAGGAAGCAGGCTGAATTTTTGCCCTGATGTATTAAGTTTCATACTTTCCTGTCTTTATTTTTAAGCGACAGCAGTAAAAAAAATTGGTAACTTCCCCAGCAGGTAGAATGGTCAATCAATTCTATCAACTCGAGATTCTACCACATTCAGTAGCACTGATAGCTCCAGCCTAAGAGACAGAGGTGTGGTGGTGAATCAGAATGTCCCCAGTTTGAATTGTGCCTCCACCATCGGTTCATGAGGGTGGCCCTATGGAAGCTGCTATTACATCTCCCTCTGAACAACAACGATAATAATGCTGGTCTACTTAATAAGGGTGCTGTGGGGGAGGCAATGTGTCTTGGCTAGGGTGACCACATTTGGGAAACCAAAAAAGAGGACCCTCAGTGGGGTGGGGGGTGGGAAAGTGGCTTTCCGGGGCCTCTGGAAAGCATGTCATTCACCCCCACTGCTTTAAAGGCCCCAATTGGAGTGGAGGAGGGGAAAGTGTGTCATTCCCACCCTCCACTGCTCCAATCGGGTCCTTTTCTATAATGTCCAGAAATGACATACTTTCCCCTGTAAGGTCCTGATTGGAGCAGTGGGAGGGAAATAACCCACCTCCAGAAAGCTCGTCATTCCCTCCAACCACGCTAATGTGGTCTTAAAGGGGAAAGCTTGTCTTTCCAGGACATTATAGAAAATCCCCCCTGACACCCAGGATAGAACAAAAACCAGGACAAATCCGGGAAAATCCTGACAGTTGGTCACCCTAGTCTTGGCCTACAATGGCTTTCAGGCCTAGCCGTTGGTGAAGCATGATGGGAGTTGAAGACCAAAACTTTTAGAGGGCTACAGGTTGTCCCTCCCTGGTGAAAGGATTACCAAAATAACATCTGAAGCACTTAAAGTGTTAAGGTGCTATTGGGAAGGGTTCTGCCCAGAAAGACAGCCTAGAAATGTAAATACATAACATTACATGTGCTGGAAATTGTCATGCTCAATCCAGATAATATCATGTGTGACTTTGAGTACAATATGTAAATTACAATAAGAAAATTACGACATGGAGGAAAGGGTTCAAACCTCCCCCCCCCCCATTATTATTATGTCTCATTCAAAGTTTTGGAACATATTCCTGCTTCAGAAGGGGAAAAGTAGGGATGGGCGAAGATTAAAGTCTTCCAAATTCCTCCTCAAAGCTCAGTTCAACTCATCCACATTCCTTAACAAAGAAAATGCACAGTTATTATTTATTTAACTTAAAAAAAAGAAAAAAGGACATCCTCCCCCACAAGCTAAAGCGTGAAAATGCACATTTTGCAGGAAATGCACTTTAGCGTGACTGCACATTATTTGGAAGTGAGCACTTGCACAGGAGACACAGGCTGGTGCACTTTGAAAAATGCCAGGCATTAAGTTCCTGCTTGTGGTCACATTTGGGGATGCAAATGGGACACGTTCGCGTGATTTGCTAACAGGAACAACATTTGTGTACAGCCCTAGGAAAAAGTGGGCTGGGGTATTTTTGATGCTGCCGTCAGTATAGGGCTGCTCAAGGATTATGTTTTGTCCACATTTCAGAGCAAACTGACCTCTCCAATTGACGTACAGCTTGGGATGCAGTTATCCTCTTCTCTGAATGTTGCAATGCAGTGCTCGGCTCCTGGAACATTTGGGAGATGTGTTTTTTTTTACTACAACTCTCAACATTTCTGACAATTGGCTGTGTTGGCTGAGAGTAGTAGTCCAACACATCTTCAGGGCACTGGTTTGGGAAAGACTAATCTATTCCTTTCCAGGTCTAGTGCTAGCTGTTTGTAAAGAAAAAAGAAGCTTTCTTTTCAAATGCAAGCCATTGTTTCTTTGTCACTGCAGCTGACAGAAGAATGCAACAAAAGCCTTTTATTCCTTTCCTCTGTATGCAACTTTCCCCTCCTGTCTGGGGATCCCGATGCTAACGTATTTAAATGTAGGTCCGCTTCCTTTCTTGCAGTCTCCAGCAATGTTAAAGCTCTCAGTGGTCAATGCCATTGTTAAAATCAAAACTTAAGGAGAGCTTGAATTTAGGGTGACCACATGGAAAGGAGGACAGGGCTCCTGTATCTTTTCAGCAGGTGTCATTTGGATGCACGCAGCACCTGGTGCAGGACACAGAATAATGGGCTCAATTTACAGGGAGGCAGATTCCGGCTGGACATCAGGAAAAATTCCTGACTGTTAGAGCAGTATGACAATGGAACCAGTGACCTAGGGAAGTCATGGGCTCTCCTACACTAGAGGCATTCAAGAGGCAACTGGACAGCCATCTGTCAGGGAAGCTGTTCTTGCATTGAACAGGGATTGGACTCAATATCCTGATAGGCCCCTTCCAACTCTACTATTCTCTGATTCTATGAAATTCCTGCTTCATCACAACTGTTAAAGCTGCAAGAGCCCTACCCTCCTTTGTATTTGGTCACTCTAGTATAGCTCCTGCAGCTTTAAGCACATCAGCACCCTGGACTTTGACTTACTTACCCACAAGCTGTCCCAACTCGATTCTGGCTGAATTCGGATGACATATTAGGCAATGGAGGAGGGGGGGGAACAATTGTCAGTTGTGTTGCTTATTGTGTCATGTGGGGAGTAACACACCATGCACACACAACTGACAGTACGCTAATCAGGCAATTTAAACAATGGAGGGAAACAACGGGCTTGTATGTTGTTTAGCCCCAAGCCCCATTTTTTAAAGTGTTGTCCAGATTGAGCCCCCCTCTCTCCATTGACTATTCCGTTTGGGGATAGAGTTCTGCCAGCCAGAGCAGCCAAAAAAACCCGGCCGCTCTATACAGCAGGCAGGACTCACGGTGCATGCTGGGATACGGCTGGGAGACTGAGGGAGGGGGAGGGAGGAGATGCTGCAACTAAAATGGCCACTGTGTATTCTTAGCAACCGGTGCGTTTGCCGGTGCCGAGCAGCGCCGACTGCAGCATGTCGTTTGGGGAGCTCCGGCTGCCTAACGCACAGTCAGGATGCTATTTCCCCCTCCGTTGCCTAAAATGTCGTCTGAATTCAGCCACATAGTGAGTCAGGCCAGCTCACAGATTTTCATTTTTTTTCTTCGTCTTACAGCAACATTTACAAAACTTGTGGATGCAATTTGAATAATTTGTGCAAATTTTGGCCATAATTTGTGCAAAATGTGGCGGTAATTGGCTTCATTTGTGCAAATTGCAGGCACAATTTGCACAAATTATGCATTTTACGGTAGCAATGTAAGCAAATTGCAGCTGAAATTAGCACAATTGTGGGTGCCTGAGTCCTGCCTGAAACCCTGGAGAGCTGCTGTCAGTCAGAGTTGGAAATATTAGGCTAGATGGGCCAAGGGACTGACTCAGTCTAAGGCAGCCTCCTATGTGTGTTCATGAGCCTCCCTGCCACCTGTGCAGCCCTCCCCCTTCTTCATTTGCTTCGGGAGAGCAGGAATGACTGATCATGGTGAGATGTCAGCTCCATTTTGAGTTGGGCACATCTTGAACCAGCATTCATAGTCTCACACCATCTCTGATTGAAAAAGGAAGAAAGAAAGGTTTATCCATAATCCTAAAATCTTTCACTCCTTCATTGTCACCTCAAATGACTGCCTCGGTTGCCTTGAGCAATTGGGCTGACCTCAGAAGAACGTCTAAAGGCACACGTCTCTTCGCTTTCTCCCCGCTCTGACATTTGATGCTCGTTGCGAAGGAGCCCTCCAACAGCCTACGACGCTGGATGGCAGATCTCAGTGGTAATTTAAAATATCCTAATTTAATAGAGTATGATCGGCCGTTTGCCAACAAACACGCAAGTTACGTCGTAAATCATGCGGTGGAATGGTACAAGACCATTATGCCAGGCAATATATCACAGCGCTCTGTTGCGTTGGCATGTTGTTGCCATTATCATGTTACTATCCATCTTAAAACTTGTTTTTCTTTCAAAGGGGAAAGATGGAAAATACGCGTCTGTGTGTGTGGGCAGGGGGAAATGTTCTTGAATCTGGAGATTAAAAATTAATTACCAGTTTGAGGGACGCATGACGATGAATCATTTTAACCAATTAACTAAAGTCCTCATAAATGTTGGTAGTGTATGTAGGTTAGGTTTGCTCTCTCTCTCTCTCTCTCTCTCTCTCTCTCTCTCTCTCTCTTTCCAGATATAACTATGAGCAATAGTGGAACTGTTCAGACTTTTAAGAAATGTTAATATAGCTTGGGAACACCACCGTACACCACTGTTGATTCTAGATGAATGTGGACAAGATCAGGGTCAGGGAAGCTCCATGTGAGCTTCTGTGAACCTTCTAAGGAGGCAGAGCTGGCTCCCGGTTCGAAAGAGCTCTGGGCAAAGGGGCTTCCGGTAGCCCCCTGCCTACTTTGCCAGCTTGTGTGCTCCATTCGGTGGCACACAACAGCCATTTTGATTTACCAAAATTAGGCTGACCAGATAAAATCCAGGTCGGGGCTCATGTCACTTTAACAGTTGTAGAGAGAAGGAAATTTCAGCCAGTGTCATTTGTATGCAATTAGTTCCTGGTGAAATTCCCTCTTCATCACAACAGGTAAAGTTGCAGGCATCATACTAGAGTGACCATATACAAAAGAAGGCAGGGCCCCTGCACCTTTAACTGTTGTGATGAAGAGGGAATTTCACCAGGAACTAATTGCATACAAATGACACTGGCTGAAATTTCCTTCTCTCTACAACTGTTAAAGTGACATGAGCCCTGACCTGGATTTTATCTGGTCAGCCTACCAAAATGCACTGGCATGACTAGGGATGTCTGTCGCTTGGAAATCCACTCCTGTTTGGGCTTGGCAGAGTGCCGTGGCATGCCTGACTCAGGTTGCCTTTGTGGGTTGTGTCATGGGTTTTCCCTGAACCCTGGGACCTTTTTGCATACTTTTTGGTGTAAAGCTTTGCACAAATTGCAGGTTCTGTGTAATTTGTGCAGATTATACAAATTCATGCAAAATTCAGCAGTAATTTGCTCAAATTAAAGATGAAGGGGAAAAAAAAAACAGAAAATCCACTGATTGGCCTGACTCACTACAAACAGTTGGATTCCACAGTGGAAAATGAACTAAAATCTGGGGGATGAAACCAATGAAAGCTCATTGAGCTCCACCTTAGACTGACCATATGAAAAGGAGGATAGGGCTCATGTAACTTTAACAGTTGTAGAGAAAAGGGAATTTCAGCCAGTGTCTTTGTATGCAATTAGTTCCTGGTGAAATTCCCTCTTCATCACAACAGTTAAAGGTGCAGGCACTATACTAGAGTGACCATATACAAAAGAAGGCAGGGCCCCTGCAACTTGAACTGTTGTGATGAAGAGGGAATTTCACCAGGAACTAATTGCATACAAATGACACTGGCTGAAATTCCCTTTTCTCTACAACTGTTAAAGTTACATGAGCCCTGTCCTCCTTTTCATATGGTCAGCCTACTCCACCCCCAAATGGATTTCTCCAACATCCCTAAGTGGGACACTACATTGTGGTACATTAGAATGGCAGCCACCTCATACTAACTGGGAATGTTCATCAAGGCAGGCAGCAGTGATGGGCCCGTTGATGTTCTGGGCTCCTGCCACTGCCCAAGGGTGCTGTGTGCTGTCACCAGGCCTGCAAGGAAGAGCAGGATACAATTCTAATATGTAAATAAAACCATATATTAACAGTACTTAGAAAGCATTTCATATGGGAGCTTCTATAACAGATAATTCAGCCCTTTAACACTACAGTGTCCACCAGGGTGGTGAAGAAGCTAGAATATTTGTCTTGGACTAGAGCAACCTGGGTTCAATTCCTAGTCAGCTATGAAGGCCCCTGGGTGCCCTTAGTCCAGTTGCAATCTCTCAGCCTAATCTACCTCACATGGTTTATTCTCAAATTGCAGCTGACTTGTTGGGAGAGAGACAAGCCAGAGTTTTGGGTTGGGAGGTCACGCTAAACAACCCAGGGAAAAAGCATCCCTGGGTTATTTGGCCACTCCCGCTGGCAAGAAGAGCCATGTGGGAGTGATCAAGCCTCATGAACAAGCAGCTGGCTCATTTATGGTAACCCAGGGATAAAAACAAACATCTTGGCTACTTATGCATGCAAACGAGGTCATTACAACTCAATTCCACTGATTGTAGAGAAACAGGAAGGGGAATGGGTATCTTTATTTGAACCTTCCAGAATGAATTGGTTGTCAATTCCTAAAAAGCTGGAAGAGGTCACTCTTTCCTCCAGAAAAGTTCTTGTCATGATCTTTCGTAACATCTTCTTACTATGTTACACTTTTTTTTCTTTTTTATTATTATTGAAAGCCACTTTGGATATTGTTTGAATACCAGTGAGGGATACAAATAATAAATATGCCAAAAACAAGCACAACCTGCACTACTAGCGATGAGTGACGTCTTGACTGGCTTGTTCCGATGCATCTGGGACAGCAGCCTGAATAAGCTTGAGCCGTCAACCGTGCTAAATGTGCCATGGATTCTCATCCATTTCACAAGGTTACCATTCAACTCGGTGGGGATTCCAGAATGTCTGAAAATATCATGCAGAGCCTTGAAAATGGCTGAGCTTTGGGGTCTTTATGAGCTTAGTTTGTCGGCATTGCCTGTGGTCAGATCAACACCGGGGTGGGGTGGGGTGGGAGGGGATTTTCAAGCTTTTCCTTTAATTGGTTTGTTGTCACTGTTTTAGTGGTGTGGTGTGTATACATTATTTGATTCACAGATTGAATATTTGGGTCTGACATAGTCAGGGAGGGGGAACTTTGGCTTCTGTGCCATCATTCCCATCTTTTTCTTGAAACTTAAACAGCAGCTGCAACACAAGAACGGATAGCTGTGTTGGAAAAGAAGTGTAAAATACAGCCTAGGAGTGCCACTGTGAAGACTTCCTTCCCTCCTGATATCAACTGATGGGAGGTGGCCATAACAGCAATTCCATCTTGTTTTTCTCTTATCTGTAAAGCATGCGGAGATGGCCTCACTGTGTAAGCAGCCCAAGGTGTTGACTGCTGTTCGACATACCCATAAGAGCATCATCTAGCATTCTCCATGGTACTTCAAGAGAACCAGGGACTATACGTTGTGGCTCGTGTCGCCAAGCAAAATGGCTTGGACCGGCTCATGTGCAGGGAAATGAGAGACAATGGCCAGTGTCTTTGCAGGGTTGGTGTAGGTCACATACGTGTTTGACGCGTGGAATTAGTGGCTCATCTTCTTTTGCCCACTTTGCATGTCAGAATTGCATCCTACTGTTCTCATATTAGGTCACCTCGATTCGCATTAGCTTTAAAGATATGAATCAGTAAAAGCGTTGTTAGAATAAAAGGTCATGGCATGGCAGCCGAGGGAGATTTCATTTTAGCCTCAGAATAAGCAAGATCGGGGTTTCTGTATGTTGTGGGTGCATATATAATCCTTTTTTTTCTGGTTGAATTATTCTGGAAGAATTCTCTTCAGTACAGACCATAAATGCATATTGAAATCACCATTCCATTCAAAATGGTGCACTGAAAAGCTGGGAAACACCCATTGTCCCTGCTAAGTGAATGCTCCCCCATGTCTATCTTAGGCCATGTCTACACCAGGCATTTAACCAGGAGTCATCTTTAGGTCATCCCTGCGCATCCATATGATGCACGGGATCCCGGGATCAACCGGGACCGACCTAGGGACAACGCTGGGATAACGGAAACTGGGGACATCCCATTTTTTCCATGGTCCTGGGACCATCCCCAGGACCGTGGCTGGTGTGCCGTGTGCTCTCAAGTTGTGAAATGGGCACAGAGCTGTGCAGGGTGGCTCCATGCCCATGGGGGTGGGGGCAGCAATTTCCCCATCCCAAGGATGGCTGGGGGAGGTTGGGTGCGGGTTTTGTCTTACCTTTTTTCGTGGATCGGGGGCGCGCATCTGGCTCCTCTTAAAAATATTGGCGGCCGTGATGTCCCTTTTCTCTTCAGGGACATCTAGATGCTGGGGGAGGATTGTGGCAGCAGGTAAGTCCACAATCCTCCCCCTCCCTCCCTCTACACTCTTAGGTTGTTTCTACACCATGCTGTTTGCCTGGGATGGCCCCCGGCTAGTCCCTGTGTGCCGATGGTATGTATTAGGTACTTCTGGGATTGCCCTCCCTCCCTGTGCACCGATGGTGTGCATTAGGTACTTCTGGGATTGCCCTCCCTCCCTCGACACCCCCATGGTGTAGAAAGGGCCTTAGGTGTAGATGAGCCCTTAGAGTGGCTTATAGCAGTCTGTGTGTCTTTTGTAGAGAGGTTATTTTTGGACAAAAGTTTTCTCCAGCAAGGTGACCAGATCAGTTCCATAAGTATCACATCCCTTCAAACCAGCCCTACAATAACCCTCTGATCACTTCCTTTCTTTTCTTTCCCCATTTCTCCAGCTGGACAGTGCCACGTCCCTCATCCAAGCAGCTAAAAACCTGATGAATGCTGTGGTGCTTACTGTAAAAGCTTCATACGTGGCTTCGACCAAATATCAAAAGGTCTACGGGACGGCTGCGGTCAACTCGCCCGTCGTGTCTTGGAAGATGAAGGCACCGGAAAAGAAACCATTAGTCAAGAGAGAAAAGCCGGAGGAATATCAGACGAGAGTCAGAAGAGGTTCTCAGAAGAAACACATTTCTCCAGTACAAGCTCTAAGTGAATTTAAAGCGATGGATTCCTTCTAATTCACTAGGCTTCACCACAAGGGGTTTTCTATTCCCTTTCATGTTTTTGTATGCGTACCTGCCGGCTTGTATGCGTCTGGCATGGGGAAACAAAGATAATCAAGCTGTGTCAATTTGCATGCAACCTGAGACTTTATTAAAGTCATTAAGCAATCCACAATCCCCCTTCCCAAAAGACACAGGGTGTTTCTTACACTGAACTCTTTTCCCACAATAGCAAAAAAAAAGAAGAAGAAGAAGAAGAAGAAGAAGAAGAAGAAGAAGAAGAAGAAGAAGAAGAAGAAAGAAAGTGCTCCCCCCTCTATAAAAAAAACAAAACCTTGTACTGTAAGACCGGGCTGGGGGAAAGGGAGACAGTCAATCCTGAAGGATGGAAAGCAATTCCTTAATGCATGCAAGAAACATTAGATTGGCAGGAATATTTATAGGGGGAAACCTGGAAATTGCCATGGTAGACCATAACAGCTTGTATTGCTTTTGTTACGGTGCAATCATGCAACTACCAATATGCTTGAATGTGTGGCCCAGATAATGAGACCATTTAACTTTGAGTCATCTTCATTATGGTATGTGAATTTTTAACAAAGATGGTGATTAAAAAATATATATATAACACTTCTTTTAACCCACATTTTCTTCTTTCGTTTCTGGTAGTGTTCTGACAATGCTTCCGTTTCAACCAATCCCAACTTGACATGGACAAAGTTTCTCTCTCTCTCTCCCTCTCTCCCTCCTTCCCTCCCTCCCTCCCTCTCTTTCTCTCTCTCTTGTTTAAAATTGTTTTCTTTTTGCCAATTGAATTTCTTCTGGTGGAGTATGAAGCACAACATGGTGATTGCCATTGCCTTTTGTATTATTATTATTATTATAATTATATTATTATTATTATTATTATTATTATTATTAATCTTATTAGACATAGAAGAACCGGTGATGGAATGTGTAGAGACGTGGGACCTGACACGTGTGAGAATTTAGAGGCAAATATGTAGGTGTAGCTTTGGATTACAAGGTATCTGATATACCGCCGTAACCGCTAACTCTCAATAAACTTATTTAACCTTGGAGTTCTCAGTGTGACTCATAATGTTCAATGGGTCGGGCTGTTTTGTAGACTTATTTCCTCCCAACCAATTCTGTGTTGCATAGTGTGCTTAAGAGAAGAGAAGACTGGGGGGAGGCATGATAGCACTCATCAAGGAGTTGAAAGGTTGTCACACAGAGGAAGACCAGGATCTTTTCTTGATCATCCCAGAGTGCAGGACATGGAAGAATGGGCTCAAGTTATAGGAAGCCAGATTCCGGCTGGACATCAGGAAAAAATCTCCTGACTGTTAGGGCAGTACGACAATGGAACCAATGACCTGGGGGGGGGTAGTGATTCTCCCACACTAGAGGCCTTCAAGAGGCAGTTGGACAGCCATCTGTCAGGGTTGCTTTAAGGTGGATTCCTGCATTGAGCAGGGGGTTGGACTCTGTGGCCTTATAGGCCCTTTCCAACTCTACTATTCTATGATTCTAGATTGAACTACTAGGCTATAGAATTCTTCTATTTTGAGGGTGATCATGCCTACTGAAGTCTTAGGCCATTTCTACACCAGGCTGTTTGCCTGGGATGGCCCCTGGCTGGTCCCTGTGTGCCAATGGTGTGTATTCAGTACTTCCAGGATCACCCTTCCTCTACTCCCCTATGGTGTAGAAAGGGCCTTAGAAATCAAAGAAGGAAATTTCATTCAAACCACAATGCCCAATCTTCTGAGCATTCATATCGTATTGAAGGACGTGTGTACATCAGATCTTCCAACTGTGTTTCTCACCTGCACAAGGATCAGCAGGTAGGCAGAAATGTATGGCTATACTTAGGGATACTGGAGAAATCCCCAATGGAATCAAATGAGTTTGGATTTCTATGAATCTCACCTGCAGGTTCTGCCATGGACCGGCTTTTTCAAACCACACTGATTCTGTTGACTTGCGGACTGGTTTTTAACTTTCCTGAATTTTATGCAAATTTAGTCATAGAAAAAAAATACATGAAATAAAAAGACACTGGCCAAAAATGTGCATTTCCTTCACAGCCTAAAGTGTGAAACGTTTGCGAAATTTGTGCATTTTGAGGGCGAGGATTTGCACATTTTCACAAGTGCAAATTTGGGAAACTGGAAAATTTCCAGTTCTATCAGTGACTGGACAACAGAACAAAAAGGCATCTGACAGTCTGCAAAACATGGATGGAATGGATTTTACAAAATCCACATATTCCCTAGCTATGCTACAGCTGTTCACCTGACCCTGTTCCCCCTTCTTCCTTGTCCATTCTATCACATCCACACAACAATGGGCAAAGGTTCCAGGGCAGTCCTGTTTCGCTTAGCCCACCCATGTTTGTGTGAACACTTGTGCTAAGGCAGTGACGAAGACCTCAGTCCTATGAAAATGCACTTGTGTGACACTTGTGAAGATCTAAGGGGTCACAGAAGCTATGTTCGCATTTATAGTTTTCAAGGCTGAGGCACCTCTGCTAACTGCTAAGACAAGTCATATAGCTAAGGTATCTAAAGTCCCTTAGGGTGCACATTTAGAAAGAGAGAGAGAGAAATCCTACAACTCACAGCATCTCCCAGCCACGAGAAAATGTCTGGGACCCCTACATACGGTGCTCTGAGCTCCCTACTGGAAAAGTGGGGTACCAATGTAGCACAGCAATAGGCAGACTTCAGGTTTATGGAATCGACTTTGGTTTTAATTAACAGGAGCCAGATGCAAAACAAGGCTCAGAAAAGTGGACATTTCATTTATTCAATGTATGAGTCACCCTCTAGTCAAAGCGGTCAATACATAATAAAAGCAGAAAAATAAAAAAAACCAACGGCAAAAGCACATAATAAAACACATTTTTAAAGGATTTAAAACAACAAAAATCCAGCATTTAAAGAGACAAGGAACTCCTCAGCTAAAAACACGGAGATGATTTTTAAATGCACCATTAAACTTACATAAAAAATGAAGCCAGCAGCTGCTAAAATACTTTTAAGAGGCCTGGGAGAATAAAAGGTCTTTGCCTGGTGCCGAAAAGTCAACAAATGAGGTGCCAGGTGGACCTCTCTAGGGAGTGCAATCCACAACTTGGGGGTCACCAGAGAACTGGCCCATTCACAAGTAGCCACCTACTGAATATCGCTTGGAGCAGGGCCTCAGGTGATGCTAGATATGGGCAGGAACGTATGGCAAGAGGTGGATCTTTAGGAACAGAATGGCTCGGAGTACCTGCTCAGGTTAGGAATTTGTCATTGCACCAGAACCAAACTCCCAAGTTCTGTCACACAAAAAAACCAGTCCCGATTTCCTCCTGAGCATTCAGTTTTAGCAACAGAATTTAGCCCGCAACAGCTTTTTAGTTGTTGCTGTTGTTAGTCAGATGGGAGTAGGAGACTCTTGCTGTTCTAATGCAAATCCGAGATCTACCTGTGAGTCCCAATCTATTTTCTGCCCACCTCTCATAGAACAGATGAATGTAGCGCAGCATTGCAAAACATCTAAGCGTGAAATGGCTCCACGCATGTAGTGGTTTGGAGCCAGGACTTGCGTTCTGTGAACAGAAGGACTCTGCTTGTCTCCTCTGCCCGATTTTTGGGATCACCCACGCTACAACTCCCCCCCTTCAGCACCCCCCACCCCCCGTGTAGCATTTTCAACGTTCTGGAGGTTTGGCTGTGGAAAGGGTGCATTTGGGGAAAGATTGCTTCTGTCAGCCCAGTTGCATGCATGTAAATCTGGATCTAACCCAGTCATTGTAGCACAAATAGGTTAATGTAGACATGTAAGAACAATCAAAATGCTTAAGGTATCAAGCTGAAGGAAGATCTGACAGCCCTCCAGGTAAATCAGCCTCCTTCCCCATGAGAGGCTGCTCTAATATCCCATTTTAGTATTTGCTTTAAAATATTCTTGAGTATCCATAGCAAAGAAATAGACACCAATCAGAAATCCAAGTCCCAATGACAAAAAAACACTATCAGAAGTGGCAGCTTTAGCAGGCCACTGATGGAGTCCTGGGCCTGACTCTCTTATGAACTACTAGTACTTCTTGAGCTCCTAACTGTGTTTTAGAAACGGATCAATGTGATTAGATTGGACTTCTCTGTTTCTTTACAATTGTGAATGAGAATGCTGTTTTCTTAGACTGTACACTGCACTGAGTGCCAGAGCAGCAGAAAATGTGGCATAGAAATTTTAAAATGAATGTCAAAATGAAGGGCTTCAAATGAAGACTAAAACCTCGGAGAGTTGCACAGTCAATAAGCTTACATTTGGAACACAGAGACAAGCAGCCTGACCAAGAACACTCGTACCAGGTAGAAGACACTCAGCAGGAGAAGGGGAGCCTCACACGATGTACATCATCACCACTTTGCCAGTCTCAAAAGTCCGCCGCATATCAGCGTTCACAAGCTCAGTGCAGAAGAGCCCCAGCACTCCTGGCTAAACAAAAAATGAACGGAACCTTCCTATGAGGAGCACACAATACATATGGCTGCGTTTTTGGAAGTTGCCTAATTGTTCATGGAAATGTAAGAAAAAACCTGCTGGATCAGACCCAAGGTCCATGGGGTTCAGCATAATGTTTTCAACAGAGGCTAGCCAGCTGCTTCTGCGAACCCCCTGGCCGCTGGTCTTCAGAGGTATCCTGCCTCTGAACAGGAAGATGCCATGGCTAAGAAATGTGGATAAACGTATCATCGGATCTCTTTTTAAAGCCACCTCACACAGCCAGCGTGCTGACCAATGGCCATCATGGCTGGGGATTATGGGAGTTGCAGTCCAACACATGTTGTGGAGGGCATCAGGTTGGGGAAGGGTGATCTAATCTAATGGCATCTTGTGGCGTTGGAAGGGACTACCCTCTGCAATGGGCAGGAAAACCAGTTAAACCATTAATGGGAGGTGGCTATTCAGCCTCTTCTTAGAAACCTCTAGAGATGGAGAACCTACAACCTCTGTAGATAGACTATTCCACTGTTGCACAGTTTCTTTAGGAAGCTTTTCCTTATATTTAATTGAAATCTAGATAGCTGTAACCTATACCCATTATTGTGGGTCCATAAAGAGAATGATTTAGCTAGTGTGCCAAGGATGACATGGGTTCAATCCGGGTTGTTCCTCAGAGGTGCCTGCTGTGCTAAAATAGCCTTCAGCAAGCTATCTCTTCTTTAAACAGCCTATTGCTCTCCTGACTGTTGATCGGGAGTCTAATAAATGTCCCAAGGCCACACCACAAACACTCTGGCAGTCAGTTACACTGGCTAAAGCTATGGCATCCTTTCTCAACTCTGAGTACTCCTAGAGGACATACTCCAGACACGTTTGTATAGCAGCAAAAGTTGAGCCTCCTCCGGGTGCCACAAACTTTCTCTTACAAAATGGCTGGAAAGATGGAGTCACTCATATACAGCGAAGGGTGGTGGCTCTGATTTTGGGTTGTGTGTGTGTGTGTATCCATTCCAGGTTTCATTCAGAACCAAGCAGAACTCTAAAGGAGCTGTTCAAGATGCTGAACCTAATTTGGGGATAGGGCTCAGCACCTTGGGTACCTCCTTTTTCAACCTTTATTTACAGTCGACGGACCAATAGTACAGCATATTAAATATACGCAGATTAAAACAAATTAATAATATGAGAGATACAAAAAAATCGTTCAGGAACTGAGCAGGAAAACTGTCTCCAAAAAGATGATGATCAGCCAATCATAAAAGGTTCGGTGAGGACGGCCAGAGTCAGTAATTCGGCTACTTGCTTGGTAGTTCACTTTTTTTGTGCCCTGAAGTAGGATAATCATAAGGGACTCAGTAGAACATCCAGGGGAAAAAATGCATGATGGGATATATTAGGTCTTTTCTGGCCTCTTGATAGTAACTACAATGAAACAGAATGTGCAAGATGGACTCTACCTTTAGAGTTCTAGTTGCTTCTGATTAAAACCCAGAATGGTTTTGCAGCCTCACCGAAATCAGAGGCAAAAGCTTCCGCTGCCCATATATCGAAATGATGCCGAAAGATTGGAAACCATATAAACATTATTCTGTTCTCAGTCATTCCTGGCCATGCCTTTATGCCATTTTGCCTTGATGCCTACTCTTTTGTTATTTTGAGCAAGCTATAAATCTTTACTCCCCAGCATGTCTTTTTTCTTCTTCTTTTTCTTGGCTAGGGGTAAACAAAATCAGCATGTCTGGATAAACGATGGATTGCAAAAGTGACAGTAAGTCGGTAATCCAGCAAGTTTGAAAAACGAAAGCAATGAGCAATCACACACGGTAAATTATTCAGATCATCAAGAAAATTGTCTTTTCTGAGCAACCAACTCCGCTTTAATGGCACAATCCCTGTTCAGAAGGAGAAAAAAAAAATCTTTACAATATTTGAGACCATCTAATTAATGCAATAAGGAATTGGCATTGTATAATTATAGAAAAATAAGACTACTGTGATCAAATACAATGATTCAAAAGATATATATACTACTCTCGATCTTTCTCTCTTTTAATCCTCACAAGATTATACCAGACTTGAAATGAGCTGGACTCCAGATTTGCATTGTGTATGCCATATTTTTTGACAGTTCATTAATTCCCCAAACCATATCAAGTCATTTATGAGCTGCATATGGAATCTGCTTCATATATATATATATATATATATATATATATACCTTCTGCCTGAACAGTACAGCAGCAGTCTTCTCATTCCTGTGTACCACTTCATCATGAAGTCAGAGTACATATGAATTCTTTTGGAACTCCTCCTCCGCTTTTTTCTTGGAGATTCAAACACCCAACAGCAAATCCATTCCTATCACGGTAACAGACCACAGACAAAGGGTTTGGGCTGATAGCTACAAGGGGCCAAAATTCTCCAAGGCGTATTGCTCTTCAGCTTGAAAGGTACGGCTCATGCTGTTTTGCTTTCGGCAGGTGAAAATGCAAGAGAGCTTTGGATGGAAGAACAATATTTTCTTTTGGCTGACTTCCCAAAGTAAGTTCCCATTTTCAGTGGGGTTTCAAAATCCTGGTGTCTACCCTCCATGATGATGTGGTCATCCGGGGCAGCCAGTTGGACAAGCGCCAGGATGTATCTCTCTTCCATTCCAGAGACCTTATTGACAGCCTGCAAGGATGGCTCCTATTCCACATCTATCAGTGTGGCTTTCATCTGAATCCTGTGTTTAATAAATGTGTTACACCAGAGGGCAGTTAAACAGATAAGCCCTAACCTGCTCTCTGATATGGCTGTACCGTCCATTTTTTTCTGAGCGTGTAGATCACTTCTTACAAAGTGCCCCACTTGATGTTTTGCTTTTATAGATTCAACACGATCACTTTTACTTTTTACTGGGGCACCTTAGGGTAGTGTTGGAATAGGCCCTCAATGAAACCTCAACAACATACACAGATTATTTTAAAACCCTGATACTGATTTTTTTCCAGGGGTGTTCCCCTCTTTCCATCAATTTCTGCATGACACAATCCTGATGAAGACTATTATGAGAGAATATATTGGGGTAGGGGAAGTGAGATCACACATGCCAGCCCTATCTGTAGCCTCCATGTGTACAAATGGTATACATATAGACTGCATCCAAGTGATCTGTACCCAGCAAAAAATGCATTTACATTAAAAAAAAATCCTGCAGATGGAAAAAAGACTGCAGGCTGCAATCTCTCTCTCAACCAGCTAGTTTTCTTAGAGCAGGGAATGGTTTCCTGGCTCTTGCACATTTCTCCCCCTTCTAAAAGGTTGCAACGCCTCCCCTAAGGCATAATTACTGGAAATAACAGCATTAAGCTACAGTAGTTTGGTATTTTTGGTATTTCATTTGAACGGGAAAAGTGCATGTTCGAAATAGGAAAAGAGTGCATTTCTGTACACATTTTCCAAAATGGCACACTTTCTGCCACTGAAGTATGAAAATGCTGTAATAAAATGATTTTCACATTTTAAGGTGCAATTATACCCACACCAATCCCCACAAAACCCGCAAATTTTGCGCATAATCGCAAGTTTGAGAACGCATGAGCTTTTTCCGAAAATGTTCTTCCATTTACGTTTGCAGTTGCAGATAGGACATGTTCTAAGGAACTCGTTGGATGATTTATGAACTCAAACAAAATCCTCGTACATCCCCAGCTTGTGAAAGGGTTACAGACATTTCAGGTTGAGCTCAAATACTTTTTATTTCTTTATTTATTTAGAGTCGATCTGAAACCAGGAGAAAGAGCAATGCTTTTAGCTACTGTGCGATTCAAGTGGGCCACGATGTAAACTTGTGAGCAGTTTAAGAATCATGTAAGAGATGTGCTGAGTAATGTGCTGACAAAACAGGTCCCTGCTGTGCTCTTAATGATAGATTGGTCCAGGCCAGGAATGGATCGATCCAAGTCAATCCAACTGATTGGCAAGATGGTTCATTAGCTTCACCAAGGCGAAGACTTTATCCTATTACTTCTGGACTCTTTTGTTTGTTTTTTAGTTTACACAAGCTTGGCACCAGGAATTTAGCTTCTCATTTGCCTGTTTGTGGGAGTGGATCACTGTTACGAACTTACATATAAAGGCCCTTCTAAACACAAGGTTGCCTCTGAAAATCACTGTTGGGGTTCAACTGAGGCTGTGGGCAGCCATACTAGGATTTGGAGATCAGTGCCTAAAGCAGACAACTGCCTAAGTCTAAACTATACCTAGGCCCTTTCTACACCATAGGGGTGTAGAGGGCGGGGAGTGGGCGATCCCAGAAGTGCTGCTTCCTGGATCAGTGCTCTCAATGTACATGAGAAGTGTGATGGCTTGGGCTTCTCCCGGGCCATCACGCCATCGCTGGTGCAATTTTTTTTCGGTGAAGCATTGGAGAAGAGCGCTCCTGAACTCCAACGAAAAATGTAAGGAAAAAAAACATGGCAAAATGGGGGGAGGACCCTCCTGCCATCCTAGAAATGGTGGCCTTCCTTTCCCCCTCCCCTGATGGGCACGGAGCCACGTGGTGCAGCTCCATGCCCATTGGTGCTGCTGCGCTTACTCGTGTGTAAGCATGGCAGCACCCTGGATGGGCGGCCACATCTTCCACGGTCCCAGGAAGTTCCCAGGGCCATGGAAAAATAAGGATTTTCCAGGGTTCCCTTATCCCTTAAAAATCCAGTGGCCGCCCCCACCCCTGGGAGTCCCTGTGCATCATTTGGACTCGCAGGGACCAGCCAGGGGCCATTCCAGGTGAAACGACTGGTGTGGAAAGGGCCCTAATTGAAGGCTCTGTCCTATTGACCAGGCAAAGGCAGAAGACCAGGGTACATCAGGTTTGTCCAATCCAGAGGCATCAAAACACAACACAGCCATAAGGGCTGATTTTCCACATCCCTCTTTTGTTCTGTGCCTGAAAAGTGCTTCAAACCAGAAGAATGTATAATATTGCGAGATGATTGCTCACTAAGCTAGACCAGGACGTTATTGTTCAAATCCCTGACAGTCCTCTTTACTATAACATTTGTGTTTGTAAGATGATGCGTCAACTAATCCCAGATTACTCCCTAGGTGAGGTTCCTGCTTCACAAGACCCCAATCATTTCCATTAGAAGTATTGCTGATTAGTGGGCACCCAGAAAGGCCAGTTGGAGTATTGGCCTATGGCCAGGAACTATCGGCTTCAAAGCCTCACCAGGTGACCTTGAGCCAGCCACACACTCTCAGCCTAACAGACCTCACAGGTTGTTCTGAGGATAACACAAGGGGAGAGGAGAATTGAGTGTGCTTCCCTCACTGTTTAGTAGAGCATTTAGGTAAATCATCATCATCATCATCGGATCTAGCACAATTCCTACCTTACAGTTGTATCTCCTATACTTAAAAACGAACCCTGACATAGACATCCTGTAGGACAGCCTTCGCCAACCTCAGTCTCTCCAGATGTTTTGGCCTACAACTCCCACCATCCCTGGCCGTTGCCTGTGCTGTCTTGAGATGATGGTAATTGTAGGCCCAAAACATCTCAAACTGATATCGTCCAAGCCTAAACCTGATTCCTTCAGACTTTCTCATTTTCTAGACCTTGGGTCATCTAAATTCATATCTGACTTAGCTCTTCTAAATTCATATCTGTCTATCATCGTAAGGCCAGGCGGGGATGATTTCAGTTGTCTTCAGAAGAATCCTAAACCTTAGTGACTATTTCCGTAGTGCGAAGGACAAAACATCATTTCCAGAGACTGCATCAATTCGCCGATGCCATCAAAGTGAAGAGCTTAATTGCAGATGCCTTGGTGTGTCGTGAGACAAAAATGTAGCTCGTCAAATAAACGAGAACTCTTTTTCTTCCTTCCTTCCTTCCTTCCTTCCTTCCTTCCTTCTCCCGCCCTTCTCCCCTATTCATAACGTGCCAAATAATTAAATTGAAGAAATAACAATCTGTATCCTAGCAGTGTTGGCTTGGAAGCTGCCAATGAAGGAAACAATTATGAGGAGATCACACATCATGATTTGTTGCGAGATGACAAAATTAACGGTAGAAGCAGAGACCCTTTGCTCACTGCAATATCTTCCTTTCATTATCTCCTTCCTTCCTTTTCTCAAATAGTTCCATCTTAGTCTCCCCACAACCTCTTCCCCCATTTCATTTACCGATACCGCCTAACTTTTTACCTGTCAAATTTGAAACAGTAGTAGTGCAGATGCAAATACAAGTGTCAGTGAGAGGAAAGGATCTCTAAAGAAACTGGAAAAAAGACCAAAAAACCAACCAGCTCAAGAGAAAGGAAAAATATGGCCAAGGCATGTTTAGCTTGAAGAAGAGAAGACTGAGGGGAGACATGATAGTACTCTTCAAATACTTGAAAGGTTGTCACACGGAGGAGGGCCAGGATCTCTTCTCGATCATCCCAGAGTGCAGGACATGGAATAATGGGCTCAAGTTACAGGAAGCTAGATTCTGGCCAGACATCAGGAAAAACTTCCTGACTGTTAGAGCAGTACGACAATGGAACCCATGAGCTAGGGAGGTTGTGGGCTCTCCCACACTAGAGACCTTCAAGATGATGCTGGACAGCCATCTGTCATGGATGCTTTAAGGTAGATTCCTGCATTGAGCAGGGGGTTGGACTCCATGGCCTTATACGCCCCTTCCAACTCTACTATTCTATGATTTTGTAAGGGTTTCTACCGCAGAGGGTCAATTTGAAGTGCCATTTAGGGAGCAGGTTAAAAGCAGAAGGACAGAAGTAGAGCCATGCTGGATCAGTTGAAGGTGCAGCTCCATAGTAGAGGACCTGTTTTTCTTGCAGAAGTTTCTAGAAGGCCACGGCCACCTCAAGAGACCATGAGCGTTGAACCACTGTCAGTAGGGTGACCAGATAAAATCCAGGTCAGGGCTCATGTAAATTTAACAGTTGTAGAGAAAAGGGAATTTCAGCCAGTGTCATTTGTATGCAATTAGTTCCTGGTGAAATTCCCTCTTCATCACACCAGTTAAAGTTGCAGGGGCCCTGCCTTCTTTTGTATATGGTCACTCTTGTATAGTGCCTGCAACTTTAACTGTTGTGATGAAGAGGGGATTTTCCCAGGAACTAATTGCATACAAATGACACTGGCTGAAATGCCCTTTTCTCTACAACTGTTAAAGTTACATGAGCCCTGACCTGGATGTTATCTGGTCAGCCTAACTGTCAGGCTGTGGGCCAAATTCCCTTTTTGGAGATGCTCCTGGGGACTGCGTTCCAGTGGGAGGTGGGGCTAAAGGCAGAAATAGTGAGGCCAAATACAAATACAAAAGTAAAAATAAAAATGCCAGCCTATTTTAGGCTTAAAGCTCTTACTGCCACTAACTAAGCCTCAGGAAAAGCATTTAAAACTTTTAGAATGCGGGAAAAAACTGCAGAAAAGTTGGAAACTGCCAAATGATCAGTGGTTGGGGGAAGGGATGTGTGGCCATCTGCAGGACCATGGAGAGTCAGACTGAGATCCCAGGAGCACTGAGTTGAACCCTTGGGTAGGTTGACCCTATGGAAAGGAGGACTGGGTTCCTGTATCTTTAACAGTTGTATAGAGACAGGAATTTCAGCAGGTGTCATTTGTAGGCATGCAGCACCTGGTGAAATTCCCTCTTCATCACAACCATGAAAGCTGCAGGAGTCCTGCCCTCTTTTGTATCTGGTTATGCTAGGCAGGGCTCCTGCAGCTTTAACCATTGTGATGAAGAGGGAACTTCACCAGGTGATGCATGCCTACAAATGACACCTGCTGAAATTCCCTTTTCTATACAACTTTAAAGATACAGGAGCCCTGTCCTCCTTTCCATAGGGTCACCCTACCCTTGGGACTGTGCTTCAGTACCCCTGAAGGACACAAAACTAGGCTAGATGGAAACATAGACTGACCTAGTACAAGGAAGCTTCCTATGCTCCCTATGGTACCCTGAACCTACCTGAGTGAGGTCTTTCTGGGATACAGCGATGGTGACCATCACACTGGTCCCTGTCCACTAGCACAGCTTCCATCTTTTCCCTCTTGCAAGTGACCCAAGGTGGCTTACCTGATCCCCTTCCACTCCACTTCATCCTCCAACAACCTGAGAGGTAGGTTAAGCTGAAAGTCAGTGACTGGGCCAAAATCACTCTGTGAGCTTCACACCTTGCTCACACCTAGAACCTGGATCTCCTGAGTTCCAGTCCAATGTTCTAACTACCACACTGACGTTCTCTCAGAGAGTAGAGCACAGGTGAGGCAAAGCTCAAGAATGCCACATGGTTGATGCAGTGCACAGTGTCCGTGGTTCTCTTTTTTTTCTTTTCTTTTTTTTTTACAGAGGGCAGTTCTCTATTTGAAGGGCTGCCAAAGGGCTGTTCTCTCTTTTGAAGGTATCCTCTGAAGGACTGTCCAGTTCAAAGGTAAAGAACCATCAGAAAGAAGGGGTAGGCCTTGAAGCTTGCCATCAACAGCACAAAGTCCACCTGGCCACAGTTTTCCACACTATGGTGAGAAGTAATAAGTTCTTCCCAGAGAACCTGAGCATGCGGGACAGATGGTTTGGGAGAAGGCGATCCCGCAGGTAATCTGGATCCAAGCCCTACATGGTTTGGGTCCAGGTTACCTGCCGGATTGCCTTCTCCCATACAATCCTCCCTGCACGCTCAGGTCCTCTGGGAAGAACTTAATACATTCGGCCAATTCTAGGCTGACATCCGTGACCCAGAGGACCTTCTCTTTTGCCGCTCCCAGACTGTGGAACAACCTTCCAGAAGAGATCCGCCAACTTACCAGTCTTCTAGAATTTAAGACAACGATAAAGATTGATCTTTTCCGGCAGGCCTACCCAGTCGAATTTTAAGACTTTGTTGATTTTAATAATGTATTAACTTTATATGCTTTTAATCAGTTTTATGTACTTTATATGTATTTTACATTTTTACTCATGTTGTTCCCTGCCTCGATCCAGAGGGAGAGACGGGTAATAAATTATTATTATTATTATTATTATTTCTACATTAAATACAATACTAATGTCTAAATATGCATATATACATATAAAGGACCACATGCAAGTTTTATGGAAATTGGTGTCTCCTTTTACCCTCTTTTCTGGGGGTGCATTTCATCATTTCTGCCCTACCTCAGTGCTGTGGCTCATGAGACTTGGCCTTTTAACATCTGCAGTTTATTGCTTATCTGGTAGGCTTCAAAACTCCCCACCCAAACCACCACGACTGCTATAAAAAGCTCCTTATTTCACCTTTTTTTTAAAAAAAACCAAAACTCTAATATGCTAACTATCAACTGCCCCAAGAATGCTTTCCTAATTCACCATATCAGCACATAGAACATCCTTCACGTTCATCATAGGGACTAAGTTAACACCAGAGCTTTTAGCCCTTCCATTCCTGCCTGCTCCTTTTTTGAACTTTCAGGGGCTTTGTAAAAAGATAATTAGAAAACTGAGGGCATGGAAACGTTTACAAAAAAGTGGTCGAGCTGATGTGAGAATGCTTCAGAGGCTATCTTGTCCCTCTTCAGTGGAGTGAGGAAGTATTCCTACCTGTCCTCACTCCATCCACATCCCTCAGTGAAAAAGAAAGAAAAGAGGTCTTTGTTTATAAGGCGAACCTCCTATTAAATTTAATTACTTCCCCTGTGGATTAAGTGGTGAAGGTGTGATTTCTACATGAAAGGTGTTTTTGTCTTTAAAATGCCACGGCAAAAGGATGGCTATTGGCAGGGGAGACTCTGAAATAAAATGCTTCTCTGCGTGGGTCCTGCTACCTTTTTCTAAGATGAGGGAGGAGACTCAAAGGTTTGAAATACTGAGTATTAGGGGTCCCAGAGGTACATCACAGACTATGCCCTTCAAGGCTGCTGCAGGAAATGGCAGCCCTGTGTTAAGTAAAGGATGCCCGCTCCTCTAGGCTGACGATCTGAAAAGGAGGACAGGGCTCATGTAACTTTAACTGTTTTAGAGAAAAGGGAATTTCAGCCAGTGTCATTTGTATGCAATTAGTTCCTGGTGAAATTCCCTCTTCATCACAACAGTTAAAGTTGCAGAGCCCTGCCTTCTTTTGTATATGGTCACTCTAGTATAGTGCCTGCACCTTTAACTGTTGTGAAGAAGAGGGAATTTCACCAGGAACTAATTGCATACAAATGACACTGGCTGAAATTCCCTTTTCTCTACAACTGTTAAAGTTACATGAGCCCTGTCCTCCTTTTCATATGGTCAGCCTACACTCCTCTCTCCATGCGTGTGGTTGGAAAAACATGTATGTCCTCATTTCTGTTCCACGTTATTGCCACTTATACAGCAGCTGGACTATAATATATCTCACCCTAGTGGGAAGGCTATGTTCAGACTGGAACCGTTTGGTTTGTGCCCAAGCACTTCTAAGTGTTGATGGGCAAAGTCAAGGCATCTGCTGTTTTCTCAGGATTCTTTATTGTTTAAACCAAATTTGGATTGGATGGCCCTTTAAATAGACAAATATAAAGTAAACACATAGTTTGTTTTTAAGTTTTTATGGTTTTAATTTGTGTGTGTTGGTTTTTAAATGTTCAGTGGGGCGGTATATAAATGCATTAAATAAATAAAAATAAGTAAACCTAGCTATGAACTGAGCAGCATTCTCTAGGGTGACTATATGAAAAGGAGGACAGGGCCCCTGTATCTTAAACAGTTGCATAGAAAAGGGAATTACAGCAGGTGTCATTTGTATGCATGCAGCACCTGGTAAAATGCCCTCTTCATCGTAACAGCAAGCTGCAGGAGCCCTGCCTGCTTGACCAGATATAAAAGAGGACAGGTCTGCTGCAGCTTTAACTGTTGTGATGAAGAGGGAATTTCACCAAGTGCTGCATGCCTACAAATGACACCTGCTGAAATTCCTGTCTCTATACAACTGTTAAAGATACAGGATCCCTGTCCTCCTTTCCATAGGGTCACCTGATGTGCATCTGAGTTCATTTTATTTATTCTTTTATTGTATTTATATCCCATCTTTTTCCACATCAAGGAACCCAAGGCAGCATACATAATCTTCCTCCTCCCTTTTTATCCTCACAACAACAACCCTGTGAGGTAGGTTGGGCTGAGACTCTGTGAGTGGCCCAAAGTCACCCAGCAAGGAGAGGCATGTTTGGAACCCTGTAAGTTCTAGGAAAGGTGTAGGAAACACATCGTAACTGCATATGCTCAGTGAAATTGCTGGCTGAGGGTCTCTCTCTCTCTCTCTCTCTCTCTCATTTTCCCTCTAATGACAAAATGGTGGAGGAGCCCCCTTTCTTTCTTTTCTTATGGGTCAGTTGTTGTTGCCAGAGAGCAAGAGGAAATATTCCTTTAGATGGAAATTGAAAAGCTTGGCTCATGAATGTAAACAAAGCAAAGGAAGAGTTCAAAGGGACCTGCATCTGATCTACAATCTCTTGAGCTCACTGGAGGCTCTAGAAAGTTGGATTTCAATCCTTCTTGTTCTCTAGTGGGGAGCTCATATTGAATCAGAATGTTTTGAACTAGGATCGAAAGCAGAGAAGAGTTGCTAAAATGAGATTCCATTGCAAGTTTTTTTTCCTTGTGATTAATCTTCACAAAGTGTGGAAGTTCTGACATGCATAGGAATATATGTGTTGATGAATACATATTCTGCTAAAATAAATATTTGCCTCTAAGCATTCTTCGAAGAGAGCCCAGAGCATACAACAACAACAACAACAACAACAACAACAATAATAATAATAATAGCAATAATAATCCCCCAATTATGTTGCTGAAATGAAGAGAGTTTAGAGTAATCAGGAGAGGATTTTTGTTTGAAAGGACTGGGAGCTCTGTTCAGTTTTGGTACTGAAACTAGGCTGACCAGATAAAATCCAGGTCAGGGCTCATGTAACTTTAACAGTTGTAGAGAAAAGGGAATTTCAGCCAGTGTCATTTGTATGCAATTAGTTCCTGGTGAAATTCCCTCTTCATCACAACAGTTAAACTTGCAGGGGCCCTGCCTTCTTTTGTATATGGCCACTCTAGTTTAGTGCCTGCAACTTGAACTGTTGTGAAGAAGAGGGAATTTCACCAGGGACTAATTGCATACAAATGACACTGGCTGAAATTCCCTTTTCTCTACAACTGTTAAAGTTACATGAGCCCTGACCTGGATTTTATCTGGTCACCCTAACTGAAACAAATTCCCAGACTCATAAATCTTTACTTGTATTGAAGGGTTGGGGTGAGGAGTTCA
This sequence comes from Anniella stebbinsi, assembly GCA_029215795.1. Lineage (NCBI taxonomy): Eukaryota > Metazoa > Chordata > Lepidosauria > Squamata > Anniellidae > Anniella > Anniella stebbinsi. The sequence goes on along the minus strand of JARDYH010000004.1, from coordinate 224,305,458 downwards.
CTAGGTTTCAGTTGGCAGAACTTGAGGTTCTAGTAAAATAACAGAGTAGATTCCATAAGCCTGAAGTATGTCCTCCCCTGCTTCAGGGTTTGGTCAGGTACTTCACAGATTCAAAGCTGAGCAACCGGACCCTCCAGTCTTGAAAATATTTGAGTTCCCATTTGTTAACATTTTATTTATTTATTTATTTTGCTGGAAACTCCTACCTACTCCAAACGGTAATTTTTGATGTTTGGATCAGCCTTAAACCACATCTTAATTTATCAGTATGCTTTACATGCACCGAGGATCATCACATAACCTGCACGTGGGATTCCTGCATGATTTTTGGCCTTGGACTGTTGACAGCTAAGCAGACGAAGAGGAGAATGCGCAAGTCCCAGCAGAATTGGGGTCATAATGGAGAGCTGTGCCAGAAGCCCTGGGCCAGGGGTTTAGAACCTCAGACCTGGGGGCCAAATCTGCTCACCTGGCACTCTGGGGTTTCACGACAGCCATGCCCCTTCCCTTGGCCTCCGGGGCCGGCCCTGCCATGAGGCAAAGTGTGACAGATTGCTCAGGCAGCAGATTTTGGGTGTCATAAAAGGGCAGAAAATTCTTTGTTATTGTTGTATTTCTGCTTATGGGGATACATGCTTATGGGTTATTCTGTGTCATGTACCAAAATGACTTGGCTGTCTTTGGATACTGTGAGCCTTGACTTGGAGGTGGGGGGTGGGGGCACCATTTGCGGCTCAGCTCCAAGCAGCAAAATGTCCAGAGCTGGCTCTGCCCTGATCCCATCCCTGGAATTCTGCCCCCAACACCTCCTCTGAAATGGAATTTGGCCCTTAGTCTGAAACTCAGGGATGGGCGAATTCACCCGCATCTGATTTGCTGGATGCTGACCCAACTGCTGCCACAATCCATCCTCACTGGTCAGCTGCGCGAGCTTCTTTGGAGGCTCAGCGAGGCCTGAGGAGCGTTGGGCAGCCATCCGCACTCACTCTGGAAATTGCGCACTTCCTCCGTAGCACAGAGGAGCATTCGCGCCTTTACTCTTGCGTAAATGGGACCTTTGGGCCTGCCATTCATGCAGTGGGGATGATCATGGTATCTCCCCTGCCAGGTAAGCTATATGGGGGAGATTCTTTCAATACGCAGCCCAACCGGATGTACAACAATGTATGCCTGCTTCAGCGCTGAGTATATGGACATACGGACATTGTCATGATAAATGAAGGAAATAAAGCACATTTATAATTTAATTAAATTATGTATTTAGTTATGATTTTTCTTCTTTTCTTCTTTTCTTTCTTCTTTCTTTCTTTCTTTCTTTCATCTTCTCTTCTTTCATTTTTCTTTCCTTTAAAAATGTATTAACTATTCTTTTCTATTATGGAACAATTGTTTCGACATTAATTGTTAGGGGACTGATCACTTTTTTTGGTTTTACTTTATAAAATACTTTATAAAATGATAATAATTAAAAAATGCAATGGGGATAAAACGTAATTTCCACACAATAGAGGCTCTGGATGAGGGCGGACGGCTGCTGAGCGTTGATCGGGCCTTGTGGATGATGGGAGCACGTGTCCGCAAGTGTGCTGTGGGTGCGCAACTGAGTCCCTGGGTGGTGGATGTGCGGGAGTTCATTGGATTCCTGAACTCAGTTGAGTGCCCATGACATCCCTATCTGAAAGAGATTCAACACCTCAGCCCTGGGCAGAGTATAGGCAGCATACCTCATCCAGATAGGTTAGTTTAGAGGCAGAGAAGATTGCAAATAAAATGTCTGAGCAAAGGGGTCAGCCTGGAGACAAACAGAAATAGTGGGAAAGGAGGCAGATAAGGAGGTTGGTTAGCAGGCGGGGAGGGAGATCTAGGCTGCATCCGGGATGTCGCACACACACAAATGAGAGTCTGCTTGTTACCTAGGCAACAGCCAGGTCAACCGAGATACATCTGAAAATGGGAGGAACTAATGGACATCTAGGGGTGGTGAATAGGCTGACCATATGAAAAGGAGGACAGGGCTCCTGTAACTTTAACAGTTGTAGAGAAAAGGGAATTTCAGCCCGGGTCATTTGTATGCAATTAGTTCCTGGTGATATTCCCTCTTCATCACAACAGTTAAAGGTGCATGCACTATACTAGAGTGGCTATATACAAAAGAAGGCAGGGCCCCTGCAACTTTAACTGTTGTGATGAAGAGGGAATTTCACCAGGAACTAATTGCATACAAATGACACTGGCTGAAATTCCCTTTTCTCTACACTGTTAAAGTTACATGAGTCCTGTCCTCCTTTTCATATGGTCAGCCTAGTGGTGAAGGAACCATGCTGGAAGCTGGAAAGAAAAATGTTGGCCCTTCTGTCTCCACTCTGCTGCCTTGAGTGACTAGCCACAAAGGGGCTCCAGTGCACCGAATTGCTCCTCACATAATGAAGTAGCTCTTAGATAGTCATTAAAGGCTTCTCCCTCTTTTCAAATTTTGTGCTGTTTCCTGGCCCTACATATGAAGAGGATACCAGGTTTTCTGCCTGGAATTGCCACAAGGATTCTCTGATGCTAATTACATTTGATTGGGCTTTTGTACGAAAAACCATTCACGCCATCATTTGATGTTCCTGCAGCAGCCTTTGCAAATGGCATACCCTTGTCCTGCGAGCTGGAACGAAAAAAATGTAACTTGAATCCCACTTGTTCTGTACATATGGCATGGGTTAGCTTTAAAACCGCTCTCCTTAGGGTCCAAATGGTGTATAATTATATTGTCACGTTGGCCATGGAGCTATAAATTAAATTAGATGATAAAAGTGTCGGCATCATGTTTGTGTGCATCTATTCTGCTACCAGGAGTGAGCTTGTCCCAGCTTGGAAATTCATTGCTGTGAATGAGGTTTTCCATGCCATATTGGAGGGTTTCTCTTTCTTTTCAGAAAGAACATAAGAACATAAGAAGAGCTACGCTGGATCAGACTTTTTATTTATTTATTTTATTTTAAAACACTTTTATAGCGCCACCTTGCCATTTCTGGCATTGTGGCGCTTTACAATAGTACATGAAACAATTTCGATTAAGAACCCTCAACCCACATTAAAATTTAAACCACCCGTCCTGCAAACTCTTGTGAAAATAAGAACCCCTTACAGAGGCATTTAAAACAAATGATGGTGGGAGCCTGTCTAATTTCCAGTGGCAAATTGTTCCATAATCGGGAGCCAACCACTGAAAAAGCCCTGGCACCTGCACATTCCAAATTGTAGCAAGGGATGATCAGGTCACCCTGCCCTTGACAGCGGGTCTGCCAATGGTGGGACACAGGAGCAAGGCGAGTACTCAAGTAACCAGGGCCCAAGCAGTGCAGGGCTTTATACGTAGTTAATAAAACCTTATAGTGCACCCTAGCAGCCACCGGCAGCCAGTGGAGCTCTTGAAGCATCAAAGTGATAGAGGACCAAGGGTTTATCTACTCCAGCATACAGTGGCCAACCAGCTGCCAATGAGAAACCCACAAGCAGGACATGAGTACAATAGCCATCCTCCCACCCATGTTCCTCAGCAACTGGTATACATAGGCATTCTGCCTCTGACCCTGGGGGTAGTATATTCATCCGGATTAATAGCCATTGATAGAGAAGCAGAAACTCATTATTAGGTTTAACATTGCTTGTCCAGGCTTGGATGACCACCTTACTCGTCCAACAGGCTTGGCTCCTGTTCCTTTACCAACAGCCCAACAGCTGGAAAATGAATTGGTGAAGTTTTTCCTTGTCACTCATCTCCTTACTAAGAAAAAAGTCATCTGTCCAGGGATTGCTGCCTTTGGCCAGCATGCCTAGGAAATCTCTCTTTCTCTCTCTTTCTCTCTCTCTCTCTCTCTCTCTCTCACACACACACACACACACACATATCATTGTCACTCCATGTATAGAAACAATGAGTTGTCCAAGGAAATAGCTGATCCAGGTTAATAATCACACGTGGTTTAGAACATAGCCTGGAATATCCCCTTGACACCCTTGAAAGTTAGTTGTGCCTACATCCTGTTGAAATCAAGAGGCTTTAGGAGCGTGGTGCAGACATAACAATGGCTCCCTGCAAACCATGCTTTGCAAATTAGGATCATGCCTCAGAATGATGAGCTTCCTCTTCCCTTCGCTATCATAGCCTCCCCCTCCATTTCTGTGCTTGCTTTAGCCATGGTTTATATGTTTCTGAACACATAAACCATGGTTAAGTGCTAACCAGAGTCTCCCCTTTAACTAGTATATGGCCAACATGCTAAGCCACAGTGGTTAAGCATTTTGAGCTAAACATTATGGCTTAGTGTGTCGTGTGAACCATTCCTAACCATGTTGGCTACATAACCATGGTTTAAACATGCTCACTAATGACTTGCTGTAAAAGGGTTAGTAGCCTAACCATGGCTTAGTGTGTTGTCTCAACAGGCCCTATGAAATGGGTTTGCATAGACTAGTAAAAAAATAGGAAACAGGCTAGTTAGGGATGGGAGAATGAGTGATGTTTGCTGTTTTCTATGTTCCACTTTAATGTTTGTCTCGTCTTATTCTTGCTCCCAAACATGAGCGTCTTTTTTAAAAAAATTAAACAGGAAAAGTGTGCATTTTCAAGACTGAAAAATGTACACCTTCCCAAATATGTATCCGAAAGGCACGCTCCTCCCCCCAGGCCAAAGTGTGAAAATGCCAATGGTGGCGGCAAGGGCATGTTTGGCCTCTGCTCCTGGGTCCTGGTAAGCCCAGTCCTCCTAGGCACTGCATGCTGGGAGTTGTAGGCTGTACAGGGGCCTAGGGCTGTGAGAGGAAATGGTGGATCCACACAGAAAATGGCCTCTGTGATTCGGACTTCAAATCTGAGGCTCGAAGCTTGCACAGCCCTAATGAACACACCCTTCAGTACACAGCCTGCCATTTCACCCATTGCAGCTTCCTTGGTATATTTTGAACATTTGCTAGGCTATGGAAGGATGAAGAACCAACATTCTTTTAATGAAATAGAGGAAGGGGCCAGTGCAGGCAAATGAAGTCTTTGCTCCTCCTGTGATGGACTGTGTAATGGTGGAAGTGTTGAGACTGCCTCACCAAAGTGACCCTCTTGGTATGAGGACACAGCTGTTGCAAGCGGAGCCCTGTTTTACCTATGAAAAGTTGGAGTGTATGGAGGCACTGTTTGAAAAATAAGTCTGGCCTTAGCCCAGCTCTTATGCCCCCAAATCGGAAAGAACCGATAGCATCTTAAAGCCCAGCATTAGCAGACTGGATGAAAAGGGACTGAGGAGAAAGACACCACTCTTGAGCAATTCAAAGTTTCTAAGGTCTTGACACCTCAACAAACAATGTTTACTTGACGGGACCTCCCCACGAGTCCTAAATAATAGGCATTTTTCTAGCAAAGCTCCTGGAAACTTGGAAGTAGGTTTTGTTGTGTGTGACAATAATTGAGAGCTCAGAGAGTTATGTGTGAGGGGAAAGAGCAGCCAGCCTGGGGCCCGTCCTTTAGTTGGCTGCTGTGATGGGGGGGAGGCTGTTATTGTTCAAAGGCTACAAGCAATTTGTTTCCCCTCTTTAAAGAAGCCACTTCGAGAAGGTGTTCTTTCAAGGGTTTGAGTGTAGAGACAAAAGAAAATCGCTGGCTGACTTGAGAGAAGTATCTGGTGGAAACATCCACAGGTCTGTGGTCTGCATTCAGAGAACTTGCGTTTGCAAGCTGTTTGGTTGGGCATATTAGTCCACTGCTTGGCTCAGTTTTGTTTGATGTTCTTCTGGCCCTGTGGTGTCCCTCACCCACCCATGGGTAGAAGACCAGGTAGGTGTAACTGACGGCGGTGGCAGTAGCATGGGATGCCATCACAGGTGCTCTGACCATCCGTGTGGAGTCACTGAGCCCATGAGCTGCCATTTTAATTTCCTGCTATGCCCCCAATGTCGCATTGTTGAGAGCATTGTGGGAAGTCAATATGGCAGCCCCTAGACTTGGGTGGGCAACATTCCCTCCCCCCCAGGCCAGCATCCCCTTTACCCCATGCTAGGGATCATAGGCGTGCGCTAGAGGAGTGCCGGGTGTGCCCAGGCACACCCTAATGTCTCAAGCAATAAGCACCAAATTGAGGGGATCCAGCTGCAACAAGAATGGTCCTCCAGCTGCCCTCCTCCACACCGATAAACTGCTGCCTCTGCTCCGCTGCCGTGCCGAAGAACAGCTGCATCTGGGAGAGTAGCAGGAGCAAAAAATAAAAATAAAATGTCCTTCTTAACTGAGCAATCAATACATGTTTGCCTCTAAAGAGATTAATAATAATAATAATAATAATAATAATAATAATAATAAATCCTCTGGGTGCACACCCTCATGAAATGTGGCATGAATGCCTATGCTAGGGATAAAGGTGCACAGGAAGAACCATTACTGTGCACCATCCTCCTCATCTCACTCATGTTGAGATGGGGAGGAACGTCTGTTTGGTGAGCTGTTCTGAGTGCCATTTAGCTGGGGAAGAAGGCATATTGGGATGAGGCTGCTTCATCACAATCCCTCTCTCCTAGCAGTGGGACAGCTGAGCAACAGGATTGTACGCCTGTGTCTGTAGAATTTGGCAGAGACTTGGGCACTTTCTACACCTAAGGGTGGAGAGGGAGGGTGAGGGTGCTATTTTTTAAAAAAATTAAAGGAGCATAGCAGGGAGCATGGCGGAAAAGGTAAGGGGAAACACCCCCACATGCCCCCTGCCATCCTGGGGACGGCAAAATTGCTCTCACCCAACCCCCCCATGGGCACGGAGCCACCCCACGCAGCTCCATGCCTGTTTTAGAACCCGGGATGGTGGGAAAACCAGGATATCCCCAGTTTCCGCTATCCCAGGGTTTTCCCGGGGTCATCCCTGGTTCATACGCAGTCACCCCCAGGATCCCCTGTGCATCATTTGGATGCACAGGGCTGACCCAGAGTCAACCCCAGGAAAGTTTGGGCGCCTATGGCAGACTGCAACCAAGGTTTCGGGGGGGGGGGCACATGCAGGCCAAGGGGTTGTGGCCTAGAGCCAGTTGCTCAGAGATGCTGAGTGCTGATACTGGGCCCGCCTGGTGGGTCAGTGATGGGACTAGAATTGAGTCTGCAGTGTATGAGGAGGACTCAACAGCAGTGGAGGCTGACGGCTCCAATTCCAGTGGGGCTATGAATCCATTCTGGGTTTTAGTCAGACCCCATCAGAACTCTAAATGATCTATCCAAGGCACTGAATCCATTTTGGATAGCTCCTTTAGAGTTCTGGCCAGTTCTGCCTGAAACCCGGAGTGGACTCACAGCCCCACCGAAATTAGAGCTGCCAGCTCTAATTGCCCAGAACCTAAGCATGTTAGGTAGGCTGACCATATGAAAAGGAGGCCAGGGCTCATGTAACTTTAACAGTTGCAGAGAAAAGGGAATTTCAGCCGGTGTCATTTGTATGCAATTAGTTCCTGGTGAAATTCCCTCTTCATCACAACTGTTAAAGTTGCAGGGGCCCTGCCTTCTTTTGTATATGGTCACTCTAGTATAGTGTCATCTGCAACTAACTGTTGTGATGAAGAGGGAATTTCACCAGGGACTAATTGCATACAGATCACACTGGCTGAAATTCCCTTTTCTCTACAACTGTTAAAGTTACATGAGCCCTGTCCTCCTTTTCATATGGTCAGCCTAATGTTAGGTTCTGGGCAAACATGTCAAACCCTGGAATCTCTTGCTGGATGCTTCAGGGCTGGGCCATGGGCAGCAACTGGGAACCAGGGCCAAAAATCAATCAGGCTTAGAAAGCTAACTGGAAGGACGAACCAGAGAAACAGCTGGGAGTCCAGACCAAAGAGCATAATCAGAAACGCAGACAGATGCCAGAGCTCAGGTAGACCTTGTTGCTGAAAAGAAGTTTGAGATGGGAAGCCCTTTTATACAACTCTAGGCTGACCATTTGAAAAGGAGGACAGGGCTCATGTAACTTTAACAGTTGCAGAGAAAAGGGAATTTCAGCCGGTGTCATTTGTATGCAATTAGTTCCTGATGAAATTCCCTCTTCATCACAACAGTTAAAGTTGCAGGGGCCCTGCCTTCTTTTGTATATGGTCCCTCTAGTATAGTGCCTGCACCTTTAACTGTTGTGATGAAGAGGGAATTTCACCAGGAACTAATTGCATACAAATGACACTGGCTGAAGTTCCCTTTTCTCTACAACTGTTAAAGTTACAGGAGCCCTGTCCTCCTTTTCATATGGTCAGCCTATACAACTCCACATCCAGGAAGAGCCAGTGGCCAGCCAGCAGAGAGCCAGTATGGAAGTTTCTTCACTCAGAAGCTGTAGTGACGTGGTCGATCACATGGGCCATCGGTCAGCCGTTGCTGATAGGGGCCTGTTGGGCAAAGGCTCTCCTTCCGTGTGTCCAAACAGCACAGCCTCCCAGAGGAAGAGCGTACGGGAACCAAAGATGCTATTCCATCTTCTCACCTCTGTGATTGCTAGCCTGCTTAGAGAGGTCAGGTATACAGGTAGCCACAGCAAGGAGAAATGGGACTAGGTGGCTCTACCGTGGCGTGTTGCCCCCTTGCAGGACTGTGGGCCTAGGAAGATGCCTAGTGGTGGCTACTCCTGATTACAGCCCTGGCAACTTGGCTGGGCACTCGAATCACTGTGCCAGGTTGATGGGCTGGTGATAATCAAATCCACCCCAGAACGTATGTCAGTTCATATTTATTTCTAGTTTATTAAACCATTTGCATGCCACCCTATACCCCTGGGAATATAGGGTGGCGGACAGATAAAATCGGAACAGTATAAAAATTAATAATTTGCACAGCTAAAAAAGTATTGAATTGTGAAGAAGTTAAAACCAGTGGTAATTTTTTAAAAGCAATACCAAAAAAAATCATTAAAACCATCACAACTATGTGTTTTAGCTCTCAAAGGTTTTGATAAAGAGCCATGCTTTAACTTGATGCTGAAATGAAGCCAGTATCGGTGCCAGTCGGGCCTCCAAGGGGAGGACATTCCACAATGGAGATGCCACAAAAGAGGTCCCACCATAATGTATGCCTTCTGTTGGTGGGATGCAGAGGAGGGCTCCCCCAACAGGTCTCAAATCTTGGGCAGGCATGTATAGGGAGAGGCACTCCCTCAAGTACCATGGTCCCAAGTCATCTGGGGCTTTAAATGTTATTGCCAACACCTTGAATTCCGATTTGAAGCGTATAGGCAGCCAATGCAGTTCTTTTAAGACCGGTGTTATATAGTCTTTATAGGATGTTCCAGTGAGCAGTCTAGCTACTGCATTTTGCACTAGCTGCAACTTCCGAGTCATCTCCAAGGGCAGCCCCACATAGATTGCATTGCAGTAGTCTAATTGGGAAGTTACCAGTGCATTGACTACTGTGTCTAGGTTGTTTTAGGTCAGTTAGTTCTTTTATTCATTGCTCCAACTTAAAGGGTATGAGTAAGTTACACAAGTGGTTAAGCACTTTAAATTTTAAATGCAAAGAATCCCCCTAAATATTGTATGCTAGCTCCAAAGCATCAACCATCCTACGGTAGTGATTCTATAGACAGTTTTTGGGGTTGTTACTCATACTCTTCCTTGAAGGTATACACTCCTTGAAACTCTCCTAGTACCTCAAGCCGGTTATTAAAACTAGATGGCCCTCACTCCTTGCCTTTGGGCAACTTTCTGGAAGGGAATAGTTTTCCATCTGGGGTGTGTGGTCTCTTCCACACTAGAAAAATGAGAGGCATATTATATGTGTGAGCTTAAAAAGTTATTATTTGTACCAGCAGCCTATCTTTACCTCTCTCTCTCTCTCTCTCTCTCTTATTATCCCTAAGGAACAAGACTGAATGTTAACTTGCTTGGTTTTCATTTTATTGCTATTCTTGATGTGTGTTCATGAAATAACTATAATAGAAAGAAGGCTAGCCACAGGGATTGCGTGAAAGTGCATGTTTAAGCCACTGAGATGATGTCACTTAAATACAGCTTAAGATGAATGACTTCTAATCTCCAATAGACCCCCATCCCCCTTCTAAAGAGAAGCTAGAACCTTGCTTGATTCATCAATAGATCAACTGGAGGTAAGCTGGTAGGAGGCGAGAGCCAATAGTACTGATATGAATGGAAAAGAGTTGAAAAGTGTCCTTGCAATGAAAGAAAGAACTACTCCAATAAAATGTATTGTTTCCTTGGAAGGGGATGTGAAGAACCTCAATCACAGAAGGTCTTGACCTTCCAGAAGCTTGCTGGAGGTGCAATCCTGGGGTTGTTGCATTCTCATTGAAAGGCTGGGATACATTTAGCTTTGATGGCTCTTTGGCCATGTCTACACCTAAAGGTGTAGAGGGAGGGATGGGGGAGGATCACAGACTTACCTGCTTCCGCGATCCTCCCCCAATGTCTAGACTGTGCAACGTCCCAGAAGGGAAGAGGGACATTGCGGGCATCACAGGCGCCATTCCTTTTCTCCCTTGAAGAGGAGCCATGTGGCCCTGACCTGCCGTAAAAGGTAAGAACCCCCCCATCCAACCCCCCCCCCCCCCGCACATCCCAGGGATGGTGAAATTGCTGCCTGCACCCATTGGCACGGAGCCACCCTGCATGGCTCCATGCCTGTTTTAGGACCCGGGACAGCAGAAAAATGGGGATATCCCTGCTTTCCGTCCTCCCGGGGCTCTCCCGGGGTCTTTCCCAGGTCATCCCCAGTTGCCCCTGAGATCCCCTGTGTGTCATGTGGATATACAGGGATGACCTAGGGATGACCCTGGAATAAATCCCTGGTGTAGACATGGTGTCAGGCTTTGCCGGCTGACCAATGCTGACTTCCAAGGAATGGCTGTAAATCTCCTGCAGATAACCAGCACTAAACCTGTCAAGGCCAGGCAAGAAGGGAGGGCACGATGAGACCAAGCAGGGCTTGGGAGGTTACCGGTTCTTCGAAGCCAATTCATGGAGGAAGAGAAGAGTCCTTTTCCAGTCCAGGGCCCAAAATCCAGGGAAGTCAAGGTGTCCAGGTAGGGCAAAGTTCAGGGTCCAGGAACAGGTGGAGGAGAGCCGGTGTGTTGATCTGAAGTTGCACTTACGTGCCAGTCTGTGGAATTCCAGCAGCTTTATCTCCAGTGTCCTGGAGCAGCTGCTGATAATTAATCTCCAGTCTCCTGGCAGGCTTTTTTCCTTAAACAGGCCGACACTCATCTCCATTGCTCTCCTCCATTAAGCCTCCTTAGCTCTGCAGGGGTCAATGGAACTTGGTCCTCTGAATCAGACAGAGGGGCTGTGGCAGGGCATTAGCCATGATCTGGCGGTGAGGGCTCTGGAGCTATTTTTGTGCTAGGACCCTCACCCGGATCTGCAACCTGCCCTTCCTTTTCATACTCGGAAGAATCTGAGGGAGGCGTGACGGATGGCCTTTGTTAGCGATGGGCAACCGAGCTATGTTTGGGATCCTTGGGATCCTTTGGCCATCATCTTGCTGCTTGTCTCATGCCCGATTCCTGTATGCATTTGCAATTGCTTCTCACGCTGTGCGAATAGGAAGCGTGCACAAGTTGATCAGGGAGCGAATGCGAGATTTGCACAATTCCTCCCCCAAATTTGTGCAAACTTCTTAATTTGCGCAATTTCCCCCCGTAGACTAAAGTGGGGAGGGTGATTCAGTTTCATGAGGAAATTTGTGCAAATTAGAACATTTGTGCAAATTGGACTTGGAATTGGGAACAAGACGAATGTGAGGACATGTTTGAAAATTTGCCAACGTTTTCAGCGGACATGTGATTTGCACAGAGCTTTGAACGAGGCGTGCTTGCATATGTCATGAGCAAAAATGAATTTCTCTTATGTAATGTTGCCTAAATGACTTCTTTACAGCCACCATTTGCACAACATGATTTTTACAGAAATCCCCAAGCTGCCATTTCTGCACAAAAGGTGACTTGCTGTGGGGCAGGTGGCTGCTGGACCCACTCTTTGGGCACACAGCTGCTTGGTATGTGGGTCCGGGGGGGGGGGGAGCAGCATCAGAGATTAGTATGTCCATCCCTACATCCTAGTTGTCCACCTGGAGGGAATTTTTGTGAGTGGTGCATGTGAAGTCAGTGGAAGTTGGTGGCTACGATGTCAGTGGAGTGGTAAATACGCTCTGGGTTTCGGTCAGAATCAATTACCTCCTTAGTAATTATCTCAGCTGCTTCTTGGCAAAATGCCAACCATGGGCCATCTGTATGTTGGATCTTTTAAACCTCAGTTACAGATCAAATTCCAACCTTTTACCCTTATTCAGTTAAGTATTTCCAAACTAAGTAGGTGTTTTTTTTCTGGATAGCCAAACAGTGTTCCTATTTATACATTTATGACATATTGATATATCCTTACTTCAGAATTGTACTGTTTCTCCACTAAGTTTCCGATAGATATTAGCCATTATAGTTAAGTTAAGGCCCTTTCCGCACCAGCCATTTTTCGAGGGGCTGCCCCTGCCTGCTCGTGGAGAATCCCCATGGTGCACAGAGCATCCCGCAAGCAGGCAGGGGTCAGCCCTCCATTTTCCCGGGAGTTCAGGGAAAGCTATTATCCTGGTTCGTTTTCTGCTCCCGGGAGGGCAGCGAGATGGGTGGCTGGTGTAGCAGCCCATCCCAGGTGCAGCTACGCTTACCTGCGAGGAAGCGCAGCTGCACCGATGGTCACGAAGCCACACCGTGCAGCTCCAAGGCCATCAGGAGGGGGGGACAGCAAAATCGGCATCCCCAGGATGGCAGGGGGAGGGGTGCGCGATCGCGCGGCATTTTTTAAAATATACTTACATTTGCGTAGGAGCGCTCGTGCACTCCTCTGTGGATCTTTTTTTAAAAAATGGCCATTGTGGTGCAGCTTCATTGCGCCAAACCCGGTAGTGGCTACTTCTGGGTTTGCCCGCTTCCTGCCCTCTCTGCCCCTATGGTGCGGAAAGGGCCTAAGTCTCCATGTTCAGAGGCAGTACACCTCTCAAAACCAGATTCCGCGGGCTGTTGCCTTCAGGCTCTGCTAGTGGGCTTCCCAGAGGTATTTGGATGGCCACTGAAGGAAGCAGGGTGCTGGAATACATAGCCTTTGGTCTGAGCCAGAAGGTTTCTTTTTGCATTCTTAATGTAACTTTGGCCATTAATTAGTAGAAATCTTACACAACAACTTCCCTCCAGCTTCCCAAATATTACTTGCCATTCTTTGCACACTTCCAAGCTAACGTCATAGTTATACATGCTAGAGAGTTGTTTGTGTGTTCTCCACCCCCCCATGGACTTATTAAGGGGAACCATGCATTAGGTATGCCACAAGTGCCCAATTGGGTCTAGAGTAGGGTGACCATATAAAAAGGAGGACAGGGCTCTGTAGCTTTAACCGTTGCATAGAAAAGGGAATTGGTATGCATGCAGCACCTGGTGAAATTCCCTCTTCATCACAACAGATAAAGCTGCAGCAGACCTGTCCTCTTTTGGTTCTGGTCAAGCGGGTAGGGCTTCTGCAGCTTTAACTGTGGCGATGAAGAGGGAATTTCACCAGGTGCTGCATGCATACAAATGACACCTGCTGAAATTCCCTTTTTCAATCCAACTGTTAAAGATACAAGAGCCCTGTCCTTCTTTTCATATGGTCACCCTAGTCTAGAGACCTGCAGACTCCCTCCCTTGGGTCCACCCCCCAGAGCCATTCAGGCACTCCTGACATGAGCACAGACCCCTGCCCGAGCACTTGCAAGGTTCCAGTGAGTGCTTGACAGCCACCTGCCCATCCGCCAAAATCACACCCTTCCCGTTCTTGCATGGCTACCATTGATGCACAAAGGGGAAGTCAATGATTTTGGCATGTGGGTGGGCAAGTGTTTGCCATGGGCCCTGAAAGCCTCCTCTTGTAGGAACTTTTTATTATCTGCTTTTCTGTTGTTATTATTATAGTACTGGGGCATGGGGGGCATGGGGGTTATTATTTCATCCCCTTCCCCCTCCCTTTGCCTGTTTGCTTTTACTTCCATATCAGATGAAGGGTTGAAAGAAACCGCCTCCTCTGCCTAAGCTGAATACGGGCCAACTGCGGATTCCTTAATGAAGGGAACTGCCATGAGGCTGGCAGACAAAGATGAAAGTGTGTAACCAATGAGGCGTCGTATGTTCTATGACTCATGAAATGTATGCGGACACTAATTCGCCATTGTAACCTAACTTTGCTAAACACTGACCAGTAGTATTGACTCACTGTTAGAATGGAATGACCCTGACCAATGAAGATGGTAATACACTTTTGTAACCACAGTCTATATAAGCTTGTGGATTCTTTTGTTTTGGGCGCTTTGATTTGCATATTGCCGAAGCGTGGATTAAGTTGTATCCTCCAACCTCGTGTGCTTATTGGATGAAAGCGCGCTGGGCAACGAACCCTCCTCCCCAGTTGGGGGACAACAATTGTATCAGGGGTTAGGTGCTTCATTTTAGATAGGATCTGATAAGAGAATGATTGAGAAATATGATTTGATATTGCTCAAGCATGTTACTCGTAAAGACGTGTGACAGATATGTTGCTTAAAATTTGTGACTCATGAAAGATGTGTGACATGGTTTTATGCAAAGACACTAGTCATATAAATTTGTGACTTATATCAACCGTATATATTCCTTTTAAGGGAACTAGGTGAAAGGTCCAGGGTCAAGAACAAGTAAAGATGTGGTTAGAAAATTCCTGTGTCCATAAGAATAGAGAAGTAAATCAGACAGTTGACAACAAAGAAATAGGGAATTTGACCTTTCGTTGTCATAAACAACTATGTCAGAAGAAGAGGGTATATTCTGGGAAGAAGGATAGTCTAAATTATGACATGGACCAATAGGTTTGGCTACTTCAGAATAAATTAATATATAATAAGAAAGAAGTCTTTGTCTTTGGAAAGAGTATTTAAGTCTAGTCAGCAGGAACCATGGGGTCTTTCCTTTCCCTCAGGCATGGCATCCAGGAAGTTGTTCTGAGCCTAACATGTAGGCCTCAGTGACTCCTCAGTTGCCTGGGAAAGATGAGAGTCCCTTTGTGGAGTAGAGCTCCTTCACAGAGTTGTATGAATGTGAATGTTTGTCTACGTTTGTCCATGTTTTTAAGAAACCTGCCAGACTTGTGAGTATATTTAGGCTGACCATCTGAAAAGGAGGACAGGGCTCATATAACTTTAACAGTTGTAGAGAAAAGGGAATTTCAGCCAGTGTCATTTGTATGCTATTAGTTCCTGGTGAAATTCCCTCTTCATCACAACAGTTAAAGTTGCAGGGGCCCTGCCTTCTTTTGTATAGGGTCACTCTAGTATAGTGCCTGCACCTTTAACTGTTGTGATGAAGAGGGAATTTCACCAGGAATTGCATACAAATGACACCTGCTGAAATTCCCTTTTCTCTACAACTGTTAAAGTTATATGAGCCCTGTCCTCCTTTTCAGATGGTCATCCTAGTATATTCTTCAGTTTGCTTGGCTGAATGAAGAGAGTGGTGTGTTTAATTTTAACTTCCTTAAATTGTTTTAATAAATGTTTTAAAGCATTGAGTTCGTGAGTGTGAGTAAAATCAATCATCCTGAGTGTCTTTCTTTGTATCCTCCTTTTCACCTACTGGAGTGGGGAATTTAGGGAACATTGATGTAAGGTACCTGTATTCAGTGTCCTTTAAATAAAAGTCACCTGAAAAATCCTCCTGCACTGTGAGGTTCGCCCAGTCTGAGAAGTTGGGGGGTGGGGGTGGCTGTGGCAGCGGGGTGAGCACCTGCAGAGGTACATGGAGGAGTCCACCCACCCCTACCTTATTATTATTATGATTATGATTTATTACATTTATATACTGCCCCGTAGAATCATAGAATCATAGAATAGAAGAGTTGGAAGGGTCCTATAAGGTCATCGAGTCCAACCCCCTGCTCAATGCAGGAATCTACCTTAAAGCATCCCTGACAGATGGTTGTCCAGCTGCCTCTTGCATGCCTCTGTGTGACTTACAAAAATTTAAACCATTGAACATTTAAAAACCAATATACAAAATTTGAAACCATAAAAAGTATAAAAACAAACTACATATCATTTGTATGTATCATATTGTTGTTCCCCGCCTTGATCCAAACGGAGAGGCGGGTAAGAAATAAATTATTATTATTATTATTATTATTATTATTATTTCAACTATCTAGGGGTCAGTTAAAAAAGTAAACATATCTGGATTGTCATAGTTTCACCAAGAAGGCAGCATCAACACAAATGGTTAACTTCAATGTTAATAACAACATCTTACTGTTTTGTTTTTTAAAAAAAATATAGCGCCTGTTCAGATGACATGCTAAGCCATGGTTAGGTCACTAACCTTTTTGCAGCAAATGGTGTGTTTGAAGCATGGTTATGGAGCCACCATGGTTAGGAATGGTTCACATGACAGGCTAAGCCATAATGTTTACATCAAAATGCTTAACCCCTGTAGCTTAGTGTGTTATCTGAACAAGGTCATATTTTTAATATTTATATTTTTCCTACTAATAGCATTAGTTGCATTGTGCTGAAAATATGCATATTTAAAAAAGATGATACATAGTTTTTCGTGACGGTGGGTGATATTTCATCTAATCAGGTGTAAATTGTTGATGGATTTAGCTTGGTTTTGCAGGTGGTACTCTGCTACCCTGAAGCACTTTATCAGAGCTACTAAGGCGTAATTAATAAATAGCAATTGCAGATTTCTGCTGGCAGCTGATCCATCTCATCTGCCATGTAGGATGAGGTGTAGAAATATGAAGGAAAAGGTGAATGCCCCGGGCCATGCGTGATGTTCTGAACTTTTGATCAACTCCCTGTTTCAATGATGAAACATGACATAGGATGGCTCCTAGTGCAGGTGCAATTTACACTGGGCTGCTAAACATATGTTCCTAACACACCTCAATCGGATCTGATTAAACTGTTAAGCAATCATCTTCCCTGACATCTGTCACAACAAGAGCTGGTAACCCCCCCTAAAGTTTTGGTCTTTCAAAGTCTCTCCAAAAATGTACCAATCAAAAGACGTTAGGGAGAAAAAGCAGAGAGAATGATGATTCTGAATGGGTCTGAAAGCAACAGGAGAAGGCGTAACTGGTTTGGTCAGGTCATTTCCTGCTGAAGTGTGGGCACTCTAGCCGATTGGATAAATGCTGGGGCCAGCATCATCTGACTTGGCTGGTGTGTGTGAGAGAAAAGAAGACAGAGGCTGGTTTCGGGAGACACTTTAGGCAACGGAGGAGCTAATAACACACTCACCGTGCATTATCTTGCCATATGACATGTTCTGGGCTGCAGCATCTCCTCCCTCCCACCTCCCGCAGTCCTCCGGCCATATCCCAGCATGCACCGCAAGTTCTGCCAGCTGTATCAGAGCAGCCGGGGTGTTTTCGGCTGCTCCAGCCAGTGAAATCTATGGCCAAATGGAATAGTATATGGGGGGGGGGGGGGTTACGTCCACATGACACTTTAAACAATGGAGTTCGGGATAAATAAAGTGCATACCCGTTGTTTTTCTCCGTTGTTTAAATGCCACAAATAGCGTACCGTTAGTTGTGTGTGCATTGTGTGTTGCCCTCCACACGACACAATAAGCAACACAACTGATGATTGTTTCCCCCCTCCATTGATTATCATATTGTCCGAAGCCAGCCAGGGAAAGGGAGTGTGTGGATGCAGGTTATCACTAGGGCTTGACCAGTTTCAATTTATGGGTCAAAATGCTTTTGTGGGGGAAGAGAGGAAAGAAAACTTTGCTCAAATTTTTATCTTTTCAGCATCATTGTCCCTCCCCCCTGGCTCCTGTTGCTCACTGCCATGTTTCCCTTTCCCCCAGACCTCCTGGGATAGTCACATCCATGATTCCTTCCAATCAGGGACAACACAAAGAATAAGATGAGGTCAAAATGTCACGTAGCTGATCTGGCTGTGTGATGAAATCACTGATGGGAAGTGAGGGTATGAGAAAGCAAATGAGGATAATGGAAATAAACTGGAGAGTGTTTTCATGATCAATGCTAAACAATCAAAGAGAGAGAAGTGGTTTTGTTTGTTTGTTTTGGACGCTGCTTCAAAATATGAGTAATTACAGCTCAGCGCTGGATAATATTAATTTAAAACATATAGCAAAGTTGCATCCATGCATTTTGAGATGCCGTGAAGGCTTGAGGCCTACCGAGGCAAGGTAATACAGTCAGGCCTATAGGCCTGAGTTTTTTTCCTGCTGAGGAGGGTATCCCTGAGAAGAGTAGCTTTATTTCTCCGGTTAAGATTTATTTCCCTGATTACATTTCATTTCTTCAAGGTTGAAACAGTACTTTCTGTTTTGGAGGCAGAGAGTGTAAAAGAGGAGGAGAGAGCCAGCCAGCCAGCGGGAGAGAGCCAGAAAAGACCAGAGCATGAGGAACAAGCAGGAAGAAGCAGCTGGAAGGATGTAAATGCAGCTAGGGTACAAGAACTTGAGTTTTGCAAATTTTATTTTCCTTTAATGCCTTTGTATCACTCGGCTCTATTGACTAAATAATTTGCCTGTTTTAATTTGCTAGTAAATGGTTATGTGAAGATACAAGAGTAGGCTGACCAGGTGGCTCGGGATTTCCCGGTCCTAACCGGGAATCCAGGGGCAAAACGGCCCAACCGGGGGGCGGGGGGGCAAACCGGGTTGGCAGGGGGTCACGCGGCGGTGGCAGCAAGCAAGGAGCGGCGGTAGACCTGGCGGCGGCGGAGCCCGGGAAGCGACCGCCCCAGCAGGTAAGCACGAAGGGGGGCACTTACCTGCTGGGGCGGCCGCTTCCCGGGCTCCTCCGCTGCCTTCGCCGCCGCTGCCGGACTCGTAAGGCCATAGGCTGCTAGGAAGAGATGGGAGAGGGCCGGTTACGTCACTTCCTGATCCGGCCCTCTCCCGCCTCTTCCGCGCGGGCGGCGGAGGACCCGGCATGGCCGCGCGGGCGACGGAAGACCCGGGGCGGCCGCGCGGGCGGCGACAGAGGACCCCGCGCGGGCGGGGGAGGAACCCAGCGGTAGGTCCAGGCTGGTTTTTTTTGGGGGGGGGGTGGCTTGGGGGGGTTGATTTGGGTGGGGGGGCGGGGGGGACCGGGATTTTGATTTTTAAAATCTGGTCACCCTATACAAGAGGAGGTTCAATCACTCAACATCCCAGCCTAAAACCCATGTTATTGGGAGGGGGGGGGTAAAAAGAGGAAAGAAATCTTTAAGAGTTGCTCAAGCGGTCCAGGACATGGAGGAATCTTGACAGATATCTTTCTTTTGTTTGTTATTACTATGTATTGTTCACTGTGGGAATCATTTCCTGTGCTGAACAGCAAGTCTCACATACCCCTATACAAGAAAAAAACGTGAAGGGTGGAGGGAGTAGATTAGTGTAGATTTTAATGCTCCTTTTCACTTATTCAAGACCCTTTCTTTCCAAATTCCTTACATTGAACTATGCATGCTAAATACATTTTAATACTTGAGGGACATAATTCCTTTTCCTGAAGATGACTGTACATCTGGCTAGAATGGCACAAACAATGTTTGCCTGTTGTACTTCCCAGGTCAGATGTGAATCTGCAATGGAATTCATGGCCTGCTTCTTCCAGATTAACCTTTTACTTTATCTTTCATGGGAGTGGGGAAATCATGAAATAATACATCTGAGTAGGGTAACCATATGGAAAGGAGGACAGGACTCCTGTATCTTTAACAGTTGTATGGAAAAGTAGGCTGACCATATGAAACGGAGGACAGGGCTCCTGTAACTTTAACAGTTGCAGAGAAAAGGGGATGTCAGCCGGCATCATTTGTATGCAATTAGAACCTGGTGAAATTCCCTCTTCATCACAATAATTAAAGTTGCAAGCACTATACTAGAGTGACCATATACAAAAGAAGGCAGGGCCCCTGCAGCTTTAACTGTTGTAATGAAGAGGGAATTTCACCAGGTACGAATTGCATACAAATGATGCCGGCTGAAATTCCCCTTTCTTTGCAACTGTTAAAGTTACAGGAGCCCTGTCCTCCTTTTCATATTGTCACCCTAAAAAAGGGAATTTCAGCAGGTGACATTTGTATGCATGCAGCACCTGGTGAAATTCCCTCTTCATCACAACGGTCAAAGCTGCAGGGGCTATACTAAAGTGACCAGATGCAAAAGCGGGCAGGGCTCCTGCAGTTTTAACTGGTGATGAAGAGGGGATTTCACCAGGTGTTGCATGCATACAAATGACACCTGCTGAAATTCCCTTTTCATTACAACACTTAAAGATGCAGGATTGGAAAAATTCTCAAAGTTTGGGGTGAACCAAACATAGGATTGGGGAAAAAATAATAACGAAAGAAACCAACATTCATAGGCCAGTATCCAACTCTGTTATTCCATTAGTGCAAATGATGTTGCACTAACAGAAACTAGGGTCTGAAGAACAGAACAGAAGAATCCAACTAAACTTACTTTTCCACAAGCATGGTTGTGCAAGCAGTTGTGCATTATGTTTGTGCAAACTGTTGCACATAACTCTAGTGCAATCCATTGTGCAACCCATTGTCTAACTTGTTGTGCAACCACTTGCTCAAGCATACTGGGCAGCCGCTTGTATAATGGAAAGATTCAGCAGAATACCACTATTGCTGTTTGAGATTGTGGGCTGACATTGTTGGATACTTCCCACTAATTCGTCCATCCCTACTTGAATCCAGAGTTCCTGTGACACTCCCAAAAATGTCACTCTCATGATTCCACCAGCTGCTGGTAGCAGCCACTTCTTGGCAACCCCCATACCTCTCCCTGCAAGAATGCCCCAGATTGATGCTACATCCAGGGCATCCTGGGAAATAAAATGGCAGCTACCAGGAAGAGGTGGATGTGAAGAGCTCTGCTAATGCCTATGCCAGGGGCAAGAAGAAAACAATGAGGAGGTTAAAGTAAAAATAAGCAATGACACAAACACTCAAATTGGAAAAGATGCTGCTTCCCCAAAACTGTTGGCAACTTTTGCAGGCCTCTGAAATTCACAGTGTAATGCCATTTGGGCCAGAGGTAAGCTTTACCAAAGGTTGTGGCAGCACAGAGACTTGATACAAGGGACTTGATATAAGGTGGTGATACATCACTGCCTTTATCAGAGTAAACTAAGGCCTCATCTACACCTTGAGGCCTTCTGGGATGGGGGAGGAGGATCTCAGGCTTACCTGCTTCCGGGATCATCCTCTTGCATTTAAACATCAGCACGTCATCTTGGAAGTCAAGAGGGACGTTCCTGATGGAGTATTTGTTTGTTTGCTTTCACATTGCGGAAGTGTGCGGCTGTGATCTGGGGGAAAAGTAGTTTTAAAAAAACAAACCTTAAAACTCTGCATCCCAACACACCCAGAGCCATCCTGGGGGTGGTGAAAATGCTGCCCCCAATAGGCAAAGAGTCCCCCCTGCACAGCTCCATGCCTGTTTGAAGAGCCTTGCGACTCACGGGGAGGAGGGAAGACCCAGGAGCTTTTGCCACACTGCCCACGGTCTTGGGGTTGTCCCAGGACTGTGGGAAAAATCAGGAAAACTGCAGTCTCAGTTATCCCAGGACAACTGAGAGGTCATCCCTGGGTGACCCCAGGATCCCCTGTGCACCATTTGGATGCACAGGGACGATGTTGAGCTGACCCCTGGAGAACTGGCTGGTATAAACATGCCCTAAGTTATCCAAATTCACTGCTGCCTTCTCATGCCATCAAAACCTTCGCTATTGTCAGTCATCTACTTGTGATTTATTACTCCAATTGGATAAGCCATATTGCAGTGGGTAAGGGAAAGACCTTTAAATATTATCAGAAGGGAGAAGTGAATGAAGTGCGTACAGGGAGTAATGGTGCTCTGCTATTATATTGGATCAGTTCTGGATCAGTGAAGCAAAGGAAAATAAGCCTGGGCAACAGGGTTGGGGGAACCCAAGCCATTTTGCACTACCAGATGGAATTAATTGGACAAAACATTCACGGAAAACACGGAGAGGAAATCCTCATACCAGTGAGTGACATTCCGTAATAGTCATTAGTTTCATACATGCGCTCAGGAACCAGCCAAAAATGAAGTCGATTAAATAAACGTAAACTGGAGCTGGGCATTTGAGAAAATTGGACAAGAGTCACTCTGAGAATGAGCTTGCTATATAATGGGAAGTAGTAATATATTGAGGTCTACAGGCGAAATTAGAAGTTCATAGATGATATCTTCTGATATTTACACACAGCCTTTTATTGTAATAGATCCCAAAGTGCTTTGCAAAGTACGGCAAGGTTGCAAAGAGAGCTTTCTTAACCTGTCGTTGAAATGGATCTATGGTGTGGAACATGTTATCTCTCTTTGCTTTTTTTATATATATATATAGGTCTTCCATTATTTAGATAGCAAGAAGACTTGGAATTTTTATTGAATTTATTGCATAGCATGTAATAGAAATAGATGTCTCCCAGTATTACATATGTGAAAAAGAGAAATGTGTGTGAGGCAGACTATTAGCCATATCCTCAACACAGTTTTCTATAAGATGCTTACAAATACAGCCCAATCCTGATCAAGGCTAACTAGAAGTATAATGATTTGTTTGTTTATTTATTACATTTTTGTACCACCCAATCACTGGCATCCTCCGGACAGTTCACAAAAATTAAAACCACATAAATACAGCATAAAATGCAATACCAAATATAAAAGTTTAAAACTATAGTCTAAAATTGTATTTGTTTGTTTGCTTGTTTCATTTCTACGCTGCCCCTCAGCCAAAGCTCTCTGGCCAGTTTACAAAACCAAACCATAACACAGAATTATGGAGGCTGAAGGGAAAAATGATAGAGGTGTACAAAATTATGCCTAGTGTGGAGAATGTGGATAGGGAGACATTTTTCTCCACCTCCCATAATACTAGAATACAATGGGGTCGTCCCATGAAGCTGACTGGTAGGAGATTCAGGGGAGTTAAAAGGAAAGACTTCTTCACACAGCCCATAGTTAAACTCTGGAATTCACTACCACAAAATGTGGTGATGGCCACCAATTTGGATGGCTTTATAAGGGGGTTGGATACATTCCTGGAGAAAAAGGCTATCAATGTTTTAGATTTATTTGTTTTAAATATTTTATCTATTTTATGGTCTTTGTATTTATATTTATTGTTGTTCCCCACCTCAATCCAGAGGGGGAGGTGGCAAATAAATAAATAAATAAATATTATAATTATTATAATATGCCACCTCCAGTATCAGAGGCAGTAAGCCTATGTACACCAGTTGTTGGGGAACATGGGTGGGAGGGTGCTGTTGCACCATGTCCTGCTTTGTTGGTCCCTGGTCAACAGTTGGTTGACCACTGTGTGAACAAAGCGCTGGACTAGATAGACCCTTGATCTGATCCAGCATGGCTCTTCTTATGTTCTTTTGGTGACAACAGAGGAAAAAGATTAAAAAACACATTAACACATTTTTAAAATGAGAAGACAAAAAGCCTGGGAAAACAATAAGATTTTCACCTGGCACCAAAAAGATCCCAGTAGTGCGGGGATGTGTGGATCAGCAAAACCCAAACTCTAAATTCCAACTTGAAGCTTGTTCTGATTTGAGTCCATAAAAGATTGCAAGTTTTGTGTGGGTACTGTATGAAAATCTGTACGTATGTTCACATGTATTTTCCAAGTGCATTCATCAATTGTGCACATCTATGAAATGTACGCATTCTTCTCTCATTGATATGTGCCCGATTTTCAAAAGTTTGTGTTTTTCCATGCACTTTTTTTTTTTCAAATTTACGCATGCTGTCAAACACAGTTTTGGGGACCTGCAAATCATACTGTAAGCTCAGAGATGTACAGATTTCGACAGCAGGTTGCATATGGGTCCATGTTCAGTCAGGAAGGTGTGAACTGGATAAATCCTGATCAAAAACAAACTGAAACAAATTTCTCATACATCCATTGCAATGTGGGTGCCAGGGGAGCCTCTCAGGGGAGGGCATCCTCCAACTGGGATGCCACCACTGAAAAGCCCCTCTCCTTCGTAGCCACCCACCTCACCTCATTTATTGGGGGCACTCAGAGAAGGGCCTGTGAAGATCAGCTTAGGGTCTGCTCTCACACACATGCTTTGTTCAAATTACATATCTGTGGATATGAACGACTGAAGGGAAGGAGCAAGATCACATCTGCAAGCCCCCTGCGAAACCTCCACATTGGGCCTGTTCAGACAACACGTTAAGCCATGGTTAGGCCACTAACCCCTTTACAACAAATGGTTAGTGAGATATTTAAACTGTGGTTCTGTACCCACCATGGTTAGGAATGGTTCACACAACACACTAAGCCATCATGATTAGCTCAAAAGTGCTTAACCACCATGGCTTAGTGTGTCATCTGAACAGGGTCATTATCTGTCAGTACGAGTAAAGCCTATCAGCATTACTTAGGCTGTATTCACAGCTTCAGCTGAATGTGTGATAATTGTGGGTGAGGCCACCAGGTGTTCCTTTGCTCCTCCCCTCCACACATTCATATCCACAGTAGATACATTTTTTCTAAAGTGTGGCAAACAACTTGCTGCTTTTATAACATACTAGCTTCTTTTCCTGTCCTTGACAGTGTTTGGCACAGACATAACAGAATTCCTCTTGGACTTTGACATCTTGTGCCAAATCATTATGAATGTGGAATAAAAAGCTGGAAATAACACTATGAAAGCAGTATGTGGATTGTGCCCCAACAGTTATCAGTGCATTTCAATACTTCTATAAAGCAGTACTATAGGGCTAGCCTTAGCTACTCATTCCACAAGGCCAACCAATTAGGGATCAGGAAGCACGTGGCTTCCTGAGTGTCACTGCTTGGGGTCTAATTCTCATGGTACATCCATTGTTCGTATCGAACACTCTTCGAAAAACGAAGGGAACACTACAAGTTGGGATGCTGGAAAATTCTATCCAGTCGGCATTTGCAAGCGAACCAACCTAATTTGCACTTCCTGGACTAGTACACAGATCAGAATGCTGCTATCCTTCACTTTCTGAATTTTGTCACAAAGATAATCAGTTCAGGAAATGCACATAAAAATGGGTCTTTGGGGAGGACGCAGACTAAAAGCATATTTAATGCAAAAATGTACATTTTGAATGTGAATGTTCATGCAGCTTTAAAAGTATTGCACAAAACAGGATGGAATGGAGTTATGATTGAACACATAAAACACAGCCCAGAAAGATGCTAATATGCCCATTTCTAGGTACAACTACTGCTCACGCAGAGATCTGTATTCACACTGGAAGCTCACAAGCTTTGAGATCATGGCTATGTCTAGAAAAACCCACATAAATACCCATGATATACTGAAATATAAAAGAAAATATCTTAAAATGGTGGTGGTGGGGAGGGGGAGAACAGTCTTAATTATGCACACCTAAGTGAGACCAAAAGGCAAGATGTTTAGTCCTTAACACTAGCAGGTTTGTCAGCCAGAACAAGAACAGAGGTTTCAGAGTGGGTTTCATTGGGGATATAATTATAATCATTAGCTCATCCGGAGAATTAGCAAAAGGACACAGAGGTCAATGAAGAACACTCTTTAGTACAGCCTTGGATTTGCATTAAGAATGAGAAATGAAGCGAAGTCATCAAGGTGGCTGGAGACTTGGAGGATTCAATCTTTTGGCAGAAGAGGTTTCACAGCATCCGTTTGCTAAACTGTTAGGTGGCGTTCTTTCTGTAGATACCTGGCATTATCAAAGATGTAGGACTTAAACTGTAGTCTGTCATGACCATGAGCCACCTGAACTATCTGTTCAGGTCTCAAAGCCCCCATAGGCTACAATCCCACCCATACTTTCCTGGGAGTAGGACCCACTGAATTCAATGGGACTTACGTCTGAGCAGAATGCATAGTATCGTGTATTCCCAGCGGCCAATTTGTTATTATTTTATACCAGGAAATCGCTCAGGCTTTGCATGGGTTGGAATTAGAGCCGAGTGCAAGCGGGCTCTTGAATTTCTCCACCCTATTTGTGGGCAGAGAAATTGGGGGGGGGGGGGGAACGACAATTCACCAAATTTCTCCAGGGGGAGGAGAAAGTCTTCAACAATTTCTCACACGTAGGTCTCACCATTGGCGAGGTTTGTAGGGCAGCTTCTTTCATTTTTTGGTTTTTCTGCACAGCTGCAACAAATGGAGACAGCATCAACTGTGTTGGCAACCTGGCCCCCATTTTGCATCCCCCATCAATACCCTCCCACCTAGCATCATTCCAGGGCCTGGCGGGGGGTGGAGAACAGAATGCAGCCACCACACACACACACACACACACGCACACATTGGTGAAGGAAATTAGGAGACATTTTTGCAAAGTGTCCTTTTATTTCTAGGGGGTAAGAAAAGAAAAATCCCAGGATATTTGTGAGAAACATGTATTCTGAGAAATTTGGGCTCAGCTCTAGGTGCTGTGAAACATGGGCAGGAGGATGCTATTTCATTCACGTCCTGTGGTGAGCTTCCCATAGGCATCTGATTGGCCATTGTTTGAAGAGAATGCTGGACTAGATAGGCCTTTGGTCTAATCCAGGATGGCTTTTCTTGTGTTCCTATGAGATAGGTACCTAAAGATGTCAGGAATAGAACCTGGGTTCATCTGCATTCAAATCAGGGCTTCTACCATCAGATACAGTGTCCCCTCCCCATAGCTGCCCACCCCCATAATGCCTACACACATAGGAACATAGGAAGCTGCGACATAATGAGCGAGAACATTGCTTTGTCTAGTCCAGTATTTTTGACACGGGGCTTTCTACAAGAGGCACCTGTTGTGTACCTCTCATTTCCTACAGGTTCTTTAGATGATGCCATGACCTTCTAGCTTCCCTTCTCGTTTTAAAGAGCACTTTCGGCAAATTTGCAGAGCAGGTAAAAATGGGGGCATTCTTTGTGAAAGTGAAAGAAAATACTGTTTCCACTTGTGCATTTGCACTATTCTGCTATGCCATAGTGCCACCTAGAGGTTATATAGCAGAAAAGCAGGAAAGGAAATGCTCTTTGTGTAGTGCTCAGCTCTGCAATAAAACTTAAAAGTAGGTACAGTGGTTTAACAGTGTTTGTGTAGAAAAGCCACTGTCTGGCAGCAGCAGTTTTAGGCAGGAAGTTTTCCAGCCCTACCTGGAGACACTGGGAATTGAACCTGGGACCTTCTGCATGCAAATCATATGCCTTATCTCTAAGCCACACCTCTTCACTATCTAAGCCATAGACTTTACTTTGCATGCACACAAGGCAGTTACTACTGCACGCCTATTATTAATATTATTATTTTTATTATTATTATTAATATTATTATTATTACAATTCAACATCTGCCCAAACTGTTTTCCCCTCTTCTTACTAACCTCTGACAAGGAATGGCAGAGTATCGGGAGAACTCCATCATTTGATCCAGGGATTCGGGCTGTTTAATAGTTGCATTTGTTCAGTAATTAATGTTGAGCTTTGGGGAAAATAATTCCTATGCAGAATACTCAAGAAAGGGAAGAAAAAAAATCCCACACTAGTATTAGTTTAACATTCCTTCAGACAATTGGCAATGAATAATTTGATCATCTTCTGCAGGGGATTTCAGTTCTCCCATGGGAGGCATTAGATGTCATCTCTCTAATTTGCTAGTTAAATTTTGTACATGCAGCTTGTGTAGAAGAATTGATTGGAACTCATTTAACTGTTGCATGCGCTACACATCGGTAAATAGAGAGACTGTGCCGGCATTAGCTGAACCTCTGAGCCACAAAATGCATTTCACCCCCCTCATTTGATCTGAGGGAAAATGACACCATTATTTTGTGAATAATTAACTCCCAAATTTAGTCAGCATTGCACATCCTGTTATAATAATTAGAATCATGCTCCGTTATTTATATGGGTTTATTTTTGTTTGCTTAAAGAAAAATAAATAAAGTGCTTCCCTAGCATAGATAGGATTTAATTGGATAAACTACAACTTCTTACGAAACTTAAGAAAGAAGAAAATGAAAGATGTGACTTGTAATCTTTAAAACTCCAAATGGGTTGGGAGCAGCCAACCTGAGGGAGCACCTCTCTTTCCTGGTCTCCGCTGCTCACAATTGGCAAAGCTTGGCAGATTGCTTCAATAACAGGGAGAGCCATATGTAGGCTGCAGTATACACTGACCCATGAGGTCATAGAATCATAGAATCATAGAACAGTAGAGTTGGAAGGAGCCTATAAGGCCAACGAGTCCAACTCCCTGCTCCATGCAGGAATCCACCTCAGAGCATCCCTGACAGATGGTTGTCCAGCTGCATCTTGAAGGCCTCTAGTGTGGAAGAGCCCACAACCTCCCTAGGTTATTGGTTCTGTTGTCGTACTGCTCTAACAGTCAGGAAATTTTTCCTGATGTCCAGCTGGAATCGAGCTTCCTGGTAGAAGTGACAGGGAGGTTATTGCATGGAGAGTGCAAGAGGAAAGACTGAATGAGCCAGACACAAGAGATGCAGGACAATGGACATCAGTAACTTTCAGACCAAACAGAATGTTCCAAATGTGAACCAAAACACTCGGCAGCTTTCGATACCGTTTGCCATGGTATCCACCAGGAATCACTCAGCTCAGGGGTCCCCAATTTTGGGGGGTTGGTGGGCCCAGTTGAAATTTTGAGTGACATCGGTTCACACACAAAATGGCTGCCATGTGTGCGTATGGGGGGGAGGGGTTGCCCGTTCATAAAATGGCTGCCATAATGGGTGTGGCCAGTCAGAGAACATGTGATTCCCAGAAGGTAAACTGATCAGACTGAAAGAAGGACAACTTGGCCAAGGACTAAAGTCCAAAGCGGAGGTGAGGTTTGAGCTCCACAAACAAGCAAAATGAAAAACAAAAGAAAACACATGTGCTGAACTCAAATGAAGATAGTACTAGAGGGCAGCATTTTGCTTTGCAGGTTGGCATCCTGTCACTTCAATGGTAAATATATATATATATATATATATATATCTTAAGAAATAAAATTAAAAGTGGTGGGGGCAGGGAGACCGGAAGGCACCAAGAGAGCTGTCCACATGCACTAAGAGTTGACACCTTGGCCAGATATACACCAAGCACGATATAACGGCATGAAAGCGGTATGCTAGCGGTATGAAAGCGGCATATAAAGGGCAGGAGTCACACCAAGCAGGATATAGCACTATAGAAGCGGTATGGAAGCGGTATATGGTATGTGGCTTATGGGCCCCAATAGTGGTCAGTGCACTTCAATACCACTATAAAGCAATAGTGTGGCTCCTGCCCCTTATATACCGCTTTCATAGTGCTCTATCCTGCTTGGTGTGGATTGGGCCCACGTTGGAGATCCCAGGCTCTGTGGATTGAGTATGGGAAGCGCACTGTGTTCCAGTGTTCCAGTCTGAGCTGCAGACTCATCTCCATGGCATTATGCTGTGGGGCCCTGCAAGGTTCCATTTTGTCTCCCATGCTGTTTAAACAGTTTAGGCTGGCGGCTCTGAAGTCGGTGGGACTGTGAATCCATTCCGGGTTCCTGCCAGCAGCATTCAGAACTCTCAAGGAGGTATCCAAGGTTCTGGATCCAATCCCTGAAATAGGTACAACACCTTGGAGAATCCCGTTAGAGTTCTGGCTGGTTTTGACTGAAACCAAGAGTGGCATCATAGCCCTACCAAAATCAGATGCACCAGCCTCAACTGATTTGATGGTCCGCCTTCTCTCAATAAACCTGGGATTTAAGATTGGCTGGGTAGGCTTTGCTCGTGCTGCCATTAAGGAATGGCGCCTGTATATGTGGCAGGGCCTTTTCATGGCAGTATCCCAGCTATGGAAGTCCACTCCCTTCGGGAAGTGAATTGTCTGTCTCTCCACACTGTTGTTATTTAGGTGCCAGTTAAAAGTAGATATATTTGTATAGGTAGGCTGACCATATGAAAAGGAGGACAGGGCTCCTGTATCTTTAACAGTTTCATAGAAAAGGGAATTTCAGCAGGTGTCATTTGTATATATGCAGAACCTGGTGAAATTACATCATCATCACAAAGTTAAAGCTGCAGAAGCCCTGCCCTCTTTTCTACATGGTCAAGAGACAGGACTCCTACAGCTTTAACTGTTATGATGAAGAGGGGATTTCACCAGGTTATGTATGTATACAAACAACACCTACTGAAATTCCCTGTCCTTTGCAACTGTTAAAGATACAGGAGCCCTGTCCTCCTTTTCATATGGTCACCCTAGATAGGCATTGAGGATAGAGGCAAATGCTGTGTTTATTTTTTTAACAATTGTTTGATTGTGTTGATGGCTTATTGCCTTTTATGAAATATTTGTGATTTTAGAGTCTCAATGTTCGTATTGTTTATGTAGTGTGCTGTGTTTTAAATAGGCCATTAACTGCCCTGGGAAGAATGGGATATAAACCAAATGCCTGCCTACCTACCTACATGTTGATCTATAAGTAGTGCAGGCCTTGAAGTCTGCTTTAAATCTCACCCCATCAGTGAGCAGTGGATCTCTTTAAGGGGCACTCTATGGCCCGAAGCCAACATTCATCCTCTACATTATGTGATACCTTGATAGGCCTTGTTGGCATCTCAGATGAGGGAAAGCAGGTGAATGTAGAGCCTGGTACAATTGGGGAGGCTGTCTGGAAATCATGGGACCTGCAGTCTACACATCTGGAGGGTCCCCAGTTGGGGAAGGTTAGTCTAGGCTGTGGGTTCCTAAGTCCATGTATCATAAGGTCCCCGTTTCCACCCCAGTCTCCCATCTGATTGTTCCCAGAAGAACCTGCAGGTCCCCATGGGGTGCATGTACTCTCAGCTGCGTGTCTTCCAGGGCAGTGTCTGGGTGACTACCTAAGGCTAGTTGGTGTCTGGTTACTGATCAAGGCTATAACATATGAACTTTCCCATCAACTGAGATCCATGGACAGCTCTTCTACCACCTCTCCTGCACTACCGCTATGGGCTAACCTACCCACCACCCTCCCTTGCTGTTGTTACCTCACCCCACTTTCCCCCGGAGAGCCATGTTGGCCGAGGAAACCTTCGTCACAGCCAGGCATTGTAGGAGGGATGTCCTGGGAGATTGTCCACAGTACAGGCAATTTCCTAGCACACCCCACCCACAATCCCTGGCTCTGAGGAAGGACCCCCTGAGAGCCAGGCATTTGGGGAGGGGCCATAGCTCAGTGGTAGAACAGCTGCTTTGTATGCAGAAGGTCCCAGGTTCAATCTTTGGCTTCTCTATGTAGGGCTGGGAAAGGATCTTCTCTAAAACCATGGAGAGCTAAGGCTGCTAGTCAGTGTCGACAGTATTGGCCTTTATGGACTAATGGTTTGACTCAGTATAAGGCAGGTTCCTGTGTTTCTATGTTCCTAACAGTTCTCTGAAGAGTCATGATGGCAGCTTCCTCCAGCCAAGGTAGGTCTCCAGAGAGGCCATGAGCGGTCTGGCTTGCGCTAAGAGGGTTCACTGCAGAGGGGCTGACAGCCCATCCCCTTTTTCACTCTGAGGATCATCACAGCTGGAGCATTGGACCAGTGGGACTCTCTGGAGCACCACTAGTGTTGCTGAGCTGTTTCAGAAAGCCCCATCAGACCTGCTGTCCCATGGTGGCAAATACCACAGTGGAGAGCAGCTGTCAGGAGCACTCACTGGAGGAAGGAGTGATGGGCCCTCCTGGCAGGGAAGGGAAGAGAGCACAAGTGAACACTCCTCCTGCTCTGCCGCCCCCATGGGAGGGCCAGTCTGTCCATGGAGGTAGTCCTGCTTTGAATCTGAATCTCAATTTGCAGGGCTTAGGAACAGAACCATTAATTCCTTCCCTCTCTTCTGGAATTCCTTACCTAGTGGCGGCAACAGATGTGTTACCCTGTTAGAATTCAAGATCAAATGCTAATATCTTCCAACGTTGGTGCTCTCCCAGAAGTCAGAGGCAATCAAACGGAAGCTCGAAACTAAGACAGTTAGGGAGAATTAAAGATCATGGTTCCTAGAAGACATGCCAACCTCATCTAGCGTATCTAGCCTATTATCAAAAACACACCTTCTCTCCCTCTTTTGATCTTACCGTTGGTTCACTGCAACATGTGAAGCTGCCAGTACTTTCCTGCACGAGACAGGAAACAGCTTAATGAGCTCCATCCGTATAAAAATTTGATCTCTCCCTCAGACTTGTTGCAGCACTGAAGAGGCTAAGCTGATTGCTTGAGCCATACTACATAAATCAGGCACTGCATAAATAAATTTGCGATCAAACTCAATATCTCAAGCTACACAGTGAAGCTTTCTGGGCTATATTGCATTATGGATTGGTAACCTTTTTTTGGTGTGAAGTGCCTATGCATACTTAACAGACCAATGGATGCCTTCTTCCCTTAGAAAAGTTGTTTGCCATGCAAGTACACATTAGTCAACTGAATCAATAAATGCTTAATTCATTAACCATTGCATGAAGAATATGAGTCCAAAGTGCATTCTCCTAAATTCATGCAGACTAGGCTCCTTCTGGGTAGAGTACAGTAGCATCTGAAGATGGACTAATCTCTCAATTTTGGTTTTTCTCAGTTTCTCATTTCTCCACTCTTAAATTTGTTTCTTTCCAAATTTAGAGAGTATTTTTTTTTAAAGTTGACACAAAAATTAACAAGCATTTGTATGTGTACATTTCTCCGAACGTATGCATTTTTTTTGCCTGATATACATATTTTTGCAAACAGCTTTTTTAATAGCATGCACCATTGAAAATCATTTTCTCTAATTATCAAATTTTGTGTACTTTTTTTTGATGGGAGAATTCCATTGCCAAATTTGGAAAAGTGAGAATTCAGAAGAATTACTGAGTTTCACATAATGGGTTGGAAGTGTGAAACTAGGTAAGTTCGTATTGATATGTGAACTGAACAAATCTCTCCCCCCCCAATCTCTACTGACATCACAATGGTATGCTCCACCCTCCCCCTCAACATCTCTGATTTCTACATGCTTGATGTAATGTTGAAATAGGGCAACCTCCTCCCAGCTAGGGATTCATGAGAATTTCATTTCAGTTTGCAAATCTTTTGAAAAAGCTTCGTTTGCAAGCCCAGAAGCAAATGAGATTGGGAGCACATGCGTTCTGAAAACATTTGCAAACCCCCAAACGTTCACAAAATGTGTACTTTAAGAATGTATGACATTTGAAAAATGTTCACTTTCCCCATTCATACAAAGCAATAGGTTGCCAAGGAGAACGGGAGGAAGCCAAACTGAGCTTTGAAGTAAAGTTCAGATAACTTCAATGAGCTCAAGCATACCTGGTTCTCCCATCCCTACCTCCAACCTGGTGCCCCGAGTATGCCAGCTGAGAATGATGGGCCATGATGGCTGGGAATGATGAGACTTGCTGTTCAACACATCTGGAAGGCAACATGTTTTGAGACTTTAGACTTTAGACCTGAAAATGACAGCTCTCATTGAGGATGGGTGGCTGCCAGACAGCTCAGGTAAGTCCCATGAGCGGGTAGAGGCAGCGGCTCTGAGTTTCGGGGAATGAACTGGGAGAGAGGAGTCCTCGCTCTCAGCTTTCCCGGGTGCTCACAATGGCCAACCCACTTTGGGTGTCCAGATCTCACTTGAGATCAGGATACGAAGTGGGTCAGCCTAGGCCTGAAGCACCCTGAGTCAAGTCAGGGCCAATTCAGAGGTTCCGAATCAGCCTCTGAAGCGAATCGGTGGGTGGGTGTCCATGCACACCCCTGGTATTATCCCAAGCCTGCATGGCAATTGTAGAAACGGGCTCTGGTTAAGGCAGTGTTTGAAACCCCAAATCTTCAAATGTGTCTTGCGAGTAAGTGGAAGAGACTTGAAAATCGCTGACAGTAGATTTGGAAGGATGTTAGGCATGTGTGTTAAATTTCAGAACAATACCTCCACCCCTGTATTTTATATGAATATTTGAAAGATCGTGGTTCTGGTTTGACAGCTGTCAGTATCAAAGACCTATCAAAGCAGCCAGAACCACGACAATCTCTCAAAAATTCATATAAAATACAGGGGATGGAGGGATTGTTCTGATATTTTGCACACATGACTACCAACAACCAGTCTGCACTGTGACCGAATTTCAAGTTTCAGACTTTTAAAACAACACTGTTACAGTGGGGGGTGGGGCTTTTGGGGGACCCCCTATAACTTTTTTATTTTAAAAGATAGAGATATGAAACTTGGGGAGCCAGGACTAGCAACATCCCACCTGCAAAGTCCAAAATGTTGCATGTCTCTATCTTTTAAAATAAAAAAGTTACACCCATTTATTAAGTTCTTCAACGCAAGTGTATGGCGAAAATGGCATCATACGATAATAATCTGATTTCCGATTAATCATCAGAAATCTGATCCGATTTGTTACAAAAAAACTCCAAAATAATCAGATCTGAAAATATTTTATATCACAATTTCCGAAAACGATACGATATTTTCGGCCGTGCACATCCCTAGTTGCTTCATAGCTACCAACTGTGGGGCACTCATAGCTGGCTTCTTAATGGTGCCCCCAGTTGTATCGACTCCATCACAAGCCACATATAGTTGCCACCCATGTGACCTTTTCCCATGGCTTCCGGTATCTCTGATCCCTGATGGGCATTGTGGAGTAGAGGGCCTCACGTTTAGCCTCTGCCTTAATAATTTTGGCAGGAGTTCCTTTACTTTCTGCTTAGATGCCAATCCAATTCTTAGAAGTCAATTCAGGCTGTCATATTGATGAGCCCTTTGTTAGTAGCTTTAATATTCAGCAGTGTCTGGAGCAGATGAAGACTCAAAAACATGGTGGTGCATAATTTGTCCTATTAATTTGGTAAGCTGTGCTGGTTTGCTCTCATTTTTATTTTGTAAAGTGGTATTTAGCAATCCTACATCATTCTAATCTCTTCTTGATTATTTGGACACCTTCATAAATTACTTGCCAATTTATGATGATGGTTTTACAACTTTTTCAGAGATTAGACAGTCAGATAGCTATCATTATTTATTTATTTATTTATTGGAGATTGAGGTGGTAATTATGCTTGTATCTAGGGCTGGTGATTAAACTGTGTATTATACACGATGCAGCAACTGGGCTTAGTCGAAGCTAGGAATCAACCCTGGAACCCTACCCGTTGCTGAGTGCCAGGGCTCATCCAGAGAACTTATGGTGATTAGAGTTTCTCTCAGCACATGCAGAGTGCATTTTCCAAACCACGGAATAATCATAGCTATTCACGTGTGCATAATGGGAAGAATTATAGGTCACAAAGTAAAATATTGAGTTCCAGCATTGAACCTTAGTTCTTGAAAAATTACTGCTGCAAAGCAGAGATGGATAAATTATAGTCCTCTAGTTGGGTAAGATGGGGTAATTTTTGGTTCACTTGTAATATGATTAATTGTGGAGTTCACAGGGTATGCAATTTACTGTGCAGGCACTTGGTATCTTCATCAGATGTCTTCATCAAGTGTCACCCAATGTCACTTCAAATACAATAGTTTTCAATCAACTCCGTTCATACATCCAGTTGCTGATTACCAAGTGGTGAAAAATCACGTGATACCCATGCATGTGTGAATTAACTACCCCTATGTTAATTATCCAAAATACATACTTTGCTGTTGTTCAATACTCACAATCATAGTACTTAGGAAAAAATGCGGTATCATTAGTAACTGCTCTATATAAGTTAACTCAGTAACTCTTACAACAACCCTGCAAATTTGGCTAGGATTACAAATTGTGTGTGTGTGTGTGTGTGTGTGTGGAGGGCAAACAGAAAGTGGTTCACTTAACCTAGGACTAACATTCAATGACTAGTGTAGGACTTATTTACAACTAAACAGAGAAACAAGACACTGCATTTGTGGATGAGATGCTTGTGGCTTAAACTAGGAAGTTCCCCAATAAGAGGATTCTTGTACAGAGCAGTCCTAAACATGTTCTTTTAGAAGAAAGTCCCACTGGGTTCTATAGGGCTTCCTGTCTAGTAAATGTGTTTAGGATTGGAGTGTTAACCCACATTACTCTACCTTTCCTCCAGTAGCTAATAATTCAGGTTCCCCGTTCGAGCATCAATATATGCAATTGATAATGCGATTAAACGCATGTAAACAACTTTAAAGCACATTGTATGGAGCCCTTAATTCACCTCCACGCCTCTCATGTATAGGTATCAGGTGTAAATTCAACTGTCAGCTAAAGCGCATATTCGGAGAATTAGGCGTAAAACCGACCTCTTCTAGAGGGGGCCACAATGTTTCTCCCTGATTTGCTACCTTTAAAAACACACACACAGAGACATTGAAAAGACGCATTTAAAATGTAGGACCTCCATTTGCAGTCTAAGGTAGTATGGTCCACTCTATCATAGCAGCACTCTTCCACTTTATTTTGCTGCGTATGTTGGCCAGATTTCAGAATGGAATCCTTACTTTGTGCTTTTAAATCCAGCCCTTTATCACCCTGATTGTGAAGATCAAAGCTAGTAAGTTTGGGTACCTGGAACTGGATACTTATACCTGCACTGTGGAAGACGTAAAATGAAGACTAGCTTTCCAACACAGTTGATGCTGTGTTTTGCAGAGGCAGTGCAGAACCCCCACTCCACTCCAAAACAAATAAGCCTTACTAAAAAAGAATGAACCTCCGCAAGAATCCCTATCAAGGGTGAGAAACTAATTGGAGGTTTCCTCCTCTCCCTGGAGATATTTGGTGAAATTGTCCCCCTGGTTTCTCCACCCCCTACATATGGTGGAGAGTGTCAAGAGGCCATTTCAGACATTCAGAAAGCAATGTTATGATCTCTCGGGGTGAACATCCAAGGGAGCACAGTATTGTTCAGATTCCCCCCTTCTGAAGTTGGAGATACTATTCTGACCTTGGAAGGGAGAGTCAGAGATCCACATCCCCTTGCAGCCAGCATGGAAAGAACCATGCCAGCTGCCCTCTGAAGTCAGAAAAGTGATCGAGGAGGAGGAGGAGGAGGAGGAGGAGGAGGAGGAGGAGGAGGGAAGGGGCATTCCGTTGGGAAGGGTGGGGAGGAGACCAAAGAGGCCATGTTGACTCATCCACTCCTCCCGCCCTCCTTTGGATGATCGGATACCTCTGAGTTCAGAGGCTTCCCGTCACTGAGGGTGCAATCGACAGGATTGTGCCCTCACTGAACAATCTTGCCAGCAATGAAACAATCACAGCTTAGCTTCTGTGAGAAGGGAGAGTTGTCAGCTTGGATGGGATCAAAGGCTAGGCTGACCATATGAAAAGGAGGACAGGGCTCATGTAACTTTAACAGTTGTAGAGAAAAGGGAATTTCAGCCAGTGTCATTTGTATGCAATTAGTTCCCGGTGAAATTCCCTCTTCATCACAATTGTTAAAGTTGCAGGAGCCCTGCCTTCTTTTGTGTATGGTCACTCTTGAATAGTGCCTGCAACTATTGTGATGAACAGGGAATTTCACCAGGGACTAATTGCATACAAATGACACTGGCTGAAATTCCCTTTTCTCTACAACTCTTAAAGTTACATGAGCCCTGTCCTCCTTTTCATATGGTCAGCCTATCAAAGCCTCACCCAATCTTTATGGAAAAGGCAGCTGTGTGGGGCAAATTAAGAAATGGGAAGCTTATTTGGGAGGAGATTTCAGAAGGCATGCATGGGTGGGTGGGTTAAAAGTGGCAGTGGTTGGCAGTGGAAAGAAACAGAAACCCATGGAAAGGACCAGTGGAAGGGACAACAGTTTCGGGAACTAGGAATCTAAGAATTCATGAGGTTGCCCTAAGAAGATTACTCTTTCTTTAAAGGTAACATAGGCCATTTCTACACTAGCCTATTTACCCGGGACTGTCCCTGGGTTGTCTCTGTGCATGCAAATGATGCACAGGGACTCCTGGGGGTGGGTGGGGAATGGGGAATGGTTTTCCCAGGGATAAAGGATCCCTGGGAAATCTTGATTGTTCCCACGGTCCCGGGAACATCCTGAGACCATGGGATGTGTGGGCATCCATCCCAGCTGGTGCCCACTTACTCGCCAGTAAGCGGGTACCAGAAATGGGCACAGAGCCACACGACGCATGTCCGTGTCCATCAGGGGAGAGGGGGGGATGCATGTTCGCGATCCTTAGGATTTCGGGGGAGATTTTGGAGGGTAATATACGTATATATATTAAACTCACCTTTCCTGATGGACTGCAAGTGAGCTCTTTGGATCATTTTTTTAAAAAAAATGGCAGGCGCAAGAGGAGGACAATCCTGGAATCCCTCCCTCTCCACCTGTAGGTGCAGAAAAATCCATAGGTAAGAAGATCCTGTTAGCTATGGCTTCTGCCACAACTTCATTGTTGTTACTTGGGCCAGGTCTACACCAAGCCGGATATAACACTATAAAAGTGGTTTGAAAATAGTATATGAAATGTGTCATGGCCCCCAACAGTTGTCAGTGCACTTCAACACCATGCAGATCCTGCCTTGGTAATCTTTTGGGATGAATGGATTTTGTTTAATCTTTTCCGGCAGTGGTTCACAGATTTTTCAGGTGTCTTTCATTCCTTCATTTGCTCATTGACGGAATCAGATTCATTTTTCAGAGATGTACAAGAATTTCATCCCCTTTCTGCATTTGCACGAACGTGCATTAGCAGAAGTGCAAATTTTGTGCAAATCACCTCCCTAAAGTTCATAATAATAATAAAAAAAAGCCCACAAACCTGCACGCCTTGGAAAAAGCTGTTCCTCTATGGAATACACAGGCAAGTTTCATGGAAATCGGAACTCATTTGAACTCCCTACTGCAGAATTCCCCAACATCTCTAGTAATCCTTAGGAGGTGGCGGCAGCGCTAGCCCAGCCAATTGGGATCACAGGGTGAATGGGAGTGTTATTGGTATTTTAATAATGTATTTGATGTATGTGCTTTTTTATCAGTTTTATATATTTTACATTTGATGTTGTTCCCTGCCCCGATCCAGAGGGAGAGGCGGGTAAGAAATAAATATATTATTATTATTATTATTATTATTATTATTATTATTATTATTGTCGCAATGCTTTGCAGACAGTGAGATTTGTCAACATGCTGATGTCATGAGGGGGATGTTGGCAATTGAGAGTAATGGGAATGTTTTCTGAACAGCAAATATGTTTGGATTAATCGCCCCCACATTTTCAAAGCCGTTTGATGCTCCTGCTAATGCGCATGGGAAATATATATATATATATATATATATATATATATACTTTCTGCCCAGACCTAAGTGCTTTCTTTGCAAGCATGTGTGAGAGAGAAGTCAAGTAAGGATATGCAAAGTGGGCAAAAATATTCTCCGATGGCTCATATGAATTTGCTGAAATGAGCACTGGAAGGGAAAGAGAGGCGCTATTGACATTGCTATGGGAAGCCAACCAACAGGGTGAATTTCTGAAAAGTGGGAATTGAAAGAGAGTTGGTTGCGGGGGGCGGGAGAGAATAGCTGAAGATAAATATGCCGTAGTGTTAAGTTTAATTACAGGAGCCATCTTGAATTGATAGCCTGGTGGCATCAAGGATAGTGCCATAAAAAGAAACTTAATGAAGCAATGCAGCATTCTTGGTATAAACCCCTTGATTCAAGTTTAATGGCAATAAGAGCTGCTACTGGGAAGTAGCGTGATGATATTACAGCCATATCTCTTAAAGCCCTTTTTAAAACCTAGTTCCATCAGCGATCCATATAACATGTCTGCATACTATTTTCCATTCCTGTTTTTCAAGGCTGCGCCAAATCTTCTATTTTTCAAGATATAGTAAATGGTGATCCTGCCATGTGGGAGAATCTTCAGAAGGTGAAGGGGTGAAATGACTTGGATCTTGAAAACATTCTCTGGAAGTGGGAGCTCAATGTTGTTGTTTTCTGATTTGTCCATCTTTTTTGTAGTTCATCTGTTCTTCTAGCTTTATACAGCTATTCAGCTCCCTAGTGCTGCCAGGAAGGATAGCATGAGCGAAAGAAACTCATTCAGTTCCCAAAGTCAATGGAGATCTAACGTAGGGTGAGTTTCTCTGTTCTGCTAGAATGTGAGACATCAGAGGCCCCTTTGATCCTGTGAACTACTACTGCTGATGTCTCCCCACTGCCCCAAAGTAGGGTGACCATGTGGAAAGGAGGACAGGGCTCCTGTATCATTAACAGTTGTATTGAAAAAGTAATTTCAGCAGGTGTCATTTGAATACATGCAGCACCTGGTGAGATTCCCTCTTCATCTCAACAGTTAAAGCTGCAGGAGCCCTGCCCTCTTTTGTAGAGTGTCCAGATACAAAAGAGGGCAGGGCTCCTGCAGCTTTAACTGTTGTGAAGAAGAGGGAATTTCATCAGGTGCTGCATGCATACAAACAACAACTGCAAAAAAATCCCTTTTCTATACAAATGTTAAAGATACAGGAGCCCTGTCCTCCTTTTCATATGGTCATCCTATTCAGGGATGCCTTGCCTGAGCTCCGAAAGAACTCCTTTGACCCCAGTCCTGCCGTGGTCCCTGGCTCTTTTCCCTCATTCCACAGTGTCATTGTTGGAGTGCCAGCCTGGCCACCAGCAGACCCTTTCACCCAGGGTTTACTCAGGAGGAAGGGTCTCCTTGGGAGTAAGGAACTACTCATGGAAGACCCTGCTGTAGCCAATAAAGAAGCCGGCTCAGCTGCATTTAGTGAATCAGGGTCAACTAGTATATAAGTTCTCAGTCTTTGCTTAGACCTTTGCTGGGTTAACAACACCTGCTGAATTGTATTTGTCCAGCCCTATGCTCA
The DNA here is from genome assembly GCA_029215795.1 of Anniella stebbinsi. Lineage (NCBI taxonomy): Eukaryota > Metazoa > Chordata > Lepidosauria > Squamata > Anniellidae > Anniella > Anniella stebbinsi. The sequence continues at coordinate 224,264,616 of JARDYH010000004.1, read as the reverse complement.
AATTATTGTATGAACCTGCTAGCTAAAGCTGTTATGAAACCAATATAGGGTTGTAGAATCAGTATTCCCCCCACTCTTCCACTGAAGGGATTGAGGCAATTGTGCATATTATCCAAAGAATTCATTTAAGAAATGCATAGGCCGCCTTGATAACAGCCACCTCTCATGGATGGTTTAACTGGTTTTCATGAACATTGCAGAGGGTTGGATTAGATTAGCCTTGTGGTCCCTTTCCAACTCTATGATCCTATGATTCAAGGGCTGCCTCTACAAGAGGCATTTAAAGCTCTTTCAAGACGCATTAAAAATTTTACCTCTACAAGAACGGGGCGCAAATCGGGCGTAGAGGTGCGTTTTCTCTCCGATTATGCGCATTATCAAATACGCGTTAAATAGCGAGTTTTATTTTGCTCCTGCTGTTAAAGCGCATTTTGACTATGTGAACAAGCGATTCTCCGCATTAACTACTTGTAAAGCGCATTTGAAACAACCGGTAAGGTCATCCGTTGAGCGCTCAATTACCTCTTGCATACAAGCATGTACGATAAAGCGCTTCAGCGATTATGCGCATAATTGGCTAACCAGGCATCAAACGGAATCCATCTAGAGGGGGTCTATATCAGGATCTGGGAGTAGACTTAGATATAGAGGCATTTGTCTAATAGGTACATTGTCCTGTAGCTTATGGTCTAGGCCAGTTTCAAAGACTTCAAGAAAAGCCATGCTTCTCAAGCTGACTCTTCAATTTGATTCTGCGTCTTCTGTGTTATATTGCATGACCCCCAAAAGCTGCTGACGTGCGCTCTCCTGAGCTACTGCTTCCTCCCTCGTTGGTCTGCTTCTCATTGGCAGTTTAAAAGTTGGGGAATTGTTCGGATTTTTTAATCAGTACTTTCAGTCCAGACACAGACATATTAGAAGCTGAAGTTAATAGAATTACAGTCTATGCTTACTGACCTCTGTCATGAAGGGTGATATATTTTGCCCTGGGGGAAATTCAGGGAGGGGAATAAAAGGAAATGCTTTCTGATCTAGCAAATAAATGAACTTCCCTTCCCTTCTAGGGGCTTGTTGTTCAGAACACGCACGTGATGTTATTCGGGCTTTTATGCATTCAGATATCAAATCCGGTATTTTAAGAAAGAAATGTTAAAAGAAAATTATGGTAACTCAGTTTAATTTGCTTGATGGAATCTTCTCTGATGAGATGAACTGGATAGGGGGGTATCTTGCAGGAGTTGATAAAATGTAGTCTGATACAATAAGACTTAATTTGTTTCTTCTGTACAATGGTCCTGAGAGAGGACCATTGTACATTATTTTCTTGTTCAATTCATAACAAATATGTGGAAATTGAATTAATCACTAGGGCTGATAGTTAGATGGGTGATCCTAGCTAATCAGGGATCACTCAGTGAACACCATGCTGCCCTCTTCCTTAATTTCTAACAAAGATGTTTGCAAAATTGGGCTCCATTTCAGCTTGGCCATTATTCACTACCTGGATGCCCAGAAAGGCTCTTCCAGATGAATTACAGTTCTGGTCCATGGATGTTGGCCTTGCATTCAAGAGAAGGAAGAGGCATATGTAAACCAACTCTAGTTTGCACTTTCATTCCAGGAAGCATAGTTTTCATGCTACACCTCTCTCTCGGGCCTATGCACAGCACTCTAGGGTGACCAGATAAAATCCAGGTCAGGGCTCCTGTAACTTTAACAGTTGTAGAGCAAAAGGAATTTCAGCCAGTGTCATTTGTATGCAATTAGTTCCTGGTGAAATTTCCTCTTCATCACAACTGTTAAAGTTGCAGGGGCCCTGCCTTCTTTTGAATATGGTCACTCTAATATAGTGCCTGCACCTTTAACTGTTGTGATGAAGAGGGAGTATCACCAGGAACTAATTGCATACGAATGACACTGGCTGAAATTCCCTTTGCTCTACAACTGTTAAAGTTATATGAGCCCTGACCTGGATTTTATCTGGTCAGCCTACAGCACTCCCAATTCATCTTGAAGGCCCATTCAGAGCTTCAAAATTGGCCCTGTTTCGACTCAGGGTGCCTTGAAGTTTCTCTGGTCCACATTGAATTCAATTCCAAACCAGGCCATCTGTTGTGGTTTTCTGGGCATCTGTGGGCACCCAGGAAAGCTGGGTGCAAGGCTAACCAGGAGTCCATAGATCTCCCTACCCCTCATACTCACTCCCCTCCCCACCCGCTTACCTCATGAACTCAGTGAGTTTTTTCGGCTACTCTAGATTGCAACAGTAGATCTACAGCAGGCCAGAGCTATTATCTTCTTTAAAGATGGTGGATCTCCTGGAGGATGGCTGGCTTGCTGGTGTGAGTGGAGGCTTCAGGTAAGTCCCACAGGTGAACAGGCAGGCGGAGGACAGTGGCTGGCCATTGGCCCGAATCAGCCCAAATCACTTGGCTGCTTCAGGCCGAAGTGGCCCAATCCAGTCTCGACTGGGATTTGGGTCAAAGTGGGCCAAATTGGCCCACTTCGAAATCAGATTCAGGTTTTGGTACCGAGGTGGTACTCTAGGCTGACCATCTGAAAAGGAGGACAGGGCTCATGTGACTTTAACAGTTGTAGAGAAAAGGGAATTTCAGCCAGTGTCATTTGTATGCAATTAGTTCCTGGTGAAATTCCCTCTTCATCACAACAGTTAAAGGTGCAGGCACTATACTAGAGTGACCATATACAAAAGAAGGCAGGGCCCCTGCAACTTTAACTGTTGTGATGAAGAAGGAATTTCACCAGGAACTAATTGCATACAAATGACACTGGCTGAAATTCCCTTTTCTCTACAACTGTTAAAGTTACAGGAGCCCTGTCCTCCTTTTCATATGGTCAGCCTAGGTACTCTATCTATCTATCTATCATCTATCTATCTTTAATTAATGTTCCTGCTTACTTGCCCCATTTGCGTTGTCATTTCTGTTGAGATCCTAAGTATGTAGTGGTTATGTGAATCTCACAAGCACTTACTGGATAGTCTCTGGGATAGCACTGAAGACAACTCGCATATTTCCCCCTCCCACCTATGCCTACACATATCAGCTGAATTCGGACGACACATTAAGAAACTGGGGGGGGGGAGGAACAATCATCAGTTGTATTGACTATTCTGTCGTCGGAATGCTGCCATAGTCAACTCAGCACTGATCCTAATCCACACCACAGTTGATTATTTATTACCATGTTGTGTGGGGAGTACCTCCTAGATGAACAACTGTAAAGTTGATTATTACCCCACTATTGACTATCGTGTTGTCCGAATTCAGCCATCGTGTTGTTAGTTTTTAGCAGTGTGTGTCCAAATGGAGTGTTTCACCACTGTTGTATACCTGTTTTCTCATGTGGAAAATGAACAGAGCTAGCCTGCCATGTGCAGGAAGGCTGTGCCAATTAAACGATTTCTTTGTTTTCCCTTTTTCTTATGAAGGATTATGTTTCTCACAATCTAACACAGGGGTGGGCAACTTGTAACCTTTGGCTTACAACTCCCATAAACCCCCACTATTAGCTAGGCTGGCTAGTGTTGATGGGAGCTGTAGGCCAAAACAGCTGGAGGTTCACATGTTGCCCACCCTTGCTCTAACACACCTTTGATTATGACAATGCCAGTGACTTTGTTTTACTGCTTCCTTTGGGCAGAAATAGATGTTATGGATGACACAAAATTCCACCCAAAATGGCATTCCCGAATTCACCCCTGGGCCCATGCAATATGTATTGAAACACAGATGGAATAGATTTAACAACATTTATACATCCCTAACTGAACCTGCTCAAACTTTGACTTTCATTGCCTGAACATTTTAACACAGACCTCACCTATTAATTTTGCAGAAATGCTTACAATTTTTCTGTAACGACACTATAGCCAGGAGTGCTTTTTAAGGCAAACAAGTGATTTATTATGATAAGGATGAAGACAATCCATACAGGCTAGGGAAGAAAAACTGTCTGATGAGATATTTAATCTTCCCCGATATTGTCAGTTTAGTAGAGTAGCAGGGTTCCCCAATCCCCTAAAATTGGGTTTCCAGTCCAAGCCTTCATAACTTGATAAAAACTATCAAACTTACCTGGAGTTTCAAACTTCCTTTAATTCAGGCTTAATCCACAGCAAGCAGGATATAGCACTATGAAAGCGGTATATAAAAGGCAGGAGCCACACCCAGTAGGATATAGCGGTATATGGTATGTGTCAATGGGCCCCAACAGTTGTCAGTGCACTTCAATACCGCTATAAAACAGTAGTGTGGCTCCTGCCTTTTATATGCCGCTTTCATACTGCTTTCATAGTGCAATATCCTGCTTGATGTGGATTAGGCCTCAGGCTCTTAAAGCTCTACTTGGAGAGTCCAAAAGAGCCTAAGACTTCTCCACATCAAATCTGTCTTCTACCCAAGCCCTAGAGCCTCTGCTTGGTTCTCTAACTCTTCTCCTGCAAAGGAAGAGCATCTGGGAAAGGGGAAGAACCTCAGCTGAGCAGGTTAATGGGATATGGAGTTCCTGTCTCAGAGTCCTATCACAAACCCCTCCCAATCTCTAGAGACAAAGGTTATAATTAAAAATACTCACAAATTGATTCCACACACACACACCCCCCCCCAATTATGCTTCCTTTCTCCAACAGAGAAAGTATGGATTTCAGAACAATTTCTTGCCGGGAAGAAAAAAATCCACAGGCAAAGAAGTGACTCACGCTGCATGGCCAATTTCACTAGGCATATGGGGTGGACGGATGCGAAATAAGACACAGGGATGCCATGTTTGCTTGTTTCCCATAACATCTAGTTCTATCTTTTAGCAGCACTCTGATTTGCGGGACTTTGACGTTTGTTCCGGCATACAGATAATCTGAAGGGGAAAGCTTCATCTGTTGAATTTCTGACTTTGCTCTTAAAAACTTAGAAGCAGAGCCAGTAAAAACATGTTGGCAATCTTAGGTGGATTGGCTGACACGAGCCACTGTCTCAGGCCTGGCATCAAAGGTAGGCCTGGACAGCACCTGGCAAGGATCCACATACGCTATCAGGTGTACATTGACACAAATTTATGGAGTCTCTCATCCTCTTCCCCATTGCAATCTGGAGATTTTAAAAGCGAGGCTGGAGTTGAAGTTTGGGAGGTGCTGTTTCAGGGGGAGAGATGCTATTCCAACCAAGTTCTATTTTTCCTTATCTGCTGTGCTGTAAACTTATATTTAGCACATTGAATTTTGTTGTAGTATATTGTGGAATATTGTTGTGATATTTCTTCTGTAAACATGCATTCAGCATGGAATATTGTATGTGTTTAGTTGTTGTTTAGCCTGGAGAAGAGAAGACTGAGGGGAGACAGGATAGCACTCTTCAAATACTTGAAAGGTTGTCACACAGAGGAGGGCCAGGATCTCTTCTCAATCAACCCAGAGTGCAGGACTTGGAATCAGGGTCTCAAGTTACAGGAAGCCAGATTCCAGCTGGACATAAGGAAAAACTTTCTAGCTGTTAGAGCAGCATGACAATGGAACCAATGACCTAGGGGGGGTCATGGGCTCTCCCACAGTAGAGGCCTTCAAGTTACAGCTGGGCAGCCAACTTTCTGGTATGCTTTAAGGTGGATTCCAAAACAAACCAGTGCCCCAAATATGTATTGGGTAATGCTCCAAATATGGAAACAATTATACAAGACAAATTTATACCAGTTTTTTTTACTAATCAGATAAGGTGCAAGCACCAAGCAATTTTTTAGGTAAAGCACCAAACAAAGTTTCAAGGTAACAAAGTTACAAGGTTACAGGCATCCAGTAATTTGTCCTGTTTCGCCATGTATTTTGGCTTCTTCAGAATAACAATTCCATTATCGCCTTTTTAACAAGCAAAGCCGTGGGGGTGCAGGGGTTTGAAAACTTTAAATAGTCCTTCCGTCTCAGTGTTTTTTACTAAGGCCTCAAAAGAGGCTTTTCTCAATCCCTGGCAAGAGATCCAAACTGCTGCAGCCGTGGCAAGTAATGTGAACAAGGTGGATCCCTGCATTGAGCAGGGGGTTGGATTTGATGGCTTTATAGACCCCTTCCAACTCTACTATTCTAGGATTTGTTGTTGTTGTGAGCCACTCTGGGGGCATTTAGGCCAAAAGGCAGCATAGAAATTAAGTACAACATAACGTAGAACATAACATAACAATCTGCTTGTTCTCCTGCCTCTTGCTCTGGCCCATGCAATGATTCTGGTGAGGAGCAGGAGCACCAGATGACACTATCTATTGCTCGCTGTCCCTCTGCCTGTCAAGCAAGTAAATAGCGGTAATGATGAGAGAGAGGAGGAGGAGGAAGAAGAAGAGCAGCTGGTACAATGATGGTGAGAAGATAGGCCCCAAACCCAGGAGTCAGCCCTGCACTGTCTATTATTATTAGGGATGTGCACGGACCCCCCGGATCGGATCGGGACCTAGATCAGGACCTCCGAGATTGTCCTGGATCGGCCCTTGGATCGTATCGTATCCGATCTCGATCCAAAAATCGGAGGTCCGATTTTCGGATTGGCCGCCATTTTCGCCATAGGCTTGCATTGGGGGAAAGAAAGCTTTCCCCCAATGCAAGTCTATGGGGAAAATGGTGGTGGGGGTGAGTGGGGGCATAACTCCCCCCTCCCTGTCCCTCCCCCCTCGCATTCCTCCTTACCTGCCGGGGCGTCCACTTCCCTCAGGTGCTCGAATCTACTGAGAAGTAGGAATGCCCCAACAGGTAAGTGAGCCCCCCCACTCCTTACCTGCCAGGGCTGTCCACTGCGGACAGCCCCAAGAGGTAAGCCCCCTCCTCCCCCTCGCGTTCCTTACTTGCTGGGGCCGTCTGCTGCCCGTGGGCACCAGTGGATGGCAGCGGATGGCCCCGGCTGAAGAAGCGTGAGGAGGAGGAGGAGGTCCTGAACCAGATCGGGTCCTTCCGGACCGGTTGGGATGAGATCGGACGATCCAGAAGCTGGATTGTAATCAGATAATTTTATCCGATTTTGGTCGGATTGGCTTCGGATCGTGGATCTGACCCGATCCAATGCACACCCCTTATCATCATCATCATCATCATCTCTTTCTCGCTCATGACATTTTTTCTAGACGGATATGATGGGCTTTGCCATGTCATGCTGTCTTTTACAGATTGAGGAATTTCTTGACGATTGAGCATGTTGTAATTATGACTGCTTTCTGGATGTTGGTGTGGATGTATTCTGGTAGGCCCAGTTTCTGGAGGTTTTCTGTATATTTTTTTGTTGTGATGCCAGTGACTGATGTGACTAATGGAATAATTGTGACCTTTTCCTGTTGCCAGAGTTCTTTGACTTCCCTGGCCAGTGGTGTATATTTCTCTCTCTTTTCTTCTTCCTTTTCAACAACATTTTTGTCATTCAGTTTTGCTATGTCTATGAGGTATGTATAATTCTTGTTATTATTCTTATCATCATCATCATCATCATCATCATGTATATACCTCCCTATAGCCGAAGCTCTCTGGGTGGTTTACAAAGATTAAAAGACTGGACATTAAAAACCAATATACAAAATTTAGAACAATAAAAAAAATAAAAAGCTAACATTTAAAACAATGTTAAACTTTCAGCCAGGCCTAAAACTCAGTAAAAAACTCAACATAAGCTGTTAAATGCCTGGGAGAAAAGAAAAGTCTTGACCTGGCACCGAAAAGATAACAATGTTGGCACCAGGGGCTTCATCAGAGAGATCGTTCCACTATTGGGGGGCCACCACAGAGAAGGCCCTCCCCTTTGTTGCCATCCTCTGAGCTTCCCTCGGAGTAGGCAGTCAGAAGAGGATCTTGGATGTTGAGTGTAGTGTATGGGTAAGTTCATGTCAGCAAAGGCTTTCCATCAGGTATTGTGGTCCCAATTATAGCTGCAATGCTCTCATGCTGCTAATGCAGAATTGGGGCTGGAAGCTGTGCAGGGCTGTGGAACCCCTCAGTACAGAGCATTGTAGTATATACGTTGCTGGTCAAATATCCCCATAGCAACAGTTTACAGGGACATGCAAGCAGCAAAACTCAAGATCACCAAAGCTCTCCGAATTCCATCTCAAACCTTGTTCCAACTCAAGTCTGTGGCTGCCTCTACAAGAGAGGTTTAAAGCTCTTTCAAGGCACTTAAAAAAATTTACCTCTACAAGAACGGAGCGCAAATCGGGCGTAGAGGCGCGTTATCTCTCCGATTATGCGCATTATCGAATGCGCATTAAACAGCGAGTTTTATTTTGCTCCGGCCGTTAAAGCGCATTTTTGACTATGTGAACAAGCACTGATGCGCATTAACTACTTGTAAAGCGCATTTTGGTCATCCGTTAATGCGCTTTGCCGCCTCTCATGCAGAGGTATTAGGTGTAAATGCGCTACAGCGATTATGCGCATAATCGCCTAACCGGGCGCAAAAGCGAATCCTTGTAGAGGGGACCGGAATCAGATTGTGAGATTTGCTTTTCTTTTTGCATGGAAGTCCATGTGTATTTTTGCACAATTTTTCTCAAATGGATGCATCTATTGTGCACATCTTTGAAATGCTCTCCCGCTGAAGAAAACATTTGTGCACATTTTTCATAAGTAAGCATTTTTTTAATGTGCATTTTCCAAAAGCACATGCTGTTGAACACATTTTTGGGGCCTCTAAATACATCACAGGTTTGGAAATGCATGGTCTTTGACCGCAGATTGCATCTGAGTCTGTGCTCAGTCTGGAAGGTCCAAACTAGGTAAAATCCTAATCAAAAATGAATTTCTCATTCTTCCCTAGATAGATAATCTTAGCATTTTGTCCCTTGCAATCAGGATAGGGTGGGCTATGTCAAAGGAAATAAATATTGAGATGCTTTCCCCTATACTGCTTGGGTGAGAGCTCTTTGAGCTACATTTTCCTTTCCTTTTTGGGTAGTTTTTTTACTGTATTTTACATTTGTAGCAATGAAGCTTCTGATGCCAATTGGTTGTTTGCAAATGATTCTAATTCTTACCACAGAAAGGATATTTGTAGTTCAGGCTCAGTGAGAGAAGGAGGAATTGTCAGTTTGCCAGATATTAAAAACTCACTGAAGGCGCTCTACTCTAGACAGAATGAGTAGTGCAAGGGACCCTGTGGGTCATAACCCTTAATCTTCATGATTTATAAATAGACTTTATTTATTTTAATATATCAATAATGTGGTGGGAATTTGAGCCCTCCTGGGTGGTCTGGTGACTCCCTCTTATGAGAAAGGGGTCCCTTAATTGTTAAAGAGCTAGATCCCTTATGAGAAAGATCTTCTCTCTAATTCCCTTCTATGCTTTGATACAATAGCTGACCTATATGTAGTCTCAGGGTAACCCTAGGAATGGGGGGTTCCCTCCCCAGGATTAGTGACCACCCACCCACTAACTCAATGGAGTTAGATTCATGCAAGCAACTTAACCAAGTTTGCAGGGGAGACCAATGAATACTCACATACGAATCAGTCAAAAGAAGAAGGCTTTAATCAACGGCCATTGGAGTCAGAGCAGGAAGTTCTGACTGCCATACTGAAACACAGCACATGGTTTTATACATGTCAAGATTATGCACACCTTGCATTTCTAAGGGGGGGCACATTAGGGCTGGCCTAATCAAAGGTTACTTTCAAACACAATCAAAAGGCTGACAAGATATATTTTCTGTCAATCACATGAGTATAAAATTGCTGATAGATGGAATAAACACAAAGCAAGACAGTTGCAAGTAGCACATGATGACATGAAACTTCTCATAGACAGGATGCCTGCTGCAGTTTCGGCCGATGACAAATATAATCTCTAACTTCTCTGTTTTAAGCAACTGTCACATCTCTTAGTTTTGCTTCAACAGACAGTTCCATCTTTCATGAAATAGAGAAATGAAATCCTTAGCCATAAAATATGGAGAATTAAAATTAGGTTACAATCAATCAATCATGAATAATCATTTTAGCTATTGGTATGATCACACCTGAAATATTCCCTCAACAAATAAACAAAATCAAACATACTTAAAAAAAAACTACTTAACAAATGAGTGCAGTAAGTCATTATTTTCAGGCATGCTTCATCTCCATTTTTAACGCTCAATATGCCGATTCGCTCTCATCATTTTAGTCTTATTTTTCTACTTGGTTTTGTTCTTTAGATGACTTTTCCGTGTTTAAATATGTCTTTGACAACTGCTCCAGGCTTGTTCTAGATTTTACACCCCCAACAAGGCCACTGTATCTTTTAATATATTATTTGGTTGGGAATTCTGCCAACTGGCTTCTTTGAATCAATTGGGATTTGATTTCAATGGGTCTACTCTGTATGACTAAATCTGGATCCAACCTATGGGATTGTATCCAATGGGTATAGCCAATATTAATTTAACTTAAGTCCCATTTATTTCAATGGATCTACTCTATATACAACTCACTTTGGATACAACCCAGTGCACCATGGCAATGCTAAGAGGGCAATGGAGCCCAAGGAGCAGGAAAGTGGAGGTTGTGGGTGATGGATTTGAAATATTGATTAACATCAACCAGCCAGTTTCTGTAAGATTCTGGTTCAAATGTAAGGTTTTCAGAATGCATAGCAACTAACATGAAGATCATTCATTGTACTATTGATGTGTGATGTGCAGCATTCCACTTCAGCTGTCTAGCTAATAAGAACATGAGAACTGCCATGCTGGATCAGACTGAGGATCCATCTAGTCCAGCACTCCATTCACACGGTGGCCAACCAACTGTTGACCAGGGACCAACCACACAGGACATGGTACAACAGCACCCTCCCACCCATGTCCCCCAGCAACTGGTGCACACAGGCTTACTGCCTCAGATACTGGAGGTAGCACATAACCATTGATTGCCTTCTCCTCCAGGAATTGATCCAACCCCCTTTTAAAGCCATCCCAATTGGTGGCCATCACTACATCTTGTGGCAGTGAATTCTATAATTGAACTAGTTGCTGTGTGAAGAAGTCCTTCCTTTTATTTGTCCTGAATCTCTCACCAATCAGCTTCATGAGATGACTCCAGGTTCTAGTATTTTGAGAGAGGGAGAAAAACGTCTCCCTATCCACATTCTCCACACCATGCATCAATTTTATACTTTTCTTTCCAATGTGCTATATAAAATCTTCTCCCTTTTTCTGTTTGTTTGTTTCTTTTTCATTTTCATTTTCTGTTTTGCCTGATCAGCTTGCATGAAGAACCATAAAGGCAGACTCCTGAATCGCAGGGGAGGGTGATCTTGCAGAAAGCCAAGATCTGGAACTAATGACATGACCACTTGAGAATGGAGAGCATGAAAGCTGCGCATGAACTCGGCAGGACTGTGGAGGAAGAATCAGAGATCTCTGCGGACTGGAACATGTTTCTTTTTCCTGAGCAGCAGAGAAGGCAACAATAACACAGGGAGAAGTTTGAAAAATGAGGTCAGTGGCAACTATCTCCAGGAACCCAGCGGGGCTATGGACAAGTTTCTCAAACGGCAGCCCCATTTCCATGCCGGCAAAATGCTTTTGATATTCAGGAGGGTTTCCAAAACAGTTTGCAATACAATACGGCCTTCTGCCAGTCCAAAGAAGAAGAAGAAGAAGAAAAAGGGGAAATGTGGTTGGCCATTTAATTTTTGCACAGCAAATGATCACATCAGAAGAGCCCTGAAGGATACTAGCCCAGTATCTTGTTTGCAAAAGTGATTGGAAAGATACTTCATGGGTGGCTGCAAGCAGGGCATGAAGTTGACAGACCTCCACCATTGTTTGGCCCTAGGATTTGGCCCTATGGGGTGGCAATACGTGCAGCGAAGAAAGCTTTCTTCTCTGCGCGCATTGCGTCTGCGAATTCGCGTCCAGCGGAACTGTTCAGGGTGGTGAGGGGTCTAACCCGGGCACCTTCCCCCCTGAATCCGACTTTAGAGCCTTCGGCGGTTCGCTGCGATGCCTTTAATGATCATTTCGCAGATAAAATCTCTCGGATAAGAGCCGACTTAGATGCCGTCGTTATAGCAGAGGCTGACGATGGAGTGTCCAGTGACTCCGCGAGTAGAATTATACTGGATCGGTTTCAGTTGGTGAGTACCGAGGACGTGGACAAGCTGCTTGGACGAGTGAGGGGGACGACTTGCCCTCTCGATCCCTGTCCTTCATGGCTGGTCGTCCAGGGAGGAGATGCGGTTAGATCGCAGTTACAATATATTATTAATGCATCTCTCAGGGAGGGGAGTTTTCCATCATGTTTAAAAGAAGCGGTGATACGGCCGCTTCTAAAGAAGCCCTCCCTGGATCCCCTGGACTTTAATAACTACAGACCGGTATCAAACCTTCCATTCTTGGGCAAGGTGATCGAGAGGGCGGTTGCCTTTCAACTCCAGGTAGTCTTGGATGACACTGATTTTCTAGACCCATTTCAAACTGGCTTCAGGGCGGGATACGGAGTTGAGACTGCTATGGTCGCCTTAGCGGATGATCTACGCCTGGGTATTGACAGGGGGAGTGTGTCCCTGTTGGTACTTTTGGACCTCTCAGCGGCATTCGATACCATCGACCATGGTATCCTTCTGGAACGCCTGAGGGGATTGGGAATCGGGGGCACTGTGCTTCAGTGGTTCCGGTCCTACCTCTCGGGCAGGTTCCAGATGGTGATGCTTGGGGATAGCTGCTCTGCAAAGAAGGAGCTGCTGTGTGGCGTACCGCAAGGTGCCATCCTTTCCCCAATGCTGTTTAACATTTATATGAAACCGTTGGGAGAGATCATCCGGAGGCATGGGGCGGGGTGCTATCAGTATGCTGATGACACCCAAATATATTTCTCTATGCCTTCGACAACATCGTCAGCTAAGGATAGTGTGTCTCCTCTGAATGAATGCTTGGAGGCGGTAATGGGCTGGATGAGGAAAAACAAACTGAAGCTGAATCCAGACAAGACGGAGGTGCTTGCTGTCAAAGGCCGCAACCTGGGTTTGGAGGTGTGTCAACCGGTTCTGGATGGGGTTACACTCCCCCTGAAAGACTGTGTTCGCAGCTTGGGGGTGCTCCTGGATCCGTCGCTCCAAATGACAGCCCAGATAGATGCGACGGCCAGGAGTGCCTACTATCAGCTTCGGCTGATACGCCAGCTGCGCCCCTTCTTAGAGTTGGAAGACCTAAAGATGGTGGTGCACGCGCTGGTAACTTCGAGGCTTGACTTCTGCAATGCGCTGTACATAGGGCTACCTTTGTGCCTAGTCCGGAAACTTCAACTAGTTCAAAATATGGCAGCCAGGTTGGTCACCGGTACATCTAGGAGTGACCATATTACTCCAGCTTTAAAATCGCTCCACTGGCTGCCAATTAGTTTCCGGGCGAAGTATAAAGTGTTGGTCATTACCTTTAAAGCCCTACATGGTTTGGGTCCAGGTTACCTGCGGGATCGCCTTCTCCCGTACAATCCGCCCCGCACGCTCAGGTCCTCTGGGAAGAACTTACTGCGGTCGGCCAAGACTAGGCTGACAACTGTTACCCAGAGGACCTTCTCTTCTGCCGCTCCCAGACTGTGGAATGACCTGCCGGAGGAGACTCGTCAACTTAACAGTCTTTTAGAATTTAAGAAAGCTATAAAGACTGTTCTCTTCCGGCAGGCATATCCAGTGTAATTTTTAGAATGTTTTTAGGATGTTTTAGGATGTTTTAATGATGTTTTAGGATGTTTTAATGCAGTTTTAATAATATTTGTCATGTTTTAATTAGTTTTATGTATTTTATCATGCTGTTGTTCCCCGCCTCGATCTAGATGGAGAGGCGGGTAAGAAATAAATCGTTATTATTATTATTATTATTATTAGGTATACTGCTTCTCCATATAGAGGATCTATTTAGCTACTGAGATGGGCATCCTGTTCGGACAAAGCTCAAATTGTAAGCTGGAAACGGTCCACTGCCGAAGTATTTGGAACACCTCCCAACCAAAGCGGCTGTGGTCCAAATTGAAGTGGGTTGGCCCTGATGCTTCTAACCCACTTCGGAGTTTCAGACTGTAGCTTGTTGTAAGCCAAATTCGGTACAATGTTGGACAACCCCCAGGCAAGCTCTACATAAAAGGAAAACTCCAGGCAGTGAGGAAGGTGAGGAGGAGGTGTGAATAATGTTACCAGGCCTCTTGTTTTTACTTCCAATCACAGTGCTTTTGGGAGGGACTAAGAGCTTCTCTACACAGGAAAAATCTCACAGCCTTACCGGGGATTTCATCCTTGCAATATTTCCATGATCGTGACACGCTCCTTTACATGCGACCCTGTGATTTTTTAAATGAAAACTTCCCTTCTCAGAAAGGCCCCGTTGTGTTTAATGAGACAGTGCCATCTAGTGGTGGAGAGATCCCATGATATCCCATGATATCCCAGATAATATCATATCACCTCTGTTTTTTTGTTTTGTTTTAAAGTGAGATTCCTTAGGAATAGCATCCGGGATGTTGATGATGTGTAATGGACCCGCAAACTTCCATGAATGGCCAATCAGGAACATCTAATAAATTGCTCATTTAGAGAAGCTCATAGAAAGGATTTATCTGAAACTGTTCCAATGCCTTCCACTCCTTTTTGTGACTGCATCAAGGGGAGGCATGTTTGGGCACCTGTTGAGAGCTCGCACCTCAAGAGGGACCATCTGACCAGAGCCCCTTGGAGTTTTTCCTCCTCACCATTGCAACCTGCTTGTTCACCTACCCATCACTCCAGCCCAGACAACAGAGGGGGTGAGGAGGAGGAGCAGCCTGTGCTACTGCCTGGATGTTCACTGGCTCTCTGTCTGTGGCAACAACGTGAAAGAGGATGAGGAGCAATAGCTTCTGGTGATGATGGCAGTGAGAAGGTAGACTTACTGAGGGAGGAGTGCCATGGTGGGTGTCTTCCTGCCAATTCAGGGAAGGCCAAACAACACCTGCCTGCTAAAGGGTTAGGGTGACCCTATGGAAAGGAGGTCTGGGCCCCTGTATCTTTAACAGTTGTAGAGAAAAGGGAATTTCAGTAGGTGTCCTTTGAAGGCATGCAGCACCTGGTGAAATTCCCTCTTCATCACAACAGATAAAGCTGCAGGAGCCCTGCCCTCTTTTGTCTCTGGTCGCGCTAGTATAGCTCCTGCAGCTTTAACTGTTGTGATGAATATAAATTAAATAAATGACAACAATAAGTATCTTCCTGAAATTTGGCAGGCTTCATCCCCGCATAAAGGGCAAGTATGCCTGCATATTTCATCCAATTCTGCCACAACAATTATTAAAAAGTAATAGCCATTTGCTGATTTCCCCATTATTGCCAATGGGGAGATATTGAAAGCTTTGGAAACCAAACAGGATCAAGGTTGTGGTTCATATCCGAATCCAAGCATGTCTATCCAAGGCTCTGAACCAAAGTGGTCCCCAATCCAAGGTTCCAAAGCGGGTTCTAAATTGTATTCCTTAAACAAAAAACCTACGGTTTACAAAAACAATGTTAAGGCTCTACAGTTTCCAACCAAGCACCAAAAAGCAGGGAAATTGGGAATTAAGGCTCACAAGCCTTAACGCCACATCCTCCCTAAGGAGGCAGAAAGTGCAAGTGAAATTCTCATTCTCCCAAAGCAGATAAACCATGAGGACAGGTGGAGAATATGATATGCAGAGGTGACTGTGGGGTTGTGGAAAACTGATAACGAACAACTTAGGGCCACCTACTTCTCTTTTTTTGTTTAGAGCAGCCCTTCCCCAACCTGGTGCCCTCCAAAGGTGTTGGACTACAACTCCCATCAGGGATAAGTATTAATGGAGAATATCCCTGTATCATATAATATGATAATCCCTGTCCTCCCATTCTGCATTTTTGTGAGATGGGTTCCCCCTCACATCTAGCTGGGGCATTTTGGAGGGGGAAGGAAAGAGTCTGGAGTAATCCCAGGAAAGCTCCTATCCCAGACTCTCCAGTCTTCTCCCTTCCCCACCCACCAGAATGCCACCTTTACCCCTGCTCAGGGGTTGCGTTCCCAATGTCGGAGAGGTGTGGGGTTGGAGTGTGGATTCTCTCTCTGAGGTCAGAGCACTGTCTCTGACCTGGGATATGGAAATCTAAAGTATCCTATGCCCCCGACACCCCTAGAAGCCATAGGATTGCTCCTTGCATCATGGCATTTCTTGATTAAAAATGCCTGAGTTCTACAAAACCATCAAAGTGACAGAAAACATTAAAAAACCCTATAAAACAAATAATAAATGAATAAATCAATAAATACTAAGGCATTGTAAAACATCCTCGGGCTGCAGCAGATCACAATTTAACAACCCTTTGAGAAAAAAAGATATCACTTTGCCTAGTAGCAAATGGCTATCCAGAGACGTGACATTACGATTTTCCCTGGGGAAACCATTCCAAAAAGACGCCTGAGGTCCCAGGTTCAGTCTGTGAATATTTCCTGCTGGAAATCTATTGGTAATGATGGGACAAGATCCTCGGCTTTTGTATGAGACCCAGAGGAATATTGCAAACAAAGCTACTGCACATTTCATTTAAGGTGACATTAAAATTTAAAATGCACAGAGCGCCTGTCAGTTTTATTTATTTGTTTGCTTGATTATTTTAGATGTTTCTATGACATCCTTCAAAACTGTTCCCAGGAGAGCTTACCAAACCTCCCCCATAACAGAACTGAATAAAAACACTTGAAACATACACATAACACAGTAAAAGCAGACACATCGGCCAGCTCTACACCAAGCAGGAGATGACACTTTGAAAACGGTTTGGAAACTGTACATAGAGTGTGTCCTGGGCCCCAACAGTTGTCACTCCTGTTATAAACTGGTTTAAAGCAGTAGTGTAAATCCTGCCATTGCAAAAGAGCAGCATAAACCCATGAGCAGAGATAAAACAGATTAATGGGACGAGCCTATTTTTTTAATGTTTTTTAGGATAGATTGTATCTTACAACACTTCCAGCATTTGAATGGGTGCCCTATAGACACCACCTTAGAATGGACAGCTACTTGGATATCTGGTCCCAATCCAGTACTCTGGGTTTCCCAGATGATCACATCCCTTTCTTTAGACCACCACTCACTTGGTAGTTTTCTGAATTAGGATGGTCTCCGACTCTCCACGTTCTAAAAGACTGAAATGCTTCACTTACGGTCAAACTACATGTTGTGTTAATTGTGTAATGCTCTATTTTTATTTTACTCAAGGGTAAGCGTGCATAGACCCAATTCAGATCTGGACCATTGTACACGAGGAGAGAAGGGTTAAACTTCCTGCCCCAGCCATTTAATTCTCAATTTCCCTGCTTTGCAGAGATTAAAAAAAAACAAAAACGACTTTGGCTTCCTTCATGGCACCACCATGCTTTCTGACCTCACTCTAGAGGCTGGTGGATGAACAATAATGGCACTCAGCACCAGCTGGGACTCCCTGGAGTTTGATTGCCCATCGGCCAGGATGTTCCTCCTGATACTTTGTGCTGCTTTCTATCCCTGGTCCTAAAATTGCCAAAATGTCAACCGCCATTTTGTAGCACGTGAACAGGGGACAAACTTGGGTGAAGGTATTTTGACTTGGCATTAATTAAATCACTGTGCAAAAAATAATCTTAATGCAATATCCTTCTTCCCTGTCCTTTAAACAGTGTGTGTGTGTGTGTGTGTGTCTGCACTGGTGCATATCAGTACTTTGTATGTAAAAAAAGATACAGATTGAAAAACAGCAAACTGTGCTTGTGCCAACTATGAATTAAATGGTAGAAGTTCTCTGTAGCGGAATGCAAGGCAGAAGAACCCCACAGAGAAACAACAGAATGGAGTGGGTGAAATCTGTTCACCCCTGCTTCTTCGCATGTTCAACCAAAATATCAGCCTAGAACACCCCTGATCTCATTCAATTTGCGATGCGTTTTGTAGCCTCGGTGGCTTGCCTGCTATTTGCTTCCCATCTTGTCTTCTCTGTATTGGAAAGTCCAAATTGCTTCCTGCCAGTCGTAGGATCTTGCTCCCTTAATGGTTCGGAGGAAGATGAAGTGCTTATAATCCTGATGGAGGTAAAGGTGGTAGAATAAGAAGTACTTCCCTCAGGCGCTGGAGTGATATACTGTTACAGGGAGTAAACTCAACAGAGATTCATATGCCATGTTGCTGGTTAGTCTGTCAGCACCAATGGTCGTAATCTCCTGGACCATCTCTGAAGAAGCTCAAGGTCAGTTTAGAGTCTTTGGATCAGATAAGGTTACAATTGATTGGCAACCTTCTGTGCTCCTCCAGCAGATATTAAATTTGAACATTTAGGATTTTGCATGGCATTGGGCTGCTAGAGACAGTGAAGCTGGTATATCAGGGCCTACAGGAATTCAGTTCAAGCCCTCCACACCAAAGGCATTGAAACGCTTTCATCCCAGGGACTGAATTTCATTTTGGACAAGCTCTTGGAGGTTGCATTCCAGTGGTAGGCAAGGCCAAAAGTGAAATGGGCGGGACCAAATCTACCAGCATATTTTAGATTAAAGCTCTTGCAGCCAATAACTAAGCTGATGGGTCAGTATCCAACTGTGTCATCTCATTAGCACAAATGACAAGACGCCAGCAGAAAAGAGGTTCTGAATGCTGTACAAAAGAAGCATCCAATGGAAGTTATGTTTGCACAAGCATTTGTGTGTTACGCTTGTGCAACCTGTTGCACATAAATCTTGCTGCACATTCCACCTGCTGCACACTCCATTGGGGCAACCTGTTGTGCGACTGCTTGGATAACCGGTTACACAACTCCTTGCACATCCGGTTGCACAAGTGTAATGGGCAACCAACTGCTTGCACAACAGAAAGAGTCAATGGCACTCCGCTAACGTGGTTTAAGTTTGGGGAATGACAGTGCTGGGTACTGCCCCAGGAGAGGCATTTCAAACTTTTAGAATTGGGGGAACGATGGAATACCACCAAATGATCAGTGGCCAGGGGACAGAGAATGAGGCAAGGGGAAGAAGGGCATGTCCATGTGGGGAACCCTGGAGAGCCAGATTTGACCTCAAGCCCAAGACTGTAACTCTGCACTACACCATGCAGATGGGAGTTTGCCTCTGCTTGTTTGGAATTCTGCAGAGGGGAGGGAGGCAAACAGGGGTGCTGTTGGAGCAAATACATCACCTGAAAACAGAAGACTGATATGGGGTGGGCATGGTTGCTCCTCCTCCTCCTCCCTCTCCAAAGGCAGTAGTGAACAGCCACAAAGAACTGTGTGTCTTTGAGTATTACTTCCTGGCTGGCACAGATGGGTTACAAACCATGTTA
This sequence comes from Anniella stebbinsi, assembly GCA_029215795.1. Lineage (NCBI taxonomy): Eukaryota > Metazoa > Chordata > Lepidosauria > Squamata > Anniellidae > Anniella > Anniella stebbinsi. The sequence goes on along the minus strand of JARDYH010000004.1, from coordinate 224,245,320 downwards.
CAGGTCTTGTCAGCTTATATACGGCTTCAATTTGCTTTAGCGCCCTGCTGAGACAACATCCTCCTAAAGTTGTCCTAAATAGGAAAGAGCTTCTGCCACCAGTAGAAAAGTATGAGAGTTTTGTCTTTGTTCACAAAACATGTGAACACGATCTGTTTGAAGCCCAAAACGCGAGTCTGAACACATGTCCACTGAAAACACGTATTTATGCCCATCTTGTCCCTGATTTCCAGTTTGATTTGCGCAAATTTCCTAATTTGCACAAATTTCCTCAGTAGACTAAATGAGCCCTGCTTTAGTTTGTGGAGGAAATTTGTGCAAATTAGGAGATTCATGCAATTTTGGGGGAGATTTGCACAAATCTGTTCGAATGTGGCTCGATTTGTGCAGATTTCTTGTTCGCGTAGAGTGAGCAGTCATCACAAGTGTGAATTGGAATCAGGCATGAAATGAGTGGCAAGATGATGTTTGGTTAATCCTAGCAATCTTGAACATTGCTTATTTGCCTATCCCTGGTCAACAGGACTCACTTGGAGTTGTTCAAGGTTCTGTTTTCACCTCTCCTCCGCATATTCTGTCCTCTCCATAAGAGGACATTTGTCTTGACTTTGCCTGCCTTTATTTTATATTGTTGTTGTTGTTATTATTATTATTATTATTATTATTATTTACATTTACATTTATATACCGCCCCATAGCCGAAGCTGTGTGGACTTGACCAACCTTCATTTGCCTCAATCAGATGTTAACTGCTTTCCCTGAGAACTCAAGTGCCAACAGAATGGAGCAACTTCTTTCTCTTTATTTATTTAACAAGTACTTAATCACACACATAATTAAGAAATAATAAATCATTCATATTCCATTTTACAAGTCAAAGAGAGAGGGAGAAAGAGAGAATTGTCAGATCCAAAATGCAGTCTATACAACCTCATAATATCCCCAATAGCGAATGTGGATTAGTCCTTTTTTTGCACTTTGTTGGACATGGTTAAAAAGGTCCATTTTTTCAACAAAAGAATCATGTAACTGTCTGCCCTTCCTCACTCTAATCAAGCTTGTAATTTTTACCATAAACCCTATATCCCATATTTTAATCAACCATTCATCCGAAGCTAGGGCTCGTGCTTTTTTTCCCAATGGCAGGATATTGTTAACTGAGCTGCTGATAGCAAATATTGAATGATTTCCACATTGTCAGCTAAGACCAGATCTTTAACATATCCAAACAGCAATGCTAATGGCTCTTGTGGTCATCTATAACCTGTGATCAAATCAAGTTCTCCGATTATTTCTCCTATTACGGGACACATTTTTTGAAGCACCTGCCAGGTAATGTCAAGTGTGAATTGAACTAATATGTACTGAGACCACTCATCAAAGCACCTCCTTTGTCTTTCTGTAGAGGAAATCTACCGGAAGACTATTGATAGATGCGACATGCTATAATTGCTTCTTTCATACCTGAATCTTCATAATCAGGTCTCTCGAAGGGTTGAAAGTCTTCAAACTTCTTGGCTTGATGACATTCTGTTCCTCAAGGTCGGATTGCAACTCTGGATGGTGTGATTTTGGAATGCAGGGGGGATCTTGATTTATTTGGTTGGCTGCTGTCCACTTAATTTAGCTCATCTTGTGGGAGAGATTATCCTCATGAGACTGAGATTCCGGCCATCACCGCAGGTGTGGTCAATTTGGGTGCTGTGAAAAACAGCACATAGTCCCAGGAGAAATTATGTATAAAAATCCTTCCAAAGTCCCACTTGGTTTGAGCTTCGGCGCAGACCGGGATCATAGAGGTGCTGCATAATCGGCCAACTGGAGTCGCTCCATTGTCGACTTCCTGGGGCTCTCAATAACAGAACAGGGATGTACGCTATCTTGCTCATCCTTGTTTGTTTAACTGTAACCTTTAGCCTGCTCGTTAATAAATCTTTAGACGTCTATCCGCTTGTGTTGTTATTGCTTCTGAATCCGAACTTCTTTGCATATTTGGCAAAACACCTTCTATAATAATCATAATCATAATTTTATTTCTTACCCGCCTCTCCCTTTGGATATGCCAGTGGGGTCTCGGTTAGGCTTAGCATGTGGCAATGGCAGGCAGCAGCAACTGTTAACTGATAATCAGGTGGTTGGATCTGAGAGCTACCATCACTTTCATTTCCCATGACTGTAAGAACTGTTTGTTGCTCACTCGTGCTATACCCTGCCAAGCTCCTTGTCTAAGCAAACCTGCAGGCAGTTCCTCTGCTATTTCCTATCTTGACTCCTGACTCCAGTGCTGGTCTTTCCTCCTAACTGGACTGCTCTCCCTCTTGTTCAGAAGTGCATAACTCCAGGTTCATCTGCTCATGGGATGGCAGAAAGGGAACACTGTCCCCTTCATTTCCCTCAGACATGTTTTTTTTTTTCCAGACGCTGAGTAAATGTGAAAAAAAATATTCATGGCACTGAACTTTCCATCTTGTTCTAAACCTTGATCAATGTCACTACAGGGACATCAAATTCAGCAGCGCAAAGTTAATCAAGGGCAGTGACTTTTTATTTGAAGTGAATAAGGGTCATGTCAGAGAAGATGTATCCTTTGGATTGTTTATGGTCACCTTTGCTTGGCAGTGATTAAAATCATTGTTCATCTGTTAAAGGTGCTTCAAGAAGAGTAGGCAGAGAAGAAGCCATGTCCAGTAATGGCTGAGTAATTATACACCACTTTTTAATGGCTGGAGTTGCCCAGAAGTGGCATCAACCACAAAGGATGTGGGTGCATGGTTAGGGCTATGCTTTCAAAGAAGCCAACTGACTCTGCCTAAAGATATTAAGAGTGTGGCAAATGAATGAGGGCACAGGGAACACAATCCTGCCATTCAAGAACACCTCCCCAATTCCTTGATGGCAGCAATGACACTAATGCCCAGTCCATAATGAAGACCTGCAGTCTCGACCCAGCTACCTATCAAGAAACCCCAACTCCCAAGTAAAGGTAGAGAGCACCAAAGGGCTAGTTGTTTTATTTCAAAGGTAGTAAGCTTCCATGGCTGAGTGGGGCTAGAACCTGGATCACCTGATTCCCAGTCCAACGCTCTACCCACTATACCACAGTGGCTTTCTAAATAACTGGCCATTTGTGGCCCTTTCATAACACCAGGGCCAGATCTACACCAAGCGGGATACAGCACTATGAAAGTGGTACAAAAGTGGTATATGGAGGCAGGATCTACACTACTGCTTTATAGTGGTATTGAACTGCACTGACAACTGTTGGGGCCCTTGACACGTGCTGTATACCGCTTTCATACTAGGGATGTATCTCGTATCGTTAAAATGTCTGATAACAATACGAGATGGTCTTTATCGTACATACGATTAACGATAACGATATGATAGGCAATCCTACAATAATTATTGAAGACGATAGAAATCATCCAATAATTATCGGAAGTTTATCGTATTATTGGAAGGTTCTTTTTCATTTGGGGCTACATGGATGGAGCTAGAAGACGGGATGTGTTTGCTGAGACTGACAGATTCAGTGACCAATCGTGAAGCAAGGATTCTAGCAGGCTCCAATCACAATGTTGGAGGAGGTCTGAGTATAAACTCCCACCCTTGGGTTTTCCATCTTTGTTGGGAGTAGGAGTCAAAGGAGAAGGGTGGCTTTTGGAGAAGGTCTGTGCGTTTTACTTATAGTTACTACTGATTTAGGTGGCGATTGTAGATTCTTCTAGTATTTTTCTCCTTGCATCTTTCTTTCTGTTCCCCTCTGTGTCTCAGGTTTGTTCCATGTGTGTGTGTGCTGCTTTTTGGTTTGATCGAGGGTTAGGTTAGTGTGACTGGGGGGGTTCTGTGAGTGAGTTTGTTGTTGTTCCCTTCCCTGTTTTCGTGTTATAAAAAACAAACAAAAACATTTTTTAAATTCTCTCTCTCTCTCCCTCCTTCACTCTCTTTCTCGCTCTGTGTATGTGTTTGCTTGATTGGCTGTGAGTGTGCTGGTGTGTCCTGTAGCCTGCTACACAGGAGCATTACACATACACAATCTGTGGCCAAAGCAGCACACAAATTCAAAAAGTGTGGACAAAGCATACATTTTTATTTGCCATAATGAAACGTGGCTCTAAGGTGTGCCTTGGGAGAGGTGGCTCTGCCTCTTCATCAAGGAAAAATGCTATTGCTGCTGAGGGCAGTTCTGGGGTGGCTGTCTCTCCCCCCATTAATATTAACTTTAAGGACTAGGTCTTTAAAAATGAGGATTTCTCAGCAGCAGCATGAAGTGAATTACCACCAGAAAAAGTGAATGTGTTGTTGAGAGCTTACTTCTGAGTAACAGCTGCAACTATGCATCTGAAATTGGGCACAGATGAGTACCCTCAAGGCCATCTGTAAGATGCCCATGAGGACAACATCTCTTGAAAAAGGACCACTTAGTGTGACCAGATAAAATCCAGGTCAGTGCTCATGTCACTTTAACAGTTGTAGAGAAAAGGGAATTTCAGCCGGTGTCATTTGTATGCAATTAGTTCCTGGTGAAAGTTAAAGTTGCAGGGGCCCTGCCTTCTTTTGTATATGGTCACTCGAGTATAGTGCATGCACCTTTAACTGTTGTGATGAAGAGGGAATTTCACCAGGAACTAATTGCATACAAATGACACTGGCTGAAATTCCCTTTTCTCTACAACTGTTAAAGTTACATGGGCCCTGACCTGGATTTTATCTGGCCAGCCTAGGACCACTTATGCCATCTGAAACAGTGGATTTTGACAACTTCCAAGTAATGCTTGCACCGATTGTTCTGTAATTTGGCACACATGACTAGCGACACTCAATCTGCACTGTGACCAAGTTTCAAACCTGTAACTTGGAAAATTAAGAAGTTTTAAGCCTTTCTGACTCTAAAATCAACTCTATAGGGCAAAATGTAGAAACGATATAATATCGGAAATCCGATCCAATCCGATCCGATCCGGTTAACCTTCGATATTATTGGAGACGATAATTTTTTTGGTCCGAAATTCCGATAACGATATGATATTTTCGGGCATGCACATCCCTATTTCATACCACTTTCATAGTGTTATATCCTGCTTGGTGTAGATGGGTCCTGGGCCCCAACCATTGTCAGTGCACTTCAATACCATTATAGAGCAGTAGTGTAGATCCCAGCCTGATCATGACACTAGATCAGCTGCCTGAGATGGCTTCCTCCTCTCTGCCTAGAGTAGGATTGGCCTGCTTCTGATTGGAGTAGATTCCACAGGACAACGGTAGATGATCTGTGGCCAATAGTAGGCTGACCAGATAAAATCCAGGTCAGGGCTCATGTAACTTTAACAGTTGTAGAGAAAAGGGAATTTCAGCCAGTGTCATTTGTATGCAATTAGTTCCTGGTGAAATTCCCTCTTCATCACACCAGTTAAAGTTGCAGGGGCCCTGCCTTCTTTTGTATATGGTCACTGTAGTATAGTGCCTGCACCTTTAACTGTTGTGATGAAGAGGGAATTTCACCAGGAACTAATTGCATACAAAGGACACTGGCTGAAATTCCCTTTTCTCTACAACTGTTAAAGTTACATGAGCCCTGACCTGGATTTTATCTGGTCAGCCTAGCCAATAGCCTCATCTTGCACAGCCAGCAAGTCCCTGATCTCATGTGGCTGGACTCGGTGATTCTGCTCTTGGCTCTCAGGCTTCAGTTAAGAGACTTGCACATGTGCAAGAAGAAGAGCTGTGGGGCAAAAGAAGCGCAGGGCAAAACAGAGCTGGATCTAGAGGTTGCAGAAGGAGAAGGAGGAAGACACTGAGGGGATGGTGGCCTGGCTGGTTTATGCAGTGCCTGCCTACTTTGGTGTGTTTGTGAATGCCAGGTGTGCAGTGGTGGCTCGGGGGGGGGGGGAACCAAAACACTGTGGATGAGGAAGAAACTAACCCTGCTTGGGAAGGTATGTATGCGAAGAGGGAGGATGTGCATGTGAGAAGCTACTCAGCCGAGGTCCTGAATCTGAGGGTGAGCAGAAAATGGTGGTAGTGGTGAGAGAGACTTAGACCATACTCTTGGTTGGAACAAGCACTTTCGCACAAGCCCATCTCAGAGAGAGAGAAGGGGGAGGGGAGGAAGAAAGCCACACACATGTGTGTGCACACACAAAAGATTTGCTCAGAAAATTCAATCCCAATCCCCCAGCTACTACGAAGATTTCAGCTAAGCTCAGCATGAACTGGAATTTCTGAGGAGAGTGGAGTGGCACATGAAGTCAGTACCCTGCTAACAACAAAAACAACAGTAACAAATGCTGCTGCTGCATCCCTGTGAGCCCTGCCTCCACTACACCATTGGTAACAAGAACCATGGCTCAGTGACTAGGCTTACCATATGAAAAGGAGGACAGGGCTCTTGTAACTTTTACAGTTGTAGAGAAAAGGGAATTTCAGCCATTTGTATGCAATTAGTTCCTGGTGCAATTCCCTCTTCATCACAACAGTTGCAGACACTATACTAGAGGGACCATATACAAAAGAAGGCAGGGCCCCTGCAACTTTAACTGTTGTGATGAAGAGGGAATTTCACAAGGAACTAATTGCATACAAAGGACACTGGCTGAAATTCCCTTTTCTCTACAACTGTTAAAGTTACATGAGCCCTATCCTCCTTTTCATATGGTCAGCCGATCAGTGATCACTTAGAGAATGGCCAGTGATAGGGGCACTAACAAGCCAGGTGTCAGCACCTGGGCCAAAATCGGCACGTCAGAGCCTGCCAAGTCTGACACTTTTCGCCACATAATCTTTTCCTATTTTTTTTAAAACCCTATTTATTTATTTATTTATTGCATTTCTATGCAGCCCAATAGCTGAAGTACTCGGATATTGGGAGGTATATAGTTGGCCAGGCATGTGCAGTGTTAAAGCTGCCCATTTTATTATTTTTACTTCAGTAAAAATGGTGCTTGTTCCCAAGTTATTGTGTTTAGTATCAGGCAGCAGAAGCAAACTCCATTATATTTATGTAGTCACGAAGGTGCTGTGATTAAAGTGAGTTTAAAATATGACACTTCACATGTCTGGGCTTCTTCTTCTTCTTCTTCTTCTTCTTCTTCTTCTTCTTCTTCTAATCAAGGTTGGCAAACAATTTGGGAGGGTGTTGCTCTAACGTTTCAGGAATGTAGAAGTAGTTGTGAAGCTTGGAATGGTGGCGGGGTGAGAGAAGAGAAATGTTAGCTGTGTGCTTCCAAACTGAAGTAATACGCATGGCAATCTAAAGCTGTCTCCTCCCGCAAGGCTTCAAGACCTTCCACCTCAAGACCATGAAGTACAGTTTTCTTTTAATTACCTAGGCGTACTACTAGGATAAGTAAATGGGTTGAAGTGGACCATTTGTTTGAGCCAATATGTCAGCTCTCACAAAGACGTGGTTTCCGACGTACACTGGATGGTCCCATTTGTCTTCCACGGATGACATAGTGTACAAAAGCTTGTAAAACACATTGTCCTGGTTGAAGGAACCTTTTCTGTTTTGTACTATGAATATCAAAGACTGCAATTCAGAAGTAGTTTGCACATACTGTAACAATCCTTTCTCTTGTATTGCCAGGGTCAGTAAGCTGCAGAGCTATTTTGATGCATATGTTTCAGTTATGGAAATTTGTGTACATGTTTCAGAAAATTGCCAATTTTCTCCTGCTATCAAAGACAGTTCCCTCCCCCCACAACCAACCTCATGTGACGGTTTGACTCATTATCTCTTTTCCAATCTCATCTCACACAGTCCCTTGTCTCTTCAACTCATAACTCACTCTCCAGTAACACACTCATATCTTGCCTCGTTGCTTTCGAAATTTATGTATTTTTAATGTTCCTATCATTACATTTCCGGAGTACAAACAATTTTAAGGCAGCCTCCATGTCCAGACATTTACTACTAAGATTCTGCAATGTGTGCTAGGTACATGCTTGATATTATGGACAGGCCAAGGAGCAAAACATTGTGCAAAGCCTGGAATAGATTTTGAAAGTGGTTACAAAGATAATTGGTACAATATTTTTTTTAACTGAAATAGTTTCATTTTTATATGTACGCAACCAGGGGCTATTTTATGCTGAGATAAGCCCAGTGCAGACATTTGTGATTAGTGATGCTTTGAAGAATTCAATCTTTGTGAATTGTGATACAAATTGACTTGATCTGCAGTCCTGGAGTAATATGTAGATCAGAAGTGAGTTTTCTACCAGCTTTTGCACACCTTGAATGTTCCAGCGCAGTTCTCAGCTTTAATGGGAGTAGCAAAATGCATTTAAGACTTCATCATTGCGAAAAGATATATTTAGAAATGCTGATTTGAAGAGAAAATATATTCAGAGTAGCCATTCAAAGAGATATTTAAATGCATTTTTAAACTGAGTTTTTTAAAAAATAAATACAGATTGATGTAGAAATGGGAAGGAATAGACTAGTGAGTGAGTGCATGTGATGTGAGCCGGAAATAGACTGATTTATGATGCACATAAAGGATCATGCAATGGCAGATTGGGATCATGATTGTTTGCTGAGCCCTTCCTTTACTTATGTATTAAAGGTATGGTCTACACACATACAACTTGAAACACATAATTTCTAGGGATATGTGTTGATTAAATCCAAAATCAAAATAAATGTTTTTTAACAGGGTTCCCAATAACTCAAAAGGATCAACTTCCAAAGAGCTCAACTTGAACATAGGGATGATTGAGGAATTTGCTCCGTTGAGTTTTTAACAATTCTTTTAATGGATTTACCCAATTCATAACTCCCAAAAACAAACACAGATCTGAACACAATTTGCCTTAGAAATCTGTTGAAATCCAACTTGAGCTGAATTCTGCAAAAAAAGGAAAAGAAGACGCATCCATTTTTCTTTTTAGAAAAATGCACAAAGGAAGCTATGCCTATTTTGAAAAAGTGCAAAATATGCTTTAGTCAATGGATGTATACATACAAAAATGCACACAGTGGGAAAACATATACATTGGGGAAATGTGTACACAGAATATGTACACATTCCTGTACAGGGAAAAGGAAAAGCCCACATAGAACTGGGATGGAACAAACTTGATGACAGCAAAAGAGAACCTCAACAGGACTGAGCTTTACAGATCTGGCCATCCCTACTCATGAACAGAAACCCACTGGAGACTTCCCCGCTCAACATGGAGGAGGTCACGGATATAGAGCTGGTGCATATGAGACCATGGTGGATGGGGCCAGCAAATGCTTCCCTCTCTCTTACCGAGTTATTCTTTTATTATTCTTTTATTACATGTTTATATCACCCCCTAGCCGAAGCTCTCTGGGCGGTTTACACAAATTAAAAGATTGAACACTAAAAAGTCGACATACAAAATTCAAAACCATAAACCATAAAACAACTAATATTTAAAACATTTTAAACTGTAACCCTGGTTCATGTACTTTATTCAGACATGCCTTTTTCAATGCTATCTGTAATGGATAGCATGATATCAGGTGGACCAATGATCTCGATGGACCAGTGATCTCACTCGGTATAACGCCAGCTTCCTTTGTTCCTTCCTGCGTAGGTCTGGCTTTAGACCTATGGTGGATTAACGAGTTAGGAAGAGAATGTGATGGGGATTGTTTTATGTTGGCTACATCTGTTTTCAAAGACATCACTGAGATGTCAGATGTTCATCTTGGGTATAAAAGCTTAACTGAGGGGAAGGTAAGGAGAAGGAAGCAAGAAAGGCTTGAACAGTTATGCCATGTTGCGTTTCTAAGATCTTTAATTTAGTCGAGAAGGAGACGGGGAGAGATTTCACTATAAATGCCATGATGGTCTCAGAGTTTTCAAACCACACATCTCCGCTTTTCTTCTCGAACCAAAAATCTTTAATTAGCAGGGACTAAAATTTCCATTCAAAGTGCAGACAGATTAAAGAAAGTGTTGCCTAATTGAATCACTCCAACTCAAACGTGGTTTATTAAACACCTCCACTCCTCTGGCGTGATTAGACAAGGACGAAAGGACAGAGAAGCGGATTAAAATGGAGAAATGTCCAGCGGCTTTGTGCACTGGCTTAGGCCAGAAAGCTTGGCAAAGCTAATTTAGCCCAGGTCTTAAAATCCATATGCTTGTTAACGAGAAATGGTCTACTTCCCAACATGAAAAATGGAGTTTACATTGCATGCCCAGTGTTTGCAAACTGGCAATTTATATTGATCCACATCTAATTTGCTGGCTCCATTAAGTTCGAAAAGGTAAGCATAAGTTAAGAGGGTCCAAACATGAAAATACAGAAATTAAATGCATTTATTAAGGGGTATGCAAGTCTTTTAGTGGATTACATTAGTATAAATACATAATAGATACATGGCAAGAGGTACCTGGTGTATATATGGAAACGTCTAGATTGCTCTATCTCTAATTAATAATAAGTTGAGTCAAATAAAAGTAATGCTATTATAGGCTGCAAGTTTTGAAGCTGAATCTTATGCATATTCACTTGGAAGGAAGGAAGTCCTATTTGTTTAATGGGGATACTGCTCAGGCATAGAGAGCCCAATACATTTTTGCTGACTGAAGTGAAGCAGCAAATGGTACATATTACCCAAAGCTTGCCAAGGTATTTTGGTGCCCAAGGTAGAAAATCCCACAAGCACCTTTCCCCCTCCCTGAAAGTACAAAATACAATAATAAATTAAATTACTAATCACTGCCCTTTCATGATACCCCATACCAGCTGCCTAAAGAAGCTGTCTCACTGTATGCCTAATGGTGGATGTGATATGATACACATCATACAAACAGGGATGGAGGAGAAATTCATTTAATGTGATCTACTCTCATGCTCTCAAACCACTATAAGAACCAAACTTCAGCTGTCTTTTGAAATTCACATTTCTCCAAATGCTGTAATGGTGTTCACCTATCCAATGTTATTCCTACTTAGACCATCCTCAACATTCAGGATGAACCAAACTTAAGACTGGAGATATCCTCAAAGTTTAGGTCAGAACAGCCTGGATCCAGGATGCTCCCTGGGCAAAGTTCTGACCTAAACAGGAAGCCTTCTATGTCTGCCCTGTAACGGACAGTGACCAGCCTGGGAGATTGGAAGCCAGTCCAGAACTTGAACACCATTTGTTAGCCAGGCAGATCCTCCAACATGTAGCCCTGGGGACTCATCACCTGATGGGACAATTTTACACAGAGTTCTTCTGGCCTTACCAGATGCTGACATTGTCATTGCATGATGAACATACATGTGCTTCTTCTTCTTCTTCTTCTTCTTCTTCTTCTTCTTCTTCTTCTTCTTCATCTTCTTTCTTTCTTTCTTTCTTTCTTTTTTTAAAAAAGGATTTTATTAATTTTCCTAATCTGAAGACAAATATATAAACAAAAAGGGAGGGATTGCATCGAGTTGAAATCTAGTTGTTGACAGAGGGTAGCGTGTTTAACATTTACCTTTACATATAAACAAAAAATTAAGGTGAAATCCATTGGCTGCTGGAGATTTTCTTTATGTTTTTCAGAATAAGAAAGTATATATAGTCTGCTTTCCATAATTAGAACACAAAGAAGAGCCCTGCTGGATCAGACTGAGGGTCCATCTAGTCCAGCACTCCATTCACACAGTGGTCAACCAGCTGTCGACCAGGGACTAACAAAGCAGGACATGGTTGCAACAGCACCCTCCTACCGATGTTCCCCAGCAACTGGTGTATATTGGCTTACAACCTCTGATACTATAAGTAGCACATAGCCATCAGGACTAGTAACCATTGATAGCCTTCTCCTCCAGGAATTTATTCAACCCCCTTTTAAAGCCATCCAAATTGGTGTCTATTGCTACATCTTGTGGTAGTGAATTCCATAATTTAACTATGTGCTAAAGGGTTTCATAACCATTTCTGCGTTTGTCCCTGATTTGAAGGAATGTGCACGCTTATCGTCATCAGAATTTCGGACCAAAAAAATTATCGTCTCCTATAATATCGTACGTTAATCGTATAATCGTATAATCCGATATTTAACTTGCAGCTCCATTGTGCCCTTTAGAGCTGAATTTTTGTTTTAGAAAAAATGCCTATAACTTCTGTATTTTCAAAGTTACGGGCTTGAAACTTGGTCACAATGCTTATGGACTATGCCTAAGTATGTGTATGAAATTTGAGATCAATCCCTCCAATATGAATTTATTACAGAACATTTAAGTTCTGACAGGTCAAAAGTTGCACAATCTTTCAAAAAATCATATAAAATACAGGGGTGGAGGGATGGATCTGAAATTTGACACATATGTGTAGCAACGTGATAGACATGTGTTTGAAATTTGAGATTGATCCTTCTAACCCTCAATGATGATGATGATGATGATTTACACTTATATACCACCCCATAGCCGAAGCTCTCTGGGCAGTTTTCAAAAATATGGACATTTATGCGTGATCTAGCTTTTTGTTTTCCGAATTGCAAAATGTTCCAAAAAAGCTTACTGTTAATGTGTCTACATTTTGTATGCATATTTTACTTGAATACACATTGATATGATTTAGTTCTGGCTTTCTGCTCCACACAAAAGCCTCTGTTTTAAGCAAATGAAGTTGCAATGCTTTGTGCTGGTGTTTCCTTTACCTTTCATTCTCTTCCACTTGACATCATGCTGTTGGTGTGAAGTTATCGAAGTGTGAAGTTAAACTGGTGATTCAATCATATTGCCAGGAGAGACAGAGAGTTAATCAGCCATACGTTCTCAGGTAACATGGTTTCGCTTTTGTACATCTCACCTTTCACACCCACCTGGATAATCCTTCCTTTGGGGTAATCACCATTTTGAATCTAGAGAAGAAACCATGCTTTAGTTTATTTCATAGTCATTTGGAATCATGGAGAGAATAATAAAATAATTTTAAAAAAATACTTCTAGCTTGCCTAACTAAAAGTCCGTGACATCACATGGCTGCGCTGGTGGAGTTCAGATTCTGTACACTCGGGTTTTGTGAGAAATTCACTCCTTCAGTATATATATGTTTAATGGATTTACCCAATTCTCACCTCCTGGATCTGACTGCAGCCCCAAATGCTATTCATGGCCAGAAATCTGTTCAATTTTTAGTGGAAATCTGTACATTCTTGAGTTTGCTTAATCCCTCCTTTGTCCAACAAGCCTACAATCTTTCATCAGGGATAAAAAAGGCAGTGTTGACTGATTGAGCTGGGACATTGTTTCTTGCAGCCATTACAAACAATACAACAGAGAACGGGATGATGGATGCATTTTAAGATTTTCAGACATATTATTATTATTATTATTATTATTATTTATTACATTTATATACTGCCCCAGAGCTGAAGCTCTCTGAGCAGTTTACAAAAATTAAGCTGTGTGGACTTGATCAACCTTGAACATTTAAAAACCAATATTCAACATTTAAAATGATAAAACCCTAAAAACAAACTAAATATCATTTAAACTGTCCAAGGGTCAGTTTAAAAGCTCAACGTATGCTGTTAAATGCCTGGAAGAAGATAAAAGTCTTCACCTGGAGCCGGAAAGATGACAGTGTTGGCAGCAGGTGGGCCTCGTCGGGGAAATTGTTCCATAGTTGGGGGGGCACCACTGAAAAGGCCCTCTCCCTTATTACCATCCTCCAAGTTTCTCTTGAAGTAGGCACCCGGAGGAGGACCTTAGATGTTGATCATAGTGTACGGGTAGGTTCATGTCGGGAGAAGCGTTCTGTCAGGTATTGTGGTCCCAAGCCATGTAAGGCTTTATAGGTTAAAACCAGCACCTTGAATTGGGCTCAGAAACATAAAGTCAGCCAATGCAAGTGGGCCAGAGTAGGTCTTATATGTTCGAACCTTCTGGTTCCTGATATCAATCTGGCCACTGCATTTTGCACAAGCTGTAGCTTCTGAACCATCTTCAAAGGCAGCCCCACATAGAGCGTGTTGTAGTAATCTAACTTGGAGGTTACCAGAGCATAGACAACTGAAGCCAGGTTATCCCTGTCCAGATAGAGGCAATGTCCAGACAAAGGCAATGGAAGCCTACAATGGGTTTTCTACTTAAGGATATTGACTTGATGTTCATATGTTGCAACATCTTTGGGAAGTGATTGTGTGAAGAACTCTAATCCTATCTCCAAAATGAGTCCAGAACCTTCGATTGCATCCTATAGAGTTCCGGCTGGTTGTACCTAAAAACCTGGAATTTGGCAAATTGCTTTGTTGAATGCTGTTTCTAGCTTATGTAGGCAGATGTTTATTGGCTTTGGTTCAAAAGAGGTCTCTAAAACATCTTAGAACTTGAATGCATTTGGAGGAAGTCTTTCAAGAATCAAATAAAGAGTCCCCCCACCCTGTAAATCAAGGAGAGAAGACTCTTAGCAATTACTAATCAATTTTCCAGGAAATAGAAGGACCGCAAACTAAAATATTAATCAAGGGCAGCTGAGATAAGCAACAATCTCCCCCACCCATAATCCTGAAGGACTGGAAGATAACATGGGTCAATCTCCTTGATTCAAGGCGACATCTTCCACTCCCAGGGGTTACATAATTTTCTCAGTATGCTGCAGACAGAGAACAAGAATAGAATACATTGAGGCTACATTCCTATAAAAAGTTACACAAATTCAATGGGATTTACTTCTGAATAGGCACAGATAGGATTGCCCTGCTAATCACACTGATGTGTCTCAGATGAAGAAGTCAAACTACATGATATTTAGGAAGAAAAAAAGCAAGCAAGAAACCCTTCTCCGAGATCATTAGCTAATCTAACGTGAATCTAATCTAATATAATCAAACAATTAGTGAAACAAATCCACTAAATCTCCTACTCTCAAAATGAAAAGTATTGTGTTGTGGAAAATGGGAAATGGCAGAAACAATGCATGTGCAATACACAGTAAGGGATGTGCAGGGACCCCACGGATCAGATCGGGACCCGGATCGGAACCTCCGATGTTGTCCTAGATCTGTTCGGACAAACTCAGAGGTTCCTTGGATCATATCAGACCCGATCCCGATCCCAAAATTGGTCATCCGATTTTCAGATCGGCCACCATTTTTGGTGTTTTCCCCATAGACTTGCATTGGGGAAAAGAAAGCTTTCTCCCAATGCAAGTCTATGGGGAAAACATGGTGGTGCGTGGGTGAGTGGGGGCCTAACTCCCCCTCCCTGTCCCTCTCCCATCACTCACGCTCCTTACCTGCCGGGATGGCCACTTCCCTCCGGTGCTTCGATCTACTAAGAAACAGGCTTCGCAACCTGTTCCTCAGTAGCGCGCCAGGTGATGACATTATCACCCAGCGCTGTACTAAGAACTAGGCCATGAAGCCTGTTTCTCAGTAGATCGGAGTACGAGAAGGAAGCGGCTGCCCTGGCAGGTAAGTGGGGGCCCCTCCCCCCTCCCCTCTCACACGCCTTTTATATTTATCATATTCAATGCTCTTCCAATCAGATTTGGCATCTGCCTCCCTACTATAAATCCGCATTGATGTTTTTAAATATATTTATACATAAAGGTATTCATTCTTTTTGCCATTATCGCTGTAAAAATCTTGACATCAATTTATTAAAGAAATAGGTTTATATGAACCCGGGTCTGTCAACTCTTTATCTGTTTTTGGAATTAATACTATCAAAGACTGTTCCCATGATGGTGGGATCTTATCACCTTCTAAAATCTTATTATACAACACTTTCAATTTTGGTACCAATAATTTCTTAAAAATTTTAAAATATTCTGGTCCCAACCCATCCATTCCTGGGGATTCCCCCCCTTCAATTTATCAATAACTTCTTCTATTTCTTTCTCTAAGACACCCCGTTCCATTAAATCTATATCTATATCGTTTAACTTAATCTTTAAATATTTCTCCACATATTGTTCAATCCTCTCCTGAGACCTACCTAATTCCTGATAAAACTCCTGAAATATTTCCAATTTATCTTTCATTATATTACTACACTTCCCTAATTTATTTCTGATTCCTCCAATTAAATTCCTTGTTTTCTTTGACTGTGTGGATCTGTCCAGCATCTTAGAATTTTTATTACTATATTCGAAGAATTCTCTTTTTAAATATATTAAATTCCTCTGAGCTTCTTCCAGGTCCTCTTTTTCCAATTCTTTTTTTTTTGCTTGTAATTGTGCAAAAACCTGTTTATCTTTATACCTTATAAATTTCATCTCCAAACCTTTAATTTCCTTTTCCAAATTTTTTCTACATTTTTCTTATTGTCTTCTCAAATTACAATTCTCTCTAATACAAATCCCTCTTGTTACAGCTTTCATCGTATCCCATAATACAGCCTGATTAGAAAAACCTTTTTCATTAATTTCCCATATACTTTGTATTTCTTTTTCCATTTTTTCAATTATACTTTTATAGTTCAATATTTTTGTATTTAGTCTCCATCTTTTTGCTTCCTTATAATTCTTTTTTAATTTAATATCTACATTAATATTAATGTAGTATATGAATTTATTAAAGTTTGTTTAAGCTCTGACAGGCCACGTGCGTTCATTCAGACCTGTCAAAAAGTTGCAGGATCTTTAAAAAAATTCATATAAAATCAAGGGTTGGAAGGACTGATCTCAAATTTCATACCCATGTCTAGCACATGTTGCTACACATATGTGCCAAATTTCAGATCAATCCCTCCACCCCTGTATTTTATATGAATTTTTGAAAGATCATGCAACTTTTGTCCTGTCAGAACTTAAATGATCTTTAATAAATTCATATAAAATCGAGGGTTGGAGGGATCGATCTCAAATTTCATACACTTACTTAGGCATACCCCATAAGCACTGTGACCAAGTTTCAAGCCTGTAACTTTGAAAATACAGAAGTTATAGGCATTTTTTTCTTTAAAAATTCAGCTCTATAGGGCACAATGGGGTTGCAAATTAAATATCGGATTTCCAATAATTATTTATTTATTTATTTTATTTTATTCTATTTATATACCACCCCATAGCCGAAGCTCTCTGGGTGGTTTACAAAAATTAAAAACATTGAACATTAAAAACACTGATATACAAAATTTAAATCCATAAAGCATTAAAACAAGTTAAAAGTACAATATTCTTCTGGGTCAAAGCACAACAGCAACACAACAACACAAAACCCTCATCATATGCTGTTAAATGCCTGGGAGAAGAGGAAAGTCTTGACATGGCGCCGAAAAGATAACAATGTTGGCACCAGGCGAGCCTCGCCAGGGAGATCATTCCATAAATGGGGGGCCACCACTGAAAAGGCCCTCTCCCTTGTTACCACCCTCCGTGCTTCTCTTGGAGTTGGCAACCGGAGGAGGACCTTAGATGTAGATTGTAGTGTACGGGTAGGTTCGTGTCGGGAGAGGCGTTCCATCAGGTATTATCGTGAAGATGATACGATTAACCTACGATATTATAGGAGATGATAATTTTTTTGGTCTGAAACTCATAGATTGGGTGTAGCTGGTTGATGATAGCATTCTCTTGCCCTAGATAATTCCATCCTATTAAATATTTTTAAGCATCTACATTCAGTCAAAGCAATTTAGTATTCGCTCTTTGCTATTACAGACCAATTGCAGATATCATAAAATATGTTCAATGTACAATGTTAAAACATACACATTGAAAAACCCAACAATAAAACCAGGAGATTTAAAGTATGCTACATAATATGTTCAAGTGTGATCTGATCTTATTTCCAAGATAGCTGGTACAAAACATTTTTTTGTTATGTTTATTAACCTAATAAAAATGCCACCTTACTAGTAGGAAGCATATAAGGGGGGGGGGGAATCAAACTGGAATGCACCAATGCTTCAGCTCTTATTTCAAAAATTAAAAACAAAACAAAACACTGATGCTAGATTTTAAGAGAGAATGTGACAAAAAATCTACAATTCCAGAAGGACACGAAGAGAGGAAATAAAAATCTAAGAGCACCTTTATATATCGATCACAAAACAAGGGTTTATGTTTAAGTAAAACTGCAAACATGAACGTGGGGATGGATTCACACATGCTTTGATTACTCATCACTTTCGAATGAGTGCTAGGAAGGCTAATCCTATATATGCTTGCCTGGGAATAATGGTGGCTCTTACATGTTCGTAGATTTGTATAGGATTGCACTGTAATCTGACGCCGTTGAAAAGGATTTTGTCTGGGCTGATGTGGGATGCTATGGAATTTCTCTCAGTGTTGCGACATCTGTGATTGTCCGTTTGCAAACCCAAGCCATAGTACTGACCCAAATGTTCTCAGGTTCAATGTTTGCCTTGAAAGTAAAGATTTCAGGGCATGCATCCCACCACAAAGCCTTTCATTATACCTATTGGTGGATTTATTTCTACCCTCTATTTCCTACTTGTTTCTTCTTGTTTCAATGGCTGGGTTTGGATGACATGATAATCAATGGCGGGTGACGTGAAGAGGCAATCGTCCGTTGTGTTCAGTATTGTGTCATCTGGGGGGGACAACACACAACAGGCACACAACTCACAGTATGTTATTTTCTGGAATTAAACAACGGGGGAAAACAACAGGCTGCTCTGTTGCTTACCTGGAGACCCGTTAATTAACATATCGTGTGGCCTGCTCTGCTGTGTACTCTCCCCTATCGAGTGCACTATTCCAGAAGGTCATAGAATTCTCTGGCAGGAGCAGCCAAAAGCACCGTGGCTGCTCCTATACAGCTGGCAGAACTTGCAATGCATGATGGGATAGGGCTGGGAGGACTGAGGGCGGAGGGAGGGAGGAGCACAAGATGCCCAGAAGGATGCTGGGACTTTCAGTCACATGATGGGGGAGGGGCAACATGTTGTGCAGGGAGTACCTCTGAAATAAGGTACAGTGCATTGCCTATTCCTTCCTCTGTTGCCTAAAGTGTCATCCGACCGTGGCCACTTTCTATTGCTCCTACGGTGACCGGAGTTCCATCAGGATAAGTCCTTCTCACAACATGCCATTATTGCTGAGTACGGCAATGCACAGCCCGTCACTCAGGCCAAGGTGAGTCCTCATTGTGGATTATGAAGACTTTGGGTGACTGTGATGTTCTACCGTTTAAAGTTGTAAATATGTTGCAAGGCTTATTGTTATGGGGTGTATTTGATTATATCTCTTTAAAAAGTAAAGATTATAATTAGTAAAGTGAAGGACTACGCCGGAGTGTACTCACTGTTGGAAGTTGCAGGTTTGGGTGAGTATGGAATGAGTGGTGAGTGAGTGCTGATTGGCTAGTTGTTTGGAGTGCCTGGATTGGTGGGGTGTGAGAGAGTGGGAGGGGCTGGGGAGCGAATGAGTTATATATGTATCAAACACAGAGAGAGAGCTGACAGGGTTGATTTGAGAGGGAGGGGGTTGACTGTGAGTTGATTTGGGAGAGGGTGAGAGAGAAATAATAATAATAATAATAATAATAATAATAATAATAATAATAATAATATGTATTTTTAACCCTCCTCTCCCTCCGGATCGAGGCGGGGATCTGACGAGTATCTGACGAGGTGTTTGATTGATTTAATATTGTGAGAAGAAACAGTTTAGCCTTAAGAACAGTTGGAAACAGATAAGCCTTATACTTGAAACCGCTACGCAAATGAACTGAGGAAACCAATAAGCTTACTGTGCACACAATATACATGATGTTAATAAATCTTGTTAATTTCATCCAACAGGTGTGGTCATTGAAGTGTACCTGAAGAAGGTACTGGTGGCAGCGGGAACATAGATGCATGTCTGAGGCTAGGTTTCTGGGCTGTAGAGCTGTGGGGCCAGATAGTAAAGGTGGGACGGGGCAGCAGCGGCAAGGAGCTAAGACAAAGTGTCACAGTGACCACATGGAAAGGAGGACAGGGCTCCAGTATTTCTTAGCAGTCGCATAGAAAAGGGAATTTCAGCAGGTGTCATTTGCATGCATGCAGCACCTGGTGAAACTCCCTCTTCATCACAACAGTTAAAGCTGAAGGAGCCCTACACAGTTTTGTATCAAGAAGGCAGGCTTCCTGCAGCCTTAACTGTTGTGAATATCATATTGCCAGTGAATATCGTAGGAGACTATCATCCTGCTCAGAGTTTTCTGCAGACACCTCTTACCAATCCCGACAAAGGCCTTTAAAAAAACAACGTAGGCCGAAACGCGTTAGGCGTGAATAATAAAGTATCTCAGCATTCTGAGAACTAGGGGTGTGCACTGGATCGGGTCCGATCCATGATCCGGATCCGATCCAGGGGAAATCGGATACAATTATCCGATTTCCGATCACCCCACTGGATCGTCCAATCCAATCCGATCTGATCCGGAAAGGACCCGATCCAGATCAGAATGGATCGGGGGATCGGCGGGTGTCCGCTGGCGCCCGCCGCCACTTCCATTGCGCCGATGGAAGCGGACAACGGGGGCAGGGGGCTTACCTGCCGGGGCGGCCGCTTCCCTCCGGTAGTGCCACCGGAGGGAAGCGGCTGCCCCAGCAGGTAAGCAGGGGGAGGGGAGGGGAAGGGGGGCCCACTTACCTTCCGGGGACGTCCGCTCCCTTCCGCTGCTGGCCGCTTCTTCGAGCAGGCTTCGCGGCCTGCCCCTAGGTAGCACGCAAGGTGATGTCAAAGAGCAAAACAAAGAGATCTATTTCAGAAGTAGGCAACTTTCAGGGGTTGGGGAGCACTTTGGCCCCCTGGAACACTGTGGTGGCCACATCCCTCGCCATGGCGACAGGTGTCTGCTATGACCAGAAGTGTCAACCCCTCCCCCAAATCCCAGAGGGTTTGCCAGGAAATAAAGCATGCTGGGAAAACAGACCTTGAGCAAGTTTAAACCGTTTTATAGCACACTCGTAACTGGCCACTCACGGATGGATGCGGGTCATTCTGACGACGACGACAGCCTCCTGTGCGTTTCCTGCTCCATTTTCTGGTTTTAGCACTAAAAATAAAACCTCAGAAAACCTGACTCTCCCAGGATATATCTGTATTTGTCAGGTTTTCCTGCCGTGTGCAGGCAATATTGCACTATGAAATGCCCACTAGAGGGCGCTGTCCCATTCAACTGCATTGAGGCTGTACAAGCCATGTGGCCGCTGCTCTCTTCCTCATGGAATTACAGCTTGTTGCAGAAGCGGAAGAGAAGCAGGAAGCAGAGCCATGGTAAGGGAACATGACTTCGCCCTGTCTGAAGGAGCTCCTTGTTTCCCAGCAGGATGGGAAAACCCTCTAAAAAACAATTGGGCAGCCGGTTGGGAGTCCCATTCTGAAGAGAAGCTAGGTGTGTGAAATCCAATGCAAGTCCATTAAAATGAATGAAACTTAAATGAGTAACTTAGATTCCATTCATTTAAAGGGGTCTACTCTAAGTAGGACTTGGGTTGGATTTTACCCCTTGTTTCCCAGCAGAATTGGATTATTTGGCAGGCTGTTAAGAGAGAGATTCTGCTCACTGTAAATTCTCCATAGCCCCTTAACCAGGGCAGGATCTACACATCGTCCTTGATGCGCCCTCCCTGTGCCACAAGCTGCTTCGGAGCGCTTCACCCCGCCTAGTGTGCCTCAAGCCTCGGACGCTCTGCCCATGCCCACGCCGCCACGGCCACCACCCTTTCATCCAGGCCGGTCCCAGGGAGGGAGGGGGGAGGGTTGTAAACAAAAGCCAGCGATTGGGAGAGGGATTTCCAGTAGGGGTGTGCACGGACCCCCCGGATCGGATCGGGACCCGGATCGGGACCTCCAATTTTGTCACGGATCGGTTCGGACAAAATCAGAGGCCACCCGGACCGGATCGTGTACGATCCCGATCCAAAAATCGGAAATTTTTGGATCGGCCACCATTTTTTTCCCCATAGACTTGCATTGCAATGCAAGTCTATGAGGAAAAAATGGCGGCGGGTGGGTGAGGGGGGGCCTAACTCCCTCCCCCCCGGGGCCGTCCGCTGTGGATGGCCCTGGCAGGTAAGCCCCCTCACCCGCGCTCCCTACCCCCCCTGGGGCCGTCCGCTTCCATCCGCTGGCGCCCGCGGGCGCCCGCGGATAGAAGCGGACGGCTCCGGGGGGGTAAGCCCCCTTCCCCGCCACTGCTTACCTGTTAGGGCCGTTCGCTCCCGTCCGGCGCCAGCGGCTACCGCCAGCCGGCTTTGCGGCTTGCTCTAGAGTAGCGCGCCGGGTAATCACCCGGTGCGCCACCCTGGAGCAGGCCGCGGAGCCCGCTGGTAGTAGCCGCCGGCGCTGGACGGGAGCGGACGGGCCGGAAAGGTAAGGGCCCCCCTCCTCCCCTCCACGCGCCCCCTGCTTACCTTCCCAGCCCGTCCGCTCCCGTCCGGCGCCGGCGGCTACTACCAGCGGGCTCCGCGGCCTGCTCTAGAGTAGCGCGTCGGGTGATGACATCACCCGACGCGCCACCCTGGAGTAGGCCGCGGAGCCCGCTGGTAGTAGCCGCCGGCGCCGGACGGGAGCGGACGGGCCGGGAAGGTAAGGACCCCCCTCCTCCCCTCCGTGCGCCCCCTCCTCCCCTCCGCGTGCCCCCTGCTTACCTTCCCGGCCCGTCCGCTCCTGTCCGGCACCGGCGGCTACTACCAGCGGGCTCCGCGGCCTGCTCTAGAGTAGCGCGCCGGGTGATGACATCACCCGGCACGCCACCCTGGAGTAGGCCGCGGAGCCTGCTGGTAGTAGCCGCCGGTGCCGGACGGGAGCGGACGGGCCGGAAAGGTAAGGGCCCCCTCCTCCCGCCCCCTCCTCCCCCCCCGCTGTCCACTTTCATCGGCGGGCGCCCGCTGGCGCCCGCCAATGGAAGCGGCGGTGGGCGCCAGTGGGCGCCCACCGATCCGCCGATCCTCCGAACCGGTTCGGAGCCTTTTCGGACCGGTTCAGATTGGATCGGCCGATCCAGCTGTCGGATCGGAAATCGGATAATTTATCCGATTTCCCACTGGACCGGACTCGGATCGTGGATCGGGTCCGATCCAGTGCACATCCCTAATTTCCAGTTGCTAGCTTTTGTTTACAACCCTCCCTCCTCCCTCCATGGGACCTGCCGGGATGAAAGGGCAGTGGCGGCAGCGAGAGCACGAGCAGAGCCTCCGAGACTTGAGCCACACTACACGAAGTGCAGCGCTCCAAAGCGGCTTGTGGCGCAGGGAGGGCGCATCGAGGACCATGTGTAGATCCGACCCAGTTGGAGAAAATCCTGTTTACCTCCTTCTTTCTGTCACTCTTGCTGGGCTTTTTCATTTTAGGCCCTTTGTATACACCACAGGGCCTTCCAGGATGCAGTGGGGGGGGGCAAGATGGACTTTGCGAGTGCCATATATATATATATATATATATATACTTGTCAGAGATGGAGTGCAATTGCACTCCACTGACAAAAATGAGTTTAAACAAAACCAAAGAAAAGAAACACCCTGAGCCCACTCCCCCACCACCCTTGATGAGCACGAACTGCCCCTGGGCAGCTCTGTGCCCATTTCCAGAACCCTGCTACTCGCGGGGAGGCAGGATGTGCAGGGAGTGGCACCCACATTGACCGCTTTCCTTGGGACGGTGGGAAAAATTGGGATAACTGGGCAACCTGGAAAAATGGAGGGTCATCCCTGCCTACCACCAGGATCCCCTGTGAAGTGTGTGTCTACGTTTAATGTTGTCTTCTAGATGAACCATAAAATGGCAGCAAATTGTTAATGTGAATTAAACATCCCACTACCACGCAAGTTTCTTCCGATCTTTCCTTTAATGTTGTCAACAAACCCAGCTTGGTCCTTGAAGCTTGTTAATTTGGAATTGCTACAACTTGCTTAATAACTCAGCCTCATTGATCCAGTAGTCATCTGGGACAGCCAAACACCATTGGCATGAACAGATGATGCATTTTCAGTGAGCTTTATATACTGTTCAGCACAAAGCTTTCTCTTAAAGGGGGCATACTAATAATCCCTTATTGTGGTTGCACATTTCCCATCTCCCCCCGTTTTATGCTGTATTAGAAACTGAGATGGCAATTGCACATCTGTTTGTATACTCTATATTTATTTATGCTAAATATCGCCAAACGTTCAATCTGATTTTTCACCCTTTTTGTACATTCAACAAGTTTCTCTTAGTAAACTTTCTCATGATCTAAAAAAAAAATGCAGGGGCTTGCTTTCTGTTTGCATTCCACTGAATTACCCGCTGCTTTCAACAATGTTAATAACAACGACTTCTTCTTGAGTTCTTTTTCTCTTGCAGGTTTGAAAAGTTGCATTTGTCTCGGTTTGTCTCCAGTCACGCTGATAATTGTTTTCTGAGTTTCTGCTCGTGGTACATGGACGTTCTTCAAGGTTCTTCCTTTGACATTTTATATATTCTCTTCAATCTACTCTTGCTTCTCTGACTCTCCCCATCTCTCTCTTTCTCTGTCTCTCTCTTTCTCTGTCTCTCTGTCTTTGTCTCTCTCTCTGTCTCTCTGTCTCTCTCACACACACACACAAAATGCTTCTCTGTGCTGTGATCCCACATGGCTGCAGTGTGTGCGTGTGTGTGAATTCCAGTACTTTCTTTCCCACTCTACCATTGCCCTGCCTCAAACCAAATGGGAGAAAGAGCCCTATGACACAGGCTTTGGGCATTGCAGAATATGGGATTGCATCATGGGGAAAGCAACCATCCTGCCGAAGTGTGTGTGTATTTGTGTAAAAGGAGCCTCTGTTTCTTGATAACCTCACCCACCCACTTGGCTTTCATTATAGTCTTCAGTCATTGTTCCAAGCAAGGGAGCATAGGCGTGCGCACAGGGTGTACTGGGTGTACACAGGCACACCCTAATTTCCCAGGGCACCTCTGCTTTCCTGTCCCCCTCCCCCCGCTTGAATCAGGGCTTTTAAAAGGACGGGACAGCCTCCGGAAAGTCACCATTAGCATCCCTGGGGGAACTATGTACTTTCCGGGGGCCCTGGAAAGTGTGCATTCTGACTCGATTGGAGTAGTGGAGGGGTGAGAAAGCACGCTTTCCCCGCCTCTGCTCCAATCAGGGCCTTTAAGGTGGACACCCTAATGAAATGAGCTGCGCACGCCTAGGCAAGGGAGAGTTGCACTTAAGCTGAGCAACGGGTGAAATTCCTCCCAGCCTAGTTCAGAATAGGACTATGATGAATAGGATTGACTCAGAGGAATGAATATGAGCTTAATTCAAATTTACTTATTTAAACTCAAGCCAGATTTGCTTTGTTGCCTCCCAGCTAAGATGCTTCCAGCCCAACTTTCCTTGGCGATGGGTGAAAGTACTGGGGAGAGATTGTGGCTTCTGGGCCTGATACCACTGATATGTGCAGCAGCATAATCAGTGTTGTTTAGTCCCCCTCCTTCAGGGGTGCAAAACCTCAGGCCCAGGGGCCCAATCCAGTCCATTTGGATTCCCAGTATAGTCCTCCAGGATTCTCCAGATGGCCATGCCTTTTTTCTGCCAGGCTCCACCTCCTTTCCCTCAATCCCCAATGTTAGGGCAACCATATTTGGGAAAACAAAAAACAGGACACCCAGTGGAGGGGGCAGGAAAGCACATCATTCCCCCCCACCTTAAAGGCCCCAATTGGAGTGGAATAGGAGAAAAGCATGTCATTCTTGCCCCCACTGCTCCAATTGGGGCCTTTTCTATAATATCCACTAATGACACACTTTCCCCTTTAAGGCCCTGATTGGAGGAGTGGGAGGGAAATGACACTCCTCCAGAAAGCATGTCATTCCTGCCATGCTAATGGTAGTCTTTAAGGAGAAAGGCTTTCTTTCCAGGACAATATAGAAAATCTCCCCCGATACCCAGGATAGAACAAAAAACAGGACAAATCCAGGGAAATCCTGGCAGTTGGTCACCCTACCAAACACTTTGACAGTTCCCAGGGCTTTTGTGCAGTTTTCCCCACTATAAAAGATTGAAATGCTTCCCTTAAAGCAAAAAAAACATTTAAGCTTAAAGATTATGGAAGTTTTGACGGCATTGGCCCTTCCCCTTTGCTTTTGGCTGCACACACCACTGGAATGTGGCCCCCAAGAAATTGAATTTTGCTCCATAGCTGCAAAAAGTTCTGCACCCTTGCCCTACTTCTTGACATCGATGGTCACCATCATAAACACCCAGAACTTGACTACCAAACGGCTCTGCTGTTTCAAGGCTGCTTGGCCCATCTGATTCCTGTGGCTTTGTGAAAGGCATCTTTATCCATTTTGCTGGCACCTGCCCTTTGGCATTCTAATCTCAGCGCATTCAAAAGGGCCCTGAATTAATCACTCCTGAAAGTAATTTTACTCTTATTACACAATTATTTTATTTGATATTGACGGTTAAAAATATGCAATGCACTTCAATTATGGTTAGTAGGGAAAAATCAAGTCAATGACTGCTTGACTTAAATAATCATTTATGAATTAATTTGCCACTTGACATTTGGAGACCAAGTTATTTGTGCATCACTCACAACATTGTTATTTTCAACCTACTGAACATATTTGTCTTTGTCTGAGCTTTCAATACTACGAATCTGCACCAATTTATTTTTCTCTAACTTGCAATTACCATGTTTGATTGATATGAGGATTATATTTTAAGCATCTTATTTTTCCCCCCAAATCGAATGGTTTTATAAACATTTACTGTATGTATGTATGCATTCATGAAAAATATATATATAAAAGGGTGAGACTAGATGAATGTTTTAATCAATAGCCAGGGATAGAATATGTTGCAAAACTGTACTTCAGAATTTTCAAACACGTATGCCTTAGATAACATCCCAGGTTCTGCCTTGCTGAGACATGAAAGGTATGAACTGCAGTTGCAAAGCTTGATTCAGCTGGATCAACATAGGTAGCTCTCAGAGGGGAGACAGGAACCAAGAGACAGGAGTTGAGTGTGGGAGTCAGAGTTGAGCAACCAAGCCAGGGGGAAGAGGCAATGACTGTACAGGAACACACCAGGACTAGGAAGACTTTGCTGCTCATACAGGAGGGCTATATCCTGATGTTCCATATCAGAAGTGGGGACATGATGTACACCGCAAGCATGGAAACCCTGCCTCCAAGCATTCCCAGAGGCCCAGTTGATTCGAATAGGGGCTTACAAGTGCGTTCAGACGGTAAGATGCTTACAGGCCTTCATTCAGGTCTTTGCCTTCAATGTGGGAAGATCTTTAACACAGCTGGGGACATATGGACCTTTACAGGTGGGGCTCACATACTTCTGCATGTCCCATCCCCACTCCAAATGTTCTTATATAGCAGGTAAATGCTTGCATTGGGTTAACGGTCCTGTATAGGCTTTAATAGCTCTTTCTGTCCATGAGAGCCCAATGGCCAGCTTGGGTAGATGGGGCCAGGCTAGAACCAGAGAGTACCTAAGTGCCAGGAAGGTGTTCCAAGCTACAATCCTCAGCACATAAGGTAGCTGCACACAGAAACTGGAGGTTCCTGGTTCTAGGCTGGCAGCTCCTGACAATATGGCAATGGTGTCCTGCTGTGTCCTGTGCACCAGATGTTTATTACCCTCAGTATTTTTTCTGACCTTTCAAAGTTCAACTAAGCCTGGGTTCTCCAATGTGGTGCCTATGGACATCCATGTGCCCGCACCTGCTAGGTTTCCTGTCCCTACTGTTGTTGTTTTTTTAAAAAACTGGGAGACCGGTGCGCTGAGAAGTGAAGTTCTGCCTTCCAGAGCCATCTTTATTTGGGTTCAAAGGAGTGTTTTTGTGCTTCGGCGCTCAGCCCATATCTCTGCCTTGTACTTAGGTTCTGCGGCAAGTTACTTTCTTTTAGTCATACCAGTGGCTTTCTGGTAATGGAGTGTTCTGTGGCTACCCATGCTTACCGTGGCAGCCATTTCATGTGCAATCATGCCACTCTCTCAAATTTCTAAATGTTCCCAGTGACTCAAAGAGATTGTGGACCTCTGAACTAAGCTATGGTAAATGTGTACCTATAAAATAACATTGTGTTCAATATAGAACACAATGGCTGAATTCGGACAACACGATAGTCAATGGTGGGGTAGTAATCAACTTTACAGTTGTTCATCTAGGGGGTACTCCCCACACAACATGGTAATAAATAATCAACTGTGGTGTGGATTAGGATCAGTGCTGAGTTGACTATGGCAGCATTCGGACGACATGATAGTCAATACAACTGACAATTGTTTCCCCCTCCCCAGTTGACTATTGTGTTGTCCGAATCCAGCCTGTGTGTGTATGTGTGTGTGTGTAATGGAAGTGAGAGGTTTTAGATGTTAATGTTGTATTTCTCTGAGTCTTATATAAGAACATACAAAGAAGTCTGCTGGATTAGTGGCTGGGCAGGTACAATGGCTTTACTGTAAGGTGTGATGCTGACTTTATTATAAAAGCTAACCACCTATGAAGCCATTGGCTTGTTCAGCAAAAGACAATTCCAGCTGGTATGGAGAAAAAGAGCAGCTCCCCGATATTTGAACAGAGGAAAATGAGGGTCAATGTGTAGCCTGTGGACTTGGCTATTTCAAGCTCTGGTAATTCTTTGACCCACTGTTCACCCTATCCCCACATCCATTCCCCTCAAGCACCCTCTTGCTTGTCTTTTACATGAGCAGATAGTCTTAGTTTCGACAGGTAGACTGCAGGAGACTAGCATTTCCGGCTCATATTAGCAATCAGTAGAGCACTTAGCTCTGCAACAACATTATGAACATACATTTAATAAACAAAGAAGTCAACATCCATCTGACATTTATGGCTTTTTCTTGAAGCACCAATTCTTCCTGCTGGGCTGTTCTTATATGGAAGTCTTCATGTCCAACATTGCATTGTTATATGGCATACTTCCTTCCCATACATCCCTCATCAAGGCCTAAAAGGCAGATGAGCTCCGTGAAGAAACTAAAGTAAAACTGAGGTAAAAGTTTAAGTGTTGTGTTTTGATTCCAACATGTAGGGTCTGAAGGGTTTAGCAGTAATAGAAAAAAATGGGCCTGAGGGGAATTACACTGGCCCGGTTCGGACGACACGATAATCAACTGGTGGGTGGGGGAACAATCGTCACTTGT
Source organism: Anniella stebbinsi (assembly GCA_029215795.1). Lineage (NCBI taxonomy): Eukaryota > Metazoa > Chordata > Lepidosauria > Squamata > Anniellidae > Anniella > Anniella stebbinsi. Next base: position 224,216,290 of record JARDYH010000004.1, on the reverse strand, counting down.
CTTGCTTAGTGTGTCGTGTGGAGGGCAACACACATAATGCACACACAACTGACAGTACGCTATTTGGGACACTTAAACAATGGAGAAAAGCAACGGGCTTGCACATTGTTTATCCTGAACTCCGTCGTTTAAAGTGTCATCTGGAGGGAACCCCCCCTCTCTCCGTGTATTATTCCACTCAGTCATAGAGTTCACCGGCCGGAGAAGCCGAAAAAACCCTGGCTGCTCCGATACTGCCGGCAGAACTTGCGGTGCATGCTGGGATATGGCCGGAGGACTGAGGGAGGTGGAAGGGAGGAGACGCAGAGGCCCAGAAGGATGCAGGGACTTTCAGCCGTGCGACGGGGGAGGGGCAACATGTCATGTGGAGGCTGCTGCCATCCCGCCACCAAAATAATGCACGGTCAGTGTGCTATTCCCCCCTCCGTTGCCTAAAGTGTCGTCCAAACTCAGTCACTGTAATTATGGTGTGCTGGTAAATTGGCAGTCACTGTTACCAGTGGTTGGGGAAATAAAGCCAGGTTCTATTTCAATGCAAAGGCAGGATTGTTGAAATCGGTAACATCTGATTGGGGAATCGCTGAACATTCTAAAGATACCCATCAGTCAAACACTTACACAGAGGTGGGGTGATTGGCTGGAGGGTTCTGACTGGGGCAAATATAAGGAGCTGTGGAAAGGAGTTGGACAGGGGGAGTCTGTCAGCAGAGTTGCCTGAGGAGGAGTCTTTGCAAGAGACTGGGGAGCCTGAAGAAGACATCGGTCCAGCAGAAAGCAGCTACAAGACTGGGAGGCCAAGCTGAGATCATGTGGGGAAGAAGCAGAAAAAGGTCTGCAAGTGGGGAGAGGAAGACCCCTGGAGCAATCTTTGGAGGAAAGTTTCAGTGAAAGCGAGTGGCAGTGGACTGGAGATTGAGCAACTGCTAAACCAGACTGAAGACTTTGGGAGAAGCCTGGCATTGGAAGTTCCAGGTGGAAGTCAAACTTGACCAGAAAGAAGACTGCGACTGCCTTTCAAGCCCTCATGTTAGGCCTGTGAGTTAACAGGAATAGGGGAATCGGCTTAAGGCTGGTTAGGGATAGTTACTAGGGGTGTTTCTAGCTGTGTAGAAACCGTGTTTTATGTTAAAGCTGTTGTCGATTAGAATTAAGGAGAATTATTATAAGACAGTTTGGAGATGGTATTTAACACCGGTAAGATGACGTGTAAAATGAAAATAAAGAGGGGAATGTCAGTAAGAATGATTTTGGAGAAATATGGAGCCCTTTTTTGGAATATGTATTAAGAACGGGGAAGGGGCAAATACCTTCAAAAGAGTCTTTACAATTTTGGAAAGAGTAATAATAATTGAAGGTCTCCTGGGGGGAGGGGTGCACGGGGGGTATGTTGGTTATGTATTGTGTTTTATGTTGCTTTACGTTGTATTATGTTGAAATAAAAAATAAATAATAAAAAAGAAACCGTGTTTTAGAAGTTGTAACAACATTCTTAAAATGATAAACTTCATTGTTTCCTTTTTTGGGAGAAAAACCCTGCTACATATTTTTGTTTACTTTTCTGGCACCTCTGATCTGTTTTGTCCCATGCTTAATGGCCAGTTCCCTTAGGGGAAAAGTGTCTGTTAAATAAAATGGGCATAGTTTAATGGTAGCCATGGAAGGGAAGGGAGGGATTACCCAATGGTAAGGGGTGATCCTCCACAATTGGGGTTAGGGGTGGGTTTGCTCCCACCCCAGGTTCTCCACAAGCTAATACAGTGGTCCTCAAAATTTCACCTTCATGGAAACTGATAGCTGTGAGAGAACCCTGCCATATGCTGGAACCCACTGGGGTTTTCAGGAAGCGGGTCATGTCTGTTGGGCCCTGTCATTTATTCAAGATGAACGAAGAAGTGTTTAACTTCACACTCAGGTGCAGTGCTGGCTCCAGGTGTGTGGGGGCCCTTGACAAGACACCGTCAATGGGCCCCCCTCCCCCAGTAAATCTACGTTCTCACCACCATCGTCACCAGCTGCTATTTCTCCTCATCATCTTGCTCATCATTGCTCCCTCTTGACAGGCAGACAGCCAGCGAGCAAGTAAGCAGTGGCATCCCCCCCACACACACACTTCCTTCTCAGCACCGCTGTTGTCTGGGCCAGAATGAAAGGCAGGTGAACAAACATGTTGCAGCGGAAAGGATGAGGAGCAGTGGAATGTGATTCCACACTCTTGTCTCATACCCATACTGTGTAGGGACAAGGTAGCTGAGAAAGCATTGATTTCCTAAGATCATCAAATGCAGCCTTCCCCAACCTGGAGCCTTCTATATGTTTTGGACTACTACTCCCATCATCCTCAGCCAGCATGGCCAAGGATGATAGATGTTGCAGCCAAAAACGTTCGGATAACACCAAGTTTGGGGAAAGCTGACCTAGTGAGTTCATTACTGAATTGAACTTTAAGCAAGGGTTCCCACTTCATGCTCATAGCCAGCAGTAATATCACACCCTTTCTGAAGAGTTTGTCAATATGAATTCATGACGTTCACAGCTCTTTCATGTTCACACACATGTCGTAAAAATTTGGGAGATCCTGTTTCCAGGATATAATTAAGATTGGTGGCAAAAGTGAAAGATAAATCAGAAAGCAATGAACTGAGCTCCAATTAATATGTCATTCAAATTTATGCTCTGTTGCAAAAGTAGACTCCAGTATGCCTCCTGAAATTAACAAGGTATCAATTAATTAATCAAAGCTGGATAACTTTGATTTAACCAAACCCATCCCCTATATTACAATATTTATGTATCTTTTCTGGGGAAATGGGTGGAAGGATCATGACTGGGGAAGTAAAGATTTAGGAATCATTTAGGCTTCCATTCACAATTTAGCCTTTGTCTTGAGTAATTGCATGTTTTTGTTTGTTAAGACGGGACGGGCTCCATCACACCTATCGTTCCCCCTGGTTTGGCTTGTGTGTGTGTGTTTTTACCTCCGTTTCATAAGCACGTCAATTAGATGGTGTCTTTCATGTGGGTTCGTGGTATTGTGCTGCACCGTGAAACTTCCCTTTAGCTTGTTTGCTCTTCGACTCCACCCTCCCCTTCTCTCAAAGCACATGCCCCCAACGAAGGAAAAAAGTGAGGAGAAGAAGAGCAATACGCGGAGGCTTAAGGGCACATTAAATCCGCTTGGGGAAAATAATCCAGACTTGGGGAAAATAATCCCAGCACCAACATAATACGCAAAACAAAGGAAAAGAGGAGAGAAGGGTGCAGGACAGGGAGGACATCATGCGAGTCCCGCCCAGCAAAACCAGATACCAGATGTAATGAGAGTGCATTAAACCGCTGGTATGATGGAGTTCCGTATCCATCTGCATCAGCGTACTGTAGAGAGGCAACTAGATTCCTGTTCTGGTAATGGTGAGCCATTGTTCTCACGTTCTTATGATTTATTTTCACTTAGATGGAAGTAAAACAAATCAATATGAATGCATCTTTTAAATTAGATAGCCACACCCATCAGGACTAGTACCTTACTTTTAAAAAAACTGTAAAAAGAGACTTGCAGGATTCCACGCAAGTTGCCAAATGCTGCCCCAGTGTGCTCGGATGCACAGAAGAACAGCAGTACTAGATGTAAGTGTGCACAGAATATTCTCCGGATTACAGTCATGCATTTTTTTTTTTAAAGGCTTGTCTTCGTATTGCAATATACCCCATCTTCACTCAAGATGCTTCAGGATGAAGATATGTGCATATTTTATGAACCTCTAGGTTTTCCTCCCTGATGTATTCCGCCTCCTGTATTTTGGTCCAGATGTTGTTGTTATTTCAGTGAGATGTAGCATTTCAAAACTTCCCTGTTTCATTATAGCAACAGTTAGTACAAGCGTTAAGATTAAAATTGGGGAAGATTAATCACAAATCCAATGGACAGGGAGTACAGTATATGGCCAAGAACACAAATATTTGAGTTTAGTTAAAATACTGAATCTCAAAAGTACATAAAACTTAATGGACCCAATGAATATGAATGTTCCACCATGGTATTGGTATTATAACGTATTATAGCTGTGGTGGTGAAGCTTATGACTTTGATTGGCAGAGCAGGCACAAAGGCTTGGAACGCTCCGTTGCTTAGGGAACTCAGAAATTTGCAGTCCACATTCTCTGAGGGAAGGGGAAATTGCCAGTGAATGTGATTATAAACTCCCCACAGAATGGGAAGAATTCCTGAGAGATGGCAAAGCTATGGGACACTGGCCCCATTCAGGAAACACCTTAAAGTACGGCTTTAACGATGGCGAATGAGGCTTTTTGCCTTATTCACCGTGGTTAAAGCCGTGGTTTAAGGTGTCTTCTGAACAGGGCCACTAAATCCAGAGGCTGCAGGAAAAGTGGTGTGCTGAGCATTTGATTCTGCTATGTAAGCATCACTAGTTCAATGGCTGTGAGCAAAACTGTGGTGGGCACACTCTACTTTGAGCAGGTACATACTTCCATTCTGTTTCCATTCAACTAGCGATCCTCCACCTGCTACCTCCCTGCCACCCTCATGCCCAACCGCAAGGACAAAAAAGACTCACCTCTTACCATGGATGAGCTATTGGTAAAACCTAGAACCATCTCTGTCACTTGAGGCGCAGGTGGCCTCAGTGGCACGGAATGCCTTCTACCAACTTCGGTTGGTGGCCCAGCTACATCCCTATCTGGACAGGGATAACCTGGCTTCAGTTGTCCATGCTCTGGTAACCTCCAAGTTAGGGTGACCAGATAAAATCCAGGTCAGGGCTCATGTAACTTTAACTGTTGTAGAGAAAAGGGGATTTCAGCCAGTGTCATTTGTATGCAATTAGTTCCTGGTGAAAGTCCCTCTTCATCACAACTGTTAAAGTTGCAGGGGCCCTGCCTTCTTTTGTATATGGTCACTCTAGTATAGTGCAGGCACCTTTAACTGTTGTGATGAAGAGGGAATATCACCAGGAACTAATTGCATACAAATGGCAGTGGCTGAAATTCCTTTTTCTCTACAACTGTTAAAGTTACATGAGCCCTGACCTGGATTTTAACTGGTCACCCTGCTCCAAGTTAGATTACTGCAATGCACTCTACCTGGGGCTGCCTTTGAAAGTGGTTCAAAAGCTGCAGCTTGTGCAAAATGCAGCAGCCAGATTGATAACTAGAACCAGAAGGTTCGAGTATATAAGACCTACTCTGGCCTGCTTGCATTGGCTGCCTGTATGTTTCCGAGCCCAATTCAAGGTGCTGGTTTTAACCTATAAAGCCTTACATGGCTTGGGACCACAATACCTGACGGAACACCTTTCCTGACATGAACCTACCCGAACACTACGTTCAACACCTAAGCTCCTCCTCCGAGTGCCTACTCCGAGGGAAGCTCGGAGGTCGGCAACAAGGGAGAGGGCCTTCTCTGTGGTGGCCCCCCAATTGTGGAATTATCTCCCTGACGAGGCCCGCCTGGCGCCAACATTGTTATCTTTTCGGCACCAGGTCAAGACTTTCCTCTTCTCTCAGGCATTTGGCAATATCTGAGGAGCCTGGGTTTGTTTTTGTTTTTTGTAGCTTTTGGGGCTGTTGTAGCGGTTTTAAATGTATGTGTGTATTGTGGGTATGTTGTATGTTTTTGCTGTTTTAATTTTTGTATATTTGTTTTTAATTGTTTTAATCCTATGTAAACCGGCCAGAGAGCTTCAGCTTTGGGGCGGTATACAAGTGTAATAAACAAATAAATAAATAAAGGCCTTGGCTGGCTCTCAGTTAGAGTGATATAGTGCTCTTCAACTGCTATCTCACCTATCACAAGGGAACACAATACGCTCAACAAGGATACTTTCATTCCCTGTGTTGCGCTGCGGCCCTTTCTACATCTATGGGTGTAGAGGGAGGGAGTGGTGATGATCCCGGACATACCTGCTTCCAGGATCATCATCCTCTTTCCAAACCAGGAAGTGCGGCATCCCAGCTTCCTCCTGGGCCATTGCGCTATTGCGCCCGCCATTTTCTCTCTCTTTTTTAACCAGAGTGCACTTGTACTCCATCGCGAAAGGTGAGTTTTTTTTTTAAAAAAAAATTAATTCCCCCCCCCCCCAACTCCCTCCCTGCCATCCCAGGGGTGGCAAAATTGCTGCCGCCCCCTCCCCTGATGGGCATGGAGCCGTGCCACATGGCTCCATGCCCATTTCCGATGCCTGCTTACTCACGAGTAAGCGGGCACCAGCCAGGATGGGCGCTCACATTTCCCGCGGTCTTGGGATGTTCCTGGGACCGCTGGAAAAATCGGGTTTTCCCCAGGGATTCTTTACCCTGGGGAAAACCTGTGCCTGGCCCCCTTGCCCCAGGGAGTCTCTGTGCATCATTTGGATGCACAGGGACAACCTGAGGATGATTCTGGAAAAAAAGGCCAGTGTAGAAACAGCCTGAGATGAACAATTCTGAGAAATGCTTTAACCCCCAGCATTTGCATTGCAGAACTCACCCTGACCATGTTGAGCTGGCTCGTTGCATTGGAGTGGGTCAATCTATTTTGTGACTCTCTGACTTAAATAGCATCCAAATCCAAGATCATAAATGCATGAAGCAACCTTCTATATCTCACACTTTAAAGGTTCCAATGGAAACTCCTTTTCATCTTTTGATAGTTGTAACCATGTCATACATTCCATCTTTGAACATGGCAATTTTTCCCCTGTTATTTAGAGGAAAACAGCAAGGAGGACTTCCCTGTGCAATTTAGAACCCTATAGTTTATCTGCACTAATAATATGGATTTTCCATGGATTTTCTGATTTGCAGAAATAAAGTACTACATATAAATGATATACTACTACTACTACTGCTACTACTACTACTATATAAACTCTTTCATATGAGATATAAAGTAGTTCTTCAAACTACTGAAGAGGGAAAAGACATGGATAATTACCCTTCAAATTTTTACACCACAGCAAAGCCATATTTTCAATATATTTTTGAATTCATGTGATCTTTGACTTTGGACCTGTTTGGTAAATGCCGGAACCATAACTATCAAGAATGTAAATCCCCAAACCTATTTCGCACCATCCAACAACCATTAATCTTGGCTATACCCATTGAAATCAATTTGATTCCCACTCTGACATTGTGTATGTTTACTTAAAACTCCCTTATTCACAGATAAAGATTCATGTAAGATAGGCTGACCAGATAAAATCCAGGTCAGGGCTCATGTAACTTTAACAGTTGTAGAGAAAAGGGAATTTCAGCCAGTGTCATTTGTATGCAATTAGTTCCTGGTGAAATTCCCTCTTCATCACAACAGTTAAAGTTGCAGGGGCCCTGCCCTCTTTTGTATATGGTCCCTCTAGTATAGTGCATGCACCTTTAACTGTTGTGATGAAGAGGGAATTTCACCAGGAACTAATTGCATACAAATGACACTGGCTGAAATTCCCTTTTCTCTACAACTTTTAAAGTTACATGAGCCTGGATTTTCTCTGGTCAGCCTATATAAGAGCTCAAGCGTAAGCATGCTGTTCAGTTTACATTCTTAAGTCACCGTGCCATTGATTTCAACTACATTGCAACAATTTTTTTTTTCTGGATTCCACCCAGTGTCTCCATGAAGTAGAAAGTGTTTTCTTTGAGGTATCCTATAAAATATATATCGTAACATTTTGGGTAGCATATATTTTATTGCTAGTTTTTAATCTTAGCTTTTATTGTTTTGATTGATATTTTACTTTTATGTTTTTATTGCTTTTAATGCGTAGACTGTTTTTATATATGGTTGTTTTTATATGTGGTTGTAAGCTGCCTTGGGAGAGCTTCTACCCTGAAAGATGGCTAATAAATAAATAAATAAATAAATATAAATAAATAGATAGATAGATAGATAGATAGACAGACAGATAGATAGTATCCAACAGGCCCATAGCATGAATAGCCCCTTCCACTGATTCCATTGTGCAAGTAGGACCCACTGTTTGTGCAGTGGAGAACTTGCGCAATGGAAATTTAACACTTCATTTAGAAAGCCCTGAAATGAGTAAAAACACATGTTTCTGGGTTGGGGACAAGTATGCAGAGTTCCCAAGTATGCAGAGTTCCGCTGACCTGCCCTGTTCCAGAAATTGGTCTCGCTTGTAGAACACAATCAGTGGGGTTGCAGCATCCTATTGGATACTGCCCTTTGGTTTCACAGCCCCTTGTGATGACCACACCTACTTTTTAGGGATGTGCACTGGATCGGACCCGATCCACAATCCGAGTCCGGTCCAGTGGGAAATCGGATAAATTATCCGATTTCCGATCCCGCAGCTGGATCGGCCGATCCAATCCGAACCGGTCTGAAAAGGCTCCGAACCGGTTCGGCGGATCGGCGGATCGGCGGGCGCCCACTGGCGCCCACCGCCGCTTCCATTGGCGGGCGCCAGCGGGCGCCCGCCGATGAAAGTGAACAGCGGGGGGGGGAGGAGGGGGGCGCTTACCTTCTCGGCCCGTCCGCTCCCGTCCGGCACTAGCAGCTACTACCAGTGGGCTCCGCGGCCTTCTCCAGGGTGGCGCGCCGGGTGATGTCATCACCCGGCGCGCTACTCTAGAGCAGGCCGTGGAGCCCACTGGTAGTAGCCGCCGGCGCCGGACGGGAGCGGACGGGCCGAGAAGGTAAGCAGGGGGTGCGTGGAGGGGAGGAGGGGGCGAGCGAAGGGGGGAGGGGGGCCCTTACCTTCCCGGTCCGGCCGCTCCCGTCTGGCGCCGGCGACTACTACTACCAGCAGGCTCCGCGGCCTGCTCTAGGGTGGCGCGCCGGGTCATGTCATCACCCGGCGCGCTACTCTAGAGCAGGCCGCGGAGCCTGCTGGTGGTAGCCGCCGGCGCCAGACGGGAGTGGACGGGCCGAGAAGGTAAGCAGGGGGTGCGTGGAGGGGAGGAGGGGGCGCGCGGAGGGGGGGAGGGGGGCCCTTACCTTCCCGGCCTGGCCGCTCCCGTCCGGCGCCGGCGACTACTACTACCAGCAGGCTCCACGGCCTGCTCTAGGGTGGCGCGCCGGGTGATGTCATCACCTGGCGCGCTACTCTAGAGCAGGCCGCGGAGCCCGCTGGTAGTAGCCGCCGGCCCCGGACGGGCCGAGAAGGTAAGCAGGGGGTGCGTGGAGGGGAGGAGGGGGCGCGCGGAGGGGGGAGGGGGCCCTTACCTTGCCGGCCCGGCCGCTCCCGTCTGGCGCCGGCGACTACTACCAGCAGGCTCCGCGGCCTACTCCAGGGTGGCGCGCCGGGTGATGTCATCACCCGGCGCGCTACTCGAGAGTAGGCCGCGGAGCCCGCTGGTAGTAGCCACTGGCGCCGGACGGGAGCGGACGGGCCGAGAAGGTAAGCAGTGGCGGGGAAGGGGGCTTACCCCCCCCCCGGAGCCGTCCGCTTCTATCCGCGGGCGCCCGCGGGCGCCTGCGGATGGAAACGGACGGCCCCAGGGGGGGTAGGGAGCGCGGGGGAGGGGGCTTACCTGCCAGGGCCGTCCACAGCGGACGGCCCCGGGGGGGGAGGGAGTTAGGCCCCCCCTCACCCACCCGCCGCCATTTTTTCCTCATAGACTTGCATTGCAATGCAAGTCTATGGGGAAAAAAATGGCGGCCGATCCAAAAATTTACGATTTTTGGGTCGGGATCGGACTCGATCCGGTCCGGGGGGCCTCCGATTTTGTCCGAACCGGTCCGTGACAAAATTGGAGGTCCCGATCCGGGTCCCGATCCGATCCGGGGGGTCCGTGCACACCCCTACTACTTTTACCCAGGCTTTCACCTATTGCCCTTTCACACCTAGGACAACAATCCTAAGGAGTAGGATGTCAAATCAACTGTACACTGTCTTAGCTAACCTTCTACCCAGCCTAGGCTGACCAGATAAAATCCAGGTCAGGGCTCATGTAACTTTAACAGTTGTAGAGAAAAGGGAATTTCATCCAGTGTCATTTGTATGCAATTAGTAAGTGGTGATATTCCCTCTTCATCACAACAGTTAAAGGTGCATGCACTATACTCGAGTGACCATATACAAAAGAAGGCAGGGCCCCTGCAACTTTAACTGGTGTGATAAAGAGGGAATATCACCAGGAACTAATTGCATACAAATGACACCGGCTGAAATTCCCTCTTCTCTACAACTGTTAAAGTTACATGAGCCCTGACCTGGATTTTATCTGGTCACCCTAACCCAGCCACAATTTATTTATTTACTGCATTTCTATACCACCAATAGCCAAAGCTCTCTGGGAGGTTTACAAAAATTAAAACCATAAAAACCATTCAAAACATAAAACAATGACAATATAAAAACATAATTTAAAATACAGTATAAAAGCACAACCAGAACAAAAACCGAGCAGCCATGCAGAAATCTATAAGGATTTAAAATACAAATTTAAACAGCAAGGTTGTGAAATCAAACTGAAGAATTGTTAAAACACTGTGGAAATAAAAAGGTCTTCATCTGGCGTCTAAAGGAGTATCACCAATTGTGTTGAATTGATGATGTTGATAGGCAGCATGAAAATGTGTGACATTATGCTTTGTCTCATTTTGTGCATCCTTAAATATTATGGGGGATAACTCTATTCAGTTGTTTCTAAAGCTGTTCCACGAGAGTGGCTGGTATCTGGCCACTGTACCGTTTGGGAACAGATAGGATCTATGTCATTTACCTCCATCCTGGATTTTTGAAGGTCCACCTTTTGGCTTTCCACCTGTGGCCTCCCATTTATCTCGCTAAGATTTTGAACTTTCTGGAGGGAGAACTTTAGAATCTCCTGCAAAGGTCCCGCTAGAGGCTGTGAGTGTGATCTCTCCCGCACTTTGATCGACAGGCCTGAGGGCAGTACTGGAGCAGATCTGCCAGTGAAAATGAAACTACAAGCAAGGAGATGCTCTTCGCACATAAAGGTGAGCTATATGCCCAGTGGCATTTGAGCCTGAAGTGCGACTGTGGAATGATAATTAGAATGTCTGCTTTGTTTCAAATAAGGGTCATCCAAGTGACATTTCAAATCAAAGGCAGTCCCTTGAAGACAATGGAAAATTCCAGGAGTGGCAGAGCTAAGTTACGCATCGGAGTCAGAGGGAATTGAATTGCACTGTTGGATAATAAAGCTGTGGCCATTCCTTCCATTCCACCCCACCCCACCCCACCCCCAAAATCTGGTATGCCCACAATCCAAGCCTTCTCCTCTCTCCCGTCTGGGTGGTAAAGCAGGGCTGCTTATGAAGACTTTTGAGAGGAAGAAAGGAATGGGTGAGGGAGCAAAGGAAAAATAGCACAGCCAACAGTTCACAACCTTGAGCCACACTTTTTGCATTCCACCCCAAACCTCCCCAAGCTGTGGCTTGTATAAGGAATGCAGTCACCAGCCTGCATTTATTAGTTTGGTTATGTATTTATTCATTTATTTATTACTAGCCTGCTGGGCCCTTGCTCTTTATTAATTCCGCAAAAGATTGCAAAATAAAATAACTACATGATGCAATCAAGAACTTTCTAGCTTGAACCACTTGTCAGCCGTACCGTTCATCCCATCGAATGAGATGATAATGACAGTATTCTCCTTTAAGTTCTAAAGACATTTGGAATGCCAATTCACCTTGAAACATCCTGTTTTCTACAGTTCTACCGAGGAGAATAAGTGATGTTTAGTTCTTTATGGTGGGGGGAAAAAAAATGTAATCTCCAATTAAGATGTGTGTTGTTGTTTCCTAAATCATGTTCTACTGAACAGCCATCTGCAGTGATGGCTTTCAGCATCTGTACTTGAAAATAGCCACCTGTTAACTGACTGGTGATCCTCACTGTGAAACTCTCTAGAGATTCTGAACATTCATAATGCTCATCACTGTAATTTTGCTTCCATAGTTCTAGAAGCTGGGTGACAGCATAAATAACACCTTGATGTAATTGACAGCAAGGGTTTGTTTATTTATTTATTTAGAGAACTTATACCCCCACCCTTCTGATGCATTTGTGTTGCTCGGGGCAGCTTACAAGAATGAAGAACAAAACAATTCCATTTAAGAAATCAAACTACAGAACAAAAAGAAAAACTGACTATGGGAGATAAAAGCATTTTTTTAAAAAATTCAGTTACTTTTTTGGTGTACCTTTAAGTAGGCTGACCATATGAAAAGGAGGACAGGGCTCATGTAACTTTAACAGTTGTAGAGAAAAGGGAATTTCAGCCAGTGTCATTTGTATGCAATTAGTTCCTGGTGAAATTCCCTCTTCATCACAACCGTTAAAGTTGCAGGGGCCCTGCCTTCTTTTGTATATGGTCACTCTAGTATAGTGCCTGCAACTTTAACTGTTGTGATGAAGAGGGAATATCACCAGGAACTAATTGTATACAAATGACACTGGCTGAAATTCCCTTTTCTCTACAACTGTTAAAGTTACAGGAGCCCTGTCCTCCTTTTCATATGGGCAGCCTACCTTTAAGGGTCTAAACTGAGGGACTGCCACATAAAATCCCTCTGCAAGACAATGGCCTAATCCACACCAAGCAAGATATTGCACTATGAAAGCGGTATATAAAAGGCAGGAGCCACAGTACTGCTTTCTAACTGTATTGAAGTTAGGGTGACCAGATAAAATCCAGGTCAGGGCTCATATATCCAGGGCTCATATAAAATCCAGGTCATGGAAGATATTTCACCAACCTTCCTTTGGGGAGCGTCCGTTGCTCAATCGTAGGACATACACTTTGCATGCATAAGGTCCCAACTCAGAGGTTGAGAAACCTCTAAGGACAATGACCTATTTGAGATTCCCCAAAAGTAAGTGCTAATTCTTGCCAGGAAGGACTATAGTATGAGGCAGCGGACACAGTTTGGGCAGTTTATCATGCTGGAATGATTTTCTATGAAAGTAACAGGTAGGATGGAACTTCTTAGGATTATGGATACATTACAGACTAGACTACATTACTCCATGGACTGTGTTGAGAACTTTTGCAACATCCTTTCCAAGAACTAATCATTGGCCATTCTGGCTGGGGAAACTGATCATCAGATGATGACACATCATCCTGTAGAGCAAATAGGAAAGGATTAAGAATGAACTCTCAGATGTGAATCCTCACATAAAGGACTTCCACATGTACCATCTGATGAAGTGGACTCTAGCCACAAGCACTTATGGCATAATAAATATGTTAGCCTTAAAGGTGCCACAAGACTCTTTGTTGTTTCTGCTGCGGTGAAGGCAGAAGGGCCATTTAACTTTTATAATGCTGCAAAAGATATAAAGTTCAAAAGCAGGCTCCCTAAACTCTCTTTAAAATCTCCATCTACTGGAAAAATTAAGATCAGCAATGTACCACAAAATGAATCTTTGGGGCTTCTTTAAAAAGGGGAAAAATCATACAGATCAAACTAGTGAATCATTATTTTCAGACCATGTCTCATTTCTTCATACAAGTGGCATCTTGTGGGTCTTAATTCAGGCTTTTAATTAACTTCAAAGTAAAAGGTTTCCGAAGATGGTGTACATCAGCTATAAAACAAAGGAGCTGAAACTTGGAATCAGTCACTTATTTAATTACTTCTTGCCTTCTACTGATGGATCAGAAACTCTATGTGTCTATCTTTATATTATCTCATGAATCGAGGGTAGGCAAAATTGAGTTTTGCTACCCAGTCAAACATAAACAAAACTCTAACAGGATTGTAGCAATTACTATAGACAAGGAATGTTTAAAATAATGTTGGTAAGAAGAGCTGCCCCTTGTCTCCTCTTCACCTGAACTCCTGTCTAGGTCTTGTGCTCATATCCATTAAAGACAATGTGAAAAAAATATGTGTACAATGTCTACACAATTTGTACAAAATTATGCATGGCGTGAAGAATATGGGTAGGGAGATGTTTTTTCTGCCTCTCCCATAATACTAGAACCCAAAGGGGTCATCCTATGAAGCTGATTGGTGGGAGATTCTGAACAGAGAAGACAAAAGACTTTCCCACACAGCGCATAGTTAGACTATGGAATTCACTACCACAAGATGTAGTGATGGCCACCAATTTGGATGGCTTTAAAAGGTGGTTGGATAAATTCCTGGAGAAAGCTAACAATGGCTACTAGTTCTGATGGTTATGTGCTACCTCCAGTATCAGAGACAGTAAGCCCATATACCCGAGTTGCAGGGGAACATAAGTAGAAGGGTGCTGTTGTACTGCATCTGGGTCCCTGATCTACAACTGGTTGGTCCACTGTGTGAACAGAGTGCTGGACTAGATGGACCCTTGGTCTGATCCAGCATGGCTCTTCTTATCTTCTTATGGAAAGCTGGGATGAGCAGAACCACTTGATTCTGCTTCAACAATGTTTGGGCGGAGTGGATTGTAGGTTATGGAAATAATTCCACAGTCCACTCCAGAACAGTGGTATAGTGGATCAAGGGCTCGCCGGAACACAGCACCGGCACTTCTTCATTAGCACGGATGCTGACGTCATCTGCCACCCCTCTCAGACTTCTCTGTTCCCTCCAAGTTTAGCTGCATGGGGTGAAATGAATTCTACTAGCTACAATGTATTTTCCGTGTTACAATGCTAAATATTTTAGGGGTGGGTTGACGTTGAATGGGCAAATAAGACCCGTTAGCTTTACAATAGAAGTGCTCCCAGTGGAGATGAAAACTGCTAGAACTCATCATAGATCAACACAGTTGCCTGCAACTTTTGGACTCACCTTGGACATGCCAATGAGGACTGTCATGATGACTGCCTAGGCTTCAAAATGTACCACTACACCACTGCTCCAGATATCTGCAAAGAGGTCTACAGCACACTTCTTTTCTTGTGCCCTGGCCACTATCACAGGGAAGAGGATGGCATTACATTATCTCTCCCTCTCTGTATCAGAAGATTTCGAGCACACTAGATTTGGCCCTTGTCAAAACCCATTTCCCCCCATGTCCTTTTACTTATCTTTTGAATTTTCATTCCCAATTATAATCAAAATTTTACTCAGCAAAACAGCATTTGCCCACCTTATATCCTCCCCTTTTCTGCTAGCGTGCCCATCTATTCCTCTCTTGTTTTCCTACTGTCCCCCCCAATCCACATTCATTCATTTTGTGCCCACTTTTGCATCAGGAAAATGGTGCTCAAGGCAGCTAACAATCATAGGAACTTTTTGAAAAGGTAGATAAAAGCTTGATTAAAAACAATGTGACTACATTAAAACACAGGTAAAACTTGCAAAAATTCCAGAATACAAACAACACCCAACTCAACAGACCAGCTTATGTGCTGAAGGCCTGGTGTGACTGTTGGTTCTTCCTAACTCCTCTCCTGCACTTGAAATAAAAGATGCTTGGACTGTAAGACCATAGAATCTTAGTTCATAGAATAGTTGAATTGGAAGGGGCCTATAAGGCCATCGAGTCCAACCCCCTGCTCAGTGCAGGAATCCACCTTAAAGCATCCCTGACAGATGGCTGGCCAGCTGCCTCTTGAATGACTTTAGTGTGGGAGAGCCCACCACCTCCCTAGGCTATCGGTTCCATTGCTGTACTGCTCTAACAGTCAGGATGTTTTTTCCTGATGTCCAGCCGGAATCTGGCTTCCTGTAACTTGAGCCCATTGTTCTATGTCCTGTAGGCTGGGATGATCGAGAAGAGATCCTGGCCTTCCTCTGTGTTGCAACCTTTCAAGTATTTGAAGAGTGCTATCATGTCTCCCCTCAATCGTCTCTTTGGGACTGGGGCCTGCCTTGTTAAAGAACCCATGTACTGATGGTACAACAAATAACAGGGACAGAAAGTTTTCTGCACCTTATTATAGAAACCCACTAATGAGGTGACCCAAAGTAATAATGTATTCTTTCTGTTCAAGAGGCTCTCCAGCATGTCAGCTTGGAGTTTTGAAACTATCTGTGTAGCAAAGCTTTTCCATAATATTAGCATATATCATGTGGGGTTTGCTATTAACATATGCTGGGGAGAGATGTAATTAATTAATTTAGAGTGAGATCAGAGTAGCAGGTTTACACAGCTGCTACCAACGTATGCGATGATCCTTTGACATTGATCCTGAATTGACTGGAAATCTGATGTATCTCCAATTAACGTGCCCAAGTACACTTGCCACAACACAGGGCAAACACCTATGTTTAAATAACAGTAACCTTAAAAGGTTGCATTCAAATCTTCTCAGCTTTGATGTATCAAACCAGATTCTATTTTCTAGAACAGGAAAGTGCAAGGAAGAATATGAATATGAATATATATATATATATAGTTGCGATAAAGCTTCCCCCTTCCTTCAGTTGCCTCTTCTTGATAGCTCAAGAAACAAACCATGAATTTCCTTTCCATGAATGAAGGTCGGGGTAAGATCTCTTGAATATTACCACCTGCCTTCCAATTGAAGCAGTGGGTATACCTGCAGAATGTAGACTGGGAAGTTGAAATCTTTGGGACTATGCATGGAAAGCGCCCTAAATTTTGGGGAGGGGGATTCAAGGAACCTAGTAAACTTAGGCTAGATTTACCACTTTAAGAACAGGGTGAGGGTTAGGGTAGAACAGTACGACAATGGAACCAATTACATAGGGAGGTCGTGGGCTCTCCCACTCTAGAGGCATTCAAGAGGCAGCTGGACAGCCATCTGTCAGGTATGTTTGAAGGTGGAATCCTGCACTGAGAAGGGGGTTGGACTTGATGGCTTCATAGGCCCCTACTATTCTATGATTCTATATTTTCATGCATGTGATTCATGGATCAGCTTGTTACTTAAGTGACAATATTCCAGAAAACTCCAATCATTGATCTGCATGTTCCAGAGAGGTGCTGCCTTTAGCATGATTGAGAACCTCCTGAATTAAAGACTGGGCTGGCATTTGTATGAAGACTTACGTAGGAATTAGCTCCATTGAACACATTGGGATTTGCTTCTGAGTAAACTGGCAGGGGTTCAGCCTGCCATTAATAATTGCCCTGAAAATAAGGCATTCAGTAAAAGTTCTTAATTGTGGGTCACCCTGTTCCAGCAATTGGTTCCGAAACATCACCCTGAAAAGAAGCACTTCTTAATCTCATTAACTAAAAGAGGAAAATAATATGTAATTCTTAGGCTCTGGAGGTGGGAGTTCTATTCAGTCCTGCTGGCAGGCTAAGAGCTGGGATCTGTTATAATCCACTTAACTCTGGAGAATTTAATTTCCACATGGATTTTTTAACTATTATTTTTTAACGGAAAAAGTGAAAAGAACGAACTCCAAACACATCGATGGCATCCACATTCTGAATATTTCACTGTATCCAGTAGGAAAGTACATGACTGATTCTCAATTCTTGTAGGACACGTGGGGGCGGCATTCTCTATAGTCCTATTCAGCCGTTCACAATTAGGATTCTGTGATGCAGGTACAAGCCCATTGGCTCCTTCTCCACCATCAAATCCTTGTCACTCTTCCTGTAGCCACCATGACTGGGGCCAGATCTACACCAAGCAGGATATAATGATATGAACGCGGCATGAAAGCGGTATATGGTATGTGCCAACAGTGGTCAATGCACTTCAATACCGCTATAAAGCAGTCATGTGTTCCTGCCTCTTATATACCGCTTTCATACCGCTATTTATTTATTTTTATTTATTTTATTACATTTGTATACTGCCCCATAGCCGAAGCGTTCTGGGCGGTTCACATAAGATTAAAACAATTAAAAACAATGTACACAAATTAAAACAGCAAAACCCTCCTTGGTGTAGATCTGGCCTTGGAGGGATAATTCCTGCAGCAGGGAAACTTCTCTATGTCGGTAGTCTTCCCGTGCAATGCAGAACCCTAATATTCACTACATTAGCAGAGTTAGGTCCTTGCTGCAGGCATTCAGCCCCCAATGCATAGGGTGACCATTGATGGGAATCCAAAAAGAAGACACCCAGTTGTGGGATGGGAAAGCATGCTTTCCAGGGCCTCCAGAAAGCATGTCATCCCCCCGTCATACTATTGGCAGCTGCCATAAGCATGGCGGCTGTGAATAATATGCTTTCCAGGGGTCCCAGAAAGCATGCTTCCCCCTCCTTCACTCCAACTGGAGAAGAGGAGGGGAAAGTATGTCATTCCTGAATAGGTCCCCTCTGAAAACGCGCCATTCCCTCCGCCACACTAACGGTGACCTCAAAGGGGAAAGTGTGTCATTCCAGGGTATTATAGAAAGTTACAGAAAATCGCTCACTGACACGCAGAATAGAACAAATCCAGGACAAATCCGGGAAAGTCCTGACAGTTGGTCAACTTCTTTTAACCACATCCTGCTTGTGTGCCTTGAACTGCAGTGTTATCAAGAGATGTTAGAAAGTGATGCTAATACTTATCTCCATGCTATGAAAAGCTTCAACAGCTAATCTCTGCAAATCAAGGTAAATGTTAAAGACTCAGACATGGGTAGGGATGGCTTGGCCATAAGTTTGGGCCTTGAAGCCCTGGGAGAAATCCCCAGACACCAATCTGCAGGTCCCCGGACTTGCCCAGCTCTCTCTCTCTCTGTCTCTCTGTCTCTCTCTCTCTCTCCTGCAAGGAGAGCATGAGGGGTTGACAGGTCGGGGGGGGCAGGAGTCCTGCAAGGAAGAAGAGCCCAAGGCCTTGGCAGCTGTGATGGGCACTCCGGTGGCCATCATTTTCTGCAAAATGGGGGGTTGTTGTTGTCCATAAATCCCCATTTTGCACAAATGGCTGCTGCAAATAGGGCCATTTATGCAGAAGTGCAGCCGTAAATAGTGTATTTGACCAAAATGGTGGCTCAGCAAAGGGTAGGGCAGCTACTCGCTGCTCATCAGGTGTTTGTGGACTGCCCGGCAGCCCACAGCAAGCAGCTCGCAAGGTCGGGTGGCTGGTAGGGCATAAGAGAAGCAGCGTGTGGGGCAGGCAAAGTTGAGCTTGTCAATCCTTATGCAGGGCAATCCCAGTTTGTTCTATCTATATAGCTGACAAATCTAACCTGAACTAGGAATGTCAAAGTAACCTGCAGTCCTTCCAATGAGATCAGATTTGTATGAATCCAGCCTGAGGATTCCACAGCAGGCCGGGTTTTTCTGAGACATGCAGATTTCACCGACTGTTTTTTTTTTTTTTCATTTTTAGGGGGTGGGTGGGATTTGAGTGAATCCATATTCCTTAATGTAGGTTAATGCTAATGCACATCAACTAGTAAAGCCTAGCACATTTGCAGAAGGGCGCACTAGCGCTAATGCAAATGAGTGCAAGTAGAATGAAATTCTGGTTTTTAAAAAAATCTGTTCCCATCAATGAATGAACAGATGATGGATTGAAAAACACCTAACGCTCCACAAAATACAGGCGGGATGGATTTAACAAAATCCGTGCATCCCTAAGCTGGCTTCTGTGCCATTTTCATAGAAAGCTGAGGCAGATGGTCAAGGACATGAGGAAGAGAGTGAGTCAAAGAAACGATTCCATGACTTCAGCCCATTGTAATGTCAATTTCGTTATCATGGCGGCTTGTCTTGTTATGTCTTTGGAGAGTGGATGTGGCTGTTACAAGTTGTTATTTGTGTGTGTGTGGGGGAACCTTTTGGAAAAGGTTTCCTTTTTAAAATTAATAAAAATAAACAATATCTCCTCAATCTGTCTGTAAGCCTGTTTATAGAATCATAGAATAGTAGGGTTGGAAGGGGCCTATTTGGCCATTGAGTCCAACCCCCTGCTCAATGCGGGAATCCACCTCAAAGTAGGGTGACCAGATAAAATCCAGATCAGGGCTCATGTAACTTTTACAGTTGTAGAGAAAAGGGAATTTCAGCCAGTGTCATTTGTATGCAATTAGTTCCTGGTGAAATTCCCTCTTTATCACAACAGTTAAAGGTGCAGGGGCCCTGCCTTCTTTTGTATATGGCCACTCTAGTATAGTGCCTGCAACTTTAACTGTTGTGATGAAGAGGGAATATCACCAGGAACTAATTGCATACAAATGACACTGGCTGAAATTCCCTTTTCTCTACAACTGTTAAAGTTACATGAGCTGTGACCTGGATTTTATCTGGTCAGCCTACCTCAAAGCATCCTTGACAGATGGCTATCTAGCTGCCTCTTGAAGGCCTCTAGTGTGGGAGAGCCCATAACCTCCCTAAGTAATTGGTTCCATTGCAAGGTACTGTAAGGGTAAGAAATATTGCTTGGGAAGCTGCATCACTTTAACTTAATTAACTAGCAGCAGGACTTGATTGGCATGAAACATTGATTATAAAATGTGGGGGCTATTAGCTACTCCTGCTGGCAGCTGCTTTAAGATAGGCATTCAGACAACTCATGGAAGACTGTAAGTCAAACATATATGATATGTATACATTATGTTTGAACAAGAATTTGATAAATATAAGTTAAGAGGATGTTTGGTAACATGTTGTTTACATCTTTTTAGGGAGTAGTTACTAATTGATGAACGGAAGAGATACAGGCTACCTAATTTAGGTCGTTCTATCAGAAAACCCTTTATAGAATACTTAACAAGCCGCCTTTGGTAGGTTTACCACATTTTATATTATATCTAAATTTGAGAGCATCTCAGTGGTATACCCTACTGTGTACCCTTTCCCCTTTTAAGATAATTTAAATATAAACAATGTATTTGATATGTATGTTTTTATTTCAGTTTTGGTCACTGAAGAAGACACCTTGTGTGTTGAAATGCGTTTGACCTGCATTTTACTCTTCACTTTCAACAAATATATTGTCATGTATTAAATGTGATTTATAGCGCGTTTGTGCCATGCTACTGTATTTTCTGTATGTAGCTTAATATATCATATACAGTATATACTGGAGACTAATGTGTTAAAATCACTCTTCCCTTAACTCTTTGTTGGTTGATTGTTCCAGTAACTTGAGCCCATTGTTCCTGTTCTGCACTCTGGGATGATTGAGAAGAGATCTTAACCGGGGTCTATGTATACATATCCCCGGTCAATGCAAGTCCAAATACCACTTTTAGAGGACTGGGGAGGGCTGTAGGATGTTCAATTGTCCTCCTTTATAGGGGACAGTCCTCTATTTGAAGGGCTGCCAAAGGACAGTACTTTATTTGAAGTTCCCCCCATTGAGCAGAGTCCTTGAATTGACTATGCACAGTACATAGGCAGATAGCAGGCATGCAAGTTACCTGGTAGTGACCATCTCCTCCACTTTGGTGAGTTGATATGCATTATACATCTGTATATATTATTGAAATCATTTATACATTTGCATATATATATATCTATCTTTTTGTGCACACATTTTATACAAAGCTGTGTCATCGTATGTCTCCTTTGGGGACAATGTGTAAGTGGAGCCAGGCTTATGGGGGCCTGGTTGCTGTTTTGGGCCATTTATTTATGTTTCTTGATCCATCTAGAGGTGTGGAGGCAGAACCTTGGCCCTTGCAGGTGTTATATAAAGAATACAAAGCAATAGAATTAGAACTGGGGAAAATATTTGCATTTTTCTGCTCTTAGAACATCTGTCCCCCTCCATCCTGCCAAAAGAAAGCCTACATTATTTCTGGATGGTTAAAAAAGAAAAATGGGGACCAGAAAGGCATGTCTTTCAATGCACATTTGTGCATCACATCCATCAGATAATTTGAATTAAATAGCTTCATTTCTAAGGACTATTCAGCTCTGAAATGGCTGTTTCTCATATAACATGCCACATTAACTATATTCAGAAGTTGGGCTTTTCTTCTTCTTTTGATGTGCTAGAATGAAGGGGGGGTTAACATCACTCCAGAAAGAACCCCAAGGTCTGAACCCAGTTGTCAGACTAGTTGAAAACCCCTTTGTCACTCCTGTGCTCTCGTTGGCTGCCCTGTCTTGAAGCAGTGATTGATTGGTTCAGATCGCTGCTTAATCAAGATGCAATTGATGGTGGTCAGGAGAGTTTTGCTGTCAAAAGGAGTGGCGCAGGCAATGCAGGCTTGCCCGCCTGGCTGCTGCAGTGTTTAGCAGGACCGGCCAAGTGGAGAGGAGGAGGAACTACAGTAAGGGTGACTATATTTGGGAAAGCAAAAAAGAGGACATGCATTGGGGGGAGGGAGCATGCTTTACGGGGCCTCTAGAAAATGGCTGCATTTGGACAACACATTAAGCAACGGGGGGGGGGACAATCGTCAGTTGTGTTGCTTATTGTGCTGTGTGGAGGGTAACACGCCGCTCACAAATGACTGACGGTATGCTATTCCATCCAAATAAGCAACTGAGAGAAACAACTGGCTTGCAAGTTGTTTAGCTCGAAGCCAGTTGTTTAAAGTGTTGTGTGGAGGGGTGAGTGGGTTAATGGCATGTGGTGAGTGGGTTAAAGCACAAGCCCATAGAGGCAGGCGGCAAGAGTGACCAAAGTGGTGGCTGCCACTCTGCTACAACTGGTGCAACTTGCAGAGGCTGCTGGGATAGAACTGGGAGGACTGAGGGAGGAGGAAGAGTGGGGAGAGGGGCAGGGGCTGTGTCAGTCAAATGCTGGGTTGACTATTAGTCCACTCAATGCCAGCCCCAACCACCCACAATTGTGTAGGAACATGTTGTGTGGGGAGTACCCACAAAATAACCAACTGTGAGTTGGCTACTCAACCCGCCATTGACTAATGTGTTGTCTGAATGCAACCAACATGTTATTCCCTCCACCATGCTAATGTCAGCTGCCATTAGCATGGCAATGGGGAATGATGCACTTTCCAGAGGCCCCAGAAAGCACACTTTCTCCTCCTCCTCTTGGAGGGGAAAGCATGTCATTTCCGCTTCCCCCCCCCCCCCACTGCTCCAATCAGAGCCTTTTCTATAATGTCCAGGAATGACACAGACATTACTGAAGCAGTGTGTGTGTGTGTGTGTGGGGGGGGGGTGAAATGCCTCCAGAAAGTGTGTCATTCCCCCCTGTCATATTAATGGTGGCCCAGGACATTATAGAAAATTACAGGAAATCCCCCCCTGACACCCAGGATAGAACAAAAAACAGGACAAATCTGGGGTCACCCTAAACTAGAGGTCACCCTAAAGTAGAGGAGGAGCTGGAGGAACTGCTACTGTTGCCACCATAGGAGCAGTGGTCTGGCCATAGCAGTTCTTGCTGCGGGGTCAGGGCTGGACTGGGCTGGGCTAGGCTAGGCAGCCGCGTTTTGATTCTTTGGACCTTAGGCAGCTGCCCACCTATGCCTGACTCTGGGCCTGGGTAGTGGCATCTATTGTTCCCCCTTCTCACCACCACCATTGTCTGGTCCAGAGCAAGAGGAAGGTGAAGGAGCAGGTTGCAACAATGAACAGAAGGAGGAAGTCCAGGAGGATCTTGTCAATTGGCCTCTACTGAGGCGTTGACTGTTAGCAGTTGCCCTACCATGTTTACCTTGATGCCAGCTGTGTTCTCCTGTCTTACTAACATTGTTTTTGCTTGCCTTGAAGTTCCTCCGGTGCTTTGGCTGAGTGGGAATTTCCTAATTCAACCCCAAAATTTGCTTCATTCGAAACCCTGATTCTCGATGGCTGACAAGGTCCTCAGTAATATACTGCTTAGAGCTGCAATGGGCACAGAAATTCAATCTCTCAAGGTCAATAGGACATTTCTGAACTAAGGCATTTTTTCTCTAAAACTGAAATTTGTCATATATTTTGAAAGCGTACACTGGAAAGTGCTCCTAAAAGCAGTGAATTATTGCTTTTAACACAGAGCTCCTATTTATTTATTTTTTTGCTTCTGCTTTTGTTAGTTTCCGTAATGTAACATTTCTTCTTCTTTTTTGACATTTCTAGTCCCATCCTATAAGATTTAATATTTACCTAACCAAGAAAAGAATTTATACCTCTCATTAGGAGCATATATACCACCAGTAATTTAGGTATAAACAATGACATAGAAAGGAACTCAGATACAGAATAATATAATTTCCTTGTTTAAACCCAGATATATGGGATCTACAAGTCTGAAACCCCTTTTTTAAAGAAAAAAATTGCCTTACTCATTGAGAACTTTTGGCCTTTAGTTTCCTTCTTTTCTTTATTCTTGCTCCATCTCCCCCTCCTTTATTATGGCACTGTATTTTTCCATGAAGTCTTTAACACAACCCCCAAATCCAGCCGTCCCCTTCAGATGTGCTGAACTGCACATCTATTGCAATTCAGCACACATTTTTATGGACCCTCGAGAGAGCTTTGGCTATTGGGTGGTACAGAAATGTAATAACAAATAAACAAATGAATAAATATAAATAAATTGCAGCTGGGCATTATGGGAGTTGCAGTCCAACACATCTGGAAGGTATCACATTGGGGAAAGCTTCCCTAACCCAATGGGCCAAATGTTCCCAATGCTCTACTGTAACGAATCATCTGTACATGCACCTGGAATACTCACATCCCCTTCACCTGTCTGCTGTTGGCTCAATTTCCCTTCCCTTCCCTTCCTCTGCTGCCTCTCTTGTGGTTCCTCCTAGATTGCAATCTGCTTGTGGCAGGAACTGGTGCTATATAAAGAATAAATATCAATTTAAATTGTGAGCCTGTGGGCAGTGTTTGTTTTGTTCTTATTTCTGTATGGTCCTTACTTTTTAAGGGTTACAGGTATAGGGTTGTACCCTATACTGGCCATTTGCAGGTGGCTGCCAGAGGAGACGTCCCATTGCATGAGTGGAAGTCTGCTAACATGGCATTGGATTTAACCCAAAGTCAATATAATTGGGACCTGCTGCAGCAGCTAAGGATAGCAGAGAAAACCACAATGGATTGAAATGAAGTAGAATTTCTATGAATCTGACCTGCACACTCTTCAGAGCACCGTCTTTTTCTGAATCACACAAATTCTGTGGACTTGCAGACCAAGTTTTGAGGAGGTTCTTTTTTGGGGGTGGAGGAGTTCTTAAGCCTAAAACAAATCTGATTCCGTCATTGAGTAGATGACAGAACAATCCATGACCATCCATGAAACACAAATGGAATGGAACAAAAATCCATACATCCTTACCTTCAAATGATCAGAAGTGCAAAACCTGAGAACGGTTTCTCTAGCAAGGTTGTGAGGGCGAAAAAAGGAACTTAATTAATCAGCAGAGCTGGATAGATTTATGACAGGCATCTTGTGAAATATCAGTTGTGGCCCGCTGGAGTCAGGAAAATATTTTTGGGTTGAACTGAAATGGGGGGAGGGGGGTGCATTTCCCAATACAAATAAACTCCTCCATGTATGAAGATTTGTCTGAGGGGGGGGCTTAGAAGCACTATTTGCCCCACTCCCCCTCTGATCTGGCTTTATGACGTGATCACATAACCAAATCCGAAAGTGCAATGACATTATACCTTCACTCAGCCTATGTCATCCCAGACTGAATAGTATGTCCACAGGAAAAATGCAATGTTTATTATTTTAAATGGCGCTAAAGCTGCAGGAAAAGAAGTATCTATCTGTTCACAGTTGGTGAATAATGTGTGCAAAAGATACTCACCTCACCCTTTTCATTTTTGACTCTAAAGAAATTATTGCTGTCTTATAGGATTCCTCCCACTCCCATCTCTGTAAATAGGGGTGAAGCTATTTTGAGCTTTGTTGTGTGTACACTTTAGAGCAATATTCATTTTGAAGGGCACACCTTTGCTTCCAATGAAGAATGTAAGAAGAGCCATGCTGGGTCAGACCAAGGGGCCATATTGTCCTCAATGGCCAACCAGCTGGCCATGGGAAATCCACAAGCAGGACATGACTGCCACAGCACCCTCTCGCCAATGTTCCCCAGCAACCATGTTCCTCAGGTGTACATAGGCAGACTGCCTCTGATATAGCATACAGCCAACAGAAAGGGTGTTGCTTTCCCAAATTTCTGTCTGGGGTGGTTGTGTTTCTCCTGCATTAAGCTGGCATACAGTTATATAATGTTAGTGTAGCTATACTAGATCTTTCAGCCAATGGGATGGCGGAATGCACACATTTATAAGGTGCTACTGACTAGGCTGACCAGATAAAATCTAGGTCAGGGCTCATGTAACGTTAAGAGAAAAGGGAATTTCAGCCAGTGTCATTTGTATGCAGTTAGTTCCTGGTGAAATTCCCTCTTCATCACAACAGTTAAAGGGGCAGGCACTATACTAGAATGACCAGATACAAAAGAAGGCAGGGCTCCTTTAACTGTTGTGATGAAGAGGGAATATCGCCGGGAACTAATTGCATACAAATGACACTGGCTGAAGTTCCCTTTTCTCTACAACTGTTAAAGTTACATGAGCCCTGACCTGGATTTTATCTGGTCACCCTACTACTGACTCCCATCCACCCTATTTCAAATCACGGCAGAGTCTTTACCCCCTTCCCTGTATAACAGCAAGGGTCCAGCTAGCTGCTCTTTTGGGTGCTAAGTAGGAAACTTTTGAGATACGTGGGGCACCATTTTTGCCTACTCCTTACTGCTTGTCGTTGAGACAATAGAGACTAGTACTGATTAATCTGACCAGACTTTGCATAAAAGTTTGATGCAACTCATAAGCAATACACGCCCCCTCAATGATCCAGCATTCTGTGCCTAGAGTCGAAAGCTTTTAAACCAGAGCCTACAAAGCCTAGCTGTAAGCCATCAGTACCATCTGAGAGATGGTTTAGTTGTCAGAAGATCCTTGCATAAGGGAGACCTTATTTCTTAGGCTGGCTTTCCTACTCTGGTAGTCAGCTGAGCCTGCACTTTTAGGCATCCACCCACCCTGGTGGGGGCAAACTACATCTTGAGGGAAGGGTTGATGGACATTGTGCCCAAAGGGCCAGGATCCCCCAACCTACCCCTCATTGTTGTCTCACTCAAGGGAACAGGGGATGGAGTGGCCTCTAGTGCCTGGAAGCTTTTTCCCATTGAAAGCTGCCCATTGGGGATGCAATGGACTCCATACGGTGACCATATGGAAAGGAGGATAGGGGTCCTGTATCTTGAACAGTTGTGTAGAAAGGGGGGTTTTCAGCAGGTGTCATTTGTACACATGCAGCACCTGGTGAAATTCCTTCTTCATCACAATAGTAAAAGCTGCAGGAGCTATAGTAAAGTGACCAGATACAAAAGAGGGCAAGGCTCCTGCAGCTTTAACTGTTGTGATGAAGAGGGAATTTCACCAGGTGCTGCATGCATATAAATGACACCTGCTGAAAATCCCCCTTTCTATACAACTGTTAAAGATACAGGAGCCCTGTCCTACATTCCATATGGTCACCGTACAATTAGGGTGACCATATGAAAAGGAGGACAGGGCTCCTGTATCTTTAACAGTCATGTAGAAAAGGGAATTTCAGCAGGTGTCATTTGTAGGCATGCAGGTCATGGTGAAATTCCCTTTTCATCACAACAGTTAAAGCTGTAGGAGCCCTGCCCTCTTTTGTATCTGGTCGCTTTAGTGTAGTTCCTGCAGCTTTAATTGTTGTGATGAGGAGGGAATTTCACCAGGTGCTGCATGCCTACAAATGACACCTGCTGAAATTCCCTTTTCTACACAGCTGTTAAAGCTATAGGAGTTCTGTCCTCCTATCCATATGGTTACCTTACAGGTACACTGTTTAGTAGGATGCCTTGAGCCAGGGTAGGGTGGAGAAAGAACAAGCAGCCAGGTGAACGGGAGGAAGGTTGGGAGATTGCAGATAGGAGAGAGGGGGGAAGGAGGCTGGAGGAAGTCGAGGAACAGAACTGGGAAAAAGGTTTGACCCAAACAGAAAACACACAGAGGTGAACCTTAAGGAGTGCAGAAGAGAACAACTCCCCCAAAACAAACAAAACATGTATCAAATCTTTTTCAATGATATGGTTTGCTTGAATATAACTTATGTCATCACTTTTATGATATGCCAGCTAAATTATATTTCCTGAATCTGTTTTAGTTGCCTCTGATGAAGAGTTGTCATACTCTAAATGCATTTGGTGTAATGACTGAAAATTGCAGTGCTTTTGTGAACACATTGCACAGTTTCCTTCAGCACCTAATGAAATTCACCACATTGGGTAATTGTTCTTGTTAGTGGTAGTGTGGAATTGTGTTGACTTCCTGTTTTCCCCCTGTAGGAATCCAACCTCATTGTTCTCCCAACAACATCATCAAGGCGCAACAGTTTTCATCTTGACTTGAAACAAACTGAGCTGTTTTCTGAGTTTGGAGGGGAAATAGTTTAGTTTTTCCAAGTCCACTTACAAGCCTCACTAACAAGATGTGTGTGGGGTGGGGTGGGGTGGGGTCATCACTAACTTCAAGCAAGATATATTGGCTTCAAGACATTGTTATAAAGATCAATCCAATTTGATTGGACTTGTCATGATCTGGAAGCCTATTCCTGGAATTTCTCACTCTGGGTAGAGGAGTTATTTCCAGACGAATACAGGCAGAGATCTCTGCTCAAGTTAAGGCTTGTAATAAACCCATTGTGCGTCACCAGTGCTTTGTGTAACCACAACTTCAAACTCAACATCATAGCCGACAAATGTGAAAAAAGCTCCCAGCGACGCAGACAGCCGCTATATTCGACCAGCATCCTGGACAGGACATTCTGTTTGCTATCTATTCCTTGCATTCTCGTCACGCAGTAGCCGTCCACTTTCAGTTCAGGAGACTTTCCCTGGCCACGAATAACTTCCATACGCAACTGCATCTGAAATGTGATCATTACTTACAAGACACTTAAATTTGTATGCCCCCCAACACAGGCATGGAGACACAAACCATATGTAGTCAATGGATCACAACAAAGGCTTAATGCTTTTAATGCCCATAACTAAGTGTTAGGGGAGGGATCTCAACTTTTTAGAATGTGTGGGTGTGCAGAAGCTGGGAAACCCCCCTCCATTCTAGACAAAGACTGACGATGGAGCAGTATGACGATGGATCCAATGACCTAGGGAGGCCATGGGCTCTCCCACACTAGAGGCCTTCAAGAGGCAGCTGGACAACCATCTGTCTGGGATGCTTTAAGGTGGATTCCTGCACTGAGCAGGGGGTTGGATTCCATGGCCTTACAGCCCCCTTCCAACTCTACCATTCTACGATTCTACAATTGCTCTCAAATCAGATATATCATAAATACATCCCTCCCCCAAAGCCAGAACAGACGCCTTACCAAATAGAAGGGTCACATAATACATCAAGCTTTGCCACTTTGAGAAGAATTTAAACCCAGGGAAGTCAAGCAAAAGGATTTCAAAATTTTTCATGCACCCTCCCCACCAACCCCCCCCCACCAACCCCTCATCCAGGGAGCTCCCAGTTAATAAAGATGCTATCTTCTTGCACAGTACATTTAAGGCTAAGATTGAGGCTATTAATTTGGAGCTTTTGGAAGCCAGAGGGATGCCAGCCTTTTAAATTTGAGAGGTGCAAATGTAGATCTCTCCTCTAGCACTAAATCTGGAAATGGGGTGGTCATGGAATAACCTTGTTATGCAGAGAGCTTCATAAAAGAAGAAGCAGGCACACCATTCCTGCCATATAAATAATGTGCTCTGCTCTCCCCAGTTCCCAATCCTACATTTCTGATGTGAATAATTTAGAAGAAGAAAATGTGAGATAACACCGGGGCTGTGTGGGAAGGGAGATAAATTTAGGTCCATAATGAGGGAAAGCTCAGTTACGTGCCAATGAATACCAGTTGTTAAAACACTTTCCCCGCTACTGAAAAACGGCATATCTTGCAAAATGTTCTGCTACCCTCATTGTTCACTGCCCTGCTTAAAAAAAAAAAACATCTACAAAACCTTAGTACATTCAGAAAAGAAAGTTACTTTTTAATGCAAAAGATATAGTATGCAAATAACATGTGAGTACCGTTTCAGTAGTTTCCAAAAATGGGATTCTGTGGGCTATAATACAGGTAGAGCGAGACTCAACTCCTCTGCTTTGACTTCAGTGAACTTTCCCTACAAGGCAAGGATGGGGGGATCCATTCCCTTGGAAACATTGGCTGAATCCAGACGACACAATAAGCAACGGGGTGGGGGGAACAATCATCAGTTGTATTGACTATCGTGTCGTCCGAATGCTGCCATAGTCAACTCAGCGCTGATCCTAATCCACTCCACAGTTGATTATTTATTACCATGTTGTGTGGGGAGTACCCCCTAGATGAACAACTGTAAAGTATTGAGGATGCCCACTAGTTTTCCCCTTCTGCGAATTCATCAATAAAGTGTGGCCCATTTTAAAACCCAATTTATTGTGTCGTCTCGTTATTTACTGCGCTCCGATTCCGCAACAGTAAAAGCTGCAGAAGTATAGTTAGGATTACCAGATACAAAAGAGTACAGGGCTCCTTCAGTTTTAACTGTTGAGATGAAGAGGGAATTTCACCAGGTGCTGCATGCATACAAAGGACACCTGCTGAAATCCCCTTTTCTACACAACTGTTAAAGACACAGGAGCCCAGTCCTCCTTTCCATATGGTCACCCTATATTATTCATTCCCTTCCTGATTGGTTGCTTTCACATGGCCACTCACAGAAACACTCAACCCACCACCACCACTGTATGAACAATAACACCCCAAATCCGATTTGACAAGAGAAAGAGAGAGATGTGGCATCAATGCTGGTTATCATATGCAAGAAAAGAGTTCATCTACCCAACTCAGTGCACACATGGAAATCGGCACATGCTCAGATGTTCGGTGATCCATTCTGAACTTAGTAGCCAATCTGTAAAACACCGGTCCAGGCTCGTTAAAAATGTGAGCATTACAATCAGGTGTTCTACCAGCGAGCTGACTAATTACAAAATTTGGTGGCATCACTACAAGAAACTAGTCCTGTGTGCTTCCTGATTTTTCTTGACATCCTTATCTTTTTAAAAAACCCTGTATAGGTTCTTGCAGTCTTATTGATGGCCATGCATGCGTGAATCACTCTATGTTCTATTAAATGCAATTTTGGCTTATGACTTAGATATTATTGCCAGTTTGACTTGGTTGGATGAGGGTTGTTTATTTTGAAAATTGCTTTGGACTGATTGGAAAAAAAAAAAAAACCAGGACAGCACAGTGAAATGGAAGAGAATACAAGGGACCTAAATTCAAATTTCTGTCCAATCCTGACTCTTGCTTGGGCAAATAGATCAGCTTAGACATTGGGAAGTGAAATGGAAAAGAAGGGGATAATAATTAAATTCTACACAGCATACCCTGCTTAAAAGCTTTTATCATATGAAGGATTTAAAAAGGCTGAGGGAGAGAGGGGGAGGAAACTTGGCTAATGTTGAAAAGAGAAATTAAACTGATGGTAAAAAATGAAACCAGGGAAGTTTGGCACGTCTCAATATTTATAGATTTCGGTAAACACTTTTTGAATGGCAGATGATCTTCACACACATACCTTGCTAATGGATATTGGTGCCTCATACTCAATCTTTTCCTCTAGGCAACCAACCATTGTCTGTTATTGATTCCTACCACCCTGCTAGTTCAAGAGAATTAGGAAAAGCTTCTCACAACAACCTGCCAGTGGCTAGGTATTTATTACCAAATGGAACAATGCTCTGATGTCCTGTGTCCAAGCATGGAGGTTTAATCTTTTTCTTCAGGCTCACAGGGAAGATATACGACCACTGCCCTATCTCTTGAAGCCAGGAGGCTGCTGTATTCTTAGCGGCCATTCCCTTTTCTCTTTTCCAGACATTCACAGGTGGTCAAGCCTTTAGGGTGACCAGATAAAATCCAGGTCAGGGCTCATGTAACTTTAACAGTTATAGAGAAAAGGGAATTTCAGCCAGTGTCATTTCTATGCAATTAGTTCCTGGTGAAATTCCCTCTTCATCACAACAGTTAAAGTTGCAGGGGCCCTGCCTTCGTTTGTATATGGCCACTCTAGTATAGTGCCTGCACCTTTAACTGTGGTGATGAAGAGGGAATTTCACCAGGAACTAATTGCATACAAATGACACTGGCTGAAATTCCCTTTTCTCTACAACTGTTAAAGTTACATGAGCCCTGACCTGGATTTTATCTGATCAGCCTAGTCAAGCTCTATAACATAGCTGGCACCACCACTTAGCAGTAAGGACTTTATATTTATGGTGGTGAGTTGGGGATCTACTGCCAGACCTCTGAGTGTACTACTGCAGAACCGCAATGGTTTCTGACTTCCAATAGTTTAATTATGCCCATACTTTGAAGCGTTTAACTACTGAGTGAAGGAGGCAAGTGAAGAAGACCTCTGACCCTGTTCCAGCAGGATTATCCGACCAGTACCACTACTGGGTCATCCGCCATGTTCTGCTCTATCAGAAAGAACAAGAGAGTGATGGAGGTGAAGCTAACATGCTTCTCCTCCAGATGGACTGCTCCCCATTTCTCACAGGACCACTCATACCAACTGCAACTTGGGAAGAATCCCAATGGGTTTTGATATTGCTTCGGTGATATCGATCATAGTATTGATGGCTACTTGTTCTGATGGTTATGTGCAACATCCAGTAGCAGCCACAGTAAATCTAGATACACCAGGTGCTGGGGAACATGGGTGGGAGGGTGCTGTTGTACTCGTCTCCTGCTTGTGGGCTCCTGGGCCAGATTTACACCTTGTGTCACATCATTACAAATGTGGGATAAAAAGGAGGATATAGCACCATGAAAGTGGTATATAGAATGTGGATTGTGCCCCAACAGTTATCAGTGCACTTCAATACTGCTATAAAGAAGTAGTGTGGATCTAGCCCTGGTCAACAGCTGGTTGGCCACTGTCTGAACAGAATGTTGGACTAGATGGGCCCTTGGTCTGATCCACCATAGCTCCTCTTATGTTCTTATGTTTTTATTGATGTATTTTGATTTTATAAGCCACCTTGGAAGGATTTGCATCCGTCTTTAAAGGTGGTATATATAAATAGTGTAAACAAAAAATAAGAACATCAGAAAAGCCATGCTAGAGCATACCAGTTTAATACTTCTGGGAAGCCCAGAAGCAGGACCAAATCTGATCATCAGTAACCATTCAATGAAAAGCTGACCTCTGTTCTCTAGTACAGACTATTCCAACCTGCTGCCTCACTCCCCCAGATGATTTGGATTACAACTCTCACCCATTGACCATGCTCACTGGGGCTGATGGAAGTTGAAGTTCAACACACTTGCAGGGCAGCAGGTTGGAGGAGGCTGTTCTAGTATGTCAGGTAGAGAGAGAAAGTGGTCTTTCCTGGACCTGGAACATTAGATCTTTTTAAAATGAAGATGTGAAGGATTTGGCAACCTGGATAATTTTTGGACCTTCTACATGCAACGCATGTGCGTTCTACCACAGAGGAGTGTGACTAGGGTGACCAGATAAAATCCAGGTCAGGGCTCATGTAACTTTAACAGTTGTAGAGAAAAGGGAATTTCAGCCAGTGTCATTTGTATGCAATTAGTTCCTGGTGAAATTCCCTCTTCATCGCAACAGTTAAAGTTGCAGGGGCCCTGCCTTCTCTTGTATATGGTCACTCTAGTATAGTGCCTGCACCTTTAACTGTTGTGATGAAGAGGGAATTTCACCAGGAACTAATTGCATACAAATAACCCTGGCTGAAATTCCCTCTTCTCTACAACTGTTAAAGTTACATGAGCCCTGACCTGGATTTCATCTGGTCACCCTACACGGTGTGCCCCTCTCCAAGTGCAGAAGTGTGTGTCTCTCTACATTGTGATCCAGGAAATGGACTGCTTGTGTGTAGACCTGGGATGTTCAGGGTTAGTTGAGTGGGGGAAGCCCTCTTCCACACCAAGGCCTTGATGGTCACAATTGCAGCTTCTTTGAGAAGGCTCCATCTGCACAGTTTAGCTTCTGCATGCCTGTACTGCTGGATCAGGGCCAATGCATTTATGCAGTATAGGAGTGGTTTGACAGTGCATTTGCTTGAAGAAATGAAATTCTCTGCTTTGTGCTATTTTGTTCCTTGTGACTAAATTATGAAATATGAAATATATTTGTGATTAGAAGTGAGGGAATTATTGCTTTTTGAAGATTTATAGTTATGGTTTATGACTTATGGATCTTATATTGGAGCTTTATGAAATTTTTATATATATTGCATGAAAGGAGATATAGCAGACAGACGGTCAATTCTATGATATCTGGATATCACATGAATTATATTGCTTGTGAATGACTATATATATATATATATATATATATATATTGAACAGGGTGACCACCCTAAGCACCAAATTATGGGGTGTGGGTGGGCAGCAGCTGCCGCCCTCTGAGTCCTTCTAGCTAGCGCCCAGGGCCAAGCAGAGGGGAAGCCAGTGGGGCCAGTTAGCCCGGGACCCACGATTTTGAGGGGGTACTTCGATGAGGAGGTCCCCCCTATCTTATGCTACTACATGCTCCAGAGGGCCATACCGCATGCGGGGCAGGGATAGATGTGCCTTGAGGTGTTATAGAACAGGTTTAATATGAAGGTGTTATGTAGAATGGACATGTTGGTGGGCACGCCCCCTGGGGGCAGATATGTTGTCCTTCTTTTTTGAAATGAGGGGGGCACACACTTCCCATCTGGCCTGGGCATATTACCAGCTCTGTACAGCCCTGCTGTTGCCACAAACCAAAGCCCCAAAATCCGCTGCTTCTAGGATAATTGTGGATGGAGCAGTCTAGCTCTGAGTAGGGAGGGGTGTCGTGGAGAAATCCTGCCATTTTGAGGGTTCGTCGGATTTCCCTGAAGCCTCCAGGTTGTCTTGAACTTGAAAGCCAAGCCGCAGGGATTATTCCTGAAATCTGGGGATTTTCTCGGGTTTGCCCCCACCCCTTACATCAACATTTCAGTGAACCGCAGTTGCAATTGGCATAATCAGCACAAATGTCAGCCATAATCGGCGCAAATCGCATCCGCAATATGGCTAATTTTTCACAAACTGCAGGTGCAATTTGTGCCAATGAAGCATTTATGTAGGCTGGCCATATGACAAGGAGGACAGGGCTCATGTAACTTTAACAATTGTAGAGAAAGGGGAATTTCAGCCAGTGTCATTTGTATGCAATTAGTTCCTGGTGAAATTCCCTCTTCATCACAACAGTTAAAGTTGCAGGGGCCCTGCCTTCTTTTGTATATGGTCACTCTAGTATAGTGCCTGCAACTTTAACAGTTGTGATGAAGAGGGAATTTCACCAGGAACTAATTGCATACAAATAGCACTGGCTGAAATTCCCTTTTCTCTACAACTGTTAAAGTTGCATGAGCCCTGTCCTTTTCAGATGGTCAGCCTAATTTATGGGCCACAATTTAAGAAAAAAAACCATTGCAAAATTGAAAATCTGGCCTGGCTTGATGCAGATCAAGGCCCGATCTACACCAAGCAGGATATTGCACTATGAAAGTGGTATGAAAGCGGTATATAAGAGGCAGGAGCCACACTACTGCTTTATAGTGGTATTCAAGTGCGATGACAACTGTTGGGGCCCATAAGACTCATATCATATACCGTTCTCATACCGCTTTCATACCACTATATCCTGCTTGGTGAAGATCTGGCCCAAGTCAGGCCAGCTCGTGGGCCACCGAGCTAGAGTCCTGAGGATTGAGCTGCTGAAAGCCCAGTGAGCTTCACCTCTGGATGGATTCCTGCAACTTCCCTAGCTCTGGAGGTTTATCAGAGTGAGGCATCGGCCCTCCCAATGTTTGGAGAGCAGTGCCAGGCACTTTCCTCTTGGAGGATGCCCAGCACAGCCTTCTGGAATGCCATCCACCCCATGCCTATCTCTAAGAACCCCTCAGAGATAGGCATGGGACACAACCGGGGAACCCCGTGGGTCGCTTCCCGATTCCATAGCAGAAAAGCAGCCTCCAAGGCTCTTCATTGAGCCCGTCCAGGAGCAACAACCCCCAATGCCTCACTGTGAGGAAACCTTCATCATAGTGAAGCACCGAGGAGGCCAGGGAGATTGCTTGTGCCATGGCAGCTCAGGTGAATTCCTCACCCAGAATCCATGGCTAGGAAGGACTCTCCATGGCGAGAGCAAGGCAATCAGGCAGATGGAAGAGTGTAGGAGGGGGAGAAGGGGAAGAGAGGAGGGGGAGGGGAGGGGGTGGCCAGAGAGGTGCATGGAGAAAGGGAAGTGAAGAAGAAGCAAGGAGGAGGCGGCGATGGAAGCAAGTGCAGCAGCAGCAGCCAGGAGCAGGTGGGGAGATGGTTGCTGGTGGAGGCCGCCATTGCGAAGGGAGGAGAAGTGGTGGTGGCCATGGCAGCAGCTGCTGCTGGGGGGTGGAGGGGTGGAAGAGGGTAGGGGGCACCCAAAGACCACCTGGTCCAGGGTGCTGAAATCAATCAAGATGGTCCCGCCTAATGGAAGAAGTAAAGCAGCTATCAGATCAGGATTGCTGGGGCAGAGAGGAGGTCGCCCTGAAGCATCCTGGGTCCCTGTGTTACTGTCATTAGCAGCGATCAGGGTTGCTGGAGCAACTCCCATCAGCCCCAGCTGTGGCAGGATGAAAGCAGTGATGCCCATGGGGTTGCTAAAGCCTCCTCCTCCTCCCAGCGACTCCCGGCAGCCGGCATTGCTGCTCCCATGCCACCGTGGCATGTAAGCAGTGGTGCTCACCAGATCACTGGGGTGGGGCCCCGTAGGCAATGCTGCGTTTGCACCAGCAGCAGTCCTCTGGTAGCAATAATCCGGGAAGCTTCAGGGGTGTGCATGTGTGCCCCTCCCCGTGTTTGTGCATATATGTTTGCGTGCATACGTGTGTGCATGTGTGTGCGTGTACATCGGCTGACCAGATAAAATCCAGGTCGGGGCTCATGTAACTTTAACAGTTGTAGAGAAAAGGGCATTTCAGCCAGTGTCATTTGTATGCTATTAGTTCCCGGTGAAATTCCCTCTTCATCACAACAGTTAAAGTTGCAGGCACTATACTAGAGTGACCAGATACAAAAGAAGGCAGGGCCCCCGCAACTTTAACTGTGGTGATGAAGAAGAGGGAATTTCACCAGGAACTAATTGCGTACAAATGGCACCGGCTGAAATTCCCTTTTCTCTATAACTGTTCAGGTTCCATGAGCCCTGTCCTCCTTTTCATATGGTCAGCCTAGTGTATATACATATGTGTGGTCCTCAGACCCTCCTGGCAAACTGACTGTGGATGTAGGGGCCAAAAAAATATATGGTGCAGCCCTGTTTTAAAGCAATACTCCTGGGTTGTTTTCCTATTATAGGATGGTGAACTGAAACAGAGAGGTTTCAGCGTGCCCAAGTCCAAGGCTAAGCTGGAATTTCAAGTTAGGGCTCCAAGTTCCAAGGCAACCTTTTGATCCCATCGACAGGTCCTCCAAGGATTGCCTCTCATCCAGGTTTCCAGTCCAAAAGTGCTCACTGTGTAAAAATGGTGGATTTCTTTTATCCCCAGGAGCTTAACTGAAAAACGGTGGTGATCAGAACCAAACATCTAACTATTGCTCCTTTCAGAAATTATTATGAAGGGCAGCAATAATTGTTATTAATCAGCCCATTAAAGGTAATGGTGTGTGGTACCCGTAACTTTAATAATGATCCTGAGGCTGTCTATGCAGTCTCTTTTATGCATTGGACACCACATGGTTTGGAAATGAATTCCTTTGCAAGAGGCTGAGCTCTGTGTGAGGTATGACTACATTAATCTCTGATTTATTTGAATAAATACAAGGAGCAATTGCTCAGAATTAATTACTTTTTGTTGCAACTACAAGAAGAATTAAATTACTGGGCTGAGCTAGTCATTACGGAGAATACTAATTCATTTTTTAAATGAAATTTTATGTATGTATTTGGGAGCATAGACCCCAAATGCACAAAACTTATGCAACTGTTCCGTGAGTGTCATAGTATCTCAGAAACTAAGTCTGCAATCTTGCATACATACTTTAGAGTAGGTCCCCTTATATGCAGTGAGACTAACTTCATCGTGAACATACATAAAATTGGCCAATGCATATTTCACCCATGTTGCACTGCATTGAGGATTTTGTAGTCTTAAGACTTCATATGCAGGTAGTTGTCTTGTGCCGGAATCATAATGCAACTAAATGGAAAATGAGTCAATATTGGCTCAAGTTGAATCAAGCACAAATTTAATTCAAGTCATTATGGATTTCGCTGAAGTGGGGGCTGCACATCATAAGAGTCTCTCACAAGACTGAAAAAAAAATGGAGACAGAAGAGTTACAGTCACACAACCATACCCAAAATTGTTTAGGATGCAAAAATGTTGGGCACTCTGACTGGAGATGATGGGAGCTATAGTTCCAGATTGAGGAACTCTACGTTAGACCACAGCACAGATATAGAACCCCTGGCCTATGGGTAGGCTGACCAGATAAAATCCAGGTCAGGGCTCATGTAACTTTAACAGTTGTAGAGAAAAGGGAATTTCAGCCAGAGTCATTCGTATGCAATTAGTCCCTGGTGAAATTTAACTGTTGTGATGAAGAGGGGATTTCACCAGGAACTAATTGCATACAAATGATACTGGCTGAAATGCCCTTTTCTCTACAACTGTTAAAGTGACATGAGCCCTGAGCTGGATTTTATGTGGTCACCCTACCTATGGGCCTAATCTAAACTGTTCGACTTCCTGATTTGGCCTGTGAAGACTCCTTGGGTTCTTCCAGGGCAGGATCTACACTGCTGTTTTAAAGCGCTTTAAAGAGGTTTATAACAGTTGTCACTACTGTTATAAAGCGCTTTAAAGCACTTCAAAACAGCAGTGTAGATCCGCCCCAGGAGATAGGGCTTAGCCTGGTAGAATCCTCCCAGGAGGAGAAGCCGCTCCTCCTGGTGATGGCCAAATTGCTTGCATGGGGATGCCAGGTACCATGTGAAGCCAGGGATTCACCCATACTGCTCCTCACAGGGCTTTGCTTTATCCATGCTGAGAGAGGCACAGAACTCTTCCTCATCAGCGGGAGCGACTACCTTTATTATCCGTTTCCCCACCCAGATATACTATTACACACACCTGACTTCCGCTATGTGCGTCATCAGATGGGAGGGAAATCACATTTCCTTAACGTCGCTTTCCTCCCGCTTCTGTCCCCTGATACTTCCTCTTTCTTCACGCAGGGGAAGAAAGAGGAGGTAAACAATGACCACGCGGCCCATTCAGCGGCCGTTTTCATCACACTGCTTTTCCTGCACACAGCAGGAAATGGCGGCATGTTTCACTTCCAAAAATAAAATAAAATACCGGGTCTTATCTGTGGTGGAAAGAAATCCAGAAGGAGTGGGTGACATGCACAAGGTGGACAGTGTCATTAAGGGGAGTGGGTAGTAATGAGCATGTGATGAAATGTTCATCTGATGATGCTTTATGTCTTTTCCCTATTGGAAGCAGGTAGGTGGACACCTCTCTTTCGTCAATAGGCCAGCGCAGGAGGCCTGTCCTTTTCTGTGTTCTCAAAAGTATTGTCAAGCTGATGACGGCATGAACCCATACGTGACATGAGTCATTTGCAATTTATCATATATGAGAAAGGTGGCGTTATTTTGCTTCATCCTTTCTTTCAGTGCTGTGGGAGTAATTGGGCAAGTGTTTGATCAGTGTGGGAAGCAGCATATATTCCATACGATATCTGACACATGCTTGTTACTGATAGCCAACCACGTTTGTGAACACTGATGTATGGAAGAGGTGGGACTGGGCATAAAATCCAGGTTTTCATGTTTAGGGTGTGTATATATATAGTCAGGGTTCCTTCTATGACCTGAACTCCCTGAGCAACATTGTAAGGATCAATGTCTCTTTAAGTGTCCATCCCTCCTTCTTTTTACATCCCCCTTCCCAGTAATGTGAGGATTAGGCTGTGGGGTGAGTGACACTCCAGACACCTGTGGCTTAACACAACGGTTTACTAGTAAGATAAAACACGCAAATGACAACTCAGTAGAGATGAATGATACAATTGGCATTAAAAGAAAAGTTGCAAAAATGCAAGTACTTTTACCCTAAGCTGCTGCTTTCTGCTCCATCCATAAGCTGTGGTCTTTCTCTGGCCCTGATCTGTCTCCTGACTTTGGTCTGTCTCCTGGCTGGCCCCCTCACTCTTTTATACCCACTCCCACCAAAACAGAAAGTAAAGCTTCCTCTTTGAGGGAATTAAACTTGGCTGGAAAAATGAAACTTCCCCAGGGAATGAACCTTAACTGGAGAAATAAAACTACTCCTTATATAGTGTGTGTGTGTGTGTGGGTGTATCATTCTACCATCTGATAATTGTTATAGATGGTAGGTTGGATCTACCTACCAGAACTTTGCTCATGGAACGTGTCTCCATCTGAGTTTTGGAGATGCCAGCTACCCCTGCAGCACAATCCACAACATTATGCAGCACCCCCTACCCTCCATGTAGCATTTTCCAGGGACTGGAGGGGCCACAATGTGGTGGAAGGGCAAAGAAGTCTGTTTCTATCAGCCCAGTTACATGTGCCTAAATCTGGATCCAATCCACAATGTATATATTTTTATTAAATTATTTTATTCCCAACTGTATCTTACACAAAAAAAATCCCCCCAAACTTACATACTTATAATTGGAATCCCAATACACGTTGAAGAAACCTTTTTCCAAGGAAAGTTGAAGAAACAATTTCCTTTGTCCAGATGGTGTGTATGACTAAAGTATAACTTTCCATTTTTGGCTCACTGAATGATAGTTGGAGACTAGAGAGACCTGCAAAAATGTGTGATTTCTTCTAGTTGTAAAAAGTACTTTCCTCTCTCTCTGTGTAAATCTACTGCCAATTAATTTAAGTGGGTGACCCTGTGTTTTAGTCCTACGAG
This sequence comes from Anniella stebbinsi, assembly GCA_029215795.1. Classification (NCBI taxonomy): domain Eukaryota; kingdom Metazoa; phylum Chordata; class Lepidosauria; order Squamata; family Anniellidae; genus Anniella; species Anniella stebbinsi. Next base: position 224,175,559 of record JARDYH010000004.1, on the reverse strand, counting down.
ACTAGGGGGCTGTCTTCACAGTGCTGGGTTGGCGATACCTTCCTCTGAAACCCCACAGTCTCCCTCTCCATGGATGGCATTGGATAATCCCAATGCCGAGAAGGGAGCATGGGGTTTCTGAGTGGCCATCCAGGTACAGGAGCTGCCTCCATCCTCTTCCTGGTGGAAGGTGACCAATCGCCAGTCACCTTCCGCCAGGCACTGCGCCTGGATTGGCTCCAGAGCAACGTTGGATGGTGGAAGAGCTGTACTGACGTTGCTCCGATAGAGCAAGTTGGGCTAAATCCCCGACTTCTTCAATCCTCAGCTTTGCGGAAAAGCCCCGCGGTGGCTGCACAGCTGCACTTGCATTGTCTAACTGATGCAGCGCAGCTCCGTAACCACCATGGGGCTTTCCCTCCATGTACAGACAACCCAGGGAGAACATTTCCTCCTCCATCCACTTTCTACAAACCATCCATAATTTTATAAACCTTTCTCATATCCTAACCTATCCCCCAGTCATTTTTTTAAAACTTAAATGCTCCAATTACTTCAGCGTTTCATCACAGGGAAGGCGTTCCACCCCCTACCTTGTCATTCTGCATACAAAGTTGCACTTTTTAACTGTCTCTGAAACCTCAGACAATAAGACCCCCCCTCTTTCTTTCTTTTTTGATAAGCCTATTGTCAGCTATATAATCTTGCAGTTAAAAAGAATGATCACCTTTGTGGCTTCATAGAAACAACCCTCCTAAATGTGCCCTTGAGATTCTTGGCATGCATTTTCCACCAATAATTACAGGCATTGCTGAAAATGGTTCAGAATTGCGCTTTTGGTTTTCAAACTATCTGAAGCCCGCATCCCACCCAACAAACACCTACAGAGAAAATTAAGTGTGAGGGAAAAAAAGAAGAAATGAAATGAAAGGTAATTGTCTGAGCTTCTGCTGAGGTCAAAATTCTTCTACTTTAAGTGGTCTGAGAACAAAGCTACATATTCAGAAGAACTACGAACAGCAGGGACTATACCACTTTGGAGGGCATGTGGGAGATGATAGGACTTCATGCTTTGGTCATGCCAACACCTCTTGCAGAAAAGGGGGTTCAGGTTTCTCTGAGGAAGTGGAACTTTAAAAGTTTTGATTCATACGCAGAAATATTTTGGGTTCAGATTTTGGGTTCTCTCTGATTTTGGGTTCTCTGTGAAATATTTGCCCACATATCAATCTGATTCTGGTACTGTTAATTTTGTTTTTATGGAGTGGGGAGAAATCTAATCCTAAAAAGGCTGCAAAAGTATTTTTTTAATGTATTGCTGATTAATACGGTAGATAATCATTTTGCGTTTTCTGTCAGAGATGGGGGTACTTGAGGAATTCAATCTTTTTGAAGCAGATCATGAAAAGAAGGCTACATGGAGGATGCAGCAAAATCAATCACAATAGCAACAACTTTGATAAATAGAGGTCATTGAGAACAGGCCATGCAACATGCTGCCGCAAGCAAAGCTGGACAGGAAACAGAAAGCAAAGTGCCTGAGAGCTTATGCAAGCGTCTCCTGCTATGGCAACCCAGGAAGACTGATGCACTACACCTTGCAAATTCGGATAAAAACTGACAATAATAATAATAATAATAATAATAATAATTTATTTGTTACCCGCCTCTCCATTTGGACCGAGGCGGGGAACAACAATATGATAAAATACATAAAACTGATTAAAACATGACACATATTATCAAAACTGCATTAAAACATCCTAAAACATCCTAAAAACATCCTAAAAACATTCTAAAATTTCACTGGATATGCCCGCCGGAAGAGAACAGTCTTTATGGCTTTCTTAAATTCTAAAAGACTGTTAAGTTGACGAGTCTCCTCCAGCAGGTCATTCCACAGTCTGGGAGCGGCAGAAGAGAAGATCCTCTGGGTAATGGTTGTCAGCCTAATCTTGGCCGACTGTAGTAAGTTCTTCCCAGAGGACCTGAGCATGTTGGGCGGATTGTATGGGAGAAGGCGATCCCGCAGGTAACCTGGACCCAAACCATGTAGGGCTTTAAAGGTAATAACCAACACTTTGTACTTTGCTCGGAAACTGATTGGCAGCCAATGAAGCGATTTTAAAACTGGTGTGATGTGATCACCCCTAGATGTACCGGTGACCAACTTGGCTGCCATATTTTGAACTAGTTGAAATTTCCGGACTAGGCACAGAGGTAGCCCTATGTACAGCGCATTGCAGAAGTCGAGTCTCGAATTTACCAGCATGTGCACTACCATCTTTAGGTCTTCCAACTCTAGGAAGGGGCGCAGCTGGCATATCAGCCAAAGCTGATAGTAGGCACCTCCATCACCTCTCAGACTAATGTGTAGTTTGGGATATAGTTAACGACCAGCTTTGTATTTCCTCAGTGTTCCAGCACAGTTCTTAGTCTGGACAAATATCAAAAGACGTTCAGATTACAATCCTATGCGCACTTAACAGGGAGTAAGTTGTATTAAATTCACTGGGACTGACTTTTGAGTAGACACACATAGGATTATGAAGTCTGGCTGGGATCTTGGCAGGATCTACACTACTGCTTTAAAACATTTTATAACAGTAGTGACAACTGTTGGGGCCTAGGACACACTCCATAGACAGTTTTCAAAATGTCTTCAAAGTGTCATATCCTGCTTGGTGTAGATCTGGCCTTACGTGCACTTACCTGGGAGTAAGGCCCGCTGACCCTAGTCTGACATATCTCTAAGCAAACATGCATAAGATGGCACAAAATGCATATTTTGAGAGAAAATACAATTAGAAAAGTGTATCTTAAGAGGAAAGGTGTTTGGATAGGTGTATCTTGAGAGAACATATGTTTAGAAATATGAATCTGAAAGTGATTTTTGTGCAGATCTTTTAAAAAATGCAGATGAATTAATTGCAGGACAAAACAGGGATGATGAACATGTGCAAAAGTGACACAGACCAAAACAGACTGAGGTCCCCTCCACAATAATTTGGTTTGATGCCCGGTTGTCCGATTATGCGCATCTTCTCGCAATCACTTTTACGCCTAATCCCTATACACGAGAGGCGGTGAAGCTCATTACCGGTTGTATGAAATGCGCTTTAAAGTGTTTAAATGCAGAGAATCACTTGTTTACATGGTCATAAGGCGCTTCAACTCCCGCAGTAAATTAAAACTCGCTATTTAACGTGCATTCGATAATGCGCATAATCGGACAGAAAAAGCGCCTCGACCCCCGATTTGCGCTCCGCTCTTGTAGAGGTAAAATTTTCAATGCGCCTTGAAAGAGCTTTAAATCGCTCTTGTAGAGGCACCCTGATTCATCGCTCTTGTAGAGGCACCCTGATTGTAGAGGCACCCTGATTCATCGGAGCATTTGAAAACGGTCAACATATCCTACCTTAAACTTCTTTCCTCTACGCTAAACATATCCCATTTCCATACCCTTGTAAGATTTTTTTTCCTTGCAGATGCTTCACCATCTTGGCAGCTTCTCCCTGAATTCATTCCAACTTGCCAACGTCTTTCTTGAATCGGGATCCCCAGAGCTGAACTCAGAACTTCAGAGAAGGGCTGTGTCCTTTGTCTCTTGAATCGTGCAGCTGCTTGAGGTGCTAACCCCAGCAATCCAGCCATGTGCTATCTGTTGAGCTCTGCATAATGATTCCAGTGGCTGCTCCAAAATGGGTGCACTTGGCTGAAAGGCATTCACCTCCTTTTAAAACTGATTTCCAGTTCCACTTACTAAAACACTACTTTTGACTACCAGCCAAAAACAGACCAGTAGATGCCCCTCATGATGGCTGCATTTGCAGTTCACACTAAGCCATGGTTTATATTACTCATGGCTTGGTGCTTTAGCCATGAATTCTTTGTGGACAGCAAACAATCCACGGTTTGTTTTTATCCATTTCTGTTAAGAGGAGAGTAACAAGGATGATCAAGAGTCTGGAAACAAAACCCCATGAAGAGAGACTGAAAGAACTGGACATGTTTAGCCTGGAGAAGAGAAGACTGAGGGGAGACATGATAGTACTCTTCAAATACTTGAAAGGTTGTCACACAGAGGAGGGCCAGGATCGCGTCTCAATCAACCCAGAATACAGGATGCGGAATAATGGGCTCAAGTTACAGGAAGTCAGATTCTGGCTGTTAGAGCAATACGACAATGGAACCAATGACCTAGGGAGATCGTGGGCTCTCCCACATTAGAGGCATTCAACAGGCAGCTGGACAGCCATCTGTTGAATGGTAGATTCCTGCATTGAGCAGGGGTTTGGCCTCGATGGCCTTATAGGCCCCTTCGAACTCTACTATTCTATGATTCTATGATTCTGCTTATACTAGCAGCCTTCAGAATGGTTTTTGTTTTCAAGGCAAGAGCAGCCTAAAAACAAAAACCATTCTGTTTTTGTTTTCAGCATTGGCAGCAGCAGCGCAAACAAATCCAGCAGAGATAAAGCATGGTTCTGGGTTCAGAATCACAATAAGCCATGGTTTAAACAAGCCAGACAGCAAAGCATGGCTTCTAGTTGTGATTTGTAGCTTGTTAACAAAAATGGTTTGTTTTGAGGTTGGGTTCAGACACAATGCCAAACCAAATTTCCACAAACCACACTATGGCTTAGGCCATTTCTGCATTGGTCTGTTTACCCAGGATGCACAGAGACTCCCGGGGGTGGGGGGGATGAGTACAGGTTTTCCCCAGGATAAGACATCCCGGAGAAAACCCGATTCTTCCCGCAGTCCAGGGAATGTCCCGAGACCGCAGGAAGTGTAGGCGGCTGTCCTGCCTGGTGCCTGCTTACTCATGAGTAAGCAGGGACCAGAAATGGGCATGGAGCTGTGCTGCGTGCCTCCGTGCCCTTCAGGGGAGAGGGGGGAGCAAGTCCACCATCCCCAGGTGGCAGGGGAGGGTGGAGGCCTGGTTGGGTTTAACCCCCCACCCCAAAACCTACCTTTGCAAAGGAGTGCAAATTAGGGGTGTGCATCGGATCGGATCCGATCCACGATCCGAATCCGATCCGCCCCAAAATCGGGAAAATCCGATCCGATCCGATCCGATCAACCTCCGATCCGATCCGATCCGATCCGACGAGGTCCGATCCGGATCGGACGCCATTTTGAATGCTTTTTCCCATAGCCAAGTATTGTTTTACAAAAACGCCTATAACTTTTTCATTTTTAAAGATAGAAGGATGAAACTTGGGCACATTATACACTGGTTAGGGATAGTTATCTGTGAGAAATTTCAGAAAGATTGGTGCATGAGTTTTGTGGCAATTAATTGTTTAATAAATACCCAGAAATGCCTATAACTTTGTCATTTTTAAAGTTACAAACATGAAACTTTGCCACATTGTAGGTGGTACCTTGGGACCTTTCTGTGAGAAATTTCAGAAACTTAGGTGCTTGCCTTGTGTGGCAATTAATTTTAGAAAAATGGGTAGTAGTGGGGTAAATACATTTACGCCTCCCATTTTTTTATTTTTGAAGATACAAACAGGAAACTTGGGCACATTACAGGTACCACTTGCCTTGATATGTGTGTGAAATTTCAGAAACATTGGAGCTTGCCTTGTGTGGCAATTAATTTTTGAAACAATGAGGAAAGAAACACCTATAACTTTGTCATTTTTAAAGTTACACACATGAAACTTTGCCACATTGTAGGTGGTACCTTGGGACCTATGTGTGTGAAATTTCAGAAACATAGGTGCTTGCCTTGTGTGGCAATTAATTTTTTAATAAATACCCAGGAATGCCTATAACTTTGTCATTTGTAAAGTTACACACATGAAACTTTGCCACATTGTAGGCGGTACCTTGGGACCCATGTGTGTAAAATTTCAGAAACGTAGGTGCTTGTATTGTGTGGCAATTAATTTTTGAAACAATGAGGGATTCATTGGACAGCACTTGCCCATAGGGATTCATTGGACAGTACTTGCCCATAGGGATTCATTGGACAGTACTTTCCTATAGGAAATCATTGGAAAGCACTTGCCCATAGAAAATAATTGGAAAGCACTTGCCCATTGAGAAATACAGTTATGCCTCCCACTTTTTTATTTTTGAAGATACAAACAGGAAACTTGGGCACATTGTAGACTGGTTAGGGATAGTTATCTGTGAGAAATTTCAGAAAGATTGGTGCATGCGTTTTGTGGCAATTAATTTTTTAATAAATACCCAGGAATGCCTATAACTTTGTCATTTTTAAAGTTACATACATGAAACTTTGCCACATTGTAGGTGGTACCTTGGGACCTATGTGTGTAAAATTTCAAAAACGTAGGTGCTTGCCTTGTATGGCAATTAATTTTAGAAAAATGGGTAGTAGTGGGGTAAATACATTTACGCCTCCCATTTTTTTATTTTTAAAGATACAAACAGGAAACATGGGCACATTACAGGGAACACTTCACTTGATATGTGTGTAAAATTTCAGAATGATAGGTCCAGGCATGTGGTGGCTACGAATTTTTTAGATTAAAAGTTATTAACCTTTTTTACACAGAGGCTGGGGCTGTCAATTGCACCCTCCCGCCTCCCGGGAAGAAGAAGGAAACACTTTCTCTCATCTCTTTGATCCTTGCACGCTTGGCTGCAACTGAGCTAGTATCCATTACAAAAGGAGAAACAAAGTAGCACTTGGCTCGTGTCTGCTTTGATACTTTCACTCAAGCAGAACGGCTGAGCCTAGGATCACTCTCTCTCGCTGGGATCGTTACAGGAGAAATTTTCTACAGTCTTCAAAGTGGTGTGTGCAGACACCTTGCCACCACATGCCTATGTGTGAAATTTTACACACATAGATCCCAAGGTACCACCTACAATGTGGCAAAGTTTCATGTATGTAACTTTAAAAATGACAAAGTTATAGGCATTCCTGGGTATTTATTAAAAAATTAATTGCCACAAAACGCATGCACCAATCTTTCTGAAATTTCTCACAGATAACTATCCCTAACCAGTCTACAATGTGCCCAAGTTTCCTGTTTGTATCTTCAAAAATAAAAAAGTGGGAGGCATAACTGTATTTCTCAATGGGCAAGTGCTTTCCAATGATTTTCTATGGGCAAGTGCTTTCCAATGATTTCCTATAGGAAAGTACTGTCCAATGAATCCCTATGGGCAAGTACTGTCCAATGAATCCCTATGGGCAAGTGCTGTCCAATGAATCCCTCATTGTTTCAAAAATTAATTGCCACACAATACAAGCACCTACGTTTCTGAAATTTTACACACATAGGTCCCAAGGTACCGCCTACAATGTGGCAAAGTTTCATGTGTGTAACTTTACAAATGACAAAGTTATAGGCATTCCTGGGTATTTATTAAAAAATTAATTGCCACACAAGGCAAGCACCTATGTTTCTGAAATTTCACACACATAGGTCCCAAGGTACCACCTACAATGTGGCAAAGTTTCATGTGTGTAACTTTAAAAATGACAAAGTTATAGGTGTTTCTTTCCTCATTGTTTCAAAAATTAATTGCCACACAAGGCAAGCTCCAATGTTTCTGAAATTTCACACACATATCAAGGCAAGTGGTACCTGTAATGTGCCCAAGTTTCCTGTTTGTATCTTCAAAAATAAAAAAATGGGAGGCGTAAATGTATTTACCCCACTACTACCCATTTTTCTAAAATTAATTGCCACACAAGGCAAGCACCTAAGTTTCTGAAATTTCTCACAGATAGGTCCCAAGGTACCACCTACAATGTGGCAAAGTTTCATGTTTGTAACTTTAAAAATGACAAAGTTATAGGCATTTCTGGGTATTTATTAAACAATTAATTGCCACAAAACTCATGCACCAATCTTTCTGAAATTTCTCACAGATAACTATCCCTAACCAGTGTATAATGTGCCCAAGTTTCATCCTTCTATCTTTAAAAATGAAAAAGTTATAGGCGTTTTTGTAAAACAATACTTGGCTATGGGAAAAAGCATTCAAAATGGCGTCCGATCCGGATCGGACATCCGGTCCGATCCGATCCGACCATCCTCCGATCCGATCCGATCCGATCCGACCCCCCAGGTCCGATTCCGATCCGCTATCCGATCCGATCCGGGGGGTCAGTGCACATCCCTAGTGCAAATGCACTCTTTGGATCCTTTCACCAAAAAAATGGCGGCTGCGACGGCGCAACGGCCCTCCTTCCTCCTGGGATCGTGGCCCCTCCCTCCCTCTACACATGTATGGTGTAGAAAGGCCCATAGTATTATGTGTGACCCAGGATGATATCTGTGTTGCTGGGATGGACCATTTTATATACAGCTGCCTTATACTGAGTCAGATCATTGGTCCATCTAGTCCAGTATTGTCTACTTTCACTGACATCAGCATTTGCTACTGGAGGGCCATTTTTGGAGATGCTGGGCAAAGAACCTGAGATCCGCAGCATGCAAAATATGTGTTCTTCTGCTGAGCTATGGTTCCTTTCAGACCTCTGTGTTAAAAATATCAGCACTCCTCCCTGTACATATAAAACCAAACTGTCATGTTGGGTAAAAGGCTAGCCAAAAATCTTTGGCCAGATGTCTTATCTTGGTGTTTTTGCAATTGGGGAAGGACAAACAGACATTTGATCTCCCACCTGTACGCCAAAGGTCTTAGGTTCAAACTTTAGCATCTCCAAAATTGACCTCTAGCAACCAGCAGTGCTACTAGTCAAAAGAGACAACACTAATGCTACAGCTGAGCAATAGATGTGTGATATAAAGCTTCTTTCTTTAGCCTTTGTGTTCCTCCTTTGCTTTCAATGGGACTTGAAGTCCTCTCTACACACACACACACACACAAAGGCAGAGCACCTAGTAAATTTGTCTGGATTACGCCACTTCAGACTGCTGGCAGAATTTTTCAAGGTTGAATATTTACCTATGGGAGGGGGAATCCCAACAAATGGTAAAGTACCACATCAAAGAGATGACTAGTCTAGAGAAGGCGAGGCCGTTCTCCTGGCACTGTGTGTGTAATCAATCCGATAGAAGCTGCACAATGTGTTGTACTGTTTGGCTGCATTCAGACAACACGATAGTCAATGGTGGGGTAATAATAACAATAATAATAACAATTTATTTCTTACCCGCCTCTCCGTCTGGATCGAGGCGGGGAACAACAACATGATAAAATACATAAAACTAATTAAAAACATGACAATTATTATTAAAACTGCATTAAAACATCCTAAAACATCCTAAAAACATTCTAAAAATTACACTGGATATGCCTGCCGGAAGAGAACAGTCTTTATAGCTTTCTTAATTTCTAAAAGACTGTTAAGTTGACGAGTCTCCTCCGGCAGGTCATTCCACAGTCTGGGAGCGGCAGAAGAGAAGGTCCTCTGGGTAACGGTTGTCAGCCTAGTCTTGGCCGACCACAATAAGTTCTTCCCAGAGGACCTGAGCGTGTGGGGAGGACAACACGATAGTCAATGGTGGGGTAAGAATCAACTTTACAGTTGTGCATCTGGGGGTACTCCCCACACAACATGGTAATAAATAATCAACCATGGTGTGGATTAGGATCAGCGCTAAGTTGACTATGGCAGCATTCAGACGACATGATAGTCAATAGAACTGACGATTGTTTCCTCACCCCCAGTTGATTATTATGTTGTCTGAATGCAGCCTTTGTGTAGTCAGTTTGCTACACAAATACATCCACAGCTGCTGAAGAGGCTACGTTGGTTTGCGGCAACTATAATTCTGACTGGTCTTTCCTCTCAAAGTCACAGACAAGATAATGGTAAACCAGGTCCCAAAGTCTTTCTTGTCCCAGGAAACTTTTTCGGATGGTGGTTCCCACCCATTCATTCAAGGGCAAGTATGAGCCAAACTCTACAGCTGTCAATATTCAAGCAAGAAAGAAATGTGATCTTTCTAATTGCAGATATTCTTTGCATGCCATGCAGTTTCCTGTTGCTCCTGTTTAGTTATAAGTAAGACGGCAGACTTATGTCAATTCTAATGGAAAGTACATACGATAACCTTTGCTTTGCTTTATATTAATGACTTGATTACTTCTCTTTTTTCTTTTCTTGTCTGGTCATTGATGAAGTTGAAATGCAGGGATGTGTAATTAGTAGCACTTGAGCATTTAACAACTTGTTTCAAAGTAAGTCACCTGTTTGATCTATCATTTCTGCTCTTGCTGCATGATTATAAGGCAGCCAATTAATATTTCCAGAATGGAAGCGCATCACACCAGCAGTCTGGAAATTAGCTTTCTTCATTTTCAAGTATGAACCCAGGCTTTTCAGAAGAGCAGGTAACAGCCTAATTACTAACCACTCCATAGATATAAACAAAGGATGTTGCCATTTGTTGGATTTTACTTTTAAAATTATTAATTTCCTGCCCACTGATTCTTGAGTCCTATATGTTTATTAAAGCATGAAAAATGCATTATACTTTGGGAATTATTATTATTATTATTATTATTATTATTATTATTATTAAATTTCTGTACCACCCCATAGCCAAAGCTCTCTGGGTGATTCACAAAGCTTAGAAATCATTTAAAAATACATTATACACTGTGGCCCTTTCTACACCTAAGGGTGCAGAGGAAGGGAGGGAGGGTGGATCGTGGACTTACCGGCTTCCGCGATCCTCCCTGGGCATCCAAACAGGAAGGTAACTCTTCCCATAGGGCTTTTCAGCTTAGAAAGTGCAGGGAGCTTTGGAGGCTGCAGAATAATGGAAAGATGTGTAATAGAAAGAAAACACACACCTAGCACATTCAGTAGGAATGTCGCAGGTGCCTGACTGTCAAGCATCCCTCGGATTCTTCTGAGGATGAAGAGGAAGGGCAGATTGCAGATCCAGGTGAGGGTCCTAGCACAGAAATAGCTCCAGAGCTCTCACTGCCAGATCATGGCCAATGCCCTGCCACAGTCCCTCTGTCTGATTCAGAGGACCAAGTTTCATTGACCCCTGCAGAGCGAAGGAGGCTTAATGGAGGAAAGCAACAGAGACAAGTGTCAGCCCGTTTAATGAAATCAGCCTGCCAGGAGACTGGAGACCAGTTATTAGGGTGACCAGATAAAATCCAGGTCAGGGCTCATGTAACTTTAACAGTTGTAGAGAAAAGGGAATTTCAGCCAGTGTCATTTGTATGCAATTAGTTCCTGGTGAAATTCCCTCTTCATCACAACAGTTAAAGTTGCAGAGGCCCTGCCTTCTTTTGTATATGGTCACTCTAGTATAGTGCATGCACCTTTAACACTTGTGAGGAAGAGGGAATTTCACCAGGAACTAATTGCATACAAATGACAGTGGCTGAAATTCCCTTTTCTCTACAACTGTTAAAGTTACATGAGCCCTGACCTGGATTTTATCTGGTCAGCCTACCAGTTATCAGCAGCTGCTCCAGGACACTGGAGGTAAAGCTGCTGGAATTCCACAGGCTGGCACTGAAGTGCAACTTCAGGTCAACACGCTGGCTCTCCTCCGCCTGCTCCTGGACCCTGAACCTTGTCCCACCTGGACACCTTGACTTCCCTGGATTTTGGACTCTGGACTGGAGAAGGACTCTTCACTGCCTCCGTGAATTGGCTTTGAAGAACTGGTAACCTCCCAAGCCCTGCTTGGTCTCATCGCGCCCTCCCTTCTTCCCTGGCCTTGACGGGTTTAGTGCCGGTTATCTGCAGGAGATTTACAGACACTCCTTGGAAGTCAGCATTGGTCAGCCGGCAAAACCTGACACTGACTATGTCTGGGAGTCTGGCAGACTCCTCCACATCCAGCCCCCTGGACCCGGTTGGGCACCTGTGCAGCCTGATGAACACCCAGCAGGCATCTGCCCTCATCCAGAGCCTCTGTTGTGCGCAACAATGGAGGCTCCAGTAATTACACACTTTCCCCATTGCAAAAATGGTGGCTGCAAAGGAGCATTCTCTCCTTTACTCTTACATAAATGGGGCCTTTACAGTCACCATTTATGCAACAAGGGGAATAAGCAATTCCCAGAGCCTCCACTGTGCACAACAGTGGAAGTTCCAGAAATGGTGCGTTTCCACTGTTGCGTTAATGGGGCCCTTACGGCTGCCATTTACACAACAGGGAAAATACGTAATTTCTGGAGCCTTCATTGTTGCACACGATGGAGGCTTCAGATGAGAGTGGACAGGCTCATGACATTGTTGGACACTCGCTGAGCCTCAAAAGAAGCAGGCGGGGGCGGAGAGCGGCGATGCGAGCATCCCGTGCATCGGATGAGAGTGAGTCTGTCCATCTCTCAGCCACTTTGCAGTGATTAGGCAAGCTGAAAAAAACCCACAAGAACCATTATAAAACACCCTGAGAATGTGTCAGAACAATGGAAGCCTCTTCTCCATGGGGGGAAGAAAACATTTGGGAAATTGGAGGACATATTTTGGCGCAGCATTAACTCCGTTTCTTCCACGGAGCTAAATACAATACAGCCTCCCCCAACTCCTGCATTGTGGCGGAGGCAAAATGGGGGCCAACCTGCCAACTCTGTTGATGCTGTTGCCACTTTCAATTGCAGCACACTCAAAAGCCAAAAACTCTTGGGGGGAGGGGGAAGAAAGAAGTTGTGCTACAGCCCCTGCCAATGGCGAGCCCTACCCATGGGAAACCGTTGAAAGTTTCTCCACCCACAGGATAAATTTGGTGAAATTGTCCCACCTGTGTCTCTACCCCCAAATATGGTGGAGATCTTTGAGAGACTATTTGTACACAGCTCTCAAGATGTTTTGGACTACAATGTCCATACGCCCAGCCAGCATGGCCAATGATCAGGGATTATGGGGGCTACAGGGAAAGAACACATCTGGTGGGCATCAGGTGGCCTGCTGTTAGGAATGCAGGTCATAAGTTGGTTGGGCCTTGAGAGATCAAAATCTCCCGAGTTTTTCTGTGGGTTTGATGCTAATGGTAGGAATGCCACCTGTTCATCCCTGCTAATGCTATACAGTCGATTGGGAAAATTATGGAGCCTGTGAATGTATGTTTTTTTTTCTCTTATCACCTTCCTCCACTAAGGTTTGATGCCATTTGAGCTCAGAACTCAAAAGAAACCAGGTATTTGCTTCTTATTCAACCCCATTTTAAGGTGAGCCATAATAATAATAATAATAATAACGATTTATTTCTTACCCGCCTCTCCATCTAGATCGAGGCGGGGAACAACAGCATGATAAAATACATAAAACTAATTAAAACATGACAAATATTATTAAAACTGCATTAAAACATCCTAAAACATCATTAAAACATCCTAAAACATCCTAAAAACATTCTAAAAATTACACTGGATATGCCTGCCGGAAGAGAACAGTCTTTATAGCTTTCTTAAATTCTAAAAGACTGTTAAGTTGACGAGTCTCCTCCGGCAGGTCATTCCACAGTCTGGGAGCGGCAGAAGAGAAGGTCCTCTGGGTAACAGTTGTCAGCCTAGTCTTGGCCGACCGCAGTAAGTTCTTCCCAGAGGACCTGAGCGTGCGGGGCGGATTGTACGGGAGAAGGCGATCCCGCAGGTAACCTGGACCCAAACCATGTAGGGCTTTAAAGGTAATGACCAACACTTTATACTTCGCCCGGAAACTAATTGGCAGCCAGTGGAGCGATTTTAAAGCTGGAGTAATATGGTCACTCCTAGATGTACCGGTGACCAACCTGGCTGCCATATTTTGAACTAGTTGAAGTTTCCGGACTAGGCACAAAGGTAGCCCTATGTACAGCGCATTGCAGAAGTCAAGCCTCGAAGTTACCAGCGCGTGCACCACCATCTTTAGGTCTTCCAACTCTAGGAAGGGGCGCAGCTGGCGTATCAGCCGAAGCTGATAGTAGGCACTCCTGGCCGTCGCATCTATCTGGGCTGTCATTTGGAGCGACGGATCCAGGAGCACCCCCAAGCTGCGAACACAGTCTTTCAGGGGGAGTGTAACCCCATCCAGAACCGGTTGACACACCTCCAAGCCCAGGTTGCGGCCTTTGACAGCAAGCACCTCCGTCTTGTCTGGATTCAGCTTCAGTTTGTTTTTCCTCATCCAGCCCATTACCGCCTCCAAGCATTCATTCAGAGGAGACACACTATCCTTAGACATTTTTACTTCTCTACAACGTTCTCTCATGCTGTGTGCATCTTGGTTGCATTAGGGTGACCACTACCCTGTTTGTTTGTTTATTTATTTATTTATTTATTGCATTTCTATACCGCCCAATAGCCGAAGCTCTCTGGGCGGTTTACAAAAATTAAAACCAAAAAAACCATTCAAAGTATAAAACAATGACAGTATAAAAACATAATTTAAAATACAGTATAAAAACACAACCAGGATAAAAACCGAGCAGCCAGGCAGAAATCCATATGGATTTAAAATACAAATTTAAACAGCAAGGTTAAAAATCATACTGAAGAATTGATAAAACACTGACAATTAAAAGGTCTTCACCTGGCGTCTGAAGGAGTGTAACGTAGGTGCCAGGCAAAGCTCTCTAGGGAGCTCAGTCCATAGCCGGGGGGCCACAGCAGGGGAGGCCCTCCTCCTGGTAGCCACCTGCCTCACTTGTAGTCCAGCCTTTTGCATTCTGCAGTGTGTCAGGGCTCGGGCTTGGCCATCCCTTATACCTGAAGTTCTTTAACTGGAGAATGCCAGAGACCGAACTCAGGATCTTCTGTATGCAAAGCAGGTGCTCCATCACAGACTCATGGTTTGTCCCATTGGCAAGTTCCTTGTTGAGCTTTTCCTGTTTTCCCTGGAAGCCCATGTGCTGCTCAACTCTACAAAAGCCAAAACAAAAGGCTACCCCCGAAAATCTGTCTTTAGTTTAAGTTCGAGCTGTAGCAAGCAATAAAAAGAGCAAGAAACCAATGAAGCTTACAGTTCAGGCATCAGCTGTTTCTCCCCCTCCCCCCACTTTACCTGTGTGAAATCGATTGACTATTTACTGATTAACTCATGCTTTTGTTTTGCTTTCCCCCTTTCGTTAGACATAAAATATATATCCTGTGTACACAAGATGTTCCGCTGCACATCATTTTTCACATCCGCTTGTCTTAAAACAAAGTTTGCCCAGAGCTCTGTTCTCTTTTTGCTTCTTGTAAAGTGAGGACTTCAGAAGAAAAGCCAGACATGGCTTTGAGGAATCGGGTTTTAAAAGCCTGGCAGGTTCTGCATGTTTGCAAAAGCCAAATGTTAGAGCTATGTCCTCCCCACACCGCCCCAACCTACTCCACCTCACAGGGAGAGAGGTTTTTGGTTTCCTAGGCCCTTTCTACACCGAAGGGGTGTAAAGGGCATAAGGTGGGGGATCCCAAAAGTAGCTACATCCGGGATCGGCGCGCCCAATCTTCATCACCACTACGATGGCCCAGGCTTCTTCCAGGCCTTCGCAAGTTGTGGCCGCCATTTGTTTTGGTTTTTTAGCCATGGAGAGCGCACGAGCGCTCCTCCAAAAATAGTGAGTGTTGTTTAAAAAATATGTCACGTGCGCACAGGGCCCCACCCCCCTCCCTGCCCTCCTGGGGGTGGCAAAACTGGTGCCACCCCCTCTCCTGCTGGGCATGGAACCATGCAGTGTAAGTGCGGCTACGCCCGGGATGGGCGGGAACATTCTGTGGAGGAATCGGGATCTTTCTGGTTTGGTTTTCCCCAGAAAAATCCAGTGACTGTGTCCCCCCCCCCCCCCAGAGAGTCCCTGTGCATCATTTGGACTCACAGGGAGCAGCTGGAGGCCATCCCAGGCATTTTGCCTGGTGTGGAAAGTGCCCTAAATGGTGCCCTAACTGGCGTAGCCACCTTCCCCAGGCCCCATCCACTTTCCCCCAAACACTGGTAATTGGGTGGTTTCTCAGCTAAGGATGGGTGAACCCACCCCCATCTGCCCCCTGTCAGATGCTCGCCTCATCACTGCCACTGTCCACCCCTGCTGGGCAGGCTGATGAGCGCTTGGCAGCCAACCCGCCGTGCTGCCAAAATCGCGCACTTCCCCCTGCTGCACCAATGGTACCTTTGTGGCTGCCATTAACACGGCGGGGAGAGAGTGCGCAATTTACAGAGGCTCCCGAAATTGCGCACTTACCCCACTACGTCAATGGCAGCCCTAAAGGCCCCATTGATGCAACAGGGGAAGTGTACAATTTTGGCAGTGTGGGCGGATGGCTGATGAGCGAACTCCAGGGCCTTTGTGAGTGCTTGAGTGCAGGTCCGTGCTCACACCATGGGCAACCAGATGCATCCAAGAGGCTGGATGCAGGGGAGTCCGTTGGACTCCTAGACTCAGTCGGGTGCTCGAGACATCCCTATTCCCAACTTTTGTGTCATGCTTTCCCTATTCCTAAAGGCTGAAATGCCCCCCCCCCAACAAGGCTTAGTTATTTTTAACAAGATCTTTAAGCTAAAATATGCTGGAAGACTTTACGCATTTGGACCTGCTCCGTCTGCCACTGGAATGTGGTCCCTGAAAACTTCTTTGAAATAGATATTGGCCATCGGGCCAATAGAGGTTCTGCATCCCTAAAGGAATGTGATTGTGGAAGTCCATTTTTGGATCTTGAATGCTGGGTGTCCAGGTATTTGGCTGACCATTTCAAATATCCCTGGCTTCTGACAGTGTGTCTGATTAAGGAAAGGCCCAAGACATCATTCACTCATGGCCAGGGCTGGGTTAGGAGCTGGACCTAAGAACTTAAGAAGAGTCCTGCTAGATCAGACCAACGACCTATCTAAACCAGCATCCTGTTTCCCACATTGGCCAACGAGACATGAGGATAATCACACAGTGTTGTATTGCCCTTGTATTGCCCAGCAACTGATATTCAGAGTCATAGTGCCTCTGACTCTAGACAAAATACATAGCCACTATAAATAGATAATATATAGCCAAATTGTTGTAAGCCGCCTTGTGAGGGCCTCTGCCCTGAAAGGCGGCCAAGAAATGTTGTAAATAAATAAATTAAAATAAACCACTTAGAGATATCTTTAATATGGTAGGTGGTGTATAAATTGATTTAACAACAACAACAACTACGACAACAACAACACAGACTCAGTCTCTGGCTAAGAGGCAGAGCTAGGCTTCTAACAGAATGAAACCACTACTACTGCAGAACATAGTGAATATGTTAGTCTTTTTTATACACACACAAATAAATAGGCTAAAGGGAAATATACTTAGCTGTTTGGTAACATGCCTCCTCCTTGTGACTTCTGTTTCTACCCATGAATCTCTGATGCATCCAGAGCTTTTGATTAGCTCATCCCCCCATGGTCCCATTTTCACTGCACGTACTAATTACTTTTAAACCCTTAAGAACAAATTAACCCTTAGCTTGCATCTTTTGGGGGTGTGATCCCCTACTATCGATGTTCTAGCATTGTTCACCTAACCAGCAGTAGCAAAGGTATCGGGAGGGGGGGTGTTCTCTGAGTCAAAGGCACCACCTAGTTGTGGGGGGAGGTGTTTTTCACACACCCCTCCATCTCTTTCTCTACATCTCTCCTCCTCGTCAGCCCTGCATTTTTTCCCACCCCTGGGCAACAGATAATGTTGCCTCCATCTGTGCCACCTCTTCCTCTTTGCCCTGCTGCTGGGCCCAGTGTGGCAGCATCTGGCCAATCAAGGCTGCAGCCCGTGCTATTTTAAATTGATGTACCAATCAGTCACTGCCTTTTAGGGCATTCAGCCAGTGATGGAACCAGAGCTATGAGTGGGTGGTCTTTTCACCATCCCTGTGTCCTCATTGGCTTCCCCCTTCCAAAGGTGGCAACTGATTGGTTCAGTTCGCTGCCTGCTACTCACAGTTAGGGAAATACTTCAGTTTACAATGGTGTGGACTTCTGCAGCCTTAACCAGTTACCATGGTGAATGGGCCATTTCCGCCTGGCCCATTTATGGACTAGCGTACTGACAGGCTATCTGTAGCACCAGCATGAGTTTGGGCCTGTCCTTGCATCTTCTCAATGTAGTTTGCAAAGATTCCAATAGGGTTTGAATAGGTGATTCCAGTTTTGAAAATTCTATTCAAGGTCCTTGTTCGGTGTGAGTCAAAAATAAACCCTTTCCTTTGTCGCAAGGCAATGCAGGTATCTGATGAATAGGGGAGAGAGAGCATTCCAGGGACACACACATTGCCTTCTGATAGGGTGATTGAGAAGCCTATTGGAATGATGGATAGATGGATCTTTCCTCATTTGCATTCTGACACATCCTGTCGTGGCACATGTAATCAGATGGAGCAATAACTTTGACGGAGTGCCCCACAAGTCTTTGAATATCCAAATGCAGGCCCCAGCTTGCTCTACCTAGCGGGCCCACCTTAGGCATCTGTTTTTCTCAGGCATTTACAGTTAACGAACAAATGGCTCGGAGAATAACAACATTACAAGGAAACACACATTTCATATTTTACTGCCTCATCCCTCTGGCTGGTTGAGCAATAAATAAGAAGCTTAGGAACTGGTAAGGAACATTGCTCAAGCAAATATGGAAGTGGCGCAACCTGTTCCCAGTCAAATGGGTTTAGCTGAAGGCTTGCGTTACACAGCGCAAAGGATCCTTTGCCCAGCCAGGCAGTCAGAACTGAGCTGGCTAGCTTCATTTTAGGAAGGGGTGCTTCAAACATTTTCATTTCTGAAGTAAAAACGGTGTATATTTGCTGTTGCAGAGAAGTCCTGAGCACTCAGCTAAGCTTTCGGTTACACTGGCTTAATGGAGATGTTTACTACACTGTTTACTATGAGGTTACGACAGTGAGGAATACCAAGCATGTGTAATGGCTTGGAGTCCACTCCATGTTTTCCTTGTATTTCTAACATACTAGTATCTGCTGGTTATCACCTATAAAGCTCTATATGGCTTGGGTCCAGGTAATCTGAAAGACCGTGTTTTCCCATATGAGCCTGCCCGTGGTCTGAGATCTCTTCTGGGGAGGCCTTTCTCTCAGTCCCACCAACATCCCTGGCACACCTGGTGGGTACGTGGGAGAGGGCCTTCTCGGTGGCTGCTCCAAGGCTCTGGAACTCCCTTCCCAGGGAAGCTAGACTGGATCCCTCCTTGGTATGTTTTCGGAGGCAGGCAAAAACTTTCTTATTCCAGCTGGCCTTTGGTGAATAATGTGGACCTCCATCTATGTTGAAGATTTTTAAAATGTAATCTATATTTTAAATGTTGAAATGTTTTAATATTGAAACATATTTAATTATATTTTTAACTTTTGCATATTTCTAGTAATAGTTTTTAACTGAATATATTTTAATATTGTCAAGCTGCCTTGAGGCCCAGTATTGCGCAAAAGGCAGGATACAAATAAAGATGATGATGATGATGATAATAATAATAATAATAATCTGGAGTAGTTCCAACCCAGGCTTTACTTTGGATTCAAGCTCTCACTACACAAGCCAGACCTGGTCAGGCAGCCATGAAAGGTTCTGGTAGACCTCAATTTAAGTACTTGGTTGATACCAAAGTTGTTGTAAGAAAACCATACACTGCACAGACCACTTGTCTGCATTTCCTTGGGTTCCTGAAGAATTGTGTGTCCTACCCTCACAGCAACACTGTCCAAGGCTAGTGACAGAGACATGTTTAAAATACCACCCCATTTGCATTGGGCCATTCATCTACCCTCATGAAAGCAGGGTAGATTCTTCAGGGAATATCCGTTATTAGTCCTACATGGAGAAGAGCAATTGAAATGAATGATACTTAAGTTAGTTACAAGTAACTTAAATCCCATTCCTTTCAATGGGTACACTCTACATGGGACTATCATTGGATACTACCCTTGGTCATTGAAGGGGCAACAAAATTCTAAATACTTTTTTGCAGATGGGGTTCTTAACTTAAGTTCAAATAAAATGCAAGTTGTTGTAAACTTACATTCTACTTTTGTTTCCCATTTTTTTAACTTAGAAAATGCTGAGCCGCCTCTGCACAGCGACTGTACTCCTCAACAGAATGTCCAATGGGAACGATAATGCCATGAGTGCCAACAGCTTGGCTTTTTTTTACAAATAATAATAAAAAAGCTTTTTTTGAACAAAAAATGAAGAATCTCATATTTTTGGTGAAATTAAGATAGTAATAATTTATTTGAAATTTTCCCTTTATTTGAATATTTGAAATATTTGTATCTTTAGAATCCCTCTCCAGAAATCTTTAGGTTTTTTTTTCCATACCCACACATGAAATGTTTTAAACATGTAAGATTTACTCAAAAGCACCACAATAGAAGCTCAACTAAAATGTGTTCCACAAGGTAGGAAAGGTAAGCACCAAGTCCAAGAGGTTACCAGCATGGTTAGCAAGTAGTGTCAGGGAAGCTATTGAAGAAAAGAGGGCTTCCTTCAGAAAATGGAAGTCTTGCCCAAATGAGAAAAATGAAAGGGAGCACAAGCTTGCACAAAGGCAATGCAAGGAAACAATAAGAGATGCAAAAAATCATTTTGAAGAACACATCACCACACTCCTGCTTTATAGCGGTATTGAAGTGCACTGACAACTGTTTGGGCCCATTGACACATACCACATACCGCAATATCCTGCTTGGTGTGGCTCCTGCCTATTATATAATGCTTTCATAGCACTTTCATACGGCTATATCCTGTTTGGTTTAGATCTGGCTGCCTACCCCACCCAGATCGCATGACAGGATGCCAGCAATTGTAGGCTGACCAGATAAAATCCAGGTCAGGGCTCATGTAACTTTAACAGTTGTAGAGAAAAGGGAATTTCAGACAGTGTCATTTGTATGCAATTAGTTCCTGGTGAAATTCCCTCTTCATCACCACAGTTAAAGGTGCAGGCACTATACTAGAGGGACCATATACAAAAGAAGGCAGGGCCCCTGCAACTTTAACGTCGTGATGAAGAGGGAATTTCACCAGGAACTAATTGCATACAAATGACACTGGCTGAAATTCCCTTTTCTCTACAACTGTTAAAGTTACATGAGCCCTGACCTGGATTTTATCTTGTCACCCTAAGCAATTGTGTGGGGAAGGTGGTCAATGGTGATGGCAAGGACATGAATAGCCTCTGCTCCTGGGCCCTGCTAAGTCCAGCCCTCCCAGGCACTCTGTGATTCAAACTTTGAATCCGAAGCCCAAAGCTTGCACAGCCCTACGAATCATACAAAATAGAAAAGGAACGTGTGAGAGTGTGTATCATTTTGCATTGTATATGTACTTGGATGGAATTTTGTCAAACTTTTGAGGAGTTTCAACATAAGAAACAAATCAAAACCATGGTGCCAACATCATTCTTCGGGTTAGGATTTCTTGCACACTGTACTTGCTGAGTAAAATTTATACATACCCTTTAGTCCCCCAAATTTTATCATCCTAGTACTCTTTAGATGGTTGCTTTGGAAACTTCCAATTACATGCTATACAACTTTGCGTCTGTATACGGTTGCTTAAGAATGTCATATGCAAGAAGTAGGGAAAACTATAATGCACCTAAGGACAAGATTCCAGAACTATAAGTCTGCAATTCTTACTTAAAAAAAACAAAATCAATCAAGCAAACAAATGCTTAGAGCAGTCCTGTTGCAAGACATTTTTAACTCACCTGCTCATTGTCTCTCAGACTTCCAGTTGCTTCCAGTTGAACAGACAAAGGACACTGACAGGCTTGACAGAAAGGAAGATTTCTGGGTCTACAGACTCAGTTCTTAGACTGTAGGGCCTTAATCTAGAGGACAATTTATAAGCTTTATACCACTCACACCTCCATGTGTTTTTATCTTAGGAACTTTTCATTTCCCTGCATTCCAGACTGCTCAGAGCTAATGATGATGGTAGAAGCCAAAATGTTTCGCACTAAATATATTTTGAAATTACTCCGTTGTTAATCTATCTTTCCTCTGTCTGTCTCTCTGTCTTTGTCTCTCATACATAAACACACCTTCCATGTTGAACTGCATTGATAACACACACACAAAAAAGGAATTAACCAGGCCACGATTCGAATTTAGCCTGATCATTTTATTGTTTTCTATTTTCATTTTCAAATCTTTAAATAGTTTCTGTTAAGTATTTTTGTTGAACTTGTATTTTTTTAACTTGTATTTTTTAAAAATTAATTGAGTATTTTAATAGTGGTTGCTAATATTTAACATGTAAACCGCTTAAAGATTTTGTTATATCAAGTCTTATGAAGTAAATAAATAATAAATAAATAATCATATCTCCCAATACCGTTCTGTTTCTGGAATTTCTATCCCCACACTTACAAGCTGGCTGGAGAGGAATTTCTGTATGCACACAATATCAATATTGCTGAGGTTTCACAAACACAAGTGTTGATGGTAGGGATGGGTGAGGCCTCCGAAACTGGTTCTTCTCGGGTTGGCTTGACCCAACCACCCCATCAGAGAATACTGAATAATATTTCTGAGCCAATCCAAGCTTGAGAAACTATCCATCCCCATTTCCAAAAGGCCTCTCCATCAGTCCCAAATATAGTCCCTAGTATCCATATCCTTTATGGGTATGGTTAGCACCATCATGCAGATTAGCAGCATTCTAGGTGGCAGAGCCCAGTGGCTTTTGGGGGATGTAGTTCTTTCCCCAAGACTATTAGATTTGCAATATGTCTAATATCAGCTAGAACCTCCTCACAGCTTCAACATAATGCCATACAAAGTTGAAACATTTCTGTAGCTTTTTGTACAAAAGTCTCACTCTATGTTGAGGCAGGATCATCTTGAGCCTCCATCTTGTTGATGTCCAGATGTTAGTGATTCCATTGGAGGGTCTTGATACTTTGTTGTTTCATCTGAGCTCCTACTTGTTTCAAAAGTTCTGGGAAAGGAGAAGATGGTGCATGTTAACGGCAAGCTGTTCTATTATTTCAAAACATGGGACAATGCCATCCATCTCTTTCATCCTCTGTTAAAGCCTCCAACCCATTTCTAGCAAACCACTCGTGGAGAGGTGATTAAAGAACCGTGAGAATAACAGCAGGTTTGTTTAATTCCGCCTTTTCATGCCGATGCCCAAACAACGTGAAAACAGTCATCAACAAAATCTGTTTGGTGGAGAGAAATTATTAGCATAAAACTAGCTGAAAAGCTCCCAATTCATCAAGGAGGTCGATTTAGATGAATTTCTATTACGCCGTGGGGAGCCTTCACTGCTAAAATTGAAAAATGAGACGCTAAAGAAATGGGTTATTGATGGAGATTATATCTCTCTATCGTTAGTTGGTGATAAGAGGTTTCATAGGTGAACTGTGTAAGCCAAAGAGATAGCTACAAGTTATATTTGATTTTTAAAAAATAAATTATCGCTTTGGGCGACCATAATTTGCACTGATTCACCCCTTTCAGCTGAAAAATCTCGAGTGCTTTGGGCCTAATTCTCAAACAAGTGCAACTCCTGTTTACCCACCTGTATCTAAGATCCTCTTAAAAGTGGAGATAATAAAAGTTTTTTTCCACTCCTTTGATCTATTTATTTATGCTATTTAAATTCTTTGGTCCCTGAAGGCTAAGAACTGGTCAAAACTTTGGAAACAATAAGGCTTCATTCATCATGAAGTATTTCTTGGGTTACTATTTTTGGAGCCACACTCCAGTTACCTGTCCACCATGGATAGTTTTGGTCTCACAGGGCCAAGACAACCAAGAGCTCCTTCATATGTCCCCCTCTTGGTCCATCTATTTGTTCCAAAATGCATGCATTTGTTTCATGCATCTATAATGCATAACCACCTGACCTGCGGAGCCTTTATGGCTTCCTCCAGGGAGCAGGTCTTGACCTCCAATTCCCTTCCCATCCCCCCCAGAAATCCCCATTGTTATCTTTGATTACTGGCCAGGAATCAAATAACATCAGGAGATTTGGCTCCACACCCTGATGTCATTCAGCCTGTGGAGGGCTGGGTAGGGGGTCACCTGGCCTACCTGCCCAATTAATTGCCTATCCCTGTTATAATCCATGCAAGTAGAAGATATTAAACTGCCTTGCATTAGATCACATGATAACAGCAGTTCTTTAGGGTCTCAGGTCTTTCACATCACCTGCTACTACCTGATCCTTAAAAAACAAACGTAAACTGCAGATACCAGGGTTGGACCTGGAATGTTCTCCATTCAACGCAGGTGCCCTCCCACTGACTTACGGTCCCCAACCTGACTACATAATTCTGTCCAGAGGAACCTTATAGGTCCAGGTCTTTCAGGATCAGCTGGAACTTCAAACAGGAACCTCCTCATTTGTGCCCTGGTGTCCATTGTGGTGAGCCACTCGAGGCTGTAAAATGAAAAACAACAACAACAACAAAACATTTGGGCAGTATTGTACTCCCAGGTTCCAATGTGACTACATCCCCCCCACCACCACCAAAAGAACTTAAAATCGCTCCACTGGCTGCCAATTAGTTTCTGGACGAAGTATAAAGTGTTGGTCATTACCTTTAAAGCCCTACGTGGTTTGGGTCCAGGTTACCTGCGGGATCGCCTTCTCCCGTACAATCCGCCCCACACGCTCAGGTCCTCTGGGAAGAACTTACTGCGGTCGGCCAAGACTAGGCTGACAACTGTTACCCAGAGGACCTTCTCTTCTGCCGCTCCCAGACTGTGGAATGACCTGCCGGAGGAGACTCGTCAACTTAACAGTCTTTTAGAATTTAAGAAAGCTATAAAGACTGTTCTCTTCCGGCAGGCATATCCAGTGTAATTTTTAGACTGTTTTTAGGATGTTTTAGGATGTTTTAATGCAGTTTTAATAATATTTGTCATGTTTTAATTAGTTTTATGTATTTTATCATGTTGTTGTTCCCCGCCTCGATCTAGATGGAGAGGCGGGTAAGAAATAAATCATTATTATTATTATTATTATTATTATTATTATTATTATTATTCCTGACTTGGGCTAGTCATACCTGCTTCCAGGTAAGACTTGAGTCTTGGTCTAGGCAAATTCTAAACTCCAACCTTGATTTGTGGCTTCCAATGTAGCCATGTCATGGCTAGCCTGAGAAACAGAACGATGGACTCCGTAGATCTTTAGTCTGATCCAGCAGGTGTACCAAGTACACATTTGTTGCTGCATCTCATGAAAGGAGGACCTACCTTTTGGTCCTTGCATGTGTTGACTGAATTATTATGTGCCAAAATCTCTCTCTCTCTCTCTCTCTCTCTCTCTCCACATTAACATTATTGATTGCATATTTTCATAAGAATACCCAACTTGCAAAAGTAATAGGAATGGTTTTTTTTGCTTTATACAGCAACAGATCTATAAAAGTATATCATACATCAGCAGGCCCATCTCACTCTCGAGGAGGCAAACCAGCTGAAACATTCCCCATTCTTGCTTCCCTCCGCCATTGCCTAATTACAAACAGTAAATCACACGGCAGAGATGGAGGGAAATATAGATCAATTTGCGAAAGCAAAGGAGAAATCCTAAAAACAAGATGATCAATCCGCCCAGGCGAGTTCCCCAACGCTGGAGCTGCACTTAAAATTAACTCTTGTAAATTAACCAGCCCGTGTAAATGCTGACAGGATCTTATCACTGTAATGCACAATAAAGACTCTGTTATTAAAATTCCACTTTAAAAACAAACAAACAAATATAGCACAAGATAAGGCAGTTGTGTGAACGATCGTTTAGCATTAATCCCAATGACAACTGATTCTGTTTTGCTACTGGAGTTCCCTTCTGCCTGTGCTTTCATTTCCAATGAACAAAACGCCTTAATCAATCACATTTACTCCCACTATAATTTAAATCCGTGGGCCTGTTATTTAGCTATAAATAGGGTACTGGCAACCATTTGCTTCTTGGCCTCAACTCCACGGCCTCTGAACGGATATGCACACAGAGGCAGGTATTACTAGAATTTCATTTCCATTCATTTTACATTAGAACGTGTCCTGTTCACACTCCTGAACGCAAGTGCATTTTGCGGGCAAAGCATCTCAAATCCCTGGGCTCTCCGTCTTGCCCGTGAAATGTGATCATCAGAAAACTGTGCACTTAAAACAAATATCCATTGGGGGGGAGGGAC
This sequence comes from Anniella stebbinsi, assembly GCA_029215795.1. Taxonomy (NCBI): domain Eukaryota; kingdom Metazoa; phylum Chordata; class Lepidosauria; order Squamata; family Anniellidae; genus Anniella; species Anniella stebbinsi. The sequence goes on along the minus strand of JARDYH010000004.1, from coordinate 224,149,550 downwards.
ATGCATTTCCACACTTTAGTCAATGGGAGAGAAGTACACATAGTTGCACACCTTTTAAAATTGTACACCCAAACAAGTCCTCTTTCTATTCAAATGACGAGGGTGGGGGGAGACTCACAATTGGGAGCAAGGCTGACCAAGGTTTGAGGTGGAACTTGGAGGACTGTGATGAGATAGAACTTCCCTGATTTTCTCATCCTTACGGGGAGGTACTGGCACCTGGATACAGTTTCAGGATCTTGAACTGGGACCTTCCTCGGAGATGAAATAAAGATGACCCACCTAGGGCACACAACCAGGGGCTTCTTGGTGCCCTGGGCACCCCAAAGAAATCCCTGCTACTGGGAGGCTTGGAAGTGAGAGAAGCCAATTGAGAAGATGCTACCAGTGGTGAAGAAATAAATGAATGTCTTGGTGGACAATGTTGCCATTTTCTTTCCCAAGATTCCTGAGGGTGAGAGGAGGATGCATGGGCTTCACTCTGGTTGTCTTCAGGTTTATCACAATCCTGATCTTCCAAATTTAGGGAAGGGAAAATGGTGACTGACAGCCCCTGAGATATTGTTAGGGCCACAAAACAGATCACAAATAAACAAAGATTGGTCATGTTCATGAGACATTTTGGTTCAGTTTTAGGGGAAAGGGCCAGAAGAAAAAGAGAATGGTTATAGCCATGTCTCTGTCTGCTATGTTAGTTTTCTATTTTCAGGAATAGATGATAGATAGAGATAGATAGATAGATAGATAGATAGATAGATAGATAGATAGATAGATAGATAGATCACCTCACATTTACTATCTGAAGGGATATGGTCCATTCTCTCCACTCAGGATTCTACCACTTCATTCCTACCTCACTCTGGTGTTCTGGTCAAGAGAAAATTCTGCCTGTATTTCTCGATCAGAGATGGCTGTTCTACACATGCAATTCCTCACTTCTGTGACCTCACCTTCAGATTAGTCATAGTGGGATGGACAAGTCAGCGTGCAATCCTTTAACAACTTTCTTGGGATTAAGATCTATGGCATAAGATTGTTCTGTAAGTACATTTTCAGCCCATGTCACTTTGTCATCCATTCACCCATAGGTTTGATCCATCCCATTTCTACATTAACCCATGAGAGAATTGCCTCAGAACATCTGCAGAAATAAATTGATAACTAAGTTCTCATCAGCACATTAGTCTAGACAGTTCTGCCTCAACTTGGTGCCCTCCAGATACTTTGGACTACAAGTCCCATCAGCAGATCTCATCAGTTCATATTGGAATTCATAAAAATCCAAATCCCTCAAGCCTCCCTATTCATAAAGTCATTTCTCAAGGGATCATACCTTCTGGTAAACTCAGAATGAGGCTCAGCTGAATCTAGTTTCTCTCAAGGCCAAATTCTGTTGTCACTGAGGTCCCTGCAAATGGTGAGGAACAGACATTAATGAACCAGCAAACAAAATGTTCTATAGTTACTGATGCTGTAGTAATCTGTTTGGGGGATGAGGTTTGACTGGTTTTCCAAGATTTGCCCCCTCTTTCTGGATTTCATTCACCTGACTCGTTTTGCAGTTAGTTGGGCCAGGTTGCAGATTTAATGGGCATTTTTGCACACCCGTACAGATATGTGAGCGATTTGCACAAATTAGGATTGACCCCACCCCAAAATGCAAAAAAAGTTTTCAGAATTCATTGAAAAGCCAACAGTTTAAAATGTTTTAAATGTCAGTTGTTTTATGTTTATGGTTTTAAATTTTGAATATTGTCTTTTTAGTGTTCAATCTTTTAATTTTTGTAAACAGCCCAGAGAGCTTCGGCTATGGGGCGGTATATAAATGTAATTAATAATAATAATAATAATAATAATAATAGCTTGGCTTGCAATTGCAAATCGAGTCATACACATCGTGGAACTCCATCGAACTGAAAACGGTCTGGATTTCCCAGCGATGGACATCCCAATCTGTAGCCCAGTCAACATAATGAATGTCTCTCAGCCTGCAACATCACCCTTAAAGAAGGCATTAACAATATTTGCTTGACTTTAGGAACATTCCAGACACTGACACTGTTGTCTCTTTAAACCTACCAAAAGGGTTCTTCAAATAAATAACGGAACAGTTGATTATTTGAAGACATTAATTGAAAAGTACATGTGTGATGTTTCTTTTTTCAAAGTAGTTGGAGGAGAAACAAACTCAGGATGGCTCCAGATTGTTGTGGGGTGACAGTGCCCCCCCCCCCCCGGCATCACCCATTCAACATCATCCCTTCTTCCTCTAACTTTGCAAGTAAGAAAGGCTGCGGTACAGGATGGCAGAGTTTGGGCTGATCTCACAACCACATTGAACAAATTCCACTTCAAAGCTTGCTTTCCCACAGTTGCTTTCTACCAATGCAGTTCTCTGAATCATGCCTGGCGATATAACAAGGCTATAATACTGCTCCATGAAAAACCACGGGAGTCTTGACACTAATTTTCCTGTGTGCTGATGGTACCCAAAGTGCAGATTTCCGGCACATTAACTTAGGTGCAATTATTCCCGACATGGAGCATTCAGATCTCAGCTATGCAATCTGCTGTATGGGTGAGAGTCACCATCTACACACAAGTGTTCAAGGGAACAACGTGAAATCACATTGCAAATTCCCCATAAGAGTTTGCAAAATTATAGTCACAAACTGATCCACAGTACAGATTGCTACGTGCAATACACACAACCATGAGAAAAACCAGTGTAGGCCTTACACGGGATAGCATTACTCACTTGAGATCAAGCAAGCCATGCTACTTATTCATAACGTTTGCGCCCAGCCTTTCCATAAAAAATGCCCAAGGCAGCTAATAACAGTAAAATCCACAATAAAAAAGTCATATAACATAACAAACACTATAAATCATCTAACCATCAAATACAAGCATAGAAAATAGCAGCCCATTAAAAAAAATCATGGAAGTAAAACTAATCAGCTTTATTATGCCTCTTTAAATAAAAAGAAGGCATCTTGTAACTATTGATGTATGAGAAATTCATTTCAGCTCATATAAATTTTTTACCAGAGTTTATCCAATTTTCACCTCCTGGACCCAAATGCAGACCTGAATGCGGTATGTGGTCAAAGTTCATTCACTGTAATGCGATTCATGGATCAACAAGAAAAAAAGCATCCAAAAAAGGTGAACGCTTGAAAAAAATGTACATGAAAGATCCTTACAAATACACGTTGATCAATAGAAAGAAAACCCTGCATATAACAGAAGAAAAAATGCGCAGAATTGATTCATGGAATGAGAACAAACCATTCACAAAAGGTGTACAGTTGAAAAATATGTACTTTGGAAAGCATGTTCAAATACATCTTGACTAATAGGAGGAAGATTTGAGTATATTTTTTTAAAAAAATACACACAATTGATATATATTTGGGGAAAGATGTGTTTTGGGGGGGGAAATGCAAAAAATACACATTTGTAAAAAATAAGCCCGACTGTATGCATTTAAGAGCTTTGAGATGGAATCGCAGTATCTCTACATACTCGGGTTTTGCTGATTCACACATCCCACCTTAGCTGTAATATTGGCCTGCATATACTAGCCTGCATATCCATTCAAATTGGGGATGTTGTGGTCACCTGACTGGGTTCAGGACCTTGAAGGAATAAGTAAGAAGACGGGAGTCTACCAGCACACCTAAGGGTGTTGTCGTGACTCAGGCTCACCCCAGGCTTCTGCTCACAAACTTTAGGCAAACTGACACACTCCAACAACTGTGAGACTTCTTTTATTGTAAAAATCACACGGAATTCAAGGCATAACGGTTTCGTTTCTGCATATACACACTTGAAGCTGAAGACGGACCAGATAGCTTTCAGGTACAACGGCTTAATGCGAACAGCAACTCACTCAGGGGGAGACATTTAGAGTTAACCCTAGTCCCTTGAGTTCAGGAGTGGCCACACACACTGACTCATCAGGAACACGGGGAGACTCAAAGGCGAAACCTCAGCAGGAGTGCACGAGGTCTGACAGTGGATAAGATCATCTTGAACTAAATCAAACTCAGCCTGTCAGGGAACACTGAGCTGATCACAAAACAAGATGTCAGGGAACGAACCTCTTTGACCTAGGAAGCCTTCCCTGCTTGTAGCTTTGGCTCTGAGGAAGGATCTCTCGCAGGTCACACACACACACAATTCCAGAACAGCAACGATCAGCCACTGAGTTTCCCTGTGCCCATACTTTGGCTCCATGCAGGGAAAAAACAGGCTATAGAACACAAATCCAGAGCAGTAATCTGCAAGTCCAAATTTATGAAAAGCCACAGAACACTTTTCATGGCATAGTTCTTAGAAATTCCAAGTCCAAATAGCAACAGAACATGTACAGAGTGCATCCAACATCTCCAAACCAGATAGAATTCCAGACATGAGTTTCTTGGCAAGCGTAGAACAGATGACCAGCAAACAGCAAACAGTCAAACAGATAATTTCTAGCAAAGAACTTCTTCTTTGCTTGTAGTTATATAGGATGGAGGCTGGCTAATTCTAAGCTACTTTGACAGACAGGGCTTCAGGCCTGTAATCCAAACTCATGTGCCAACGGGGCGGCACAGTTCAACCTCCTCTTGATGACGACACTATGTGAGAGACAGCTTGCAAGATAGCCCCCACCTTTTCTAAACAAACTCCTGTTCCCAGGAACCATTCAAGACCTCGGCCTGCAATTACAGATTACAGAGACAAAGCTTCTCATAACAATTGCCAGGCTTCAACTCACAATTCACTAGGCCAGCCTAGTGAATTGTTTATGAAGCACCTGACATCTGACAGGTGTAGAGGGAGGGAGGGGGAGGATTGCAGACTTACCTGCTTCCGCAACCCTCTCCCAGCATCTAGACAGCCGCGCGACGTCCCGGAAGAAAAGAGGGATGTCATGGGCAGCATTCCCCCCCACGAAGATGGGCTGGTTGTGTGATTACGCAAAGGTGAGTAAAAAAAAATTCCACTGATATCAGGCCCCACTGTCACCACAGCAATGGCAAATTTGCTACCCCCACACCCATGGGCATGGAACCTCCCCAAACAGCTCCATTCCTGGCTCTTTCTTGGTGTAGATAAGGCTACAGCACTCTATTCACACAGTGGCCAGCCAGCTGTTGACCAGGGCCTAATCTACACCAAGCAGGATATTGCACAATGAAAGCATTATGAAAGTGGTATATAAGAAGCAGGAGCCACACTACTGCTTTATAGCGGTATTGAAGTGGACTCACAACTGTTGGGGCCCATTTTCTGGCAGGAGGTTGGCAGGAGGGACATATCTGCATTGCAGGTAACCTCACCAGTATAGATTCGCACCATTCTTGTGAGCAGCCCCATATTACTAATGTTGGCTCCAGATTGTGGGGGCTCATCATCAAGGTGCCAGCAGCAGGCTCCCTCCCTGAGTAGGCCTATCCTGTCACCACTTCACATTTGCTTACCCTCTTCTTCAGTACCTGATCCACCACACCACTGCCAAGAAGGAGATGGCAAGGCAAGCATTAACAGCAAGGAGGGAGAGGAGGAACTGGGCCACAAGGAGGCTTCAGGGATCAGCAGTGAATCTTCCGCTGAGGTGTAGGCCTCATTGGGTGCCCTATGATGCTGATCCCTGACACTGGCCCTGCATATTACAGCCCAGTGCCATCATATTTGGAAGTTTTCAGTTGCAGGGTCCAGCTGTGGAAACTGTGGGTGCAGACAGACACAATATCTGAAGAGGGATGTGGGACATTCGATAGTGCTTAGGAAATGTAAATATCAGAAGCCTTCCTCTGAGGGAGGCTCAGAAGGTGGCAACAATGGAGAGGGCCTTCTCAGTGGTGACCTCCCAATTATGGAATGCTCCCTCCACTGAAGTCTGCCTGGAGCCTTGTTATCTTTTCAGCACCAGGTTAAGACTGTCCTCTACTTCCAGGCATTTGATGGCGTTACAATGAGGCACTGACGTCAGTTGCTTCCATCCAGTCTAGTATCCTGTTAACGTTTTAGCTGTATAATGGTTTTAAATTTTGTATGACCAAGTTTTTATATTATGTTTTTATTATCTTATATTATGATATGGTGTTTTTGTTTGTTTGTTTGTTTGTTTGTGAACTGCCCAGAGAGCTTCGGCTACTGGGCAGTATAGAAATGAAACAAAATAAACTAATAGAATCATAGAATCATAGAATAGTAGAGTTGGAAGGGGCCTACAAGGCCATCGCATCCAGCCCCTTGCTCAATGCAGGAATCCACCTCAAAGCATCCCTGACAGGTGTTTGTCCAGCTGCCACTTGAAGGCCTCTAGTGTGTGGGAGAGCCCACAAACTCCCTAGGTCATTGGTTCTGTTGTTGTATTACTCTAACGGTCAGGAAGTTTTTCCTGATGTCCAGCCGGAATCTGGCTTCCTGTAACTTGATCCCATTATTCCATATCCTGCACTCTGGGATGATCCAGAAGAGATCCTGGCCCTCCCTTGTGTGACAACCTTTCAAGTATTTGAAGAGTGCTATCATGTCGCCCCTCAGTCTTCTCTTCTCCAGGCTAAACATGCCCAGTTCTTTCACTCTCCTCATAGGGCTTTGGTTCCAGACCCCTGATCATCTTCATTGCCCTCCTCTGCACAGTGAGAGGCAGTAATTGCTCTTCTTCACTATGATTGAGACCTTATGGGATTATTTGTTTTTATCTGTTTTAATGGTTTATCTATTTTATTGTTTTTATATTTATATTTAGTGTTGTTCCCCGCCTCCATCTAGATGGAGAGGTGGGTTAGAAATGAAATAAATAAATAAATAAATAAATAAATAAATAAATAAATAAATAAATGTTGAACTGGGGCATGCTAGATGGGGCATGTTGTGAATTGTAGGACTTTTTTTCTGTCTGTGAAAGCATAGGATGGTGCCCTTGGTGCAAATAAATAAATAAATAAAGGCTTCCTTTTGACACTACTGGAAAAATGTTTAACAATTTAATTTACCTTCCCCTCATTCTCTATTGACTTCAACTGTCCTTAGTTGATGGTTTCAGGAAACTTTGATTAGTTAAATATCATCATGAAGTTATAACTTTCACTCAGCGATACCGTTAAGCTAGAGTTACCCATGTGACTGACCCAGGGAGGAGAAAGAAGTAGCAATCATGGGAATTCAAAGTCACTAAAACGGCAGCCGGCAAGGGAAATAATTCAGTTTTGCATTGAGCAAAACTGAACAAAAGCACACAGATATTCACAGATCCCAAATGTTTTTTGGGAAATATTTCAGCCTCATTGAAAACTGGTGACTCAAAGCTAAACTTCAACTGTGTAATGCACAAGATGTTTGCTTCTCGTCTGTGCCATTCCCCCTCCCCCTTTGAGGAACCACTCCTAAATTATTAGGTAAATTGAATGGAATTAATGTGTAGTCTGATGGAGCCTGAATTTAATCTGTTTCTGACATTCTCATTCCAGCCCATTCCGAAATCCAATTAACTCGCGGGGCTGATTAGCGTGACTAGTCTCCGATTTTACAGATGGCAAACTTCCTTAACCGCGACAATCTCTCTCATTTTCTCAACTTTAATCCAAATATTACCGAGAGAGCAGACAAAGTATTCGAGCAGGAGAGGCAGTCTATTCTCTGAGATTATAGAGTCAGCCAGTGTTAAGCATAGGGGTGCGAGATGTTAACATCTTTAAAGTTAACAAGAGTGATTAGAGATAAGGTGACAAGCCACAATACACCTCAAACGAATCACAGTTTTTCTCTGTGCGAAACCTCAGCATTTCTATCTGCAAGGTTTCCCCCCCCCCTTCCCCGCCGCTCTTCACCTTGACATCTGTTCTCCCCATCTGGAATTGAACGTGGAGATTTTCTGATCTTGCAGGCAATGCTGGAGCATGGACCACATCCACCAGCACACCCCAGGTTCCTTTAACTAGCTGAACAACATAAGGAAAAGACAAACGGCTTCTCATTTTAACAACTGCACCTGTGGGAGAACCCGTGAGTGGTTGCAATTGTGTAAGGCAGCCTAGGAGGAGCTGCCCTTGAAAACCTGTGGCTGAAAGGCAGGATGAGCTATGCTCCCCTAAAGACATCTTTTTGTGGCACACTAAAGCGTAACAGATGAAGAACTAGAAGCCTTCATGCGATGCGGAGAACTGATGGTTGGAGACCCGGTTGATACCTATGTGTCCATCACGTGATTCGTGCACACTTGAGACTGATACATGCACAAAATTTATCATTTTAGCAGTTGCAATAGCAAGGCATAACTCCTGGGCTAGATCTACACCAGTGCTTTTTATCAGTATTGAAGTGCACTGAGAAATGTTGGAGCAAATTATGCATTCTCTATACCTCCTTTTTAGCATTATTTCCTGCTTTTTCATTCCGTATTATCCAAAATACCACTTCAGATGTCAGTGTGTGTGTGTGTGTGTGTGTGTGTGAGTGTGAGTGTGATGAGATACAAATGTGCATGAGGGATATAAGGTCACCGTGATGTGTAGATCTGGCCCTGGTATTCAATAGTGATGCTGACAAATTTCATAATTTGCTGGTTTGTAATGCTTACCTTCCTTTTGAGTCTGGACCAACGTTTTTATGAATCATGAGTTAGGCTGACCAGATAAAATCCAAGTCAGGGCTCATGTAACTTTAACAGTTGTAGAGAAAAGGGAATTTCAGCCAGTGTCATTTGTATGCAATTAGTTCCTGGTGATATTCCCTCTTCATCACAACAGTTAAAGGTGCAGGCACTATACTAGGGTGACCATATACAAAAGAAGGCAGGGCCCCTGCACCTTTAACTGTTGTGATGAAGAGGGAATTTCACCAGGAACTAATTGCATACAAATGACAGTTGCTGAAATTCTCTTTTCTCTACAACTGTTAAAGTTACATGAGCCCTGACCTGGATTTTATCTGGTCACCCTATCATGAGCTTCTGAGCATGTGCAGTCTGTGTCTAAACAACACTGTTTCTGCACATGCACTGAGTCGGTTGGATTAACCCTTTTCTTACTCATGACAAGTTGTGACGATGCCACTTCACCTCACAACCAATCACACTTTAATCTTTACTCATTTGATTGAATCTGAGCCATTGTTATTCGTACAGTATTTTCTTTTCTTTTTGTCCTGTAGGCAAATATGTACTTTATTTATTGATGCTGGGGGTGGAGTGTTTCTGTGAGAGGCCACATAGAAATAACAAACCAGGATGAGGATAGGTAATGTGGTGACGCATGGTATCATGGTGCGCTATGCATTTCCAAATGACAGCTTCCAAGATGCACTTGGATATTGTATGTGATTAAAAGTTTGTTTATGTGGAATGAGAGTGTATTTGAAGGGAGGACTCTCATCCAAGCTTACATGGGTGAGTTTGTTATTGCTGAGGAAATAATGAATTCACCAGGGATAAGTTTGCCCATTTGTATTTAGTAGGTTACTTGTAGGCATCATGACTAATATGAATTGTTAGACCTCTCCTCCTCCATGGCTGTCTGACACCTCTTTGAAGTCATCTAGGTGAATTACCCATCCCCACATCTGGTGGCATCAAATTCTATAAATGAATCATGTATTGTATAAAGTGTTGCTGTCCGAATCCTGTCCCCCCATTCCAGGATTTCTCTCTCTCCCTTCTCCAGTCCGTCAGCAACTCCCGAACTCCCAGGACGTCATGTGATCTCACCCTCTCCAATAGGCATTCAGGAAGAATCCAAAGGCTGGAAAACCTTCTTTGCAATAAAAGCTTCTTTGCAAAGAACAAATGGGGCTTTTGGCACTTTAGAAAAATGCTCATCTTGCTTGGTCTGTGTTGTTGCAAGGAAAAGCACAATATTTATAAAGCTCTGAAAGCCCCAAGTTGCTCATTCTTTGTAAAGAAGCCTCTGCAGCCCCAGCATCTTTCCTGAATGCCTTTTGGAGAGCACGTGGTCTCCTGGGAGTTCAGAAAGAGCTGCCTGGCTGGAGAAGAGTCCTGAGCTCCTGCCAGTGCAGGAGGTGTCCTTTAAAAAATGGAAATTTGTATAAAAAATTGAAATCCTCACCCATCACTAGCTGCGGTTGCTCAGTATGTACTGATGTCCTCTTGAATCCAGCAGCTGCAATTTATGCACAACTAAGCAATTTATGACTGCAGTCTGCACAAATAACGCTAATCATGGCCGTAATTTGCCTATTGTACACAAAGTCTGCCTGCAATTTGTGCATCATGCCATTTTTAATAATAATAATAATAATAATAATAATAATTTATTTATTACCCGCCTCTCCCTCTGGATCGAGGCAGGGAACAACATCAATACAAACAATATAAAATACATGAAGCTAATTAAAATCATATAAAAGCCATACATTATTAAAATCAATAAAACTCTTAAAATTCGACTGGGTAGGCCTGTCGGAAGAGATCAGTCTTTATAGCGCTCTTAAATTCTGGAAGACTGGTAAGTTGGCGGATCTCTCCCGGCAGGCCATTGCACAATCTGGGAGCAGCAGAAGAGAAGGAAAGGAATGAAATCCAAATCCACAAGCTGAGCCAAGATTTCTGGGAAAATCTGTCGAGCCCCAAGGGGGCCAGATATAAGCGGATTGTACATACCTAGTTCAGGCTCGTTCTCTGGATTGCATCCAATGAACAGGAAAGAACCCATGAAGAAGTTATAACAACAGTTCTGAGAAGCCAAGTGGTCATTGGAAACGTTTCTTGACTACAGACCGCCCTTCAATGCCAAATAGTGTGTTCTAGGCAGGATCTACACTGCTGCTTTAAAGCACTTTAAAGCGCTTTATAACAGTACTGACAACTGTTGCGGCCCAGGACACACTCCAAAAACAGTTGTCACTACTGTTATAAACCGCTTTACAATGCTTTAAAGCAGCAGTGTAGATCCGCCCCTATTTGAAATTGAGGGAGACGTTCTAAAACAATTTATAATTTCCAAAGAAAGGAATAAAGAAATAATTTAAAAAAACCAACAACTGCCCAATTCCATAGATACGTTTGAAAAGGATTGTCCAACGCTTAGAAATATTCAGAGAGAGAAAAGAAATATTTCTAAGAATCCCAACGGTGGCATTTTAGTTTGGCCATATGCTGTTTCTACTTTCACGATCCTGTTCTTATTTTTATGTTTTAACGAATCCGTTTATTTCCTGATAGATCATCCAGCTTGAAATCTGGAGTGGGTACATCGTGGACATATGCTCAATTCAGTTAACTGATGGAGGTGACAAAGTGAAGCAAAGCAAGAGAAACTTCAGCAGTCTGGTCCGCTGAGCTACTACTAGTTATTTCAGATCATGCATTGGCCGTTACAAATGAAACACATTGCTTTGGGAAATGCAAATACGTTAGCACCATTTCTGGCTATTTTTTAATTCTTGTGGGCACACACACACACACACACACACACACAGACACACACCAGATTTTTACATGAGTGAAGAATTAATTTACATGTATAAAGCTTCTTGACGACCAAAGCATATGGGGAAGGTCTTTTTTTCCCTTCTTTTTTTTAAAAAAACAGGAGTGAACAGCAATATAAAAGTTTTAAAAAGAAAAAAGAATGTATTTTAAAATGACAAGTCTTTCATTTTGTGATACTCAGAAGATGAATACTTGAAATAAATGAGACATTTCCTTTGTGATTTAAATATTGTACAATTAGGAACAAGGCCGGCTTTTTTCTTTTTTCTTTTTTTGACAATACTAAAAAAGGTCAATTGCTTAGAATCTGTGTTTTGCATATACAAAATTCTTTCTTGCTTAGAAAAGGAGTGATGTTGCAATACCGTTTCCTTGAGCAGTTGTCAGTATGGATAGAAAGACTAGGGATGGGATGACAATCCACTGGGGCCTGTGAACTAGGGTGACCAGATAAAATCCAGGTCAGGGCTCATGTAACTTTAACAGTTGTAGAGAAAAGGGGATTTCAGCCGGTGTTATTTGTATGCAATTAGTTCCTGGTGAAATTCCCTCTTCATCACAATAGTTAAAGTTGCAGGGGCCCTGCCTTCTTTTGTATATGGTCACTCTAGTATAGTGCATGCACCTTTAACTGTTGTGATGAAGAGGGAATATCACCAGGAACTAATTGCATACAAATGACACTGGCTGAAATTCCCTTTTCTCTACAACTGTTAAAGTTACATGAGCTCTGACCTGGATTTTATCTGGTCAGCCTACTGTGAACTCACTGGACAGCTCACGTCTGGCCCTCCCATGTCCTAATGAATGTGTCGGTGGATTTTCACCCCATGGTCCCTATACTGACAAAGGGAGCACAGGCCTGGGCAGAACTCCCTTCTGCCCTGACCTGCATGTGCCCTTTGTCCTTTCCCCTCACGGTGGTAATGGCAGCCACCATTACTGAAGCAGGTGAAAATACACAATTTCCCCAGCTATCTCCAAAGATAAACAACAGTGAACTTGGAATAGCTGGAGTAGGCTACTTGAAATGTGACATCTCCTTTGAAGCCTTTGGTCTCCTAGATGGATTGCCTATGGCAGGAGAAGGGGAGAGGTGTACAACCCTGTAAATTCTCCTAGTATTCCCAATAGCTCTCATAACATCAACTGTTGCAGGAGCGGCCTTGGACTAAGGATCTATGGATTTGTTTAAATCCATCCTGTGTTTCATGGATTGTCAGGCATTCCTCATTCCATCATCTGTCCACCGACAGAATAATTTTTGTTGTTGACAACAATTCCCAATCACCACCATCCCCATAAAAGACATGCCAGAACTCAGAAGTGACGCTGGAAGCAACTATTGTTCTTGTTGTCTTGCCTTCGGAGCTTGCATACCAGCTCCTTGATCTTGCCTGGATATATCCTGACCTTGGACCAGACCCTGACTTCTCTTTGATGCTTTCCTGAAGCCAGTATTGTTTGACGCGGCTTCTGACGGATATTTCGGCTTTCGACCATGGACTGTTTATTGAAGTTTCCCTTCTGCTTATCGAGTTTCATGCCAGTGATTTATGACATCGTAGTGGATTGGGCCCATTCATGAGGCCTCTGGTGGGCTGGGTTCCTAGAGCCTGGCATGCAGCAATGGCTTCTGTGGCATTTCAGAGGGCGAGAAGCAGGTACCATTTAAGAGGGTGAGAAGCAGGTTTGGGGTGGTTACGCCAAGGAATGGCAAGGTAAGGACTGGTACAATCCTGAGCACTTGCTTGTTTCAGCCTCACTTTCCAGGGACAAGGGGAAGCCAAACAAAACATCCACCCACTCCCCTAGCTATGCTCATTCCTGCCATTTTGGCCTTTGTTTGACAAGATCTCACAGGTGAACTATGAGGATGGAGCAAAGTCAGAGAAGAGAGAATTATCAATAGAGCACAAACAGTATTAGCGTTAATTGAATTCTAAATGGCATTAGTAGATGGTCTACTTCGCAGGCTCTGTGAACTATTGGTCCACAACCAAATCCTTGCAGTGTGAATTTCCCTCTAAGGGCTTGGCAAAACGGAGCGTCGTGATGCACCAATCTCTCCTGAAGCAGCCAATCATCTCTTTGACATACGGCAAATAAATCCACCCCTTTTGCTAGTGGGAGGGAAATCCACCTGTGTTTGACTGAAGTATTGGGTTACTTTAATGTGCATTGATCAGACAAAACACAAACCCTTCAATATTTATTTTTTAAAAAATACTATTGTGGATCTTTTAACTCTTCGACGTGCAGGAAGCCCCTTGGCGAAAAACTGTCAAAAGCATCTTTTCATGCGACACTTTTTTGTGGGGGGGAGGAAAGAAGAAGAAACAGAGCCTGAGAGCCCTACACAGAGACAAACACAACAGACCGAACAAATCTATCAGTTTCATTTAGACAATCTCTTGAGGCACAGAATGAAATAGGTAGTCTGAAAACTCTGGATTGGTTAGGTTAGGAATAAATTAGGGCTGTGTTGGATTTCAATTCATTCAAGATACACTTCAAAAGAAGAACATGAAATGCGGCTGGACAAATTACCGCATGAACACACACACACACACACACACACACAAAGAAAATATGTCACTGAAATTCACGTAGGGTGGTCGATTGTCCCAGAGGATAGTCTTCTATTTGAAAGACTATCTGAGAAGGGTCCTCTGTTTTGAAGGGGTGCTCTATATGAACAACTGCCAAGCCAAACCCAGTTTAAAGGGGGGGAAAGGAGCATAAAAGAATTTGCCCGTCGACAAATCGCACCCAGGCAACAGACTGAGCAAGCGCATGGGTCACCTGGTCGCAGGAGGTTAAGATATACATATTGTATTTCTATTTAAACTGTAGCAATCCTTTCTAAATGTACATAAATAGATAAAATTAGCACATGCAAAATATATGCAAATCTAGGTCACCCTTAATCCACTTTTGGGGTGCCACATTTCCTCTTTTTTGGTGGTGACCACCTTACATTCACATTGTATCCTTCCCCAAATACAGGAAACCTGTACCTTGCGCTATTTGGAAGCTATACTTCTATTAATGCAGCCCAAAATAGCATTTGCTTTTTTGCAGCCACATCATACTATTGGCTCATATTCAGGTTGTGATCTACAACAATTCCAAGATCCTTCTCGCTTGTCATATTGCTGAGCCAAGTATCCTCCATTTTGTAACTGTGCATTTGGTTTCTTTTTCCCAGGTGTAGAACTTGGCATTTATTCCTATTAAATTTCATTATGTTCTTTTCCTTTTCTAATTATACCAAACATGGAGTTTACCAGTGGCCACACAGTGGGTTGACTGTTTCATTGAGTTGTCCGCCTCAACCCCAATATCTCTTTCTTGGTTAGTCACAGCTAGCTCATATCCCATCAGGTTATACCTGAAGTTCAGATTTTTTGCCAGAACGGGCATCACTTTACACTTGCTTGCACTGAATCACATTTGCCATTTGGATGCCCACTCTCCCAGCTTGGAGAGATCCTTTTGGAGCCCCTCACAATCCCCTTTTGTTTTGACCACCCTAAATAATTTGGTGTCATGGGGAAACTTTGCCACTTCACTGCTCACTCCTTATTCCAGATCATTTATGAACAACTTTTCATTTCTGTTCTTCTCTGTTCTGTTCTTTATGTTGAAACTGGATTATCCCTTTCTACAACAAAGTGGTCCCTATTCACAGCAGCAGAATCAAACTCCAGTTTCTTCCTGGAGTCATGTTGAAGCTATGACTGAAGTGAGTTTAAAAGACATAACTGCACATGTTCAGAGTATTTCTTTCTTAGTAGGATTGGCAGAACATTTTATCAACAAGAGAGAAGAATGTGCAAGGCATGGAATGGTAGTGGGTTTGGGAAATGAGTGTCCACAACCTCAGCTTGTCCAGACCCCACATTCCACAGATTTCCATGTGAAAAGAGAAGGTGATAGTAGAACAAATAGCTAATCCAGGTGACCAAAGCAATCAATCCAAATCACATGGCATCGGAAGGCTATCTAGAGTGACCATATGGAAAGAAGGACAGGGCTCCTGTATCTTTAACAGTTGCACAGAGAAGGGAATTTCAGCTGGTGTCATTTGTATGCATGCAGCACCTGGAGAAATTCCCTCTCCATCACAACATTTAAAGCTGCAGGTGCCCTGCCCTCTTGACCAGATACAAAAGAGGGCAGGGCTCCTGCAGTTTTACCTGTTATGCTCAAGAGAGAATTTCACCAAGTGCTTTATGCATACAATGACACCTGCTGAAATCCCCTTTTCTATACAACTGTTAGATACAGGAGCCCTGTCCTCCTTTTCACATGGACCCCCTCTACAAGAATTCAGTTTGACGCCTGGTTCTCTGATTATGCGCATCGTCTCGGAAGCGCTTTATGGTAAATGACTGTACACGGGAGGTAATTGAGCGCACAACTGGTGGCCTTACAGGTTGTTTGAAATGCGCTTTAGAAGTAGTTAATGCAGAGAATCGCTTGTTTACATAGTCAAAATGCGCTTTAATGGACCGCAGCAAAATAAAACTCGCTATTTAACGTGCATTCGATAATGCGCATAATCGAATAGATAATGCGCCTCAACTCCTGATTTGCGCTCTGTTCATGTAGAGGTAAATTTTTTTAATGAGACTTGAAAGAGCTTTAAACCTCTCGTGTAGAGGCAGCCATGGTCACCCTAATATTACTGCCCCCTCCCCCCAAATCTTGCAGAGCAATCTAGGAATACCACAGGATACTAAATGAATGGGGGATGTTCCGACTGTGATGAAGCTGAAATCTTTTCCGGAACAGTAAACCACTCTTAGTTCGGGGAGCATGTTGCCGCTGCTCACAGAGATTTACTGAATTGGGGAGAGATTGCATGATAGCCAAAACATGCTTGCTGCTCACAAATTGACTCTTTACGCTGTATATCACTCCAATGCCTGTGCTTCTTTCACTGCACCACTTTAGGACTCAGGCCTAGTTGTATTTCAGAGGGTATGTTTGTTTGAAAAAGAAGGCCTTGTAATTCCGTCAGTCCATGGGTAGTATTTCAGAGCTCATCGGGGACACATTGACTCTGTGCTTACCAGTGTTGTGGTTCATCTTCACTGACAGCCTCGAAGACTGTGGGCATCCAAATGACTACAGGGAATCAGCACAGAGAAAACTTGGGGAACAATTTTGCTCTCCATAGTTAGGGAGCAGGATTCAGAGGCTTCACACAGGATGTGTGAGCATGGGGGGCGGCGGTAGTTTGGAGGCTGGAGGCTGGGCCAGCCTATTCTATTGCATTTATATCCTGCCTTTTTTCCTCCAAGGAACCCAAGGCAGCATACACAATCCTCCTCCTCTCCATTTTATCCTCACAACAACAACCCTGTGAGGTAGGTTGGGCTGAGAGTTTGTGGACTGGCCCCAAATTCACCCAATGAGTTTCCATGGCCGAGCGAGGACTAGAACCTGGGATCTCCTGACTCCCAGTCCAACACTTTAGCCATGACACCACACCATATGGAAAGGAGGGCAGGTAGGGTGATCATATTTGGGAACCAAAAATGGGGACACCCAGTGATGGGGCAGGAAAGCGGCTTTCTGAGGCCTCCAGAAAGCATGTCATCCCTCACCCCCCAAATGCTGCAATTGAGATCTTTTCTATAATATCCAGGAATGACACAATTTCCTTTTTAAGGCCTTGATCGGAGCAGTGAGGGGGAATGATGCATCTCCAGAAAGCATGTCATCCCCCGCCACACTAATGGCATCCTTAAATGGGAAAGTGTATAATTCCAGTACATTATAGAAAATTACAAAAAAATCCCCCCCTGACACCCAGGATGGAACAAAAACCAGGACAAATCTAGGGAAGCCCTGGCAGTTGGTCATCCTCAGGGCAGGGCTCCTGTATCTTTAACACTTGTATAGAAAAGGGCATTTCAGCAGGTGTCATTTGTAAGCATGCAGCACCTGGTGAAATTCCCTTGAGTGGAGGGAGGAAAATACACAGTTTCCCCAGCCTTGGGGAACTTGTGTATTTTCCCCAGGTGCATAAATGGCAGCTACACACCATTAACACAGTGGGGGAAAGGACAAAAGGTTCATGCAGGTCAGGGTGGAAGTGAGTTCCACCTGGATCTGCGCCCCCTTTGTCCTGCAGGCATGATGGAGTGAAAATCTGCCTGTCACATCCATTGAGGCCCAGGAGGGTCAGATCCAGGGGCATCCGCTACCCTTGTGGGCTCAGCCAGATTTTTGCCCCATTGCTAAACTGTTTTATGCATTGGCTGATCTGTGTCCTAGCTGCATTTCCATCAGAGCGATTGCACATTTTGTGAGCAATTCTGGATGCTGGGGTGGTGGTGGTGGAATGTCAAACTAATGTGACTTTTACCACTTAAGCTGGGTATTGTTCACAGGGGTGTGCATCTGCATGAGGTCATGTCTCTTAGCTTTTTCCTGTGACGTTCCTTTTCCAATGAAGCATCCAAAGATGTTAGCTGTCTGTGATTTCCTGCTGCAACTGTGGAAATGATTCAATTTGACACACCATTCCAATTCAATAGATACCCGCTTCAGTATGATTTTGATGGTGTCTATAGGGGTGGTGGTGGTGGGGAAACCAGACGTGATAGGGTATAGCCTGAAAATGTACAAGTGGTGTAGTCACACAGTCACTGGGTGTGTGCATATGTATCTAAGGCAGGAGCCGTGCAAACTCCGTGCTTTTTGGGGGGGCCCTGGGCAATATATTCTCAATAGCCCCCATCCCCTAAATAAGGCCCTTTCCACACCAGGCATTTTGCCTGAGATAACCCCTGGGTGTAGAGGGAGGCAGGGAGGGTGATCCCGGAAGTACCTAATACACACCATCGGAGCACAGGGACCAGCCAGGAGGCATCCCAGGCAAAATGCCTACTGTGGAAAGGTCTACCTTAAGAACATAAGAACTAGGGGTGTGCATGGACCCAAAAAATTGGATTGGAACTTGAACCGGTGCCTTGGATCGGATCGGAAGCTTCCCGGTTCGGTTCAGAGATGATGCCAATCTGAAAATTGGACGTCTGATTTTCGGATCGAACACCATTTTAGGTGTTTTCGCCATAGGCTTACACTGGGGGAAAGAAAGTTTTCCCCCAATGCAAGCCTATGGCGAAAAACATGGGGGCAGGTGAGTGGAGACCTAACTCCCCCTCCCTCCCTCCCTGTCCCTCCCCCTCACTCGCACTCCTTACCTGCCGGGGCCACTCGCTGCCACCCACTGCTTCTGTACTACTGATAAGCAGGCCTTGTGGCCTGTTTCTCAGTAGTATGGAAGCAACGGACGCCAGCGTGGGACGCTGGCAGGTAATGGGGGACCTCCACCTCCCTCCCCCCTTCCCCCACTCGCGCTTCTTACCTGCTGCCTCCTCGCTGCCATCCACTGCCGCCCGCTGCTTCAGTACTACTGAGAAACAGGCCTTGAGTCCTGTTCCACAGTAGAGTGAGGGCGCGCAGAGTGATGAAGTACCTAATACACACCATCGGAGCACAGGGACCAGCCATGGGCCATCCCAGGCAAAATACCTAGTGTGGAAAGGTCTACCTTAAGAACATAACATAAGAAGAGCCATGCTGGATCAAGCCAAAGGTCCATCTTATCTAGCACTTTGTTCACACAGGGGCCAACCATCTATCGACCAGGAACCCACAAGCAGGACATGAGTGCAACAGCACCCTCCCACCCATGTTCTCCAGCAACTAGTGTACATAGGCTAACTGCCTCTGCTACTGGAGGTAACACATAGCCATCAGGGCTAGTAGCCATTGATAGCCTTCTCCTCCAGGAATTTATCTAGATGGTGGTACCTTCTCACCACCATTGTTACCAGCTGCTACTGCTCCTCATCCTCCTTCTCATCATTGCTTCCACTTGCTTGCACGCTTGGGCAGAGAGCCAGGGAGCAAATAGGCAGTGGCGTCAACTGCGCCTCCTTCTGAGCACTACTGTTGGCTGTGCAAGAGCGAGAGGTATTTTCCAGTCCAATGGCCAGAACTACACCAAGGCCCTTTCCACACCAGGCTTTTTGCCTGGGATGGACCCCAGCTGCTCCTTGTGAGTCCGCATGACGCACAGGGAGTACCGAGGGCAGGGGGGGGGGCAGGAACGGGATTTTCCTGGGAAAATAGAAAACAGAAAAATCCCAATTCTTCCACATGAGTAGGTGCGGCTGCAAACTGGGCACGGGCCACACTGCACATTTCTGTGCCCTGCAGGGGAGGAGGTGGAATCACTTTTGCCACCCCCGGGAGGGCAGGAAGGGGGCTGGGGAGGCCAATCGCACGGTTTTTATTTTATTTTCATACTTGCGTTTGGCGGAAGAGCACTCCTGCTCTCTTCCCTGATCAGTACCCCCCCCCCCCCCCCCACACACACAAAAAAATGGTCGGCGTATACTGTTCAACGTGAACACAAGTTTAGGAAATTGAGAATTGTCTGATGCTGTTAACGAGCAGACGATGGCACAAAAGACATTGGACAATCCACGAACTGTACACAGAACAGATTGAGTAAACTCCAGACATCCCTGGTCATGCTTAAAGCTCTTCTCAGGAATGAAACATCTTAAAATAGAAAAGAAAGGGGTAAAAGCAATAAGGATGTTCAAGATTTTTTTTAAAAAATGTATCATTTTGCATGTGCCAGCCCATGAAACATATGGCAAAGCTACAGCGAAAGCGCTTACAAGCTGTAGTGTTGTGAGTAGGGTGGGTGTTTTTAAAAAAATGCTCAGTAAATGACATGGCATGTTGGCAACTTGATTCCAGATCTGTCTCAGACAACCTGGGGAATGCATCGCCTTCTTTAGCAGGTATCTCACAAGTGTTCGAGTTCATTTCAAAAAACGGATAGCATTTAGGCCAATATAATGGAAAATGAGCGCTGTACTTGTAAACCAGGCCAGCCAAGAGATTTCTCAACAGAGATCAAACTCTCTGTTGAGGCTGTTCCCTCTGTGCAGCTTCTCAGTACCATGGCTGTCGTTTATGCAATGAAGCAAGATTCCCCCTAGCTGGAATGGGCCCTGCATATGGGTGCTGCAACTGGATTTTGTGGCTGGATATTCCGCCGTCAGAAATCGGATATCTCTGGGCAGCCATAAGTAGTGAAGTGATTTGGTTGGGTTCAGTACCTTGGATGGCTCCTTTAGAGTTCTGGCTGGTCCTGACTGAAACCTGGAATGGATTTACAGCCCCACCAAAATCGGAGCCCCCACCCTCCACTGCTCTTATCTATTGGGAGTTTATATTGGTGATGAAAGGAGAGGAAACAGAAAATGCCTCAGTTTGCACCATACATGTATGTGGTTGCTGATTGGCTAGCTGCCCTCACCTTGGCAATAGGCTGCTGAAGTTGACAAGGAGGGAGAGTGAGTCACAAATTGCATGTTGGTAGAGTGCTGACTATAGGGTGACCCTATGGAAAGGAGGACAGGGCTCCTGTATCTTTAACAGTTGTATAGAAAAAGGAATTTCATCAGGAGTCATTTGTAGGCATGCAGCACCTGGTGAAATTCCCTCTTCCTCACAACAGTTAAAGCTGCAAGAGCACTGCCATCTTGACCAGATACAAAAGAAGGTAGGGCTCCTTCAGCTTTCACTGTTGTGATGAAGAGGGAATTTCACCAGGTGCTGCATGCATACAAATGACACCCGCTGAAATTCCCTTTTCTATACAGCTATTAAAGATACAGATACCCTTTCATATGGTCACCGTAGCTGCCTTGGGCATGCCCTGTCTCCACAAAATGGTTATCAATAACTGTGGAGATACCGTTCCCTTCCCACAAAAATGGTCAGCAGTTTCCACTAGCAAACTACTTCACTGGCTGCTGCTGATTCGTGGAGTATCTTCTCCCATGGGGACCTCCCTCTTGTTTGCTTTGGTCACAATATGGGAACCTGCTTGTGGTGCCCTGAGCTTCTGATTGCGACTTGGAGACCCAGGTTCTAATCCCCACTCAGCCATGAGTGTAAGGCCCTTTCTGTACCAGGCAGTTTACCTGGGATGGACCCTGGCTGATTCCCGTGAGGCCACATGATGCACAGGGAGCACGGGGGGCAGGGGGCGGGCACGGGATTTTTCTGGGAAACCGGAAACTACAAAAATCCCAATTCTTCCATGGACCCTGGGAAGTTTCCTGGACCTTGGAAGAATGTGGCTGGCTGCCCCAGTACTGCTGCACTTACTTGTGACTAAGCATGGCAGTACCCTGCTCTGTGGCCATCAGGAAAGGGGGGGAAGCAGAATCACCATCCCCAGGATGGCGGGGGGAGGGGGCACGATCTCGCTTGGTGTTTGTTTGTTTTAAGCTTAATTTTATGGAGGAGTGCTCATGCACTCTCCGTGGATCTTTAAAAAAATGGTCGCCGTGACTTCCGATGGCCCGGGAGAAGCCCGGGCCATCACATTTGTGATGCGGCTTCAGCGCACCGAACCCGTAAGTGGCTACCTCCGGGTTCACCGCCTCTCCGGCCCACTATGCCCATAGGTGTAGAAAGGGCCCAATCATGGCTGAGAATTTTTTGTGTAAGACGCTTTGAGAGCCTTTTTTGGCTAAAGGGTGGGATAAAAGTGCTATCATAAAGAAATAAAAAATGAAGCTCAGTGAATACCTTTGGGACAGTCACTGACCTTCAGCCTAACCTACCTCACAGCATTGTTGTGAGGTCAAAATGGAGACTGGGGGTGGGGGGTTCATAGACAGTGCTTGGAGGAAAGTGTGGGATATAAATGTAATCAATCAATCAATCATCCCTTGGAACTCATTCTCAAGGGAAGTTCCATCAATTGAATTTGGCCCATGTGCTGAAAGAGGTTTATCACTCCTGATTTAGACAATCATAAGGACATAAGAAGGGCGCCCTGGATCAAAATAAATGCCCATCTTGTCCAGCATTCTGTTCAGACAGTGGCCAACCAGTTGTTGACCAGGAACCCACAAGCAGGACATGAGTGCAACAGCACTCTCTGGCCTATGTTCCCCAGCAACTGGTGCAGACAGGCTTACTGCCTCTGATACTGGAGGTAGCACATAGCCATCAGGATTAGTAGGCATTGAGAGCCTTCTCCTCCAGGAATCAGAGGGGAAACCACCACAGTTCAGTGGTGGAGCACATGCTTTTCATGCGGAAGGCCCCAGGTTTAATCCCTGACATCTCCAGGTAGGGATGGGAAAGGTCCATGTCTGAAACCCTCGACAAATGCTCCTAATCGGTGCAGACAAACAATACCAAGCTGGATTTTCTGATGCCCTGACCTGGTGTACGGCAGCTTTCTGTGTGCTTATGTATCCTTTTAAATTCCTCTGTGAACACATGTTCAACCAAATAGCTGAACCATTACCAGATAGTACACATCAGGGTAGACTTTGAGCCTATCTACACCAAGCAGAATACAACACTTGAAAATGTTTTGAAAACTGTATATGGAGGGTGTCCTGGGCCCCAACAGTTGTCACTTCTGTTATAAACCGTTTTAAACCGTTTTAAAGCAGTAGTGTAGATAGGCTCCAGGGCTCCAGGGCTCAGCAGCTTATAGCCCTTCATATGTTTTGGCCTACAACTCCCATGATCCTTCACTGTTGGCTATGATGTCATGGGCTGATGGGAGTTGTAGGCCAAAGCATCTGTAGGGTCACAAGTTTCCTGTCCCTGGCATAGAAAATGATCCCATCCGTGAACAGAGCAACCAGCCTGAGATGGATTTCCCTTAAAGGGGGTGGGGCTATCCAAGAAATATTTCTCATCATAATTAATCCTCTGTTGCTTGCAAAGACTTTGATTCTTTGGTAATTCTGCAAGTGTGCAAAGAGAGTACTTAGTTGTTGCAAATCACAGAGGGTACAGATTACTCTCATTGTCACCCATGGAAGTTGTTGGTATCAACCAAGATTTACACTCAGGGCTCCACTCATAAACTGTTTCAAAAGGAAGAGATGCATGGGCTGATTGCCAGTGACTTCAGAAAGAGTGTGCCATAAATCAACAGTCAGAGAAGTGCCAGTTGCTAAAATTAGATTCTTCTTATTATTATTTTGTCCTGAAGACATTTATAATTTGAAAAATGAGAGAGAAACAATTAAATTTCAGGGATCATACATCTGAACTGAAAGAAGTGAGGCTCAAATGTATATCTTGGGAACATGCCTGCATTGCAGATCAGCTTGACATGTTTTGATTTTTATTTAATAGCTAGACCAATCAGGTGTGAAAGGGAGTGATAGATTTCTCTAGTCTTTCCCCCTAAATCAGGTGTTATCGGAAGGAACGCCTCCTCCCATATGTACCTGCCCGGACACTAAGATCATCTTCAGGGATCCTTCTCTGTGAGCCCCTGCCAAAGGAAGTGAGGCAGGTGGCTACCAGGAGGAGGGCCTTCTCTGCTGTGGCACCCCGGCTATGGAATGAGCTCCCTAGAGAAGTTCTGCTGGCACCTACATTATACTCTTTTTGATACCAGGCGAAGTCCTTTTTTATTTTCTCAGTATTTTAACAGTTTATCAGTTTAATTTTTAACATTGCTGTTTAAATCTGTATTTTAAATTGGGATTAATTTTTGCATTGCTGCTTGGTTTTATCCTGCTTATGTTCTTATATTGTATTTATATACTGTTGCTGTTTTATATTTTGAAAGGTTTTTATGGTCTTAATTCTTGTAAACAGCCCAGAGAGCTTCGGCTATTGGGCGGTATAAAAATGCAATAATAAATAAATAAATAAATAATTCTTCATGCCCTCTCCTGTATGACAATTGAGGCCCTTGATTAAGGCAGATCATAGCGTGGGCCTGATTTCCCAAATCTGGGCATAAATATAATAATAATAATAATAATAATAATAATAATAATAACAACCCGCCTTTCCCTCCAAATCCTTTCCCCATAGAGTTGATTCTGGCAGAAGTGCCACTGAAGTTTTGAAGTACAGAAATTTGAGGCAAAACTAGAAGTTCCTCTTTGGGAGACAACTTTGCAAGAATATTTGAGGGAGTTTGGAAGAATTGTATTCAGATTTGCTATGCTTCGGTCTGCATTGACAAGGCCAAAATGGTTGTCCCTCATTCAAAACATGTAGGAAGCCCCAACTTAATGGTAAGAGGCAAGAGGCATTTTTCAGGAGGCTCAAAAGTGACTGTAAAAATTGCCTCCTATTTTGGTTCAGGTATTCCAGACCAGTCAAATAATTGCACTTACAATATATACACCGAACCCATTCATTCATATATGATGGACTGGAGAAGAGAAGATTGAGAGGAGACATGATAGCACTCTTCAAATAATTGAAAGGTTGTCACACGGAGGAGGGCCAGGATCTCTTCTTGATCATCCCAGAGTAGGCTGACCATCTGAAAAGGAGGACAGGGCTCATGTAACTTTAACAGTTGTAGAGAAAAGGGAATTTCAGGCAGTGTCATTTGTATGCAATTAGTTCCTGATGAAATTCCCTCTTCATCACAACAGTTAAAGGTGCAGGCACTATACTAGAGTGACCATAAACAAAAGAAGGCAGGGCCCCTGCAACTTTAACTGTTGTGATGAAGAGGGAATATCACCAGGAACTAATTGCATACAAATGACCCTCCCTGAAATTCCCTTTTCTCTACAACTGTTAAAGTTACAGGAGCCCTGTCCTGCTTTTCATTTGGTCAGCCTATCCCAGAGTGCAGGATGTGGAATAATGAATCGGTTCAAGTTACAGGAAGCCCAATTCCAGCTGGACATCAGGAAAAACTTCCTGACTGTTAGAGCAGTACGACAATGGAACCAATGACCTAGGGAGGTGGTGGGCTCTCCCACATTAGAGGCATTCAAGAGGCAGCTGGACAACCATCTGTCAGGGATGCTTTGAGGTGGATTCCTGCATTGAGCAGAGAGTTGGACTCGATGGCCTTGTAGGCCCCTTCCAACTCTACTATTCTATGATTCTATGACTTTGTTGAAGACTAGCAAGTGATTCGTAGGGAGAAGATATTCTTGGTTCTGGTTCTGATTCTGGAATGCCTTACCTCAGGAGAGTGAGGTGGTATGTGCTGGCTATTCTAGTGCCAGGTGAAGATTTCTCTCCCCCCCCCCCCCCCCCCAGCTTTTTTAAACCTTATTTTCCAAGGTTTTGTGATTTATAGACCTGTTATTTCTGGTGTTTCCAGATTGCTGCTGCTGTGATTTCCCCCCTATCGTTTTATCCTGTCATGCTGGTTTTAAGTACCATATTTCAATTTTAGGGTTTTAACTTCGTTTTACTTTATTGTAAGCCGCCCGGAGGACTTTTGGTATTGGGTGGCATATAAATGCCACACGTAAATCAATCAATCCGAACTCTCTTGGAATTTGCAATGGTTACAAGTTCCAACTTATAATCTTCCTCCCCCAGAAATTGTCTGAACTCTTTAATCAGCTAATGCTATTTTTCTGAAAGAGTCCAGAAGATAAAGTCTCTCTTAATCTCCCTTCCTGGATCTAATCAAGTCAATCCAAATCAATTCATTCCTGTGACCTACTTTTGAAATGCAGCCAACTTCTCCCTTCCATGTTCGATCTTACTCTGGCAATTCAAATAACCAAGATAGGTTTTAGTGAGACAATCCATTGGCTTACTGTTTTATTCATATTGAAAACATATCGCATATGTACATATGTAGGACTGGCTATTAAATAGGAAACTCTATCTTGGAGGGGACAGCTGTTTTTTATTATTTAAATATTTAAGAGACAGATTCCCATATGATTTTATAGAATCATAGAATCGTATAATAGTAGAGTTAGAAACGGCCTATAAGGCCATGGAGCCAACACCCTGATCAATGTAGGAATCCACCTTAAAGCATACCTGACAGATGGCTGTCCAGCTGCCTCTTGAAGGCCTCTAGGGTGGGAGAGCCCACCACTTCTCTAGGTCATTGGTTCCATTGTTGTACTGCTCTAACAGGAAGTTTTTCCTGATGTCCAGCCAGAATCTGGCTTCCTGTAACTTGAGCCCATCATTCCGTGTCCTGCACTCTGGGTTGATCAAGAAGAGATCCTGGCCCTCCTCTGTGTGACGACCTTTCAAGTATTTGAAGAGTGCTATCATGTCTCCCCTCAATCTTCTCCAAGCTAAACATGCCCAGTTATTTCAGTCTCTCCTCATAGGACTTTGTTTCCAGGCCCCTGATCATCCTCGTTGCCCTCCAGCTTGTCTGCATCAACAATTGCTGTCATGGATTAACAACCTAGTGCTCTCATTGACCAAGTGTTGCATGGTGGGAAGACAGATGCATTGGTGATTGCTGGAAGCATCTGAGGAGCCAGTGTTTTGTCTGTGTTATATATTGTAGTATATATCTAGCCCCTCAAAGAAGTGCCTCTGTTCAAAGCTCCAGGTTTGGCGAATATGATAGGAGGTTATGGGAGAGTGCATCCCATTCTACATTTCTAATGGGACTCCAGGTGCAGGTTACTTGAAGAGAGCTCTCGCTCCCATGTTCCAAGGCAAATGCATTTTGAAAGTATTTAAAAATTTATTTATTTATTTATTTATTTATTACATTTCTATACTGCCCCATAGCCAAAGCTATGACTATGGTGATGTGGCATAGTCAGAGTCAAAGGTTAAAAATTCACTGGAATCTCAGTGGATAACTGAGGATACAAGATAAGCTAACTCAGAAACCCCAAGGATACAAGGAATTTTAGGAGTTGCCATCATAATTTCATGCAAAGTTAGGCGGATGTGGGGGTTCTTTCTAAGGGGAAACCTGGAAAACTCCTGGAGAAGCCAAGATAATTTTGATGAATGGTGACATTCTTCAGGGTGCGGGGACTTCACACATTCACAAGTCACCATCTGATTTTCATCTCAACACAAATCTTTGAAAAGAATTTGGAGAAGTATTGGGGGAAACTAAAAGAGTGTCAATAAGACAAGATTAATATTTCAAAGGGGACCCCTTGATATAAGCAAGGGATGTCCTTGCTGAAAACCTCAGCAATGGGGCAGGTAGCCTCATTTCCTCCCTAGGAACTCTGAGGCATCTGGGATCATGGCTGTTCTAATGGAACAATAAAGCAGTGGTTGGGTTGGTACTAATGGGCCCCAGTGACTGAGACGATGTGTGTGTATGTGTCTCCCTCACACCTGTGTATATGTACGTGTGTGTGTGTGTGTCCCACCTCAGTTTGTGTGCATATACAATTGCAGCCCAGACTCCTAGAAACACCACCTTTCCAATGATCCAGATCTGAACAATACCTGGGTGGAGACTGTCTGGGATTGTTAGCCATGTGAAAGAAAATGGGGTGAAAAAAGAGAAGAGGAAGTTGATGTCACTGTAAGTGGCCACCCTCAAAACAGTCAAAACATTGTAGCCCCACCCTTTACAGCTTTGAAATGCTCCCCCTTCACCACCTGGGGAGCATTTCAAAGTTTTAAAGGTGGGGGCTACAATGGCTTGATTGGTTTGTTGGGTGGGGGGAGGTTGGCCAGTTCACCACAGTCCAAGGCCTAATGTACACCTGCCAGTTATCCCAGGGTCAGCTTGAGGTCATCCCTGTGCATGATGCACAGGGAATCCCGGGGTCAACCGGGGCCAACCTCTCAGTTGTCACAGGATAACTGGGACCATGGTTTTTCCCAATTTTTCCCACAGTCCCGGGACAACCTCGAGGATCACAGGCGGTGTGGCAAGTGCTCCCATGTCCTCCCTCCTCCCCTCAAGTAGCGGGGCTCTTCAAACAGGCACTTATCTGTGCTGGGGGGCTCCATACCCATCAGAGGTGAGCAGCATTTTTGCCATCCCTGGGATGGCTCTCAGTATGTTGGGGTGCCGTTTTTTAAGTTTTCTTCTTCTTCTTACTATTCCCCTGGGTTGCAGCCCCACACTTATGCAATTTGGGGGGGGGGAGCTGCACCAGGAATGTCCCTCTTGACTTCCAGGATGATGCGCTGGCATTTAGATGCAGGGGGATGATCCCAGAAGCAGGTAAGCCCATGATCCTCCCCCCATCCCAGAATGCCTCAAGGTGTATTATTATATATTCATTTATTTATTTACTGCAGGTTTATACCGCCCAATAACCGAAACTCTCTGGGCGGTTTACAAAAATTAAAACCATAAAAACCATTCAAAATATTAAACGACAGTATAAAAACATAATTTAAAATACAGTAACAAAAGCACAACCGGGATAAAAACTGAGCCGCCATGCAGAAATTGATTTAAAATACAAGTTTAAACAGCAAGGTTAAAGATCAAACTGAAGAACTGTTAAAACATTGTGAAAATACAAAGGGTCTTCGTCTGGCGTCTAAAGGAGTATAATGTCGATGCCAGGCGAATCTCTCTGGGGAGCTTATTCCACAGCCGGGGTGCTACAGCAGAGAAGGCCCTCCTCCTGTAGATGAGGCCCTAGTTCCAACGCACATTCACTGCCCTGAATGGTGTCAGATTTCATCACACATGTACTGAAAGAACATGCCCCATACTAAATTGTTATATCTGTCTCCATCCCTGAGTGAACAGGGATTATATCCTGACTTCCCCACATTCAAACACAATACCCTGCCCATTACACAGTTGCATCTCATCATGTCTTATACATTTGCTGGCACTTCATTGTTCTCCTTGCCTTTCTTCTGTCTTCCAGTATTGGTTTGTAGAGTTTTATGCATCAGGAAATCAATGCAAATCTGGATATATATATTTTTGGGAAACCTCAAAAACAGCGCGTATAAATGAAGTCTGCAGATGGATATTGATCTGACTGCATGATTATACAATATCAAGCTCTCTTTATCCCCATGCTTCTTGCTAATCTGCGACCATTTTCATTTAAATTCCCCCTTTGCTGGCACATGGAATTTCTATCAGTGACAGTCTCTTTTGATCTTTCATTTCTGCTGCCACATTGCTAATGCACTGCTTTTTAAAATGCTGAGATTCCAAGGATGCCACATCAAACTGATGGGTAACCTTGGCCAATGGGTAGCTTCCACCCCATGTTGGCTTCTATGACATGTAGACATTAGTCTATCAGACTGTCTTGTTTGAGCTGTCAATTCCTTTCTGTTACCATGAGCTCAGTCACAATGCCTCTTTCTTACACATACACTGTTTGAGCATCACCGAGGCACTGTGGCTAAAGTATTGCTCTGGAAGGCCATTGAAGGAAGAATCTTTGAGGCAGTCAGGAACAGAAACTTCCTGATGGTGGTGTGTCAGATACCTGCTGTGTTTAATGCCCGTGACCCATGTGCCATTTATTCCTGATTGAACAGCAATTGCCCTCATGCGACTGAGCAATCAATGAGTATTTTGGGTAGGTGCAAATGTCTTTCTGACCTTCCAGTCAACACCCTATTCAAGCAACCCAGGGGGTAACCTAAAATTAGCCCGTCTAAAATCTGGTGAGGAATCTGGTCCAATTCTGAAGCCTCCAGATGTCAATGAGCAGCTGTTAGACACCATCCAGGTTAAAGGCTCTCCACCACACTCAGCTTTTTTTCTGTGACTTTTGCCAGATTGGCCCTTGGAAGCATGGTGTGATCATTCCAAACCACTGAACCTTTTGTTTAATCCAAGGATGCCCAACATAATTATCCCCCTCATGCCTTTTGTCTATAGTCTATAACTAGTCTGGGGTCCAAACTCTCAGTGTTGATCACAGGACCTAATATACACAAAACCTCAGTTGCTATTACTTGATTCAAACCAGGGTTTAAGACTTTTAATCTTTAATTTTAATACATATTTTAAATGTTGAAATGTTTTAATATTGAAACCTGTTTAATTATTTTTTTTTAACTTTTGTGTGTCTCTTATTTATAGCTTTTAACTGTATTGCATTGGGCCAAAGGCAGGATATACCATGGTATTCTCCTGGAATGCCTCCGTGAGTTGGGGGTTGGCGGCACTGTTTTACAGTGGTTCAGCTCATACTTGCGGGGTGGGTTCCAGCAAATAACATCGGGGGAATGTACTTCTGCCCCATAGCAGTTGAACAAGGGCACCATCCTTTCCCCAGTGTTATTTCATATCCGTGTGAAGCTGGTGCGATCAGTCATCAGGAGATTAGGAGCAAGGTCTCACCAGTATGCTGATGACGCCCAGCTCTATCTCTCTGTAACATCTGAATCGGGAGAGGCTGTGCCCGTTCTGAACCTGTGCCTGGATACAGTTATGGCTTGGATGAGGGCTAACAAACTGAAGCTGAATCCCGATAAGACAGAGGCTTTGTGGGTTGGTGGTTCCCAGGTCTGGGAATTGGGGTGTTTGCCTGTTCTGGATGGGGTTGCACTCCCTCAGAAGGAGCAGGTCCATAGTTTGGGAGTGCTCCTGGATTCATCTCTGTCACTGGAGGCCCAGGTGACCTCGGTGGCCCGGAGCGCCCATTATCAACTTTGGTTGGTACGCCAACGACATCCATTCCTGGATAGGGATAGCCTTGCCATGATCATTCATGCACTGGAAACCTCACAACTAGACTACTGTAATTCACTCTATGTGGGGCTACCCATGTGTGTGGTTCAGAAGCTGCAGCTAGTGCAGAATGCAGCAGCTAGGGTGCTCACAGGGACACCTAGCTCTGCTCATTTAAAACCTGTATTAAAAGAACTGCACTGGCTGTCTGTTAGCTACGGAGCCACACACAAGGTTATGCTGTTATCCTACAAAGCCCTAAACAACTTGGGACCAGCATACCTAGCAGACCGCCTTCCATTATATATACCTGGACGACAACTACGATCCTCAGAGGAGGCCCTACTGGCCATTCCAAGATGAACGGAATGCCGTCATGAAGAACCTCGGCGGTGGGCCTTCTCTGTAGTGGCACCCACCCTCTGGAAAATCCTCCCTCATGCAGTTCGGGAGGTAGAAAATGTTACATCTTTTAAATGCCTCCTAAAGACATACCTTTTTACATGTAGGTCGTTTTACACTGCCTTTTAAACTTTTTAATGTTTAAATTTATATTGTTATTCTTATGGTTTTTAATTGTGCACTGCCCAGGCAGCTTTGGCTGATGGGCAGTATAAAGATGTAATAAATAAAAAATAGAAATATATAAATAAATAAATAAAGATGATGATGATGATGATGATGATAATAATAATAATAATAATAATAATAATAATAATAATAGGTTCACCTTCTCTGGTGTTTCTTTCTTGTAATCTGCTCTCTCTCTCTCTCTCTCTCTCTGGGGCTGCAAGAAACCTCATTTCCAGGACTAGAGGTCTCTCTTCTCTGCTTGTGCAACCTTTATTGTTTTGTGGTCCTAGATAGGCCATCACCTGGTGAAATACAAGCACCCAGTCCTGCATTCCAGAAATGTCCATTTCAGTGGCATTGCCCAACCATACCAGGGGCTTGGCAACCTGCCTGAGAAACTCAAGGGACCTCCACATTGTGCGTGTGCCTGTGTAAGAGAGGGAGAGTACAAAGGAACATCAGAAGAGCCATGCTGGATCAGGCCAAGGGTCCATCTAGATTAGGCTGACCAGATAAAATCCAGGTCAGGGCTCATGTAACTTTAACAGTTGTAGAGAAAAGGGAATTTCAACCAGTGTCATTTGTATGCAATTAGTTCCTGGTGATATTCCATCTCCATCACAACCGTTAAAGTTACAGAGCCCTGCCTTCTTTTGTATATGGTCACTCTAGTATAGTGCCTGCACCTTTACCAGTTGTGATGAAGAGGGAATTTCACGAGGAACTAATTGCATACAAATGACACCGGCTGAAATTCCCTTTCCTCTACAACTGTTAAAGCTATATGAGCCCTGTCCTCCTTTTCAGATGGTCAGCCTAGGAGCCACACCAAGCCGGATATAGCACTAAGCAGTATGAAAGCGGTATATGGTATGTGTCTATGGGCCCCAACAGCTATCAGTGCAATTCAGTACCACTATAAAGCAGTAGTGTGGCTCTTGCCTCTTATATACCGTTTTTATCATGCTATAGCCTGCTTGGTGTAGATTGGGCCATAATGTTTTCTCTGAAGTAATCCTCAGTGAGTTCAATGGTGTTTACTCCCAAGTAATTGTGTTTCCTCTACACTGTATAGGACTGCAGCCTTTTTCTGAATCCAACCCAATAACTTTAATAATAGGTCACAGATTAATTTTTTTATCCTTTAAGTATATTATTGAATTATTAAATGAAGAATTATAGCCTGGAGTTAAATTATTTGCTAAATCCAATCAGCAGCGACAAAACTGATGTTAGCTAGGGATGGACAAATCTGTCAAGCTTGATCTCATCAAGTTTCTTATTTTTTCACTACTGCCAAGTTCATTCCATCCCACTTCTGTATGAGTTCCCCCTTTTTTTCCACACAGACATTCAAATGTATTTCTATGCACCTTTCAAAAAAAAAAAAATGAACTTTATTTTGCACACATTTACAACTGGATGCATTTTTGTACTCAGGCATCCATTGACTAAAACAAGTTTGTGAATATTTTGGAAATAGTGTTTTCTTTGTGCATTTTTCAGATGTATGCATGCTGTCAGAAATATTTTGTTGTTGCTGTTCCTTCATGGAATACTTTGCAAATTCAGAAAAGTACAGCTTTCTGACTGCAAATTGTGTGTGGTTCCATGTTTGGTACTAGGACGGAAAATCCACCAAAATCTGAAAAATTCACCCTATTGTTAACAATAGCTAGGCACTGTATTTCTTCAGTGACTGAATGATTGTATAGTTTTGGAGATCATGGGAATAGACAAGTTAACTGATAACGTCAAAAATAGTTACAACTTGCTGGTGAAAAGATGGACTCCATTTATTAACTAGTAATGTTCTCTTAGTTCACTTATCAGATTGTAGAGATGTATTTCTCTTTGAAATGCTTAAATAACGACTCCTTTAAAAAGAAGAAGGATTGCTAGCTCACCGTAATGGCAAAGGAAGTCATACAGCCGTTACGTCATATCCAGCTCTAGCGAGGCAAAGGTGAAAAGAATCTGTAGCAAAGGCAATTTCTTCTAAATGCTCACGCAAGTAAACAGACCTGAGCCGGGAGCATTTATTGGAGTCAGGGACTATCACCCAATGCTCCAATTGGTGTAAATAGATTTCCTTGCTGGTATGTAGTTCTCTCATGTCACTGGAGCTGGGTGGTTGAGTACAGGTTGACTAGGGTGACCATATGGAAAGGAGGAGGGTGCTCCTGTATCTTTAACAGTGGTAGAGAAAAAGGAATTTCAGCAGGTGTCCTTTGTATGCATGCAGCACCTGGTGAAATCCCCTCTTCATCGCAACAGTTAAAGCTGCAGGAGCTATACTAGAGTGACCAGAGACAAAAGAGAGCAGGGCTGCTGCAGCTTTAACTATTATGATGAAGAGGGAATTTCACCAGGTGCTGCATGCATACAAATGACACCTGCTGAAATTCCTTTTCAATACAACTGTTAAAGATACAGGATCCCCGTCCTCCTTTCCATATGGTCACCCTATACTTACCTAACTTTTCTCAGGTCACCAGTTGCTCTTAGCCTAGACCCTGGACACCAAATTAGGTAGAGGAAGACCCATTAATTCAACTCATTTCTGTGCCAAAAGGTAATTGAATTTAAACATTAAATCCCTTCAAGCTGTGTTTGCGCATGCAGGCAGGGGTAGCGGATATAAGCTAGTGCTCTGGAATATGCAAGGTATTTAGGTTCACAGGAGTGCTTCCAGCTTTGCCAGAGTGGACTGCTGTCTGTGATATTTCTGCCATATCACAAAGAATTATTTCCAAGGGGCTGTGAAGGGGTCGCGATGATCTTCCAAGAGCATCAATTATGAAAGCAACCATTAAAATGTCAATCAGGAACAAAGCAGTACCAGCATGAGCTTTCAGAGACAAACACTTCTGAAAGCAGCACAAACATTTGGAGGGCCTGCTATCTGGTATTGAGGCACAATGGGTGTAAACACATACAGGGACTGTCCACAAGTGTCCTTCAGCCCCTTCCTTTGCCCTCATAAGAACATCAGAGGAGCCATGCTAGATCAGACCGAGTGTCCATCTAGTAGCTCTCTGGTCATACAATGGCCAAACAGCTGTCGGCCAGGGACTCATGAGCAGGACATGACCTCCCATTCATGTTCCCTAACAACTAGTGTATATCAGCTTACTGCCTCAGATACTGGAGGTAGCACATAGCCCTCAGGGCTAGCAGGCATTGATAGCCTTCTCCTCCAGGAATTTATCCAGCTCCCTTTTAAAGCTATCCAAATTGGTGACCATCGCCAGATCTTGTGGTAGTGAATTCCATAGTTTAACCATGTGCTGTGTGAAGAAGCCCTTCCTTTTCTCTGTCCTGAATCTCCCACCAATCAGCTTCATGGGATGACCCCGGGTTCTAGTATTATGGAAGGGGGGGGGAATGTCTCCCTATCCACATTCTCCACACCATGCATCATTTTGTACACCTCTACCATGTCTCCCCTTAGCCTCCTTTTCCTCCCAAGTGAACAATCCCAGCTGTTGCAACCTTCCCTCATAGGGGAGATGCTCCAATTCCTTGAGCATTTTATTTGCCCTGCTCTGCACTTTCTCCAGCTCTACAGTATCTTTTCTTTAGGTGTGGTGACCAAAACTGTACACAGTATTCTAAGTGTGGTGGCACCATAGATAAAGGCAAATCATGGGCACTGTGAGCTGTGAGGGTTTAATGGACCACTATGCATGGCTGGTGAGTTGCATTCGACATAGTGGGCCATGAGGTTGTGCAGGCCAACTCATAAATAATAATAATAATAATAATAATAATAATAATAATAATAATAATAAATTACATTTATATACCACCCCATAGCCAAAGCTCTCTGAGCAGTTTACAAAAATTAAAAGATTGAATGCTAAAAAGACAATATACAAAATTTAAAACCATAAACATAAAACAACTGACATTTAAAAACATGTCAATCAAAACCTCAACTTGAGCTGTTAAAATGCCTGGGAGAAAAGAAAAGCCCCAAAGGTATGCTGCACCTGAATTGTCATAGGCTGCCTCTACAAGAGGCATTTAAAGCTCTTTCAAGTTGCATTAAAATTTTTACCTCTACATGAGCGGGGCGCAAATCGGGCATAGAGGCGCGTTTTCTCTCCGATTATGCGCATTATTGAATGCGCGTTAAACCGCGAGTTTTAATTTGCGGCAGGAGTTAAAGCGCCTTACCGCCATGTAAACATGCGATTCTCCGCATGTCAACAGTTTAAAGCGTGTTTCGGTCGTCCAGTAATGCGCTTCACCGCCTCTCGTACAGAGGTATTAGGCGTCAATGCGCTTCTGCGAATATGCGCATAATTGGCTAGCCAGGCGCAAAGCCGAATTCTTGTAGATGAGGCCATACGCTCTCTGGTAAAATGCTGCTCTGATACAGACGCTCTGCCCAGCGATTTGAGGCAGATCAACAAATTGTTTCAGACTTTGACTGCGATCAGCTGCGTGGGATCAGTTTGTACCAAAGTTCAATTTTTTAGCAGTTGTGGTGGTACCTAAGCAAGTTTGAGATACCTTCCAATGAGAGGATAAATCAGTCCAGCGCAATGATGCTCTCCACCAGCTTTCATCTATGCTAAATCAGTCATTTTCCTGTTCTACATCTGTATTCAGAAGTCAGGATTGATGGAGATTTCTTTCCACCTCTTCCCCTTCAGGCGCCAAGGAACAGAAGCTCATTTATTTCTGATTTTATTCACATATGGAAGCAATTAGATGCTCTCTCATCAGCTATCACAATTATTCAGCTCCTCCAAACCGGGGGTTGTGGGGGGGAGAGCTTTCGGAGAAAGTGGCACTCATTTGAAAGGCAATGTGAAGTGACCAGCACGAAAGCCTTGGATTGTGCAGGAGACGTCCTCCAAGCCTCGGCATCTCGAGC
This sequence comes from Anniella stebbinsi, assembly GCA_029215795.1. NCBI lineage: Eukaryota > Metazoa > Chordata > Lepidosauria > Squamata > Anniellidae > Anniella > Anniella stebbinsi. Next base: position 224,113,217 of record JARDYH010000004.1, on the reverse strand, counting down.
CATGCAAATTAACACCATTTCATTTTCATCAAGCTGTCCTCCACACCCCTGTCACAGCAAATAAAGGAGCTGGCTGGCTGCATGTCAGCCTTTGAACAACAACAAAATGCCTGGCAATGCATGGTGAGCTGGGACATTTCGTTTTGTCTGTAATGTCAAAACCATTATTTTGCCCTCAGCCCTCAGCCTCCAGCTCAATAATGTGTCTGTCACACATTGAAAACAACAGGAGATAAACACTGATGGCTGGCATACAGAAATCAGTGGGAATCGTTATGGCACCTTCAGGTCTATGGGGAAATGACGAATTAAAGGCATCCTATCCATTTAAACATGACTGCGGTAATTCAACAGGGAGCGTGAATAGGCAGGCACTGTCCTCATAACTGCACAGGGCGAAGTGGCAAGCATTTGCAGCCATGCATTTCATAGCATCATAGAGTTGGAGGGACTCTTGAAGACAATCTTTTCAAACTCCCTGCTTCCAGGAAACTCAGAGTTTACACAGCCTCAACACATGACTATCCAATCCATCTCTGCCTTGGAGACACCCAGTAAGGGACAGCAAGGATGGATGAGAAGTAGGGGTGCGCACGCCCGAAATTATTGTATCGTATCGTTATCGGAAATCACTTTTATTTATTTTTTTCTTAAAGATCGTGCTAGTTCTGACAGCTGGTTGAACGGGCCTCCCTGTTGCTGTCGTACCATGATCTTTAAGAAATTCATATAAAATCGAGGGTTTGAGCAATTGCTCTGAATTTTTTTCACACATGACTAGCCAGAACCCATCTTCAATGTCCCACAAGTTTCAAGTGTTTATCTTTAAAAATGAAGAAGTTACAGTGGGGGGGGGGCTTTTGGGGGATCTCCTAAAACTTTTTAATTTGAAAAGATAGAGACGTGAAACTTTTTAGACATCGCAGATTGGATCTTGCTAGTCCTGGCTCCCCAAGTTTCATGTCATTATCATTTCAAATAAACAAGTTATGCACGTGTTTTCCCCAATGCAAACTTATGGGGAAAAAAACAGACAAGAAGTATTTTGACAGCATGGCAGCCTGGTCAACCAGCTGTCAATAAAGTTGCACGATGGTAAAAAAATTAATATAAAATCGAGGCTTGCAGGGATTGATCTGAAATTTAATATACATGTCTAGCACATGTTGCTACACATAAGTGCCAAATTTCAGAACAATCCCTCCACCCCTGTATTTTATATGATTTTTTTAAACATCATGCACCTTTTTTGACAGATCTCTGAATGCATGTGGCGAGCTGTCATTCTGAGCCGTCAGAAGTTAAACATTGTTTTAAAAATTCATATAAAATACACGGTTGGAGGGATTGTTCTGAAATTCAATACACATACTTAGGCATACCCCATAAGCACTGTGACCAAGTTTCAAATCTGTAACTTTAATGGCGGTCTGATAATCCAATAAAATCCGATATTATTGGACCGAATTATTTTTGGATATGATAATTTTGGAGGGATTTATCGTTATCGTTAATCAGATGTCCGATAATGCAATTATCGTATCATTATCAGACATCAAAACGATACGATACACATCCCTAATGAGAAGTTCACAACTGAACATGAACTTAAATAATTTTGCACATTTGAACCAATATGTGAACCAAAACTCTGCTACCCCTTGAAATTCACACACCTCAGAATTTTATAATTTTGTGATTGTCCAACAAGGTGTCTGTATGGAAAGGAGGACAGGGCTCCTGTATCTTTACCAGTTGTAGAGAAAAGGGAATTTCAGTAGGTGTCATTTGTATGCCTGCAGTGCCTGGTGAAATTCCCTCTTCATCATGACAGTTAAAGCTAGGCTGATCATATGAAAAGAAGGACAGGGCTCATGTAACTTTAACAGTTGTAGAGAAAAGGGAATTTCAGCCTGTGTCATTTGTATGCAATTCGTACCTGGTGAAATTCCCTGTTCATTACAACAGTTAAAGTTGCAAGGGCCCTGCCCTCTTTTGTATCTGGTCACTCTAGTATAGTGCCTGCAACTTTAATTGTTGTGATGAAGAGGGGAGTTCACCAGGTACTAATTGCATACAAATGACACCGGCTGAAATTCCCTTTTTTCTGCAACTGTTAAAGTTACATTTATTTATTATTTATTTATTTATTGCATTTTTATACCGCCCCATAACCGAAGCTCTCTGGGCGGTTCACAAAAATTAAAACCATGAAATCATTTTAAAATATATAAAACAAGGCCTAGTGAAAGCTGTAGGAGCCCTAGTGGTCAGCCTAGTGAAAGCTGTAGGAGCCCTGCCCTCTTTTGTATCTAGTTGTTTAGCTATAGTCCTGCAGCTTTAACTGTTGTGATGAAGATACAAGAGCCCTGACCTCCGTTTTATACGATCACCCTATAGACCTATCAAAACAAATGTGTATATTAGTGGGATGTGCGCACAAAATATGTATATTCATGAAAATTGCATGCAGAAATGCATTTTATTAGGAAAATTGGTTGCAGAAAATGTGAAACCATTGGGCAGGATGGCCTACAAATTTGCATATGAATTTTCATGCAAACTTTTATCGAGGTAAACCAACGTTAAGATTGGAAAAACAAGAGACTGAGAGAAACCAAAAGTGACAGATCCATCCATTCGTAGAGGACACCATCCTTGAGTTAATTGGTTCCATTGCTCAACTGCTCTTACCAATAAAAAGTTTCTCCCTATTTTTGAAATCATTAAGAACTTTTTCCAAATGTTCAACCTACTCTGTTGTAACAGAAGCCCATTGCCCCTAGTGTTGGTTTTGGTGGTAAGGATGGGAGAACCAAACATTTTTGAGCTCAGCTAAATTCTGCCAAAATGTGAAGCCATTTGAAGTTATTTTCAGCTCTCTCTCGCTCTCTGTCATGAGCTTTGGCTATTGGGCAGTATAAAATTGCAATAAATGAATAAAAATGTTGAATCTGCTTGTATGTTTGTTTGTTTTTGAATCATTCAAATATGGCCCTTTCTACACTTAAGGGTGTAGGAGGAGGGTCTGGGGGGTGATCCCGGACTTACTTGTTTCCAGGATTGTCCCCCAGTTTTTAAACAGGAAGCACGACATCTCGGGATGTCATGCCTGTCATGGCCATCATTTTTTTTTAACAAGTCTTAAAGGAGTAGAGAGCGGTGGGAGCACAGCAGAAAAGGTAAGTAACCCCTATGCCCCCCATCCCCCACCATCCTAGGGAAGGTGGAATTGCTTCCCCCCCCATGGTCATGGAGCCACCCCGTGTGGCTCTGTGCCCATTTCACGTCCCGGGATGGCAGAAAAATCAGGATATCCCCAGTTTCCGCTCTCCCCCCTAGGTGCCCCTGGGATCCCCTGCACATCATGTAGACACACAGGGATGGCCCAGGCATGACCCCGGGAAAAATCGCTGGTGTAAACATGCCCCCCCCCAAAGTGCACATTTTAAATGGGAGAAGTGAGCCCCACCGATGAAAACCTTAAGAATGCACATTTCAAAGTGCACGTTAAAAACAAAACAAAACACATTTTGCTAACGTTTTGGGAATTTGGGAATTCGCAAGCATTTCTAAAAGGCAAAAAGAGACACCACTTCTTGCATCGGCATTCAGGATTGCGAGCAGGACGTGTTCACCCAATTTGTAAGCAGAAACAAAACTTTTGTACTTCCCTACGTGAAGGCAGCAGACAACAGGGGGCCAGATCTACACCGAGCAGGATATAGCACGATGAAAGCGGTATATAAGAGGCAGAAGCCACACCACTGCTTTATAGTGGTATTGAAGTGCACTGACAACTGTTGAGGGCCCATTGACACATGCCATATACCGCTTTCATACTGCTTTCATAGTGCAATATCCTGCTTGGTGTAGATCTGGCCCAGGTCTTTGTCCTCCTCTATAGGAGTCTGGAGAAGCCTGTGCTATAATGAGCAAACAAAGGAAATCCAAATACACAAGAGCTCATGGAGTTGTGAAAATAGCTATAAAATCCACAAGGGGTTGCAGTGAATATATAATTCAGCCGGGAAAATGCCTGACTTTTACACAAATAAATACTAAAGAAGGAATAGCAGTAAGATAAGGCTAATCTCGCAGTTTCTGGGTGGATTTTGTTCTCCTCCTTTCCCCTTTCCCCTTCCCCCAAAAGAAAAAAATACTTTTCAACTTTTGTGGCTTCGTCAAAAGTTCCCAAGATACTTGATGGGGGTCAGGAGACATGAGAGCTTTAAATGTCTGTTGCCAAACACACATCCTTTAAAAGGCAATAGTTACGAAGGGTTATTATGTGTGTTTTCTTTAAGGGAATGATGTTTTATGTATGATTCCTGTCAGATGTATACCCATGTCATCATTTTTAAAATTCAGTTGCCTTCACCATATTTTGGGATTATTTTTCATAGGCCATGTCTACACTTGCCTTTCCCCCCGGGGTCATCCCTGGGTCATCCCTGTGCATCCATATGACACACAGGGGATCCCCGTGGCACGAAGGGATGACCCCTCCATTGTCCCGGGATAACTGGTTCCCCAGTTATCCCAGTTTTCCCCATGGTCCTGGGACCATCCCGAGGACCGCAGGAGGTGTGCAGTGCACTCCCGGGGCCTGAAATGGGCATGGAGCAGCATGGGGTGACTCTGTACCCATGGGTTGTGGGGGGTAGCAATGTCGCCATCCCCCAGATGGTGGGAGAGGGGGTTGAGTTGCATTTCATTTCTTTTTTACCATTTGTTGGCGGATCGGGACTGCACGGCTCCTCTTCTGTTAAAAAAAAAAAAAAAAGCTGTGAAGTGCTGCGGTCCAGACCCCGAGGGAGGATCATGGAAGCTAGTAAGTCCTTCCCCATCCCTCCCTCTACAACCTTCGCTGTAGAAAGGGCCATAGTGTCAAGAAGCATCACACCCCTTCTGATGTTTTTTCCAGCAATGGATGTAAAAAGGGTTCGGATTCATTCACATGGCTAAGTGGTTGCAGGAAAGGGCAACCAAAATGACCAAAAGACTGGAACAACTCCTTTCTGAGGAAAGGTTACAACATCTGTTGCTACTTATCTTAGTGGGAAAGGGGAAGGCAACGGTGGAGAGACATGTGTTCCAAGGTGTGTCCGCTCTGCCAAGGGGGACAGGTCACGTTCTCCTATTGTCATTCCAAATGAACAATGTGACCACTCACATGCAGCAACTATACGCTTTACCCATTCTTGTTCCAGCGCGGGACCATTTAAGTCAGTAAGCGCAGGATCAGGTTCACTTCTCGAGAACTGTAATAAGGAAATGGAGGATAAAGCAAAACAGCTGGCTACTGTTGCTGAGCCACAGGGATTACCTGAGGGGTTGAATGGCAACCAGCCATGGCTCCTCACAACATGACAGAGACGTTCAAAACTAGGATAGGCTGTGAGAAAGTAGATAGGAAAACGTTTGCCTCTCCTTCTCATAATTCAACAACCCGGGGCAGGGCTAAGGGTGTTGTGAGCGCCTGATTGGGTCCAGGAGTCCCACAGATTCCCCCATGTCTGGCCCCTCAGATCCCACTCACTGAGCTGTTCGTACCCCCCCCCCCGACCCATTCACTGAGTGTTTGCGCACCCGCTTGCGTGTCCGGTTACCACCCATTCCGTAAGTGAGGCACCAGTTGTGCAGAAATGGCTGCTTATAGAATCATAGAATCATAAAATAGTAGAGTTGGAAGGGGCCTATAAGGCCATTGAGTCCAGACCCCTACTCAATGCAGCAATTCACCCTAAAGCATGCCTGAGAGATGGCTGAGAGAGGCCTTCAAGAGGCAAGAGAGATGCCTCTTGAAGGCCTCTAGTGTGGGAGAGCCCACCACCTCCCTAGGTCATTGGTTCCATTGCCGTACTGCTCTAACAGTCAGAACGTTTTTCCTGATGTCCAGCCAGAATCTGGCTTCCTGTAACTTGAGCCCATTATTCTGTGTCCTGCACTTTGGGATGATCGAGAAGAGATTCTGGCCCTCCTCGATGTGACAACCTTTCAAGTATTTGAAGAGTGCTTTCATGTCTCCCCTCAATCTTCTTTCTCCAGGCTAAGCATGCCCAGTTCTTTCAGTCTCTCCTCATAGGGCTTTGTTTCTAGACCCCTGATCATCCTTGTTGCCTTCCTCTGAACACACTTGGGGATTTCCGATGAGAGCAACGCAGGTATATCTGATTAAGGGCACAATCCTAGGAATGTTTAGATAGACAAAGCCCTACAACTCCCAGCATGCCATAGTCAGTGTGGCTAGGTGAGACATATTGGGAGTTGTAATAATAATAATTATTATTATCATTTCTTACCTGCCTCTCCCTCTGGATCGAGGTGGGGAACAACATCAATACCAACAATAAAATAGGTCTTCTTTCTTCTAATCATGCCTAGGATTGTGCCTTAAGTATTAGAGCAGCCCCATGATAGAACGTCAAGTGGAGTTGTGCCCTGTTGCTCAGCCTAACCTTGTTGGATGAACTACAGTTATGGCACTAATGGGAGAAAACAGTGACAACCAGAAAATAAGCTTCTTTTGGCATTCCTGCAGGGATTGTGCACGAGCAGAACTGTCAAATTCACCTCCGAATTCTATAAAGAGAACTTATAATTCTTTGGGGAAACTTTTTTTTTTGTTTTAGAAACTCACGCTCTTGGTGTCAAAACACCTTTTTGAGGCAAACTGATCATTGTCAAAAACACACAGAGTAGTGTGAAAAACCAGTGCCAAAACAGCAATATTCTCACAATTATTCAACACCCCCATTATAGGCTGTTAATTAGTTTAGAAACTTGCAAGATGCTCTAAATTTAAATGCACAGCTGAGCTGCAGAGGTAACTTGCATGCCTTCTTTCAATGGGTCAGCATCATGAGAATATAATGTTAGTGTTTGAATATGGTGTTCTCAGCAGTATGCTAACGGAATGCCATGAATTCATATATTCTTACTGTCACTGGTGTTTGGTGACAATGTCATGGATGAAAATAATGGGAACGGAGTCCTTGAAGGGTTCAAGGATGCATGGTCAATGAAAATGTGAGAAGAGAGTTGTATGTGGCCACATCTAGAATACCTTGTAACTTCAGGTTTTCATCTATGCAAGTATTTTAAAATTGCAAAAATACAAATTAAAACAAGGGGGTGAATAATAGTGTGTATTGTTTAGGCTGACCATATGAAAAGGAGGCCAGGGCTCATGTAACTTTAACAGTTATAGAGAAAAGGGAATTTCAGCCAGTGTCATTGGAATGCAATTAGTTCCTGGTGAAATTCCCTCTTCATCACAACAGTTAAAGTTGCAGGCACTATACATGAGTGACCATATACAAAGAAGGCAGGGCCCCTGCAACTTTAACTGTTGTGATGAAGAGGGAATATCACCAGGAACTAATTGCATACAAATGACACCGGCTGAAATTCCCTTTTCTCTACAACTGTTAACGTTACATGAGCCCTGTCTTCCTTTTCATATGGTCAGCCTAGTATTGTTCCAATTACAGAGTAATGGCTAAAGCTGCAGGAGCCCTGCCGTCTTTTATAACTGGTCAAGAGACCAGGGCTCCTGCAACTCTAACTGTTGTGATGGAGAAGGGATTTCACCAGCTGCTGCATGCCTACCAATGACACCAGCTGAAATTCCCTTTTCTATATGACTGCAAAAGATACAGGAGCCCTGTCCTCCTTTCCATATGATCGCCCTACTGAAGAGCATCTTTAAACTGGAATTTGGCTGGAAAGAGGCATAGTCCTCTTATTTTAGATGATGCCTGTGTGTGTACATCAACTTAGAAGTAATATTCCTTCTTGTGTGTGGGAGAAGGGAGGATCTCCTTTAAAGTGCTGTCTGCATTTCCTAGTACTTGTATTCAGACAGACAGACAGACAGACAGACAGACACCTACCCACCCACAAAAACACAAATCAATCATCTTGTTCCAATAACTGGGACACCTTTTTAGTCTGTGATTTAAAAAAATAATGATCCAATGGATTAATCAATTAAACACAATGGCTGAATTCGGACGACACAATAAGCAACTGGGGTGGGGGACAATCGTCAGTTGTATTGACTATCATGTCGTCTGAATGCTGCCATAGTCAACTCAGCGCTGATCCTAATCCACACCACAGTTGATTATTTATTACCATGTTGTGTGGGGAGTACCCCCTAGATGAACAACTGTAAAGTTGATTATTACCCAACTATTGATTATCGTGTTGTCCGAATTCAGCCAATCTGTAGCATGTTTATTTATTCACATCATTTCTACAGCACCCAATTAATCATGTCCCCCGGCAGTTTACAATAATGTAAAACAAAACCTATAAAAAACAAGCAACAGGAATCCTAATAATCAAACAGAATAAAAACCAATCACAGCACAAATGAAAGAAATAAACAAAAGTCGAAAGAGCAAAGAAATTAAAATAGCAGAGCTAAAGACGCTGAAGATGGTAACATGATCTGTAAAAAAAACTAGGAGAATCTAATACTAATATTACTACTAATACTAATAGATATTTACCTGGTCCAGAAAAGACCATAATATGGGGATGAGGCAAGCCTCCCTGGGAAGGGCATTCCAAAAAGATCCTTACTGTGATAGCCAACCAGCCCATACCTCATTCGTTGGAGGTTCCCTGAGCAGAGACTCCGAAGATGATCTTCGGGTTCAGGTAGGTAAACAGAGGAGGAGGAGATCCTTCAGGTTAACTGACCCCAAATCATTTACAGGTTAAAAACAACAAAAACAAACAAACAAATAAACAAACGAAACAGCACCTTGGACTCAGAAATGGATTGATATAGCTTGGGCACCTTATCTTTCCTTTATTTTCTTCCATGTAGAAGAAGAGTCCTCATTCTATGTACCCTGGAGGTTTTGCTTGTTTGTTTTTCAGGCGTGGGCTCCTTTCAGTCAGGTCAGGTTGAATGTTGCCTACTTTTCAGGTGCATTTTCACTTCTGCTTATTTCATAGGAAAAAAGTACAGTATAAGTTATCACATTTCATATAGCTGAAATGAGTTTATCATGATCACAGGTGAACTTGAATAAAATGAAGGAGGCTAAGAATTAGCCATGGATCCAAGCAAAGTTATAGAACACTTGCAGAACTTCTCTTAGCCTTACCAGAAGTCTTTATCTTTCTGAGAACCAGAGTGGTGTAGCAGTTGAAGTGATGGACTGGGAGACGGGAGTTCCAGGTTCTAGTCCTCACTCGGCCATGGAAGTCGACTGGGTGAGTTTGGGCCAGTCACAGACTCTCAGCCCAACCTACCTCAAAAAGTTGCTGTTGTGAGGCGAAAATGGAGAGGAGGAGGACTATGTATGCCACTTTGGGTTCCTTCGAGGAAAAAAGGCAGGATATAAATGTAATTTCTTTTAAAAAAATATTCCTGATCATCCTTCAGGGGTCTCAGGCCCTGGCCAGTCTTGGGGAGGTCTAGCTTCCTTTATCTCCCACTTCTGGAGTCCTTGTATCATTTACTCCTTTGGGATGAAAACAACAATAACAACAACATACATACATACATCCTGCATGTCACCCTGACACTGGGGGTGGTCCAGTTTCCACAGAGAGGAATCTTCCCAGTCCACTGCAAAGAGATGAAAAGTATTTATGTAGGGTGACCATGTGAAAAGGAGGACAGGGCTCCTGTATCTTTAACAGCTGGATAGAAAAAGAAATTTCAGCAGGTGTTGTGCATGCATCCAGCACCTGGGGAAATTTGCTGTTCATCACAACAGTTAAAGCTGCAGGAGCCTTGCCCTCTTTTGTATCTGGTCACTCTAGTATAGCTCCTGCAGCTTTAACTGTTATGATGAAGAGGGAATATCACCAGGTGCTGCATGCCTACAAATGGCACCTGCTGAAATTCCCCTTTCAATACAACTGTTGAAGATACAGGAGCCCTGTCCTCCTTTCTGTATGGTCACCCTAATTTATAACAGAGGTGTTGAATATCTTCCAGTTTGAGGGCCAAATTCAATTTCAGAGAAACTCTTGGGCCACATTATAAAATAACAAGAACAGTGTATTCTACCTTAAAGCTCTTACTGCTAGTAAGGAAGCCTTAGGAGAGGCATATCATCCTTTCAGAATGGCGGCAAATGGACAAAAGCTGAGAAACCACCAAAATGGCTGCTTGGAGGAAAGGGTGAATTCCAGAGGGCCACATTTGGGCCAGAATTGGTCCTTAGACCTGAGGTTCTGCACCTCTGTTTTATGAGCCAAGTGAAGTGAGAGGCACAGCATCTCCGCAGGATGCAGCATTCCACCCACCCCAGGGTGCAGGATACATACACATCTCACATCATACTTATGAGCATTTTGCTTATGAATTAATGTTTGCCACAGGAAGGATGGATTGAGGGAAGGGCACTTCAACTGAGATCTATACTACATGAAAAAAAAACCTTGCAAGAAGTCGTTTCTTAGAAGCATTAACGGCTTCAGGACATGCTGCACCGGACAACAGCAACACTTGAAAGGCAAGCGAAGCAAGCAGGAGACAATCACAAAGAAAAACATCATGAAAAGATTGTTTATCAAGACATTCCATCAGTGTGTTCCATCCCACACCATACACTTACAATGAAGTTTGGTGGCCAGCTGTAGACCAATTAAGCACCAAGGTGCACAGGTGTTCAGAGAAATGATTATAATATGAAAGAACATTCCTGCTTAGTACCTTTCATGATCCTCTCTCCCGAACAGTCTGTTTTAAATTTGGCACATGAAAAGAAACTGATCTCACCAACTAAACGATGGCGCAAAGAAGGATAAGACTGGTAATGATGAAGTAGAGATTTGGCCATCGAGTCCAACCCCCTGCTCAATTATTATTATTTTATTATTATTATTTATTCCATTTATATACTGCCCCATAGCCGAAGCTCTCTGAGTGGTTTACAGTGCAGGAATCCACCTTAAAGCATACCTAACAGATGGCTGTCCAGCTGCCTCTTGAATGCCTCTAGGGTGGGAGAGCCCACGACCTCCCTAGGTCATTGGTTCCATTGTCGTATTGCTCTAACAGTCAGGAAGTTTTTCCTGATGTTCAGCTGGAATCTGGCTTCCTGTAACTTGAGTCCATTATTCTGCGTCCTGCACTTTGGGATGATAGAGAAGAGATCCTGGCCCTCCTCTGTGTGACAACCTTTCAATTATTTGAAGAGTGCTATTATATCTCCCCTCAGTCTTCTCTTCTCCAGGCTGAACATGCCCAGTTCTCTCCTCATAGGGCTTTATTTCCAGACCCCTGATCATCCTTGTTGCCCTCCTCTGAACCCCCTCCAGCTTGTCTGCATCCTTCTTGAAGTGTGGTCCCCAGTACTGGACACAATACTCAAGATGGGGCCTAACCAGTGCAAAGTAGAGGGGAACCAGTAACTGACGTGATTTGTAAGCTATACTTCTATCAATGCGGTCCAAAACAACATTTGCTTATTTTGCAGCCACATCATACTGTTGGCTCATATTCAGCTTGTGATCTACAACAATTCCAAGATCCTTCTCACTTGTAGTATTGCTGAGCCACATAGCCCCCATCTTGTAACTGTGCATTTGGTTTCTTTTCCCTAGGTGTAGAAATTGGCATTTATCCCTATTAAATTTCATAATGGCCCTGACCAGAAGAGGTCCCAAGAACAGCTGAAATGAGATGGTCCACAAATATGAAATAGGTCAAAATTGTGAGCATTTTTTCAGATGTCACTTTTAAAATCCAACTTTGAGGAATTCTTTTTAAAAAATGATTGGACACAATCTAGCCAGTGGTAGTATTTAACTGTAAGTTTATTTTTTTAGAATTTTTTATTATTTCATTTATATCCCACCTTTTTTCCTCCAAGGAACCCAAGTCTGCATACATGATCCTCCTCCTCTCCATTTCATCCTCACAACAACAACCCTGTGAGGTAGGTTGGACTGAGAGTCTGCGACTGGCCCAAAGTCACCCATGGCTGAGAACTCAGATCTCTTGACTCCCAGTCCAACACTTTAGTCACTACACCACACTGGGGGGATGGGGTGAGATTTCAGCATGTGTTTCACTCTTCTAGTGGAATCAATGGTAGTTAAAAGCACATCCTCATTTACAGAATGGTCCCATGTATTTACTCCCCATATGTATGAGGTAGTGATATATTAGGAATATGTAGAACCACATCCACCTGCCTAAAAATGTCATTAATCTAATCAAAGATCCTTTAGCTTTCCTTGAAATCCACCAGATGTTTCACCCAAGCTCAATGCCCCAAATTCATTGATGAAAAGCTCACGTGACATTAAATGGTCCGGAGACTCTAGGCACGTGGACCTCAGATGAGGGCAGATTTGTTTTGGCTTCACCTTTTGGGGTTTATTAGCCACAGTGCTGCTGTTATTTCCCAGCTGTTTCATCCATTAAACCATCTTCCCTTCCTTATTCCTCGCCAGATGTTTTCATGTGTCGGATTACTCCCCTGCCCCCATCCTTTTCATAGATTCCCTTAGTTGTAAGGTGGTTCCTTGTCTTGTTTAGTAGCTGCAGGCAAGACTGGAAGGCATCCCTACGCATAGCTTGACAAGAACTAAGTATTTATCATTGACTTCTGTTGTGTTTTCTGTATGCTTAGAGAACGTGGGGCTCAGGTTTCCAGAATTCGTAACTCCTGGACTTTAACCCCTAAGTGGATCCATTATCATTGTATGTTCTCAGTGGTCTCTGAGAGAAGAAGTTAAAATCATACTCCTGCACCAAGCATGTAGGGCAGAGGTGAAAACAGAGGGCAGATTTACGTTTTGGACAAGCTCTCTGGGGCCGTCTTCCAGTGGCAAAATGGGTTAGTCCAGAGGCAAAGGGATCAAGGCCAAAGTTCCAGCATCAAGCTTTTACTGCCAGTAGCTTAACCCTTAGGAGGGGCTTTTCAGCCTTCGCAATGGGGATGAACTACACACAGGCTGGGTTTGGCAACACAATAATCAACCAGGGGAGTGGGGTAAAGAGGCAGTTGTTAGTTGTGTTGATTATTGTGTCATCTGGGGGCAACACACAATGGGCACAACTCACAGTACATTATTTTCTGGATTTAAACAATGGGGAAAAGCAACGGGATGCTCCGTCATTTATCCGGAGACCCATGTGGCTGGCTCCGTTGTGTAATCTCCCTCATTGAGTGCACTATTCTGGAAGGTCATAGAGTTCTCCGGCAGGAGAAACTGAAAGCAGCTCGGCCGCTCCTGTACAGCTGGTAGAACATGCAACGCATGATGGGATAGGGGCCAGGAGGACTGAAGGAGGAGCACCAGCCGCCCAGAAGGACACCAGGACTTTCAACCACACGACAGGGGGGACAACATGTTGTGTGGGGAGTACCTCTGAAATAAGGAACTGTGCATTGCCTATTCCCTCCTCCGTTGTCTAAAGTGTCATCCAAATGCAGCCACAAGCTAGGAAACCACAAAAGGATTGGAGAACGGCCTTCTGGGAAACTCCAAGGGCTGGATTTAGCCTCCTGGAGGGCCATCTTTGGTCCTCGGGTCCTCAGCTCTGCACTCCTGCCTTAGGGCAACTATGCTGAGGGCAGCTTTGCGCCCATTCCCAGGGTGGGTGAGTGGGTGGGACGGAGGGGGTCATGTGTGAACACTTGCAGAATCTGTCTGTTGGCTTGCGTGGGGCATGGCCAAAGGTCTCTATATTCCTTCATGACTTTGTTCTGGCCCTGTCTCCAGTTCATCAGCACCCCCTGCATGCCCCCAAAGGATTCCGTGTATTTGTAATGGTTTGCTTTGGGGCTCAGTAGGATTCCCTCCCTGCAAACCTGCCTGACTCTGGGATGTAAGTTGTTTCTCCTACATTGCACCAATCTGGATGGAAATTGAGAGGTTGACGTGGGTGGTGTCCTTATTAAATAGGTTGGTCACAACAGCAGGGCAGTGTGGGAAAGGTGTGCAACAAGTCAATCATGGGTAAGCACCCTAAGGCAACCTTTAGGTTGAAAGGGGATGTCCCAGGCTTGTCCTTAAGGGTTGTGGGACCCAGGGACCGGGATGCTTGCCTCCAAAGCCATGGGCCACCTTTGACTGGGGCAGGGGCTTGTTCACACATAATATACTGGTGGGGAAGAGGTGGCAAATCTACCCCTGCCTCATCTTATATCTTCTCGCAGTGGACAGTGTTAGTTTAACATTAAATTAACTTGTGGCTCTTGTTCATCCAATACCTGTGTCTCACCTCTTTCTTCTGCGTGAGGCCACAATAAGTGACGCTTGTTTTAATGGCCTTTACTATAGTTCTAGTGACTTGTATGCTCTATTTAAGTCAAAGAAACGTTCTCTCTGGATGGTTATCTCCACCCTACCATGTATGTGAGCATCTGAAGAGCATGTCGGGTTAGTGACTGATGGACTGGAGTCAGAAAATGTTGGACTACAGAAGTGCCCTCAGTCTGATTGGGCATAGTCTGTTCTTGTATGCTTAAGGATTTTGTTCCATCACTGCAAGTGTTATATAGTAGTGCTGTGCCGAAAGGGAGAGCACTTTGTGTAGAGTTCGGATCTCAATTCTGTGATGAAACCGACAGCCAGATACAGTGCATTAGCAGCCTTGTGTTGAAAACTCCATTTGACTTCTGTGCCTATTTGATCTGCTGTCTAGGTGCTCACTGTTGATGGGCAGCTTCAAGGCCCCCGTTTTTATGGTTCTTTAGCTTTAAACTGGACTTGCACTTGATAGCCCTTCAGAAAAAGGGTCGCTTTCAAATAGAAGGCTCTGCAAAGTAACACATGCGGACAACATCCGCAAAGGGGGAAACACCTTGTTCAGACCTCAAAGAAATACTATATCTTGGTATAATGCTGGCAGTTGTAATTGTTGACATGGTGAATCAAAGGCCCTTTCTACAACTAAGGGTATAGAGGGAGGGAGGGGGGATGATCCCGGACTTACCTCCTTCTGGGATCGTCCCCCACATTCTAAATAGGAAGCATGATGCCCCAGGAGGAAAGGGACATCACACCCACCATTTTGGCGGAGAAGGTAAGAAACCCCTCTGTGCCCCCAACCCCTGCCATCCTGTGGATGGCAGAATTGCTCCCCCCACCCCCATGGGCATGGAACCACCCCACGCAGCTCCATGCCTGTTTTAGGACCTGGGAGGGCAGAAACATCAGGATATCCCAGGTTTCCACAATCACAAGGTTTTCCCGGGGTCGTCCCTAGGTCGTCCCCGGGATCCCCTGTGTGTCATTTAGATGCACAGGGACGACCCAGGGACGACCCAGGGATAAAAGGCTGGTGCAGATATGGCCATAGTTTTGGGGGGAAAGTCCTCATAGGGACTCATTTTTGTGAGTTGCATGGGCCCAGTTTAGGGTGACCAACTGTCAGGATTTCCCCGGATTTGCCCTGGGTTTTTGTTCTATTGTGGGTGTCAGGGGGGATTTTCTGTAATTTTCAATAATGTCCTGGAATGACACGCTTTCCCCTTTAAGACCGCTATTAGCATAGCGAGGGAAATGATGCACTTTCTGGAGGCCCTGGAAAGTGTGCTTGCCCACCCCCACTGAGTGTCCTCTGTTTTGGTTTCCCAAATATGGTCACCCTCTCAGCTTAATTTCTATATGTCACTTGAAAAATCAGCCTCAGATAAATCTGTCCGCTAGTTGTTGCTTTTTGCTTCTTTTTATTTAAGTTATCAGCCCATAAGTGTCTTCTAACACATCAAGGCAAAGAGAAAAATAAAATATCTCACCCCGCCCCACCCCCAATATCTACACCCACTGGTAATGTTCAATGTATTTCTAGGGAGCAGCCATTTTTGCCCTTATCTGCCTACGCGAATGAAGTCACAAATATCAAGATATATATAAAAAAGTTTTTTCATTCTTTTTCTTATCTAAAGGTCCTCTAACAGATTCTTGCTGCAATATGCAAGGCAAAGAGGCCTTGTTAACAGCTTTCTTTTTCTGTAACAATAGCTTGATGGGTAAGAGCAGTTGAGCACTAAACCTGTTCCTAATTCTGCAAGAAATCCCTGCAGCCTCCTATTCCCTTGATTGGAGCTCTTACTAGTTTAAAATAGGAAATATTAAATATTATTTGATTTCTAGGAGAAGCGGTCTGAAAATAAGAGACATAATCTTCTTAAGGGAAGGAGGAGGAATACAAAACACATGGTACTTTAATAATGACACACACACACAAAAGACTCTCAAATGGTTTCCTGAATTACTTTCCCATGCAAGTTATAATGTTTATGGAGCAGTTTTTAGCGTTACATTCATGATTTGCCCAGCATATAGCAGCAGGGGATGAGAAGAGAGATCTAAGAACCCAAACTTGGTTCCCTATCCTCCCTATTGGGCAATGCCACATCCAGATAGAGATCGCTTTATGCAAGCCCAGCGCTGTAGCTACTGGTTATTATTATCTACTGATATGGTTGTGACTAAGCCTGTTCCCCTTGGGCTAGGAGAAGGATTTTCAGGCGATCAATGAGTCAGATTCTGATGAAGAAGAGACAGCACCAGAAACATACCAGCCTGTATGGGGAGCAGGAGAGGTCACTCTCACGAGTTCTTCACCAGCTGGGAATGAACTTTCGCCAGCCCTTATCTCTGCGGGTGCAAACAACCCACAAGCTGGGAATCAGTGTTCTTCCGAGGGGGAGGGCACTGAAAGCCTAGCGGATCCTAGAATCCACCACAGACTAAAGCGGGCGAGGGAAAAAAAGGGGAGAGAAGGTCAGCCCTCCTAGCTTTTCGCCAAAGGCTTCTTCAGAACCAGCCTCCCTGAAGTTAAAGTGTACTGGAAAATGGCTTTCCCTTTTTCTTGAAAGGGCAATTGTCTCACTTTGTCTGCATAATCTTGCCTAGAGAAAAGTTTCTAGAGTTATAGAGTCCCCTCAAGTGGGAGGAGATGTTTATTGCCTGAATAAAGCTTTGTGGATTACATGACACACCTCTTTATTGTCTCCCAATAAAGTGAGGGGTGTTGGGAAACCCTTCAAATATATTGCTGACAGAGTACATGGTCCTACAAAGCCCTCTGATTCAGGCCTCTCATGAGACTCTCTATCTATAGCAGCCATTGGTTCAGCTAATGTGATGTCACAGAGGGTAGTGTTAGGGTAGTGTTTACCACAAGTTTGATAACCATCCTCACCACCAGATTTGAGTTGCTTCCAAGGCAAGACCTAGGCATATTCCTTAGAATGGCAGCTTATTTTACTTCCTGGTATCCCACTGTCTCTTTTGCCCACTGCTTTTGGGGGGTTGGTGATAGCTCTGAGATCACCAGCATTATCAGCACCTGCATTTGAGACAAGGTGTATTCACATTCACTAGGGTGACCAGATAAAATCCAGGTCAGGGCTCATGTAACTTTAACAGTTGTAGAGAAAAGGGAATTTCAGCCAGTGTCAGTTGTATGCAATTAGTTCCTGGTGAAATTCCCTCTTCATCACAACAGTTTAAAGTTGCAGGGGCCCTGCTTTCTTTTGTATATGGTCACTCTAGTATAGTGCATGCACCTTTAACTGTTGTGATGAAGAGGGAATTTCATCAGGAACTAATTGCATACAAATGACACTGGCTGAAATTCCCTTTTCTCTACAACTGTTAAAGTTACATGAGACCTGACCTGGATTTTATCTGGTAAGCCTAACATTCACCCCTCAGAAATGCAACATTTGGGGAAGGTGCTGAACCCTGAAGAATGACAACTGGAGCTGAGCCAAAATTTCTCAGGAGGTTTCCTCCCACACCCCAGGAAAGTACTGATTTCTTTTCTTACCCCACCCCTGGAAATAAAGGGCTACTTGTAATTTTCTCCCCATCAATGCTATGGAATGATAGTAGGTATGGGGTATTATGGAAAATACAAAATGGGGCCAGGCTGCCAACACAGTTTTTGCTGTGGCCACTTGCAGCAGCAGTGGGGGGTGGGGGGGTGGGGGTGCAGGGGTGGGGGGAATCCTTAGCAGAGAGAGAGAGAGAGAGAGAGAGAGAGAGAGAGAGAGCTAAAGAACTTGTACTACATTTCTTGTCAACGGTGACACCTACCTGTAAGAAATTGTTGGAGAACTTCTCCATCCCCTGGAGAAATTCAGAGAAATTGTCCTCCCAATTTCTCTGCTGACAAATAGCATGGGAAATTTCCAGAAGCCATTTGTGACAGCTCTATTTGAACCACTGTTTTCTGCTGCAGCTGCAGCCTATTTCACAGAAAGGTAAACCGCTCAGGCTAGAAGGCAAATAATTTTCCCACGGACCTGTATACCTAGCAGAGGTGAGGTCTGAGCCCCAAACACAAATCAATTCCTTTAAAATCACAGTCCTCCTCTCTCTTGTTCAGGGTCAACCTACCCAAAACACTTTCCCTCTCTTCCCACACCCTGAATACACAACACCTACGTATCTCACGCTCCTGTCCACACAATCCTCTCTCTTTTTCAGGGTCATTCCCAATTCTCTCTCTCTCTCTGGCCCTTTCTACACCACAGTAGTGTGGCTCCTGCCTTTTATATATGGCTTTCATAGTGCAATATCCTGCTTGGTGTAGCTGAGGCCTTGGTCTCCCAGCTTCCACCTCCTACTCCATTGAGTCACCCCAGGTCTTCAGGTTTACCTGGTGCCAGTCACAATTTTTAGTAGAAGGGTGGACCTTCTCTTCTATGGCTCCCAGGCTATGGAATGGTCTGCCGGAGGAGGTTAGACAAATTGACAGTCTTCATGAATTCAAGAGAGTCATGAAGACTGTTCTCTTCCGGCAGACCTATCCGGATGAATTTTAAATGTTTTAATGATGTGTTTCTCTTGTTTTAAATTTTTTAACTTTGTCGTGCTTGTATCTGCATTGTGTTCCCCGCCTCGATCCGTAGGGAGAGGCGGGTTATAAATAAATATTATTATTATTATTATTATTATTATTATTATTAAATTAATCCCTAAGCCTCCCCCCCTCACCAGGCAGTGCCAATGGGGTCCAGCCCTCCCTCTCTTTTTTTTCTTTTTGTAGAGGGGATTCATATTATTTTGGATTTCTATGACTCCGACCTGTAGATTCCGCAGTGGACTAGCTGTTTCTGAGTCACAGGGATTCCACAGATTTACGGGTAGTTTTTAAAACTTTTGGGGGTGGGTGGGGAGGGATAGATGTGTCATAATGCACATTAGTGCAAGTGCAAATTATCAATGAACCCATGTTCGAATAATCCTGGTGATCTCGAACATCACTCATTCATTCAACCATCCTTAGTGCAAATGTACATTTCCAATCCAGAATGAAATTCTTGTACATCCCTTAAAAAAATAGTTTTATCAATGAGGGGATGGCAGAATGAAAGATACCTGAAAATCTGCAAAACATAAACCAGATGGAATAGATTTAACAAAATCCGTACATCCCCTATTTTAAGGAGACATTATTGCAGTAGCTAAGAAAAGAGCAGAGACAGCCAAACCCATCAAGTGCAAATAAAATATATGTTGCCGACATCAGGAACAAAACAAACAGAGCTGAAATACATTTCCCTCCCATGAGATCTCTTGCACTCTCTCCCCGCACCCCACACTATATTTCTCATGCGCTGAAAAATGTAAATACAGAACTATAGCATTAAACTGTTTGGCAAATAACATTTCCTTTGTAACGGTTTGGGAAAATAAATAGCTATAAAACCAAATTAATGCTCGCGACGAAATAAAGCTGTTCAGAGAATAAGTTACATACTTGCAGCCTCGGCACTTTCAATACAACCATTAATGAACAGAGACCAAAACGGATGCTTTTCTAACCACCCCGATGCCCGTCTCTTTACTGCAGGGAAAGCACACGTGCACTCAGCTAGCTGCAATTTCAATTCAATAAGCAAGTTTCTCCTGAATGATGGCATTCATTTTAAAGTCCAACTCATCAGGGCCGGCCTTAATGATTGGAGAGGGTGAAAAGAGACAAAGTTCATCCAATGGAGCCAGTTGTTCAGCAATAACGCCTGGCATGTATATGGCGCTGTGGCTGGAAATCCTCTACATTCACGTATCTGGGAGTCAGGTCCATGGAACACAATGGGACTAAATTCTGAGAACATATTGATAGCATTGTGCATTTCAGAATCTGTCCCCAACTTGGAGCACTCCAGATATTTTGGACCTCCATCAGCCGCAGCCAGCATGGCCAGTCATCTGGAATGCTGGGAGTTGTAGTCCAAAACATCTGGAGGGCGCTGGATTGAGGAAGGCAGTATCAGATTGTTCAAGGCACATCACATACATTATCTGACTGAAATAAGAGAAGGGGAGAGAGAGAGAGAGAGAGAGAGAGAGAGATGAGCTGTGTTCAAATGGCATTCATTGACCTTATTTGTGGGCAGAGAAACTGGAGGGATCATTTTCACCATGGGGAGGAGAAATTCTCCACGAGTTTCTCGTTGGTGGGGCTGACCATTAGTACTGGCAGTAGCAGCAGCAGTAACCGTCTTGGCAGCCTGGGCACCATTTTGCATCCTCCACAATGCTTGGGTGGGGGTGGGGGTGGCAGTTGCCCCCAAAATGGTAGAGAATATTTGGGGAAATTCCATTTTTCAAAGGGGGTGAGAAAAAGAAAATGACAACATAAGGAGAGCCCTGCTGGATCAGACCAACGGTCCATCTAGTCCAGCATTCTGTCCACACAGTGGCCAATCAGCTCTTGACCAGGAACCCATAAGGAGGACACGAATACAACAGTACCCTCCCGCCCATGTTCCTCAGTAACTGATGAACATAGGCTTACTGCCTCTGATACTGGAGGTAACATATAGCCGTTGGGACTAGAAGCCATTGATCTCAAGTCTTTTTCATTTTCTTTATCTAGGCAGACATTCGTTCATAAATGTTGACTTGATTATTCATAAGAGAAGACAGAGAAGTAGAAATATGTAGATCAGGGGCACCATGCAGATAATTTGGCTCTGAGGGGGACATATGGTGCTGGGTGGTGTTCAGGGACCGCACATGCATAAACTTGTACACAAACACACACTTTTCCCCACCCAGTCACATCTTAGAATGCAGAGATGAGGAGGTTTAAGCCTCCCTTCCCTACCTGCTGAGGTCAGGGGAGGTTATCACTGGGGTGAGGGTTAAAGCTTACTCACCCCCAGTGATCCTAAGCCAGATTGCTTTTGACTGCTGATCATAGAATAGTTGAGTTGGAAAGGGCCTATGATGCCATCGAGTCCTGCTCGATGCAGGAATACACCTCAAAGCATACCTAACAGATGGCTGTCCAGCTGCCTCTTGAATGTCCCTAATGTGGAAGAGCCCACGACCTCCCTAGGTCATGGGTTCCATTGTCGTATTGCTCTAACAGTCAGGAAGTTTTTCCTGATGTCCACCTGGAATCTGGCTTCCTGTAATTTGAGCCCATGATTCCGTGTCCTGCACTCTGGGTTGATCAAGAAGAGATCCTGGCCCTCCTCTGTGTGACAACCTTTCAAGTATTTAAAGAGTGCTATCATATCTCCCCTCAGTCTTCTCTTATCCAGGCTAAACATGCCCAGTTCTTTCAGTCTCTTCTCATAGGGCTTTGTTTCCAAAACCCTGATCATGGGTAGGTTGGTTAAGTTTAAAGCCTCCCTTCCCTCAGCAGCCCTGATAGCTGTCCTGACGCTGCTAATGGCAGGACAAGAATGGGGTTCCCTTCGCAGCTGATGGCTGATCAGCTGACCTGCAGAGGAAAGTGGGCAGGGCTCTGGGGGGGTGGGATCTAGCAGGCTGCATGGAGAGAGGCTGCAGGCCGTGGGTTGATGACTTTTGATTTTGATGTTAGTATTCATCCATCCCTCTGACCTAGTCTCATGGCGTGTCAAGTTCTGATGGGGATTCTTCACGCACACAACTCTGCACCTCAGCAACCTCTCCTATGGGCACTACTGATGTTCTTCTTCGTTCTTTTTTTATCCTGTGTTTGCCACTCCTCTGCCATTCCTGATATCTACTGCTGCACCGGGGTTGGACCCCATAGGAAATATTGCCTTAAGCAGCCATCCACGGTTACCTAGTGATAAGCCCAGAGTTGCCTCTCAAAAATGGCTTTTTAAAAATATCCCCTTGGATGGTCTGACAGACATCGAACGCCTGAAAGTCCATGGATGATACTGCTCAGATGTGATGAAGAAATCTGTGTGTGTGTGTGTGTGTGAGTGTTCCAATCAATTCTGCAGATAAATTTCTGGACATTGGCTTTTAAAAAGTCCATTTTCTGATCCTTAGGAAAAGACATAATTGGTGCTAGTCAGCAATTTGGTAATAAAAGGGCTACATTCAAAGTGATCATTTTAATAGTTCTAAGAAGGCAATTAGCTCATAATAAAGGGGAAAAAGGAGAAAGGAAGAAAAGAAGTTATACATGTTTATAACATTTAAATTAATTCCCAGCTGAACAGATAGCCAGTGTTAATTACTTATACATTCTGATTTGAGTTGGTCCGACATCGTTTTGAGCCCTTGCATCAACCATATTTTATTTTATCCTTAAATAAATCTTTTTGGCCTCCCTCTCAAAGCAGAGTGCGATAAAACATGTACAATTGATACAATCGTAAGAATAAAAACACAATGGAACAGTCAGAATACAATACAAACAGCAACAGCAATCACAGCAGAAGAAGGGCAGAGTAAAATACAATAATAGTAGTCACTTTGCAGTCACATTCTCCTGAACCAGGGATGTGGTACCTCTGGCCCATTTGCCGAATCCAGCCTGTGGAGATTACACATCTGGCCTGCGGATCCTTGATGGATTATTCCGGGTGGCAGGGCTAGGCCTCCAAGCCCCCTCCCCGGAATTCCCCCCCCCCCTTACAGAGGAGTACTCCAATCTTAGATCCTCCCATCTGAATTTGGGGATAACAACAGGGATGTGGGCAGGCATCATTGAACCGGTGGAGGGCCTGGCAGGAAGCAATTTAGTTCTGCACCCCTCTCCTAAACAGCAACTTCAGAGGGGATCCTGATGGGGACCATAACAGGGGCAAAGGGCTAAGTTCCCTCCTCTCCTCTCCTCTCCTCCATGATCTTGATTTGGATTGCCCCCTGCTCCCAGCGCAGTTGCTATTTAGGAAGCAAAAAAACAAGCATACAAGGGCCAATCACATCATCACATCAGGTCTTCTCTCTCTCTCTCTCTCTCTCTGGTGGGGAGTACAACTGGGCACTATGCACTAAACTGAGCATAAGAAATCCCCTTGGAAAATACATGGGAAATAATTGCTCTCAGGGGCTCAGCTGCAAGAGAGTCAGGGGATCCCTCCTCCCCCTGTTCTGTCAAGCACCACCACTAAGCTCATTCCAAGGGCATATCCTCACCAGGCAGTTATCCCAGAGTCAGCTTGAGGTCATCCCTGTGCATCCAAATGATGCACAGGGGATCCTGGGGTCAACCGGGGACAACCTCTCACCTTCCCCAAGATAACCACAACTGTGTTTTTCCTGGTTTTTCCTGGACAACCTGAGGACTGCGGGCAGAGTGGTGTGGGCTCCTGGGTCCTCCCCGCGAGTAGTGGGGCTTTGCAAATGAGCACGGAGCTGCACAGGGGTCCGTGCCCGTCGGGGGTGGGGGGCAGCAGTTTCGCTATCCCCAGGATGGCTGCTGTTTTTTAATCCCCTTTTACTCACTTTTTTTGTGGAGAATCGGGCCTGTGCAATTGCAGACCGGCTACTCCTTCCCCCAAAACACACACACTGTACCAGATGTCCATCTTTCCTTCTGTGACATTCCTTCTGCGCTGGTGTTTGGACACCGGGGGAGGATCCCGGAAGCCAGAAAACCTGAGATCCTCCCCCCTCCGTCCCAGAAGGTAGATGTAGATGAGCCCCAATTCTGAAACTCTGAACTTCAACATGCCTGGCAGCCCAGCACTGCAACCACTTGAGGAAATCTCTGTGGAATATAAATGCTAATCTTGGAAGCCCCTCCCGCTTTGTTGGAGGAGGAGGAAGAGGGTGAGCAGCTGAGGCAGGAGTACATTTTGGCATCACCTTTAATATATGTCCCATGTTTACTCCTTCCACTTGGAGTAGTTGTTTTCAACTTGCTCCAGGATTCGTAAGGCTTTGGATACAAAAGGGAGTCAGTGCATGTGTCCTGTTGCTCCCATCGCAGACAATATGGGTCAGAACCAAATGCTTCATAGCTGGGAATAGAGGGGTAATGGAAACCATGAATACTCCCCTACTCCTATTAGATGACCACAGTGTACACAAGGTCAGGGACTTGATGACGAGCCTTAGGGCAAATCTACACAGTCCCTTGAAACGTTTTAAATAGTATTTTAAAACGTTCCAAATAGGTGCGTTCTAAAACGTCTTAGGCCACATTACTGAGTACTCACGTTACAGGTGAAAACTTCTTCAGTCTTTAAAAAGGTGTGTGCGGTCGCACACTCTTCTGCCCTGTCTCTTTCTGTTTCGTTTTTACAGTGAGTTTAGGGGCAAGGCATTGTAGGCGTTGCAGTTCAGTCACCCACTTCCTCCTTTGTTCCGCTGTCATTCCCTAGCGAGTGTAGGGCTAAGAATTGTGGATGTTGTAGTTCACTCGCCCACTTCCTCCTTAGCCCGGCTTTCTTCCCCACCAATCAACTGCTAAGTATTTGGCCACCGGTAAACGAAGCACTGCCCCCATGAATCCCAAACGGTAAAGAAGGACACATTATTTTACTTAAAACGATTTATTAAAAGTGAAACCGTTGTATATAACTGAAGGGAGTTTTAAAAAACTTCAGATATACAACGTTATAGGGAGTGTGTCATGTGGCCCAAAGAATTTTCATAACCCTTATAAAATGTTAAAAACCTAGCATGTAGTTCGGCTCTAGAAGAACCCAATAGGATTAAGTGCAAGCAATTGTTGCAAAGAAATATCAGTTGTTTGTTCTCCTGATGGTTGGTTCATGTTCTGGGGAAGTGATGCGCTTTCATTCTTACCAGGATTGATTTATGAACTGCAGCATCTAATACAAGGGAGGCTGCAGAGAAGTTAATGGGAGAATGTATTCGGGCAGTAATAAATGTTGTCCATTGTTGCTAATAACAAGTCAGCTGTGAGGTCCATCATTAGGGGAACATTATGAGATGGTCTCTCTCTCTGCCTCTTTCTCACTCGGCATCTCCCCATGCCCTCCACTGGGATAGAAATGAATTATGTGACTTAAGGTTGCGGTAATACAAAAGAGGAGATAATTGCAAACTGTATTGACATTAAAGAAAGCATGTTTGATGGGTTCTACACAGGTAATAAATTCAATTAAACATTTTAAAAAATGGAAGCGGAATGGAGTAAGTCAATGTTTCGATGTTTTTAATTATTCTGATTCCTGGGACTGTTCGTCTGTTCAGGCACAATAGCAGA
Organism: Anniella stebbinsi; assembly: GCA_029215795.1. Taxonomy (NCBI): domain Eukaryota; kingdom Metazoa; phylum Chordata; class Lepidosauria; order Squamata; family Anniellidae; genus Anniella; species Anniella stebbinsi. Next base: position 224,087,845 of record JARDYH010000004.1, on the reverse strand, counting down.
AAGGTGAATAGGGATGCAGGAGTCCTTCAGTGTTGCTTTCTCTCTCCATCGATTCCTGAAAATCTGAAGTTCCTTCCATTCTGTGAATGGATATCTCCAACATTCCTAACCCTGGAAGCTCAAGACCTCCTTGGCAAATAGGGGGCATAACTTGGGTGTCACTCACTGCCAGAAGGGGCCAACAGCTACGCCACAAGACCCCGCTTCTATGAAATGTGGCAATGAAACTGGAGACCAGGGCTGCCCCCTCCCCCCAAAAAACAACTTTCATTACTGCATGGGAAGGTGACATTCCATGAAAACTGGGAGACCATTGGGCAGATCTCCTGGCTGATTGATTCCTGAGCTTGAAATTATGCTTTTGGCATGCTCAGGAACATTTGCTTCCTATCAGGATCATGGAATATGGTGTTTTCTCTACCCTTCTCTGACAGTGAAAGCTAGCAAAAGGGTCCAGGAGCCAGCCACATGTTGAGCTGGATCAGAATTCAGATGGAGCTTGAAAAATGGGACACCCCTTTTTTGTTTGAGGAGAGCTTTTTGGCAAGATGCCGTCAAACATTATCAGTTACACTAAGTATAGGATACCGTATTTGCCTATAGAGAAATCCAATAACCAATATTTATATAGTGTATAAGCTGTATCACGCTGTTGCAATAAACCAGATGATTTTATGTTGTGTATGTCAAAGAGATGAGAGTGAGAGAGAATTTGGAAAGTGGAGACTGGAGAGATACATTTTAACCCTTTATGTTCATCTACCTTCCCTTCAGTGTTCCTGTTTTCCTGTTTTCCAGTCTTCCCATTTTTCTCTTCTTTGTGTCTATTTTGTAGACGCAAGAGATGTGTGTGAGTACTTAGGGTTGGGTGAACATCTTAACTCTTTCCTAAGCATAAGATAGAGAGAATGTCCCTGCCTTTCCAGGATCTAAGAAAGCAAGGACATTATCACTCTGTAATAAGGTTAGCAGCGCACTATGTATCCATGATCAAAGAAGTTGGCCTTATACAAATCTATGATGTGACCACGTTTGGAATACTGCACCCAATTCTGGTCCTCGCACTTAAAAAAAAGGATATTGCAGAAATGGAGAATATATGGGAAAGAGCAACCAGAATGACCAAGGGCCAGAACAACTCCTCTACAAGGGAAGGTGTTCACATCTGGGACAGGCTAGCTTATAAAAAAAGGAGGGCATGTATCGCTGCGTTTCCAGGCCGAGGCGATGGAGGTGAGTGGGGAGGGGCGAGGGTTAGGGCTCCGCAAGTCCCCCTTTCCCCCCTCCCCTCCCCTCCCTCATCGCCATCGCTGGTCCTCGCTGCTGCCGCTGCAGCTCCTCGAATTACTATGAACTAGGCCGCGATCCCACATTTTTCCAGGCTGAGGCGGCGATGGAGGTGAGTAGGGAAGGCAGAGGGAGGGAGGCAGCTGTGTCTGAATCCAGATCCGGATCCCGGAACCGGTTTGGTCCGATCCTGGCCTCCCCGATCCGATCCGGATCCTTGATCTGGAGGTCTGGATCAGCCTGATCCGCTCTGGATTTGGGATCCGGATCCGGTCACAGCCCTAGTGGAGAGGGATATTTTTTCTTTCTCTTTCATAAAGCTAGATCTAAAGTGATCCAAGGAAACTGCAAGGTAGGAGATTCAGGACAAATAAAAGAAAACATTTCTTTACACAGCACATAGACTATGGAATTTGCTACCACCAAGATGTAGTGATGGCCACCAACTCAGATGGCTTTAAAAGGGGATTGGACAAATTCATGGAGGAGAAGGCTATCAATGGCTTCTAGTCATGATGTTGATGTGCTACCTCCAGTATCAGTGGCAGTATGCCTATGTACATCAGTACCTGAGGAACATGGGCAGGAGGGTGCTATCACACTCATGCCCTGCCTGTGGGCCTTCCTCAGGCAGCTGCTTGGCCACTGTATAAAGAGAATGCAGGATCAGAGAGGCCTTTGGTAAAATTCGGAATGGTTTTCTTATTTTCTTAGGAATTAAACATCTGTACCAGCAGCACCTCATATCGAGTTGTGGCTAGCATGGTTCATATCACCACTGTAGTGCATGTATTGTGACGGCTACAAACAGCCACGCTTTTACTAGTTCCCCCTCACCCTTCTGCCACATTTAGTAGACGTGATCTCACTTGGTGACTTCATGCTGTTGCATATTTCCTCGCCATTAACAACCTTCCCCAACCTGATGCTCCAACTTCCATTATCTAAAGGAAGGCTGATGCAGAATGAAGATGTGGAGACATGGGGCAGCATTACGGCACAACAAAGCAACTAATTATAAAACCACTTCTTTTGGTTTAATAAAGAGATGAAGAAACTCTGTTTGGCCAAAGGCCAGGTTCCATTTTGGAGAAGCTATCAAGGGCTATGTTCTAGTGGCGGGTAGGTCCAAAGGCAAAAGGGGAAGGGAATGAAAAGTTCACCACCAGCCCGTTCCATGGTTACCAGTTTATTGTAGGAGGCATATCTCCTCAAAAGAAAGTATTAGCAGCATGTCTACTTACAAATCAGCCTGACAAACATGTCTGCTCACAAGTAAGCATGAATGAATCACTCAGTAGCACTTGTAGGTTGCATCCAGAATATCAAGCTTCTGTATATCTACTGAGATATAGGCAACTCATATATATGAAAATGGAGTATTATACAAAGACATCGTGCTTGTTTATTGTTCTAATTGTTTGCATGGCTAACTTGCTGAACGCAGTGTCTTGTGGGAACGTACCTGCCTCATGAGTGTCTGTCTCCATTTTGGCTGCAGACTTAGTTTATTTATGGATTTGATTGGTTTGATTTGCACCCCACTTTTCTACCAAGAAAAATTGCACTCAAGACATCCCCCTCATTTTTCGCTGAGAATGATTATACAATGATTTGTAGAAATCGCCAGCAGAATCCCAATAATGATTTATAACTTGTCAAGCCAAAGGTTTTCAGTTGTGTTGCCTCTGACTGGGCCATATGTATTTCTATTTCTATTTTCATTTCCTTGAAAAATATATGCATATCTCATTTACATAGTCTTTGCGTGTTACATTAAAGAAGGATACCTGTGTCCATAAGGTGAATGCCTCCGATAGCTTGTAAAAGAGCTTCTGTCAGTGGCTAAACTAAAGCATGCCTGGTAATTTCCTTTGACTGGTTGTTACATCTTGTAGCTAGAGTCCATTAAAGACTCTCCCCTTTGTCATACAGGAGAGTTCAATCTCAAAAAATGTCTGGTTTCCTAATGCAACAGCAAACCCAAATTGAAAACATCAGACAGAACATTTGTAAAAGACATAACACTTGGTTCTTCACTTGGTTGCATTGAACTGACTTCAGATCGATAATGGGGAAAATACATATATTTTGGGAGGCAAGCATGGTCCCCCAAAGCAGGGCCAGATTAATTGTTAGGTTAAACTTTTCGCAGCTGCTGGGGAGGCACCATAGTTCCTGTCAACAGGAATGCAACTGGATTCCCCTGCTCATAATGCACAGAGAACTGTTTCACGGGTGATGTTCTCTAAATTAGGATACAATGAGAGAGTATGCATGTAACATCCCATATTAATTTCCCTGCATCTCCAGTTAAAAAGATTGCCTCATGAAGCAGGGCTAGAAAAGGCATTCACATGAAATCTTGAGCAATTGCCAGTGGTTAGTCAATGGTCCGATCCAGTATGGGTTTAGTTGTGCAAAACCTGTCTATTTTTTTCCCCTCCAGAGTTTTTGATTTTTCCTATAGCCTTGGATATCCTGAGAAATGCCATGAAGTGTCTCAGATATCCTTGTTCTTAGATTCTGCAGACATAAATCAGACATGTATCACAATGCACATCACAATGCAGATGAAATCCATTGCTGAAACCTCTGGCTAGCTTGTGCAGGAGTTCATGCAATACAACTGCTGGTACAAAAAAAATCTTACCCAGCAGAAATTTGGTTTGAGAAAAGGATGAAAACAGAAGAGTTGTTCGAAAGAATTACCTGCACCCACAAAATACTCTATGGCTCAGTTCGGACGACATATTAAGCAACGGAGGGGGGTAAATAACGTACTGACTGTGCGTTAGGCAGGAGGAGCTCCACAGACGACACACTGCAGCCGGCGCTGCTCGGAACCGGCAAACGCCCCGGCTGCAAGGAACTTGCAGCGGCCATTTTGGTTGCAGCCTCTCCTCCGTGTGTCCCCCAGCCGTATCCCAGCAGGCACCGTGAGTTCTGCCAGCTGCATAGAGTGGCTGGGGTTTTTTGGCTGCTCTAGGCAGCAGAACTCTATTCCGAAACGGAATAGTCCACGGAGAGAGGGGGGGCTGAATTCGGACGACACTTTAAACAATGGGGCTTCGGGCTAAACAATGTGCAAGCCCGTTGTTTCGCTCTGTTGTTTAAAGTGCCTGATTAACGTACTGTCAGTTGTGTGTGCATTGTGTGTTACCCTCCAGACGACACAATAAGCAACACAACTGATGATTGTTCCCCCCCTCCTCCGTTGCCTAATGTGTCGTCTGAACTCAGCCTATGTGTTAAAAATAGAACTTGCCAGATTGCAGCATCCTTATGTATGAGGAGGGGCCCTAATTTAGCGGTGGCAAGCAAATGATTTGCAAAGAAAAAGTTTCCTATTCAGTCCCTGGCGTCTTCAGATTCCTTGCCTGAAATCCTGGAGAAGCTCTGCTAATCGGTTATAGTGTGGCTATATATCTTACTTTACAGAGGGCAACCCTCTATGGGAATAGCTCTCCTCTTCAGTCCAAGTCTTACGCAGGAATGGAAGAGGGAAGTGGATTGTCTCATTTTGCCCAATCAACGGATCACTGCTTTACCATCTGTATCAGAAGCATCTATGGATCTCGGGTTACATCTTACTCAGCAAAAACTCTTGTTATATATGATTGGACACCACAACACCTATTTAATAAGGGTTTATTGAAGCCCCTTTCCACACCAGGCTTTTTGCCTGGGATGGCCCCCGGTTGGTCACTGTGAGTCCAAATGACGCACAGGGACTCCCAGGGGCGGGGGGTGGGGGTGGCCATGTTATTTTCCCGGGAAAACGGAAACCAGAAAAATCCCAAATTTTTCTGCCGTCCCGGGAAGTTCCTGGGACCGAAGATGTGGCCACCTGCCCCAGGTGCTGCCACGAGTAAGTGCGGCCGCACAGTTGGCCATGGAGATGCACCGTGTGGCTCCGTGGCCATCAGGGGAAGGGGTAGCCAAGTCCGCTATCCTCATGATGGCGGGGGGGAGGGCCCCCCATCACATGCATATTTTTTTTTTAAAAAAACCCTAACCTTTGCATAGGAGCGCTTGTACAGTCTCCTCGGGGGGGCTGCACTTCAAAATGGTGGCCGCTACGAGTGCATCGCACCCGGGAGGAAGCGGAACTTCAACTTCCTCCGTGATGGCTCCAGACGCCGATCCCAGAAGTAGCTACTACCGGGATTGCCTGCCCTGAGCCCTCTACGCCTCTATGGTGTAGAAAGGGCCAAAGTCAGTTAATTGCTAGAGGTGTAACACAGGTAGTGCTTCTTTTAACCATATGTTTTGGCAATGTCCAATAGTTTCCTCTTTTTGAGAAGTTATTATATGGATACACTTTATATTGCAACACTGTTTAATATTTATTGATGTACATGTCCTTTGACATTATCTTCCTGCCTCCTGTAAGTTAACACAAGGCCAGCGCAAATGGATTCTCTTCTCTTTTGACAGCTAAGTATTGATATTACAATATTGGAAGGACACTTACCTCCTGTAATACAATGGATTGAAGACCTTACAACCCTTTCAGCATTTGAATAGGTGGCTTAAAGATGCCACCTGCAAATGGGTACTTATTTGGATATTTGTTCTGCTTTTGTTGAAGTTCATGTATAGTTCTTAGAAAGCTGTATTTTCATACACACACACGTCATAGGAATTTATATAGTGACATTTTTTCTTCTTTTTCATTTTTGTTTAGTTGAAGTTTCACGACAAAAAATAATAGTAATCACAAAACACGGGAACCATACAAATATGCAATCCTCTAGCTACAGCCTGATATCCCAGCTGTGTTATACCACACTAATATTGTGAATGTATAGGTCCACTCTGAGGATAGGAATGGGAAGGGAGCTATAATGGTAAGGTTTGAGAGCCACAAAAACAGCAGCAAACATAAATTATCTTTGAGAAATAACTGCTGAATGCAAATCTTCAGGGTGCTGTTATGATGGATTAGTAATTGCAAAGCCCATCAGGAGTCTTGTGAAATTTGATGCATTAGATATTAAACAGTTAGCGCTGAGGGTCTGAAAAACCCACACATTTAGCAATGGCAAATCAAAGAAAATAATGTATTGCTCATCCATAAATCTATTTCATCAGTGTTGTGGCCCTTCTCCCCTGTGGCTCTTTCATTGGCAATCAAAGAAGGTCTAGGCAGGTTAAATTGAATGAGTGGGACATCATTAATCTCCAGATTCCAGCCATCTACTTTGCTGGATTATTACAAGTCCCCCTTCTTCATTTCCTGGTTCCCATCTCCACACCTCTGTTCCTTCAGAGAACATGAACATCCAAGCCCACCATTCTTTCGCCCCAGCTCTTGATGTCTTTTGACACAATGCCTTGCAACCTCCAACCCCAACACACACCTCCACTATCTTCTGAATAGTGCTCAATTCTCCTCTCTCCCACATGTATGCATCTTACTTATTCTCTGGCCCTTTCTACACCTAAGGGTGTAGAGGGGGGGAGGATCACAGACTTACCTGCTTCCACAATCCTCCCCCAGCATCTAAATGGAAATTTGATGTCCTGGAAGCAAACAGGGATGTCGCACCTGGCATTTTTTTTTCAAAACAAGCAGGAGCTGGGAGCACAATTGCCGTCCAGCAAACAATAAGTTCCCCCACCCCCGATGGCCCTGGACTCCCCCCGGACTGGCTCCTTCCCTCTTGCTGACCCCCGCTACTCACGAGGAGGAGGGAAGAAGCCGGGATGGGTGCCCACACCACCTGCAGTCCTCAGGATCATTCTGGGACTGTGGGGAAAATCAGGATAACTGGGAAAATGGAGGGGTCATCCCTGCCAGCTCCCAGGAAACCCTGTGTGTCAATATGCAGGTATTGACCAATGAGCCAACTAATTATGACATGCGCCTCAGTACTCAATACACTGACGGACAGCAGCTCTCCAGGGTTTCAGGCAGGGTCCTTCCCCAGTTCCACTCGGGGTTCCAAGAGATTGAAGTCTGTTCCTCAAACAGGTATTTTCATCCCCGTTTCCTTTAAGTTTGTTAAGGAGACAACCCGGGGCTACATTGTTCTATATTTTTCTAGCTCCACCAGGGGATTCTCTGACATTTTCCATTACTGCAGAGCTGCTTCTTCAGCACTCAGGAAGCATGCAGGTCTCGGCTTTTTCGAGATAGCGTCTCTCCTCCCCCCCCCCCCCAACCACCAGCAGCTTTTTTTGACTTGCTTTCTTTGTCACAGCCCAGTGATCACATTGTTTGGTTACCATGACAGTTTCTTAGCATTGCAGTTCTTGGATGTGGAATCCACTGCAGACCAAAACCAAGGGAGGCTGTCTTCTTGCTCGGTGAAAATCCACAAGTGCAATCACGTTACGAAAACATCCAGAGGGCAAAACACGAGCTGATGTTTCAGTATGCAATGCACCTGAAAGAAGAGAATCAAGGTGGATGCCTACCTTTCAAAAGCATGGACAGGTCAAGCAATGACTATTCACCATGATATCTAAACGGGACCTCTGTATTTCTGTGAGCATCAGCTGCATAGGGAAAAATAACGATAGGGAGATACTGCCACTCTTATGGATGCTCCCACAGCACCAGGCTAGCCACTATGGGGGAACATTCGGAAGTAGATGGAAGTTTTGTCTGCTTGAATGGGAGAATACCTTCTCAGGCCAGATCTACACCAAGCAGGATATAGCACTATGAAAGCGGTATATAAAAGGCAGGAGCCACACTACCGCTTTATAGCAATATTGAAGTGCACTGACAACTGTTGGGACCCATTGACACAAAACATATACCACTTTCATACCGCTTTCATTGTGCTATATCCTGCTTGGTGTGGCTCCTGCCTTTTATATACGGCTTTCATACCACTTTCGTACCGCTATACCCCACTTGGTGTAGTTTTGGCCTCAGAAGATGATTCTACTCCATAAAAATGGGAAAGGGAAAGGTGAATACCATTGATGAAACATTATAGGGAATAAGGTAGAGCTGAGCCAAAACAATTCTATCTTCCCCATTCATTGGGGGTGGGAAAAACAGATCCCTCTTTAAAAAAAAAAAAAAAGAGCATGGAGAGGAAGACATTGATTTGTTCAGATTGTTTTGGAGAGAATTACTGCTTGCCTTACTCAACCTTATGACTGGGGTGAACAACCATTAGGCCCTGAGGCCACATTGGGTGTCTCGCAGAAGTGAATCACACATGTGCATGCATACACATGTATGCACCCACACATATACATTCACATCCAACTCAGGCCCTTTCCACACCAGGCAAAATGCCTGGGATGGGCTCTGGCTCCTCCCTGTGTGTCCGAATGACACACAGGGACTCAATTCGGACAACACGCTGAGCCTCGGTTGCTGAGTTACCTACTGACGGTTGTTGAAAAAGGTGGCGATCTACAGACCACACGCTGCAGCAGGCGCTGCAAGGAATCAGCAACCACCCCAGTTGCAAATAGCCTACTCGGCTCTGACTGACAGCTCGGCCACCATTTTCCCCGCTTACCGAACTCCATTAGTCCTCCAGCAGGTATCCCAGAAGGCACTGCGGCCGAAAACCATGGGCACCGCCATTGAAGCCGATGCAGGACACGCCTCCCAAACCCCATTGGCTGTTACAGTCAGTGGGTGGAACTCAGCAGCCTCGGGCAAAGAGGCAGCCAGGAGGAACGGCACGCCACGCCCAGCGCTGCAATTCCAACGTTGGTACCCACGCCCTAGCCCCCAACCACCCCCCCCACCTCCCTCCTAGAGCATCTTCTGCACACGCAGGAAAGAAGGCGAGAGTGGGTGGCGTAGAAAACTTTATTCAGCAGGGAGACCAGACATGGGCAAGAAGGCACATGGGCATCACTATGCCAGGGCAGAACCTTCGGAAAGGAGAGTTGCCCCTGGGAAGGGAGGAGGCGGCTGGAAGGCACAGCGGTGAAGAGGGGATGGCCGAGGCCACACCCCCAGGGAGCCAAGCATGGAACGTGCCAAGGGGATGAGGTGGAGAGGGGCGGCATGCCAGGGAGGGATGCCTGTCCAGAGATGGAACTCCACAGCCGACACTCACAGGGGGTGGGGGTAGCGCAGCCAGATCCAGGCACTGATGCTTTGACGCACCCGGGACGCCTCCGCACGGGCGCAACGCTCCCCAACGGGATTCCCGGGGTCCGGCAATGGCTTGCTGTCCAGCCGTGTTGGGCGGATGAGGGGGGGCTCTCTGATCGCCGCTTCCCCTGCCCTCGTACTTCTGGGTGATGCGAGGGTGGAGGTGTCGGTGCAGTGGGGGTCTACTTTGGATGGGGTGTTGTTCTCCCTCTTGGTGGGCAGGGCTGCTCCCCCTCCCCCCCTTTGCCATAGTGCCCTTCTGGTGTGCTTCCCTTTCCATTTGGGTGACTGACTGGGCACTCTGCGTGAGTGCTTGCAGGAGCTGGCCCTTTGTTGAGCTCCGTGCTGGCTGCCTGGTGGGGGAGGCGGGCGTCCTGGTTGCTATGGCGGCGAAGCCGGGGCTCTGTTGCGAGCGTGCTTAAGCGGCCGCCCGCTTTCTGCCTCTCTTGCTGCTCCACTCTCTGATCTTCCTTGCTCAACAACTCACGATTGTTGCTTCAACAACGCCCCCATTCGGACGACACGTTTGTCAATTGACAAATCCCCCAACAACTCGCAAATGAGTTGTTCATCTCGGTTGTTACTTTAACAACTGTGGGTTGTTGCTCCATTGTGTGGCTGAATTCGGACGACACGTTTAACAACTCAATGGGTTGTTGTTTCAACAACCCACAGTTGTTAAACGTGTTGTCCAAATTGAGCCAGGGAGTAGCGGGGGTGGGGCGGGCATGGGATTTTTTCCTGGTTCTTTTTTTTATTATTATTATTTTTATTAATTTTTCAACATAATACAACATAAAACAACATAAAACACAATACATAACCCACATACCCCCCGTGCATCCCACCCCGCAGGAGACCTTCAATTATTCATTATTCTTCTTTCCAAAATTGTAAAGACTCTTCCGAAGGTATTTGCCCCTTCCCCGTTCTTAATACATATTCCAAAAAGGGGCTCCATATTTCTCCAAAATCATTCTTACTGGACATTCCCCTCTTTATTTTCATTTTACACGTCAGCTTATCATTAAGTGCCATATCTCATATTTCTTTATACCATTCTTCTATAGTATATATCCCTTGCCCTTTCCAATTTTTAGCAATCATTATTCTAACAGGAGCCAGGAGGTTGTTTATCAGTTCTCTCTTACTTATATTCTCATTTCCTTTATCCCATATTGCTAGTAGAGCCAGCTTTGGGCTTAATTCCAGTTTACTTCCAATTATTTCACTTATTTCTTTGAACACCCTTTCCCAATTTTTTTGTACATATTCACAGCTCCACCACATATGAAAATAAGTTCCAACCTCCTGACATCCCCTCCAACATAGACACTTTTTTATCTATCTGATGAAATCTTACCGGTGTTAAATACCATCTCCATACTGTCTTGTAATAATTCTCCTTAATTCTAATCGACAACAACTTTAACGTTCTTGCATCCCACATCCTCCCCCAGTTATATTCATTAATTTGTTCCTTTACATCGTCTTCCCAAATCTTTTAAATAATTTTAAGAGAGTCCTGATAATCATCTTCCTCTATCAATATTTTGTATATCTCGCTGGTCAAACCTTTTTAATTTTAGTTTCTTCCTTCCTTCCTCTTAATTCAATTAAATCTTCAAATCTTGTATTATTTCTACATTTCTTATTTTTCATTTTCCATTCCTGTGCCCATTTTTCCAATTGTAAACATTTCAACCAAGCTATCTTTTGTCCTTTTAATAACTCTCTAATTTGCTCCTTATCTATCCAGTTCCTTAACTTAATAATTCCCTGATCCTTCAGACTCCCTTCCAACTCTACTTTTAAATTCCTTGGGAAGTTTCCCACTACTACAACTGGGGTGAGTGGAGAGTCTCCTGGTATTAACTTTCCTTTAACTTTCTCCCAGATCTCTAAAATATTTTTCAGCAATGGGTTGTCCAATCCCCTCAAATCTTTCTTTTGAATTTTACTAAAAAATATATTTTGCAATTTAAAATCTAGTTCCCCTGTTTGCGTTTCTAACCATTCTAAATCTTCCTCCCCTAGTTTACTATTTATGACATATATTAACTGATTAGCAATATAATAATTCTTTATATTTGGAAGTCCCAAACCTCCTTTCTTTTGTGTCTTATACCATAACCCTTTATTAATCCTAGCTCTCTTATCTCCATTGCAATAAGCGTTCATCATATTTTGCCAGCTCTTTAACTCTACTTCCGATATTTTAATCGGCAGCATTCTAAACAAAAAATTAATCTTAGGTAATATCTTCATTTTAATAACCGCTATTCTACCAAACCAAGAATGTTTTAATTTTCTATATACCTCTAACTTTTCCCCTACCTGTTTTTTCAAACTTACAAAGTTAATTTCCTCTAACCTATCTAAATCTTTTGCAATATTAAGTCCTAAATAACGTACTATATTTTTATGCCTAAGACCTAACTTAACTTTACACTCCTCCAACTCTTCTTTGTTATAATTAAATAACAAAATTTCTGACTTCCCCCAATTAACTTGTAAACCAGTAATCTCCCCAAATTCTCTCAAATGCTTCTTAACCAATTCCCCACTCTCCAGGGGATCTTCTAATGTCAATAGTGTATCATCCGCAAACATATTCATTTTAATCTTCTCCTTCCCTCCTATCCCCTTCAATCTTACATACTCCCTTATAACATTTGCCAAAATTTCTATCACTATTGCAAATAAGATCGGTGAAAGTGCACATCATTGTCTAGTTCCTCGAGCTAGTGTAATCTGTTGCGTTAACCCATCATTAACCATTATTTCTGCTTTATTATTTTTATACAGCTGATCAATTACTCCCATGAATTTATCTCCAAGCCCAAATGTTTTCAAAATTGTTTTAAGTGCTGGCCATTCCATGCAATCAAAGGCTTTGAATATATCCAATGCTAACAAACCTGCTTTTAACTTCCTTTTTTAAAATAATATTAATTATATTTAAAACTCTTCCAATTAGATTAGGCATTTGCCTTCCTGAAATATATCCACATTGATCTTTTCTAATGTATTTATATATAAACGTGCCCATTCTTTTTGCCATTATTGCCGTAAAAATTTTTGACTCTTCATTTATTAAAGATATTGGTCTATAAGATGCTGGATCCGTCAAATCCTTTCCTGGTTTCGGGATTAATATAATCAAAGAATGATCCCACGATGGCGGGGTCTTTCCTCCTTCTATTATACTGTTAAATATTTTTTTTAATCTTGGTATTAAAATTCCTCTAAAAATCTTATAATATTCCGGCCCCAAACCATCCATTCCCGGAGATTTCCCTCCTTTTAATTTATCAATAATTCCTTCTATTTCTTTCTCAGTAACTAATCCTTCCATATAATCCCTATCTTGCCTCTGTAATCTTATTTTCCAATTCCTCTCTATATATTCCAATATCTTAAGCTGTGGACTCCTATCTGATGTATATAATACTCTATAAAATTCCTGAAATATATTTAATTTATCCTTCACTGAATTACTACTTTTCCCTGTCTTATCTCTAATTGTCCCTATCATATTCTTAGCCTTTTCTGACTGAGTGGACCTGGCCAGCATCTTCGAATTTTTATTACTATATTCAAAAAAATCCCTTCTTAAATATAGCAAATCCCTTTGGACTTGTTCTAACTCTTCTTTCTCTAATTCCTTTTTCTTAGCTTGAATTTGGGCAAATAGGCGTCTATCTCTTGTCTCTCTTAGCTTCTCCTCTAAACCCCTTACCTCCTTTTCAATCTTTTTATTTTGTGCTTCCTGTTGTTTTCTTAGGGTACACATTTCCCTAATACAAATCCCTCTTACCACAGCCTTCATAGTGTCCCATATTAACCCTTGCGAGTCTGACTCCGTTTCATTGATCTCCCATATTTCCTGCATTTCTTTTTTTATTTTCCCCACTGTATTTTTATTATTTAATAACCTTATATCCATTCTCCATCTCTTAGCTTGTCTATAATCCTTCTTCGTTTTAATATCCGTCGTCATTAATGCGTGATTGGTGACCTTAATTACCCCAATAGCACAGTCTATAAGTTTAGACATCATATTCTTTGACACAAAAATAAAATCAATCCTAGAATAACTCTTAAACCTAGGTGAGTAGAAGGTATATTTCCTTTCTTCCCCTTTTAACACTCTCCATACATCCAGTAGTTCTTTTCCCTCCATTAATTTGCTTAACCCTGTCTTCCCACCACTCTTAAGATCTCTTAATATATTATTCCTATCTTTCCCTTTATCTATTACCATATTAAAATCACCTGCCATCACAATGTTCTTTTTACCCACTTTTCCCACCGCATTAAAGACTTCATCGAAGAATTCCATTTGTTTCCCATTTGGAGCATATACATTAATCAATATATATTCCTCCTCCCTCACCATGCAAAAAATTATCAGAAATCTTCCCATTTCATCCTTCTTCACCCTTTGTATAGTAATATCACATTTTTTTGGATTATTATCGCTACACCCCTCACTTTAGAAGTACCAAAAGACTTTTCATAAATGCCCACATCCCTCATCCGAAGCTCATTTACACCCTCCTTTTTTGATGAGTTTCCTGCAAAAAAAATACATCTGCTTTTTCTTTTTTTACTAACATTTCTATTCTCTTCCTTTTTATAACAGTTCCTAGCCCTTTAACATTTAAAGTTGCAACCCTTAATTTATTTTCCATCTCTTCCTTTCACACAAATCTCTAAATTGGTCTCCCTCTGTGACACACTTACCCCCCTCCCTTACCCTCCCCCCCACACTTACCCCCCATCTTCATCCCCCTCCTCACCAGACCTTTCTGGGCAATGGCCCCAAATATTTTTAGAACTCTTCAGGGGGGGGGAGAAGCAACCCAACAATCCCGGAGCACAATCCGACCCTCCCCTCCCTTCTAATCTCTTCTTATCCCTATTACATCAATATTTCTTTATTGACTACTTTCTCCTACAGCGCCTTCATCCTGCTTTGTTTCTCCAACATCTGTGGGATCAACTAAACCCAGCTTCTCCAAAAGATCCATACCTTGCTCACATGATGTTATTCTATATTGTTTCCCTTTCCACAAAAATCTCAAAAAGACTGGATACCCCCAACTATATGTTATCGACCTCTTCCTCAAAGCCACTGTACACAGTCTAACACTCTTCCGCCACTGCCCGGTTTGAGGGCATAGATCCTGATAAACCTCGAATGGTGTTGCTTGTAGCATCGGCTGGCCTTGACATCTAATTGCTTGCATTAATTTTTCTTTCTTGTAATAGTTGGCAAATTTAACAATTATATCCCTTGGGAGCATCCCCTTCTTCTTGTAGCCCACTCTGTGGATCCTCTCAATATCAGCCATCTCCCAAGTTTCCTGGGGTTCCACTTTCTTAATCCATTCCAAAATTGTGTCTCTTAAAGCCTTAGGGTTCTCTCCCTCTTGCTCTTCAAAAGATCTAATCCGAATGTTTACCTTCCTGTCTCTATCCTCCAGGGCAATTAAACGCAAGTCCACCTCCTTCAAATGCTCCCCTGCTGCTTGCTATCTTCCTTCAGCTTCCCAGTCTCCTTCTCCAAATTCTCCATATTTTCCACCACAGTTTGAAGGCCTGTCATAAGTTCAATGTGTGAGTCCTTAATTCTTTGCATTAATCTTTCCTCCTGCATCTGCAAGGCCAACTCTAACACCTTCTGAAATTTGTCCATTAAATCATCTGATGTCCCTGCTTGCTCTTTGGCCGCTTTAGGAACTGCACCTGGCTTGCTTCCAGATTTAGAACTTCCGGCTGAGGGCTGCGCTTTGTCTGCCATGCCAGTAATTCTAGTGAGCTGATGATAGTTCCCATCTGAGGGATGATCTTTCGACAGCCTGCTCCAGGCGGGGGCACTGGACTTTTCACCTTTTTGCTTTCTTTTAATAATAATAATAATAATAATAACAATTTATTTCTTAACCGCGTCTCCGTCTGGATCGAGGCGGGGAACAACAACATGATAAAATACATAAAACTGATTAAAACATAACACATATGATTAAAACTGCATAAAAAATCCTAAAACATCCTAAAAACACCCTTAAAACATTCTAAAATTCCACTGGATATGCCTGCCGGAAGAGAACAGTCTTTATAGCTTTCTTAAATTCCAAAAGACTGTTAAGTTGACGAGTCTCCTCCGGCAGGTCATTCCACAGTCTGGGAGCGGCAGAAGAGAAGGTCCTCTGGGTAACGGTTGTCAGCCTAGTCTTGGCCGACTGCAGTAAGTTCTTCCCAGAGGACCTGAGCATGCGGGGCGGATTGTATGGGAGAAGGCGATCCCGCAGGTAACCTGGACCCAAACCATGTAGGGCTTTAAAGGTAATAACCAACACTTTATACTTCGCCCGGAAACTAATTGGCAGCCAGTGGAGCGATTTTAAAGCTGGCGTAATATGGTCACCCCTAGATGTACCGGTGACCAACCTGGCTGCTAAACTCATAAATCTGCACCCCTCACCTAAATCTTGGCTGCCACCCTCAGATATCCTCTCCGTTCTTATCAAACAAAAACGTTTCGGCTTCTAACACTTTCGGCTGGAGGTTAAAAGTCTCTTTTCCCACATAAATCGCTTCAATCTCTCCCTCCAGTCTTATCAGTCAGCCTTACTTCTTCCAATTAAAATCCATTAATTACCATCACTGGTCGCCTGCCAGGGTTCCCGAGCTGTTTTTAATTTTGCTTTTCTCTCTGTTGATACGGCAGCTAATCAGCAGCTTCTTTCTCCACAGATACAGCAAAGCATCCGGACCCGATATCAGATCTTTAATCATCAATCCATCCTCTCCAAATAGGGATTTTATAATTATTTCGGTCGCTTCTTAATGAGAGCGAGAGAGTTCCGACTCTACTCCATGTCCGTTAGGCCACTCCCCCTTTCCTGATTCTCAGGAACCAGAAAAATCCCAAATCTTCTGCGGTCCTGGGATATTCCTGGGACTACGGAAGAATGTGGCCGCCCACCCCGGTGCAGCTGCACTTACGAGTAAGCGTGGCTGCGCCGATGGCCACGGAGCCGCACCATGTGGCTCCGAGGCCATAAGAATTGGGGGGAAAACCAAAGTCGCCATCCCCAGGATGGTGGGGGGAGGGGGCGCGATTGCGCCCGGCTTTTTAAAAAGAAAATACTTACATTTGCGGAGGAGTGCTCATGCGCTCTCCGTGGATCATCTATATATAAAAAAATGGCAGCCGCGACTTGTGACTGCCTGGGAGAAGCCCGGGCCGTCACATTTGTCATGCGGTTTGAGCGTGCCGAACCCAGAAGTGGCTACTTGTGGGTTCGTTCTTGCTGGGCTCTCTACAGCCCCGTGGTGTAGAAAGGGCCTCACGGTCTCTTGCTCATACTACTCACACCCTTGGTTATACATTCTTTCTTTTTTAAAAGGCATTTTAAGACAGGAATGGGCAACTTGCATGGCATTCCCTTGGGAGTAATGTGACAGGGAACAGGGCCACTATATGACTCTCTCTCTCTCTCTCTCTCACACACACACACACACACACATCACACTGACATGTACATCTCCCCTATTCACTCACTTAGACTCAGGGCTCATCTACACCTAAGGATGTAGTGGGAGGGAGGGGGGAGGATCGCGGACTTACCTGCTTCCATGATCCTCGCCCAGTGTCTATAAGGGAAGAGGGTTGCCGCAGCCGCCATTTTGTGTGTGTGTGTGTGTGTGTGTGTGAAGAGGAGCTGTGTGGCCCCAATCCAGGGAAAAGATAAGCCCAACCCCCTCCGCCATCTAAGGGATGGCGAAATTGCTGCTCCTACCCCACCCCCATGGGTACGGAATCACCCTGTGCTGCTCCATGCCCATTTGAGGACCTGGGAGGCTGTGCCACACCAGCCGCAGTCCTCGGGATTGTCCCAGGACCATGGAAAAAACAGGATATCCCCGGTTTCAGTTATCGTTGACTTTAGTTGATCTCAGGATCCCTTGTGCATTGTCAAGGACAACCTACAGACGACCCCAGGATACCTGGCAGGTGTAGACATGGCCCCAGTATCTCCCTTCACTTACTCACTCGTTCACTCACACACACACACACAGACATACTTACTCATAGCTTTAACCCTTCCCTTCCCTCCACTGCCACCAAAAAAGAAAAGGAAAGGAAGTCCTAGGATGGGACCTATGGTTTCTACCATAGAAGCTTCATTCCTAGAGTGTCCTCAGAATATCCTAACACGCAGTGAGGAACCTTTGAGTGCTACTTCCTAGGACACTCTAGCAACAAGGCTTCTGTGTAATCATGTTCTGGTGGGCTTGAGCTACCCCCCCCCCCAAAAAAAAAAGATATCAAAGTTTATGTACAAGTAACCTGGCGAATTGGGTAAAGCAATCCACTGAAAATTTCCATCTGAACCAGCTCTTGGTCTCGTCTTCCTACTGGCTATATGATTCCCCGGACACTACAATACTCTTCCTCAAATCATAGCAATTAGGGATGGAAAAAGAAACTCTGGTTAGGTAGTGCAGTATATCCACAGTCTTTTCAATATTCCTTGGAGTATGCTTAGTCCTACAGTGTAAATATTTCAGGCACCAGGGCTCTAGGTTCCTTGGGAGATATTAACAGCCGCCTCACTGCTGAGATGCGGTTACTGCCAGTATTTCTCTTAGCTGCATCCCATTAACTCGAGCAGAGCATTTTGTAGTTCTTTTAAGCAATGTTTGCTGATCACTTGTATTGTATTGCAGCAACACATGGCACACTCATCAAAGGACAGTTTGTGAAGTCACCATCTGCCCTTGCACCCAGATATAGAATTAGATCAGCAGAGCTGATTAGGCCCCATCTTGAGTATTGCATCCAGTGCTGGGCACTACACTTCAAGAAGGATGCAGACAAGCTGGAGGGAGTTCAGAAAAGGGCAGCAAGGATGATCAGGGGTCTGGAAACAAAGCCCTATGAGGAGAACTGGGCACGTTTAGTCTGGAGAATAGAAAATTGAGGGGATATATGATAGCAGTCTTCAAATACTTGAAAGATTGTCACACAGAGGAGGGCTGGGATCTCTTCTCAATCATCCCAGAGTGCAGGACACAGAATAAGGGGCTGAAGTTCCAGGAAGACAGATTCCGGCTGGACATCAGGAAAAACTTCCTGACTGTTAGAGCAGTACGGCAATGGAACCTATGACCTAGGGAGGTCATGGGCTCTCCCACCCTAGAGGCATTCAAGAGGCAGCTGGACAACCATCTGTCAGGGATGTTTTAAGGTGGATCCTTGCATTGAGTAGGGGGTTGGACTCGATGGCCTTATAGGCTCCTTCCAACTCTATTATTCTATGATCCTATGATCCTATGATTCTATGTCTCTGTGATCAGGGAGTCTCTTCTTGAACTATAAACAAACCCTGATTTATTCTTGATCTATTATGTTTTTGAAATGATCAGATAAGCAAATGTGTGAATGCACTAATCTGGTCAGGTGGAACCTGTGAGAAACCTGGTGAGAAGGGAAGGAAGAATGGTGTAATTTCTTGGGTTAGAAAAGAAAGTTGACAAAGAGTTGAAAAGAGTACGTTTCAAAGAAAGCCGTGGGAAGGACAAAGGGAGGAGGAGATGCAGAAATGGCTGAAACAAAAGGTGTGTCAGGTGATCGTCTATTGTACTGAGACACAAAGGGGACTCCCAACTGAGAAGATTTAGCTGCAGTAAGAGGAGAATCTAAAATAACAGAGGCTGCATGGGGATAGGATGTGCTTAGAGAGACCAACGACAGGAAAAACAATATCATTTCTGTTGCAGAATTGCCTGGCCAGGGAAGAGGGATTCGGCTTAGGGTATG
Source organism: Anniella stebbinsi (assembly GCA_029215795.1). NCBI lineage: Eukaryota > Metazoa > Chordata > Lepidosauria > Squamata > Anniellidae > Anniella > Anniella stebbinsi. The sequence continues at coordinate 224,068,637 of JARDYH010000004.1, read as the reverse complement.
ACCACTGTGAAATTGTTCACTTGTTAAATTAATGTATAATGTTCATACTTGATGCATACATTTGGGGGAAAATATGCACAAGAAAAAATATATTCATAATTGATGCCTACATTTGGAAAAAAAATATGCATAAAAATATACACAAATATGAACATTGGAAAATAAGAAGAGACTTGCTGGATAATTATTGTTGTTGTTGTTGTCGTTGTTATTATTATTATTATTTTATTTATTTATTCCCCGTCTCTCCCTCCGGATCGAGGCAGGGAACAACATCAATACAGACAATATAAAATACATAAAACTAATTAAAATCATATAAAATTAATACATTATTAAAATCAACCAAGTCTTAAAATTCGACTGGGTAGGATCATACCAAGGGTCCATCTAGTCCAGCACTCCATTCATGCAGTGGCCAAACAATTGTCAACCAGGGACCAACAAAGCAGGACATGGTGCAACAGCACCCTCCCACCCATGTTCCCCAGCAATTGGTGCACACAGGGTTACTGTCTCAGATACTGGAGGTAGCACATAACCATCAGGGCTAGTAGCCATTGATAACCTTCTCCTCCAGGAATTCATCCAACCCCTTTCTAAAGCCATCCAAGTGGGTAGCTATCGCTACATCTTGTGGTGGTGAATTCCATAATTTAACTATGCACTGTGCGAAGTACTTCCTTTTATGTTCATGCAAAAAAGAATAAAAGAATAAAAGCAAAGCTAACAATCTGATATAGCCACAAGACAGAACAAGCGTTGAAGTGGAATTTGGAGGACTCTGATGCATTCAAGTTTTGATGATGCACAAATATTGCAAATCAGTTTCATTGGAGCCCCAAGTTCTAGTGTTATTTGAGTGGGTGGGTGAGGTTCTCTGTGCCCACACTAAGGGTGTCAGAGGAATCTGCACTAGAAACAAATGAGTTCAGATTTCTATGAATCCAACCCACACAATCCACTGTGAACTGACTTTTCCCAAGTCTCATGGATTCCATGGTCTTGTAGACCAGAACTTTTACTTTCCAGAAATTCATGCAAATTTCATTACATAGAAATATATAAAATAATTTAAAAAAATACTGACCAAAAATGTGCATTTCCCCCCTTAGGCCGAAACATGAAAATGTGCACTTAGAAGGGGGATTTGCACATTTTGCGCAAGTACAAATTTGTGCAAGTGCGAATTTGCACAAATGCTAATTTGCGTGAATTTGGGAAATAGAAAAAAAATCTGATTTTGTCAATGGCCAGAGGATGGAATGCAAGGCACCCCACGAAATGCAGATGGAATGCAATTTACAAAATTCAATCATCCCGAGACCATACTTTTCTCATCAATTGGGTTTGTGTGCTCTTTTAAAACTTTTGGTTAGGCAGTGAAGACTTTACAGATGTAGTGAATGCTTTGTATTATTTTCCTTTTTAAAGTTTCCTTACCTGAGGCTAAAATGATTTTTTCCCTCCCCCACTGGACAGGAAGGCAAGGCACAGAAATTATTAAAGAGCCAAAAGGTATTGAAAAATTAATAGCAACGATGAAAAAGTAAGGAAGAGCAATTAAAAAGTAATACAGGCAAAGGAGTTGAAATACAACCTTGACCATCAAAAAGGAAGATGGACATTGAGAATAATTTAACCTGCATTTTAAATTAAGGTATATATTCAAGAATTTGGGGCAAATCCAAATTAAGGAAGCGGACTGGGTTTGTTAACATGGTACAGACCTGTCCATCCAGTTATACTTCCTATTTTATTGTATCATCATCTGAACCCATGCCATCTCCATCAATTTGGTTGGGTTCAGTACTGTGTAATATATTGTCCCCAGTTATAGCAGAAAGATACACACAGCCAATCACTGGGGAACTATAATGAGAAATAGTTGGAATTGATGTATGTACAACAAGTTGGTCTGTTGTTTAAATGGGGAACTCTAATGATTATAGCTTTGCAAATTTACTCAGCTGCACTTGACTGCACATCCCCCAAGGCTAGGCTGACCATATGAAAAGGAGGACAGGGCTCATGTAACTTTAACAGTTGTAGAGAAAAGGGATTTTCCGCCAGTGTCATTTGTATGCAATTAGTTCCTGGTGAAATTCCCTCTTCATCACAACAGTTAAAGTTGCAGGCACTATACTAGAGTGACCATATACAAAAGAAGGCAGGGCCCCTGCAACTTTAACTGTTGTGATGAAGAGGGAATTTCACCAGGAATTAATTGCATACATGACACTGGCTGAAATTTCCTTTTCTCTACAACTGTTAAAGTTACATGAGCCCTGTCCTCCTTTTCATATGGTCAGCCTACCCAAGGCCTCTGTTATGATTATAGGTTGGTGACTTCACTGCTCCGCCCCAGAGGCATGAGGTGGCTCTGGGCATGGGGAAGTGGGTGCCTAGCATGGCCTAGAGAGGTACCAAAGCTATAGTGGGTTCACCTTGCTTTCTGGAAGCCCACAGTATGCCAAGGAAATAGAACTGTCACCATCTCTTTACTGTAGTGGAGGACTGTGGTCTGTGAGTATGCAAGTTACACTCTAACTCTAACTGCCAGTTATAAGGTGTGTCCCAGGGATGCCTTAGGCTTTCCTCATTTGCCATAATAATTTTGGCAAGTCCAAAAGGTGATGATGTCACTCATCCTTCAGTGCACCTAGCAGCTTCTTCACATGGGTGTTGGGGGTGCTGTTACCAAAGAGACATCATCATCATGGAACCTTCAAAATACATCCACATCAACATCCAGAAAGCAGTCATACTTAAAACATGCTCAACAGTCAGGAAATCCTGAATCAGCAAAAGGCAGCATGACATGGTAAAGCCCATCACGTCCATGTAGAAAAACCGCCATGAGCAAGAAAGAGATATAATAATAATGGTATATTTATATGCCACTTATCTACAGTGAACTGTAACCAAAGTGGCTGAAAATCAATGATAACTTATCAAAATACATTTGAAAGAAATTGAGAGAGAGAGAGAGAGAGAGATTGGCTCAGTTCGGACGACATATTAAATAACGTACTGACCATGCGTTAGGCAGGAGGAGCTCCACAGACGACATACTGCAGCCGGCGCTGCTCGGAACTAGCAAATGCCCTGGCTGCAAGGAACTTGTGGTGGCCATTTTGGTTGCAGCCTCTCCTCCGTGTGTCCTCCAGCCGTATCCCAGCATGCACCATGCCGGCTGCATAGAGCAGCTGGGGTTTTTTGGCTGCTCTAGGCAGCAGAACTCTATTCCAAAACGGAATAGTCCACGGAGAAAAGGGGAGCTGAATTTGGACGACACTTTAAACAACGCGGCTTCGGGTAAACAACGTGCAAACCCGTTGTTTCGCTCCATTGTTTAAAGTGCCTGATTAACGTACTGTCAGTTGTGTGTGCGTTGTGTGCTGCCCTCCAGATGACACAATAAGCAACACAACTGACGATTGTTCCTCCCCTCCTCTGTTGCCTAATGTGTCGTCCGAACTGAGCCATTGAGTGTTAATTTGTTACAAACGTGACAATTAAAAAGTTTTTTTAAAAAAACATTTCAATAAATGTAAAATAAATACAATATAATATTAGAAGGAAATAAGGGATAAGCCAGATCAAAAGTAACCCATGAGAGATGTCAGAAAAATCAGCGACACATTCAAAGAGATTGGGATTTCTTTGAAGCCAACCTGCAGAATCTAGAGTGGATCTGCTTTTTCTGAATTGGGCAGATCCTGTTGACCTGCAGGGTATTTTTAAAAACATTGTTGGGGGGTGAGGTGCAAATTCAGACTTACACTAATGTGCATTAGGGACAATGCACATTATTACAACTCCTCGTGCACGCTTGTGCAAGTGGAACAAAATTCTAATACATCCCTAAAATATCTGGCCCCATCAATGAACAGATGATGGAATGAAAGAAGTTTTACAATCCTTCCCCAGTGTCCAAACACCAGTGCAACATCCTGGAAGGAAAAAGGGACATCCAGTGCAGCATGTGTTTTTGTGTTTTGGAAGGAGGAGCCAGTCATGCAATTGTGTGGCCTCAATCCTCTGAAAACATAAGTACCCCCCCCCCCAAATCCTTAAAACAAAAGTGCTGGCAGCCATCCTGGGGATGGTGAAATTGCTACCCTCCGATCCCCAATGGGCACGGAATCACCCTGTATAGCTCCATGCCCGTTTAAAGAACCCTGCTACTCATGGGGAGGAGGGAGGACCCAGGAGCACTAGCCACGCTGCCCGTGGTCCTCAGGGTTGTCCCGGGACCATGGGAAAAAACAGGATAAAAGTAGTCCAGTTAATCCCGAGGAAAGTGAGTGGGTATCCCCGGTTGACCCTGCGATCCCCTGTGCTTCATGTGGACACACAGGGATGACCTCAAGCTGACCCCAGGATAAATGGATGGTGTAGACTTGGCCTCTGGATGGGAACTCCAGAATATCCTACAGTCCCTGGGACACTCTCCTAGGAATCACAGGATTGCCCCCTTAATTGATTTAAAACCTTAATGGAAAGAGAAATTGGCATTACTTGTGCATCTCTTTTGAGGGGGCATTTCCTGTAATACGTGAAGCCACCTTCAAATTCAGGACAGACTCCAGCTTGAAGAGAAATTTGCCTACATAGAAAGCATTGGCAAAGCATTACTGTTCAAACCTTGGTATTCGCTTTCTAGCCTTTACAGATATATTCTGTCCTGAGTGTACTGGTCACGGTTTCATTATTGCTTTTAATATCGCCAGCTTCCCCAAATTGCAACTGTAAGCTTATCTTGCTTGCTTGCTTGCTTGGGGTGGAGACATCATTTTGTCCGTGTTTCTACGCAACTAAGCATGGAGAAGTCTTGTTCTGTGACTTAAGTGGTGCAGATACACCTTTGGTTCATGCCTTGCATTAGATGAGTTGCATTGCAGTAATGAGACCTGCCTGATTCCATGGACTGTTACAATTTCAAGAACCAGGCCAGGCATGCCAAAACATTCAGCAGGGTTTGTTAAACACATTTTCAAAGTCCCTGGCCAATTTAAAATTTCATGTTATGGCAGTTCTGCGATGCTTTGATGGGCACGGCATCATCCAAAATTCATGCTCTTCGGTAGGGTTTGCTTCCCTCATGGAAACACCGACGATGCAAAGTGAATGTGAATCAACCTCAAAGAATACAGGCACACCTCAGTTCTGAAGCCTCTTAATGTTACAGCTCATAAGGGTTCAGTCAAACAATTAATACCATGCAAGGTCAACGCTGTGGATCTTCAATCTAGTTGGCTCCCATATTTTTCTTTTTTCCAGTTCTATGATTCAGTTCAACTCAATCCATTCAATGCCCTCCACCTTGTTTTAGGGAAAAGAGGGACACTTCATCCGACCTTCAGAATGCATCTGGACCATTGCTTGTTGTCACATTTCATTTTGTTTAGGTCTGGAACTAATCTTTGCACAATTCCCTCACATGGGTACCTCCTCCTCCCAGAATTTCACCCTCATCCTCCTTCACTCTGAAAATGCTGAATTTGTACAATTTGTACACCTGCACGTATATACACATGATCAGTTCAGAGCATTCTATGGGAACACAATGAAGAGAACCTTAAAATGAGATCTTGGAATATCCAGGCACTGGGACTGTGAATTAGACAGAACTGTTGCTTCTAGCATTGTGTCAATACTGGGCCAAAGGTAGCCATGAAGAAAGAGTCAAGAACCATGAGTCAGAAGCCAAGAATCACAAGCCAGGGGATATCTTTGTTTAGGCTGACCATATGAAAAGGAGGACAGGGCTCATGTAACTTTAACAGTTGCAGAGAAAAGGGAATTTCAGCCAGTGTCATTTGTATGCAATTAGTTCCTGGTGAAATCTCCTCTTCATCACAACAATTAAAGTTGCAGGCACTATACTAGAGTGACCAGATACAAAAGAAGGCAGGGCCCCTGCAACTTTAACTGTTGTGATGAAGAGGGAATTTCACCAGGAACTAACTGCATACAAATGATACTGGCCGAAATTCCCTTTTCTCTACAACTGTTAAAGTTACATGAGTCCTGTCCTCCTTTTCATATGGTCAGCCTATCTTTGTTGCCTGGGTAAAGTTCCAGATGAACTTGGAAGTTCCTATACAACTTCTAGTTCATGGGAAACTAATGAGCAGCACATGTGTGCAGAGTCACTCTGGAATCTAGGAACCATTTACTACCCAGGAGACAACTTGGTGACTCTTTATGAGTAGCAGCACACAGGTCTGCCATTCAGGTCTTATTTGTTGTAGCTACAAGCACTTTCTTACACTTACCTCTCTCTCCCACCTTGGTGTGTGTGTGTTTTTATAAAATTAAATTTAGCTTGTGAACTTGAAGCAAAGACTTATTATGGTACTTCATAAATTGCCCGGTATAGTAATGCCGCTAAATTAATCTTCATCATAAGAACAAAGGGACTTCTCATTGACAGGTATATCAGCCCTGGTTCATTTATCTTTCTGTCAAGAGGAAGATGGTCAGAGCAGAGGTTGCCAAAATGGATCCCTCTCTTGAAACACTACTCAGGAAATCTGCCTATTCTGGGAGACAGTTTCCTCAGGCTTGCAAGCAGTAGCTACCACCTCCTGTGTGAAAGCTTCACAATGTAGGTAGTTGGTCATGTAGGTTACTTGGTTCTCTGATCTTCCAGGCAGTAGACATTTGCCCATCTCAGTTGGTGCCAGAACAATCTTTTCTACTATTAGGCAGGTTGAGGTGGACCATTTCAGTCTGCCAATTTTGAGGAACTGTTAGATGGCAATAAATTGCCAATTCTTCCATTAATTTGAATTATTATGACCGTCAGGGTATTTTTGGCTCCAGACCCCACAATGTTTTGGGTTTTCCTTGAGATGCATCTGCCCTGATACCCAGGCGGAAGCTGAAACACTCCCCTTTCAAGGACACATGTCTCCCTTACATCTCTTAAATCTTCTCAAGGGCCCATATTTGCAAATCAACAATTTCTCTTATGGTGAGTACAACCTGCAACACATTCTTTGCCAATAAAGCACAATATTATGCCATTCATGTTTTCATGTGGCATTTCTGCAGTTGCTTTCCTGACATACATGGAAGACGAATGTCTTTTACAGCCTCCAGCAGGCGATGGGCTTCAGCGGATTTACAGGCAGGAGAAGCAAGCATAAAGTCGGTTGGAATGAGTAATCCAGGAATTTCTATGTAAAATAAAACTTATACTGGTACAATATTTACAACCTGGAGAGAGCCTGATGCTATAAAAAATAGATGTTCATTCTGTGTGTGTATGTGAGTGTGTGGGTTGTTGTTGTCTTTTGCAGGGGAGGACTTTTTTGGCTCTAAATGTGGAGAAAACTTTTAAGCAAGAAGACTGCACTTCGAAAAGCCACCAGGACTGAGCTGTATTTTCAAAATATGTGTTGCAGTCCAGGTAGGTTTGAACCAATGGAGGCTATGATAGCTTTTTCACAGTTTGTTTATTATTATTATTATTATTATTATTATTATTATTATTCATTTTATTCCTCCTTACAGTTGTGTCCCTAGTGATGGGGGGGGGGGAACCTAGATTCACATACCATTGCATGTCAGGATTAGGGATGACACTTGATGAATTTAATCTTTGTAGATTCCATGCAAACTGACTTGATCTGAAACTCCCAGATTGGATTTTGCACTCCTCCAAATGTTGTAATGCAATTTTCATACAACCTCCCTCTGCTACCAAAACACATTTTAAAATGCACATTTTAGTATTAAATGCGTTCAGAAATGTAAATGTTCTGTTACAATACATGTGTAAATGCATTTGTTGTGATAAAATACATCAAAATCATATCCAAATGTGTATTCCTATATGAGATGTTGTGCCGTTTGAGGTAGAAACGGATGCATGAAATAACACACGCAAAACGAACACTGATTAGAAATCATGGATTTCACCATCCCTAATCAGGAACCATCTGGAATTCTATTGAGGAGCTTCCTCTTCTGCTCAGTGGTTAGGGATGTATGATCATTTCGCTTTGGCTCACCAAACAGGCAAGCATGAACCCAGGGGTTTTGTTTTAAAGCAAATTTTCCAACTGCACAAATGCCTTGTCAGACGCCCCCTGCCAAACACATTATTTCTCTTTCAAAACTGGACAGATTATCACCAACTCTAGCAGCATCTCAAACTTAAAGACAGATTGACAGGGCCAGATGGATACGCAGGAAGGACAACAGACCATAAGAAGTACGCCACTGGTTGTCACCTACAGCCCCCAATTTAAGCCACTGCAATGGATCATCAGTGAACTCTAACCCATCGTCAGCACAAACACTTCTCTCTCACAAGCCTTGGGAGGCAGAGCAGTCCTGGCCTACAGACAGCCTCCCAACCTGAAGCGGATGCTAATCAGCAACAGTATACAGGACAGAGACGCAGACAGAGGGACCAGACCATGCAATAGACCCAAGGACCAACTCTGCCCCCCCCCATTCAAATGCAAGCATGACCGTGAACATATGTGTGTGTGTGGGGGGTGAAAATATCTGCAAATTGTCAAACACGTGCTCATGTTCCTCTCATTCCTGATTCCCAGTTTGTTTTGCTCAAATATCCTAACTTGTGCAAATTTCCCCAGTAGATTGAATCAGCCCCACTGTAGTCGATGGAGATTTGTGCAAATTAGGAAATCTGCGCAAAATTGGAGATATCTGCACAAAACTCATGTCCAAACACTGCTTTATTTGCGCAAGTTTCTTCTTCACACAAAGTGAGTAGTGATCGCAAATGTGGACGGGAGTCAGGCACAAGACGAGAAGTGAGACCATGTTTGGGGAATTCTGACAATCTTGAACATCATTGGTTCACCCATCCCTAACACTGGTGCCCCGATGTGGTGAATCTCTTGAGGTTTGAGAGCTGAGGATCGATAGGAATATTGCCCTCGGAGGTCTCAGTGTAGTGCTTTTCAGAGGACGTCTCTATCCAACCTGAAGAGAGGGAAATCTCGTCATTGAGGAGGGTTTTATCTGACATTTGAAGAGGGGGAGCCTATGGGTTATATCCAATGTAGATTGATTGAAATGAACAGAAGTTAGCCATGGCTAACTTAAGATCCAACCTCATGGGTAATTGAGCCAAAGTCCCAAGAGAGAGGGCAAGCTGATGAAAGGTCAGCAAACTTCAGCCCCTGATTGGATTCCTCTCACTTCCCTGTTCCTCACACATTTATTTCAACTACTTTCGGAATGCCTGAATGTCTGCCTCTGTACTTCTGCAATTCTACATATTCATGCCATCTCCAATCATTACCAATGTTGAGAAATGTTGCATTTGAAGAGTCTACCTTTAGGAGAATTTCTGTTCTGTTGTCTCTGGAGAAGCAGTGTGGTTGAAGCAGAAACTCTTTCTCCTTTTAGGAAAAGCTGGAGGGTTATTCCTTGCTTTGCCATGGCTTATTTCAGCACTGAAACAAGTAGAAGGCCACATTCTCTGTGTGGCTGAATCAGACATTTCTCTCACCCTGTCTGTGGTATTTTTCAAGAGCGTGTCCAACCCGAGCCCTTGTTTGCTGACGACATTAAACTTGGAGGAGGTAGCAAACACACAGAGGAACTGCAAAGTGACCCAAGGAAGTCATAGCTGGAGAGTGTCACAGGCAAACAGAAGAGGATGCGATGAGGCAAATGAATATGGATTTTTATCAGAGGAGGGGAAGAACGGAGAAAGAACAACCAAGATCTTGAAGAATGCCACTCTGCAGTAGAATGAATCACTTAGGTTTATATTCAGCTTATCTCTTTGTTATTCCTGTAGGTATCCTACATTACATGCGCTTCTAGGGAAAGTGCATGTGCGGAACCATATTCATTGTTGGCAGATCTCTACATTGAATGGGGGAGCTTAAAGTAGGCAGGCAGTATTACTAAAATAGCGCCACGTAGTATTTTAGCTGGTCTTCTAATTTCTTGTGCTTCTGACCTCTGGACCCTTGATAAGACCCTGCTTTCAACCACCCTTTGGGTGTGCTTTGGCCCTTTGCCTGTCTGCCAACGTTGCTAATTGGGCTTGTCCCATGCTTGGCCGCAGGGCGGAGCCTGACCCAGCTGCAGTGGGACAGGCCAGGAGCAAAGCACCAACTCCCTCCCGATCAATATGATATAGCAAGTCCAGTTCATTTCCCTTGGAGTAGATTGCCAGTGAGGCACAACATTCTATTTTAGCTCTTTGAGATTAAAAACAGGCCCGCGACACTGAATTGTCTTTCAGCGTAATTACCTCATTTGGTTTAAATTAGCTCTGCGCCAAGTTCCACCTCTGACTTGTGTTTATGAGGGAAGTGTGAAATGATTCAATCTGAATGACAGCAGAAAAGATAACACGGATGCAGTTTATGACTTGAAGTTTCAACTCATCTGATTCAAGAGATAATTCTTAGTGCTGCTACTTCAGGCGAAAACAGCAGAAAGCAACCCACTTGTGATGCTGAGCTCACACCTTGCACAATAGCTTGGAGATTCATTTATAATATTATCGTTATCATCTTTGATTCTCGATGTTAAAGCAATTAAGGAATCAGGAAGCAAATTAGTTTAACCCCAGGGAATCTTCTTGTAGGTATTAAGAGTTGAAAGATAGTCAGAGACTGGGGTACTAATGAATGCATATTACAATACAGAGATCTGTGTGGGAAGTTGATGATCGCACACATTTCTCCAGCCCTGTAGAGTAGGGGTGTGCATCGGATCGGATCCGATCCACGATCCGAATCCGATCCGACCCAAAATCGGGAAAATCCGATCCGATCCGATCCGATCCGGACAACCTCCGATCCGATCCGATCCGATCCGATGAGGTCCGATCCGGATCGGACGCCATTTTGAATGCTTTTTCCCATAGCCAAGTATTGTTTTACAAAAACGCCTATAACTTTTTCATTTTTAAAGATAGAAGGATGAAACTTGGGCACATTGTAGACTGGTTAGGGGTAGTTATCTGTGAGAAATTTTAGAAAGATTGGTGCATGCATTTTGTGGCAATTAATTTTTTAATAAATACCCAGGAATGCCTATAACTTTGTCATTTTTAAAGTTACACACATGAAACTTTGCCACATTGTAGGGGGTACCTTGGGACCTATGTGTGTGAAATTTCAGAAACGTAGGTGCTTGTCTTGTGTGGCAATTAATTTTTAGAAAAATGGGTAGTAGTGGGGTAAATACAGTTACGCCTCCCATTTTTTTATTTTTGAAGATACAAACAGGAAACTTGGGCACATTACAGGTACCACTTGCCTTGATATGTGTGTGAAATTTCAGAAACATTGGAGCTTTCCTTGTGTGGCAATTAATTTTTGAAACAATGAGGAAAGAAACACCTATAACTTTGTCATTTTTAAAGTTACACACATGAAACTTTGCCACATTGTAGGTGGTACCTTGGGACCCATGTGTGTGAAATTTCGGAAACGTAGGTGCTTGCCTTGTGTGGCAATTAATTTTTTAATAAATACCCAGGAATGCCTATAACTTTGTCATTTTTAAAGTTACACACATGAAACTTTGCCACATTGTAGGCGGTACCTTGGGACCTATGTGTGTGAAATTTCGGAAACGTAGGTGCTTGCCTTGTGTGGCAATTAATTTTAGAAAAATGGGTAGTGGTGGGGTAAATACAGTTACGCCTCCCACTTTTTTATTTTTGAAGATACAAACAGGAAACATGGGCACATTACAGGTACCACTTGGCTTGATATGTGTGTAAAATTTCAGACAGCTGGGTCCAGGCATGTGGTGGCAAGGTATTTTTGAAACAATGAGGAAAGAAACGCCTATAACTTTTTTATTTTAAAAGTTAGAAGTCTGAACATTGCTCACTTTGTAGATGGGTTAGGGGTAGATATGTGTCAGAAATTTCAGAATTATAGGTCCAGGCATTTGATGGCTATGGAATTTTTAAATTACATGTTTCAAAAAAATTTCTACAGAGGCCAGGTCTTCCCCTCCCGCTTCCCGCGAAGAAAAGGAAACACTCTCTCGTCTCGATCCCTTTGATCCTTGCTAGTAGTATCCATTACAGGGCTCGTGTTTCCTTTCCTACTTTCACTTATCAAGCAGAACGGCTGAGCCTAGCTGAGTTTTGCAGCCATGCGTGCAAGGAAGGATCACTCTGGTCTCGATCCCTTTGATCCTTGGTAGTATCCATTACAGGGCTCGTGTCTGCTTGAGTACAAAGTGAAAAGTGAAAGTAGGAAAGGAAACACGAGCCCTGTAATGGATACTACTAGCAAGGATCAAAGGGATCGAGACGAGAGAGTGTTTCCTTTTCTTCGCGGGAAGCGGGAGGGGAAGACCTGGCCTCTGTAGAAATTTTTTTGAAACATGTAATTTAAAAATTCCATAGCCATCAAATGCCTGGACCTATAATTCTGAAATTTCTGACACATATCTACCCCTAACCCATCTACAAAGTGAGCAATGTTCAGACTTCTAACTTTTAAAATAAAAAAGTTATAGGCGTTTCTTTCCTCATTGTTTCAAAAATACCTTGCCACCACATGCCTGGACCCAGCTGTCTGAAATTTTACACACATATCAAGCCAAGTGGTACCTGTAATGTGCCCATGTTTCCTGTTTGTATCTTCAAAAATAAAAAAGTGGGAGGCGTAACTGTATTTACCCCACCACTACCCATTTTTCTAAAATTAATTGCCACACAAGGCAAGCACCTACGTTTCCGAAATTTCACACACATAGGTCCCAAGGTACCGCCTACAATGTGGCAAAGTTTCATGTGTGTAACTTTAAAAATGACAAAGTTATAGGCATTCCTGGGTATTTATTAAAAAATTAATTGCCACACAAGGCAAGCACCTACGTTTCCGAAATTTCACACACATGGGTCCCAAGGTACCACCTACAATGTGGCAAAGTTTCATGTGTGTAACTTTAAAAATGACAAAGTTATAGGTGTTTCTTTCCTCATTGTTTCAAAAATTAATTGCCACACAAGGAAAGCTCCAATGTTTCTGAAATTTCACACACATATCAAGGCAAGTGGTACCTGTAATGTGCCCAAGTTTCCTGTTTGTATCTTCAAAAATAAAAAAATGGGAGGCGTAACTGTATTTACCCCACTACTACCCATTTTTCTAAAAATTAATTGCCACACAAGACAAGCACCTACGTTTCTGAAATTTCACACACATAGGTCCCAAGGTACCCCCTACAATGTGGCAAAGTTTCATGTGTGTAACTTTAAAAATGACAAAGTTATAGGCATTCCTGGGTATTTATTAAAAAATTAATTGCCACAAAATGCATGCACCAATCTTTCTGAAATTTCTCACAGATAACTACCCCTAACCAGTCTACAATGTGCCCAAGTTTCATCCTTCTATCTTTAAAAATAAAAAAGTTATAGGCGTTTTTGTAAAACAATACTTGGCTATGGGAAAAAGCATTCAAAATGGCGTCCGATCCGGATCGGACATCTGGTCCGATCCGATCCGACCAGCCTCCGATCCGATCCGATCCGATCCGACCCCCCAGGTCCGATTCCGATCCGCTATCCGATCCGATCCGGGGGGTCAGTGCACATCCCTACTGTAGAGTGCATGGGTGTCAGAGATTTCAGTGCAGGATAAGACTTACAGTGAGGTTCAAAAACCTCCACTTGTAGAGTGAGGATTAAATTGCAAAACAAAGCAAAAAGAAAGAAAGAAAGAAAGAAAGGGAAGGGAAGAGGCATACATTCTAAGAACATTTATTGTGATTAGTTTTTTAAAAAATATTTCATAAAAAAATATAGCAGGCTTAACAACTGACCTTTCAAGCCAAAAGTAGGTGAAGAACTGACGGTGTGAGTGAGGGAGAAACAGACAGTGCAGCAGTCACCATTGCACTTCCCCCACCCCCTCTCTTTCTCACTTGCGCGCGCGGGGGAAATACAACGGGACAACTTAAGGCGACTGAAATGTGTCTGGGAGCACCAATATCTGATGTGTGGGGCAGAGGGAGATATGGTGATAGCAGGGTGAAATACCGTTACAGGGGAAGGAGAGACGGATATCTAACACCCATCTTACCTTCCGGTTGCCCTGCTACCCCTGGGATCTTGGGGAACAATCCAGGCCACCCACAGAACCTTTCCTTGCTCCTATGCAATGCCAGGTTGGTTAAAAACAAAACAAACATAATCTATGACCTCCTCACAGAAGAGGAGGCCGACCTAGCATGTTTCACAGAGACCTGGCTGGGAGATGACAGTGGCTCGACATGGGCTCAGGCTCTCCCAGCTGGGTACTGTGTTAGTGAGCAGGTGAGGGAAAGTGGGCTGGGTGTGTGTGGAGTAGCTGTTGTCTACAAAAGCAATCTTAACCTGACCAGACATCCTGTACGGGAACTGAATCACATCGAGTGTGTGTACCTGAGTCTGAAGGCCAGGGATAGACTAGGGATTCTGTTAGTGTACCGGCCGCCCCACTGCCTATCAGACTCCCTGGCCGAGCTCACGGAACTGGTCTCGGAGCTGGTGTTGGATTCGCCCAGGCTTTTGGTCCTGGGCGATTTCAACATCCCATTCGAGGCCGGTTTGTCAGGTGGAGCTCGGGAGTTCGTGGCATCCATGACAAACATGGGCCTATCCCAATTGGTCTCTGGACCCACACATTCAGCAGGTCACACCCTCGATGCTGTTTTCAGTTCCAAACAGACGGATCTGTGGGCGGAGGTATTGAATACCTCCGAATTGTCATAGACAGATCATTTTCTGGTCAGGGTTAGTATCACGGCTACCACCTGCCCCTGCAGGGGTGGCGGACCTATTAAGATGGTCCACCCTCGAAGGCTGATGGATCCTTCTGGATTCCAGAAAGCCTTGGAGGGTTCTATGGCTGGTATCGTCAACGATCCTGTAGAAGCCCTGGTCAATAGATGGAATCAAGACCTAACTAGGGCTATCGACACAATCACCCCCAAACGTCCTCTCCGGCCTGCTTCTAATAGGGCGCCCTGGTATACAGAAGACCTCAGGGAGTTGAAGTGGAAAGGACTTATATCCGACAAGACACGACATAGAGAACATCTTCGTTTCTATGGGGTGGCAATACGTGCAGCGAAGAAAGCTTTCTTCTCTGCACGCATTGCGTCTGCGAATTCACGTCCAGCAGAACTGTTCAGGGTGGTGAGGGGTCTAACTCAGGCTCCTTCTCCCCTGAATCCGATTTTAGAGCCTTCGGTAGCTCGCTGTGATGCCTTTAACGATAATTTCTCAGATAAAATCTCTCGGATAAGAGCTGACTTAAATGCCATTGTTATAGCAGAGGCTGACAGTGGAGTGTCCAGTGACTCCGTGAGTAGGATTACACTGGATCAGTTTCAGTTGGTGAGTACCGAGGATGTGGACAAGGTACTTGGATGTGTGAGGAGGATGACTTGTCCTCTCGATCCCTGTCCTTCTTGGCTGGTTGTCCAGGGAGGAGATGCAGTTAGATCACATCTACAACATATAATTAATGCATCTCTCAGGGAGGGGAGCTTTCCATCATGTTTAAAAGAGGCGGTGGTAAGGCCGCTTCTAAAAAAGCCCTCTCTGGATCCCCTGGACCTTAATAACTACAGGCCAGTATCAAATCTTCCATTTTTGGGCCAGGTGATCGAGAGAGCAGTTGCCTTTCAACTCCAGGCAGACTTGGATGACACTGATTTTCTAGACCCATTTCAAACCAGCTTCTGGGCAGGATACGGAGTTGGCTTTGGTCGCCTTCGTGGATGATCTACGCCTTAGTATCGATAGGGGGAGTGTGTCCCTGCTGGTACTCCTGGACCTCTCAGCGGCTTTCGATACCATTGACCATGGTATCCTTCTGGAGCGCCTGGGGGAATTGGGAATCGGGGACACTGTGCTTCAGTGGTTCCGATCCTATCTCTTGGGCAGGTTCCAGATGGTGATGCTTGAGGATAGCTGCTCTTCAAAAAAAGGAGTTGCTATGTGGTGTACCACAAGGTGCCATCCTTTCCCCAGTGCTCTTTAACATTTACATGAAACCGCTGGGAGAGATCATCCGGAGGCATGGGGCAGGGTGCTATCAATAACTGATGACACCCAAATATATTTCTCTATGCCTTCGACAACATCGTCAGCTAAGGATAGTGTGTCTCCTCTGAATGAATGCTTGGAGGCGGTAATGGGCTGGATGAGGAAAAACAAACTGAAGCTGAATCCAGACAAGACAGAGGGGCTCGCTATCAAAGGCCCCAACCTGGGTTTGGAGGTGTGTCAACCAGTTCTGGATGGGGTTACACCCCCCCCCCCTGAAAGTCTGTGTTCGCAGCTTGGGGGTACTCCTGGATCTGTCGCTCCAGATGACAGCTCAGATTGTTGCGACGGCCAGGAGTGCCTACTATCAGCTTTGGCTGATACGCCAGCTGCGCCCCTTCCTAGAGTTGGAAGACCTAAAGATGGTAGTGCACTCACTGGTAACTTCGAGGCTCGACTTCTGCAATGCGCTGTACAAAGGGCTACCTTTGTGCCTAGTCTGGAAACATCAACTTGTTCAAAATATGGCAGCCAGGTTGGTCACCGGTACATCTAGGGGTGACCACATTACACCAGTTTTAAAATCACTTCATTGGCTGCCAGTCAGTTTCCGGGCGAAATATAAAGTGTTGGTTATTACCTTTAAAGCCCTACATGGTTTGGGCCCAGGCTACCTACGGGATCGCCTTCTCCCATACAATCCGCCCCGCACACTTAGGTCCTCTGGGAAAAACTTACTCAAGCCAGCCAGAACTAGGCTGGCGAGTGTTACCCACAGGACCTTCTGTTCCATCGCTCCCAGACTATGGAATGGTCTGCCGGAGGATATTAGACAAATTAGCAGCCTTCATGAATTTAAGGAAGTCATGAAGACTGCTCTCTTCCAGCAGGCCTATCCGGATGAATTTTAAGATGTTTTAATGATGTTTTTTCTCTTGTTTTTAAATTTTTTAAACTGTTTGTGATTCTTGTATTTTACGTTGTGTTTCCCACCTCGGTCCGAAAGGAGAGGCAGGTTATAAATTACTATTATTATTATTATTATTATTATTATTAAATAAAGAAAAAGAAAAAAACTGGAGGAGAAGGCTATCAATGGTTACTAGTCCTGATGGTTATTTGCTACTGCTAATATCAGAGGTTGTAAGCCTATATACACCAGTTCTTGGGGAACATGGGTGGGAGGATGCTGTTGCACCATATCCTGCTTGTGGGTCCCTGGTCGACAGCTGGTTGGCCACTATGTGACAGATGGATCCTTGGTCTGGAAGGCTGTTCCATATTTTGAATGGAACATATTTGAAGGCTGTTCCATATTTTGAATGTGCCCTCTCATTGAGGCGCTGTCCAATCTTAGGCTGCATTCGGACAAAACAATAGTCAATGGTGGGTTGATAGTCAACTCCACGGTTGATTATCGAAGAGGTACTCCCCACACAACATGGTTATAATCAACTTTGATGTGGATTAAGGCCAGTGTCGAGCTGACTATTAGTCAACGTGTGTGTTTGATTGACACATCCCCACCTCTCACCTCCTCAGTCCTCCCGCTGGTATCTCATCAGCCATGGCGAGTTCTGCCGACTGGACTAGAACGGCAGCCACCACTTTGGTCACTCTTGCCAGGGGACTCTGAAGTCAACAAAAATAACTGTGTGCAACGAAATAGTCAACAGTGTCCGACATATGACACAATAATCAACTCTGCACAGCATTGGTTATTTGTGTTGAGAATGATGTGAAAAATTCCTGACTGATTTCACAATAACAAACTGTTGACTATTTAATCCACCATTGACTATTTAACCCAGCATTGGTTATCGTGTTGACTGAACCCAGTCTAAGTGTGGTTTAAAGGTTAAGAACCCTCAGAAGGAGGAATTGGGCCTTGAAGCTGCCCATCAATAGCACATTTACATCTTTACTCATACATTAGCATAAGCACATTTTGTGCAAAACGGTGCTTTCTTTTGCCCTCTTCTTTGGTGATTCTTAAGTAACTACCCTAAGCCAAATGTACCCCATCAGCCATGTGTTGTAGCCTGCAAGATGCAAGAAAGCACACACCAATTTCATGCAAAAACAGCATTGGAACTCTTGAGACTTAAGAAGGCTTGTCTTGGCCTTGTCATGAGGTGGATCCTGGTGATGTTAACAGGTTGTTCTTGAAAGTCAAATATCTGCTATGCACATTGGCCATGGGTAGGCTGACCATATGAAAAGGAGGACAGGGCTTATGTAACTTTAACAGTGGTAGAGAAAAGGGAATTTCAGCCAGTGTCATTTGTATGCAGTTAGTTCCTGGTGAAATCCTTCTTCATCACAACAGTTAAAGTTGCAGGGGCCCTGCCTTCTTTTGTATATGGTCACTCGAGTATAGTGCATGCAACTTTAACTGTTGTGATGAAGAGGGAATTTCACCAGGAACTAATTGCATACAAATGACACTGGCTGAAATTCCCTTTTCTCTACAACTGTTAAAGTTACACGAGCCCTGTCCTCCTTTTCATATGGTCAGCCTAGCCACGGGGACATTGTCAGGGAAGTTGTTAGCTGTCCCACAATAGAGGCCTTCAAGATGCAGCTAGACAGTATGCTTTAAGGTAGTTTCCTGCATTGAGCAGGGGGTTGGACTCGATAGCCTTCTAGGCCCCTTCCAACGCTACTGTTCTACGATTCTATGATTGTAGCTGTCAAGGGGCCAGCTCCAGTGGTAGAAGGGTAAAGCTAGAAATGTGAAGACACAGAAGAATGTGGTGAAGAGTGATCAGGAAAAACAGGTATTTCCGTTCCTTTGGGTGAAGGAAGGTGAAAATTTCCATATGAGTGATAAGCAATACACTTCTTTAAAGCACTTTCCACAGCTCCATGTGCTTTTCTGTCCCACATGTTAGCAGGCATGTGGCTTGGGCAATCCACTCCTCCTGCGCATTGCTTAATGACATATCTGTTGATGTTAGGTGCATAAGTTACATGGGCAATAGTAAACACGCACCAGCTTCCTTTCTTTCAACAATGCTGCTGTGGTTGTAGCAAGCTTTCTTTGTTGCCTTTAAAGGATTGGGAGTTTGCAATCCTTGCCAATCCACTGCAAAAGAACCAGAGATCTACCAGCAGATCCGAATATACTTTCTAATCAGCCCCTTTTTGTACACCATATGTGAAATTCAATGTACCCTGACACTTCCAGCCATTATTGCATATTGTTTTGGAACATGCGCCTTCCACCTCTCCAAAAGAGCGAGGCACCTTGTCAACGTTTCCTGGTTCGCTGCACAGTAGGCAGGCAGGATTACTCTTCAATGAACTTTGTGGTTTTGAATGACTGGGTCAGGGTTTACAACAGATATGAGGGAATCTTCATCCCATGGGTTTAATCTGGTCCACAGAGGTTCCCCATCTAGCCCATGAAGGCTTGGGCTCCCTTCATGGCCCTGTTCCCTGCCCTCCTCATGCCTCACCCCCTGGCTAGAGAGACCCTAATGCCTGGGAAGGTCCTAGGCAAATGCTGACTTTTATCCTCCTTCTTATTCTCCATCTGTAAGCTTATCATGTTTTATCATACAGTTCGATGCGCTGGTAAACAAGAAACATAGGTTTAAAATGATGGCTTTCCAAACACATTTCTTACTTTGGAAATGGTCTGGAAATGTATTTAGAGCGGGAGAGAAAACGCACCAGTTGACGTATTTTTCTTAATGAAACTCGAAATGTCTAATGAGTATCTAGCTGAGTTATGTGCGCTGCAGCAAATCTGTGTCTGGGCCCTCCTGATTTATGAGGTTGTCTCTCTGCAGGTATTCTTTACAGAATAATCTTGCTCAAGAGCTGGGTGAACTTTCCTTCCTATCTTCGTTTCACTGATGGGTGTTCACTGCAGTATTTTTAGAAGTCTGTTTTGCAACCACCACGTTTCTCTTACTGCTCAGGAATATGTCATATATATATAGAGAGAGAGAGAGAGAGAGAGAGAGAGAGAAAATATCTCATGAAGGGATTGCTGGTGATAACATGTTGCTGTAGGCCAAGATTGCTCAATATCAAGGGAAGTGGGGAAGCATGCCTATATAGGAAAAAAAAGGCCCTTTCTACACCAAAGGGGTGTAGCAAGCACAGTGCGGGCGATCCCGGAAGTAGCCGCTTCTGGGATTGGCGCTGTCAAACCACATCAAGTGTGTCATGTTGCACCCGCCATTTTGTGCGTTTTTTTTAACCTGGAAAGAGCAGTCCTACGCTCCAACGAAAAAGTAAGTTAAAAAAAACATCAGGCCCCCCTCTCCCCTCCATCCTGGGGATGGCAAAATTGCTGTTCCCCCCTCCCCTGATGGCCACAGAGCCTCATGGTGCAGCTCCGTGGCCATCTGTGCCGCCGTGCTTATACACGGGTAAGCTGCCACATCTTCCACAGTCCTTGAAACTTCCCGGGACTATGGGGAAATTTGGGATTTTTCAGGTTTCCCTTAAACCTGGAAAATCCCACGGCTAATCCCCCTGGCCCCCGGGAGTCCCTGTGCATCATTTGTACTCGCAGGGACCAGCCGGGGGCCAACCCAGGTGAAACGCCTGCTCTGGAATGGGCCAAAGAAAGAAAACAGTACAAAAAAACTAAATTGAAAATATGGTCCAGGATGATGTGGGAGAAGACCACTCCAGGATGGCTGTTCCTGTGCCCCATGTTCTCTCAAAGAATTAGTCTGCTGTTGCAGAGAGAGAAGAGAGAAGAGAGAGAGAGAGAGAGAGAGAGAGAGAGCGCATCCACAACAACATCCACAGCAAAAGGGGATGGAAATTTATATAGATTTCAGCAATAGAGAATATAGTATGGAGTAGTAGAGGAAGATATTGTGATGGATCCAGTTGGGGGAGATGGATGCATTGCAGAATCCTGTATCCTACAGAGAGTTGCCAGATGTTGTGGGAAGCCCGCAAGTAAAGGCATGAAGGTCATAGCCCTCCCCATGTGTCTCACTAGCATTTGGTATTTAGACTATTATAGATTAGGGAATGTGTTGCCTTCCATAATGGTGGACCACTTCTTAGTAAGGGCTCCCCCACAACAATGAGGCTTCTCCCCACCCTCACCCCAAAAATGATAGGCTGCCACTAGTCAGGTTAACTTCTTGACAAGGATCCCTCCGTTCATCCCCGTTCTAGGAAAAGATTAAAAAAGGAAGATGCTTTGGGTTTACTTGCTCAAAGCCCAGAAGACACTGGACTTAACAAAAAAACTTCGTGAGATATCTTTAAAAAAAATACAAGGGGTAGATTAGCAGCCATGCAGTTTTACATGTGGGGAAGGGTTAGTGAGGAATCCCCTTTTAAAAATGATTCAGCCAAGCATTCACTTATGAAAAGGAAATTTATCTGGGGAAAGGGAGAATAACAAGGGAAAGTAACGATCAAATAAATTCCAAATGGAAGTCGATAAAGTCAATCGAACGTATCTAGTTGCATGTTATCTACTTGAGTAGAATATTTGGTTTCAGGTACTATGCAGAGCTGCTTGCACAGAAGGGGGCCTCAGATGTGTGGGGGTCTTGATATAGGTCTTTTCAAGAGGTGAACTGGAACTGAGAATCTGAGTTTAGGTAAATCTGTGATGAGTGAAAACTGGACATATAGGCCGTTTCTACACCAGCCTGTTAACCTGGGACTGTTATAAATAATAATAATAATAATAATAATAATAATAATTATTATTATTATTATTATTATTATCTCTGTGTGTGTAAATGACGCACAGGGACTTCTGGGGGTGGGGGGATGGGCATGGGTTTCCCCCGGGATAAGGGATCCCAGGGAAAACCCGATTCGTCTCGCGGTCCCGGGGACGTCCTGAGACCGCAGGAGGTGTGGGAGCTTGTCCCTGCTGGTGCCTGCTTACTCACAAGTAAGCGGGCACCAGAAATGGGCACAGAGCCATGTGGAGTAGCTACGTGCCCATCAGGGTAATGGGGAAGCAAGCCCACCATCCCCAGGATGGCAGCTGGGGGTGGGGGTGGGGTGATTTCACTGTTTTTTTTTTAAAAAAACCACTTACCTTTCCGATAGAGCACAAATGTGCTCTCTGGAGCTTTTTTAGAAAAAAAATGGCAGGTGCAATGATGCAACATCCCAGGAGGAAGCCAGGATGTCGCACTTCCTGTTTTACAAGAGGAGGACGATCCCAGAAGCAAGTACATCCGGGATCATCCCCAGACCCTCCCTCTACACTCGTAGGTATAGAAAGGGTCTTAGTGGAAATGGACTCTTTTATCCAATGGGAAATAAACTACATTTATGATATGGGTGAGGGCTAAGGCCAAAAACCAGAAGGAGGAGAGCATCCCTTCAGGATAAAAAAAAGGAAGAGAAGCAGGTTCTTAGAATGCTAAGGTACTTTATTATTCATGCCCAACGTGTTTTGGCCTATGTTGTTTTTCCTCAGTCGCCAGTGAATATTGTAGGAGACTATCATCCTGCTAAGAGTTTTCTGCAGACATCTCTTACTAACCCCCTGAAGAAGGCCTTTAAAAAACAACATAGGCCAAAACATGTTGGGAGGGCTAAGGCCAGCATACCAGTGCTAGATTCTGAGCTTTCTCCAATTGACCACCCATAAGGTTTTCTTGGGCAGGATCTGCACTTCTGTTTTATAGCAGTTTATAATGGTATTGACAACTGTTGAGGCCCATGACACATTCCACATACTGTTTTCAAACCATTTTCAAGGTGTTATGTCCTGCTTGGTGTAGATCAGGCCTTGATCAGTCACCACTAGTTATAATCCCTTCAATGTGTGCATGAGGTTCAGATTTTTTTGCCCCCATATGAATCACTTTGGACTTGCTTGCATTGACCAGCATTTGACAGTTTGATAACCAATCTCCCAGTTTGGAGAGATCCTTTTGGAGCTCCTTGCAATCCCGTTTTGTTTTAACCACCCTAAATAATTTGGTGTCATCAGCAAACTTCACTGCTCAGTCCTAATTCCAGATCATTCATGATCAAATTGAGAAGCATTGGTCCCAGCACAGTTCCTTGTGTGGCTCAACCGTATATATTCCTCCACCAGAGAATTTACCATTTGTCATTGTTTATATATTAGTAAAGAGGAGATGGGAACTCAGTGCTTCAAGTATTTAGAGCAGTGGGTGGATCCAGCAAAGTGGCTGAATTTTTCAAGGCACAATTCAGACTCTCTTGCATGAGAAGGTTTGGGAATCACTGGTTTTTACTGACCTTAAGTGTGATGCCCATAAAATGTACAATATCTCAAACGCCAACCCTTCGGGCTCTGTTCTAACAGAGCATAGATTGTTGACTTGCACCAAATGTTACAAGCTTTCTTTCCACAGCATGCTGAAAGTATGAAGTCAACTGTGACCTGCAATTAGCAAGGCTAGGCACCGAGGCAGTGACTCTGTAACCCACCCTCCTGATCTCTGAATAGCTCATCCAGTGAGCATGATCTTGGCTCATAATTTTCAGAAAGGAAGGCCTGGTGTCTGTGTCAATGCATCAAAGGCATCACCAGCTTGTTCACTGGGTTTTTAATTAAAACATCAAGCAGGTAACACATGTCTTGCTTCCTTTCCTGGAATGCTTGCATTGGCAGTCAGAAATCTATTTTGATTCTGCTCATTGCAATACTCTCACCTTTAAAATGCTGTGAATTTGGCACTGGATGGGAAAACAGGATGGACGGATTTAGAGCATGCTTCCTTCTGCCCCTCACCCCTCCCTTGCATTCCACTTTCTGCCAAGCCTACCCTCTTGTCTCCTGCCATCAGATCTGACAAAAAGATCTGATGGCAGGAGACTGTTGATTTTCCTTAGTTGACAGAAACAGTTATTCAGATGATGTACAAATGTGTGAAGCAGGCATCAACTTGGAAGAGGCATTCTACAGAATCATAGAATAGTAGAGTTGGAAGGGGCCTATAAGGCCATCGAGTCCAACACCCTGCTCAATACAGGAATCCACCTTAAAGCGTACCTGACAGATGGCTGTCCATTGGTTCCATTGTCGTATTGCTCTAACAGTCAGGGAGTTTTCTGATGTACAGTCGGGATCTGGCTTCCTGTAACTTGAGCCCATTATTCTGCGTCCTGCATTCTGGGATGATTGAGAAGAGATCTTGGCCCTCCTCTGTGTGACAATCTTTCAAGAGTTTGAAGAGTGCTATCATGTCTCCCCTCAGACTTCTCCAGGCTAAACATGCCCAGGTCTTTCAGTCTCTCCTCATAGGGCTTGTTTGTTTCCAGACCCCTGATCATCCTCATTGCCCTCCTCTGAACACAACTCAGCTTGTCTGCATCCTTCTTGAAGTGTGGTGCCCAGAACAGGATGCAATACTCAAGATGAAGACTAACCAGTGCTGAATAGTGGGGAACCAGTACCTCACACGATATACAAAACCGTGGGTTACCCCAGAATCACTGGGATTCCTTTGGACCATGGCTCATTAAAGACACACACCCATCGATTAATTACATATATTCTGGTTGATCTATATATTGATTAAATTTGCATATGGGTAAAAAAAATGAAGCAAGTAACATATATTCTTTAGATGATGTACACATGTGTAAAGCAGGCATAACTTGGAAGAGGAATGCAATGTATGGAAGAAGGGGGAATGACTCTTTTGAAGCGATCCTTTGCACCTGCAGTTTTAGTTGTATTGTACTATTTTAAAAAACTTTTGTATATTGTTTTTAATTGTTTTAATCTTATGTAAACCGCCCAGAGAGCTTCCTCTATGGGGCGGTATACAAATGCAATAAATAAATAAATAAAGGCTTCCTAATTGATTAGTTACAGTTTAAACAAAATCTCAGCAATTAAGCACTGAAGCTTAACTCAAAACCATCCAGTAGCAGAAGTTCTTGTCTGTCATGCCTTTTGTAGGGATTACTCAGTTTGATGTGGTGGGGGAAGTAAGGCGGGACTTATCTTTTTTGAAAGACCACTTGTCCTATACCATGGGGGAGAGGGTGTTATATGCATTGTTTTAATTCATAAGATGGATAATAGGGGCCATCCAGGCTAACCCCCCTCCCCACTGCAAGAGATGTACACCATTCCTGTGCCCCCTTGCGATCCCCATCTTTGGTTGGCTTGAAAAGGCACAAATAAAAGGCACACAAATTTACTAGATGGGCTGACTCACTGCAGATCGAATTGGGCTAATACTACTACTAATACTACTACTAATAAATATTTCTTACCCGCCTCTCCCTCTGGATCGAGGCGGGGAACAACACTTAATACAAAACAACATAAACATAAAACTGATTAAAAATATATAAAACTAATGAATTATTAAAAACATAGAAAATGAATACATTATTTAAAAGCATCTTAAAATTCAGCAAGGTAAGCCTGCCAGAAGAGATCAGTCTTTATGGCTTTCTTAAAGTCCCAAAGACTGTTAAGTTGGCGAATCTCTCCTGGCTGCCCATTCCACAGTCTGGGAGCGGCAGAAGAGAAGGTCTTCTGGGTAACAGTTGTCAGCTGAGTTTTGGCTGACTATAGTAAATTCTTCCCAGAGGACCTGAGTGTGTGGGGCGGATTGTACAGGAGAAGGCGATCCCGCAGGTTACCTGGACCCAAACCATGTAGGGCTTTAAAGATAATAACCAACACTTTATACTTCGCCAGGAAATTAATTGGCAGCCAGTGAAGTGATTTTAAAATTGGTGTAATATGGTCAACCCCAGTTGTATTGGTGACCAACATGGTTAAAGTTAGCTGAAGTCGGGGTGTTTGGGGGGGTTAAACTGATAAATGTGCATTGATCTCCTCCTCCAACTGTATTCTTCTGACAACCTTAGCGCCAATGATGCTCATTTCTGAATAGGGGTACCCTAGTCATGGTGAGCCATGCAGTGGTAATCCCATGATTAGACTACTGTAATGTGCTCTATGTGGGGCTGCCCTTGCACCTAGAAACTGCTGCAGAGTACAGAAGCTAGGAAGTAGAGTGGAGCATCTAGATATGCACTAGGGAGGTGCATGGCCAAAATTATCGTATTGTTATCGGAAATTCTGACATAAAAAATTTCGGGTCCGATCATATCGGGGGGTACCTGGAATTGATTGGATCTGAAATCCGATAAATATCGGAAGTTCTGATACAATAACAGTGTTTTTCCCCATAGGTTTGCATTGGGGGAAAGAAAGCTTTCACCCAATGCAAGTCTATGGGAAAGAACACTGGGCCAGCACTCCCTTCCTCCCCCCACCCGCGCTCCCTCCCCCCACTCACACTCCTTACCCCCCGCCGCCATCTCTGCTCTACTGAAAACTAGGCTGCAAAGCCTAATTCTCAGTAGTTCCTAGCAGTGGACTGCAGCAGATGGCAGCGGACAAGGCCCAGGTAAGGAGCGCGAGTGGGAGGGAGGGAGGGCCAGCCCTAGGTCCGATAATCCAATATGTCCAATAGTTATCGGACACATGGATTTTGGATACGATCAGATAGGGCTTCCAGGAATGTTTATCGTTATCATTAATCGGATGTCCGATGTGTATTGTATCTTTCTGATGTCTGATAACGAACCGAGGTTACGTTTTCCATCCTTAAGTTGGGAGAAGAGAAGCTGTTTCGGAAGATGGTAATTATGCATCCAGACAACATACCTGGTCCAACAGAGTTGATTTTGGATAACCACTGTTTCAATGCTGGTGGTCCTCGCTTCTTCCAGGACACTGATGTTGGTTCATCTGTCTTCCCAAGTAATTTGCAGAATTTTCCGAAGACAACGCTAGTGGGATTTTCCAAGAAGTTGGAGATGGCGTTTGTACATGGTCCGTGTTCCGCAAGTGTACAATAAGGTGGGTAATATAATAGCTTTGTAAATAAGCATTTTGGTCTTCCTGTGAATATCCCGATCTTCAAGGACTCTGTGCTTTATTCATATACATATCAACAGTATATATAGGTTTGTGACAGCCGCACATAGCAGTACACATGCAAAGAAGAATACAGAATCGTGTCATAATTGCTGTCCCAATTTCTCTTATTATTCTCATTTACTCTTCCCTCTTTCGTATATTTACTTGTTTCCATTGGAAAAGTTTTGGGAGTTGCTCACACATTGGGGATTGAAGGCTGCACTGGCTTCTTGTACAGTTGAAAAAAAATGCATAGAATAAACCCTGCTGCACTGGCTGCCTATTAGCTACCAAATCATGTTCAAGGTTTGTTGCCTACATTCAAAGCCCTAAACAACTCAGGTCCAGGATACCTAAATGACCCTCTTCCCTTCCATAAACCATAAACTCACCGTGAGATCTTCTGGGGAGGCCTTATTTAGCCTTTCCACAACCAAGAGCATGTCAGCAGGTAATATCATATAAGCAGGGCCTTCTCAGTAGTAGTACCCTCAGTAGTAGTACCAACCCTCTTCCACATGTGGTGCAAGAGGAGAAAACTGTGACGAGCTTTAAAAAAATCTTAAAATGTGTCTATTTACTCAAGCATTCCCTGTTTTGAAATCACATTGTGTTGTTGTATTGTTCATGAAACATTTTAAAGTATTTTTTTTATTATTTTCTACATTTATTTATTAATTAATTTTTATTATTTACAATATTTACATATTGCTCAATCATCTAACACAGATTCCAGAGTGGTGAACATAGGTATAAACAAAACTGTAAAAGAAAGATTTAAAAAGCAAATTAAAATTGTTCAATTTATAAACAAAGGAACCAGAAAAACAGGGGTTCGTCAGTTGAGGAAGGCTTCTTGAAATAGAGTTGTTTTCAGGAGGTGCCGGAAGCAGCCTAGTGTTGGCACCTGCCTGACTTCCAGGAGTTCCACAGAGAAGGGGCCACTACACTAAAGGCTCTTCTCCTGGAGGATTCCAATCAGGCCACAGGTCCATGTGGAACCACCAGGAGCATGCCCTCCGACGACCTCAGTGATTGGGCAGGTTGGTAAGGGAGAAGGCGCTCTCTCAGATATGTTTTGACATTGGTTTTTATATTGAACAACAACAACAACAACAACAACGCAAATGGATTTTCCTAGCCCTTATGACAGCCAAAAGACTGCTATTACAATGTTGGAAGGATACATGTTCACCTCCCCTAATGCAATGCGCTCAGGACCTAACAATGCTATCAACATTTCAACAGCTGTTATACAGATGCCTCTTGCGAATGGATAAATATATGGATATTTGGTCTGCTTTTCTTGAAACTTACACATAATCCCCCTCCCCCTTTTTTTTAGAATGTTGTACTTGAGGGAATATTGGTATTTCTATGCATGTAATTTCTTGTTATTTTTCCATTTTTCTTTTCATGTTTTTTTTTTGTTTGTTTGCTAAATTCAAAATAAAAAGAGAAAAAAAGTTTAATGACATCAACTACTGTGAGGCTCAACAGGTCTTGCCTGTGGCTCTGAGCTGTGTGTGCCCTAGAATATGCCCCAGAATCCTCCTTGTGGCCATAAGGATCCCCTTCCTTATCACTTTGAAATCCATTTGTGATACTATTTATTTTTCATTTGGGATCAGACAACCAACAGGCTACAATACCTCTTGTGTTGATTGCTTCAGTTTACCTGCTCTCATTTCGCCCAGATAAAACACCCGTAGGAGTGAGATCTGAGACAGAAAACAGAAATAAAGAGCCATCCACTTCCAGCTCAGAGAGCTTCAAGCAACTGGAACTAATCAATTACATTTGAATTTATGGCTTCAATATTCCTTTGTCATCCACATGCACAGATCATTATCTGTATTTACATTTCTGTTGAAATGCATTAAGGGGAAGAGTCTCATCCCATTATTGGTAATTATTTCCTGAATGGGCATTTAGGGTCTGTTCCAGAAGTCAGAATTAACAAGGAGATAATACCTAGTGCTCCAACATCTGTAAGGAAGGTTCTAGGGGGTTCTGCAGCTGGAATTAACACTATTAAACACTGCTTTACGAGGAAGGGACATAGCTCTGTGACAGAGCAGAAGGTCATAAGAATGTAAGAACATAAGAAGGGTCAAGCTAGATCAAACTAAAATCCTATCTAGCCCAGCATTCTGTTCCCACAATGATTGTAGGAACAGAACTAATGAGCCCAGTAGCACCTTCACACCCATGTCCCCGCATTCAGAGGCCTTGTGCCTCTGATACTGACAATAGTGACTCGCCATTGAGAGCTTTATCGCCTATGAACTTGTCAACTTCGATCCTTGGCATCTCCAGGTCGAGTTGGGAACCAGTCAAGGTAGACAACACTTATGGATGG
This sequence comes from Anniella stebbinsi, assembly GCA_029215795.1. Classification (NCBI taxonomy): domain Eukaryota; kingdom Metazoa; phylum Chordata; class Lepidosauria; order Squamata; family Anniellidae; genus Anniella; species Anniella stebbinsi. The sequence goes on along the minus strand of JARDYH010000004.1, from coordinate 224,039,375 downwards.
ATCTATGGTCTTTGCTATATTGCGTGGTGAGTTTCCCTGCCCTTGCAAGTGGTAGCCAATGACGCAGGATGGGGTGGAGGAACTCACAATGCCAAGATCTTCAGTAGAGGACCTTCTACAGGTGCCTCTGTCAACTGAGATGGAACAGGTGGGTTCAAGTCAGAGGGCCTTTTCAGTGGTGGCACTATATGCTCTCCCCAGGGAGACTTCCCTGTTACCTACTTTTTATCATTTTAGTGCCAGGCATAGTGTGTGTAAAGAAGACAGCCAATACACATGAAGGCAGTGACATCTACTGCTCCTTTTCCACATCACCACTGTTGTCTGAGCCAGAGCAAGAGGCAGGTGAGTAAGCAGGTTGCAATGGCGAAGAAGGGCAGCAACTCCAGGGACCTCTGGTCAGTGGGACTCTGCAAGGGTGTGGGCCATCAGCAGGTACCAAATCATGCCAGCCATTGATGCTGGACCTGCTGTGTCCCTTAAAACAGTGGTTTTCTTTTCAAGCCTTTGTCCCAAGGGAATCCTTTCCATGTCAGTTTGCCCACCAAGGAACTCCCACACATCTAGCATGGAGCCCAGAAGAGGGCCTCTGAAGATGATCTTAGGGGCAGGAAAAGTATATATGAGACGAGATGATCCTTCAGGTAACCTGCTCCCAAGCCATTTGGGATTTTAAAAGTTAACATCGGCACTTTGAACTGGGCCAGCACATGGATTGGAAGTCAGTGCAGATCACAAAACATTCGCACAATGTGATCATATTGCCCAGCCTCTTTAACAATCTCATTGCCCAATTTTGCACCAGCTAGAGTTTGCACACTGTTTTCAAAGGTAGCCCCACATATAATGCATTGCAGTCATCGCAACAAGAGGGTTGGATTGTTTTCTCCTTGAACTCATGTACTCTGTCTTCAGTTCAGCCTGGGAGGATTCCTCCTTGCCCAGCCCCTCTCCCAGCCTCTCTTGCATCTGTACACGCTGTTGAAGCATATTTGATATAACTCTTGATATAAAGTAAAATCCGAACTCCAGGTGCCCCAGGTCTCCTTCCTGATACCATCTTCCTTTATTCCCCTCCGGTTTCTCCCAACTCTTTCTGCCTGTTATGCTGTAAATTAAGCATGACCCATCTGCCCCAAGCACATATCTCAGACAAAGAGGCACCCATCGGCCTGAGATAATGTAAACATGTAAATACTCCCCTCATGAAAATCAGCCACATGTTAGCCAGAAAGCTATGGCAAGTGTCCTTGATAACTGTTATCAGAGGACAGTAAGTTACACCAAGCGTCAAGTACCCAGGATATTGCTTTATTATGTTTTTGTGAAATAGTTAAGTTTGCAACAATTATTGACATGTCATCCATCACGGAAAGGGAGGGGGCGAAGATGAGTGACAGGGATAAATGTTGCCATTTTTCCTTTGTTGGTCAGAGAGCAGTCTCAGCTTGCTGGAACTGTCTCCCTCCTATGGGCGTAGTTTCTAATAAACCTTGTTGGACCAGGACTCTACCTGTTTGGTTTTCTTCAACGTTCAGGGTGTCAGCTATTTTCCTTGACAATGCTCATGAGGCCTCCCTGAAAATCCATGAGGTTTTCCCCTCTTGGAGAAGGAAGGACTGTGTCCCCCATCATCAGAGCTGGTCCTCCCCACCTGCTTTAGTTGGAGAGCTGGTGCCACACCATGGCTCTGTTGTCCCAGTACCATTCCCCTCTGCTTCAACTATTTTGTTCTGCTACAGCAACTGAGTCTTTGGGCTCAGATAGAACTATGAGCCTTCCGGGATGGGGAGGGGAGGATCTGGGGTTTTCCGGCTTCGTTGATCCTCCCCCAGCTTCCACACGTCATCCCGGAAGCCAACAGTAACATTCCAGCATGGTGCGCCTTTTTTCTTTTTTTTAAAGGGGAGCCCAGATCCTGCACAACAGTCATTAAAAAACAAAACAAAATGGGGAACTTTGCATCGCTATCCAAGGGATGGCAAAAATGCTGCCCCCCACCCCCATGGGCACGGAGCCACCCCATGCCCCTCTGTGCCCATTTGAAGACCTGGGAGCCCATGCCACACTCATCCTTGGGGTCATCCCTGGTTGCCCCCGGGATCCCCCTGTGCATCATTTGGATGCATGGGGATGACCTAGAGATGAACCTGGGATATATGCATGGGTAGACATGGCCTTTGCCTCCAGAGGGACCATCTCTCTATCAGGAGTAGCCCAAAGATGAAGTTGCTACCCATATGCCACTAGACCCCAGCCCATGAGATTCTTGGTTTGAGCCTTGGTGTCTGTTATGTGATGTGCTCTCATTAGACCTGTGTACAAACTTGCACACATTCTAATGAGACCTACACACTCACTTATAAGGAATCTTTAGACATTGGCATGTCTGTGGTTAAGTAAGGCGATTCTTACTCAAATTAATCCACACTATTGAAGAGGATAACACCACAATGGCACATTTATTGAGGTATAAACAGATTCAAATGCACAAGCTAGTTTTGGGGAAATCAGCTGAGCAAGTGGAGGCTTAAAAGTAGTTTCAAGACAGTGAAAGGAGTCTTCTTGAGACTTAGAGCATACACACACAGGCAGCAGGGGAAAGAAGGGAGGGAATCTCAAAAGCAATATACCTTTCCCTGGACTGAAGCCCTTTCCTGAAGACACCAACTAGCATGCATTGCAGCTCCTAGTCTCAGTTGAGAGGAAGGAAGGAGCAGGAGCCTTTCCTCTGCGAGGAGAGACTCAGCAATTTCAGCAGCATGGCCCCATGCTCCTAAGAAGGGGGTGGGTGGGGGCCGAGACTCTCAAAACCTGAGGGTTTTTATACAATCTAGAGAAAAGCAGTGGCATCACTGCCCATAAGCATTGGAAGTGGTGCTACTTGCTATTGGAGAAAGACTGAGCTGGACTTCATCTCAAATAGCAAAAGAGGGTACTTGGGGATGATGGCTGTACTGGCTGGGAACATTCTTTTAACCAAAGATGACTTTACATCCTAATGGCGGTCTTAACGACTGGTGTCCAGGCTGGAGTTCAACAATAGGACCCATTGCAGTTGCATGACCAGGTGTGTTACCAGATATCACTGTTGCCATCCAGCATTCATATTCAGCTCAATTTTACTCCCACCTTTGCCTCTGGGGAATGCATTTTAAGAGGTCTATTAGGAACTGAATTGCCTGATCTAAGCCTTACGGGATGGCTCTCAGCTCCATTCCTGTGCCGGAAGTGGGGAATGAAGACGCCTTGGCTTTTTGGCTGCTTCAAAATGGAGTCAGTACTGCTCGTAATATGTCTCTGATACATTCTCAAGCCCCGCTCTCTTGCATCTCCCTTCCCAACTTTGTCTCTTTCTTTTTTTTCCTCTGAACTGTATGTCAGCTCTTTAACCAAAATCCTTCACACTGCATTTAGAACCAAATAAAGCATTAATATGTTCCTCTTCGTGAAATGTTCTTCTAACTATTACCTCGGGCATTCATTTAGCCGATTCTCCTAGCGAGAAAGCATTGACATTGTACAGGTTAATGGCACAATGATTAACAATAAGCATTTGCAGATGAACGGTTTCTTAAAGCCTCATTGTTTCCACGCTGCCACCAGGAGAGGATGTGGAATGTGGAACTCTTTGTACATCGCAGGTCGCACAATGTTCCGAAGTAAGCGATCTTCACTCCGCATGGTTTGTGTGTCTGTGTGTGTGAGCAAGAGAAAAAGAAAAAGAGATAGAGAGCATTAATAATCTCAATTATTTTAAATCCACCTTTGCTGTTTGTATCATCCAAGAAGGTTGGAAGTTTATCTACTTTCTACAGTTGCCCTGCAGTTACCTATAGAGTAAAAGTTCAGAACCTCAGGCTCAGGGCTATATTTGGCCCACCTTTGGTCCCAATAAGGTCCTCTGAGCTTCTCCAGATGCTTAAACCTCCTTTCCAGGGGCCTCAGCCCATTTCCCCAAATGCTGAACATGTGATGGCTTCATTGCATCCTCATACTTTCCCCATTCTAAAAGGCTGGAATATCTCTCCTAGGACTTTGTTACTGGCTGTAAGATGTTTAAACTACAATGTACTGGCAGGTTTATTCTTATTCTTATTCTTATTCTTATTCTTATTCTTATTCTTATTCTTATTCTTATTCTTATTATTTTGCCCCCAGCCCTTTTGTCTTAGAATTTGCCAACTACTGGGTTTTTTTAAAAAAAATCTAAAGCTCCTTCCATCCCAAACTAAAATTGTTTTAGTTATTTTAGTAAATTCCTATGAAAACCAAACTGAAATTGAATACCTATCTACCTGGATTAGCCAAATTCAATAGGTACCGGAGGACCATGGAGAGGAACGTGTTGTACCTGCCTCAAATAATGCTGTTAAAGATGATGAGACTTTCAGGAAAAAAAAAGAAGAAGTGGCAATCCTAATTCAGAACCACAAATATGGGCCAGATCTACACTTCATGTCATAGCGACACAATCCCAACATGCTGACGCTATGTCTCTCTTGTGCGTTTATACCTCATCATAGCACACACGGGCCGGATCTACATGTCATCCTCGATGCGCCCTCCGTGCGCCACAAACCGCTTTGGAGAACTGCACTTTGTCTAGTGTGGCTCAAGCCTATGAGGCTCTGTTCATGCTGCGGCTGCGGCTGCCGCCCTTTCATCCGGGCCGGTCCCAGGGAGGGAGGAAGGAGGGTTGTAAGCAAAAGCTAGCAATTGGAAATCCCTCTCCCAATCGCTGGCTTTTGTTTACAACCCTCCCCCCTCCCCAGGACCAGCCTGGATGAAAGGGCGGCGGCCGCGGCAGCAGCACGGGCGCAGGCAGAGCTTCCGAGGCTTGAGCCACACTAGGCAGGGTGAAGTGCTCCAAAGCGGCTTGTGGCGCAGGGAGGGTGCATCGAGGACGACGTGTAGATCCTGCCCAGATGACAGCTGTTGTGGCATTTTGGATAATATGGAATAAAAAGCAGTAAACTACCATAGAAAATCATGGAATGTGTAATGTGCTCAATCAGAACTTCTCAGTGCACTGCAATGCTAATAAGAAGCCCTAGTGTAGATTGGGCCATGGTTGAATACACAGGAGTTAAGACTTTGAACAGGAAAGCACTCAAAGCCCTGAGCCTGGATGGACAAATCTGCCAATTTTAGTTTCTTCTGCATCTGAATCCATTAAACCTCAAGTTCTTTTTGTAAAGGATACAAAGAACTTCACAAAATGTCGTAAGTTCATACATGCACACACACAGCTGAACCAAATAAAAGCTTTACCCATCCCTATTCATGTTGTTATCTGGTGTGTTGGTCTGAATATAGGATATGTATGGTGCATGCAGTCCTGGAGAAACCCAGGCAAAGGGGATGGATGAGCTGCAACTTTGAGAATGGCCCATAGCTTAGTGGTAGAGGACATTATGTTAATTCATAAGATCACAGCTCCAGTTCCTGTTCATAGGAGGTGATGGAGAAGACCTCTACCTATGACCCTGGGGAATTGTCACCAGTCACAACTGACAATACTAGTCTAGGGTGATGTAGTAGTTAAACTGTTTGACTGGGCATCGAGAGATCTGGGTTCTAGTCCCCACACGGCCATGGGAACCCACTGGATGACTTTGGGCCAGTCACAGGCCTCATCTACACCAAGAAGGATATTGCACTATGAAAGTGGTATGAGAACGGCATATAAAAGGCAGCAGCCACACTATTGCTTTATAGCGGTATTGAAGTGCACTAACAACTGTTGGGGCCCATATACACATACCATATACTGCATTCATACCACTAAATCTTGCTTGATGTGGCTCCTGCCTTTTATATACCGCTTTCATACCACTTGCATAGCGTAATATCCTGCTTGGTGTGGATTGGACCACAGACTCTCAGCCCAACTTACCTCTCAAGGTTGTTGTTGTGAGGCTGAAATGGAGAGGAGGATTATGTATGCTGCCTTGGGTTCCTTGGAGGAAAAAAGGTGGGATATAAATGCAATAAATATATAGATAGACCAATTATCTAACTCAGTATAAGGCTTGTTTCATATGCTTACCCTTTTCCAGGTATTACTAGGCTAATTTGAAGGGGTAAAATGGTAAAAGTTTGAATGGAATTGTGAATATATGCACCTGCCTTATATCAGGTGTCAGTTTATCTAACTCACCATTTTCTACCACAAGCAATGGTAGGTTTCCAAGGAAATATTTTTCACAAATGACCTCTTGAAATTTTGCACAATATCACTGACAATTTCTGCCTGGGTGGGGGGTGGGGAGAGGTATTCTCCAATGGTTTCTCAGGAGTAGGGCTCACCATTAGCAGCAGCATTTGGACAGCTTCTTCTGAACAAGGATGATCAGAGGTCTGGAAACAAAGCTGGACATGTTTAGCCTGGAGAAGAGAAGATTGAGGGGAGACATGATAGCACTCTTCAAATACTTGAAAGGTTGTCACACAGAGGAGGGCCAGGATCTCTTCTCGATCATCCCAGAGTGCAGGACGCGGAATAATGAGCTCAAGTTACAAGAGGCCAGATTCCAGCTGGACATCAGGATAAACTTCCTGACAGTTAGAGCAGTACGCCAAAGGAACCAATAACCTAGGGAGGTCGTGGGTTTCTCCTCCACTAGAGGCCTTCAAGAGGCAGCTGGACAGCCATCTTTCAGGTAAGCTTTAAGGTGGATCCCTGCATTGAGCAGGGGGTTTGACTCGATGGCCTTATAGGCCACTTCCAACTCTACTATTCTATGACTCCTCCCTAAGTTATTTCCCCACCCTGCCAGATAAGTTGATAGCACTTGGCCTAAAGGGCCATTGACCAGAACATTCTAAGAGCATCATCACACGGGGGGGGGGGGGGGAAATCACATTTCCTTACTGTCGTTTCTTTGCCCCAGCTGTTATCCATCATTACTTCCCCGAGGGGAAAGAGGACGTTAACAAAGACCATGTGGCCCATTCAAGGGCCGTTTGCATCCCACCGCGTTTCCTTCGTACAGCAGTAGATCACAGCACAATTTTTTTTTAAAAAAAAGTTGGATTAAAAGGGGTCTATTTTGCAATGGAAAAAATGAGTAGAAGGAGTGGGAGGTTCACAACACCGTCTGAAGGATGTGCGCACACCTGTAAGTGGGTAGCAGCGAGTGTGCGATAAAATGCCCATCTGATGAACATCAAAGGCAACGTCCCGTGTCCGCTGTTGTCGTCGTTCCAGTGTTGCAGCCCTGGAGACAGCATGGAGATCAAAAGCAAGAACACAAGATGACACATCACAGCGCAATTATGATTTTTTCCAAGCAGAAAGGTGCTGCAGTCAGACACCAAGGGAATGTTTTTGTATGCAAGTAATGGCATGGAGGATGGTGGTGGTCCTCTTTCATCCCAGAAAAAAGACTGAAAGGAGGTTAGGTTGCTTTGGAGGAGCTGAACCTACGTAGGAGTGGGGGAAAACATCAAAGGAGAGGGTCTCATCCACGCCCCCGAGCAATAGCAGCTGCAGCCGAGATAAAGAAAGCAAACCAACCTGCAACTATGAAGAACAGGAACTACAAAGAAGCATGCACTTAACATCTTTTGATAACCAGCTTTCTCCTCATTGAAATGGTTGAAGTGTTTACCTGATAACAACTCCACAGCGTTCCTAGTCCTTTTCAGGGAAATAACAACATTGCAAATAGCAGGGTCAAGAGAAACACGGGGAAACTCGATTTTTTTTAAAGAAATGGAGAAATGCATTCAGTCCATTTTTAAAAAATACAAACGCTTGCGCATTGAAATCCACACTTTTCAGAATTTTGTGATGCGGTTCGCTGTTCAAAAAGCGTGCATGAAAATATTTTAGGGGAAAGTAGCGCGCAGAAAAATGCATTGCATTAGGACAAATTGCTTGCAAATAATATACACTCTAGGAGAAGTATATTAAAAACCACATAGATGAGAAGAAATGCACATGAAAAAATGTGCAGAAACAAACTGAAATGAACTTATGATCGGGAAACTGAGAAACTGTGTGAATCCCAAAATTGACAAATTTGCCCCTTCCACTGGGTAGCATTCAATATTAGCCTTATGCAGAGTAGACCCATTGAAATGAATGGGATTTGAGTTAGTTGTGTCTAACAAGTCTCATTCATTTCAACAGGCTTACCCTACAACAGATACTTTCCTATAGATTTATGAGACCTAATCTACATGTTACAGCAGGAGTAGGCAACTTTTTCATGCCCCCAGGCATGTGGCATGGATGTGTGTGGATATATTTTTTCAGAGTGGAAAGCATGTTTTCTATGGGTGGGTGATGGAGGCACATTTTCTTGTCCCTGTTCCAGGATTTCCACTTTTCTTACCCCCTATCAGGGTTCCTTCCATGTCCTGGACCCCCTGAACAACTTCTTAAGGATCTCTGCCTTCTTAAGAGTCCCACATTCCTTCTTTTGCCTTCCCCTACACTGTAACGAGGAGTTTAGGCATTAGATGTGTGTGTGTGTGTGGGGGGACACTCCAGACATTTTATTTTTAACAAATTACATTACAAGTAAAGACATTTAATCAATACAACTGAGTGACACAAAGGATTTAAAAGAAAATAAAAGTTGCAAAACTGTAAGTCCTTTACCCTAGCTGCATTTAGGCTTTTCCAGCTGCTCCTTCCTCCTGCTCTCACCCTGTCCTGCTCTTTATGGCTGACTCTATTCTCTCTTTTTATGCCTTCTTTCCCCAAAACAGAAAACACTGTTTGCACCTTGAAGACATTAAATTTAACTGGAGAAATGGAACTTACTGGGAAATGAAACTACTCCTCTCAGGGTTACCCCCTTCCAACAGAATGACCTCTAAGGACTGACCGTTTTACTTTGCCTTTGTTGGCCTCAAACCTTCACACACCCCTTTCTAAGATTCTCTCTCTCTCTCCCTCCCTCTTTTGCTCCCTCCTCCTCCTTCTTCCTCCTCCTCCCTCCTTTCCCACTGAGACTTTATTTCCTCAGCTGCCTCTCCTTTCTCATTCCTGCCCCTGACGCTTCTGTACCTGCTACCTGCCTATTCACCCCATCATTACATCACACTCACTTCCCTTATGGTTTCTGGCTGCCTCTTGCACTCCCCTCAGTAGCAAGGAAGCAGGAAGTCAGCAGATCAGGAGAGAAGTCTTTTGACTTATTGGCTGGTTTCGCACGACATATTAGGCAACGGAGGGGAAAATAGCATACTGACCGCACGACACGATAAGCAACGCAACTGACGGTTGCTTCCCCCCCCCCCCCCGTTGCCTAATGTGTCGTGTGAAACCAGCCATGGACTTCCTCTTTCCTAGCTGCTGAGTGCAGCGGGAGGCAGAAGTGGTGGCGGAGGCAGCAGAGCAGATGAATGGGAAGACAGTGGAGGGGTCTTGCAGGTCTACTCAAGGGTCCTGGCTACAATGTTCTGGAGTCTATTAATTATTAGCAGAGCTAAGTGTTTCGGTGGCACGTCTCCTATCCCAAGGGAAGGCTTCTAGTTCACTTCGTATATGTCTTTGGCTTGTTTTGAAGTTCAATCCCGAACATCTCCAGTTAAACATTCTCAGGTTGCATAAATGCCTGTGGGCCATATCTACTAGTGTAAATGACGTTGCACTGGTGGATATATGCACAAGGGAAGAAACCTGACCCTTTGAGTGATCTTGGGGCCGCCCCAAGACCACGGGAGGTGTGGGCAGCCATCCTACCTGGTGCTCGCTTACTCAGGAGTAAGCACGGCACCTGGGGGTGAGGGGGGAAGCAAGTCCGCCACCCCCAGGGGGACATGCGCAGGAGGTTCCTTACCTTCTCCACCGTGCTCTTCTCCTTTAAATGGCACTCGTGATGAGCGCAATGTCCCAGGATGTGGCGCTTCTGCTGTGGATGCTCAAGGACAATCCCAGAAGCAGGTACGTTTGGGATTGTCCCCCTCCCTCCCTCTACACCTGTAGAAAGGCCCTCAATTGAAAGTTATGTTTCCTCAAGTGCAGCTGTGCACAATTACTTGCTCCACAAATAGATTCGGTTGAGCTCTGCTAGCGCTATTTGAGTTTGTGGAACGGCATCATTAGATATGCTCCAGAGCATCATCCACATTTAGCTAGAGCGGGCCAGACTGAACTAGATGGACGGATGACTTGTGTGTTCAAATGCCTTGAAACACAGTAGAAATTAAATCAGTGAAGCTTTACCTGTCCTGGAGGTAAAGCAATGAAAAACCAACAAAGGAGTCATTTCATCGCTTTCATTTCTGTTTGCCAGACTGCTCTTAAAGGCACAGGAGCAGTTTGAGCTTAAAAAGTTGGCCACTCAAATGGAAGATTGCTGTGTTAAAAAGCTGGCAGCTTGCTCCTCCATCAGTTCAAGGCTTCTACCCTCACACACCCCATGGGTATGAGAGCAGCTTTTTACCTCCAGCCTTCTTAATTCCATTCAGGCCCTGGATCTGTACCTTCCCAGCCTGTTCTGCTTCCGTAGGCTGCCAATCCAGCAGCCATATTTGAAATGACCCAGTCAGTCTTTGCAAATGTGATTTCCTTTGAGCAATTATTGGAACAGGCACTCTCGCAAGGGTACAAGGTAATGAAACCAAAGAGTCATTTCCATTTCAAGGAGCCGTTGAAATCCTATTTACCACTGAGACTGGAACTGCTCTGAAGCAGCTGTTATGTTCTTTTGGGTAAATAATCTGTGTTAAAAAACTGTAGAAACGTTTATACATGTTTTCCTCAGAGACCTGAGCTGCTGTGAAGCTGGCATTCCATCGCCCTCCCCCCCCATGTCGCATGCATAATACATGTTTCATTTGAAAAGCTTCCTAAGTTTATAAAGTGGGAAGAAGGGATGTGGAGGGGGTTATAAAGGGGACATTTTGACATTTTAGGATAATGCAGTCATGAAGTTCTGCATCAACATGTAAGGCAAAGATAGGGGTAATGGATCCTGGAGACCATGCCATCATACAACCACACCTGACAGTGTAAAAGCGTTTTACATAGGCTGACCATCTAAAAAGGAGGACAGGGCTCCTGTAACTTTAACAGTTGTAGAGAAAAGGGAATTTCAGCCAGTGTCATTTGTATGCAATTAGTTCCTGGTGAAATTCCCTCTTCATCACAACAGTTAAAGTTGCAGGGGCACTATACTAGAGTGACCATATACAAAAGAAGGCAGGGCCCCTGCAACTTTAACTGTTGTGATGAAGAGGGAATTTCACCAGGAACTAATTGCATACAAATGACACTGGCTGAAAATCCCTTTTCTCTACAACAGTTAAAGTTACAGGAGCCCTGTCCTCCTTTTCATATGGTCAGCCTATTTTACAAACATCACACTAATGGTTTGAACTGGATCTCCTTGGGCCCCGAGGCATATTTTGCTTCCAAAACATAAGAATAAAAATGGATTTAGCAGGATCTTATTTTTTCGCGGAAAGAAGACCAGAAGGAGAAAGAGATTCATGGGAGGCAGATAGCGTCATTGAAAGACCCGTAAAAAACCGTGAATGGCCATACAATGCTCATCTGATGATGCTCTAGTTCAAGACAGTGGGGTTGAGATGATGATCCTGCAGTTATCCTGGAGGATAAATTCCTGGAGGAGAAGGCTATCCGTGGCTACTACCCTGATGGTTATGTGCTACCTCTAGTATCAGAGGCAGTAAGTTGCACCAGTTGCTGGGGAACATGAGTGGGAGAGTGCTGTTGCACCATGTCCTGCTTGTGGTTCCCTGGTCGACAGCTGGTTGGCCACTGTGTGAACAGAGTGCTGGACTAGATGGACCCTCAGTCTGATCCAGCCTGGCACTTTTTATGTTTTTATCTTGTATCTGGTTTGCTTGCTCTATTTATTCTGTCTCTCCACCTTAGCAACCCGATGGAGTATTGATATTTTTGTTTCCCTTCCTGAGGTTCAGTTCATGGTTACAGACATATCGTCACACCCAATGGGAGGCATCTAATTGACTTGCCGGTTAATAATTCATGGCATTTCACATATTCATTGTTTCATTATGGATAAACGATCATGCGATGGCATGGACCGAATAAGGCAAATAGAGTAAAATCCAACTGGTCTTGGTGTTGCTGCCACTAAGGACACTGATGGGAGTCAAAATTAGGCGGTTTGACAGTTGAATCTCTCATGTTTGTAATGCCCATATGTGCAGAGAGCCTCGATCTAATAAACTTTATTATTTTTGTTATTCCAACTGAGGTCGGCTATAGCTTTTTGGTGCCTGTGCGGTTGGCATCTGGACTCCACCATTTCTCTGCATGTCCTGATGTTGGCTGGTTGTAGCCATTACTTTCCCAAGGAAATGTAAAGAGATTGGATGAAGGAATACATCACATGCTGAGGAAATAAGGTTTTCTATTGGGTGAAGTTTTCTCTTCACTATCTGCTGCTTAGGTCAGCCTTGGGTGTTATGAAAAGTTGAGAATGCACCCTTTCCAAGAGTTGGATGACCTAAAGATGGTAGAGCATGCACTGGTAACTTCAAGGCTCGACTTCTACAATGCACTGTACGTAGGGCTACCTCTGTGCCTAGTCTGGAAACTTCAACTAATTCAAAATATGACAACCAGGTTGGTCACCGGTACACCTAGGGGTGACCATATTACACCAGCTTTAAAATAACTTCACTGGCTGCCAATTAGTTTCTGGGTGAAGTACAAAGTGTTGGTTATTACCTTTAAAGCCCTACATGGTTTGGGTCCAGGTTACCTGCGGGATTGCCTTCTCCCATACAATCTGCCCCGCACACTCAGATCCTCTGGGAAGAATTTACTTCAGTCAGCCAAAACTAGGCTGACATCCGTTACCCACAGGACCTTCTCTTCTGCCACTCCCAGACTGTGGAATGGCCTGCTGGGAGAGATTCGTCAACTTAACATTCTCTCTGACTTTAAGAAAGCCATAAAGACTGATCTCTTCCAGCAAGCCTACCCAGTTGAATTTTAAGAGTTTTACTGTTATTTTAATAATGTATTAGTTTTCTATGTTTTTAATCACTTTAATGTATTTTATACTATTTGTATTTAATGTTGTCCCCCCCCCCCCAGTACAGAGGGAGAGGCAGGTAAGGAATATTATTATTATTATTATTATTATTATTATTATTATTATTAAAATACCATAACCATCGCTCTATTTCTGAGACCTCCTTCTCTCCATTGAAGCAAAAGTTTATCAACCTTCTTGACTTAAGAGGGAAAGGAAACATATATCTGAGGGTGGGGGAAACTTTCGGATCAGAATAGCATTCTGCTGCATTCACAATTATGTGAATCAGGGTGAGGGCTTTGTTTCCAGACGCCTGATCATCCTCATTGCCCTCCTTTGAACACGCTCCAGCTTGTCTGCATCAGTTTTGAAGTGTTGTGCCCAGAACTTGATGCAATACTCAAGATGAGGCTTAACCAGTGCCGAATACAGGGGAACCAATACCTCGCATGATCTGGAAGCTATACTTCTATTAATGCAGCCCAAAATAGCATTTGCTTTTTTTGCAGCCACATCACACTGTTGGCTCATATTCAGCTTGTGATCAACAGCAATTCCAAGATCCTTCTCTCTTGTTGTATTGCTTAGCCAAGTATCCCCCATCTTGTAACTGCATTTAGTTTCTTTTTCCTAGGTGTAGAACTTGGCATTTATCCCTATTAAATTTCATTCACTAGGAAGTGGCCAAGGCTACTGTCTATATTTTTTCTTTCTGTTACACATCTCAACATTGCTTTGCAGTCTCCCAGGCTGCCTGTACTTCCTGATCTGAAAAGGCCCTATGGGAGGGGGGAAACTGATGAAATCTTCCCCTGAGCAGGAAGCCAAGGGGGCTACAGGCTGTCAGAGAGACGATTGTACAACAAAGGACAGGATGCTCACATGCACTCCTCAACCGTCTCATAAATAAGGTAAGCACAAGAACACTGAGCCAAACACATAATAATTCCCCCAAAATTTCATCTTTTTTGTATTTCTTTTCGAATGCAATTTCTTTTCTATCAAATTGAATGAAAATGCTCAAAATTTTCATAGGAGATTTTGGGGGGGGGGGGCACAACACTAATCCTAACTTCAGTTCCATGCACAGGGTCTGAGTTTGCAATGACTGACCAAGAAAGAGATCTTGAGGTTGTGGTGGACAGCTCGATGAAAATGTCAACCCAGCATGCAGCTGGTGCGAAGAAGGCAAATTCTTTGTTCATTTATGGAACCACACTTTTTCATAGGGAAGTGAACTAGAAAATGAACTCATGGGAAATGAATCAGACATAAAATTGTCCATATCACAATGCCCATATACAAATCTGTGGTGCAACCACACTTGAAATACTGTCAACAATTTTCATTACCACACCACAGAAGGGATATTGTAGAGTTGGAAAGGGTGCAGAAAAGTCTAACCTGAATTATCAAGAAGCCACTGCCCTAGGAGAAAAGACTTCAATATTTGGGTGTAATAACGGTACGGAGGGACATGGTGGAGGTGTAATAACATGATGCATGGTGTGGAGAAAGTGGATAGAGATACGTTTTCCCTCTCTCTCTAATGATGCTGGAGCACAGGGTCATCCTGAGAAGCTAACTGGTAGGAGATTAAGGAGATGCAAGAGCAAATATTTCACACAGCACATAGTTAAACTAGGAAATTCACTACCACAAGATGTAGTGATGGCCACCAACTTGGACAGCTTTAAAAGGTGATTTGACATTCATGGAGAATAAGGCTATTAATGGCTGTTAGACATGATGGCTATATATTACCTCCAGTATAATCGGAGGCAGTCAGGGGAGCTGGTGAAGCATATAGCAGATTGATCTCCTCCATTCCTCATGCCACTGAGTACTGGCAGTTAGGAGGAAAGTCTTACAATGTTGGTCTCTTAGCAGAGCTGACGGAATTCCATCTCTCTGCCTTCCATCTCTCCCTCAGCTGCAATCTGATGGAAAGGCTGCTACTGGGTGACCGATGAGAGAAAGGGAGAGCTAAAGGCAGCTAGTGTCTCAGCAGACCAGATGAAGTGATTCTGCTTCTCTTGTCTCCCTGTTCTGCAAAATGGCTGCTGTGAGGTGGTGAGGGAAGGAAGAACCCTATGTAACTGATATTTCAGAAACACCAAGGGTGATATTTTCCTCATCCCAGTGGTCCACCATAAGCTAATGTTGTCCAGAACATGCATGATAACCTTTCAATCTCATCATATGGGTCCATTCAAATGAATATTGTTCATGTAAAAAATGAAGGGCAATGCCTGAAAAATGCTCTTCAGAATGTGGCCTATTATTTATTTATTTATTTATTTACTGCATTTTTATACTGCCCAATACCTGAAGCTCTCTGGGTGGTTTGCAAAAATTGAAACCATAAAAACCATTCAAAATACAAAACAACGACAGTATAAAAAACATAATTTAAAATACAGTAAAAAAAGCACAACAGGGATAAAAACTGAGCAGCCATGCAGAAACTGATAGGGATTTAAAATACAAATTTAAACAGCAAGGTTAAAAATCAAACTGAAGAACTGTTAAAACACTGTGAAAATAAAAAGGTCTTCACCTGGCGTCTAAAGGAGTATAATGTAGATGCCAGGCAAACCTCTCTGGAGAGCTCATTCCACAGCCAGGTGCTACAGCGGAGAAGGCCCTCCTCCTAGTAGTCATTTGTCTCACTTCCTTTGGCAGGGGCTCTTGGAGAAAGACCCCCAAGGATGATCTTAAGCAATTATATGAAAGTTTTTCCCCCCTTCTTCGGGGGAAAATGAAGGTGAACAGTGACTCCTTTCCCATTAATACGACTCTATATTTCCAGTAAAAATAAAATACGTCATTTACCCTGGACTCTGTTTTCTGGTGCAGCTCTAGAAAAGCTAATTCCATATTTTGTCAAGGCCTTCTATTTTCTTTTTAAATAATAAGAAAAACCACCCTTCTTTCTCCAATTACTCTATGCTAATCTCCCCCTCTGCCTCCCTTGGTGACCTCTTGTTTTCCAATTAGTTGTATTCTTCAACAACAATTTGCTGGGCATCAATCTATTTCCACCCTTTCAACATTTTATGTCCCTCCATAAAACATCCCCACAGGGCTCCGTTCAGCAGGAGCTCACAAGTGCAGGGTAAGGTCAGTTTTCATGTAAGTTACAAGAAAGAAAGGAAAGGAAGGACCAAACCTTCTCTATGGGGACATGACTCACCTAGCAGGATGACATGGAAACAGCATTCCAAGGAGATGCACAACAACGGACTACCCTGACATTTAGCCAAGGAGCTTGAGAAGGATGAGTGGGGGGGGGATGAGGGGGGGAGAAACGGAAGGAACAGGGAGCACAAGACAGAAATGAGGTCAGTTCTACAGAGATGGCAAACCCTGCAATGTTTGATGCTGTTATGATTCACACTGCTCCTGGCATGGTTTCCGTATAGTACCTGATCCATCTCTCGCCCTGTGTACAATCCCTGTGCCAGATGTTGTATTCCTCATAGGGATCAGCAGCATCCTTGTGGAGAGAGTTGCCCATCCAACTGGAATTTCAGCTGCATATTGATGTAAAATTCCTAGCGAACGTGCTACCCTGCAAGTGGCTAAGGATGCAGCCTTAAGAGTTGGATCCACCCCTCGTGCAAGCAAGACTCTGCAAGTGCAATGGGACATCCCCTCATATGATGGGATTTCCTGTCCTCTCCTCCTCCCTGCACCTCCCTGCAAACCCTCCCCCCAATGTATGATGTAAATCTGCTCTGGAAGATCCTCCAAACCTCCGGAGCAGATCTGAGAGGTTCAGGGATTGGTGCAGGAAAGGGAATTGTGTTCCACTAATGGCTCCCTCTCGCTGGTGAAATGACACAATTGGATGCCACCCATTGTATGTTGTTTCAGAAGCTTGGTGTGTGTGTGTGTGTGTGTTTAAGGACTTTTTCACACCACATCAAACTAATTGTCCTTTTACGGCCACCGTTCTGAGCGACATAAATATACGAAAAATTCAGAGCCTCAGTCGTAAGGTAAAAAATGTCAACTCGCAAGGAGAAGCAGCTGGCAGCGAGGTGCTCCTGGACCACATGGGGCTCAATGAGCATGCACGTGAGCACCCCATGGCTTGGTGAGTGGGGTCTGGGGGTCCAGGCATAGGGGAAATCTACAGACTCCCAGACCCAGTCAGGTGCCCGTCAGGCCCCATGACTGCAAGCTTTTAAGAAGCTCCTAAAGACTTGTTTTCTCTGGCCTTATCCTGATTATATTGTATTGAACCATTCAAGTTTATTTAGCTGCAATTGTGTTTTCGATTTTAGAACAGTCTAGGCTAGATGTTTTATTCCTATTGTTTGGTGTTATATATTTTTATTGTACACCTGTTGCTGCTGCTGCTGCTGCTGGTATATATATATGTGTGTGTGTGTTTTACTGTATAGGACTTTTTTTTTGTATGCTGAAAGTCCCAGGTTCAGTCCTTGGCATTGTGGCAGATATTGTTGATTTTTGCTTTAAAAACATAAGAATTGTCCTGACATTAATGGAAATGAGAGCAAGGAACCCTGTTAATGTGACTTCGGTCCTGCACTCCAGAACGTTCTACGAATCTTCCCTTTATTTAGTGCTGTGATAATGGCCATGACTTTGCAAATATTGACGACCCTGGAGTTTTGGAAGTATGCAGGCCTTGTTAAGTGACAAGAGGTAAGATTTCTACTCTGAATCAAGGACTGATTGATAGAAACATAAGCATGCTCCTCTCTCCCAAAGAGACTAGTAGACATTACTTTATCTTGTCTGTTTCTGAGCTCCATCAGATGAGTGGCTTATTGCACACTCATTACTGGGCACTCATGAATTTTTGCAGTTCTCTCTCCTGTGCGCCTCCCACCCCTTCTAGCCTTCTTCGCGCCACAACCCCCCCCCCCAGTATGTCAAAATAAAGACGGAAGTTCCCTAGGGTGACCAGATTTTGGAAACCAAAATCCAGGTCCACAATGGCCGCCCAAAGGGGGCGTGCAGCACCCATGAGATTGTGTTGGGACTTCAAGTCCCACCATCCCCAGCAACATGCCCAAACCGCCCCAGTTGGTGTTGGACTACAACCCCCATCATCCTTGGGGACGATGGTATCTGAAGCCCTACACCATCTTTTAGAGTGGGGCATCAGGCTGCCCAAGGAGCAAAAAGCTTCCACCCCAGTGCTCACTTTCTCCCCCTCCTCCCTGTTCAAAGCACCGGGTGCCAAGCCCTTCGCGGGCGACACTCACCTGGGCTCATGTTGCTCGCTCACTCGCACCGCCGCTGCTGCTGCCCCGCATCGCCTCGCAGGAGGAAGTGAGGGCGCCCAGTTCAGGTGTCCCATCGTCTCCCCCCCAAACCAGCCATGGAGCCGGCACGCTTGGGGTGCCGCCGAGGAAACTTCCCTCTGGGCGGACGAGGCAGACTGTCGCCCCTCCTCAGCACACTTCCTCCAGCCCCTCCCCCTGGCGATCCGGGGCTTCTTCTAGGCCAGAGCGACGGTGCTTCCTCCAGGCTGAGCTGAGCAGTTTCTAGTCCTGCGCCGTCGCTCTGGCCTAGAAGAAGCCCCAGATCACCCCGGGGAGGGGCTGGAGGAAGTGTGCTGAGGAGGGGCGACAGTCTGCCTCGCCCACCCAGGGGGAAGTTTCCTCGGCGCTGCCCCAAGCGTGCCGGCTCCAGGGCTGGTTTGGGGGGGACGATGGGACACCTGAGCTGGGCGCCCTCTCTTACTCCTGCGAGGCGACGAGGGGCAGCGGTGGCAGTGCGAGCGAGCGAGTGACATGAGCCCAGGTGAGTGTCACCTGCGAGGGGCTTGGTGCGGCGGTGCTTTGAACAGGGAGGAGGGGGAGCGCTCCAGATCCAGCCGACCGTTTCCCCGGAGGTTTGCCCCCCGGGCCCGGTCAGCCCGGATCACCCCAATTTTCCCAGTTAGGACAGGGAAACCCCTAGCGATCTGGTCACCCTGAAGTTACCGCTATCTCCTGCTGTGTGCAGGTGAAGCAGCAGTATCAAAACGTCCCACTGAATGGTCCATGTGCGCGTTGTTTACTTCCTCTTTTGAAAGAGGAAGTAATGAGGGACAAATGCATGGGTGGAGAAGCGACGGTAAGCAAACGTGATTTTCCCCTGTGTGTGATGATGGTCTAAGACCCACTAATGACAAAAGGGGAAACAGCTAGAAGGTAGAGGGGAGAGAGAGAGAGAGAGAGAGAGAGAGAGAGAGTCATTGAAATAAACATTTTCTTTCAATCAAGCTAATGTATGGGAATAGTATGAACTACCCTTCACTTTGCAATCAAAGGCAGTAGGGGAAAAGCAATATTTTGGGATAGCTGAGAATTTTGTTTCACTTTGGTTTTGAAAAGAATCCACGAAGTTCTCCATATTCAGGTTAAAATGAACTTGATTTTTTTTAAAAAAAAATGAAAGTGAAAGGAACAAAAACTGATAGATTTGTCCCTCCAGGCGCAGGGTTAAAAGTCTGGGTTTGAATCACTGTGCATTCAACCATGTAAATACTTAATTAGGATTGTTGTATCTTCTTTTATGACAGTCTCATCATCTTTAACAGCTATATTTATTTATTTACAATACGCATATGCTGCTCCATATCTAAAATAGATTCCAGAGCAGTGAACAGAAGAAATAAGAGAGTAAAAAGATAAAAAATATTAAAACCACATATTAAAATTGTTAAATTTAAAACAGAACACCAATAAAAATGATGGGTGGTCAGTTGAGGAAGGCTTCCTGGAAGAGAGCTGTTTTCAGGAGGTGCAGAAAACAGCACAGTGTTGGCGCCTGCCTGACCTCCAGAGGCAGGGCCTTCCAAAGAAAAGGGGCCACCATACTAAAGGCTCTTCTCCCAGTGGAGTGCAGACAGGGCATAGAAAAGCAGGTCCATCATGACCATAACGTACCTGTTATATGGCAAGCAGGTTCATCATGACCATAATGTACCTGTTATATGGCAAACAGGTCCATCATGACCATAACGTACCTGTTATATGGCAAACAGGTCCATCATGGCCATAATGTACCTGTTATATGGCAAGCAGGTACATAATCCACCTCTCCATGCTGGTAATAGCTGCACATATTAAATGTGGTTGGTGTAGATGGCTGAGAATCTCATTTCAGTTTGTTTGTTTTTAATAGAATTTGGCTGTGGTTGTTTTCCCCCCCAAAGTTCTTCATATTTAGGAGACTTGATATTTAAATATAAAACAACAACAACAACAACAACTACAACAACAACTGAATGCAGAAGAAAGCAACATTGATAGATCTGCACACCCCTACCCAGCTTTGGGGAGTGGGCTCTTTTCAATACCCTCCAAGTACTACAAACTGAGGAGAGACATGATAGAGGTGTACAAAATAATGCATGGAGTGGAGAATGTGGCTAGGAAGACATTTTTCTCCCTCTCTCAAAATACTAGAACCCGGGGTCATCCCATGAAGCTGATTGGTAGGAGATTCAGGACAGATAAAAGGAAGCCCTTCTTCACACAGCACATAGTTAAACTCTGGAATTCATTACCACAAGATGTAGTGATGGCCACCAATTTGGATGGCTTTAAAAGGGGATAAATCCCTGGAGGAGAAGGCTATCAATGGCTACTAGCCCTGATGGCGATTTGCTACCTTCAGTATCTGAGGCAGTAAACCTATGTGCACCAGTTGCTGGGGGATATGGGTGGGAGGGTGCTGTTGCACCCATGTCCTGCTTTGTTGGTCCTTGGCCGACAGCTGGTTGGCCACTGTGTGAACAGAGTGCTGGACTAGATGGACCCTTGGTCTGATCCAGCAGGGCTCTTCTTATGTTCTCATGAAATATCTAGTCATGAGTGGAAGAGTTGTACAACGTCATCTCTTGTTAAAAGGAGCCGCCAACAAGATGTGGACATCCTCTGTCTAAGAAACAGTAGAACCACTTCCAGTGAAAATTGCTAATGCTGGACTAGACAGACAAATGGGTTGAGCTGGTATAATGCAGTTTCTTATGTTCCTTTCTCATGTTCAGTTTAAAACAGTATTGCTTGCTTATACTCAG
This sequence comes from Anniella stebbinsi, assembly GCA_029215795.1. Lineage (NCBI taxonomy): Eukaryota > Metazoa > Chordata > Lepidosauria > Squamata > Anniellidae > Anniella > Anniella stebbinsi. The sequence continues at coordinate 224,018,327 of JARDYH010000004.1, read as the reverse complement.
CTCGCTTGTCCTGCTCTATCATTTTTATCTTTATCCTTCTTCTAAGATCTTCAACTTCTTTGTCCCTTATACATCTCTGCCTCTTCTCCCTTGCTGTTCCTTGTCTTTGGAATTCACTCGCAGCTGAAAATCCATCCTATTGAGTGTCTTTAAGTTCTGCCTATTTGAATTAGATTCTCTTTTGCAGACGTTTGGAATTTATTCTATGATGGCTGTCTCAGATTCTACTTAGATTTTGAGCCTAGATTTAGAGGCCATCTGATTTTAAAAAACAAACAAACAAACAAACAAACAAAAAACTTCTCTACGTCAGTACTCAAAGTGGGAGGGAAAGAAAGAAAGAAGAAAAGAAAGTAAGAAAGAGGGGGGGTGATTTCATTTCAAACTACCCTAGACTCAATTATATCCACTGAAAAGAAGTGGGAAGGGATCCCGCCCCATTTCAAACACTGCTGTATGCTATTATTATTGTCACCTTTGAAGCCTTTAAGAAAAACCAAGGCCTGGAAATGGAATCTTCGTCTTCCATCTTTGGCAGTCTTGTTCAGTGGATCACTGGCAATTTTGACAGCCACCTTTGCATTCTGAATGGTTCAACACACAATCAGATCTTGGGCCACTTCACTTCACTTTCATCGGGCGCCCTCGCTTTTAAGGCTTTTGCAATTGCATTGGCCTACCATCTGAACATGAGGACTACAGGTGGTGTGGTGCTGGCTCCTGGCTCCTACCTCCTCCCTACAAGTAGCAGGGCCTCAGGAAATGAGCATGGAGCTCTCTGGGGGGGGGGGCAGCATTTTCACCATCCATCGGATGACTCCCGGGGTGTTGGGATGCCGGTTTTTTTTTTTTTAACTTACCTTGAGCTGGATAGCTCCCGCACAATTGTGTTTCTCTTCTCACAATTGTCTTTCCTTCTGGGATGTCATGCTGGTGTGTGCATGCTGGAGGATGATCCTGGAAGTGGGCAAACCCGGGATTCTCCCCCCACATCCCAGAAAGCCGGTAGGTGTAGATGAGCCCACTAACTGGAAGCAGGATTTCTTCCTAGCCCTCCCTGAAGATTCCAGGGAATGGACATGGGACCTTCTGCATACAAAGCATGTGCTCCACCACTGAGTGATGGTCCCTCCTTCCTTAACCAGTCATTGTATCAGGTTCATGTGAAGATGATCACCAACAGGGAAAAAAACATTGCGTAAGGCTTTGGTTATACTCAGGCGTGACAGAAGAGGATAATTTACACGTTCTGTGCTCTGAACAAGCTTAAAATTGTGCACAGATGAGGAGAAAAAGAATCCTGCTGGATCAAAGCCAGTGTGGTGTAGTGGTTAGAGTGTTGGACGGGGAATTGGGAGATCCAGGTTCTACTCCCCACTCAGCCAAGGAAACCCGCTGGGTGATTTTGGGCCAGTCACAGACTCTCAGCCCAGCCTACCTCACTGGGTTGTTGTTGTTGTGAGGATAAATATGGAGAGGAGGAGGATTATGTATGTCGCCTTGGGTTCCTTGGAGAGAAAAAAGTGGGATATCAACGCAATGAAATAAATAAATAAATAAATAAACAAGCTTCTATCCTGTACAGCATCCTGTCATGCACAAAGGTGAATATCATTCAAAAGGACACTACCACTGAATGCAGAAGCTCCGTTAGCAATCATGGTGAATAAGCTGTTGACAGAATTCTCCTCCACAAATTTGTCTAATCCTGTTTTAAAGCCCTTCTAGCCTGCATCTTGTGGCTCCAAATCCCATTAGGCAGGGGGTGTTGAACCTCTTTCATCTTCAGGGCTGAATTCAATTTTTGAGAAACTCTCAGGGGCTGCTTTCTAGTGGTGGGTAGGGCCATAGGGAAAGGAGGAGGAGCCACAGGAGGGTATATATATATATATATATGGAGAGAGAGCATAATTATGCTTTAGGAGAGGCATTTTGATCTTTTTAGAATGGGAGAAAACTGCTCCAAAGCTGGGACACCAATAAACCATTGGTGGTTGAAGGAAAGGGGTGGGCCAAGAATCATAGAATGGTACAGTTGGAAGGGACCTATGAGGCCATGGAGACCAACCCCCTGCTCAATGCAGGAATCCACCTTAAAGCATCCCTGACAGATGGTTGTCCAGCTGCCTCTTGAAGGCCTCTAGTGTGGGAGAGCCCACTACCTCCCTAGGTCATGGGTTCCATTGTCGTACTGCTCCAACAGTCAGGATTTTCTTCCTGATGTCCAGTCGGAATCTGGCTTCCTGTAACTTGAGCCCATTATTCCACATCCTGCACTCTGGGTTGATGGAGAAGAGATCCTGGCCCTCCTCTGTGTGACAGCCTTTCAAGTATTTGAAGAGTGCTATCATGACTCACCTCAATCTTCTCTTCTCTAGGCTAAACATGCCCAGTTCTTTCAGTCTCTCCTCATAGGGCTTTGATTCCAGACTCCTGATTATCGTCGTTGCCCTCTGAACAAGCTCCAGCTTGTCTGCATCCTTCTTCAAGTGTGGTGCCCTGACCTGGAACCAATACTCAAGGTGACGCCTTACCATGGATATCTGGAGAACCCTGGAGGGACAGATTTGGACACCATGAGGTTCATATTTAGCCCCTGAGCCTTGTGTTCCCCACCTCCACTGTAAGGTAATGATGCATCTTATGAAGCATTTCCTTTTGTTTTCTTCCCTAAATGTACTGCTATTCAATTTCATTGGGCGCCCTCAAATTTTAAGAAGAGGGTAAGGAACATTGATCTCTACCAATTTCTCCAGACAATTCATAGTTTTATAAATTGTTTCCCTGCTTAGTTTTTTTCTTTCTTTCTCTATACTAAAAAGCCTCTAAAATGCTTTAACCTTCCTTATCTTAAGAAATAGACAGATGCAAAGCATCTTGGATACTTTCCTCATCAGGCATTATTTAAGTCTGCAAGAATGTTTGGAACCAAATCCCAGTCTTTACCTTGGTGAATGCAATTTAGGGAGGGGGGGGATGCTATCAGGATCTCATTTCAAGTGTCTAATTAGAAAGGAGGTAGAAGAAATTAGCATACTCCAGTGCTAATGGGGAAACATCAAGTTATGCTGATGCAGCCCCTGTAATTCACACGCTCCTTTGATGCTTATAAAATGCTAACTTGCAATGCTTGTTAATTTTTTTTTATTTCTGCAAATGCACTATAAAAATTATATCTCCCTCTATATTTTATGCCTTTTATTTATGTTTTGTGACAACAAATAAATGCTTGTAAAAGTGTTACAGGAAAGCAGGTTTTTATGGATCAAGCAATGGTAGCCCCCGCTGTATGGAACACCTGTTAAGCAATGAGTCCTAAAGGGCTGAGATACAGTGATGCATGACTAGCGAGTTGAACAGAAACATAGGTTCAGAGATCATCACTTATATACCTACTCTAGTGTCATTTTTTATATATACAGAGCGGGATTATTTTGCTCCACCCACTAGGAATGGTTCCAAAATTCTCCGCCTCCTAATATCTCCTCCAGATTTTGGAGTTCTGGATGGACGAACTCACCTTTTGCCCACCCCATGAGATGCTTGCTGAATTCTTGCTGGATGCCTACCATGCTTGCTGAATGCTGCAATATTCTAGTGGTCCGGATGGTCTACGATCACTGACAAGCAACATGTCCCCCTCCCCGATCCCTTGCCTAGCCACCATTTTGTGCAGAATGGGGGCTCGTTTTTGTCCGTAAATCCCCATTCTGTGCAATGTATGGCCCCATTTACGGCCACCAATTGCACAGAATGGGGATCTGTGGTCAATGAGCCCCCATTCTGCACAAAATGGCATCCGCCGGAGGCTCTGTCGCAGGCCGCCAAACCCTCGCTTTCCCCTGGCAAGGAGAGAATGAGGGCTTGATCAGCAGCATGGGAGTTCTGCCACTGCCCCTTGAAGCGGGGAGTTGGGAATTAGTGGCCGGTTGCCGAGGGCTCATGGGGTGGACGTGGGATGTGTTCATAAAACCCTAGTCACCCACCCCTAGTCTCAGTTGGAGCACGTGATTTGTCCATGGCCCTGCAAACCATGATCCTGCAAGACTTGTGTGAGCATGCATGTGGATCCTCTGCTTTCCTGGCCTTCTGTGGGTTCTGCCTTCCCTAGGACAGGGCACCTGATCCCATCAAGCACCACCTTTTAGCTCCCAGGCTCTTCCCCCTGAAATTCAAACTCTAGTTGGAGCATCAGGAAATCCGTGGTGGCATGGGATCCTGTTGTGGAAAGCATCCTCCATGCCATTGTGCTGAAATATTAAGGAGCCCTTGGAGATATTTCATCAGGGATTGGGTTGCTTCATTTTATTTTAAAAAAGGAACCAAGGCGAAGATGGTGACAAGACCAAAAAGCATGTGGGTGACCTAAAATTTGAACCGTGTCCTTTCTTTCTGCATGGTTGAGCCGAGGACTGTAGAAGAGCATGAACTTTTTAAAAAATACCTTTTAAAAATTATATGGCAAAAGCAGTCCTTCCTTCCTCTGATCTTCAGAAAGAAACATTAGTCACTTTCTGCTAAACGTTCACATGATTGACAGGATGGAAAAGGGCAGCACTTTTAAGCATAAATGTGATCACAAGAGCACTTCAGAAGGAATACATTATGGCTGAAGAGAATGCAGCCCTGCTTTTTGCATTGTCCACGTGAAGCTCCTACATATTTTATACTCGTTTTTCCTGCACATGGTCCAAGCAGGTTGAAAGATGTGTGAGATTATATGATGGCTGTGTTCAGTGCCCAAACTTGAAGCTTCCCCCAATTCCCTTGAAGTCAGTCAACAAGTCTTTCTTGGTGCAAAATAAATAAATAAAAATAAAAATAAAAATGCATGTCGGTTTTATTGCAGTCAGAACAAAATCTGCCTTTACAAAAACTCTCCCTGATTAAAGGTGAATTCAACTGTGCAAGTCCAATGTATGATGATGCCAGTGGAAGGAATTATGAGGAATAAATAGGGAAAGTGGGTGACGCAGGTTCCAGAAACCAGAGGCCATGTCTACACCAGCCTTTTCCCCCGGGGTCGTCTCGAGGTCATCCCTGTGCATCTAAATGATGCACAGGGGATCCCGGGGTTAACCAGGGATGGGCAGAGACTTTCCCCAGGATCTCAGTTATCCCCATTTTTCCTACAGGAAGATCCTGAGATCTACGGGGGTGTGGTTGCCCATCCTGGCTTCCTCCTGCCTCCTCTGACTTTCAAAACAGGCATGGAGCTGTTCAGGGGGCTCGTGTCCTTCAGGGGTGGGGGGCAGCAATTTCACCATCGCTAAGATTGCAGGAGTTGTTTTTTTAAAACTTCTCTGTTCCCCCGGATCGGGGCTACGTGACTGGCTCCTCTTCCCCCACAAAAAATAATGGCGCCTGTGATGTCCCTCTTCCCTTTTGGGACATCGCACAGTTGTATATAAGCTGAGGGAGGATTGCAGAAGCAGGTAAGTCTGTGATCTTCCCCATCCCTCCTGCTACACCCTTAGGTGTAGATGAGCCCAGAGACAGTACCTGGTAAATGGGAACAGATGGAGCAAATGAGTGATGTATCTCCAAAAATTAGAGTACAGCTGAGGAACCAATCCTGTGCGTGCAGAGAAAGGAAACTCAGCATACCCTTTTCATAGGTCTTCCCCTGAAACTTCTTTGTAACCTACAATCATCCACTTCTTTTCTTTTCTTTTTCTTTCATTCCAATTGCATTGTTCAGTCGTTCAATGGTTTTCTCATAGATTACAGTTGATTGCTTCTGCTGCTTGAAACTTCTCTGTTTTCCATCCACAGGGCATGAAATGTGAAGGTACTTTCCTACTCAGGGGCGTCAGACCTACAATATTTCAGAAAGTTTAGACCAAGGTTGGACGGGTATTTTATAAGTAAGTGAATCCAGAAGAATGAATTTTCATTCATTTCTTTCTTATTTGTTCAGACCTCCATTCATTGATTCTTATAACGGCAAATGAACAATTGAAGCTTATTGGTTCATCTTTCCATATGTTTTTAAAATGAATGTGCACCCCACAATTTCCAATATCCTGTCACCTCCCGGAACTGTATGAATGTGCAAGAGTACCTCTGGGGAAGATTGGGCTTCTAGGCTTGAATGCATAACACAACACATGGCTTCATTGAATTTGTCCGCCCTTGTTGTACAGGATGCTTCTGAACACAACGGAAGTGACCGCAGGATTCTAACCCTTTGAGTTAAAGTTGGATTTCATTGTGCTCGCTGTTATTGGCATATGCATTTATCACAACTGCTTTCTGGTTCTTTCATTATTATTTTTTCTGAAGTAGGCATGCTAGGAGTGAAGGCAGCCTCCCAGCATCTTAAACATACCTTAAACAGAAATGCACAAACATTCGACTCTTGCTAAAAGCACTACAATGATTACCGTGTCACATTGCCTTTTCGAAAGAAGCCACTTGGAACACATTTCTCCTAAAGAAACAGCGTCTTTCTTTCAGGTTCCATTTTCAATAAGAGTTTGATTTTAAGTTTTTTTTAAAAAAAGTGATGCATTTATCTGATCTCCTGAGGCGGAGGTCAGGGGCCGGGGGGTAGGCAGAGAAGAAAGAGGAAGGGAAATATTATCTCTGTCTTGAGTGTAATGACATGGCTCAAGTCTACCACAGTGTGGCCAGGACGGAGAGAGAGAGAGAGAGAGAGAGAGAGAGAGAGAGAGAGAGAGAGAGTTGCCACAGGGATTTTCAAACTGGGTTCCCGGCGTGTGTGGCCGGTCCGGTTTGTTAGACTACCAGATACACACGCATCCAATAGCTTCTGGGCAGCCAGCCCACAGCTTGGTTGCTCTCTTGCCTTTATAGAGGGGTAGAGGAATTGTTCTCATTTCCTAAAATGCTTTTGGGACATATCATGAGGTTAGATCTAGAGAAAATTGCCCTGGACTACATTGTACCTTGTTTGCATGATATCGGCTTTTGTTACCTAGACAACTTTTTGGGCGAGTTGGTAGGGAGCTGTGTCCTGGAGCGCGTGAAACAGATGCACTATAACGGGGAGCTGCAGGATGGCCAGCTGGCCGGCCAGCACAATGGTATCTCCAAAAGGCACTTGAGGGGAGACCAGATAAAGTGGATCGTGGGCACTGAGGAGGGATGCGAGGCCATCAACTTCCTTTTGTCACTGATAGACAGGCTGGTGATGTACTGTGCAAATACTATGTCCAAGAAAGGTCCAAGGTAAGAGTTTTAAATGGGCTTCTTGAATGCTTGGTTTAAGGGGGTCATTCTCTTTGTTTGCTTTAATGCTGCTGCTGGAATTAATCTTTCCATCCTGAGGTGCCAAATGCAGGTAACTGTAATACCAGAAATCTTTATAATGATCCATTTTTGTAAACCGCCCAGAGAGCTCCGGCTATTGGGCGGTATAGAAATGCAATAAATAAATAAATATAAATAAATAAACCATCAGGGTTCCCATCTCAGTGAGTTTTGATTTTTGTTTGTTTTAAAGTTTTTATTAGAATGTGGATAGGGGGACATTTTTCTCCCTCTCTCATAAGGCTACAAACCAAAGTCATCCCATGAAGCTGATTGGTGGGAGATTCCTATACTTTTTGCTCTATTGGTATCCCAATGACCAATGGGCTGGAGCATCTCCCCTATGAGGGTTACAGCAACTGGGATTGATTAGCTTGGAAAAAAAGGAGGGTAAGGGGAAACATGGTGGAGGTGTACAAAAGTATGCATGGCATGGAGAATGTGGATTTTATTAGTTTTCTAAAAGAAACTAATCAACAAAGAAAAAAAGGGGGGGAGAAAGAGTGAAGAAAAAGGGAACAATTAAAAAGAAATGCATTGAATTTAAATCAAAATATTGACAGAGGGTAGTGCTTCACAGTTTTGGAATATTTTATTTTTAGAAATGGCAAATATTACACATCAAAGCATGCAACACCAGTGTTGGCCTTATTAACAATATGGGGAGAACAAAATGCAAAAGTGACATCTAAGGACTTAATTGATTTCATGCTGACGGCTGCCCGAAGAGTCATAGCCAAAAGCTGGAAAAATGCAGAACTCCTAATACTGAAGTCATGGTCTATGGAATTATGGCAAGTAGCCATGGCAGACAATTTTACATACCAACTGAAGCTAACTAAAGACAAAGTCAAAATATCTGACTTCTATAAACATGGCAGGATTTTATTCTATATATATGGATCACGGACGTACACAGCAATGTATCAAAACCTTTCCTCGAATTATGGAGAAGAGACAAAATATGAGTTTGACATGCAGAAGAATTATAAATGAAGATATTAGTGAAAAGAACATCCCAAAAAGCATTAAACAACAAAACAATACATGCCAAAAAAGGCTATATTAGGCAAAAGTTGTATGCAAAACTGCACGTATTCGAAATAATTCACACAAAAATGCACGTGGTGTTTTTTTTTAAAAAAAACTCAGTGTTCGGGATGAACCAAATGGAAAAAATGTGAAACAGAGAGAACTCCCAAATTGTCCGTTTCGTATATCCCTGTACAAAAAGAAAGGCCCACAGATTCCAGCATCCTGTTTCTCACAGTAGGCAACTAGTTACCTTCAGGAAACCCGCATGCATGCCATGAAGGCAATAGATGTCCCCTGTTATTGTTACTCAGGCTAGGTATTTGGTGGTGGCAAACAACATCTAATTCCGGAGGTTCCATATAATCATCATGACTAAGAGTGCAATCCTTCATGACTGATGCTTAATAACTGGAAGGCTCCAATCTTGGAGACCTCTCTCAGTCCTAAGTCATGCTACTAAGACCCAGACAAGATGGGGATGAATGATGGAGACATTTTAGCCTCCCATTCCTCCTTTGTACTATTTTGAGGTAGGCCGTCCTCTGATGGTCTGTCTAGCTTGCTTACCTTCCTGAAGGCAAGTACAGGAATAGAGAGTCCAATGGATCCAAGGTCTCTTCTCTCTCCTCCCTGCCCACCAGCATGCACCCTTTTGACTTTCCCTGTCCTCTTCTGAAATTCCAGCAGTGACCTCAGGTGAAGAAGCAGCCATGGAACTTTCCACAGTGGCTAGAAGGCATTAAGGAGATCAGATTGGGGATTTATCTCCCCCAAGATCATAGCTCCGTCTATGGCTTGGAGTGGGGGAATCTGCCATATCCTATGGCTCCTCAGGCCACTTTTAGGAGCCATAGGGTAGACCTCTAATAGTGGCCTTGGACTTATGTTGTCCTTTCTTCGATTTTTTCTAGAAAAATGAAATTAGGTCAAACTCAGTGTATTTAGTATCAATGTATCAGTCTTAAGCAGTTGGGTGTGCGTGCTTTAAGGGATAAGGGATACTAGTTTGGAACAGAAATTCAATGCCTTATATTGCTGCTTACAATGCAACACGTTTTGATCAGCACAACAAATAATTGCGTAGAGCCAACCTCCATCCCAGAGACAGTTCAATTCATCTTTGTCCAACCTTCCTTGCTCTGCCAGCCCTCAGCTGAGAAAGATTTCTGTAAAGCTGGGCCATTACCCCCCCCCCCTTCCCCAAAAAAACCCTTGCATGATGTAGCTGCTCCATTACATCACTTGAAAGGATTAATATGGTTCCGTTTCAGTTCATAAAAATTCAACCCTTTTTGACGTCTAGGATTCAGTATATAATAGCTTGGCAAAGAAGGGGATATTTTCAAGTATGCATATGATTTACTTCCCATAAAATTGACTAAGTAACATGATGACCTCTAGCTGCAGTAAGGAGCGTCAATCATTCCTTTGGAAGAATTGTAGCCGTTCATAATCCCAGTGTAAAATATGTTCAGTAGTAAAAAAAGACCAATACAAATCACCCTTCATTTCAAATAATGCACATATGAAGCTTCATTCATGAGCTGATTGCCTGAGGGACGATTAAAGGTTTTTAAACCACCACCACCACAACAACATAACACAAATTTTGGCATAAGAGAATTTAGCTGAAGATAATCCTTGATCAACCATACTATTAAAAAAAAAAAAGCCTGAATGATCGAAATTGGAGGAAAGCAAGGAATCATCTAATACATTGATGTGTGGTATGAGTTCCTGTTTTTTTTTTTTTTTTTTTTAAGAAACATCCATATCAACCAATTTCTACATGTTTACAAATAGATGTGAGTGCTGCTAAATTTGGCATCAAATTGAATTTTAGGTACAATTTGTACCTACATTTTAGGTACAATGTGTGAAACAGCACAGCTACGGAGGGGATGGAAGCTGAAACCTTTAACATAAAATATATGTTATAATACTCTTTGTCGGTCTTTCTATCTTCCTTATACATTTTAGCTTAAGACTGGCTGCATCCACAGTGGATTCAGAGCCTCCTTTCTCTCTCTCTCTCTCTCTCTCTCTCTCTGAGCATCATCAGATGGGAAATAAATCACTTCTCCTTACCGTTGCTTTCCCCCCAGCTTCTGTTTCATGATACATCCTCTTTCTTCACATGGGGGGAAGAAAGAGGAAGTAAACAGTGACCACATGGCTCATTCAGTGACTTGGTTTAATTGCATTTATTTTCCTGCACACAGCAGGAAATGGCAGGACATTGTGTTTCCTCCTCTCCAAAAACATTGGATTTACCAGGGTCTTATTTGTTACGGAAAGAAGACCAGAAGGAGCGGGAGATGTCTGGAAGGTGGACATCATCGTCAAAAGGACCCATGAAAAACTGTGAGTGGGCAGTAACAAGCGTCCGATAAAACACTCATCTGCTGATCCTCTCTCTCTCTCTCTCTCTCTCTCACTCACTCTCAAGAGAATTGCCAATAACTTTTTTATTGCTTGGAAGAACTGGATGAACTTTGCAGCCATAACTGGCCCTTCCGAGGGGATCAGGCCTGACAAGTTTCAGATGAAGAGATGCAGGGCTTTATCTGCCGGAACAGTATTTACAGTTTGGGGTTGGTTATTTTTGTTTTTTTAAAGAGAGGAGTTGTTTATTATTTTCTATTATGGAAATATCACATATAATAGAAATGTCATATATAATAGAAACCTGCAAAATTTAAGAAGAGAAGCTGCAGGAGCGATGAGGGGAATGGAAAAAATAGTTTAAGGCTGTTGTTGTTTTCTGATCAATTGGCATCAACATAACTGGAAATGCAATAATACAGGGGTGGATGATGGATGTAGAGCATTCAGTGGCAAAGGCAGAAGAACTTGAACATCCAGTATTTTCCAAGCAAATATACCCATGGCGAGACCCTCCCAGGTCCATAGACTCCACCAACCCCCCTTTAACATTTCTGCTCCTGGTAGAGAAAACTAGCAAGCAACACTGAACACTGGGCAATCCTGTGAGATATTATGTCAACATCCCTCCTGCAAAACACTGTGATGGGAGAGCCTTGGGCCCTTTCTACACCTAAGGGTGGAGAGGGAGGGAGGGAGGGAGGGAAGGGGAGGATCGTGGACTTACCTACTTCCGCAATCCTCCCTGGGTGTCCAAACAGGAAGTGTGACATCCTGGAAGGGAACAGGGATGTCGTGCCCACCATTCTGTTTTTTTTTAAAAAAAAACCCGAGCAGAGCAGGGAGCGTGGAGGAACAGGTAAGGAGAAACCCCCAGGCCCCCATCACCTTCCTGGGGATGGCAGAATTGCTTCCCCTCAACCCCCATGGGCATGGAGCCACCCCGCACACCATGCCTATTTCAGGTCCTGGGATGGCAGGAAAACCAGGATATCCCTGGTTTCTGCTATCCCGGGGTTTTCCCGGTGTCATCCCTGGTTGACGGGGAGACGACCCCGGGAAAAATCGCTAGTGTAGTCATGGCCTTGGTAAAAGTATTCACTGCAATTAGAAGCTAGATCAGTCAGTCACAAAAATATACCTCCTTACCCCCTTTCCCTCCTCTCACCACCCTGGAGTATCAGTTTTTGGAGACACATTGTCTGGGTCTTTGGGTCTCTACAAACGGTTAACAACACTTTGGGAGGGAGCAGAATTATATTTAGTTTGTTTTAGAAAAGCCCCACTTCAGTTCAGACATCTCCCAAATGTTTCCAAGTTAGCATGATTCACTCCTGGATTTGGGATTTGTGTGAATTTGATGTACATCTCTATTATTTTGCTCATCACTGTCACTGGAACACTATGCTACAAGATCCATATTGAATGCTCCAAGATCTATAATGCAGTTCAGCTGTGAGCAAAATATGTACGCTTGAGAACTTTGCTCTTGGTTTATGCAACAGCTGTAGACCACATATAAATAGTATTCCCCAGTTTCAGATTTTACATATACCTGCCCGCCCACACATTTTGGCTGTATATGAATTGGGACATAAAACTGACTATATGTACACTCTGAACATATTTTAAGCAGCCATAAAGGCCAGACACAGCTGCTTCTGAGAGACGAAGGAAGGAAAAGAGTATTTCTAGGAAAGAGGCATTAATACTAACACACACAGAGAGAGAGAGAGAGAGAGAGAGGAGGCAAAGTGTGAACAGCAATGTAGAGGTATTCTGGCTGGCCCTGAGAAGCACCTGTCATCCAAATTCAAGCCTAGAGAAATAACTGATCTCCCACAGCCAAACATTCTGCCCCATATGCATCTTGGCTTGTTCTATGATGGAATTCTGGTTTCTCCATCCTTTTAGGAATATTCCATGTTTCCATGTTTTACCCTTTCAGCATTTTCAAGTGATCACTCTGATTCATGCTTCATAGACACCAACTTTTAGCTTTCTGGAGAGTCTGGACAGACACACTGCCGCCATTTTATGGAAGACATCATAAAGTCCCCCCCCCCACACACACACATTTTGATGTACAGATATCAAAATTACTTGTCTTCATGCTTTCCCAGTTGCAAAGGAGCCATGTGCTATACACGTGTTGCATTTCTTCCGTTTCACAATTGAGGAGGTATCAGAGAAAGAGAGAGAGAGAGAGAGAGAGAGAGAGAGAGATGTACAGGTGTTCCATATTCAGATTTATCTAGTAATCAGGATGCCCGAGATTAGTGGTGGGTGAGCCCAGCCTTGCCTCTGATCAAGACAAGGCAAATTCATCCACTTGATCTCCCAAACACCTTCCTTCTGCCCGTCCCTGTGACACCCTGCCTGTACCTGTGACACTCACCAGGCTACACAACAGGGCTGTCCACGCCACTCGCACTTAGGGCTTACTTCACCTCCCCCCCCCCCCCCGTGCTTATGACGTGTTTGAGAATTTAGGGCTACTGCCGCTGCTCCCGTCCCACCTTTATTCTTCTAGGCCCCATGGCTCCACAGCCCAGCACCCTAGCCCTCAAATCCCCCTTCTTAGGTCCGCTGCCACCAGTACCTTACTCAGGTACAATTCCAATGATCACACCAGTTGTAAATAAACAAGATTTATTAACAGAAGTATATGCAGGTCAATAAGCGTGATGGTTTCCCCAGGTATAGACTCGTATTGGTTACAGGCACAATGCTTTATGGTTTCAGTACTTTCTTCTTATAACATTGACAATAGAAACTCTAACATTCTAATTATCTTGCCTACTCTACCCACTCTGCACTACTTTTCACTCTCTCCCACAAACTAGTTCCCCCAAAATAACAAAACACGTTGGTCCTTCCTATCTCTAATCTATTCTCCCTCTCCCTCTCCTTCTCCTACTAACTCACACTCCCTTGTCAGCTCTTGTCAGCTCTCTCAATATATACACAGACACTCTCACACAGCCAGCCAGTCCAGGTACTCCCCCGCCACCATCCAAGCAGCACTCAGACATGAACTCCCCCCCTTATTCTTACCTAGTTACAACATAACTGTTCTCAAATTTACCTTCTTTTATGGCCTTTTATATACAGCTACTTACACTTGTTGATATAAACAGTTCTCCCATTAGCTGAACATCACATTCCCCCCCCCTTAAAATAAAGCGGAGTATGCCTGTTTAGTCCTAAGGGGCATCACAGTCCCACCCAACTGGGAAATATAATGAAGAACATAGTGAAGAAACAACTGGAAAATATAGTTTTTCCCAAGTGCTGTTGGAAAAACCACATTTCCCAGAGCTACTTTAGCCTGTCCTGGCATGCTGGCATGAAGCATATCCAGCATTAGACAGGGAAGAACCCTCATTCCTTCACACTCCCTGCTGTTGAAGTGAAATACCTCCACCAGCCCAGTCCAGTAAATGGAGTGGGAGGAAATTAGGGGTGATTGATTAGGGCCAGGCTGGATGGGAGGGAGGTAAGAGGGGAATGCTTCTTCTCCAGATCGTAATAAACACCTCGTCTTTGAGGTAAGTATTATGAATCCTAGAGACTTGTATTTCCCAAGCTTAGGAATACTGGTCTTGGTGATATCACAGGTTGGCTACACCAATTTGTAGGTCCCTGGGTCATGTGGAAGTATCCTAACAATTTTCGAACCCCAGCAATCAACAGTGAGTGCTGCCCATGTAGAGTACAGCTTGGAGGTGGAACGTCTGACTTATAGAGACAGCCGTTCCCTGACTCCCATTGGCTGTGGTGTCATCAGGCCAAGTGGTCAGCAATTTCCAGTTGGCCCCACCTCTCCAGTCCATGCCCACAAATCCATCCTCCGTTACCCAGCCTCAGCACAGCAGGCAGGGCAGGAGCAGCATCTGCAAGATGAAAACATACATAGACATGTACCTAACTGAAACATAACAGGGATATTGGATCCTGTTCTCAAAGAAAGAATTCAGATTTTCCGTTTGGTCTCAGAGTTCATCTAGAAGTCATTATTGGTGGACCTCCCAATTAGTAGGCACAACCTTGAGGGGATTAATAGTTAAGGACTTAATTAATGTCATGACATTTGACCATAGCATTGCAAGTCTAAGCTTAGAGACTTGATTTATTTTATTTTATTTGTCCATTAAGCCACTGTGCTCCCAATCATGAAGAAAATGAAGTTAGCATCATAGAGGGGGGAAATCACAAACCTTTTCAAGAGTGACGGGCTCTATGGGAGAGGGAGAAAAAGATGACACATTTTAAATTATACCTGTGTCGGTGAGATTTTATGGGGGGAAAGGAAGATAAAAAAAGATCTAGGTAATGACCAAGAGAGGGTTTCATTTTCTCCCCTCAGGAACCGACTTGTGAGCATTTCTGAGAGGGCTTTGGTCCAAGTAGTGTTATCAACAAATAGCTGTGAAAAATAGAAAATAGGGAAAAGGGGGGTCGGTGGATAGATTCTTTGCTTTGGTCCAATTACAACAATTCCTGTATCTGCTGATATTGTACCATCACACTTTAGGAAGACAAGTTGGAGGTCATCTAGTCCAACCTCCTGCTCATTGTAGGATCTGTAGTGCAGGATGCAACTGCTCCATCTTTGAGAGATGGCCTTCCATACTTCCAATGAAAGAGAGCTGCCCACCTCTCAAGTAGCGGTCAGTGAAACTTAAATTAGATGGATCGCAAGCCAAGTCTGCTATGTTTACAATACCTTCTTGTGTACCAAGTTTGGATGGCTCTCCAACAAACTTTGATTGATTACAGCCACCTGCACAGTTTGTATGATTTTGTTCTCAGTCCTTTCAGCTAGAAAGGACTTTTCCTAAACTACTCTTAATACTTTAGATAACCACCTCTTATGTCTCTTTTTCAAAAGGGAAATAGCATTGTTTCCCAAGGGGCACTTCCTGGAATGGTCATGAGACCGCCCCATGTGACACACTCTAGAATTATCACATGACCATTCCAGGAAGCGCTGCCACCCTGAAATATGACCTCTGTAGACAGCATCATTTGCTAGGTGCATGCACACATAGGGGCCAGATCTACACCAAGCAGGATATAGTGGTATATGGTATGAGTCAATGGGCCCCAACAGTTGTCAGTGCCCATCAAATCCACTATAAAGCAGTAGTGTGGCTCCTGCCTTTTATATACCGCTGGGACCATGGGCTATGCTACTTGGAAGGTGGACTGCTGGCAAGGGAGGGTTGCCCCTCACAAGGGCTGGGAAGAATGTGTTCGGCCGCAGTATGAAGAACTTCATCAGGAGGGCTTTAAACTGAATCCTACGGGGGCGGGAGACGTTAAATTTGAGGCAAGAATGGATAAAGGCTTATGCACCATAACAGAGAGAACAGCTTCAATAGTTCCCCAAAACAGTCTAGAAAAAAATGTAGGAAAGAAGCCGGACTACAAAGCACATGGGCTTCGGTGTCTCTATACTAATGCCCAGAGTATGGGAAACAAACAGAATGAACTTGAACTCTTAATACATGAAGGCAAATACAACTTGATAGGTATAACTGAAACTTGGTGGGATGGCTCCCATGACTGGAATACAGCAATTGAAGGATATAACTTGTTCAAAAGGAACAGAAGAAATAGAAAGGGAGGCGGAGTCGCACTATACGTTAAAAATACTTAGCCCTGCCCAGAAATACAAGAGGATGAGCCTGGGAGCCCCATCGAGAGCATCTGGGTTAAAATAAATGGGGAAAGGAATAAAAGGAGCATGATAGTCGGAGTCTATTACAGGCCACCCAATCAAGGAGAAGATGAGGATGAAACTTTTGAAAAGCAAATTGCCAGTGTTTCAAGGATATCTGATGTAGTAGTAATGGGGGACTTCAATTAACCCCATATCTGTTGGGAGACAAATTCTGCCCAAAGTGGCCCCTCCAAGAAATTCCTGACATGTGTGGCAGATAACTTTCTCCTACAGAAAGTAGAGGAAGAAACTAGAGGAATGGTTATCCTTGACTTGATACTGACCAATAGGGATGACTTAGTGGATAAAGTGGCAGGGGAACTCTGGGGGAAAGTGACCATGTCATACTTGAGTTCTTGATTTTAAAGGAAACAAAAGCTGAGTATAGCCATACACATACTCTGGATTTCAGGAAAGGTTTTTTTAAAAAATAAACTCAGAACTATGATAAGTAAGGTCCCATGGCAAGTGACCCTAATGAGAAAAGGAGTCCAAGATGGGTGGGAGTTTTTAAAAACGGACATTTTAAAAGCACAATTACAAACACTTCCAACAAGGAAAAAAGATAGAAGACAACAGAAGAAACCAATGTGGCTCCACAAAAAGCTTAGAGACGACTTGAAAATAAAAAAGGATCCATATAGGAAGTGGAAGGAAGGCCAGGCTACAAAAGAAGAGTACAAACAAGTCGCAGGAAAGCTAAAGGTGAGAATGAGCTGAGGCTAGCGAGGGATGCTAAAAGCAATAAAAAGGCTTTCTTCAGATATGCGAATAGTAAAAGGTAGAGGAAAGAAATAGCTGTTAAACTGCTTAATGAGGATGGCAAATTGGTAACAGATGACAAAGAAAAGGCAAAAGTGCTCAATTTCTACTTTGGCTCAGTCTTCTCCCAAAAGCGGATCTATGACGCCCCTGGGAAAAGTAAAGTACAAGTTGAAAGGGCAGGATTGCAGTTTGAGACTGATAAACATATGGTCAAGGAACACCTACTTTCTGTAGGGCCTGTTGAGAAAATGAATAATAATTCATGAGATAATCCTAGAATAATGAAGGAACTGGCAGAAGAACACTCAGAACCACTGTCTATTATCTTTGCAAAATCATGGAAGACGGGTGAAGTGCCGGACGACTGGAGGAGGGCTAATGTTGTCCCTATCTTCAAAAAGGGCAAAAAGGAGGATCCTGGGAACTACAGACCGGTCAGTCTGACATCCGTCCCTGGGAAAATTTTGGATCAGATTATAAAGAAGTCAATCTGTAAACACCTTTAAAACAATGCAGTGATTACTAGAAGCCAGTATGGATTTGTCAAGAACAAATCTTGTCAAGCTAATCTGATCTCATTTTTTGATCGGATAACTTCCCTTGTGAACTATGGGAATGCTGGGACATATTATAGCTTGACTTCAGCAAAGCTTTTGACAAAGTGCCCCATGGCATTCTAATTAACAAACTAGTGAAAAGTGGGCTAGCTGGAACAACTATTAGGTGGATCCACAGTTGGCTACAGAATCAGACTCAAAGAGTGCTTACCAAAAGTACCTTTTCACACTGGGGGGAGGTAACGAATGGGGTACCGCAGGGCTCAGTGCTCTTCAACATTTTTATTAATAATCTGGATGAAGAGGTGCAGGGAATGCTTATCAAATTTGCAGACGACACAAAATTGGGTGGGATCGCTAATACCCTGGAAGACAGAAATAATCTTCAAAGTGATCTTGATAGACTGGAGCACGGGGCTGAAAACAACAGGATGAAAATTAATAGGGATAAATGCCAAGTTCTACACCAAGGAATAAGGAACCAAATGCACAGTTACAAGATGGGGTATACTTGGCTCAGCAATACAAGCAAGAAGGACCTTGGAATTGTTGTAGATCACAAGCTGAACATGAGCCAACAGTATGATGTGGCTGCAAAAACAGCAAATGCTATTTTGGGCTGCATTAATAGAAGTATAACTTCCAAATCATGCAAGGTACTGGTTCCCCTCTATAAAGCACAGGTTAAGCCTCATCTTGAGTATTGCATCCAGTTCTGGGCACCACACTTCAAGAAGGATGCAGACAAGCTGGAGGGTATTCAGAGGAGGGCAACAAAGATGATCAGGGGTCTGGAAACAAAGGCCCTGTCTACACCATGGGGTGCAGAGGGCTGGAGGGCCAGCAAACCCGGAAGTAGCCGCTTCTGGTTTCATCGTGATCAATTCACATAAGTAGTGGAACGTCGCGCCATCACACCCGCCATTTTTTTTAACAGAGAAGAGTGCATGAGCACTCCAGCAAAAAACTGTAAACAAAAAAACAAAAAGAAACCCCGTGCTCGATCCGACCCCCTCTCCCCACCATCCTGGATGGCCCCCCTCTCCTGATGGCCATGAAGCCGCACTGTGCAGCTCCGTGTTCATCTGTGCTGCAAGCACGACAGCACCCAGGACCACGGAAGAATTGAGATTTTTGTGGTTCCCAGAACCAGGAGAAATCCCATGCCCATCCCCCTCTCCCCCGGGACTCCCTGTGCAGCATTCGGACACACAGTGAGCAGCTGGGGTCCATCCCAGGCAGTTTGCCTGGTGTGGAAAGGGCCAAAGCCCTATGAGGAGAGACTGAAAGAACTGGGCATGTTTAGCCTGGCGAAGAGAAGATTGAGGGGAGACATGATAGCACTCGTCAAATACTTGAAAGGTTGTAACACAGAGGAGAGCCAGGAGCTCTTCTCGACTATCCTAGAGTGCAGGACACAGTATAATGGGCTCAAGTTACAGGAAAGCGAAAAAACATGGGGAGAGAAGCATCCCAATTAGGTGAAAAAGGGAGAAACAGGTTCTCAAGAGCTCTTCAACTTTGAAAAATAAATAAAAAAACAGCATCTTGAGAACCTGTTTCTCCCTTTTTCACTCAAGTTACAGGAAGCCAGATTCCAGCTGGATATCAGAAAAACTTCCTGATTGTTAGAGCAGTACAACAATGAAACCAATTACCTAGGGAGGTTGTGGGCTCTTCCACACTAGAGGCATTCAAGAGGCAGCTGGACAACCATCTGTCGGGCATGCTTTAAGGTGGATTCCTGCATTGATCAGGGGGTTGGACTCAATGGCCTTAGAGGCCCCTTCCAACTCTACTATTCTATGATTCTATCATTCTAGGTGTCATTTGGATGCATGCAGCACCTGGTGAAATACCGTCTTCATCACAACAGTTAAAGCTGCAGGAGCCCTGCCCGAGTGACCAGATACAAAAGAGGACAGGGCTCTTGCAACTTTAACTGTTGTGATGAAGAGGGAATTTCACTAGGTGCTGCTTGCATACCAATGACACTTGCTGAAATTCCCCTTTCTATGCAACTGTTGAAGATACAGGAGCCCTGTCCTACTTTCCATTTGGTCACTCTAGCCATGCTGGCTGGGCCACAACACTCCTTGTGGGGGGACTTGCAAACAGCCTGTGAGAAGTTGTCTCTCAAACGGACATTCCATTGTAAAAGTCTCTCAGAAAAATAGCTGCAGTCATCAATCAATGCGCTGTTCTTAGAATGGGTGTGTGCTGTTTACGGATGGATGGACCACTCTGCTCTCACCCTGTGCACTGCTCGGCAAACCCCCACCACTGATCTGACCCTGGCAAGCAGGGCAGGGCAGACTCCTGGTTCAACCACAGGCATTCGGCATCGGGGTGCGACCTCCTGCGCCCTTGGAAAGCTGCAGTTGGAGCAGCTCATTCTTGACTGTAAAGGTTCCATTTGCGTAAATTGCAGGCTTAAAGGGGCAATCTACACAACAGTACAGGGATGAACGCCTGTAATGTTGCAGATATCATCCCATTAAATGTCCCATTTGCATAAATGGTGGGCTTAACGGGATGATATACACAACATTACAGGTAGGTAACATCACCCCTTCAATCCTGCCAGTTACACAAATGGGGCATTTAAAGGGTTGATGTACACAACATTACAGACATTCATCACCCCTGTAACCCCTCCATTTATGCAAATAGAACCTTTACAGTCAAGAACGAGTTGTCGTTATGGCAGCTCGTTGAGAGCAGGTGCTTGCCGACTTCAATTTCGTGAAAGCTCTGAGCGTCCACATTCCAGTGATACACAGGGACAAGGCCATAACGGATTGCTGACATAATGGATTACTCTTTCAAGTCTCCAGTGATTGCAGTCTCAGGATTCTCATTCCTCATATTAGCCAACGGTAAGGTCTGTGAGGAGTGTTTGCTTCTAGTTAGTTATGCATTAGGCCTTCAGACTGTGAGCCCCAACAAGACAAGATCTGTTTTTTTACTTACCTTTTCTTATATTTGGGCAGGAGGAGGCTTGTGACGCTCTTTGTCGTGCGATGGCTCAAGATGGGAAGGCAGAAACACAAGCAGAAATACTGCCCCTACTCTGTTCTTCCTTAGGACTTGGCTGCTCTACATTCCCAACCACACTGGTTTCTGGGGCAAACACCCCATTTGTCAACTAATTGGATCAACCTAGTAATCATGGCTTCATCACTGGCTAAAAGCTAAAGTGCATCTGTACCCAACAACCAGCAATAAATTGCTACTCTACAGATGTGCCCATTCTTTAAACCACAAGGTAAAGGAGATGTCTGAGAGCACTTTCAATCTAGAAGGAGACAGCAGTGTCAATTTAGAAGGAACAGGTGTCATTTGCAGCAGAACAGCATGGTTTCTGCTCAGTGCTACATTTTGCTCAATGTTTTTTCCCCTAGTAGATTCATTTTGCAGTCAATGGCTCAATTCGGACGACACATTAGGCAACCGAGGAGGGGAGGAACAATCGTCTGTTTTGTTGCTTATTGTGTCGTTTGGAGGGCAACACACAACACACACACAATTGACAGTACGTTAATCAGGCACTTTAAACAACGGAATGAAACAACGGGCTTGCATGTTGTTTAGCCCGAAGCCCCGTTGTTTAAAGTGTCGTCCAAATTCTGCCTCCCCTCTCTCCGTGGACTATTCCATTTCGGAATAGAGTTCTGCTGCCTAGAGCAGCCAACCCCCCCCCCCCGCCCCCCGGCCGTTCTATGCAGCCAGCAGCACTCACGGTGCCTGCTGGGATACGGCTGGAGGACACAGGGAGGAGAAGCTGCCACCAAAATGGCCACCACAAGTTCGTAGCAGCCAGGGCGTTTGCCGGTGCCGAGCAGCGCTGGCTGCAGCATGTCGTCTGTGAAGCTCCTCCTGCCTAACGCAGGGTCAGTACATTATTTACCCCTCCATTGCCTAATATGTCATCCAAATTGAGCCAATGTCTGTTCAAAAAGGGGGGGGAAACCCACTCTATTCTCAACCATCCATTTAGCTATTGCTACTAAAGATTTTTACTTGACTTGAAAAATACCGTGGTCTATTGGAACACCATGTTATGTCTATTTTGTCTATTGGGCTTTGCGTGTCAATATTTTGTGCTTTTTTAGATCTCTTCTGTGCAGATTTTATCCTGGAAATGTCTTCAGGAAATTCAGAGAAGTGCAAATTTCAAAGGACAACTGGTTCTAAAGTGAGAAAATAGGTAAGTTGCTATAAAAATGCAAACCGAATGAATTTATTTCCCATCTCAACCCAGATGTGACATCCTCTCCATTGGAGCATATTCGCTCCCATCTCAGAGTCTACTATTCTAGGTAATGTAGATTGTCAATTGAAGCAGAACTTCCCAAGTTGTTCTGGGTTGTTTCTGCTTTCGGTCTCTCCTACCACAACTTCACCAGCTATATAATCCCAGGATAAGCTATATGCAATTGCAGTAGGTAGAGCGACAGTAACAGGTCTGTAGTCATTTGAAATGACATTTCAAAAGTGGTCCTCAACAGTGGTAAACAGCTTGCCCATCTCTTAGTTTGATCTGAATGACATTTATTTAAAAGCTTAGTTTTGACTGTCCACCATCCTGGAGGTACTGCATTAATGGAAAAGTTTGGCCTACACGCTCTTGTTGACCTTAGCAACTCTGTCAATCTTTAATTTGCTTGGATAAAGAAACGCTCCATAAATGAAGGAACAAAATGCCAGGCAGTCCTATTGTTGCATGGAAACCAGGAATCGAAACTCCACTTTTCAGACACAATTGAGTGACTGAGTCCAGCACTCCAATATACATGAAAGCAACTTTCCATCCTGAAATGTGTGCTGTTGACTGTGCAATGTGTTGCTACATAAATACACCCACACCAGCCCAATGACAGTATTATCTAGATGGACATTTATCATTAGACCTGCTGCCAAAACTCAACAGTGGTTGGGGAGGTGTAGGTTATGTTGAATATTGCAGTTTTAACACTTCCGATTGCAACATTCTTGAAGCCATTCCAAAACCTGCTGTGATGTCAACGAATCTGCTTATGAGCCACTGGTACATAAATTAGCATGATGTGTTCTCACAATATTTCACTCATCTGTATATGCCTGTGAATTATATTCTAGCACTTTTGCATCAAACCATGCATATGCTCATGAGCAAAATGGGCATGTGGGAGAACTCATTTTGCAGCCTTAAGACAAGAGATCCATGAGGCACTTTGACTGCATGGGAGTTATATTGGAGTGACCAGATACAAAAGAGGCTCCTGCAGGTTTAACTGTTGTGATGAAGAGAGAATTTCACCAGGTGCTGCATGCATACAAATGATAACTGCTGAAATTCCTTTTGCTATACAACCCGTAAAGATATCGTCACCCTAGCTTTCATACCGCTTTCATAGTGTTATATCCTGCTTGGTGTAGATCTGGCCCTAATCAAGAATACAAGGGCCACAGGAGAAGTCCTAGCCAGGTGGAACAGTTCACGGTTTACATCTCAGTTCCCCAGTACTAGGAAAACTGGGGAGGGGAAGGGATGGCTGAACGAGAAATATTTGAGATGGCAAGGATTCTCCAATCATTGTCCTGCCACCCGTCTCATGCCTGATTCCTGCTCTCCTTTTTTATTGCTGCTTGCTCAGCCTGAACATGAAACGTGTGCAAATCGAGCCGTGATCAAATGGGAGATATGCACAAATTTCCCCGAATTTGCAGGATTTTCCTAATTTGTGCAACTTTCCTCCTTAGATTAGAGTTCTGCTTATTCAGTCTATGGAGGAAATTTGAATCAATTTGGAAATTTGTGTAATTAGAAATAGGAATCATGTCCAATGATTTACGAATATCTTTGGCAGACACATGCTCATGGTCATTTTTGGAGCTTTCAACAGGGCATGCCTGCATTTTCTGTGGCCTTGATGCACAGGGATGCCCCTGCCTACAAGTACTGTTCCAATACTTTATCTTCAGCAGTCAGACAGCTCTATCATTTGTCAGGACTAGGCTTGTTTCCCTTAGGCTGGGAGAAGGAGGTTCAGACGATCAATCAGAATCAGATTCTGAAGCAGAAGAGATGGCGACAGAAACATACCAGCCTATACGGGGAGTGGGAGAGGTGACTCTCACGGGCTCTTCACCAGCTGGGAATGAACTTTCACCAGACCTTATCTCTGAAAGTGTAAGCAACCCACAAGCTCTGGGAATTCAGGATTCTTCCAAGGGGGAGGGCACTGAAAGGCTAGCTGATCCTAGAGTATGTCACAGGCTAAAATGGGTGGAGCTAAAGGAAGGGGAGAGAAGGTCAGCCCAGCTAGCTTCTCGGCAAAGGCTTCTTCAGAACCAGTCTCCCTGAAGTTAAAGCATACTGGGAAAAGGCTTTCCCTTTTTCTTCAAAGAACAATTGTCTTGCTTAGTTTGCATGATATTGTCTAGAGAGACGTTCCTAGAAGTTAGAGTCCGTTCAGGTGGAAAGATATGTTTTTTGCCTGAATAAAGCTTTGTGGACTACATGGCAGACCTCTTTGTTGCCTCCCAATAAAGTGAGGTTTTAGGAAGCACAACAGCAGTGTAATGTTCTGTCATCATATTTGGAGTCCCGCACTCCCAAGTACCACTGGCATTGGAGGATCAAATCCCATAATGCCTGAGCTGGTAGATCTCAAGTATAGCGTTGTGCCCTTAAATACATGTACATAGTTGGAGGTTTCACTTGAACCCATAACTTGGGGTTATTATAGGATAAATAAGATTGTAAATACAGGTGGCTCAAACTTTAGTAGTTAGGCAGATTTTTCATGGAAACCAATGCACAGGAAATGAAATTGTATTTGAGTTTTGCACATCCCTGCAGTAAATGATGGCTCCTCATATCCTATATCATATACTGGTGTCTAGCACCCAACCACTCAAAATACAATTAGGACCCCAAAAATGATAAATCTAACAGTAGTAGTATTTATATTTTTATCAGTGCATAACTGCACTCACATATCTTTCATTAAATACACTTAAGTGTTCCATGTAATCAGTGTTTTTATATATGCACACACATGATATATTGGTTAAATCAATGTTTCAAAGCACATAGGTCCATATTACAGAGTGACACTCATAAACACATTACAATTCATAAGTATAACAGTTCAATGTGTCCTCTGTGTAATACTTTTTTCAATATACTTCAGCATATAATAACAGGACTCCGGTGTTCAACCTGTTTTGTAAAGCTTCGTCAGAATATGCTTAATTCAAGAACATTTGCCATCATTTTGTAAAAGGGGACAAAGCCTCCTAGTAGAATCAATTCTAAGAAGCAGCGTTCGTTTCAATATGCTCTCCCCCCCCCCCCACAGTGAACTACTTACAAGAATAAAGATACACATTTCCATGCTAATTCCAAGGGCATTCTTTGGCAAATTTTATTAAAGACTGAGATCTGGAGATTTTCAATTTTCTGCATTTTTAAAAAATAATATATTTGACAACTGTGAAGACTCAAAGGTAACCATTATCAAATTAAATAGCCCAAATCATATCCTTAGGGTGTCACTCAACATCTTACAATAACCTCTATAGTATGCACCCATTCACTTGTTTTAAATAATACTTCATCACCACCATATTTACCAACACTTTGATGATAGAACAATCATCAAGTTCTTGATGATTGATTCCTAGAAATAATTTCCTTTTTATTTTATCCAGTTCCTTCCACCAATTCAAATTATGGCTCACACACACAACACATCCAGAGCTGATATTTACAACATTTGTGATTACCTAAAGAAGTATTTCTCCCTGTGTGATCCAGCCCATGACCTATGGGGGCCAATTTGATTATACATCCCACAAACTAAGTCTGGACTTGCAGAACCTGCAACAGGGCCTTCTCAGTGATGGCACCCTGGTTGTGGAATGCCCTTCCCCTGGAGTTTAGACTAGTACCAGCAGTGCACTGGTAAATGCAATTATTTTTGCATTTTGCATTTTGCATTATTTCAATGCTTGGTAAATGCAATTATTTTTGTCCAGGAAAACAGGTGAAAATCATGTTAAGAATTGGATCCATCAATCAGAGCAGGTTAGTTAAAGGATGGTGTAGCACTATATATTGAATTGGACACTGCCTGACTTCTGTGGATGTTATTGTACTCTATAATGTATTTAATGGCTAATAATAATAATAATAATAATAGTAATATTGTTTTGCATATTGTGAATACCCTAGGATCAGTGGATGGAATATATATGCCACTACAAATTCTGGAAATGATATATAATTACATAAGGGGCTCTCATGGAGGAAGTAAGCTTGTGCCTTGTCTCTCACTTCAGATTGAAGAATGACATGGTTTGTATGTTTGCCTTTACCAAAAGAAAAGGAAACGAGAGAATGTCGAATAGAAAGAAAAGTAATTTCACATAGGAAAGGAACATGTCAGGCAAAATAATTATTCACACACATACACATCCTTACATGCTATTTATCTATGTGCAGAAATTTTATTTTTTTGCAGATATAGGAACATTCAATCATGAGAAAACCCACCTGCACTCTGACGCCATAGGCCTGAGTTACCTAACAAAACACCTTGTTTCAAATAGATGATTATATTAATATCAAGCAACTTTCAGGATTCTTTTTGCGGCAAGTGAGGGAGGGAGGAGGGAGAGTCATAGAGATGTCCTATGTTTTGACATTCACCCATCACTTGCTAGTTCAGTGATTCCCCCCCCCCCCTTCTTTTTTGAAGCTCTTTATTCTGCTTCTAGCATGGAACAGCTGCTGGAAAAGAAGGTAATGGCAGCTTGGAAGGTATGGGAAGCACTAGCTGCATATTTCTTTGCCCATTGGGCTTCAAGAAGGGCACCATCTTCTTCCAGCTCAGCCTAGAAGGCAAAATTAAGAAGGTCATGACAAGTCGCAGTATCCATGACTACCAAGACCTCAGTTGGGGTGGGTGGAAGGCATAATAAGGTCAATAAGTTTTGATAATGGAAGATCCTAGGGAAAGATACAAAAGACACCAAAGTTGTAGTGTCTTTCTTGCCCCTTGCTTTATTTGAAGACAATAAAGAGGTCTGCTATGGAATCCACAAAGCTTTATTCAGACACTAAACATCTTCTCCCAGCTGAAGGGAGTCTAAAAGTTCTAAGGAACTTGTCCTCTAGGCCAGATCATGCAAAGTAAGTGAACCAGCTGTTCTTTCAAGGAAAGGGAAAGCCCATTTCTTTCAGCACGCCTTCAGGGAGACTGGTTCTCACCAAGCTGTCTCCGAGCAATCACCCGGGCCGACCTCCTCCGCCCTTCCTTTGACTCAGCCCGCCTTTCTCTCCTATGGAATTTCACATCCACCAGGTTTTCCACGCCCTCCTCAGAAGAAGAAGGCTGATTCTCAGCTTGGGGGTTATTTACACCATCAGAGAGAAGAGCTGGCGAAAGTTCATTTGCAGCTGGGGAAGAGCCCATGAGAACCAACTCTCCCATTCCTGGTACAGGCTGGGACGCCTCTTGCGCCGTCTCTTCGGCCTCAGAATCTGACTCTGAATTGTCGTCTGACAGTCCCTCTCCCTACCCAAGGGGAGCAGGTTTAGACACAACAAAAGTGTGAGCAGAAGAGGAGAAAACACAATCTACTTTATAGTATATCCTAAACCATTCTGAGAGTTTGATAGGTTAAGAATCTTTTAAAACAGCGTGAACATGGTTGCTTATTTGTTTTCGTATTTGTATCCCACTTTGAACTGGGCTCCCCCAAAGCAGCTCATATCATTCATAAAACACACTTCCATTAGAAAACCTTATAATTTAAAAATGAAAACCATAATAGGGTAATGGGGGGGGGAGGGAGAGAGAAATCATAAATGAGAAATGGAATGAGGGAAAACAGCTGCAAAAGAGGGAAGCTAAGATGATCCAAGAATGGACATATACGAACCCTACTTACCTTCTCCAGGCACATGGTATATAAAATACAATCACCCTGCTTACCTGCAGCCTCCTCCACATTGTCCCCCATTGTCCTGCCTCCTCGATGTCGGCTGGCCACTTTCCCGCTCACGCCGGGTGAGTCGTCATCCGCCGCGACCAGCAAATGCGGCAGCCCACAGCGAGGATGGAAGACGACAGCAGGACGATGGCGGAGGAGGCAGCAGGTAAGCAGGGTGATTGGGGGAGGGAGGGAGGGAGCGGGGAGAGCTGGAGGGAGGACCCTGAGTGGACCCGGAGCATGGATCTGGATCCACATTCGAGGCGGATTGGATCGGGCCTGATCCGGACCTCCCAGATCGGGATCCAGATTGGATCGAGGGGTCCATGCACAGCCCTAGTTGGATGTATTGTAGTTCTATTTAAATTGCAGTGCTTCTTTCTAAGTTCATATATATATATATATATGTGTGTGTGTGTGTGTTAGATATATAGTACATGCGAAGTTTATGCAAATATAAGCCCTCTTTTTGGAGATGAAATTCATCTTATTTTGGTGATGTGTATGGACACGTTAAGAGGTGGCAGGAAGGAAGTCAAATTTTCGGGAACAGAGTTTCTGAGCTAGGGACATTGGAGAAATCTGCCACAGATTCAAATGAATTTCAGATTTCTATGAATTAGAACTGTGGATTCTGCAGCTACTTGCTTTTTCTGAGTCAGATGGATTCATGGAGTTGTGGACTGTTTGTTGTGGTTTTTTTTTACTGGGGGAGGGATTTGCACAGATTTGCACTTGCACGAATGCACATTAGCCTAATTTGCACTTCACTGATGAGCATTTGTGCTATTGTGGATCAGATCTAATGTACCTTGGTGCAAATGTGAATTAATGCGAATGCACATTTAGTGCGAATGGAATGAAATTCTCGTACGTTCCTAAAAATAATCTGATTCCACCAATTCATGAAAGGTGAAACAAAAGATGCCTGACAACCCATGAAACACAGATGCAATGGGTTTAACCTAATCCATACATCCTTATTCAGACCTATTCAACAATTGAATTATACCTACTTAACAAATGTATCACAAGCCACAGATGTATAGTTATATCGAATAACCATTGAATGAAAATGATCTAATTGACTGTGTTTCCTCTACGGTTCTTTTCCCAATACAGACAGATCTAAAATATTCATAGTGATTATTCCCCCTTCCCTATATTTCATATAATAGGTAATTTTCAATGAACCAATGATAGACCAATGTGGAATGACAGTAACTGTTCATAAAAACTCAAAACAAAAGGAGGGGGCCTAAATGCAGGACTACATGGAATGAAAGTGTTTGCTAAGTGCCAAGGAGATATATTTGTGCCCAGTATCACAGGCAGTAAGCCTATATACATCAGTTGCTGGGGAACATGCTCAGGAGGGTGCTGTTGCACTCATGTCCTGCTTGGGGTTTCCCATTGGGGCTTCTGGTTGGCCACTGTGTGAACAGAGTATTGGACTAGATGGACTCTTGGTTTGATCCATGGCTCTTCTTCATAGAGTCATAGATTAGTAGAGTTGGAAGGGGCCTCTAAGGCCATCGTTTCCAACCCTCTGCTCAATGCAAGAATCCATCTTAAAGCATCTCTGACTGATGGCTGTCCAGCTGCCTCTTGAAGGCCTCTAGCGTGAGAGAGCCCACAACATCCCTAGGTCATTGGTTCCATTGTTGTACTGCTCTAACAGTCAGGAAGTTTTTCTGATATCCAGCTGGAATCTGGCTTCCTGTAACTTGAATGAAAAAGGGAGAAACAGGTTCTCAAGATGCTGGTTTTTTTATTTATTTTTTCAAAGTTGAAGAGCTCTTGAGAAGCTGTTTCTCCCTTTTTCACCTAATTTGGATGCTTCTCTCCCCCTGTTTTTTGGTTTCCTGTAACTTGAGCCCATTATACTGTGTTCTGCACTCTGGGATGGTCGAGAAGAGATCTTGGTCCTCCTCCGTGTGACAACCTTTCAAGTATTTGAAGAGTGCTATCATGTCTCCCTAGGTCATTGGTTCCATTGTCATACTCCTCTAACAGTCAGGATTTTTTTTCCTGATGTTCAGCCGGAATCTGTCTTCCTTTAACTTGAGCCCTGCACTCTGGGACGATCTTATATTCTAGTGCATCTTGAAATAAAGTTCCTTGTTCAGGGGCAACAAATTCCTATTACAAGCAACCTGCAAAGGGAAGTTCTTTTGTCTGTCTCATTTCCTATGGCTCACATCTATATCCATGAACTGCATTCTGAAAATCTTGGATCCAACATTTCATGGCACCATGGTGAATCTGGGGCAGGGTGTGGCAACGTGGGGCCCATGGACTCTGTCCTGTTTTGCAGACCTTACTGTCTCTGAAACACTACTGCTGAACCAGCAAATTGCCACTGAATTTTGGTGGAGTGAAGCAGCAACATGAAAACAAAAAGGCCACATTTTCACTTTAAAGCAAGGCAGATAGAGACCACACACGTGTTTTGATCCAAAATTATGGTCCTCTGGAGCTTCTAGAAGGACAATTTTGCATTAAACAAGATGCACGTTCCTAGTGGGCATCATTTTAAAGCAAAACATGCACTTTTTTCTCGCTCCTTAATTGCCACCAAAATTCAGTGGACTGAGAGTGGTGCGCCCCTGGTGGGTTCTGGGGGTGTAAATTGACCCCTGGACCCTGTGACATTGCCCATTGAATGTGGTCTTAATGGATAGTCATGATTTTTACAAGGAGGACCCCTGCATACATAATTACATTGCAGTCCATGCCCCAGATCATCATACTACTCCACCATAAACATCACAGATCCAGCGTTTCATGGAGACACATTCTAGAACATGTGATGACTTCCAGAAATTTGTGATCTGCTTAGGGCATCTCAGAGTCATCTGCCTGGCTAGGGTGGAAAAACAATTTCTGGAAGGCAGGCTTTGGTCAGCTCTCCTGAGCAATGTCTGGAGAGAGTGCAAACATACTTGCATGCAATTGAAAGATATTATGTAATACAATATTCAAATCCACACAGCCCTTAGGCTTGCAAGGGTCGGGAGCCCCTGTTGTTGATTAAGAGCATTCCTTGATGGAGCTATAAATATGGAACATTACCCTGATTAATTTGCCAGTCTGCTATTGCAGAACTATGTTCCAGAGTGAATCAATATCCTTGCTTGACATTGTGTGAGGAACACCATGCACAGATCCCAGGGCCTCTAGCTAAAATGGCAGCTGAAACGATCATCGGAACAATCCTCTTAAATAATATAATGGTCCTCTTTAATATGTTGTGCTCAGCCTTTTTGGTAAGGGTGCATCAATTTAATATGAGACCATCTAGATTCAAATGCATTCAAGAGCTGAAGATGGGGAACTCCCTGACCTGCTTGTTTATTGCAAATCTGGGCTTGAAACGCTTTGGTAATTAGGGGCAGAGCATAGGATTCATAATCTGAAAGCACCCCAAAGAACTCAAGTTTTAGCATTCACACGATTGCAAGTCATTTTAGGCCAGATCTACACCAAGCAGGATATAGCGGTACGGAAGAGGTATAGAGTCTAGGCTGACCATATGAAAAGGAGGACAGGGCTCATGTAACTTTAACAGTTGTAGAGAAAAGGGAATTTCAGCCAGTGTCATTTGTATGCAATTAGTTCCTGGTGAAATTCCCTCTTCATCACAACAGTTAAAGTTGCAGGGGCCCTGCCTTCTTTTGTATATGGTCACTCTAGTATAGTGCCTGCACCTTTAACTGTTGTGATGAAGAGGGAATTTCACCAGGGACTAATTGCATACAAATGACACTGGCTGAAATTCCCTTTTCTCTACAACTGTTAAAGTTATATGAGCCCTGACCTGGATTTTATCTAGTCAGCCTAAGGTATTTACAGGCACATTGGTGCTCACGGGCACCATGTTGAATACCTCAACAGCAGACTGAGAACATTACTGGGGTCAGCCAATTATGTATTTTTTGGCTGAGGAGACATTGAACCTGCACTTTCACTATTTCAACTGCAGTCATTCAAATGAATGTTTGTGAACATTCCAGGACATCGCAGCAACGAAGCTGGTAGTGGTGGTGGTGGTGGTGGTGATGGGGTGTGTGTGTTGTATATACAGCCAGCTTTTTCTTATAAATAGATGATTTCTCAACCCTTTCAATGAGTCTTCTTTAATATTACAGGTTCCTAGTGTTCTCTCCTTTATCCCCCTTCCCCCCCCCTTATTTTGTATTGCCTTTCACTGTGCAAGATGTTTAATATGAAATGCCAGTCTTCCAGGGTAATTTTGCCAGTAGATAGATAAACCCATAGAAAGCCATTCATTGTCTGCGTTATACATAAGCTTTAGACACCTAATAACTCCAAATCAGTGTTTCCCCCTTAGGTTAATGAATATATATATCTTTTAGTGGAATGGGTTGAATACAGCCGTCGACGGCTGCGTGGCTAGAATTCCTGCTGCTCTGCGTGCGGCTGCAAGCAATCTGACAAAATAACCTGCTTTGCCTTCTCTCTTCGATCTGCTGCGGTTATTATATTATCGTATATATTATATTATTAGGGTGACCAGATAAAATCCAGGTCAGGGCTCATGTAACTTTAACAGTTGTAGAGAAAAGGGAATTTCAGCCAGAGTCATTTGTATGCAATTAGTTCCTGGTGAAATTCCCTCTTCATCACAACTGTTAAAGTTGCAGGGTACCTGCTTTCTTTTATATATGGTCACTCTAATATAGTGCCTGCACCTTTAACTGTGGTGATGAAGAGGGAATTTCACCAAGGACTAATTGCATACAAATGACACTGGCTGAAATTCCCTTTTCTCTACAACTGTTAAAGTTACTTGAGCTCTGACCTGGATTTTATCTGGTCACCCTAATATTATTGTATACATTTGAATTCGAAGTGTTTTGGAATAGCTTCATGTTTGGCTTGTCTATACTGCACTTCAGAGAAAACCTACACGGTATGGTTTTATTCGGCGTGTATCGCCTCTGTATAATAATAATAATAATAATAATATAATAATAATAATATATTTATTTATCACCCGCCTCTCCCAGCGGATCGAGGCGGGGAACAACACCAAACACAAAATACAAAAACTGATTAAAAGCAGATAAAACCAGTACATCATTAAAACACCAATAAAACACCAATAAAACACTTTAGCCTTAGCTACTCATTCCACAAAGCCAACCAATTAGGGATCAGGAAGCACATGGCCTCTGTATCTATTTGCCCCCCCCCCCCGCATTACTTTCCATTCTAACATGGAAGCAACCCCTGAGGAACAAAGCAATTGGCTCCATTCTAGAGCCTCCTCTTGTGCAGATGAAGATTAGTTTTTTGGTTGGGAAAATCTATGATGTCCGTAAAGCCCTCATGTGTTCCAAGCCACGTTGGTTATCTAACCGACGTTATTATTTTCGCTACTCCAACCAAGATTTATTATGAGTTGATATTTATTTTTGGTGTGCCAGCAGGAATAAGCATATAAACTTCACCATTTCTGCATGTGTCTTGCTGTTTTTTGGCTGAACCCTTTACTTTCCAAAGGAAATGCAGATGTCCTATTTGCAATGCTCATCATAAAACGATGCCATTTTCACCTAGGGCTGCTAGAGAAAACCAAGACGGACTAAAATGAGTTCGGATTTCTACAAATCCAACCAGTTGAATCCTCTGCACAGCCCTAGAAATTACATTATAAATGCATAATATTTGGAAATGTTCTTACCTTGATGTGTATATGAGGAGAAAATGCACACGAAAATGCATATAGGGGAGATGTAGACAAAAAGGCTTAAGAATTTTCATGCAACCCCCCCCCTGGGATATCTGCAGTGGCAGTCATCCCGGGGTCGTCCCTAGGTCATTGCTGGTTGACTCCGGGATCTTCTGTGCATCATTTGGACACACAGGGATGACTTAGAGGTGATCCCGGGATAATTGCATGGTGTAGACATGACCTCAGTATCCTATTCAGTGCTCAGTTTCTGTTTGCATGTTGATTCACGTTGAAATTAGGCCTGTCTGCATTAAAAAGAGAACCAAATAAAATTCTTTCCCATCCCTATTTAGCACTGCTCCCAGGTTTGCACTCCAAATCAGGCACTCCAAACAGGAGTCTATTGAGAGCTTGGCTGACTAACTGTCTTACATGGCTTGCAGGCAGAGTTTGACTTAGCAATCAGTTGTTCTCCAGTTCGTGCTCTGCTTTTCTAATTTGCCCTTGTGAAGCTTTGAGGCCTACACAGGCTTGGAGCCTATCTACACTACTGCTTATAAACTGTTTTAAAACAGTAGTGTAGATAAGCTCTTGTTTTTGGTTTAAGCCTGAAGGCCTGGAAATATTCTGATGGGATTCCTAAGTTTCATTTCCCCCTAAAGGAGTTAAGTTTCTTTTCCCCAGTTTTAGGTCACCAGATTAGTTGTTTCAGTTTCTGGGTTAGAGTATATAAATGGGTGGAACCTCCGTGAGAGACCCTGGAACATGGAAAAGGCCCTGAAGGAGAATAGCCAGGAGAAGGCTGGAAGGGACTCTAGGCCCAGCTGACAGGTGAAAATGTAGTCAGGCTAGAGGAAACTGGTTTTACATCTTTTATTTTCATTTTAAATGCCTTTTGAAGTTTTACAGCTCTATTTGAGTAAATGCCTTTAAGTTTTAGGGTGACCATATGGAAAGCAGGACAGGGCTCTTGTATCTTTAACAGTTGTTTAGAAATGGAATTTCAGCAGGTGTCATTGGTATGCATGCAGCAGCTGGTGAAATCACCGCTTCCTCACAACAGTTAAAGCTGCAGGAGCCCTGCCCTCTTTTGTATCTGCTCAAGAGGACAGGGCTCCGGCAGCTTTAACTGTTATGATGAAGAGGGAATTTCACCAGGTGCTGCATGCATACCAATGACACCTGCTGAAATTCCCTTTTCTATACAGCTATTAAAGACACAGGAGCCCTGTCCTCCTTTTCATATGGTCACCTTAATTTTACCTTATCACATATATCCTAGTATATATAGCGGTCGTTAAAACCTTGTTGTCTGGAATGTCATTTACACCACACCCACGTTACTGAGAGGAGAAAGTAAAAGGTAGAAACTTGATATCTGATGGAAAGAAGGGCTCTTAAAGAGGCAAAATATCTTTAAAGAGCTGATCAAGGGGTCCAGGTAAAGGTGGAACCTTGACAGCCCTGCATTAGTTGTATTCAAAATTTGCCAACTTGTTTTAGTTCACACACACACGAACATCACTTTAAAATCACCCTGCTGTTTCCCTCATTTGCAGAAATATTATAGCTCACAAATTATAGTCATAGACAAAGATGAGACTAGTTTTCTAACTATTAATATTCTCCAGCAGCCAGAACTCAGGACAACACCCACACTCATCTTAATAACTCTGTGACCATAAATATCTCAGTGTATGCTGCTGCAAATTCCATATCAGGGAGTTTCTACATCACAAAACATGATTACTCTTATTTCAGTTTTTCTGCGGAAAAGGCAATATATATTCGGTTCTTTTGGCAACCTGCCTTGATTCTTATTCACTCCTGTGGGAAATGAACTATAACGGGATTGAGTACATTTTTTTTATTCCTGAAAAAAAGAAGCAATATCTTGCTATTATGATTTATTATGAGCATTGCTTGTTTGCATATCCATATCTTTGCAACCAGTGATGAAACAATGAATATGGTGGCAAAGTGTGGTTGGAAAATGGGAGGCCATCAGAATTGTAATAGGGATATCAGAGAGCTTTTCAGTTTGCATGAGATTTCAGGTCCCAGGTCTCAGTTTCAGCATCATGGAAGCAAAAAAATTACCTATCCCTGCAGGCTGCCTAAACCAAGCCATCAGTCCCTGTGAATTAGTATTGGGATGTTTTGGGTTGAATGGAAAATTGAACCAAATGCAGCTCATTCAGTGTAGTTTTCATTCTTCCTGCAATAGGTGAATGGGACGCAATGTAATAACTCAATGAAGCTGAATGGTGGAAGATTCAGAAGATCCAAAGATGAAGGGCTATAAGTCAGTAGCAAAAGGCGCATTTTGCATGCAGAAGGTCCCATATTCAATTCCCAGCATCTCCACATAGGGCTGCAAAATATTCAGGTAGGGCTACTTTAAGATCAGCAAGTGAGGCCCTTCTTGTCTGCCCTCCTAGTAGGCTGATCATATGAAAAGGAGGACAGGGCTCCTGTATCTTTAACAGTTGCGTAGAAAAGGGAATTTCAACAAATGCCATTTGTATATATGAAGAACCTGGTGAAATTCCCTCTTCCTCACAGTGATTAAAACTGCAGGAGCCCTGCCCTCTTTTGTATCCCATCAAGAGGGCAGGGACCCTGAAGCTTTAACTATTGTGCTGGAGAGGGAATTTCACCAGGTTCTGTATGCATACCAATGACACCTGCTGAAATTCCATTTCTAAACAACTGTTAAAGATACAGGAGCCCAGTCCTCCTTTCCATACGGTCACCCTATATAATGTAAACATTTTCAGATTCTTCCCAAGAAAAGCTGGCCATTAGATGAAACCAAACACCACCAAGTATCAGTAATCGAAGGTTATCAAGATGCAATAAATTACATTGAGGTGTCAAATGCCTGGGATATTGTTTTATTATGGTTTAAGAAATTGTTTAGTTGAATTATTATTGACATGTAGTCCATCACAGGAGGGAGGGGGTGAGTGGTATGTGACATCAGAGCCTGAAACAGAGATAAAATGAAACAGTTTTGCCTTTGTGATTCAGAGAGCTTTGGTACTACCCATGTGCCACATCTCTCTCCTGCGTACGTTGTATTGAATAAACCTGTTGGATCGGACTTTGCCTGTTCCTGGTGATTCTTCAACTCGAGGATTAGGGAAATTTCCTTAACACCTATTACAATCTAGGTTCAGAACAGAACAGGTTTGAGAACTAGAAAAGTCTTGGTCTCCTTTGCTGATAATCTTCAGTGGGAGAGA
This sequence comes from Anniella stebbinsi, assembly GCA_029215795.1. Taxonomy (NCBI): domain Eukaryota; kingdom Metazoa; phylum Chordata; class Lepidosauria; order Squamata; family Anniellidae; genus Anniella; species Anniella stebbinsi. Next base: position 223,981,646 of record JARDYH010000004.1, on the reverse strand, counting down.
TAGACACAGAACAGCAGTCTTCTGGAATTTAAGAAAGCCGTGAAGACTGCTCTCTTCCGGCAGGCCTATCCAGTTTAATTTTAAGATGTTTTTAATAATGTATTTGTTTTTATCTGTTTTAATGGTTTATTATTGTTTTTATTATTGTTTTTATATTTATACTTAGTGTTGTTCCCTGCCTCGATCTAGATGGAGAGGCGGGTTAGAAATGAAATAAATAAAAATAAAATAAATAAAATAAGATTCTCCTGGACTTTTTAGGAAAACCATATTTCCTGTTTGTTTCATAGCACAATTCAAAGTGATTGGATTGACCTCTAAAGCCCTACATTAGGGATCTCAGGGGAATCCATCTGGGGGGTCAAGACTGCCAAGCTTGGCTCCCAAGCTCCAGCTCAGTTGTCCATGAGCTGGCCCCACTCGACCTTTGTCGGCTTGGGCCAGCTTTTGAACTTCTGCCACTGTCATTTCCGGCCACTCTGCACAACTCTCTCGTTCTCCCTGCTGGGCAGTGGCACAGAAAGCGAGAGACCTTTGCACAGTGGCTGGCAGGCAACAGTGATGATGGTGCCACCGCCCTACCCAAGTCTCCCGCTCTTCCTGCCAGACACCCGCAGGGTCAGCAGGAGAGTTGCATACAGTTGTGGCGATCTACAACTCCTGGTGGGGAGCCTGCAACTCCACGGAAATCTGTCGAACCCCCAAAGGGCAGGATTTCCCTGCACCGGACGTCCCTACCCTATTTACAGAGTTTGGGACCAGGTGACTTGATCACTGCCTTTTTCTTCTGTGTAGACACAATTCAAAAACATTTGAATTGATATCATCTGAAGTTCCTTTATCCCCAATAACAAGAAGAAATACCAAGAGATGGGCAGATGTTGGTGAATTCATATAAAAAGAAAATGAACTGAAACAAAATTCTCACTCATTCCCTAAAAAAAAAAACACCAGCTTCTATGTGGAGTGTTGGAGAAGGATATTTCAGCATCACTTGTGTGGGAGAAGAAATATTGGTCCTAGCAATCAAGTACAAGAACGGTTGTCTTTGTGTTGTGTAGTTAAATAGCTTTCACATCCCACTCAACCTTCCAGTTCAATAACCTTGGGTTAATCTCTAAGGATGTCATTGCGAAGAAGGGACTGCAAATTCATGAATAAAAAAATACAAGATCTGTGTTTGTGGTTTTTTGCTTTTTTAATGGCAAACATTCATGAAGTTCCATTTGCCACATGGTTATTTGTATAAAAGAATGCAGTGTTAAGAGGTACCTCCTGCCGTCCATACTGAAACATGTTCCTACGGGAGAATGGGAAATTATTTCTCCTAACTGACTATATAGCCTTTAAGACTGAAAAGAGGCCTGTGGTTACAGGCAGGCTCAGTTCAGATGACACGATAATCAACAGAGCGGGGAAGAGGCAACCGTCAGTTGTGTTGCTTATTGTGTCGTGTGTGGAGGGCAACACACAATGCACACACAGCTGACGGTACGCTATTTTGGGCAATTAAACAATGGAGAAAAACGACGGGCTTGCACTTTGTTTATCCCAAAATTCGTTGTTTAAAGTGTCATGTGGAGGGAACCCCCTCTCTCTGTGTATTGTTCCACTCGGTCATAGAGTTCGCCAGCCGGAGCAGTCGAAACCCCCCAGCTGCGCCGATACAGCCGGCAGAACTTGCGGTGAATGATGGGATATGGCCGGAGGACTGAGGGGAGGGAGGAGACGCAGCAGCCCAGACGGACAGCGGGATGTTCAGCTGTGCGATGGGGGAGGGGCAACATGTTGTGTGGCTTGTGCCACAAAAATAACGCACCTTGAGTATGCTATTCCCCCCTCCATTGCCTAAAGTGTCATCCGAACTCAGCCACTGAGAACCATTCATGGTGTGGAGTTGATTCAAGCAATGCCCTTCTTTGAATCCAATTATTTGTGAACCTAAAGCAAGTGGCTTCATAACTTGGGTGAGTCATGGCCAGTGAAAGTCGTAGTATATTCTGCAGTTGCTGAAAGAAAGGAGGGATAGATGAAAATGTCAATTTGGGGTTCTTTTAGTTTCTCTCTCTCTCTTTTTCCCATTTTAATGTTTGGTTCACCACAAACTTTGAGCCTTAAGATTGATTAAGATGGATGTTGATTTTTTAAAAAGTTTGCATAAAAATTCATGAGCCTTTTTGCTACATATCTCTATGCATTTTCGTGTGCATTTTCTCCTCGTATACATATTAAGGTAAGAACATTTCCTAATATAATGCGTTTTTAATGTAATTTCTAGGGCTGTGCAGAACGGCTCTGCTCTGCTTGGAAATTCGAAGTGGCGCTCCAATAAGGTGCTGCTCTGCTCCAATTTCCTAAGCAGCTCTGTCTCTCCGCTTCATCAAAGCTTCGTTGGAGGTGTGATCCATGTTCGTATAACCGCTCTATTGTAGTCTATGGAATTTAACAAAAATGCTTACCGATCTGTCATTTTTTAAAAAGATAAACAGATGAAACTTGGCATCATGATAGCTCTTAAGTAGGTCTTTAGCCATGCTAAGTTTGAAACAGGTCCATTCATGCCTTGTTTTTTTTTTTAATGTTTTTTTAATTCCCCCCTCAAGTCATTCACTCCCCTCCACACACAAACCATCCTATCCCCATAACTTCTTAAAACAAAGAAAAGACAGACATGAAATTAACATGAGAGAGAGAGAGAGAAATAGACATTGGCGGCATCTTTTCTTGGTGGGGGGGAGGTTTAAAAAAAATTAAAGGGGAGCATTTAAAAAAATCTGATTTGAAAGCAATAGAGGTGATTAGTAGTGCAACCCTATGTATGTTCAAACAGAATTGTCCAAGCAACTTCAAAGGGTCTCACTCCCAGGTAAGTGTGGACAAAACTGCAGTCTCGAGGCTGCAACGCTTACTAATAGGGAGGGAACCACTTATTTCCGAGTAGATGTGCATTGGAGAGAATGGCTTTAGCTGGGTTTCCTTTTTCTCTTTACCTCCTCCAAGGATCATTTTCTTGGGGGTTTTCTGTCACTTTAATATCAACATTAAAGCCCCTCGCTTAAAAATGTTTAATACATTTTTAGGGGGAGAGGCCCCCACTTCCAGAAAAAAGTACTTCCCTTTGTCCTGAATCTCTCAACATTTAGAATGACCCTGGGTTCAGAAGGAGTAGGCTGACCAGATAAAATCCAGGTCAGGGCTCCTGTAACTTTAACAATTGTAGAGAAAAGGGAATTTCAGCCAGTGTCATTTGTATGCAATTAGTTCCTGGTGAAATTCCCTCTTCATCACAACAGTTAAAGGTGCAGGCACTATACTAGAGTGACCATATCCAAAAGAAGGCAGGGCCCCTGCAACTTTAACTGTTGTGATGAAGAGGGGATTTCACCAGGAACTAATTGCATACAAATTACAATGGCTGAAATTCCCTTTTCTCTACAACTGTTAAAGTTACAGGAGCCCTGACCTGGATTTTATCTGGTCACCCTAAGAAGGAGAGAAAAAAAAATAAACTTCTCTACTCACTTTCTCCATACCATGGATAATTTTAGAGCCTCTTTTTAGATATATTTATGATATGCCTTCTTTACTCATCTTTTGTCTGAACTGAAAAAGATTCCCCAAAATGCAGGCTTTACACATAGAGGAGGAAACCTGAACTGTACAGTACACAGTATTCCAAGTATGGCCATACTACATGTTTGTTCATACATATTATGCTACGGTTAGGTTTATGGATATTTATTTAAATAATTAATTTTAATACTGTTGTTACCTTTGTTGTTTTATTCCATGGCAATTTAATTTGACTCCTTTTCTTAATGAACGCCTTCTTGCCTTCCTTCTACCATAAATGTTCTACAGTCAGAGCCAGTTACCTCAGCCTACAAAAACTCCATAGATCGGTCTCTTCTTTTTAGCTTGCTCTGCAGAGATCTTTTATATACTGTACAGTGACTCTGCACCTTACCAGAAAAATAAACCAGATTCCCCTGGATCCTAACATCCTCCCATCTCCCTGCCATGTTGATACACCACTGTGCCACCACACCACCTATATACTAGGCCCGGTCATGAGCATCCCTTCTCAATACAAGTGCCACCACTTGAATAAGCCTGAGGGAAGGGCAAAATAACGCTACCTTTCTCCTCTCTGTGAGGGACCAAGGCGAAGACTTTGGGAAATAGGTTCTGCTTGTGGATGTTTGTGAGCTAACGTTTTGATTAGGTGTATCTCATTAATACCTATGTTGAAGCAGGTGAGGAATCTGAGCAGACACGTGGTTTTATGGTAACAAACCAAAGAAAAGTTTATTGTACATGAACAGAACTTTGTTATTGTCGACGTAAACCAAACCTGCTTATTTTATTTAATATCACAACTAGGGATGTGCATGCCCCCCGGATTGGATCGGAACCGGGATCGGAACCGAGGCCTTGGATCGGATTGGATCAGATCGGAGGCTTCCCAGTTCGGTTCGGACCTGATTCCGATCTGAAAATCGGACGTCCGATTTTCGGATCAGACACCATTTTAGCTGTTTTCGCCATAGGCTTACATTGGGGGAAAGAAAGCTTTCCCCCAGTGCAAGCCTATGGCGAAAACATGGGGGCAGGTGTGTGGGGGCCTAACTCCCCACTCCCTGTCCCTCCCCCCCAACTCACGCTCCTTCCCTGCCGGGGCGCCCGCTGTCGTCCGCTGGTCCAATCTACTGATCAGCTGGTGCGCTACTGAGAGCCAGGCCACGAAGCCTGTTTCTCAGTAGAGATGCACACTGGAGGGAAGCGGACACCCCGGCAGGTAAGTGGGCACCCCCTCCCACCTCTCCCATCATGCTCCTTACCTGCCGGGGCGTCCGGTTCCCTCCGGTGCGCATCTCTACTGAGGAACAGGCTTCGCGGCCTGCTTCTCAGTAGCGCACCAGGTGATGATATCATCACCTGGCGCACTACTGAGAAGCAGACCGCGAAGCTTGTTTCTCAGTAGAGACGTGCACCGGAGGGAAACGGATGCCCCGGTAGGTAAGTGGGGACCCCCTCCCGCCTCCCCTGTCATGCTCCTTACCTGCCCGGACATTCGCTTCCCTCTGGTGTGCAGATCTACTGAGAACTAGGCTTCGTGGCCTAGTTCTCAGCAGAGTGCCAACTGTCCATCACCTGCACTCTACTGAGAACTAGGCCGTGAAGCCTAATTCTCAGTAGATCCATGCACCCCCGTTGCGCTCCTTACCTGCCGGGGCCGTCCACAGACGGCCCCGGCACATAAGGAGCGCGAGTGCGGGGAGGGGGTCTGATCCTCTGATCCAATCCGATCCAGATCGGGTTATTTTCAGGTCGGATTGGATTGGATCGGCCGATCCAGGTGCTGGGGATCGGGATAGGATAATTTTATCCGATCCTGGCCGGATCGGGTCCGGATCGTGGAGCGGACCCGATCTGGTGCACACCCCTAATCACAACCATTCTAGTCCCCTAGTAATATAACTCCTTTCACTCCTCATGTAACTCCTGACCAACCACTACCTTTTACTCTCCACGCTCCCCTTCAACGAACCCCCTTCATTCTCCTACCAACTGTTTTTTATCTCTTTTTAACTCCTCCCCCTCTTTCCCCGAGCATAATCAGCCACACCCTCACACAGCCAGACATACATAGGGAACAGAATGTGGGGTATCACCACAACCACCCTGTGCCAGATTGGCCCCAAGTTATTTGTTAGAGTGTACCTGTACTATAGCAACTTTGAAACAACCTGCTGAAATTCGCCTACAAGCCTGGACTTTGCCTCTTGCTCCTTCCAAGTGCTTAACAAATGAAGTACTGTTCACATCGCTAAGGTGCATGCTAACTTTTCTGCATTGTTTATTGCTAATTTACACTGTGTTTGTTCTGACTAGTGCTCTTTATCAGCAGGAAGTAACTTGGTGTAATTGTATTTATTTTGCTAATCCCCCTGTGGTTTAATCTATACAACAAAAGGCCTTACGCGAAGCAACAAAAGAGGTTGTCACTGGTACAACAGAGACAAATTAATTAGTGTTCCACAATGTTATGTATACTGAACCCCTGAGTATTGGATTTTTTAAAATTATTTTTGGAAAACCTTTTCATTATGAAAGAGCAGTGCATTCGCTAGATCAAATATAAACTGTGGTTCGACTTCTGGGCAGAGAAATTAAACAATGGGAAGACAAAATGGTGGCTGTATTATTCTCCACCAGGAACCCAGGAAAAGTCGGAGAAAATGTTCATGGGAGAGCATGGCTTTATTCAACCGACTGTAGTAGAAGCCAATATATAGAATGAGTAGCGATGGGAGAATCAGTCAAGCTCAATCTTGTCAAAATTTTCTGATTTTCGCCTCAAAGCTTGGATGCCTTCTCTCCATTCCTATTGAGAGGTTTTTGTTGTTGTTTGAACAGGAATAATGCTCACTGCCTCCTCAATGTATACAGCATAAACATTTCTTAAAGAGTGATTTTTTTTAATGCACACATTTTTTTCCCGCAAAAGTAAAGGCAAGTTTGGGAATATGTATGCATTTTCCCCAAAATGTGCTAAACTTTGCATCTGGGGAAGTGTATGGGGCAGATTTTGATCCAAAACAAATCAGAACAAAATTATCATCCATCCCTAAGAAGGAGCTCTATCAGAATCACTCGTCGCTGGCTAAGCTTGTCCAGCTTGGAGAAGGAGAGGGAGAATCCTAAGTAAAAGCTGGGTTAGAACTGCTCCAGATTCTGATATGTTAAAACTATTAGAAAAACATGGAGTAAGGTTGGCAACAAGGGAGAGGGTCTTCTCTGTGGTGGCTCCCAATTGTGGAATGATCTCTCTGACGAGGCCCACCTGGCGCCAACATTGTTATCTTTTCGGCACCAGGTTAAGACTTTCCTCTGCTCTCAGGCATTTAGCAATATCTGATGATCCTGGGTCTGGTTTGTTTGTTTGTTTGTTTGTTTGTTTGTTTGTTTTGGCTCATAGCTTTTTAAGTTATAATAGTGGTTTTAAATGTAGGTGTGCGTCGTATGTTTTTTGCAGTTTTAATTTTTGTAGGTTGGTTTTAAGTGTTTTAATCCTATGTAAACCAACCAGAAAGCTTCAGCTATGGGGCGGTGTACAAATGCAATAAATAATAATAATTAATAATAGTTCAGGCCTGTGGCTATATTTAGGCATGGCCTGCAGAATTGCATAAAGGACCGGGAACAAAAAGGGTGCATAGGATTCCCCAAACCTGGCTACCAACTCTAAGAATGAACGGAAGGCCTTAATGGGGCAGGTCCCTGACTCGGGGGCCTAGCCGTTCTGGTTTCTGATAATGCACTCCAAGTGGATTACTAGGGCCAGATGTACACCAAGCAGGATATAGCACTACGAAAGTGGTATGAAAGAGTTATATAAAAGGCAGGAGCCACACCAAGCAGGATATAGCGGTGTATGGGATGTGTCATGGGCCCCAACAGTTGTCAGTGCACTTCAATACTGCTATACAGCAGTAGTGTGGCTCCTGCCTTTTATATACTGCTTCCATATCGCTTTCATTGTGCTTTATCCTGCGATCTGGCCCTAGGTTAACATGAAGATGCAAGTCCCTGGTGTCAAGAGGGTTGGTTCCTCAGGGTGGGGGTGCAGGCTCTGAAGGCCCCAACTAAGGCTCCTTGGCTCAAGAGCCTTAGATATGATGGGTTCAGGCCATCATAGCCATGGTTGAGGTTCAGTCATAATTCTGCACTATGAGTTTCTTTCTAATATTCCTGCCTCTGGTCTTCTGGCCTGAAGGATCTGACCTGCCCATGCTTACAAACTGTTGCCAAGTTCCTGCTGAAGGTGGGCATCCTGAAATCGGCTTGCTAGCCCCCCCCTCAGTACCTATTTTGACTGACTGAGGGGCAGATTCAGGGACCCCATGACTCTTACCAATGTCTGAGATGAAATGTTGCCAAGTTTAGGGTGACCATATTTGGGAGACCAAAAAAGAGGACAAGCTGGGAGGGTGGGTGGGAAAGCAGCTTTCTAGGGCCTCTGGAAAGTGCATCATTCCCCCTGCCTCCTTAAAGGCCCCAATTGGAGCAGAGGACGGGAAAGTGTGGCAATCCTGCCTCCACTGCTCCAATCGGGGCCTTTTCTATAATGTCTGGGAATGATACACTTTCCCCCTTAAGGCTGTGATTGGAGCAATGGGAGGGAAATGACCCACCTCCAGAAAGCACATCATTCCCTCCCACCATGCTAACGGCAGCCTTAAAGGGGAAAACGTGTCTTTCCAGGACATTGTAGAAAATTACCGAAAATCCCCCCTGACACCCAGGATAGAACAAAAACCAGGACAAATCCGGGGAAATCCTGACAGTTGGTCACCCTAGCCAAGTTAGATATTTAAAAGCAAAATGGGGGTGGGGGGTGGGGGATGGAAAGTCCCCCCTGCCCCAATTCTCAAGCTTTGAACTGGGGAGAGCAGATAATTCCTTGGAATTCCAGGGCCTTGTTTTGCACATTTCCAGAAAGGAGTGAAGAGTGAGTGACAGTCCATTAAAATAGCATGGCGGGGGGGTGGGGAATCTAGTGTTGCATATACTTGTCACAGCTTCTAAGCTCTTATAGCAGTCAGCAGGATCTTCAGTCTGGACTGGGTTATTTTAGTCGAGTGACTAGAGTGCTTGATTTGAGAGAATGCCAAGAAATCCGTTCTTTTTTTTAAAAAAAAAAATAGTGCATTTCAATTTATTCCACAAAAGCAGCATTTCTGGGTGCCTGGCCTCATCAAATGCTTCTTTAAAATGTGCAAGAGAGATAATAGACTTTCTCTGGTAAGCTCCACTGGAGTTGTTGACAAAGATTTCTTCTGCTGCTTTCCCCCGTTGTATGATCATAAGCGTGGAATAAAAATTCCACTTCCATCTTCTTAGCAAAAGAGGGGGGAAAGGGGAGGGGGGAGGCGGAAAGAAAAAGGGGGGAGGGAAAGAAAAGAAAACTCCTGACAATAGTTAAGTTAATGAGGATGTGATTAATGGATGTGCAGATGAAATGCATTCTCTACTTCAATGGAAACATCCTTAATTGAGACAGATTTAAGTGCTAGACATTAGTTAGCAGGAATTGGAAGCAGGAACAACAAAATCCTCAGAAGGGGAAACGTGGCTTCCATGCTGCTCAGTGAAGAATGGCTTGATTTGCTCCCTGACAATCACAGGTGTGGCTAAAGAACATCCCAATTTGGAACAGGAAGCCCCTCCGATTGAGCTCATCAGCATTTATTAGGAAACTCCACCTCTCCCTCCCTCTCCCTCCCTCTCGCTCTGGCCTAATCTACACCAAGCAGGATATTGCACTATGAAAGCAGTATATAAATGGCAGGAGCCACACCAAGCAGGATGTAGCGCTATGAAAGCAGTATATGGTATGTGTATATGGGCCCCAATAGTTGTCAGTGCACTTCAATACCACCATAAAGCAGTAGTGTGGCTCCTGCCTTTTATATGCCACTTTCATACAGCTTTCATACTGCTATATACTGCTTGGAGTAGATTGGGCCAGCGTTTCAAGGAAGAGGAGACTAGGTGGGAAGTGATGCAGCCTAGGGTAGCTAGCTGGCAGGCAAGGAGGAGATGGGTGCTTCTTTATCTTTGTGGACAGCACCATTTGCTAGGTGCATGTACACACAGGGGCCGGATCTACACCAAGCAGGACATAGCAATATGTAGGGTGACCAGATAAAATCCAGGTCAGGGCTCATGTAACTTTAACAGTTGAAGAGAAAAGGGAATTTCAGCCAGTGTCATTTGTATGCAATTAGTTCCTGGTGAAATTCCCTCTTCATCACAACAGTTAAATTTGCAGGGGCCCTGCCTTCTTTTGTTTATGGTCACTCTAGTATAGTGCATGCACCTTTAACTGTTGTGATGAAGAGGGAATATCACCAGGAACTAATTGCATACAAACGACACTGGCTGAAATCCCCTTTTCTCTACAACTGTTAAAGTTACATGAGCCCTGACCTGGATTTTATCTGGTCACCCTAGCAGTATGAAAGTGGTATATGGTATGTGTCGATGGGCCCCAACAGTTGTCAGTGCACTTCAATACCGCCATAAAGCAGTAGTGTGGCTCCTGCCTTTTATATAGCACTTTCATCATGCAATATCCTGTTTGGTGTAGATAAGGCAAAAGCACAACCAGTTGTTTACCACAGCCCAATCTATGAATCAGGGGTGGGATCTACTTCATTTTAAATTTTACATCACAAGAGATTTATAAGTTGAAGGCACTATTTTTTTTTTAAAAAAAACCTTTTTTGCTACTGAATGGAGGAAATCACCACTTCCCCCCTATTGCACTACCTATGTTCCACAAATGTGGGGATGCTGGAGGAATCCGTCCAGGGGGTGGAACTCACTAGCTTTGATCAGCTTGCTCCCCCACCAGACTTTGCCTCTTTTCCTGCGAACTGGCCTGGCTCAATCTGCATCGAGTTGTGCCAGTTCATTGGATTTTCCACTTTAAAACATTTGTGTAAATTAGGGTGACCATCTAGAAAGCTGCAGGAGCCATGCCCTCTTTTGTATCTGGTCAAGAGGGCAGGGCTCCTGCAGTTTTAACCATCGTGATGAAGAGGGAATTTCACCAGGTGCTGCATGCAGACAAATGACACCTGCTGTTATTCCCTTTTCTACGTGACTGTTAAAGATACAGGAGCCCTGTCCTCCTTTTTATATGGTCACCCTATGTAAATATACATTTCTGCAAATTGCAGCCACAATTGGTGGGATTTTTGTAGCCAACATTTGCATAATTTGCAAAGAATTGCAGCTGCAACTTGAGCAAATTGTGCCAACTACGATTAACAGTTGCATCAGTTGTGCATATTAAAATAGGTTTTTTTTTAAAAAAGGAAAAAGTTCCTGGATTTTGGGAAAAACCCACGGCTCAGCACGTAAATGCAAACTGAGCTTGGGGCACCATGGAAATCCAACAAGCCCCCAAAGGGCTGGATTTCCCAGTGATGGGCATCCCTACAGAAGTGTTGGTTTGTGATAGCACAATGTCATTAGAGCTGAGATACCCTGGATTCTACCTACATTGTTTTTATGCGCTTCTCCAACAACAATCCATCAACAAACCACTTTTCGGAGTGAAGGCAAACCCTGTCTCCCATTAGATTTATAAAATAAAAAAATAAAAAGGGATAACTTCACATTAAAGCTTCCCTCTGAAAATATACTTTCTCTGAAAGCTGATTGATTTCAGTGGAGTTAACCTTAAAGTAAACATGCGTAGGATGGCAGACGTATTTGAATTTCAAGCTTATGATTCAGTTATAATTTCCTGGTGCTGGCAGAAATGGTGATCCCCACCCCCACCCCGATTGGTGAATAATACTGGAAAACCTATTTCTTTTCAAATGGGGATCTAGCTGTGTGTGTGTGTGTTTTTGTGCTCCTGTGGTGATCTCGTGTCCGCCTCTCAGTTATTCAGGAATATCGCTGACTACTTTTGTCACTTTTTTTTGGCTTTTTCAGTACAAACCCGAAGTCCGTGGCTGGTGTGACGCCCCCCGTTCACAAAGCTGTTGCTGTTTGGCGCAAGTTCCTGGCTCAGCGAACAACCAAACAGTTGCCAGAGGCAAGTCCAGCAATTTCAGAGGGGGGGGGGGGTGGACCTGGCCGCCATTTTCGTCACATGTTTTGAATGCGTATCGGTGTGTTTTGGAGCTGAGAGCATGTAGTTTTTTTTGGTTTTTTTAAAACACAAACATATCTGTGTGCAGCATGTCATATTCGATGGACTTCCTATCTACCCTATGTGTTGCTGCGCATTTGGGTTCGTGCACATCCCTCAGGAGTCAATAAAAAAAACAGCCCCATAGCCCCGCCCACTTCTGCCGATCCACATGCGGAACCGCCATCACGGGGCACATGTCCTCCTGCAACAGCACTCCTGAAATTGCAGAAAATTTCGCTCGCGTGTGCCCCGTGAGTGGCGATTGTGGAAACGGGAAAACTCACAATCACCCCTCCTCTCTTGCAAAAGGGCTGCAGGTGTAGATTAGGCCAGAGAAACTCATCATGGATTGCAAAGTTCTAACAGCTGCAAGAGAGATTCTGAGCATCAGAGGCAGATCAACTGTGGATGTAGAAATGAGGCATTGATGGCAACTTTTTCACCAGACCCTGGCCCTGTGCTTTCTCCAATAGCTTGATCTCCAGGCTTTAGCACCAGGGTGGTCAGCTTCCGGGAGCATGGGGGTCTATGGCTTCCCCTGGAATCCACTAGGGGGCCTCACTCCTGTACCCCCCATTTCTGTGCTTCCAGATTTGCCACTGGAATTCGATGACGTTCTTTAAAACCTGCCCCTTTTTTGCTGCCATATAACTATGCCGCTGAACTTTGACGAGAAACCATGGCTTGTCTTTTTGAACATGGGGAAATTGTTGCTGTACACACAAACAACAAAGTGCTAGCCTTAACCAAAATCCACAAAATGAAAAAAGAAAGTTAAGGAGAAAATATATAATGAATTTTAATACAAATTATATATATATATATATATATATATATATATATATCACAGAAAAACACTATTCAGCATATATATGTATACTATCAAAGTAAAACCAAAGCTCTTATGATTCTGGCCAAACACGTTAACATTAACAAGCAGTGAAGCCAGTGAATTATGTTTGGTGTACTATACGCACCAATTTGGGGAATGATATAATCCCATAATTTGGGAAATATTTAAATCAGCCCCTTTGTGAAAAACTTCTAGCTGGTACTCAAACAATTTAGTGATTGGGCCACTGAAGAAGACACTTTTGTCGAAACACGTTTGACCAGAATCATAACAGCTTTGGTTTTACTTTGATATTATACATATATATGCTGAATAGTGTTTTCCTGTGATTAACAATCTTTATATATTTTCTCTTTAACTTTCTTTTTTCGTTTTGTGAAATTGCTGCTGTGCCACAAATGTTGGCAGAAAATTCAGCAGTGGTAGCAAGGGGTGGAACAGGATGAGGGCTGAGCCGAACCCTGCATTTCCTCTGAATTTGGGGAATTACTTATGTTAGCGGAAGTCAGAATTTGTGTGTCCTTAAAGAACAATGCTAGAGACAATTATTTAATAGTAGAGAACAAAAACATGATGAATGTTTATTCTTAGAACAAAACTGAAACACTTAATAGATTGAATAGGAGTGGAGAGATAAACTAATCTTATCTAGTCCTCTTGAAGGTTTCTTACCCACTGCCATTAGAAAACATAACTGTCATTGAGAGAGCAGTTAGAGCCAGGAAGCAAGCCTGGGACAGACCAAGAATCATCAGTTAAAGAGATACTAACCAGTCAAAATAAAGAACATAGTACAAACTTGTCTCTAACTGATTAACCATCTGATTCTCTCCCTTATGACAGGCTGAGTTTCTTGCACACCTGATGTTGATCACATCTAACACTCTACATATTTGGGGTTGTCTCATCCATAGTTAGCACAAATTTCCATAATTAGTGCAAATTGCAGCTGCGGTTTGCACACATTATGCCAAATTGTACACATTGTGGCTGTAATTTACGAAAAATGAAAAACGCCGAAAATCCGCCAACTTGCTGCAGGCCGTGTCAGGTTGCCCAGCAGAAAATGGAGCGAAGTCTGGTGGGCTGAGCCGATGAAAGCTTGTCAAACTCCAACCCCCAACTGGTGTCCTCCGACATCTCTACTCACAGCCCATGTGTTATTTACCTCTGCCTTAGCAGTTAATAATGGCCATCTCCACACCATGACAACGTTCTCCCATTAATTTCTGCGGATTTACCTGGTGTTGAAAGCACAAGAGCCGTAAAGGCTGTTTATCTTGCCCACTCTCACCTGTCCGCTGCCATTGAGTTAGCAACCCTAAAGTGGATCCAACTTTACATCCCTCATGCTCATAATAGTGGCAATATCACTGTGTGATGAACATGAGAAGAGTGCTTGTTGGTTTTCCCAAGTGGTTCACTTGCTATTGTTCTGTGAGCAGAACTCTTTAGTGACTCTTGCCTCCCCAGCAATGCATCTTCTGGAGGGGCATTATCAGATACAGGTTTATGCTCACAATTGGTTAAGGCTACCTGATTGTGTGATGATCCGCCGACGCAGCACATTTTTGGCCTTGTGAAGGCCATGAAGTGTGCTTTCAGTAGTTTCTGATCTCCTTGAGCTGAGTACGCATCCGGAGCCATTAATAAACACCCAAATCCTTTCTCAGTTGGTGAATTTTGATTTTTGCTCTTCCCCTTTCATCCTGGGGTCAAATCTGCGAAGTGATGCTTTTAAAACCAGGGTTGGCCTCTTCTATGCAGCCTAAGTGGCTCAGGTTCTTTTTTCGCCTTTCCTGCAGTTCCATTTGTAGTCCCACCCCTTCATTCATGGGCAGGATTCAGAACCAATCTACATATTCTGAAAACCTACATGATCTAGCCCTGTGAAGGACGGTACCACTTCAGTCTGATTTTGCTGTATGTGAAAGCCCCTATATCTGAATGCTTCCCCTGTATAAAAACCTCCCAATGTTGAGAAAATGAGTCCATTAAAAGATAGGTCCTAGCTTAGCCCTTTCTCTGATGTTCTACTTTCTACATGCTATTATTATTATATGTCTTTCTCGCTCATGGTGGTTTTTGTAGACGGACATGACGGGCTTTGCCAAGTCATGCTGTCTTTTATTGATTCAGGAATTTCCTGACAATTGAGCATGTTTTAATTATAATTGCTTTCTGGATGTCGGTGTGGATGTATCTTGGTTGGCCTGGTTTCTGGAGGTTTTCCGTATAGTTTTTTAATGTGATGCTGGTGACTGATTTGACTAATGGATTAATTGTGACTTTTTCCTGATGCCATAGTTCTTTGACTTCCATGGCCAGTGGTGTATATTTTTCTCTATTTTCTTCTTCCTTTCCAACAACATTTTTGTCATTAGGTATTGATATGTCTATGAGGTATGTGTGTTTTTTCTTTTTTGTCTATGTCCATTACATCTGGTCAGTTGCAGGGTATTGTCTTGTCGGTATGAATTGTTCTGTCCCAGTATATTTTATGATCTGCATTTTCCAAGATTGTTTTAGGTGAGTATGTATAGTATGGTGTAGGTTGTTTGATAAGGCTGAATCTGATGGCCAGTTGTTGGTGAATTATTTTTGCAGCTGCATTGTGTCTGTCCATATACTCCATTCTTGTGGTTGTATTATTATTATTATTATTATTATTATTATTATTATATAGTGGAACATTCAAACAAACATGCAATTTCCCACCTGAAGTGTGAAGTGGCACAGTCCTAATGGTAGGGTGACCAGATAAAATCCAGGTCAGGGCTCCTGTAACTTTAACAGTTGTAGAGAAAAGGGAATTTCAGCCAGGGTCATTTGTATGCAATTAGTTCCTGGTGAAATTCCCTCTTCATCACAACAGTTAAAGTTGCAGGGGCCCTGCCTTCTTTTGTATCTGGTCACTCTAGTATAGTGCCTGCACCTTTAACTGTTGTGATGAAGAGGGAATTTCACCAGGGACTAATTGCATACAAATGACACTGGCTGAAATTCCCTTTTCTCTACAATTGTTAAAGTTACAGGAGCCCTGACCTGGATTTTATCTGGTCAGCCTACCTAATGGGCATGTACCACATTATTATTCAACATGTGAAGAATGGATCTCAGCCATTTGCAGGGTGGCAGCCATTTATAGATATGTCTTGGAGGAGCTACAAAGCAGGCTTTCTCTAGCATTGACATGTATGGAGAGCAGTGGTGTAGTGGTAACTTTTGAAGTGCAAGTTCTCATTATAACAGTCTCTATAGTTCTGTCCACCACCCAGGAGGGTCCAAAATTTCAGGCAGCTGTGTTGATCCATAACAACAAACCAGTTCTATCCATTTTCATCTCCACTAGGAGCTGGCCTTTTACAAAGCAGTGGTGCTTGATTGTCCAAGCCACCCCAAAATATGTTGTGTTACAACAGGGAATGATAGATTCCTGGGAAAATTCATTCCCACACCAGCTACTGTGAGGATTATATTGAAGCTCAGAGTGAATTGAGAAGTCTGAGGTGGGTGGTAGATGACATCAATTTCCCTACTAACAGAAACAATGCCAGTGTTGAGTCCCTGTGAACCCTGGTTCCACTGCACTACTAATGGAGCAGGAACTTCTATTGTTGCTTCTGATCGTTCAGATTTTTGCTTGGTTCTCGGAGTTGCTACATGGTAAAATTCACTTCACTATGTGGTCAAATCCTCTGCAGACAACTGGATCACCAAGCCATTGCAGCCATGCCATGGTTGCCATGACGTTACAGAGAAGGTGTGAATCTAGTGTGTGCTGACAGCATGCTAAGACTGCTGACTTGTACCTGAGAGAAAGCTCCACAGAACACAGCAGGGTTTCCCTCTGAGCATGCATGGCTAGGATTGCATTGTAAGATGGTTTCTCTCCCATTCCATAGGTTGTGGGTGGGAGTGGATTTGCCCCACCTATGTCTTCAGAAATGTTAGAGGGAATAGACGACCAGCACTTTGTACGTCTGCTGATAGGCCGATCTCAGGGGTCTGATAGCCTTCCTTTCCAAGTTGCCACTGCTTTCTCCTCCCCTTCAGCACTATTTTGTGGCCTCCTGACATGTGCTTGTTCCATTCAGTGGTATCTTGTGGGATTGCTCAGTCACCTGTGGGGACTGAATAGATGTTCTCAGACCTGGATGCCGGGAACACCTCCCCCTCCTTCTTTTGGCAGGGCTTACAGGGTAGAGCAGTTTACAGTTACGTTGGTCTGGCTTTTAGAACCATATAATCCATAGATTTGGGAAGGGATCTCAAAGGTCAAAGGTCCCAACCCTCTGCCAGTGTTTCCATTGGCTACAGCAGGCTGTTTCAGCATACGGATGGGCAAGCACATCTGGGTCTGGGTTATCAGATGCTCACCCTGCTGTTGTTCACTCATGCATTGCATGGGCTTCTTTGGTGGCTTCGCGAGCATCTGACGAGCAGCCAGCAGCCCTTATCCAGAGCCTCCATTGTGCACGACAATGGAAGCTCCAGAAATTACATAGTTCCCCCTGCTGTGTAAACGGAGGCCAAAAAGGCTCCATTTAGTCTTGCATAAATAGAGCCTTTACAGCCTCCTTTTACAGAATGGAGGAAATGCACAAATTCCGGAGCTTCCATTGTCGCACACAACGGAGGCTCCAGACGGGGGCGGAGGACTGCCGGGTGCTTGTCAGGCTGCATGGATGCTCCAGCCCCAGATCCGCGAACATGCTGCTGGTACCCAGCTGCATCCATCCGGGGAAGGGGGCAGCTGTAGCAGAGTCGGCGGACTCCTGGACTCAGTTGAACGCCTGCAACACCCCCAGTTCAGCATGAGAGAGAATCAAATCCAGATCATGCTGGTCAGCAGGGATAGATTAAAAAAAAATCATTTCAATTCATTTTTGATAAGAATTTACCAAAAGTCATGAATTTCTTCATTTCCAAGATGGAAAGAAGTTAAGGTTGTTGTTGTTGTTGTTATTGTTGTTTTTGTTTTAAATCAATTGGGGGGAAACCAAAACTGACAGCTTTTCCCCCAGAGCACTGAGTGCTTTGCTCTTAAATGTCAGGGTTTGAATCTCCGTGTATTCATCTATGTTAGTGCGGAATTCGGGTCACTGCATTTTATTTATTTTTCCTGCTTAACAGCTGCATGGCAGGCAGGCACAACAACATGGTCCTCTCCATGCTAGGATTGATTTTGACCGGTACACATGGCTGAGAATTTTTTATTTTAGTTTGTTTTGTATAAGAATTTAACAAAGGTTGCATTCCCCCCCCCCCATATTCAGGTTGGAAAGGACTTGAGATTTAAAACATTCACATGAAGGAGGGAGCAAAACTGACAGAGGTGTCCCTCCCTACTGGTGAGAGCAATGGGGCACCTGAATGGCAAAATGCCAGTTTCAGAGGCAGCAAGTCTACAGTTTGTACACCAGCTGCTGGGGAACATAGGTGGGTGTGCTGTTGCACCATGTCCTGCTTGTTGGCTCCTGGTCAACAACTGGTTGGCCACTGTGCGAACAGAGTGCTGGACTAGATGGACCCTTGGTCTGATCTAGCAGGGTGCTTCTGATGTTCTTACCAAATCACCTCTGATAACCTTCTGGCCTGAGTCTACCCAGCTTGAGTGGGAAAAAGCAGTGCCAGCTCCATGTTTTTGGAGGATCCTTGGGTAAGGGCCCATCAATGAGCCCCCTTCATCGAGTCTACCTTCACACCACCATTGTGACCAGATGTTCTTGTTCCCCATTCTCTTTCTCATCATTGCTACCACTTGTTTGGCAGCCACAGAGCAAGTAGGCAAAGGCATCTGCTGCTCCTCCTTCTCTCCACCACCATCACCTGGGGCAGAGTGAGAGGCAGATGAATGAGCAGGTTGCAGTGGTGTAAAGGAGGAGGAATCATAGAAACATAGAATAGTGAAGTAGGAAGTATCGAGTCCAACCCCTTGCTCAATGCAGGAATCCACCTCAAAGCATCGCTGACAGATGGTTGTCCAGCTGCCCCTTGAAGGCCTCTAGTGCGGGAGAGCCCACCACCTCCCTAGGTCATTGGTTCCATTGTCCAGATGTCTCTTGAATGCCTCTAGTGTGGGAGAGCCCACGACCTCCCAAGGTCATTGGTTCCATTGTCCAGATGTCTCTTGAATGCCTCTAGTGTGGGAGAGCCCATGACCTCCCAAGGTCATTGGTTCCATTGTCATATTGCTGTAACAGTCAGGAAGTTTTTCCTGATGTCCAGCCGGAATCGGGCTTCCTGAAACTTGAGCCCATTATACTGTGTCCTGCACTCTGGGACGATCGAGAAGAGATCCTGGCCCTCCTCTGTGTGACAACTTTTCAAGAATCCAGGGGTGTGGGCCTCCAACAGTTGCCAACATGGCTGCCCTTCATGCCAGCCCTGGGGAAGAAGCTGTCCTCTCTCTCTCTCTCTCTCTCTCTCTCTCTCTCCTTTTTGGACCACCATTTTCCATGAGCATTCGATGAAATAAAAGCATGGATCAGCCATTGTGAAAGCCCCAGAGGGGAGAGCTTTTTTTTCCTGCACACTTTTCTTGTCAGCTGCAGCTCTCCCTGGCTGTTGGGCTTTAAAGCTGTTGGGATTTAAAACAACAACAAAAAGCAAAGCCAAAGAAAGAATCACAAAACTTTGCATAATGGATCGTTTGAGCCTCAGAATGCTTCTTTTCCAGGTGGGAAACGCCAGCTAAATAGGTGCGTCGCTCACCGAACACACAAAAGAACAGCGAGGGGAGAAAACGCATTGCTGATTTCGTTACTGACTATTCACATCACAATTCCCAGCAAGCGGAAGCCAAATGAATATGTGAACTACTTCCCAACACCCATCATGTCAAAGAGGAAAAGTGCATCTGCATTTAATATGCAAGCAGTCAGGGAAGGAATATATTTATTGTGAATAGGATATAGACCTCTAGCTATACTTCTTTGGCTTTTGGTTTTGTCAAAATAGTTCCTTGGGGAGACAGGAACCAGCTCCAGAATTTTGTAGAGTGTGTGATGATTTTTATTTTTATCTTTTTTAGCCATTCAGTCCCTGAAGGCCCAGCACCACAATTGACTTGCAGCTCATGCCTCCATTATATCTGTGCCGTGTGAGAGCAAAGCTCTAGAGAGCTGATTTTGTTATTCTTACCCTTCCTTTCCTCTGGTGTAATTGGCTTCGTTTGGAGCTATGTTAGGGTCACTGGAGAATGACGGTTCTCCATGCACAGTCTTCTCCTCACCACCTGCTCAGGGAAGCACAGCCTAGAAGCCTTGAACAAGGATCTGGCATGAGAATGCAAGAGCTTTTCTTGTGGAATAAGTAGGGATGTCGCAGCCCCCCGGCTGGGTCTGGGACTTTGACAGACTCCCTCCTGGACCCACCCTGTTGAGTCGCCTCCCAAGAGTTGGCTGCCCCCATCCAGAGCCTCCATTATTGCACACTAGTACAGAGAATGGCAACAAGGTTCAGAGGGTGGCTAAAAGGGAGAGGGCCTTTTCAGTGGTAGCTCTCTGATTGTGGAATGCTCCCTCCAGCAAGGCCTACCTGGCACCAACATTGTCACTTTTTTGGTGTCTGGTTGAGATTGTTCCTAGGCATTTGATGGCGAATGATGGACTCCTTAATGAATCAGGGCGATTGTTTATGGTTGCCAATGCAATTTTAGGATATAATCCTGTGCATGTTTAGACAGGAAAAAAAGTCCTACAACTCCCAGAATATCCCAGTCAGCAAGTTGTGCCTTCCAGGAGCAGGCCTTGACTTCCACAAATTACCCTTCCTGCTCATTTGGGGTTTGCCCCAGGAAGTGCTACACTGAAGTAGAGGCCATGCATGGACCACAGCCAGTAGGACTGGATGCTTGTACAAGGTCCCTGCTGGATTCTGTAATATCAAACATTGTCATGCAGCCTTTGTCATACAGCGAAATTTAGGATGGGTTGGATTGCCAGGCTCAGAACATGACTTAAAATTTCTGGGTCTCAATTTCTTTTCTGTATCTCTATGGAGATTTAAACAACCTCAAAATGATGGGACAGAACCAAGAGGGTAGGCTGTTTTGAACTTCATTTCAGACCTTTGGGATTTTGTTTTGGTTAGGCAACAATGAAATACAGTTCATTTTTTAAGCGAAGAAGATGGACAGTATTGTTTCATGGCCCCGTGGATGGATGGATAAATAAAATGGTCACCAAACGTGTGTGTTAAATAGGCTTCATGACAGTAGCAGCAACAGATGTGCCAAGTAAATAAATACTCACTTTACTATGTGAGATATTAAGTAGGAAAAAGAAGATTCAATACTCAGTCCCTTTTTAAAAATCCTGCTCCATATCACTTTATTGTCACTCTAGATAGGACCATAAAATTCTTTATAAAAATAACCCCAACACTGGAGCACATTTCACTGATCAGTTTCAGATTATTATGGGCTATGGAAATGAAAAGACCAGGAGTAGCAGATTGACCTTGTAGAAAGGTGAGATCTAACGGAGAGTTCCCCTTTCTCCTGTTGTGCAATCCGATGGAATGGCTGTAAAAAATTAACAGTGGCCATTTTCAGAAATGCAGAAATTGGGCTCTTGAATATATTGCCATGAAAAGTGAAAACAGAAATCAGGCCATCAGAGAAATTTCCCCTCTCAACAAAAATAAAACCCATGGATGACTGAAAGGATATCCTAATAGTTCATGTTGTTGCTGTTGCTGTTGCTATTGTGATCTTACTAGGCAATGCCATTGAGTCACTGTCTTCTTTGTGCTGGTCATTCAATATGTTCAGTACCGACTGCTAATGGTTTTTTTTCCCCCTGCAACAATCTATACTGG
Organism: Anniella stebbinsi; assembly: GCA_029215795.1. Lineage (NCBI taxonomy): Eukaryota > Metazoa > Chordata > Lepidosauria > Squamata > Anniellidae > Anniella > Anniella stebbinsi. The sequence continues at coordinate 223,960,248 of JARDYH010000004.1, read as the reverse complement.
GTAGGGTGACCACATTTGGGAAACCAAAAAAGAGGACCCTCAGTGGGGTGGGGGGTGGAAAAGTAGCTTTCCGGGGCCTCTGGAAAGCATGTCATTCACCCCCACTGCTTTAAAGGCCCCAATTGGAGTGGAGGAGGGGAAAGTGTGTCATTCCCACCCTCCACTGCTCCAATCGGGTCCTTTTCTATAATGTCCAGGAATGACATACTTTCCCCTGTAAGGTCCTGATTGGAGCAGTGGGAGGGAAATAACCCACCTCCAGAAAGCTCGTCATTCCCTCCAACCACGCTAATGTGGCCTTAAAGGGGAAAGCTTGTCTTTCCAGGACATTATAGAAAATTACAGAAAATCCCCCGACACCCAGGATAGAACAAAAACCAGGACAAATCCAGGGAAATCCTGACAGTTGGTCACCCTAATACTGGGTTATATAGCAAAAACATAAGGGCAGAGAGATCTGGATGCTGTTTTTACATCCAAAGGGAAGTGGAACATTCTGCAGCTGACCCCAAATTTGCTCCCTGTACAATTTAGAGCCCTGAACTTCCAGGGTTCTAAATTTCAAAGAGAGCCTACTTGTGTAGAAAAGGCTCCTTGCTACAGAAGTTCATCCCCAAACACACGGGAGAGGAGAGGGCTGTAGGAACAGGTATGGAACAAGTTTACCCATGCTCTCCCCCTCATGCACAGGGAAAGGGGGCATTGCTGAATAGGGATGATGTGACATCACCTAAGAAGGAGGAGATATCTGGCAAAATGAAATAAGAGACTTCATATACATCCTTGCAGTGAGTGATGAAGGTCAAATCTCAAAAATGTTCCACGTGGCATCCATGTGTGTAGCAACTGGATCCCTACAATGGATGTATCAGGACTCAAGCTTGCGTGAGTGATATGCTCTCTTCATCGGACGCCCTTCTCCCTGTTCCCAGAGGTGTTGGGACTCTTTGTGGTTATTATTTTAATATAAACAAACAAACAAACAAATGGATAAATATACATAGTGATGAGGAAACAGAAATTTGGCCGTGCTTCTTATAGTTTTACGTGTTCCAGTGTTAAACCCTGGCAGTGAAGCATGTTCTGCATCTAAGGCCTCATCTACACCAAGCAGGGATATAGCAGTATGAAAGTAGGATGAAAACTGCATATAAAAGGCAGGAGCCACACGACTGCTTTATAGCGGTATTGAAGTGCACTGACAACCGTTGGGGCCCATTGACCCATACCGTATACTGCTATATTCTGCTTGGTATGGACCCTGCCTTTTACATACCACTTTCATACCACTTTCATAGTGCAATATCCTGCTTGATGTAGATGAGGCCTGAGACTCCAGCAGTCTTCTGCTAGAATTTCATGTTTTGCGGGTTGCGTGGGGCAGATAAAATTAATAGCCCTATTTAGGCATTCCTAGGAGGCCTTAAATAAACACACAAGTGGGGCAGCACAGCATAGCCCCCCACCCCCAAATTGTGCACATGATGACAGCATCCCCCTCACCACCAGGTGTCTGCCTGTACAGTGCAAATGTCAGAAATGAGGGGACCTGCACAAATTCAGCTATATGTACATAGTCCTCCATGCAAGACAAACCCCCATGCTGTCTAGATTGTGGCTTGTGTGTAGGTCTACACAGTTACCACTGTACATACCTAGGCCTCTTCCATGGATGTCATGTGTGAGATGTTGGGTGTGATGAGTTGGGCTATTTTGTGGAGACCCACTCCCCATACAGGGCTTTAAGGAATGCCTCCGAAGGGCTTTTGTATCCCCAGCAGAGATGGGAGAGACATTTGATCAAAAATAGGACATTTATTGAGCGTTGTTTTCCTAATATACATTGGGGAAATGTGTATGCCATTTTTGATTGTAGTACTCCATTGCAAAATTTGGAGAATTGAACATCTTGAAGGATAACTGAGTTAAAACTGCACTTTATTGTGAAGTTACTTAATTTTGCCCTTACAAACCCATTCTGAGAACCAAAACTTTGAAATATATGCACTTCTCCAAATTTTGCAGTGGAGGTCTCCAATCAAAATAGCATACAAAACGTGTATATGATGGGAAATGGCATTTAAAACTGTGTACATTACGGGAAATGTGTTTTCGGAGAAATGTGCAAAAATGCTTATGAATTTTCATGCACATTTTAAAATCAGGTTTAAATCTGACAAAATTCTCAGTGTTTGAAACAAACTGAACTTAAGGTTGGAAAGAAGAAGAAGAAAGGAGAGAAATGGAGAGAAACAGAAATTAACAGGTTTGTCCATCTGTATTGTCCAGTAACATCTAGCAAGCTAAAACATGTGTCTGCCCTTCCGCCTCTGTTTCATTGGGAAATGGCTGGGAAAACTTAGGCTGTTTGTACACCGACCTTTTTATTTTATTTTTTTGTGCACGCCCTGGGGTGGTGGGGGGATGGGCATGGGTTTTCCCAGGGATAAAAAATCCCTGGGGAAACCCAATTCTTTCCATGGTCCAGGGAATGTCTCGAGACTGCAGGAGGTGCAGGCGTCCATCCCACCTGGTGCCCACTTACTCATGAGTAAGTGGGCACCAGAGATGGGTATGGAGCCATGCCATGCAGCTCCATGCCCATCAGGAAAGGGGGTGGCAGCAATTTCTCCACCCCTGGGATAGCAGGGAGGGGGTTGGGGGCCCGATTTAGGGTTGTTGTTTTTTAACTCATCTTTTGCGATGGAGCGTAAGTGCGCTCTGTACTTCTGTTTTTTTTTAAAAAAAAGAAAATTGTGGGCATGATAGCACAACAGCCCGGGAGGAAGCCGGGACATCACACTTCCTAATTTGGAAAGAGGGGGATGATCCCGGAAGCAGGTACATCCGGGATCGTCCCCCATCCCTCTACACCTGTAGGTATAGAAAGGGCCTTAGAGTGTAGCGATATCACTGCAAGATATTATTGGAGATAGGAGAACAAAACATTAGGTGGCAGCCCTGTGTCTCCCTCTCCTCTTGTCCTGGTCTCAATTGTCTGAATAAATGTAATGCATATATATGAAACCTTAGGCCAAGATGTATTCTTTCACTTCTTTTTCCCTTTTAAGAGAGCGAATTGAATTGACCTGCTTTGGTAAATTCCTAATGTAGTGTGGAAATAGGTGTACTACCCATAGACGGTGTCATCTGGTTACCTGCCAAGTAATGTTAAGGCTCTCTGGAAATCCTATTCAGCGTCAATTTGGAAATCCCAGTGAAGCTAAATGGCTGTTAAATGAAAGGGTCAAAGAAGTGAGGATCATCAGCTGGATTTGAGCTATTTTCATTGCTATCTGTGCGTGCCTTTCAGCCGGCTTTTGTCCACTAATCCCAGCTGATTCTATTTCAATTCTTTTTATTAACGGAATGGATTGTTCGTGGAATGCAAAGTCCTTCATCTCTCCAATGTACAGCTACACCAGATCTAAGGACTGGCGACCAGACGTTCAGTTCTGGGGCATGAGGGCACCATGGTCCCCCTGTTCAGGGGCTAGGAGAAAACCCTGTTCCAGTGCTGGAGCAGCTACCACCATCAACAACAGAGAGTAGGGATGTAGGAGAATGCAATTTTTGCTCATAAAATATGCATCCGTGCTGTGTTCGAAGCTCCAGACCCAAGTGCAACCACTTGTCGGCTGAAAATATTCACAAATTGCCAAACACTTAGGGAAGTTGGGGCCATTTTAGGGTGGATCTCAAAGGGTGTTTGACTGCTCCTCCTCCCCACTGGGCACCAGCTCAGGGATCCCTGAGCTGGCTCAACTTGGTGCACACAAAATTCTAATTTGTTCAAATTTGCAGCCATAAATAGTGCAATTTGTGCAAAATTGCAGGCATAAGTGTTCCGTTATGCCTGCGTTTTTATTCCTATCATACTATTTACGGCCACAGTTTCCTGCAGATCACAATTTCCGTAAGTATTCCTAGGCACACATTTGAGTAAATTGCAGCTCATGGTCAAAAAACTGGAAAAGGTGTGGGCTCTTGCACTGCACTGCGAGGTTGGGCAACCGGTGTGCATATGCTGAGCAGAGTGTGAGCAGGACACTGAGTCCACCCATCCTTATGAACAAGTGCTTGCATTTGTCTCATTCCTGATTCTCATTTTGATTTGCACAAATTTCTTGATTTGCTATTTCATCAGTAGACTGAATCACGCCCTCCCCCCCACCCCCATTAGTCTATGGAGGATTTGTGCAAACCTCTCATTCGGTTTCATGCAGGGCGAGCAGCGATCACCAACCCAAACAGAAATCAGGCACAAGAATGGTGAGACACTGTTTGGAGTGTCCTTACACTCTTGAACCTTGTTTGCTCACCCTAACTGAGACCTATTATGCCGCAGTTCAGGGCTGACGAGTCCGTGGCCTAGAAGTTTGGCTAGGGTTGGACTTTCAGGCCAAAGTGCCGGGACCCCCAGCTCACCCTCTTAGTGACCACAGAGAGAGTGACAGGCGCTGAGAGCAAGCGAAGCACACCCCATTGTATTCCTGTATTCGTGACGGTGCAACGGCTTGAGCGAGTTTCAATTCAAAATGCAAAACGGCACATGCTCAGAGTTAGGGATGAATGGACTCACCCGGGTCTGGGAGCGGTGGGTGCTCATCACTGCCATTTCACCCACGCAAGCCGGGTGATCTCCTGCGTGGCTCGCCGGATGGTCCACGTGTGGAAATGGCCATTTCTGGCAGCCATTGTGCACAATATTAGATTTGTGCCATTGCCGGAGCTCAGCTTTTATGGCTTGCAGGGAGAAATGGGCAGTTGCAGGGTGCTCTTGGAACACCCCATGACTTGGCAAGCTAGATCCAGGGATCTGGATGGGGGGGATCCCTGCTGGATTCCTGGACCCAACTGGACACCCGTGACATCCCTACTGAGAGTATATATATATATATATATAAATATATAATCAGGGTTGGTAAACAGTTATGCTCTTATTCCAACATATTAAACCATGGTTATGGCTACTAATCCTTTTGCAGCCCTTTGTTAGTGAAGGTGATTAAACCGTGGCTATGTAACCACCATGGTTAAGGGAAATGCTCTACACACCACATACTGAGCCACCATGGTTAGTTCAAAACACAGGGCCTTTATCAAACATCTGGCAAGACACAGTGGATGGCTTGACATGTCCAAGGTCTTGTTAGCATGTACAAGGAAAATTATTGAATGGCGTCCCCTTCTCAGCTGTATTTGAAAAGCTTTTCAAAAGGGGAAAAAAAGCTAGAAAAATACTGGGAGAGTGTTTGTTTTCTGGGTTTGTTCTTTTTTTTTTTTTTTAAGTAGAATTTCCCTCTCTTAATCTTTACTTTTCATATCCACAATAGTAACATCAGCCCAGCAGGAAAAGATACCTCTGACCTATCCAACACTTCTTCTGGCAATGTGATCGAAGGTTCTCCCTTGGTTCTCAAGCCTCCCAGTACTGACAGGTGAGGGGATGAATGGTCCCATTGCCCTCCCCTGACAACCCGCTCTCTCTCCTTCCTTCCCGGTTTTCTTGTCACCACCCATCTTCCTCCACGTGTAGCGATGAGGGCCTTGCCGCTTTTGACAAGCAGCTTCCTCTTCTAGCAACTTGTTCAGCGGCTCAAGGGCTTTGGGATTCAAAAGCCTTGCCTCTAGTGAGCTGGAGTGGATGGGCACCCTTTCATTGCATTCATTGGCAGGACAGGGGCCCTTTCCACACCAGGCAAAACACCTGGGTTGGACCCCAGGCTGCTCCCTGTATGTCAGAATGATGCACAGGGAGTACTGGGGGGGGGGGAGTCATGGGATTTTTCCTGGTTCCCAGGAACCAGAAAAATCCTGATTGTTCCATGGTCCTGGGAAGTTCCCGGGACCGTAGAAGAATGTGCCTGCCCCAATGCTTACACGCGAGTAATCACAGCAGCAAAATGGGCTCGGAGCTACATCGCACAGCTCTGGACCCATCAGACAAACTAGACAAACCAACCCCCAAAGCCTCCCTCTTACAAAATATATAAACCACATACACACATACAAAAACATGCAAAGCACACTCGATACCCAGAACAAACTAACCAGCTAACACACACACAGACACACACCATATTAGGGTGACCATATGAAAAGGAGGCCAGGGCTCCTGTATTTTTAACAGTTGTATTGAAAGGGGAATTTCAGGAGGTGTCTTTTGAATGCATGCAGCACCTGGTGAAATTCCCTCTTCATCACAACAGTTAATCTGCAGGAACCCGGCCCTCCTTTTCATATGGTCACCCTACACCATATTAAAAACAAGGACTAAACAACACACATACACACAGAGGCCAGATCTATACCAAGCAGGATATGACTCTTTGAAAGCGGTTTGAAAATGGTATATGGAATGTGTCCTGGGCCTCAAAAATTGTAAGTGCACTTCAATGCCATTATAGAGCATTGATTAATTAATTAATAATAATATATTTATTTATTTCCCACCTCTTCCTCTGGATCGAGGCGGGGAACAACACTAAATACAAAACAGCATGAAATATATAAAACTGATTAAAACATATAAAACTAATGAACTATTAAAAACATATAAAACTAATACATTATTCAAAGGCATCTTAAAATTCCACTGGGTAGGTCTGCAGGGAAGAGATCAGTCTTCATGGCTTTCTTAAATTCCGCAAGACTGTTAAGTTGGTGAATCTCTCCCGGCAGGCCATTCAAGAGTCTGGGGGGTGACAGAAGACAAGGTCCTCTGGGTAATGGTTGGCAGCCTAGTTTTTGCTGACTGGAGTAAGTTCTTCCCAGAGGACCTGAGTGTGCTGGGCGGATTATACGGGAGAAGGCGATCCTGCAGGTAACCTGGACCCAAACCATGTAGGGCTTTAAAGGTAACAACCAGCACTTTATACTTCGCCCGGAAATTAATTGGCAGCCAGTGAAGTGATTTTAAAATTGGTGTAATGTGGTCACTTCTAGGTGTACTGTGTGTGTGGCAGTAGTGTAGATTCTGCCACACACACAGTACAAAATATCTCCTTTTCTTCCCACCACCCATTTATCCGCTAGGGTGCTACCATATATATTCAATTTTTTCTGGGTGACTGGACATGCTTCAAAACAAAACACGGGGGTGCAGCCACCCACCATTTTTATTTTCAAAGAGTACCTGTGGGTCCTACATGGGGCCCAGGTGCATTCTGGGAAATAAAGATGGTGTGGCATTGGAGGAAAGCACTGCCCTTTACAGCATGCTGGACTCCCATTTTTTTAAAATTAAAAACAAATCTAGCAAAGTTTTTTGTTTGTTTGTTTGTTTGTTTGTTTGCTTTAAATCATGAGGAGACAGGGAGACTGTCAGGGGCTAATGGAGGTGTCCATGGGTACCAAAATAATATCCCCACATTAAGAATCCCCCCCCCATTTTCTCCAGGATTTATCACATACAAGTTTACTTAAAGCTGTTAAAAATAATAAAATAATGATTTTTAACCATCTGGCAGTATACCACATGCATTATTAAAAGTTTGCCTATCAGTATAACAAGGTAATTATCACATTTACATCAATAGCATTAGTGGAATTAATTATGTATATCAACTAGGAAATGACTGAAATAATAGTGATTTCCTTGCGGAAGAGAAGCAAGTGGATGTGATGAATATATGAAGAAGACTACCAAATGTTAGGTGTCCCTTGAACACAGGTTCCCCGTGCCCTATCAGATATGGTCAATGACATCTCTTCTTCTGGCGCTGGTGGTCAACTTCTAAATCTCCTGCCTGCTAACAATGAGCAGCACGCGAACTCGAATTAAGCATGGTCAACTATTAGCTAAATATCCTGTTCCACATTATTGACCGCCTTGTCCCCGTTGGGAGGTTATCACAATCACATGAGTTTCTTTATATGTACTTGGGACAAAGGGTAGCTTTAGACCATTTTGGTGGGAAGTTTCAGGTCTGCCGTAAGATGTGTTCTGCCCCTAGACTTTTAGTTATCATTGTGCTCCCATATGAACCTGCAGCAATTAAGGTCAGCATTAGATGCCCTTCTCTGGATATGTATGATGCCTGTGCAATTTTAGAATATGAAGAACATAAGAAGAGTCATGCTGGATTAGGCCGAGGGTCCATCTGGTCCAGCACTCTGTTCACACAGTGGACAACCAGCTGTCGACCAGGGACCAACAAAGCGGGACATGGTCCGAGAGGCTGCTCACCTGGCACATGGTTTGATGCATTTTAGATGCCAATCCAAGATGGTGGTGGTGGTGGTCTCAGCATTGTTTACTCTTGATCTACCACTTGTCATTGTTTGAATAGGTTATTGTGTTTTAATTGCTGCTAAATCTGGTTTCTTTCAATGGTTATTGTAAGCTGCTTTGAGAATTGAGTACCTAAATAAATACATGTCTGCATTCCTTGTGTTTTTGATAAGAGATATTGATAGGTTCAAGAAATGCACATTTTGAAAATTTATTTCCTAAAATTGTGGCGACCATTTCCCAGGATGTTTCCAGAACAAACTTCTTTCCCTTCTTTCTTTCTTTCTTTCTTTCTTTCTTTCTTTCTTTCTTTCTTTCTTCATGAGGCAGATTGTTTTTGGTGCTTTTTTTTCTTTTTTCTTTTGGTGGGGTGGAGAACAATGCCTATAAATATTTTTTCAAAGGATTCCCAAAGACATCCAGCTTGTCTTCTTCATGTAAACAGATACCATTCACACATCTCCTAAAATCTAATTTTACGACTAATGTTTTTATTCCGGCTGTCTTGAAGAAAATGTCATTTTCATGAGACTTCAGAATCTAACTGGAGCTATAATTCGACTGCCAAGGGAATTGGAGAGTACATGCTACATCAGGAATAAAATATGAGGTTAAAGATGGTTTATCCTCAGGCTGTTAAAACAACATAGAAAACGGATTAGGTACCTCTGCTAGTCCCAGGAGCCAGGGAAAAACCTCATGACCAATTCATCATCTCATCCCCTTAGTGCTACTGCTTAGACAGCTACCTTCTTATTTCAAGTTAGAAGATATGCCATTTTTCCCCCTCAATAGCTAATGTCCCTTATTTTGTCCCCGCTGGATTTCCTTCTTACTTTTAGCCTAACATCCTTATATAATTTGAATGCTAAATCTATCCTCTAAAACCTCTCTAGGGTTCAATTATATATATATATATATATATATATATATATATATATGGTCCTACGCTTCCCTTACTGGTCTGCCAATATCCTTCTACATCAGGAGGTGAGCATGTGGACTTCCCATTAGAGTCACTGCTCAGGTTTTTGAAGCACAATGTTGAAGGCAAAATTTCAGCAAATGGTTTCGGTAAGTCCAATGAAATTTCCTTTCAGCAGTTCACTTGCAACGAAAAGGTCCCACCACCGTCTTTTTCCTGTCTGATCCATCTTACTTTCCCCAGGGAAAAACAAAACAAATCCCAATCCATCACTTTGGGGAAAGAGGGATAGCAGGTCACAGAGCGTTCAATGCAAGGCCGGGCAGGATTTTGTTTCAATTTGTTTTGACAAGAGTTTACCCAAATTTGCACAATCCTTCATATTTGAGATGGCAAGAACCTGAGATTTAAAATACGTGAATGTGGGAGAAAGCATAACTGACAGTTTCACTTATCCAGGCCCGGGGCTTCGAGTGATTAACTTTTAAAAGTCTGAGGAATCATCTTCACCTACCATCTTTCCGGCACGGGGTGGGAGGGAGGATCCCAGGCTTTCTCACTTCCGGGATCATCCCCCAGCATGCACACGCCAGCGTCACGTCCTGGAAGTCAGGAGGGACACTCCAGGGCAGGACATTTTTTCCGTTCTTTTTTTTCTTTTTTTTCTTTTTTTGAAGCAGGAGCTGCTCATGCAATTGCGATCCTGCAAAACAGTAAGTTAAAACAAACAAACCTTAAAACAAAAGCACTGGCAGCTATCCTGGGGATGAGGAAATTGCTCCCCCCTGCCCACGATGGCATGGAGTCACCCTGTGCAGCTCCATGCCTGTCTAAAGAGCCCCGATACTCACGGGGAGGAGGGAGGACCCGGGAGCACTGGCCACACTGCCCATGGTCCTTGGGGTTATCCCAGGACCATGGGAAAATGGATAAAAGTAGTCCATTTTATCCCAGGGAAAGTGAGCGGTCATCCCTGGTTGACTTCAGGATCCCCTCTGCACCATTTGGATGAACAGGGATGACCTCGAGCTGACCCTGGAATAAATGTATGGTATAGACATGGCCTGAGTTGGAATCTCATATTTGTGGTAGTGAATTATTTATTTTATTTATTTATTGGTTATTTATTGCATTTTCATACTGCCCTATAGCCAAAGCTCTCTGGGCAGTTCACAAAAATTAGGGTAACCACCTCTCTTTTCTGACAGGCTCCGAGTACAACACGGTTCTCTCAATATTAGGGCTGTGCATGGACCCCCCATCTGATCTGGAGCTGGATCTGTCAGGTCCAGATCAGGCCCGATCCAACTCAGATCGGATTGGGCCCAATCTGATCCAACTTGGATCCGATCTGGATCCATGCACAGCACTCCCTCCCGCTCTCCCTTCTTTCCCCCCACTCACCCTGCTTACCTGCTGCCTCCTCGACGGCATCCTGCCGTCATCCTCTCTCCTCGCTCTGTGTGCCGCATTTCCTGCTCGTGTCAGGTAATGTCATCACCCAACATGAGCGGCAAATACAGCGGCACACAGCAAGGAGAGGGGATGATGGGGGACGATGCGGAGGAGGCAGCAGATAAGCAGGGAGAGTGGGGGGAAGGAGGAGGAAAGCGGAAGGGATTGCTGTGACTGGATCCGAATTGGATCCAGATTGTGGATCTGATCTGGCCTGATCCGGTTCAGATCCAGATCTGGGAGGCCCGGATCAGCCTGAACTGCTCCAGATTCAGAATCCGGATCTGGATCCGTGCACAGCCCTACTCAATATACCTATTGAATTTGACTGGTGCAGATGGGTAAGAGCTTCATTTTGTTCTTTTTATAAGAATTTACCATAATTCCCTCATTTTCAAGATGGAAAGAATTTAAGATTAACAAAATAATGAATGCAGGAGAAAGCAAAGCACGTAGATTATCCATGCCAACTTAGCTCCACACAAGAAAGGCCCACATAGCTTTCTTAACTGGAAACGATGCATCGTATCACCTTCCGAGGATCATGGCGATTTTTTTAGTTGTCTAACTGCAAGCCCCATAATCCTCAGTAGGAAATGAAATATCATTTGCAGCTAAAAAGAGGCCCTATGGAGCATTTCTGGTGTGGAGGTGAAACTTCTGCCAGCGGCTGTATTTCTTTTTCCTTCTCCTTGTTCAGGCATTTTTTGCATGGTGAAGCCAAGTGGGTGTATCAGAGAAAGAGGGAAGCCACGGGTCAATCAGCTGGGATTTTCGAGCACTTCTGGCAAATGCTTGGACAAAACACTTCAAAAATCACAAGTGTTTTCAGGTCAAGATGGGAGTGACTTTTTCATGCAATACATCAGAGGATGTTCAAGGCAGCATAAAACTATCTCAAAAATCATAAAAAAGGAAGTTCTCAGGCATGTGTGTGTGATAAATTGTAGGGCTATACACAAATGCCCTCTGAAAATTCTCCCTGATATTTACGGGAAGAGGGTGTGTGTGGGGATTTCACTGAATTTCTCCAGAGGGAGGAGAAATTCTCAACAGTTTCTCACAGGTAGGGCTCGCCGTTGAGAGAGTTTGTAGCAGAGCATCTTTCTTTTTTTTCCTAAGGGTTTTGGTTTTGGCGCGTGCTTCCGCGGCAAGCAGCAGTAGCATCAACCGTGTTGGCAGGATGTACCCAGCTCCAGGGAAGAGGGGGAGCTAGTGGTTTGTCTAAATCTGTCCCCCAATCTCCTGAAAGTTTTTGTCCACATGAAAGGGGCTTCCGCTGTTCTGCGTCACTTTCGGAGGTTTTTTTATCATTTATGTTGTTGGTGTTGTTGTTGAGCTTACTTATTTACAGGAAGGTGGCCCAGGTTGCTGCGTGCATGCTTTTTCTTTCTGTTATACCATCTCACAAATCTCTTTTGGAATCCCCTAATGCCATCTGCCGCCCCCATCAAATTACCTCAGGCTGAAACCTCTTGGTAAGCCCCTCCCCCACTGCACACACTCTTTTTGCCCTTCTGCATGATCAGCTGCACACACATGCACAGACCTTGCTGTGAGTTTGCCACACTTCCATCGTCCCTGTTGTGAACACACACATTGCTAAAAATTCAAACTTGAATGCCCTCCAGACACACCATGCATGATTTTCTGCCCCCCCCCCCCAGTGTACCTTGCTTCATTGCTGGTTTAAGCATGTGTAAACTTTAACCTTCTCAGTGTTGTACAATACTAATTCCCCTGAAATGAGAATTTAACTTCTGTTTAATAAAACAAAGGGCACATCTACACCTGGAGCCCTTTCGGGAGTGAGGAGGGATGACCGGGAAGTTTTCTGCTTTGGTGAGCGTCCCTCACAGGGCACATGCCAGCGAGTTTGCCCGCAATTTAAGGAGAGCCATTTCGGGGCGATTTTTTTTTAATTACTCCTGAGTCTTGCGCAAGAGCAGAGTTGTGATCCTGCACAAAGATGAGATTTTTTTAAAAAAACACACACACACACTCGGTGCTGGAAAACCCCGATACCCATCCAGAATGTGTCAACAATGCTCTCCCCCTTTATCCCGATACCCATGGCCTCGCTCCGCACAGCTGGTTGCCTGTTTGCTGAGCCCTGCTACTCTCGATGAACAGCAGCAGCATTGCAAGGGGAGGGCATACCAGCCGCACACCTCGGGATTTTTGCAAGAGAGGGGGGGAAATGGGGGAAAGCAGACATCGACAACATGGGAAAACTGAGGGGGTCGTCCCTAGATCACAGGGGGTCAGCTGTGTGTCATGTGGCCCGGTAGGGACGACCTCAATATTATCTTGGAATAAATGGCTGTTGTAGATAAGCTCAAAGAATTGCTTTCAAGATCCCTATTGTGGTGTCGGACTCTTTTAGCTTTTTAGAGTATCAAGTTTTCCTAAGTGCCCAGAGTTCAAAACCAAAGGATTCCTCATGTATGTGTTTGGTTTACGTGTATGTAATATGCATACCGAGATAAATTAAAGCACACTTCTTAACAGTGTAGTAGGGATGGGTGAGCATTTTGGATAAGAACTTCCCAAATCTCACATATTCCTTTATACATTTGGGGAAAAAAAGATCTGATTGTGGGAGAAAGAAAGAAAAAAAACTCACTGATTCCTCAATCCATGCCCTGTGCTTGGAGTGCTTGAGTTCATGAACGTTTGGGTTTGAACTCAATCATGTTTTTGGAGCAGGGGTGGACAACTTGTAACCAAATGTTGTTGGAGTGGAACTCCCATCATGCCTTACCATTGGCTATGCTGACTAGGGCTGATGGGAGTTGCAGTCCATCACCATCTGGATAGCCACAAGATGCCTACCCCTTCTTTGGGGACCTGGAGTAGGGTTACGACATCAATTTTTTCTGGCAGGCTCCTCATCGTTAACAGCTACATGACAGGTAGTTATAACATTAGGTAGGGTGACCAGATAAAATCCAGGTCAGGGCTCATGTAACTTTAACAGTTGTAGAGAAAAGGGAATTTCAGCCAGTGTCATTTGTATGCAATTAGTTCCTGGTGAAATTCCCTCTTCATCACAACAGTTAAAGTTGCAGGGGCCCTGCCTTCTTTCATATATGGTCATTCTAGTATAGTGCATGCACCTTTAACTGTTGTGATGAAGAGGGAATTTCACCAGGAACTAATTGCATATAAATGATGCCAGCTGAAATTCCCTTTTCTCTGCAACTGTTAAAGTTACATGAGCCCTGACCTGGATTTTATCTGGTCAGCCTAACATTAGGGGGACCATACGGAAAGGAGGACAGGGCTCTTGTATCTTTAACAGTTGCTTAGAAAAGGGAATTTCAGCAGGTGTCATTTATATGCTCATAGCACCTGGTGAAATTCCCTCTTCATCATAACAGTTAAAGTTTTAGGAGCCCTGCCTTCTTTTGCATCTGGTGAAGAGGGCAGGGCTCCTGCAGCTTTAACTGTTGTGATGAAAAGGGAATTCCACCAGGTGCTACATACATACAAATCACACCTGCTGAAATTCCCTTCTCAATACAACTGTAAATGATACAGGAGCCCTGTCCTCCTTTTCATATGGTCGCCTTATAACATGGGCGTCTCCATGCTGGTGAGAGCAGTACCCATTGAATTTGGCCAGTGAGGGTGGGTGAGAATTTTGTTCGGTTCAGTTTTTGCTAAGACCTGGTGTCTGTTTTTCCTTTTCCTTTTTTCATAAACAGAATGGAAAGGAACTTGAGTTTTTAAAAATAACAAAATAAAATTCCATGTTCTAGAAAACAAAATTCACCGATTCATCCATTCCTCCTGGGGAGATCTATAGCCATGACTATAGCATGGGTGGTGGAAGGGAGAAAACACATGTTCCCACCCACCTTCCAGAAGGGACTTCGATGGAGCCAAATTGGGGGGGGGGCATGGATAAGACCAAGAGGAAACATCAGGGCCTGCTCCAGTTAGACCACCCTCCCAAGGGCTAACTGACATCATGGTCATGTAGGGAAGAAGAAGGAGCAGGTAGAGGCAACATCAGGCCCTACTCCAGTTGCTCTGCCCCTCTTTCCATAGATGAGTGGGAGGAGCAGCACCATCCCACCAGCTGCCAGCTTACTTAATTTTTCTCCCTCTCCCCCCCTTCCCTTCCCTCCTCATCTCCTTTTCCTTATGTGTCATGTCCTTTTTAGATGTAACCCTGAGGGCAGGGACTTTCGTCTTTGCCCATTGATTGTAAGCTGCTCTGGGAGCCTTTTTTTAGTTGAGGAGTGGGCTAAAAATATGATAAATGAATGAATAAACAAATAAGCAGGAAGTACCAGTGAGCAAGGGAGTCTGCCCATGTCTACACCAGCGACTTTTCCCGGGGTCATCCCTGTGCATCTAAGTGATGCGCAGGGGATCCTGGGGGCAACCGGGGACGACCCAGGGATGGACCCAGGAAATACCCCAGGATTGCAGAAACTGGGGATATCCTGGTTTTCTCGCCATCCAGGGATGGGAAATGGGCACAGAGCCATGCGAGGTGGCTCCATGCCCATGGGGGAGCTCCCCTTATCTGTTCCACCGTGCTCCCTGCTCTGTTTCTTTGAAAATCCAAAATGGTGGGCGCGATGGCCCTGTTTGTTTCTGGGATGTTGCACTTCCTGTTTGTATCTTGGGCGATGATCCCAGAAGCAGGTAAGTCTGGGATGCCACCCTCCCTCCCTCTACATCCTTAGGTGTAGAAGGGATTCTGTCGCACCCACCTTGGAGAGAAGCAGGTGCGCGCACACCCCGAGCAGTGTCTGAGTTGAGAATGTATTCCTGAAGCAGGGGCAAGGTTCTGGGTCTAGCCCCCATGAACATCACAAACCAATATTCAAATTCTCAGAACTCACAGAGAGAATTTTGAGAAGGAATTTGCTGTAAGGAATTTGCTTCAGCACTAGACAAAACATTCGGGCTTGTAAAAGGGTACCTCTTTAATATGCCAAGATCCTGTATTCCTGTTTCATCTCTTTGTTCCTCAGCCTAGTTGCCTAAAAACACAACAAGGTGAAGAAAAAGCACTCTCCTCTTACATCAATTAGAACTAATTTTAATGCCTCCCTGTTTAAACCTGTCATTACGTTACAAATTGCCTCTCTAACTCAGATTAATGAGGACCTAAAACACCTTTGAATTAAGATGAGGAGTTTTATAATACATTTGATTTTAAATATGGGACCTGGTGTTTATAGTACGGGTTTATTTGCTGAGGATGTCAATTTGGAATCAGTGCAAATAATTGAAAGCCTGTCTCTGATTGTAACTACTGAAATCTGGTGACTAAAGTAATTACGACCCCATTAATAATGGTTGCAAGCACCATGTTTGGGTTGAAGAGGGCAGGGATGGAAGTGGCTGATGTGTTTCTGGAATGTTAATCTGGTACTCTATCAGCATTGGCCACTGTTGTTCTCACATACAAAATGGGGGCAATGATGCTAACAAATTCTATTTTGATTATTCTTTTTAATGCAAAGCACATTACAATGAACATTTAGAATGAAGCAGAGTATTTTTTCAAGTGCTTCAGATACCTGATCTTAAACATTCTCACAACAGCCTTTTAAGGTAGGCCAGCATTGTTGAACTTCTGAAATTGCTTCATACTGAATCAGATCACAGGTCTATCTCTGTCCTGTATTATCTATGGCCTCATTGGCAGCTCCCTTGCTACTTGAAAGCCATGATGTGGAAATGCTGATGGTTCCATATGCACGTAAAACAAATGTTTTAAGATAGGGTGACCAGATAAAATCCAGGTCAGGGCTCATGTAACTTTAACAGTTGTAGAGAAAAGGGGATTTCAGCCGGTGTTATTTGTATGCAATTAGTTCCTGGTGATATTCCCTCTTCATCACAACAGTTAAAGTTGCAGGGGCCCTGCCTTCTTTTGTATATGGTCACTCTAGTATAGTGCATGCACCTTTAACTGTTGTGATGAAGAGGGAATATCACCAGGAACTAATTGCATACAAATAACCCTGGCTGAAATTCCCTTTTCTCTACAATTATTAAAGTGACATGAGCCCTGACCTGGATTTTATGTGGTCAGCCTATTTTAAGATTGAGCAATGCAATTTCCCCATTGGACAGAACCGGGGGGGGGCATAAATGTCCCTAATAAACGTTATTTTTCTTTCTCTGATGAGACACTGGTCCAGATCGGTGCTCAGGACCAAGAGACACATTGAGCCTATCTACACCACTACTTTAAAATGGTTTAAAATGGTCTAAAACAGTTTTGAGAATGGTTGGGGCCCAGGACACACTCCATATACAGTTTTCAAAACATGTTCAAAGTGGTTTATCCTGCGTGTGTAGATAGGCTCATTGTTCTACGGAGCTAGGAGCTACATCCTCCTTTTGGTTTTTGTGTATTGTATAGGCTGACCATCTGAAAAGGAGGACAGGGCTCATGTAACTTTAACAGTTGTAGAGAAAAGGGAACTTCAGCCAGCATCGTTTGTATGCAATTAGTTCCTGGTGAAATTCCCTCTTCATCACAACAGTTAAAGTTGCATGAGCCCTGTCCTCCTTTTAAGATGGTCAGCCTAGCATATGCTCAGTGAAATTGCTGGCTGAGGGTCTCTCTCTCTCTCTCTCTCTCTCTCTCTCTCTCTCATTTTCCCTCTAATGACAAAATGGTGGAGGAGCCGCCTTTCTTTCTTTTCTTTTCTTATGGGGCAGTTGTTGTTGCCAGAGAGCAAGAGGAAATATTCCTTTAGGTTAGGCTGACCATATGGAAAGGAGGACAGGGCTCATGTAACTTTAACAGTTGTAGAGAAAAGGGAATTTCAGCCAGGGTCATTTGTATGCAATTAGTTCCTGGTGAAATTCCCTCTTCATCACAACAGTTAAAGTTGCAGGGGCCCTGCCTTCTTTTGTATATGGTCACTCTAGTATAGTGCCTGCAACTTTAACTGTTGTGATGAAGAGGGGGTTTCACTAGGAACTAATTGCATACAAATGACACTGGCTGAAATTCCCTTTTCTCTACAACTGTTAAAGTCACATGAGCCTTGACCTGGATTTTATCTGGTCAGCCTATTTTAAGATTGAGCAATGCAATTTCCCCATTGGACAGAACCGGGGGGGGGCATAAATGTCCCTAATAAACGTTATTTTTCTTTCTCTGATGAGACACTGGTCCAGATCGGTGCTCAGGACCAAGAGACACATTGAGCCTATCTACACCACTACTTTAAAATGGTTTAAAATGGTCTAAAACAGTTTTGAGAATGGTTGGGGCCCAGGACACACTCCATATACAGTTTTCAAAACATGTTCAAAGTGGTTTATCCTGCGTGTGTAGATAGGCTCATTGTTCTACGGAGCTAGGAGCTACATCCTCCTTTTGGTTTTTGTGTATTGTATAGGCTGACCATCTGAAAAGGAGGACAGGGCTCATGTAACTTTAACAGTTGTAGAGAAAAGGGAACTTCAGCCAGCATCGTTTGTATGCAATTAGTTCCTGGTGAAATTCCCTCTTCATCACAACAGTTAAAGTTGCATGAGCCCTGTCCTCCTTTTAAGATGGTCAGCCTAGCATATGCTCAGTGAAATTGCTGGCTGAGGGTCTCTCTCTCTCTCTCTCTCTCTCTCTCTCTCTCTCTCATTTTCCCTCTAATGACAAAATGGTGGAGGAGCCGCCTTTCTTTCTTTTCTTTTCTTATGGGGCAGTTGTTGTTGCCAGAGAGCAAGAGGAAATATTCCTTTAGGTTAGGCTGACCATATGGAAAGGAGGACAGGGCTCATGTAACTTTAACAGTTGTAGAGAAAAGGGAATTTCAGCCAGGGTCATTTGTATGCAATTAGTTCCTGGTGAAATTCCCTCTTCATCACAACAGTTAAAGTTGCAGAGCCCGGCCTTCTTTTGTATATGGTCACTCTAGTATAGTGCCTGCAACTTTAACTGTTGTGATGAAGAGGGGGTTTCACTAGGAACTAATTGCATACAAATGACACTGGCTGAAATTCCCTTTTCTCTACAACTGTTAAAGTCACATGAGCCCTGTCCTCTTTTTCATATGGTCAACCTAGTATTGTAGTGCAGGGGTGGGCAACATATAGCCACCAAATTCAGCAGCATAAGCAAGCAACTCCCCCCCTCCCTCACCTTTAGCACAGGAGCACTCGTGCGCTCTTCTCGGGGCCCTGCACTTCCAAAATGGTGGGCGTGACAAGCATGTCGCGCCTGGGAGGAAGCAGAGCTTCCACTTCCTCTGTGAGGACTCCAGACGCCAATCCCGGAAGCAGCTACTTCCCGGATCGCCCACCCTGAGCCCTCTACACCCCTATGGTGTAGAAAGGGCCTAAGTTGTAAACAAGCACAAGTTGTGACATTGCACATCAACATGACTGATCATGGGGAACATCAGATAAGGCATCAGCCTTAGCTTCAAGTTTCCTGGTTTTGTGGACCAAGTTGAGAAAACCTTATCTTCTCATCTTTTCAACTGGCAGGGTTTTTTTTTTGGTGATTGAATTAAAAGAGCTGCATTGGCTGCCTGTTAATGACTGAGCCACACCCAAGGTTATGTTATTATCCTATACAGCCCTAAACAACTTGGGACCAGGATACCTAGCAGACCACCTTCCCTTATACACACCCAGGCAACAGTAGGGTGACCAACTGTCAGGATTTCCCCGGATTTGTCCTGGTTTTTGTTCTATTCTGGATGTCAGGGGGGATTTTCTGTGATTTTCTATATTGTCCTGGAAAGACACACTTTCCCCTTTAAGGCTACCATTAGCATTTTGGGAGGGAATGATGTGCTTTCTGGAGGCGCATCATTTCCCTTCCACTGCTCCAATCAGGACCTTAAATGGGAAAGTGTGTCATTCCCGGAGATTATAGAAAAGGCCCTGATTGGAGTAGTGGGGGGGGGCAGAAATGACACACTTTCCCCTCCTCCACTCCAATTGGGGCCTTTAAGGTGGCGGGGTGGGGGATGACGCTTTTTCTAGAGGCCCTGAAAAGTCACTTTCCTGCCCTGCCCACAGGTTGTCCTCTTTTTTGGTTTCCCAAATATGGTCACCCTAGGCAACAGTCAAGATCTTCAGAAGAGCCCTTGCTGGCCATTCCAAAATGAATGGAAAGTCGCCATGAAGAATCTCAATGACATTCCTTCTCTGTAGCGGCACCCACCCTCTGGAAAACCCTCCTACGTGCAGTTCAGGATGCAGAATATGTAACATCCTTTAAACACCTCCTGAAAACATATATTTTCACATAGGTTTACCCTGGGCTATAACTGCAGCTGGGTTTATTTTGGTTTTATATGCTATTTTGTAAACTTTTGAAGCTTTACAAGAGGTTTTGATTTGTTGCACTTTATGGTTTTAATTGTAATCTGCCCAGAGAGCCTTGGTTATTGGGCAGTATAAAAAATAAATTAATAACATAAATAAATAACCCTTTTCAGTGCTCAGCAAGCACTGACTGGAGACAAGAACATTTTCCTGCAGGGAGAGGAGTTGGTGTTTGGGGAAGGAGCTGGTGGGTCAGATGGGGAAACTTCATGGGCTGGATGTTCTCCATGCCTTTTCTAAATAAATAAACAAGAGAGCATTGAACTAGATGAGTCATTACTTGTTCTCAGCTGACATTTCTCAACCCACTTCCCTTCACACCTCAGGGTGACCAGATAAAATCCAGGTCAGGGCTCATGTAACTTTAACAGTTGTAGAGAAAAGGGAATTTCAGCCAGTGTCATTTGTATGCAATTAGTTCCTGGTGATATTCCCTCTTCATCACAACAGTTAAAGTTGCAGGGGCCCTGCCTTCTTTTCTATATGGTCACTCTAGTCTAGTGCCTGCACCTTTAACAGTTGTGATGAAGAGGGAATTTCACCAGGAACTAATTGCATACAAATGGCAGTGGCTGAAATTCCCTTTTCTCTACAACTGTTAAAGTTACATGAGCCCTGACCTGGATTTTATCTGGTCACCCTGAGGGCAAAAATCAGCAGTACCTAATTGAAAAGTTCCATAGCTATTGAAATAATAAGAGTTTACTCATTTTAATCTGCCCTCTTCTTCTTTTTAATACAAAAAAAATAATAATCTGGTAACTGGTGATGTTATTGGTCATCCATATGAATGGAAGAAAAATATCCCACAAAACCTGTTGAGTTTTTAAAGATTTTCAATGCCTCTTTTTAATCCTCACCATATACCTATCTGTTCCCAAGGGCAATTATGCTGCCTAGATGAGAGTGTTCAAATACCATCTTTACAGATGGCCATATGGACAGGATCCAAAAGGATTTGTGTATATGTAAATGGAAGATTTCCCATCTGGAATAATCAAACTAGCCATCTGGCTCTAGTTAACTAAGGCCATTGACAAAGACTCCAACACAGAGGAAGTTCTGCACACACAAAAGTACCGTCTCTGCACATGAGATTTCAATTTCACCTGCAACTTTGATGAGAAAAATAGCATAACATCTCTATCTGGAAATCGTAGAATCATAGAATGATAGTTGAGTTGGAAGGGACCTATAAGGCCATTGGGTTCAACCACCTGCTCAATGAAGGAATCCACATTAAAGCATACCTGATAAATGGCTCTCCAGCTCTATCTTGAATGCCTCTGAACAGCCATATGTCAGGTATACTTCAATCTGGATTCCTACATTGAGCAGGGGGTTAGACTCGATGGCCTCATATGTATATACATATGCAAATTTAGAAGAAATAGCCAGTGTTTTAAATAGAAACACCAAAAATCTTACCATAGTGGACAGGCTTGATTAGTTGACCAACTCAGTCTGTTCACCAGGTGCTAACTGTTGTTGAGCAACTTCACGGGCCCTGTTATTCACCCTCTTAATGCTTTAAAACAGGCTTGGACTGGACATCTCTTCAAATAGAGGATACCTTGAAATAGAGGAGACTCCTCTGCCAGTTCTCCAAAACAGAGATCTTGATGTTTAACCTTGCTGTTTACATTTGTATTTTAAATCTGTATTAATTGCTGCATGGCTGCTCAGTTTTATCCTTGTTATGCTTTTATACTGTCTTTTATATTACGTTTTTATACTGTTGTTTGTTTTGTACTTTGAATGTTTTTCATGGTTTTATTTTTTGTAAACCTCCCAGGGAGCTTTGGCTATTGGGCAGTATAGAAATGCAATCAATAAATAAATTCTGTAAAGTATGGCCTCATTTACACCAAACAGGATATAGCACTGTGAAAGTGGTATGAAAGTGGTATATAAAAAGCAGGAGCCCCACTACTGCTTTATAGTGGTATTGAAGTGCACTGACAACTGTTGGGGCCCATTGACACATGCCATATACCGCTTTCATACCGCTTTCATAGTGCAATATCCTGCTTGGTTTAGATGAGGCCTATGACACCTGTTTATGCTCACAAATCATGCGAGCATACTCTGTTTGCAATAACGAAAATCGATGTGAGTGGGAGGATGTGTTCTCTTCATCTCTTTGCAACTTCTAGAACATGCATTCATGTTCAACCATGCATTATTATTATTATTATTATTATTATTATTATTATTAAAAATGCTTTTTTAAAAGTGCATTTTTGAAATGCACATTTTTACCCAGTAGTTTATGGAGAAAACTGCATTTTGAAAGAATATACATTTCTGTGCATTTCCCCCATTATTTTTAGTGCAGTTTTCCCATTTGTGCAAAACAAACAGAAGTGGCTAACGAATGCAATAAACAAGGAGAGACAAATATCCAGTTGATGCATGGAGAATCTAGATTGGTCAAAGATCGCTTGTTTGTCCATACCTATGGCTTCAGCTTCAAAAGTAACAGCCACCCAGATGTCTTAAAAGTTGCTGACTTTGAGGGTCATGCAGTGTCAAAAAAGAGGACAAACAGGGCACCGATTTGCATAACACTTCCATATGGAAATGTATATCCAAATTTAAATAGGAACACGGTAGATCTTTTTTTCCCCCCTCCATTTCCCTTCCATCCTTAAAGTTAAAGCTCTAACTGCCAACATCTTTCCCCACTCCCAGCATGCCTAACCGCAGCATGGAGAGGACCATGTTGCATCTGTCTGCAGGGTAGCTGTTAAAGATGAGGAACGTGTCAGACAAAGAGAGGTGGCAACCTTAATTCATCACCATGAATACGCTGAATCCACAGGGATACACATCCAGACTCTGAGGAGCGAAGCACTCTTTAAAAATCACTCTGTCAGTTGTGGATGAAGTGGTCAGTTCCGGTTTCTCCCATATATATATATATATATATATATACACACACATCCCTGTTACAAAGACATTTGCAAATGTTGATCAGTTCTTATTAAAAACAAGTGAGCTGGACAAAATATTCAGCCATCCCTATTTTTAACATGCCCACACGGAAGTTGATTAGATTCATGAAGTGGTGTTGAGGAAAAGCCCCCACCCAACAATAATTTCTTGTTAAATAACCAACAAATGATGATAGTATTCCCTGACTCCCCCCCCACACACACACACCCTACCAGGTAATATTCCAGCCTCTCCTCAACTTAGAACCTTTTGTTCGTGACAGCTTCATAAATTCATAGGTATTTATTAAATACGGCCATAAGGTATGTTCATGATCATTTCTTTGGCCTCCCTGAATAACATGGCAATTGATTTTTTGAAGAATAACACCACCACCAAGGCCACTAGCCTGAGTGTGAAGTATGACACCATTCTTTCTTCAGGACATCGAGGCTCAATTTAAGGATTCCAAGTGATGGGGAATTTACTTCATTTCTTGGTAATTGGTTCCAGTGACTTACTACAGTCACTTTTCAGAACCTAAACTCTTATTTCTAGTCTGATTTTCCCCCATCTCGATTTCTCGTGTGTATGGGGGCAAGGTTGATCAGGGTTGATCCTACAAGGGCATGGATCCGGATCCCGAATCCGAACCGGATTGGGGTGATCCGGACCTCCCAGATCCGGATCCAAAATGGATCAGGGAGGTCTGGATCATTCTGGATTGGATCATTCTGGATCTATCCAGATCAATCCGGAGATCCGTGGCCCATTGCCCTTCCATGTCCCTGGGTGCCAGCTGCGCAGATGGCACCCAGGAACGCCAGGCTGGCAGTGAGTCCATTGGACTCACTGCCCTCCCCCACTCCCCCTGCTTACTTGCTGCCTCCTCATTGTCGCCACCTCCACCACTGCTGCTGCTTCCTCTCTACTGAGAACCAGGCCTCGCAGCCTTGTTCTCAATAGAGCGACGTTGCACCGGGTGACGTCATCACCCGGCGTGATGTCACTCTACTGAGAACTATGCTGTGAGGCCTGGTTCTCAGTAGAGAGGAAGCAGCGGCGGCTGGCAGAGTCTATGGGGAAAAGCAGGGTCTCAATCCAGAGATCCGGGTCAGGCCTTGCCACCAACGTTGGGTAAACTACTCCTTCCCTGGGCAATCCCGCCTATGGGGTTTCTTATTTAGAATCAACACTTATATTTCAGGACCTAAGGAACTCTCTGCCACTATAACTCGGGGCTCATCTAGACCTATGAGCCTTCCGGGATGGGGGGGAGGAACTTGGGCTTTCCAGGTTCCACAATCCTCCCCCAGCGTCCATACGCAGCTGTGGAAGCCAATAAGGACGTTCCGGCATGGAACACTTTTTTGTTGCTGTGGTTGTAAGGAGAGCCTTAAGGCAAGGGGGGAAACTGGGAAACTCAGTGCCTCCATCCAAGGGATGGCAAAAATGCTGCCCCTCCACCCCCATGGGCACAGAGCCACCCTGTGCAGCTCCGTGTCAGGAACCCATGCCACACTGGCCATGGTCCTCAGAATTGTCCTGGGACTGCAAAAATCCCCAGACGTCTGTGACTTCAGTTATCCCAGGAAAAGTCTCTGGTCATCCCCGGTTGACCCCAGGATCCCCTGTGCATCATTTGGCTGCACAGGGGCGACCTAGAGAAGACCCCGGGATAACTGTGTGGCGTAGACATGGCCTCAGAGTCCCATCAGCTGGCCCTTTCCTACCACCACCAAATGTCTTGGAACACTTTAAAACCTCCTAGTAGCTGGTATACACTAGAGACCAGGTAAATTATTGAACAAGTAATTCATTGAAGATATTTTGTACATAAGGGATTACTAATATTTACTTTGTGGTTTTCAAACGAATGCTTGCTGACACTTCTTAAGGGCTCAAGAGACATTGATGCTATTACAAGCCTCTTAACGACTTCTATTACCTCAGGGCAAATTCCCTAAACTTCCATCCCAGCCAAATACCCTCACAACCAGTTCCAGCTCTCGAGCACCATCCGCCTCACTGAGCAACGACCACACAGTTCTTTGACAGTAACAAAACAAGGCCTCAAGCCTACTCAGATACGTTATTGCCTCAGAGGCACACAAAGTAAACATTACAGAATGGCAATAGTTATATACAGACATTTTGTTTTCACCGGGGGAGGGAGGGTATGTGTACTTTTAAAAATGCATGTTTTTATGATAAAAAATGTGCATTTTTCCTAGTCGGAAAAAAGGAGAGCGAGAGAGAGAGTTTAGGGGAGATTTGGTGGGACCCTGAAAAAGTGTGAGTGTGGTTTTTTTCATGTGCTTGCAATAAAGAGGAAAATAATAATAATAATAATAATAATAATAATAACAACAATTTATTTCTTACCCGCCTCTCCGTCTGGAGGGATGTGTATGTATGTATGTATGTAACTCTGTATGCTTAATATGTGATGTGTGGGTGTCTGAATCAATAAAGAATGGATGTATGGGTAATAGTGTGTGTGTGTGTGTGTGTGTGAGAGAGAGAGAGAGAGAGAGAGAGAGCATGTCTATGGGTAATGAGTTGGGGTGAGAAACAGAGTGTATGGGTAGTAACCCAGAGTAAGAGAAAGGTGGGATAGTGGGGAATTAGCTGGCACTTTTGCAGGGAATGGGGGGAGGAGATAAAACAAATTTGCCTTTTGTGAAATAGGTTTCTGATGGCATTGAAAAAGTAGTTGGCCCTGTTGGGTTCAAAGGAGCTGTTTCATTTGTTGGGGTGCCTACCATACCTCTGCCTTGTTCTCAGTCTGTCAAACAAATTACTTGTCCTTTGGGACTAGTGCCATTTTATGCTGATGCCAACAGCAGTGTTTCAAATTGCCCAATCTGTCCATGGGCCCAAAACAGTTGTCTAACCTGAGTATAGAGGAAAGCTAAGTGGAACCTCCAAGTCCACAAGCTGTTGACCTTTGAATCATAGATACTGGGGAGAAATAACTGGGGAAGGTTATTAGCTCCATGTTCTGCTTGTGAGGTCCCAGTAGCACTGAGCTAGTCAGTAATGGGAAAACAAAACTGAACTAGATGGATCGTTGGTCTGATCCAGTAGATTCCCCCCCCTTGACCAAACTCAAATTCCCTCATATACCAGGAGGGATAGTCCCATGAAGCAAAATAAGTTCAAGGTAAGACTTTGACCACATGCAGTTTCACTAATTCCATTGAATTACAACTAACTCATCATGGATTTATTTCATGTGCATTTATTTCACGTGCATTTATTTCACGTGCAAGCGGGGCAGAAACATTCTTGTTTTCAAATGTGTACAACATAACGTACAAAGTTATCCTATATTAACATAACCTTGTATGCCCAGAGAGCTTTGGTTATTTGGTGGTATAGAAATTAATTAATTAAATAAATAAATAAATAAATAGCCCTAAACATCTTGGGACCAGGACACTCAGCAGAACGCACACACACCCAGATGATGTTTAAGATCTTCAGAAGAGGTCTTCCTGGTCATTAAAAACAAATGGAATATCGCCATGAAGAACCTCAGCATTGGGCCTTTTCTGTAGTGGCACCCACCATTTGGAAAATCCTCCCTTGTGCAGTTTGGGAGGCAGAAAATGTAACATCCTTTAAATGCTTCCCGAAAACATATCTGTTCATATAAGCTTTCCCTGGGCTGTAACTGCTGCTCGGTTTATTTTACATGTTTTTTTTTTAAGATTTATATTATGTTTTGATTTGTTGTACTTTATGGTTTTAATTGTGAACTGCCCAGAAAGCCTTGGCTAGTCAGCAGTATAAAAATGTAATAAAGAAACAAATAAAGAGAGAGGGGGGAACACCCACCTTATTTTTACTAGGGGTGTGCACGGACCCCCCGGATCGGATCGGGACCCGGATCGGGACCTCCAATTTTGTCACGGACCGGTTCGGACAAAATCGGAGGCCCCCCGGACCGGATCGAGTCCGATCCCGACCCAAAAATCGTAAATTTTTGGATCGGCCGCCATTTTTTTCCCCATAGACTTGCATTGCAATGCAAGTCTATGAGGAAAAAATAGCGGCGGGTGGGTGAGGGGGGGCCTAACTCCCTCCCACCCCGGGGCCGTCCGCTGTGGACGGCCCCGGCAGGTAAGCCCTCTCCCCCGCGCTCCCTACCCTCCCTGGGGCCGTCCGCTTCCATCCGCTGGCGCCCGCGGGCGCCAGCGGATAGAAGCGCACGGCTCCGGGGGGGGGGTAAGCCCCCTTCCCCGCCACTGCTTACCTTCTCGGCCCGTCCGCTCCCGTCCGGCGCCGGCGGCTACTACCAGCGGGCTCCGCGGCCTACTCTCGAGTAGCGCGCCGGGTGATGACATCACCCGGCGCGCCACCCTGGAGTAGGCCGCGGAGCCTGCTGGTAGTAGTCGCCGGCGCCGGACGGGAGCGGCCGGGCCGGCAAGGTAAGGGCCCCCTCCCCCCCTCCGCGCGCCCCCTCCTCCCCTCCACGCACCCCCTGCTTACCTTCTCGGCCCGTCCGCTCCCGTCCGGCGCCGGCGGCTACCACCAGCAGGCTCCGCGGCCTGCTCTAGAGTAGCGCGCCGGGTGATGACATCACCCGGCGCGCCACCCTAGAGCAGGCCGCGGAGCCTGCTGGTAGTAGTAGTCGCCGGCGCCGGACAGGAGCGGCCGGGCCGGGAAGGTAAGGGCCCCCCTCCCCCCCTCCGCGCGCCCCCTCCTCCCCTCCACGCACCCCCTGCTTACCTTCTCAGCCCGTCCGCTCCCGTCCGGCGCCGGCGGCTACTTCCAGTGGGCTCCACGGCCTGCTCTAGAGTAGCGCGCCGGGTGATGACATCACCCGGCGCGCCACCTTGGAGCAGGCCGCGGAGCCCACTGGTAGTAGCTGCTAGTGCCGGACGGGAGCAGACGGGCCGAGAAGGTAAGCGTCCCCCTTCTCCCCCCCGCTGTCCACTTTCATCGGCGGGCGCCCGCTGGCGCCCGCCAATGGAAGCGGCGGTGGGCGCCAGTGGGCGCCCGCCAATCCGCCGATCCGCCGAACCGGTTCGGAGCCTTTTCGGACCGGTTCGGATTGGATCGGCCGATCCAGCTGCGGGATCGGAAATCGGATAATTTATCCGATTTCCCACTGTACCAGACTCGGATCGTGGATCGGGTCCGATCCAGTGCACATCCCTAATTTTTACATCTTCCAGTGAATTTTTAAGCACAGCACTCATTTAAATGCAGGCAAGAATGGTGTGTTTGGGGAAAGGCAAGGGAAGGGAGAAAATACTTCACGGTAGAACTTTTAAAATATTTAATACACTTTTTCATTAAAGTTCCACTCTTGTTTCCCAATTGATGCACCAAAAGACTTAATGCCCATGTGATCCAAGGATCCAATGGAAGGAATGCGAACAAAAAGTTGCATAGATCCCCTTTGGCTTTACTCTTAATTCGTAAGTGGACTTATAATGAGTGCTAAGGGTACATTTTTCTGCAGATGGCTCATCTCGATGGTTTTTTTGTGCACAAGCCCAAGAATTGAGCTAACTGTTAAGCCCGTGTGATTCTAAAGGCCAGTTGTGGAAGTCACCAGCTTCAGACAGGCAGCTAAACGTAAGGATCTCTCATAAATATAATAAAAGAAGAAACGTAACTTCCTTGTATTTCTCACCCCTAACACTACCAATATATAAATGTCTGCTTGGTTGCTTGTTACCTATTCCTGGCTTATCCTGCAAGAGATCTGAAGGTGGCATATGTGGTCCCGTGCCATTTCTGGATTTGTAGAGGGAGGGGACTTGTCAAACAGTAATATTCATCTTACTTGCAGTACCTATGTAGATCTTGTATGGCACAGAAAAGGATGTTATCGAAGGCAAGTTAGAACAAAATAATGAGCTAAGTCAAAACTTTTGCTGCTTTGGGATGATTCAATTACGTCGCCTGCAAAATGAGGCCCCCAGTGACATGATAATAAGTAAATATCAATGTAATCCTTTCCAGATCACATAATTCAAACACGAAAGATCAGTGAACATCGAAGTGATAGCTCTTTTTTATATCAATCATTTTCCGATTAGACGAGAACAAATTATTCATCAGGAAAGGAGACAGATTGAAACCCCTCATTGATGGAGTGTCCCCTTACTTGGATGTTTTTAAGATGCAAGAATGTACAATCCGCCCTGTGCAAGAAACACTCCCTTGCATTTCAACATATATGGGGAGAGAGAGCGACATTCCATTCAGTTATAGGCCAGTATGTGCGCTTGACCAAAACAACAAAGCAATTGCTGACTATACCACTCCAGCGGCTAGGGGATTTGTTTGAATGCTCCCCCCTGCCATGGGGAAGGCTAGGATGAATTCCTCTAAGGGCATGCATTTGTAGCAATGGTGCTCCCAAATGTGAATTTTCTTGCTTTGAACCGAAAGGAGGAAAACTAAGATTAGTACAACCTGCAGTGAGCAGCCACACTCCTTTATTAAAGTGTAAATCTTGGCACATTTAGGAATGATGCTGGATTTTTTTCTGTCTAAACTTGCAAAGGATTACACCCTTCAGCTTACTTAGGAATGGTCGAAAATCCACTGGGGCCTGTAAGCTCACTGGATGCCCTGCGCTTGACCTTCTTGGGCCCTGGTGAATGTGTCCGGCAGATGTTCACCCCATGGTTCATTTGGTGACAATGGGGGCACGCGTCTAGTTGGGCGCAGGGGAAAATGTACAATTTCTCCAGACCCAGGAGCAGCTAGGAAGTTATGGGGGGGTTATTAGTTTGGTTCACATTTTAAAACAAACTAGCCAAATTTTGCCCGTGATAAACAATACATGTACTGCAACTCTATCTACATGCACAGGATAAAACACTTTGAAAACATTTTGAAAACTGTATATGGAGTGTGTCCTGGGCCCCAACAGTTCTCAAAACTGTTTTAAACCATTTTAAAGCAGTTGTGTAGATAGGCTCTCAGTTACCCTTCAAAATTCACTCTTTTCTGACTTTTGCAATGGAGTACTGTATTTTTTTTTAAAAAAAACCCGGTACAAATACATGTATGCTAGGGGAAAGTGCTCACAAAAATGTGGATGCTGATGGAAGTAATACCTGCAAATGAATTATATTAGGAAAACTGCCCACAATCAATGTGTAGATTAGGCAAAATTGCGTAGAAAAATTGATGTATTAGGAGAAATTTGTGCAATTATGTAAGCATTTTCATGAATTTTTGTAATGTTTTACATTTTTATTTTTTAAAAATAAATGCTTAAAGTTTGGAATGAACTTATGATTGTGGGGGAAAAGGGGAAACTGAGAGAAGCAAAGAGATTCATCCATCTTCACTTTACAAACAGCCATGAGGGAAGGAGAGAATTTTTCCAATTGTTGTTTGGGGAATGCATGCCACATATTGCAGAGATAGGGAAGTATGGGAATTTAGTTTGGGTTTATTTTTATTTTGAATTTCCCCCATTCCCAACCCTGAACATGAGCAGGAACATTTTCCGGAAACGCTGCCAAGTTCCCAAACTTGTGGTTATGTTCTAGAAGTACACTTTAAACAAACAAACAAAAAAACAAGAGTGGTATTTTCATGCTTTAGTCTATTGGGAAAAATGTTCATATGTGTGTGCACGGTTAAAAAATGTACCACAAAATGTGCCCTTTTTTTTTTAGTTTGGAAAGAAAAGAAAAACTTGCATTTGGGAATGGGAACGAGATAAATCAAGGTCATAAGTGAAAACATGAGAATCTCCACGACCTCAATCTTGGCTGATTTCTCCATCTCTATCAAGTTACATATTGATTTGAGCTAACACTGATCCTTGATTGCAATCATATAGGG
Source organism: Anniella stebbinsi (assembly GCA_029215795.1). Classification (NCBI taxonomy): domain Eukaryota; kingdom Metazoa; phylum Chordata; class Lepidosauria; order Squamata; family Anniellidae; genus Anniella; species Anniella stebbinsi. The sequence goes on along the minus strand of JARDYH010000004.1, from coordinate 223,929,544 downwards.
TTTTGTGTGTGCATGCAAAACACACACACACACACACACACACACACACACAAATGAAACACCTCTGGTGACCTAGTAAGAGGTCCTGTTTAACTTTTCTACAGTAAAAGGGACTGTGATGCCCAGCTGCTAAGAAGAGCTATAAAGGAAGGTTACAACAGCTGGGATTGTGTAGCTTGGAAAAAAGGAGGCTAAGGAGAGATACGATAGAGGTGTGCAAAGTTATGCATGGTGTGGAGAATGTGGATAGGGAGACATTTTTCTCTGTATCCCATAATACTAGAACCCAATGGGGTCATCCCATGAAGTTGATTGGTGAGAGATTCAGGTCAAATAAAAGGAAGTAGTTCTTCACGCAGCGCATGATTAAATTATGGAATTCACTACCATAAGATGTAGTGATGGCTACCAAGTTGGATAGATTTAAAAGGGGGTTGGATAAACTCCAGGAAGAGAAGGCTATCAATGGCTACTAGCCCTGATGCTTATGTGCTACCTCCAGTATCTGAGGCAATAAGCCTGTGTGCACCAATTGCTGGGGAACATGGGTGGGAGGGTGCTGTTGCACTATGGCCTACATTGTTGGTCTGTGGTCGACAGTTGGTTGGCCATTGTGCGAACAGAGTGCTGGACTAGATGGTCCCTTGGTCTGATCCAGCAGGGCACTTCTGATGTTCTTATTTTCTTGAGGCTCCCCCCACCGTGAAAGCAGAGCTGTTCCAAGCTTCATCCATAACAATCTGTTTGATTGCAGTTGTGGCGGCTAGGATCATTTGAACTCTCTTGCTATAAGCTCCCCCCTCACATTGCTTTGGAGAGTATCAGATTATGCTAGGGATCTTGCAGGCCTGTTCCTCTCACAACAAAGATTCAACCTGTTTTGTCCATATCAACAGACAAGGAGACAGGTGTTTGCTCAGCATTTCTTAAGGCAACACACAAAGAAGACTTTGAAAGAAAATGAAAGATGCGGATGAAGTTTGTCCAGTTGGTCAGATGCCAAGCCCAACCCAATGTACAAACATGCACAGTGTTATACAGTGTAGTATAGTGGTTAGAGTGTTGGACTGGGACTTGGGAGATCTGGGTGACTCTGGGTCAGTCACCAATTCTCAGCCTAACCTACTTCCCAGGGTTGTTGTGAGGATAAAATGGAGGGGAGGAGGATCATGTAGGCCACCTTGGGCTCCTTGGAGGAAAGGTAGGATATCAATCAATCAATCAATCAATCAATCAATCAAGCAAACAAACAACCCAGGAGCTCATCTGTGTGCCAGGAAAAACAGATCACTGTGATGGACACTTTACATTGGTCAATGGGATCAAGTTCTAGGAGATGGTGTTTCAGGTCTCACCTATGGCTCTCCACCCAAAGTGCCTGGTCTAAGTGGCTCAAAAAAAGAAAAAGAAAAAATCAATCATGGTGGCTATGTGTGTCATCTCATTTAGGAAATTAATGAGCAGGTGAAGGATAGAATTGGACCTTTGCTTTTTGGCTAAAAGCTGTGCTTCATCCATTATCAGGGAAACATATCAGTTAATCAGCTGGTCCTCATCCTATTTGCTTTAATTAAGGGAATGTCAGAATGTTTCACAGTGATTAATGCACTTGATTTCCCCTCATGAACCTACAGGGTGTCATGCTGCTGACAAGTGTCTGACATTTGGACAAATAAAAACAACAGGAGCTGAAGTGACTGATGGAAATGGGTTTTGCTGCTAGAAGAGGGTGTCATGGGAGAAACCCTCTCTCTTTCCAGTTGCTTCCTTCTGGGTCATGATCTACTTCCCTGCTAATACTGTCTCTATGCTTAACACTAGTTCATGGATTGTTTATGCTCGTTGTATTCATGCATTTATGATGTTTGCATCCCATTCTTCCTCCAGGGAGTTGCAGGCAGCTTTAACAGGTGAATATATTTCCAAATTTTATCCTCACAACATCCATGTTAGGTCCTTTAGGCTGTGTCCTGCTATGACTGGATCAGGCTCAGGTTAAACTAAGGGGCAATACTAGGCTGACCATCTGAAAAGGAGGTCAGGGCTCCTGTAACTTTAACAGTTGTAGAGAAAAGGGAATTTCAGCCAGTGTCATTTGTATGCAATTAATTCCTGGTGAAATTCTCTCTTCATCACAACAGTTAAAGTTGCAGGCACTATACTAGAGTGACCATATACAAATGAAGGCAGGGGCCCCGTAACTTTAACTGTTGTGATGAAGAGGGACTTTCACCAGGAACAAATTGCCTACAAATGACACTGGCTGAAATTCCCTTTTCTCTACAACTGTTAAAGTTACAGGAGCCCTGTCCTCCTTTTCAGATGGTCAGCCTACTGTTGGGCAAAGGCTCTCCTTCCGTGTGTCCAAACAGCACAGCCTCCCAGAGTAGACTGACCATATGAAAAGGAGGACAGGGCTCATGTAACTTTAACAGTTGTAGAGAAAAGGGAATTTCAGCTGGTGCCATTTGTAGGCAATTAGTTCCTGGTGAAATTCCCTCTTCATCACAACAGTTAAAGGTGCAGGCACTATACTAGAGTGACCATATACAAAAGAAGGCAGGGCCCCTGCAACTTTAACCGTAGTGATGAAGAGGGAATTTCACCAGGAACTAATTGCCTACAAATGACCCTGGCTGAAATTCCCTTTTCTCTGCAACTGTTAAAGATACAGGAGCCCTGTCCTCCTTTTCAGATGGTCAGCCTAGGACAGGCTATCGCAGGAGTGGCAGAGATAGCAGGCAGAGATCCAAACAGAGTTAGTCAATCAGATGCATTACATAGTCCAGAAGCAGAGACAAACTGGAGTCCAAGCGTCAGTAGCACAGAACATTAAACACAGGGCACGGTCTGGGAAACAAGGTAGAAGCCACTGGAACTGAAAGAACAGCATAGTTTCCAGCCCTAGCTAGGCATCCACCAAAGACTTTTATCACCAGAGCTTGCTGAGCCCCATCCAGGCTCAACTGCAGTACACTAGAGTTCTCTGGCCAAAGCCCTACTCATGAGGAGTCACTTTTCCTGAGGAGTCCTTCTTTGCAAGTGAGCACTTGCTTATGAGAGCATTTATGAGAGCCCTACTGGCCTGTTGCTGGAGATGACGATGCTCCTGGGGCAGAGTCCCTTCCATGTGGCACAGCTGGACCTGCAGCCATCTCCCCCAAGAGCCCAGACCCCTCCTTGTCTGGTGGCAGGGACTGATCTGGGTGCTCCTTGTTTCTGGGAGCTCTAGCTCGTCCTCCTAGGAGGATTCTTCCAGTAGGAGTATGACAGGCTGAGACAGAGAGAGTGCCACTGGTACAAAGTCATCCAGTAGCTCTGTCCTCCAAGAAAGAGCAGAGGCTTTCTAAAGCTCCAAAAGTCCCACTTGTTCTTGCTTGCAGCCACCTGGAAATCTTTGCACAGAGGCTTCTGTAGCCTGGCAGTTCTTCCTGAAAGCCTGTGAGAGAGAGTGACATGCCATGGTCTTATGGAGTTCCAGACGTACTGCCGGGTTGGAGAAGCCTGTCTGTAAGTGCACTGGGAATTTTCAAAGTAAAAAATAAAGATTTTTTTTAAAAAAATAGAAAGAAGATTCTTCAGTCACCTGCTATTTTTTTTTAAAGTATGTGGAAGCCCTGTCCCCTCTCCCCAATGAGAAAATTCCACCCTTCCTGTGAGAAAGGCAGGAAAAAAGCCTCTTTCACAGGGAGAGAAAAAAACTCCTGAAAATAGGGGACAGGATTCAGCAGAACTCAGTGCTCAACTCAGGATTTCCTGCACTGAGCAGGGATTGGATGAGATAGCACTGCTGGCTAGTGGCTTTGATGCCAGTAGGGCAGTGAACTCTAAAGAAACTATCCAAGGCACAGAGCCTATTTTGGGGGGTAGGGTTCAGGACCTTGGATAACCCCTTTAGCATTCTTCTGGTTCTGACTGAAACCCAATGCAGATTCACCACCCCATGGTGAATCTGCATTGCTAGATAGTTTAAAAGACCCCCTCCAGCTCTATGGTTCTCTGATTCGATAAGAAAGTTGATGAGAGAGCCTGAAAATCTATCAGATCATTCTGTCAGATCTGTGCTGTTGGTTTGACTTGTGGAAACCTAACGAAGTCCATTGCTTTAAGCAGGTATTACATTTACATTTTTTTTGATAGCTCATACATCTCTGCAGATGTTGAATTTGGAGGAGGAGATGTATTTGCATAGCAAGTCATACTGCTTTGAAATTTAAAACATTTGATCGCTAGGCATCATCCCACATCCCTGCCAAAGGAATACATATTTAGAGACCCATAGAAGACAAATACGAGTCATGCTATGCCTTACCAACACAAGTGTATTAACAACTCCAAATAGTTTGGTTCCAGCATAAAATCAATTTCGGCTTGCAGAGAGGAATCCATAAATCGTAAGGGGAAAAAAAGAGAGAGTTTTCCATAAATTTAAACAGATATTGGTTAGAATAACAGCCGGGTAAAATGTTGTTCTTGTTGTTTTTGTTTTTGTTGTTATTATTATTATTATTACTATTATTATTATTATTATTGGGACATGTGATCCTAGCATTTCTTGTTAGTAAGTACACAACACCATAATTTTCTCGCCCCGGGCCTAGTCAATGGCGGTGAGTAGTTGTAAATGTTGCTATGGTGACAGTGGAGCTTGGGGCGTTTTGCACTCTCCTCTCCTTTCTCTTCTTGGGTGAAGTTTGATGAGTCTGGAATTATAAACGAAACAAATGCAAAAGGCTGCCAAGAGAAGGGACATGACCCGAGGAAGCAGGTAGAAGGGGAAAGTGCAGGAAGTAATTGGCATATTCAATAGCAGAGGGAGAGAGAAAGATGAGAGGCAGGTAATGAAATATTATACACCTGGCTGCTCATTTTCATTCCACAGCAGTTGTTATTTGCTTAATGGATGGGGGAACATGTCACCTATAAACAAGGGGATCTGACATATGCAGAGATATAAATAGCGGAAGACCATTTGCTCATTAACTATGGCTCAGCCAGCTAAAGGAGCTTGCAGCTTCGTTGTTTCCATGATACGTAATTCCTTTCACTTACTTCAAAAACTTGCCCCCTAAATGGTCAGCATCCACACCTGTGCAATGGAATTTCATGATTTTTATCATATATATATATATATATATATATCCTCCCCAAAAAACCCACAGTTGTGTAGAAGGGATGGTATCTCAGTTACTTACAAAGGACAGGTTTTGCTTGCAGAAAGTCCCGGGCTCAATATCTGCCATCTCTAGTTTAAAAGACAAGGTTCAGGTATCAGATGATGGAGAATATCTCTGCCGACAATCATGGACAGCTGCTGTCCGTTGGAATAGATAATACTGGGCTGGTGGCAGGGGAATAATCTAACCTTCCTATGTTCCTGGAATAATTCCTGCTGTATTAGGACCAACTAATATGTCACAAATAGGGATGGATGAATTCGTCACATTGGGTTCTGCTCACTTGCTCATTTTGCCAATATAAAATGTGTTTCTTCCCATTTCTGCATCAGTTTGCGATGTTTTCCCTAAAATTGTCTGCATGACGGTTTGTATATCTTTCTGTGCACCTCTCTAAAATTGTACAATGTGGGTGCACACATTTTAAAAAATACATGCATTTTATATGCACTTTTCACATTCATGCACCCTCAAGAGTGTTCCTCTAATGTTTGTGAGCGCTTTCCCCTAATATAACTTTTTTGTGCATATTTCCCCCTAATAGATGCATCTTCTGAGCACATATTCTTATTGTGCACATTTTTGGATTTGTGAACAGTTCTTCGGATCCAGCAGAAGGCTGTCTCCTGACTAAATTGGGGTGATTTGGACAGATTCAGGATATGTCTAAACCAAACCAGGGCTCCTTCAAAGCAGACCAGATCTGAATCAGAACACTCCTGAAGATTCAGGATTTAGAGGGATACAGAGAACCAACAAGGTGTCTCCAAATATTGATTCATTCCTTTCCAAGCTCTCCATATGAGGAAAGCACCAGGGGGGTCAGGTGGGGGAGCTTTAAGAATGGTAGCTCTAGCATCTAATCACAGTGAATGGTGGTACCAGGACTCTCCTTCCCAGTGCTTTGGAGGTGGGATGCTTATATTTTGCAGGATTTATCCAGTTTCAGTGCTGTTTGCCAGTTCTCTCTCCCGGGAGCAGGAACATTAAAAGAGACAAATACCAGACAGGGTGTAGCATTGGGTACTTCTTTGAAATTGTTAGACATTCAGTTCCTTCCTTCTCTTTCAAAGTATCCTCCATTTCCATTACCCATTCATGGTGCCAACTGAGTAAAATAATAATAATAATAATAATAATAATAATAATAATAATAAGAAGAAGAAGAAGTCTTAAAGAGCAATTTTATGCCCACCAGACAGTGTGTATGTGTGTGTGTGTGTGTGTGTGTGAGAGAGAGAGAGAGAGAGACAGAGAGAGAGAGAGAGAGAGAGAGAGGATAGTTTGGTTTCCTGGCTCCAAACTCGGAGAGAGAAAACCATGCTCATCACCCCCTCCCATCCCCATCATAGCCAGTTAGGAGAGAACCATGCCATCAATTTCTCCGGATCTGGAAAATGGAGCATAGAGACAGGGAAAAGGGGACTGTTCCCAGAGACAGGAAGGGGAGGAGACTGGGGTGTCTGCCTTCTTCCATTTCCTATGGATGCCCCTGCCTCCCTCTGACCCCCAAAGGCACCACAGCTAGATGAGCAAACTTGCCCGTCTCGCAGAAATGCAGCATGACTGGAGCATGGAGCTGCTGCTCTCGTCCCACCCTGAATTGGATACTCTGCAGTCTCCAATCTCGAAGGCTGCAAACTGTCTAGATAGGATTGCATCCCTTGAACTGTTTTTCATGTATCGTGTTTCCCTAACCTTCTGAAAACGTCTAGATTTCTTGCAGAGGGACACCTCTATAACATAGAGCATTTCTACACCAGGAGAAACCCTGCAAGTTTACCGTCACTTTCTGCTTCTGTTTTCACCCCACAATCATGACGTGCTCTCTTTACACACACTTCCCTCCCTGCATCCCCTTTAACCCATTTAACCAAGACTTCAATATGTTTCATTTATACAGCCACATGATGGCGGTGTTGTCTGCCTCCTCTTATAGCGCAATTTCCTCTTTTGATGCTGAAACAGAAAGGAAGTCTCTTTGTTACTGTTTTTTTCCGATTTCAAATTAAGCTACAGAAATCCTTCCGACGTATGAGAGAGGCACTGGAGGTTTACATTGTTGTGTAATCGACCCGGAAACCTCCATGAGTGGCCAGTCACGAGTATGCTATAATTCACTCATTTAGAGATAGCCGTATTTTCATATGAATTTCCAACAGTAACAATAGATAGGGTTAAGGAGAGGAATCTCTTCCCCGCTCCCCAACAATAGGGTCATTCTTCCTACCTCTAGCGCTAACCCTTTTCCCAACCACTGATCATGAGGCAGTTTCCTGGATTTTGTACAGCTTCCTTCTACAATCTAAATGGTTGAATTGCCTCTCCTAAGGCTAAGTTACTGTCCGTAAGAGCCTTAAGCTATAATATGCTGATTTTTTTTTCATTTTTGATCCCACCTCTTTTGCCTTCAACCCTAGGATGACCCTATGAAAAGGAGGACAGGGCTCGTGTAACTTTAACAGTTGTAGAGAAAAGGGAATTTCAGCCAGTGTCATTTGTATGCAATTGGTTCCTGGTGAAATTCCATCTTCATCACAACAGTTAAAGTTGCAGGCACTATACTAGAGTGACCAGATACAAAAGAAGGCAGGACCCCTGCAACTTTCACTGCTGTGATGAAGAGGAAATTTCACCAGGAACTAATTGCATACAAATGACACTGTCTGAAATTCCCTTTTCTCTACAGCTGTTAAAGTTACATGAGCCCTGTCCTCCTTTTCATATGGTCAGCCTATTCAGCCCAATTAACCTCTGGAATGCAGCTCATATGAGCATCTCTGAAATTGAATTTGGTTCACGGGATGAGAGAGGTTCCTGAGATTCTAATCAATCTGCTGTGACCAGGTTTAGTGCTTAAGAGTGTGAAGTGTGAAATGTCACTAGGTCCTATGCATCATGGCTCAGTGCGATTGAGCACATACTTTGCATGCAGAGGGTCCCAGGTTTGATCACTGTCTTCTCCAGGTAGGGCAAGGAAAGAATCCTTCCTGAAATCATGGAGAGTCGCTGCTGCCAGTCAGTGTTGACAAAACTGGACTAGATGGAACCATGGTCTGACACAGTATAAGGCAGCTTCCTAGGTTCCTGTGTTCCATCCTTACCTGAAAATAAGCATCGTTGGACATAGTAGAACTGCATTCTTGGAGACTGTGGTGGGAATTTGAGTCTTCTTGGATGGCCTGGTGACTCCCTCTTATGAGAAAGGGGTCACTTAATTGTTAAAGATCCCTTATAAGAAGGATCTTCTCTCTAATTCTCTTTCAATGCATTGATACAATAACTAGCCTATAGGTAGACTAGGGATAACCCTAGGAAGGGAGTTCCCTCCCATTGATTGGTGACCACCCACCCACTAACTCAAAGGAGTTAGATTCACGCAAGCAACTTAACTCGGTTTGCAGTGGAGACCAATGAATACTCACATACGATTCAGTTCAAAGAAGAAGCTTTATTAGGAGTTCATCAGCTGATGGAGCCAGAGAAGAGAACTCTGACTGCTGCACAGAAGCTCAGAACATGATTTTATACATGTCCAGAACATGCACTCTTCACATTTCTAAGGAGGGATGGCCATTAGGGCAGGTTTAATCAAAGCTTACTTCCAAGCACAATCAAAGGCTGACATATTTATTTTCTGTCGATTACATGATTAAAATTGCTGATTGATAGAATAAACATAAAGCAGGACAGATGCAAGTAACACATGAAGAAGTGAAACTTTTTATGGAAAGGATGCCGGCCGCGGTTTTGGCCTGAAGGCAAATATAACTCTTCAACTTCTCTATTTTAAACATCTGTTAGTTTCGCTTCAACAGACAGTTTTGTCTTACATGAGAAAGAAGAATGAAATCCTAAGCTATAAAATAAGGTTACAATCAATCAATCATGAATAATTCAATTTTAGCTATTGGTATGATCACCCCTGAACTATTCCCTCAACAGAGACCATGTGCAATCCACCTTTTCTCAGGGTTGACTACCTATCTGCAATACAGAGATTACAATATTGATCGATTTTACCAAATGGTTATACAGGTTACTAATGTTTCCCCAGCTGAAGTTCTCTTTTATTTCTGTCTATTCTGTAAATGAATAACATTTAAATGAATAACCCCGGGCCTTCTTGTTGGCTGCCCTGGGACTCTGGAACTCACCTCCCCAGGGAAGCTAGACTGGCTCCCTCCCTGGTGTGTTTCCGGAGGCAGGCTAAAACATTTTTTTGTTCCAGTTGGCCTTTGGGGAGTAATCTGGACCTCTTTTTATGCACTATTTATATTTTGGAATTTTTTTATTCATATTTTAATTGTTTTAAAATGTTTTAAAATTGTAGCATGTTAATTTTTTTTAATGTATACCTATATCTGTTTTAACTGTACATGTTTTAATTTGTAAAGCCACCTTGAGTCCCAGTAGTGGAGAAAAGGCAGGATATAAATAAATAACTATAATAATAATAATAATAATAATAATAATGCAGAAAATGCCATCAGTTCCAAGAAACAATAGACCATATAACAGGAAGATGTAAAATTCTGGCAGGAATGGACCATACGGACAGACACGATACAGCTGCAAAAATAATTAACCAACAACTGGCCATCAAATTCAACCTTATCAAACAACCTACACCATAGTATACATATTCACCTGAAACAATCCTGGAAAATGCAGATCATAAAATATACTGGGACAGAACAATCCATACGGATAACACAATACCTTGCAACCAACCAGACATAATGTCCGTAGACAAAAAAGAAAACACACACATACCTCATCGGCATAGCAATACTGAATGACAAAATGTTGTTGAAAAGGAAGAAGAAAAGAGAGACAAATATACACCACTGGCCATGGAAGTCAAAGAACTATGGCAACAGGAAAAGGTCACAATTATCCCATTAGTCACATCAGTCACCGGCATCACATCAAAAATATATACAGAAAACCTCCAGAAACTGGAATGCATCCACACCAACATCCAGAAAGTAGACATACTTAAAAAAATGCTCAATTGTCAGGAAATTCCTGAATCAATAAAAGACAGCATGACTTGGCGAAGCCCGTCATGTCTGTCTAGAAATACCGCCATGAGTGAGAAAGAAAATAATAATAATAATAATAATTAGGGGTGTGCACGGACCCCCCGGATCGGATCGGGACCCGGATCGGGACCTCCAATTTTGTCCCGGACCGGTTCGGACAAAATCGGAGGCCCCCCGGACCGGATCGAGTCCGATCCCGATCCAAAAATCGGAAATTTTTGGATCGGCCGCCATTTTTTTCCCCATAGACTTGCATTGCAATGCAAGTCTATGAGGAAAAAATGGCGGCGGGTGGGTAAGGGGGGGCCTAACTCCCTCCCCCCCCCCGGGGCCGTCCGCTGTGGACGGCCCCGGCAGGTAAACCCCCTCCCCCGCGCTCCCTACCCCCCCTGGGGCCGCCTGCTTCCATCCGCTGGCGCCCGCGGGCGCCAGCGGATAGAAGCGGACGGCTCCGGGGGGGGGTAAGCCCCCTTCCCCGCCACTTACCTTCTCGGCACGTCCGGCGCCGGCGGCTACTACCAGCGGGCTCCGCGGCCTACTCTCGAGTAGCGCGCCGGGTGATGACATCACCCGGCGCGCCACCCTGGAGCAGGCCGCGGAGCCTGCTGGTAGTAGTAGGCGCCGGCGCCGGACGGGAGCCGCCGGGCCGGGCAGGTAAGGGCCCCCCTCCCCCCTCCCCCCTCCGCGCGCCCCCTCCTCCCCCCTCCCCCCTCCGCGCGCCCCCTCCTCCCCTCCACGCACCCCCTCCTTACCTTTCCGGCCCGGCGGCTCCCGTCCGGCGCCGGCGCCTACTACTTCCAGCAGGCTCCGCGGCCTGCTCTAGAGTAGTGCGCCGGGTGATGACATCACCCGGCGCGCCATCCTAGAGCAGGCCGCGGAGCCTGCTGGGAATAGTAGGCGCCGGCGCCGGACGGGAGCCGCCGGGCCGGAAAGGTAAGGGCCCCCCTCCCCCCTCCGCGCGCCCCCTCCTCCCCTCCACGCACCCCCTCCTTACCTTTCCGGCCCGGCGGCTCCCGTCCGGCGCCGGCGCCTACTACTTCCAGCAGGCTCCGCGGCCTGCTCTAGAGTAGCGCGCCGGGTGATGACATCACCCGGCGCGCCATCCTAGAGCAGGCCGCGGAGCCTGCTGGGAATAGTAGGCGCCGGCGCCGGACGGGAGCCGCCGGGCCGGAAAGGTAAGGGCCCCCCTCCCCCCTCCGCGCGCCCCCTCCTCCCCTCCACGCACCCCCTCCTTACCTTTCCGGCCCGGCGGCTCCCGTCCGGCGCCGGCGCCTACTACTACCAGCAGGCTCCGCGGCCTGCTCTAGAGTAGCGCGCCGGGTGATGACATCACCCGGCGCGCCATCCTAGAGCAGGCCGCGGAGCCTGCTGGGAATAGTAGGCGCCGGCGCCGGACGGGAGCCGCCGGGCCGGAAAGGTAAGGGCCCCCCTCCCCCCTCCGCGCGCCCCCTCCTCCCCTCCACGCACCCCCTCCTTACCTTTCCGGCCCGGCGGCTCCCGTCCGGCGCCGGCGCCTACTACTACCAGCAGGCTCCGCGGCCTGCTCTAGAGTAGCGCGCCGGGTGATGACATCACCCGGCGCGCCACCCTAGAGCAGGCCGCGGAGCCTGCTGGGAATAGTAGGCGCCGGCGCCGGACGGGAGCCGCCGGGCCGGAAAGGTAAGGGCCCCCCTCCCCCCTCCGCGCGCCCCCTCCTCCCCTCCACGCACCCCCTCCTTACCTTTCCGGCCCGGCGGCTCCCGTCCGGCGCCGGCGCCTACTACTACCAGCAGGCTCCGCGGCCTGCTCTAGAGTAGCGCGCCGGGTGATGACATCACCCGGCGCGCCACCCTAGAGCAGGCCGCGGAGCCTGCTGGGAATAGTAGGCGCCGGCGCCGGACGGGAGCCGCCGGGCCGGAAAGGTAAGGGCCCCCCTCCCCCCTCCCCTTTCCGCGCGCCCCCTCCTCCCCTCCACGCACCCCCTCCTTACCTTCCCGGCCCGGTGGCTCCCGTCCGGCGCCGGCGCCTACTACTACCAGCAGGCTCCGCGGCCTGCTCTAGAGTAGCGCGCCGGGTGATGACATCACCCGGCGCGCCACCCTAGAGCAGGCCGCGGAGCCTGCTAGTAGTAGTAGGCGCCGGCGCCGGACGGGAGCCACCGGGCCGAGAAGGTAAGTGCCCCCCTCCTCCCCCCCCCCGCTGTCCACTTTCATCGGCGGGCGCCCGCTGGCGCCCGCCAATGGAAGCGGCGGTGGGCGCCAGTGGGCGCCCGCCGATCCGCCGATCCGCCGAACCGGTTCGGAGCTTTTTCGGACCGGTTCGGATTGGATCGGCCGATCCAGCTGCGGGATCGGAAATCGGATAATTTATCCGATTTCCCACTGGACCGGACTCGGATCGTGGATCGGGTCCGATCCAGTGCACATCCCTAATAATAATAATAATAATAATGCCATGTTTTAAGTACACCATTTGTAGGCCTTGGCATGCTCTGTTTTTGCTTTCTGCGCTGGTCCTACCACCATCAAATCTACAATTAAAAATAGAATTGACTGTATGTGTTGTGTGTGGCCTACTGCGTAATGACTCAACACTTAACACCTGTAGCAATATATATATATATATATATATATATATTTAATGGGTACAATATCAAACCAAATTGTCCTCCCTAAATTCGTCCTGTGCCTAAGGCACATGTCATCATACACCCACATCACTTCAAGAACCATGGCGGCATGGGACCTGGATGCCTCGACTGTCTAAAAAAAAGCATCTTAATGTAATGAAGAATTCATGAAGTTTCAGCCAGCAAAAGAATGGCATATTTTGTTTTCAAATAATATGGATCGCGTTGCTTTTTTTTTTTTTTTTTTACATAAATCAAGCTAGCAATTTGCTACAAGCAAACATTTTCTGAGACAAGTTACATGGTCTCCTGGTGCTATTCATTAATTAAATCAGAGGATTTGTTTACTCACTAATAATGCATTAAAACAAAGAATTCTTTTGAGCTGTTCTTTTTGGGAATGGTGGAGAGCATCTTGTTTGAGCCTATTCGTAAGTGTCTGCCTTCCAATTTGCAAAGTATAACTCCCTGAGTTCAAATCCTCCCTGAATATTTCTAATGGAAATACAATCTGAAGCTAAATTTAGCCAGCATACAAACAGGCCTTTTGAATCCCAAACGGCATGACAATGAGTTTGAATTCATTATTTAAGTTCCTTTTCAAGCTGACGTCCTAAGATGAAAGGGAAAGAAATTCCGATTTCAGGATAACATATTGGAACAAGCACATCACTTCTCGGTTTTTAACTGGGCTATATCATAAAAAAGGAGGCAATTAAGTAGGCGGGAGTGAAGATTTGTTACCTAAATAAGTTGCTATTCTATCACCAATGAGGGCACAGAAGAACAGGGCATAAAACACAGGTCATTGTTTAATAAAGAAGCCTTCCCTTAATGACCAGCCACAGTTTATTTTGCACTTCGTTTCTTTTAAATCTACTTTTGATGTGTTTTTATTCTGTTTTTATTCTATTTTATTTTGTCCACCACTCCGAAATTCTGAATGAGGAGTGGTATATAAATATTGTAAATAAATAATAAATAAAATAGTACTGAGCAATTTAAACTTTTTTTTAAAAAAAAAACACTTTTAAAAAGCAGCATCAAAAAAAGAAGTGGTAACAGCTAGGGATGACTAAATTCCACATTCATCCTCCCACTTTTTTAAACAAAAAAATCTCACGTGCGTTCTCTCCCAAATATGAACTTTGTGAATTCTGGTGAATTGTTATCAAAAGTGAACTGAAATAATATTCCAGATTCATTAGGTACAATTATTTTCACAGCATAGAGAGGGCTGTGATATACCTCCTGCCACATAGGTTTTAAAGATGAAGAAAACACACGCACGAACACACAAACAAACCTCTAAATAGGATTAAGAATAAGATTGGCTACAGCCCTATGACTGGGGCATCCCCACTGAAAAGTAGTGATGCTAAAGAAACTCACTATACTTGGAATAAGAGTTTTCGGAGCTCTCAGTGCACACTTCAAATAAGAGGCATGGATTGAAAACCCTAAATTATTCTCTGATGCAGGTTAAAATTCAAGTCAAAGAAGAATCCATGTGTAACCGCCTCCCACTGACCCAGGCTTAACCCCCCAAATGATAGCTTCATGCAGCCAGGAGAAAACCTCTCTTGGCCATGGGAAGCTTTCAAAGCAGAGACTGATTGGACTGGCCATCAAGCCTTCCATAAACCTTGGCTGGCTTTGGCAGTCACATTTCCAAAAACTGCTGCTGAAGAACACACCTGTTCTTCAGCAAAGGACTTTCTTCTCCCATGGGTCTTCCATGTGGGCATGACTTTCCCTCCCCATCATCTGTTATTTTTGTGGGTACAACCAGCTTAATGATCCCTATTCAATCTAAAGGAGCCACATATTTTATCCATAGGGAAATGAAGAGGCTGAACCTATGAGAAAACTGAGAGGGTGAGCTTCCCTCTCTCCACCAATGGTTTATGTGGGTGTAGACTATAGACCTAAAACATTCACATTGCCAGGATAGCTCTCTCTTCATCATGTGAAACTCTCATTTGACCCAGGATTTCTTATTGCATGGAGCTCTATGACCATACATCGGTACATGAGTATGGCCCCTTCTTATGTGTGCCAAATGCCCAGCCAATGGGGGTTGTAGCTAAAGCCTGTGTCTGCAGTGGGGAGCTCTGGACACTGGCTGTGACCATTTTTTCCCTTCTCTCTGTGTGAATTATAGAATCATAGAATAGTAGAGATGGAAGGAACCTATAAGGCCATCGAGTCCAACCCCCTGCTCAATGCAAGAAACCACCTTAAAACATCCCTGACAGATGGCTGTCCAGCTGCCTCTTGAAGGCCTCTAATGTGGGAGAGCCCACCACCTCCCTAGGTCATTGGTTCCATTGTTGTACTGCTCTAACAGTTAGGAAGATTTTCCTGAAGTCCAACCAGAATCTGCTCTCCTGTAACTTGAGCCCATTATTCTACATCCTGCACTCTGGATTGATCGAGAAGAGATCCTGGCTCTCCTCTGTGTGACAAACTTACAAATATTTGAAGAGTGCTCTCTTCTCCAGGATAAACATGCCCAGTTCTTTCAGTCTCTCCTCATAGGGATTTGTTTCTAGACCCCTGATCATCCTCGTTGCCCTCCTTGGCACATGCTCCACCTTGGCTGCATCCTTCTTGAAGTGTGGTACCCAGAATTGGATGCAATACTCAAGATGAGGCCTAACCAGTGCCGACTAGAGGGGAACCCTCGCGTGATTTGGAAACTATAATTCTATTAATACAGCCCAAAATAGCATTTGCTTTTTTTGCAGCCACATCACACTGTTGGCTCATATTCAGCTTGTGATCAACAACAATTGCAAGATTATTCACCTGAACACCACTATAGGAAGTAAGACAACATAATGACACTATACAGTAGGGATGTACAGATATTATTATTATATTAATAAATAATAATAACTATTAATTTATTTATTACCCGCCTCTCCCTCCTGATTGAGGCGGGGAACAACATCAAACTTAAAATACACAAAACTGATTAAAAGCACATAAAACCAATACATCATTAAAATACCAATAAAACACCAATATAAACACTTAAAATTAATCTGGGCAGGCCTGCTGGAAGAGATCAGTCTTTATAGCTCTTTTAAATTCTTGAAGACTGGTTTGTTGGCGGATCTCTCCTGGCAGGTCATTCCACAATCTGGGAGCAGCAGAAGAAAAGGTCCTCTGGGTAACAGTTGTCAGCCTAGTTTTTGTTGACTGTAGTAAATTCTTCCCAGAGGACCTAAGCGTGCAGGGTGGATTGTATGGGAGAAGGCGATCCTGCAGGTAACCTGGACCCAAACCATGTAGGGCTTTAAAGGTAATGACCAACACGTTGTAATTCGCCTGGAAACTAATTGGCAGCCAGTGGAGAGATTTTAAAGCTGGTGTGATATGGTCACCCCTAGGTGTACTGGTGACCAACCTGGCTGCCATATTTTGAACTAGTTGAAGTTTCCGGACTAGGCACAGAGGTAGCCCTATATACAGCACATTGCAGAAGTCGAACCTCGAAGTTACCAGCGCGTGCACTACAGACTTTATGTCTTCCAACTCTAGGAAGGGGCGCTTGTTGAACCCATTCCATTTATGTTTTAAAGATTTTCAGACAGCTTTTATTTGGTCATCTGCTCATTGATGGAATTGGATTTTTTAAAAAAAACTGTATAAGAATTTCATTCCTCTTTGCAAATACACTTTTGTACTAATACACATTTGCACACACATATTTGCGCAAATCCCCCCAAAAGTAAAAACAAAAAAACAAACAAAACAACAACAACAACAGCAGTACACAAGTCCACACATAGATTCATAGAAATCCAAACCCATATGGATCTGTGGTGGATTTCTTCAATGTCCCTCCAACACAGCAAATCCGACACGGTTATGTAGCATTGGTATTGAGACAAATGAAGCAACATTATTATTTTTTTCGGGGGGAGGTAATGCGTCCCTGATTCATTGAGGCAGGCAATGCGCCATCCATCCATCTGCACTGCACTGCCCACCCCCACCAGGTGCAGCACATTACAGAATAATTTCCCACTTGACTTGGCAATGTGGTGGATGCATTAAATTCCATGCATCAACAACCACCACCTTCACAGAGAAGAAAGACTGGTGGTGTCAATTCGCTGCTCTAACTTGTGGGGATGCATCTCTCCCCAGGGGCAAACACTTCTTTGTCATCATATCCTAAAAACCAATAACAGGCAAATGGAAAGGAGAATCAGGGATGTTTCCGCTCCATGAAATCCTCTAAAATTCACTTCAGTGCTTGGTTTGGCTCACTCCCATTTGCATTTGTGACTTATTTTTGGTTTGCTCAAACAGGGAAAGATCACATTTCGAATGGGGAAAGCACACATTTCTGTTCACGTTTTTCAAAAGTGTGCACTTTCCCCTCATTGATTGAAGAGACAAAATGCATACTTCCTTTAAAACGAATATTTCATTTGTTATTATCTGTTACATTTATATCCTGTCTTTTTTCCTCCAAGGAACAGAAGCCTCCTCTCCAGCAACAACAACCCTGTGGGGTAGGCTGGGCTGAGAGTTTGTGACTGGTCCAGAGTCACCCACAGCGAGCTTCCATGGCTGAGTGGGGACTAGAACCCAGATCTCCTCACTCCCAGTCCTACAGTCTAACCACTACGCCACACTAGCTCTCTTTTATGAAAGTGATTACAAGTTCTGTAATGCACAATCATTTATTTTTTTTAAGTGCTCCTCTTTACATTTGGGGTTGCGAATGACACACACTTGGATGAGTTGCATACTGAAGTGAAATTCTTGTACATCGCTAAATATACATGGCAATCCCACCAGTATTTTTTTTTTTTTCGGTGGGGGCTGCCTGGATCCTATATCTCTTGAGTATTTCTATTTGGAAGAAATGTTTGTTTTGAAGCTGTCAATGTTCAAGCTGGGATAGCTTCCATCTGCCTTGGCAGGTATGACTGTAAAGTTATAATTTCTACATTAGCATATGTTTTATCGCTCCATGATTTGTTTACGGTAGAGAAATTATGGAAGGGAAATTAATGTAGCATGTACTTTCCACTTGCTTTTTTATTCCGTTATTGACTAACTTGTATAAAATATATTTCACCACTAAAACACAGATGCTGATTTCATTAATAACAGTAAGGAAATAAGTCCTCTGGTACTAAATACTTTAAGCTTGCATTGATCCTATAAATGTCAGGAAGTTAAGAGAAAAATGAGAAGGTAGTACAGTTGCCACTACAATTTAGCCTAAAGCAAAATTCAAAATATTGTGGAGTGCTCCTTGTGAGGTCAAGCATCTGAGTTGAAACGTTCCAAGAGAAGCCAAAAGAAAAAGGAAAAAAGAATTTTGATGAAATAATAATGATAAAAAAAACTCAGAGTGATTTTACACATCATAAGAAGTCCGACTTTCTCCTTGCTTTGAACATAAGAACATAAGAAGACCCATGCTGGATCAAACCAAGGGTTCATCTAGTCCAGTATTTGGTTCACACAATGGCCCACCAGCTGTCAACCAGGGACCCACAAGCAGGACACAGTGCAACAGCACCCTTCCACCCATATTCCCCAGCAACTAGTGCATATAGGTTTACTGCCTCTGCTACTGGAGGTAGCAAATAGCCATCAGGACTAGTAGCCATCAATAGCCTTCTCCTCCAGGAATTGATCCAACCCCCTTTTAAAGCCATCCAAATTGGTAGCCATCACCACATTTGTGGTAGCAAATTCCATAGTTTAATTATGCACTGTGTGAAGAAGTCCTTCCTTTTATCTGTCCAGATCTTCCACCAATCAGCTCCATGGGATGGCCCCATTGGGTTCTGGTGTTATGGGAGAGGGAGAAAAATGTCTCCCTATCCACATTCTCCACACCATGCATAATTTTGTATCCCCTATTAGGTGTCCCCTTACTTGCCTTTTTTTCCCCAAGATAAACAATACCAGCTGTTGTAACCTTCCCTCATAGAGGAGATGCCCCAGCCCCTTGATCATTTATTTACCATTGCTTATGATCCTTTAACTCAGGTGTGTTGAACCTCTGGCATTTGAGCCAAACTGGCCCATGTAGGGTCCCAATCCAGGGTTCTGCAGAGGGCTACACACCTGACCCCAACACTCTTCAACTGCTAACCATTTGGTGGTCTCCTGGCTTTTGAAGAGATGCTCCCCTAATTCTAAAAGGTTGAAATACCTCCCTTAAGGTTTAGTTACTGGCAGAAACAGCTTTAAGCTATAATACACTGGTATTCTTGGCCTTGCCCACCCCTGGAATGTAGACTCTGAGAGCTTCTCCAAAACTGAATTAATCCCTTAGGGTGAAAGCAATTCCTAGGGATGTCCGTCCATTTTTGAACTTAATTGTACTTAATCTGCATTTAGCAGGGGGTTGGACGTGACGGCCTTATAGGCCCCTTTTAACTCTATTATTCTGTAATTCTATGATCAAAAGATTTTTGGAAGCAACTTTCCTAATGTAATGCTTCTTTAACAATGTTTTCATTCATATATGCATCTTTTGTGAGCACTTTCCTGTGATATACATAGTATCAATGCATTTCTAATTGGAGAACTCCATTTCAAAATCCAGAGAAATGAGGGTTTTGAAGGATAATTCAGTGTCCATTCATGTATTGGTTTGAAAGTTGTAAATTAGGTAAATTTGCATTAAAATATGAATCAAAAGAATTTATCTCCCATCCCCGTACCTCTGCTTGAAGATGTGATGGAAGAACCCACATAGCTCTTAGTGTAGCTACCTGGAAATAGTAGGTTGTTCCAGTTAACAAGAAACTGTATTTTAGAACTGCAATAAAGAGCTATTAATTGGTTAATCTCAACTGCTTTTCTTCTTGGCTCTCATTTTACTGCTGTGTTCATCCCTCACACCCAACCAAGCTGTCCTTTCTCTAACAGTTAAAGTCACACCTGCCATTGTCTGCTCATAAAAAATCTAACACCCGGGAAAAGATGCCTGTGCAGTCTTTTATCTTCTGGCCTTAAGGTTCCCAGGTGGAGCTATTCAACAAACATTTAAGGTGTGTGTTAAATACCTCCACAGCCTGCTGAGCACCATCTTTTTACAGATGAAGGAGATTAGGCCTGTGGAGACCTTGCACAAAGTTATCTGCACATTACACTTGGTTTAGGGCATCAGGTTCCAGACTGCCCTGACGATTTACAGCCGCTATTTGCAACAGGATTGCAAGGAGATGTTAGCTGTATTCAGGCATTCTAACCATTTTGGGGTCTCCCGATGAGATCCAGAATGTTAGATAATCAATGTTCTAGGTTGCAGAGAGAGAGCCCCCACGAACAGAGGAGTCTTCCGCTTCACAAAATTGTCTTCCATTTAAACACCATGGCAAGAGCAAAGACAGAGGAGTGGGACTAGCTTTTTAAAATGCCTGAATGGGACTTTTCCCTTAATGTGTGTGTGTGTGTGTTGTGCCTCTGTTTGGGATAGAGGAGGAAGGCTGAACAGCTGAGCCTGAGAGAATTTGGGAAGGGGCCCATCAAAGGAGCTAGCTGCAGTCCAATGCAGCTGACCTCACTCAGGCTTCAGAAGCACAATATAAGCAAAGCCTTAGATGCTGGGGATTTGCTGGAAGCAATTGTCATTTTTGGTGTTGTGGCATACTCCTTGATCTTGTTGGGACTATATCTGACCTTGGAAAAGCCTTGACTATTCTTCTGCGCATTCCTGAAACTAGGGATGTGCATGCCCGAAAATATCATATTTTATTGTTATCGGAATTTTGGACCAAAAAAATTATCATCTCCGATAATATCATAGGTTAATCGTATTGTCTTCATGAGAATTATCGGAATTCCGATATTTAATTTGCAGCCCCATTGTGCCCTATAGAGCTGACTTTTTTAATATTAAAAATGCCTATAACTTCTGTATTTTCAAAGTTACAGACTTGAAACTTGGTCACAATGCTTATGGGGTATGCCTAAGTATGTGTATGAAATTTGAGATCTATCCCTCCAACCCTCGATTTTATATGAATTTATTAAAGAACATTTAAGTTCTGACAGGTCAAAAGTTACACGACCTTTCAAAAATTCATATAAAATACAGGGGTGGAGGGATTGATCTGAAATTTAGCACATATATGTAGCAACATGTGCTAGACATGTGCATGAAATTTGAGATCGATACCTCCATCCCTCGATTTTATATGGATTTATTAAAGAACATTTAAGTTCTGACAGGTCAAAAGTTGCACGATCTTTCAAAAATTCATATAAAATACAGGGGTGGAGGGATTGATCTGAAATTTAGCACATATGTGTAGCAACATGTGCTAGACATGTGCATGAAATTTGAGATAGATACCTCCAACCCTTGATTTTATATGAATTTTTAAAAGATCCTGCAACTTTTTGACAGGTCTGAATGAACGCATGTGACGAGCTGTCATTCTGACCTGTCAGAACTTAAACGATCTTTAAAAAATTCATATAAAATCGACGGTTGGAGGGATCAATCTCAAATTTCATACACATACTGAGGCATACCCCATAAGCCTTGTGACCAAATTTCAAGCCTCTAACTTTTAAAATACAGAAGTTATAGGTTTATTTATATGGCAGTCCGATAATCCGATATAATCGGGCTGAAAATTATCGGATCGGATTTTTATCGGAAGTTTTTCTATCGTATTGTTATCATTAAATGCATGCATGATATCGTACATTTTAACGATACAATACACATCCCTACCTGAAACCAGTATTGTTTACCTTTGCTCCCGATGGATAGTTGCACATCCTGTGATTTACCATGGGGGCGGGGAGAGAATCTGTGTTACAACCCTTGCCAATTTTGAGCCATACCTCCCTCCAGCCCCTTGGAAGTCATAGCTCAGAGTTCCCTAACCTCCAGATGGTTTGGATTTCAGTGTCCATCAGTCCTAACCAGCATGGGCAATGGTCATGGATGCTGAGGGATGTTGTGTTTTCAAGCCCTCCCACTGCCATGCAAAACAAGAAAGAAGTTGGCCAAGTAATCCACAAAGCTTTATTCAACAAATAAGCATCTCTTCTCACCTGAAGAGAGTCTAAACACTAGGAACTTTCCTCTAGGCAAAAACTTTGCAAACTAAGCAGGACAATTGTCCTTTCAACAAAAGAAAAAGTATTTTCACTAAGTTCCTTAAATTCAAGGAGGCTCCCTCGGAAGAAGCCTTTGGTGAGAAGCTAGCTGAGCTGATTGCCTCTCCTCTTCTTTTAGCTCCACCCATTTTACTCTGTGGCAGACTCTGGGTCCAGTCAGCTCAGAAGTCCCTTCCTCCTCTGAGGATTGCTGAGATCTCACAGACTCTGAGTTGTTACCGTTTTCACTGATATGGTGCAGTGAAGATTCATTCTTGGCTGGTGAAGAGCCTGGGAAAATTGCCTCCCCCACTTCCTGCGTAGACTGGTATTCGTCTGGTTCTGGTTCAGAATCTGGTTCCAACTGATAGCCTGAAACTCCTTTCCCCACACCAAAGGGAACAGGCCTGATCATGGCAGGAGATATAATTCAAAACTCCTGGAGGGCACCATGCTGGGAAGGTTGTTTTAGCAGAACACAAATCATTAAATGCATTTCAAAAATTCCCTTTGCCAAAAGTTATAATCTCTGATCGGGTTTTCAGGATATGTACCCTGAGAAGCTCCAAAAATTGGCTTTCCCAAGAAATGCAGCGGTTGCTTGGGATATTCAAACATGATTCATGTCTATATGTAAAGGAGATGTGTGGGTGAGCGTGCCGCAGTAGCAACAGCAGAGGAAGCAAGGGAGACAAGCAAGACAGTTAAGGGTGTTGCATTGATTGAAGTATGGGGTGAACAGGTGGAGGCTGGCAGGCTAAAATGAACGAATAAATAAATAAATACCTTGCATATTGGAAACCTGCATAAAAATATCCTTGCATATTGGAAGCCAGCATTAAAAAAAATCCTTGCATATTGGAAAGTTACTGTGTCAGAGAAATTGGTTCCAGCCTGGCCTTTTTCTCTGACAGGCTAGTTTTTCTAATACGTTGGAAGTTCTTAACCTGAAGCGGAATTTCGTACCTGCATTTTGACACGGTGAATTCCCTGATTCGATTCTCACTGTTGCTACTTATTAAGAGTAATCTTTGAAAGCGTCAATAAATTGCATGGGTTTTAGCTGATGAATCAATCTATTCAATATGCCTGGATTTGCACAGTGACATTGGCTCAATTTGGACGACACAATAGTCAATGGTGGGTTGACTAACCCTAACCCTAACCCTAGGGGGCACTCCCCACACAACATGGTAATAAATAATCAACTCTGCTGTGGATGAGGATCAGCGCTGAGTTGACTATGGCAGCATTCGGATGACACAATAGTCAAAACAACTGACGATTGTTTTCCCCACACCAGTTGTTTATTGTGTTGTCCGAATTCAGCCATTTTGATACATTTTGCAGTGTATATCATAACAGCCTGAATAGCCACACTCCCAAGGAGAGTGCAAAAATCCAGACTGACACACTGATCCATAGGAACACACCAGTTCTAGCAGTTTTATCTCCACCAGGAGCAGGTCTTTTGTAAACTCTAATGGGTCTTAATTGCCCATTCAATCCCAAGCCGCCACAAAATGCTCTGCATTGCAACATGGGAGAATAGATTAATTTCTGAAGCAAGGATAATGCTTCCTTCATTTAAGATCTCATCCCAGAGTGCAGGACGCAGAATAATGGGCTCAAGTTACAGGAAGCTAGGTTCCAGCTAGACATCAGGAAAAAAACTTCCTGACTGTTAGAACAGTACGACAATGGAACCAATGACCTTGGAAGGTGGTGGGCTCTCCCACACTAGAGGCCTTCAAGAGGCAGCTAGACAGCCATCTGTCAGGGATTCTTTGAGGTGTATTCCTGCATTGAGCAGGGGGTTGGACTCGATGGTCTTGTAGGCCCCTTCCAACTCTAGTATTCTATGGTTCTATGCTTCAAAGAAAATGTTGTTCTTGCTTCAGAATTACTGTTTTTATGATGAATACCTGTGTAACACAGGGATGTAACACAGGCAATGTAACACAGCAGGTAGAAATTTAGAACAAGCATTTCTCCTGTGCAAGAGAGATGAGGGAATGCCTTCTTTAGGATGGTGCTTGTCACGTGTTGCGCTTTGCATGAACGTAGGCAACTATAGGCTATGCTGGAAGAAGGGCACATTTTTGTGAACGTTCCCCCCCCCTTCAAAATGGAACCCAATTTTCAGTGATTTGTCATGAAGGCTGCCAAAGGGGGGAGTATCAAACCCTCCCTCCCTGGCTGCCATTTAGAAGTGAGTAATAATTAGGGCTGTGCAAGCCTCGGGACTTGGATTTCCGAGTCTGAAGCGTGGAGGCCATTTTATGATTGATCCGCCATTTCCTTGCCCACTCTCAGGCCTCTATACAGTATACAATTCCCAGCATGCAGTGCCTTGGAGGGCTGGACTTACTGGGGCCCAGGAGCAGTGGATAGAACTGTCATCATTGCCGTCATTGCCTGCTCCTTGGCACCGTTGAGTCTGTCCAGTGCTATTACATCCTTCCAACACCGTTGCATCTTTTCTGGCGAGAAATCTCACGAGCTCACAGGCTCTGGCGGGGAAGCTGCCGATCTTGCAAGATCTCTTGCCGGTTGGATGCAATGGCACTGGGAAGATAGACTCGACAGTGCCGAAGAGCGGCCAATGGCGGCAATGATGACAGTTCTACCCTCTGCTCCTGGGACCCAGGAAGTCCAGCCCTCTCCAGCACTGCATGCTGGAAGTTGTAGACTGTACAGGGCGCTGGGAGTGGGTGAAGAAATGGCAGATCCTAGTAATGATTCTTGCTCTCACTCTGAATTGGCTTTGTGATGATGACTCGTAACTAGACAAGCCACATTATTCTGGCTACGTGTTCCTCATCTGGCTGGGATCACATAGGCAGCAAGAACAATGATTTGCCTCCCTCCTAAAATGGGACCAGACCAGCTGCAAATTGTGCAGGGGGTAGCTTGTAAATACAGCATGAAAATGTAGGGGGAAATCCCTACCAACCCAAGGTAGCACAGTATTTGGCCGAAAACATACAGGTCTGTTCTAGCATATGCACAAACTCCATGCCTGCACTACATGACTGGACCTTCCTCCCTTCTAATCGGTTACTTCCCCGGGGGCAGTTGTTGAAGTTCAAATCCCCTTCCCACTCGGCTGCCCTTTGATAGCTACAGCCCACAACCACAGTGAACACTGCTACATGCCCCACTCCTGGCAGAGCATTCATGCCTGTGAAGTTATCTTTGCTTCGGCGAAAGAGCAGAGCGGCGCGCAGAGGAACCTTGTGGAACAAGACGTCGTTGGGGAGGCCTGGTGTTTTCCAGCAGAATTTCTTTTTTGACACCCCATCCAAAACAATCAGAAGCCTCCTGTTTTATCGGCCAATTCCTTTGACAGAACATAAAAGGATTGATTCCTCCAAGTGGGCCAGCTGTCTTACAAGCACAGATGCTTAAATAGAAATCAAGTAATGTACTTACCCTCTAGGGCCCTATACAGTATCAGTGCAAAAACAGCACATAATTATTCAGGCACTGGGATGTTTTTTTAAAAATATAGGATTGCCAATGCTAGAATGTTAAAATGTTATTTTCTGTGATTCCCTACTACACGTTGTCCTTTTTCGAGTAGGTCATTCTGTCATCCACCCACTCACCCACCCACCGCTTTTGAATAATGGGACGGTCACATTTTATATTGGGATGAATAGGGTTAGTTGTGACTGGGTTGCAGCGCTACCAGGGGCATCTGCAGGCAATGCATTGAGGGATCAAAGTCTAACGATCGTTGCCTGTGAAATGAGGAAAGATGTAATGAGTCATGAATAGATGACTGAAAGCCCCCATCGAAAAGTAACGTTGAGTTACACTGCTTTCCTCTTGAAGAATACTTTTTGGTATTGTAACAGGGAAGGTGTAGGTCAGCAGAATTAAGCATCCTGCCCCCATAGCCTTGTGGTTTTATTTAAGGAGTGACTAAAACTGTCTGAGCTCACTCAGACCAAAAAACAAAAAAGTAGACTGAAGTTTTTTTCACTGAAAAACTCACCCATGCAAGTATATTTCCGTGTATTTCTGCTAGGCTTCTTGTTCTAGAAACAGCTGGGTGGGCAAAGGATTCATGGTAGCTAAGAGCAAAACAATCCTAGTGATTGTATGCTAGCTACCTGTCTCTCTTGTAAATAAAGTTCATGATCTATGTGGCTTCTACTGTGACTTAATCAGGAGGAACTGGCCTCATGTGAGTAAGCAGAATAAGAACTCCAAATGTCTTCTTGACTTCCAGGTCACCACCATAGTCAAATAACTCACAAAGTCACCTCAAAACTAGTTAGTCTAAAGCCTCGGTAAGAAAGATGGCTATATTCTGAAGCCTCCTCCCCTCCTGATAGATCATTAGGTTAAAGGACCACTTCTTGTTCTGGGAGCCTCAACCTCAGGGGTGGGGAAACTCTTTCCGGTTGAGGGCTGAATTCAATTTTGGATAAGCTCTTGGTGACCACTTTCCACTGGTGAGCAGGGCCAGCTAGAGATATTCCCAAAATGTTTTTGTAACTGAAAACACCCCCTCCCCCACACTGCACCATCTAAAACTTCTAAAGTTAACCTACCCACCAAACTTCAGGGGCATCCTCTGTAACAGGAATGTCCCCCAAATTTTTGGCCCAAAAGATCACCCCATAACTAGGCCCAGTCTCTAAAAGAATGCTCATTACAGAGACCTGGACAAACCCACCTAGATCTTGTTGTTGTTGCTATTTTATGTCATTACTCTGATCAATTTTTGTTCCACTGGTTCTGGTGGAGCAAGCGCATGCAACACATCAGGTGTTTCTGGTTGAATCATTACTCAAAACTGAAAACCGTTTGTTTCTTTTATAATCTTTGGATGGATCTATTCTGGTCCAGATTCTTGGTGTGGGGAAAAATAAGGTTCATTCCCATTTTGGGTTCAGATTTAGGTTCAGTTCGACTTCCTGGTTATAAATAAATACATAAAAAATTACTTTGATGTGGCTGAAGGAGTCCTGTGTATTTAAATTTATAAAGTGTGTCTATTTCACACCACGCTGAATATAAGAAAATATTGCCACCAATTTGTTCAATTTCCAGCACCTAGATAGCTCCTTTGCTTTCCTTGCCTGGCCCATAAAAAGGGTAATCTGCAATGTAATAGCACCTATGAAAACACCAGAGTTTAGTGCCGGTACCCATATACAGAGGCGCTAGAGTTCAATAACACAGAACAGATTGAAATTACGTGATGCTTTAAGTGTTGCCTCTCATGGTTTTAAATTTAGTCTCTAATGCTCAGAACTAGCTATCAAGAGCATTAACACAGCAGCAGAACAGTGAGGAACTTGGCTGCCCTGAGATATATCACCGTAGATGTTACAGAAGGCATAGAATTGTTACCATATGTAGAGCTCTTACCCCTAACATTAAATAGAGCTTATCTTGGGCCCATTATAGCAAGTGTTTTCCTACCACTGGCTCGGAGCAGGCCATTCTGTAGAGTGGGGGTGAGGAAGCTATCAGTGTAATATACTAGAACCTGAAATAACTTCATTAAATAGTAGTGAGTTGAAAGAGGTTGTGTCCATGAACAACCTCACTTTCTTCATACATGTCCTCCCAAATGGCATGATATTTGGAGGGGAGGTGCAAAATGGGGGCAAAGATGTTCACTCATTCAGAGTGAGAGCAAGTTAACCTTCACTCTAAATTGGCTTAGTAATATCATCACATTGGTAAATCTAATTGACTTTGAAATGTGCTGCTGAAGATCTGAGAAGGGGGACATAGACATGTAAACTAGTGATGACACAAGATTTTATAATTGGCTGGTTTGCTGATCGATGTTTGCCTGGTTGTAATACTCAGACGTCTAATTGGCATTAAAGTGCTCCCAAGATGAACTTTGACAGTGTGCATGCAAAAAGCCTATTTACGTGAAATGAGAGTTTGTTTTAAGAGAGGACTCATCCAAGTGAGTTCATTATTATCTGAGGAAATGATTTCACATGGGTTAAGTTCACCCATCACTAATGTATACCAATATGTGCATAGGTGTTCCATGCAAGCATCACCCATTGTTCCCTATGGCATGGAGCACCAATGTGCATACAGTACCAAGCACTTAAGTGTCCCCTTTTAAAACTTTTGGGGGTATGGGACATGATGATTTTAGGAGCAAGGACAGTCATGTGATCTTTCTCCTTCCTCCATGTTTAGAGTGAACACACGGACTTTGTAAACTGCTCAAAGAGCTTCGGCTGTAGGGCAGTATAGAAATGTAATAAATAAAAATAACAAATAATAGGAGGTGTAAGGCAGGTAATATGTACTGCTATTCTGAGCTGTCACTGTAGACCTCTTGGCTACAGCTCTATTGATGACTATTAACCATGATACCCAAATGGATTCTATGGAGATGTCTACACCAACCTTTTTTCCTGGGGTCATCTTGAAGTCGTCCCTGTGAGTCTAAATGATGCACGGGGTATCCCAGGGACAACAAGGGACTTTCCCTGGGATATCTGGGACTACAGATTTCTGGATTTATTCCTCAGTCCCTGGACCATCCCAAGGAGAGTGAGCGGTGTGGCTACCACTCCCAGGTCATCTCTTCTGCATGACTGTCTCCATATATATATATATGTGTGTGTGTGTGTGTGTGTGTGTGTCCTTTCCAGGACATTGCGCAGCCGTACAGACACTGGGGAAGGATCGTGGAAGCAGGGCATGGGTTCCCCCCCCTGGATTGGGGCTGCATGACTGTCTCCTCATATGTATGTATGTATGTATGTGTGTAATATATATGGTGTCTGCAACATCCCTCTTCCCTTCCAGGATATCACACACGCTGGGGAAGGATCGCGGAAGCAGGTAATTCTGTGATCCTCTCCTGCTACACCCATGAGCCCTATATTATAGAGGCAGTATGCCTCAGAATTCCAGATGTTGGGAGCAACTGGGTAGTGAGGAATGTCTATCACCTTCGTAACTTGCTTGTTAGCTTCCAGAAGCATCTGGCTGGGTACAATTTGAAACAAAACATTGGCACAGATGAATCTTGGTGTAATGATCCAACAAGGATATCCTTGAGTTCTTTTATCCCTTGCCACATTTAGTGCAATGGATGATCATTGTTTGTTAAACATATGTTCATTTTTGACAGCCATCAAAGTATTGCATTTGGCACATTTCCATCCTTCTCCACTCTTGACACATTAGTTAGTTGAGCCATTTCCTTTATCCTCAGCTCCATTCCTTTCTGGGTAAAATCAGATCATTAACAGACATACATCTTTGACAGATTTCAATGTCTTCCATGCCTCTTTGCTTATCAACTCTGACAATCCCATCAGATCGCCCTCCACATTGTTAGGCACATGAAGATGACAACAAACACAATGCAACAGGAAATGGTGTTAAGAATACAAGAGGAAAATTCTTGGAGACAGCAGAAATTACTTTGTTGCATAGATACCAGCTCTCTTCAGATTCTCAAGGCTTAGCCAGTTCTCCCTTTTAATAAAATCATAGCAGATTCTTAAGGAGAGGCTAAAGATGCCATTGTGCTAGCTAGGAAAAGATGGCAGCAAAACAGATGCATTATATATCAAAATGCTACAGCATCTATATGGAAAAAAAAGAGTGAGCCCATGATATTTGATATGAGGATCTTAAGGTGTATGCCTATGATAAAAATTCTGCAATGATGAGATTAGGGGTGAATGGAATTGCAAGGTTCCAGATATATCTTGGGGTTGTGGTGGACAGCTCGATGAAGATGTTAGCCCCTTGTGTGCCAGCTGTTAAGAAAGCAAACTCCATGTTAGGCATTATAAGAAAAGGAATTGAGAATAAAACTGCCAGTGTCATACTGCCTTTATACAAATCTATGGTGTGACCACACTTAAAATATGTGTACAGTTCTGGTCGCCACAACTAAAAAAATATGTTATAGAGTTGGAAAAAGTGCAGAAAAGGGCAACTAGAATGATTAAGAGGTTGGAGCATCTCCCCTATGAGGGAAGGATACAACATCTGGGATTGTTCAGCTTGGAAACAAGTAGGCTAAGGGGAGATATGATAGAGGTGTGCAAAATTATGCATGGTGTGGAGAATGTGGATAGGGAGACATTTTTTTCTCTCTCTCAAAATACTAAAACCCAGGGTCATCCCAGAAGGCTGATTGGTGGGAAATTCAAGTCAAATAAAATGAAAGGACTTCTTCACACAGTGCATAGTTGAATTATGGAATTCACTACCATGAGATATAGTGATGGCCACCAATTTAAATGGCTTTAAAAAGGGTTGGATAAATTCCTGGAGGAGAAGGCTATCAATGGCTACTAGCCATGATGGTTATGTGCTACCTCCAGTATCTGAGGTAGGAAGCCTGTGTGCACCAATTGCTGGGGAACATGGGTGGGAGGGTGCTGTTGCACCATGTCCTGCTTTGTTGGTCCCTGGTCAATAGCTGGTTGGCCACTGTGTGAACAGAGTATTGGACCAGATGGACCCTCTGTCTGATCCAGGATGGCACTTCTTATGTTCTTACATCTAGCATTTGTGCAGCAAGACAAGTGGGGGATGCTGTTGGTATACTCCCCACATTGCTTCCCAGTAGTCTCCCTGACTAAGATGACTCAGGTAGTCTTGAGCATGGTGTTGGAGCACATCAGCGCATCAATCCTGGAAGAATTCAACATTCATGCTCAAGCAACCTTGACTGAGCTTGCTTGGGGACCTCTCAATTTGTTAAAGACTGACAGATTGGGCAGGGCACACCCTCACTTTAGCCTTTGCCTCTGGATGTGACATGTTGGTCTGGATATTGGAGGGATTGAAGTTACCCCATTGTAAATTTGGAACATTATCTGGGGAAGTTTGGGCTCACAGGGGTGGGAGACCTTTTAAGACGATCCACCCACAGATTCTTATGGAATCCCATGGATTCCTGAGTGCTCAGGGGGTATTTCCAGGACCAAAAGCTTGTGACACCTTTGAGGATTGATGTCCCAAACATTTGCCCATGCCGGTCTACTCATACGAGCAGCCTATTGTGGAAACTGTAAGCTCACTGGAGAAAAGAAAAGCTGTAGTGCTTTTACACTCGTTGGCCTCTGACATCATCACAAACTGACTCAGAGATAATAGTAGGATGAACATACACACTACAGGCCACCATGCCTCTGTTCTTACCACTTTCAAGTCTCCGAAAAACCCCATTATCTGTCTCTAGCTTGACAGGAAATCTCTTTTTTCTTTTTGTTTTGCAGGTGAGTTTTTGTTTCCTTTGGCGGAAAAATGTGTACGCTTTAAATGGTGCAACCCCCTCTCCACAACCCTAGTAGTGTTTTCATAGCTATAATTGAGCCATCCCTTTTCCATTGCTTTTAAAACTTCTCGACATCGATATACTAAGGTTGGATGCGTAAAACAGGTTTCATTTAACATGTTCAGTTTGCCAGGCTGCTTTTGTTTGGCTCTAGGAGTTGTTTATACGAAGTGGGGACAAACAACCCCCCTTTTCATTCTTTCCTTGTCTTGGTGCATCAATGCTGACAGAAGAAAGTTAAAAGTAGAAATAGATTGCTATAGAGTTGATGTAGTACAGTTGAGGCTGGGTTTCCTTAAAAAAAAAAAGTCTGACAGCAAGACTTCATGCTTCACCAAGAAGCAGAGGTTCAAATATAGATATTACTGCAATGCACTCACAGTATGAGGGATATATCCTTGAAGAAGTTGTGAAATCTTCCACAATGACCACAGTACCAACAGATTTAATGTAGTTTTTATGACAGCTGAGCAACTCTAGGGAGCATATTCCACAACTTTGGTGCCACCATGAAGAAGGCCCTGTTCCATATCACTACACTCTGCTAGGGATGTGCAAATCAGCAAAGCTCACCAACATTTATTTATTTATTTATTTATTACATTTGTATAACGCCCCATAGCCGAAGCTCTCTGGGCAGTTTACATAGGATTAAAAACAATTAAAAACAATATACAAAAATTAAAACAGCAAAAACATACAACATACACACAATCTGTACATTTAAAACCCACTTCAACACTTCAAAAAACTACAAAAACAAAACAAAACAAAACAAACCCAGGCTGCTCAGATATTGCCAAATGTCTGAGAGAAGAGGACTGAATTCCATATGAAATTTGGAGCTTCCCCCCGCCACATGAACATCCAAACATATTTTTGTGCACATCTGTGAAATGTACACTTTCTTCTCCCATGCTTTAAACTGTATTTGTGTGCACTTTTCAAATGAATAATAATGTCAAACACATTTGTATTTAATTTATTTTGGTCTGTTAATCACATTGCAAGTAGGGGTGTGCACGGACCCCCCGGATCGGATCGGGACCCGGATCGGGACCTCCAATTTTGTCCCGGACCGGTTCGGACAAAATCGGAGGCCCCCCGGACCGGATCGAGTCCGATCCCGACCCAAAAATCGCAAATTTTTGGATCGGCCACCATTTTTTTCCCCATAGACTTGCATTGCAATGCAAGTCTATGAGGAAAAAATGGCGGTGGGTGGCTGAGGGGGGTCCTAACTCCCTCCCCCCCCGGGGCCGTCCGCTGTGGACGGCCCCGGCAGGTAAGCCCCCTCCCCCGTGCTCCCTACCCCCCCTGGGGCCGCCCGCTTCCATCCGCTGGCGCCCGCGGGCGCCAGCGGATAGAAGCGGACGGCTCCGGGGGGGGGTAAGCCCCCTTCCCCGCCACTGCTTACCTTCTCGGCCCATCCGCTCCCGTCCGGCGCCGGCGGCTACTACCAGCGGGCTCCGCGGCCTACTCTCGAGTAGCGCGCCGGGTGATGACATCACCCGGCGCGCCACCCTGGAGTAGGCCACGGAGCCTGCTGGTAGTAGTAGGCGCCGGCGCTGGGACGGGAGCCGCCGGGACAGGAAGGTAAGGGCCCCCCTCCCCCCTCCGCGCGCCCCCCTCCTCCCCTCCACGCACCCCCTGCTTACCTTCCCGGCCCGGCGGCTCCCGTCCGGCGCCGGCACCTACTACTACCAGCAGGCTCCGCGGCCTGCTCTAGAGTAGCGCGCCGGGTGATGACATCACCCGGCGCGCCACCCTAGAGCAGGCCGCAGAGCCCGCTGGTAGTAGCTGCTAGTGCCGGACGGGAGCGGACGGGCCGAGAAGGTAAGCGCCCCCCTCCTCCCCCCCGCTGTCCACTTTCATCGGCGGGCGCCCGCTGGCGCCCGCCAATGGAAGCGGCGGTGGGCGCCAGTGGGCGCCCGCCGATCCGCCGATCCGCCGAACCGGTTCGGAGCCTTTTCGGACCGGTTCGGATTGGATCGGCCGATCCAGCTGCGGGATCGGAAATCAGATAATTTATCCGATTTCCCACTGGACCGGACTCGGATCGTGGATCGGGTCCGATCCAGTGCACATCCCTAATTGCAAGCTCAGAAATTATGGACTTCAACTGCAGATTGAAGTCCAATTCCGTGTTTGGTCCAGAGAGTGTGGCCTGTGTAAATCCTGATATAAAAAATGAACTGAAATCAATTTGTTATACATCCTTACAATTTGTCATACATCCAGGGGAGCCTCTCAGGGGAGGACATCCTACAACTGGAATGCCAACACCGAAAAGGCCCTATCCTTACTAACCGCCCAGGATCACACCTGCAAGCTCCATCCTCCACATAATCTGTAGGTATGAGTAAAGTCTATCGGCATTGTATAGGCTCTATTTACAGTTTCCGATGAATGCAGGATTATCATGTGTGCGGCCATCAGGTGTTCTGTTGCTTGCCCCTCCACGTATTCATTTCTACAGTAGATATGTTTTGTGAACACACAAACTCCTGGAAAGGGGGAAAAGAGGGTGTTCCAATTGAGATAGGTGGAGAGGAGACCCAAGAGACCAGGACATGAGCTATCCAGTGCCTCTTCCAATTTCTTTCCCTCCCCCTTGGAAGCACTGTTGCTAGATGGGCAAAAAAAAAAAAAAAGCTTTTCCACTAAAAAAAATCCCACAATGATCAGAGGATCGGGAGGTGAAGACCTCCTCTGCTACTCCTTCCACCCTGTTGGCTTTAGCTCAGCGGGGCATTGGATACCCACAAGCCTCTCTGTTCAGAGCTGTCCATCCCACCAGGGTGCAACTCATAGGATTGCACCTGAAATCCTTAAAAATGATGTCACCCTAATTACTACCTAATTTGTGCAACTAACATTTGTCCTATCAAGTCAAATGCTGCTGAATCAGCCATGACACTTGAGCCTCTTCCCATTTTCAATAGTCCGTCTGCCTCAATTTTATTTTTTTTAAGTGCAACATTGATATTTTTATCTATTCGCTCTTCATCAAAACAGATTTACTCAAAACAACATTTCACTACAGGCTGATCCCCTTTCCTTTGTAAATGGTAGGTTCGCTCCTCCCCCTCCCCAACTACCGCCCAATAATTAAACATGCTTGGGAGCAGGCACATAATGCGTTCCATCTTAAATAGGAGTGCCCTGGTTTATTACAGTCATTTGCTGCAGTGGCTGTAAATTAGATAATTATTCTCTCTAAGCTTTTCAAAGGAAAATAAAAGGAGGAGGGAATAGCCAAGGAGGGGTTTTTTTTTTTGCTCAGTAATGTGTACATTTTTGAGTAATTTGACAGCATGGCAAAATAACCTTTTGGAGTGCTGAACCCACGAAACGATTGCTAAAAGCAACAATTGAAACATGGAAATGGTGAGCGAGGAGCAGAGAAGCAGAGAGATGTTCTGGTTCAAATGACACAGTTTGTTTAGTGTTTCTTGGGTGAAGTAATGGTGTCCATGGAAGAAGAAAAGATCCATTATGATTTATAGGATTCAGGGACAATTGACAGAGGCCATTTCTACACCAGGCTGTTTGCCTGGGATGGTCCCCGGCTGGTTCCTGTGTGCCGATGGTGTGTATTAGGTACTTCTGGGATCACCTTCCCTCAGGCCATGTGTGCCGATGGTGTGCATTAGGTACTTCCTGGATCACCCTCCCTCCCTCTACATCCCTATGGTGTAGAAAGTAGGGGTGTGCACCAGATCGGGCCCGATCCACGATCCGGGCCTGATACGGCCCGTATCGGATAACATTATCTGATACGATCCCCTGCCCCTGGATCAGCCGATCCAATTCGATCTGATAAGGACCCGATCTGGATTGGATTGGATCAGAGGATTGGGCCTCCCTCCCCCCTCGCACTGCTTACTTGCCAGGGCTGTCTGCTGCCAGCTGCTGGTGCCCGCGGGTGCCAGCGGATGGAAGTGGACGGCCCCGGGAGGTAAGGAGCACTGGGGATGGGGCTTACCCCCCCAGGGCCATCCGCTTCCATCCGCTGGCACCCGCAGGTGCCAGCGGATGGAAGCGGACGGCCCCGGGAGGTAAGGAGCACCGGGGATGGGGCTTACCTGCTGGGGCGCCACCGGAGGGAAGTGGCCACCCTGGCAGGTAAGCAGGGGGAGGAGGAGGGGGGCCCACTTACCTGCCTGGGACATCCATTCCCTTCTGCTCCTGGCTGCTACTGCGAAGCAAGCTTCCCAACCTGCCCCTAGGTAGCTCGTCAGGTGATGTCATCACTTGGTGCACTACTTAGGGGCAGGCCGCAAAGCCTGCTTCGCAGTAGCAGCCAGGAGTAGAAGGGAGTGGACGTCCCAGGCAGGTAAGGAGTGCTGAGGATGGGGCTTACCTGCTGGGGCCCGTCCTCTGCCATCCGCTGCCACCCAGGTGGCAGCAGATGGCAGCGGATGGGCCCAGCAGGTAAGGGGGATTGTGAGGGGGAGGAGGGAGGGCCCCCCCACTTACCTGCCTGGGACGTCCGCTCCCCTCCGCTCCTGGCTGCTACTGTGAAGCAGGCTTCACGGCCTGCTCCTAGGAAGCACGCCAGGTGATGTCATCACCTGGCGTGCTACTTAAGGGCAGGCCGCGAAGAGCGGAGGGAAGTGGATGTTCCAGGCAGGTAAGTGGGGGGGGCCCTCCAGGTAAGGGGGTCCAGCAGGTAAGGGGGATTGTGAGGGGGGAGGAGGGAGGGGGCCCCACTTACTCACTGGGGCCATCTGCTGGCACCTGCAGGTGCCAGCAAATGGCCCAGCAAGTAAGGAGCATGAAGGGGAGGAGGGGGCCCCCACTCACCCCCCCACCATTTTCCCCATAGACTTGCATTGGGGGAAAGCTTTCTTTCCCCCAATGCAAGTCTATGGGGAAAAATGGCGGCCGATCCAAAAATCGGACATCCGATTTTCAGATTGGGATCAGGTCCAATCTGATCCAGGGGACCTCTGATTTTGTTCCAATCTGATCTGGAACAAAATTGGAGGTCCCGATCCGGTCCCGATCTGATCCAGGGTGTCCGTATACACCCTTAGTAGAAAGGGCCTCAGTGGCTGGATTCGGACAACACAATAGTCAAGGGTAGGTTAATTTCAAACTCTAGGTTGATTATAGAGGGGGTTCTCCCCAAACAACATGTTCCTACACAACTGTGGAGTGGTTGGAGATGGTGCTGAGTGGACTAATAATCAACCTGGCGTTTGACTGACACAGTCCCTGCCCCTCTCCCCACCCACCTTCTCTCCTCCCTCAGTACTGCCAGTGCTATCCCAGCAGCCATTGCAAGTTCTGCTGGCTGGACTAGAGTGGCACCTGCTGCTTTGGTCACTCTTGCCAGGGGATTCTGTAGCCAGCCAATGTAGTTCACTCAATCCTGCAAAATAGTCCACTGAGCCCAACAGACAACATGCTAACCGATGGTTGTGTGACTAGTCTACTCTGCAGAGTGTTGTGTTTCTCCATTGGTTATTCTGGGGAACTAGTCAACTGTGGAGTGTTTTTTGCCTAACATACAACACAATAACCAACTGTTGACTATTCAACTAACGGTTGACTACTTAACTCACCATTGACTATTGTGTTGTCCAAACACAGCCAGTATCTTTTATGGACATTTTAGTGATAGGGTACATGTTTTGCATGGAAAAGATCCCATTAAGTCCCTGACATCTTCAAGAAGACAGGGAGCAACCTCTGCCTGAAACCCTGAAGAGTAACTCCTAGTCAGTGTAGACATTGCTGTATTGTAAGGATGACTGGTCTGACTTGGTATATATAGCAGCTCCCTAAATCCTAATTTTGAAGAGATGGAGTCAATTATTCCCGAAGAAGAGTATTTTTTCCTGAAACATATCAGGTCCCAATATATTATTGTCCGGGTGCCATTTTAATGCAACATCAACACACTGCTCATGGTACTGATTGGATGTAGGTGCTTCATGTAAATTTCAGGATGTAAAAGAAATTAGTTTCAGTTTGTTTTTGATTAGGATTTACTCAGTTCGCACCTTCAGGACAGAACACAGATTTGGATGGAATTTGCATCAACCCCCCCAACGGGGGATGGCCTAGAGACAACCCCGGGATAACTGAAACCAGGGATATCCTGGTTTTTCCTCTATTCCGGGACAATCCTGAGGACCACGGCTGGTGTGGTGCAGCCTCCCAGGTCCTCAAGTGGGCACGGAGCTGTATGGGGTGGCTCTGTACCTATGTGGGTGGGGCAGCATTTTTGCCATCCTTGGGATGGTGGGGGGAGGGGCTGGGTGCAAGGTTTGGTGGGATAGGATTACTTACCTTTTTTGTCACACGCAGCTCCTCTTAAACAAATGGCGCCCGTGATGTTCCTCTTCGCTTCTGGGATGTCACAAAGTTATATAGATGCTGGGAGAGGATGGTGGAAGTATGTAAATCCATGATCCTCCCCCTCCCTCCCTCTAGACCCTTAGGTGTAGACAAACCCTCAGATTTTAGCACACATTGCCCACATACACTGAAGGATAGTTTTGTGTCCATGAGGGCTAGAAACATCCATTATGATGTTGTCATTGTTATAGTCCCATGTGCTTCCTGCTTTCCCATGGGACCGTAGCATATATTCCTTTTCTATGACAAAGGATTGGAACTGAAATCCAGTTTCCATGTGATAAGAGCAGCACTAATTCAGAAGCATAGCAAATGCATGCTTTTTATTAGCGGTGTGAACTGGTTTGGACAGTTTGAAAAGTTGTTTGAAAAGCCTTTGTAAAAGCTGTTTGGTGTTGTCCTCCCACCTGTCCCAAAACTCTCATCTATGCATCATTTTGTCTGGAGGGCTTCATCACCCTAGGATTAAATCCATCATGATGAAAAGGGTCTTAGTCTGAAAGAAGAGGCTGCAAGTAGGAATGTTGGAGCAAACCATTTCAGTTTGTTTTTCATCAGGCTTTGCTGAAGTTACATCTTTCGGACTGAACACAGACTGAAATGCAATCTCCAGCTTGCAATGTGATTCACGGATCCAAAAACAAAGCAAAACAAAAGACCTGAAACGTAAAAACTAGGGATGTGCAGGGACCCCCTGGATCAGATCGGGACCCGGATCGGGACCTCCAATTTTGTCCCGGATCAGATTGGACAAAATCGGAGGCCCCTCGGACTGGATCGGGCTTGATCCTGATCAAAAAAATCAGACATCCGATTTTTGGATCGGCTGCCATTTTTGTTTTTCCCATAGACTTGCATTGGGGGAAAGAAAGCTTTCCTCCAATGCAAGTCTATGGGGAAAAATGGCGGCGGGTCAGTGAGTGAGGGCCTAACTCCCCCCTCCCTCCCCCCCACGGTTACCTCCTGGGGCCAATGGCCCCAGCAGGTAAGCCACCCCCTCGCGGTTCTCCTTACCTGCCGGGGCCATCCTCTGCCATCCGCTGCCACCTGGGCGGCAGCGGATGGTAGCAGACGGCCCCGGCAGGTAAGCCCCCCCTCACACTCCTCCTTACCTGCTGGGGCGTCCTCTTCCTTCACCTGCCGGAGATCTACTGAGAACTTCACAGCCTAGTCCTCAGTAGAGTGCGAGGTGATCACCTGGCGCTCTAATGAGGACTAGGCTGCGAAGCCTAGTTCTCAGTAGATCTCTGGCAGGTGAAGGAAGAAGATGCCCTGGCAGGTAAGTGGGCCTCCCTCCCCCCTCCTCCCCTCCCTCCCCCCCCCAAGATCCTCACCTGGCCGGGCTGTCTGTTTCCATCAGTGGGCGCCTGCTGGCACCCGCCAATGGAAACGGACAGCCCTCCCAGGTAGGTCCTCCTGCTGTCCGCTTCCATTGGCGGGTGCCCACTGGCACCTGCCAATGGAAGCAGCTTCGGGCGCCAGTGGGCGCCCACCGATCCTCCAATTTTTTCCGAACTGGATTGGGTCCTTCCGGACTGGTTCGGAAAAGATCGGACGATCCAGAGGGGTATGCAGAAATCAGATAATTGCATCTGATTTCCCCTGGATCGGCTCCGGATCGAGGATCGGAGCCTATCCAGTGCACACCCCTAGTAAAAACCAAACATATATTTGAAATAAAAAAATGCGTATGATAAAATGTATATCTTTGAAAAATGTATATGAAGCTGTTTGAAACAATGGGACAGGAATGAATATATTTCAAAGATGCACAGAACTGATGCATGCATTTGGAAAAATAAGCCAAAAAGACCAAATAACAACAACAACAAACATTTTTTTAAAACGAACAAACAAACAAACCCAACAACAATAAAAGTTCACACTCTGACATGGACATAAAATGGAAGGAGCTTCAAAGTGGAATTTGGAGAACTTTGACAAACTTGCATTTTTCTAGAAGGATATCCCTTCAAGCAAATAACCTGGTGCATTTCCTGTATGGGAAAGTAGTTTAAGATGTGGCTCCACAGCAACAATCTTCAGACATCCCAAATGCCTTTATAGAGATGCAGAAAGACAGTTTTATTCAAATAACAAAGCCAACCAGCAGAGATCTCTGTCCTCTGAAGGGATTGTGGAGCATGCTGCTTCTACTGCTGCTGCTGCTGATTTTCAAAATTTTATTATTTATTATTACATTTATATCCCACCTTTGGTCTCTTGCAAGGAGCCCAAGGCAGCATACACGATCCTCCTCCTCTCCATTTCATTCTCACAACAATCCTGTGTTGTAGGTGAGACCGAGAGTCAGTGACTGGCCCAAAGTCACCCAATGAGCTTCAAGGCCATGTGGGAACCAGAGCCCGGGTCTTTCCGGTCCCAGTCCAATAGCCTATCCACTGCACCATACTAGCTGTCATGATCTTAAGAACATCGGAAGAGCCTGCTGGATCAGACCAAGGGGCCATCTAGTCCAGCTCTCTGTTCACACAGTGGCCAGCCAGCTGTCGACCAGGGACCAACAAAGCAGGACATGGTGCATCGACACCCTCCCACCCATGTTCCCCAGCAACTGGTGCACATAGGCTTACTGCCTCTGGTTTTGGAGAGGCAGTAATAAATATCAGTTCCGTAAGCGGACCACAAGCATCCCAAGTCAATCTATTAATCCATCAAAGTAAGATTTGTCCACACCAGCATTCAAGTGTCTTCCCAATGTATTGGATTACAACTTACATCAGCCCCAACCAACATGACAATGGTCAGATTTGGTGGAGATTGCACTCCAGCAAAATTTGGAGGACACCAGTTTGGGAAATGCTGGTTTACACTGACTGGGAGCAACTCTTCTGGAATATCAGGCAGGAGCCTTTTCCAGCCCTCCTTGGAGCTGCCAAGGACTGATCCTGGGACCTTCTGATCTCTGCCACTGACAACATTCCTTCCCTATTCTTGTGAGACATCGAGTTCCAGGGGATAGGAAATGGATCACACATTGGTCCAGCTTCACTGCAATTACTTGAAGTTGTTTCATGGGAAAGGCAGGCAATTAATGTTTTTAACAGTTACTTTCTCCATCAATCTCTCCAAAATGTGGATAGTTCTGTGTCCCCTCCCCCCCCCCCACACTCCCATTAGGTTAGAGGAAAATTCCAAAATGATTGTGCTGAGCCAAAACAAACATCTTAACTCAAAGTGATCTTGTGCGTCTTCCCAGAGTTTGGATGCCAGCCTGAGCTATTCAATCTGGCAGCCTTGGTGAGGCCTTCACAAAGGAATAACAAGCTTCTGCATTCAGAAGCCTCCACCTGCTCTGCATTTGTTGTTGTTGTTCCAAGGCGCTTTCTAAAATAAGAATTGCAAGTCTCAAGTCCTCTCTGCAGAAGCTGTTGGACATGATATCTGAAATGGGATAGGGGGAGTCATTCAGAAGTTCCCTGTCTCTTGGCATGTCTCTTCTTTGGGCTAGAAGGTGTACAAAACAAGGGAGAGGAGAGTCTTCTAATATTCTTATCCAAGGAGGAAGATGAGGAGGAGGAGGAGCAGGAAGGTGGTTTTTTTTAAAAAAAACAGAATTAATCCGCTCTTATGATCCTGTGTAAGTAATACCAAAGTTAGGCAATTTGTGATCCTCCTGATATTTTGGTCTACAGTTCCCACCATGCTGGCTAGGGCTGATGAAAATTGACAAATGTCATACCATCGATGAAGATTGCTTAGTACTATAAACACCCCAAACCCATACATACACATAAAAGTGGGGGGTCAGTCTTAACAGCTGTCTAAGGGCTTATCTACACCTACCAGCTATTTGGGATTGGGGGGAGGATCCCAGGCTTTCCTGCTTCCAGGACTTTCATTCAGCATGCACATGCCAGTGTGATGTCCCAGAAGTCAGGAGGGATGCTGGGCGTGGCATGTTTTTTTTAAAAAAATGCAGGAACTGGTCACTCAACTATGCAGCCCCGATCTTGTGCAAAAGTATCCCCTCCCCCCAAAAAAAATCTTGGCACAGAAAAGCATCAACAGCCATCCTGGGGCTGGTGAAACTGCTGCCCCCACCTCCACGCATCTCTGTGCCCACTTGCAAAGCTCCGCTACTTGTGGAGAGGAAGGAGACCCGGGAGCCTGTGCCACATCGCTCACAGTCCTCCGGGTTGTAACGGGACCATGGGAAAAATCATGTTAAGTGCCATCCATATTAATCAGGGAAAAGTGAGAGGTCATCCCCGGTTGACCCCGGGGATGACCTCAAGCTGTCCCTGGGATAAAAGGATGATGTAGACATGGCCTAAAAGGTATAGAAAAATAATTTCAAATGGAAAACAGAGTAGGGAATATAATTCCTAAAAGGTGCAGGTTTCCAGAACAATTTAAGATTGTGATTTAACATGTAGAGATTTATAGAATAATGAGATAATGATCATCACCATCATAATCATCATCATCTACTGGCAGAGGCAGTAAGCCTGTATACACCAGTTGCTGGGGAATACTGTGTGAACAGTAGGGCTGTGACCAGAACCAGAGCCGGATCCCAAATCCAGAGTGGATTGGCCCAACCTGGCCCAATCCCGGCCCAATCTGAACTGGATTGGATTGGGCCTGGATCGGGTTGGATCAGATTCTCGATCCGGATCTGCTCTGGGTCCATGCAGAGCCCTCCCTTCCGCTCTCCCCACTCTCTCCCTCCCTCCCCCAATCACTCTGCTTACCTGCTGCCTCCTTCATATCATCCCACATCGTCCTGCCTCCTTGAGGTCTGCTGGCCACATTCCTGGTCGCGCCAGGTGTTGATGTCACCCGCTGTGACTGGCAAATGAGCACCACATTTGCCGGTTGTGGTGGGTGACATCATCACCCACTGTGACCAGGAAATGTGGTGGCCCACAGCGAGGATGGAAGACATTGGCAGGACAATGGTGGAGGAGGCAGCAGGTAAGCAGTGTGATGGGGGGAAGGAGGGAGGGAGCAGGGAGCGGGAGGGAGGGTTCTGCATGGACTCAGAGCAGATCCAGATCCAGGACCTCCCAGAGCGGGATCCAGATCAGATCGGGGGGTCCTTGCATAGTCCTAGTGAACAGAGTGTTGGACTAGATGGAACATATTCTTATGTTCTTATTTATTTCATTTCATTTCTATGCTGCTCATCCTCCGAAGCTCTTTGAGCAGTTCAGAAAGCAAGGCTTAAAACCATAAAATAGTAAAGCACAGTGTAAAAACTATAAATTTAAAACAGAGTAAAAACACTATAAAAGCCAGCAGCAGTGCAAGGAACTGAAAAAACAAACAAACATTAACACCATTTGTAAAATGGAAAGGGGTAAAAAGCTTGGGAAAATAAAAAGGTCTTCACCGGGTGCCCAAAAAGCCCCCAAGTAGGCACCAAATGAGCCTCTCTGGAGAGGTCATTCCATAACCAGGGTCCCATAAACAGCAACTCAACCTTTGTCCAGAGAGCTTTGGCTATAGGACGGTATAGAAATGAAATTGTGGTGGTGGTGGTGGTTTGTATGACTCTGTGTTCTTCTGTTCTGGTTGAAGTCTGAAGACCTCAGACCAGAATAGAAGAGGCCAAAGTTCAATATGTAGGCCTTGTTTTAGACCCAAATCCTGGCTCTTGTTTTAGAATGAAACCCCAATGACAATTTCTAAGCCTTGTTTTAGACAAAATCCATGTCTCTGCCTCCCTGGATTGACCTTCTTAGAGATGAAGAGATGAGGGCAGGTAAAGAACCCTCATCAATGAATCTTAAGGTGGAGGTTCTCCATCAGCAACTGAAATCTTAAAGCCTCAATATTCCACTTACTGTCTATGCATTTCACATTGTTATTTATATATATATATTTATATATATATATTTACAATCCTTTCCCTTTCCCAAAGCATCATCAAACAAGCATTTTATCACATGCTCGCTACTTCCTACTTACGGATATTCTAGGGTGACCAGATAAAATCCAGGTCAGGGCTCATGAAACTTTAACAGTTGTAGAGGAAAGGGAATTTCAGCCAGTGTCATTTGTATGCAATTAGTTCCTGGTGAAATTCCCTCTTCATCACAACAGTTAAAGTTGCAGGGGGCCTGCCTTCTTTTGTATATGGTCACTCTAGTATAGTGCCTGCACCTTTAACTGTTGTGATGAAGAGGGAATTTCACCAGGAACTAATTGCATACAAATGACACTGGCTGAAATTCCCTTTTCTCTACAACTGTTAAAGTTACATGAGCCCTGACCTGGATTTTATCTGGTCACCCTAGGATATTCACACGTCCTTTAGATGGCGTCCGCCTCCTGCATGCCTCTTGCTTCTTCTAGCCTTTTTTCTGTCTCAAAATGGACCCCTTTTAATCTGACTTTTTTTTAATGGAATGTACCGCCATTTCCTGCTGTGTGCAGGAGAAGCTGCGCGATAAAAACAGCCCCTGAATGGGCCACGTGGTCTTTGTTTACTTCCTGTAGGGAACTGCTATTTCCCCACACACACACACACACACACACCCAGTCTGATGATGCTCCCATTTTAAATGGCTGGTTTTCTCAACTAATCAGATGTGTGGCAAAGTCTCAGGTACTTTATTTGGCCTGAAATGCAGACGAAATGGGCACAGTGTTTCCAGCTTTAACAAATTCCAATAGAAACCATCCAATAAAATCCATATCACTTTTGAACATATTTTAAAGAAATAGACTGCATGATATCTGTGACATACTTGGTAATACTCTTCTGGTTTATCAAAATTCTATTCTTAAGATGTTGACAAGACATCAGCATTTAATGGAATATAGACATTCAGATCATTCTTGGCAATTGCTGCACATAAACAAAAGCAAGCTTTATTAAACTCAATGACAAAACAGCTGTCCCAATTTTGGATCACACAATCATATTGGAGATGCTTCCCTGAATGGACAATGAATGAAATTCCTGGTTGTCAGTTTTTAATCTTTGTTAGGCTTTGTAACTTTAGAGCAGGGGTGAAAAACAGGGCTCCCCCTACCATTGGGCAACAAGAGATGGTCACTTCAGGCAGTAGATGCTGGGAGGTGGCAGCAAGGTGTTGAAGGAGAGAGCTGTGTGTGCTTTGAGGCCTGCTCTGTACCATCTACTCTAGCTTGTTGCCTTCAGATGCAGTAAAAGTAGGGTGACCAGATAAAATCCAGATCAGGGCTCATGTAACTTTAACAGTTGTAGAGAAAAGGGAATTTCAGCCAGTGTCATTTGTATGCAATTAGTCCCTGGTGAAATTCCCTCTTCATTACAACAATTAAAGTTGCAGGCAC
The DNA here is from genome assembly GCA_029215795.1 of Anniella stebbinsi. Lineage (NCBI taxonomy): Eukaryota > Metazoa > Chordata > Lepidosauria > Squamata > Anniellidae > Anniella > Anniella stebbinsi. Next base: position 223,884,640 of record JARDYH010000004.1, on the reverse strand, counting down.
TATACTAGAGAGACCATATACAAAAGAAGGAAGGGCCCCTGCAACTTTAGAGTAGACTGCTAGCTCTGTTACGGGAATCCACACACACAAAGCAAGCAAGCAAGAAAAAAAGTTTTTAATTGTAGGAGTATTGTTGTGCTGGAAAGAAAAGGAAATCTTTACTTCCAGGATTCCCCCTCCACACATCCACACACTCCAGGCTCCAATTTTAAAAATGCTGCAATCATCTACATGCTTACCTGGGAGTAAGACACATTGCATTCAATGGAATTTACTTCTCAGTAGACTGCCAGCACTGTTAAGGGAATCCAGGAGGCAGTCAGTCACTCCCCCTGGCCTCTCAACATTCTAATCCAGTTGGACAGGGGGGAGGGAGGGAGAAAGAGAGACACTACTCTGAGGGATCTCCATTGGTTACCATGGGAGCTCATAAATAAATCATATTTAAAAACAAACTAAAGGGAATTTTAAGAAAAGAAGACCTATTCCATCAACTCTAAGGTAATAGGAAGAGGACATCGTTGGAATTTTAATTATTTAATCTGATAATTCAGAAGGAGAGGTGGGCACAAATGGTCACCAATACAAAACTCAGCTATCAAAGTTAGCCTGAGGGTTTCCCTCTCCCCCTATTTTTTACTTTAAACTGCCCTCCTTCCCTCAATCTTTCACCAATCTTCTTGAACTTTTCAGGTTATGTAAAACCAACATTTCATTCTGGCACATGTACATTTCAGGTAGATTGGTGAAACATTTTCAATTTTATGAATGTTAGAATGACCACCCTCAAATTACCCCTTTAACATGGTGGAATGTGTTTTCTACTGATTGCACTTAACAAAGGAAGCACTACTGTGCCTCCTTTAATATATGCAACAAAATAAAATACCATTTTGTCACACTTACTATGCGACACATGGTAACAGCAGATTGGAATCCTGCCCACTAGACTTGTCACCTTGTTGTATGTGACCTTCATGCATGGGAAGGACCAGAGAAATTCTGTCTCTCCTGTAAGTGACCCAGTGACCCAAAGCGATAGCAATAAAGACTCAGAAATCCTGGCTCCTTAATCAGTGATCAATTAAGCAGTAGAAGTCAGGATTTTAGAAACTCTCTTAGCAGAGCTTCTGGTATTTACTCAGTAATCTTATTTGATCCTGGGTTTTATTCACCATTTTACTTGAACTAAAACCGCATCTTCAGGTTTTAAAGGGGAGTCAGCCCAGGAGCGCCTGCTTTTGATATTTCGATCAATGCATTCTGCTTCAGCATTCAACTGTTAGGGAGTTATTTTGTGTAACTTATGACCCCATGTGAAGTTACCAATCAGGGGTGAAGTTAACCAAGCTCTTATTTTCTTTGTGAGAAGTTTTCCAGTACAAAATAAACATGGGCCAAATAAACAAATCCAGTGGTTTGTAGATTTTCTGCCTTTAGAAAAAGAAAAGGCTTTGGCATTGGCCTATCTACTAAGCAACCCTGTATCTTTGTCATGGAACATCTTCAAGTTCAGAAAATCCTGGGGAATGTTCTAGCTTGAGTGTATTGGTTTGTGTTCTTAACTTTTAAAGTTCAGCCTTGCAAGTGTTTGCAGCAGGGACAAGTCTCTCTCCATATTATATTATGTAAGCCAGAATGCAGTATTACATAGACTGCTTTTGTTTTTCTAGAGTTCTGGTCACATGACTTGCAGTGGCCTATTAATGAGAAGCTTCCTTGCTTGTGCAGCTGATCCCTCTGTAGATTGGGGTGGACAACCTGTGGGACTAGGGCTGCATGTGCCCCTCAGCCCATAAAGCCCTCTGCTAACAATAATCCGGATTTCTGGGAAAAACAATTTGTCACTCTTCTGGGAGCCAGCTGGGTGAAGAGAAAGGGAGCAAAAGAGAAGGGGGTGTTAGAAAGAAAGAGACAGAGAGAGTGAGAGAGGCCATGTCTACACCATGCAGTTATCCAGGGGTCAACTCTAGGTTGTCCCTGTGCATCCAAATGATACACAGGGGATCCAGGGGTCAACCAGGGATGACCAGAGAGTTTCGCCAGGATAACTGAAACTGGGGATATCCCAGTTTTTCCGTGGTCCCAGAACAATCCCGAGGACTGCAGCTGGTGTGACGTGGGCTCCTGGTGCCTCAATTGGGCATGGAGGTGGGGTGGGGGTGGGGTGGAGGCAGCAATTTCACCATCCCTGGGATGGCGGGGTTGGTTGGTTGGGTGCTGAGTTGGGGAGGGTTCATTTACTGTTTCACTGGTTCGGATCAGGGCCATGGCTCTTCTAAACAAAAAGAAAAAATGGCATCTGCAACATCCCTCTTTCCTTCTGGGACATCGCACGTCCATCTAGAAGTTGAGGGAGGATCACGGAAGCAGGTAAGTCTGTGATCCTCCCTTAGGTGTAGATGAGCTCAGAGAGAGAGAGAGAGAGAAGGGATGACAGGCCCACTTTTGATCCAGGCCTCACTCACCCTGCCCATCTCTAGCATGCAGTCTCTGAAAGATAGGGATGCAAGAGAAATTTGTTTCAGTTCATTTTGGATCAGGATTTGTCCAGTTGGTATCTTCCAGACTGAACTCTTGACTTGGACACGGTCTGCAGTCGAGGTCTGCACATTTCCGGGCTTGCAATGTAATTTGTGGACCAAAAAACTGTTTTTGACAACATGTTTACGTTTGAAAATGTGCATGAAAAAATATGTAATTTTGAAAAATACACAGAAATACACATTAACCCATGGAAGAAGAATGTATACATTTAGGAAAGGAAAGGAAACCAACAACAACTAAATTTTCCATCTGATACAGACGGCTGTCAGAACGATCTTTGGGGTGGAATTCAGAAAACCTTGGCGAGATTGAAGTTTGGTGATTCACACATCCTTACTAACAGATCCCCCCTGAGGTACATCAACAGAAAAACAACAGCAACCAGAAACTATTGTCTTACTCCTGTCCTAATTTCAAGTCCAAGATTCATGACTTACTGCAGACCTGAGCCAAGAGAGGCAAAACAAACAGATGTTATTAAGGTGGTGTTGTGTGACTGTGCGGAAAACCATTTCAGTACAAACAGCTTGACTCATAGCTTCAAGCCGCCACCCACACAGGCAGCTGTGTACATGACATGATCCGTGTAGCCTCATTCAATGCATGGATACTCAGACACAAATCCCACTGAGTTCAGTGGGACTTTCTTTCCAGTCCATTTCCACAATAAACTGCATTTTTTTTTAAAAAAAATCTTCATGAAACTGTGCATTTAAATATATTTTAATTTTCTCGAAGTATCTAGAAGTATGCATTTCTAAACATTTTCTGTCAAAATATACAAAATTGGATGCATTGAAATGGCTGAGAATTGCACTGCAACATTCGGAGAAGTAAGTGTACATGCAGTCTGGGACTAAGGTGATTGGCATGCCGACACACCTGGAAGGTACCAGGTTGATCTTTCATGTTTGAGCGTTCCTCCCCATCTCCTCCAGGTCTGTCAAGTGAACCCCATCTCAGGCCTTGGATCTCAGGGTTCTGGTAGGCGAGTGCCCTTCACTTTGGGTTAGGCTAAGGGTTTTCATCTTGGAAAAACAGCCACTGGATACGATGTTTCCTGACCACTGAGACTGTTGGGCTTCTTGTTCATGCCCTGGTTGTTTCCTGCCTGGACATGAACAAGCCTCCTGGAGGTTCTTCCTTTTTCTTCACTCCATCCTCTTCCTCTAGTACAGAACAGTGGTGGACATGTATTAGATTTCCCACTTTCACAGGGCATTGCACTGTTTGCCTGTCAGGACAAGGACACATTTCAAACTCCTTGTTTTCATGTTTAATAGGGATGTGCACGCCCGAAAATATCGTATTTTATTGTTATCGTCATTTCGGACCAAAAAAAATATCGTTTCCAATAATATTGTAGGTGAACCGCATCGTCTTCATGATAATTATCGGAAATACAATGTTTAATTTGCAGCCCCATTGTGCCCTATAGAGCTGATTTATTTTAGAAAAAATGCCTATAACTTCTGTATTTTCAAAGTTACAGGCTTAAAACATGGTCACAATGCTTATGGGGTATGCCTAAGTATGTGTATGAAATTTGAGATCGATCCCTCCAACCCTCGATTTTATATGAATTTATTAAAGATCATTTAAGTTCTGACAGGTCAAAAGTTGTATGATCTTTCAAAAATTCATATAAAATACATGGGTGGAGGTATTGATCTGAAATTTGGCACATATGTGTAGCAACATGTGCTAGACATGTATATGAAATTTGACTTCAATCCCTCCAACTCTCGATTTTATATGAATTTATTAAAGATCCCGCAACTTTTTGACAGGTCTGAATGAACGCACATGGCAAGCTGTCATTCTGACCTGTCAGAACTTAAACGATCTTTAAGAAATTCATATAAAATTGAGGGTTGGAGGGATTGATCTCAAATTTCGTACACATACCCCATAAGCCCTGTGACCAAATTTCCAGCCTCTAACTTTGAAAATACAGAAGTTATAGGTTTATTTATATGGCAGTCCGATAATCCGATATAATCAGGCTAAAAACTATCATCTCTGGCGATTATCGTAGGAAGTTGTATCGTATTGTGATTGTTAATCGTATGCACGATAAAGAGCATATCATATCATTATCGGACATTTTAAGGATACGATACACATCCCTAAAGTTTAAGGCCCTGTATTCTTCATGTCCCAGTTATTTGGCAGCGTTGGTTGTATGGCATGCTCCTCTCCATCTGCAGATTCTGGACTTCTGGTGGTTCCCTGAACTAACGTGGCAAATTTTGGCCTCCAGGCACGTTCCCATCTTGCCCCACAATTGTGGAACTCTCTCCTTCTACACCTTTATACAGAATCAGAGTTGGACAGATTTAGACGATGACTGAAAACCAATTTGTTTGAGGTGGAGCCATAGGTGTTGGTGTCTGGAGTGAGGAGCAATCTGTTTGTTCTTGGGTTTCAAAGTGTTTGGTTGTTTTAATTGATTGGTTGTGATTTAGTTTAATTTTTGGTTAATAGTTTATTGGATGTGTATTTATTGATTTTTGTTTATATTGATGTGTTTTGTATGTTTTGTTTAATTGGAATGCACTGTGGTATAGAGCACAATATAAATTTGTATTATTATTTATTATTCAATGATATATTATCATTACCAGGTTGGTTGAAGTGGGTGAACAAGCAATGTTCAAGATTGACAGCATTCGGCAAACATTGTGTCACCAATCATCCCATGCCCAATTCCCATTTGTGATCACGGCAACCTCTGCACGTATGGGAAAATTGTCCAAAGTGAATATCGATCAAGTGGGAGATTTGTGCAACTTTCCCCAAATTCCTAATTTACACAACTTCGGTCCATAGACTAAAGCAAACCTGCTTCTGTCCACAGAAGGCATTTGCGCAAATTAGGGCATTTATGCAAATTAGGGCATTTGCGCAAGCTGAACTGGGAATCAGGAATGAGATTAATATGAGGACAAGTTTGACAATGGATGAACATTTTCTGAGGACACATGCCCATGCTCGTCCTCACACTCATGGCATGCTCACACACCTTCCAAGAAAATAACAATTCTCACACATCCCTGCAGTTTAGAGAAGACTGCGTTAGACTCAACCAGGAAGTAGCAGTAATTAGGGGGGGGGGAATCATGACAGATGATGAGTACTTTTGGCTCAGCTCTTGCTCTCTACTGCTTAAAATCTAGTAATGAACTGGAATATTTTACACCATTAGTTCCACATACATGAGCCCTCCCCCCTCTTTGCAATCACGAAAGATTAAAAGGAATGAAATGGAAGCCTAGCATCTCCTCTTAGTGGCTACCTTGCACATAATGCCTTTGTATTCTGTGATAATCAGTGCATCTTCTATTCCATTAGGATATATAGCACCTTTCACCTTCCACCTTCCTTCCATTATAATGAATTTATAGCTTGGCAGAACTCTCAGAGTGTAGCCACGACACGGCCGCTGGCGCACTTTGTCCAAATATATTGCACAGTGAAACGCGAGATGTGCTGACTCCTGAGAAAACATCTGAAGTGGATTTTAAAAGAACCAAATGCCACCCTATAAAAACGGCACTAAAATAACTTTCCGGCCTTCAGCTAGGAGACACTAAAGCCAAGAGACTAAAAATAATCTTATTAATGCAGATGACATTTTTCCTTTCAGGATATTCAAGAAATACCTTCAGTACTTACGTTGGGGGGGGGGGGACTTTTCCCCATTGAAGTCCACATTACCTTAATCAAAACCTCTCTTTGTCTGAAATCTCTCTGAGTCCACATTCCAGCAGTGGGGAGAGCCAGAAGCAAAAGTAAGTGGAGTTTGCGGTGTGAACCAAGCTCCATAGAAAATGAGGCTGAGGTCTGTGGGTGGCACATATAAGCTCAATGATCCGTATAACAGCCTTATAAGGTAGGTTGGTAATGGTTTAGGAATGTCTGTCTTGTTTTGGATCAAGATTTACCCAGTTTGCCCCTTCCAGACCAAACATGGACTTGGACGCAGACTGCCTTCGAAGTCCGTATGACCCAAAAACACCATGTTTGACAGCAGGCATGTATTTGAAAAATGTGCATTTTTGAAAAATGCACACAAAAATGCTTTAATCAATGGGATGTGTGCATTTCAAACATGTACATATGTAGTGTGTAAATTTGGAAAAATACATGGATTTTCATGTGAGAAGAAAGCTTACAGTCTGATACAGACTCAGAATTAGCTTTAAGATGGAATTTGGAAACCTTTGACAAGCTTGCGTTTTGCTGATACACACACCCTATTAAAACTGACTAGTTTCCCGTCTTTTCCCAATCAAGGAAATTTGTCTCAATGATGTTCTGCTTTTACAATGATGCATTGTTTTATCATTTGTTGTAAACCACTTTGGGATTTTTAAAATTGGGAAGTGGTATACGAATATCTCTACCTATAAAGTGGAAAGTATGTGTGTGTCACATATGTCCGGAAATGTTTACCCCCTACCAGATGAGTTAGAAACTTGACAAGTGAGAGGTCTGGCTGTACAATGTACCAGAAAAATCTAAAAACACGAATTTGGGGGGGGGGGGTTAAGTAGTTTTAAAGAATTTAATAAAAACCTAGGTTTATGCCTACAAATCCCGGCATGCTTTGGGCAGAACTCCCAGCATGCCTTGGCCAGGAGGCCAGACTTACTGGCCTTTGGTGGCCATTGTGAGTGCACAGGTTGGTGGCTGCTGTGTGTCTTTCACAGCCTGACTCCTAAGGTTGGTCTCGAACAGTCAATCCAATTCCACATAAAAAGAAACAAACCATATAAATGGGTTGCATCCATTTGTGGTGCCTCCGCCCGCCCTCTGCGTGGTTTTAAAATCGTGACTAGATACAACAGTGTGGCTTTGAGGGACCAAACATGCTCAAACGCACGTCACCCTGATATCGCTGTTTTCTCAGAATCTGGGGGAAGTAAGTGCACAACTTTTGCCCTTAAGTGGGAGGGGGGAGGTACTCTGTGCATGTTCAGAAACAGACCCGACAAAGGGGGGGGGGAGTTCCTGGCCCAGCCCTGGCCCTTCAGTACAGGTTCCAGATGGAGCACTTGGTGGGTGAGAAGTGCAGGACGAGGCAATCCCAGCTGGATTGGCCGGAGCTGGGTATGTCCACTGACAGCTGCTTACATCTCTTCCTTGGTGATGCTACTCCTTCACGCTCTATTGAGGAGCAGCATTGGCAACAAGAGTACATCTCAGAGGATGTGGGCATCTGCGGGCTGCCAAATGCATGCTGGGAGGTGTAGTTCTGCCGTGTAGAGCGGCTGATTTTAAATAAAGTAGGGGTTAGCAAACCAGGTCACTATCTCTCAGTCCTAACTCAGCCCCCACTTTCCTGACCTCTCACTAACTGTCTTTGTTCTCCTTCTAACTGACTTTCCCCAAATGTCACTCACCCCCCCACACACACCATTCCATTCTAGCCTCAGCTATCAGTCATTCCTCCATTCACTCTTCTGTTTCAATAGTAAAGTCAGGCTTTTACATAAAAATCATAAACTTTATTCAGTAATTCATGCATCTGTCTTGGAATGTTGTGGTTTAGTTATAACAGGGAAAAAACCGCAGCATAAAAAATCTCATCAAGTTAAAAGGCCCTGGAATATATATATATATATATATATATATATTTAAAAAATCGCTTGGCACTTGAAAGCCATTCATGCAGTCACCAGGCCAGCCCACCTGGGAAAAAGAAATCCTTAAGCACGGTGCCACAACTAAGAAGGCTTGCTTTCCCATGACACCTCAGATGTATTCAAAGATTAATGTTATTCAGAGAGCTAGGCTTGCCCCTACAACTCCCAGCATGCCTTGGGTGGGATGGGAGACTTATCGGGCTTTGGCAGCCATCATCTAGAAGTAGCTCGCCATGCAGGGCCTGAAGTTAGAGTGCCTGGGCTGGCTGCCTTGGTTACTAGGCACCATTAGGAGCAGAAGGGCAGGAGGTCACAGCTCTGGGCCTGTCACTGATGGCAATGGCCAAGCTACCCGAGTGTCAGCCAGCCAGCTCCCTCAGTGTAGTGTGGACTGGCTCAGCCAGACTTCATTTCCAATGAACGTCAGCAGCAGGACTCCCATTGGGCAAGTCGGGCACCACAGCAAAAGGCATGCCGGGAGTCGTAGTTTTTGTTTTCTGTGGGGGTCAAGAAAAATCATTGTGACAACTTCAAGACAGCCCTGGCCATGTGTTGAGGGTGAGAGAGGGGGTGGGGGAGAAACTAATTTAATTTGTTTTAAAGTTACTTCACAGGCCTAGGACTGCCCTACCTTGCAGGGTTGTCATGAGGGTGAGAGAGAAAAAAGAAATGCATTTTGTTTGTTTAAAAGTTAACTCACAGGCCTAGCATTGACCTGTGTTCTGGCTGCTTACTTTCTTTTTTTTTTTTCATAGTAATAACTTCAGAGCACATGCATACAACAGTTTCCCACGTCCACTGAGATCCACTTCCCTACTATATGTTATTCGGATATCTGGGCAGTGCCGGGTATATTTTCAAAACAGATTTTTAGGTTTGCATCCTTTTAGCTGGTAGAAAGGGTGTTGTGTATCCTGATTGTTTTTGAAGTTTAGACGGATGCTTTGGCCATGGCATGATGGGAGTTGTAGGCAGAACAGCATTGGGAATTAACACAGCCAAAGCCCCGTGCCACATAATGTCTCAGGTAGCCAGCCTAGACAAGACCTCTTTGCCTGAGAAGTTGAAAAGCTGAGGCCAGTGGAGTGGGAAACAACACTGAGTGACATGGATCAAGCTCACCATGTAGCGGTTTCATAAAGGTATGGGAGGAGATTTCAGGCGATCTCTCCAATTTGCCTAAAAGAATTTTAAGTTATATTCTTCCAATTCAGTTTGTTCTCTCACATCCAACACATAGATGGAATGGAAAAATTGAGACTTGTCTATCCAATGTAGCGTATGTCCTAGCAGGACCCATCACTGGTGCAACGGGAAGCAAGCACACCCTGCATCGACAGGAAATGAACAAAACATTTGTTTCCAGATCAGAGCAGGTCAGTGGCGCTTACAGAATGAAATGCTAGTTCCTGAGGTTCAAGTGGCGGGTCCTGTGAGCACAATGGAACTAGCGGGGGCATGGTAACCATAGCCATGGGTCAACGTAGGGTGTTTGATCTCATTGAGGGCCTCCAAATTCCTCCTCAAAGTTTGGTTGACCATGTTTGCATAGGGATGTCGGATGAATCTATGTGGCAGGAGGAAGCGCAATGAGCTTTCGTTGGTTTGGCCCTGGACTTTGTTCTATTTTTTGCTAACTGGCCTATCACGGGTTTGCAACAAATGGGGCCAGTTAGCAGATTTTGTGTATTTCTCAATTTGCACAAATTACAGCCAAACTTTGGGCAAACCTGGGCAAATTTTAGTTGCAACTTGCCCAAATTATGCCAATTTGCACACAATTTGGTTGTAATTTATTCAAATCTCTATTTGCACACACTGTGGCCCTGACCAAAAATGAGTTGTAAAAAGTCCCTGAAGTTCGAGGGAAAACCCATGTTGGGTGGGCAGCAAAATCCATTGATCCCAAAAGGGACTGAATTTCCTAATAACAGACATCCCTACGGTCACATTCCCAAATGCAAGCATCTTTCCCGATCGTTGTGTTCCTGCCCCTGTTCACTCTCAGGGTTGCAAACAGGACATGTTTGCATGATTTGCAAATGGGAATGAAACTCTGATACATTGGGCTCATCTACACCTAAGGGTGTAGAGGGAGGGACAGGAGAGGAGCGCAGATTTACCTGCTTCCGCGATCCTCCCCCAGCATCTAGACATCTGCATGACATCCCAGAAGGGAAGAGGGATGTCACGGTCACCATTGTTTTTAGGAAGAGAAGCCATGTGTGGCCCCAATTCAGCCAAAAAAAAGGTTAAAAAAAATGTGCCCCAACCCCCCGCCATCCTGGGGATGGTGAAATTGCTGTCCCCCACCTGAACTGGCATGGAGCCATCCAGCGCGGCTCTGTGCCCGTTTCAGGCCACGGAAGTGCATGGCACACCAGCTGTGTCCTCAGGATGGTCCTGGGACTGCAGAAAAACTGGGATTTCCCCTGTTTCCATTATCCTGGGGTCATCCCTAAGTCATCCCTGGTTGATCCCGGGATCCCCTGTGCATCATATGGACACACAGGGATGACATAGGGACAACCATGGGATAAATGCCTGGTGTAGACATGGCCATACTTAATTGGCAATGTCGGACACTGGTCTATGTAGCTCAGAAATCAAAGCTGCAAAATTAACACAGCATCCCTACTTCAGTGGTGGAGCTGACATTACAGAGTGCTGTCCTAGGCAGAAACCTACTGTTGTCTAGTGAAGACTCTGTTGCTGCTCCTATTGTGTTAACAAGAAAGAGAAGAACCTGGCAATTTTCACTCATTTCTAACCTTGGTCGTCACACGTAGAGCTTGTTTGCTGCCTTTGCCTCATTTGGAGGCTCGCGTTGCTTAACAAAAGCTAAAGTAATTTCAGTTTGTAATGTTACAAAATGTCCTTCTCATCTCTTTGCTACAATTTCTTGCTGGAAGAGCTACAATTATTTACAAGGGAAACAGACATAAAGGATTCCTTTCACTTAAGCCATTACTCTAGGAAATCGTATAGAGAAAACTGCATGTAATGCCATTAAGTAAGGAGAGGAAAGCAATGAGGAGAGATAGTAAGATAGCTTTGTTGTTGTTGTTTTCTGTCCTTTCCACCCCTTCCAGTGCACTACAATGGCCTGATGGTTTCTGCTTTGTGACTCATCAGATCCCACATTTTTTTTTTTAAAAAAATATCTTATCTGGACACACTGAAGCATATCAAATGTCCCTGTATTCCTGGGACAATCCTTACTTTCTGATACCTTCCATCTCCATCACCTAGCTGTGTGTGTGTGTGTGTATATCTATATATCTATCTCTATATATCTATTCATAGCTCAGGAAACACTTCAGGCATCTGATGAAGAGGACGGCAGTCCAACCAAGCTGAATGCCACAGTAAATGTGTGAGTCTTTAAAGGGTCAGAACTACACCAAGCAGGTTATAACACTTCAAAAGTGGTTTGCAAATGGTATATGGAATGTGTCATGGGCCCCAACAGTTGACAGTGCAGTGGCGTAGATCCCACCTTTGTTATTTTTGCTAAAACAGAACTAGCAGGGCTCTGGAAATTGTACTGTCTCTCTTCTGAACCTATTTTGCCATTGCAGTTGGAGAAAGGGGAAGAGAGTTTGGCCTAATCTAAACCTGGTCACAAGGTCGTCCCTGGGCATCCAAATGACGCACGGCTGATCCTGAGGTGAAGCAGGGACGAGCCCTCAGTTCTCCCGGGATAGCTGGGACTGCTTTTCCCCCCATTTTTTCCCACCATCTCTGGATCATCCAGAGCTCCACGAGCAGTGTGGCTCTCCCTCCTAGGACCCTCCCTCTTCCCCATAAGTAGCGGGGCTCAGGAAATGAGCATGGAGCTGTGTGTGGGAAGTCTGTGGGCATGGGGGTTGAGGGGGAGAGCATTTTCACCATCTTTGGGATGGTGCTTGGAGTCTTTCAGTGCTGAGTTTATCTGTCAAAATGGAGTTTTGACAGATAAAAGAGGGAGGGGGAGGCAGGGGAGCTGGGTGCAATTGATAGCCCAAGCCTCTGTGGAAAAACTTTTGTAACTTTTAATCTAAAAAATTCGTAGCCACCAAATGCCTGGACCTAACTTTCTGCAATTTCTGACAGATAACTACCTCTAACCCATCTACAAAGTGAGCAACTTTCAGACTTCTCACTTTTAAAATAAAAACAGTTATAGGTGTTTCTTTCCTCATTGTTTCAAAAATACCTTGCCACTACATGCCTGGACCTAGCTTTCTGAAATTTCACACACACATCAAGCAATGTGTTACCTGTAATGTGCCCAGGTTTCCTGTTTGTATCTTTAAAAATAAAAAAGTTGGAGGCATAACTGTATTTACCCCACTACTACCCATTTTTCTAAAATTAATTGCCACACAAGGCAAGCACCTACGTTTCTGAAATTTCACACACATAGGTCCCAATGTACCACCTACAATGTGGCAAAGTTTCATTTGTGGACCTTTAAAAAGGAACAAGTTATAGGCATTCCTGGTTATTTATTAAAAAATTAATTGCCACAAAATGCCTGCACCAATCGTTTTGAAATTTCCCACAGATAACTACCCCTAACCCATCTACAACGTGCCCAAGTTTCATCCTTCTACCTTTAAAAATGAAAAAGTTATAGGCATTTTTTAAACACAATAATAAGCTGTGGGAAAAAGCATTCAAAATGGCGTCCGATTTTCCGATTTTTTTCTGATCCAGATCGGACCTCGGTGGATCGGATCAGAGGGTTAGTTGGATCAGATCAGATCAGATCAGATTCTTCCAATTTTGGGGCGGATCGGATTCGGATCGTGGATCGGATCCGATCCGATGCACACCCCTAGTGGGCACCCCAAAGACTTCAAAGAAAATGTAGTTTTCTTTGAAGTAGTTGCTATAGTTGCTATGAAGTACAAAGCGGGTCAAAGGTAGCTTGTTTGCAAGCTAATTTTGACTCTTTGGAGACTCCGGCCAGATCTATATAGCAGGATATAGCACCATGAAAGTGGCATGAAAGTGGCATGAAGTGGTACCAACCATTGTCAATGCACTTCAATACCACTATAAATCAGTAGTGTGGCTCCTGCCTTTTATATACTGCTTTCATGCCCCTTTCATAGTGCAATATCCTGCTTGGTGTAGATCTAGCCTCCATAGCAGTTACGGATGTCATTTTGGGGTATCAATATATTTTTTTACATATGTTTAGCAGTCTTCTGAGGTGGCCCACAGGTGTGTTCAGGGGGTGTAAATGGCTCCAAGACCTTCTGAAGTTGGAATGTTCAATAGATGGATAATGTCCTTCAGTAAATTACGTCCCTAGGTTTCCATTACTGTACTGCTCTAACAGGCAGGATGTTTTTTCCCCCCTGATGTCCAGCCGGAATCTGGCTTCCTGTAACTTGTGCCCATTATTCTGCATCCTTCACTCTGGGATGAACGAGAAGAGCTCCTGGCCCTCCTCTGTGTGACAACCTTTCAAGTATTTGAAGGGTGCTATCATGTCTCCCCTCAGTTTTCTCTTCTCCATGCTATAGTTGCCCAGTTCTTTCAGTCTCTCCTCACAGGTAGGGTGACCAGATAAAATCCAGGTCAGGGCTCATGTAACTTTAACAGTTGTAGAGAAAAGGGAATTTCAGCCAGTGTCATTTGTATGCAATTAGTTCCTGGTGAAATTCTCTCTTCATCACAACTGTTAAAGTTGCAGGGGCCCTGCCTTCTTTTGTATATGGTCACTCTAGTATAGTGCATGCACCTTTAATTGTTGTGATGAAGAGAGAATATCACCAGGAACTAATTGCATACAAATGACACTGGCTGAAATCCCCTTTTCTCTACAACTGTTAAAGTTACATGAGCCCTGACTTGGATTTTATCTGGTCAGCCTACTCACAGGGCTTTGTTTCCAGTCCCCAGATCATCCTCATTGCCCTCCTCTGAACCCCCTCCAGGTTGTCCGCATCCTTCTTGAAGTGTGGTGCCCAGAACTGGACACAGTAGTCAAGATGAGGTCTAACCATTGCCGAATAGAAGGGAAATGAGTGAAAGAGAGAGTTCCTACTTTTGCCTGTGATGTGTTGGATGGTGCGTGTACTAACCATTAATGTCAGTCTTCCCGGTAATTGGGCAGCAGTTAGTACCCTTTGAGAATGTCCTTATTTTCATATGCATATGCTCTTTCAGACATGCAGGAATGATCAAAGGATTTCAGAGGGCCTTTTTTAAAGCTTGGTGTGAATCACTGTGGTAGACCTGTCTCTCCTGCCTAAGAGAATAATATCACCCTATCTCTGCTTTCACCCTTTAATTGAAAGGCAATTAAGTTCCCTGCAGTTTGCTGTTTCTCTGTCCAAAATGAGTCATCTCACAGCATCACCTTTCTTCCTGCCTTGGCTGTAGGCTTCACCAATTCTGTATATATATATATATATTCCCTCTTCTTTTTTGGAGTGGTTATTTTTTCTAAGCTTTCTCACTTGGTGTGGGTTTTCACTGCTGTGACTGCATGTGATGAAAAATTAATCTGTGCCCACCTCAGCCTCATACAGCTTTTGAGATGTATCTCAGAATGCAACCAAGAAAGGCCATAAAGGATGCGTCATGTCTCTATTTCTGAAATCAGGGTCTATTTTGTTTTTAAAGCAAAGCACTAGCAACATCTCAGAAGCAATGCATATCACATCAACATCTGTTGGAATGGTACTGTGGACTTATCACCTGCCCAGATGTGAATAATTGGTGAGTCTTGGTGGTTGCTTTAAATAGATCCAAATCCATTCAGAGCTCCTGTGTGTGATGCTGTGGAAGATGTCTCAAATTCCCCGGATAATTCCTATCACCCCAGAACTTGTGTTGCAAAGAAGAAGAAGAAATCCAATTCTCAGTGGCTGAGTTAAATGACTACCTTCCTAGGAATAGGAGAACCAGGGATACTTTAGGCTCATTGAAATTCTCCAAACTGAACTCCGAAGCTTGGTTTGGCTGCCTCCCATTCTGGTTTGTCAATAGGGTGATCATATGAAAAGGAGGACTGGGCTCCTGTATCTTTAACAGTTGCATAGAAAAGGGAATTTCAGCAGGTGTCATTTGTGTGCATGCAGCACCTGGGGAAAATTCCCTCTTCATCACAACAGTTAAAACTGCAGGATCCCTGCCCTCTTTTGTATCTGGTCACTCTAGTCTAGCTCCTGCAGCTTTATCTGTTGTGATGAAGAGGGGATTTCCCCAGGTGCTGCATGTGTACAAATGACACCTGCTGAAATTCCCTTTTCTAAGCAACTTTTAAAGATACAGGAGCCCTGTCCTCCTTTTCATATGGTCACCCTATTCATGCAGCACTTGGGGAAATTCCCTCTTCATCACAACAGTTAAAGCTGAAGGAGTGACCAAATACAAAAGAGGGCAGGGCCCCTGCAGCTTTAACTGTGATGATGAAGATGGAATTTCACCAGGCGCTGCATGCATATAAATGACACCTACTGAATTTCCCTTTTCAATACAACTGTTACAGATACAGGAACCCTGTCCTCCATTCCATATGGTCACCCCATGTGACAGGGCCTTTTCAGTCACCACACCTATGGATTGTTCTCCTGTAGGAGGTCTTCCTCATCCGGCTCAATCTCTGGTCACCTTTCAGCGACGACTGAAAACATCGCTGCACATATAGCGTGCTCTGAGGAAGCATCCTTTGCGAAACAGGTCAAGTCTACCGGATTACTGTTAATACTATTGTAATATTACACACTATATATGCTATATTACCTATGTACAGATACATGTTTGGAAACATAGTTGTATTACAATTGGATTATTATCTGCATGCATTGTGGTGCTGTAAGGCTGTTAATAATTATAAATGGGATACAACATTATGTATAGATACTTATATGTAAATACAGGTTTGGAAACATATGGAATTAATGTACATGTATTGTAGTAAGACAGTTAACATTCATAAATGTGATATAACAGCATATGAGGACTATATATATATATATATATATATTCATACTTTAAAATGGTGTTGGAATTTAATTCCTTTTCTCTATAGTACTTTTTCATGGTTGTGGGTTTACACCCCATACTTGCTTTCACTATATCCAACCACTGCCTCTTCTTAGCTAGAATTGCTGAACACCTGCCATTGATCAGGAATAGGCAATCAAGCACCCACATGTTTGGCCCAAGCAGGCTGTTCTCCATGGAGCTTTCAACTGTGGAGCTTGAACATTTAAGGAGGCCAATTAGCATTGCCCATTTGCCCAATTAACCCTGCCCTCTTCTGCATGTAATCCTCTGGATCTCAGCCAGCATGTCTGTGATGATACCCCACATTTCTGTCTCCTGAAGTATGTCTGGGTTAGTGTGTTTGGAGAGTGTGGAATGTTGGACTGAGTGGATGTGGCTGGTGATGCTGGAAAAGGAAGGAGGGAGGAGTATATATTGTGTGAAAGAGTGGTTTGTAGATTATCTTATTGGCTCAATTCGGACAACACGATAGTAAATGGTGGGGTAATAATCAACTTTACAGTTGTTCAACTAGGGGGTACTCCCCACACAACATGGTAATAAATAATCAACTGTGATGTGGATTAGGATCAGCGCTGAGTTGACTATGGCAGCATTCGGATGACACAATAGTCAAAACAACTGACAATTGTTTCCCCCACACCAGTTGTTTATTGTGTCGTCCGAATTGAGCCATTGTCTTGGTTGGTTGGAGGTAGTTAGGTAGAAGATAGCTGTGTGTGTTCTGGTCAGGAGTGTATGAAGAGAAATTAAATAGAATATTTTAAGGATTTAGGATTATTAGTAAGGTTATTAGAAGTACAAAGAATAGGCAGGTTTGAAATTGATTTTGAAAGAACTGTAAACTAGGGGTGTGCACGGACCCCCCGGATCGGATCGGGACCCGGATCGGGACCTCCAATTTTGTCCCGGACCGGTTCGGACAAAATCGGAGGCCCCCCGGACCGGATCGAGTCCGATCCCGACCCAAAAATCGTAAATTTTTGGATCGGCCGCCATTTTTTTCCCCATAGACTTGCATTGCAATGCAAGTCTATGAGAAAAAAATGGCGGCGGGTGGGTAAGGGGGGGCCTAACTCCCTCCCCCCCCCGGGGCCGTCCGCTGTGGACGGCCCCGGCAGGTAAGCCCCCTCCCCTGCGCTCCCTACCCCCACTGGGGCCGCCCGCTTCCATCCGCTGGCGCCCGCGGGCGCCAGCGGATAGAAGCGGACGGCTCCGGGGGGGGGTAAGCCCCCTTCCCCGCCACTGCTTACCTTCTCGGCCCGTCCGCTCCCGTCCGGCGCTGGCGGCTACTACCAGCGGGCTCCGCGGCCTACTCTCGAGTAGCGCGCCGGGTGATGACATCACCCGGCGCGCCACCCTAGAGCAGGCCGCGGAGCCTGCTGGGAGAAGTAGGCGCCGGCGCCGGACGGGAGCCGCCGCGCCGGGCAGGTAAGGGCCCCCCTCCCCCCTCCCCCCTCCGTGCACCCCCTCCTCCCCTCCACGCACCCCCTCCTTACCTTCCCTGCCCGGCGGCTCCCGTCCGGCGCCGGCGCCTACTACTTCCAGCAGGCTCCGCGGCCTGCTCTAGAGTAGCGCGCCGGGTGATGACATCACCCGGCGCGCCACCCTAGAGCAGGCCGCGGAGCCTGCTGGGAGTAGTAGGCGCCGGCGCCGGACGGGAGCCGCCGCGCCGGGCAGGTAAGGGCCCCCCTCCCCCCTCCCCCCTCCGCGCGCCCCCTCCTCCCCTCCACGCACCCCCTCCTTACCTTCCCTGCCCGGCGGCTCCCGTCCGGCGCCGGCGCCTACTACTTCCAGCAGGCTCCGCGGCCTGCTCTAGAGTAGCGCGCCGGGTGATGACATCACCCGGCGCGCCACCCTAGAGCAGGCCGCGGAGCCTGCTGGGAGTAGTAGGCGCCAGCGCCGGACGGGAGCCGCCGCGCCGGGCAGGTAAGGGCCCCCCTCCCCCCTCCCCCCTCCGCGCGCCCCCTCCTCCCCTCCACGCACCCCCTCCTTACCTTCCCTGCCCGGCGGCTCCCGTCCGGCGCCGGCGCCTACTACTTCCAGCAGGCTCCGCGGCCTGCTCTAGAGTAGCGCGCCGGGTGATGACATCACCCGGCGCGCCACCCTAGAGCAGGCCGCGGAGCCTGCTGGGAGTAGTAGGCGCCGGCGCCGGACAGGAGCCGCCGGGCTGGGAAGGTAAGGGCCCCCCTCCCCCCTCCGCGTGTCCCCTCCTCCCCTCCACGCACCCCCTCCTTACCTTCCCGGCCCGGCGGCTCCCGGCCGGCGCCGGCGCCTACTACTACCAGAAGGCTCCGCGGTCTGCTCTAGAGTAGCGCGCCGGGTGATGACATCACCCGGCGCGCCACCCTAGAGCAGGCCGCGGAGCCTGCTAGTAGTAGTAGGCGCCGGCGCCGGACGGGAGCCACCGGGCCGAGAAGGTAAGTGCCCCCCTCCTCCCCCCCCCGCTGTCCACTTTCATCGGCGGGCGCCCGCTGGCGCCCGCCAATGGAAGCGGCGGTGGGCGCCAGTGGGCGCCCGCCGATCCGCCGATCCGCCGAACCGGTTCGGAGCTTTTTCGGACCGGTTCGGATTGGATCGGCCGATCCAGCTGCGGGATCGGAAATCGGATAATTTATCCGATTTCCCACTGGACCGGACTCGGATCATGGATCGGGTCCGATCCAGTGCACATCCCTACTGTAAACAACATTTTTTTTCTTTTATTTTTTGCTACCGCAAACCACATGTCAGCTTGGCTTTGTAACCTGCTCTCTTAGTTTATAAAGAAACACATAACATTACACCTTCAGCCAATATGCTCACAGGAGAACCTTTTTCAAAACCTTAATACCCTTTCCCCCTCTGCTGTAAGAGAAAAGTGGTGCTATCTTTTGCCCTTCCCTCAGGCTTATTCAAGTGGTGGCGCTTGTCCTGAGAAGGGGTGCTCACGTCCAGGCCTAATATATAGGTGGTGTGGGCACAATGTCCATAAGTCCTATCTGACAGTTCCCCTGCTCCCCTGCCCACTCAAAAGTACATCTTTTCTTTGGGAACAGTGGTCAGGGTTCCTTTCAATGGAAACCAAGAACGTTGGCAGGGTATGTCATTTCCTGCCTTGGGCTGCGTGGGGCCTCTTCCTGATTGGAAATAGTGTATGGGATCACGGAGCTTGGAGTGAAGCACTGCGAGTATGGAATTATTCACAAAGCATGTCATTTACCTGCAGTTGCCTGGAATTATGTTAGAGGGTCCACTTTACACAGGACATTCCTCTGTTTTGAGGAACAGGCACAGGACAGTGCTCTATTTGAAAGTGTTCTCTCTTTGAAGAGGTGTCCAGTTCACATCTGGTGTACAGCCAAGGAACCATAAGGAGAAAGAGTAGGCAGGGGCCTTGAAATGGCTGGTCAGCCCTTACAAGCACTTGGATATCAGATGTAGCAGGTACACAGCTCACTTGGTTCGTCTTCTCCACTATGGCGAAATGTAGTTAAATGCGTTTAACTGTGCAAATGTCATGCAAACATTTGTCCTCTTTTGTCTTCTTTTTGGGTGATGCAATTCCTCTTGGTGAGTTATTTGCATTTACAGTTGGTCTCAGGTCAAAGGTGGGATGGGTGATTCCTGAAATATGGGTGATAAAATCAAGCAAGGGTAGGGAGTACCGAGTTACTGAACCCCCACATTTTCTGGTTACTCACTCCAGCCCAGACTTTATTTGATGAACTCTGGAAGTCAAGAACATGATGGCTGAGATACAGAGGTTTGCAAGTGGAGAAGGAAGCATGGAATAAAGACACAGACACCAGAGATTGGGATAAACTAGGGCCTCTTTATTTAAATAAGGGAACTTTACCCCTCCTTGGATCTGCATGTGAAAGTGCAGGAATCTATTAGATCGTTTCTTCAGGCACCTAGCTTGCCATTATGAGTGAGCCACTCTCCAAAGCCAGGAGTCTGGTAAACCCGGACCCTCTCTCATAAGACACTTTGAATGTGTGGGGAGACCAACTTGAGACACCCTTGCCTGGTACCGCACAACTCTGAATAGGTGAGGCAGGAAGGTCCCTAAAAGCAAACCATATCCTTACAGGAGAGCCACACAGCCCCAGATAATCATAGAACCATAGAATAGAAAAGTTGGAAGGGGCCTGTGAGGCCACAGAGTCTAACCTCCTGCTCAATGCAGGAACCCATTTTAAAGCATACCTGACAGATGGCTGTCCAGCTGCCTCTTGGATGCCTCCAGTGCAGGAGAGCCCACGACCTCCTTAGGACATTGGTTCCATTGTCGTATTGCTTGAACAGTCAGGAAGTCTTTTCCTGATGTCCAGCAGGTCCTCCGGATATGCCCATCGCCAAAAGGTGCCAGAGTGTTCTCCATCCCTATTGTGATATCATGTAAATTCCCACACAACCCATCAATGCAATCTAATCTGCCTATTTACTTGTCCTCCGCTAATCGTAATTCCAGTATGGAGTAGGCAAAAAACCCTGTACACAACTGTGAACTTGTGGCAGGTGAAAATCCTACTCAGACCCCTCCCCTTCAGAGGGGGTGACTGGCTAATCCCATACTAGTTGGAGGGAGGGAAGGAGCTAGAAAGCGAAAGAGGCCAAGCTCCGGCGGAGCTGGCCTTTATCGTCACTGCCCCATCCTAGTGTCACATGACACACATGCCTTTGCTAGTGCCATCTTTCTCCCACTCCCTCCCACCCGCAAAAGCTCCCCCCCGCCCAAATTGTTCCGGCTGGTTGGGAAGTGGGCTTGCAAGCAGAAGGGGGGGGGGAAATGCTCACACAGTTTATCATCAAAATGAGCGTGCTAGTCCTCGCACTAGCTTCCTTCCTTTTTGTTTGAACAAGCTTTTTTCGTGAGCTGCCCACACAAGGAAAACAGCCATTCTACACACACACACACACACACACACACACACACACACACACTCATGTTTTGGCATGCAGAAGAGGATGGAGGTTGATGGTGGCAATGAAAATACTGCAGCCTGTTCCCTAAACGATAATACCCACCCTGGCATTGCTCTCTAGAAAATTACTGCAATCCTGAATTACATTGTGTCTATCTCTCAGTGCCATACGCAGCAGGTTTCCTGAACTCCTTCGCCCCATGATGGACAATTAATTCCCCTTTTAATTCTCAGCATGGCTCCGATGTGTTTATAGAATAATAGGGGCTCCCCCTGGTGACTAATTGAATACCTGCAAATTCCCATAGCTCATCACCAAGGCTGCTTAAATAAAGCGCCCACCTTCTGCTCCGACAGGCGCTGCATCTTCCTTGAATCTGCCTTTGTGTTTGTCTCCTACAATAGCTGCTCTAAGCCATGTTTCCCAGCAGGAAATACCCCGTATGCCTTGTTCAGTCTTTATTTACGGTATCCCTGTGGCGTTCCCAATAAATTTGAGTCCAGCCTTACAAGGGCACCTTGATTATATGGCCAGTTGATAGACGGCCTCTTTGGAGGCCCATGTGAAGGATGGCAAAAGTATTGCTTTTCCCTCTCATTTGGAAACAGAAGAGTCTGTTTTCATTGCCCTCTGGAACTCAAGCTTCAGATAATGAGAACGTGAAGCAGGACATGCAAAATCCTGGGTATACTCTACATGTGTCAGTTAGTTTCCTTTCTTCTGGGTTCAATTAAAAAAAATATATCTAAAATTCTTTGCAATGTTTTGGTAATATCTTATCAAAAAACATCAATGAACTGAAATGAAATTCTCTCCCATCTGCACTAGTCCAATTCAATAAGTACAGCTGTTCCCAGGTTGGGGAGGAGTATAATGTACCTGCCTGCCATGTAGCTGTTAGTGTGGACATGGAAGCCAGATTCCGGAAGTTACAGGAAGCCAGATTCCAGCTGGACATCAGGAAAAATATCCTGACTGTTAGGGCAATACGACAATGGAACCCATGACCTTGGGAGGTCATGGGCCCTCCCACACTAGAGGCATTCAAGATGCCTCTGGGCAGCCATCTGTCAGGGATGCTTTAAGGTGGATTCCTGCATTGAGCAGGAGTTTGAACTCCATGGCCTTATAGGTCCCTTCCAACTCTACTAGTCTGTGATTCTATGATGAAGAGCAAATCAAAAAAAGAGGTGTTATCTGAAATTCAGCACTCTCATGGTTCAGTACAAACCCACACTTTTAAAAGCAAAGCATTCCATGCCCTGGGGTTCGATGGATGAATCTGCCAATTTTAGTTCCACCCACATTCAGATTATATATATATATATATATATATATATATATATCCTCTTCCAATGTGAACATTAGGGATGTGCACTGGATCGGACCCGATCCACGATCCGAGTCCGGTCCAGTGGGAAATCGGATAAATTATCCGATTTCCGATCCCGCAGCTGGATCGGCCGATCCAATCCGAACCGGTCCGAAAAAGCTCCGAACCGGTTCGGCGGATCGGCGGATCGGCGGGCGCCCACTGGCGCCCACCGCCGCTTCCATTGGCGGGCGCCAGCGGGCGCCCGCCGATGAAAGTGGACAGCGGGGGGGGGGAGGAGGGGGGCACTTACCTTCTCGGCCCGGTGGCTCCCGTCCGGCGCCGGCGCCTACTACTACTAGCAGGCTCCGCGGCCTGCTCTAGGGTGGCGCGCCGGGTGATGTCATCACCCGGCGCGCTACTCTAGAGCAGGCCGCGGAGCCTTCTGGTAGTAGTAGGCGCCGGCGCCGGCCGGGAGCCGCCGGGCCGGGAAGGTAAGGAGGGGGTGCGTGGAGGGGGGGAGGGGGCGCGCGGAGGGGGGAGGGGGGCCCTTACCTTTCCGGCCCGGCGGCTCCCGTCCGGCGCCGGCGCCTACTACTCCCAGCAGGCTCCGCGGCCTGCTCTAGGATGGCGCGTCGGGTGATGTCATCACCCGGCGCGCTACTCTAGAGCAGGCCGCGGAGCCTGCTGGAAGTAGTAGGCGCCGGCGCCGGACGGGAGCCGCCGGGCCGGAAAGGTAAGGAGGGGGTGCGTGGAGGGGAGGAGGGGGCGCGCGGAGGGGGGAGGGGGGCCCTTACCTTTCCGGCCCGGCGGCTCCCGTCCGGCGCCGGCGCCTACTACTCCCAGCAGGCTCCGCGGCCTGCTCTAGGATGGCGCGCCGGGTGATGTCATCACCCGGCGCGCTACTCTAGAGCAGGCCGCGGAGCCTGCTGGAAGTAGTAGGCGCCGGCGCCGGACGGGAGCCGCCGGGCCGGAAAGGTAAGGAGGGGGTGCGTGGAGGGGAGGAGGGGGCGCGCGGAGGGGGGAGGGGGGAGGGGGGCCCTTACCTGCCCGGCCCGGCGGCTCCCGTCCGGCGCCGGCGCCTACTACTCCCAGCAGGCTCCGCGGCCTGCTCTAGGATGGCGCGCCGGGTGATGTCATCACCCGGCGCGCTACTCTAGAGCAGGCCGCGGAGCCTGCTGGAAGTAGTAGGCGCCGGCGCCGGACGGGAGCCGCCGGGCCGGAAAGGTAAGGAGGGGGTGCGTGGAGGGGAGGAGGGGGCGCGCGGAGGGGGGAGGGGGGCCCTTACCTTTCCGGCCCGGCGGCTCCCGTCCGGCGCCGGCGCCTACTACTCCCAGCAGGCTCCGCGGCCTGCTCTAGGATGGCGCGCCGGGTGATGTCATCACCCGGCGCGCTACTCTAGAGCAGGCCGCGGAGCCTGCTGGAAGTAGTAGGCGCCGGCGCCGGACGGGAGCCACCAGGCCGGGAAGGTAAGGAGGGGGTGCGTGGAGGGGAGGAGGGGGCGCGCGGAGGGGGGAGGGGGGAGGGGGGAGGGGGGCCCTTACCTGCCCGGCCCGGCGGCTCCCGTCCGGCGCCGGCGCCTACTACTACCAGCAGGCTCCGCGGCCTGCTCCAGGGTGGCGCGCCGGGTGATGTCATCACCCGGCGCGCTACTCGAGAGTAGGCCGCGGAGCCCGCTGGTAGTAGCCGCCGGCGCCGGATGGGCCGAATAGGTAAGTGGCGGGGAAGGGGGCTTACCCCCCCCCGGAGCTGTCCGCTTCTATCCGCTGGCGCCCGCGGGCGCCAGCGGATGGAAGCGGGCGGCCCCAGGAGGGGTAGGGAGCGCGGGGGAGGGGGTTTACCTGCCGGGGCCATCCACAGCGGATGGCCCCGGGGGGGGAGGGAGTTAGGCCCCCCCTTACCCACCCGCCGCCATTTTTTCCTCATAGACTTGCATTGCAATGCAAGTCTATGGGGGGAAAAATGGCGGCCGATCCAAAAATGTACGATTTTTGGGTCGGGATCGGACTCGATCCGGTCTGGGGGGCCTCCGATTTTGTCCGAACCGGTCCGGGACAAAATTGGAGGTCCCGATCCGGGTCCCGATCCGATCCGGGGGGTCCGTGCACACCCCTAGTGAACATACCTGGATGCTATGATCAACATCTGAGGGCCCCTCTGAGGGCCTTCCCCAGGGAGGCTTGGAGGGTGGCAACAAGGCAGAGG
Organism: Anniella stebbinsi; assembly: GCA_029215795.1. Classification (NCBI taxonomy): domain Eukaryota; kingdom Metazoa; phylum Chordata; class Lepidosauria; order Squamata; family Anniellidae; genus Anniella; species Anniella stebbinsi. The sequence goes on along the minus strand of JARDYH010000004.1, from coordinate 223,860,001 downwards.
GCTTTCTCAGTGGTGGCCCCCTGACTCTGGAATGAGCTCCCCACTCAGGTCCACTTGGTGCCAACACCATCATCTTTTTGGTGCCAGGTTAAGACTGTCCCTTACTCCCAAGCATTTAACGACATATAATGGGGGCACTCATGCCAGCCATCTAAACATATCTACTCTTTTACTGGGACTGTTTTTAATTGTCTAGATTGTTTTAAATTGTGTATATTTTTATATTTGTATGCTGCATTTTGTTATATTATGAACTGTTGTAAACCATCACAAAAGCTTTGGCTATCGGGCAGTACAGAAATTCATTATCATCATGAAGAATGGATAAATAAAAAAAAAATAAGGCAGGTGCCATGTGTACCTCTCTGGGGAGAACATTCCATCATTGGAATGCCAACATAGGGTAGGCTCTCTTTCTGGTACTCAGGACCAGAAGGCAGGGGTTCTGTGGGGCATAATCCATTGAAGATCTTATTATATGCATAGGTACATGTACACACACACACGCACACTAACCCATTGCCTAGATGTGGGAAAATGAGGCAGACTTGGGAACTGGGGAAAATGGGAGGCAGGAACAACATACAGAGTTAAATGGGGGGGGGGTGAAGTTGCCATCCTTTGATGAAGAAGGGGAGGAGGAGGAGAAATCTTGGCAAGGCAGAGGGAAAATTGCTGATCCTTGCGTGTGGCTACCATGTGTTACCAACCTGGAAAGAACAATGTCCACGGAAAGAGATGGTTGGGTTTGGGCGCAAGGTCTGGAAGGAATTAGCACTGTTAGCACTGTCTATGCTGAGTGTCTCCAACATGGTGCACATGGGCCGCCATTAGAGTAGAAGGGAAAACCCTTCTCCTCCTCCCTCTGCCAATTAGGGCCTGAAATGGCCCTTTCAGGCCCTGATTGGCATGTGGGGGGACCATGCTCTCTGGGCCTCCGAAAAGTGTGCAGATTCCGCTGCCTGCCATTAGTGTGGCCAGGGGAATCTGCACACTTTCTGGAGGCCCAGAAAACACACTTTCCCTCCCCCTCTCCCCTCCTATACCAATTGGGGCCTGAAAGGGCCTCTTAAGTGTTAGAGGCCCTTTCAGGCCCCAGTTGGCATATGGGGGAGGGAAGACAGCACACTTTCCGGAGCCTCAGGAAAGTGCGCAATTCCCCCAGCACACTAATGGTTTGCTGGGGGAATTGTACACTTTCCGGAGGCCCCAGAAAGTGTGCTTTGCCTCCCCCCATGCCAATCATGGCCTTAAAGGCCCTCTTACCATGATTGTCATGGCAGGGAGGGAGCAAAGCACCCTTTCTGGGGCCTCCGGAAAGTGCACATGGCCGAGTGCTCAGCTGCCCAGTTCTTCATTGCCTATCACTGAATACATGGATGTCGGGGGTGGAGGTGGCATGAGGCAGGGATGGGGCTAGTCTGTTTGACCCCACAACACAACACCCCCTCCATGAATTATTTCAGCACATAGAAGGGGGTTGTGTGCACCCCACTTTAGAGAGTTTGAAAAGGAGATTAGAGAAATTCACAGAAGATAAGCCAATCAATCAGGAGAGCTATAGGGAGTGTCCACTGAATACTAGTTTCTAGGGGACAATAAGAAGCATCTAGCTAGCAATTGTGGGAACAGGATGTTGAACTAGATGGTCTTTGAGTCTGATCCTTCGTTGGTCTTCTTAGGTTCTGCAATGAAAAGTAGCATTGTGTCAGCACTCATGATTTCATGAGTGGCACATCAAATTTACCCCCCCCCCCAAAAAGAACTACATGCTCCTTGCTAGCCAATTTCTCATGACTCTGAACGTTATTTATTGAGTCTCTTATCAAGTCTATAACTTTTCAATTAGCACATCAGCTATGAAAACACATTGCCAACACAATGCTTCAAAGAGGGTCTTTAAAATTATTATCAATGCCCTTTAAACAAACAAGCTTCAGCAAGATGGGCTGTCTCGGTGGCTTTTGAATTAAGGAGAGCCTTGCAGGTGGAAATAATTATTTCAGGTTGGATAGCTCAGTGTCCTTGCCTTTTGTAAGTTGTGTGTTTGTGTACATGGGTTTAAGAACATAAGGACATAGGAACTGCCATGCCGGATCAGACTGAGGGTCCATCTAGTCCGGCATTCTGTTCACACAGTGGCCAACCAGCTGTGTGTGTATGTATGTTTCTCCCCTGACTCATATGCCAGCTGGGGTTGAATGAGGAATTCATTTCAGTTCAGGATTTTAACCCAGTTTGCACCTTCCAAACGGAACACGAAAGCGGAGGCAATCTGGGGTCAAAGTCTGTACATTTCCAGGCTTGCAATGTGATTTGCACACACACACGCAGAGAAAAAATGTACTTGACAGCATGCACATCTTTAAAAAATGGGCATGGAAAAATGTCTACTTTTGAAAAATGAGTTCAAATACACTTTCATCAATGGGATAAGAATGGATACATTTCAAAAAAAGTGCACCATCGAGGCATTCACTTGGGAAAGTTTGCATGACAATATGCATGGATTTTCATACAAACACACAAAAAGCTCGCAATCCGATAGGGACTTGAGTCAGAACAAGCTTCAAGAGGGGATTTGGAGAAATTCTGTGAGCCGATTTGCACATCCTAAGCATGTTGGTGTACATTTATCCTAATACATGCGTATTTTGCCTAATATACACAACTTTGCAAGCATTTTTCCTAATGTCATATATTTTTGAATGCTATTTCCACCCAATAAACTCATTTTTCTATGCATTTTGTAATTGGAGAAGTCCACTGCAAAGATATGGAGAAGGGTGAATGGTTTGAAACTATCAATATTTTGGTTCATTCACATTAAAATGCTAACTGGACAAATTTCTCCCTCATCCCTAGTTCAGAGGTGACAAAAGGACATCAAGCGCCACACATATACAGAATTCCTCACTGGAAGAAATGGCAATCACCTCTCACGTCACTCATATTAAAACTCCATTCAGAATATGACAAGCAGTGGCTAACAGCTGAGGTAGCTAAATATAGCCTCCATATAAAGTGGCTCAATTCGGACGACACAATAAACAACCGGTGTGGGGAAAACAATCGTCAGTTGTTTTGACTATTGTGTCATCCGAATGCTGCCATAGTCAACTCAGCGCTGATCCTAATCCACATCACAGTTGATTATTTATTACCATGTTGTGTGGGGAGTTCCCCCTAGATGAACAACTGTAAAGTTGATTATTACCCCACCATTGACTATCGTATCGTCCGAATTGAGCCATTGTGTTGCGTAGCGGATTCCCAGATACTCAGCATAAGTCACAAGTTCTGGCTGTCTCCATCCTGCTCAAGAGTGTTTGATTGGCTACCACTGGAGAGATTATGGCAGGATCTACATGACTGCTTTATAATGATTTATAATGGTATTGACAACTGTTGGGGCCCATGATCCATTCCATATATAGTTTTCAATCCACTTTCGAAGTGTTATATCCTGCTTGGTGTAGATCTGGCCCTAAGTTGATAAACTGATTAAATACTGGGGAAAGAAAAAGGTCTTCACTTGGCGTCGAAAAGAATATAATGTAGGTGCCAGGTGAACCTCTCTGGGGATCTCATTCCACAGCTGGGGAACCACAGCAGGGAAGGCCATCATCCTGGTAGCCACCTGCCTCACTTCCTTTGGCAGGGGCTCATGGAGAAGGACTCCTGAGGATGCTCTTAGGGTCTGGGCAGGTATATGTGGGAGGAGGTGTTCCTTTAGATAACCTGGACCCAAGCTATTTAGGGCTCTGATTGTTAATACCAGCACTTTGAATCGGGCCCGGACCTGGACCGGCAGCCAGCAAAGTTGCTTGGTGTAGATCTGGCCGGTATTGGAACACGTGGGCTCTTTATCTCATCCACTACAAGTGGATTGATTGTTGCTCTTGGCGTTTGCCATTCGATATACCTATCTCAATCTGCTGTCTGTTGCTGCCTGCACTTGATGAAGTAGACTGTTGCCTTGGTAAGCTCAGTGCATTATACAGCACCTACTTCCTCCTTCTCCGGTGGTCTAACAATGCTGTTCTCGAGTGGCATACAAATACTGCCGGATACCGCAACGGAAGCCACATTTTGAGACTCCCGATGCAGTAAGCTGCCAGCTCTGGATGTAAACACTCTTAGCATCTGACATTCTCATAAAAGGGGAAAAGTCACGCAAAAAAGAAAAGAAAAAAGAGAGTGTGTCATTCCCTTTATATGCAGTACCTGGATATCACTGCTAATAGAATAATTAGTTCCTTATGCATTGCTGATTAGGTTAAGACGTTATAAATATTTATGCCTTCCTTTTGAATAATATTCTGAGCAAAGAAAGAGGAGAAATTAATAGTGAACTCCCTTTTATAAGTTCATCTGATTTACATGCTCCAACTAGCAATGGGGAGGTTTTAAACTGGTTTCTATGGTAACAAGGCAACCTTACCAATCAAATGCAACGGCTGCATTATCGTAATGGAGCAATTATCGTAGCCGTTGAGTTTTGTATTATTTATTTATTTACTTACATTTTCCTTGTGCGCTGAAGAGCTTTAAGTTGAGCATGGGGCTTATCTAAAAACTCCAATCTTTTTGTTCTGGGCAGAGATGTAGCTACCTGACTTCTATGGTGACATACTTTTCTTTTTGTTTCAAATTTCACTCCCCCTACCCACCCGCCCAGCCCAAGTATCTCCTATCTTTGATTTTTCTCTAGCTTAGTTCTTTTTATACCATTGCCTGATAATCTGAGGTGAAAAATGGTTGATCTGTTCTTATAAGCCTCCCTGACTTCCCCTCTTTTTTCACCTCACCACCTTGGCAGGATCTACACCACTGCTTTATAACGGTATTGAAGTGTTGGGGCCCATAAGACACATTAAACTGTTGGGGTCCATAAGACACATTCCGTAGACCGTTTTCAAACCTCTGGCAAAGTGTTATATCCCCACTTGGTGTAGATCTGGCCAAGGGCTTTTTCATCGACTGAGCTGTTGTTTCCCCCCACACACACACAAATAGAATATTCAAATTGCATGACATTGGCTGAGTTCGGACGGCACGATAATCAATGGAGGGGGGGAACAATCGTCAGTTGTGTTGCTTATTGTGTCATGTGGAGGGCAACACACAACACACACACAACTGACAGTATGCTATTTGGGGCACTGAAACAATGGAGAAGAACAATGGGCTTGCACGTTGTTTATCCCAAACGCCGTTGTTTAAAGTGTCATGTGGAGAGAACCCCCCTCTCTCTGTGTACTGTTCCATTTGGTCATAGATATTGCTGGCCGGAGCAGCTGAAAAAACACTGGCTCCTCCGATACAGCTGGCAGAACTTGCGGTGCATGCTGGGATACAGCCGGAGGACTGGGGGAGGTGCAGCAGCCTAGAAGGATGCCGGGACATTCAGCCGCACAAAGGGGAGGAAGGGCAACATGTCATGTGGCGGGAGCCACCAGATCAACACATGATGAGTGTGTTATTAACCCCTCCATTGTCTGAACTCAGCCATTCCCCCCCACCACACACAACAACATGGTGGGGTAGGAGGAAGACGGTGTGGATGACAGTAATGTAAAGTCTAAGGGGAGGGGGGCATCAGGAGCAGAGCAGTAGTTGTGGAGTTGGCAGAGGTAATGTAAGAAGAGTATGAATGGGCAAGAGTCACAGAAAGAAGCAAAAATGAAAGGGAAAAAAGGGGAAAGGGCAGGTGGAAAGAGATTGAGAGGAATATAACCGTGGGTTTTTTTTCCCTCCAAGGAAACCCAATTGTTTGCATTCAAGACTTATGTTTAGATTTTTAATATCATGCATATGTGGTTTTATTATACACAGCCAAATGCTATGATAGTGTGCTCCTTATATAGTATTCTGAAGTTCATCCATTCATGGCTTAAGATAGATCATCTATCCATATCATGATCAGTGTGTGTGTGCATGTGGGGAGGGGGTATCTTTCTTTCCAGGAGTTTCCCGTCCCATTATGGATGGTCTCATTTTCTCTCCACTTCTAATCTTGGCGCCTTGAGCTTATCTCACACACTTTCACATCCTTCTTATCCTCCCACGTTTTTATCTATTTATTTGTGATATTCATATACTGCTGAATATAATAAAATGCCTAAGGTGGTTCTCATATAAATATTTAAATCACATGTAAAATGCAATATTGCAAACACGTCTTTACAAATACAATTCCAATTACAGTAAAAGTAACAGGGATGGACAGACTTACCCTTGATCCGACACTGTCTCATTATGCATTTTCTTGTTGGGGTTTGTGAAATTTCATGCTACACAGAGAGAAGGAAGAACATAAGATAAAGAACCATGTAATCTCACCAAAGAGGTGAAATAACATGCTGGAGGAACAAGAGATGGAGGTAGTTCACCAGAATAGTCCCCTGCTCCTGATCACAAACTCTAGGGTTCCTGATAAGGATGAGTTGATTCCCACCATTTTGTCCTGATTTCACTCCTCCTGCCCTGCACTACAAGTCCTCCTAATTTAAATTGGTATTTCTAAAATGAATTCGGGAACTGGAGCACACACAATTTGCAATACTTTCATCTCACTTGTATCATTCCCTCCTCTTTGAGTTAATGATACACATGTGTGCATTGATAAACACACACACACACACACACACACACACATACACACTGCACAAAAGCAATTGTGATGTGACCATACATATGACTGCATCAAGATTATTTTCTGCTATGCTTCACTGATACTCATGTGCATCCTTACATAATGTCAAAACACCACGCAAAATAATCTTAGTATTCCCATATGAACAATAACATCAAGTGTGCTTTTCTGCAGTGTTTTATCAAGGCACATGAGCATTGGTAAAACACCAACCAAAAAGAACCTGAATGCAACTGAAGCAACACTACACCACATAGTGTTCTGTACAAAAATCATGGTGCAAAAAGGAGAATTCTTAATGTTACAGATACAAAATCAGATAACTCAGACCACTTGGGAGCAATTTGGATGAAGCTGATTTTGGGAGAAAAAAACCCTACTAAGTATGTGTTGGTGTTGGTGTTGGTGGTGGTGTGTGTGAATGCACAGATAAGCCTATTTTTGACTAGGATGTGTGGATAAATCACCCTCCACAACTTTTTTTTCCTGATCCTAACAGAACTCCCTGTGAAATACCTTGGATGTTTCATCTAAGCAGGAATCTTCATATTCGCCTGCAAAAATTGCTTTAGGTTGCAGGAGACTGTCCGAGGTACCCAATACTCTCATGTCCTCTGCTCAACATCCACTCAGAAGTCAGGAGGTTTTAGCCGTCTCCTTTGAGGCAACCCCAGAGGTACAACATACTATGGGGGAACCTTCTTAGGCTTAAAGGCAAGGTTGTGTGCCGTGCCAGCACTGCCAGGAGCAATTTCAATTTGCTATAAACCGTGAAACAAAAAAAGTTCCATCCCTGAGGGGCAGAAGAAGAATGAATAAATGTTGAAAAGGAATCCAAGAGCTTTAATACTTGTCAACAGTGTCCAGCTCCTGCGGTTGAGGAGGGATGTATTATTTTGCAATGCTTATTACGTACAACAAAGCATCCAGAGGAACTTGTGTATGATCAGTGACACCAAAGCCATTTATTCTTTGCTACAGGACTATTTCTGGCAGTTGTACCTGGTTCTTTTCTTAACATAAGTGGAGGAATGGCCATGAGGAATGCTGCAGCTTCAACTAGGACTGCAGTCTTCCTCTGTTCCTTTCTCTCTTTAAAATAAATAAATAAATAAAGAAGCCAAAGACTTTCCAGTAACAGAACTTGTTGTAGGTTAAGAATGCTACAAACAGTTGAGTTTTTGTGTTTCTGATGGGAAAACCCCACCCAACTCTCTATTAAGGATAAGTGGAAATTGATGCACAGTCAAGCTGGTTTGATCTGCAAACGCATGCCTGCGTACGTGTCAGCATGTCATAGTGAATCTACTAGGAGTCACTTAAAGGCACTGAGGATTAGGCTGCATACACAATAATACACATACGATGTGTAATAACATTAGACTACATGTAGTTCATGCAACAATATGCCTAGAGGGCACATCTTTGCTTTGGGAAGAGGTGACATCTCACTGGCAGACCTCATGCTGTCGTAATTCACCGGTGTAACACGATAAGCAAGAGAGAAGCATCCGTAAAACAGTCCGTGGTCAAAAGCCGAAGTTTCTGTCTGAAGCCGAGTTGAACAATACTGGAATCACGAAGCGCTGAAGAGTCGTCAGGGCCCGGTCCAAAGGTCAGGATACGTCCAGGCAAGAACAAGGATTCAGGAAAGTGCTGAAGAATGGTCAGAGTATGGTCCAGGCTCAGGATACGTCCAGGAAAGAACAGGGAGCTGGGAAACACATGACGAAGGCAAGGCACCACACACGAGACATGCTTTCATGAAGAAAGTTAGGTTCAACACTGGCAGCTCCAATTATGCGGATCTTAGGCAACAGGGCTTTCATAATGACCTCTTGTCCAGGTGGGTTAATGGTCATTATAAAGCAGTTTCATATGGATGTGCTTCAAACACCAGTATATGTGAAGGCAGAAGAATAAAGGGTTAGATTCTGTATGCCTCTGTCTCATCAGGGAACCAATGACAATCCTTATGCCCAGGTGAATAACCACCCCCACTAAGCTGCTATTAGCTATGTTGGCGGGTGGGAGTTGGATACCTGCATTAATGGCTGCATTGTGCCATTAATTGCAGTTATCATCAGGAATTGGTGGTGGTGGGAGACTTTGGACTGGTCAATGATGGGGGGAAGAGTTAGTCCACTCTTCCCTTAGCACAATTGCCCCAATCTAATTGAGGCCTCACACCAATGCTTTTAAGTCTAATTCTCTCATACATACACACACACACACACACAGAGAGAGAGAGAGAGAGAGAGAGAGAGAGAGAGAGAGAGAGAGAGAGAGATCCATTCACTAATATCATGAACTGTGACCACTTATACATTGCCAAAAAAAGAGGAATTTGAAAAAGAGGACACCAATTTGCAGAACAATTGCAGATGTGCATTAATATGTATGGGTGCATGTTCAGGAATAATAGCTATAATTTAAATAGAGATACAAGACATCTTATCATAGTGGAAAAGACTGACCAGCAGGTAACCTGTGTGCTGTCCAGGTGCTAACTGCTGATTGGCCACTTCAAGGCCTCTGCATGCTCCCCTTCTTTTAGGGTACTTTCATTTCAAACCGGGCTTGGAGTGGACACCTCCTCAAAAAGGGAACACCTTCAAATAGGAGAGCATCTTCTGCCAGCTCTCCAGAAGAAAACTGTCCTCTGTAAAGTAGGACACCTAGCCAGTCTAAGCAGTTAGACCTCAAACTTTCAAAATTTTACAATGGAACACACACCAAGTCTCTCTCTCTCTCTCTCTCTCTCTCTCTCTCTCTCTCTCTCTCTCTCTCGTACATACTATATCTGAGATAACAAGACACGACCTAACTGGCATTTTAATACTTAGGATAATCTTACCATACACTCTTCTCAGCAAGTTGTAAGCTTTCCTAAATCCTGATTGTGCTGTAATTAGCTCATTAGACTAAATTGTTCCACCGTAAGATTACCCTTAATTCTTTCAGATACCTCAGGTAAGTTTTCCTACCTGAGACGCGGGCTCGTTAACCCAAGGCTTATGCGTAAACTAAACGTGCCCGGACAGAATTGTGTCAGTGGCTGGTTGGAATGGCATTTCTGAAGGCACTCCAGCTGTGCCACCATAGAAACCACAGAGGGAACAGCTCCAGTAATTGCATCCCACTTTTACAGCATTATCTTTCAGATGTAGTTACCACAGTCTCAGGCCTGGTGCTTTAGCATTGTGCAATCCTGCATCTTTTGAAAAAACAGAACTTTGCCTTCTTACTAAAACTTGCTGGCACTGAGCAGAGCTCAAGCCACAGGATGGAGGAGCAGGAACAAAATTGGGGGACCTTTTCAAAAGGGTTGCTGGGGTGGTGGTGCAAATCAGCAAAATTCAAGCTTGCTGAAATCCTCCAAATTCTATCACGAAGCTCGTTCCGACTGAAGTCCGTATTGGATTTTGAACTTTGTGTTCTTTTTTTCTTTCACATGAAAATCCATGCATGCTTTTCCATAAGTGCACATCAGTTGTATGCTTCTTTGAAACATATGCGTTCTTCTCGCATTGATTAATGCATATTCGTGTGCGTTTTTCCAAAAGTGTGCAGTTCTTCATGCAATGTTTCTCAAATGAACCATGTTGTAGAATGCATTTTTTATTTTACTTTTTTTTTGGTGTGTGTGTCCATGAATCACATTGTAAGCTTGGAAATGCATGAATTTCAATGCAGATTGTGTCCTCTCAGTCTAGAAGGTGCAAACTGGGTAACTTGTGATCAACAATGAATGGAAACAATTTCCCAAACATCCCTAAAAAGCAGTGGAATGTTAAAAGAGGAAGACTTTATTTCATCAGATCTCCTTAAGTCTTGGCTGTTGCAAGAAACATACCAGATATCCCTGATTTGTTGAGATCTGTAATAGTAGTATTGGGGGGGGGGGTGTAAATAGTGCAATATTATTTATATCATGGGCTCTTCTACACCTGCAGCCCTTTGGGGAGTAGGGAGGGACAATCACAGAGTTTTCCACTCCTGGGAACGTTGCTCAGGGGCTACACGCCAGCAAGTTGCCCCAGAAGTAAAGAGGGACATTCCGGGGTGCCATATTTTTTTAAAAAGAGGAGACATTTGAGCAATTGTGCGAATGCGATCCTGCATGAAAATATGATTTTTTTTTAAAAGGCACCAACGAACTCGGCACTGGAAGACGCCGAATGCCAACCCAAATTTGGGGGAAATGCTCTCCCCTCACCCCTGATGCCCACAGACTCCCCCTGCATGGCTCTGTGACTGTTTCCTGAGCCCCACTACTCGTGGGGAAGACAGAGGAACCTGGGAGAGAGAACCACACCACCTGTGGTGCTTGGGATGGTCCCGAGACAGCAGGAAAAAATGGGGAAAAAGCAGTCCCAGCTATCCCGGGAGAACTGAGCGCTTGTCCTTGGTTCCCCCTGGGATCAACTGTGCGTCATTTGGATGCGCAGGAATGACCTCGTGACCACTCCGGGATAGATGTCAGGTGTAGACATGGCCCATGCCTTTGAAATAGGTGGTACCTTACAGCAGCCCAAACATCAAAGTCCCTGCCTCATCGAGCTTATAGTTTAAATAGCTATAGTGGAAAGAGACTACAGAGGGAGAGGGGTAAAGGAAGACACAACCATAACAAATGCCAGAGAACAGGGAGGAAGTGACAAGTAAGTACGGGATGTATGTGAGTGGAGCAGGACAACCAATGGAGATTCACAAATTCTTGGGGTTGGTGGAAGGGGAAAGGCAGAGACAGAAGTGTTATTGCACCAATATGCAACTTTCATAGACATGAGCTTGCACCCCCGCTGCCATGCCCATGCAGGAGCTGTTCCCATCTTGTCCATATATTTAGATGAACACAACTCCTTATAACACCCAGAAAGACATTCACATGACGATGGGATGGGTCAGATCAGAGGAAGGGTGCTCCTACCACCATAGTCTTCCCTCATTCTTCTGCACCTGTGGAATCTCTGTTTTCCTCCCCACTGCCTTCTCACCCTGGGAAGAAGGAAGGGAAGTCCAAAACAGATATGTTTCAGATAGGTGTAGTCTCTGAAGGATGGGGTTGAGGTCTGATTCAAAATGGATTGGTGGAGGTGGGATGCAGCCCCTAGAAAGCTGGTGTTTGAGAATGCCCTGCTCCCCGTGGATTTCAAACTATGCTCCATCACCAGGAGCCCCACGGGAGCAGAGACCCATCTTTGTATTTCAAACTCTTCATTCGCCGTCTTGTGCATAATATATTCTGCAGCAGATTGGAGAAGATGACAGCCCTTGGCTATTTTGGGACAACCACAGACTTGTATCAGTTTTGACATGTTTCTTGAGAATTCATGACATGCCGAATCTCTACCGTTTGCATATGGTTCCTGTCCTGATGCATAGGGACAATGTGGCTTCAATCTTTCTTCAGGACCTTGGGAAAAAGTGAGATAAGGGAAAAATAAAATTGGAGAAAAATCAACAATATTATTGCTACTGTATTCCCATACCCCATAAACATAATTGGAGAATAAAACTCAAAGTAAAATGAGTGTGGCTGTGAAATTGAGGACATTGCTTAGGGCCTTCTGGGAAATGATCAGTCTGAGAGGGGATGGGGGATTTGTTTGAAGGCATCTTATATTTGAAATAAGGATAGGTGAGATAGAACCTGCCAGAAAAAAAGGGGGTGACAACCCTTACTCAACATTAACATGGTTGAATACACAAGGATTCAAAACTAGACTTGTAAGAGTTAAATACTGAAAGTGTTGGGTCTGGATGAATGGAGCTGTCAGTTTTAGTGTCTTCTACATTTGATTTTTTTTAACCTCATTTTATGTTTGCCCCAAATATGGAGAACTTTGTGAATTCTGGTATTATTATTATTATTATTATTATTATTATTGCAAAACTGAACTGAATATGAATCCACACCCATCTCTACATGGCAGTGTGATCCACATACATCTTTTCCTTAAGGCGGTCTGGCACGCAAACCTCCTTACCTTCTTACCTACCTACCTACCTACCTACCCACCTACCTTTCTTTCCTTCTTTTTCTTAAGCATGTTGCCTACTGTTCTTCAATTATATGCCCAAGGAGATCTACAAAAAAAAGACTAAGGCCAGATCTACACCAAGCAGGATGTGACACGTTGAAAACGGTTTGAAAACTGTATATGGAGTGTGTCCCGGGCCCCAACAGTTCTCACTACCGTTATAAACCATTTGAAAGCATTAGTATAGATCCTGCCTAAAACATTTGCAATGTAGACCCAATGCACTGTTTCTGGATTTAGTTGTCTGCAACTGAGCTTTCCAGAGAGAACATAAGGATTTTATTTATTTATTTATTTATTTATTTATTTTATTCCATTTATATACCGCCCCATAGCCGAAGCTGTCTGGGCGGTTTACAAAAATTAAAAACATTGAACAATTAAAACACCGATATACAAAATGTAAAAGCATAAAGCATAAAAACAAGTTAAAATTACAATATCCTTCTGGGTCAAAGCACAACAACAACACAAAAACACAAAAACCCTCATCATATGCTGTTAAATGCCTGGGAGAAGAGGAAAGTCTTGACCTGGCGCTGAAAAGATAACAATGTTGGTGCCAGGCGAGCCTCGTCAGGGAGATCATTCCATAATTGGGGGGGGGGCACCACTGAAAAGGCCCTTTCCCTTGTTGCCATCTTCCATGCCTCCCTTGGAGTAGGCAAACGGAGGAGGACCTTCGATGTGGATCATAGTGTATGGGTAGGTTCATGTCGGGAGAGGCGTTCCATCAGGTATTGTGGTCCCAAACCGTGTAAGGCTTTATAGGTTAAAACCAGCACCTTGAATTGGGCTCGGAAACATATAGGCAGCCAATGCAAGCGGGACAGAGTAGGTCTTATATGCTCGAACCTTCTGGTTCCTGTTATCACTCTGGCAGCTGCATTTTGCACAAGCTGCAGCTTCTGAACCGTCTTCAAAGGCAGCCCCACGTAGAGTATAAGAAGAGCCTTGCTGAATCAGACCAAGGATCCATCCAGTCCAGCACTCTGTTCACACAGAGGCCAACCAGCTGTCAACCAGGAACCCACAAGCAGGATACGAGTGAAACAGCACCCATGTTCCCCAGCAACTGATGTATATAGGCATAGCGCCTCTGATACTGGAGGGAGCACCTAGGCATCAGGACATCACATCAGGAGAGACTAACCTGGTATCTGCGTTGTCCTTTTTCTGGCACCAGCTGAAGACAGGCATTTTACTGTTCAAGTCTTTAAGCTCTGTTGCTTTAAATCTGCTATCGTGTCTTAAATCTCTGCACTGTTGCTCCATTTTAGTCTGGTTGTACTTTTATACTATAGCTTTAAGCTTTTACATTTTGCATTGCATCTTATGCTGTGTTCTGTCGTTTTCATTTTTGTGAACCACCCAGACAGTGTCGGCTCTTAGGCTCTTAGGCGGTATACAAACAAAATGGGCAGGGGGAAGCGGACTCCCCATTCCTCCAGCCTCTAGAAAATGCTACACAGAGGGTCAGGGTACCCTGCTCAAGGGAGGGGAGCTGTTGTGTGGGTGGGAGGGGTCCCCAAATTTGGTAGAGGCCTGTTTCATGAGCAGAGCCTTCTTTCACTGGAAGGCAGATCCTGGATCCAGCCCAATATTCAAAGAGAGAGAGAGAGAGAGAGAGGTGTGAAAGAATTTCATTTCTGTTTGCAAACTATGCAAACATCTCCAGTTTGCAACCAGAACACAAACAGGAGAGCATAGTCCCCCATTTTATCCTACAAATTCCCAAATTTGCTTCTAGTTTCTCCCACATTTGTCCTGAATATAAAGAGATTTGTGAATTTTGGTTAATTCTTATCAAATAAAAGTGAGACAAAATCCCCCCCCCCACATCTATAATTTGAAGGGCTGTCCAGTCTATGGACCCAAGGTTATAAGGACCCAAGAGACCAGGGGACCTTGAACCTGCTAATCAACAGTGCATGTTGTTTACCTGCTCACAATCTTTCCTGGTATGATGAGGTAAATTGCTATTATTATTTCTAAATTTGCATCTATACACATACGTTAGCACATGCAAATTTCGTGCAAGTCTGTGTCCTATTTCCCCCCTCATTTTTGGCGATGCATCAATGTTGTTCCTTCACTCATTCAGATATCTGAAATGGTGCCTGTGCTACCACAGCCTCAAACACCAGGCCTAGACGAGCACACCCCTTTCAGGACAAGCGCCACCACTTGAATAAGCCTGAGGGAAGGGTAAAAGACGCACCACTTTTCCCTTATAGCAGAGGGGGAAAGGGTGTTAAGGGTTTTGAAAAAGGTTCTCCTGTGAGCGTGATGGCTGAAAGGGTAATGATTTGTGTGTCTTTATTATACTGATAGAGCAGGTGACAAAGCCAAGCTGACACGTGGTTTGTGGTAGCAAAAATAAATAAAAGAAAACGTTTATTGTTGTTAACAGTTCTTTCAAATCAATTTAACACCTGCCTCTTCTTAAAACTTCTAATAATTTACTAACAATCCTAAATCCTAATAATCTCCTCACACACACTCCTGACTAGATCATACACAGCTATCTTCCACACAACTACCCTTCACCCAACCAAGACAATAAGGATCAACGGAAACACTCCCCCACCCTATATATATACTCCTCCCCCTCCCTTTCCCAGCATCCTCAGCCCCACCCACTCAGTCCAACATCCCGCACTCTCCAGACATACTAAACCAGACATGCCTAAGGGGATAGAAATGTGGGGTATCGTCACAATGCCCCTACAAGGTCGTCTTGGATCTTTTGTTCTCACCTGCTTAACTTCTTTTACACCATGATCTTTTAGGGCAGGAGAGGGGATGCTGACTGACCTTTCCTGATTGAGCCATCATGAGGAGAACGAAATGGCAGCTGACCACAGTTTGTCATTTTAGGGAAATCACTGTTGGTTGACCTTATGCATCTCCCCCTTACCACTTTCATTTTCCTTTCTATCCACGAATTCCAACATAATGAGTTGTTGCAACCTCACGTGTTGTACTGAAAAGAAAAGAAAAGAAAAAAGTGAAAAGGTAGTCATTTGCATTGCAGGTGACAGGTGATTCATCCAGCAACAAAGCGGCCATTTTCTGAATTGCACCCATGAGGAGGTGGGCAATGAAGAGAAATACAGTGAAAAGCCATAATTGAGAAGGAAGAAAATCCCCTTCGGCTGGCTTTGTTAGTATGATGCATTCATAAAGGTTGTCTGAGATTTTCCAACCTCACCCAGGAACATGAAAACGAAAAGCAAAAAAAGGGTCCTTTGGCCCTATGCCAGCAAGGCATTCAATTAAAATTCAATTAGGAAGAAGAATAAGGCAGCGTGTCTGGCTGAAGTTAGAAACAGCCTGTTTGGGAAGGGGTGACAAGCAGTGCTCTAAATTATACATAGGGTCAGTCTAAATTACTGTAATAGGGTCTTCCGTCTTGACTGCTTATCCTTTTGTACGCCCTTATTGGCTTTTCATATTCGGAAGATGTCTCATCAATGGTAATTTTACTGGAAATGGACAGAGCTATTTGCACAACAAAGAAGTACCAAGATCAGTATTAGCGGAACACATTTTTTTCCTGGCAAAAGACAATGCATTGCTTTCCATATGGTACATATGACCAATCTATTGCACTTAACAATAATCTCAGAATAAAACGTAATGGAAGTGCCATGCTGGATGAGACCAGAGGCAATCTAGAACTGGGATGTGTAAGTTGTCACGCTCCAGATATTTTGACCTATCACTCTCATATGCCCTACCCAGCATGACAAATTGTAAGGGATCATAGGACCATAGAATAGTAGAGTTGGAAGGGGCCTATAAGGCCATCAAGTCCAACCTCCTGCTCAATGCAGGAATCTACATTAAGGCATATCTGACAGATGGCTGTCCAGAGGCATCTTGAATGCCTCGAGTGTGGGAGAGCCCACCACCGCCCTAGGTAATTGGCTCCATTGTTGTACTGCTCTAACAGTCAGTAAGTTTTTCCTGATGTCCAGCTGGAATCTGGCTCTCCCATAATGGGCTCAAGTTATGGGAAGCTGAATTTCCTCATGATGGCCACCTCTTCCTGACATACCTGCTGGTGACCAAACAATGTCATGGGGTGTACCCATGCCCGCTAAGGTCATAGAGGCATGGATGGGGATCTTTCCCTCCCACCCCATTCTGGTTGCCCATTCCTGGTGTATGTGAAGCACTTTGATCACTTGAAAGCTCTCTGTAAAGGGCACATCTCTCCCCCCTCTAATGGACTCACAGGCGCACGTGCTGGTTGTGAAAAAGAACAGAAAGGACCCACATCTTCCTAGTAATATGAGATTTCTTCTAGTGCTATACTCCAAATTGTTCTCAAGCTGTGAGCTGGATGGAGTACGTCGCAATTTGATATGTATCCTTCTCTTCTCTTTTCTTTCCCAACCCCCTCCATTTTCTTCCTCTCTAACTTTCCCATTTGCAGAGGGGAGAGGGTTTCTCTTTGTGGGTGTGCTTTCCCCTCCCCTCAGGCATCACCCATCTCCTTGTGATTACTACCTGCTGGTCTTGTTGACATATTGTCTGACGTCAGAAGGCTGCAAAGCCTTTAGGAAGACGGCAGCATGAACATGGATCTAGCAGGACTAATGCCATTTCTCTGGCTCTGAGTACCGCAGAGGGGATGATGAATGATGCATCCTTGGCTTCGCCACTGCACAAAATCTGGCCAATTTGTTTATTGCTACAGGTCCCACCTGCAACATTTCTGCTGATTGCTGGAGATCCTTTCTGTGCCCAGCTTGATTCAAGCAGCAAGAGAGCAACGGCACACACCCTTTGGAAATCAAAGGGATTTTGTTGTTGTTCTTTTTTCAGTGTGGCTGAGCTTTTTACAAACAATTTGAGCAGTACCCAAGATGCCCCCTTTCACCCTTTGCAAAAATTTCACATTTGCCTACATGGCCTTTACTTGCCTTTACTCTCAAGTGCTCTTACATGACCTGGGTGACACCATCATCCAGCAAAACATGACTGACTACTCAGATGCAAGGATCTTGTAAAATCCATTCTATCTGCATTTTGTGGATTGTCATGTACCTTTCATTCCATTGTCTGCTTATTGATGGAATCAGTTTTTTTTTATCAATTTCCTCAATTTGCACAAATTCACACTTTGTAAAAATGGGCGAATCCCCCAAAATGTGCATATCCTTCCCCCAAAAATGCACATTTCATGCTTTAATCTATGGGGGAAATGCACATTTTTTTTTGCCAGTGGTTGTTAAAAAAATATGTATTTTTCTATGACTCAATTTGTGTAAAATCTGCTCAGTCACTGAGGTCATCTGAACGCATGTTCCTGGTGATTCCACATGGACCTATGGTCCAATTGCAGTCCACCAGTAGAAGAGCCTTCAGTGTGGTGGCCCAATTTCTATGGAATCCCTTGCCTTTGGAGATCAGGCAGGCACCAACGTTATATTGCTTCTGGCACCTCCTGAAAATGTTGCTCCAGGAAGTTTTCCTAGAATGACCGACTGCGGTTTTATCTGAACTTTGTTCTTTTAAAACTGTAATTTTTAATGTTGTTTTTATTCTATCGTTGTATTTTATTCTTCATGTTCACTACTGTGAAATCTTTGGATAAGGAATGGTATATATATATATATATATATATATTGTAAATAAATAAATGAAATTCTGGAAAGTAAAAAAATTAATAATAATTAAATCCTGGTCTGCAAATCCATAGAATCTGTTTGACTCAGGAAAAGCCAAACTGTTGTGGGATGCACAGGTCAAATTCATAGAAATCTGAACTCACTTGATTCCATTGCAGAATCTTGACCAATGGGTTGACCAATTGACTTATCCAGGAAGAGGAAGGGACCAGAGGGAAACCTGCTACTAGGATAGTAAAAACCAACCAACCAACAAACAAAAATGGGAGAAAAAAGGTGAATATCAATGCTGGATATGACCATGAAACTTCCTTATATTAGACAATAACCCAGTATATTGATTAGTGGTGGTTCTGCAAAGATCTCAAACAGAAGTCTTTTCCACCCCTGCTACATAATCCTCTTAACTGGAGTGGCCCAGGCTTGACCTTGGGAGCTTCAGCCTGAAAAGTGTCTACTCCACCAGTGAGATCCACAGTGAGTTCAAAGAGTTCAGATGTCTATGAATCTAACCTGCAGATTCCACAGTGGACTGACATTAAGACCGTAAGAAGAGCCATGCTGAATTAGATCAAGAGTCCATCTTGTCCGGCACTCTGTTCACACAGTGGCCAGCCAGCTGTCAACCAGGAAACCATAAGCAGGACACAGTGAAACAGCACCATTCCAACCATGTTCCCCAAGAACTAGAGCGTACAGGCTTACTGCCTCTGGTTCTAGAGGTTGCACTTAGCCATCAGGACCAGGTGCCATTGATAGCTTTCTTCATTGTCCAAGTGGTGCAAATTTCACAGATGTGCAGACTTTAACCCCCCCCCCCGCCTTTTTCACTTTTGAGGGTGGGTGCTGTTGCACAAATATACACTAGAATATAGCTTGTCAGAACTTCTCCAAAAGTGAATTTGAACCCCAGGCTGAAAGAAGTTCAATGTCCCTGGCCTAGACTGACCAGCAGCACCAGCTGTCCAAGGTTTTCAACAGGTTTTCTTTCCTAGTCTAACCTGAGGATATCAGGGATGAAATCTGGGACCTTCTGAGTGTAAGGTATGTGTTCTTCTTTCTACTGAATCACAGCCTTTCCCCAGTCCAGGTCCGGCCCCAATTCAAAGCGCTGGTACTAACATTCAAAGCCCTAAACAGCTTGGGGCCAGGTTATCTGAAGGAATACCTCCTCCCATATGTACCTGCCCAGGCCCTAAGATCATCGACAGGGATCCTTCTCTGTGAGCCCCTGCCAAAGGAAGTGAGGAAGGTGGCCACCAGGAGGAGGGCTTTCTCTGCTGTGGCACCCAGAGAGGTTCAGCTGGCGCCTACTTTGCACTCCTTTCATCACCAGGCGAAGACCTTTTTATTCTCCCAGCATTTTAACAGCTGAATTCCCCCAATTTTAACCCTTGCTGTTTCAAATGTGTATTTTAATCTGTATTAATCTCTGCTGCTTGGTTTTATCCTGGTTGTGTTTTCTACATTGTATGTTATTTTGTGTTTTTAGATCGCTGTTTGTTTTACATTTCTTAAAATGATGTCATTCATAGTTTTAATTTTTGTGAACCGCCCAGATAGCTTCAGCTATAGGGTGGTATGAAAATGCAATAAATAAATAAATAAATAAATAAATCTTTGACTGAGGCACTGATGAGCAAAAGGCAAGCACACCTATAGCTAGGTGGTCCATGTGTTGAATGGGGATCTGGTCAGTAATAGTTTTGCATCATGGGCAGTAAGTAGCCAGCTGAAAGTAGGAGAGGAACCTATGAGTGATAGTTATTTATTTATTTATTTATTTATTACATATCTTTATACATCCCAACAGCCAAGACTCTCTGGGCAGTTCACAATTAAAACAATTAAAACCACAATAAACAAAGTCAGGATTTAAAACTGTATTGTTATTATTATTATTATTGTTGTTGTTGTTGTTGTTGTTGTCGTTTTAAAAATGTCATATAAAACCAGGAAAAGGAAAAGTTATCATCCAGGGAAAGCTTGTCTAAAAAGATGGAGGTGTTTGAAAGATGCCTTATGTTCCGCCTCCCGAACCGCACAAGGGAGGGTTTTCCAGAGGGTGGGTGCCGCTACAAAGGCCTGCATCATGTAAAATAGCTGGGTAGGTTTGTTCTTTTACTGGAGAGCAATGAGACATTTGCTGAGCATGATGAACAAAAGCTTGCTGGTATTTAACTGAAGAATGATTAGTGCTGCTAAAAATAATACCGTCCCGAATGTGCAGTGCCAATGTTCATAAAGGTGAAAATATCCATAGGAAAACAAACATTGGAAAATATCCACAGGGGTTGGTGGTTACATCTGCGCTCTAAAATGACTGTCTGGCTCCTTTGAATGTACTTTTAAATATATACACACTTCTCATATTACTGTTACAATAATTGCAATGTAATTTACTACATGATAATAGCCCTTTGACTATCTGATGTCATTAAGCTGAATAGTCTATTATACCTCCTGCTGAACTAGTATTTACTAACATTCTTACATTAAACACCATTCTCAAACAATAAAGATGAAGACCTCATGCATACCTGGAAGAGTAAGTATAGGCCTAAGAACATAAGAAGAACCATAGTAAATCAAGACTAAGCATCCATCTAGTCCAGCACTCTGGCCAACCAGGAACCCACAAGCAAGACACAGGTGCAACCAGCACCCTCCCACCATGATCTCCAACAACTAGTGCATACAGGCTTATTTCCTCTGATACTGGAGGTTGCACTTCGCCATCAGGACTAGTAGCCATTGATAGCCTTTTCCTCTAGGATTTTATGCAACTCCCTTTTAAAGCCATTCGGATTGGTTGTCCTCACTACAACTCATGGTAGTAAATTCCATAGTTTAACTACGTGCTGTGTGAAGAAGTCCTTCCCTTGATCTGTCCTGAATTTCCCACCAATCAGATTCATCAGATGACCTTGCATTGTAATATTATGAGAAAGGGAGGAAAAAAGTCTGCCTATCCACATTCTCCACACCATGCAGAATTTTGTAAACCTGTATCATTTACTGCCTTGCTTGCCTTCCCCGCCCCAAACTAAACAATCTCACCTGCTGTAAGCTGTCCTCATATGGGAGTTGATTATTTTAGGGAGGAATTATTTGTCTCCTAGACAGTTTCATCAGATGACCCTGTATTGTAATATTATGAGAGAGGGAGAAAAATGCCCCCTATTCACTTTCTCCACACCCAACATTTTTGTACACTTCTATCATGCCTCCCCTCA
Source organism: Anniella stebbinsi (assembly GCA_029215795.1). Lineage (NCBI taxonomy): Eukaryota > Metazoa > Chordata > Lepidosauria > Squamata > Anniellidae > Anniella > Anniella stebbinsi. The sequence goes on along the minus strand of JARDYH010000004.1, from coordinate 223,838,418 downwards.
CTCAGCTTTTCTCTAAGTTTAGCAGTCCCAGATGTAACTTTTCCTCACAGGAAACTCCCTTTTAAAGCCATTCAAATTGGTGGCCATCACTACATCTCGTGGTAGTAAATTCCATAGTTTAACTATGTGCTGTGTGAAAAAGAATTTCCTTTTATCTGTCCTGAATCTCCCACCAATCAGTTTCATGGGAAGACTATGAATTCTGGTATTATGAGAGAAGGAGAAAAATGGCTCTTTCTTCACATTCTCCATACCATGCATACATAATTTTCTATACATAATTTTGTATTTCTTTTGAATTGATCTTGCAGGGCTCTTCTTCTGTTCTTCTCATAGGACCCTAAACTGATAGGCCTTAAATACATCTGCAGTTCCTTCTGCTCCATTCCTTTGGAGGGAAGAGACTGGACCCTGGACTGAGCTGGCAGAAGTAGTCTCGAGTGTGGTGTTGGAGGAATCCAGGATGATGGTTCTGGCTGACTTTAACTTCCATGTTAAGGCTCTCTCTGGAGACTTCGTGGCCCACAAGACAAACATGGGGCTTTCTCAGTATATCAGTAGGGATGTGCATGGCCAAAATTATTGTATCGTATCATTATCGGAAATTCCGATATATATATATTTTTGGTTCCGATCATATCAGGGGGTACCTGGATTTGATCGGATCCAATATCTGATAAATATCGGAAGTTCTGATCCGATTACGGTGTTTTTCCCATAGGTTTGCACTGGGGGAAAGAAAGCTTTCCCCCAATGCAAGCCTATGGGGAAAAACATCCGAAATGGTGGTCCGATAATCCGATATTTCTGATAGTTATCGGACATATGGATATCGGATCTGATCAGATAGGGCCTCTTTAGGAATGTATCGTTATTGTTAATTGGATGTCCAATAACAACCTTATTGGTTCATTATCGGACATCGGAATGATACGATACACATCCCTAGTTATCAGCCCAATGCATGAATCAGGGTATACCCTTGATTTTGTTTTTGCTTCAAGCTATGCAATGAGTAATCTGAAAATTGGGATGGGGGGTCCAAGTAACCCCATTGTCATGGTCAGACCATTGGTAGCAAATTCCATAGTTCGAACTTATAATGTTACTTCCCTCTTGCAGGGATGGGGACCCATTTGGATGGTCCACCTCAGGAGAATGATAGGATCTGATGGATTTCTGAATGCTCTTGGATACCTTTTCTTGTTATTGGATTAATGCTTTTTAAAAAAATATTTTGAAAGCAACATCAGGCACACAAGAGATCAGTCATAGAAGGTGGAGAAACTGCCTACATGGGTTCTAGCATAATAATGAGAGTTCTTTGAGGCAACAATTATTCAGTGAACAGGACTGCAATGTGCTTTCTTTATCTAATGATGCACAGATGCAATATGTAATGGGATGTGACTGTCGTTGACCTAAGGCAGGCATTTGAACTTGACATATAAATCTGTACCAGTCAGAAATGCAATCTTTGTTATTTAATTGGTTGGTATAATTAAAAATCAAATTTGATTCACATTTAGTCCTTAGTTAGCCATCTATTCCAAACTGTGGACAGTTGAATGGAAAGTAGGGTTGCATGAGAAATTTGTTCTTATTTGTTGTTGTTTTTAATCAGGTTTTACCCAGTTTCACCTTCCAGACCAAACATGTACAATTTGATGCAATTTGCAGTCAAAGTCATACATTTCTGATTGTGCAACGTGATTCATGGACCAAAGATTCATGGACCAAAGAAAAATGGGCATGAAACAGAATGCACTCTCTTGGAAAATGCACACAATTGCCCTTCATCAAAGATGTGCACAATTGATGTACACATTTGGGGAAAATGTATGAAAATATACATTGATTTTCATTTAAAAAATGGAGTTCACCGTCTGATATGTGCTCAAGATGGAACGAGCTTCGGGTTGGAATTTGGAGAACTTTGGTGAGCTTAGGTTTTTCTGATTCATGCGTCCCTAATGGAAAAATGGTATATAAATGTACTATTAATACAGTAATACAGTATTGGAAGCAGTAAACCCATATACACCAGTTCCTGGGAAACATGGGTGGGAGGGTGCTTTTGCATCATGTAATAGTTGTGGGTTTTGGGTCGATAGCTGGTTAGCCACTGAGTGAACAGTGTGCTCATCTAAATGGACCAGTCATCTTATCCAGCATGGCTATTCTTATGTTCTTACGTAATAATTAAATCAGTATTCACACAGTCTTTTCTCACCTTCAGGAATTCACTATCACCACTCCCTAGGCTTTATGAAGGTCACAGATTCGATCTCTGTCATATCCAGTATCAGGATCAGGTCCAGTCTTCCTGGTGTTTATCCTGAATTGGACTTGGAGGCTGAAGAAGATCAACCAAGATAGGAATTGGAGGAGGAAATTCTTCAAGACTCTCCAGGAGACAAGGAGGAGTCTTCCCAGAGCTTATCGGACAGGAGGCCCAGGCTTAGATATCATCCTTTCCGCCTGTGGGAACTCAATCTTTGTCAGAGGGGGAGGAAACATCAGGATTGACAGATCCCAGAGTCTGCTGCAGGGTCAAGCGGGCAGAGTTGAGAGGAGGTGGGAGGCGGTCTGCTCAGTGACCTACTCACCAGAGTTTACAATTTGAAGACCCACCTGAAGGAAGGGTTTGGTTAAAACCTGCTGGATACAGTGGGAAACAGTCCATTTAGTTGATAGGCAATGTCCTTGCCTTGTTAGGCTACTTAAAATTAGAGGATAGTTCCTAGCATTCACACTCCCTTCAGGTGAGAAGAGATGTCTATTTACTGAATAAAGCTTTGTGGATTGCACGGCATACCTCTTTATTATCTCACATCTCAGCAGGAGGGTTTGGAATCACAGCATTCAACTAAAACAGGGGGATACACTCCATGGCTCTTGGTTGTCCTGAGGGATGACATTTGTAAAGAGAGAGACAGGGGGATTGGAACCCTACTGCTGCTCATAGATCTATCAGTAGCTTATGATGCCATTGATCATGATATTCTCCTGGTGTCATGAGGCAGTCTGAAGAATCTTCCTCTGAGGAGGAAGAAGTGGCAGAGACTGCAGCCTCGCCCATTCCCCAGGACTTACCGGAGGAGGAGGAACAGCAGGGAGGGTCCTCAGAAGAGCCCCAGGAAAGCCACCCTCTTCCACCCCCTGTTTCTAATGAGGAAGACTCGGGGCCTGAAGGAGTTTGTCCAGTAACTCCCCAGCAAAGGCGGCAGCTCAAATGGGCGGAGAAAGCTAAGCCCACAAGGCGAAGCATGAGACTGCCCCCACCTCCTTCTGCGGACAATAACCACTTTGGGCTGTGCGTGATTTCTTCTAGGCAAATTGCATGGAAGAAAGGGGTTTACCCCCTCTCTCTCTGATCCAAATCAACCCCTCCTTTGGTTGTTTTTAAGCAAAAGGTCAGCTGTGATTTGACACTAAGAAATGGGTGTTCTCTAGAAAGTATACAGTGCGGTGTGGTTTCAACAGGCTTGTACATACCCAAAACTAAATTCATTTTAGTGCATCTTGCCTCCATGTCTATTATTTTAGTTCGATAGCTTTAAGCTAAAACACATATCACTCTTGTAATGATCCATAGCTCCATAATCGATACAGTACTCAAGATTAAATTGCGAGCCTTCAGGGGGTAGCTATTGTGTCTCCTGTAAGTCTACAGCTCCCGACCTATTGCCAGTTATTTGTAAATTAATAATGGAAATAACGATAGCCGTGCATCTTTGTTTGAATGTGCCACAGCTCAGTTTGTGATTAGAAATTCAAGGCAGCCACCATATGAAAAGCCCTGTTCAGTCTATCTGTCATTGCTGAGCCATGAGTGGCCATCTGGAGCAAACCAGAGGTCAGGAACAAAAAGTGGTCCTTGCTGCTCAGGCCATGCGCTACTGACACGACAGGAGCCTCTCTTCTACTCCTTCCTGCCAAGGAGGAACCAAAGACCAGCCTGGGTGGGCGGAGCAGGTCCAGAGCCAGGTTTTTACTGAGAGGCTGCAGTTATACAGTTTGCCACACGGGGCAGTGGTTCTGCCACGGATGGTCAATCCGCTTGTCTCTCTGTCGCTGGCTATCTCACTGCTCGTTTTGTTGTTGTGGTTTATGTATGTATTCCGGCATTTTTACATCTTTGGAGAAAGATTTGATTCTTGCTTGCAACTTTGAGATTAGTTAGTCCCTTTGTTCTTCTGGTTCAGGACATGGTGACTGTTTCCCTTCCTGATCTCACCTGCATGAGGCATCCATGTATACTAGGCTAAGCCAGTCAGCTCTTGAGGGTTACACCAGCTCCAGGGTGATATATTTGAGGGGCTCAATCCTGGGTAGGCTGATCATATGAAAAGGAGGACAGGGCTCATATAACTTTAACAATTGTAGAGAAAAGGGAATTTCAGCCGGTGTCATTTGTATGCAATTAGTTCCTGGTGAAATTCCCTCTTCATCACAACAGTTAAAGTTGCAGGCACTATACTAGAGTGACCATATACAAAAGAAGACAGGGCTCCTGCAATTTTAACTGTTGTGATGAAGAGGGAATTTCACCTGGAACTAATTGCATACAAATGACACTGGCTGAAATTCTCTTTTCTCTACAACTGTTAAAGTGACATGAGCCCTGTCCTCCTTTTCAGATGGTCAGCCTAATCCTGGGGCCTCTTGAGTCTTGCAGATCCAAGGCTGCCTACAACATGCCTTGTTTTGGGGGCCTCCTGCTGGCAGAAATACCACCTGACATCCAATAGCATTCAGTATCTGACAGTGTTGTGTCAGTGAATATAAAGTAGCACCTTGCCCCCTCTGGGGGAATCCTCTTCAGATGACATTCTGGAGCCTCTGAAGCCAAATGTCCCTGGTGCACAAGATGCTTTATGAGACCATGAAGCTGAGAAGGTCTTGGGCCTCAGGAGGGAGGGCTTCAGATCTCCTCCCCCCACCACTAAAAAAATAAATATGGAAAGCTCTGCTTCTAAGTTGGAGGGGGATGCTGAGCCACCACCCACCCACCACCCAGCCCACTGAGCTCCGGGTATGGCTAAGGAAGTCCTGGCGATATAAGCCTTCAGTATCAGACTAGCCATTGCTGGCAACAACATCTTCGAACAGCTCCAGTGCCTTGCACCCTCTGATCTGCCTCCATGATTAAACCATTGGGCTGCTGAACTTGGATTTCTTCTTTACTGTGCTTCTTGAATTGTGCATTGTATTTGAATATATTTGGACCTTGGGTGCTTCTCAGAACTCTCACTTGGAACTCTCCTTCTTGACTGGTAAAACTGTGTCTTTGGCCAGTGCCTTTTTATTGACTTGCCTTTGGATTGCCCCTTAGATTAACCTACCACTGAGCCTGATCCAACCATAGCAGGACAAATAGTATTAACCATTTCAGAGCATTTGATGATTTGGCATGCAATGTATCAAATTTTGACAGGTGATGGCTTATATTACATAGCTGACACCTGCCAAGGTAATTCAGAGAGAACAGGAAAGCTGAACTACCTGACATATCAAGTTGAAACATTGCTATAAACATGTGAGTTTGAATTTTCAATTCAGAATTTCACATTCAAAATCTGAATGGAAATATTGGTAAATGTTGGACATTTGTAGATATTCATTTCAGCTTTAGGCTTCAAACATTCTAAAGCTGTCTCAAATGAAACTCTACTCCGGCCTTCCACAGTCTGGTGCCTACCAGATATGTTGGACTACAATTCCCAGCATTCTCCAGTATTTAAATGGATTCTTATCCATTTTGGCAAAGCATGTTTGTCTAATAAATGTTTCAAATGGCACAGAGTGATGATTTGCCTTCCCAATCTCCTAATTGGACAAGGCCTGCATTGCTTTGATTTTTTTTCCCTGGAAGTGCTGTTCTCCAAGTTAGAGAAACTGAAGAAGGGAATAAAATCTTGCAAAGATAAGCTGAACTACATTTAAAAGTGTCATTGCTATTGTATATCGAAGCAGCACACAGCATGTCAAGGCAACACATGAAACTGGGAAAATTTTACCTCAGGGAAGTGATGAAACCCACTTGCTTCAGGTAGTAAACCTGACACAGCGCTATATGAATATGTTGCATACTAACTTTGGGGGACAGAGAAAACACACCAGTAGGAAAACAGATTGGCTGACCCAATACTACAGGCCCCTTTTGAGCTCCATCACACCAGCAATATAATGCACTCTCGCCATGCCTGGTGTGCAGATTTGCAGCACGGTACTCACATGACGCCGTGCCTGTCCTGCTGACACCCCACCTCTTCCCCAGCCTTTCCTAGAACGCTAAAAGTCTGGATTATTTTCCCTAAGCACATTTAATGTGCCCTAAACCTCTGTGTAGTTTGAAAGTAACTGGGGGCTTGAATGGATTGCATCAGGCCCTGGCAGGGAAAAGCAATCTCTCCCAGCAGCCAGCTCCAAGCCTCAATATAAAACTCAAACCTTGCATCCCAGGCTCGAATGTATTTTTTAAAATCATACAACACCTGAATCTCTGCAGAGACAAGATTGTATTCCCTTGATGCCCCCAAATAGCCATACTAAAGGGTTGTTCCATTTTTGCCTGGCAGAAAGGCGGTCTGGTTGAAGTACTCATCTGACAGGACCTGACTGGAGGGAGAAAGAGAAGGGGAGGGGCGGAGTGGAGTGGAAGAGCAAACAACCGAAGGAGTGAAAGAGCAGCTATTTATGTGAAAGAGATCATAAGCTTGATGTGCTTCTGCATCAGAAGTAAAAAAAAAATGTGGAAGCAAACTGGGGTGGGGGAATTAGGTGTGATGGAGGTCTTAATCTCTAATGACCATGCTATTTTTTATGGCAGTATGGAAAAAACTCTCTCATCAGGGTTCTGCTGCATGACTTCTCTTCTGCTCCTCTGATCAGTGCTGGTCTATCTTGCCCAGAGCCTAAAGCTCTTTGGCATTTCTGCTTGGAATAATTTCTAGCTGGCATCAGCAAAGGAGGGTGTGTGTGCTTTCTACAGGACCATTTGTGGGTCTGTCCTTGCCATCCTCCACATTGACATCTTGATTCAGAATTGGTTGAAACCTGTGGCTGGTCAGTCAAGCAAAAGCAATGAGAGGACACTCACCAAAGTTAGCGGGTGCTCAGCCAGAACTGACAGACACGTTCTGCAAAATAAGTTTGTGGAAGATTTGCATCAGGCTACAGCTGGGGATATCCAATTCTGAATGCCTTTCAGTTTGAAAACACAAACAAATCCCAACCCAAAAAGTTTCCTGCATGTATTAAGTTAGCTAGGCTGACCATATGAAAAGGAGGATAGGGCTCATGTAACTTTAACAGTTGTAGAGGAAAGGGAATTTCAGCCAGTGTCATTTGTATGCAGTTAGTTCCTGGTGAAATTCCCCCTTCATTACAACAATTAGTTGCAGGCACTATACTAGAGTGACCATATACAAATGAAGGCAGGGCCCCTGCAACTTTAACTGTTGTGATAAAGAGGGAATTTCACCAGGAACTAATTGCATACAAATGACACTGGCTGAAATTCCCTTTTCTCTACAAAGTTACATGAGCCCTGTCCTCCTTTTCATATGTTCAGCCTAAAGTTAGCATTTCAGGAAGAAAGTATTAGCATTACTCTCTCCCTGGTGATTTTTCTGTGGGGGAATAAAACAATGGCTGAATTTGGACAACACATTAAGCAACTGAGGGGGGAAAACAATCGTCAGTTGTGTTAGGGTGACCAGATAAAATCCAGGTCAGGGCTCATGTAACTTTAACAGTTGTAGAGAAAAAGGAATTTCAGCCAGAGTCATTTGTATGCAATTAGTTCCTGGTGAAATTCCCCCTTCATTACAACAATTAGTTGCAGGCACTATATTAGAGTGACCATATACAAAAGAAGGCAGGGCCCCTGCAACTTTAACTGTTGTGATGAAGAGGGAATTTCACCAGGAACTAATTGCATACAAATGACACTGGCTGAAATTCCCTTTTCTCTACAACTGTTAAAGTTACATGAGCCCTGACCTGGATTTTATCTGGTCACCCTAAGTTGTGTTGCTTATTGTGTTGTGTGGAGGGTAACACACCACTCACAAACTACTGACGGTATGCTATTCCGCCCAAATAAGCAACGGAGAGAAACAACTGGCTTGCAAGTTGTTTAGCTCGAAACCAGTTGTTTAAAGTGTTGTGTGGAGGGTAAGTGTGTTAATGGTATGTGGTGAGTGGGTTAAAACCCAAGCCCATAGAGGCAGGTGGCAAGAGCGACCAAAGCGACGGCTGCCACTCTGCTACAACTGGTGCAACTTGCAGAGGCTGCTGGGATAGAACTGGGAGGACTGAGGGAGGAGGGGAGAGTGGTGGGGTCTGTTTCAGTCAAATGCTGGGTTGACTATTAGTCCACTCAACGCCAGCCCCAACCACCCACAGTTGTGTAGGAATATGTTGTGTGGGGTGTACCCACAAAATAACCAACTGTGAGTTGGCTACTCAACCCACCATTGACTAATGTGTTGTCCGAATTCAGCTAATGACTTCCTGCTCACAGTCTGATGCATTGCAGTCCTGGCGCCAACCTTGCTATCTTTTTGGTGCCAGGTCAAGATTTTTCTCTTTTCCCAGGCATTTAGAAATATGTGATGAGCTGAACTGATCCCGGATCTTTTTTTAGATTCGGCTGACAGCTTATAGTTGTTTATAGTTAGTTTTAAATGCATGCTTTTGTGTATGATGCATGTTCTTATGGTTTTAAATTTTGAATATTGTTTTTAATTGTTTTCAATTTTATGTAAACCACCTAGATAACATTGTCTATGGGACAGTATAGAAATGTGAATGAGGATGTGGATGTAAACTCCAATATAAGTCCTACTTAGAGTAAACCTATTGAAATGATTGGGTTTTAAGTTAATCAACTATATCAATCACCTTTTTTTTGTGGTACAATGAGCCAAAAAAGAAAGGATAATACGTAGAATGTGTGAATGCATTTCACATATTTGATTTTAAAAGCTCTATGGTTGAAAACTAAAGGAAATGGCCCTTTACAGCCACCACAGTTTGCAGCCATAGGGCTATTCGAAAAAGAGAGGCACTGGCTCAATTCGGACGACACAATAAACAACTGGTGTGGGGGAAACAATCATCAGTTGTTTTGACTATTGTGTCATCCTAATGCTGCCATAGTCAATTCAGCGCTGATCATAATCCACACCACAGTTGATAATTTATTACCATGTTGTGTGGGGAGTACCCCCTAATTGAACAACTATAAAGTTGATTATTACCTCACCATTGACTATCGTGTCATCCGAATTGAGCCACTGTGATCTTACCTTTAAACCGCAGCTCAGCTCTCAGGGAAGAGGATGCATGGGAATGTAAGTCCTGGCGGTGGCGATGACAGCAGTGGGAGGGTGGGGAGGGAGAAGTAGGTGAGTCTGGTGAGTCCAATGGACTCACCTGGACTCACGGTCAGACTTGCACCAGCTTTCCCAGGTGGGCAGGGCGGCCCAACACTGCCACAAATTGGCCCAAGGCACCCTGAGTAGAGTGACCATATGAAAAGGAGGACAAGGCTCCTGTACCTCAAACAGTTGTATAGAAGAGGGAATTTCAGCAGGTGTCATTTGTATGCATGCAGCACCTAGTGAAATTCCCTCTTCATCACAACAGTTAAGGCTGCAAGAGCCCTGCCCTCTTTTGCATCTGGTCAAGAGGGCCCGGCTCCTGTAGCTTTAACTGTTGTGATGAAGAGGGAATTTCACCGGGTTCTGCATATGTACAAATGACACCCGCTGAAATTCCCTTTCCTTTGCAACTGTTAAAGATGCAGGAACCCTGTCCTCCTTTTCATATGGTCACCCCAACCCTGAGGCTCCAGTACTGATCTGATTTGAGCCAATCCTGTATCACCTCAGATTCGGGCTGAGGCAGGCTGATTCAGCCCTCCTCCACTTGGATTCAGGGCTTTGGCCCAAGGCAGTGCACAGCCCTACTTTCTATGTTGTTAACAAAAGAGGTATGGAAGCCTCTCCCTTCACTTAAAACAAAACAAAAAACAAAAACAAAAAAGCAACCTACCCGGGTGCCTGCACGTGTAAGAAACACACTGTTCAAATTATTAATTACATAGCTTGTCTTCTTAGCCTTTGCAGCCTCTCTGTGTTTCTTGGCCCTGCCTCTTGTTCAATTCCAGTCATTACCTGAAACTTAATGGGTCTTTATATATTGGACATAACAACTACATTGTGCCAACCATGTGAAATGTTTTAACTAGCTGTTTTGTTTTGTTTTCCCCTAAAACACACACACACACACACACACAAAATTCAGGCAAAATTACATCAGTTTGTGACTGAATAAACAGCAGATAAAACAAAAGGAAATTTATCTTGTGCCCCTTTACTAGAAGTAAGCTTTCACATCAGTGAAAGGCCAGTGAGAGCTGTAGAGATAGCCAGACACTGAGGAATGGTGGCTTCTTTTTAAAACAAATGTGTCCAGGACAGTAGACTCAAGTGTTGAGTTGACACTGGGAAGGAACTGAACTTCTGGACTTTTGTGAGACTTCTGTGGCTATTAGCCCAATTCTACTCATAAAGAGCTAGGTGCATGCATTGATTACTGCCGCCATATACCGTCAGCAAACTTCCTGTGGCTCAAATGCTGAGACTAAAACTGTTTGTGAGGATTCCATTCGAAAGAGACACTCACATCACAAAAGCAAGTGCCGCTGTTCAAATGCTCACAACCAATTTTGAGGCAAGCACGACAAACGGGGGCCTCTATTCACCTTAAAACTGCAAACAGTGATATAGGGATAATGCCCTGCTTGGATGGGCATTCTTTCCCTTGGTTTTAAAACAGGGCAGAAATGGACTTTCAAAAGTTTCCACTGAATTTCCCTGAATTTCTCCAGAGGGAGGAGAAATTCTCCACCAGTTACTCACAGGCCACATCTACACCTGCCAGATATCCTGAGGTCATCTCTAGGTCATCTCTGTGCATCCATATGAAGTACAGGGGATACCAAGATCAACCAGGGACAGCCTAGAGATAACCCCAGGATAACTGAAACTGGGGATATCCCATCTTTTCCGTGGTCCTGCGACAATCCCAAGGACCACAGGTGGTGTTGTGTGACCTCCCAGGTCCTCAAAAGGGTACGGAGCAGCACGGGGTGGCTCCGTGCCGATGGGGGAGGGGTGGGGGCAGCAATTTCACCATCCCTGGGATGGGGGGAGGGTTTGGCAAGGGGTTGCTTACCTTTTTCGCCATGCGTGGGTCCTTTTTTTTTTTTTTAAAGGCACTGCAAATGGCAACAGTATCAACTCTGTTTTGCAACCACCACAATGGAGGCGTGAGGACACACTGTTGTGGGGAAGAGGTGGGGCTACTCCTGTGCCAAAATCTGCAACCCCCATTTCCTGAAAGTTTTCTTCCCACATGAAAGAGGCTTCCACGGGCCTGCCTCATTCTTAGGGTTTTTTATACTTTAGAATTTATTCTGGTGGTTGTTTTGAACATACCTAATCATCAAGGATATTTTGATGAATGAGGGTGCTGCATGCTTTCTTCTTTTCTTTCTTATGTAAACCGCCCATAGAGCGTCAGCTATGGGGCAGGATAAATAAATAAATAAATAAATGACACCACTCTCCATTGCTCTGCAGCCTCTCAAGCTGCCTGCACTTGCTGATCTGAAAAAGCCCTATGGAAGGTACACCATGATTCCTTCCCCTGGACTTTTGTTGAGGTGAGGGAAGACGAGGAGGCTACAGATTGCTGGAGAGATGATCGCACTACAGAAACTAAGACATTCGCCCTGGGAATGTAAGATCAATTAGTTTCACTTAATTTCTGATCAGGATTATATGTTGTAACAAGGGAGAAATAAGGGGGAGAAAGGGAGAAAGGTTTGGTTATTTTTACAATTTGTAAGAGAAGAGAAAAGGGTTTTCTTATGTTGAATGAAAAATTTTATAAGAGAAGACTAGGGGGTTTATTTTTACTTGTGGTCTGTTTTAGTAACTATTAATATTAGGGGAATAAGAATGCTAACATTTAGTTGTGTTAAAAGGGGAGGATGTTTTTTTTTCTTTTTTAAAAAATTTCTATGTTGTACTTTCTTTTTAAAAGAATTTATAAAATTGCTGTGGGAAAGGTAGGGGGTCCTTTTAATTGTTGTATGTCTTGTAAGTTTTGTTTCTATGTTTTTTAATAGTGAAATAGAATAAAAATCTTTAATCAAAAGGATTTACCCAGTGCACACCCTCTGGACTGAACACAGAAACATTTCTGGGCTTGCAACGAGATTCACAGAACAAAGAAAAATGCATCCGCCAGCATGCACATGTTTGAAAAAGGTGCATGAAAAAAAAATGCATGCTTTTGGGAAATGTGCACATACACATCAATCAATGGCAGAAGAGTGCATTCATTTCAAAGAAATGCACGATTGATGCATACGTTTGGAGACATACGCATGAAAATATTAGTGCTGGGCTGAATCTTCCCCCCCCCCCTGTTTTTAGGAACTTTCTCCTTGTGAAAGAGGCATTGTTTTTTCTGCCTGTTGCAGGGAGGGCAGAGAATTTTCCCCTTGGGGAGAGGACTAGGGTTTCCACCTACATTTTTAAGTGTAGCCAGTTGCTGGGTCAGGGATTCTTCCTATTTTTAGTATTGTTGTTGTTGTTGTTGTTGTTGTTGTTGTTTAAAATACCCCCTTCCCTCTCTCATTATCCCCTTCAGTGTGTAGATGACCTTTGGAAAACCCCTTGTGAGTGTGGACTGCATAGATTCAGATGCATAAGTCCCCCAAATCCTTGAAACAACTAAACATCTATTATCATCAACTAATCAGAGTTGTGCTGCGCTATAGTTTTTGTGATGAACGCCCTTTCTGTTTCCAACAGATGCTGCAGTTGCATCCTCTCAAACTCAGCGCAGTTGGTCACTCTTGTTTCACCTGTGTTTACTTTGGGCAACAAGGGAGTATTTTTTTTAAAGTTTAGAAAGGTTCTAAAGGACAAAATGAATCCCATGTTTCTTGTGTTTTTTTTTATGTCTGGAAAGCAGACTAGTTTGCTTTCCCCCCCTCACTTTTCCTTCCACTCAGGCAGAAACAAGTAGACGATGGCAATATCACTTAAGAAACCCAATTCCCCCCCCCCCCCCAGTAATATTATCAGACTGAAACATCTCTGTCAAAGGTTAATCTTAGTGGTGGGACGAATCTTCAAGGAATACAAACGTCCAACAAACAAGGGATCCTACTGAATCTAGATACTGTAAAACCTAACAATGGTGAACATTGTTCTGTTTTGTATACTAGTCCCCTCCTTTTTTTTTCTTTGAGTGTGTTATTATTTAAAATAAATGGATCTAAGCAGGGGTGAGGAACATCAAGACTGAAAGGGCAAAAGATGCATTTCTCAGATTAAATTTGAAAAGAGACAGAAATTAAATGAGGCAGAATGACAGAAGGTGGCTAGTGGGGAACAGAGCTTTGTTAAGGATGTGGATCTGATCCAGGTGTTATTTACATCTGTTTCCTGCTGATCCACCAACTCTGTATGAGATGGAACCACATCTGACTTACAGTGATGAGAGAGCAAGAGATATCACCATTGTACCTGGAAACTACTTGTTGCTAGCTTGAAGGCAGCACTATACATGTTTTAAAACCCTGACGATCAGTTCACCTCTGCAAAGCAACATTGGATTTGTTTACAGTGGGCATTCAATATTTTCCTATTTCTCATCCCCCGATCTCTACCACCAGCTGGTTAGGACTCACCTTAAGTATTGCGACAGTTCTGGGCACCACATTTCAAGAAGGATGCAAACAAGCTGGAGGGGCTTCAGAAGAGAGCAATGAAGGTGATCAGGGGTCTCAAACATCCCAGAGTGGAGGACAGGGAATAATGGGCTCAAGTTACAGGAAGCCAGATTCCGGCTGGACAGCAGGAAAAACTTTAAAAACTGTTAGAGCAGTATGACAATGGAACCAATGACCTAGGGAGGTTGTGGGCTTTCCCACACTAGAGGCATTCAAGAGGCAGCTGGACAGCCATCTGTCAGATATGTTTTATTGTGGATTCCTGCAGTGAGCAGGGGGTTGGATTCCATGGCCTTAGAGGCCCCTTCCAACTCTACTATTCTATGATCTGATCGGCTATGGTCTGAAAGCTGCTTTGTCTAAAGCTAGGATTAGAAATCCATTGTTGTAGTGATGGTGGGAAATATAGGGAGAAAGTGGCAGATGGGGTTAAGCACTTGTCTAGCACCATTAGAAATTTACCCCTGTTTGTTTAATCTGGAGACTGGTAGGGACGGGCAAACTGCCCCATGCCCTCTGGCTCGAACATTCACACCTGTAATCATGCTCAGGTGGCTACTATACAGTCACCATTTATGGAAAACATATGTAAAACAATGAGCTGCCATTTTTATGCAAAATGGTGGCTCGCTGACAAGGTAGGTGGCTGTGTGCCACTCACTGGGGACACATGGACCGCCACCCCCCAGTTCGACCAGGGAGGCAAACATGGTGGGTAAATGGTGGGCATCCAGTAACAGGAGTCTGGGAGGTAGAGTCCACCAGACTTCCCTGCCCTTCTCTTGGACTCCCACAACATTCCTTGGGACTGTTGGCGAGTTCTTCCCACCCCCCAACCCTCCCAATGCCACTTTACACAGGAGATGCAGACATGAGACATCAGCAGAACATGGAGCTCTAACCTTCTTTCTAGCTTTTTTGAAAAATGAGCCTCCCAAATACACAGAAATAAAATGTTCACAATCAGGAATGGGCGTAGTGAAAGCCCACATTCACCCATAGACCTGTACTGAAAATAATAATAGTGGTTTTCAGAGCAAGCTTCAAGTTTTGGAGGTTCCTTGGGCGAGACACTCTCAATGGATGCCCGTCTCTCAGAGTCAACCTTCTCATCTGCATTGCCACCAACTGCTATTTCCTCTAATCATCTTTCTAATTGTTGCTACCCTAGGCTGACCAGTTAAAATCCAGGTCAGGGCTCATGTAACTTTAACAGTTGCAGAGAAAAGGGAATTTCAGCCAGTGTCATCTGTATGCAATTAGTTCCTGGTGAAATTCCCTCTTCATCACAATTGTTAAAGTTACATGAGCCCTGACCTGGATTTTATCTGGTCAGCCTATGCTACCCCTTCATGCTTGACAGGCCGTGGACCAGTGAGCAACTAGGCAGTAGCATCTTCTGCTTCACCTTCTCACCACCACCATTGTCTGGGCCAGAGTGGTAGGCAGGTGGCCACGGCAAAGAGGAGGATCAACTCCAGGAGATTCTTGTGAGTGGGCCCCTGTTGGGATGTGGGCCCTCAGCCGACTCCTGACCCCAGCCCTGATGGTTTTGTGTTTTTCAAGCACTTCATCAAGAGTGCAGAACAGGATCATGAGAGGGCGCCAACTGGTAAAGAATCTGTACCCAACCATGTGGATGATGCACTCTCAGGGACAGATCACATGTTCGAAACGAGGCCTTTGCAGATCTGCTTGGCAATGTTAGCACAAAAGGGGAAAACAAACGTTCCAGCCTGTTTGCGTATCGACAAAGGGCCGATTCTCTGCAGGGTTGGAGAGCGCCGCTGTCACATCTCTGGAAAGAAATGGCAACGATTTGAACTTATCAGTGCAAGTATCTCCGAGCGTTAATAGAGAGTATATAAAGTTGATGCATAGCCTCCGTGCAGCCTTGTCACATCCAGAATTCACTTCCCGCAGCAGCAATGATTGCTGCCTAGACCCCTTATCACTCATGGAAAGAACACAGGCCTTCTACCGCACGTGTTTGGATTGGGATGACAAAGACGGCGAGAGCTCCAGTACATTACAGCTCTCCTCCAAGAAAAGGCAATGTTACTCACACACACACACACACACACGAAATGACAAAGTATTAGGATTCAGTGTGTGGGGAACCTGCTCTGAGAAATGTTCCTGGGCAGGTCTGATAAAAAAAAATGCTCCCTTCAAAATATCTAAGGTTGTTTTTTTTATTATTATTTTTGCCTTAGTAGGAGCCTCCAAATTGCCCCCTAGAGCTCTATGTAGGACCTGGACATCATTTCTGGCCTTGACTCTGGGCCATCTAAACAGTAATTATTTAGATTAGGGGTGGGGAGTCCCTTTAGACCAAAGACTGAATTCAGTTTTGGAGAAGCCTACTGGGACCACCTTCCAGTCATGCCTGGGGACAAAGGAGAAAGGGGTAAGGTCAATACCCCGGCATATTGTAATTCAAAGGTCTTATGGTAAATAGCTATGCCTTAGGAGATGCATTTAGAATGGGATGGAGTAATCACTAAAGCCAGGAGATCATCGAATGGTCAGTGGTTGGGGAAGGAGCAGGGATATGGGCATTTGGAGAAGCTTGGAGGGCTGGACTTGGCCTGACGCAAGACAAATGTCACCTCTAAGCCTGAGGTAAACCCACCCGATTTAGATAATACTGCACTGAAACTATTTAGAGAGCAATCCTGTGGCCGCAGACAGTGTTTAATGGACCACAGAATGCAGTGGAACTCACCGTCCAAGGCCAGAGTTAGAGCTCCAGGCCTGGAGGAGGAGATCCAACTGTGGGTCCCTACCTTTCTCAAAGATCGCGAAATTTGGTGGTGTTTTTTTGGTGGTGGTGGAAGGCATGAAAATATAGCCATATTTTTGTGCATAGTTTTCAACATGTATGCATCAGTTGTGCACCTTTTTCAAAAGTACACTTTTTTTCATGCATTTTTTTCAAATTTACCCATGCTGTTAAATGCATTTTCGGGGGCTTTGCAAATCACATTGCAAGCTTGGATATGTATGGACTATGGCCTAATCTATACCAAAGTGGTATGAAAGTGATATATACAAGGCAGGAACCACACCAAGCAGGATATTGCAGTATGGAAGTGGTATATGGTATGGGTCAATGGGCCCCAACAGTTGTCAGTGCACTTCAACACCACTATAAAGCAGTCGTGTGGCTCCTGCCTTTTATATACTGCTTTCATACCACTTTCATAGTGCAATATCCTGCTTGGTGTAGATGAGGCCTTTGACTGCAGATTGCTTTCATGTCTGTGTTCGGTTCAGAAATTGCAAACTGGGTAAATCCTGATCAAAAATTAATTTAAATGAATTTGTCATACTTGTTCTTCCAGGATATGGAGCAGTCTTTCTGTCTCTCTGTACTTGGAGAAAGACAGTCTTCCCCTGCTCAGTGGGCAGGACAGGCTGTATTTCTTTAATCCTGAGCAGGGGCATGGAACCAGTGAGAGGGGGTAGGACCTGGGAGAGGGTGTGTGGTCTAGAGTTTCTCCATCCTTGCTTCAACACATCCCTTCAAAGAATGGTGGCAACTTTGTTTAAGATGGCCAGGTGTAGAGGGAGAGGCTGGGAATATCTCAAAATCTAAATCCCTGCTTTCTATGAGTACTTTTTGGGACCACAATACCTGATGGAACGTCTTTCCCGACATGAACCTACCCGTACACTACGCTCAACATCAAAGGTCCTCCTCCAGGTGCCTACTCCGAGGAAAGCTCGGAGGACAGCAACAAGGGAGAGGGCCTTCTCTGTGGTGGCCCCTCAATTATGGAATGATCTCCCCGATGAGGCCCGCCTGGCGCCAACACTGTTATCTTTTTGGCGCCAGGTCAAAACTTTTCTTTTCTCCCAGGCATTTTAATAGCTCAAGTTGAGGTTTTGATTGACACTGTGGCCAGGCTTAATGGTTAAAATGTTTTAAGGTGTTTTAATGACAGCTGTTTTATGGTTTCAAATTTTGTATATTGTCTTTTTAATGCTCAATCTTTTTAATTTTTGTAAACTGCCCAGAGAGCTTTGGCTATGGGGTGGTATATAAGTGTAATAAATAATAATAATAAATAATAAATAATACTTTGAATTCAATGTAAATTCCAGGTCTACTGCTGGTTTGCATTTATTTACCCCTTACATAAAATCATAGAATTGGACTGTATGAACTGTTCAACAACCTTTCCTGGGGATGTGAGAACTCCCTTGAGAGATTTCTGTCTTTCTTTATGAGGATCACTTTGTGGATGGGTGTCAGTTCCTTTCATTGTCAAATTTCCATTTGGGTGACAAAGTTACAACTTTCTTCCTCCTAGGTTCAACCTATTCCTGGTAGAGTCACACTTCCTTTCAACCCCTCCAATCCCAAAGTCAACGAGGACATGATTGCATTGCCTTTCAGCCAACTGAGAATGGACCCAGATCGGTAGGGGCAATTTGAGAGTTGGGTGACAGAGCTGGATCAGGAGAAACTAAGACTAAATGGGCAGGGAACTGCTCAGTATAAGCAGATGAGGTGAGATTCAGTGAACACAAGAGCAGGGCAGAACAAGACAAAAGCAACAGAAGAATGAGCAAGCAGGTTCAAGGCATACGGGGTGAGAGCTGGATGCAAGAGCTGTTGACCCAATTGCCAACAGAGCAGCATCTTCCTGCTTGCTTTGACAAGAATGCTGGAGCCAAAGTTCAGGGACACTTAAATGGTTTCATGTAAGCTTGCAGTCCAAGGTAGGACAATGGCAGAGAGCTGATTCTTGGCAAATGCTTTAAACACATACACATACACATACAGACACATGGATGTTCCATCTAGGGTTGAGTGAACCTGTTAAGCTCATCAGTGTTCATCCACCCCAAAAATTCATTCCATCCTGGATCGGTACGAACTTTTTGTTTCCAACGCAGGTATTATGGTGCATATATTTTTTTTCAAATGTACACAGTTTTGAGTTGAATTTTTCAGAAATATGCATCTTTGTACACATACACTCATTCATTGAATCATGTTTGTTCATGCTAGAAATTTATATAGCTTTCTTTGTGCAATTTTCAACTGTGTGTGTGTTTTGAAGGCATTTTTGATTGTTTTGCTTTGTTTCACAGAATGCATCAGATGCTCAGAAATGTGTGCATTTGATTGATTATCTGATGGATGAATGGATTTAAGATGGAATCCCATGCATGCTTAGACAGAAAAAAGGGGAGGTAAAGCTGGGTGTCATGTACATATTGATGACACCGCCAACCACATCCCCACATAACTCCTCCCAGTGGTTTCATATAGATGCTGAAAAATAAACTGCAAATTGCATTTGGGTCCACATTTGGTTCTGGGAGGTATGAATTTGGTAAATCGCAGGCAGAGGGACTCAATGTAGTAAATTTTGCACCCATCCCTAGTCAAGGCGTTGAATACAAGAATACAAGAAATGTGCTGATAGATCAAACAAAAAGTCCACCTAATCCAGCAATTCTGTTTCTCACAAAGTCATAACAAACCCTAATCTGTTGTTTTCCCTAATTCAGAGGCATATTACCTCTGAACCTGGAGGTTGTAGCTGACATGACTAGCAACTATTGGTAGGCCTAACCTCCATGAATTGGTATAATACCCCACATAGTGCCAAATCATCATATTGTGTTTCTAATCTAATCTGAACACCATCTAAGTTATCAAATATCACAATTTTTTCCCCGTGCTGGTTTCTTCTTCTTTGTCTGAACTATGGCCAATCCGAATAAACACCTGCAACCCACCAATCCAAAATTCATAGCATCTAGGTCCTTGTGGATGCTTCTCCCTGGTTTTGCTGCTTTAAGCAAGGAGAAGAAACAGTGAGCTTCTTCATAGTGAGTTGCCTTAAATGACCAGTTGGTTGCATTTGACTTGGAGGGTCCTAAGTTCTACTGGTCGAACATAGGATGAAGCTCAAGGACGTAAAAGATAATGCCCATAAAGAATGAGTATGTGAAACAACAGGTCTATTCAGCCCAAGCCTGCTGTGTCTGAAAAATCATTACCGACAGATGGCCTGAGTGAAAAGTGCTCTCTTAGTCCCGGTCCAGGAGCTGGTGAACAGGTATCTGTATTGCACTTGGCACTTCCTAGCAGTCCTGTTGACAGCATCCATGGAAAGGCCAAATAATAAATGACTTGCCAAGTAAAAGCTGTCCTCTTAATGCTCCAGGAAAAGGTTGAGGCACTTTGGCAGGTTGGAATGAGAATGTCTGCTCAGCTGCAGCTTGCACTGTGTATTAATGAGCCTTCTACAGCCTGGTCCTAACAGCCACCATTTGAGCAAATGGAGAGTCATGGCTAGGCCGAGTTCTCACTAAAGTGGGAAAGCTATATCTGTACTGGATGACTTTACATGGCAGA
Organism: Anniella stebbinsi; assembly: GCA_029215795.1. Taxonomy (NCBI): domain Eukaryota; kingdom Metazoa; phylum Chordata; class Lepidosauria; order Squamata; family Anniellidae; genus Anniella; species Anniella stebbinsi. The sequence goes on along the minus strand of JARDYH010000004.1, from coordinate 223,818,208 downwards.
CATGGGTTCGTTTGATGGAATGGTCTCCTTAAGTTTGTGTGAATCAGCAAAGACCGGAGCTCACTGAAGTTCTCTGAATTCCATCTCGAAGCTTGGTCCAACTCAAGTAGGGTGACCATACAGAAAGGAGGACAGCGCTCCTGTGTCTTGAACAGTTGAAGAGAAAAGGGAGTTTCAGCAGGTGTCATTTGTATACATGCAGCACCTGGTGAAATTCCCTCTTCTTCATAACGTTTAATGCTGCAGGAGCCCTGCCCTCTTTTGTATCCAGTCGCTCCAGTATAATTCCTGCAGCTTTAACTGTGGTGGTGAAGAGGGAATTTCACCAGGTGCTGCATGTATACAAATGACACCTGCTGAAATTCCCTTTCCTATACAACTGTTAAAGATACAGGAGCCCTGTCCTCCTTTTCATATGGTCACCCTAACTCAAGTCCATATTTTGGGGGGGCTTTTTGCATGAAAATCTGCAGGTATTTCCATGCATTTTTTTTCAACTGTACACATCAACTGTTCACATCTTTGAAATATATGCATGCTTATATTATTACACTTTTTCAAAGTTATGCATTTTTCATGTGCATTTTCAAATGTTCATGTTATTTGTGGTCTGAAATTTACATTGTAAGCTTGGAAATGTATGGTAATTAGGGACATCTGTCACTTGGAAACCCATCCTTTTAGGGGCTCCACGGACTTCTGTTGCCCACCTGACATGGGCTTGGATCCCATTCATGAGATGAGCCATGAGTTTTCACCAAACTCCAGGGACTTTTTGCAGGTTGTTTGTTTGTTTTTTGGTTGGGCTGCAACTAAACTTAAAGATTCATACAAATTGCAGCTGATAGTTGTCCAAATTTGTGCAAATTAAAAAATATGGACAATACGCTAACTGACTCAACTCCCTGAAGACCAAAGAGAAGAATGAGGGGAGACATGATAGCAGTCTTCAAATACTTGAAAGGTTGTCACACAGAGGAGGGCCAGGATCTCTTCTTGATCAACTCAGAGTGCAGGACACGGAATAATGGGCTCAAGTTACAGGAAGCCAGATTCTGGCCGGACATCAGGAAAAACTTCCTGACTGTTAGTGCAGTATGACAATAGAACCAATGACCTAGGGAGGTCATGAGCTCTCCCACACTAGAGGCATTCAAGAGGCAGCTGGACAGCCATCTGTCAGGGATGCTTTAAGGTGGATTCCTGCATTGAACAGGGGGTTGGACTCGATGGCCTTATGGGCCCCTTGCAACTCTACTATTCTATGATTCTATGAAACCAGGACCTTTAGCAGTAGATCTGAGACAGTCAAAGGCCCCCTTCTCACATACCCACACAGAATGAAGGGGAAGTGTGTGTTGATTGGGCCTGTGGGGCTGCTTCTCTGGCTCCACCTTGGATTTGTGCACCACTCACACCCACCATTCATTAGATATGGACATCAGCAAGGGAAAGCATATGTGTATACCTTTTTTTAGAGTGACCAGATAAAATCCAGGTCAGGGCTCATGTAACTTTCACAGTTGTAGAGAAAAGGAAATTTCAGCCAGTGTCATTTGTATGCAGTTAGTTCCTGGTGAAAGTCCCTCTTCATCACAACAGTTAAAGTTACGGGGCCCCTGCCTTCTTTTGTATATGGTCACTCTAGTATAGTGCCTGCAACTTTAACTGTTGTGATGAAGAGGGAATTTCACCAGGGACTAATTGCATACAAATGACACTGGCTGAAATTCCCTTTTCTCTACAACTGTTAAAGTTACAGGAGCCCTGTCCTGGATTTTATCTGGTTAGCCTAACCTTTTTATGTGTCAGCTTTCCAGACATGTTGGAACCCTGCATGATCAAAGTTTAGGAAGGAACGGAAAAACATACGTGTAGGCTTTCCCTTGCAGACATCCAGAACTAACGCATGAGATCAGGGTAGGGCACACTGATGATGGCAGATTGTAAGGCAAGTTTGGTGGTGGTGGGCCAGCTATCATGCATGGAAACTTGTTCACCTTTAATTGTCTTTCCACTGAAACACCTTTTCAAGGAATCTGAAAGGTCCAAGGAAAACACACTGAAAACTGCTTGCATAAGATCACATAAATCTGAAGGATTCCAGCAAAACTCAAGGCCACCCAGTAGGTACAGAGATAAATGTCGATTGAAATGTGAAATAAAGACAAGTTGTGAATGTTCTTTCAGGGACTCAGCAGCACTAAATACCACTAACTTAATGGTATGTATTGTGCTAAAGCCTGCCTTCAGGGAAATGCAATGTTTTCTTCATAAATGAGCCATCCTCTCACCAAGCGCAGGGTTACAGGTCAGGGTGGTATCAATGCCAATGTACCATCCCTAATGCTTCCCTCTGGTCTTCTTTTTTTTAGGCACAAAAAGCAGAAAATCAATGTATATGAGAACTGTGCTAAGCCCACCGTGCATTCACTCTGCACGACAGCATCTCTTTAGATTAAGAAAATAGCATGTAGCAGGGGGAGGCAAGTTGCTATTTGTCATTATCATCCTAAGCACCTTGACTACTTGGAAGGGACAGGCTCTGCCGCCGTGCGAAAGTGTCTTTTGTTAGAGAAAGAGAAAGGGGATTGATTTTCTTTCTCGCAGCTAAATGGAGAACAACAGCGCATAAAGAAAGCGACTCTAATAAGTGCCATCCTAGATAATCTGAAAGCAATCAGGAGTGCCTGCCGCCATTCCTCCATGATCAGGATGAGGTGTGTCTCTTTTTGCTCCTTTGAGCATGTTAAAACCACGGTGGTTAAAAAGCCATTTAAAACTCTAAGGTGTGTCTTCTACTAATCCCATAAGGTCAAGTGATGGAGTGTCTTTCAGGGGATCAGTCCTAGTTTGCACATTGAATAATAATAATAATAATAATAAATAATAATAATTAATAATAATAATAATAATATACACCACTGGCCATGGAAGTCAAAGAACTATGGCAACAGGGAAAAGTCACAATTATTCCATTAGTCAAATCACACCAGCATCACCTCAAAAAACTACATCCACACCAGAAAGCACTCATAATTAAAAAAGGCTCAATTGTCAGGAAATTCCTGAATCTGTAAAAGACAGATTGACAAAGCCCATCATGTCCATCTAGAAAAACCGCCACGATCGAGAAAGAGATGATGATGATAATAACAATACATTGGTTTGTCACTTGCGTGTCTGTGCAAGCAAGGGCAAGCAACCAATCCTGGCTTTCAGACAAAGATGGCTGAATTATGACTATGTCTTCAAACTTCTGTTTCCTGCATTCCCCGGATGTTGGAACTAGCACTGGACCTTAGTTCTAGCCCAGCCAAATGTCATGTTTTAGGGGTGGGGGTGAGATAAAAACACCCTCCAAAGGTTGTGTTCATCTTCAGTGTGTGTGTGTGTGAATTTCTAAAATATTAATGGCTTTATCTTATGAGGTGGCCAATGATGCAACCATCCCCCCACCCCAGGTAAATTCAGGGCTGGGGATAAAAAATCACTGTATGTAGAAATGTAGAAATACCCTGTTTTCACAGGGGACAAATGGTCTCCTGAAAGTGTGTGCGTGGAGATTTTCAGCACAAGTTTAGGTGGAAATGCATTCTAGCAAAAATTATTATTATTATTATTATTATTATTATTATTATTTATTACACTTATATACCACCCCATAGCCAAAGCTCTCTGGGCGGTTTACAAAAATTAAAAAGATTGAGCATTAAAAAGACAATATACAAAATTTTAAACCATAAAACAGCTGTCATTAAAACACCTTAAAACATTTTAACCATTAAGCCTGGCCACAGTGTCAATCAAAACCTCAACTTGAGCTATTAAAATGCCTGGGAGAAAAAAAAAGTCTTGACTTGGCGCCGAAAAGATAACAGTGTTGGCGCCAGGGGGGCCTCATCGGGGAGATCATTCCATAATTGAGGGGCCACCACAGAGAAGCCCCTCTCCCTTGTTGCCATCCTCCAAGCTTCCCTCGGAGTAGGCACCCGGAGGAGGACCTTTGATGTTGAGCGTAGTGTACGGGTAGGTTCATGTCGGGAAAGACGTTCCATCAGGTATTGTGGTCCCAAACCGTGTAAGGCTTTATAGGTTAAAACCAGCACCTTGAATTGGACTCGGAAACATACAGGCAGCCAATGCAAGCGGGCCAGAATCGGTCTTATATGTTCGAACCTTCTGGTCCCTGTTACCAATCTGGCCGCTGCATTCTGCACAAGCTGCAGCTTCCGAACCATCTTCAAAGGCAGCCCCACGTAGAGTGCATAAATGGCAGTATTGTCATTGCTACATATTATTGTTGTTGTTATTATTATTATTATTATTATTATTTGCATATATATACCGCCCCATAGCCGAAGTTCTCTGGCTGGTTTACAAAAAATTAAAAGATTGAACATTAAAAAATCAACGTTTTTAAAACATAAAACATAAAACATAAAACATTAAAACATTAAAAAAAGCTAACATAAAACATTAAAACATAAAACATTAAAAAAACATTAAAAAAACAGCTAACAGTTAAACATTAAAAAAACAGCTAACAGTTAAAATATTTGAAACTTTCTTTCAGCGTGTTAAAATGCCTGGGAGAAAAGAAAAAGTTTTGACCAGTGTTTTGAATAGTGTTGGCGCCAGGTGGGCCTCACTGGGGAGATCATTCCATATAAATCCATGGTGTGCCTGCAACTGGAATAGAGGTTACAGTTCTGATTGCCTGCCTCAAAATAGATACTGAAGAACATGCCCAGAAGGGTTCAGATGGCCTTCCCTGTGAGAAAAAGTTAACGTTTGGAGCTTTTTTAGTTTTAAAAAGAAACGAATGAATAATAGGAGGCACTACAGAGGGTTATAAAATGATGCATCGTGCAGAGAAAGTGGGTAGTGAGAAACAGACTCCCTCTTTCCTAGTCATTAGCAAGCTGGGATACTTGAGGAATTCATTTTTTTTTTTGGTGAATTCCAACACAATCTGTCCTGATCTACACTTAATATGAAGATTGGAACACTGTATTTTCTCACTACTCTGAATTTTGTGATGCAGTCCTTGACTCAAAGAAATATACCAACATGAATAAAAAAAATCATATTGTAAGATGAAACATGAATACTGAGAAATGAATTGTTGTGAAGGAAATGCATGTACAAGTGCATATTTTGTGAGACAATAAGTGAAAAATATGTCAGTAAGTATTTAAATACAATTGTTCCTGCATTTTTTAACCTACCGATTAATGTGGAAATGAGATGGAATAGACATGTGAATTATCCCATGTGAAATGACCATAGCCAGAATTACATTGATCTACCATCCCTATTGGGAGTACATTCAGAACAGGAAACTCAAAGTTCATAGAATCATAGAATAGTAAGAGTTGGAAGGGGCCTATAAGGCCATTGAGTCCAACCCCCGGTTCAATGCAGGAATCCACCTGAAAGCATCCCTGGCAGACGGCTGTCCAGCTGCCTCTTGAAGGTCTGTAGTGTGGGAGAGTCCATGAAATTCCTAGGACATTGGTTCCAATGTCGTACAGCTCCAACAGTCAGGAAGTTTTTCCTGATGTACAGTTGGAATCTGGCTTCCTGTAACTTGAGGCCATTATTCCGTGTCCTGCACTCTGGGATGATGGAGAAGAGATCCTGGCCCTCCTCTTTTGACAACATTTCAAGTATTTGAAGAGTGCTATCATGTCTCCCGTCAATCTTTTCTTCTCCAGGCTAAACATGCCCAGTTCTTTCAGCCTCTCCCCATAGGGGTTTGTTTCCAGACCCCTGATCATCCTCGTTGCGCTCCTCCGAACCCTATCCAACTTGTCTGCATTCTTCTTGAAGTGTGATGCCCAGAACTGGACACAATACTCAAGATGGGGACTAACCAGTACCAAATAGAGGGGAACCAGTACCTCATGCTATTTGGAAGCTATACTTTTATTAATGCAGCCCAAAATAGCATTTGCTTTTTTTTTTTTTGCAGCCACATTACACTGTTGGCTCATATTCAGCTTGTTATCTACAACAATTCTGAGATCCTTCTCGCTTGTCGTATTACTGAGCCAAGTATCCCCCATCTTGTCACTGTGCATTTGGTTTCTTTTTCTTCTTCACCCCATTGCTCAATTAACTTAGGGAATGCACCAAAGTGATATTAACAAGATATGGGGATGGCTTTTAATGGAAGACTAGCCAAACCTAGGGACAAGGGAGAAATCTGTTCGGTTTGTATTTTGATACAAATTTAGATAATTTTGCACCTTTGAACAACTATACAAACTGAAAGTCGGTTGTCCTTTTCAATTCACACTTCCTCTGAATTTCGCAATGGAAAGAACACATGCAAAAAATGCATATGTAATATGCTGTCCAAAATGCCCTGCATTTGGAATATTGCATGCAAAACAGAAAAAAGAAAGTATCTTAGGCAATAATACCTTCAGAAGTGCATGTATGAAGAGAAATGTATACAAAGATAATTTTTAAAAATCTCCAAGTTTTGGATGAACTGAACTGAAGGCTGAATTTAAGACCTGCCACCTGTGGATCAGGCTCACAACCCTTTGAAATTCTGCATCCCTGGAGGTTCCACATCCCTCACCTAAAGAAATACATTACAAAGTGCAGGAAAAGGAGAATAGTTTAAAAAACTTTGTAATATTTGTGAAGGGTGGTTAAAATAGACTTTTTTTCTCAATTATGTTGGATATAGATAGATAGATGAGAGATAGATAGATAGATAGATAGATAGATAGATAGATAGATAGATAGATAGATATCATTCATACCATGCCTTATCTCCAAGGATTTTAAGGTGCCTTACAATACAACCATCAATTTCACAATTTTTTTTGAAAAAAATCCTTCCAATTTACAGCATAAGAAAACTAGGGATGGGTGAATCTGTCCATTTTGCTCCTAATCTGAAAGAAGAAACAAAAAATCACCAGACCAAATGAATTTCTAATCTTCCCCTAAACATAACATAACAATTGATATAATAATGCACTCAGTAAAGTTCATACTTTTAAGGAGGGGTCAACCTATATACAGGCCTGGCATCGGCACCAGGCATTGTACGGCAGCTGCCGGGGAACCTTTGCCCTAGCAGTGATCACCAGGGCTTACATCAGCAGCTGAGTCCATGATCCGCCATTTTAATTCCTTGCTATGCCCCAGAGTGGCACTTTGTGGGGCTAGTTTGCCAGAGGAGGGAGCTTCTAGCTTGGTTGATTATACGTTTTAGTGTTGTACGCTGCCTTGAGAGGTCTTCTGCCCTGAAAGGTGGCCAAAAAATATGTTCAATAAATTCATAATAGCTCTCAGCTGTGCTTCATCACCATCACAGTGGATGGGCAGAGGATAAGAATTACAGTTACCTGCTCAACCACTGCCAGAGTCAACAGCCTTCCATTGGGTTCTTTAAAGCCATCAACTCTAGCTTGGCAACTTAGTCTGATTATTGCTAAGCCTCATACTGAATTCTGATAGCCACTCCCTCTTATCTCTTACCTGCTTCCCAGTTGCCTCCAGTCAGCCAACCCTGACACCACTGGGGGGTGGGGAAATAGTACATTAATTCTACTATACTAAATGAGTCCAGATATTCCACAGCTACTGATTCGATCAGGAGTCCCTGCCAGGATGAAAATGACTTCTCATGCACTGGTGAATGAATGACATGGCACCTTCCAGTGAGATACCTGAGTGATTGTTATTGTTGTTCTTGGCTGCAGATAGGAGGCCTGCTTGGCTGCTTACAGTCTCCATACCTTTGGAAATCCTGAGCTTTGGAAACACGGGGGTACAAAGATAATCAAATTCCATCCAAAGGAAAGAGCTATAGGCATTGAAAGGTTATCTCCATTTTGGTGCCACCACCCAGAAGACTAAATAAAGAAGAAAAGGTCTTTCAAGTTACCCCTTCTCCCTGCCATATGTCCACAATACCTGCCAAATGTGTTTGAGGGCATGTTTTCCTTTGAAAATGCACATCTCAGTAAGTAAAACTTGATCCAAATCTCCATGAAGCCAATGGAAAAGATCCCAGTTGCTGTGGATGGAACAGTATGGAGATTGTGTAAAAAGTGAAAAGTCATGATCCACCAGAGTCAAATGCATTTATTTGTTTAAAACATTTCTTGGCCACCTTTCAGGGCAGAAATGTATGTCCCCACACCCAGCTTGCTTTAGCGGGGGAGGCTAGTTGTGGGTGGGGGCGGAGGGGATGGGATGGGAGGTGGAGGCTTGCTATTGGCAGCTCTTGGAGGCTATATATGACCTTGTCCAGTCCTTCCCCAGCTCTTTCGCTTTGTGCGCGGCTCCCTCCCCTCCCTGTAGGCAGTGTGGGTTTATCGGTTGTCATTAGGAGGCCAAGTAGGATGTTTTTGCTCTTCGCCTAATTTGGCTAGGAGTTTTTTCACCTACTTCACACTGCAAGACAGAGGGGGAGTATTAAATAGGTTAATTAGCAATGAATTGTTCACATTAATTTTGGCGGAAGAAGCGGGCATCTAGAGAGGGTGGGTGATGTGCATTCACAGGCACCGTTAAGGTCATAGGTAGTGCCTGAAGCCCACACCTGGGGGGCCTGCGGCACCAGGGGATGGGATAAGGTCTACCTTTGAGGCCAACCCTTCCTTATCCTCTCAAAGCCCTGCGACACGGGACAGGTGACACTGGAAGGCCTCCCTACCCCAAGGGGGAAGATCATGGGGTGTCGAAGAGCCAGGTGCCACCTTGCGGTCGGTGAATGCTTTCCCCATTCCCAAGATTGGCCTGTGGAAGGCCAAAGAAAGGATGCTTGCAGATACCCTTTTGCAGATCATTAATAAATGTGCCCCTTATTTAATTCCATACAGTTGTCTCATCTCTTTATTCCGCCTTCCACTCCACAAACTCTCACAGGCGGCTTGCAGTAAAATACATAAAAACAGTTAACATATTTAAAGCCATAAAAACATGATGACAATAAAATAGCTATTAAAACAATACAACCAACAATAAAACCAGCAGGAACAACAGAAGCAGCAATGGAAGGTCACAGTAAAATGCAATGCTTTTTAGGCCTTCCTAATAGCCTGCAAGGATGGTGCATGGCAGACCTCAGATGGGAGTTTTTTTTCCAGAGATTTGGGGCCACTGCAGGGAAGGCCATCTCCCATGTGGATACCCACCTAATTGCCTTCACAGGTGGGCAAATAAGAAGGGTCTCTCTTTCTGATCTTAAAGTGTGGGCAGGCTGATATGAGTGAAGGCGGTCCTTCAAGTATCTAGGTCCCAAACCATTTAGTGCTTTAAAGGTCAGAACCAGCACTTTGAAGTCATAGAATCATTGAATAGTAGTGTTGGAAGGGTCCCATAAGGCCATTGAGTCCAACCCTCTGCTCAATGCAAGAATCTACCTTAAAGCATCCCTGACAGATGGCTGTCCAGCTGTTTTGTGAACACCTCTAGTGCAGGAGTTCCCACTATTGAGCTCAGAAATAACACCAGTCACAAACGCAACTGGTGCAGTATATATACCATGCATTCACACACCATAACAGTAAGCACGGCATGGAGAAAGTGAAGAGAGAAATGTTTTTCTCCTCTTAAAACTAGAACTCAGACTTATCCAACAAAATTGATGGAAGGTAGATTCATGAAAAACAAGACAACAAACTCCTTTGTAGTTGGTCAGTTGATTTACTAGATTCTTCACACAATCAATCATCAATTTATGGAATTAATTGCCATGATATGTAGTGATAGCTGTTAGTTTAGATAGCTTACTGCAGGGCTATTGAACCTCTTTTAGCTTGAGGGTTGAATTCAATTTCAGAGGCTCCTCGGGGCCATATTCAAGCCATGGTGGTCATGGTGGTCATGGGATTGAAGGAAAAGGGGGAGGGGCCAAAGACAAAAGGAGTGGGCCAAAATACTGACATATTTTAGCCTGAAGATCTTACATTCAGTGACTAAGCCTTAGGAGAATCATTTCTGCCTTTAGAATGGTGTGTGTGGGGGAAATGTGAAAAATGTGCAAAATCCAGGACACCACACCACAATCAGGAGTCAGGGGAAGGGGAAAGGGCCAGGGGAAGGTGTCACAGACAACCTACAAATCATGCAGGGATTGATTGGAACCCCCATATGGTCCCAATTTCCCCACCCCATCTCCAGGCATGAGGTTGGCTTAAGGGGATTAAACAAATCTGCAGAGGAGAAGTCTATCAGTGGCTATTCAGCAAGAAATGGATGAAATGAAGATGGGTATATGGGATCTCCATGGTCTCTGAATCTCGTTACTGGGGAGCAATCAGACTACAAAGGGTCCCCCAATGAAACTGAGTGACAGTAGATTCAGGACTGACAAAGGGAAGGAATTCCTCATAACATAGCCAAGAACTTAGATCACTTTACAAGGAGACGAGGAAATGTTGTGGAGGAAGACGTTCTTCGTGATCAAAGGAAGTATACCAGTGAACATCAATTGCTGGTGAGCAACAGTTGGGTTGGACTATGATTATCATGTCTTCTTTGGGGGTTCCTGAAAGCATCTATTCAGTCTCTATGGGAAGCTGGATATCCTGAACTAGAGGGACGTCTGGTCTTATCCATTAGGACTCTGCACGTATTCTTAAGAGACAGAACATGAACAATTAAGAGTTTTCTTGGGGATTTTGGAGCAGCAGCATGATGGCCCAGATGGTGAATATTGGGTGGATCACAAGTGCACCATTAAACCCATTTCAGCCAGTCTGGTTATCTCATTCAGAAAGTATGCATTTATCTCAAAAAAAGAGAGATGGATATTTGAGTTTTTCCCATAACCATACCCAGAGACTCCCCATTATTGAGTCCTTAAATGTGTTACCATCATCACATCCTGGGCAATGCATTCATGCAAAGTGTGTTTAAAATGGCCCAGGCTTGGAAGTTGGCAGATAGCTGCATAATGGAGACTTTTTTGGCCTGGGGAGATTGTATTCTGGTCAAGCTCAGAAGTGAGCGCATCTCCCTGCCGGTTCCCTGTGGATTAGCCCTCCGTTAGGTTCAAGGAATATAATCTCACCCAAGTGGGATCCAATGCCCCATTCAGACATCTGTTGTTGTTGTCGTTTGGCTTTTTTTCCTTGGAAGAAGTAAGTCTGCATCTGTACCAGTCTACCCCAACATGGCACTCTCCAGATGTCTTTGACTACAACTTCCAGATAATGGCTGAAAGATGCTGGAAATTGTAGTCCAACACATCTGTAGGATGCCATTTTGGGGGAGAATGTCCATGGCCAGTCATTACACCAGTTGCTATGGAATTTGGGTAGGAGGGTGCTGTTGCATTCATGTCTGCCTTGTGGGTTTCCCATAGATAGCTTGTTCATCACCGTGTGAACAGAAGGCTGGACTAGATGGGCCCTTGGTCTCATGCAGCATGGCTCTTCTCATGTTCTTATGTCCATCCTTTCTACACCAGCCATTTTTCCCTGGGGCTGCCCTTGCCTGCTCACGGAGAGTCCGCATAACACACAGAGCATCCCGCAAGCAGGCAGGGGCCAGCCCTCCATTTTCCAGGGAGTTCAGGGAACGCTATTATCCCAGTTTGTTCCCTACTCCTCGGAGGGCAGCAAGATGGGCGGCTGGTGTGGCCGCCCATTCCAGGCGCAGCCGCGCTTACCCGTGAGTAAGCACGGCTGCACCGATGGCCACGGAGCTTCACTGTGTGGCTCCGAGGCCATTAGGAGGGGGGACAGCAAAATTGCCATCCCCAGGATAGTGGGGGGAGGGGGCACAACCAAGTGCAGGTTTTTTTTTTAAAAAAATAAACTAACATTTTGTACACAAGCGCTTGTGCACACCTCTGCGGATCTTTTATTTATTTTTTAATGGCTGGCATGACTTGCGGCAGCCCAGGAGAAGCCTGGGCTGCTGCATTGTTGTGCAGCCTCATCACACCAAACCCAGAAGTGGCTACCTTCAGATTTGCCTGTTTCTTGCCCTCTCCGCCCATATGGTGGGGAAAGGGACCTAATCCCTTGGTGTGGCAAAGTAGATAATATGGGCGGCATTCCGGGATACTGGTGGGATTTTCTACCCAATCTCTTTGCCTTGTTCAATATCCCCCTTAACTTAGGAAGCCAGAAGATTTGGCCTTGCACTTCCCACTGCCTCTCCAGCAATGGCCCAATAATTGGCCACACAGACTGCATGAATGCCGTGTGTTGACACAAACTAAGGCAGAGCTTTCCAACTAGGAATGTGTATCATATCATTAAAATGTACAATAACAATATGATAACGATATGATAGAAAAACCTACGATAATCATCGGAGACAATGATTTTCAGGTGATTTTATCATTTTATCGGACTGCCATATATATATACCTATAATTTCTGTATTTTAACAGTTAGAGGCTTGAAACTTGGTCACAGTGCTTATGGGGTATGCCTAAGTATGTGTATGAAATTTGAGATCGATCCCTCCAACCTTCGATTTTATATGATTTTTAAAAAGATCGTTTCCATTCTGACAGGTCTGAATGAATGCACGTGGCGAGCTGTCATTCTGATCTGTCAGAACTGAAATGACCTTTAAAAAATTCATATAAAATCGAGGGTTGGAGTGATCGATCTCAAATTTAATACACATACTTAGACATCCCGCATAAGCACTGTGACCAAGTTTCAAGGCTCTAACTTTTAAAATACAGAAGTTATAGGCATTTTTTTCTTTAAAAATAGGGCTGCAAAAATATTGCTTTTTCACGATAATTATCGTGAAGACGATATGGTTCACCCACGATATGAATGAAGATGATATTTTTTTTGGTCCGAAATGACAATAACGATAAACGACGATATTGTCTGGCGTGCACATCCCTATTTCCAACTACTTCTTCTCCTTGGAAGCATTACTTGCCTTTCACCTTCAATTCCAGCTCCGTTCCTGGACCTGACAAGTCCATCTGGATCCCCATCTCTCCCTTTATGCTCTGAGGAGCTGAAGAGAACACACCTCGACCCTGTCCAAGCACCCAAACATGTCACTGCTGCCATTGTCTTCTGCAACCCTTGATTGAAGAGTCAATAGATCAGATAACTCAGGCAACTTCTCTGTGGTGGCCCCCCAATTGTGGAACGATCTCCCTGACAAGGACCGCCTGGCGCCAACATTGTTATCTTTTCGGCGCCAGGTCAAAACTTTCCTCTTAGGCATTTGGCAATATCTGAGGAGCCTGGGTTTGTTTTGTTTTGTTTGTTTGTTTGTTTGTAGCTTTTTGAAGTGTTGTAGTGGTTTTAAATGTACAGATTGTGTGTATGTTGTATGTTTTTGCTGTTTTAATTTTTGTATATTGTTTTTAATTGTTTTTAATCCTATGTAAACCGCCCAGAGAGCTTCGGCTATGGGGCAGCATACAAATGTAATGAATAAATAAATAAAGTTGATCAAGCTCTAACTATGTCAGAGAAAGTTCACTCCAGGACAACTGCTACTTTTTGAACAGGAAATCAAAGACAAGGGGGAACAAGGGAACTCACATTCTGGATTTGAGGTTGAGTGTTAATTTTGTTAATGTGCCATAGATTTCTGGAGCCAAATTAATTTTGGCAGAAAAATGAGCTTCAGGGTTTCCTTTCTTTCCTGTACATTTGTCTGATCGCTTGTATTTCTAGGGTTAGGCTTTATGTAGTGGAACACTCATGCAGGAAGTCCAAAGGTAACTCCTTGTGACAACTCAATGGATATATCCAGCCTTAGAATGCAGGTCACCTTACTATAGGCTAAACTAGATATAATGAGGGAAGCCACATTTGATTATTCATGTGCTTTCCCTGTTCATGTGTAATGCAGGGCTGAAGGCCCAACTTATGGCCTATTTTTAGTTTTATTTAACAAAAAAAAAAGGTGTGTGCGGATGAAGAGAGCTGAATCTTTTCCTGCCTTGCCTCCCATTCTTTTGGCATTTCAGATACTTTTCTCTTTGGATCAGCTCCTTCCTCTAGTAGTAGAACCTGCAGCGATGGAACATGGGGGAGGGAAGTAGAAATGGGCTAAGCAGCAGATCGCTCACCCTGCCATTGACTTGGGGCCCTCAGCCAGCCCAGTCAAATGCTGCTCAGATCTGAACTTCAATTGGGTTGCTCAAGGGAGCTGAATTCCGCCCCTCTCACTGTGGGCTCAATTCTTCCCCCTTCCCCAGGGTCAGCACCAAGAATGGGCATGTTGGGGACCTGCCAAAGGCCCACACTTCATCAGGGTCCCACTGATAAGAACCCCTTGGACCAGCGCCTGCTCTTCACCACTGCAGTCTGGTTGTCCACCATTGCAGTCTGCTTGGCCCGGAGAAGAGTGGTGCAAAGGAGGAGCAGTAGATACCACCCTCTGCATGTTCATTGGCTGTCTGCGTGGCATGCAATCAGAGCAAGCAAATGAAGAAGAGGACCAGCAACAGCTGGTAACAATGCTAAGGAGAAGGTAGACTTGCTGAGAGAGAAGAACACATTGAGGGTGTTTTGCCCAAAGACCTTCCAAAACCTAGAGCTGGGATTGGCTCCACCAATGAATCTGAATTCTTCGCCCACCAACCCATACACTTACCAGCCCAACCCCTTTCAGGGGTAAAGGTTAACTTGGGGACCAGGGAGGGAGAGCCACAGCAATTCCTTCTTGCATGGGTGAAGTGTTTTTGGGCTGCCTTGTCTCCTTTTGCCTTGGATCATACTCGAACAAGGCCCTTTCTACACCATAGAGGTGTAGAGGGAGAGAGGGTGATCCCAGAAGTACCTAATACACATCATCGGCATACAGGGACCAGCCAGGGGCCATCCCAGGCAAACAGCCTGGTGTAGAGACAGCCTAAGTCTCATAATCCTGGGACTGTGGAATTCACTACCACAAGATGTAATGATTAGGGATGTGCACTGACCCCCCGGATCGGATCGGATAGCGGATCGGAATCGGACCTGGGGGGTCGGATCGGATCGGATCGGATCGGACCAGATGTCCGATCCGGATCGGACGCCATTTTGAATGCTTTTTCCCATAGCCAAGTATTGTTTTACAAAAACGCCTATAACTTTTTCATTTTTAAAGATAGAAGGATGAAACTTGGGCACATTGTAGACTGGTTAGGGGTAGTTATCTGTGAGAAATTTCAGAAAGATTGGTGCATGCATTTTGTGGCAATTAATTTTTTAATAAATACCCAGGAATGCCTATAACTTTGTCATTTTTAAAGTTACACACATGAAACTTTGCCACATTGTAGGGGGTACCTTGGGACCTATGTGTGTGAAATTTCAGAAACGTAGGTGCTTGTCTTGTGTGGCAATTAATTTTTAGAAAAATGGGTAGTAGTGGGGTAAATACAGTTACGCCTCCCATTTTTTTATTTTTGAAGATACAAACAGGAAACTTGGGCACATTACAGGTACCACTTGCCTCGATATGTGTGTGAAATTTCAGAAACATTGGAGCTTTTCTTGTGTGGCAATTAATTTTTGAAACAATGAGGAAAGAAACACCTATAACTTTGTCATTTTTAAAGTTACACACATGAAACTTTGCCACATTGTAGGTGGTACCTTGGGACCCATGTGTGTGAAATTTCGGAAACGTAGGTGCTTGCCTTGTGTGGCAATTAATTTTTTAATAAATACCCAGGAATGCCTATAACTTTGTCATTTTTAAAGTTACACACATGAAACTTTGCCACATTGTAGGCGGTACCTTGGGACCTATGTGTGTGAAATTTCGGAAACGTAGGTGCTTGCCTTGTGTGGCAATTAATTTTAGAAAAATGGGTAGTGGTGGGGTAAATACAGTTACGCCTCCCACTTTTTTATTTTTGAAGATACAAACAGGAAACATGGGCACATTACAGGTACCACTTGGCTTGATATGTGTGTAAAATTTCAGACAGCTGGGTCCAGGCATGTGGTGGCAAGGTATTTTTGAAACAATGAGGAAAGAAACGCCTATAACTTTTTTATTTTAAAAGTTAGAAGTCTGAACATTGCTCACTTTGTAGATGGGTTAGGGGTAGATATGTGTCAGAAATTTCAGAATTATAGGTCCAGGCATTTGATGGCTATGGAATTTTTAAATTACATGTTTCAAAAAAATTTCTACAGAGGCCAGGTCTTCCCCTCCCGCTTCCCGCGAAGAAAAGGAAACACTCTCTCGTCTCGATCCCTTTGATCCTTGCTAGTAGTATCCATTACAGGGCTCGTGTTTCCTTTCCTACTTTCACTTTTCAAGCAGAACGGCTGAGCCTAGCTGAGTTTTGCAGCCATGCGTGCAAGGAAGGATCACTCTGGTCTCGATCCCTTTGATCCTTGGTAGTATCCATTACAGGGCTCGTGTCTGCTTGAGTACAGACACGAGCCCTGTAATGGATACTACCAAGGATCAAAGGGATCGAGACCAGAGTGATCCTTCCTTGCACGCATGGCTGCAAAACTCAGCTAGGCTCAGCCGTTCTGCTTGAAAAGTGAAAGTAGGAAAGGAAACACGAGCCCTGTAATGGATACTACTAGCAAGGATCAAAGGGATCGAGACGAGAGAGTGTTTCCTTTTCTTCGCGGGAAGCGGGAGGGGAAGACCTGGCCTCTGTAGAAATTTTTTTGAAACATGTAATTTAAAAATTCCATAGCCATCAAATGCCTGGACCTATAATTCTGAAATTTCTGACACATATCTACCCCTAACCCATCTACAAAGTGAGCAATGTTCAGACTTCTAACTTTTAAAATAAAAAAGTTATAGGCGTTTCTTTCCTCATTGTTTCAAAAATACCTTGCCACCACATGCCTGGACCCAGCTGTCTGAAATTTTACACACATATCAAGCCAAGTGGTACCTGTAATGTGCCCATGTTTCCTGTTTGTATCTTCAAAAATAAAAAAGTGGGAGGCGTAACTGTATTTACCCCACCACTACCCATTTTTCTAAAATTAATTGCCACACAAGGCAAGCACCTACGTTTCCGAAATTTCACACACATAGGTCCCAAGGTACCGCCTACAATGTGGCAAAGTTTCATGTGTGTAACTTTAAAAATGACAAAGTTATAGGCATTCCTGGGTATTTATTAAAAAATTAATTGCCACACAAAGCAAGCACCTACGTTTCCGAAATTTCACACACATGGGTCCCAAGGTACCACTTACAATGTGGCAAAGTTTCATGTGTGTAACTTTAAAAATGACAAAGTTATAGGTGTTTCTTTCCTCATTGTTTCAAAAATTAATTGCCACACAAGGAAAGCTCCAATGTTTCTGAAATTTCACACACATATCAAGGCAAGTGGTACCTGTAATGTGCCCAAGTTTCCTGTTTGTATCTTCAAAAATAAAAAAATGGGAGGCGTAACTGTATTTACCCCACTACTACCCATTTTTCTAAAAATTAATTGCCACACAAGACAAGCACCTACGTTTCTGAAATTTCACACACATAGGTCCCAAGGTACCCCCTACAATGTGGCAAAGTTTCATGTGTGTAACTTTAAAAATGACAAAGTTATAGGCATTCCTGTGTATTTATTAAAAAATTAATTGCCACAAAATGCATGCACCAATCTTTCTGAAATTTCTCACAGATAACTACCCCTAACCAGTCTACAATGTGCCCAAGTTTCATCCTTCTATCTTTAAAAATGAAAAAGTTATAGGCGTTTTTGTAAAACAATACTTGGCTATGGGAAAAAGCATTCAAAATGGCGTCCGATCCGGATCGGACCTCATCGGATCGGATCGGATCGGATCGGAGGTTGTCCGGATCGGATCGGATAGGATCGGATTTTCCCGATTTTGGGTCGGATCGGATTCGGATCGTGGATCGGATCCGATCCGATGCACACCCCTAGTAATGATGGCCAGTAGGCTGACCATCTGAAAAGGAGGACAGGGCTCCTGTAACTTTAACAGTTGTAGAGAAAAGGGAATTTCAGCCAGTGTCATTTGTATACAATTAGTTCCTGGTGAAATTCCCTCTTCATCACAACAGTTAAAGTTGCAGGGGCCCTGCTTTCTTTTGTATATGGTCACTCCAGTATAGTGCCTGCAACTTTAACTGTTGAGATGAAGAGGGAATTTCACCAGGAACTAATTGCAGACAAATGACACTGGCTAAAATTCTCTTTTCTCTACAACTGTTAAAGTTACAGGAGCCCTGTCCTCCTTTTCAGATGGTCAGCCTAATGGCCAGCAATTTAAAAGGGGGTAAATTCCTGGAGGAGAAGGCTGTCAGTGGCTACTAGTCCTGATGGCTATGCTACCTCCAGTATCTGAGGCAGTAGGCCTAATTACACCAGTTGCTAGGAAGCATGGATGGTAGGGTGCTCTTGCACCCAAGGCCTGTTCGTTGGTTTTATTTATTTATTTTATTTATTTATTTATTACATTTGTATACCGCCCCATAGTCAACTGCTCATTGGCCACTGTGTGAACAGAGTGCTGGACTAGATCAGCCCTTGCTTGGATCCAGCATGGCTCTTCTTATGTTCTTATGTTGACATGGCATTTTCCACCAAATAGTTTTAGGTGCCCAGTTAAAGGGTTTTTGTTTTTGTTTTAATTAATAATTACCCCATTTTGTTTAGTGGCTTTCTTGTCTCATATTCGGTCTTTTATATTTTTAATGATTTTTTAAATCATTCTTATCATTGTGTTTGATCGAAAACCTCCACCTTGGACATTTTTTTTAAAAAAAAAATTAAAGGTAGGATTTAAATACTTCAAGCTTTCAAACAAACAAATAAATAAATAAATAAATAAAATCCCAATGACTTTTCAAAATTTCTGTAAGAAACGGTGTGGATTAAAGATTTTGTTGATAGAGTCCTCATCTCTTTGACTGCTTTGTAAAGTTCACACAGTGACAATCAAGGGAAGCAAAACGTTCTTGTGACAATAAATCAGGAGAACCAATGACTATCACCTGTCACTTCTAGCTAGGCACAAACAAGTCTCCATTGAATGTGTTTAATTACTCATCACTAGCTGGAGGCCTCCAAATTTCTGAGCAGGGGGGTGGGGGAGGTATTCTTACATCACTTAAACAGGATAAGACATCTCTGCTTTTTTAATTAAAATTTCCACTTAAAGCCTAGGGAATGTAAACAAGGCTTGGACATTCCTTAGGCGCCTGAAAAACCTCCCTTCCAATTTATTACATTTAGCTAATCAGGTTGGGGGAAATGAAAATCTTTGTGCTGTCTTGTCACTTCTTATTACGGGAAACAAACATTTGTGTTCATGTGCCAGATTCCCGAGCTGCGTTAAAAGTGCCTTGTCGGATGTTTTCAAATGAGGACCAAAAGGATGAGGAAATGAAAAGATGCTTTGGCACGCACATACCTACCAACCAGTCGGTCAGTATCTGAAACTGCACTGCTCAGCTCACAAATGTAACTACCCTTTGGGGGTTTATTTATTTAATGCATTTCTACCCTACTCTACAGCCAGAAAGGCTCCAAAGGTAGCTTACAGAATGAGATGAACGAGAGAGCTGTTGCCCTCAGTCTTACATTTCGAAGAAGACACAACACAAAAGGGGGGGGGAAAGGATGAAGGAGGGAAAAGCAAAGCAAATGGAGGCCCCAATTCTGTATGTTGTAGAGTTGTTATAGCAACCTGCTGTGATGCAAACAGGCTGCTCACAGATCAAAAACAGGCCTTGGTGGGCCTCTAAAAAATAGCCTATTGACCAGACCTTCCTCAAAACAGATGTAATGCAGTTGGATGTAATGTAAGTTGTTGGTCAGATGGGGTGGTATGTAGTTGAAATCTGCTGGCTTGCTGTCAACCCCCCTAAGGACACAAGAAGTACCATGATGGAATGGATCAGACCAAGGGTCCATCTAGTCCAGCACTCTATTCACACAGTGGCCAGCCAACTGTTGACCAGGGACCCACAAGCAGGAAACAGTGCAACAGCACCCTCCCACCCATGTTCCTCATCAACTGGTGCAGCGGTGGTGGCGTCGTCTGCCACCTCATTGCAGGTAAGGCTTAGGTGGCAGGTGAAGATTGCAGACCAGGTTGGCGGTGAGAAGGTGGGGCATTTTCTGGACCCACTTGACTAGGGTGGCCAGCTACATAAGAGGAGAAAAGAGAACACAGATTTACACATGCTAATGTATATGTCTTAATGCTTGTTTAGAAATAATGACTACAATTTAAATAGAGTACAATAGTTCTCAACATAGTGAGGAAGGTTGATGAGGTCACCTGTGTGCTTACACAGTCTGCTCACCAGGTGGTAAGTGCAGGTAAGCAATTTCAAGGTCTTTCTTCTCCCTTCTTATGGCTCCTTATATTTAAACCTGAAGAGGGCCAGATCTACACCAAGTAGGCTATAACACTGTGTAAGTGGTTTGAAAACGGCATGTGGAATGTGTCAGTGGGCCCCAACAGTTGTCAGTGCACTTCAATACTATTATAAAGCAGTAGTGCAGATCCTGCCTTGGACTGGACATACACTGAAAATAGAGTCTGTCCTGTGTAAAGTAGGGGCTCATCTACACTTAAGAGTGTAGAGGGAGGGAGGGGGAGGATCGCAGACTTACATGCTTCCGTGTTCTTCCCCCAGCGTCTAGACGGCCACGTGACATCCCGGAAGGGAAGAGGGACGACACAGGTGCCATTTCTTTTAAGAGGATCCATGAGCAGTGAAAAAGGTAAGACCCCCCACCTAACCCTGTGCCCATCCCCCCTGCCATCCCAGGGATGGCAAAATTGCTGTCTCACCCCACCCCCATGAGCACGGAGCCACCCTGTCCAGCTTCGTGCCCTTTTTAGCAACCAGGATGCCATGCCACACCAACCATGATCTTCAGGATTGTCCCAGGACCATGGAAAAACCGGGATATCCCCAGATTCCATTAGCCCTAGGTCATCCCCGGTTGATCCCCAACCTAGAGATGACCCTGGAATATCTGGCAGATGTGGTCATGGCCTAAGGCGAATGCCCTTTCGCTGAGCCACCATTTTGAATAGAAATATTGGCTCTTGCTTTTCCATGAATTTAATGTCACTTAAATTGCGGCTTCAAAGTGGGTAGAAATAAAAAAAAAATTCACTTGAAGCCCCCACAGTATGCCCACATTGGTCAGAGTCAACAATACTGAGTCAAATGGCCTAACTCATTATAAGGCAGCTTCCCTTGTCCCTTCATTTCAAAAGCAGTCTCTGAGGTGGTGATTTGCAAACTTACTACTTGTCTTGACATATCTCAGCACCCCCATGAAGGGCTCTCTTGCCAAAACCTGTCTCCATTTAGTTGAGACACCTGCCTGAAGGAGCTCTCCATTCCTGTAGTGTATGGTAAAGTATGCTTAGCCCTCTCTTGCTGTGCCTATAACATAATATGCAATTCAGAACACACATTTCCACCTTTACAGGGTTCTGCTCTGATGAATGGCTTGATGATATCACCCCTACAAGAAACCCACCTGATACCAAATGCTACAGATATCGGTTACAATCTTCTACCTGCCAAGAAAAGAATGATTCAGTGGCCAACATCAAAAAATGAGTAAATATTTACAAAGCATCACCAAGAAGATGGCACAAATTCATCAGATAAAATTATTGGCTGCAAATCATTCATTGAACTTCAGTGTTTATAGAGAGCTTTAAGGGAGGGTTGTTGTTGTTGTTTTGTCCCATAGATCACACAAACAGCTCCAAATTGACTTGAAATCTCTTCTTTTGCTGGAGAGATTGATTTAATAGAAATGTTGTCATAGAAGACACTTGCCATAGCTGAAAGTATTAAATTACATTTCTCTCCAATCACCTTTATCTGGTTTAGGGGTATATATAGATTTGTTACTTAATTTCTTCTTTTAAAATGGGGACATCATGTTTTCCTATTCAGTTCTCCTCTTGATTTTTTTTAAAAAATATATTTTTCCTTGTGATGATTAAGATTTAAAAAACACTTTATAAATAATGACCTTAATGGTTTAGATGACCCAGTGCTTGCACTATCAGATAGATCCAATGATCAGGGATTATGGGAGTAGCAGTCCATTCTGCTACTATTATTACATTTCCAATCTGCCCAATAATTAATGTTCTCTGGGTATATTACAAATGTTTTTTAAAAAACTAAAATGCAATAGAACAGTTAAAAATATAAAATACAGGACAAATAGTTAAAATAATAAAATACAATATACTGCAAAACAATAAGCCGCACAAGAATTAATAAAAACAGCAATAAAAACCAAGGACTTGGTCAATACATTGATGACGTTGATGATGATGATGATGATGATGATGATGGCATTTATTTTCCACTTTTTTTCCTCTTGCAAGGAACGCAAGGTGACTTCCACAGTCATTTTCCTCTCCATTTTACTTACCTAGGCTGAGAATCAATTACTGTTGCAAAGTCAATGAGCTGGCTTGCATGATAAAATAAGCAACACTGATTTAAATAAGCCAAAGTGGGTTGTTTGGTCATGCAAACTGGGTCAATATCTGGTTTACTACCCCCTGCTTTCTAATATTCTGTTTCCAACAGCCAGATGGCTACATTGGGGGTTCACATATGAGGCATCCTCTGTTGCTTAACTCCAATATCTCCTTTTTGGACGTATACCACCTTCTATGCATAAAAAAACCCATTTTATCAAACTAATAAAACCAGTGGAATGCTTAATGGCCATAGATAGATCTACCCTCCATTACTTTATCTAACCATGTTTTTTTTTAAAAGAAAGAAAGTTTCCTCTACTAATGGCTATCATCACATCTTGTGACATCAAATTATTGAGGGTGATTAGAAAAGAACGGGATTGCAAAGAGCTCCAAAAGGATCTCTCTAAATTGGCAGAACGGGCATCAAAATGGCAAATTACCAGTCTCTCTGCCTGAGTTGATGGAAGTTATCTTGGACTTTGTGTTGAGGACCTCTAGGATGATGGTTCTGGGGGATCTCATATTCCATGTTGAGGCGATTGGCTCTGGGGTAGCTTAGGACTTCAAGGCTGCCGTAACAACCATGGGGCTGACCCAACGTGTTGCTGGCCCAGTGCATGTAGGGGGACACATGCTTGATCTGTTTATTGTCTTCACTGGGCAGGAGGCGGGTGTTCTGAAAGTGGTGGAATTAACGTCTGTCCTCTTGTCATGATTGGAATACTTCCTATTGAGATTTCAACTTTCCCCTCTGCAAGTGTGGGAAACCCAGTAAAATGGTCCTCCCTCAAAGGCTAATGGATTCTGATGGAATCCAGTAGGCTCAGGGGAATTTTCTTGCTGACACGGCTGGCCTTCTTGTCAAAGCCCTGGTTACTCTGTGGAATGGAGAGATAACTAAGGCAGTTGACACAATCACTCCCAAGTGCCCTCTTCCTCCATTTGGTATACACCTGAGTGGAGGGCAATGAAGCAAGAGGGAACATGGTTAGAACGCAGGTGGAGGAAAACTGTGCCAAGGCTGACCGAACACAGGTTAGAGTTCATAATCGATCCTACTCTGTGGTGGTGACAGTGGCAAAGATGGAATTCTTTTCCATCAGCATTGCCTCTTCACAGTGTCCTCCAGTGGAGATTTTCCAAGTGGTCCATGCCCTTTTGCAATCTGGGCCAGGGAGGGATATGGTGGAAACCTTGGTAGTACGGTGTGATAAGTTTGCACAACACATTGAAGCTAAAGTTTCTCACGTTCATCATGAATTGGACACCACAGTTAATACAGTTCCATTAGTACAGCACCATCTGGTTCAGTTTGATGTGATCGGACTCAGTTGTTGAGGCCCATGGTTGCAGACAAGGTGACAAGCCGGATCAACCCCCTGTGTGCTTGACACTTGCTGATTATGGCTTATTACATTAAATAAGGAGGAGATGTCCAGCCAGGGCCAAAACATCAGCTGTTCCAAAACAGATTGTTAATGGGGGCTGGCCAAGAGGATGATATTGTGCCAGTAATTTTCCATTTATCCTGGCTGCCAGTCCATTTCTGGGCCTGATTCAATGTCCTGCTATTTACATTCAAAGCACTAAATAGCTTGCAGCCAGGTCACCTGAAGGACCTCTCCGTCAATGTATACCTGCCCAGAACCTAAGATCATTTTCAGTGGTCTTTCTCTGGTGTCCCCACCAAAGCAAGTGAGGCTCAGGCTAATAAGAGGGCCTTTTCTGTTGTGGAACCCCAATTGTGGAATGAGCTCCCCAGAGTGGATCATCAGGCACCTACACTGTGCTCTTTTTGGCACCAGGTGAAGGCTTCTTTCCCCCTCCCCCAAGGTGGTTCAGAAGCTGCAGCTTGTGCAAAATGCAGCGGCCAGATTGATAACTGGAACCAGAAGGTTTGAGCATATAAGACCTACTCTCGCCCGCTTGCATTGGCTGCCTGTATGTTTCCGAGCCCGATTCAAGGTGCTGGTTTTAACCTATAAAGCCTTACACGGCTTGGGACCACAATACCTGATGGAACGTCTTTCCCGACATGAAACTACCCGAACACTACGTTCAACATCTAAGACCCTCCTCCGAGTGCCTACTCCGAGGGAAGCTTGGAGGTCGGCAACAAGGAAGAGGGCCTTCTCTGTGGTGGCCTCCCAATTGTGGAATGATCTCCCTGACGAGGCCCGCCTGGCGCCAACATAGTTATCTTTTTGGAGCCAGGTTAAAATTTTCCTCTTCTCTCAGGCATTTGGCAATATCTGAAGAGCCTGGGTTTGTTTTGTTTTTGTAGCTTTTTGGGTGGTTGAAGCGGTTTTAAATGTATGTGTATATTGTGTGTATGTTGTATGTTTTTGCTGTTTTAATTTTTGTATATTTGTTTTTAATTGTTTTAATCCTATGTAAACCCCCCAGAAAGCTTCGGCTATGGGTCAGTATACAAATGTAGATAATAATAATAATAATAATAATAATAATAATAATAATAATAATACTAATACTAATAATAATAATAATTTAGTTTTTTTTTCAGTTTCTGTTTGAAATCTGGTATTGTAGTTTAAATTTTTGCATGGTGGCTAAGTTCTCTTTGGTTTTATTTCATTTTTTATACTGTCATTTCAAACTTTTAATATGTTTATTGTATTTATATTTTATATGTGTTCTTGTATGTCGTGGTTTTAATTGTTGTGAACCTCTCAGAAATCTTCAGTTATTAGGCAGTACAGAAAATAAAAATAAAATAAAATAAAAAATCTCATTGCACATTCTTTAAATGTTGGATACATTTTTTACCCTTGTGTAATCCAAGAAGTGTGGTCTACCTGTTCATTCGAGGATTCGTGCACAATGGTCTTGATCCAAAAGAAAAGAACAACGGGTGGAACTTGGACTATTTCCTCTGCAGTGACAGAAGCGTTCTTCATGAATACACAAAACTTTTCCATTTATACCCAGAAGTGAGAAACTCCATGTACTCGCTGTCTTTTATTATGCACAATCATGTCAAAAAACGGCTCTTTGGTTCCTTTTAAATTCCTGAGATTATTATTTTTTTAAAAAATATATTTTTAGAAAAAAAAAGATTTGCCTAAGCAACTTATTCTTCCATCTCCGTGTCGACCAGTGGAGGATGACATTAATCTTTCAGCATGATATCTCTATTTTCTCTTTATTGGCCAATTTCAGGAGAAATTGCAGCGATGGGAATTGCAAGCATTGCCAGTTTCTTCTGAAATCCTTTCCCAGCATTATAGATTTTTCTCCCCTCTTCTGATTTCATGAAAAGGGGGAGAGACATAACAATTATGACCTGGTGGTAGCTGAAAGTGCAGGCTTAATTTTTGTCATTTCCTTGTTTAAACGGTTCAAAGGTCAACACTTAATTTTTGTTTTATGAAGCCCAAAATCACAATGCTGCTATAGATAGATAGAGAGAGAGAGAGAGAGAGAGAGAGAGAGAGAGAGAGGTAGAGATGATAGAGATAGAGATAGATAATGGCTCAATTTGGACGACACAATAGTCAATGGTGGGTTGACTAACCCTAACCCGCACGCTAACCCTAGGGGGCACTCCCCACACAACATGGTAATAAATAATCAACTGTGGTGTGGATGAGGTTCAGCGCTGAATTGACTATGGCAGCATTCAGATGACACAATAGTCAAAACAACAGACAATTGTTTCCCCCACACCAGTTGTTTATTGTGTTGTCCGAATTGAGCCATTCTTGCTGCCAAGGTGAAATGGTGAGGTCCCCTCTTTGATTTTGATTTTTTTTTTCATTCACTTGTGTCCTGATAACCATTTCGCATGGGGTACCCCATTTCCCATGGGGTACTCATGCTTGTCTGTTGCAGCAAAACCAAAGAGACATCTGGCACCTTAAAGACTAACACATTTATTCTCACATAAGCATTTGTGGACAACGTCCACTTCATCAGATGCACATCTGATAAACATTACTAGTTTTAGCTGGAGAGGGGGGGAAATAAAGTACTCTGAACGAGCAGACACATGATATAAGCAAAGGAGAGCTCTCTTAGGTTTTTGGTGCATGAGTCACACATGATTTTGTAAGGGATGTCCTGAATATAGAAGGAAATCTGTGAACAGGGAGCAAATGAAAGAGGCTTAGGGATGCTACTGGTATCAAAGTAGGGCTGGAGACTGGCCTCTGGTTCTCTCACAGAAGAGAACAGTGTTTCAGTTCAGATACTGATTCAAAAGTGAAATTAGGTAAGTCTGGATTAAAAATGTGATGTTTAATACTAGAAAGTTGAGATTTAGAACAAGTAGAGCCCTGTTTTTACTCATAACTAACCACAGAATCATAGAAACAAAGAATAGAAGAGGCCTATAAGGCCATCGAGTCCAACCCCCTGCTCAATGCAGGAATCTACCTTAAAGCATCCCTGACAAATGGTTGTCTAGCTGCCTCTTGAATGCCTCTAATGTGGGAGAGCCCACCACCTCCCTAGGTCATTGGTTCCATTGTCATATTGCTCTAACAGTCAGGACGTTTTTCCTGATGTTCAGCCGGAATCTGGCTTCCTGTAACTTGAGCCGATTATTCTGTGTCCTGAATTCTGGGTTGATCGAGAAGACATCCTGGCCCTCCTCCATGAGACAACCTTTCAAGTATTTGAAAAGTGCTATCATAGCTCCCCTCAGTCGTCTCTTCTCCATGCTAAACATGCCCAGTTCTTTCAGTATCTCCTCACAGGGCTTTGTTTCCAGACCCCTGATCATCCACGTTGCCCTCCTCTGAACACACTCCAGATTGTCTGCATCCTTCTTGAAGTGAAGAATATTCTGAAGGATCCTGCCTTCTGCCCTTGCTTGGTCAAGAGAAATGTATCTTCTGCCTGCTGTTCAGCTGGCTCCAGTCCTAAACTCTAGCAATTGACCCCAGAGACTCCAGACTGAAGGACATCCAATCCATAGGAGTCAATTCATCCTTTATCGTGGGTAGGATAGGGTCAGGTCGAGTCAAGAATGAATGGTTTGTATCATTGCTGGAAAATGCAGGTGCTGCACTTTGTTGGCCACCGAGAATGATGTATGATAGGACAGGAGACAAAAGTTTAGATCCCTGAGCCTCAGTTGCGAGAAAAGACAAGCAGGAGCCAGTGGATGAGAACAGGCTGTCAACGGAAGGCAATTCAGAGGTCCTAGGTATAGTGCTCAAAAGGGATGAGAAAGGTGGAAGTGAACAAATAAGGAGAAAAAGAATCAGAAACAGTAATACTGCCTTTCTCAGAATAAGCCGACACAAACCTAGAGATGTATGGATTTGGTCAAATCCGTTCCATCTGTGTTCCATGGAGAATCAGGCTTAGGGATGCCATGAGAGTCTGGTGGGGGGGAGTGTCTGTGGAGTCTGAAGGACTCCCCTGTGCTTGGCTCCCTGTGCTCACTTGTTGAGCCACGGGTTGCTCACAGACCGGCTCACCAAGTGCCCCGCAGTTCGATGAGCACCAAGTGGCCACCCGTCCCCTCCCCCTCCCCCGTGTCTACCACTTGGAACTAGTCAGGCACTCCTGGCACATACATGAACCCTGCTCAAGTGCCCTCCAGCGTGTTCAGCAGCTGCCTGCCCCTTTGCACCGAAATTTCACACTTCCCCCCCACTGCGTCGATGACAGCCATAAAGGCCTCATTTATGCAAGGGCAAAGGCCCAAATGGGGCATCTGCACCTTTATCCTTGTGGAAGTCTGCAATGTTGGCATGAAAAGGTAGGTGCTGTGCCGGATGGTGGCCGAGGCACACACGGGGGGGGGGGTCCATCCTCCCCTAAAGACCCCCACCAAATCCCATGTTTTAATGGGTAAATTTATTTTATTTTATTTTTTTATTTCATTTCTTTACCACCCAACAGCTGAAGCTCTCTGCGCAATTCAGAACATTAGCTCATTCCATAACTTTCCCCCCTCCTTCAACAGATTTCCATATTTGCAATGGATGCTGTTCATTCCCAGTAACTATGGATCTCCAGACGATTTCAGAAATTGCTTTCAAAAAATGAATATTGATCAGATCCGCATTAAAGCATTTTCATTCCCAGTAAATGCAAATATTCCAGAGAGGTTTTCCATTTTTCCAAAAGCTCGTTATCTTCCTCCATGAACTCCTAAACAAACATCAGCTTAAGGCATCTCTCCCCCAAATAAAATGACGATTGGGCAGTTGTGTGTATTAGAAATGTTCTATGTTACAGTGAAGAAGTGTCATTAGCAAGCCACAGAAGAAAAAAAAATCTGTTCATGGCTGATCAGCTCCTGATGGATCTGAAGTGACAGTAAATTGCTGCCCTTTGGGTTAACTAGTAAGGAAAGGAATTATACGCTCCTTTTTTTTTTTTTTAGCAGCGTGAAAGGGCATTGTGGCCTCAAAAAACAAAGACATTAGCTCACGAACCCTGTAGACATGTGAGGGATGTTTTGTGAATGCCTACAATACATCCTCAAGGCCTGGTGGGAGGTTTCATGGAGGCTTGTAGCACCACCTATGGGTGGAATGTCCCAAACCATACTTGGGTCATGCTTGTTTGCATGATCTAGAACGAGAACTGTCTGGCATGAACATCTGAGCAGTCGTTGGCTCAGTTCGGATGACACATTAGGCAACGGAGGAGGGGGGAAACAATCGTCAGTTGTGTTGCTTATTGTGTCGTCTGGAGGGCAGCACACAACGCACACACAACTGACGGTACGTTAATCAGGCACTTTAAACAACGGAGCGAAACAACGGGCTTGCACGTTGTTTAGCCCGAAGCCCCGTTGTTTAAAGTGTCGTCCGAATTCAGCCCCCCCTCTCTCCATGGACTATTCCGTTTTGGAATAGAGTTCTGCTGCCTAGAGCAGCCAAAAAACCCCGGCCGCTCTATGCAGCCGGCAGAACTCACGGTGCATGCTGGGATACGGCTGGGGGACACACGGAGAAGTAGCTGCAACCAAAATGGCCACCACAAGTTCCTTGCAGCCGGGATGTTTGCCGGTTCCGAGCAGCGCCGGCTGCAGTGTGTCGGCTGTGGAGCTCCTCCTACCTAATGCACAGTCAGTACGTTATTTACCCCTCCGTTGCTTGAGGCAGTGGCTGTTCTGAATCAGTGCCTGAGCATGGTAATGGACTGGATGAGGGCTAACAAACTGAGACTCAATCCAGACAAGACGGAGGTACTGTTAGCGGGTGGTTTGTCTGTCCGGCAAGGTGATGTTCACCCTGTTCTGGAGGGGGTTGCACTCCCCCTAAAGGATCGGGTCCATAGTTTGGGGGTGCTCTTGGATCCAGAACTGTCGCTTGAGGCACAGGTGAACTCGGTGGCAAAGAGCACCTTTTACCAGCTTAGGCTGATATACCAACTGCGCCCTTATCTGGACAGAGATAGCCTAGCTACAGTTATCCATGCTCTCATAACTTCTCGTTTGGATTACTGCAATGCATTATACGTGGGGCTGCCTTTGAAAATGGTCCGGAAACTTCAGCTGGTACAAAACAGGGCAGCCAGATTGTTAACAGGGACTGGCCAACGAGACCATATTACGCCAGTCCTTTTCCAACTTCACTGGCTGCCGATCCAGGTCCGGGCCCAATTCAAAGTGCTGGTACTAACATTTAAAGCCCTAAACGGCTTGGGGCCAGGTTATCTAAAGGAACGCCTCCTCCCATATGTACCTGCCCGGACCCTAAGATCATCTACAGGGGTCCTTCTCCGTCAGCCCCTGCCAAAGGAAGTGAGGCAGGTGGCCACTAGGAGGAGGGCTTTCTCCGCTGTGGCACCCCGGCTGTGGAATGAGCTCCCCAGAGAGGTTCGCCTGGTGCCTACTTTGTACTCTTTTCGTCGCCAGGTGAAGACCTTTTTATTCTCCCAGTATTTTAACAGTTAAATTAACTCAATTTTAATCCTTGCTGTTTTAAATTTGTATTTTAATCTGTATTAATTCCTGCTGCTTGGTTTTATTCTGGTTGTGTTTTTATATTGTATGTTATTCTGCGTGTTTAGATTGTGCCTTGTTTTATATATTTTAAAATGATTTCATGGTTTTAATTTTTGTGAACCGCCCAGAGAGCTTCGGCTATGGGGTGGTATAAAAATGCAATAAATAAATAAATAAATAAATACGTTGTCCGAACTGAGCCATTGAGTTGGGATCCATAAATATTCTGCAGCATCTGTACCTTCCATGAGGCTTGTGCTATTCTTTTTATGATATACAATTGGGTGTGTGTGTGTGTGGGTGGGTGTGGTGTAAACATACATAATCTGAGATCATTCACTTAAATAAGACCTACTTACACTTCCTTACCATCTACCTTTGAGATAACGATTGCCATTGAGATGACTTACACACAACTTTCTGTAAAGGGGACATTTATACATGTATTCCTCAGTACTCTGAAATTTGAACTTCTGCATCGATGTGGTCCTATACATCCTATGAGGCAGAAAAATCTGAGGGGAAACGTAACTAGGCACGGGTGAGAAATCTGATGCAACTTGGTCTGATTTGGAGAACTTGGGTAGTGAACCTTGCTCAAGATTCAGGAATCTGAAAGAATGTGCCACCCATTGATTAAAATGGGATTAAAAAAAACTACAGCTGTTTTTGATTGTCGTGAATGGATTGAATGGAATTTACTGGCATAGTAACGTCTTAGTGCCAAATTTCAGACAAAAGAGGCAACAGGGGTTATGTATGCCGCTCTCTCTCTCTCTCTGTCTCTAACTGCCAATGTCTTCCTCTTATTATTTCTTGGCACAATCAGATTAAATTTGCAGGGATAATTGCCCCTTCTGAGGGAATTGACCCTGCTGAGTTTCAAATAAATACGTAAAGGGAACTTTGTACAAAAAGTTCAGAATGGCCCCGTTCAGAAGACACTGTTAACCATGCTGGTTAAGGTGGTTTGGTCAAGCAGTGAGGTTAACAATGTCGTCCGACATGTGTTTTCCTTAACCAGGTGCCTCCACTAACCACATGGTGGTCGGCTTCACTAACCCAGTTCTGCAGCAGGGTTTGAGGCACTAACTGGCTTAAGGTGCCATCTGACACACACCTGTGGTTAAGGGGCCAAAATGATAGAGCTAGCAGTATAGAGCGGCCTAAATAGCCTAAATCATGCAACTTCCGGCTCTCTTAGCACAACAGCTGATGGGATACTGGGTGGAGCATTTGGAGGACTCAGACACTCAACTAACTGTTTTGTGGTTAGTGTGTGGTTAAGGAAACCGGGAACCGGACAGGGTTAACGGAGTTGTATGCGAGCATACAGCTTGTGGTTAGTGCTAACCACAGAGCCCTTAGTGTTGCCTGAACAGGCCCACTTTGCGGTTAGCGAAACTGTGGCTCTCTGGGGTTAACACCAACCACAAGCCATGCGGTCAC
The DNA here is from genome assembly GCA_029215795.1 of Anniella stebbinsi. Lineage (NCBI taxonomy): Eukaryota > Metazoa > Chordata > Lepidosauria > Squamata > Anniellidae > Anniella > Anniella stebbinsi. The sequence continues at coordinate 223,786,417 of JARDYH010000004.1, read as the reverse complement.
ACACAACACTTTAAGCCACAGTTAGAGCTGCTAACCCTGTTGCAGACGGTCCGACTGTGGTTAGTATGTGAGCAAGCTTTAGCAAAACGCAGCACACAAGACACCCTGCTGCTTAACCAAAAGCCTGAATCAGTTGGGTTTAAGGTGTCTTCTGAACAGGCCCAAGGAATGAAAAGCTGGTTATGATATCTTGGTTTTCTGCTCAGTCAGCACAGAAGTCACAGAAAGTACAACAGGGCAGGGATCGGTGATAGATGTGGAGCGTAGAGAGGCAGAGGCAGAAGGACTGGGCTATCCAGGATTTTTCAAGCACAATCCCAATGTTACACCCTCCCATGTTCCACAGACTCCACCAAATCTCTTTTAATGTTACTGTTTCCTGGGAGAAAGAACTAGCCAACAGCACTCCCGTGATATACCACTTCAAGGTCCCTCCCCAAAAGCACCATAATTAGAGAGCCCCTGGTAGAATTTGTCCTACGATTAGAAGGTGGACCTTTCAGATGCAGAACCTCACCACTTTCTCCCCACTCTCAGCTTTTTCAGAGAAATGAAACGGACAAAGATGCTATTTTGATAGACAGAGACTTTCCAAAGCCAAATCACACCTGAGGGGTTCAGCTTCAGTTCTGGATGCTTTGGAAGGAGGCTGATATTGCCTCTGGAAGCCCCAGCGCTGGTCTGAAGGGGGGGATTATCTGGCTCAGAATTTGGCGCATCCCTGTGCCCAACTATAGAAAAGCATGGAATTTATTTTTGGTGTAAAACTCAGACTGGGGATCTCATTATACGTTTAAAAAGGAGCATTTTTCTAGACCTCAGGACTGCATCATTCAGTTGATAGACTAGTTAACATGAAACAATAAGAACACTTTAGCTTGCGACTTAAATGCCCTTCCATTAATCAAGAAAGAGATATTTTAATAAACATCAGATTATTTTTAGCATACGTATGGTGGAGGTTGGGAAGCACATTCAAAGAGGCATTCCCCTTTCTCTGTCCTGTGGGAGGAAATGCCTCTTCTGAGATGGGGAATAATATGGCATGTACCAGCATCATCTAAAAACAATGAAAATTGCTTATTTTCAGAATTTTCACATACAAATGGGGGCAGTTTGAACCAATCAGTTTAAACCATATGCATAATCATCATAGATAATTTTAATTAGGTGACAACCCAATTACCCCCCTCTTATTACTCCAAATACAGACTTGAAAATATGTGGGCAATATTTGGTGGGATGTCCAAAACCATAAGAAGTTAGTCAGAGTTCTGCCGGATCAGAGCCAAGGTACATCTAGTTCAGCATCTTCTTTCCCATAGTGGAAAGGTCAATCTTTTTCTTCTTCTTTTTTCTGGGCCTTAATAAGTGGGACCTGAAGGCATGAGCTCATCCAAACCTTGTCCCCAGCATCTGCTTCCTTTGAAAACAGAGGTTTAACTAACATGGTGAATAGTTACTGAAAAATCAATGCACTCTTTTCAATGGATTTGTTGAGAACCACGGGTAAGGTTTCAAGAGTGTTTTTAATAAATACTCTGCAGACATCTTTGCCCCTCCCATGACTAGCTGCAAAGGAATTCTTCCAAACAAGGAAATTATGCAATTTTGCAGAATACACGCCTTAGTGCAGAAATGTAGATGTTTTTCAGTTAAGATTACACCTGGCTGTTACAACTCATCCATCTATTGTTACATTTAATTTCAGCTCATCCTCTTTTGAGCAGCATGCATGGGATATCCCACCCAAGCAGTGGTCAGGTCTATGTGCACTTGGCTTCAGTAATCAGCATTAGATTTTCCAAGTCCATGTACTGGGCTCTTGTGCAGTCCACTGGCCTTCAGAAGTCACCTACCAGGGACCCAGGGACCTTCTTGTGGCTGACAAAAATTAAGGATTTGCCAAGAATCTAGCAGGCTGCCATACTTATTTGGCTGGCTGCATTCCATGAAATCCTGTGAGCAATCACATCTAGGTGACTGTTCTGCATCTAGAAATGAAGTGTGGATGATTCTTCAAACACTAGAATAATAGAATCATAAAATCAAAGAACAGTAGAGGTGGAAGGGGCCTATAAGGCTATCGAGTCCAACTCCTTGCTCAGTGCAGGAATCCACCTTAAAGCATCCCTGTCCAGCTGCCTCTTGAATGCCTCTAGGGTGGGAGAGCCCATGACCTTCCTACGTCACTGGTTCTATTGTTGCACTGCTCTAACAGTCAAGACATTTTCCCTGATTTCCATTAACTTGAACCCATTATTCTGTGTCCTGTAACTTGAGCCCATTATTCCGTCTGACAGCTTGAGAGGCGGTCAGACCCATTGATGATCTCCTTCCACTCAAGGGAACATTCTCCTCATTTGGACTGTAAATCTTCTAACTCTATGATGTGCTTCTGCTTGCCCACCCATATCGTAGAGTAAAATGAGACGCCACCACACTGCCGGCAAGGAACAAGGGTTGCTAATTACCCACATTCTACTCATGATATGTAGAAAGTTATTTAGAACAGATGCTGCCGTAATTAGAATACATTGGGGAAATTAAAAGTGTTCAATGGCCCTCAACTCCCCACATTCACTGCTGATGGTGTTACTGTTGCTAAAGTGCGTTAAAAAAAACCATTTGGGAGAATCAACTAACTTGACACCTGCTATTTTCCCCCTCACCTCTTATTCACTACGCTTCCCTGCTTATTTGGCTCAGCATTTACTTGAGGAGCGCATAGAAAGGTGCATGCCATATGGCTTTTGAATTATGGGCTGCCTACAAAAAAATAAATAAATCCTACACATTTCTATAAAAAACAAACCCTGAGAGCTAGCATAGTAACTACAAACATGAGTTGTGGCTCAAGATGACTCTGGTGCAAATGAATGGAACTCATGCACCTGTAGGCTTTGGGTGCCTTCCTGGCCCAAGGAAAACAGAGGATCGTCAAGCATAGGGTGGGCCATCATACAAGGTTGGTGGATTGCGCGGAGTTTCAGGGCTGGCCTTTCTTTAGGCAGAATGAAGTGTCTGCCGAGGTGGCAGATTGGAAGTAGAATGAGGCTAGGAACCCCATCTGCCACAGCCATCTGCTGCCCTCCCGGCTGCGGCAGCCACTTCGTGTGCATCGTGTCAGCTGCTGCTTTCCTGATTTCACTCCCCTTCCTTGTCACCTGGCCCATTTGCCAGCCAGCTGGGTCATCTCCTCAGCATCTGCTTGGGCTCAGAAAAGCTGGTGATGGAGAAACCCCCTCTTATCAGATACGGCTGACCTGGATTCCTTCCCCCATCGTTGCCTGGACTCTGCCAATTCAAGCAGGAGTGGCGGAACACATGACCCCGCTGCTGCTGACCACCCACCCACAGGAAAGCTGGTTACCTTCCGGCTGTAGAGTGGCTGGCTAAGAGGGGAGGTGGAGCAGAGGAAAGTGGCAGCCCTATTGGCTCCTCCCTATTGGCTGAGAAAGAAATTCAATTCAGCTGTGCGCACCAACACCAGGGATAGACAAAACAAGTGATGTTCAAGTTCCCCAGGATTCTCCGAACATTGTCTCGCCACATGTCTTGTGCCCAATTGCTGGTCACATTTGCAATGACTACTTGCCCTGCATGACTAGGAAACGTGTACAAATTATGCAACAATCAAACGGGAGATTTGTCCAAATCTGCCCCAAATTGTGCTGATTTCCTAATTTGTGCAAATTTACTCTGCAAGCTTAAAGCAGGGCTGATTCGCTCTATGTGGCAAATCTGCACAAACTGGGAAATTAACACAAATGGGGAAACTTGCACAAATCAAACTGGGAATTGGGAAAAATACAAAACGCGAGCATGCATTTGACAATTTGATCATATTTTGGCCAGACGTGTGCACACGCTCTTGTTTGGAGCTTTGAATGGGGCATACTCACATGTTTTGTGAGCAAAAATAAAATTCTCGTACATCCCTAACCAACACTTCCTTCTTATCAGAAGTAAGCTCCTTTTAATAAACCAAACTTATAGGGATTTGCTTCCCAGAGCATGTGGAAAGGATCCGGCTTTAAGCATGTCCAGGCAGTTCCAGGAATTTGGGCTCAAGCAGCAGCAGCAGCAGAGTCAGGAAGAAGCATCAGGCCCTTCCTGAAAGTTCCTTAAGGCCATACATGGCAGTGAAGCTGCCTCAGCATTTGGACAATTTGGAAATGGTGGACAGTTTGCAGAAGGTCAGTGGACCTAGGAGGTGTTTGGGCTCTTTTGTTCAAAATATCATAATGCCCACTGCCCCTAGATTTGCAATCCTATTTGCATTTATTTGAAATGGCGTAGACTGCACAGATCACAATAGAAGACGGTGATGTTCTACTGTTTGGAAAAGTGAAGAATGTCTTACAAAAGTTATTATTTGAAGTTGCAAGAATGAGTGGTAAGTGAGTGCTGATTGTTTGGAGTGCCTGGATTGGTGGAGTGTGGGAGAGTGGGAGGAGCTAGGGAGTGAATGGAATATATATATATATATATATATATATATGTCAGACAGAGGGAGAGCTGATAGGGGATTGTTTTGTGATGAATTGAGGAGGAGGTTGATTGTGGGTTGAGCAGAGAGAGAGAGAGAGAGAATCTAGTGAAGTGTTTTGATTGATTGATACTGAGAAGAAACAGTTTAGCTTAAGAAACATTTTGAAACATAGAAGCATTATACTTGAAACCAACAAGCCAGTAAGCTTACTGTGCATGCAATATACTATGTGTTAGTAAAACTTGTTAATTTCGTCCAACTGCTATGGTCATTGAAGCATACCTGAAGAAGGTACTGGTGGCAGCGGGAACATAGATGCCTGTCTGAGGCCAGGTTGCTGGACTGTAGAGCTGTGGGGCCTAATAGTAAAGGCGGGACAGGGGCAACAGCAGCAAGGGGCTAGGATAAGTTATCACAAAGTCACCCACTGCAGATAAAACACACATCTGATCTGATTTATCGCATCCACTTTACTTGTGATGAACCCTACCTTAAGCAGATTTGTGTAGGATCAGCTTGCGATCACCTGCATGTTTGCCAGACATTGAAACCAAAGGTGTGCACGCCAAAAAAATCGTCATTTATCGTTATTGTCATTTCAGACCAAAAAAAATAGCGTCTTCATTCATATCGTAGGTGAACCATATCGTCTTCATGATAATTATCGTGAAAAAATGTTATTTTTGCAGTCCTATATTTAATGAAAATAATGCCTATAACTGCTGTTTTTTAAAAGTTAGAGGCTTGAAACTTGGTCACAGTGCTTAAGGGATATGCTTAAGTATGTGTATGAAATTTGAGATCGATCCCTCCAACCCTAAATTTTATATCTATTTTTTAAAGATCATTTCCGTTCTGACAGGTCTGAATGAACGCACGTGGTGAGCTGTCATTCTGATCTGTCAGAACTGAAACGATCTTCAAAAAAATCATATAAAATCGTGAGTTGGAGGGATTGCTCTCAAATTTGGCACATATGTGTAGCAAATATTGACCAACATTGGATATCTCTATTTGCCATCTGATTTCAGCTGATTTCAATATTAGATATTTGAAAAAAAATATTTATTTACAGTAGTAGTGGAGTATCATCTAGGGATGTGCATGCCCAAAAATATAATCGTTTTTCATTATCGTCATTTCGGATCAAAAAAATGATCGTCTTCATTCATATCATAGGTGAACCATATCGTCTTCATGATAATTATCATGAAAAAATGATATTTTTTGCAGCCCTATTTTTAAAGGACAAAATGATTATAACTTCTGTATTTTAAAATTTAGAGGCTATGCATCCATCCTTTTATTACTTTCAGCACTCATAAATGAGCACTCATAAATGATGGAAGAGGTCTCTGTGTGTGTACTGGAGCTTTCAAACACATAAAATATCTCTAGATTCATATGGAACTCTTCTAAGATGTCAGCCTTTGACTAGAGATGCCAAGACCTGAACCTGGGAGGTACCTTTTGCATGCAAAGCATCTGTTCTACCTCTGAGCAAACATACGCTCAGTTGCATTTGCACGTCTGGAGAATGGCACTCAATGACATGTCTCTTGAGTACAGATGGTGGAAAACTCAGCAAGTAAAATCTATGAAATGATATTGGGATAGCTCCAAACGACTCAACATCCTGTCTCTAGCTAAGGAAGCCCAAAAAGTTTGGCTGAGTGGAAAGAGAGAAAGGAATGAGGCAAAAGTCCAGATCTGGGCTATTCTCCATGTGTAACGATTTGGTTCATTTTTAGCTTCATCTGTCCAAGGACACATATTGCTATCTTTCAGGCAATTTGTTAATTTAGCCCATGACTCTTCTCACATCGCTCCTGGATCTGATATTTCCTCCAATACAGTTATGCCAAACTGAAGTTGCCTTTGATTTAAAGTAGCTTAACTATCTTATGAATGTTTACTCAGATGTAAACCCCACAGAGTTCAATGGGACTTATTTCCAGGCAAGTGCTTATCGTATTGCAGTCTAATTTGGTTTTAAGCAAATCAATAGCTTTGCCGTAATTCAGCTCATTAAAACGCTGGCATCCTCCAAACAATCTGAATTTCTGGTCACTTGTGCCATCAATGCCTCTGGGTTAACAGAAGGTTCTCTGTGTTTGAAAATCCAAGCACCATTGGATTACATTAGAAGCAAAATAGCTTCATCACCCAGCTGACATGGGGAAAGACTCCAGATGACTCACTCATCTGAATTTTCTATACGGTTCCTCCAAGTTAATTGAAACTCAGGGGAGGAAAGAATATCCATTCTCAGTACTCGATTGTGTAAGCCCATCTAAGACATTTTGCTAGTCCTATCTGACATGCTATTTCCCCTTCAAAATCCCTCAATTTGTTTCATGGATTGGATTGGATCCAGACTGAGTCAAGAAACAATGGGCTGATAGAAGTGGATTCCCCACTTCCCTCTCCTTCCCTCCATCCTCCTGAAAATGCTACACAAAGTATTGAGGGACCTTGCTGATTGAGTTGAGCTGTGGTGCAGACAACAAGGGGGACCCTCAAAAAGAAATAGCCATAAGCTCTTTCCATGAAAAGAGCTCTTCCATTCATCTTATTTGGAACAAAGCCTTATGCTAGGTCAAATGGTCCATCCAGCTCCCCAGTGTTACAGGAAGAGATATTTCACATGAGCTGATCTTTTTAATGGGAGACTTAGGACCTGAGATCTTCCTCCTGCAAAACATGTCCTCTACTACTCAGCTTCTTTTGAAATGTTTTTGACTTCCATCAGTGCTCTTCACCTGACGGGGGAACCTCCAGATCCACGTCAACATTTGCTGTAAGTGAAATTTGGTGGAGATTTGGGAATATGCGAAAGCTCTCTGAGAAAAATGAGGCCGCACTATTGAAAGTTTTTTGAGTTCCTTTGAAATTCCTCAGATATTTTGCCTAAGTTTGATCCTCCAAATATTCCTCAATGATTACTGTAGATGAACTTTGAAGACAACACTGAGCGTGCTATTGTGACAGGGTGGGTAATGTCTCCAAAGTGTATATTCTCATGTCTATTTCAGATAAATTGCACACCCACTAGTAAAGTTTAAATGTCACGGTGACAATATATCCTGTTGAGCACATCTTCGAAGAAATCTGTGGAAAAGACATGGAAAAAGGAAAATGCCAGATGGCTTGTCTCTGGGGGCACTGGGGAAGTAAGAGAGACAGAGAAATAGAGTGAAATTTAAGTTAGAAAATAGAAATGCATGAACTGTTTCTACAATGAACAACTTTTACTCCAAGGAAGTTTGGAATTGCTGATGCACCTAAGGAGGAGGGCCTTTTGTGTTGTGGCACCCCGGCTGTGGAATGAGCTTCCGAGAGAGGTTCGCCTGGCACCTCCATTATACTCTTTTAGATGCCAGGTGAAGACCTTTTTATTTTCTCAGTAGTTTAACAGCTTATCAGCTTAATTTTTAATTTTGTTGTTTTAAATCAGTATTTTAAAACTGTATAAATCTCTGCATGGCTGCTCGGTTTTACCCTGGTAGTATTTTTATGCTGTATTTTATGTTATGTTTTTACATTGTTTGCTTTATATTTTAAATGGTTTTCATTTTTTTGTAATTTTAATTTTTGTAAACTGTCCAGAGAGCTTCGAATAAATGAATAAATGAATACATCTGTTAAGCATTGGGAAATCCATCTGCTGTTAAGCTTGCAGGACTTCTGGGGCATGTCTAACTCGACTTGCTGTATGTTTTCTCCAAATTCTGGAGACTTCTCTGCATTTTTCTCTGTCTCAGCCTTGAGTTGCACAAATATCAATTTGTGCAAATTACAGCCAAAATCTTCATAATTTGCGCAAATTGCGGCCATGATTTGCGCAAATTCAAAAACACTGAAAATCTGCTAGCTGCCCTAACTTGCTGCAGGGTGAATCAGGGCAGAAGATGGAGCAAAGGTTGCGGGGGGGGGGGGAGCTGATGAAATCTCCTCGAGCTCTGCCCCACAACAGTATTCCTCTGACATCCCTAGGTGGACATACATTTCTTCTACTCCATATTAAAATATTATTGTTATTATTATTTATTACATTTGCATGCCTCTCCCTAGCCGAAGCTCTCTGGGTGGTTTACAAAAATTAAGAGATTGAACATTAAAAAGTCAATATACAAAATTTAAAACCATAAAACAGAAAAAAAACAACTAATATTTAAAACATTTTAAACTTCAAGCCTGGCCAGAAATTCAGTTAAAACCTCAACTTAAGTTGTTAAAATGCCTGGGAAATTTGATATTTCAGGGTATTACAAATTAGGATGGAGCTGGTATTTACCTTAAACAACAACAACAACAATAATAATAATAACAATAACAATAATACACATCGTGAAAGTAAGGCTATAGTGGAAAATGCCTCCAAGCCCTCCAAACATACCTTTAATTAGGATTGTATGAATTTTATTAAATCTGTTCCATCTATGTTTCATGGATGGTCAGGCATCTTATGTTATATGCAAATGTCCCCAAAACATTCATGTTCACAGTTTAGCCGATGAGGATGGAGGTTGAATTTCGGTCAGTAGCCTCAATGTGTGTGTGTGTGTGTGTGTGTGTGTGTGTTTGTATTTCATGTATGACTAAATTTGTATACAAATCCAGAAAGTTAAGAAAAAAGAAGGGAAAAAAGCTAAGCCCACCAGTGTGCGGAATCTGCACAACTAGGAAAAAGCTGATTTACTGCAGAATCCCTGGGTCTGATTCATAGTAATCCAAATGCCTTTGAACCTGTTGCGGATTACTCCGACATCCCTACCTTCAATTCATTTCTTCTGTGGCTGTTCATACATTCTGCAACGATGCTGATCTGAGCCTCTGCTGACCCATCAGCAATCTCATAGTGAGTGAGAAGAGGCCATGCTGCTAACAGCACCACCAAGGGCAAACGTGGTGAATCTCTCTCGATGTATGTGCTCCAACTGTAATTCCATGTATCGGAGATGCAGCAGAACACACTGCAGTGTGGGGAGATGGTGAGCATTACCGGCTTGCAGCACAGAAGGCAGAGGAATCTAGGAAGCTGGGGTATACCAAGTCAGAACATTGGACCATCTAACTCTCAATGTTGGCTGCATGGACTGTCAGCAGCTCTCTGGGGTACCAGACAGAAGCCTCTCCTAACAATACCTGGAGTTGCAAGAGATTGAACATGGGGATCCTTTGCTTCCAAGGCCTGTACTCTGTAATGGAGCTCCAACCCTTCACACAAGGAAGAAACATGCACTCATGGCTAGGTAACCAAGTGTCTTGCCCTAATTTCTTATGCTCTGACGAGAGGTATCACAGCACAGAAAGAGAGGGCGGAGTTGCCTGGTTGATCAGGCAATGTGGATATGCTGCTCTCCTCATTCTGATTGGCTGCATAGCAGTGTGACACCATTTTGCTCACCAATCATCCACTGACGATGGTCCATGCGGTACGGATGAGAACAAAATGATGCAGAGGAGTGTCAGATAAGCGGTTCATCATGACGGTGGAGTTGCAAATTCCACAGGAATAGTACCTTAAAGGGAACCCACCGATTTCACTGCATCTCCCTCCCCCACCCCGATTAATTAGTAGGACTGTCGGCCAGTTAAAAGGATCTCTATTGACTAATTGTCCGGGTGGTAACTGATTGCTCAGTTAATTAAATGATTAAATCTGCAAACACATGCATATTGAATACCCAAATAATTTCTCTGCACACAGTTGGATTTATGAGTAAAAGTAGTTCTGAAGAGAGGGGGCATACTTCCTTGTGTTTAGACGTTGCACACACCTGATGTAGCAGGCACAATCTTAAAAGATGCATCTCCCCTCTTCTCCATATATGATAAGGATAGGGTGACCATATGGAAAGGGTTAGTAACAGTCAAACAGTGGCAGGTCAGTCAAGGAAGGCTTCCTGGAATAAATACATGTTTAGGAGGCACCAGAAACAACACAGGGTTAGTGCCTTCCTGACCTCCAGAGGCAGGAGTTCCATTTAATTGGAATCATAGTTTTCATTTGATAAATACATTTTAATGGATCAATTTAACTGATTCATTGAATAAGGGAGCAATCCTATGGCCCCTAGATAGTGTTGAAGGACTATTTTGGGGGCCCTCTAGCCCCCTCCCCTCCCCCTTCAAAATGCTTTTGCTAGATGGGCAAAAAGGCCACCATTAGAGTAGAAGGGAAAAACCCTTCTCCCCCTTCCCTCTCCCGTGCTAATTGGGGCTTTAAAGGAACTCTTAACACAAGTATTAAGAAGCCCTTTCAGGCCCCAATTGGCATGGGAGGAGGGAAGGCAATTGCACTTTCCAGGGCCTCTGTAAAGTGTACAATTCCTCCAGCATGCCATTAGTGTGACGGGGGAATCACACACTTTTCAGAGGCCCCGGAAAGTGAGTTTTGCTTCCCTCTCCCTGTGCCAATCGTGGCCTTAAAGGGGAATTGCACACTTTACAGAGGCCCCAGAAAGTGTGCATCAGGAAGTGCTGACTCCCAGAACTCACCTGCCCTCTGAGTTCTTCATCTACTACACAAGCTTTTGTGCTGTTGTTCAGATACATCGACCCTCTGTGATATCTCACTTCCCTCTCTCCAGATCTGTGGTTGTTTTGCTCCTGAAAAGAAACCGCATATCATAAATCACAAACAGGTTCAAATGGAATACAGATCATGCAGAATGAATAGTTGGCTCTATGAGTTCATGAAGTGGCCAGCTTCGTATAGCCATGCTTGTCTCCCATCTAAGGCCAGAGTGAAATTGATGTGGTTCTATTCTGAACCAGCATAATGGGTGATCGTAGGCAGGCTCTAATAAATTTTTCATGCCTATGAAATAATAAAAGTTACAAAGGATGCCTTTTCATATAACGAATGTAGATTTATGGCCAGAATAAACTTACCTGAACATTGCCAGTGGGTTTGTCCATTACAGCATTTTAAAGAGAATGCTTTTAGCACCTCGGCCTTACAGTCTTTAGTTTTTGATGTTCCACAAAGATCTCTCACGCTCTGCATAACTGTATCACCTTGATGCATATACACCGTGAATAGTGTGCAGTTTATCTACCATTTCTTTTGTGATCCCGACGATGGGGTCAGCACTGCATTGGAGAGCACAGACAAATAAACTAGGGGTGTGTATCGTATCGTTAAAATGTACGATAACGATACGATAAGGTCGTTATCATGCATGTGTTTAACAATGACAATACAATAGAAAAACCTACGATAATCATCGGAGATGATAATTTTCGGGCAATTTTATCATTTTATCAGACTGCCATATAAATATACCTATAACTTCTGTATTTTAAAAGTTAGAGGCTTGAAACATGGTCACAGTGCTTATGAGGTATGCCTAAGTATGTGTATGAAATTTGAGAATGATCCCTCCAACCCTCGATTTTATATGAATTTGTTAAAGATCGTTTCCATTCTGACAGGTCTGAATGAACGCACGTGGCGAGCTGTCATTCTGATCTGTCAGAACTGAAACAATCTTTAATAAATTCATATAAAATCGAGGGTTGGAGGGATGGATCTCAAATTTCATACACATACTTAGGCATACCCCATAAGCACTGTGACCAAGTTTCAAGCCTCTAACTTTTAAAACACAGAAGTTATAGGCATTTTTTTTCTTTAAAAGTAGGGCTGCAAAAATATCGTTTTTTCACGATAATTATCGTGAAGATGATATGGTTCACCTACGATATGAATGAAGACGATAATTGTTTTGGTCCGAAATGACGATAACGATACACAGCAATATTTTTTGGCATGCACACCCCTAAAATAAACAAAACAACAAGCCAAAGAGGAAGCATCTCTCCTCATGCCCCATTTAGTTGTGCAAAAATGGCCATGTTTTCTAAACTTCAAAGAGAAAGTGAGAGAGAGAGAGAGAGAGAGAGAGAGAGAGAGAGAGAAGAAAGGCCTATGAGTTCTGATATTGGCAGACCTTCCCTCCCAGCCAGGGCTACTCTAGTTTCCCAATATAATGGACCTGTTTTATATTCCAGTCCAGGGAGAGGAGAAAACTTAAGGCAGCCTATAAATCTGAGGAGGGCTACTTATGGTCCTCTAGCCAACCCCTCATCATTGGCTATGCTGGCCAGGGCTGATGGAGTTCCTGCCAAAAGATGTGGAGGGCCATAGCTCAGGAATATTTTAGAGTTTGATGGATCCATTACAGTAGCAGATATGAGTAGAGCTGCTCTCTGGGAAAACTGATAGTGGCAGGAAAAACTACACTCTCCAATGGAGTACCTATGGGCAAAAAACATCCCCAGTGGGAGTGGGCTTTTGCTCCAAAACCTAATTTTTTAGGTGGGGATGTTGTGGGAGCCCGAGAGGAGAGTGGAGACTGTTGGATCCCACTCATCAAGCCATTGTGTGATTCACAAGCACCCGGTGACAAACCCGACACCTCAGAGGCTGCCATTTTGTGAAAACGTAAATGGTAGCCATAAAGGGGCCATTTATGCCACATCACAGGTGTACATGGTCCATCTATGCCTGCGATGTCGTGTAAATGGCCCCTTTTCGACCGCCATTTATATAACATTACTTTTACAGGGAAAAAAAATAGTCTCCCATTTTTTCACATTAAATGGGGGCTTGCTGAGTGGTCGGGCTGCCACTTTCCAGGTGCCCATTGGCTGCTTGTCCAGGGAGCTGAACAGGAGCACCCAGAGGCATGGACCAAGGTGAATCCGTCAGTCTGTATTTTCAGGGTCAGCTCTTCACCTGGAAAATCTTATTTCACGCTGACTATAACTGAGCTGGAAAAGAATGCAAGGGATCATATTGCTCCACTCTCCTTTGAGCTAAGCATCATCTTTCCCCTGAAGCCTGGGTGAAACAAAGTTCTCCGACATCTCCAGTGAGAATGGAGATTCTCAGAATTCTGATACCACATCCTGCACTTGCATGGTTTCTATGACATGAGGGATTTATTTTACCTCTTACCATTGGTCCTGTTTTCCCATCAACAGAGACATGTGATTCCCACTCCTACCTGCATACCTGTTAAATTCAGAAGTTTGCTACCTTAAACGTTGCCTCTATTTTGCAGCAGGACAAAAGGTGGAGAGAAACATTTGCAGAATTAAATGTTTGAAACGGTGACCTTTCTGATTGACTTAAACCTGGTGGGATGACAATTTCCCTTTGAGATTGACATTTTGAAACATTTGAGAGTCTTTTCAATGTATTGATCTGAAATTATTTCTTCAGAAAAACTCAGAATGGCTTAATTCCATATTAATCTTGCCCTAAATCACATTTCCTTCCCCCCCTCTTCAAAGTCCCTAGTCAGCAACAGTATTGATTCCCAATATATTCCTTTCCTTATCCTTTCAATGAATATCTGCCTTATTGTATGGCACATTTGCATAATCGTTCAGGCATGTGATGTTTGATTAATCATTGTCTATATGGGCTGGTTGGTCCTCAATGGGTAAACCATAATTCAGTGGCTCAATTCGGACGACACAATAAACAACTGGGGTGGGGGGAACAATCGTCAGTTGTATTGACTATTGTGTCGTCTGAATGCTGCCATAGTCAACTCAGCGCTGATCCTCATCCACACCACAGTTGATTATTTATTACCATGTTGTGTGGGGAGTACCCCCTAGTTGAACAACTGTAAAGTTGATTATTACCCCAGCATTGACTATCATGTCGTCCGAATTGAGCCAGTGTGTCATGGGAATAAAAAAAACAGTGTGGTTTAATGGTTGACGTGCATCACTAGGCTGTGGAGTCCCAAACTAGATCTACATTGCTGCTTTATAGCAGTATTGAAGTGCCCTGATAACATTATATATTCCATATACTACTTTCATTGGTCCTATCCAGACAACACACTAAGCCATGGTTAGTGGTTAGGCTACTAACCCTTTTACAGCAAATGGTTAATGAGTGTGTTTAAACTATGGTTATGTAGCCACCAGGGTTAGGAACGGTTCACACAACACGCTAAGCCATAATGTTTAACTAAAAAATGCTTAACTAACATGGCTTACCATGAGAAGAGAAGACTGAAGGGACACATGATAGCACTCTTGAAATGCTCAAGAGGTTGTCACACAAAGGAGGGCCAGGACACGTGTCCCAGAGTGTGGGATACAGAATAATGGGATCAAGTTACAGGAAGCCAGATTCCGGCTGGACTTCAGGAAAAACTTCCTGACTGTTAGAACAGTATGACAATGGAACCAATTACCTAGGGAGGTTGTGGGCTCTCCCACACTAGAGGCCTTCAAGAGGCAGCTGGACAGCCATCTGTCAGGGATGCTTTAATGTGGATTCTTACATTGAGCAGGGGTTTGGACTCGATGGCTTTATAAGCCCCTTACAACTCTACCAATCTATGATTCTTTTATTTATTTATTTATTTATTTATTTATTTTCTAACCAGCCTCTCCATCCAGATTGAGGCGGGGAACAACAATATGTCATCTGAACAGGGTCATGCTGCTTTTTTTATTCCACATTATCCAAAACACTGCAACAAATGTCATTGTGTGTCCCACGAGGTGTAAATGCACAAGAGGGATATAGAGTTATCATGATGGGATCTTAATGATTTGACACAAGCTGTAGATCTGGCCATACAGTCAAATCTCCACATACCCTGACTAGGGTTGTCTCAAGCACCTGATTGGGTTTGAGAGTCTGGCAGACTCCCCTGGGTCCCCGGACCCATTTGGGTGTTCCCGGCATGAACATGGATCTTGTTTGAGCACCCGCAAGGGCTGTAGAGCACTCGGCAGCCACACACCCCTTCACGCCAAAATTGCACACTTACCCCCCTGACGGAATTGTGCAGTTCCTGGACCCTGTGTAAATTATGCCCTTCTCCATGCTTTATCAATGGTGGAATGGCAGTAGCTTTCTTTCTTTCTTTCTTTCTTTCTTTCTTTCTTTCTTTCTTTCAGTGAGGGTGACAGAAACATCAACAGTGTTTGCAGTTAGTCCACCGTTTTGAATCCTCCACAATGCTGCAGACCTAGCATCATTCCGGGACTTTTTTTTCTGCACGTGTGTGAAATGGCGGCCACCTCAAAGATATGTATGGGGCAGAATATTCCGCAAAGTGGCCTTTTTCTAGGGGTGGTGGATGAGAAAAATAAACACCTCAGAGATTTTCTCAGACAGCGACGTCTATTGAGAAATGTCAGGTCAGCTGTGGATGGAACCGTAAGCCAATCACTTCACCGCAGCCGAATTTGTTCGACTCAAGGAAAAATAAACAAATATCTGGCCATTTGTCATGCAGTGTGACCTACGGAGCCTCCCAATCATTGCATATGGTTGAGTATGACGACAGCTGTCAATATTCATGATAGCGCCATCAATATGCCTGACACTTTGCAGAGCAAGATAAGCAAAATGTAGGTTTCTGAACTACAGAATCTCCCTTAACGAGAGTTCCCTTTGGGGAGGAAGACAACGGAGAAAAGAGAGAGGAGTGCAGTGCATCAGCAGATGAAATATGAACACATGAGCTTACAGATAGTAAAGCAGAGCTGTGCACAAATGGCCTCTCAGGAGTATCCATCCTATTGGTGGGCAGAGAAATTGAGGGAGGAGAAATTTCACTGATTTTCCCCAGAAGGAGGAGAAATTCTCAGCAGTTTCTCCCAAGCTGGACTCACCAATGACAGGGCTTGTAGTATAGCTTCTCTCTCTCTCTCTCTGTCTCTGTGTGTGTGTGTCTCTCTCTCTCTCTTTTCCTCAGGGAGTTTAGTTTGGTGTGTTTTCAGACACTGCAGGTGGCAACGGCAGTGTCTGTGTTGGCAGATTGGCCCCTGTTTTACATCTACCACAATGCAGGCATGGGAGGTGGCAGTGATGTGTCCAACTCCAGAGAACCGGTGGAGCCAGGGCTGCGCCAAAACCTGTCCTCCGATTCCCTGGAACTTTTCTTCCCCCATGAAAGAAGCTTCCATTCCGTTGCCTCATTCTCAGAGAGTTCTTTCAATTAGTTTGGTGGTCTCTTGAGCTTCCATAATCACTGTGAGGCGGCCGAGGTACTGTGTGTGCGCATTTTCTTTCTATTACACATCTCTCCATTGCTCTGCAGCCCCTTCAGCTGCCTGCAGCTCATGATCTGAAAAGCCCCATGGGAGGAATTACCTCACGATGTCTTCTCCTGGACTTTAATTTAAGGGTGGGAAGCTAAGTAGGCTGCAGGCTGCTGGAGAGGTGATTGCCAAATGAAAGACAGGACCATCACATACGCTTCTTGGCTGCCTTCTGAGAAAGGTGAGCTCAAGAACACCCAACCCAACCCATGAGAACATCTCTGAAATTTTCATCTCCTTTGGATTTCTTTTGGAAATCAATTCCTTTTCGATCAAATTGAATGAGAATGGTCAAAACGAATTGGGATGAAGTTTCAGCACATCACTCGACCTAAGCTTCATGTTTCTGAGAACCGCAAGAGCTGTGTCAGAAAATATGGACAGTGCAAAAGCCATTAGGTGACTACGTTTTGATTCACCAATTCCTCCAAGAAGTACCGATCAGGCCATTAGAATTTATAACATGGAATCCCTCAATCATCCCTAATATGAATCATGCAATAAGACCCCAGGATTCATGTCTCCACATTACAGATGGGGTTCTCGGGCTGAGAGATTGTGCTTGCGTTATCCAGGGAGTTCTCTTAATCACAATATCAATACTATTTCTATTGGCTTAAGGCTACAATCCTAAACACATTTACAAAAGAACAAGCCTCATTGAACATGATGGGACATTTCTGAGTAAACACACATAGGCTCGCACTGTAAAGGTGGTCCATATACAAAAAGACTTCACCTGCAATAGCAGGTTGCCCCCCCCCCCATTTTGTATAGAGAATATAATATCCACTGCAAAAGACAATTTCCTGTACACCCTAAAGCAGTGTCATTGAAACCTTAGCTGACAACACAGCTAATTAATTGATTAATGTTGTTATCAGAGCGGGCTCACCCTCTGAAATTTCTTCTGATCAGGGCACTAATTTTATAACACCGTTGCTAAATGAGGTGTTCAGCCTTTTAAAAATTCCCCTTCCATGATCATGCAAGTCCCTATCAGCCAGAAACAGATGGGCTTTCAGAGTAGTTTAATCAAACACTTAAGCAGCTGCTTGGGAAAATTAATCAGCACTGAACCAAAACGTTGGGATAAATGGTTACCTTTGTTTTGTTTGCCATTTGGGAGGCTCCTTGGTCATCAGCAAAACACCTTCCTTCTCCCTCCCTCCCTCCCTCCTTGGAAACGTTGCTCATATAATTGGGAAAGGGTTGGTGCTTTATGAGATTACAGGAGGGGAGGGCATCACATTTCCCGAGGACACAGTCTGTTGTCTGGCTACATAAATGAAGACTTGGACTCTGTAGTCAAATATGCAAGGGCGATACGATGGGGGAAAGGGAACACTACGAAAGAACACTGTCCAGTTTCAAAAATGCTTGCCAGTTTGCAGATTCCAAAAAGCTATTTACCACCTGCAAACAAGCCAATGGGTGGAAGCCCCCATGTAGGGATGTATGGACTCACCTGAGTCCAGCTCCCTCAGATGCTCACCAAGTCACTGCCCACCACCGCTTAAGGGACCGGGAGAGCTTCTTCATGGCTTGGCAAGCATCCAATGAGGCTCTGCTCTGGAACCTCTATTGTTGCACTCAATGCTCCGTTCACACCTTTAATCTTGCATAAATGGGGCCTTTACAGCTGCCATTTACTCAAGGTAGGAGATATGCAATTTCCAGAGCACAACAATGGAAACCCTGGACCAGGGAGGTTGGCTGTCATGTGCTTGTTGGGCTGTAGGGTGCCTGAAGAGTAGGCTCAAGAAGACTCAGTGGGCCAGCTAACTGGGTCTGGGGGGGGGGCAGACACAGGGGAGTCCATTGGACTTGCGGACCCAGCCAGGTGCCTGCAACATCCCTACCTCCATGAGATCAAGAAACCCAATAAAGCACAATTCTCTATTGTTCGGAGGCTTCAACTCACATTCAAGAGACTCCATCAGGTTTTCCTCCTTGACACAGGAACATCTGGGACACAGTGGACAATCATGGTGAAACTGCAGGTGAGTCTTCCATGTGCACCCAAATCCTCTCTCCACTTTTATCCTTCATGTGAGCAGCTTAAAGCCTGCATAGGGATAACAAGATGCTAGTTTCCTAGTCTGAGAACTCCCACCTGCAGTCTGAAAGGGTACAACCAAGATTAGGAGTGTTGAACTGAGGGCCAGGTTCAATTTCAGAAAAAGTTCTTGGAGGCCACAGTTTAGTGGTGGGCAAAGCTGAGTGCAAAAGGGAGTGGAACCAAACTACCAGAAATGCCCTCTACATACCAGAATAGTTCAGCTTAAACCTCTTACTGCTAGTAATTAAGTCCAAGGGGAGGTATTCCAACTTTTATAACGGGGAGGGCCTTCAAAAGCTAGGAAACAGCAAAACAATTGGCAGTGGAGGGAATGGGGTGAGGACAGGGGAAGGGAGAGTGGCCTTCTGGGTAACTCTAGAGGGATAGATAGGCCTCCAAGTGGACCGGATTTGACCCACATTCCTGAGGTTCAACACCTCTGGCTCACACACATGTATCACCTCAATGAGAATCAGGGCTAAGGCAATGGAGGTGTTCAAACCTTTGGCTCACAGCTGAGGTCTCTATTTACCTCAGGACATCCTCCACAGAGCTGAACACTGCAGGGCATGGTCACCATCTCTTAACACTTCCTGCAAAAACATTGACCCATGATTCATATATACAAGCATTTAGTAGTAGTAAGTAAATTTGATACTCATGGTTTAAGACAGGATTGGAATAGGGAATTGGAACGTTCTGTTTTGCCTAATTAATGGATTGTTGCCATAGCCTCTGTATCCAAAGCTTCCATGGATCTTAGGCCACAACTTATTCAGCAAAAGATCTTGTTTCAGGTTTCTTGGACTCCACAACATCTTTTCAATAAGGGTCTGTCTGACTTGCCTAACTGTTGGAGATGTAATGCACCTAATACTTCTTTAACTCATACGTTTTGGCAATGTCCCGTAGTTGCCCCTTTTTGCGAGAGGTTATAATAAGGATAAACTTTGTACTGAAACAATCTATAATATGGAACAATATGCATATCCTCCTAAACTGCATACTGGCTTCTTGGAACTTAATCCGTGCTTTGAGCAAATGGATTTTGAGAGACTTTATGATAGCTAAAAAGATTTATACTATCACTATGGAAGGACAAATGCTCACCTCCCATAATGCAATGAATCGAGGACTTAACAACGCTATCAATATTTGAATGGGTGTTATGTAGGCCCAACTTGTGAGTGGATAAATTACATGGATCTATGGTCTGCTTTTCTTGAAACTTATGCAAAAACAACTGGTCATGTTGAGCCTGGAGAAGAGAAGATTGAGGGGAGACATGATAGCACACTTCAAATACTTGAAAGGTTGTCACACAGAGGATCATCCCAGAGTGCAGGACACAGAATACTGGGCTCAAGTTACAGGAAGCCAGATTCCAGCTGGGCATCAGGAAAAACTTCCTGACTGTTAGAGCAGTACGACAATGGAACCAATGAACTAGGGAGGTGGTGGGCTCTCCCACACTAGAGACCTTCAAGATGCAGCTGGACAGCCATCTGTCAGGGATGCTTTAAGGTGGATTCCTGCATTGGACACGGGGTTGGACTGGATGGCCTTACAGGCCCCTTCCAACTCTGCTATTCTATGATTCTATGAATTGTATACCTGATGGGGAAAACATGATGATATTCCTATATATGTAATGTTTCTTTGTTTTTTCTTTTTTACAAGGTTTTTTTGGGGGGAAGGGGTTGTTAATATTCACAATAAAAAAGAGGGGTGAAACTCTTCCTGCACACAGGACTATCCAGCTCTTCAAAACCCAGCCTTTTTAATGGCACAGGGAAAGCTGCAGGAGATTTGTTTGAAACTCCCTCACCCTATTATTTCCTTCCTCTTTTTTTATAGCCCAGAACTGCATTTTGTTCAGTCACCATTGACTGCTGTTCTTCCATGTTTATACACCCCTGCACCCAAGAGCCTATGGCTTTCAGTCTGAATTATCCTGGAAGAATCCAATCCATGCCACATGCAGCTCAACACAGTGGGCAGAGTAGAGAAACACTATTAACTACCTGCTGTAATTGCAGAATTCAGCTATCACACTTTTTTCAATATGCCCAGAAAAGTTATCCTCCGGGTATTATTAGCATAACCATGGCCTCCAGATTAATATCTGCATTAAAAGCACCTGTCACCTTCCCCTCATCGATATTTTTTTTTTACAGGAACAACCTTCAAAAGTCACTAAAATTTCTTCATGGTATAAAGTCATAAATGCTTGCAGATATGAACTCGAGTATAGTTTATGGTGATTAAATCATGAAATAGGATGAGCCCATTTTCTTTCCACACACATTCTTGCTGAAATTTGAAGCAGACCAAACTAATAGCAAAAAGCCAATAAAAGCTCATTGAGCTCCATCCACCAACCAGATTCCTTCAACATCCCTAAACTCACTACATAATTTGGCCTTTAGACAGTGTGATCTTTTCAAAAGGCACCTTCATACTCCTGAATTGTGGAACCAATGCAAAAGAATTGGATTGTCTCACGATCTGTGCAAGATACAACATTGCTACTTTAATAAACATAAGTTTGAGACTGGTGAAACAGGCTAAAACCCTTGAAAGTCTCAGTCAGTGTAGAGATAGAGCTACCCAGCCTATATATAGAGGAATTCATACTTAATTCTCAGTCTTGATCTGCTCCTTGTTGGAGGAATATACAGACAACCTTGCTTGGCCTCCAGTCCCAGCACCACTCTGCCCCTGTTCAGATGACAGGCTAAGCCATGGTGGTTAAGCATTTTGAGCTAAACGTTACGGCTTAGTGTGCCATGTGAACCATAACTTAATGTGTCATGTGAACAATTCCTAACCATAGTGGCTTCATAAACATGGTTTAAACAAGCTCAGGCCTAATCATGGTTTAACATGTGGTCTGAACTGGCTCTCTGAGTTTTCTGTGATAATATCTTCCCATCTTGCTTTCTTGAGGAATCTGACCTAACCTGACCCTTGCTAAAAATCTGACCATAGCACCCCAGGCTACATCACAAAACATATCTGAACCCATAGTCTGAAATGGTATACACACTTAATCTGGATAGGAGTCATGGAATGACACAACCTAGTTAGAAGCAGCTATGTCCCCAGAATACATCCCTCTCATAATTTTGGCTTAGGTCACAGCCATCACTAGAGAATAAAACAATCATTGGCACTCAAAAAGTTTACTGCTGTTGCTCTCCAAATCAACTCAGATTTGCAAAGTGTTTAATTCTGCCCCCTTTAAATACTGAGTTATCTATGATGGCATGACATCCCCAACCAGGTGCCGTGTATATGTCTTAGACTTCAATTCCCTCCATCCTCAACCAGCATGGCCAACGGCCAGGAATGCTGGGAGTTGTAGCCTAAACCTTTGGAGGGTACCAGGTTGGGCAAGGCTATTTGGCAGCTCCCCTTTCACTTGGGGTGGTTTTCTTCATGAGGTTAAGGTCGGTTACTCTGTCTGTATATTGTCACCAACTAATAATGATCTCCCTTTCCCAGGGCTTAATTTGATCCAAGGAGTGCCAAGATGTGTAGCAGGGAGTTCGTGTGATGTAGTTCAGGGGTTAAGCAAATTAATTATCATGAGTAGGGAAATCCTCATCTGAATTCCTTCCAGAATGTTGGGGTTTTGAATCACTTGATTTTGTTTCTATGGCTTTTCCTCTTGCATGGAAGGAAGCCATAGCTGAGTGGCAGAGCAGATGAGCGGGAGAGCTTTGCATGCAGAAAGCCTCAGGTGCAGTCCCCGGCATCTCCATGTAACTGGATCAGGTAGCAGGTAATGGAGAGCCACGGCCAGCATAAAGTCTATTGTGAGAGATGGACCAATGGGAGCTTTGTGCCTTTCTGAAGTGAGCGTTAGGAATCTTCCCTCGTTCAGAACTGTTAAAAACTTGTAGTAGTACACACATGTGAACCTTACTGCAGCTTTTCAATGAGCTCCATCAGGCAAGTGTTTTATTGCACGAGGGGCAGTGGGCACTGACGGATTTTCGCGGGTCCCTCTCACGACGTCGTTTTGCCTCCCACGTGCCTTCTGCATGCACACACACACACAAAATCCCAGTAAGTCCAACTTATTTTTAAAGATGGAAGTTGCCACTATCTCCTGCTGTGTGCAGAAGAAGCAGCAGGATCAACATGGCCCACTGAATGGGCCGTGTGCAAGTTGTCTACTTCCTCTTTCAAAAGAGGAAGTAATAAGGGACAAACACATTAGCGGAGAAGCGACGATAAGCAAAACGTGATTTTCCCTTGTGTGATGATGCTCATTGCCTCTAGTTTTTATTTGTATTTAGTCCTGAGAGATTCAGCTATAGGTTGGGACAAGTGAGGGTTTTGTTACAGTTTAGTTGTGATAAGAACGTTCACAAAGTTCTTCATATTCAGAACAAAAAGAACCTGAGATTCAGAAAGAAAAGGAAAACAAACAAACAAACCCAAGAATGTTGGCTTAATCGAACCTGACAGCTTCGTCCATCCAGGCCCAGGGCTTTGAGTCTGAATTTGAACCCCTGTGTATCATATACAGTCTTGGTTGCGATGCTGAATTAGGGTTGCTCATCTTTAACAGCTACATGGCAGCCAAGTCATGGTCCTCTCCATGCTGAGAATAGTGGTACCTATTGAATTTGGTCAGTGCAGAGGGGTGAGAATGTTGTTCGTTATTGATCAGAATTTATCAAAATAGCAACATTTTTTTTTCCATATTTAGAGGAGAAAGAACTTGAGATTTCAGATCTGGGAGGAAGTAAAACTGGTGGATTCACCCATTCCTAGCTATAGGGCAACTCATACATTGAAGGAAGGAATAAGACCATTTATGTCTTTTCTTCACTGTACATTACTGATGCCCATGCACACATTAATGAAACACTGTGAAATAACATTTTATATGCATCATGCACAGTATGGGAAGGCATGGACAGCAAGAGCTGGGAGAAACTAGTCAGAAGAACCCATAGCTGCCATGACTCAGCTGCATTGGGACATTTAAAAGGTTTAGAACAGATCTCTTGGTTGCAACATGACCACCTGGTTTCAGGTTCTGGGATGCCTTAACTTGCAAAGAGCTACACAGATACACAGCTAAAGGATATTCCCTCCTCATTTCGTTCCCAGAGCTCTTTCTTTATGATACTTCTTTTCTCATCATTTCTACAAGGAGTATTTTACAAAGCTAAGGCTATAAAAGCTGTAGTTTACGGTTTGGCTTTCAGACAGACAATGCACCGATTAAATGACGGCCACGTGAGGAAGCATGGGGATTCTCTCTTTACCAAGTTGTTTCATGAAATGCAGATAAATAATAGCAAACCATTTTATTGTCCATGGTATTTGTATATTTACCAGGATCAAGTGAAAAAAGCATTTATTCACATTGGGAAATTTATGGGCATTAAGCATTAGCTAAGCAGATCATGCAGGGAATCTTTTGAGCCTTCTATAGGAGCCTGACACCCACTTTAATTTCTTCTTTTTATGTGTGTGTCCCTTGGTACTTGAAATGGAGCTGCATTTTCTCCTCTCTTGAATGTTCTGGTTCTTTAAAAAGAACAGGAGGAGAGGCAATGGCCTCCCAAGAGATAGTACTGAGAATCCCTGGAGGGCAAGAACTCTAAAATGAGTTCTTCTGATGTCAAATGGCTTCTCAAGGTCCCCCCCTTTGATTCTGCTAAACATATATAAGCACTGAGGACACATAACTTTTGCTAATAGTTAACTATGGCCATGTCTACACCATCCATTTATCCCGGGGTCAGCTCGAGGTTGTCCCTGTGCTTCCAAATGACGCACAGGGGTTCCCAGGGTCAACCGGAGATGACCACTCACTGTCCCTGTGATGAAATGTACTATTTTATCCCATTTTCCCCCATGGCCCTGGGATAAACCTGAGGACCGCAGGTGGTGTGGCGCAGGCTCCCAGGTCCTCACTCTTCCCCGTGGGTAGGGGGCTCTTTAAATGGGCATAGAGCTGCACAGGGTGAATCTGTGCCCATCAGGGTGGGGGAGAACAATTTCACCATCCCCAGGATGGCGGCTGGTGCTTTTGAGTTTTTTGTTTTGTTTTGACTTACTGTTTCACAGGATCGCAATTGCGCGACCGGCTCCTGCTTCAAAACAAGCCAAAACACGCCGCGAAGGGAACATGGTGTGTGCACACTGACAGACAATCCTGGAAGTGGGAAAGTCTGGGATCCTCCCCGCTATCCCAGAAAGCTGGTACGTGAAAATGAGCCCTGCATCTCCTTGATAGGCACACATGGCTTTTGATTGCTAGTGCTTATTAGCTACCAAACCTATCTACCAGCCTGGTGCCTCTCAGTCAGGATGGAAGGTTAGATGACCACTTCCAGGCTGTAGAGCCCCCCCCCCCTTGCCCTACAACAGAATAGCTCAAAGGTCCCAAAAAGGTGGTCATGCAGGATCTAAGAGAGCAAGGCTGGCTTTTGAAAGCTCAAGTCTGAGAAACCTCCAACTCCAGTGCCTTACCTCAGACTAGCTGCTCTGTCTTATTTTTGTTCCATTTATTTATTTATTTATTTATTCATTATTTTTTCATGTTCTAGAATCCTTAAGTGGTTCACATTAAAAATGCATGATGATAAACAAGATAAAGGAGTAAAACATGATGACAAAATAACAATAGAACAAGTTGGTAAGATAATCCTTAACAGGTCAGACAACCGGTGTGAACAAAGATGTTTTTCAAGAGGCATTAAAAACTTGACACCATTTCTGCCTCTTGGTCTGGACCACCTGTGGGAGAGTGTTCCAGTGGGATTGTGCCACCACTGGAATGCCATTACCTGGAGACATACCATCGGCCGTGGAACAAAGAGAAAAATCTCCTCAGAAGACCTGAGGGGGGCACTGAGTTTATATACAGGGAGATGTTCGGCTAGGTCCAGGGATTTTGCTAGACTCCTTGAAGATCTGAAGTCCAAGCTCCTAGGACAGAAGTCTACCTAAAATTTGTATCTGCTAATTCATTGGTGCATGTGCAAATTTGGAAATTTGGAAATAATTACTAGGATTTATTTCAATGTCACAGGCAGCAAAACTAGCCATTCAATTAATCATCCAAATAATCTCAAATACAATTAATAATACTGATAATTTGCACCCTGCCCAGATCAATCCAAACCAATGTTGTTGTTGTTTTCATGGACGTTGCAACATGTGAGAAGGAGAGATATGGCGCTGCCCATCCATGCTGCAATTCGCCTTGAAGATTGCCCATACATGGCAATTAAGCAGAGGGTGGGGAATCTTCTAGTGGTATTATTGGGCACTTAAGGCTCTGTGGAATAGATCCAGGGCCATGGGAAATGAATTCAGGGCCTCCTCTCGACCTCTCTTTTCAT
This sequence comes from Anniella stebbinsi, assembly GCA_029215795.1. Taxonomy (NCBI): domain Eukaryota; kingdom Metazoa; phylum Chordata; class Lepidosauria; order Squamata; family Anniellidae; genus Anniella; species Anniella stebbinsi. The sequence continues at coordinate 223,760,388 of JARDYH010000004.1, read as the reverse complement.
GGTTAAAGTTCTTCTTGGCTAACAATTCAATCACATAATTTTTGGAGTCACTGCAATTATTGAATATGTTTTGCAGTCCCCACCACCATCTCTGATAATGAAGACAGGGGCTAAAGAGGGTTGAGAGGAGGGCAATAAGGCTGATCAGGGGTCTGGAAACAAAGCCCAGTAAGGAGAGACTGAAAGAACTGGGCATATTTAGCCTGGAGAAGACAAGACTGAAGGGAGACATGATAGCACTCTTCAAATACTTGAAAGGTTGTCACATGGATGTACAGGATCTCTTCTTGATCATCCCAGAGTGCAGGACTTGGAATAATGGGCTCAAGTTACAGGAAGCCAGATTCCAGCTGGACATCAGGAAAAACTTCCTGACTGTTAGAGCAGTATGACAATGGAAACAATTCCCTAGGGAAGTCGTGGGCTCTCCCACACTAGAGGCCTTCGAGTTGCAGCTGGACAGCCATCTGTCAGGGATGCTTTGAGGTGATTCCTGCATCCGGCAGGGGGTTGGACTTGATGGCCTGATAGGCCCCTTCCAACTCTACTATTCTGTGATTCTATGAAATGGGTTCAGTTAGGAAACAGCATGATATAACTTGACAGAAACTGCAACAAGGAGCTGGGAAGTTGCTCCTGCTATTAACCCAGGAAGGGCAACAGAACTCAGGTTGAGAGCACCAGTGGTGGGCCAAAGATAAAAATAGTGGCATCAAAAATACCAGCATTTTGTAATAGGGGGGGGAATTGCACAAAAGTCAGGAAACAACACCATACTTGGTGGTTGTAGGAAAGGGAGTGGGGCCAAGGGCAGAGAGCATCTTGGGAAACCTGTGGGGATGGAATTTGACCCTGGGCTTTAGAGTAGGGTGACCAGATAAAATCCAGGTCAGGGCTCATGTAACTTTAACAGTTGTAGAGAAAAGGGAATTTCATCCAGTGTCATTTGTAGGCAATTCGTACCTGGTGAAATTCCCTCTTCATCACCACAGTTAAAGTTGCAGGGGCCCTGCCTTCTTTTGTATATGGTCACTCTAGTATAGTGCCTGCACCTTTAACTGTAGTGATGAAGAGAGAATTTCACCAGGAACTAATTACATACAAATGACACCTGCTGAAATTCCCTTTTCTCTACAACTGTTAAAGTTACATGAGCCCTGACCTGGATTTTATCTGGTCACCCTACTTTAGAGTCCCTACTTCTGGCTCAAGTCCCTCCCAATCTACACTGTATCTGCCTGGTTTAATCTCCATTACCCCAGTTGTATCATGAAGCAGGCAAAAAAAGACACTCTCCATTGAACAATTCATTGAACCATCTTGAGGATACCTAACTCTGAAAGTGGTGGCTGGTTCTCCTCCGCTTCTACTAAGCTGACCATATGAAAAGGAGGACAGGGCTCATGTAACTTTAACAGTTGTAGAGAAAAGGGAATTTCAGCCAGTGTCCTTTGTATGCAATTAGTTCCTGGTGAAATTCCCTCTTCATCACAACAGTTAAAGGTGCAGGCACTATACTAGAGTGACCATATACAAAAGAAGGCAGGGCTCTGCAACTTTAACTGTTGTGATGAAGAGGGAATATCACCAGGAACTAATTGCATACAAAGGACACTGGCTGAAATTCCCTTTTCTCTACAACTGTTAAAGTTACATGAGCCCTGTCCTCCTTTTCATATGGTCTGCCCAGCTTCTACCTATAGAGTGAGTTGTAGCTTGGAGGTATACTGCCACTTTAAGGAACACCCTAGGCTTTTTATGCCCCATTCAGGGGCCAGCTCCCATTGGCTGGCCTTTCTTACTCAGGGAAGAAGCCCCTCCCTGCAGTCCATTCCCCTTTGAAGAAGGGAGGGTGTAAAACCAGTCTCCGAATTAGCTGCCTGGGAGGAGCATCATCGCCTCCAAGATAATGCCCCGAAGCCTAACAATGGAATGAAGCAACCCTGTTATATTTACATGAGTTCTTTTATTTTGATTGCTACGAAACATGAACAAATCACAGTGAACTGAATGCGCCATTACAGGTGCCACTGCTTTATAGTTCTCCAAATAACCATTTTCTTTCATGGAACGCTTGGTAAAAATAAGAATAGTGAATGACACCAAGGTTATTATTACTTTTTCTCAAGGAGATGGTTGTTATTGAGTTTCAAATAAATGGGAAACAGAACGGCATTGTGTTTAGGGCTGAGCCGACTAGCTGCATTTGGTGTGAGGCTGTTACATCTCTTTGAAGTGATTATAAGAAGAAAGTGTTTTGAAAATGCTGAAGGGAGACATCTGAAGCTGCCTATTACTAAAAGGCGCTTCAGTCAGGGGCGATACCTCTGATTTGTTATGGGGCTGGAGTTACCGAGGGTGAACATAGGGCATCTTCGGCATGCTAAGCATGTACTTTGGCATAGAGCTATAGCCTTTTCTCTTCTACCCATCCATTAAGACATCCATAGTTCCTGGGCGCCTAGCTGGCCTTTCCACATCTTTGCGCGGTCATGCACAGAGCCCACTGGAAAGGTCTCACGAGCATCTGGATGGCTCTGTGAGGGCAGTGGATCCTCCACCCCAGTATCAGGCCCTCACGGACTCAGCCGGATACACCTGGCAGTGGCACATGTGCGCCCCCTGAGCGAAAAAGCATGATTTCCATAGGGTCCAGAAATTGCACGTTCCTCCATCAAAGACTTTACTTTAAAAGCCATGTCTTAACCTGGCGCCGACATAAAGCCAGTGCCGGTGCCTGTCGGGCCTCCAGGGGGAGGGCATTCCACAGCTGAGGTGCCCCAACAGAGAAAGCCCTCTTCCATGTTCCACCATAGTGTATATCACATGTTGGTGGGGCATGGAGAAGGGCTCCCCAACAGATCTCAGGTCTTGGGCAGGCAGATATAGGGAGAGACGCTCCTTCAAGTATCGAGGTCCCAATTTGTTTAGGGCTTTAAACATCATTACCAACACCTTGAATTTCATATGCAAAATGTATGCACACTTCCTTCTAATATGCACATTTTTTTGTATACCCCCCCCCCCCAGTAAAGCTGCATCAGAAAGCTTGCAAAAATACAATTTTCACAATACAGCTCTTCATTGCATGCTGAAAGTTGCAGGAGGTGCAAATTGGGAAATATTCCCCCTCCACACAATTAATTTAATGGAATAAATTTCTCATCATGGTCAGCCTCCTGTTCCCCACAATGTAGCAGACATGGCCCCCTCTACAAGGATTCGCTTTTGCACCCGGTTAGGCGATTATGCGCATAATCGCTGAAGCGCATTTACACCTAAAACCTCTGCACGAGAGGCGGCGAAGCACATTAACGGATGACCAAAATGCGCTTTACAAGTAGTTAATGCGCATAAGTGCATATTCACACAGTCAAAATGCGCTTTAACAGCCGGAGCAAAATAAAACGCGCGATTTAACGCGCATTCGATAATGCGCATAATTGGAGAGATAACGCGCCTCTACGCCCGATTTGCGCTCCGTTCTTGTAGAGGTACATTTTTTAAAGCGCCTTGAAAGAGCTTTAAACCTCTCTTGTAGAGGCAGCCCATGACAGAAGAAGAAACCTGTGTGATGCTTTTTTCCTTTGCTAAAGCCTACACAAGCACTTCGTAGAAATGAGAAAAGTAAGACTTTTTCTGAGCTAGCAGTCAAGTGTCGGATTCATATGCATTCCCCTATTTATTTTTTCCAGAAAGAAAAGGCCATCATGCTTGGTGGAATGGAAGCATAAGCAGAGCAAGATGAAAACTAGATGTGTCAACCAGTTTCAGATTCGCAAACCTAGTTGTGTTACCAATTGCAACATTGGGGTGACCATATGGAAAGGAGGATGGGCTCCTGCACCTTTAACAGTTACATAGAAAAGGGAATTTCAGCAGGTGTCATTTGTAGGCATGCAGCACCTGGTGAAATTCCCTCTTCATCACAACAGTTAAAGCTGCAGGAGCCCTGCCCTCTTGACAAGATACCTGCTGAAATCACTTTTTCTATGCAACTGTTAAAGAAGCAGGAGACCTGTCCTCTTTTCCGTATGGCCACCCTAGCCTCCCAGCCATGCTTCCCAGCAGTTCGTATATAACCTTATTGTAGGGTGACCAGATAAAATCCAGGTCAGGGCTCATGTAACTTTAACAGTTGTAGAGAAAAGGGAATTTCAGCCAGTGTCATTTGTATGCAATTAGTTCCTGGTGATATAATCCCTCTTCATCACAACAGTTAAAGTTGCAGAGCTCTGCCTTCTTTTGTATATGGTCACTCTAGTATAGTGCATGCACCTTTAACTGTTCTGATGAAGAGGGAATATCACCAGGAATAGGCTGACCATATGAAAAGGAGGACAGAGCTTATGTAACTTTAACAGTTGTAGAGAAAAGGGAATTTCAACCAGTGTCATTTGTATGCAATTAGTTCCTGGTGAAATTCCCTCTTCATCACAACAGTTAAAGTTGCAGGGGCCCTGCCTTCTTTTGTATAGGGTCACTCTAGTCTGGTCAGCCTACTTTATCTGGTCAGCCTACTTATTGTCTCTGAATATCAGCTTCCTTTCCTCCTGTTGAATTTCAGCTGTTATTTCCACTGAAGTAAGAGAAGGTGTTTGACCAAAATGAACTGAGCGTAGTCAGTAACTCAAACCATATTCTTTTAATAAATGTCTGCATGTGACCACTTGTATCCCTGCTCCTACATTATGCATTATTTTAGTGTGGTCTGTAAATGCTTAAGAAAAGCTTCCAGCCTAAAATATTTATGAGGGGTGTAAAATATTAATAGGAAAAGTAAGTGAATTAAAATGAGAAAAATATTTAAATATCTTTGCCATCCACAAAGGCTCTGTCTCAAAAAAGCCGGGCTGATGAAACCAAGGAACATACACTTCAAAAGTTATAGTCCTATGCAGACTTACTTGGGAGTCAGTCACACTGAACTCAATGGAACTTGCATCTGAGTAAACATGGAGAGCATTGGACTGTACGTAGGGATCCACAGATTTTGTTAAATCCATTCTTTCTGTGTTTTGTGGATTACCAGGCATTTTATATTCCATCGACTATTCATCGATGGAATCAGACTATTTTTTAGAGAAGTAGAAGAACTTCATTCCACTTACACTAATGTGCATCAGCGTAAGTGTGCACAAAGAGGGGGGAAAATGGCCCGCAAGTCCATGGGACCCTAGGAAAAGCTGGTCTACTGACAAATCCAGATGCTAAAAGCAGCAGCAAAGACAAAAGGGCCAAGAACCAAAACATATTATTGAATGCAATGAAGTGAGTTAAATACATTTGTAGCTCTACTCAACCTTCTGTGGGTGGCCTCTTGATTTCTGGGTGTGGTTGCAAAAGCTTGCTAGCTGAACCATTGTTCTTATAACCTACAAAACAGGATGGTTCTGCTAACCCTAGTTTGCACCTGCAACAGGAATGTATCAATGAGTGGGCAGAGAGGGAGAGGTTCCTTAACCCCTCTGCTCATTTGGGAAGGTTCCAGTAAGCAAGTTATAGAGCACAGCAGGTGTTTTATGACAGCCGATTTCTGGTTCCATCTCTGCTTGAGGCAATAAAGTGAACTTTTAGGTTATTAATTTAAGAACAGGTTAGGAAAAAAATGTGTAAATGTGCTTTCCCCCTGATGTACTGCTGAATAGCGATCTAATATATCCCTTTGAAATAAAAGCACTGACTTCCTGGAATGGTGGTTGCCAATTGTCCCCCAAAGGAGTGCCTTTCTCCCAGATTCCTCAATCAGCTGTCCCAGCATGGTCCACTGTCCATGCCAGCTTTGGGCCTGTTAATATGGTGGTCTAATCTGAGATTGAATGTGCACCTTTGCAACCCAGTGGGTCACAGGATAAAATATGACCAGTGTAAAAGGCCATCGGCTCAATATTTTAACTGAAATAAATCAATTAGTTTACTCAGGGACCTTCGGTGAGGAACTTTAAAAAAAATGCATTTTGAAAGTCAAAGTAGCCAAATTCTACTGGATCACCCCTATTCACATGGTTGTTGACACTCTCAACTCAAATCCGTTCATGAAGCAGAGCTTACATTGGCAAAAGCCATGCTGATTCTTCTTCAGCAAGACTTATTCTTTTATATACTTGATAATTTTACCTTTATAAATTTTTTCCACCAACTCATCCAGAAGAGAAATTAAGGTTGGCCTTTAGTTAGCTGGATTGTTTTCTTGTCTTTTAAAAATGTCCTTGATAAACTTTTTGCCCATTGGCCTGCATCCTTGTTACAGATTCACTTTAGATGACTTCTTGGCCCAAAATGTGATCTGCAATTGGCTCCACCTCTTGATTGACCCTCTGGTGAATATGCTACAGTTTCCATCCAAGTCTGGTCCCAATCCTGCTAAGACTCATATTTTATCTCCTCATGAAGGGCCCAGACCTAGCAGCTGCATCTACAAAGGTAAGAGATTTAAATGTTTAGCCAGGTGCGGGGCTTCAAAGGCATTTGTAAGCATGCAAAGCACATGTTGAATACATTGAAACCTCCAAATAATAAGAGCTCATAGAATGAGACCTTTGCCTCCATAAATGTTCACCCTCATTAGCCGGACTAGCAACAGGCCTTCTGAAGTGGGAATTGCCAATTTGTACAAACCACAATGAGAAACAAGAAGGCAGCCAATTAAATGTGAATTCTTCAACATTGTTAACTCAAAGGTCACTCAATTCTTTTTAGGGAGTCATAAATATAGGATTCACTCCTAATTAGCCAGGTTTGTTTGACTTTCATATCTAGGCCGTAATGAGCCACACCACAACCAGCCAGTGACTTTCAAATGATATAGCTTGTCAAAAAGATGAAGGGCAATTAAAGGCATTGCATCTGAGAAACACATGGACAGGTTTGGATTACTGAAGAAGTCAACCCACCCACCCCCAACCACCTAGTAAGGACACAAACTAATGGAAGTGAAGAACTTTTCAGCCCCGTTGATTTCACTGGAAGAATTAAACACATGCTTTTAATTTAGGGGTGCAGAATTTCTTTCAGCCTGAGGGCCAAATTCCATTTATAGAAGAACCCAGGGGCCACATTCCAGTGGTGGGCAGTGCCAAAACACCACAAAAACCAGTAGTTACATAGATTAGTTTTAAAAGGATCATCCCATTACCACCCTTGCAGGTCCCAAATATATTTATCCAAGGCAGAAAAGTCCCTACCGAAGCCAGCAGATACATGGAGCCTCTTCACAACTGCTGTGTATCTCCAGTTCTTGGATAGAGTACCTTATGACAGAGTGTTCTCTGAATGCTCAGGGATTGCCAAAGGTGTATGCATGATTCTCATCAGGAACTCCCCCAACAACACCCCTCACCTGCCTTAAGGTGTCCCCACTGACAATACCAGGTGAAAGATGGACTCTGGGTCCGTCCCATCTCCCAAACACTTCTCTACCTGTAACTGAAACCTTTGATTTTCTCACTCTCCTCAACCATACCTGCCCATGAGAATCTGTGCATTGACTAGCAAATCATCATCATCTGAACCAGAAAAGACAACATGACTTAGCAAAGCCTTTCATATCCATCTAGAAAAACCACCACAAGCAAGAAAAGAGAGATAATAATAATAACACTGCCCAGCTAACTCCAGCCACACTAGTCTTCCAGTCATCTCAATGCACATAGACTGATATCCAAAATGAACTCTATGAGCCATATAATCACCATGAATACTGGAGCCACTGTAAACACTTCGTTTCGGCATGAATTAGCCCATTTGTTTTCAGAGATCTGACTGCTGGGTGATGGCTTAATTGCAATTAATGATTCACGGTCCTATTTCTCCAACACCTTCATGCATAATGTTTGTGAGCTTATCACATGCTCTTTAATAACTAAAAATACCACCTTCTGGTTAGGAGATGGTTTATTGTGACTAGATCCATCAACAGCACCAAGGCATTTTAATGCCCCTCCCACACACACACACACACAATCCATATATATGAGATAAATGACCAGCCAATAATGAGTCAGACCATTGGTCCATCTTGGTCAGTATTGTCTACACTGAGTGGCAGCAGGAATGTTTCCTAGACCTACCTGGGAAATACCTGAGATTGGACCTGGGACCTTTGCCATTTGCTGCCATTTGTCTCCTTTTGAAATACATTCCTAGGGCAATTCAAGGACTAAACTAATGACAGTATTCAGCTTCAAGATGGAAAGGAGACATGCAACCGGTGCTCATTACAAGTACATGAACATTCTTCAAAACAACACTTACCATCACTGAGGATTGTGATGGAATGAGAGATAGGTCAGACCTTATGCTTATGTGACAAGTGCCCTCCCAACAGAGCAGAAAAAGCATAGAAGATAGATATTGGTCTCTCTAGGAGACCCGGAAGCCTGCAAAATGCTGGGCACATTGGCTCCAGTCTCTTGGGTTCCATTTTGAACCTCAGACTCCATGTTGGAGCATATAAGCAGCTGGCTGTTTAAGGTTGTGGCTATCTTCAATTAGCGTTAATAACTCAGAAACGTCTTTTGCTCTGAGCTATTGTGGAGAAACCAGCAAAGTCAACTCAGCTCTCAGCATGCTTTAGTTTATAGGGAAATGGGGGGGGCATTCAATGGCCAATTTGGTGGTGCGGTGGCAGGATGTGTTTCCTGCTGGGTTCAGGAGGATTGGGCCTTGGATCCCCAGAAGTTCCTTACTGCTGTCCTAGAACCATTACCCATCTCAGCATACTGGACACCTTCCTGACCATATTTATCTATATAGCCCAGTGCATTTCAAGGTGAGCTCCAAGGCATTCGCAGGCTGTTCTGTAACTCCCATACTCACCTGAAACATGTAGCACACAATGATCATGTACCTGCCAATTGAAGATGCAACGTCATGCATCTCATGACTTGGAGCATAGTCCACTGTCATAATGAATTGTCTACCCTTTAAGGTACTACAAGACCGTTAAAAAACCATTTGCTGGCTACCTGGATGGACGGTGTCGTGATGATCATGATTCAGAGGAGATACAGAAGTAATCGGGACTTCCTTTTCTGTATGCAACTATATCAAAACATAACTGTATACATTTTAGAGCTGTGCACGAAGGGCCTCTTGAAATTCTCCACCCTCTTTCTGGGAAGAGAAGTTGGGAGGGCAATTTCTCTGAATTTCTACAGGGGAAATGCTCCAACAGTTTCTCGCCATTAGCAGTGGTTCTAGCAAAGTTTATTTCTCCCTACCCTTTGGTTTTTTGCTTGTGTGTGTGTGTGTGTGTTGCCACTGTAAGTGGAAACAGTGGCAGATGTGTTGGCAGCCTGATCACCATTTTATATTATTCTCCAGGCTCTATACCTACAGTCATTCAAGGGCATTTTGATATTGGGGGAGGGGGAGAGAAAGGGAGACACCACAAAAAAGGTGGAATGAAAATTTGACAGTGGCCAAGAGTGCAGAATGTGTGTTTTCTTTCTATTATACATCTCTCCGTCACTTGCAGCCTCCCACTTTCTGATCCAAAAATAAAAAAAGCCCTCTGGGAGAAACGACCACATGATGCCTTTCCCTGGGCTTTAAATGAACTGCAGGAAAATGAGGAGGCTACAAGCTGTATGACAGTGTACAATGATAGACAGGACACTTGCAGATACTCCTTGGGGATGGCTATACATGGGGAAGGCCCTGGGGTGGCTCTGCAGTGACATTGTGTTGTTTACATGACACAGAAGCCACTGCGGAGCCATCCTAGGGCTTCCCAGGGCTTTCCCCCAAGGCTCCAAAATAAAAAAGTTGGGGACTTACCCCAACTTTTTTTGATGGAGAGAGGTGACGATAGCACATCTGCATTCTGTTGCCACTCCAGAGTTGCAGCACAGGTGTGGCCTGGCAGATGGTGACCTCTGATTGGTTGCCATCTGCCTAGAGAGGGGGCAGGGGTGGACCAGCAAGCCAAATGGTTGCTGGAATGCCTCGGTGCTTCTACAGCATGGGGAGAAGCAAACACAATTATTTTTCTATCAAATTGAATGAGAATGGTTGGGGGAACAAGGTGGGAGAAATTTTCAGCCCAGAACTAGCAAACTACATTTCAGTTATGACTCAACTCCTGGAAAATTCGGCACTCTTTTCTAGGATCATAAGAAGCTGCCTTATATGGAGGCACTTTCCACACCAGCGATTTTTCCTGGGGTCGTCCCTGGGGTTGTCCCTGTGCATCTAAATGATGCACAGGGGATCCTGGGGGCAACCAGGGATGACCCAGGGAAAACCCCAGGATGGCGAAAACTGTGGAAATAACTGGTTTTCCCGCCATCCTGGGACATGAAATGAGCCTGGAGCTGCACAGGGTGGCTCCGTGTCCAGGGGGCGGGAAGCAATTCTGCCATCCCCAGGATGGCAGGGAGGGTGGGAGTTTGCACACGGGGGAGGGGTGTTTCCTTACCTTTTCCGCCATGCTCCCTCTGCTCCCTGTGCCTTTAAAATAAAAACAAACAAACAAAAGGTGCCCACGATGAGCGCAATGTCCCAGGATGCCACACTTCTGCTTTGGATGCCCAGGGATGATCCTGGAAGCAGGTACATCTGGGATTGTCCTCCATCCCTCCTTCTACACCCTTAGGCGTAGAAAGGACCTTGGTCAGAGCATTGATCTTTTGAGCTCAGGATTGTTTACACCAGTGGAGGCCGGTGGCTCTGGGTTTCAGTCAGAACTAGGCAGAACTCCAAAGGAGCTAACCAAGGATCTAACTGTCTTACAAAACCCCGTAAGTGTTCTGACTGGTTCTGACTGAAACCCAAAGCAGACATACCACCCCACTTATATTGGTGCCACCAGCCTTCGCTGGTTTACACTGAAAAGCAGTGGCTCCCACAATTTCAGTCAGAGGTCTAACAGGAGACGCCATAACTTGAACCTGGGTCCTACATGCAAATGTTGTGCTCCACCTTCGAGATATAGACTCTCCTTCCTTTCTCTACCGCAAAGGCTGAAATCGCTGTGTGAACCCTTTTCTATGTTCGTACTGGTGCTCTGGCACCAAGTATATAGTAACAGGGTCAGTAGGCTTCGCAGAGCTCAGAAGGTTCAGTTGGGACAGGCTTCATCTTCGTGATAAAGGGCTTTTGTCACTTGTAGATGCAATTGTGTATCTATCACTTGTCACTTGTAGATGCAATTGTGCATCTCACCCCACCCCCTGAAATTGCCATATTGCAACAATAACCTTTGGTGAAGCCTCTTCCAAGTTTTAGAGAGGGGGATTCCCCTGCCCCTCTCCTCTGTTGGGCTTGACCAATCTCTTAGATGAAAGAAGAGTTTAAGTATGAACACTCAGGATCTGAGCCTGCACAGACTTGGGTTCCCTGCTGAAGCTGGGTTTGGAGACCTCTTAAACTTGCACACGTTTGAGATGCTGCAATTGCTATTGACACTAGACAGAGGCAGATGAAGACATATCTTCTCATCTTTCATCCAATCCCATAGCACACATGTATCCTTTTCTGCTACCTGGATCGACCACATACAGTTATTACCTGCAGTTTGCATGCAGCACCTCTGAACAAGAAGTTTCTGTTTTTCCAACTTTCACTGTAACATCGAATTGGGAGCATGGGATGTTGGCATGCAAGCAAAAAGGAGAATAGGCAAACTAACGGAGGGGCTCAATGCAATTGGACAATAATATTTCAGCCGAAGATGGAGGCACATTGGTGAGGGGAGTTCATTCATCACATTTTGGGATGCTCTACAAAGAGCAGGTGGATCAAAATATCCTTTTGCTAGGATCACTCAGCATCCTGGTCCAAGAAAGCAGGGGCTTGAAGAGCCTTCCATTTAAGATGGGTATGAAAGGCATGTATCTGCAACAAAGAAGGACAAAATACTCTGGCGTGTTCAATGCTCTCTCTCTCTCTCTCTCTCTCTCTCCTCCCAAAGGCTTATCTTTGATTAGGGGCCATCTTAACATCCTCCTCTCCCTTTCCAGCAGAACTCTAATGAATTAATTCAATTAATTTAAATCTCACGGAATTCCCAGGCCCAATAATGATAATAATAATCTGAAAATGAGGGCGAGAGAGTCTCTGCAGTGAATTCTCATGAATGCAAAAGAGCTGGCCCAGCTTTTTATGCCTTTTCCAACTCAAAATACTCCCCAAAGGTTACCATGTAATTAAAACAACCCTTGATGTTTTAGAAAACTCCAACATCGCACAACTTTTCTGGGCTCTGTGTAACCTGGGATTTCGGCTTATCAGCCAACTCATCTTCCTTGTCTCAGTGCCTCTGCCCATGATGTAACTTGCCAATTCCTTTGGAGACCCATTGAAATGCAAGAGGCCGAGTCTTCGCTCTTTGGTTCAGAGTTGTTGCTATGGTTCTTTTCACTCAACTCAACTGTGCTTTGGAATAAGGCATGGGGGGAGACAGAGAACATTCTTTTGCCTAAATGAAACTCTTGTAATGATTGCCATGTGGAAATGGTACGGCAGAATCGTTAATTAGAGTCTTACTGTTCTCATTAGAAAGGACGCAAAAGCCATTGCCTTAAGTGACCACTCAGTAGGACAAATGCTAGGATGACCACACGGAAAGGAGGACCGGGCTCCTGTATCTTTAACAGTTGTATTGAAAAGGGAATTTCAGCAGGTGTCATTTGTATGCATGCAGCACCTGGTGAAATTCCCTCTTCATCAAGACAGTGAAAGCTGCAGGAGCTATACTAGAGTGACCAGATACAAAAGTGGGCAGGGCTCCTGCAGCTTTCACTGTCTTGATGAAGAGGGAATTTCACCAGGTGCTGCATGCATACAAATGACACCTGCTGAAATCCCTTTTCAATACAACTGTTAAAGATACAGGAGCCCAGTCCTCCTTTTCATATGGCCATCCTAAGAAATGCTGATTCTTTAACAGGAGTATCTGTAAATACCCCATTGCTGAATGAGATGATTTTTCTTTTCTTTTTCCAAATTCCAAATCCAAAACAAAGCCCACTTTATAGCACCATCTTGATAAGTTGGATTGGTTTTGAAATGGTCCCACTATAAGTTTGAATGGGATGAAAATGAAGTATATAAAGTCTGATGCTGGAAAAGGGTGCACAGCCCCTAATCTCTCTTGAAGTAGGGTGCTGGCTGGGGGTGGACTGGTAGCAAAACTGGAAGTGGATGGAGAGACATGCTCAGGAAAATGGAATTTAGTTGAAGACCAGGGCCTCATCTACACCAAGCAGGATATTGCTCTATGAAAGTGGCATGAAAGTGGTATATAAAAGGTAGGAGCCAGACTACTCCTTTATAGCAGTACTGAAGTGCACTGACAACTGTTGGGGCCCATGACACATACCATATACCATTGTCATACTGCTTTCCTAGTGCTAAATCCTGCTTGGCGTGGCTCCTGCCTTTTACATACCACTTTCATACTGTGTTCATTGTGCTATATCCTGCTTGGTGTAGATGAGGCTACAGTGACCTGCTGGTTGCATCAGGGCCAACCTTATTTAACCAGTCTTGTTTCTCATGCTGTTGATTTATAGTACCATTTTTTTTAAAAAAAGGGGGGGGGGGTTTAAAATGCATATACTAGGAAAATACACATGGAAAAAATGCACGCTTTTTAAAATAGTGTACACAGTACACTTTACTCAATGGGAGAAAATCATGTTCTTTTGAATGTGTACCTAAATACTGCAAGATTTTCATGCAAAAAAACAAAAAAGCTCACAATCTGACATGGACACAAGTTGGTCCGAGCTTCAAGGTTGAACTTGGAGAACTTTGGTGAGATTGACTTTTGCTGATTCCTGCATCTCTAGGATTGTTGTAAATGCATAATATATCAATACATCAATAAACAAACACCATTCTCAAAACAGTTGTTGGGTAATACACAGACATCTTTGCACTGATGAGCTGATTAACACGTGTAGTATGATTTTAAAAACAGAAACAATCAAACACATCCTTGTCCCATTTCAAGCCACAGGAGATAGAGTTGAATGTCTTGACAAATGGTAGTTCAGCTTTTTTTGAATTGAAATCTTTGTTTGAAATTCCTTTATTCTGGAATGACCACTTTAAAGTCAGGAACAGAGTCCCTTGGGAGGTTGAAATGTTCCCCTCTGATTTTTGAAGATTCTTGATGTCAGATTTGTGTCCATTAATTCTTTTGTAGAATATGAAAACTGACCTGTTTGTCCTACACAGGGCATTGCTAGCAGAAGATGGCATATCACAGTGGACAATGAGCAGCAGGGGTACAAACCCAAGATATTGAGCTCCATCACACCAGAGATTTAGTGCACTCTCGCCATGCCTGGGGTGCGGATTTGCAGCATGGTACTCACATGACGCTGTGCCTGTCCTGCTGACACCCCACCTCTTCCCCAGCCTTTCCTAGAAGGCTAAAAGTCTGGATTATTTCCCCTAAGTGCATTTCATGTGCCCTAAGACTCTGTGTAGTTTTAAACGAACTGGGGGCTTGAATAGATTACATCAGGTCCTAGCAGGGAAAAGCCATCTCTCCCAGCAGCCGGCTCCAAGACTCAATATAAAACCCCAACCTTGTGTCCCAGGCTCAAAAGCCTTTAAAGAAAAATCATACAATGCCTGAATCTCTGCAGAGACAGGATTGTACTCCCTCAATGCCCCCAAAGAGCCAGACTAAAGGGTCGTTCCATTTTTGCCCTGCAGAAAGGCCATCTGGTTGAAGGGCTCATCGGACAGGACCTGACTGGAGGGAGAAAGAGATGGGGGGGGGGTTTGGAGTGGAGTGGAAAATCGAAGGAGCAAAGAAGCAAAAGAGTAGCTCTTTGGGTGAAAGGGATCATAAGCTTGACACACTGGTAAAAAAACACAGAGGCAAACCAGGGGGAAAAATAGGTGTGATGGAGGTCATTGTGGATGACAGTATTAGACCTTGTAATTGTGTTTTCAAAGGTGGCATCTGGGAATGCCACAGGGTTTGCAAATTACTTTATTAGTGGGATGAAAGTACTTCTCATAAAATAAGATATGATAATGTGGGAGAAAGTGAAACCAACAGATTTGTCTTTATCTAAGCTATAGATGGCCTCATAGTTAAGTTGTTGTTGTTTTAAGTCTGTTAAAAGGGTTTAAAGCCTATTCAAATCATTGGCTTAAGACATGTGTGAGATGTGAAGACCTAATTCTCCATCTTATCCTCATCTCAGTCATTTCAGTTATGAATCTTATGACTGCAAGTTGTTTTTTTTTTTTTTTTGTAAATAATTTTATTATTTTCAACATAATGATAACATAAAATACATACATAACCCTTGACAATCCCCCCCCCGTGTACCCCCCCACCATGAGACCTTCTCTTAACCTCTTATTCTATCCAGAAGTTTATCGACTCTTTTGAAGGTGTTTGTCCCTTCCCCGATCTTAATACATATTCCAAAAGGGGTCTCCATATTTCCCCAAAATCATTTTTACCGGACATTCCCCTTTTCAATTTCATTTTACAAGTTAGCATATCATTCAAAGCCATATCCCATATTTCTTTATACCATTCTTCTATTGTATAGCTTCCTTGTCCTTTCCAATTTTTTGCAATCATTAGTCTAACAGGAGTCAGGAGGTTGTTTATCAATTCCCTCTTGTTTTTGTCCTCTTCCCCTCTATCCCATATTGCTAGTAGAGCGAGCTTCGGGTCTAATTCCACTTTACTTCCAATTATTTCACTTATTTCTTTAAATACCCTTTTCCAAAATTTTTGTACATATTCACAGCTCCACCACATATGGTAATAAGTTCCAACCTCCTGGCATCCTCTCCAACACTTTTTAGATATTTTTTTATCAATCTGGTGAAATCTAACCGGAGTTAGATACCATCTCCACAATACCTTATAAAAATTCTCCTTAATTCTGATCGATAACAATTTTAACATTCTTGCGTTCCACAACCTCTCCCAGTTATAATCCTTAATTTCTCCATTTACGTCTTCTTCCCAAGCCTTTTTTATTACTTTAAGTGAATTTTGAAATTCTTCCTCTATCAATAATTTATATATCTCACTAGTCAACCCTTTCTTAATTTCCTTTCCTTCTTTCCTGCCTTTTGACTCTACTAATTCTTCAAATCTTGTATTGTTTCTACACTTTTTATTTTTCAATTTCCATTCCTGAGTCCATTTCCCTAGTTGTATACATTTAAACCATGCAAATTTATGACCTATCAATAGCTCTTTAATTTGTTCATTATCCTTCATATTTTCCATCCACTTCCTTAACTTGATTATTTCCTTATCTTTCAATCTCGCTTCAATCTCCACTTTTAACACTCTTGGGAAATTCTCCACTACTACCACTGGGGCAAGTGGTGAATCTCCTGGTATCAACTTCCCCCTAAATTTCTCCCAGATCTCCACTATATTTACCAACAAAGGGTTGTCCAGTCCCTTTAATTCTTTCTTTTGAATTTTCTTAAAGAAAATATTTTTCAATTTATAATCTATTTCCCCAGTTTGCGTCTCCAACCACTCCAGATCTTCCTCCCCTAGAATACAGCTTATAACATACCTTAACTGATTAGCTATATAATAGTACTTAATATTTGGAAGCCCTAAACCTCCCTTCTTTTGAGCCTTATACCATAACCCTTTATTAATCCTGGCTTTCTTATCCCCATTACAATATGCATTGATTATATTTTGCCAACTTTTCAGCTCTACATCTGATATTTTAATTGGTAACATTCTAAACAAAAAATTAATCTTAGGTAAAATCTTCATTTTAATAATTGCTATTCTACCAAACCAAGAATGTTTTAATTTCTTATATACTTCTAATTTCTCCCCTACTTGTTTTTTTAAAGCTACCAAATTAAGTTCCTCAAGCCTATCTAAATCTCTATCAATGTTAATACCTAAATAACGTACTATGTTTTTAAGTCTAAGACCCAACTTATCCTTACCTTCTTCCAACTCTTCCTTATTATAATTAAATAACATCATTTCTGACTTCCCCCAATTTACTTTTAATCCCGTGATTTCTCCAAATTCTCTTAAATGTTTCTTAATCACCTCAGCACTCCCTAGGGGATCTTCTACCGTCAATAAGGTATCGTCCGCAAACATATTCATTTTAATCTTCTCCTTTCTTCCTATCCCCTTCACTCTTTCATCTTCCCTTATTACATTTGCCAAAATTTCTATTACTATTGCAAATAGGATCGGTGAAAGAGGACATCCCTGTCTAGTTCCTCGGGCTAGTGTAATCTGTTGTGTTAACCCATCATTAACCAATATTTCCGCTTTATTATTTTTATACAACTTATCCATCACTCCCATAAAACAATCTCCAAACCCAAATGTTTTTAATGTTGTTTTAAGTGCTGGCCATTCCACACAATCAAAGGCTTTGAATATATCCAATGCTAGCAGACCTGCTTTTAAATTCCTTTTTTTTATGATACTAATTATATTTAATACTCTTCCCATTAAATTAGGCATTTGCCTACCCGGGATAAATCCACACTGATCTTTTTTAATATATTTACTAATAAATGTGGCCATTCTTTTTGCCAATATTGCTGTAAAAATCTTTGAATCTTGATTTATTAAGGAAATTGGTCTATATGATGCGGGATCCGTTAAATCCTTACCTGGTTTCGGAATTAATATAATCAGGGAATGTTCCCATGATGGCGGAGTCTTCCCCCCTTCTATTATAGTATTAAATAATTTCTTTAATCTTGGTACTAAAATTCCTTTAAAAAGCTTATAATACTCCGACCCCAAACCATCCAACCCCGGTGATTTTCCTCCTTTTAATTTATCAATAACTCCCTCTATCTCTTTTTCCGTAACTAAACCTTCCATATAATCCCTGTCCTGTTCCTGCAATTTTATTTTCCAATTCCTCTCTACATATTCCAATATCTTATCTTGCGGTCCCGATCCTGATGTATATAATTCACTATAAAAGTCCTTAAATATACTTAATTTATCTTTCATTAAATTACAACTATTCCCTGCCTTATCCTTTATTGTCCCTATCATATTCTTAGCCTTTTCCAACTGTGTGGATCTAGCCAGCATCTTTGAGTTTCTATTACTATATTCAAAAAAGTCTCTTTTTAAATACAACAAATTCTTTTGAACTTGTTCTAATTCTTCTTTCTCTAATTCCTTTTTCTAGCTTGAATTTGGGCTAATAGGCGTTTATCTTTTGTCTCCTTTAACTTTTCTTCCAAACTTCTTATCTCCTCTTCAATCTTTTTATTTTGAGCTTCCTGTTGTTTTTTTAATGTGCATCTTTCCCTAATACAAATCCCTCTTACTACAGCTTTCATTGTGTCCCATAATATGTCCTGCCGGTTGTTCTCTTTTTCATTAATCTCCCAAATTTCCTGCAGTTCTTTCTTTATTTTCTCCATTATATCCTTTTTATTCAACAACCTTACATCCAATCTCCATCTCTTCGCTTGTCTATAGTCTTTCTTGGTTTCCATGTCCATTGACATCAACGCGTGGTCAGTGACCTTGATAACTCCAATATCACAATCTATAATTTTGGGTAACATATTTTTTGATACAAAAATGTGGTCTATCCTAGAATAACTCTTAAATCTCTGTGAATAAAAAGTATATTTCCTTTCTTCCCCTCTTAAGGCTCTCCACACATCCATTAATTCTTTCCCTTCCATTAATTTGCTTAACTCTGTCTTCCCCACCCTCTTAGTATCTTTTAGTATGTTATCCCGGTCTTTCCCTATATCTAGTACCATATTAAAGTCACCAGCCATCACAATGTGCTTTTTACCCACTTCTCCCAACCCGTTAAATACTTCATTGATAAAATCCATTTGTTTCCCATTTGGAGCATATATATTCACTAATACATATTCCTCTTCTCCCAACTTGCAGAACATAATAAGAAACCTTCCATTGCTATCTCTCTTTACACTTTGAATAGTTATACCACATGTCTTTGAAATTATTATTGCCACTCCTCTCGATTTCGAAGTTCCATATGCCTTCTCATAAACGCCCACCTCCCTCATTCGAAGCTCATTAACTCCATCTTTAGCCTGATGGGTTTCCTGCAAAAAAATTACATCTATTTTTTTTTTCTTTAATAACATTTCAATCCTCTTTCTTTTAATTACCGTTCCTAGCCCTTTAACATTCAGTGTTGCCAATCTAAGTTTATTTTCCATCTCTCTCTTTCACACAAGTCTTTAAGTCGGTCTCCCTGTGTGTAACACATACCCCCCCTAACCCTCCCCCCCACATTCACCCCCAATTCACCCCCCTCCTCACCAGCTTGCTGGGCTTTGGTCCCAATCTTCTTAGAACTCTTAGGGGGGGGGGAAACTCGGCCCAACATTCCGGAATGACGTCCACCCTCCCCTCCAAGTCTCCTCTTCTCCCTATCTCTCTTACAATATATTAAAGTCTATTCATTGCTCCCTCCTGCCGCGCCTTCATCTTGCTTCTCCTCTCCAACCGATGTGGCATCCATTATGCCCAGCTCCTCCAACAACTCGATTCCTTGCTCACAAGATGTTATTCTTTGCTGCTTCCCGTTCCACTTGAACCTCAAGAAAACTGGGTATCCCCAATTGTAGGAGATCGATTTCATTTTCAATGCCCCTGTGCATATTCTAACGCTCTTCCTCCACTGGATGGTCTGAGGGCATAAATCCTGGAAAACCTCGACTGGTGTTGCTTGAAGCATCGGTTGACCTTGACTTCTAATTGCTTGCATTAATTTTTCTTTTTTGTAGTAGTTAGCGAATTTCACAATAATATCTCTTGGGAGCTCTCTTGACTTTCCAAATCCAACCCTGTGGGCCCGCTCAATATCTTCCATTCTCCACTCTTCCTGTGGCATCAACTGTTTGGCCCATGCCAAAATTAATTCTCTTATACTGTTAGGGGTCTCCTCTTGCCTCTCCCCAAAAGATCTTATGCGTAGATTAGCTCTCCTGTCCCGGTCTTCCATCGCTATAAGCCGTAAATCCTGTTGCGTTAGCTGTTCCTGTTGCTTCTTGTATAAAACCTTTAGTTCTCCAGTTTCTTCCTGTAAAGCTCCAACCTCTTTCTCCACCTTTTGGAGTCCTGCTAAAAGCTGCTGCTGTGAATCAGCAATCCTCTTTGCCAATCGATCTTCTTGTTTGAGTAAAGCCTGCTCAAAATTTCCATCTTGCTTTAAGATTGCAAGATCCAACATTTTTTGAAAATTCTGAAGCAACTGCAAGTTGTTTTGAAGAGCCAGCATACTCGTCTGGCAATTTACATCAACGGCAAACAACTTGGATAGCTTTCTCTGATGCAAAATGCTTTTTTTGATGGGGAAAACATCTGTAAAGATTGCTTCTCTGATTGCAAACCTGTCTGCAAAAAACAATTTTATTTTTCCTAAAGCTGTTTGAATTATTTTACTATCAAAGTAGATGTTTCATCT
This sequence comes from Anniella stebbinsi, assembly GCA_029215795.1. Lineage (NCBI taxonomy): Eukaryota > Metazoa > Chordata > Lepidosauria > Squamata > Anniellidae > Anniella > Anniella stebbinsi. The sequence goes on along the minus strand of JARDYH010000004.1, from coordinate 223,739,971 downwards.
TGCTTTAGAGAAACTCCACCACTCCCTTTACCACACACCTTCATTATTTGTCCAGATTCTGACTATTTAGTATAGTATCTCAAAGAATTGAAAACATGGGAGGTGAAGTTCTGGATATCAGTTGCAGCAGGTCTCAAACCAGGAGCCTGGCAAGTCAAGCCAGGGGTGGGGAGAAGGTGGATCTCCACATGTTTGAACCTGAACCCACAGAAACCTCTCTCAATATAGCTCAGCAATGCTGGGAGTTGAACACAACATCTGCAGATCTACCTTCTGCCCAGCCTTATTCTATGCTACCCTGCTGTGTCAAGGAGAAAACTGCAGCCATTTGTAGCTGAGCAATTAGCATGGAAGCCCCAAATTATTTAGGGCTTTTCATTGGGTGATTTCTGGGAACCAATACTGAACTGAAAACTCCTTCACTTGCCACACACCTTCATTCTGGGCAACAAATACCTAAGTATTTGATGGTTTGTTCTAGTCTTAACCTCTCTTCTCTGTCCAGGGAGTGATATTCATATGGTGAGCAGGAATAATTTGTTTCAAATGGATCACTGGAGTGAATCCTATCCCGGAAGGAGTCCCATATCCCTGGTGCTACTGCTGAGAAATCCTCATCCCAGGATTGACCTCCACTGGGCTGCATCCAGTTGGATAACATAGTTCAGGGGTTCCAAGGAAGATTCTAAAGCACAAGTAGGTTAATATTGGGAAAAGAGGCCAATTCACAAATGGGAACAGGTGGAAAAGCTTCTGTTACCATGTTGAAGTGTTTGTTCATGACCTCACCTTGATTAGGACCATAGGAAATTGCCTCATCCCAGGTCAGACTGTTGGTTCACCTAGGACACTATTGTCTAGGCTGTCTGGTAGCAGTTCTTCAGGGTTTCAGGTGTAGGTCTTTCACATCACCTGCTACCTCATCCTTTTAAATGACGATTTCAGGACTTTCCTATATGTGGCCCACAGGCTCTACCACTGATCCATCACCTCTCCTGTAAATGAGTTTTAGTAGGTCACCAGTGGCTGAATAAAATTGTTTTGAGTGCTGAATCTGCTATACCTGCTCTAGAGGATAATCCATGATCCCTTCAAAGAAGAAAGCAGATATGAGTTATGCCTCTTAGCAAGGGTGAATAAGTTTGAATCCCTTCCTTCCACGGCTGCTCATTCTTTTTATTTCAATCCCTCATTGTCTGAATTTCCTGTAGGGATGCTTGAGAAATTCATTTTCGATCAGGATTTACCCAGGTCACACTGTCTGGACCAAACATGGACTTGGACGCAATTGCGGTCAAAGTTTGTACATTTCCGAACTTGCAATTTTATTTGTGGACTTAATTTTTTTTAAAAAAAAAACATGTTCAACTGCATGTGTACATTTGAAAAACAACAACACATGAACAAATGCGTACTTTTAAAAAAGTGCACATAAATACACTTTAATCAATGGGAGAAGAATGTGTATATTCGAAAGATGTGTGCAATTGATGTGTGCATTTGGAAAAATCTCCATGAAAATATGTATGGATTTTCATACGAATAGAATGAAACAACGCTCACAATCTTATACGGACTCGAATCAGAACGAGCTTCGAGATGGAATTTGGAGCACTTCAGCAAGTTTGAGTTTAGCTTATTTCTGCATCCCTAATTTTGTGATTAAGTTCTGAGTCCAAACATTGCATAAAAATTTTGTATATTAGGGAAAGTTGCCACCAAAAATCAATGCAAATTTAGGTGCTTTTAAAAAAAAATGTAGAGTGATGTGGAAATTGGATAGAATGGTCTTATTACTGAACGATGCAAAACTGATGCAGACTGGAAAGAGGCCAATCCATGCATTCCTAGTGCCTGGCTAATAAACATGGTGGATCTTCAGAGCACTTTTTAACTACTCACCCCTGGCATTACAAAAATCCTGCAAAGGATATTGTTGATGAATGTTTGGGAGTTTGAGCCAATCCACCGCACAACAGCTCTCCTGAGAGGCAGGGACATTAATATTAACATGTGCATGCAACCCAAGAGTTCTTCGGTGCCACGATTTATCTTTTTTACTTCCACTGACTAAAATGTCAAGCTGATACCATGGTTCTATGTCACTCAGGAGGACTCACAATGAAGTACAAATTCCAAAGTTGGGACAGCAAACCCCCAAGTGAGCTGAGCCAAGCGTTTCCCCCCCCCCCCACACACACACACTGAATACTGCAACCTTCCCGTTGCCTGTGAATTGTTCGTGAACAGATTGCAAAGATAGTGAAATGCAATGATTTTGTCCTTTTCTGAGGACAATATGTTCTTAGGCTAAGACCAACAGGAGCACATTTTTTCACATACAGGGAAGTGATACAATGTCTCTTCCCACACTCGGTGCATGATTTTTTTCTGATCATGATCTCCACACAGACACTTTTTCCAGGGCACATCAGATATTTTTTTTCTGGTTGCATGAATAAACCTCGGCAGACATGACTTTCTGACATCGTGTCTCCTTTCAACAAAGTCAGTAGGAAGCCCATCCTTTTTTGTTTTCTTACTGAACTTTTGAACTAATCTCTGATAGCAAAGGGGTTCCCTTTATTGAGAAAGTGCAGCATTCAGGAGAGATCACACAGGAATCTTCTCCTCGGGTCATGGGGTGGGGCTTGGGAAGGGCAAGAGGCTTGGAAAATGAGCTTGATAATGTGTCCAACCCTCCACAGTCCAGGTTGAGCAGCCCCATGGGCTGAATTAGGCACTCCGGCAGGAGGTTGTCCTCCCCTGGATTAAGGCCTACTACTCACTGAGATGGTAAATCTGTGGCTGATATGTATCACTTCAGCTCACACAATGGTTTGTTCCTCTCCTCAAGGAAAAAAAAAAGATTCCTACACAGAGAAAATAAAACTAATTTGTTTCTTCTCCCTGACACACCATTTGCTATGTTTCAGGAATCATTTTTTGGGGGGTGGACAGATCAGCCTTTCCTAAATGTGGGTCCCCACATGTTGTTGGATTACAGTTTCCATCATCCCCAACCATTGCCCATTCTGACTGAGGTCAATGGGATGCATAGGAGTGGCAGTCCAACAACAACTGGGTAGCTTGCAGCCCTCCAATGTTGCTAGAATCAAACTTCTGTCAACCCCTACTGTCATGGACAATGGACAAAGATGGTTGACTTTGCAGTCTAACATCTGGAGGACCATCTTGTGAGTCCACATCTGTAGACTCAAGTGGTACAGCTCCAGACACAGGCTTATTAACCCCTTGAGAGCTAGGCCAAAGAGCTTTCTTTCAGAAAGAATACACATCCCTTCCTTCAAGAACCCAACACCATATATCGTCTTAATGATTTTGTATCTCCTGTTTGCTGCAATACATTTTTTCTTCCTCTCCCATAATACTAGAATCTGGGGTCATCCCATGAAGCTGATTGGTTGGAAGATTCAAGACAAATAAAAGGAAGTATTTCTTCACGCTGAGCTATGGAGGGGCCATGCCTCAATGTGATAGAGGACATGCTTTGTGTGCAGGAAGTCCCAGGTTTGAGCCCCAGCTTCTTCAGCTGGAGCAAGTAAAGCTTCCTGCCAGTCAATGTCAACAATCCTGAGCTTGATGGACTAATTGTCTGACTCAGTATAAGGCAGCTTTCTATGTTCCTATGTTCCCCACAGCACATAGTTCAGCTATGGAATTCACTACCACAAGATGAAGTGATGGCCCCTAATTTGGATGGCTTCAAAAAGGGGATTGGTTAAATTCCTGGAGGAGAAGGGTACCAATGGCTACTAGCCCTGATGGCTATGTGCTACCTCCAGGATCAGAGGCAGCAAGCCTATATACACAAGTTGCTGGTGAACATGGGTGTGAGGGTGCTTGTGGGCTCCTGGTCGACAGCTGGATGGCCACTGTGTGAACAGGAGTGCTAGACTAAATGGACCCTTGGTCTGATCCAGCAGGGCTCTTTTGACGTTCTGATGTTCTTACAGGACAACCACACTTTCTGCACAATCTCCGTATGTCAATTTCAAATGCCGCAATTGCATTGACAGCGAAACATCTCATTGCTTGAAGTGTTGCAGGCAGGCAAAGGAGAGCAGCTATATTAGGCAATTACCCATGAAGGCAACAGAAGTGAGGCTGAGTTCTAAAACCCCTACCCTGAAGGTTAATGAAAATTTGAAAGTCTATTGCTAAAACGAAACAAAGCAAAAAGCACAGATGGTGAAGAATGAGCTCAGGTGTAAGAAAAGTACCCCCTTTGCATTGTACAACAAACCATCTCATTTAAAATGATACATAAATGGCTTCCCAAAGCTGGCGTATTCATAACTCTGCATAATTAAAGGGCTGATAAGGTAAAAATAAACAAACACACAATTAATTGGAATACTCAAATCCTTGAGGAGGCATCAGTTTTGCAAAGATATTTGAAAACAAATATATGTCTATCTTTTATGTTTTGTGTGAGTTGTGAGTTTTTTGTGTGCAAATGGCAGTCCTTTTTTTTTGGGCCATAGCTGTTTTCATTAGCAATTTTCTCCTTCTAATGGTTGTATAATTAAACCATAATGGACTATTTAGGCTTATGTATATTCATGGAGGAGTAATTAATAAACAAACAAACTATAACTACACAATCACACCCATTCACCCTTAAATATGTTTTGCTATTTATTTATTTTTTTGGTCATAGAAAGTTCTTGTGTGTATTTTTAATGCACACCTCATTAGTGCCATGAAATCATGCTCTTCAAGAACCAAGGCACTCTCAACTTTAGGAAAGCTAAGGCCAGATGGTACAACTTCCAGTTTGGGTAGAAGTCTCTCCAGAACGAACCAAACAAAATGTCACTGCCCGGTGGTTCTGAGTCCATTCTAGATTGTGGGCAGCCTATGCCCATGGATCTCCCTGAGAGTCTATCATAGCCTAAGTCAAAGAGGCACACATTCTGACATAAGTGCAATATAACCCATCAGCCGTGTTCATGGACACTGTCCACTTCATCAGTTACATCTGAAGTATTAACCTCAAGGTGGCAGGCTTGTGAACCACAGGTTGGGTGGATTGATGGGTGGGGGGGAAATATTGTAAACAATGGCTCAATTCAGACAACACAATAAACAACTGGTGTGGGGGAAACAATCGTCAGTTGTTTTGACTATTGTGTCATCCGAATGCTGCCATAGTCAACTCAACGCTGATCCTCATCCACACCACAGTTGATTATTTATTACCATGTTGTGAGGGGAGTGCCCCCTAGGGTTAGTGTGAGGGTTAGGGTTAGTCAACCCACCACTGACTATTGTGTCATCCGAATTGAGCCAATGAGTTCAAAGAGAATTGAAATGCAAACAGTATGGACAGAGATAATTGCCTTAACAGATGCCATTCACAAAACGTTGATGGGTGACAACACAGACATCACTGCATCAGTGAGCAGATTAACACATGAAGTGGGAAAAAAGAAAAAAAATCCTTGTCCTTGTCCAAAGCCCAGGAAATAGAGTTGCATCCCATAATGAATGGTACTTTAGCTATTTCACAGTGGTATCTATCTTTGATGTTCCTTTGTGCAAGAGGCTGAAGTGTCATCCCATACCACCACCGATCCCAGCGTTTTGAATTTTGCCCTTTCTGATGTCAGATCTGTGTTCACTTATTATTTGGGATAGATACTGGCCTGCCTGTCCTCTGTAGAATGTAAAAGGCTACTTCTGGCAAAAGATAACTAACACAATGGAACCCCCAATGTTGTCATGCAGAGCTTTGTATATGCTGCTATTCCATAGGATCACCGGGGAGCGGGGACGGAGAGGGATATTTGTTCAGTTATTTCATTTAGTATTTTGTTTCAACTACTACAACACAGAAACACATCCAATGTTTGCTAAATATGTTTAGCTGTTAACACATTCACAAAAAAAAATTCTGCAACATGCACATTTCAACAAGAAACTGGAAACTCATGGTGATTTGGTTCAGATATACTTCACTCTCATGTCTATACAGATTGGCTGGTTTCGGACAACAAGATAATCAATGGAGGGGGGAACAATTGTCAGTTGTGTTGCTTATTGTGTCATGTGGAGGGCAACACACAACGCACACACAACTGACAGTATGTTATTTTGGTGAATTAAACAATGGGGAAAACAACGGGCTGGCCCGTTGTTTATCCCAAACTCCGTTGTTTAAAGTGCCGTGTGGAGGGAACCCCCCTCTCTCCGTGTATTATTCCGTTTGGGCATAGAATTCTGCTATCGGGAGCAGCCGAAAAACCATGGCTGCTCTGATACAGCCGACGGAATTCACAGTGCATGCTGTGATATGGCTGGAGGACTGAGGGAGGTGGGAGGGAGGAGACGCTGCAGCCAAGGTGGACGCCGGGACATTCAACCACTCAACAGATGGAGTAGCAACATGTCATGTGGGGAGAACCCCCTGCTTATTGTCCTGTGAGTATGCTATTCCCCCCTCACTTCCCTAAAGTGTCATCCAAAACCAGCCATTGTATATCCTACCTCTAAAATACCCATATTTACACCTGTCCAACAATTATCCAACTTTAGGGTGACCAGATAAAATCCAGGCCAGGGCTCATGTAACTTTAACAGTTGTAGAGAAAAGGGAATTTCAGCCAGTGTCATTTGTATGCAGTTAGTTCCTGGTGAAATTCCCTCTTCATCACAACAGTTAAAGTTGCAGGGGCCCTGCCTTCTTTTGTATATGGTCACTCTAGTATAGTGCATGCACCTTTAACTGTTGTGATGAAGAGGGAATATCACGAGGAACTAATTGCATACAAATGACACTGGCTGAAATTCCCTTTTCTCTACAGCTGTTAAAGTTACACGAGACCTGACCTGGATTTTCTCTGGTGACCCTATATTGCTTTCATATTTGGCCTGGTGCTTTTCAGAACCCATTGTCAAGGACTAGTATTAGAGATGAATGAATCTGTCAGCTTAATTTGCACTGGCATTCAATTTTTAAAGCTTCGCATGTATTTACCATCCTGAATATGAAGGGATCTGTGAATTTTGGTAAATTCTTATCAAAAACAAGCTGAAATAAAATCCTCATCGATCTACATTCAACAAATGCAGGACATGGAATTATGGGCTCAATTACAGGAAGCCAGATTCTGGCTGGACATCAGGGAAAAAACTTCCTGACTGTTAGAGCAGTATGACAATGGAAACAATGACCTAGGGAGATGGTGGGCTCCCCCACACTAGAGGCATTCAAGAGACAGCTGGACAGCCATCTGCCGGGGTCCTTTAAGGTAGATTCCTGCGTTGAGCAGGGGATTGGACTCGATGGCCTTATAGGCCCCTTCCCACTCTACTATTCTATGATTCTATGAAATTCATAAGGCAGAGATATTCTCATAATGGAGGGGAGCATATTTGTACATCCATGTCATGTAGCTATTAAGTTGAGCTCATCTGGAAAATAATAATGATTGGTAACCCTAATTAAGCACTAATGTGAATACAAACACAGAGATTCAAACTAAGCACTCAAAGTTCTGTGCCTGGATGGACAAATCAGTCAGTTTTAGGTATCTCCCACATCCAACTGGATATAATTTCATAAGATCCATGCTGGATCAGACCACGGGTCCATCTAGTCCAGTATTCTGTTCACACAGTGGCCAGCCAGCTGTCGACCAAGACACAAATGCAACAGCACCCTCACACCCATGTTCCCCAGCAACTGGTGTTCATAGAATTATTGATACTGGAGGTAGAAAATTGCCATTGTAGGGTGACCAGATAAAATCCAGGTCAGGGCTCCTGTAACTTTAACAGTTGTAGAGAAAAGGGAATTTCAGCCAGTGTCATTTGTATGCAATTAGTTCCTGGTGAAATTCCCTCTTCATCACAACTGTTAAAGTTGCAGAGCCCTGCCTTCTTTTGTATATGGTCATTCTAGTATAGTGCATGCACCTTTAACAGTTGAAATGAAGAGGGAATATCACCAGGAACTAATTGCGTACAACTGACACTGGCTGAAATTCCTTTTTCTCTACAACTGTTAAAGTTACATGAACCCTGACCTGGATTTTATCTGGTCAGCCTACCATTGGGTCTTTTTTGCCCTCTTGCTAAACTCACACAGTTGCTTAACTCACTTGTTTGCTGATGCTTTCGCAGTGGGACTATACCGCTTTGTCACTGGGGCTCCTTGCACTCAGAGAGCTGTCTTCCTTCTATTTTTAAAAGCTAAATGATAAGCTGAACTCTTAAAACTTGCTATATTTAATAAATTGCTCTTTAAGGCCTGAAATCCAAGCCTAAACTGATCCCAGTCTGAAGCTTGCCTCCAATTATTTTTTTTCCTGTTTATGAACAGAATCTTCCACTGCACAGTGGCTTTTATTAATATTGAGCTATGAATCCCCTTTCCCCTTTTTGAGCTTGGGATTAGATGAAATATGTAGCTAAGATTCTTTTCAGCCACTCAGGGATCTTTGTTAGTGCAAAGCTGTAAGACCTGTAAGTCCTTGCTGGATCCACCCCCTCCCCATATTTAGCTTTCTACTAAAAGTTTGTAAGGGGTTATCTCTCTGGGATTTTGCTCCCTTCAGTGTGCCTTTGCTTTGGCTTCAGCTGCTATTTATGAATTATAAATGATTATCTGAGCTAATTTAACTTAATAGATAATTAAGTAATTCCACTTACCTTTACATCCCACAGTAGTTTAACTGACCATATGGAAAGGAGGACAGGGCTCCTGTATTTTTAACAGTTGTATTGAAAGGGAAATTTCAGCAGGTGTCACTTTTATGCATGCAGCACCTGGTGAAATTCCCTCTTCATCGCAACCATTAAAACTACAGGAGCCCTGCCTTCTAGGAAAGGGCTCCTGCAGCTTTAACTGTTGTGATGAAAAGGAAATTTCACCAGGTGCTGCATATAGGGTGACCATATGAAAAGGAGGATGGGCTCCTGTATCTTAACAGTTGCATAGAAGAGGGAATTTCAGCAGGTGTCACTTATATGCATGCAGCGCCTATTGAAATTCTTTCTTCATCACAACAGTTAAAGATGCAGGAGCCCTGCTCTCTTGACCAGTTACAACAGAGAGCAGGACTCCTGTAGCTTTAACTGTTGTGATGAGGAAGGAATTCCACCAGGAGTTGCAGGCATACAAATGAAACCTACTAAAATTCCCTTTTCTATGTAACCGTTAAAGATAAAGGAGCCCTGTCCTCTTTTTCATACGGTCACCTGACTTAACTCGCTTGTTTGCTGATGCTTTGTCACTGGGGCTCCTCAAGTTTTTTAAATCCTGAATTAGGAAAAATATGTGCAAATGGTTATAAACTGACTAACTGAAATGAAATTCTCACCATCCCTAACTAGCAAGCAATGGTGTTACAGAACCAGTTGTAAAATATTTCTCAATATGCTCATACCAACAGAACAGGAGGAGTGGAGCACAATGGTTTCTGTGTCAACCTACGTGTCTTTCTGTTCACAACAAATAATGTTTATGTGCAACAGTTTAAAGTGCGATGTTTTAGCATACGGACATGAAGCCAATTGTTCTTCCGCGTTCTGGCTTAGACAGACCTCCAACTGGCAAGGCATCTATCAGAATGCAAGAGCATCACTTCTGAAGAACATGTACTATCCATGGAAAGCAACATACTAAATCAAATCTTATCTTCCTTGTTATTACAGCTTGTACTATACTTTTCAGGAGAAATTAATATCCTCCAGCAACATGCTGCTATAAAAAGCAACAGACGGCTGACCATGACAAGAGAAGTAAACCCTCGTACTGTTCCTATTGCTTCTGGAAATCTACCAGTTTGTGAAATGAAAATGTGGATGAGCTCACTTAAGGAAACAGAAATGGTTTGAATGGGTGAAGTTGAGCCAGAACGTACTTTGATTAGTAAGGGTGTCGAATCGACCTATTAAGGGTGTGCTGGATTAATCATCTGACTCTTCAACTATGAATCAGTCAATTAACTGCATAACTTTAAATTGGCATAGTAGTACCCAAATCTCACCGTAGCTACCGTTTTGAAGATACAGCATCTTTAATCTTCTTGCATTCAGCTCCTTCATCAATGCTAGGGCATAGGCAACGAGAGGTCCAGGATGCTGGAAGTCCCAGCAAAATAGGACCACAGCTCAGAAGAAACTGTCATGCCAGACCTTCCAGAAGGGTAAGGTAGTGCTGGGATGGAAGGTGGACAGATAGAGAGACTGGGGAACAGGTGGGAAAGCTAGAAATTCCAGGTACTTGGAAGTTATCTGGACAGTCAATCACATAATTCCAGAATCTTGCTCTTATTCAGACAGAGACCAGACAAATAAGGCCAGATGATGCCCAGGGGCTACATGGATGGATGCTAGATGCTGGGAAAAGTTTCAGCCATCTCTCTGCAGCAGAAATGGGACACCTTTTTCTATTGAGGGCTTTGTTCCATTGGTGGTAATTTCTCAGGAAACAAAGCCCTATGAGGAGAGACTGAAAGAACAGGACATGTTTAGCCTGGAGAAGAGAAGATTGAAGGGAGACATGATTGCACTCTATAAAGACTTGAAAGCTTGTCAGAGGAGGGCCAAGATCTCTTCTCCATGATCCCAGAGTGCAGGACAGGGAATAATGGTCCCACGTTACAGGAAGCCAGATTCCGGCTAGACATCAGGAAAAAAATCCTGACTGTTAGAGCAGTACAACAATGGAAACCATGACCTAGGGAAGTTGTGGACTCTCCCACACTAGAGGTATTCAAGAAGCAGCTGGACAACCATCTGTCAGGCATGCTTTAAGGTGGATTCCTGCATTGAGCAGGGGGTTGGACTCGATGGCCTTATAGGCCCCTTCCAACTCTTCTATTCTATGATTCTATGATTCTGTGGTTAGTTATGAGTAAAAACACACAACAGTTAAAGTTGCATGCACTATACTAGAGTAAGCATATACAAAAGAAGGCAGGGCCCCTGCAACTTTAACTGTTGCGATGAAGAGGGAATTTCACCAGGAACTAATATCATACAAATGACACTGGCTGAAATTCCCTTTTCTCTACAACTGTTAAAGTTACATGAGCCCTGTCCTCCTTTTCATATGGTCAGCCTACTTGGGAACCCCCAACATAAAAGACAGCAAATAAAAGAAAAGAAAGAGAAAGAGAAATGATTGAAAACCTGGAGAATTAGTGCCAGTTAGTGCCAATATTAAGTTAGATAAGGATACAATCCTATGCATTTTGAGACAAAGAAAATTCCTACAACTACCAGCATCCCACAGCCATCCAAGCTAGCTGGGAAGTGCTGGGAATTGTATTTATTTATTTATTGCATTTTTGTACCGCCCAATAGCCAAAGCTCTCTGGGTGATTGACAAAAATCAAAACCATAAAAGCCATTCAAATATAAAACAACAGTATAAAAATGTAGCACAAAAACGCAATATAAGAGCACAGGATAAAACCAAGCAGCAATGCCAAAATTAATATAGATTTAAAATACAAATTTTAAATAGCAAAAGTTAAAAATTACATGATAAACAGCTAAAATACTGACAAAATAAAAAAAAAAATCTTCACCTGGCATCTAAATAATGTGCCAGGCAAACCTCTCTAGGGATCTCATTCCACAGCCAGAGTGCCACAGCAGAGAAGGCCCTCCTCCTAGTAGCCACCTGTCTCACTTCCTTTGGCAGGGGCTCACGGAGAAGGACCCCTGAGGATGATCTTAGGGACCAGGCAGGTACATATGGGAGGAGGTGTTCCTTCAGATAACCTGGCCCCAAGCCGTTTAGGGCTTTGAATGTTAATACCAGTACTTTGAATCGGTCCCGGACCTGGACTGGCAGCCAGTGAAGCTGAAAAAGGACTGGCATAATGTGGTCTCCTTGGCCAGTTTCCATCAACAGTCTGGCTGCCCTTTTTTGTACCAGATGAAGTTTCTGGACTGTTTTCAAAGGCAGCCCCACGTCTGCCTAAACATGCATCGGATTGCACACTAAACCACTGATATAATTCAGTATAAGGCAGATTCTTATATTTGTTTGATACGCAAGGTTTGCCATCTGTGAATCCAAAATAAGAGTTTTGAACTAAACTGAAGAAACTCAGTAAGCGATCTATCAAATCAGGATATTTATAGAGTTGAATGTCTGGATGCTGTTTTAATTTTCCCCATAGGAAACTGACGGTAGGCAGACAATCTCTCTCTCTCTCTCTCTCTCTCTCACACACACACACACACACACACTTAGAACCCATAAAATATTTCCTGTCCAACGGTCGTTTATCATTGCAGTTGTCAACGTTGCAGCTGCCAGTTAAAGAGAAATTATGGTGCATTTTGTGGCTTGATTTATTTGACTGGCATAGTCAAAGGCAGCATAAACAGTTCTGTTCTGGGACACATTCAAAACTTTCCAATCATATTTTAATATTCATGTCTCTTTTGATTTCACTAGGGGGAGTAGGGTTTTTTTTAACTTGCTTGCAATTGCAACCGCTGTAAGATCAAAGCCAAAGCCAAGTAAGTTCTCTGGTATAGTTCATTTTCATCTATTATAAGAGGCTTATCTCAAAGATCTCTCCCCTCCCCCACCTCCTTTAGAAAGCACTTGATAATATTATTTACAAGTGGCATTAACAGAAATAACATTTGCTCAGACTTGGAAAAGATTTTGATAGAAGCAGCGAAAGAACTCTCTAGGGGGGTTGTCAATAAACAAGTAGCTTAAATGAAATACGAAATAGAACACTGTGTAGATGCAAAAAAAAAATAACAAATAAAAAAATCAACCTCCTGTTCTAAAGGACAGTTGGAGCTGGAGAATTGTTCACCATTTTGGTTTCTAGCTTTAGTTAACCATCTCTTACTCAAAAACTGTCAGTACCCTTAAGTTCGGAAGCTGCAGCTTGTGCAAAATGCAGCAGCCAGATTGATATCAGGAACCAGAAAGTTCGAGCATATAAAACCTAATCTGGCCCACTTGCATTGACTGCCTGTACATTTCTGAGCCCAATTCAAGTTGCTGGTTTTAACCTATAACACCTTGCATAGGGTGACCAGATAAAATCCAGGTCAGGGCTCATGTAACTTTAACAGTTGTAGAGAAAAGGGAATTTCAGCCAGTGTCATTTGTATGCAATTAGTTCCTGGTGATATTCCCTCTTCATCACAACAGTTAAAGGTGCATGCGCTATACTAGAGTGACCATATACAAAGGAAGGCAGGGCCCCTGCAACTTTAACTGGTGTGATGAAGAGGGAATTGGCTGAAATTCCCTTTTCTCTACAACTGTTAAAGTTACATGAGCCCTGACCTGGATTTTATCTGGTCACCCTAACCTTGCACGGCTTGGGACCACAATACCTGACAGAACGCCTCTCCTGACATGAACCTATTTATACACTACGTTCAACATCTAAGGCTCTCCAATGGGTGCTTACTCCAAAGGAAGCTGAGAGGATGGCAACGAGGGAGAGGTAATTCTCTGTGGTGGCTCCCCAATTATGGAATGATCTCCCCGATGAGGTTCACCTGATGCCAACATTGTTATCTTTCCAGCGTTTCTCTTCTCCCAGGCATTTAACAGTATAAGTTGAGGTTTTATTAACTGACCCCTGGATAGTTAATATGTAGTTTGTTTTCATGCTTTTTATGGTTTTAAATTTTGTATATTAGTTTTTAAATGCTCAATGATTTTAATCTTTGTAAACCACCCAGAGAGCTTTGGCTATGGGGTGGTATATAAATGATGATGATGATGATGATGATGATGATGATGATAATGCAGCCACAACAGTCCTCACCTGTAACAAACAGGAACTCCCCACAAACAGCAACACATGCAGAAGGTTAGAAACCAAACCAATGGGAAATCAGAATTGAAAGCCTTTATTAAACACGCTCAATTGCCAAGAAATTCCTGAATCTGTAAAAGACAGCATGACTTGGCAAAGCCCATCATGTCCATCTAGACAAACCACCATGAGCTAGAAAGAGATATGATAGTAATTATAGATCCACCCATAACAGGTTGGATTTCCACTCGGGATGTGCACAGCCGAAATTATCATATTGTATCGTTATCGGAAATTCTGATATAATTTTTTTTTGGATCAGATCATATCGGGGGGGGGGGGGGTACCTGGATTTGATCGGAACTGATATCCGATAAATATCAGAAATTCCGATACAATTACGTTGTTTTCCTCATATGTTTGCATTGGGGGAAAGAAAGCTTTTCCCCAATGCAAGTCTATGGGGAAAAACACTGGGCCGGCACTCCTCCCTTCCTCCCCACACTTGTGCTCCCTCCCCCCACTCGTGCTCCTTACCCCCGCTGCCTCTGCCTCCGTTGCCGCCACCATCCCGTACTACTGCTAAACAGGCTTTCTGTCCTCTTCATCAGTACAGAGTCACGCTGAGTGATGTCATCATCACTTGGCGCCTCTCTGTACTGACAAACAGGCTGCAAAGCATGTTTAGCAGTACTACAGACCAGTGCCAGTGGCAGGGAAGGCCACAGGTAAGGAGCACGAGGGGGGGAAGGGAGGGAGGGGTCCCCAGGCATCCCCTCTTACCTGCAGCCTTCCCCGCTGCTGCCGCCAGTGTGTAATACTGCTAAACAGGCTTTGTGGCCTATTCGTCAGTACAGAGATGCGCCAACCAGCGGTGGTGGTGGGGAAGGCTGCAGGTAAGGAGCATGAGTGGGGGGGGGGAAGGGAGGGGTAGCCCTAAACTGGCTGTCCGATAATCCAATATGTCCGATAGTTATCGGACATATGGATTTCGGATCCGATCAGATAGGGCCTCCTTACAAAAGTATTGTTATCATTAATTGGATATCCAATAACGACCTTATCGGATCGTTATCAGACATCAGAACGATACGATACACATCCATAATTTCTACTAACCAACAGTGCTATATACTAGTTAAGCCTAATCACTTTGCTGGAGGGTTTCAGGGTTTTCCTGTCATTGTGAAAGCTTTTCCCCGTCTTGTGGGAAGGGAAAATCCATGCATGCTTTGGTAGCATAGCAGGGAATCACCATCTTGTTTCCATGCCTCTGAAATCAAGACACACCTAGCAATACAGTTTGGTGTTTTGTTTTCTTTTTCATCAGGACTTGTCCACAACATGGTGCCTCTCCCCATTCTATGCGCAGAAATCAAGTGGATTGGCAATGCAGTGTTACTTGAATCCTGGGAATGGGCAGTGTACATCACACACATGTGAGAGAGCATCAAGGTATCTTAGGGGTATAGGGCAGCCTGCATGGTGCACCCACCTCTGTTCTCCAGTGCCTTGCCACTTCTCTCCTAGACCCACAGCACCTGAGGTAGCTGCCTTTTCTGCCTGATGGTAGGACCACCCTGTGTTTCATTCATAGGCCTTTCATCACAGTGCAGGATAACTGAACATCAGAAGACAATACAAGACTTACAGCATGTTCCAATACATGTCTACTCAGATCTCCATCACACCTGTGATGTTGTGCACTCTCGCCATGCCTGCTGTGCCATTTTCCACCCCCCTGAATATCACTTGAAATGTGGCTATGTCCTTGCAGCATCTTTCTGGTCCATATGTGTGTGGAGCACAGGGGTGCCAGCAGCCTCAAAGTCACAAGAATGCTGGTAAGTTTCAATACACCCATCCAAATTCATCCCCATGCCTGAAAATATCTGAAATGCTCCCCAAATATTCACAGCCCACCAAAGTGTGCAGTGGGTGAGTATTTTGGTACAATCCTAGGCTGACCATATGAAAAGGAGGACAGGGCTCATGTGACTTTAACAGTTGTAGAGAAAAGGGAATTTCAGCCAGAGTCATTTGTATGCAATTAGTTCCTGGTGATATTCCCTCTTCATCACAACAGTTAAAGGTGCATGCGCTGTACTAGAGTGGCCATATACAAAAGAAGGCAGGGCCCCTGCAACTTTAACTGTTGTGATGAAGAGGGAATTTCACCAGGAACTAATTGCATACAAATGACACTGGCTGAAATTCCCTTTTCTCTACCTCTGTTAAAGTTACATGAGCCCTGTCCTCCTTTTCATATGGTCAGCCTAATGCTAACCTTGGCATAGGGTGACCATAAGGAAAGGAGGACAGGGCTCCTGTATCTTTAACAGTTGTAGAGAAAAGGGAATTTCAGCAGGTGTCATTTGTATACATGCAGCACTTGGTGAAATTCCCTCTTCATCACAACACTTAAAGCTGCAGGAGCCCTGCCCTCTTTTGTATTTGGTCACTTTAGCTATACCAGATACAAAAAAAGGGCAGGGCTTCTGCAGCTTTAACTGTTGTGATGAAGAGGGAATTTTACCAGGTGCTGCATGCATACAAATGACACTTGCTGAAATTCTTTTTTCAGTATTACTGTTGAAGATACAGGACTCCTGTCTTCCTTTCCATATGGTCACCCTACCTTGGCATCTTGATTTATTTCAGCAAGGGATGTGTGAAGCAGGAAAACTCAGAATCACCAAAGTTTTCTCAATTCCATCTCCATTCCTATTCAAGTCTGTGTCAGATTGCAAACTTTGTCTTTTTTTTTTACTTTTCACATGAAAATCACTGAGTATTTTCATGCATATGTCCCCAAATAGTTGTATCAATTGTACACAGTTTTAAAATGTACACATTCTTCTCTCATTGATAAAAGCATATTTGTGCACATTTTTTCATTTCAAAACGTGCAATTTTCATGTGCATTTTTCAAATGTATGCATGCTGTCAAATGCTTTCCCCCCCCCCCTTTGGCCACACATCACATTGCAAGCTTGGAAATGTACAAACTTTGACCGCAGATTGCTTCTGAGTCCACACTCAGTTTGGAGGGTGGAAAGTGGGTAAAATCCTGATCAAAAACAAACTGAAACAGATTTCTTATAAATCACTAATTTTGATAGCTTGTTTCATTGTATTTTAAGTTACATGAGTTCAGTGCATTTTATATAGTAATGTTTATCATAGCCTACCATTAGAGTTTGACACAGAACAGAGATATGGGGTTTCCAGTGTATCTGAACAATCAATAGCAATGGTAGAATATTGTAACAATGGAGAGCCATTTCCAACATATCCTGTTTTTCCCTTCCTCTTTGATGTGGTGGCTCTGTGATTATTATTTTTAATTGGTTTTTTAACATAATCCAACTTGATTGGGGATCACATAATGAATGGCATGATGTCAGAAGCCTACAGAGCCTCTCAGATTTAGCTACATACTGATACATAACCGCTGGGAGAGGTTATCCAGAGATGTGGGCTGAGGTGTCATCAATATTTTCCTCAGTCGCCAGTGAATATCATGAGAGACTATCATTCTCTTAAGAGTTTTCTGCAGACCTATCTTATCAACCCCCTGTAGAAGGACTTTAAAAAAATCCCCACATAGGCCGAAACTCGTTGGACATGAATTAATAAAATCACTCAGCATTCCGAGAACCACTTCTCTGTCCTTTTGTATGACCTAAGTGGATGCTCTCCTCCTTTTGAAGCAGTGCCTGGGCATGATAATGGACTGGACGAGGGCCAATAAACTGAGACTTAATCCAGACAAGATGGAGGTACTGTTTGTGGGTGGTTCGTCTGTCCGGCTAGGTGATGTTCACCCTGTTCTGGAGTATGTTTTTTATACTGTCGTTGTTTGATATTTTGAATGGCTTTTATGGTTTTAATTTTTGTAAACCGCCCGGAGAGCTTCGGCCATTGGGCTGTATAAAAATGCTGTAAATAAATAAATAAATAAATAAAATATCACAGGGGTCATGCAAGTCAGTTGAGAGTGAAAGCAAGTTAGAACAATATAAATGAGTAGGCAGACATTTTCACAACAATGAGTGCTGAAATGTTATTTGGAAAAGGTCTCCTAAAAGCCACACCACTCAAAATGTTTTGGCCAGGCTGAATGTCGAAGCAAGCAAGGGATGCCAATTTCTAATCAAAACCAGAAACATGACAAAATGTTCTCTGCTGTGCCACAGGTATTAAGTCGCAATGCTTCAAAAATGTGTCAGGTGGTCCTCCCCATACGTATGGGGGTGGTTGGACTTCTGCTAGCTATATTTAAAAACTCATATTTACAGTTGGCCCATCTGGAGCTCAATTTATTTTAAGATTCTGTTATGGGCTAAATGATAACAGTTGTATATCTGCTCCATCACATCAACTGGGGTAGGCTAGGCTTTATGGTTTTAAGGTTAATTAATTAATTAATTTTATTTCTTTACTGTATTTCTATACCACTCAATAGCCGAAGCTCTCTGGGTGGTTTACAAACATTAAAACCATAAAACCCATTCAAAATATAAAACAATAACAGTATAAAAATATATTTTAAAATACACTATAAAACCACTACCGGGATAAAAACCGTGCGGTCATGCAGAAATTGATAGGGATTTAAAATGCAAATTTAAACATCAAGGTTAAAAATCAAACTGAAGAACTGCTAAAACACTGTGAAAATAAAAAGGTCTTCACCTGGCATATAAAGGAATATAATGTAGGTGCCAGGTGAACCTCTCTGGGGAGCTCATTCTGCAGCTGGGGTGCCACAGCAAAAAAGGCCCTCCTCCTGGTAGCCACCTGCCTCACTTCCTTTGGCAGGGGCCCACAAAAAAGGGCTCCCAAGTATGATCTTAGGGTGCGGGCAGGTACATATGGGAGGAGGCATTCCTTCAGATAACCTGGCCCCAAGCCATTTAGGGCTTTGAATGTTAACACCAGCACTTTGAATCAGGCCCGGATCTGGACCGGCAGCCAGTTAAGGTGTTAACCACACACATAGTTAATCACACACATAGTTAAAATGGCCCAGTGAAAGTAGCTTCCCATGCATTAACGATTAGGGATGTGCATTGTATTGGATTCGATGTCCGATACAGAGATGATTCATGCGAAATTGGACATCCGGTACCCGATACCATTTTTTTCCCAGGAGTTCTGAGTTTATCCGATCCATTTTTAAAAAATCCGACTGTAATCCAATAAAATTGGAGCATCAGATGCCATTTTGAATTATTTTTCCCATGGCCTAGTATTGTTGTACAAAAATGCCTATAGCATTTTTTAAATTTATTTTTAAAGATAGAAACCTGAAAATTGGCCACATTGCAGATGGGTTTGAGATAGTTATGTGTGAGAAATTTCAGAATCATAGATTCAAGTGTGTAGTGGCAAGGTATTTTTGGAGAAATGAGGAGAGAAATAGATTTAACTTTTTATTTTTAAAGATAGAAACATGAACCTTGGCCACATTGCAGATGGGTTTGAGGTACTTATGTGTAAGAAATTTCAGAAACGCAGGTGCAAACATGTAGTGGCTATGAATTTTTTACTTTAAAAGTTCCAGAAGTTCCAAAACAGAGGGGGGATAAGGAGGGGGAGGGGGAGTGCTGTTTGACAGCTGTCAAACCCACCGTTTTGGAACTTATGGAACTTTTAAAGTAAAAAAAAATCATAGCCACAAAACGCCTCAAACCCATCTGCAATGTGGCCAAGTTTCATGATTGTATCTTTAAAAATAAAGTTAAAGGTGTTTCTTTCCTAATTTCCCCAAAAATACCTTGCCACTACACGCTTGAACCGATGTTTCTGAAATTTCTCACACATGACTACCTACATGCCATCTCTAATGTAGCTAAGTTTCATGCTTCTATCATTAAAAATAAAAAAGTTAAAGGCATTAATTTCTTAGCCCCACTGCAACCCATTTTTTCGAAAATTAATTGCCACCAAAGGCAAGCACCTATGTTTCTGAAGTTTCACACACAGGAGTACCAACATACCATATGCAGTGTTGCCAAGTTTCATGTGTGGATCTTTAAAAATAATAAAAAAGTTATAGGCATTCCTGGTTCATTTTTCAAACTGTCATAGCCATAAAATGCCTGCACCTATGTTTCTGAAATTTCTCTCACATAACTACCCCTAACCAATCTGCAAAGTGGCCAAGTTTCATGTTTCTATCTTTAAAAATAAAAACGTTATAGGCATTTTTAGCACAATACTAGGCTATGGGGAAAATCATTCAAAATGGCGGCTGATTCTAAAATCGGAGGTCCAATTTACATATCGGAATCGGATCAGAAGTGATACGGGGCAAGTCCAATTTTTTCTGATACCGTATCAGAAGTTCCAATTCCGATTCCAATACAAGTTTCGTGGATGTGCCCATCCTATTAACAATCGCACCCTGAAAGCATTTGTGGGAGGGGGTTATTTTTAGCATTTTTCACGAATTGTGGATTTGTAATTTTAGCATGGGATTACAAGAATATTATGGTTATATGGTGGTGGGGAAAAATAAAATGAATGACAACGTGCGTACATTTCAGAAATGTGTACACACAAATGCACTTCAATCATTGGAGAAGAACGTAGACACTCAAAAAACAAGTGCATTTCAAAAATGCATACATTCCAAAGAGAGGACGTTTCAAAATTGCAGGCAACTGGTGCATATATTTGGGGAAAACATGTATGAAAATGGATGGATTATCATGCAAAAAAAGAAAAAAAGGGAGAAAAAAGCAAAACTCACAAAACACATATTGACTTGAGTTAGAACGAGCTCCAAAATTTAATTCTGAGAACCTTGGTGAGCTTGGTTTTGCTGATCCACACGTTCCTATTTACAATATGCTTTCTCAGGGCTGGCCCTACCATTCGGCAGGGGGAGGCAACGACCTCATGTGGCAGATACTGAGGGCAGCAGAATGGAGGGAGCTGCATGTACTGCATGACCTGGCCTCCCCCTTTCCCTGCAACACAAGTGACCCTGCTGCCCTCAAGTGCTATTCTTTCAACAGTGTTGAAATAAGATTCAACAGCCAGTTTGATCATCTTTTTTACATAGAATCATAGAATGGTAAAGCTGGAAGGGGCCTATAAGGCCATCGAGTCCAACCCCCTGCTCAATGCAGGAATCTACCTTAAAGCATCCCTGACAGATGGTTGTCCAGCTGCCTGTTCTATGCCTCTAGTGTGGGAGAGCCCACAACCTCCCTAGGTCATGGGTTCCATTGTCGTATTTCTCTAACAGTCAGGAAGTTTTTCCTGATGTCCAGCCAGAATCTGGCTTCCTGTACCTTGAGCCCATTATTCCGTGTCCTGCATTCTGGGTTGATTGAGAAGAGATCCTGGCCCTCCTCTGTGTGACAATCTTTCAAGTATTTGAAGAGTGCTATCATGTCTCCCCTCAATCTTCTCTTCTCTAGGCTAAACATGCCCAGTTCTTTCAGTTTCTCCTCAGAGGATTTTGTTTCCAGACCCCTGATCATCCTCGTTGCCCTCCTCTGAACCCCTCCCTTCTGCATCCTTGAAGTGTGGTGCCCAGAACTGGATGCAATACTGTAGATGGGGCCTAACCAGTGCCGAATACAGGGGAAGCAGGACCTCACTCAATTTGGAAGCTATACGTCCATTAATGCA
Organism: Anniella stebbinsi; assembly: GCA_029215795.1. Lineage (NCBI taxonomy): Eukaryota > Metazoa > Chordata > Lepidosauria > Squamata > Anniellidae > Anniella > Anniella stebbinsi. The sequence goes on along the minus strand of JARDYH010000004.1, from coordinate 223,718,534 downwards.
GCCCAAAATAGCATTTGCTTTTTTTGCAGCCACCTCACACCGTTGGCTCATATTCAGCTTGTAATCTACAACAATTCCAAGATCCTTCTTACTTGTTGTGTGTGTTGTCCTTTCTTCCCAAGTAGCAAAACGCTTTGGGCTGGCCCTGTGCTCTCTTCATTCACGATTGCTGGAGCGTGGCCCATGAAGAAACCACAAATAGGTGGCTTCCGTGCGATGGAGGCTGGTGGGTCCAATTTCATTGGCGCTGCGGATCCACTCTGAAGTTTAGTCAGAACAAGCCATAACTCTAATGGATCCATCCAAGGCGCTGAACCCAACCCACAAAAATTAGGCTGAGCACCTTGGAGAGCTTCTTTAGAGTCGTGACTTGTTCTGTTTGAAACCCAGAGCAGATCCACAGCCCCAATGACATTGGAGCCATCAGTCTCCACTGGTTCCATGGCTCTATCAGTAGGCATGAATTGGGCCTTAGAATGTGGAGAACCCATTGTTGTTGTTTTTCTGTAGCATGTGTTTGGGAGGGATGTTTATATTGTTGCTGTTTCCTGCCTCGATCCGGAGGGAGAGGCGGGTTTCAAATAATAATAATAATAATAATAATAATAATAATAATAATAATATTTATTTATTTGTAACCCACCTCTCCCTCCGGATCGAGGCGGGGAACAACAACAATATAAACACAAAAATTCACAACAGTTAAAAATTTTAAAAACAAGAGAACAACACAACATTAAAAATATCCTAAAATTCATCTGGATAGGCCTGTCGGAAGAGGACAGTCTTCATGACTCTCTTAAATTCATGAAGACTGTCAATTTGTCTAACCTCCTCCGACAGACCATTCCACAGTCTGGGAGCGATGGAAGAGAAGGTCCTCTGGGTAACACTCGCCAGCCTAGTTTTGGCTGGCTTGAGTAAGTTCTTCCCAGAGGACCTAAGTGTGCGGGGCGGATTGTACGGGAGAAGGCGATCCCGCAGGTACCCTGGACCCAAACCATGTAGGGCTTTAAAGGTAATAACCAACACTTTATACTTCGCCCGGAAACTAATTGGCAGCCAATGAAGCAATTTTAAAACTGGTGTAATGTAATTATTGTTATTATTATTATTATTATTATTATTATTATTATTATATGTTCTTTTGAATTATCTCAAAGTGGAGAGATGCATGAAGATACAAGGGTTGTGATAGCTAAAGCTTTATAAGTGGCATGAATGCTGCACCTTTCATGGTGTTTTCCAAATGTCTTACATTGCAGGATATTTGTCTGGCTGAAGAGAACACGCTTCAGCGCCAATTATCATAATTCAGCATTGTCGGCTTCTTGCACTCTGGGAATTTTAGTTTCATGCATCATTCTCCATTTACAAATGGGTTTCATGAGTCTTTAATGTATCTCTTACAATGCAGAGGAAAAGCCAACCTCGGTTCCCATTCTTCTATTAAAATGATAATTAAAAAAGGCAACAGTAGGGATATGTTTTGGTTTAAAGTGCGGGTACTAATACACTTTTCCTGGCACCGTATTTCATAGTGAAAAAGTGCTATTTCATCACATTATAATGCTCAGCTTTGTGGGCCAAGGAACTGGCCCACAAAGTAATAAAACAGTAATATATTACTGGATTTCTTCATCTGGTAGTTTACACAGGTATGCATCTACATGGAGGAAGGTGCATGGATAAAGTAAATTGGATGGTAAATGTGATGAGCCAATAGCTTTGTGTTAGGCTATGGTGACACTTTCTCCCAGCAAACTCATGATTGCAGAGATAATGCCCAACAGCTCACCACAGTTATATCCATGTTTAGACTAACGTGTCTCCACATGGTCAGGTCAGGTCAGATGGGGCTGTCCACCTCTACAGAGTTAGATGGTAAATTTCAGCAGTGCAAACCAGCCTGAGGCTCTGTCAAAACTTGTTTGGTTCCATTTTCGCTGTCATGACTCTAATTCCCGTGATGTTCAGTCAGCTCCATGGTCCAATGGCTAGGAGGCATTCTTTGTAAAATAATAATAATAATAAAAAAAATAAAGATCTAGTGGATGCCTCTAATATTCCCATCCTCTGTATTTTTCCTTGGATTTTGAAGTTCAAAATTTGCTCAGTCTTGTTTCCGATATTGAACCAATGGATTATGGATTCTTCATTGTTCCATTTCTTCTTTTTCTTCTTCTTCTTCTTCTTCTTCTTCTTGACGGTGATGATGATTATTTTTTTTTACACTGTGCGCATGTGTCATTTCATGGAATAAAAAGGCAAGATATGTATATGATGTAAACCTAGGGCATTACTTTATTAACACTAACCAGGGGAGATTTGCCACCGGCGTTCCATCATTCTGCAGCATTGTGAGGTAAAAAAAGTGGGTTAACCAACATAGAAATCATCCTAGTCAAACTGGAATTCAGGAGGAGTAAAATGCAAGGCAGAGGAAAGCTTCCTATCCTTGCGAAAATCCCAGCACAGTCTACTCCTAATATAACGCTGCAAACATATGATCCCTAGAGAGTGTCCCAGAGACCATAGGATATTCCAGTTTTTCTCAGCAAGGGCCATAGACGCTGAGAAGGGAAATCTAATGTAGGATACTTCTCCTTGCTCCCTTGGAAAGAACTGTGGCAGCTGCTTTCTGAGGTCGTGACGGTGGTCTCGGATAACCACACAGAGATTGAAAAGGGGGCATTACAGTGGGCAGGGAGGGAAGGGCTAGAGGAGTAGAGGATTTGCAGATTCCTATAGCCTCTCAGTTGCCCATCACTGGTAAGTGAATTACCCTGGCTCAGAGGCCTACTTAGGTGGTGTTGCTTTTTGGAGAAGGAATGAGAGCTGAAATTTTCTCCATCGTTCCGCCCCCCCCCCCCACCTTGTCGATAACAGCCCAGGAGGGCATGGGATTTTCAGAATTCTCCAAGACAGCATTTTGGGAAAACTACGATGGCACCCATAGCTGCAGCCACTTAAGGCCCTGATCCTGGCAGGCATTACTAGCCCTGATGGATCACAGCAGGCATCCCTCTTGGTACTGAGACCTGTTGTCTGTCCTACAATAAAACACTGCACCTCAAAAACTCTCATTGTACCAACGGAGGCTGGTGGTTGTGGTTTCAGGAAGGCTGTGAATCCATTCTGGGTTCCAGTCAGAATGAGCAAGAACTCTAAAGGAGCTGACCCAAGGTACTCCACCCCATCCCCAAAATAAGTTCAGCACCTTGGAAAGCTCTGTTAGAGTTTAAGCAAGTTTGAATCCTACCCTCCAATCAGCCTGGATGGAACTTTGCTTGCACATGAGTGCTCCCAAAGTGCCCAAACGCCTAAAGTGGTAATCAATGCAGCGTCCCCTATAGGAAATACCTGGACTTCGTACTTCCTGGACACTCAGTATTCCCAAGTCCTGGATGTATGAATTGGTTTGCTTGTTTCATCACTTCCTGCCCATAGACATAGTGCTGAACATGACGAGACACTTCAGTGTTGTGAAAAACAACCACAATACGATTGCAAATGGCAGCATTAGAGTCTTAGTTATGCAAATACACTTAATATGATGTTAGGGATATACAGATTTTTATTTAACCCACTCTCTGTGTGTTTCACAGATTGCCAGGCATATTTTGATCCATTCTCTGCTCATTTACAGTATTGTACCCTCACCCCACCCCTTTGGAAAAAGTAACCCCCAAAAAAGTATGCCACAATTCATGCAACTTTTGCCGTTATCGTAACTTTGTGTATCGTTATTTGTGCTACACAGTGGAGGTTGAAGAGAAATGGGAGTTGCATAAAATTATTTCTTTTTTAAGAAAGAGCATATATATTACTGTATTATCATACTTTCGTGTGAGTAAATTTGCGTCCAATTCCAGAAACCTTTAAAAAGATGGGCCACAGGTCTATGGATTCCACATGACTCAGAAGATGCCAGTCCATCCTAGGTCGAATCGAGACCAAACAGGATATAATGCTTTGAAAATGGTTTGAAAACGGTATAGAGGATGTGTCAATGGTCCCAATGGTTGTCAAGACTGCTATAAACTGTTAGAAAGCAGTGGTGTAGATCCTGCCCTGAAATCCATGTCGAAACCCAAACCATTTGAATCCATTCCAGAGTTCTCTGACATGAGAATGCCACATGGATTCATACTTTCACCCCATTTCTAGGGATGATTGTGCATTTTCCCAACCTTCCCTACACAGGTAACTTGGATGATTCCCTTTGCAATGCCAAAGGAAGGCTTGGCAGAGGAGGGGGACTTCATTGCATTCTAAACTTTGTTGGTTTGTCTCTTTTATTTGGTTGGTTTGACTCATTTATATAATTTATTTATTTATTTAATTTTTTGCAAAGCTGCTGTTACAACTGATGCTTTCATGTTCCGCTCTGCATTAAGGCAAAGGATGAATTGTGCAGCGCAGTCAGCATGATAGATGAGAAACACAGATGACATTTTCTATTCACTGCGAGCTAATCCACCTGTGGGTGTGAACGTCTAATCCTTTTTAAAGACCTTCCCGCTGGAAATGTTAAGCTGCGTGTTTTCTTATTAATAGAAAAGCACTTCCCTTTCATGGCACCGTAATTATAATTTTTGTCCCCTTTGCGCTTTATCGTGCATTCAATTGACCCCTTTTGGGTTGAACCCCCCCTAACTGCGCATTAGGAAGTATGGCCTATTGAACTCACTCGGACTTACCTTTGAGTAACTGTGCTCAAGGTTGGGCTGTTGCCCTCATTTGGTCAATCACAACAGTGGACTCTAGATTATCTTTGTATTGAGGCCACCATTTACAGCGTGGGTTGGCCAACTGCTGGGGTCAGGAAGGCTGCATTGGCCCCCGTGGAACCTTTTCTGGGTTGTACAAATGGTTAGAGCTAATGGGTGGAGCCATGAAACATACCCCGCCCACGCACATACACAGACATAATCATGTTCCCGTTAGCTCTGAAGTTGCATCTCTGTTGCTTCTGTAATGAGCTCCAATTGTATGAAGGGAGAGAGCAGGAGGAAAAGCGACCATATGGCTTCTAGAGCTTCCATGCAATTTAATGGGACAGCACCCTCTAGTGGGCATTGTATAGTGGAACCTCTGCACACAGCAGGAAATAGTGACATATATTAGAAGAGTCGGGTTTTCTGAACTTTTTTTTTAAAAAAAATCTTTATCATTGGTAAATGGAGCGGGCGATGCGTAGGATGTCAGCATCTTGATCAGGATTGCTAAGGTCGGGGGAAAGGCTTTAATCCATCCTTCTCCAACCTGGTGCCCTACAGATGTGTTGGTTTATAGCTCCCAGCATGCCCCAGCCAACCATGTGATCACCTGCCTAGTGATCTTGTTCAATGGCCAAGATGCAGAGATTGCCGCAATGGTCATGTGTAAATAGCCATGACCGGATTTTGTGAAATCCGTCCCATGTGTGTTTCATGGATTGTGAGGTGTTCCAGCATCACTTCACAGAGATATTTGAGTGTTTGATTCATTATGCAGAAAAATATGCAAATACTTCCGTTTATGCAATTTATGTATTTAATTTAATTTATTATAGCACTTTTATACTGTCCTTTAGACACACACACAAAAATGCTCTCAAGGCAGCTTACAAAAATATTTCTTAAGACAGTCCATGCCCACAGGCTTACAATCTAAAAAAAAAAGAAAAAAAAGACACATTTTCAGTCTCAGCAGAAATGTGCATGTTCTCCTAAAATAAATTTGTGTCCATTTTGGGAAAGAAAAAGAAAAAAAAGATCGAAAGTGCATGGACTCAGTGCAGCTTGAGGAGGCCAGTCCCACATGCACCTGATAACTGACAGGGAGTTGGTGATATCTCAGAATAATGGATCACGTGAAGAAGCCCATCCCCACCCACCTATGCAAGGCTCCAAAGGAAGAGAAGAGAGCTGTAATATACACACATATATATGAACATATGAAGTGCCATGCTGGATCAGACCAAAGGTCCATCTAGTCCAGCACTCTGTTCACACAGCGGCCAACCAGCTGTTGGCCAGGGACCAACAAAGCAGGACATGGTGCAACAGCACCCTCCCACCCATGTTCCCCAGCAACTGGTATGTATAGGCTTACTACCTGTGATCCTGGAGGTAGCACATAGCCATCAGGGCTAATAGCCATTGGTAGCCTTCTCCTCCAGGAATTTATCCGACCCCATGTTAAAGCCATCCAAATTGGAGGCCATCATTACATCTTGCGGTAGTGAATCCCATGGTTGAACTATGTGCTGTGTGAAGAAGTCCTTCCCTTTATTTGTCCTGAATCTGCACCAATCAGCTTCATGGGAGGACCCCAGGCTCTAATATTATGGGAGAAGGAGAAAAAATGTCTCCCTGTGTATAAATCCAAATGCCGTAATATATAATGCTGTCATCCTATTTTGTTTTTGTTTTTTTTTATAATAATTTTTATTTCAACTCTTAACTACAATTATACCATTCTTTTCCATTCTTTATACACCAAGTGCCCCCCTCACCAGGACCAATTCTTCTTCATTACATTTTCCAAAATTGTGATACTTCTTGCACAGGTTTGTGTCCTTTCCCTCTCAACAATACATGCTCTAAAAATAATTTCCATATATTTTCAAATTCATTTCTGTTACATATTCCCTTTTCTACTTTAATATTACATGTTAGTTTGTCATTAATAGCAATATCCCATACCTCTTTATACCACTCAGCGATTTGATAGTTATCCTTCATCTTCCATTTCCTTGCTATTATTAATCTTGCTGCAGTTAGTAACATAGTAATTAAATCCTTAGTATTCTGATTACATTTCATCCCCTCATATATTGATAATAATGCAATCTTTGGGGATGACTCCAAATCAATTCCCGTTATGTCTTTTATCTCTTTATATACCATTTGCCAAAACTTTTGTACATATTTACATGACCACCACATATGAACATACGTGCCAGTTTGTTGACATCCTCTCCAACATAATACCGAATTTTTTTTATCTATTTGATTCAATCTAACTGGTGTGAAGTACCATCGCCATATTAATTTATAATAATTTTCTTTTATCCTTACTGATAAAGTTTTCAAATTCCTTGCTCCCCATAACTTCGCCCAATTCTGATTACTTATTAAAATTTTCATATCATTTTCCCACACCAGTTTGCAACCATCCCCTTGTTCTTCTTTTACCATCAATATTTTATAAATTTCACTTGTTATTCCTTTTAATACCATATTTTGTTCCTTCTCTCATCTTTGTGTTATCATTTTTTCAAATATCGAATATTCTCTACATTTTTTATTTTCTTTTACCCACTTCTTTACCTACTGTTCCAACTGCATACAATTAATCCATGAAACTTTCTCGTCCCTTAATGTTTCTTTTATTTGATTTAAATTGTCCATCTTTATCACTCTTTCTAATCTATTTATGTTTTGTTTTCTTAATATTTTCCCCATTACTTCTTTTAGGTTTTCTGGGAAGTTCTCCATCATTTCTACCAGAGTTAGTGGGGAGACAGCGGGTATTAATTTAATCTTATTCTTAGCTCAAATCTCCAAAATATTCTTCAATATTGGATTCCTAACTCTTTGTAAAAATTTCTTATTAATTTTATTAAAGTGTCATCCTATTTTGAATGAGAGATGGCATAGGGTGCTGCTAGAGGTTTAGTAGTTTACATTAGATGAGATGCTGTCTCTTTTTTAAAAAAAATATTTTACTTTATTCTTAGTGTTCTTTGTTTTGTTGGTAGGGAGAAAAATATGTTCTACAAATTCTTATGCATCTGGTGATACAACAGCGGCTATAAAATATCAATCTTTATATGTTTCTGGCAATGCAAGCTATATAAATGAATTCAAATGTTGAAGCTGGAATTGTGTTTTCCATCAGATACTGTGCAGATTCTTCATGCCCTTCAATGCTTGGGGACTAAATGTGACTTAGTTTATTGTCTTCCATTGCACTTCTGCTAAAGAATATGCAGGCAACCCACCCATCCCATTGAACTCTTGTTAGGAAAATACCCAACTCATGTAAAAGTCATGTCCTATGAAAGTTGCCAATGCGAGCATTGCAGAAAATAAATCTAACATTTGAGTTTTGAAAGAGAAAGAAAATAAAAGCATTTCTCCTTTTGGACAGCAACAGAAATGTTAGCATTGACATTTAAGTACAATGCCAACCCCAGGCTGCAGGCAGCTAAAGAGAGCCAAGAGTACCAGCAAAAACAATGTGGAGGAAAGAGAGGGAGGATTGTCATGAGGTTCTAGGAATTACAGGTCAGAGGTTCAAGGTGTCCATTTTCAGCAGTGGTGTAGTTCAGCCGGAGCTCACAGGGACCTAGTGACAGCATTTGTGTGTGTGTTACTTGCAGGGATGTTGACATCCTCTGCCACTCTCTCAGACTTCTCTCTGAGCTTCACAGCAATCTTCACAGTAGCTGCGGGAGAATTAATTTCCCCAACAACTATGCATTGGGGTGACTTGCTCTAGAATAGGCAGCGAAGACTAGGGATGGACAGACACACTGGGGCCCAGCTCTCCCGGGTGCTCACCAAACTGCTGACCCTGCTCACTCTCCCCCAATGCGCTTGACAATTTACCTGTGCCCATCCATGACCTCCAGTCTATCACCCTTTTTATGTAATTTAAATTAAAATGGAGACTCATGTTTTTCCCAAATGTAATGTTGTGGAAATGGTACCCATAAAAGGGCCATTTTGCAATATGGCTGGCAGCAGAGGGGCAGGAGGAGGAGGAGAGGGAATCCTCTCAGGTTGACCTCCTGCCCCACTGCCACCACAGAATGGGGGCAGGAGGGGGAGTAAAAGGGAGGGGTGCTCCCCTCTCCAATTCCCTCTATCCTGGCTATCATGGTAGTAGTAGAGGGGCAGGGGAGGAGGAAGAATCCCCCTTCACTGTCCTCCTGCCCTGCCACTACCTGTCATCTTAAATGGTTTCTTAAGAAAAAACTTAGTTTTTAATAAGCAAAAGCTTCACCACTCATTTTTAGAAGAAGGGAAGGCCACACTCTCTTTCCTTTAACTTTAAGAGTCCGAAATGCAAAATATTTCCCATTGTGATTTTAACAGAGCTAAAAACAGCTTTAAAATGGACAGGTTCAATCAGTATTGTGAATAGGAATGCGCACCGGATTGGGTCCGATCCACAATCCAGACCCTATCCAGCTGAAATTGGATAAAATTATCCGATTCTGATCCTGGCATCTGGATTTTCCGATCTGATCCAAACTGGTCCAAAAGGACCCGATCTGGTTCGGATAAGCTTGGAGATCGGACCTCCTCCCCCCCTCGTGCTCCTTACCTGCTGGGGCCATCTGCTGCCATCCGCTACTGCCTGTGGGTCGCAGTGGATGGCAGTGGATGTCCCCGGCAGGTAAGCCCCCTCTCCCCTCGTGCTCCTTACCTGCTGGGGCGCCCGCTTCCCTCCGCTGTTCTAATCTACTGAGAAACAGACTTCGCGGCCTGCCTCTCAGTAGCACGCCGGGTGATGACATCATCACATGGTGCGCTACTGAGAGGCAGGCTGCAAAGCCTGTTTCTCAGTAGATCAGAGCAGTGGACAGCAGCGGATGGTCCTGGCAGGTAAGGAGCATGGGGGGGAAGGGGCTTACCTGCCGGGGCCTTCCACTGCCATCCGCTGCTGCCCGTGGGCAGCAACAGATGGCAGCAGATGGCCCTGGCAGGTAAGGAGCGTGAGTGGGGGGGAGGGACAGGGAGGGGGGAGTTAGGCCCCCACTCACCCACTCATCGCCATGTTTTCCGTATAGGCTTGCATTTGGGGAAAACTTTCTTTCCCTCAATGCAAGACTATGGTGAAAACACCAAAAATGGAGGCCGATCCGAAAATCGGACATCCGATGTTTGGCTCAGAATCAGCTCCGATCCGAGGGACCTCCGATTTTGTCCGAACCGATCCAGGACAACATCGGAGGTCCCGATCCAGGTCCCGATCCGGGGGTCCATGCACATCCCTAATTGTGGACAATCCAAGCTGAGGGGAGGGGAATATATTGATATTGATTTCAACTGAGTACTGCCAATTTTAGATTCCTGTGCTTTGTTTTATTGGTATATAAATCAATGGGTTTTATTCTGTAATGCAAATTATATGATGTCATCAGATGAGTGTTTTATTGTATGCTCACTGCTGGGCACTCACAGAGTTTCGCGGGTCCCTCTCACAATGCCGCCTGCCTCTTGTGTGCCTCCCGCCCCTTCTAGCCTTCTTTGCGCAAGAAAAACAAAAACAAAAAAAGCATTCCAGTATGTCCAACTTATTTCTTGAGACGAAAGTTGTCTCAAACTCCTACTGGGTGCAGGAGAAGCAGCATGATCAAAGTGGCCTACTGAATGAGCCATGTGCACGTTGTTTACTTCCTCTTTTGAAAGAGGAAGTAATGAGGGACAAATGCATGGGCGGAGAAGCAACAGTAAGGAAACACGATTCCCCCCCATGTGATGACGCTCATAGAGTTAAGCAAAAGCTGCTTGTGTTTGTGTTTATGTTAATATGTGGGTGAACATTTTCAGCACCGCTGAATGCTTTACATCTTTGGAATTGGACATTAATTGCAAAATGTGTGGTTGTTCATTTTGATAGCTCTCCCTTGCCTACAGTAACATTATCACATTTCCAAAAGTGATTGGATATGTACTACTGTAATATCATCCAGTTTTCTGTCCAGTGCGTTATATGATCATCCAGTGGTCCATTCCAGGAGGAACAGCCATGGGAAAATACACTAGCAACCAGACTCCCCCCCCCAAAAAATGCCTCAAACAGGATTAATAACATGTGGAAATTAATGTGTTGCTATTCTGCTCCATCCAAATTCATAATTTCCAGTCTTCATAAAGAGCAGAACTGAGACAAATTGGTGCATTGCTGGACAAATGTAATCTAATAAAAGATATAAACTGAAACGAAAATACATATATATATTTTCTAAAGTCTCCCCTCCTCCAGTTCAGCTTAGGACAGAGAGAGTCAATGAATCTGCATGGTTTGGAGTCTGTCCGCACCAATTAATTGGGGTCAGGCAGGGGCAGTTTGAATATGTGATTAAAGCTATCATTGATAATTCTACCGATTAAAGCAATTAAAGTTTCCAGCATTAGGAACAATAACACAGTGCAATGGGTAATTTTCCCTATGTATCACTATTTTAACATTGCTTTCAAGTAATTAGTTCAACTTATCCAGTTGAAATATCTTCATCCCTAGGATATTCAGTGCTTTTTGGTTTCAGTCCATTTTCCATCTGGAAAGCCATAATAATTTGCAAGGAGTTCCTTTAGAAGTATTGAACGGAGTGTTGAAAATGCCAGATGGAAAAGTGTAAAGCAAGCCATATGATCAAGTTTCGACTGATTTTCCTAGAGCTGTGATTAAGAAGAGTCATTGCTCCCAGATAATTATGGGTTAGCTCTTTTTTAAATAATAAGGAAGGCATCTGTTTTTGAGTATTATGTTAGTCATTTCCACTTATCAGAAAAGATGGACTTAGAGTATTTGTTCAATTATAAAAACACAATGCCAGAAATGCCTTTCTAATGGATGGTACTGATAACTCAAGCAGATAGTGCTCGAATCCATGAGTTAGTTTTAAAAGACGCAGGTATGGAGAAAATTATGATTTTTTAAATTACGTCTAGATCATGTTATGGGATATATCTGACAGTGATGATCAAGCTAAAGTTATATATTTGCTCTCTGTTGCTGACAAATTTATGAGAGTCACAGAGGCTGCCCAAAAGTTGAGAAGAAGATTCGTGGAGGTCAATATAGTGAACTGTAATGATGAAATTTAAAATGAAGTTTTAACATATTAGTAGTATGAACTTTTATACATTTATGGACCTTTTAATGTAAATTGTTAGTGTCTCTTTTTTAATTCTTTGTATCAAAACTATCTTTCACATATATATGGGCACGTTCTAATGGAAACCTGTTTTAGCATTTTACCTTTTTTGAATTATGGAGTTTTCATGTTCTCATCTGTATTGTTGGTATATGTAAAGTTGATATGACCATGATGGTTGGAACAACAAATAAACATTAACTGGTAATTATAAGGGGGGAGAGAGAGAGAGAGAGAGAGAGAGAGAGAGAGAGAGACCAGCTCATCATTTCAATGGGCCATGGGGAAAATACAGCTGTCAGTTCCATCTTGATTTAAACTGGGGTCCAAAATTAGGCAAAGGCAGTCTGTAGCCCAGAGGAAAAAAGGCTCAGAGTAGTGAGCGGAAGCTCAAACTATGTTGATGGCGTGGCTCTCATGTGTTGCGAATGTTGCAACCTTGTCTGCAAGTCACAGAAAGGGGGCAGTGTTGCAATTATTTCATGAGAATCTGGGCAGAGCTAGCCTTAGGAGCTCTATGGTCTTTCTGTGGTTTCCTGTGTGCCTCCACTTCCCTCTCCCTGCATTCTTGCATGCCCTTGCTCTCTCTTGCCTTCCAGAGTGACAAGCCACAAAGATATAGACTGAACAAAGTTCCTTTGAAACCATATACCTGCGTGTAAATGGAAGAACATTTGTGAGTGAACTGGTTTTTTCTTCTTCTTGACTTCACTGAAAAGGAGTCTGGCCTCTCTTTTATTGTGTGTGCAGGGGCTGGTAAATGCTCATTCCGTTCTGCCTCTTGTTTTTCTTGGCTAACTGCTTGTTGAACAAGAGGCAGCAATAGCATCATGACACATACCTATGTCAGTCTCAAGAATGAAGATACTTTGGTGGCTGGGCAACCCTAGCTTTCTCAGATGAGTCTTCTTCACACTCACTTCAATCCAATTTAGCACCTGGATTGTTCTAATGGATGTACTGTGCAAGAAAGATGGGTAGGGTGAAACCTCCTGATCATTCTTGTTTGCCTCTCAGTGGTCTGTTGGCAATTGTTATATGTGAAGCAGTCCTTAGCTTCTGTTTTTGGTTCTTGGCTTACAATTTTAGGGTGCGCCCTTTCACTTGAGTCATTAGAGAATACACTGAGTGGAGATACACCAAAGTGTTGATCAGCAGAACCCCATTCAATGGCGGTTTTAGACTACTTCTGTGTGCTTTCATCCTTTTGTGCACTTATGGATACTCCAAACCTTACAATACTTCATGGGAACATAGGAAGCGGCCCTATCCCAGGTTCACTCTGTCCACACAGTGGCCAACTAGCTGTTGACCAGGGACCAACAAAGCAGGACATGGTGCAACAGCACCCTCCCATCCATGTTCCCAAGCAAATGGTGCACACAGGCTTATTGCCACGGATACTGGAGGTAGCCCATAACCATCAGGGCTTGTAGCCATCGGTAGCCTTCACCTCGAGGAATTTATCCAACCCCCTTTTAAGGCCATCCAAAATTGGCAGCTCAGCAAGTGTCTTGACAGGTGCCCAGCATCCCTCCACCACCATCTGGAGACTCCATTGTGTGAAATAATGGAGGCTTTGGAATTTACACATTTCCCCCACAGCATAAATGGTGGTCGTAAAGGCTCCATTTATGCAAGAGTAAAGGTGGCTCCAGAAATTGTATATATGGGACCTTTAACGGCCACCATTGCAAGGAAGGAGAGACAACAAGGGCTTCAGAGACAATGGGGGGTGGAGGAGTTGCCACCTCCACACACCAAGTGCTTCTTCTTTCCTTGAGGAAAGAAGAAATGTTTGGGCTACAGAGGCAGCGACCCCTGCCCCACGAGGCTTCAAGCCTTCATGGTCTCTCCTTGCAAGGAAGGAGAGACCACGACGGCTTCTGAGTCAATGGGTGTAGGAGTCCCATGCTGCCCCCATCAGATGTCAAGCCTTTCCCCCCTTATATAAATGGTCACCATGAAGGCCCCATTTATGCAACGGGGGGAATATGTAATCTCTGGAGCCCCCATTGCAGTGCACAATGAAGGCTCTGGTTGAGGGCGGATAGCTGCCGAGCGCTCATTGGGACTCACGGGCACTCAGAGTGCCAGTCCACGAATGTGCCACAGCACCCAACTGGGCCCCAGGTCCTACACGGAGGAGTCCATCAGACTCTCGGCTCACTTGGGCACCTGCGATATCCCTATTCCAAATCAACGCCCTCCAAATCTTGGCACCACACAGTACAGTGTTACTTTACAGGATATGTTTTCTTTTGCGTTAATAAGCCAAAGACTTAAGGCTTGAGAATATACAAATTAATTCTTATCAAGCTTTCCGGATTTGCGTTCCTGCTTACATTACTCCATTACATGGCACACTTCCGGGACCTAGTCTGTTACATTTGCTCTGCAAACAGAGGAGGTGATTATAAACAGCAGTACAGGGAGAGGAGAAACCCACACTGCAGCCTTCCCAACATGATGCCTTGAAACCACTATTATATTTTTCCCCAAAGTGCAACAAAGTGCCACAAAACACTCAGGCTGCAGCCAGTTTTCTCACATTTCTCTCCCCCCCCCACACACAAGACCCCTATCAAAAGACTGCATAACTAAGAACACCAGGCATTTATTCAATCCATTAAAGATGCCTCTGAGCAGTTATATAAAGGAAAATATCTCAGTCTATCAAGGTTAATGTTTACTTTCCTGTTTTCTTTTTAAAAACCATTTGAGATCAGTAAATGAAAAATGCTATTAGAATGCCTTATGATTATTATGATAATGATTATTACCATCTCTGATATTAGCCATCCTCCATGAAGTGATTCTCCCTTTAAAATCTATTCTCTCTGCAGCAGCAAACCTCTATAAATGTTATAAAATCACTATTTGCACATTTATAGCATTTCAAAGTGCAATAAGGCAGGAAATGAATACAAAATCGGAATATTTGGGAAGATTAAGATAATCTTTTTTATTATTTCCTAATGCCATTTCATTGTGTGTAAGTGTGTGTGTGTGTGTGTGCTGTTTTCAGAGGCTGTTGAAGAAGATGAAGAACAATAAAATAGCAGGCAAGAACTTAATCAAATGGATCATGAAAATGCTGAAAGAGAAAACATCCCTGAGGATTATTGATATGTTTGAAAAGTTTACTCATTGGAAAACAAACTGTTTGATGGGAGGAACATACCCTGAATGCAAATTGGAAAATTAAGGGGAATAGGCAAAGTGTGTCTCTGTTTGTATCTATATCTATATCTATATATCAAGCTCCTCCACAAAGGCATTGGGAGATCATTATTTTAATGATTTCCCCAAATGCTGAAGATATAAATATGATCTAGGAAACAGATTTTTGCCTGCCAAATATTCTTTCATCCAAATGTGAATGTAAGTGATTGAGAAGATATAGAGCTCTGCATTATTGACAAATCCAGAGAAAGCCTGTGACAAAAAAATATAGAGTGTATTTTATGTCACTGCTAGGAAGCCTCCATGGCATATCATGAAATACAGGAATGAATTCCTAGGCATGCTTAAACATGTTTCCTTCCAGATTTCTCCCCAGACTTGGGGGTTCCAAATGACCTGATCTTATTTGCAGAGGGTCACTGATGAATTAGTGATCTACCTCTCTCTCTCTCTCTCTCTCTCTCACACACACACACACACACACACACACACACACACACAGAGAGAGAGAGAGAGAGAGAGAGAGAGAGAGAGAGAGAGAGAGAGAGAGAGAGATCTGGGATTTGTTCAGAGAGCACAGCACACCTACAGTGTTTTGCTGCAGACTCCAGTCTGGGGTTTCCCTCTCCCTTATTGGTGTCCAGTGCTCAAGTGTGCATTGATTAAAACTGCACAAAAAGTAATCTCAAAGCAATCACAATAAATTGCATCTGGATTCTTTTTTGCACAGTTCTCATCAATGTGCACACATATGAAAAAAAACATGTCAGTTGCATTTGGTGGTGAGATGTTAAACAGCATGAAGAGAAGGGATAAACCTCCTTCACCCTCCGCAAGGGGTATTGAACATTAGGCTGGTGAGCCAAATTCAGCCAACCTGGGAACTCAGTCAGGTCCTCCCAAGTTCCCAAGATGGCCCCACCCAATCCTCTGCCCCCACCCCCTTTCCCCTGACCACCCATCATTTTGGTTGTTTCCCAACTTTTGCATGTCCCCCTTTGAAAGCTTTCAGTTAAAATATGCTGGCATTTTTGGTCCCATCCCTCCTTGTCTTTGGACCAGGGACCAAACTCAACTTGGACAAAGTTCTCAGTATTCCATCTCAATGCTTGAGTCCATAACAGATTACTTACATGATTCCATTACATGGCAAACTCTGGGATCCCACCTGTTACGGATGGCCCTGTTGTTGTGAAGCACATGAGCTACATATGTGAAGCACATGGCTAGCATTTGTCTTCTTCCCCTGCTAATGGTCATCCTATGCTTTACAATGGGCCTGTTCAGACAACACACTAAGCCATGGTTAGGTTGCTAACCCCTTTGCAGCAAATGGTTAGTGAGCATGTTTAAACTGTGGTTATGTAGCCACCATGGTTAGGAATGATTCACAACACACACTAAGTCATGGTTCACATTGTGGTAAGAGTCTTGAAATCAGACTCATGTATTTCCGTGTCCCAACCGTCACTATCCCAATCAGACGAAAGACACGTGTAAGATCGAAAACTTTAATTCTCCTTCTTGCAAGAAGTGACCATTTAGGAATCAAAACCTAGAAATGGTACTGAATACATATTTTGATCAACCTTAAATAGAAAAATCACACAAGGATACATGGATCTCTGCTCAGTTAAACAGTAACTGATTTCTAACTTATCTTGAATACACATAGGCTTCAAAGAATCTTCTGATGTAGATGAAGTTAACTCATTCTTTAACTAAGAGACGGAATACACAAACATTGCAATCCTTATCAGATAGCCTGTCTCTCAAGAAAACAGGGTTCATTGATATGTCAGTTCCTGCCTTAACCTTTGTTTTCTGCTCTTAGGAATGTAGCTACTTAGCAATTCCTCTACGTGCTTTAACTCTGGTGTCAAGTTAACCTGAGGTCTTTCATGAGACCCACTTTATTAACTATAATTTCAGAGGCACTCATAAGGGAATTTTGAATTATCTTACAACAACATGACACACTAACCTGTAATGGTTAGTTCAAAATGCTTAACCAACCATGGCTTAGTGTGTCATTTGAACAGGGTCAATAGCTTCTACATTTCCACTAGTTTGATCAAAAACAATAAAAATATTTGTCAACTCTGATTTTCCTTCCTTTTTCTTTCTAAGGTACAGTTTTGCGATTTAAACTCCAATTGTAGCACCATCATCACTATAGTAATGGCATGGGAGTTTGATTCTGCTGCCTTGGTGCCCTTATCTCTGTAGTCACTTGGGAGGGGGGATTGGGCTGTTGGACTCTGAACTTTGGCCCAAGATCCAGCCCTAGTTGTACCACTGCAGGAAGGGGTGGCCCAAAACATCTTATGGATGCAGTGAAGGACAAGATGGTGCTCTCCCCCATTCTACTGGCAGATTGGGATGGGTGAAATTACCTGGGTCCACCTCGCAGACCGCTCACTGGACTCCCGCTGGCCACCTGACCATGTTGGGCATGGGCCTTTAATGTTGCATATATGGGCTTATTTATGGCTGCCATTTTGTGGAATGAGACACCATTTTCCACAATGGCAGCTGGGTGAGGGAGCAGGTGGCTGCATGCTGCTTGCCAGGCACAAGCAACAGGATTGGACAGACAGTGGGTCCACAGACTCCAGTACAGGGGGGTGAACAGCGGATGTCCATCAGACTTCACCCCCTCCCCAGATGTGCAAGACATTACAAAGGCCAACCATAATGGCAGCTGAATTTGCCTCTGGTGATGAGACAGTCTCCACCATTGGGCTTGAGGGCAGCAGGTTAACTTAGAGGCTGCATGATAGGTTGCCTGGAACACATAGACCTGTTCTCCAATAGAGGGGAACAGTGAGGGGTCTGTTGTTGTTGCCCTGTCCACACCAACCAGCAAATGCTACCTAGGCTTTGGACGCACTCTGTCTAAAGGTAGGGCTGGCCCTGGACACAGATGGCATTCATGCACAGCTGCTGGGCCAACTTTTGAGCATTGTCCCCCCACCCCACATAAACAAAATTGGTTATTAAAAATAAACACACATCAAACTGACCATGATCTTACACTAGGCTGACCATATGAAAAGGAGGACAGGGCTCCTGTATCTTTAACAGTTGTAGAGAAAAGGGAATTTCAGCCAGTGTCATTTGTATGCAATTAGTTCCTGGTGAAATTCCCTCTTCATTACAACAGTTATAGTTGCAGGCACTATACTAGAGTGACCTTATACAAAAGAAGGCAGGGCCCCTTCAACTTTAACTGTTGTGATGAAGAGGGAATTTCACCAGGAACGAATTGCATACAAATGACACTGGCTGAAATTCCCTTTTCTCTACAACTGTTAAAGATACAGGAGCCCTGTTCCCCTTTTCATATGGTCAGCCTATCTTACAGCCTGAATTTGTGCAAAATTAACACAGCTGCTCAAATCCTGATACATCTTTCTTCGGATCTTCCATTCAGTTTGATCTTCGGAAACATTTTTCTTGTTTATAAGTTCCAAAGAGGGACCCTCTTAAATAAACGTAATCTTCCGTTTAGAAGCCAAAGGATACATGCAAATGTGCAAGGATGTCTCAATGAGATTTAAAAACCTAAGAGACTTTCCATTTTTTTCCTTGATGTTAATTCTCTTCATTTACAAAGCTATCCCCTCCAGAAATATACTACATGAGAAGCCAATAGGGTTATTTTACTTATATTCATATTCATTGTTCGGTGAAACAGGCTTTCATGCCAGGTTGGGTAATTGGAACACTGCAAGATTGAAACAGAAGCCCTTTCTCTTACTGAATCTCTTCCTGTACAAATATTTTAGAATATGTGTGTGTGTGTGTGTGTGTGTGTGTTGCTTCCACATTATTTTCAATTTTCATTATTTTCAACAGCCATTCTCATTCAATTTGATAGAAAAGGAATTGCTTCCGAAAAGAAATTTAAAGGAGAAGGAATTTTGGAGGAATTCTCATGGGTTGGGTTCAGGGTTCTTATGCTTACCTAGCCTATGAGGGTGTGAGTGTCCTGTCTTCCATTGTAAAATCATCTCTCTGCACCTGCATTAGAGACAAGATGTATCCACAATCACCCCCCAGAAATTTAACGTTCGGAAGGAAGATCCTGGGGGAAGTGCTGAACCCTAAAGAATAGGATGACCCTATGGAAAGAAGGACAGGGCTCCTATATCTTTAACAGTTGCATGGAAAAGGGAATTTCAGCCAGTGTCATTTGTATGCATGCAGCACCTGGTGAAATTCCCTCTTCATCACGACAGATAAAGCTGCAGGAGCCCTGCCCTTTTTTGTATCTGGTCACTCTAGTATTGCTTCTGCAGCTTTAACTGTCTTGATGAAGAGGGACTTTCACCAGGTGCTGCATGCATACAATGGATACCTGCTGAAATTCCCTTTTCAATACAACTGTTAAAGATACAGGAGCCCTGTCCTTCTTTCCATATGGTCACCCTATATGTCTCTTGATGTTTAAGATCCTGGCATCAGTGCACATTTAAAGACACAGGGACCTTTTTAATGTTTTTACGTGTTTTCTTGTCTTTTCTTTCTTAATAGAAGCACACAGATGCACATGAGTTCCCTTAAGAGAAGAAGACAAGACAGTTCTGTTGATGTGGGGTTAAGTGGCTGAATTGCACATGACAAGCTTGCTTTTGCATCGGTTGCATACTATTTCTCTCCCCCATTCAAAGCACTATTAAGCTTATCCATGTGCAGGACCCTTGACTAACTTTGCTCATCCTTGTTCTCCATTAACAGAACTGGCAGAATGCCACTGTGCACCATATTGATGATATAATAACACCTGCTGAAATTCCCTTTTCAATACAACTGTTAAAGATACAGGAGCCCTGTCCTGCTTTTCATATTGTCACCCTACTAAAGAATGACTACTACAACTGAGCCAAACATTTCTAAGAGGATTTCCCTGCCCCCTCAGAAATGTCCTCAGATTTTTTTTTACCATCCCCCCCCCCCAGAAAAGAAAGATCACTTTGGAGAAATTCCCCATATTTTCTGTACTACTTTTGGTAGGGTTGCCTTCCCTGTCCCCTCTTCCCCAATGCCTGCTGTGATGCTAGGTATGGGGCATTGTGGAGAATGCCGGATTGGGGGGGGGCAGGCTGCCCACACAGTCACTACTGTTGCCTCTTGCAGAGCCAGTGTGAAACCAAACAAAATAATAATAATATAATAATAATAATATTTATTTTTAACCCGCCTCTCCCTCCGGATCGAGGCGGGGAACAACAACAATATAAAACACAAAAATCACAACAATTAAAAAAAAATAAAAAACAAGAAAAAATACATCATTAAAAACATCTTAAAAAACATCTTAAAAATCTCCGGGGGGAAAAGAAAGAAGCTGTGTGGGTAGGCTGACCATATGAAAAGGAGGTCAGAGCTCATGTAACTTTAACAGTTGTAGAGAAAAGGGAATTTCAGGCAGTGTCATTTGTATGCAATTAGTTCCTGGTGATATTCCCTCTTGATCACAACAGTTAAAGTTGCAGGCACTATACTAGAGTGACCATATACAAAAGAAGGCAGGGCCCCTGCAACTTTAACTGTTGTGATGAAGAGGGAATTTCACCAGGAACTAATTGCATACAAATGACACTGGCTGAAATTCCCTTTCTCTACAACTGTTAAAGTTACATGAGCCCTGTCCTTCTTTTCATATGGTCAGCCTATGTGTGGGAATCCTTGCCAACAGTGAGCCCCACATGTGAGAAATGGTTGGGGAATTTCTCCTCCCATTGGAGAAATTCAGTGAAATCTCTCCCCCTCCACCACAATTTATCTGCCAGCACATTAGGAGAAGGTCATCATGGGTTAGATTACCTTAGGCAACACCCAGCCTAAGGTAATCTAAGGGCTCGTCCACACCTGCAGCCTTTTGGGGAGTAGGGAGGGACGATCACGGAGTTTTCCACTTCCGGGATTGTCCCTCAGGGGCCACACCCCAGCGAGTTGTCCTGGAAGTAAAGAGGGACTTTCTGGGGCACCATTTGTTGTTGTTTTAAAAAAGAGGAGACATGTGAGCAATTGCATAATGGCGTGGGTGCGATCCTGTGCAAAGGAACATTTTTTTCTAAAAAAAAAAATACAACAAACTTGGTGCAGGAAGAAGTCAAGCACCATCCCAAAGATGGTGAAAATACTCTTCCCCTCACCCCCGATGCCCATGGACTCCCCCCGCACATCTCCATGCCCATTTACTGAGCCCTGCTACTCATGAAGAAGAGGGAGGACCCTGGGTGGGAGAGCCGCAACACCTGCCGAGCTCGGGATGAGTGCTCGTCCCCGTTCACCCCGGGATCAGCTGTGCATCATTTGGGTGAGCAGGGAGGACCTCGTGAACACCCCGGGATCAATGGCAGGTGTAGACAAGCCCTAAGCCAAGGTAGCCGTCTCTGTGGTTTGATGGCAGCTACCCTGGGAGAAGAGAAAAATATGAAAGGTATTGACAGTAGTGATGTTTGGAACTGGAAGCCCGCCAAGCCCATTCCGATTCAGGGCTGGACGGTGCCTGGATTTGGATTCAACTCACCATGTGCCCTCATCACCATTGTTGCCTTCTTCTCTTCCCAACCCAAACATATCTGGCGACATTGGCAGGGAACGTTCTTAGTATAGGGATTCTTCATTAGATCCATCCTACATACTGTCCTGCAGTGCCCTATATGCTAGAAATCTGAGAACAAAATCCCCCCTTGTTCTTGCTGTTCCCTAGATGCCTCTGGGAAGATGTACAACCATACCCAGGGCATCAGGGATCCTGAGAAATGAAGTTTCCATGGCTCCTGATGTCCACAAATCTGGGAAGAATAGAAACTACATTTCTCTTAGTTGCTGATGCCATGCATGGCAGAGCCATTCCAAGCACTCCACATGGCCTTTGGGTCATTTGGAGAAACAGGAAAAAAAACTGTGTGAGGGACAGTAGCTGTAGTGGAGTGAGCCAAGCTCTAAGCCCTCTTAGATATCAATTGGTCTGAGTGGACCCCAACTTCAGAATGAGTTTGACATCATTTATTTCATAGAATCATAGAATAGTAGAGTTGGGAGGGGCCTATAAGGCCATCGAGTCCAACCCCCTGCTCAGTGCAGGGATCCACCTTAAAGCATCCCTGATAGATGGCTGTCCAGCTGCCTCTTGAAGGCCTCTAGTGCGGCAGAACCCACGACCTCCCTAGGTCATTGGTTCCATTGTCGTACTGCTTTAACAGTCAGGATTTTTTTCGTGATGTCCACCTGGAATCTGGCTTCCTGTAACTTGAGCCCATTATTTTGCATCCTGCACTCTGGGCTGATCAAGAAGAGGAATAATAAGCATCAAAGTGAATTGGGGAGACTTTAGGTTAGCTTGCAAAGTGTTGGTTCTCCCGTCCGCTGGTGTACAGGTGACTAGTTGTGTGAGTAGCTGTGGGTTTAGAATGTGCATCCTTTTCTGAATCCCCAAGTGTCAGGTACAGCCACTTTCAGGTGGTAGGATCTCCACAGGTTATCACGACTACACAAACTCCAATCTGATTACCAACATCTTTAGCCTAGGGAAGGGACCCTGGATCTTCCATGGCCAAGCTGCTGGTGTATGTGTGTGTGTGGGGAGGGGGGTAGAACATCTATACACATGCAATGAGAGAATGCCAGGGAAGAGGTATCCCCTTCGGGTAAAGTTCTGGGAGGCCAATTGGAGAGGCAAACCATAGAGTGGTGCCGACCAGATCAATGCCAGTGCTAATCCCAAATTTCATCTGGCCATTCTTCCATGGGTGTGTGGTGGACGGACGGACCCATGTGTCCCAATGTTGTCAGTTGGAGGCAGTGACACGTCTGTCCAAATCCCATTGTCACCCTCCATGTCGTATTTTGTTTGTTGTTTGTTCAATGGTCCCCCACCCACACATTTCCACTGTATTCATTTATCTGCCTGCTATTTCTGCAGTTCAGATAAGTGAATTGCTTCATTAGTGACAAACAAATGACTTGGGTAATGGTTCCCCACTTGTCCAAACTAGCATGGCTGCATGCAGTTTGCTATAAATCACAGGTTATGAGGGCATGACAGCACACAAGAGGCAGGGAGTAAAAAAACACCCCACAGAGCCATAAGTAGGAGTGCGTTCCTCAGCTTTAGATAACACGTCAACTAATTAACTTTGTTGACTCTTGATTAATTGAAATAGCCCCAGATTCACCATATTCAATACCAGCAATCCTTTATTAGTAATGCCTAAATAAACCTGGCTCAGAGCAGTAAAAATAATGAAGTACAGGGCGATGAATAATTAATGGACAGTAACTTGCAGTTTGCGCAGTAATGTGGTTTGGGGAAGCTTTCAGGAGTCATCTTGGCTTGAAACGTGCTGTTATTTGAAAAATGTGTCCAACCTCACTCTGCAGCAAGGGTCTAGAAACCCAGGCCTGAGGGCCAAAACCAGCCCGTCTGGAGGCCAAACCGGGCCTATCTATGGTCCCAATCTGGTCCTCTCCAGATGGCTCCACCCCTTCTCCTGCCCCCCTTTCACTCCAGGATAAATTCCTGGAGAAGAAGATTATCAATGGATACTAGTCCGGCTGGACATCAGGAAAAAATTCCTGACTGTTAGAGTAATATGACAATGGGACCAATGACCTAGGGAGGTGGTGGGCTCTCCCACATTAGAGGCCTTCAAGAGGCAGCTGGACAACCATCTGTCAGGGATGCTTTAGGGTAGATTTCTGCATTGAACAGGGGGGTTGGACTTGATGGCCTTGTAGGCCCCTTCCAACTCTACTGTTCCATGATCCTATGATTCTATGATCCTATGGCTAAGTTCAAACTCCAGCATCAGAGGCAGCAAGCCTATATACACCAGTTGTTAGGGAACATGGGTGGGAGGGGGCTGTTGCACCATGTTCTGCTTATGGGTCCCTGGTTCACAGCTGGTTGGCCACTGTGTGTGAACAGACTACTAGATGGACCCTTAGTCCGATCCAACAGGGCTCTTCTTATGTTTTTAAGTTCATTAGTTTTGAGGGTTGTTTACTGGCTTTTGTGCT
Source organism: Anniella stebbinsi (assembly GCA_029215795.1). Lineage (NCBI taxonomy): Eukaryota > Metazoa > Chordata > Lepidosauria > Squamata > Anniellidae > Anniella > Anniella stebbinsi. The sequence continues at coordinate 223,694,428 of JARDYH010000004.1, read as the reverse complement.
GTTTTTTTCTCCACTGTTCTACAACAACAACAACAACAATACTACTAATAATAATATATTTATTTATTTATTACCCGCCGCTCCCTTTGGATCGAAATGTCTCTCCTAAGGCTTCGTTACTGACAGTAAGAGCATTAAGTCAAAATAGGCTGGTCCTTTATGGCATTTGGGGCATTGCCATTTTGCCTTCAGCCCCACCCAGGGGTGGAATTCAGCTCCCAAGAGCTCCTCCGAAATAAGGTTCAACACCCCTGCCTACAGTCTGTTGCTTTGTCCATAAAGGATGTTGTCCATTGTCATGACTCCCACCTCCAACCGTTTCCTGGTCTGAGCTGGTGGTGATTAACTAAAGAAGTGATCATGGGGCTGCGGCCGATAGCTGAAGGAACATGTTGACCTAGTGTGTGGCTGCTGGGAAAAAGGCCAATTCCACATTGAGGATCATTAGGAGCTCATCTACACCTAAGGGTGTAGACAGAGGGAGTGGGGAGGATCACAGATTTACCTGCTTCCGTGATCCTCCTCCAGCGTCTAGACAGCCCTGCGACATCCCAGAAGGCAAGAGGGCTGTAGTGGGCACCATTTTTTCCCCACACCGAAGAATGGAGCCAGTTGAGCAATTGTGTTCCAGCACCTGTAAATTAAAAAGCAACAACAACCCTTTTAACTATTCTCCCCCCACCCCCAATGGGCATGGACTGCCCCTGTACAATTTTAAGAGCCCCGCTACTTACAGGGAGGAAGGGACAACCTGGGAGCAGTGGCCACACCACCTGCAGTCCTCAGTATAGTCCTGGGACCACAGAAAAACCAGGATATCCCCAGGTCCAGTTGTCCCAGGGTTGTCTCTAGGTCATCCCCAGTTGATCCCGATTCCCCTGTGCATCACATGGATGCACAGGGACGACCTAGGGATGACCTTGGGATTAATGGTTGGTGTAGACATGGCCATGGAAAGGAATCAAAAATAAATCTGCGAGTATCTTAACACATTTATACAAATAAATAGATGTTGGCATGTAGGACTTAGCCAAGTACTCTGTTTCCCTATGTCTGGCCTCAGCCTTGACCAATCATGAGAGTATTCAGGGATGGCCAGATATGTCATTTTCAGTTTCTCTCGGTTTATCATGGTTCTGGTCTTCAATCCATTCTACCCTTTGTCCATAGCAATTTGTGATTTGTGTAAGCGTGTGTACAAACATCCATGCAAATTTCAGTTCATATATGTGTGCGTGTACTGAATTTTGCATGGACTATTGTACATATTCCTCCTAATATATGCATTTTGTACACACTAGCCTAATATCCATTTTTTGCAAGCCGTTTTCCCTTATGTAATGATTTTGGTATGTCTCTCCCCCTGATATATGTATGTTTGTGTGCAGATTTTCCTAACATATGCAATTTGGTATGCATTTTTGGCTTGGAGAACTGTTTTGCAAAATCCAGGGAAGTGTGAATAGTGAAAGACAACTGAGTTCCATTTCACATATCGGTTTTGGAAGTGTGAATTTAGTAAGTTTGCATCAACATGTCAACCGAGTGAATCCCCCCCTCCCACCATCCCTAGCAATAATGCTCTAATGAGGATGCAATGGCTTTCTTATCTTTGCCTCCTTCTTGAATGGCGCTGTTTCAAAAAATTAGCAAAAACAGATGGAGAAGCACATCCGCTCAGCTCTTTGCAACCCACTGAAGTAATTAAGCAATTATTTCTCCAAAATAATAAAGCTACCAGAAGCAGGTGTGTGTGTGTGTGGAAAAGGTGCCAACCCTACATATCTCGCCATATCTGCATTTTTATTACAAAGGATTAATAGCATTAAGAAAATAAAGCTGACTTAATACCACCATGGTGAAAATTACATTGTGGATAATTGAGGTTCAGCCTTTCACCAAGGCACGGAGTAGCAATTGCTGCTGTTGCTTTGCATTTATTTACCAACCATCAAATTGAAATACCAAGGGTGTAATGTAATCAGAAAAAGATCAAGAGAGGGAAGGAAAGATGGAAGAATTGGACAGCAGTAGTGGTAGCCGTAAATGCATAGCCTTAAGCCAGGATGGATTTGGTCCTGAATCTATGATTTATTTTAAAGAAAGAAAATATGTCTAGGAATCATTAACATTAACTTAAGCACTGGCTGATTTGTACTTTAGGTGATCCCTGTCTTGGCATTCTGTGAAACTCCAGGTGAAGTAAGGACCTAAGAAGCAACTTGGTGGACCAGATCAATGTACCATCAAAACCATCTTCCTGTTTCAAAGTGTGGCCCATCAGATGCCTATATGAAGCCCACAAGCAAGGTCATTAATGCAACAGCCATTCCTCCCAGATGTATACTTTTCAGGCGTATCCTGCTTGTGAACAATAACTGCCACTGATAGACTTCTCCACTGATTTGCCTAATGCTTTTTTGAAACCATCTAAGCCAGAGGCCATCAGCACATCTCAGGATAGGGAATTCCATATGTCAGAAGTGGGTAATCGCTAGGGATGTGCACTGGATCGGACCCGATCCACGATCCGAGTCCGGTCCAGTGGGAAATCGGATAAATTATCCGATTTCCGATCCGACAGCTGGATCGGCCGATCCAATCCGAACCGGTCCGAAAAGGCTCCGAACCGGTTTGGCGGATCGGCGGATCGGTGGGCGCCCACTGGCACCCACCGCCGCTTCCATTGGCGGGCGCCAGTGGGCGCCGGCGGCTACTACCAGCGGGCTCCGCGGCCTACTCCAGGGTGGCGCGCCGGGTGATGTCATCACCCGGCGCGCTACTCTAGAGCAGGCAGCGGAGCCCACTGGTAGTAGCCGCCGGCGCCGGACGGGAGCGGACGGGCCGGGAAGGTAAGCAGGGGGCGCGCGGAGGGGAGGAGGGGGGGCCCTTACCTTCCCGGCCCGTCCGCTCCCGTCCGGCGCCGGCGGCTACTACCAGCGGGCTCCGCGGCCTGCTCCAGGGTGGCGGGCTGGGTGATGTCATCACCCGGCGCGCTACTCTAGAGCAGGCCGCAGAGCCCGTTGGTAGTAGCCGCCGGCGCCGGACGGGAGCGGACGGGCCGGGAAGGTAAGCAGTGGCGGGGAAGGGGGCTTACCCCCCCCGGAGCTGTCCGCTTCTATCCGCAGGCGCCCGCGGGCGCCTGCGGATGGAAGCGGACGGCCCCAGGGGGGGGAGGGAGCGCGGGGGAGGGGGCTTACCTGCTGGGGCCGTCCACAGCGGACGGCCCCGGGGGGGAGGGAGTTAGGCCCCCCCCTCACCCACCCTCCGCCATTTTTTCCTCATAGACTTGCAATGCAAGTCTATGGGGAAAAAAATGGCGGCCGATCCAAAAATTTCCGATTTTTGGATCGGGATCGGACTCGATCCGGTCCGGGGGGCCTCCGATTTTGTCCGAACCGATCCATGACAAAATTGGAGGTCCCGATCCGGGTCCCGATCCGATCCGGGGGGTCCGTGCACACCCCTAGTAATCGCCATTCCAGGGGGGCAAATGTTAACCTTCAAGCCTCTTAATCGGGTGGCATCAATCGTAGGTGTGGTTGGGCACATACTTAGGGGCGTATTTTTGGATAAGTTATGTAGTGACATAAAGAAGAGAAGATGTTGAGGAGGAGGAACCTGGAGAAATTGCATACATTTTATTTTAATAGTTGCAGGCAATGTACATAGGATGAGAATTCATGTGCAGATTCCCAGGGTAATTTTCTGCATAATAAGGGGAAGGCTTCAGAGAGGAAAAAAAAATGGAGGTGTTGTGTGTATATATGAGAGAGTGCAGGGACAGGATGCACGGATAGATCTAGGCTTAATATATTCATTTTATTTATGAAGTATAGATGCCACTCCCTCAGTTTGGTTCAAGGTGGCTTACACAGGGCCATTCCACAGTGCTTCCAAGGCCAAGACAAATTCACAATATGCAAGGATATTCCTACATAATAATAATAATAATAATAATAATAATAATAAAAATATATTTATTTATTACCCGCCTCTCCCTCCGGATCGAGGCGAGGAACAACATCATCATAAAACACACAAAACTGGTTAAAAATACATAAAACCAGTATATCATTAAAATACCAATAAAACACCAATAAAACACTTACAATTCAACTGAGTAGGCCTGCCGGAAGAGCTCAGTCTTTATAAATCTTTTAAATTCCTGAAGACTGGTGAGTTGACGGATCTGTCCCGGCAGGTCATTCCGTAATCTGGGAGCGGCTGAAGAGAAGGTCCTCTGGGTAACAGTCTAGTTTTTGTTGACTGTAATAAATTCTTCCCAGAGGACCTAAGCGTGTGGGGTGGATTGTATGGGAGAAGGCAATCCCGCAGGTAACCTGGACCCAAACCATGTAGGGCTTTAAAGGTAATAACCAACACTTTGTACTTTGCCCGGAAACTAACTGGCAGCCAGTGCAGAGATTTCAAAGCTGGTGTGATATGGTCACCCCTAGGTGTACCAGTGACCAACCTGGCTGCCATATTTTGAACTAGTTGAAGTTTCCGGACTAGGCACAGAGGTAGCTCTATGTACAGCACATTGCAGAAGTCAAGTCTCGAAGTAACCAGCGCGTGCACTACCATCTTTAGGTCTTCCAACTCTAGGAAGGGGCGCAGCTGGCATATCAGCCGAAGCTGATAGTAGGCACTCCTGGCCGTCACATCTATCTGTGCTGTCATTTGGAGCGACGGATCCAGGAGCACCCCCAAGCTGCGAACACAGTCTTTCAGGGGGAGTGTAACGCCATACATAGGGTGACCAGATAAAATCCAGGTCAGGGCTCATGTAACTTTAACAGTTGTAGAGAAAAGGGAATTTCAGCCAGGGTCATTTGTATTCAATTAGTTCCTGGTGATATTCCCTCTTCATCACAACAGTTAAAGGTGCAGGCACTATACTAGAGTGACCAGATACAAAAGAAGGCAGGCCCCCTGCAACTTTAACTGCAGGGGGCATACAGAACTGGTTGACACACCTCCAACCCCAGGTTGTGGCCCTTGACAGCAAGCACCTCCATCTTGTCTGGATTCAGCTTCAGTTTGTTTTTCCTCATCCACCCCATTACCGCCTCCAAGCATTCATTCAGAGGAGACACACTATCCTTAACTGACGATGTTGTCGAAGGCATAGAGAAATATATTTGGGTGTCATCAGCATTCTGATAGCACCCCGCCCCATGCCTCTGGATGATCTCTCCCAGCTGTTTCATGTAGATGTTAAACAGCATTGGGGATAGGATGGCACCTTGTGGTACACCACATAGCATGTGCAACGAGGCATCCCAATGTAAGCACAGAGCATACATCAGAGATCCCATCATAAAAAAGACTAGGAAGTCCCTGTACGGCAGAGGTCCCCAAACTTTTGGGGTCGTTGGGCACATTTGGAATTTTGAGGGAGTGTTGTGGGTACCATAATATGGATGTCAAAGAAAGGAGCTTACTCATTCTTGAAATGGCTGCCATTGGGGGGATGGCCAGTCACAAAATGCTTAATTCCTTCAAAAGTGTAGATCTTCTGTTATTTCTCAGCATAATTTCAAAGATCAGCTGCACATAACTGAGGCTGCCTCTACAAGAGAGGTTTAAAGCTCTTTCAAGGCGCTTAAAAAAATGTACCTCTACAAGAACGGAGCGCAAATCGGGCGTAGAGGCGCGTTATCTCTCCGATTATGCGCATTATCGAATGTGTGTTAAACAGCGAGTTTTATTTTGCTCCGGCTGTTAAAGCGCATTTTGACTGTGTGAACAAGCGCTTATGCGCATTAACTACTTGTAAAGCGCATTTTGGTCATCCGTTAATGCGCTTCGCCACCTCTCGCCACCTCTCGTGCAGAGGTATTAGGCGTAAATGCGCTTCTGCGATTATGTGCATAATCGCCTAACCGGGCGCAAAAGCGAATCCTTGTAGAGGGGACCATCTGAAAAGGAGGACAGGGCTCATGTAACTTTAACAGTTGTAGTGAAAAGGGAATTTCAGCCAGTGTCATTTGTATGCAATTAGTTCCTGGTGAAATTCCCTCTTCATCACAACAGTTAAAGTTACATGGGCCCTACCTTCTTTTGTATATGGTCACTCTAGTATAGTGCCTGCACCTTAAACTATTGTGATGAAGAGGGAATTTCACCAGGGACTAATTGCATACAAATGACACTGGCATAAATTCCCTTTTATTTTATTTATTTATTTATTTATTTATTTATTGCATTTTTATACCGCCCCATAGCCGAAGCTCTCTGGGCGGTTCACAAAAATTAAAACCATGAAATCATTTTAAAATATATAAAACAAGGCACAATCTAAAAACACAGAATAACATACAATATAAAAACACAACCAGAATAAAACCAAGCAGCAAGAATTAATACAGATTAAAATACAAATTTAAAACAGCAAGGATTAAAATTGAGTTAATTTAACTGTTAAAATACCGGGAGAATAAAAAGGTCTTCACCTGGCGACGAAAAGAGTACAAAGTAGGCGCCAGGCGAACCTCTCTGGGGAGCTCATTCCACAGCCGGGGTGCCACAGCAGAGAAAGCCCTCCTCCTAGTGGCCACCTGCCTCACTTCCTTTGGCAGGGGCTCACGGAGAAGGACCCCTGTAGATGATCTTAGGGTCCGGGCAGGTACATATGGGAGGAGGCGTTCCTTTAGATATCCTGGCCCCAAGCCGTTTAGGGCTTTAAATGTTAGTACCAGCACTTTGAATTGGGCCCGGACCTGGATCGGCAGCCAGTGAAGTTGGAAAAGGACTGGCGTAATATGGTCTCGTTGGCCAGTCCCCGTTAACAATCTGGCTGCCCTGTTTTGTACCAGCTGAAGTTTCCGGACCATTTTCAAAGGCAGCCCCACGTATAACGCATTGCAGTAATCCAAACGAGAAGTTATGAGAGCATGGATAACTGTAGCTAGGCTATCTCTGTCCAGATAAGGGCGCAGTTGGTATATCAGCCTAAGCTGGTAAAAGGTGCTCTTTGCCACCGAGTTCACCTGTGCCTCAAGCGACAGTTCTGGATCCAAGAGCACCCCCAAACTACGGACCCGATCCTTTAGGGGGAGTGCAACCCCCTCCAGAACAGGGTGAACATCACCTCGCCGGACAGACAAACCACCCGTTAACAGTACCTCCGTCTTGTCTGGATTGAGTCTCAGTTTGTTAGCCCTCATCCAGTCCATTACCGTGCTCAGGCACTGATTCAGAACAGCCACTGCCTCACCTGGGTTTGTTGAAAAGGAGAGGTAGAGCTGGGTGTCATCCGCATATTGGTGACATCTCAGCCCACATCTCCGGATAACCTCTCCCAGCGGCTTCATGTATATGTTAAACAGCATAGGGGATAAAATAGAGCCCTGTGGAACCCCATGGCTTAGATGCCACGGCACAGAGCAATAATCCCCCAGCACCACCTTCTGAAAACGGTCATCTAAGTAGGAGCGGAACCACTGCAGCGCCGTGCCTCCAACTCCCAGCTCAGACATCCTATCCAGAAGGATACCATGGTCGATGGTATCGAAAGCCGCTGAGAGGTCCAAGAGAACCAACAGGGTCGCACTCCCCCTGTCCCTCTCCCGGCAAAGGTCATCCCACAGGGCGACCAAGGCAGTTTCTGCTCCAAAACCAGTCCTGAAACCCGATTGAAATGGATCTAGATAATCCGTTTCATTCAAGAGTGTCTGGAGTTGTCCTGCAACCACCTGCTCAAGCACCTTGCCCAGGAAAGGAATGTTCGCCACCGGCCTATAGTTGTTAACATCTTCCAGGTCCAGGTTAGGCTTCTTCAGGAGTGGTCTGATTACCGCCTCTTTTAACAAGGCTGGCACCACTCCCTCTCTCAAGGAGGCATTTACAACCTCCTGGACCCAGCCGGCGGTCCCATCCTTATTTGATGTAATTAGCCACGACGGGCAAGGGTCAAGCACATAAGTGGTCGACCGGACTTGGCCAAGCACCTTGTCCACATCCTCAGGCCTCAGTAACTGAAACTCATCCAACAAAACTGGACCAGACGGTGCTCTGAACGCCTCTACTAGCGGAGCTGCATTAAGCGTGGTGTCCAATTCAAGACGAATCTGAGCGACTTTATCTTCAAAGTGCTGTGCAAACTCGTCACAGCGTGCTACCGAGGGTTCCACCATCTCTCGCCCTGGCCCAGAGTGTAGCAGGCCACGAACCACCCGGAAAAGCTCCGCCGGACGACACTGTGAAGATGCAATGCTGGTGGAGAAGAACTGTCTCTTCGCCACCCTCACCGCCACAGAGTAGGCTCGATAATGAGCTCTAGCCCGTGTCCGATCAGACTCAGCACGAGTTTTCCTCCACCTGCGTTCTAGCCGTCTCCCCTTTTGCTTCATTGCCCTCAGCTTAGGTGTAAACCAAGGAGCTAGCCGAGCTCTGCTCATAGGGAGAGGGCGCTTGGGTGCGATCGTGTCAACCGCCCGGGTCATCTCTGCATTCCACAGAGCGACCTGGGCTTCGACAGGAGCACCGGCCATATCAGCAGGAAACTCTACAACTGTTAAAGTTACATGAGTCCTGTCCTCCTTTTCATATGGTCAGCCTACAGAAAGTGCAATTGGCCTTCCTCCCGAAGGCCAATCGGGGCCTTAAAAGCCCTCTAAAGCCAAGGTTTAAGGCCACAATTGGCATGGAATGGGGAGGGGAAATGCAATTTCCCCAAGGCTGGAGAAATGGCGTATTTTCCCCCTCCACTCTAATGCAGTATGGGGGCGAGAGAGACTGGGGAAATTGTGTATTTCCCCCTGCGCTGTTAATGGTGGACACCATTAATGCAGCAGGGGAAAAGGACAAAGGGTGCAGGACAGACTGGAACTGAATTCCGCCCAGACCTGCGCCTCTTTTGCCCTTTGCCAGCATTGGGATGAAAATCTGCCAGGAGCGACCCCCAGAGGTGTCCGCTGCCCTCGCAGGCCCAGGTGAATTTTCGCCCCATCGCTAGTTTTACCTCTTCATCTGTTGTGTGTGTGTACTAGTTTCAATGTACCATCGATTTTAAGGATTGAGGAGGCAAAAGAAATGAAGTAATGCACTTGCAACATTTTATATCGCATAGCAAGAGAGCTAAATTTGATACGAAGTATCACGACTTCCCCCATCTCTCCAAGAAAATAAGATCAATAATAAAAAGGCATGTTTTCTTTTTAATGAAACAATATCGCTGTAATTTATTTGGACGTTCAGTGGATTTCTCTGGCCAGATAAGAGTCCAGAGCTATTTCACATGCAGCCTGTCGACCTATCCATGAAAGGCAATCTAGATACCATCATGGAAAAGTAATTTTTAAGCTCATAAAATCTAATAGGTGCTATGCCTCTGCTTCATGTAATATTTCTTAAGGGAGACATCAGGACTATCAATGGTAAGAATATGGATTAGTAGCCATTTAGGGGGATAGAGTTTTACAGACCTAATGTAGGGACAGCAGAAACCCTCAGGCTTCTAGGAAAGTAAGGCCTAGTATTTTGTGGTTATTTTTTCTTCATACCCAACAGGGAGACAGAGTGAGGTGGCTGACTCTGGAAGGTGATTTGGGGTGAAATGAAAGAAGCAGCAAATTGGTACTTATTTAAATTGTTATTTTTGTATTTTTATTCAAAACAGGCTGAGAAGTCCCTGGAGATACCAACATAACTTGGGAGGCCTTTGGTAAAATGAGGTTTGAACTGGGTATCTGAAGGCAGAATTTACAGCTCAGCCTCAGGTAGCAAAATGTTTTAAGAAATGCCATTTAAGAGGGAGAGGGGTCAGAATAACCCCACTATGGACCCAGTGGGATGGAGGGAACATCAAATTAATATAAGTTCTATCAGTATGTGTAAATATTATGAGATACAGACTTCTAAAAATGCTTATGGAAAGGTTATCGATATATTACCCAAGACAATGAAATATATTAAACTCTACTCATCACACAAATATGATATTAATTCTGTCTGATCTGAGAATATGAGTTTTTGCAGGTCCTTTTTTCTTTTCTTGTTCTTTTTAGAATGTCAGGTTTTCCCTCCCCTCTTGTATAGCGTAATCCTACACATATCCACCCAGAAGTAAAATCCCACTGAGTTCAGTGGGACTTACTTCCAAGTGGGTGTAGGATTGCGGCCTAAGAAATTGCGGAAAGAGAAAGTGGAGAAGGGGGCGTTGTGCCTCTTTCACCATAAGGACTGAAAGAACTGGGCATGGTTAGCCTGGAGAAGAGAAGACTGAGGGGAGGCATGATAGCACTTTTCAAATACTTGAAAGGTTGTCACATAGAGGAGGGCTAAGATCTCTTCTCGATCACCGCAGAGTGCAAGACACTGAATAATGGGCTCAAGTTACAGGAAGCCAGATTCCAGCTGGATATCAGGAAAAACTTCCTCACTGTTAGAGCAGTACGACAATGGAATCAATGACCTAGGGAGGTTGTGGGCTCTCCCACCCTAGAGGCCTTCAAGATGCAGCTGGATAACCATCTGTCAGGGATGTTTTAAGATGGATTCCTGCATTGAGCAGGGGGTTGGACTCAATGGTCTTATGGGCCCCTCCCAACTCTACTATTCTATGATTCTATGACCCAATTCAATTTCAGGGAAACTGTCAATGGCTGAATTCCAGTGGTGGGCAGAGCTGATGGGGCTCTGGGCCATAAAATGCCAGCATGTCTTAGCTTAAAGCTCTTTTTGTCAGTAGCTAAGATATAGAAGAGGTATTTTCAACCTTTTAGAATTGGTGGTGGGGGGGGGCTTGCAAAAGGTTGGAACCTACCAGACTATTAGTAGTCAGGGAAATGGTGGTAGGGCCGTCTGAGGAAACTTGAAGTGTTAAGTTAGAACCCTAGGTGGGCCAGATTTAGCTTCTGAGCCTAAAGTTCTCCATCCTTGTCTTAGATGTTTCCACATGCACAAATTAAAATTTTAATTAAAAAAATAAGAACACTGAAGTCTAACTCCAAATGGCAGAATATTCATTAAATCCCCATACTTATCAGAAATTTCCCCTACCCTCTTAGTTTTGGTTTAGCAGTTCCATCACACCTCATTGGACTTAGTTGTGCCTGAAGTGGATTTCTCTATTACTTTTTAAATGAATATTGCATGATACCATATATATATACACACACACCCCACTACAAAAGGAGGAAGGAAACTCAGGAAACTCAGGGGAGAAGTGTATGAGAAAGGTTACATAAAATCAGGATCTGAGGGAAAAGATATTGGGGGAAAAACAAAGGGAGATGGATGAAAAAACTGGAATTCTATGATCATGAATCTGGTGTTCAGAGTGATGGGTGATGGGTGAGTTCTCCCAGGCTTGAATTAGCTGGATTTGGAATAAACCAAGCTACACAAGCACACCATCAGAAAAGAATTTGGCTTTTTTCTGAGCCCATGCAAATTTATATCTTAGAGGCCCATTCACTACCCAGTCTGCAAACTCCAAGCCTGACCAATTTTCCTCCAAATGCCTTAACCTCTTCCTTCCCTGCAACGAGCAACAGGGTGGGAGAGGTGTCTCCCCTCTCCTGTCTGACATCTAGCATGCTGCATGAGCATGCCAGCTGGAAATGTAGTTTTCCCAAAGGCAAGTAAAAATATCATGCATGTTTGTGTTCAGTTGCCCTTCGTTAGAGCTTGTGAACCACTATTGCACCTCTGAAGTAGAAGCTGACAATGGAAATGTTTCTTTCTTCATATTTATTTGAGATGGGACTCTAAGTACCCATTTAAGGTATATTAGGACAGGTATGCAGTCACAGGTTGCTTTGGGACTAGAATGCTCACTTGCGTTTTTTCTTATGTACACTTACAATTCATGTTTATAGTGGCCATTTGCAAAGGAAATGTAATCTGTATTGAAACTGGGGGACTATGGAACACAATGACATCACTATCTATATTTACAGTTGCTTTTCAATTGTTGTGGCACAGAACTTACGTTATTGCTGTTATGTCACCCACTTCCAAGTACAGCCAAAACTCAATTTCTCTTTTGACACAGAGCTCAACAATTAGTGGTTAACTGTACATCTAACTTTTCCATTAAATTAATGTTCAAGCAAAAGGCAGAGGAGCAATTACAGGCCGCTTAATTCGGTCTAATTGCACTAATTGACACGGAACTGTGGTTGTCGTAATTCAGAAAATCGCCACCCCTAATTGGTATATATTTTCCAATTATACACACGATGAATGTTTTACTTGAAAAGTGTCTCATATTAATATAGCCGCGCATTTAATGTCACACCGCATTCCATGTTAACCTTGGACTGTCACGCACCATGAAACCCGCTGTGTGGATTGTAGTACGAATGGGTTAGAAATTCACTCCATTGAGTTATTTTTTAATGGTTTTACCCAATTTGTATCTCTTAGAACTGAATGAAATTTGTGGTCAGACATCCATACACTTCCCCGCTTGTGATGTGTTTTACGAAAAATCAACAAAATGCATTTGACAACGTGTACACGCGAGCCAACAACACGGCATACATTTCTAAAACACACATAAACGCTGGTTGGTCAATGCCTGCATGTGTACAAAAATGTGTAAATTTGAAAAAAAAATGCACACAAAATTATATACAAATATTTGTCCAGGAGAAGAAGAAGGAGAAGAAAGAAGGAGAAGAAAGAATGAGAAAGATAAACTCAAATACAGCACCTGCCAGGTATTCTATCCCCACCCAAAATGAGGATTTTTATTTTTATTTTTAAATCAATAGTTCGCCAGCCTGATTGTCACCAAGGATGTATTTGAGAAAAATAAACCCAAAACCCAAATCCTATTCTTCATTGGCTGTGTTTACTGTTATAGCTGATTCCCCAAAGATGGGCTAACACTTTCAACATGATTGCTAGTTTCATTTCTCCATTTGATGTGGATTTACGATCACAGTCTATGACTTAATTCTACCAAGGCGATAGTCCTTAATTTCAAACAAGCCTTTGAGGAAAGGCTTTCTAATCTTTTCTAAAGTTTAGCTTTAATTCCTTCTGCTAAAGACAAGCCAGTTCTGTTCTCATTCTCGAGTTGAGTTAATCCAGTGAGGAAGTAATATATATCTCCAAGTACACATTTTGCAGCCTAAGGAAAGCAAGTGAAAAATGAAGAAAAAGAAAAAGAAAAAGAAAAGAAGAACAAGAAAGAAGCAAAAATGGGGGGGGGGAACCAGCTTATTGCCCAATGCTTTCCTATTAACAAATGAAAATAAAGAACACAGGTGTGTTTATTATCTGAGAGGCAGTATAATTCAATGTACAAAGTCCTGCACTTGAATAATTTGCAAGCATGGTTGGTTTTATATGAGTCGCTGTGAAGGCCAATTACCTGAAGCCACAAGCTAGAAGAGTCGCCAAACCAAATAAGGGGTCCTTTCACGGAGGCAGGGGGGGTCCTTCCACACCACACTTCACTGACTCTGAGAGAGTATTGTTATAAACCGTAAGGGAGCTCCGACAACCCCTTCATGCATTTGAAGGGCTACTAGTCCTGATGGCTTTGTGCTACCTCCAGTTTCAGAGGCAGTAAGCCTATGTACACCAGGTGCTGGGGAACATGGGCGGGAGGGTGCTGTTGCATCTGTGTCCTGCTTGTGCATTCCTGGTTGACAACTGATTGGCCACTGTGTGAATAGAATGCTGGACTAGAAGGACCCTTGGTCTGATCCAGCATGGCACTTCTTATGTTCTTACGGGCCACATCAGCTAATTCTGCCCGCTATTGCCACAGCGATTTGTGCACTTAGCCGATGTTTGAACCAGCTCTCTAGGCACATCCTGAAATACCCACACAGAGCTCCTCCATGCAAACAGAAGTTCCGGATTGCCCTGGGTCCCCTGACCCTTTTCCCCACCCAAAAATAAACCCTCTTCTTCTCTCAACTCATTCAGAACTCTCTCTCTCTCTCTCTCTCTCTCTCTCTCTCTCTCTCTCTCTCGGTAGAATTGATTGTACATGAATCTGTTCCTGCCAATGTTTTCAGGGACAGTTTAGCATGGCCACCACTAGCTAAACTGTTCATTTCTCAGTAACTCTACCTAAGGAAGGTTCACTGGACATTCTCTGGCCTACCTTGTGAGGGTTGTGTTCTCTGAGGATGTGCAGCCATTCTTCACTAGCTTCAGTCTTTAAGGCTATTAGCTCTCTCGCTCTTCCATGTTTTTACTGCACATTTTCAGGATTCCTGCATTTAAAACACACACACACACCATACCATAACCCACCACAACAGAAAATCACCAAATATGTCAGGAAATGGAGTGGGAAAAAACTGGAAAATCAATGCCAGTTTTGAAATGAGCTCTCACAGCACAAGTCTTTCTAATTACACAGTTTGTCTCTGACAAAGCCAAAGAAAAGAGGGTTTTTTTCCTTCTTCTTCTTCTCCTCTTTTTCTTTCTTTTAAATTCTTAACCCACAGGCCACTCCGTCTTGGTAAATAATGGATGAGCAGGACCAGTTGCTAAGTCATTATGCAATTATTCTATCGAATGGTTGTGTTGATGTGCTCAATAAATGATGAGGTTGTTAATTGTGTATCACCATTTGCTTTTCTACTATGGCTATCAGATCCCAGGAGTTGATTCATACCGGGGGGGGGGGGAATAGTTTCTCGCTGCATTTTCCTTTTGCAGTTGTGTTTTTTTTAATTTGAAGGGGTAGGACTGGCTTATAAAAAAACAGGGCTGACTTGAACGTTTTCCATATTCAGATTGCAAACTTTGGATTCTATTTTTTCTTTTCGTGTCAAAGTTCGTGCATTTTTTTTGCGAATACGTTTCCCAAATGCATGCAGCCGTCATGTGCGCCTTTGAAACGTGTGCGTTCTCCTCCCGTGGGTGGGCACATTTTTCAAATGCATGCATTCTTTTTCATGTGTCTGTTTCAAATGCGTGCATGCTGCCCAACACATTTTGGGGGATTCACGAATCACACTGCAGGCTTGGAAATATAAAGATTTCGGCCTCCTTTGAGTCCATTTACAGTCCAGAAGGTGGGAACTGGATAAATCCTGATGAAACATGGACTGGGGGGGGGGGAATTTCCTGCATCCCTACAAAATACCTGTTCAACAAAATATAACAAAATATAACTTTAGCAAATAAACGAACAAACAAAAATACAGAATTGTCATGTAAAAGAGCCCATGCCTGCGAACTCTATCTTTGCCTCAACAAACATTTCAAACTTGCAATCTACTTTCTATTATCTGTCCCCATCTCCCTCCCCATTAACCTTTCTCCGTATAATCTTTTCTACAATAAGTTAACCAAAATGGTGGCATCAGCTCTATTTCTGTTATGAATCAGCCTGTACTTTATCCCCATGTGGATTACTATGGCGTTTTTTCTCATTTCATCAGATTACATTTGTCCTTCCCTTACCTAATACATAGTCAACTGAATGTCACATAGGACTGTTCTAGGCTAAATCATGTTCCAGAGATTAATAACACATCTGTTCTGAGATGTATGTACTTTAGTTTCTATTTTATCCCCCTGTGTATTGTACAGGTATTGTTTTCAGTGAAAACAATTTGAGCGGATCCATCTTCAAAACGAAAAGGAATTAATTCTAAATGTGAAACAGTCTTTGTGCACTTGTGTGAAACATAACCAAGATTAGTTGGAGATATGAAATTGGAAAAAAAAGCTTGTGATCTTGTATATAATCTGGTGTTGTTCATAGTGCATATGGTCAGACACAAATTATATGAAAAAAAGTCAAAAGTATTAGTTCACAACAGATGTCAGGGCCAAAGCCAGTGGTTGGAGATGAGACAGGAACTAGGAGCTGAGAGTTATGTCAGTGTATCAGACAAAGCCTATAGTCACAACTAGGGCTGTTCACAGCCCCCCGATCTGGTCCGGAGCCAGATAATCCAGATTGGGCCTGATCCGATCTGGACTGGATCGGACCTCCCCCAATCCAGTCTGGAACCAGATTCGGATACAGATCTGGGTTTCCAGATCAAGATCTGTGGACCCTCCTTTTCCCCATAGACTTGCAAGTTTATGGGGAAAAGGACTCATCGCCCTCCCTCCACTCTCCCTGCTTACCTGCTGCCTTCTTGTCACCACCGCTGTCCGCCGCTGCTTCCTCTGATTTTCAATAGAGTGACATCATGCCAGTGACAATGATGCGGAGCCAGCAGTTAAGCAGGTAGAGTGGGGGGAGGATGGTGAGTCCAATGGACTCACCGCCAGCCTGGCGTCCCTGGGTGCCAGCTACGCAGCCTGCACCCAGGGACCTAAAAGGGCAATGGCCCCAGGATCTCCAGATCGATCCAGATTGATCCAGAATGATCCAATCCAGTCTGGAATGATCTGGACCTCCCATGATCTGGTTCGGATCCATATCTGGGAGGTCTGGATCACCCCAATCCACTTCAGATTCGGGATCTGGATCGGGATCCGTGCACAGCCCTAGTTACAACTAGGTAAGCATAGGAGAACTCACCTGCGTCTGACTCAGTGGACGCTCGGCCCATTCCCCTTGCCATCTTCCCCTGCTTGTGGGGCTGCACGAGCTTGTTTTGAGGCTCGATTTCACCCAGTGAGTGCTCAGCAGCCGCCTGTCCTTGCCATCAACACAGTAGGGAAAGTGATCAGTCATGATGCTATGCAATGTCACATATTGTGCTTACTTTCAACTTACCCTCCATGCACCCACACTTTTCCTGTGTCTTTCAGTCCCAAATCCATTTCTGATTCTATTATGCTTCTTATCATCCTAATGCTATTCCTTGTTTAATCATTGCAGAGTTTTGTTATTCCTTAATACTGTTTGAGCAATAAATATATTTTCAGGCAACACTTTATGATTCCTGGCTTGTGGGGCACTTCAGCGGCCGCAACCCATAAAGGAATTGTTGAAGCCCAGAACACTCAGCTGGGATTTACACATTCCTTGCTGAGTGTCCATACGATCACTGTTTTCTCTTGATTGCGTTGTGAGGTCTTTTGCCGTACATGACATCGTGGCCAGCATGCACTCAACCTGTCACTTTTGCCTGGAAAAGCCACATTATTGGAGAGTCCTTTTACTCTGTTTTTAGTTAAAGCAGCTCCCAGGCACTTGCTCTGCCATGTGCCCCCCCCCCCCCAGCTCCACATTAAATCCTGGGCATGCCTGTGACCCGGCTGTAACATGGGCGGCCTCTTCACCTGTTCACCACTTTAGCATTCCCATTGAGAGACGTCTATGTGCTTCCTGCATTAATTGACTCCAAAACATTGTTAATTCACTTCTCTGATGTGTCGTTAACTTCAGAGCTGCACAGCTCCAGAGCTGCAAAGGGACTGTGCCAATTCTCTTCTGTGATGTGTTGCAACTCCTGAGTTGGGATCCGCATTAATTGGGTTCAGGTAAGAGAAGCAAGCTAGTTGGGTGGAATGTTTTACTCATCTCATCCCCCTCCCACACGAATATCCGGTAGTGCTTGAATTACAAGGCCCCATGGTACAATGATCTTTTGTGCAGTCCCCCCTCCTAGCTACTATTTTTTAGAGGATGGGGGGGGGAATGATTTGGCCAAAATATAGTACAGAGCCACATTTCAGAGGTTGCAAAGAAACATTGGAATGTTCTAAGAGATTTTCACTCCAAAGGCACATTTCATTGGAAAAAGTCCCCAGCCTCAATAGCAGCATGCAGTGATGTGTGTGTGGGTTGGGGGAGAGGAATAAGAGGAGGAGGAGGAGGAGGAGGAGGAGGAGGAGGGTGATTTCTCTGTCCCATTGCCATACTGCACTTTACAAGAAAATGTTCAAGAAATCCTTTCCCTAATTATGGGAACTTTAATTAGCACTGATGCTGCAATTAGTGACTTCACTCACTCCAAACATCCTTTGCACAACATTCCCCTCCCCCCCATACTTCAGTTGCCTGAGCGGCTTTGAATTAACTGAAGCTCAAACTCAATAATCTGCTTTATCTAGATTACCTTTACAACAACCTCATTTGATGTTTCTGCCCCCTCCCATCTTGCTTCAGAATTATGTGAACTATCCATTCCTCCCAGACTGAATATGCATGATGAACACTAGAGACTGGTGCAGGATTCAACCGAACCCTTTTGCTTTCCTCAGCTTCTCTGGCTGCTCCTCAGCACGGGATGATGAATAATACCTTACTCAGGTACAGATGGATGGATGGAGTTGAGACTGCTATGGTCGCCTCTGTGGATGATCTGCGCCTGAGTATTGACAGGGGGAGTGTGTCTCTGTTGGTACTTCTGGACCTCTCAGCGGCTTTCAATACCATCAACCATGGTATCCTTCTGGAACGCCTGAGGGGATTGGGACTCGGGGGCACTGTGCTTCAGTGGTTCCGGTCCTACCTCTCAGGCAGGTTCCAGATGGTGATGCTTGGGGATAGCTGCTCTGCAAAGAAGGTGTTGCTGTGTGGCATACCACAAGGTGCCATCCTTTCCCCAATGTTTAACATTTATATGAAACCGCTGGGAGAGATCATCCAGAGGTATGGGGTGGGGTGCCATCAGTATGCTGATGACACCCAAATATATTTCTCTATGCCTCCAATAACAGCGTCAGCTAAGGATAGTGTGTTTCCTCTGAATGAATGCTTGGAGGAGGTAATGGGCTGGAGGAGGAAAAACAAATTGAAGCTGAATCCAGACAAGATGGAGGTGCTTGCTGTCAAAGGCCGCAACATGAGTTTGGAGGTGTGTCAACCAGTTCTAGATGGGGTTACACCTCCACTGAAAAACTGTGTTCACAGCTTGGGGGTGCTCCTGGATCTGTCGCTCCAAATGACAGCTCAGGTAGATACGATGGCCAGGAGTGCCTACTATCAGCTTCGGCTGATATGCCAGCTGTGCCCCTTTCTAGAGTTGGAAGTCTTGAAGAGGGTAGTGCACATGCTGGTAACTTTGAGTCTTGACTTCTGCAATGCGCTGTACATAGAGCTACCTCTGTGCCTAGTCCAGAAATTTCAACTAGTTCAAAATATGGCAGCCAGGTTGGTCACCGTTACACCTAGGGGTGGCCATATTATACCAGCTTTAAAATCGCTCCACTGGCTGCCAATTAGTTTCCTGGCAAAGTATAAAGTGTTGGTCATTACCTTAAAAGCCCTACATGGTTTGGATCCAGGTTTCCTGCAGGATTGCCTTCTCCCATACAGTTCACCCCACATGTTCAGGTCCTCTGGGAAGAATTTACTACAGTCAGCCAAGACTAAGCTGACAACCGTTACCCAGAGGACCTTTTCTTCTGTCACCCCCCAGAGTGTGGAATGACCTGCCAGAGGAGACTCATCAACTTAACAGTCTTTTAGAATTTAAGGAAGCTATAAAGACTGATCTCTTCCAGCAGGCATATCCAGTGGAATTTTAGAATGTTTTTAGGATGTTTTTAATGATGTTTTATTGCTATTTTAATAATGTGCACCATGTTTTAAAATCAGTTTTATGTATTTTATCCTATGTTATATTTACTGTTGTTCCCCGCCTCTATCCAAATGGAGAGGCGGATAAGAAATATATTATTATTATTATTATTATTATTATTATTATTATTATTATTATATGGGCTATGTGTATATCATAAGATCCCTGCCGGATGAGATAAAGTATCCATCTAGTCCAACGGTGGCCATCCATATGGTTTTGGCCACCCCACAAGTGGACCATGAAAGCAAGGACATCCACCCCAATTCAAAAGATTTAGTAGCTATCAACATGAAGGTTTCCATCAAAAGCAACAGCTTTCGTATCACAGTGTGCACATTTGCCAGAGAAGAGGAGGAAGGAGAGAACTTCTGTTGATCCCTATGTTATCATGTCCCAATCTTGGGTCACCAGATGTTCATCTCCAGTACCAGGACCAGCCCTACCATGAAGCAAGAAGAAGTGGGTGCAGAAGGCAGCAGAGTATGGGAAGTGTGGTGCTCTCCCCCTCCAAAGGGTCTGCCACTTCTTTGTCCAATCGGCAACCAGCAGGGCCAAGAAGCTGCTGCTCCCTCCCTCCCTCCTGCTCCACACCTCCCTTCCCGATCTGCTCAACACTCTGCTCATGCACCTCCCAACCCACCTGGCAGGCTTACTTCTCTTTGTGCATGTTTGCCTGCCTGCCTCCCCAGCACACTGCCTGTATAGTGTTTCCATTTTCAGGAGCCGCCCAGTGCCTTCACAGGGTCAGGCAAAGTAGCACGAGAGGTCCCAGAAGTTCTGCGAGCTCTCATGATACTTTACGCATCATGCAGGCACCGCGCAGCTTCTGAAGATGGAAACACTTTATGGGCAGCATGATGGGGAGTAAAAAAAGTAAGCCAGATGGCAGAGGAGTGAGCAGGCTGCTGAGGCATGCACTCATACATGTGCCAAGAAGAGTGAATAAGTGAGCACATAGCGAGGAAGGGAGGGGAGGGAGGGAGGGAGGAGGAGGCAGCAGTGGTGAGGGGTCCCCACTTCAGGTGGCAGCCTGCCTTTGGCCAGGCCTTGACCATATCCATCATCCTCAACCATTGGCCATACTGGCTGGGGTTAATTGGCATTGCGATCCTATGACATTTGGAGACCCACATTTGGGAATGCCTGACGCCAGGAGTTCAGAACCTCATTGGCCCCAAGGGACACGTGTGATGCTGGCTCAGGGATCATGGGCAACATGCACACTTGCACACTGGTATGTACCAACACATGCACACACACACGTATCCACACACTGGCAATCCTGACGCAGATCTCTCTTTCCTCACTGTATCAATGTCAGTGTGGCTGTGAATGTGCTCTGTGTTTCAGTCAGAATGCTAAAGGAGCTATCCAAGGTGCTGAAGCCATTTTGAGGATAGGGTTCAGCATGTTGGAGAGGTCCTTTAGAGTTCTGGATGGTTTGGGCTGAACCCCAGAGCAGATTCACAGCCCCATTGAAATCAGAGCCACCAGCCTCAACTGTCCCTGCCCTATGACAGTCCTACCCCATCTGCACAGCTGTGCTCACTGATTTTGCCCATTGTGGCCGTTTTCATATATATATATATATATATATATATATATATATATATATATTCACCATCCAATTTTGATGCATTCAGACAGATTATATTCCCCAGTGGAGAACGTTTCTCTCCTTGAGCACAATTAGGTTTTCTCCAGTTTCAATATGAATTTATGCAGGCACAGTTATTTACAGTTGTTATTAGTTTAGTGCTGTAAATGTCTCCCAGTTTAAGGCCTGTCTTTTGTTGGTGCTTTAAGCTTTGCCAAAATACAAATCACAAAAGCGCACATGAATTCTATTCCATTTTATATATATATATATATATATATATATATATATATATATATAACAACTAATAACTTTATTGGCAATAAAATAAAATCCTATTCATGCTGGGCTGTGACTTACAAAGTTTATGTTTGTAGATGTGTCTTGAATAAAAATGACAATTCTGGTATCTGTGTGAAAGGCTTGGAAGTCTCCATGCTGGGCTATGGCAGCAGTCTGAAATGAGACCAGCTTGTGGGAACATCATGTAGTCAGGACTAAAGTGTAATACAGAGTTAAAGAGATCCACTGCTGCCCTAAATGAACGATTGACCATTCATGGAAGTTTGTGAGTCCATTACACAATGTTGTTAATGACCAAGATGTCTCCTATGCTATCCCCTGGAAACCCAGCATTTAAAAGCACAACAGAAAACATGGTAATATCTTGGGGCGGGGATGGGATTTCCCAGTGTGTAAACTCGGTGTTGTACAGTAATTCTGCCACTAGACTGCACTGTCTCAATGGATGTGAATAGAGCACACAGAGAGAGGAAGTATTCAATTCAAACTACGTGGCTACATGTAACAGAGCTGATTGCAATCCCAGAAAGGAAGCGGAAGCAGAAAGACCTGGTAAGGCAGCAGGATTTTTATTTATTTATTTATTTTTAAAAGTAAAAGAAAAATCCAGTGTCATGTGGTGGTTTGAATGCATTAAAAAAGCAAGCAAACTTTTCAGTAACAATGTATTTTAAAATATTTATTTATTTATTTACTTATTTTATTCCATTTATATACTGCCCCATAGCCGAAGCTCTCTGGGCAGTTTACAAAAATTAAAAACATTGAACAATTATAACACCAATATACAAAATTTAAAAGCATAAAGCATAAAAACAAGTTAAAATTACAATATCCTTCTGGGTCAAAGCACAACAACAACACAAAAACACAAAAACCCTCGTCATATGCTGTTAAATGCCTGGGAGAAGAGGAAAGTCTTGACCTGGCGCTGAAAAGATAACAATGTTGGCGCCAGGCGAGCCTCGTCAGGGAGATCATTCCGTAATTGGGGGGCCACCACTGAAAAGGCCCTTTCCCTTGTTGCCAATATCAGTGTTTCCAATTCAAATTTGTATTGCTTTCAAACAAAGATAAAACTTACAGAGACAAACAACATTTAAAACGGACCCCCTACCTTCCCCACAGCAGTTATATAAATGCCATATTTTCTCTTGCAGAAATTTTCATCCTCAGAAAAAGTAAAAGGAAACTTCCCCCTCTTGCACAAAATAAAATAATTTTCTTTACTCTTTTTTTCCTTTTATGCTTTTTCCTTTCTTCTTTCTTTTAAACAATTTTTTTCTTGAATCCCCAGTTGTTCCACTCCTTTTATAAAAAAAAAATGAAATTTACATTTATTTCATTATTTAGCATAATAATAATAATAATAATAGCAACAATTTATTTCTTACCCGCCTCCGTCTGGATTGAGGCGGGGAACAACAACATGATAAAATACATAAAACTGATTAAAACATGACACATATTATTAAAACTGCATAAAAAATCCTAAAACATCCTAAAAACATCCTTAAAACATTCTAAAATTCCACTGGATATGCCTGCCGGAAGAGAACAGTCTTTATAGCTTTCTTAAATTCTAAAAGACTGTTAAGTTGACGAGTCTCCTCCGGCAGGTCATTCCACAGTCTGGGAGCAGCAGAAGAGAAGGTCCTCTGGGTAACGGTTGTCAGCCTAGTCTTGGCCGACTGCAGTAAGTTCTTCCCAGAGGACCTGAGCGTGCGGGGTGGATTGTATGGGAGAAGGCGATCCCGCAGGTAACCTGGACCCAAACCATGTAGGGCTTTAAAGGTAATAACCAACACTTTATACTTCGCCCGGAAACTAATTGGCAGCCATACCTAATTCCCTACCCTCACAACTCCTCTCCACATATCCACCTTTTTTATTTTCTTTTTTTACAACAATGTCAAACATTATTCATATACATTCTTATCCCACTTAGAAAAACCAAACCTCTCTATTTTCTAAACAAACTTCTTACTTTTTACTTTACTTTTTATCTTCCACTCTTTTCTTCTTCTTTTTTCTCACAGCAACATTAAGCTTATTCTTCTTATTATTATAAGTGCATGAACAACTTAAAAAGAAAAAGAATGAAAAAAAAAAAACAAGAAAGAATTTTTTAAAAACCAGCTTCATTCTCAGTTCACAACCAAGTCCAGGTCAGATGCCTTTTTTCCCCCAGCTGACTTCAAAGTACTTTTCACTAGGGGTGTGCACGGACCCCCCGGATCGGATCGGGACCCGGATCGGGACCTCCAATTTTGTCACGGACCGGTTCGGACAAAATCGGAGGCCCCCCGGACCGGATCGAGTCCGATCCCGACCCAAAAATCGTAAATTTTTGGATCGGCCGCCATTTTTTTCCCCATAGACTTGCATTGCAATGCAAGTCTATGAGGAAAAAATGGCGGCGGGTGGGTGAGGGGGGGCCTAACTCCCTCCCCCCCCCGGGGCCGTCCGCTGTGGACGGCCCCGGCAGGTAAGCCCCCTCCCCCACGCTCCCTACCCCCCCCTGGGGCCGTCCGCTTCCATCCGCTGGCGCCCGCGGGCGCCAGCGGATAGAAGCGGACAGCTCCGGGGGGGGTAAGTCCCCTTCCCCGCTACTGCTTACCTTCTCGGCCCGTCCGCTCCCGTCCAGCGCCGGCGGCTACTACCAGCGGGCTCCGCGGCCTACTCTCGAGTAGCGCGCCGGGTGATGACATCACCCGGCGCGCCACCCTGGAGTAGGCCGCAGAGCCTGCTGGTAGTAGTCGCCGCCGCCGGATGGGAGCAGCCGGGCCGGCAAGGTAAGGGCCCCCTCCCCCCCTCCGCGCGCCCCCTCCTCCCCTCCACGCATCCCCTGCTTACCTTCTCGGCCCGTCCGCTCCCGTCCGGGGCCAGCGGCTACTACCAGCGGGCTCCGCGGCCTGCTCTAGAGTAGCACGCTGGGTGATGACATCACCTGGCGCGCCACCCTGGAGTAGGCCGCGGAGCCTGCTGGTAGTAGCCGCCGGCCCCGGACAGGAGCGAACGGGCCGGGAAGGTAAGGGCCCCCCTCCCCCCTCCGCGCGCCCCCTCCTCCCCTCCACGCATCCCCTGCTTACCTTCTTGGCCCGTCCGCTCCCGTCCGGGGCCAGCGGCTACTACCAGCGGGCTCCGCGGCCTGCTCTAGAGTAGCACGCCGGGTGATGACATCACCTGGCGCGCCACCCTGGAGTAGGCCGCGGAGCCTGCTGGTAGTAGCCGCCGGCCCCGGACGGGAGCGAACGGGCCGGGAAGGTAAGGGCTCCCCTCCCCCCTCCGCGCGCCCCCTCCTCCCCTCCACGCACCCCCTGCTTACCTTCTCGGCCCGTCCGCTCCCGTCCGGGGCCGGCGGCTACTACCAGCGGGCTCCGCGGCCTGCTCTAGAGTAGCGTGCCGGGTGATGACATCACCCGGCGCGCCACCCTGGAACAGGCCGCGGAGCCCGCTGGTAGTAGCTGCCGCCGCCGGACGGGAGCGGCCGGGCCGGGAAGGTAAGCGCCCCCCTCCTCCCCCCCCGCTGTCCACTTTCATCGGCGGGCGCCCGCTGGCGCCTGCCAATGGAAGCGGCGGTGGGCGCCAGTGGGCGCCCGCCGATCCGCCGATCCGCCGAACCGGTTCGGAGCCTTTTCGGACCGGTTCGGATTGGATCGGCCGATCCAGCTGTCAGATCGGAAATCGGATAATTTATCCGATTTCCCACTGGACCGGATTCGGATCATGGATCGGGTCCGATCCAGTGCACATCCCTACTTTTCACCCTGTTTCAAAAGGAAAATCTTTTTTTAAAAAAATCTTTCTGCCAGCCCTTTGGAGTTTTGCCCTGCAAACACCTAACGTCCTTTGACTGTGGGAGAGATTGCTCTCTGCTTTAACTTTGCACTCAAAGCTTTCCTTTGTTCTCTGTTGATTGCTGGTACAACTTTTTCACGCCTTAATCTGTCGCTGAGTTCTTTCAAGATCACCCTTGGAAATTCTTTCCCTCTGTTATCCAAAATGCCTTTAACCTCATTAGATCTTTGTTTCGTGGTAAAATCCAAGTTTTTTCTTTCTTGCACCTTCTCTCATCCCTTGTAGTTTACACTCCCATTTTTCTGCGATGTCATCCATTTTGTCACATAGTCTTTGGAAACAGTTTTGCATACATAATTGTAATTCCTGAAATACTTTCATGCACGCCTTCGATTTTCTCTTAATATTTCTCATAAAAAGCTTGCACTGTTTCCCGCTTTCACTGGAGTTCCTCTCAAAGGGAAGAGACAGTTAGTTATATTTCCCTACCTCTCTTTCTTTCTTTCTTTCTTATTGCTTTTCTTCTCCCTTTTTCTTTTAAGTCTTTAAGATGACTCACCCACAGGATACCGCAATAGATCGTTTTCTTTTTCCTTGCAAGCCAATTGTTATTCTAATCGATTTTTCTGCAGCAGATGTACCCCTTTCCCTCTAGACGTTACCCATTTTGAGGAATGAAGGCTGGACAGTCTTATGCCTTATCGGGTCTGGAACGGCTCATGAGCGATGGACGCCATCACCTCCACCCTCTCACGCTATCTGTTGCGGGAATATTTCAGGTATGATCATAACAATAGCTCAGTGACAACAACATTTAAATGATTGAGAAACTAATATTGATTTCATGCTTCTAATAAAACCATGTATCTGTTCTCCTGTAAGATAGAACCAGCAATGTACTAGCTAGATGTGTTGAGCCTCATCATAATGAACTTTGGTCCACTAGCAACTATATGCATTCTGTATTGTTTTAGTTTATCTTGACCTCCATCATTCATATGTGGTGCCTTTCTCTGTTTTGACTTAGAGACAAATTACATCATTCCTATGTGCTACCCTGTATTATTGTAAACTTTCCCCTGGTACAAAGGTGATTCTGTACAAAAAGCTAGATATGCTAATTCTGATGTTTCCAGTTTCCTATATAAGAGTGATACCCTATATACTTAATTCAGTCAGAGGTCTATCTCTGGCTCCCTCAGCTGTTGTGTCTTCTTCAATAAACCTATTCTTTAAGAAACAAATATGTGAGTACCTTTGGACTCCACTGTAACTGAGTTTAATTGCTTGCATGAATATAACTCCTTTGAAGTTATTGGGTGGGAAGTCACTGATCTATGGGAGGTCCCTTCCCCATCTTAAGGTTATTCATCCCTAGTCTACATTTAGGCCAGTTACTGTATCAAAGCATTATAAAGAATTAGAGTAAAGATCTTTCTCATAAGGGATCTGTGACAATAAATGACCCCTTTCTCATAAGAGGGAGTCATAGGCCTCCCTGGGGGACTCAACTTCCTGCCACAGTTTTGGTGCCGTGAACTCGGATACAGTGGACATCTCGAAGGGTCTTTTGCTTTCCAGCCGGCCCCAGGAGACGAAATAAAGCACCTAAGTAATTTTGCCATTTTTCCTCTCTGTTTTCCTCTCTTGGACCCTGCGTATCAGCAACCACCCTCCGAGACGGTAAGTACCAAAGTGGCTGACTAGCAGCCAGACTCTCAGACTCTCTTTCAGGGGAAATAGGGGAACCACTTTGTTAGGTTGGGAGGAGGGGAGTGAAGTTTCTGGCTTGAATGAATGAAATTAAGGTTTTATTTTCTGAATGAATGCCAAATCATGTACTCTCTAATGGGCGAGGAGTCTGACTCCGCATGACCCCAGGACGACTGCATTACATGACAAGGTATTGGTGGATGTTGAAGCCAGCTTCTGTGTTGTTAAGGGGGAACGCGTTTTGAGAAGAGATCTCAATTTTAAGGCTATAATGGGAAGATAAGAGCTCTAGAGATTCTGTAGACAACCCAACTAACCTTGGGGAGCAGAGGGAAGATTGTGTTGGTATCGCAGCCTCACTCCCGTAGGGTCAATAAGGACTTTGGCCCCTCGGTACCTCTGTTTGCGAATTAGGGTTTGAGTCCTAATGTCTACAACACACGTGTGTAATTGAGTATTGGGACTTTGGGACGAAGTCTCAAAGACAGGGGACAGATTGTCTGAAGTTGGGTGTGCGCTTCAGACTCCCAGGTGGATCAAGCTGGCCCTTGGTTCCCTTGGTTCCCTTGTCTCAGCACGACCTGGTGATTGAGTAAATATATGGTATGATTATGAAGTCCCAAAGACAGGGGACAGATTGTCTGAAGTTAGGTGTGCGCTTCAGACTCCCAGGTGGATCAGGCTGGCCCTTGGTTCCCTTGGTTCCCTTGTCTCTGCACAGTAAGAGTTTTACCGTTTTTTTTTTATCTTAACCTTCTGTCCTATGCACATCTGGAGGCACTATTTGTTATAAAATCAAAGCCAAGTTTTCTCACTGGGCCCGGTGGGAAAGCAGGTTGTTGAATATAGTGCAATCAGAAAGGCTGAGACAGACGTGAAAATTAATATTCTTGTTTAAGAGGCTTTCTTCTTTTTTTTTCACCCTCAACTGCTTTAATATTCCCTAGCTGAAAGAGGACGCTCTAACAGCTAGTTTCTTATAAAATCTTATAATCTTATAAAAAAGACACATTTCAGTTCCTCTAAAAAAGCCCACAAAAGGTAGTTTTGACTCTAAAATCTTATATAACCTTAAGCATTGTTTAGAAGATGACAGGCCACAGCAACGTGAGTGTTGGGATTTGAGGGAACAGCAGGAGGGAAAAAATTGAAAGAAAGACAAATTCTGTGAATCCCACAGCTCCTCTCCCAAACTGTCTATTATTTCAAAGCCAAGCACCTAAAATTGAAAGACTGCCTTGCCCTCAGAAACTTTATAACTCAGTGTATGACCCATACACCGGTGCAATCTCTGAAATACTACCCTGCATGCTTCCCCCAATTCCTCCACTCCCTCGAACATTACCCCCACTGCCACAATCACCTCAACCATCTCAAGGGGGCGCAGAGGCATGTTCCTCACCCCAGCCCCAACATAGCACGAGTCAACAGGACACATACACCCCACAAACAGATCCTGCAACTTTTACTCCTAGAGGGAGAGTGATGCCCCACTATAAAACACCACCTTCTGCAGATGTAGAATTTCATGTTAAAGATTTTACCACGTCTCAACTGCAGAGTTGCCTAAAACACCTGTGGAATGATTTGATTGTAACAGGAGTTAATGTGCAAAAAAACAAAGTGTATTTTGTACAAAGAAATCTATTACCTAATGCATACTCTTGTTCTGTCAAACTCTTTGACTTCGAAAAATTAAAAGGGCTCTCTTTGACAGAACAAGTCCACCTCAAGCCAAAAAGGCGATATTCCGTAGACTGGACATCGAAGATACCAGATTCTAGAATTGTCACAACTCCTTCCTCTGATCCTGTAACTCAGAAACTGTTTCCTGTAAGTGCATATCCAAATTTTGCAAACTCAGCACAGCCAGCTATACGAGCTTATCAACCATGGTCTGCTGCTGACATTTATAATTTTAAACAAAGGATGCCAGCCCTTGGCAAAGACCCAGAAAAATTTATTGAAGAACTAAAAAATTTGGCTATGCTCTATAACCCTACAGCCATTGATTTACAGGATCTACTGAGAGTTGTAATACCTAAACATGAGTTTGACCGAATTATTCAGAAGGCCACTAATCCTGATGGGGGACTAGCGAGATAGCCATTAGACCCTCCAGGACCTGATATTACCCTTACAGACACTGACATGCAGCGCATGGCTAAGGAAAGAGAAACCCTGTATAGTGCTATTCGTCATGTTTGCAAAAAAAAAAAAAATTAATATGAGCGTAATCCGTGATACCAAGCAGCGACCTGATGAAACCCCAAGAGTATATTTATCACGATTAGAGGGGGTAATCCAAAAAAATTCTAACATAAACCCTGCAGATGCTAATCAGGTGTGGCAAATAACTGACTTACTCCTGCATGGTCTCTTACCAGAAATTGTCTTGAAAATAAAGACTGTTTTGATTGGATATAGAGAAGCCACACCCGAGACTATTTTAGGCGCAGCATCTCAGTATTATGAAGACTTGAAAGAGCAAGTGCAGCAATTAACAGAGACCTGGAATCAACAAACTAATAGGCAAAATGTCCAAAACGTACAAAATATTTACTGTTATCGCTGTGGCCATCAAGGCCATTATCAGAGAGAATGTCCTCTCCCCTTTTTGTGTGTCTCCTCCGCAGCCGAAGAATGTGCCCCGGAGACCCCAATAACTCAAGCTGACCCCAATGACTAGCTGCAGTGGTTGATCACAATAAAACAGAACCCATTATTCAAGTTGAAGTACACTAAAACCTGTGCTTTTGTCATCAACCACCCCAGTCAATTTACTAAAAAAACTTATTATGTAAGCTTAATGCCACAAAATACTGTACATCTAATGGTACAGTTAAGATAAAACTCCCAGGGGCTGACCCAGCCTTCTCTATACTAATTTTGACAGAGCCTGAGATTGCCAATCACCCCCCCCCCCCAGGGCTTGATGAATTTTCTGATGTCGCTTTAACCTTAAACTAATCTTGAAGTACAATCCCCTTCATTGACTAAAATACTAGTTAAGTGTCCCACTCCAGCTCTGTACAGAATGATCTAATCAAGAGAGCACTATTCTATTAGATAAGCCTATTCGTATTCGAGAGTGTTTAAAAAAACACAAATAAATAGCAAACAAAGAGTTAATAGAACTGCCTCAGCCAGACTCTGATAAAAGTCTGAAGCAGCTAGCATCTTCCCCTCAGGAAGGAGGGGCTGTTTCTCAAGCTCCCTTGAGAGAGACACTCCATGCACAAAGCAACAGAGCCTACGAGCAATCTTTACCAGAGCCTTTTTTGCTGAAAAGTTCTACTCAGGTTCTATCTAATCAGTGATCCCTCCATCACGTTGGGTCATTGTACTACACTTCTACCTATTGAAAGATTGTGAGACAACAATCCCAGTTTACCTGAAACATCAGTCACGACTTAGCATACAGACCATACAGCTGATCTAGGTATTTCATGTGTGTACCAAGTGTAAAGCGTAATATTAATAAAAATCAACTATCCAAGAGGTTAAGACCTGGCCTTGCAAATTTCCCTTTCGTAAATCCAGATATTGTACGTTTACAGATGAGTTCTAGAAATGTGACCACTACAGAATGCTGTGTGCAAGATATGCTGTTGTTCTGCAGCACCCTGCACAATATTCTTCTGATAAGTGTTATGAGGTCTTAGAAGCTTTTTCCCTTCCAAATATACACAGTGCTCAAGTTGACTAAATTATTCACCCTAACTAGTGCATGCCAGTTAGCTAAATCACGTTGTGTAAACATTGTCTCCGATTCAAATTATGCTACAAGTCAAATTTGGAAACACCGAAGGTTTATGACCGCTGCAGACAGACCAATTGCAAATAGCCCACTCATAGATGCCATATTGAAAACTATACAACTTCCAAAAAAACATTGCAGAGCTCACACCTCTGAAAACACCTCTGTGTCCAGAGGAATTGCACAAGCAAATAAATATGCTCAGCTAGCTGCTTTAGAAGAATAACCAACTTTACTACCTACACAAGTCTGTGTTTCCATACTCTTGACCTGTGACCAAATTTGTGTCTGTCTATCTAAAGAGGTTTAATAGAATATGTTCTTTGCAAATATACCTATAACCTTAAAATTACTTCATGTCACCAAGTATTGTGCATAGTCCAAAAGAAATAGTTAGACAAATTTAAATATTTTATCAATTAAGATCCACAAAAAAATGTAAACTACAAAATTGAAATTCAGATACAATTCTAAATAAGATGTGTAAGATGATAAATAACAATAGTTATGTATGTGAAAAATAATTCAATATTTGCTTGCATTTATCTACCCTTATTCTGAATGTGTAAATTGATGTGTTCAGCTGTTCCCAATCATGCATTCGAGCAGAGCAGTTAATTATATCTTGTTATTCTACCCTTTCTTTAAAGTTAGTCCACTTTTCTTATTAGAACCTACTATCCAAGACTTAAAACTCTTACCATTCTCTATAGAAATTTGTTTGGCATTAGATATAAAGAACAAGTAATAGTTGGCATCTGTAGTCCTTGAGAACATCCCCTTTATCTCGCTGCCTTTCTCCAAATAAAACATGCAATCGCAATTTGTCAAACTGCCCAGAAAGTTAGCTTGCAACTTCCTCATTGTTTATAATTATAATTATTATCATTCCCAACATAACTTATAGAGATATGTCACAAAAATAAATAGAAGCATTTAAGCATCGTTTAAAGCGCAATAAAATTGTAGCTAGAACAAAATGTTAGCCAGAACCATATTACATATATTTTTCCTGTACTCTTGGACACCCCCCCACAACAACAACAACAAAAAAGGGGGAGGATAGCAGAAGTTCCCTAGTTTGTGAAGTACATCGATGCTCTAGGAAAACCCTTCTTGAAATCAACTTTTATTTAATATCGTTAGACCTATTTTAAAGCAAATTTACCCGAAATTGGAGCACAAATCAAGCAAATTGTTCAACGTAAGCACCAGCAAAAAGACTTAGTTCACCTGAATCCCTTCATCCCCCCAGAAGCAAGTGACTTTATAACTATACTAAAGACTATTGCAATCTGTTAACAAAGACCATCCAAGCTTTTCTTCTGCAGAGTCTAGTAAAAAGACACACCGATATATCCACAAAAAGTTCAGCGTTCCAGCCTACAAAACAGACAACTCTTTTACAGCTTCTAGAGCACATGAAGAGCCAGACCTGACTGATGACTTCTTGCCCCAGCACGATCCAGCACCAGAGAGTGAGGACGTTAAAGCATGGGAGCCTGAAATAAACTTCGAGAAAACTTCAAAAGATCGTTATGAGGAGAAGCGGCCAAATTTGAATGGCAAAGGTCTCCTTACAATTTGAGATCAAAGAGTCATAATAATACTCTAACGAAAGACTCCTAAAGTGAGCCCTTTAGGAGCAGAAGAATATTCACGCTGACTGAGTCACGCTCAGTACCCACTCTTCGACCTTGTACATGTGAACAGCAGTAATAAGAACAGTAGTGTTGCCATCAAACTTATTTCAGAAGAAAAAATGAATATTACCTGCAGAATTACCTTGCTCCAAATATTTTTTTTATTGGGATTCATTGGGATATATTATTGTATCATTATTGAGATGTATTATTGAGATATTCACTAGAAAGACATAGAATGTCTAAAGTTAAATCCACACAGAACGTTACAGTACTTATCAACCTATCCTAGTGCAAAGTTATTAGTGTGTGATCAGCATGATTAATAAAATGTATGTGTGGGAGAGTACTTGTGATAGTCCAGACAGTGTCACAGCCTGTATACCTTCCTGAACACTCCCATTACAGAGCCATACAAGCAGTTGCTACAGGAATTAGACATCTTACCCATAGTACCCCTGCCCATGTCCTTAACTGACTAGACAGAGCCTTCACCTTTTAAATTTGTTCCCAGATCCATTACATTTATTTTGAAATTCTAGAAAGTAAAAGTCCTGAAATGAGAATCTTGCACCCGCACCAATGTGAATACATAGTGGCCTTTGATACTTTGAGTGGCAGATTTATAATAGAAAATAAAAGTAAAGTAAACAACTTTGAAACACAGCTATTAAGCCCGTTAGAACTAGAAACAAAAACAAACCAGGTAAACACAACACCCATAAATGCATCTTACCCCTAGCCTAAATCTATTCCTATTCATCAAATATCTTTGCCAGCTATAAACTTATGTAAGAGAAAGCAGCATGTTAGTAAATATCCCAATTGATAATATACAGACAATGCAAAATGCAACGCACAGAAAATTGATCAATAAACAGCCATTTTAGTAATCAGTTCCAGGTCTCCCCCAAAAAAAGAAAACACTACAAAATGTAGCACGCCAAGAGCCAAGTTCACTTGAGAGACCAAACTATTTCTTGTCTCAAATTACCATAGATGCTTTGAATTTTACAATGCCTGAATAGAGACATCAGAACAAGTTTCTGTATAATCAGACTTTATATTTTGCAATTGAAAATGGAGAAACAGTTAACAAATCCCATGACATAGACATTTTCCCTTGCAAACTTTCTGATTATGCAGGTAAATTACTGAAACATTGTATTAGAAGTTTTTCCCTTGTTGACATACACAACAGTATCCTGTGTAATTGTAAAAAAAAGCCTGAATTTGAGCTAATTGCTAAATCATAGATCACAGTCGCCTTTAGTCAAAAAAATAGTCCAGTTAAATGACTCTGAACTTCTATTTAAATCTGGATTTAGAAACAGCCTTGTTTATGAAAAGCCCATACCTTGCGCTTAACATCAAACAAAAAAAGAGTATTTATTCAATGTAGAAATGCCATATATAAAAGTTACCCAAAAGTTAGACAAAGAGATGCTCTATAGCCTACCTATTTCCAGACCTTCAATATCATAAAGACTTGTATCATTCCCAGGTAACAAATTTAAGAGAATGTGTCAGCAGAATTGGAAAACAGTAATAACAAATGTTGCCATGAGTATTACTAATCTTCAAGCTGAGATCTCTTCTCTTGGAGATATAGTAGTACAATACTGTCTAGCCCTTGATTTGATATTAGCTCAAGCAAGTAGGACCTGTGCCGTGGTCCAAGAAAAATGATGCTTCTATATAAATCAGACAGAAGTACAAAGCTCAGAAAGCGAGTAGAGCTCAATGTAGAATTCATAGTCCCAGAGATTGTTAAAAAGCTATTCTAATTGCAATAAGTCTATGTTGCATTGCAACCTTAATAAAACACTGCTGCACAAGAGAACCCAAATGGTTCAGAGACAACGTACAGAGAGAGAATACATAAAATACATAATACATAAAATAGTGTGAGCTATTGTTAATGCTCAAAAGGTGGGACTGTTGCGGGAATATTTCAGGTATGATCATAACAATAGCTCAGTGACAACAACATTTAAATGATTGAGAAACTAATATTGATTTCATGCTTCTAATAAAACCATGTATCTGTTCTCCTGTAAGATAGAACCAGCAATGTACTAGCTAGATGTGTTGAGCCTCATCATAATGAACTTTGGTCCACTAGCAACTATATGCATTCTGTATTGTTTTAGTTTATCTTGACCTCCATCATTCATATGTGGTGCCTTTCTCTGTTTTGACTTAGAGACAAATTACATCATTCCTATGTGCTACCCTGTATTATTGTAAACTTTCCCCTGGTACAAAGGTGATTCTGTACAAAAAGCTAGATATGCTAATTCTGATGTTTCCAGTTTCCTATATAAGAGTGATACCCTATATACTTAATTCAGTCAGAGGTCTATCTCTGGCTCCCTCAGCTGATGTGTCTTCTTCAATAAACCTATTCTTTAAGAAACAAATATGTGAGTATCTTTGGACTCCACTGTAACTGAGTTTAATTGCTTGCATGAATATAACTCCTTTGAAGTTATTGGGTGGGAAGTCACTGATCCATGGGAGGTCCCTTCCCCATCTTAAGGTTATTCATCCCTAGTCTACATTTAGGCCAGTTACTGTATCAAAGCATTATAAAGAATTAGAGTAAAGATCTTTCTCATAAGGGATCTGTGACAATAAATGACCCCTTTCTCATAAGAGGGAGTCATAGGCCTCCCTGGGGGACTCAACTTCCTGCCACACTATCCTTCTGACAAAATTTCCATTTCGACTTCGTTACCTCATCAAAGGGTTTACGAGATACTTTAAGGCATGTTCTTTGTATTCCCCTTTTATCTGGGGAAATTAACTCCGTCTGGGAGCCCCCAGATGGCATCAAAGCCTTTCAGTTCTGCAAAGCCATACCTTCACCAGAAGTCCCCAAATATCAACATTTCAATAATGTTTTTTGTAAACAACTATTTATTTATTTAAATGATGCTTGGGCCACCTTTCTGGACAAGGTCCATCTATTTAAAAACAAACAAACAAAACCCAACTGCACACATATTGAAACCAAATTATACAAAATTACCATGCACAATTAGCCCACTAATGGGAGTTCCAGATTAAATGCCTTTTATTAAAACAAATCAGCTCTGCCAACAACTACTAGTCATGATAGCTATATAGAACTTCTATGTTTAGAAGCACTCTACCTCTGAATGCCAGATGTTGGGCACAAGGATTGTTACCTTCATGCCCTACTGCTTTTGAGTTTCCCTAGGGTATTTGACTGGACACTGGTGGAAACAGAATGCTTGGCTAGCTGGCCCATTGGCACAATCCATCCTATTATTGTTATTATCATTGTTGTTGTTATTATTATTATTTAAAAAAAACCTCACATTCATGAATTTATGTGAGTCTCTGCTTATATTTATTCTATGTTCCACATGGAGAGTTATTGAATCTCAGTCCAGAAGAACTATTTGTTCCTGCTGAACAAATAATATGTAGAGCCACTAAAGCGAGCCAACAATTTCTTTTCTTTTTATTTCTGAATGAATTTTATAAATCAAATATATCTACTTGGAAGCTTAAAAGATAAAAGAAGCTCATGTCTGAAATATGACTTCTGGGCTTCGGAGACACAAAAAGGCATACGCACCATCCTTGGCGATAGCCGATGATGCGAAAAGACAGATCCGCTCGCCGGGTTGTTCATTCGAGTTTCGCATGGCAGTGTTTCCTAACCAGCTTCTAAGGAAAGTCTTGAATTAAAGTGACCCTAGTTCAATGTGCACGTTGATTGGGGATGAGGGAGGTTTGCACGTAATACGCCTGCATCAAACACAGCTTCCTCCCACCTTAACTGTATCATATTTACGGTAGTGTAATGCCTGTTATGATGACTAGATTGTTATGTGTGCAGGGAAGACTTACATATTGCAGATGTAGACACCCTCATCCTCCCACCTCCATGCACAGGGTTTATTTTGGTGGATGCAGGACCACTTGGTGTCATGTTCAGGGGACAGCTGTTGCTTTCAGCGCCATCCTATACCAAGTTCAGCGCTTTACTTTTCCTGAAGAAGTGAATGGCAGTCATCCTACAGGGCTGTGCACCACGTCGGGTCTGAATCTGGACCCCGAACCAAAGGGGGTGGTTCGGCCCACTTTGGTCTGAATCCGGATCGGACCCAAATCAGGCCGAAGTTGTCCGGAATGGAGCGGACCAGGCCTGAATTGCTTCGGGCCGCTTCAGCTCGATCAAGGGTGATAATGAACCCGGCCCGCCTACAGGACTTACCTGACATGTCTGTCAGCTGCCTGTCCTCAATGAGAGCTGACACTTTTAAGGGAGATGGCAACTCTGGATTTTCTAGATCTAATGTTCAAACTACAGTGGCTGAAAAAGGCCATTACTGAGGAAAGCAGGGCTGCACAGGAACCCACATTGGATGTCAAGATTTCACTTGAGATCCAAGTGAAGCAGATCGGGGGTCCCTGCACAGCCCTATTAGTCACTTACGCAAGAAAAGGCGAGGGACAAAGTTGGGGAAATAAACTATTCACATTATGTCTGATTTTAACAGCTGCCATTTAGGTCTAGGGCAAGAACCACCCCCATGTCTCCTCCTAGGGCCCCAGGAGATGTGGTGGGATGTCTGCGGTGGGATTTGTGGCCAATTGGGTGCAGAGGAATAATGTTCAGCACTTTGGATAGCTCCTTTGAAGTTCGGACTGTTTCTGACTGAAAACCAGAGAATGGATTCACTGCTCCACTGAAAAAGGAGCCATCAGCCTCAACTGGATGGGCTTCTCTTCTTCCTCTGAGGAGATCTTCTCTGGGTCTGGGTACAGGGAAAGTGGTAGTCTTGCTTCCTGTAGGTTGTCATCCCAAGGTCAGGGGCAGCTGACAGAATTCACCCTTCCCAGCAAGAGGCAGGACCTTATCTGTTATGGCACCTAGATTCATGAGCACCCCCCCCCCCCAGGGTCAGGTAAAGTTCAATTTTTGCAGCAGGGTCTTTGTCTGATCAACATATGAATACTGATATACTGATGGTTCTACTTTAGTTGTTTGGATGCTGCTGTTTGTCATTGATCATGTTGTCTGTGTATTGTTTTTATCAGTGCTGTGCAGGAATGTGTGTATCATCTGTCTGTCTGTCTGTCTGTCTGTCTATCTATCATCTATCATTGATCTATCCATGTCAATATTCATACACTGCTGTGAATATTCACAAATAATTGTGCATCTGTTAATGTCTGCTGATAGAGTAAAATGGGTCCCCTTCCCCTTCCTGTGACCTGCCATTGCTGGGTTTTGCATAAAATCATTGGCCACTTCTGTGCCTTATTGAAGCTATTATTTTCACTTGACCCCAACCTCCATTTCCCATCCCTCTGATTTGTCGATATATCTGAAAGTGAACCGAGGAACCCTCAAGCAAGGGGTCACAAAGCAAACCATGGTTTTGAAAATTGGCAGCCTGCCCTTGGAATAGTAGGCCAGGTCAACGTTGTGTTTCCCCCTGCCCCTTCTTCACTACTTAATTCTTTTACATAATTAGCAGATATGCCACTCAATTATGCTCAATTTTCACATCCCATTTAAAGGTCACTAGGTTTCACAGCCATCTTAACTATGGAAAAATCTAAGTTTTTTTTTAAAAAAAAATTTACAGAGCTCTGTTCTGTCTCTTTCATTTTGAGCAGCACAGACACACAGCTGAATCACGTTAACTCTTTTTTGAAAGGAGGCACATCTCACAGAACATCCCAGTGCCGTTTTGGGTGAACCTACTTCTTTCTTCGTGTAATCAAGGGCTACATCTTCATGATCCATGTCCTCCTCTCAACCCCCCGCTCCATTTTGCACTCCTTTGATAGTATCTTGAGTGAACAACTTAGGGTGACCATATGGAACGGAGGGCAGGGCTCCTGTATCTTCAACAGCTGTATAGAAGAGGAAATTGCAGCAGGTGACATTTGTATGCAGGCAGCCCTGCAAGAGCCCAGCCTAGTATGACCAGATACAAAAGAGGGCAGGGCTCCTGCAGCTTTAACTGTTGTGATGAAGAGGGAATTTCACCGGGGGCTGCGTGCATACAAATGACACCTGCTGAAATTCCCTTTTCTATGTGACTGTTAAAGATACAGGAGCCCTGTCCTCCTTTCAATATGGTAACTCTAACGTTGATAAGATCCAGGATCAGTGCTGGCACCAACATTCACCATTAGTAAAGTGGAAATCTGGGGGATCTATTTTTATTTACTTGTTTACCACATTGGTATGCTGCTCCACACCATAAAGTGAGCACCTTTCAAAAACATAAACATAAGAACAGTTTAAATGGAGAATTAAATGTGATGCCAAAATTAAAAGCTGCATAGCAATACCTTCAGGTGTCTTGCCCTGGAAGAGCTGTCGGTAATTCTTAAAGGGGACATGGCTGATTCTGCTGAGGAGGGTCAGTGGAGGCGGACAGACTCATATCCCCAGGCCATGAGAATAGAGAGGTTTGTGTGAAGGGCTCTCCACCCCCCCCCCCCCCCAAGTAGGTCGATATCTGATTCATTCAAATCTGAATCCCCCTTGGAGAAATATTGGGATCCAGATGCAGGGGGCATGGAAGATTACAGAAACAATGCATGTAAATTGCCTCAATTATTCAAAAATGCAAAGTGTAAATACTGTGTTTTGTTGTGTTACTACTAGTCCGTTATTAGTCAATCTATCTCCCTCTCTCTCTGGTACAGCAAGTTTTGTTTATTTTTTTTTTCTCTCTGGCTTTGATTTGTGTGAAAGACATGATAAATCCAAGCTGACATTTCTGAGGGAATTTTGCATGTTACATCCACCTTGACGCTTTGCGCTTTTGTGAGTGCTTTTCCATCCATAGGTATCAAAGCTCTTCACAAATATTATGAAAGTGAGCAGTATCATAATAGTCCTGGGAAGTAAAGATAGGAAAAGTTCCCAAAGGGCAAAACTAAAGCCCAATTTGCAAATTTCTTCTTTTCCTCCCTAGATAGGCCATGACTGGTGCAGACAATTTCTGTACCTTGATCCGTACGCAAATAGCAGTGTGACTCTGCACTCCATGGTAGGAATGGATTCAGCCTAAGGAAGGCAGGTACCCCACCCTCTTTCCCCAGAGTCTGGCATAGCTTGTCCTGGGGGCAAGGAGGAGGCTAGGTAGATCACCCTACATCTGTGAACTCAAGTACCAGAGTTACCTTCTCATTATTGAATATGAATTTGGGTGTTGCTACACATTCAGGAAAAAAATCCTAAGGAATTTAAGGTAGGTGTCTATACAGTAAAGAGCTCTCCACAAAACTCAGGAAAGTGAGCCAAGCCAGATGTTGCATTGGGAGGCTAACATATATTGCTTTGGCCCAAACTATGGAGCTCATAAGATCTTGGGTATGAGTTCCAACCCATATAAAAAAACTTTGGAAACAAATTTGGATGGGGGAGAAGGACAGTTGCATATGCATCATCTGAACCAAAGATTCTTCCATTGTGTTCCATAATGGGCATACATTTATTTGCCAAAAAGCCATCAAGGTGGTGTAGAACAATTTATTGTCAATTCACTTAGCATGGAGACATTATTTTGGCTCGTCGTCCTCTTACTGCATTTGACTGCAACTGTACTGAATGTATGAAATGAAGAGATGTGGAAAACATTGGTAGGAAAATTGGAAGCTGGTTTATCCTGAGTCACACCATTGGTTCACATAGCCTAGTACAATCAACACTGACTGGCCAAGGCTTTCCAGGGTTTCAGATTATTATTATTATTATTATTATATTATTATTATTATTATTATTAATCATCATCTCTTTCTCGCTTGTGGCGGTTTTTGTAGATGGACATGAAGGGCTTTGTCAAGTCATGCTGTCTTTTACGAACCCAGGAATTTCCTGACAATTGAGCATGTTTTAAGTATGACTGTTTTCTGGATGTTGGTGTGGATATATTTTGGTAGGCCCAGCTTCTGAAGGTTTTCTGCATACTTTTTTGATGTGATGCCAGTAACGGAGTCGAAAGCCTTTTTATAGTCCATGTAGCAGGTGTGGAGGTTTCTTTTCTGTTTGCTTCATGATGACACTGTCTATTATTAACTGTTCTTT
The DNA here is from genome assembly GCA_029215795.1 of Anniella stebbinsi. Lineage (NCBI taxonomy): Eukaryota > Metazoa > Chordata > Lepidosauria > Squamata > Anniellidae > Anniella > Anniella stebbinsi. The sequence continues at coordinate 223,654,095 of JARDYH010000004.1, read as the reverse complement.
GCATCCTCTGCTGTTCTTTTTACATCCTTTTTGTTCTTCCATGAGTATATTATATTGGGTGAGATGTGCTTCAATTTTCTGTGTGATTGTGGTGGTTATTATTATTATGATTATTTATTGAATTTATATACCGCCCCATAGCCGAAGCTGTCTGGACGGTTTACAAAAATTAAAAACATTGAACTTTAAAAAACCGATATACAAAAGTTAAAAAGCACAAAAGCATAAAAACAGATTATAAGTACAATATCCATTTAAAACAACTATTCTGGGTCAAATAACAACAACAAAAACCCCAACGTATGCTGTTAAATGCCTGGGAGAAGAGACAAGTCTTGACCTGGCACCAAAAAGATAACAATGTTGGCGCCCTACCTAGAGAAGCCGGGGATTGAACCTGGGACCTTCTGCATGTAATGATGTGTTCTACCACTGAGCTACAGCCCCTCCAATACTAAGGAGGCACTGCTAGATTTGTACATGTCTGTCACTGCCCCACCCCCCTGCCCAAGCAACTCATCACTACTTTTCTGGGCTGATTTGATACCTTTTCCCTTGTGCTGACATGTTCATTACAGCTCCAGTAGAGATCAAGAGGAATTGAATTTTCACTACTAGGCCGTTGAAATGGCTACCCCAGTGGGAGTGATAACATGAGAAAATAAGTCAGTCCACAATGAACAAGCAAACCAGACCACAGGACTGTGATACAGCCCACCTGATTTAACCATCAGTCTGTAAATTACAGCTCAAAACATATTGGCAATTGCAGAATCCATTCTAATTTTATTTAGGGATGGTTGAGAGAGTCAGCAGCTCATTTCGGACGACACGATAGTCAATGGTGGGGTAATAATCAACTTTACAGTTGTTCATCTAGGGGGCACTCCCCACACAACATGGTAATAAATAATCAACTGTGGTGTGGATTAGGATCAGCGCTAAGTTGACTATGGCAGCATTTGGATGGCACAATAGTCAAAACAACTGACGATTGTTTCCCCCACACCAGTTGTTTATTGTGTCGTCCGAATTGAGACAGCTTTTGTGAATCCTGATGTAAAACTGACTTGAACTGCACCTCTTGGACTAATATGTATATTGGAACATATTTCTCCTTTGGATTTTGTACTCTGTCAAATTTTGTGATGCGACTGTCGGCTCCCATGACCAAATTCATGTAAAATGCATATATTGGGATGCGCAGTTTGAGATAAAATACATTCGTATAAGGTGTGTTTTGTAAGAAAATGTATTAAAACACGTAGTTCAGCACTGGTGTTGTGGTCAGTTTGGAAGTGCAGGCGCTCCCAAGCCAAGACCGAAACTGCAGGCAACTGTGTTTATTCATATCAACAAACCAGTTCTAGCCGTTGTCATCTCCTTTAGAAGCAGGTCTGGTGTGATGCTAATGAGTCTTAATTGCCCATTCCAGGCCTAGCCACCTCAGAACACTTTGCATCATGCAGGGGATTATGTATTGTTGCTGAGAAAATGAATTTCCTCCCAGCTACTGTGAGGACTGCAGCTAAACTCAGTTACGAGGGGTGGCAACTGATGTCAACAACCCAGTTAATAAAAAAAAGTCCAGTACTGGGTCCTCATGTGCCATGGCTCCACTACACCACTGTATTTAACTACATATTTAAACATGGACTTTCATGCAGTGTGTGTGTGTGTTTGTGTGTAAAAATGCAGATTAGTGCAGAAATGGGACAGAATGGACTTATGAAGGGATACGTATAAAGCTGGTATGGACCGAGAATGGACTGATCCATCCATCTCTAATTCTATTATACAATCTGAATAACTATTGTTAAAAGCTTTTCAGTGGAAGACCGATCGGAAAGCGATCATTTTCCCATCAAGAGAGCAATACAACTGGCCAATCTGAATAACATTTACTCGGGGACATTGTTGCTTGAATGTTTATGACTGCATGCTACCTCCAGTGTCAGAGGTAGCACACCTCTGTGTACCAGTTGCTGGGGAATATGAGCAGGATGGTGCTATTGCACTCATGTCCTACTTACGGCAGGACTGATCTTAGGGGTAGGCAAGCTTGGCAGTCACCTGGGGTGGTGAGCTGAGTGTGGCGCCAAGCTGAGCTGAATGGGACACCAAGCTGAGTTGAGGAGACTGTTAAGCTGAGCTCAGGGACTGGGTTGTTGTTGTGTTGTTGTTTTTTAATATATTGTCTGCAATGAGCTAGGGTGGCAAGAAGCTAGTGTTTGTAACCTTTTTTAATGCTGTACAGGCTGTTTGGATACTAACTACTCAAATGATGTTGCTCTCATTAGCTTTAAAGTATGCTTATTTTTCAATTTCCACTTTGATGTCATTTGCCATACACAAGCCATACAACTTGTTAACATGGCAAAGCTCAACTGACCCCAGGGGGCATGGGCGTCAAGGGCTAGGGCTCAATTTATCCTAGGGCCAGCCCCTGACTAATCCCAGAAGCCAGAGCAATGACCTAGGTGTCAGGGAAAATTTAAGCTTAAGTTGTTTTAATTGGACAAAAGTTTTGAGTGTCCAGAAGGACTGAACTGCCAGCTGAAGTTAATAAGCAGATAGAGCAAGTTTTTCTATGCTGCAGTAAAGGTCATGCAGATAGTGGGAATCATTCTGCTAGGATAAGGTAATTGACTGTGCTGAGCCAGGGTTCAGAATATGTATAAAAGACAGCTAATAGTAATGGCTGTGTGGTGGGTCAGGCTGGAGTTACGTGGAACGGAGGCTGGTGTATGAGAGATTAACGGAGGTCTATGCTTAAAGCCTCTATTATCTGGAGGAACTAGTTACCTTGTATATATTTTATATTATTGGAACACAAGTAAAGGACTGTATTATACACTATTTGCTGAGTGTGAGTATTCCTTCAACTGCTAAGACACTTCTTTCTGGACTTTAATGCTTATTCTGCACACAGGGAGCAATTTCTCTCCCCAACACTAGGGAGGTGGTGGGCTCTCCCACACTAGAGGCTTTCAAGGGGCCACCGGACAGCCATCTGTCAGGAATGCTTTAAGGTGGATTGCTGCATTGAGCAGGAGGTTGGGCTCGATGGCCTTATAGGCCTCTTCCAACTCTACTAGTCTATGATTCTATGATCTGCACCTGAGCACTTGCTGGGGCTCACATGTGCTCAGCCATGGGGCTGTCCTCACGTTAGGCACACCTGCGTGGCCCTTGTGGACCAAGTCAGATACTCACAACAGCCCTATTTGTAAGTGGTTTACTTACACACATATGAAAAACCACAGTTAAACTGATGAGCCGGTGATGGAACGCCAAACGCCTGACGATACACGAAACACAGAAGGAATGGATTCAACATCCGTACCTGGGAGTAAGTCCCATTGAACTCCATTGCCTTAATTTTGAGTGGATATACATGGTTTATTTTTTGTGTTGTGTCAGTCTTATTATTCCCAAGGTTTTTTATATATAATTTGCTATTTCTCTCTCACTGATACCCCCAACTGTTAACCTTCCAAGTTGATCACAGTGAAAACAAAGCTCTCCATTTCCCCACCTTTTTTTTTTCTTCAAATGGTTGTTACTTTCCTTTTTCTAACTGCATGGCTTGGGGCCATGCAGTTAGTGTGTGTGTGTTTAAGTCAGAAGAAAGCCACTTGAATCAGGGCTGAACATCTAGTTTGTCCCTTAGAGGAAATAATTTGAAAAAGGTAATTTGAAAAGGCGAACATTCCTTCTCTTAAATAAGCCATTAAGAGCTGTGCTTTTCAGAGGAGCCAGCAAATGGGGCAAAATTAAGGTATTATAATAAGCAAACATTTTATTATGAAACAGGCAGGCACCATGCTGTTCCAAGGGAAAGTAAATGAATGGAATGAAAGTAAATATCAATAAAATGCAAGGGAAGACAAACGAGAGGAGTTTGTTTTTAGCCAGGGAATTTGTCAATTACAGAGCTAACCACTGTGAAGGGGAGAAACCAACTGGGATGTGCTGAGACCACCAACTTATCCAGATTGATTTCACCCCCTCATTTATATTCAAAACAGTGTCTCCCCAGCTACATCCATCACCCTCAAAACGTCTTTTCACTCAGCACAGAACTGAGATTAAATATAGGGCCAGTGTAAATGATCACCTTGAGCAAGTGGCTATTTTTAAGGGCTTGCCCTCTGGATTTCCTCTTCCTTCCAGTGCCTCACTCACCACAGCAGGCCTAAGGAGGAAGCAGGACGTCAGTAGATCTAGAGTGCCAACTTCCTGTTTCCTTGCTGCTGATATGAGGGCAGTGGCTAGGGATGTCACGGTTGTCTGGTTGGGCCTTGAGGGCCGCCGATTCCTCACTGGCTCAGACCCCTGGACATCAGTCTGCAGAGTCAGGGAGATGACTTGCACAGAGAACTCCTGATCCCTATGGTGACCTGCTTGCTAAAATCTTGAGAGAATGGAAGGGGTGCTATCAAACACTTTACCAATCTTTCCACATGTGGGTGTTGTGTTTACAGGAGACTGGATCCATGCCCTGATGAGGTAATAAGTTCAAAACCAGAGATTTGAGAAATGTCTCTTCATCCTAATGTGCCATCCATGGCAACCTTGAAGACTCTACAATTGCCCAGAACCTAATTGTCTCTTCTCTAAGCAAAACATATTATTATTATTATTATTATTATTATTATTTATTTATTTACATTTACATCTACATACCGCCCCATAGCAGAAGCTCTCTGGGCAGTTTACAAAAATTAAAAGATTGAACATTAAAAGTCAAAATACACAATTTAAAACCATAAAACATAAAAAACAGCTAACATTTAAAACAATTTTAAACTTTCAGCTAGGCCAAAGACTCAAACTCAACTTCAGCTGTTAAATGCCTAGGAGAAAAGAAAAGTTTTAACCTGGAATCGAAAAAATAACAATGTTGGCGCCAGGCGGGCCTCATCGGGGAGATCATTCCATAATGGGGGGGGGAGCAATGAGGTTCCTTTGGTCTTTTTCCTTGAAAGTTACCCTCTTCTCTTATCTCTCCTCACCCCCTCACTCTCCTTAATCTGAAATAAATAAATAATAAAAATGAATGAATGGAATATTGTCCCTTGAGCTGTGAGGGGGATATCTGATTAGAGCCAGATTTACACCAAGCAGGATATAGCGGTATGAAAGTGTCATAAAAGTGGTATATAAAAGGCAGGAGCCACACCGAGCAGGATATAGTGGTATATGATATGTGTCAATGGGCCCCAACAGTTGTCAATGCACTTTGATACTCCTATAAAGCAGTCATGTGGCTCCTGCCTTTTATATGCCACTTTTATACCGCTATATCCTGCTTGGTGTAGATCTACCCTGGAGTTCCACTGTCATTCGGCTAGTCAGGAATATCTATCTATCTATCTGTCTATCATCTAATCCATCTATCTATCTACCTATCTAATCTATCTATCTATTTCAATAGAGTTACGGTTCCCTACTCCTTTCCCTGCGACCTTCAAGCTTTCACATGAAAAGCAAAGTGGGAGTTATGGAATGTCCCAGGTCATTTCACCATTTGCCCAGATGCCTTGTTTGAACACAGGCAGGTGGTCCCCTTCTGTCCCACCGAGGCCTGGCTGTTTGCCTGACATTTAGCCTTTCTTATAAATAAATCACCTGTAACTGTTTCCCCCCTTCTAAACAGGTTGAAATGTGGTAATTCGGTGGCAATTTGTTCCCACCATAAGCGGTCATTTCTCAGTCACTCTTGAGGTGCCTTCGCCACTTGAAATGAGGGAGGTGAGAATGCTGCCCTTTTGATTTTTCTGTCTTGACATGCATAAGCAGGGCCCATGAGAAGGGGGTGCAGGGGGTACATCGTACCTGGGCCCGGGGTCAAAAAGGGGGCCCTAAAGGAGGTGAGCTGGAAATTTCCTGGGATCTCAGAAAATGTTTGCATAATGGCATGGCATGGGAATTACGCACTTTCCAGAGGCCTCAGACGCATGCAAGGCTGAGTGCTCACCGGGCCATCTTGGCTGGAAGAGGGCTGGCTAGGCAGTGCCCAGCAAGCATGGAAGGTGAGCTCCCAACAAGCTTGCCATCCACTGTGCATTTATCGTTGGGCTTGACAATTTCGGACTGCAGATAGGGAATCTAATATTTCCGTGCAACACCTCACCTCCTATGCAAACACAGACAAAACACCCCTTTCTGGTTTAGTCTTTTTCTTGACATGTTTAGGCTTCTCCCTGACATGATATGTCTGTGGCTATAGCCCGATTTAGGTGTTTGCTAAAGTGTGTTGTTTAAACATGTGAGGAGGGTAAGCGTGCACATCTTTGAAATATACACATTCTCCTCCGATTGATTAAAATGTATTCCTGCTCATTTTTCAGAATTGTTTTTTGAAATGTACGTATGCTGTCAAACATGTTTTTGGGGGTCTTCAAATCACATTGCAAGCTCGGAAAGGTATGGACTTTGACTGCAGATTGCACCTGAGTCTATGTTCAATCCAAAAGGTGCATACTAGTAATATCATGATTAAACAATGGACTGAAACATATACATCATCCTTGTTGATCTTGACATGCTCAGTGTGTGGATGACAAATGACTATCCAGTGCTCTGGATCACATGGAAGCTCTCTGCTACTATGCCAACTGAGTAAGGGATATGGAAGCATCGCCTTATATCAGAAGCTGGCTTACCACTGCAATACTTGTTTACATAATTTCAGCTTCCATCCAGAACAGAGCACAAAACCTATTCTTGTCCCAAGAAGCATTCCCCGAATGACCAGCCACGGTTTTCTCTGAACCTTGTTCCTTTAAAGTGTAATTTTTGATGGTGTTTTTAAATTATTATTCTATTTGCTCACCACTCTGAAATCTTCAGATAGGGAGCAGTATATAAATATTGGAAATAAAGAAATAAATAATATTTTTGCATGAACGGTCCCTTTACACTCACCATTTACATAACACTACCTCCCCCAAACTCCTGAGCTGCCCATGTTGTGCAAAATGGCAGCTCAGGAGTATAAAGGTGTGGAGGGCTTCTAGGTGTTCACCAAGCCATGGGGGGCTTGATGAGCATGGTCACTACTGCCCTGTGGCTCAGCAACTGGGGTCCAGGAGGGTGAATGTGGGTGAGTTCGTCCTTCCCTAATTGGAACCCCTGATAACACTTCATACATATGATGAATTGGACTGCATATCAATGCTTGTTCCATGATAAATTTAAATTTATATAGCTTCCCAATCTCATGAGGTACTGGTTCCCCTCTATTCAGCACTGGCTAAGCCTCATCTTGAGTATTGTTTCAGTTCTGGGTACCACACTTCAAGAAGTATGCAGACAAGCTGAAAGGGGTTCAGAGGGCAGTAACAAGGATGATCAGGGATCTGGAATATTGAGAACATCACAAATTTTGATAAATTCTTTTCAAAACCAAACTGAGATAAAGTTCTCAGGAGAGACTGAAAGAACTGGGCATGTTTAGCCTGGAGAAGAGAAGATTGAAAGGTTGTCACACAGAAGAGGGCCAGGATCTCTTCTTGATCAACTCAGAATGCATGGAATAATAGGCTCAAGTTACAGGAAGCCAGATTCCAGCTGGACATCAGGACAAACTTCCTGACCATTAAAGCAGTACGGCAATGGAATCAATGACCTAGGGAGGTTGGTGGCTCTCCTACACTTAGAGGCCTTCAAGATGCCTTTGGACAGCCATCTGTCAGGAATGCTGTAAGGTGAATTCCTGCATTGAGCAGGGGGTTGGACTCAATGGCCTTATAGGCCCCTTCCAATGCTACCATTCTATGATTCTATGATTCTAGTCTTTAAGCTACACAAAATTCTTCTGTTTCTCTCTGTGTGTGTTTCTGTCATACACACACACACTTTCAGAATCTTCCATACACATCATTGTTCAAGGGTTGAAACTGAAAGTGGGAGAATAGGATAGAGAGTGGATTATTCCTGCCTACAAAAGTGTCTATCAACTTTAACACTAACACACACACACACACACACACAGAGAGAGAGAGAGAAGAGAGAGAGAGAGAGAGAGAGAGAGAGAGAGAGAGAGAGATGTTCATAACAATGCCTTTACATCTCTCCACTGCTCCATCTTCCAAAGGATGATGAAGCTGCTCTGACCTTGGGGAAGAGGGACTAAAGTTGCTGCTTTGATTGTTTTGCATGCCTGTGTATCTGATGTAGAATTAGGTATCACAGTTAATTAAGCTCGTTAAAGCGGATGAATATAAGATGAATAGGAGAATAAAAGAGTGCAAATAGAGAACAAGTTGCACACAAGGGGGTTGTTTCCCTTCCAGTTTATCAATTTTATGATAGTTTGGATTTTTATTACTCTCAACAAAGGAGCCCTTTGGATTAAAAAGAATATAATTCCCCAGTACAACAGTACAACAAGCCAAGCAGACTCCAAACTCAAGACCACTTTGGCTAGGAGGATGGTACAGCAACAGAATCCCAACTCTGTCCTGAACACCCATCTTCAAATGCACACACTCAAAACTGGAGGATTGCAGGATGGGGCACCTGGATAGGGAGACAGAATAATTACAGACAACTGCAGTTCCATCTCCCTGCTCCCTGGGATGGATGGATTAGCCTCTGTTCATGCTGGCCTGGTGCTTGGCAAACCTTTGCTTGCCTCTGCTCACCTTGTGAGCCACTGAGAGGCCCAGTGAGTGCCTGGTGACCGCCAGGGGGCCGCCTCTCTCCTTAGCAAGTCCCCATTTTACATAAAAGTAGCCATTTGGGGGTTACTGGAAAGGTAACATTATGTAAATGTCAGCCATAAAGAGGCCATTTACACAACATGTCAGGCCATCATTTACAGAATGTTTCATTTCTGGAAAACTCTGAGCCTCCATTTTTATGCAAAATGGCAGTTTGCTGAGGGGTCGGGCAGCCACCAGGTGCTTGCAGACTGAACGGCACTTGGTTAATGGGTCCGGTGAGTAAAAGGCACCTCAGCGAAGGGGGTCCGGGAGGCCAAGTGGGGAGGAGTACACCCCCTCTCTCGGACACCCACAATATCCCTACCTGTTCCCTAGAACTTGCCTGCTACAACACAGAGAACCCAGGTGGGCAAAGCTGGGAGAGACTCACTCCCCTGGTCTTACCTAACCAAGTCTCTGTGATACCAGCTATGTCAGCATGCTCATCCAAGGTCAAGACCTGGATATCAATTGCTTTCCCATTCACCAACCTGGATGTCAACCCAGGGGGGACTGTCACAGATGCTACTCAGGCCCTCTGATATCAGAGACGGCTTGTGAGCAACCACCACCCTGTTGAACTCCCCACCCCCCATAATGGCATAGGCCCCATCTTCACTAAGCAGGATATAGCACTATGAAAGCGGTATATAAAAGGCAGGAGCCACAGTACAATGGTTGAGGGCCTATAGACATACATGCCATATACTGCTTCCATACCACTTTCATAGTGCTCTATCCTGCTTGGTGTAGATCTGGCCTGTGGCTAAAAACATTGGCCTCATAAAACCTTAAAGGGGACCTAGATGACTTTTCTCTACTATAACTGATACTTTTTTTCTTTGGTCACACTCCCCTGATCTTTCCATGTAGCTAGATAATCTGGAATTTTCCCTAATCGTACTTCTCCAAAATTATGAGCACTTCAGTGAGGCCACTGTGAGAACAGAGTGCTGGACTAGTTGAACCCTTGGTCTGATCCAGCACAGCTCTACTTATAGTCTTATGAAGGACTTCCAAGACCCATGGTCCTCTCCTGCTTGGTGTAGATTAGGCCATAGATGCCTCCCATTGCCATGTCTCCCTCTGCCTTCTACTGTTTCAGTGGGCACTCCCTGTACCCCTGCAACCTGTTCTGTCTTTTTTAAACACATCTCTCTTGACAGCAGGCAATAATCATAGCTCTGGTAACAATACATACAACAAGCAGGCAAATGTGTAATCCTCCCCTCCTCCTCTCTGGCCACCACCCAGGATTGTCATTATCCCAGTTCACCCCATAAAGTGCAACCTACTTCCTTCTGTCTGCATCTCCAGCCTAGCCTTGGCACACGCATAACACCTTCATTGGTTCTGGTATCTGCTGTATTTCAGGCAACACATAGAATTAGCCGCACTCCGCAGAGATACAGGTGTGACTTGCTCAGCCTCGAATGTGTCATACGCACATAACAATCTAAGCTGCCAAGGACGCTGATACAAATCACACGTCCAAGCAATTTTCTTCTTTCATTACGAGCAGCAGAAACGCGTTTTCTTCTGGACAACGAGGGCGCAATTAAAGACACAAAGAAAATGTCAACAGCATTTTCGGACATGTTCGAGAGCTGTGGAGTCCTTATGAAAGATGGGATTTGTGGAGCGTCAAAAGCTGCAATGGCTACAAAACCTCATTTCCCTTGAAAAGAAATCTTCTCCGTGGAGTAGTAAGGAAGGTTTCTGTTCCATGTAGATGAAAGGGGAATTATTGTCCTTTTGCTTCCCATTTAAATGAAGGGGAAAATGGCAACGCCCTCACCCATCTTAATATGCTATGACATGTCCCATCAGGTGCATATGCAGGAAAGGAATTAATAATAAAACTTCCAATAGCATACTGCCCTTTTACAAATCTATGGTGTGGCCGCACTTGGGATACTGTTTAAAGTTCCAAAATATTGTGTAAAATTTGGGTCACCACACCTAAAAAGGGATATTGTAGAGCTGGAAAAAGTGTAGAAAAGTGTAGAACACCTCCTTTTCCCTATCTCTGTGTTCCATTTTGTGAAGACGAAGAGGTAGCCACTGCAGTTCTTTCCACACAGGCTGTGACGGGGAGGAAGAAGTAGATTGGTTTCCTGCCTCCCAGCTTAGAACTCTGTCCATGAGCTTGGGGCCCAGAAACCATACAATCCTATTTTCCCTCAGACAACTAGAACTCCTCCCTAAAATAAGCAAGGGGATGGAGCAACTCCCCTAATTGGAAAAGTTACATCTGGGACTGCTAAACTTAGAGAAAAGCTGAGTGAGGGGAGGCACGATAGAAGTCTGCAAAAATGTCTGGTGTGGAGGAAGTAAATAGGGGGCATTTTTGTCCCTCTCTCATAATATTACAATGCAAGGTCATCTGATGAATCTGATTGGTGGGAGATTCAGGACAGATCAAAGGAAGGGCTTCTTCACACAGCACATAGTTAAGCTATGGAATTCAGTACCACGAGATGTAGTGATACCCACCAATGTGGATGTCTTTGAAAGGAGATTAGACAAATTCATGGAGGAGAAGGCTGTTGATGGCTACCAGAACTAATGGCTCTATGCTACCTCCAGTGTCAGAGGCAGCAGGTCTATGTACACCAGTTGATGTGGGACACAAGTGAGAGGGCTGTGACAGATATTTGCCTGGAAGCCTTTGCATCTCGCAAGACCAACCTGCAGGGTAGACAACTTTGCAGATATTTATCCGAAATTAATTTATTGGTCTTCCACATTCATAAATCGCTACACACACTCCTAAATTATAATTATATCAAGCAACAAATGAAATATTAAGATGTATTCCTTTATTAAATTTGAATTAGTTTGCTTCTAACAGAAGCATTCTAACAAAAAATAGTCAGGCTAACATGCCGTGAGTTTTCTCTCAATTTGTAATTGACCTCTAGGCATTGATATGAGAAAAGCAAGGTAAAATATTATCCCAGATGAATTCCAGAAAGGAGCAACAGGTGTTCCAGGTAAGAAAGCTGGGATGACAGGATACCTTGATTACAGTACAAACATACATGTTCAGGTTATGACACAAGTAAGTGAACAGAAAATATTGTGGGAAGTAAATTGAACTAAAGAAAAACAGATTTAAAATAACATCAACAACAACCACCTACAAAAGAGAGGCATACATTATCCTGTTTTGAAGGGCAATTTGTGTCTCAGCATTGTCGACAAGATATGAAGTAAGTAAATTACTTCCTAAACTCATAGCTTGGGAATTTGGAAAAATATATATATAATAACTCAGTGTTAAAGTCTGCTGCTCTAAAATCTCATCTTTTGTTTTCTTTCTTTAAAAAAAATATATAGCACGCAAGCAGCAAAATAAATAAATAGTTGAAATACGTGGGGGGAAATACAGAGACTCCATAACCACATATCATTTCTCACAGGAATGCAACATCTCTCCTCTCAGAACATATCACCTTTTTTATCATCGACGTCTCTGACCCATTTTGCTCCCAGCTCAGAAATGTCATTGGGTAAGATTCTTTAATCTTTGTTAAAAAGGCAATGCTGCTAGAACTGAACTAAGAATATTTTGAAAATCTGTTTCGTTTGTAACAATAATGTAAATCATGTAGAAAATTGTTTGAGATTTTGAGGTAAAAGATGAAAAGGAATACCTGATCGCAAGAGTCCTATATCTAAAAACTCTGTGTGTCAATTCCAGGAACCTTGTATTCCTACAAATTCCATCCTGACACTTTGTTCTGAAATATGGCATGGGATTTGTTACTATCTAATCCATGTTCTAATGAAATACAAAAATCCCATATCATAACATTCCTAGGCAAGGACAAATTTGTCACAAGGTACTATTGCACTTGTAGTTTTCCCATGATCAGCTGGTTGGCCATTGTGAACAAAACGGTGGATTGGCTGGACCATTGGTCCCATGTAGCATGGTTCCTCTTATTTTCTTAGGTACACACAATGTATTACCCAATGATTGCATCAGAAGGGGTGAACATCAGGTTTATTTTACTGGTCAGCTCATTTGCCCATCTAGCATTAATCTCCAACGTTCTCCATGGTTCTGTTAAGACCAACTCTCTCATTTCACCAAGAGCTTACCACAAGTTAAAATAAACAATGAACTTTCTCTCTCTATTGCAGTTGTTAGCAACACAAAGCAATCTTTCAGAGTCAGCAGCCCATTAACTTTACAGAAGTTTCTGTCCCAATAAATCAGGTGGACAAAATTGTAAGTCCAACATTGAATTCCAAGACAACAGCCAAACAGGAATCAGTAGCGGGGTCATAAAGTCCTCTGGTTATTAAAAGTCAATGTACCAACTGTACATTTCCTTTCCAGGCTTATAAGTGTTTAAGATTTAGGAGTGTATTTCTAGACAAGCCCTAAAGATCTTGGGACTGTAGGCACACTAAAAGCACAGGGTTTAGATATAGTCCAAGGGAAAAGGTTTCCAGTAATAGAGACGTTGTACTCACATTGCTGTCTGCATTCTGCAGCCATTTTTAAATGGAGGTGGGGCACCTAGAGCTTTTTGCTGGTAATAGAATCATAGAATCATAGATTACTAGAGTTGGAAGGGGTCTATAAAGCCATTGAGTCCAACTCCATGCTCAATACAGGACTCCACATTAAAGCATACCTGGTAGACGGTTGTCCAGCTGCATCTTGAAGGCCTCTAGTGTGAAAAAGCCCACAACCTCCCAAGGGAATTGGTTCGACTGTTGTACTGCTCTAACAGGCAGGAAGTTTTTCCTGATATCCAGCCAGAATCTGGATTACTGTAACTTGAGCTCATTATTCCGCATTCTGCACTCTGGGATGATCGAGAAGAGATCCTCTGTGTGACAACCTTTCAAGTACTTGAAGAGTACTGTCATGTCTCCCCCTCAGTCTTCTTCAGGATAAACATGTGCAGTTCTTTCAGTATCTCCTCATAGGGCTTTGTTTCCAGACCCCTGACCATCCTCGTTGCCCTCCTCTGAACCCCCTTCAGCTTGTCTGCAAACTTCTTGAAGTGTGGGGCCCAGAACTGGACACAATACTCTACCTATAGTCTACCTATCCTGCAGGTGAATCTTGTCTATAACTGTGAATCTTGTCTATAACTGTGAGCCCCAAAACTATCAGCCCTTTCTATGTCTCAGTCTGAATTTTGTTCAGCACCGCAGCACCAAGGATGGGGAAAGGCATGATGGGGGAAGGAATAACAGGACCCTTTCAGCAGCTGTCTGTACACTATTAATCTGAAAGTGCCCAACAGGAACATAGCTGTAAGAATGCAGGGTGCTTCAATGGGATTTGGAACACAAACACACACATGTCCATCCCCATTCATATAAGTGCACCCCATTTATATATGTATACTGTGCACAGACACACACAAGTATTCAGAGTAGAGATGGGCAAATGTGCAAATTCTTTTTTTTTAAAATCAAGTTCTTTCTCTCCCAAGTATGAAGAATTTTGGTAAATCTGGGCAAATTTTATTCAAAGACAAAATGAAACAAAATTATCACTCTATCTGCACCAGGCTAATGCCATAGGCCCAGCTGTTCCCATCATGGAGAGGACTGTGATGTCCCTGACTGCCATATGACCTTTAGAGATGAAGGACATGTCAGAAGAAAAGAGTTTGCATCTTTATTCTGTATTAATACGGTTGAAATCACAGGGATTCAAACCCAGACCCTTAAGAGGTAAGGTCTCAAATGCCTGGACTCAGAGGGTTGGACACATTGAGAACTTTACAAATTATGATAAATTCTTTTCAAAACTATACTGAGATAAAGTTCTCAGGAGAGACTGAAAGAACAGGGCATATTCAGCCTGGAAAAGGGAAGATGGAGGGGAGACATGATAGTAGGGATGTGCAAAGCCCTGAAAATTGTATCAGAATCAGAATCGGGATGTCCGATTTTGACCTGTATTATAACGGATAAAATCAGATGTCCCTCAAATCACTTCAGATCTGATTCCAAGATGAAAATCAGACGTCTGATGTGCACATCGTAGGCCTATTTTCTCCTAAAGGTTTGCGTTGGGGAAAAGAAATAGGTATAACTTCTTTATTTTAAAAGTTAGAGACATGAAACTTGGTGACATTTCAGATGGTATGTTGCTAGTCATGTGTGCCAAAGTCCAGAAAAATCTGTGCAAGCGTATCATGGCTAAGAAGTTTTGAAAGATCGTGCTTCTGGCTTTTATAACCGTTTCTTTCCCCCAATGCAAGCCTATGGGGAAAACTCCAAAAATGGACGTCCAGTGCTTCAATTCTATCCAATTAAAATTGGATTGCAAAAAATCAGTTCGGATAATATTGGAGCTCATCGGACCAGCATCGAATTTGGAAATTGGATGTCCGATTTCCCCCGATTCACTTTAGAATCGGACATTGGATCCGATGTGTTGCACATTCCTACATGATAGCACTCTTCAAGGACCTGAAAGGTTGTCACACAGAGGAGGGCCAGGATCTCTTCTCATTCATCCCAGAGTGAAGGACATGGAATAATCAGCTCGTGTTACAGGAAGCCATATTCTGGCTGGACATCAGGAAAAACTTCCTGACTGTGAGAGCAGTACGACAATGGAACCAATGACCTAGGGAAGTCGTGGGCTCTCCCA
Organism: Anniella stebbinsi; assembly: GCA_029215795.1. NCBI lineage: Eukaryota > Metazoa > Chordata > Lepidosauria > Squamata > Anniellidae > Anniella > Anniella stebbinsi. Next base: position 223,638,744 of record JARDYH010000004.1, on the reverse strand, counting down.
CATGAGAGGCCTTCAAGAGGCAGCTGGACAGCCATCTGTCAGGGATGTTTTAAGGTGGATTCCTGCATTGAGCAGGGGGTTGGACTCGATGGCCTTATAGGCCCCTTCCAACTCTACTAGTCTATGATTTTCTCCCATCCTGAATTCACACACCCAGATACCCTTCTTAGCCCCACTCCAGACTGAGTAGAGATAGAGACTGCCCTCAACACAACAGGTAGTAGCACACCACAATGAAGACGAAAATTGTGCTCCTTCTGTATTTCAGCTGATCGGCGTGGATCAGTTGAGTAGGGCAATGCTGATCTTTATTCCCAGGGGGCTCCACCTAATATGCCACCATAGGAACTGATGATCTACATTTACTTTGCTGAGCACTGCTCCCTTTTTCGACGCTACTCTCTGATAAGCGGACTGAATTTTACTTATTTTAACCAAGTATGTTAGAAGAAAAGTTCTTGGCTCTGTGTAATTGGAATTTAATGCTTTTTAATGTAAAATAATATTATTATACAGAAGTTGCTGTTTCTTCTAATTGGATTTCAGTTACATTGCTGTCACCTCCATTTTGTCAAGGAGTGAAACGTATAAATTTGGCAAGGTCTTTTTAATCAGTTCAAGTTGGGAATTGATATCATGATGTACCAGGTTCATCCGTCCATTATGGAGCAAATTGCATGATTATTAATCTTATCTCCATTAGGTTTTAGTCTCAAGGCACCCGAAATTGCAGCATATATATAGATATATAGATATATATATATATGTATATATCTTTTGAGTTTGAAGCTCAAAATAGTACATATTCTGAGAGATTTTTATTTCCTATGACAGCTTATTTCCACGAGTAACTCAATTTTAAATTGTGGGAGGTAGACTAAAGAGGAATTATTGAGATAAGTTCATCGCTAACACTTTCATTGAGGGTGAGTAACATGTGGCCCTCTACATGTGGTTGGACTGCAAGTCCCATCAACACTCACCATTGGCTGCGGTGGTGAGGGATGATGGGAGATGCAATCCATCAAGACTTGGGGAGGGCACAACTTGTCCAACCCTGACGTAGGCAAAATGTCAATGCTTCGAAATCGAACAAAAGGCTCCCCAGATCAGGACAGTAATATCGATAAGGCAGAAGACATGTTGGGAAAAAATTGGAGGATTATGAATAGAAGGTGGTATCATCTGGAGAGGCATTTCAACTGTTTAGAAGGGGGGGGGAACTGCACAAAAATGGACTCCACCAAATCATCAGTGGTTGGGGGGAAAGGGGGTGGAACCAGGAGAAGAGGACATGGCATTCTGCAGAACTCCATAGGGCCCAGTTGGGACCCTATGTCTAAAGTTCTCCATGCCTGCTCTGTTAAGGATTGGATTCTTCCACCCCAAAAGCATTCACTAGAACCCACCACTCAGCACCCTATCTCTGCACAAACAATTTTTTTCCAGGTTTTCAGAAACAAAAATATTTTCCATTGATATGAAATACAATCTGTCCTATCATAACATTTCCCCACCATTGGAGGCTGCAATAAAAGAGATGCAACCCACTCACTGCTCGTAGGTTATTTCTTCATTAAGCTGTGAAATGTAAAATCCAGTTTAATAAAAGATGTTGCTTCTTGTTGCTGCTAACCTGAGCAGGGGGGGAAATCCACTAAGAGGATTTAAGTGGAAGTAAACTAAATGGATTTTTTTTAAACTCTCAGTGGAACAGAACAGATCTAGTTAGCATTTACATTATTTCAGGTCTAAGTTGCCAGCTAACCAGATCATTTTAATAACTTGCACTTCAGGGATAATATGTGAGACAACTTATTTCCTTACAGTGCAATCCTCCATCCTGCTACAGAGAAGAAAGCCTCCTTTGAGTTAAATGGGATTTGCTTCCAGGTAAGTGTGTAGAGGATTGCAGCAGGGCAGACCAGCCCTACTTTGCACTTTCACTGAAGTGAGGGAAAGATCCATTACTGAAGCAGCTCCTACATCCATTGCCCAGCTGAGGCTCAGGTGGGAGTTTGGGGGTAAAGCTTTTTCTCCTACCTTCCATTGACTGCAGTGGGGAGTTGGGCTGTGCATCGCCTCAGATCAGATTCCCAAATCTGAGGCAAATAGGAGTGATTCGGTGGGCCTTGAAACGGATCCAAAGTGCATCGAAACTGGTCTGAAGTGGTCCAAAGCAAATTGGCATGATCCAAATTGATTTGGATCAATGTGGCACTTTTTTCAAGCACAGACAGCCTATCTGTGCTTGCAACATTTTTTTTTTTGTCAGAGTAGGGAGGTGGGAGGAGGAGTTTGGAGGCGGGATGTGCTGTTAAGTGACAGCTTCATCCCCCAATCCTCATGAAGTCTTCCAATTCTCTCCAGCAGTCTCCAATCACAATGTTGGAGGAGGGCTTAAAGACAATCAGGAGATCGAGCTTCAGTCTTCCTTGCTCATTGTGGGTTAGACTTGGTGGTAGTACGGTGTTTTCGGCTGGCTAGCTTAGGTTTGTTGTTGACATGTGTTTTTGAGTGTTGGTACTTGGATCTTTCTTGAGCATTCCTCTTCTCTCACTGTTATCTCTTACCTCTATTTCTCTTTTTGCTTGTCTTCTTTTAAAAATACGAAATTTATATTAAAATGCTTGAGTTGTAAGTTTTTAGGGTATTTGTCCCCAACTTTCCGTCTTCCCCTTCCTCCATTTTCCTTGGAAAAAAAGCAAATTTTACCAGTTGATTACGTGAATAGCACTGCACCAATATGTCTGGAATTTGGCTGATATGAGCACCTCCCCAGTGTCTGTAAGGTCTCCACATTTCATGTTTGTATCATGAAAAATAACAAAGTTATTGGTAGGGGTGTGCATCAGATCGGATGCGATCCACGATCCGAATCCGATCCGCCCCAAAATCGGGAAAATCCGATCCGATTCGATCTGATCCAACTAACCTCCGATCTGATCCGGTCCAATCCGATGAGGTCCGATCCGGATCGGACGCCATTTTGAATGCTTTTTCCCATAGCCAAGTATTGTTTTACAAAAACGCCTATAACTTTTTCATTTTTAAAGATAGAAGGATGAAACTTGGGCACATTGTAGACTGGTTAAGTATAGTTATATGTGCGAAATTTCAGAAAGATTGGTGCATGCATTTTGTGGCAATTAATTTTTTAATAAATACCCAGGAATACCTATAACTTTGTCATTTGTAAAGTTACACACATGAAACTTTGCAACATTGTAGGTGGTAACTTGGGACCTATGTGTGTGAAATTTCAGAAACATAGGTGCTTGCCTTGTGTGGCAATTAATTTTAGACAAATGGGTAGTAGTGGGGTAAATACAGTTACGCCTCCCATTTTTTTATTTTTAAAGATACAAACAGGAAACTTGGACACATTACAGGTAACACTTGGCTTGATATGTGTGTGGAATTTCAGAAAGCTAGGTGCTTCCCTTGTGTGGCAATTAATTTTTGAAACAATGTGGAAAGAAACACCTATAACTTTGTCATTTTTAAAGTTACACACATGAAACTTTGCCACATTGTAGGTGGTACCTTGGGACCTATGTGTGTGAAATTTCGGAAACATAGGTGCTTGCCTTGTGTGGCAATTAATTTTAGAAAATGGGTAGTGGTGGGGTAAATACAGTTACGCCTCCCACTTTTTTATTTTTAAAGATACAAACAGGAAACATGGGCACATTACAGGGAACACTTTGCTTGATATGTGTGTAAAATTTCAGAAAGCTGGGTCCAGGCATGTGGTGGCAAGGTATTTTTGAAACAATGAGGAAAGAAACGCCTATAACTTTTTTATTTTAAAAGTAAGCAGTCTGAGAGTTGCTCACTTTGTAGATGGGTTAGGGATAGATATGTGTCAGAAATTTCAGAATGATAGGTCCAGGCATTTGATGGCTATGGAATTTTTAGATTAAATTTTTCAAAAGTTTTTCCACAGAGGCCTGGTCTTCCCCTCCTCCCCCTCCCGCTTCCCGCGAAGAAAAGGAAACACTCTCTATCGATCTCTTTGATCCTTGCTAGTATCCATTACAGAAGGAGAAACAAAAGAACTCGGCTCGTGTCTGCTTTCCTACTTTCACTTTTTACTCAAGCAGAACGGCTGAGCCTAGCTCAGTTTTGCAGCCATGTGTGCAAGGATAGATCACTCGATCTCTTTGATCCTTTTTTCCTCCCCTTCTCCTCCCCCTCGCCGGCGTTGTGTGTGTGCCCCGCCGTTGCCCTCACGTGCGGGCCGGTTCCTGGGCAGCAGAGCCTCTGCCTGGCTGCTGTGAGGCTCCTGAAGGGCTTGCCTAATGTGGGCTGTTGTGCTCCGCTGGGCTGCGGGGGTAGGTGCTGATGAAGAGGATGATGGGGAGGGCGTTCAATGCGCCGCCACAGCTCCCTGAGGGGCGGCCTGAATGGCCCCTCCGCTCACCAACTGACAGCGCGTGCTCCGCTCCAGACACCCGGCCTCGGCAGCCAGGATACGCTGCCAAGCCCGCCGCTGCCGCCCACGCGCGCACACACGCCACCCGTCCATTATCATTTGGGCAGCCCTAATTAAGGAGCGCTCAAGAAATGGCTAAACCCCCCTCTCCTTTTTTCTTAATTCCTTGCAGCTCCCACGATTTAACCCTTTCCTATCAGCTACAATTAATTAATAGTAGGATGACCAGTACCAGGAGACTGGTGTGTACAAATGTGTTTTTTTTTTTAGGCTTGAGATCATAAAGAGGCAAATATTCTACCTACAGTATTGGAAGCAGTATGTTGGGAAACAAGGGTGACCATATGACAGTTAAAGCTGCAGGAGCTATACTAGAGTGACCAGATACAAAAGAGAGCAGAGCTCCTGCAACTTTAACTTTTGTGATGAAGAGGGAATTTCACCAGGTGCCGCATGGATACAAATGACACCTGCTGAAATTCCCTTTTCTATTCCACTGTTAAAGCCCTGTATTCCTTTTCATATGGCCATCCTACTATTAATTACATTTTTTAAAAAAGTAATAATACCTAGTTAGTTTTGTTTAACACTCTTGAATAGCAACACAACACTCTAAAAATATTTAAACTAATTTAAATTGGGATTTACCGCTGCGTAAACTTGCATAGCTCTGGCTGGACACAGTGAATGAGCTTTACTATTATTTTTCAAAGTTTCAGTCCGCGGACAGAGGAATCAGCCCTAAATTCCTCAAGAATGATGGGCATAGAAAGGCTTCTTTACACAGCATGCCCTGGTTTATTGCTTTCCTCCCATTGCACGGTGTAGCTGCCCAAATGATAATGGACGGGTGGCGTGTGTGCGCGCGTGGGCGGCGGCGGCGGGCTTGGCAGCGTATCCTGGCTGCCGAGGCCGGGTGTCTGGAGCGGAGCACGCGCTGTCAGTTGGTGAGCGGAGGGGCCATTCAGGCCGCCCCTCAGGGAGCTGTGGCGGCGCATTGAACGCCCTCCCCATCATCCTCTTCATCAGCACCTACCCCCGCAGCCCAGCGGATCACTACAGCCCGCATTAGGCAAGCCCTTCAGGAGCCTCACAGCAGCCAGGCAGAGGCTCTGCTGCCCAGGAACCGGCCCGCACGCGAGGGCAACGGCGGGGCGCACACACAACGCCGGCGAGGGGGAGGAGAAGGGGAGGAACAAAGGATCAAAGAGATCGAGTGATCCATCCTTGCACGCATGGCTGCAAAACTGAGCTAGGCTCAGCCGTTCTGCTTGAGTAAAAAGTGAAAGTAGGAAAGCAGACACGAGCCGAGTTCTTTTGTTTCTCCTTCTGTAATGGATACTAGCAAGGATCAAAGAGATCGATAGAGAGTGTTTCCTTTTCTTCGCGGGAAGCGGGAGGGGGAGGAGGGGAAGACCAGGCCTCTGTGGAAAAACTTTTGAAACATTTAATCTAAAAATTCCATAGCCATCAAATGCCTGGACCTATCATTCTGAAATTTCTGACACATATCTATCCCTAACCCATCTACAAAGTGAGCAACTCTGAGACTGCTTACTTTTAAAATAAAAAAGTTATAGGCGTTTCTTTCCTCATTGTTTCAAAAATACCTTGCCACCACATGCCTGGACCCAGCTTTCTGAAATTTTACACACATATCAAGCAAAGTGTTCCCTGTAATGTGCCCATGTTTCCTGTTTGTATCTTTAAAAATAAAAAAGTGGGAGGCGTAACTGTATTTACCCCACCACTACCCATTTTCTAAAATTAATTGCCACACAAGGCAAGCACCTATGTTTCCGAAATTTCACACACATAGGTCCCAAGGTACCACCTACAATGTGGCAAAGTTTCATGTGTGTAACTTTAAAAATGACAAAGTTATAGGTGTTTCTTTCCACATTGTTTCAAAAATTAATTGCCACACAAGGAAAGCACCTAGCTTTCTGAAATTCCACACACATATCAAGCCAAGTGTTACCTGTAATGTGTCCAAGTTTCCTGTTTGTATCTTTAAAAATAAAAAAATGGGAGGCGTAACTGTATTTACCCCACTACTACCCATTTGTCTAAAATTAATTGCCACACAAGGCAAGCACCTATGTTTCTGAAATTTCACACACATAGGTCCCAAGGTACCACCTACAATGTGGCAAAGTGTCATGTGTGTAACTTTAAAAATGACATAGGCATTCCTGGGTATTTATTAAAAAATTAATTGCCACAAAATGCATGCACCTATCTTTCTGAAATTTCTCACATATAACTATCCCTAACAAGCCTACAATGTGCCCAAGTTTCATCCTTCTATCTTTAAAAATGAAAATGTTATAGGCATTTTTGTAAAACAATACTTGGCAATGGGAAAAAGCATTCAAAATGGCGTCCGATCCGGATCGGACATCCGGTCCGATCCGATCCGACCATCCTCCGATCAGATCCGATCTGACCCCCCAGGTCCGATTCCGATCCGCTATCCGATCCGATCCGGGGGGTCAGTGCACATCCCTAGTTATTGGTGTTTCCTTTTCCAATGCCAGTCTATGGGAAAATGAGAATACGAATAATTCGGAAATCCAAATCTCGATTCAGGATAGGATCTGAGGTGAGGCGGACCAGTTCTGAATCAATCCGAAGTGAATCAGGCCAAAATTGGAAGTTCCATATCAGGGTCTGAAGCAAATGGGGGGTGTATGTCTGTGCACAGCCCTAGTGGGGAGAAAGTCACTATTCCAGCCATAGGGATAGTGTCTTAAATCTGGGGGCTGATCCAGCCAGGATCCACACTCAACAGATTTGAAGGTACCAATATGACTCATGACCACATGTGTGAAAGAATGATATAGTTCATTGATGGAAAATGGATTCAGATAATAAAAACAAAGAACAGGTATGACACACACACATACCTCAGGTTGTAGCTGTAGCTGCTCAATTTCCCTAGAAGGAACAGGTATCTTCAGTAGGGATGTATATCGTATCGTTAAAATGTACAATAATGGTACGATAAGGTTGTTATCATACATGTTTTTAACGATGACAATACGATAGAAAATCCTACAATAATCATCGGAGACGATAATTTTCAGGCGAATTTATCGTTTTATCGGACTGCCATATAAATATACCTATAACTTCTGCATTTTAAAAGTTAGGGGCTTGAAACTTGGTCACAGTGCTTCTGGGGTATGCCTAAGTATGTGAATGAAATTTGAGATCGATCCCTCCAACCCTCTATTTTATATGAATTTATTAAAGATCGTTTCCGTTCTGACAGATCAGAATGACAGCTCGCCATGTGCGTTCATTCTGATCTGTCAGAACGGAAACGATCTTTAATAATTTCATATAAAATCAAGGGTTAGAGGGATCGATCTCAAATTTCATACACATACGTAGGCATATCCCAGAAGCACTGTGAACAAGTTTCAAGCCTCTAACTTTTAAAATACAGAAGTTATAGGCATTTTTTTCTTTCTGCCAAAAATATTATTTTTTAATGATAATTATCGTGAAGACGATACAGATCACCTACGATATGAACGAAGACGATTTTTTTTGGTCCAAAATAACAATAACGATAAAAAAAAATTGGCGTGCATACCCCTAATCTTCAGGGAGCAATTTTCTGAGCAGGTGGTGCACCCCCTTTCAGATGAGAACAGGTAGTAGGCCAATCTGTCCAGGAGTTGATGGACTGGTCTCACCCTGTTTCAGACTTTCAGAATGCACATACACACCTTAAGCTTAATTTCTTGACAGGAAAGAAATTTTCTCCCAGCAGGGAAAAGAATATTCTTATCAAAATGAAGGCATGAACCATGCAAGACATGTAGTGTGCCTTAACTAACTCTTGTTAGTAGAAAAAGTGCTGAGCTCTGTACAGCTATGAGAACCAACCCTAACTTCATAATAGTTGTCAACTGCTCTACCAAATGAGCACACATATGCTACTGAACATCACATGTGATTCTGTGCAAGTTCATATCTGACTCCTCGCCATTCTTCTGAAACCAAATCCAATACAAATAGTGTTGGGCTATTCCAGTGGGCATGTCTGGAAGATTTGAATTTTTATTAAGGATTGTATGATATGGGATTTCGATATTTAGCTTGACCATGGATCTGCAAATAATGTACCCCATGCCATTTCCCAAGAATAATGTGTCAGCATGGAAAATGTAGTTTCACAAAATTCCTGGTATTAACACAGTGACTTTTTAGATAGAGAACTCTGAGATTAGGCATGCCTATTTAATCTTTTACTTTAAAATCATAAGCAATTTTTACATGATTCAAATTTGTTATGAGAGCATATATAATATATCATATATAGTGTGATCTAGATCTTTTCACTGCTTCTGGCTTTTATCTTGGTTTCTATATTAGTTTTATTCTGTTTTAAACTTATGGTTTTTATATTATCCGGAGAGCTTTGGCTAAAGGGTGGTACAGAAATGTTACACACACACACACACACACACACACACACACATTGGTTGCAAGGAAAAACACATTTCAAAACCTTTCTAATAATTGTTTTAGGAGCATTGTCTTTCCTGCAAAGGGGGGTGCAATTCTATGCATTTTTACACAGAAAAATAAATTCTATAATTCCCAGCATGCCCCACCCAGCAGAACTGGCTGGAGGGATCCTACGACTTGTCTAAACATGAATAGTATTGCAGCCTAAATCTTCTTACCCAATAGCATTTCTGACCTTGAAGCAAAAAGAGAAATCAGTGAGGACTAGTATCATTGTCCTCCAATTAGAGGTAATGTTTGTCACAGTGAGCATATGTTGCCTCTTACATTTATGTTTTATCGACTTGTTTAGGTATGTTTCCCATAAAACAGAGTTTCTCTAATAATTAATTATTTTCCCCATGTTTCCCAGCCATGATTTGAAGTGATATATTTACTTCACATCCTGTCACTACTACTGAGGAAATGTCTTTAAGTTTCCAAAAACCTGAATACTACTACATGCTCCTCTTTTGCAGGCTTCCTGTTTTGAAACATTTCTTAGTTCTACATCTTACGATTTTCCTTGTAATTTGTGTCATAAGCAGGTCATGCAAACAATACTTCAGGTAAGCAGATATCTGTTTCCCTAACTCAGATAAGAATCTGAAACACTTGTCGGCTTTTCCTGTGTTTAGACGGGAATATATACTTTCCTACTTATATAACTGCATTGATCCGCCATAACATAGTGCCACCAAGAGGTTATGTAGCAGAAAGGAAGGGAAGAAAAAAAATATTTGTATAGACCTCAGATCTCAATTCTGTGACAAAACTGAAAGTAGATAGTGTAGGAAAGTCCTTTGTTACTCTGCTCTTCTCTCATTCCAATTACCATTTACCTTGGCATCATGGGAAAGGAGCTCCATTTTTTCATTTAAAAAGAAGAACATATCTGCAGCCATGTTGCTCAGTGAATTGCCTGCCAAATCTTGCCACATATGCCTGCCTCCATCTTTCCCAGACAGGTATGTATTGCCTGCTGCTGAAAGTTGTTTGGGGACCAGAAGTCCAGGAGCAATGCCACTACTAAGGATGATTGAATGCACCTCTGCCTACTCCAGTGTGAACCTCTTTGAAAGACCAAAGTGTCTGAGATAGGACAGGCCCAGTTCAGTTAGGTCTGGAGAGTGTTGAATTGTCCGTCTCCTCATAGGTATTTGCAGCTTTATATCTTTGATTTCAGATTGGGCAGATGTAAGGAGTGGGTGAGAACTTCTGGCCAGAGATATAGCTCAGCGGTGAAGCACACACTTTGCATACTAAAGGCCACAGATTCAACCCCCAGCATCTGCAGGTAGAGGTGGCAAAGACTTCTGTCTGAGGAACCCCCAGAGAGCTGCTTCCATTCAGTGTAGAGCAAGGATGCTGAACCTCAGGCTCATGGGCCAAATCTGGCCTTACTCAGATTCCAATATGGCCCTCCGGGGTTCCCCAGATCACAGATCTTCTGGTTCCAACCCCTTTCCCCTGACTGCCTATCATTTGTGATGGTTTCCTGGCTTTTGTGTATGCTTTTCACCAGGTTGAAATGTCTTGCCTAGGACTTAATTGCAGGCAGTAAGAAGTTTATGCAAAACTATGTTGATCTTTTCAGCATTTGAGGCAAAATCCCTTTTGCTTTCTGCCCTATTCCCTTCTGTCTTGCCCCTCCTCCAGAATGTGGTCCCTGGGACCAGAAAGGTTTGTAGCTCTAATGTCCAAGGGTGGAGATTCCATTCTGGGTTTTAGTTACAACTGGCCAGAAGATTAAGGAGCTATCCAAGGTGCTGGAAGAAAAGGTTCAGCACCTAGAATAGTTCCTTTACACAACTGGCTGGTTGTAACTAAAATGGAATCTCTGTCCCACTGAAATTGGAGCTGCCCCCCCCCCAAGATCTTCTCCAAAATTGTCCCCCCGCCAGGTTGAAACTGTTTTCAGCACCTCTGGGGTACAGCTTCCTGCGTTCCATATGGCCTTGGCTCAGGATCAGAAAGTGAGGAATCACTCACTAACAAAGGCTTCTGAAATCAAGGAACAAGGGTAGGATGGAGGCTGAATAGAAATCTTGTGCCGGCCAGAGCCACATGTTGGTATCCCTGCATATAGGCATTCTTGAGTTTAAGTCAGAGTCTTTCTTTCTTATTTATATGCTTCCTTGTTGTTCTTTCATTTGGACGCAACCGCTCCGGTTCCAGCATGGTGCCAGAATCAATGGAGGTGGGAATCAATATGCTGTAGCTGGCTAAAGGAACAGAATTACAGAGGTTTTAATGGCAGCAGTTTTGACATATTGGGAACAGCTCAAGTGACATTTCGCAGTACAGCAACACCCCCCCCCCTCAATACCTCACCAAGCTATTAAGTTTAACCCCCTCCCCGGGGTTCAAATATACTAAATCAAGTGTGTAGGACATGTAGTAAAATTGAAACATTTCATCAATTAGGGAGCTGTGTAAAGCAATATTCTACCCCCTACCCACCCTCATGGTCTTAAGAGTTCGAAAACTAAAAACTGAAATGCATCTCATTATCAGAACAGAATCTGTCACTGGACAGTGACCTATTAAATTAAAAAGGCAATTTACTCTGTAAATGTGAGATCCTTGCACTTCATAATTATTTAAACATATCATTAAAATGTCTGGCCTCATTACCTACAAGTTGGCTTTGAGATCTCCCATGCAGAGATGTGCAAATGGTTCCTTTTATGGCTGCAAATATTTCTGCAGACTGAAAATAGTGACATCACATAACGTTTCAGGTTATTTACCTGAAAAAGAAAATACTTATATCTGAGCCCTGCCCTCTTTTGTATCTGGTCACTCCACTATAGCTCCTGCAGCTTTAACTACTGCGATGAAGAGGGACTTTCACCAGGTGCTGCATGCATACAATGAACACCTGCTGAAATTCCCTTTTCAATACAACTGTTAAAGATACAGGAGCCCTGTCCTTCTTTCCATATGGTCACCCTATATGTCTCTTGATGTTTAAGATCCTGGCATCAGTGCACATTTAAAGACACAGGGACCTTTTTAATGTTTTTACGAGTTTTCTTGTCTTTTCTTTCTTAATAGAAGCACACAGATGCACATGAGTTTCCTTAAGAGAAGAAGACAAGACAGTTCTGTTGGTGTGGGGTGAAGTGGCTGAATTGCACATGACTCCCTGACAAGTTTGCTTTTGCACCGGTTGCATAGTATTTCTCTCCCCCATTCAAAGCACCATTAAGCTTATCCATGTGCAGGACCCTTGACTAACTTTGCTCATCCTTGTTCTCCATTAACAAAACTGGCAGAATGCCACTGTGCACCATATTGATGAATCTTACCCTATTTTATAATGCTACTGCAGCTCCATGTGCAAGGTGTCTGCTTTTCCCTTTTTTGGGGGGTGAAAATTGATCTACAGCAACCTTACCAAAACAAAAAATCAAACAGTTGCATTTATTTTCTCTTTCTCTCTCTTACAGAACATGGAGTGAAATAAAACCATACTGCTGCAAAACGTCTCAAGATTCAAAGGTAGTAATTTGAGACTAGATGACAGCTCTATGATTTAAACTTGCTGCCTTGGAACATAAGAAGAGCCATGCTGGATCAGACCAAGGGGTAATCCAGAACAACTGGAGAACAGCAGGATGTGGAATCCTGACCTAGCATCTTATAACTGGACCCTGACAACTTGAAATCCCACTATCCATTTCCATTTCCTGTCCTATTTGGGTCGATCCCATTGCATTGCTGCATCATTATGTTTCCCAGTCCCTCTGAACCATCTTTAGACTAGACTGAAATACATATATCAGGGGGAGGGGAATCAACCCGGAGGAAAACAAATACAAGGCACTTACCCGTGACAAATGCTGTTTCCAATACGTCTTCCAATCTAATGCCTTTTTTTTTTGCAATTGCATTACGAAATCTGATGCAGGAAGTTGATTACATCACCACGGCTTCTCAGAGGGATATCGACAAGGTAGAAGATGTGACTTTTGTTTATGTTCTGGTTTGTTTTGAAGGTACGCTGGACTTCAGTTGCTGAGTTTTGCTTTAAAAATATATATTAAAAAGCTTCCCCCCTTCTTCTTCTTCTTCTTCTTCTTCTTCTTCTTCTTCTTCTTCTTCTTCTTCTTTGTTTCAGCAGAGCAAATCAGTCCTGTTGGTAAGACGGCATTCTGGGTATTTGTTGTTGTTATTACTGCTGTAGTTCTGCCTTTGTTGTTGTTGTTGGTGTTACAGGTAGGTAAACTTCCCAGCACTTGCCTTAGTGGGTGCCTGCCCCGCTGCCACGGTTACCCACCACGGGATTGCTTGCTACGGGAGCCACTTCTAAGGCTTGGCTTGGCCTGGTGAGTGCTTGGCAGCTACCCGCTCATGCTACCTTCATCCTGCTCCAGGTTTCAGTCGGAAACAGTCTCAGAACTCTAATTTATTCATTCATGTATTTATTTTATTGCATTTGTACACCGCCCCATAGCCGAAGCTCTCTGGGCGGTTTACATAAGATTAAAACCCTGAAAAACAATATACACAAATTAAAACTGCAAAAAAAAACATACAATAGGCACATACAGTTCAAACCACTATAATAACTTAAAAAACTATGAGCCTAAAAAAAAAAAAACAACACCACACACACACACAAAAATCCACAAAAAACAGACCCAGGCTCATCAGATATTGCTAAATGCTTGACAGCAGAGGAAAGTCTTGAGCTGGCACCGAAAAGATAACAATGTTGGCACCAGGTGGGCCTCATCGGGGAGACCGTTTCACAATTGGGGGGCACCACAGAGAAGGCCCTCTCCATTGTTGCCGACCTCCGAGCTTCCCTCAGAGTAGGCATTCAGAGGAGGACGTTAGATGTTGAACGTAGAGTTTGGGTAGGTTCATGATTGGACAGGTGTTCATCCCAAGCCATGTAAGGCTTTTTAGGTTAAAACCAGCACCTTGAATCGGGCATGGAAACATACAGGCAGCCAATGCAAATGGGCCAGAGTGGGTCTTATATGCGCGAACCTTCTGGTTCTTGTTATCAATCTGACCACTGCATTTTGCACAAGCTGCAGCTTCCAAACTGTCTTCAAAGGCAGCCTCACGTAGAGTGCATTGCAGTAATCTAACTTGGAGGTTACCAGAGCACAGACAACTGAAGCCAGGTTATCCCTGTCCAGATAGGGGTGTAACTGGGCCACCAACCGAAGTTGGTGAAAGGCACTCCATGCCACTGGGGCCACCTGAGCTCCCTTAGAGTTTTGAATGGTTCTGACTGAAACCTGGAATGGGTTCACTGCCCCACTGACATCGGAGCCACCAGCCTCCACTGCACATATGTGAACAAAGCTGATTCTATGAAAAGAAGAATACAAATCACTTCCTAATGGCATCCTCTGAAAGCACTACCCCTGATAACAATCTATGGCTCCTTTCCCTCTTTCCCAGAGATGAGTTGCAGTGATCTTTGGCTTCTTTGACTAATACCTGTACCCTGGAATGTGCATTTCCCCTTACTAAATTTCAATCGTTGACCAGCTTGTGATTTCTCTTTCTTAAAAACGCATGAATGAATATATTTTTTCTTCTTTAAATTCTCAAATCTGTGCAGTCACCTTTTCTCACACATTGGCTGCATTCAGACAACACAATAATCAACTGGGAAGGGGAACAATAATCAGTTGTATTGACTATCATGTAATCTGAATGTTGCCATAGTCAACTCAGCGCTGATCCTAATCCACACCACAGTTGATTGTTTATTACCATGTTGTGTGGGGAGTACCCCCTAGATGAACAACTGTGAAGTTGATTATTACCCCAGCATTGACTATCGTGTTGTCTGAATGCAGCCATTGTCAATGATCAGAAATGACTGAAGTCTCTTATCTCCACCAAATCACATAATCCACTAATATCTTTTGTAGAACACTTGCATATCTCTTTGAATCAGCTTCTTTGCCCCGATCACTGGAGGGTTTTTAGACTTGATTTGATGAGCTCCAGCTTTTCTCCCAGCTCTCACTCCCAAATACACACCTCGAATCCCGGGCTCTTTCCTGTTTGATACATCTTTTGTTTTTATGTTGGTTTCATGGGCAGTGGGACAACCAATTTGAAAATTATTGATTGGCATGAATTTATGTCAGAGACACCATTTAGGGAGGGAACAACCATACACACACATAGACACTGGCTGCATTCGGACAACACATTAAGCAACTGGGGGGGGAAACAATCATCAGTTGTGTTGCTTATTGTGTTGTGTGGAGGGTAACACGCCGCTCACAAACTACTGATGGTATGCTATTCCACCCAAATAAGCAACTGAGAGAAACAACTGGCTTGTAAGTTGTTTAGCTCGAAGCCAGTTGTTTAAAGTGTTGTGTGGAGGGGTGAGTGTGTTAATGGTGTGTGGTGAGTGGGTTAAAACACAAGCCCATAGAAGCAGGTGGCAAGAGTGACCAAAGCGGCGGCTGCCACTCTGCTACAACTGGAGTAACTTGCAGAGGCTGCTGGGACAGAACTGGGAGGACTGAGGGTGGAGGGAGGGTGGGGAGAGGGGCGTGGACTGTGTCAGACAAATGTTGGGTTGATTATTAGTCCACTCAACGCCAGCCCCAACCACCCACAGTTGTGTAGGAATATGTTGTGTGGGGTGTACCCACAAAATAACCAACTGTGAGTTGGCTACTCAACCCACTATTGACTAATGTGTTGTCCGAATGCAGCCACTGTATTTCAAATAACATACATTTTCCCCCTCAACGGATGATTCTATACACTTTGACAGTGTTCTCACAAGGAGGTAAACCTGGATGTGGTCTATATCACTTCAGACTGCAGGTGGTGGGTCACATAATAATGGACTGCTCCTCACTGAGGGAAAAAGAGTTTCCAACATATACAATACAATATTAACATGTTATGAAGAAGGCTATGTGTGTGTGACTGTATATATATATACACACACACAGACATAAGTTAAAGGTGATTTGAGTTAAAATGCTAATTTGCCTAATGACTGGCCATTGTAAGCATTCACCACACTTCATGGAAAATGTGAATATAATCTGTTCATGAAGAAGAAATTGTGTCTTTTCTTGGGGGCAGATATGCATATCTTGGGTGCATTTCGTACAGATCATTTCATGGGGGGTCAATTCTATGAGGGGGTGCCATTTATATCAGGCACACTGCAGCTTTAAGAACCAGTATGTGTGGACTTTATGGGGCAGGGTAGTCAAGAGTGGGCAAAATGTTGGGGATCGATGAGGCTAGGCAGAATGGGCCGGTTCCCGGCACACACCTTGCTAGAATATGTCAGTTGCTCCCCTGAATAGGATTCCTGTATAAACAGAAGCTTGTTTGCTAAATTATACATACAATATTACATAATATGCTTTCCCCCTTCAAAATATGCTATTTCCAAAGATAGATATATGTTTGCGGTTTGGATGTCTTCATTCTCTCTGAATTTGTTCTCCTCTGCAGTCAGCAGTAATGCAGTGGCTGTGCTATTACCCCTGGTGACTTCATTAGAAACAAAGTCCTTCAGTGAGGAACTACGAAGAACATCACTGGGTCTCCAAGGAGATCATGTCGATGTTTCCAGAATTCAAACAAGCAGTATCCAAACAGCATAATAGAAAGAAATCACAAAGTTGCCATGAGGGGTGGGGGTGAGAGTAAAAAAAAAAATGTAATAGCTATTTCTTTATAGAATACAGAGAAAAAGAAACTGATCTTTTCTACTTCATAAATTTCATGTCAAGGGCTCTGGATTACATATATATATATATATATATATATGATTTTGAAAACGTATTCATATTTCAAAAATAGGCTAATAACCATTCAGTTTTGCCTCTTCTTTCATGTGTAAACTCTAGGGAGGTCAGAGGAATCTGGTTTGGGGGTGCAGCTTGGCAAATTTTCGCCAGCTCAGTACTCTGGAACCTACCTCACAGATCCCTGACCTGGCTCAACTAGGCTCGTGCCAAGTATGCAAACTCATGTGCTTTTTAAACATTGTGTAAATGGCACAATTTGCACAAAATCGCAGGAGGAAATGGTCCTTTGTGCCTACCATTTTATACGAATTGTGCTATTTCCAGTCAAGATTTTGCACAAATCCTGATTTCTGTAAATATTCTCAGCCACGATTTTGCGCAAATCGTGACTTGTCTGGCAAGCAGAGTGTGAACAAGACAAGGGAGAGTACGCCAATCCCTAGAACCTCACTCCAAAACCATTTGGCTGAATTGCTGTGATATCATAGAATGGATACATTTTAACTAGGGATGTGTATTGTATCGTTAAAATGTACGATAGCGATACGATAAGGTCATTATCAGACATCTGATTAATGATAACAATACGATAGAAAAACCTCCGATAAATATCCGATCTGAAACTTTTCAGCCCGATTATATCGGATTATTGGACTGCCAAATAAATAAACCTATAACTTCTGTATTTTAGAAGTTAGAGGCTTGAAACTTGGTCACAGTGCTTATGGGGTATGCCTAAGTATGTGTATGAAATTTGAGATCAATCCCTCCAACCCTCGATTTTATATGATTTTTTTTAAAGATCGTGCAACGTATTGACAGGTCTGAATGAACGCACGTGGCGAGCTGTCATTCTGATCTGTCAGAACTGAAACAATCTTCAATTAATTCATATAAAATCGAGGGTTGGAGGGATTGATCTCAAATTTCATACACATACTTAGGCATACCCCATAAGCATTGTGACCAAGTTTCAAGCCTGTAACTTTGAAAATTCAGAAGTTATAGGCATTTTTCTTTTAAAATTAGCTCTATAGGGCACAGTGGGGCTGCAAATTAAATATCAGATTTCCGATAATTATTGTGAAGATGATACGATTAACCTACGATATTATCGGAGACGATATTTTTTTTTGGTCTGAAATTGCGATAATGATAAAATACGATATTTTTGGGTGTGCACATCCCTAATTTTAACTCCTTGTGGTGGTAAGGATATGAAAGGAAGAAACGCTATCGAAGAAGTCTGTTTGAGACAAAATTCCATTGCAGGCTGCAGACAGGAAGAGTGGTGTGTTGTTTGCAAGAAAGTGGGGAAGAGACAAGGAGGTTGGTCAGGAAGGAGGATGAGATCTGGAAATCTGAGTTGGAAGTGGGCCCAGAAGAAAGGAAACAAAACAAAACAAAACAACAAACCCAGGGAGGTCAGAGGAAAAAATAACATCAAGGATTTCACTTAATTAGGGATGGATTTCTCACCCCCCAGCCCGTTCTACAGTTTGGTTCACCTCAAAGTTTGATCATTTCTCTAGACTTAAATTTCATTAATCCAGAACTTTGATAGGTAGATGCATATAGTTTGCATGAATGCGCATACACATATGTGTGCACATTTCCCACAGAATAATGCATTATTGTCTAATATACATTTTTGCAAGCATTTTTTCCCATAATATATTGTGTTGCTGAACATTATGTTCCATAATATACACACATCTCCTTACATTTTCAGATGGGAGAGCCTCATTACATAATTCAGCAAATTGTCAATTTTGAAGGAGAACTGACTTTTGATTTGCGCAGTGGTTCAAATGAACGGAATTGGGGCAAATTGCATTGAAAGGGGGAACTGAATGGATTTCTCCCCTATCCCATATGATGTCAGCAACTGTGTTCTCCAAAGAGAGCTTTCCTGTGTTGTTGAGAAGTCTTGGTTGACTTATTGAGTCAACCAAGTGTGTACTCAATATGTTATTATAATGGTCTGTTGACTGCAAATAAAGATTGATTGATTGATTGATTGATTGGGTAAGACTGGCTATGCCCCCATGTTGATGAAACACAACATTTGTGGAGCTGCTACTTAGGCCGTCACAATTTTCACTATTTCAATGTATTCTACACCCAGCTACCCTTGAAGAGTGTCCAGAAGTTTCCATGAGTGCAAATGTGGCCTGCCAGGCTGCCAATTGGTGCATGGTGGTACCACAACCATTTTATACCTGTCTTGAAGGATCTCCACTGGTTGCCAGTTGCTTTCCAGACACAATTTAAGGCCTTATCTTTTAAAGCCCTAAACAGTTTAGAACATGTCTAGCTAAGGGAACGCCTGTGCTATTATTATTATTATTATTATTATTATTATTATTATTATTTTAAGATCTGTGTTTTCACATGTTTAGTCTATGGGGAAGTGTGCATTAGGGTGGACACTCCCCCCCAAAAAAAATATTGAAGACATTCTCATATGCAAACTTTTCCTGTTCAAATAAAAAGAAAAGCAGAGTGTGATTACAAATGGGAGTGAGACAGACAGGGTTTTGAGGTGGAATCTTGAGGGTAAAAAACCAACAAGCTTGAATTTCACTGAGTTTCCCATCCCTAGTGTCAGCACTGGGCCATAAGCAGCCAAGTATTCAGGGAGTTCTGGGAAGAATGATACTAGAGTTAGAGAGAGTGCTAAGGGTCTAGATCCGGTTCAGTCCAGAGTAGGCTGACCATATGAAAAGGAGGACAGGGCTCATGTAACTTTAACAGTTGTAGAGAAAAGGGAATTTCAGCCAGTGTCATTTGTATGCAATTAGTTCCCGGTGAAATTCCCTCTTCATCACAACAGTTAAAGTTGCAGGGTTCCTGCCTTCTGTTGTATATGGTCACTCTAGTATAGTGCCTGCACCTTTAACTGTTGTGATGAAGAGGGAATTTCACCAGGAACTAATTTCATACAAATGACACTGGCTGAAATTCCCTTTTATCTACAACTGTTAAAGTTGCATGAGCCCTGTCCTCCTTTTCATATGGTCAGCCTAGTCCAGAGGCAAAGACAACTACTGTCTGGGGCTTGAACCAAGAAGCCCATCTGAAGAGGGGTGTGGGACAGGGAGGCAAATATATATGGAATCTGGCTGGCTTGGAGAAGAACCTAGATGAAGACTAGTCTGGCAAAGAGGCAGAGAGCACTGTAGCAGGATTAGGAACCCATTCCATCAAGGCCAAGATCTGGGTGTGGCCAGGAAATGACCTAGGGCTGACCCAGAACTACTTTCATCCAGGCCAGTCAGGTCAAGAGGGCTTCTGGTGTGTGTGTTCCTGGCTTGGTGCCAAATGCTTTGAAAGAGTGGAAGGAAAATAAGGAATAGTGCTGATAGTACATGGAATTAGGTGAAGCAGTGGGAGAGGAAGGTGTTACGGTAGGGTGACCAGATAAAATCCAGGTCAGGGCTCATGTCACTTTAACAGTTGTAGAGAAAAGGGAATTTCAGCCAGTGTCATTTGTATGCAATTAGTTCCTGGTGAAATTCCCTCTTCATCACAACAGTTAAAGCTGCAGGCACTATACTAGAGTGACCATATACGAAAGAAGGCAGGGCCCCTGCAACTTTAACAGTTGTGATGAAGAGGGAATTTCTCCAGGAACTAATTGCATGCAAATGACACTGGCTGAAATTCCCTTTTCTCTACAACTGTTAAAGTTACATGAGCCCTGACCTGGATCTGGTCACCCTATGTTACGGATGCTAAAGCAGGCAATGCAGGTGGTGAGAAGGGGGTACGGGGAGGGCTGAAGTACCTCTTGGAGCAGGAGCATGTCGTTACAGGGAAATGTTTTTGCTCCTTGCCTACCTCTAAATCAGCACGTTCCAGCCCAGGGAGTTCCAACAAGGTACAGCCAAAGGACTGACTCTGCATTTCTCAGGTTGGTATTGTTTTTCCCCCCCTCTCCATCATCATCTTTACATTAATCCTGCAAAAGCCATGGCTAAAGCAATTGAACACAAACAAATCGAAAAGCTAATGATGTAAGTGTATTGTGCTTTGACGCGATGCACAAAGGCAATTCTCCTACAGGGATAAAATGAAGCGAGATTTGATGAAGAGGAAGAAGGAATTGGAAGAGGAAATTATTGGCCAAATATATAGATGGCTCGCGAGGGATTGTCAGTTTTGTGATGAAGTGGGTTCTTAGTAAGAGATAATGTGCAACTGCCTCACCAGCACCACGGGAAGGCCTGAGAATCCTGCAGGAGTTTTGAGTTGACTGAGAATTAAGGCAGGAGGTAGATTTATTCTGAAATGGTCATGGGACCCCTTGTGCAAGAGGAGTTATCTTTCTAGGCCACACATGTACCTGTCTTCAAGAGGGAGTCTCCAACTATGAGACCCCCTCATGATGGAATGTTCCTCAATCAGGGAAAAAGAGATTCCGGGATGTTGTTGTTGGAGCATATTGCTGTTGTCAAGGCAACTGGGGCCGGTGAAGTTCTGAACTGAATGGTGGTACTACTGTTGTAGTGGAGGCAGGACCCACAGGGTCAAAGCACAGGGACTTTTACTCTCAGGGGAAATTATATCATCTGCCACAACCAGCCCCTCAGACTTCCCATTTCTTCTGAACTGAGTTACCATTGTCACAGTATCTGGAATGGAGTTTCCCAGCAACAATATATTTGTTTTGACTATCCCTATTGTAATGCAAATTATTTGAGGGTGGCTTTGCCTTGAATAGGCAATACAAACCCATTAGCTCTACAAATACCAGCTCCTGATAGAGGTGAAAACTGCTAGTACTTGTTTTTTGATGCTGAAATAAAATGTTTCTCTCTGGTGTAAGAATGTCTTGTTTGAAGCCCCGAACACCAGTATGAGTGTGACTACATACCCACCAAAGATATTCACAACTTGATGGATACGTCCTTGTGTTCAGTTTGCACAACTTTCCTTGTTTGATTTTGCAGCAATGTCTTAATTTGCACAATTTCCCCTGCAGACTGAAATTTGCACAAATGTCATGTTCGATCACTGCTCAATTTGTGTGATTTTTCCATTAATGCAAGGAGAGAAGTGATTGCAAACCCAAACATGAATGAGGCACCAGGTGAGCGGTGAGATGAAATTCGAAGACACCTAGCGATCTCACCCATCCCTGAGGGAGCGGGAACTTCCTCGTCCCACACACAGGTGTGGTGGTGTTGGTTGTAACATGCTGTTTTGGGAATAGATGGTGACAGAGACACAGGCAGCAGGAAGTGGGAAATGGTGTTGGCAGAATTGAAGTTGAGATTGCACCCGTTTTAAAGAGGGCTGTAGAAATGAATCAAGAATGTAGAGAAGACAAATGTTCAGGTCTTGCAAAAAATTGCTTTGAGCAAATATTACATCTTCATCATCATTATCATCATCATCATCATCATCATCATCTTATTATTATTATTATTATTATTATATTTATATCCTGCCCCTTTTCCTTCTTAAGGAACCCAAGGTGGCATTCATAATCCTCCTCCTCTCCATTTTATCCTCACACAACAACCCTATGAGGAAGGTTGGGCTCAAAGGCTATCAAAGGCTATGAATGGCCCAAAGTCACCCAGTGAGCTTCCATGGCCAAAGGTGGGGGGACTAGAACCCCAATCTCCTGACTCCCAGTCCAACACTTTGGCCACTGCGCCACACTGGCTCTCAAAAACCCATTTAAATTAGCCTGGTGGAAATTTGCAGTTGGCAACAATGAAAACTGCCTCCGATATCAGAGGCAGTAAGCTATATATACACCAGTTGCTGGGGAACATGGGTGGCAGGGTGCAATTGCACCTGTGTCCTGCTTGTGGGTTCCTGGTCAATAGCTGTCTGGACACTGTGTGAACAGGCTGCTGGACAAGATGAACCCTCAATCTGATCCAGCAGGGCTCTTCTTATATTCTAAAACCAGGATGGGGTGATTAGTTTTACAGAGATGATTTTGTTAGTTCCAACTGAATTGTATGGATTTCCCCACCAGTACCACCAAAATTCAAAGGGAGGGATGTGCAGAACCCTATGGAGAAATCCTACACATGTAAATGAAACTCATTTCAATTCCTTTGAAATATCTTAGATGTTCTCATCAGCCTGGGTAAATTTCAAGGGAACTTGAAATTTTGCTTTTGGCAGAGTGATTGAGAAATTTTGAGCTCTATACCCAGGAAATGTTTCAAACTATTTAGAAAATTAGTTTGGATTCTTTGAACATTTTCTGGTGTTTCGCCCATGCAGTAGCACCGAAATTGGGTTCAAAATTCCACTTGAGGCAAAAATATGCAGCAAAACCAGGGCAATACGAGGTGTCCCTAATATAAATGGTTATATTGGCTCTTACCAATAATCTATGTGACATTCTGTCTACCAATAGTGGCCAGCTAAAAAAACAAAGCCTGATTGATCACGTAGCTCTTAAATTCTGTGCTTGAATCCAGTAGTTGCCCCCTTTTGGGAAGAGGTTATAATAAGGATAAACTTTGTACTGAAACCATCTTTAATATGGAACGATGTGCAGGTCCTCCTAAGCTACCTACCAGCTTCTTGGAAGTTAACACATGGTCAGTGCAGATGGATCTTTAGAGCCCTTATAACAGTTAAAAGACTTATACTATCATATTGGAAGGACAAATACCCCACCTCCCAAAATGCAATGGCTTGAGGATTTAACAGCGCTATCAGTATTTGAACGGGTGTTATATAGGCACGACTTGCAAGTGGATAAATACATGGCTATTTGGTCTGCTTTTCTTGAAACCTATGCATAACCCCCCCTTTTTTTTTTAAAAAAAAAATGAATCGTATATCTGATGGGAAAATTATGATATTCCTATATACGTAATGTTGCTTTGCTTTTGTTTTATTTTTCCTTTTTCATGATGTCTTTTTTGTTCTGTCTTGTAAATATTCACAATAAAAAACAGGGAAAATAAATTTTAAAAAATCTGGGCTTGAATCCCTGTGTATTCAACAATACTTGGGTGTCGAATACAGGCTGCTGCCCTTTGTTTAATTTTGATTTCCCCCCCCCCCTAACATACTTCTCATCTTTAACAACTGCATGGCAAGCAGGTCCAAGATGGTCCTCCCCATGCTAGGAGTAACTGTATCTATTGATTTGGCCAGTGCACAAAAATGAGAATTTTGTTTGGTTCATGATTTGATAAGAACATAGCACAATTTGCCAATTCTTACATAAACAGGATGGCAAGAACATGAAATTAAGGCCATGTCTACACCATGCAGTTATCCCAGGATCAGCTCAGGAGCACCCATATAACACACAGGGAATCCTGGGGGCAACCAGGGATGGGCTGAGACTTTCCATGGGATAATCAAGACCACACTTATCCTGATTTTTCCCACAGTTTGGGAAAATCCTGAGCTCCGCAAGGGTGTGGTGCCTGTCTTGACTTCTTCCCACCTCCTTGTGAGTAAGCCGGCTTTCAAAATGGGCACGGAGCTGTTCAGAGGGGCACCATGCCCTTCATGGGTGGGGGCAGCAATTTTGCCATCCCTGGGATGACAGGGGGGTTGGGCACGGAGCTTTGTTTTGTTTTTACCTATCTTTTTTGCTGGATCATGGCTGTATGGCCCTCTTCCCTTCCAGGACATCACACTGCCGTTGGGGAGGATCATGGAAGCAGGTTAGCCTGTGATCCTCCCCTTCCCTCCCTCTAGGCCCTTAGGTGTAGAAAGGGCCAAAAAGAAATCCCAGTGAGAGAGAAAGTGAAACAAATGTGCCCATCCTACTGCTGAACTCAAACTGGTAGGCACATGCAGTGACATGGGCTCAAACTAGACTGGATTATTAAGATGGGTGAATCCATCAGTTTTGCTTTCTCCTGCATTCCAATTTGTTAAATCTCAAGTTCTTTCTCTCACAACTGTGAAGAACTTTAAACAATTCGGCAAACCTTTATCGAAAACCAACTGAAATCCAATTCTCACCCATCGAAATGCAACAGGCACAGCGCTAACATGGTGAAAAACAACAGAAATTCACCTCCAGACATGTAAGAACTAGGCACTCAAAGCCTTAGAATTGTTTGGGCATTTTTTCCCCATTTCTTCCCCATTTGGACATCTTAAAATCTCAAGTCCTTTTTGTCCCAGATATGGAGAACTCTGTGCAGTGGTGCCTAACAGAAATGGATTCGCAGCTGAGGACTAACAAAGGAGGAACAGGAAAGGGGGGTTATAACATCCATGTGGAAAAGCAAATAGTTCATGCGTAACAGAACTTCCAGAAGTCCACTATTGTGTGTTCAATTGCTTTAGCCCCTGCCTTAAACCTGGGGCTTGATCTAGTCAGGA
Organism: Anniella stebbinsi; assembly: GCA_029215795.1. Lineage (NCBI taxonomy): Eukaryota > Metazoa > Chordata > Lepidosauria > Squamata > Anniellidae > Anniella > Anniella stebbinsi. The sequence goes on along the minus strand of JARDYH010000004.1, from coordinate 223,613,679 downwards.
CCCACAAGGAACAGATCTGAAGGCACCAATAAGACTCATGTCCATTTGTGTGAAAGAAGGACAGTGTTTATTGATGGGAAATGGATGCAGATAAGAAAAGCAAAGAAAAGCATACACCCCCCCCCCCCGCCCTCAGCTTTCTGCAGTAGCTGCTCTGGTTCCCTAGTAGCAACAGGCAAAGTCCCAGGGGGAAGTTTATCTGAGTAGGTGATACACCTTCCCCTCCTTAGATGAGAACCTATTATAGGCCAATCTGCCCAGGGTTTTATAGGGCCATATCACTGAGATTGCAACTGTCAGAACACACACACACACACATACACCTGCCTCCATCCCTTCACCAAGGAAGAGAAGGGAATGCTTAATTTCTTGGCAGGAAATAAATCTTCACAGAAAAAAACAACAACCAATATTATCTTCAGAACGTACAAAGTACACTGAACAGCTCTCTTCTTGCTGCTAATAGGAAAAAAGCACTGATCATCACTATAGCTTCTTTTCAAATAAGAAATCCAGAAAACCACAGAATATGCAGGGCTATATAGGTCTCTGTACACCGCAAACAGCATACAGGATGCTGTGCAACTTCACACCTGACTCCTCGTCTTACTTCCGAAACCAAATCCAACACACACACCACCCTTCTTCTTTTAAAACCTCTAGTCTGCGATTCAGGGCAGTATATTCAGCAGTGTCTCTGAAGCAGAAGACCACATAATACTTTCCCAAGATGCCCCCCCACCCCCGCCCTCCATCACTTGGGCTTGAACTTTTGAGCTCCTCCATCAAAGTCGACAGGAAGGCCCCTCTGACTTTTCTTGTGAAATCACAGCCCATGGTAGCATGCCTGGAGGGGATGCAGCACAGCAATGCTGTGAAGTGTGATCCTAACAAGCAACACACCTTAATCCTGTCTTTCATGCTGGTGCTATGACAGATGCTGATTAAAGCTAGATTTGGGTTAGAGATCCTTGGGCAAGCGAAATAAAAAATAAACCCACAACTTTCAGAGGAAGGCATACATAAATAATGATTACCCCTTCACACTGGCAAGAGTGTCAGGAAGGGGAGGGGAAACATTATATTTGGGTTTATGACACTTGATTAGTGGATTTAGGGGGAAATATTACGGATTTATCACTTCTGAAACTTGGACTAAAAATTATGTTGGCCATTTGGGAAATTGGCATGTTTTCTTCAAATCTGTTTATACCCTGCTCCAATGCCTATGTATAATGTGTAAAACATATTCTCATTGTTTTGTCATTCCTACAATATGTTTTGTATCAAAGCCATCAACATCCACGGTATCTTTAACCCCTTTATGCGTTTGTTGCGATGTTTTCTTTTGTAGTGTAGTGTGACCAGTGGTGAAAGACAGATGCGTGGGCATGACTGATTTGTGCAGTTCTAAAATGACAAGAGCCGCGATGCGCTGCTGCTTTGAGCAGAGCCTGCAGATGGAAATGCTGCTGGGGCCTTTAATTAAAGAAGCATTCCACTGATATGTTGACTTGTAAAATGAAAATAAAGACGGGAATGTCCAGGAAGAGTGATTTTGGAGAAATATGGACTCCCTTTTTGGATTATGTTTTAAGATCGGGAAAGGGACAAATGCCTTCAAAAGAATCATTAAAATTTTGGAAGGAGGATGAATGATTATGAGATGGTCTCGGACGGGGGGGGGGGGGGTGCACGGGGGGTAGTCGAGGGGGGTAGTTTGTTTTATATTATTGTTTATATTATGTGTATGTGTATGTTGAAATCAATAAAAAATATTTAAAAAACAAAAAAAAGAAGCATTCCACAGTGAAAACTGACCAAAATTCAAGTTTGGATGAAACTTGCACGGATAGTTGTTGCTTCTGAGGTGACCAAGCAGGACACAATAGCCGCTGGGGCAGGGGTGCGTAAAAGCAGCCTTAACATTTTGATGGTCTCCTAAAGAGGATCTCCTTATCTTGCCATGTCATGTGTGGGTCATTGTTCTGAAAATTACAGGCAGCCTAAGAGGGGATCCAAGCCCGATTCAAGGTCTGGTTTTAACTTATAAAGCCTTACACGGTTTGGGACCACAATACCTGATGGAACGCCTCTCCCGACATGAACCTACCCGTACACTACAATCCACAACTAAGGCCCTCCTCCAGGTGCCTACTCCAACGGAAGCTCAGAGGATGGCAATAAGGGAGAGGGCCTTCTCAGTGGTGGCCCCTAAATTATGGAATGATCTCCCTGACGAGGCTCGCCTGCCACCAACATTGTTATCTTTTTGGCACCAGGTCATGACTTTCCTCTTCTCCCAGGCATTTAACATTTAACAGCATGTACTAAGATTACATTAACCCCAGAACTATATTTAGTCCTGGCTGAGGGTTCACAGTTGTTTTAAATGTAAACTGTTTTTATATGGTGTCTGTTTTTATGCTTTTATGGTTTAAAATTTTGTATATCGATTTTTGATGTCCAATGTTTTAATTTTTGTAAACCGCCCAGACAGCTTCAGCTATGGGGCGGTATATAAATTTAATGAAGAAGAAGAAGAAGAAGAAGAAGAAGAAGAAGAAGAAGAAGAAGAAGAAGAAGGGCGGATCTACACACGAGTTTTTTGACGTTTTATAAGGGTTATGAAAACTCTTTGGGCCACATGACGCACTCCCTATAACGTTGTATATCTGAGGTTTTTTAAAACTCCCTTCAGTTATATACAACGGTTTCACTTTTAATACATCGTTTTAAGTAAAATAATGTGTCCTTCCTTACCGTTTGTGATTCATGGGGGCAGTGCTTCCTTTACTGGTGCCCAAATGGAGCAGTTGATTGGTGGGGAAGAAACAGGAAGTGGACCAGTGAACTACAACACCCACAATTCTTAGCCCTATACTCGCTAGGGAATGACAGAGGAACTAAGAAGGAAGTGTGTAACTGAACTACAACCCCCACAATGCCTTGCCCTAAATTCACTGAAAAACGAAAGAGAAAGAGACAGGGCAGAACAGCGTGTGATCGCACACACCGCTTTAAAGACTGAAGACTGTTTCTCCTGTAACGTGAGTACTCAGTAATGTGGCCTAAGACGTTTTAGAACGCACCTATTTGGAACGTTTTAAAATACAATTTAAAACGTTCCAAAGGACTGTGTGGATTCCCCCGAAGAAGAAGAAACAGGTGAGTTTTCAGAAGGATAGGTGCAACAGTTCATGTGAACGGGAAATCCCCCAATTTGTGGGGTGTGATTCCCTTCCCTCCCCATCTGCTTTTTTGGGGGGCAATTTGTATAAAAATGCCCTACAACACTGAGGTGTCCCCAGGTAAGCAACCTGCCATTTCTTAGAAGGATAGGAGCATGTGTCTTTCAATTCGCCTTTCTCTGAACCTGATGCACATCTTAATAGTTGTATGTTTGACTGTAGCACAAGATCTCCACTGAGATATTGGAATGTGAGTTGAGTTGCACATCCAGGGCCTAATTTTCCGGGTTCTGCACACACACATACACACACACACACACACACACACACACACACACACACTGGCTGAATTCGGACAATATGATAGTCAATGGTGGGGTAATAATCAACTTTACAGTTGTTCATCTAGGGGGTACTCCCCACACAACATGGTAATAAATAATCAACTGTGGTGTGGATTAGGATCAGCGCTGAGTTGACTATGGCAGCATTCGGACGACAGGATAGTCAATACAACTGACGATTGTTTCCCTCCCCCCAGTTGTTTAATGTGTCGTCCGAATTCAGCCTATGATTTGCCTCAGAGGTCAATTCAGAGCTACTGAATCTTCCCCAATTTGACTTGGGGTGCCTCATAATCACCCTGCTTCACTTTGGATTCAGGTCAGAACCCAACACAGGTCAGCTATTGCAGTTTCCCGGACACTATGGACACCGAACAAAGCCAGACGTGAGGCCAACTGGGAGTCCATAGGAGTCTGCTGCTCAGTCTTTTTCTGGCTGCCGTAGTTTGCAATAGTAGATCTGCAGCAGGCCAGAGTTGCCAGCTGCCTTAAAGCTGGCGGCTCTTCTGGAGGATGGGAGGCTCATTGTCATGAGTGAAGGCTTCTGGTAAGTCTCATGGATGGGGTGTGTGGAAGAAACTAGAAGTGAACTGAACCTGGCTGACTCCATTTTATGTTTCTACATTTTGCATTAAAGGGTTTAGGACTGCTGAGTAGAGGCTTGGCCATCTTCACCCGAACTGTCAAAACGATCAATTACTATGTTTTTCTTGTACTATCCTGTACCTCCACCCTTCTAGAACATGTGCATAACAAAATAAGTTACTTGTGTCAATGTGTTGCATCCTGAAACATGTACATCCTGCGTTCCCACCAGTTACATCCTGTAAACATGAATATCTTGTGTTCTCACCATACCCACAGCCATGTGTGTAATTTGCGGAATGGGATGGCGAGAATCACGAGACACGATGTTGAACAAGGGCCACATTTATTTGGAGTCACGGAATAAGGGAGATGGAGGCCTAAGTGGGCATCCTAACTAAGGCCGTAAGCTTGGCCAGTCATTGGATCGGGTGAGCCATTCTTATCGTGAAGGGTGGTGCTTGTAGGTCACCACCCCCCAAGACCCCCTTTCAGGGCAGGGAGGCCTTCTGTGTCACCTCACCCCAGGTTGCACAACTCTGGGTAGGTGAGGATGGTTGGCCTCAAAGGTAAACCCTATCCTGCCAAACCAGTGCCGCAAGACTCCTGGCTGAGGGCCTCAGGTGTTACCAGTCACCACAACAGTGCCTCCTAATGCTCACCAACCCTCAACTTACACCCCCCGATGCCCGCATACCTGCCACAGGAGGCACAACCCCCTTGATTAATTGCCTTCCCCCTACCTACAATTAAACACCTCCATCAACCCCTTCCGCAGGTCCTGTAGAAAGAAATCATTACCCGTGTCTGAAGATGTACTCCATCCTGCCTATAAAGCTCCCTCCGACAACTAACTATCATCGGGTGATTTATTCTAAAGTCACCCTGCTTACTCAACCTCTTGAATATTTCACTATTAGCCCTCCGTCTAGTCTTCTCCATTGTTCCCTGATCCGTTCCAGCATGCCAATTGAGTCATGGCAACATGCACGACCAAATTATCACAACTCCAGGCCGGGCCGGGCGTGGATGTAAGTCCTATAGAAGAGAAGCTATATTGAGAAACCACGTAGTATCTACATCAATATGAAATGCCTATAAAAGCTTGTTGTTGCTGTACTAAATTTAGTCTCGCTCTGGACATGCTCTAGAATGCAGACTCCTTGCAATTGCTTGTAATAAACGCTCTTATCAGAAAGGACACATTGACTTGAGATTCCTTGACCACCACTGAACGATCCCAAAAGAGAGGGAAAAGAAATCCCCCCACAGGGGTGGGGAGCAGTGACTGGCCAACAGGCTGAACTGGTCTGAAGCGCTTTGGCCACTTCAGACTGAGGTGGCCCAATCTGGTCCCAAGTTGAATTTGGGTTGAGGTGGGGCTCAGGACTGAGGCAGTGCACACCCCTACTAATACTATGCTTCATGTTCATAACAACAGTTTGAACCTTGCATGAATTATCAAGAAAAGAAGGAAGAAGAAGGGGAAAAGCCCTAATAATTGAAGATTTTACTTAAGCAGTGAGATATCACAATGAAATCTGGTATGTGCCTTCACAGCCAATATTCTTCATTTGAAGTTCAGCCATGTTTTGTAGGGAAGAGGATGCAAAGTATCTATGGCTTGGATCAAAGGTACCTCACACTAGCATAAAGGCACTTCTGCTAGGCTGAGACCCCCTTTTCCATGAATTATGGCAAGTCCCTCACTGTGCACCATTCCAGATGGTCCATTGTCCCTTGGCTTGTGGGAGATAATGGTGGCTGTCGTGGGATGGACAGGGCCAGGAAAGGCATTGCAATGAGATATATGAAGCCACACCCTTGAACACTGCACTTTACAAATTTAAAGGCATTTGGATTTTTGTACAAAATGAATGTGTTTGCTTTTCTTCATCCCCACCCCCACCTCAGTTTTGCTAATCCACCCTCCAAGCCACAGCTTGACAAGGCAGGGTGAAAATGGAATGGAATAAATTACTTACCTGAAGATAAAGATCTAGTCAAACGACCAGTGGAAGATAACCAATTCCTATTGCTTGTAGAAACTCACCCTTACAAACAAGTCCCTGAATGGCTGCAAGCAGCTTCGTCCATGACAGAACCATATCGTTACCTCCAGGGAATCATGGCAATAAGTGTGGGGGGAAGGTATTACAAATATTATACATTTCTCTGGTGGAGGAGAAAATAAACCAATTGCACAGATGGTTCCGAAAGAGTATTGCATTAAGTGTGATGGGAAAAAAATCAGGCTGAGATAGCTCTTTTCATTATGAATCTCGCCCCCCCCCCCGAAAAAAAATTAAATCGCTTATCTTGCCCAGAGACAGGTTGCCATCCTTGAGCAGGTCCGGTTAGGGAACTGGAGACAACATTGTTAGAAAGTAATAAGCAAGGCTTCTGTCAAAGAAGAATGGGGAACTTTCATCTCCTGGGTTTTTGTCAATAACTCCTGCATACTAAGCAAAAGCGATTGGCATTCAGTTGTTCCCTTCAGCCACTATATTTGCTTCCTGGTGAAGCAACAGGAAAGCACTTCCAATGATGACATGTATTTATTCAGTGTGTGTGTGTGTGGGGGGGGGGGGGAGGGAACATCATTAACACAACAATCCGAACAGTGGGAGGAGGGAGATCCCAAGGCAAAGGAGCTGCATTATCCAAAACAGGAGGGAGAGATTGTGTGATTTATTTTATCTTTCTTCCTCATTTTCTTGTTCTTTGCCAATTTTTGTCCAGAGCAGTGGAGGCTGGTGGCTCCAATTTAGATGAGGCTCTGAATCCCTTCTGGGTTTCAGTCAAAAACAACCAGAACTCTAAAGGAGCTCTCCAAGGTGTTGAACTTCATCCGTAAATAGGTTCAGCACCTTGAATAGCTACTTTAGAGTCCTGACTCATTCTGACCCAAACCCAGAATGAATACACAGTCCCACCAGAATCAAAGCCACCAGCCTCCACAGGTCCAGAGTTTGCATATGTCCCTCTTGCTGTATCAGGGAGATATATGGGGACTGGGAGGATTTGGTTCTGGTGGATCCAAAGCCTTCCACAATCCACCCGTTACACATGGCCTGATCTACTCCCATTTTGTCCCTATTAATTTTGGAACTCGGGTGTAAGAATGGCAAGGGCCTTGGAGGTTTCCACAAGGGCTAGGAGGGGGCATCTGAGTCAGAGCTCCCCTCTGAGGGTAGATCTCTCTATCTCTCTCTCCCTCTCTCTCTGCCATGAATGTAGAACCTCTTTCAAACTGAGTGCTGAATTCCAATTCAGAGAAGTTCTCTGGGGCCATGCTCCAGTGGTGACCAGGTCTGAAAGCAGAAGGAGTAGGGAAAAGACACAAAGGATGGGGCCAAAATTACCAGCATATTATAGTTGAAAGCTCTAACTGCAAGGAACTAACCCTTAGTAAAGGAATTTCAACCTTTCAGAAAGGGAGGGAAAAACAGCACAAAAGATGGGAAGCACCAAACAATTGTGGGTCAGGGAATGGTCATGACCATATGGAGAAATCTGGAGTACTGGATTGGGTCCCCAGGAGGGTCAGTTTTGAAGCTCTGCACCCCTGCTCTATGCCCTTGCAGGAGAAGCTCCAAACTATTCAGGAAATTTCAGCCAGTGTCATTTGTATGCAATTAGTTCCTGGTGAAATTCCTTCTTCATCACAACAGTTAAAGTTGCAGGGGCCCTGCCTTCTTTTGTATCTGGTCACTCTAGTATAGTGCATGCACCTTTAACAGTTGTGATGAAGAGGGAATTTCACCAGGGACTAATTGCATACAAATGACACTGGCTGAAATTCCCTTTTCTCTACAATTGTAAGTTACATGAGCCCTGACCTGGATTTTATCTGGTCACCCTAAACTATGCCTACCATTGTCACTGGCCCTGTTTCCAACAATCTATAAAGATTCTTATATTTCATCAGCCATTATTGGTGTAGTGTGATTGGCCCTAATTTGTTTATTTTGTTATTTCATTTCTGCTGTCATGCGGTGTTAAAGTTTGATGTACCTTTCCGATCAAATCTATGATTTTTATTGTGTTATTTTATTTCATTTGTTCTTAATCTGTGGGCCACTTTGAAGGCCTTTGGGTGGAAAAGCAGCCTAGAAATACAGCTATCATATCATGCCATGTCATGTAAATGTGGCAGAATGCATCCCAATCTCTGAAGCTGGGACATATTTCAGTGCAGACATTAGCACGGCATTTCCCTTTCATGATCCTTTCTGCTCCCACATCTCTTTCTTCCCTGGCTTCCTGCATTTTGATCCTCTGTTTTTTTATGCAAAGTGCTCACAGCAAGGTGTCATCTGATATTCAGGCTTCACGCGGATTAATATACAAATTATGAGTGGAAAATGGGAACAGAAATAGGTCTGGCAGAAAAACCAGATGCATAAACACCTTCAGGGATGTGCTCTGATGAGACTTGCTGAAGCAAAGGCCGTGCACAAAATTACAGGGAAGAAATTAATAACTAAATATATCCGCATTCTTCCCCTGCCTACCATGAATAAACATTATGACTCACATCTGGAGAGCTCCATGTGTGCATCTCAGGTTCTCCCAGGGCTTTGGCAACTTTAGCTTCCAGTTACAGCCCCTGAGCCCACAGAAGCCACCACTCCGGTGGTCTGATGAGCCATATGAATAGCTTGGGGGTGGTCTATTGTGAGCAGCAAGTCATTCATTCAAATTTTAATGAGAATTTAACTAGTTTTGCAATTCTGAACTGGTACGCGAACTGAGACGCAGTTACACAACAACATTTGCACGTCTCTGAATTTTGCAATGGGAGTTTCTGAATCAAAACACGTGTACAAAAACAGAATGCCAATCGCTTTTGCTTAGCATGCAGGAATCATTGACAAAACCCAGGAGATGAAAGTTCCCCATTCTTCTTTGACAGAAGCCTTGCTTATTACTTTCTAATAATGTTGTCTCCAGTTCCCTAACCGGGCCTGCTTAGGATGGCAACCTGTCCCTGGACAAGGTAAGCGATTTAACTTTGAATTTCAAAAAAATCATCATGTTAGAAAATTGTTTGCAAAGGACATGTGTATTAAACAAAAATAATAAATACAAAAAAATGCAAGCATTTGGAGAAATGTGCTAAAATGCACATGCATTTTCATGCACATTTTTATTTGTTTCTTATCAATCTCAATGTTCAGGACAAACTGAACTGAGGCTGAAGAAGTTATCAAAAAATCGATGAACAAACTTAAGATATGAGAAATATGAGCTACGAGAAACAGAGACGAACCAACACTGAAAGATTTGTCCATTCATAGTTGGCAGTGCCCCAGCGTCCTGGTGCAATTCCACAGCTTCCTAGATTACCATTTGAAAGTACATAGTCCTCAAGAAATAGACAACTGCTCCCACATATGTTCTGGGTGATCACTTCTTTAGTTGTTGTTTTTTCCAGAATGGGGAGAAAAAAGTAGGCTGATGAGTCATGGTTTGTTTTTTGTTTTTTGGGTGGAATCAATAAACCAGTAAAACCAGATTTAGTCATACTTAAATGATAGACCCATTGAAATCGAGAGCACCTAATTTACTCATGACTAACTTCTGTACCATTGATTTCAATGTGTCTATTCCAAATATTACTAAATCTGAAACCTACAGGATGTCAGAAGCTTCTCCTCGTGACGATACCCCCACTCCGAAGACACCTCTCAATCAATCATTTCATCAGAGTTTGGAGACAGCTGTTTGCTAGAGGGCTTTAGTAAATACTTGTCTCCCATCTCTGAAGAAACAATTGATTGAAATAATAATAATAATAATAATAATAATAATACCCTCAAAGGATTCTGGTGCAAAAAGAAATATTAGGAAATAGTTTAGCTATGTGTTTTGTGAAAAAGTAGTTCATTCCATCTGTCCTGAATCTGCCACAAATCAACTTCATGGAATGATCCCTGGTGCTAGCAGTATTAAAGATGGAGAAAAATGTCTCCCTATCTATTTGCTACACATCATGCATAATTTTGTACATGTATAGACATGTACAGACATGTCTCCCCTTTAATCTAAGTTAAGCAGTCCCAGATGCTCTACAATTGCCTAGGTTGTAACCATTTCTCATAGGGGAGGTGCTCCAGCCCCTTCGACATTTCAGTTGCCATTTTCTGCACTATTTGCAACCCCACAATGTGTGTGTGGGTGTGGTGACCAGAACTGTACACAGTATTCCAAGTGTGGTTGCACCATTGATTTTTATAAGGCCACTATGATCTTGGCAGTTTTCTTGTCAACTCCTTTCCGAATTATGTCTAATATGGAATTTGCTTTTTCACAGCAGCCACACACTGGTTCATCATTTTCATTGAGCTCTTCACCACAACCCCAAGGCCTCTTTCTTGGTCAGTCACTACTAGCTCAGGTCCTATCAGTGTATTTGCAAAGTCTGGATTCCCCCCCACACACCGCAATCTGCAACACTTTACTGTAGCTTATATTGAACTGCATTTTATGGAGGGTAGCAGGGTGGGTGATACACCAGCAGAATCCCTAATCTGTGTTCGGTACCTAAAATACGACACTCACGATCAGCACTTGAATAGATTGAATTTCTGTCGACCACAGCAAACTTTGCCTCTGCCCCTCAAATCAGTGTTGGCACGGCACTGAATACCCAGGATGGCAAAGCTGGGAGAGACGAACCCCTCTCAGTTCCCCAACCCAGGTCTTATAATGCACTCCAGGCTCACCCTCACATCCACAATTACATCATGAACGTTTGTTTGATTTAAATTGCACCCTCCTCTGCTCCGAAATGTGGAGAACTTTGCCATTTTGGCTAAATTGTTACCAAAATCAAACTGAAAAAGAATTCTCACCCATCCCTGATAGAAGATAAATAAGGATAATTGGAGGGCATGGATTTGTATGGTTTGGTCAATTTTTTAGGAGTGAGTGTGTGCATTTGCTGCTGCTGCTGTTGTAGTAGTTGTTGTTTTAAATACTTTCCATCTAAGCATTCCCCTCTCTGAGAATTGTTGACCTTTGGTTTTGCTATTGGTAGCACTGAAGCATTTGTATGAGCAGCATGGATAAGTAACAGCCATCGAACCCACAAATTTGTTTGCATGAGGCTTCGTGAGGCTAAGCCAATAGTGCCACAGGCAATTGTCAGAGGTTCGTCCAAGGTATATGAAGTTCATTTTACAAATCTCATTAGCAAGGACTTCTTCATAAGCCCCGAAGCTGAGGTGTTGGAAAACAAGAGCACACAATCATTATTTCTCTCACTTTATTTTTGGCATCAACGGTTTCCCAGGCAGCCAACAATAAGGGATGTGTTTGGCCAAAAGTGTGTAGGGGTGTGTGTGTAGGTGTGTGTAGGACAAAATGATTGATATTTTGAAAGCTCCACTTCTTTTAAAGGTGAGAATTCAATTTTATACAGAGCTCAGCCTCTTCGCCTGTACAAATATAGCCACCTGCACACACATCATGACCTCATTTGCTGCCAGTGAAGTTGAGAGTGGAATTTTCTGCAATCGGGGGGCGAGGAGACTGTGAACCAAGGTGAAGTGTGTTAGTATCAGTCGCTGGCATGACGGTTCATATTCTCTACAATTGCTGTGTGCCTCTTTTCTTCAAAGTTCCTTCCTACTGGAATGGTTTCCTGTTCCTTCCTTCATTTTGATTCCACTTATAGAGTTCCTCTTCCTCTTCACCCACCCCCATCTCCAACTCTATTCTGTGCCAGTTTCATGTGGTTGTGGTTGTTGCTTACAAGAAAATCATATTTTCTTTAAAACTGTGTACATTTTTGTAGGCATTTTCCCCCCAAATTGTACACATTATCTTGTATATACCAACCCATTGATGAAAGCATTTTTGGTTGCATTTTTGAAAAGTATGCATTTTTCTCTGTACATGTTCCAAATGTGCACAATTTATGAGACACATATTTTCTATTGCAAAATGTGTTAAGAATTCTGAAAAGTACAGATGTCCAAATGGAAAATGCATCCGGATCTGCATCTGTTTTCTGAGTGGTATGGATTAGAGAACTTAGAAAGAAAGAGACAGAAAGAAATCTGATGAGGGTAGATCCATACACAGGAGGATGTTATCAGACTGAAAAAGCAAGAGGAGGAAGCTTTAGGCACATACAGATGTTGTTAAATTTGTTCTGCATTTCATGGCTAGTCAGGCATCTTTGGTTACTGAGGTTGCATGATTTACCCAAACCCAGCCCAAAATTGTGCAGATTCAACTCTAATTTGTATAATTATGGAATCTACCCTTCCCAATGTGCAGCCTTCTTGGAAGATCCATGAACTGGCCTTACTCGCTGCAGATCAAGTCGGGTGCAGCAGAAGGAACCAAAACGAAGTTCGAGCGGCGGAGCCTAAAAAAAGAAAAAAAAAATTCATTGAACCCTAAATGCATTTCTCTGACATTTCTACATGGAAAAAAAAAAGTTCTGTATATCTAACTAGGAATTTCAGGCATGAAAATCCCAGTGTCTCCTTCCGAGATACTGTCCCTCCCCGAAACTGAAGCAATAATGGTCTCTTAGAAAGATGCTCTTCTTATAGGCAATTTGGGCTATTTTGTATCTGAAGTCTTTTTCTGTGTCTCATACACATCCTCCAGGGAGTGTGCATTCAAAAGCAAGTGCTTATTGCTGTTAATAATGAATGTGTATTGTCCATTCTTTTGCAATCCATAACCCTTTTCACAGATACTTCCCCAAGGCAGCGCTGTTCTCTGTTTAAAGAAGAGAGATTCACCCGTTCGACTAAAATGCAATTTTCTCAATAGAACTCCTGGACTCCATTCGGGGCATGTTGTTGCAGGGAGGAGGGGAGATGAAATCATCCATGGAATTTACAGATATGGAAAGAGAAGAAAATAAGATACAAATAATAAGAAAGAGGAGTGGGTTGGGGGAAAATTATGATACCTGATGCACATTCCAATAGGTACAAATGTAGGGTTATTAAATGAATGGGGAGAGGGGAATCAGGATTGCACCCTTCGTTCCCACACTTGAACTCCACATATTCACTCAAAGGTCTGAATCTGGACACAGTGTATGTGTATACACAAGACTATGTTCAGGCTATATGGGCTATGTACTCATGTGATCAGAGACTTTGCCTTTTGTTCCTGCTTCTGCAAAGGCAACCAACACATGAATCCTTCAAGGGGACATGGAGAGGTCAGATGTGGGGGCAGTTAATGTGATTCTCCCCCTCCAAGTGTTCACTGAGCACTGCCATGGGGCTCTTGTGCATCGATTCATATCATCATAGAGTTGGAAGGGGCCTTGAAGGTAATCTTGTCCAAAGTCCAACTCCCTGCTCAATGTAGGAGGATCTACGATGCAGGATGCAACTATAGTATCCTTGGCAGATGGCAGTTCAGCCTCAGCTTAAATCCTTCCAACAACAATTTGTTGTTTTCTCACTGATCCTGTAATTACACCCTCAAACCTATGCCTGTTCAGGAAACTTGGGCTGGATTTAGACTTAATTAGTTGCACCCATTTAAGACAATGGGATTAGTGCATTCTTGATTTAAGTCCCATTGATTTCAGTAGGAATTTAAGTGCAACTTAGTCTGGATCCCATCTAATCCTGTCCCCACTATATACTCCCATAAAATTTTTGAGGTCCAGAGATTTTTCTCTGCTGATATGTGATCTTGAGGAATTGGATTAACACAATAAGTCAGGAAGACAATCTGATTCTTTTGCAAAACTTTTTTAGGTGCTATTTTCAAAATGGCGGACAGTTTCTTTTAGGTCGCTAGTTTTCGTCAACCACAAAAGTTACGATCTTGTGTTTGGTATCAAATTATAGGTTTTCCTGGTCAAGGAGTTCAAAAAATATGTTATTTTAATTGTTGGAGTACTCTTCCCACCATTTTCCAAGATGGGGCTGAAATGTTGTCTCATTTTCTCATTTACTTGACAAATCAACATACAAATGTGATTTTGGCTTTAAACTATAGGTTTTGGGGGGTCAAGGCGGTCAACATGGTATTAATTTTGATAGAAAGGCTGTCCTTCCAACATTTTTAAAAATGGCGCCCAAACACTTATCTCTACAATAGGCCATTTAATGAAAATGTGTAGCTTATATGGTCATTTTTTCATGATGTATGCTAAAATATTATGGTGTATTGCATCATTAATTTAAAAAAGGAATGGGATTTGAGTGTATTTTATTTTCTGTACTAGTCAGCTACTACTATTGGTTCACATTTTTATCTTTTTTCTCAGTATGAGCGTTTAGATGACACTTCTGGCTCTGTGGTTAAGGTGGCTTCTGAACAGGCCCATTATAGCTTAGCGTGTCATGTGAACCATTCCTAACCGTGGGGCTACATAACCATGGTTTAAACTTGCTCACTAACCATTCGCTGCAAAAGGGTTGGAGGCCTAACCATGGCTTAGCACATCATCTAAACAGGCTTGCTATCAGCAACAGGCATAGAGAAAAATGAGTTGCAAACTTGTTTCAGACTTGCCATGCCAGAATGTGAGAAATTACTACAGTCCAGTCATTTGACCTAGTCTTCCAGAGGCCTTCATTGTCTCAGATGATATGGATATCACGTCTTCTGATGATGTTGTTGCAAAAGCATCTATGAATGACTTTTTCATAACGCTTTTTAGGTGTGGTCTGTCAAATGGAAAAAAGAAAGAAAGAAAGAAAGAAAGAAAGACAGAAAGTTCCTACATGGGGTGGAAATTGTGCCATAAATTCTCCAAGGATACAGTTCCATTGTCAAGGGCTGGTTTCTTGCCACTTATACCACATCCACTTACTGACTATGTGACTGTGTATACAGCTCTAAAAACATTCAAAATGTTTGTGTCCAACTAAGACCAGCCTGTCTTTCCAGTTTTCTGTAATGAAAGGTTTTTTTTTTCATATTGTAACAGACATTTTTTTCCTAGTCCAGAAGAATTCACTGATCTTATCCCATGATGAGCATTTTTATATGACAAAAGTAGCATTAAGGTATGCAGGAAAACATATTTGTGGAAGTGGCATGGATGATGCCCTTTATTGAAGCAGAATTTTTGGCAGTATAACTATTCAGTCTGTACTGAATGGAACTCATTATGTTTGGTCTTTCCAAACATAATATGCATACACAGTGAGATGCTTTTTAGTGCAAATCAGTGTTTGTGGAAGTCATTCAAAGTGCAGGATGTACTTGACCTAAGAGACCAAAACAAAATAAAAACTCACAAAATGTTTGATGCACTAAGTGGGAAGGTTGAATATCTGCGAACGAAGTTTGAAGCTTTTGTTAAAGTGTGTGGAGAGAAAACTGAACTGTGTAAGCACTGGGAAGTCTTCCTCAAGATAGTTTCCCTAGTGAAAAACTTGATTGCTGATGATTGTGATGGTAACTGGAATCTGCATATTGAAACTGTGCAGTCCTTGCTACCCATTTTTCATGACTTTGACTGCATCAATTGCCTACGGTATGGCACCTGGTACCTGGAGAGATTAAAGAAACTGGAGCGTGAGAACCCCTTCCTTTACCAAAACATAATTGAAGGAGATTTTGTTGTGAAGGATAAAGAGGGGAGATTAAGTGCTGTAGTACCTGATATGAGGTTGGAGGAAACCATTCAAAGGTCCCAGAGGAGTTTAAAAAGCATCGTTGGGCAAACACGAAGAAGTAATTAGGTTGCTGAGTGGCAGCTAGTGTACCTTGAAGTTTTGATGATAGGCAATTTATTTTGAGAGCTTACCTATTCTGATTTAGTCGATTGATGTGATACCATACCCCATCATGAGCTTCTGCGGAAAAGGTGAGCATTTTGATGAAAATGTTGCACGACTCCTAGATTTCATTCAACAGCATGGAAATCCATATGAAGTAACTGAGTCACAGCTTTGTAACAAAACAATATGTGAATGATATTATAAAGGATCGAATTCTTGAAGTCTTAAGGCATTGTTCAGACCTGTATCAGCAGTTTAGGCAGGAGAGGTTTATATAAAAAAAGAAAAAAGCTGTCAGATATGATCTCTAAAGTAAAGCTAGCATCTTTTGCTAGAAAAAGCATCCCAGAGCCTACCACACCCAAATTTATAACTAAGGAAGTAATTGATACAGCACATAGAGATATGGAGATTACGATAGAAAGGGGAGACTCAATAGAGAAAATTATGGAGCATGATGTACTGTCAACAAATATGTCGTTTGGTGGTAATGCACCTACAAAACCAGCAAAACACATTCTCATTGAATAGCTCGAGAAGCGCCTCTTCCCTGAGGATTTTGAATTCACCATTGAAAACCACGGATGTAGGTAACTTTATGCTCAAATATGAATGGTTAAGATGTCAGCAATGAAAAACTTTGGAGAAGTTGTTAACAATGTAGTCAAGGGATCAACATCCGTATGTTCTCTTCAAGAACTTCATTTTGTTTTTGACAGCTATTTGCAGCTGTCACTAAAGGAATGCAGGAGGATTAGAGAATCTACCAGTGGTACAATGGATCTGCCTGTAATCAAAAGCAATACACCAATACCTGAGAGCTTGAAAAATTCTGGTCATCTACTTTAAATGAGACAAAGCTGCAGAAATCAGCATGAACAAGAGTGAAAGAGGAAGTAGGAAAAACTACATGTCCACTGGTATCTAGTGGATCAGTCATTAATGATGAGTTGGAACCTGCAGTTCAGTTCACAAGAGAAGGGACTCAAGCTCTTGAACAACTAAAGGCTGACTTTATAATTGTTCCACATGTAAACTGGGCAGTTCACAATGGTACAGAGAGAGTTGTTGTGCTTTTGAATGATACTGATGTCGTCCTGCTGATTTATGACCTTTTGGGTTTTCAGAGGTATATCTCAGTTATGGGTATGTTTTAGAACAGGGTGGAATCATTGCTCCATTCCAGTTCATGAACTCTTCAAAAAGTTAGGTCCACAGATGTCAAAAGTGGTCATAAAGGCTCAAGAGTGGTCATAAAGGCTCATATTCTAACAGGAGATGACAAAATGAGCAAAATTGAGATGTAGTTAGAGCTCTAAGTGCCAAACCAACAAAATACCTTGCCAAATTTGGGGAAACACCTGATAACTGTCATTTTGAGGAAGTGGAGAAGTACCTTGTACACGTCTGGAAACTTCAATCAAAATGTGACACTTTTGACAGTCTGCGTTTCTGTGAGTATTAAAGATCTGGACCAATCAGTGAGCTTCCTCCCACATCATGCTCTTTAAGAAGGCACATCACAAGAGCATTTTACCTGGTCAGAAGAGGTATGTGCCTCTTAGAGAGTGTTCATCCAAAAGTAGACACACCTAATTGCTCTTGGGAAAATGATAATCATGTCTGACAACCAAAAAAGTTCTTGAACTTCCTGCCAAGTGATCTTTTATGTGTATGTAACTGTAAGGCTTGTAGTACCATGAGATGTCCGTATCAAAGCACAGTGGTCAAATGCACATGTTTTTGTAAATGTTTGGAAAATAACTGCAAAAACGCTTATGTTAAATCGCTTTAATATTTCTGTATTTTTAATGTTTTAGTAAGGCTTTAGATACTATGGGCCTGTTCAGAAAATACCTTAAACCCTGCTGGTTAAGGTTTTTGGTTAAGCAGCGAGGTTTAAGGTGCCTTGTGTGATGTGTGTGCTAAACCCTGCTTGCTCAATAACCACATCTACAAACAGGTGCCGTTGGCACACAACCGCTGAAAAAATGACTAAAAGTCACCACGTGAACAACATAGAATTATATTTCACAATAGTAAATACTTTTATCACATATATGAGTGTTATTTAAATTCCCTGGATGTATAATACAAACACCAATATAACACATTCAAGATCACCTGCTGTTGATTACATCAATTAAGCCAATAATCACCAAATCACTCAGTAACCACAGCCAGACCATTTGCAGCGAGGTTAGCAGCTCTATTCATGGCTTAAAGTGTTGTGTGTGACAGCACAGCTTGTAGTTAGTGCTAACCCCAGAGAACCACAGTTTCGCTTACCACAGAGCCTGAACTGTCATCTGAACAGGCCCACTGTTTAGCTCAAAATGCTTAACCATCATGGTTTAACGTGTTGTCTGAACAGGGCAGTATTTGGCTTGCCAGGTCCTACTTCACCACAGCAATTCTGAAAAAGCATGAGCTGTACCATGAGTGCCATGTGTCCCTGACAATGAAGAGTTATCCTAGAAATCAAAATTGTCAACAGAACTCTAGTTCCAGCCTTTTCAGTCATAGTTTCATATATATATATATATATATATATATATATTCATTTCGCCAAACCTGAAAAGAGAAGAGCCCATTAAATATGATTGTGTATATCAATAAATGTTTGGACACCATTTTTAAAATGGTGGAAGGACAGCCGTTCCATCAAAATTAATTCCATGTTGACCTCCTTGACCCAAAAGTTTGCACAAGAATCAGAATATCTACTGAAATTATTATGTCAATCCAATACTTCAAGATCACATATCAGCAGAGAAAATCTCTGGACCTCCAATTTTTTACGGGGGTATATTGTGGGGACTGGATCAGCCACATGTCTGCAACAAAGCATGTGCAATGTTTCTATCAGAAGCAGAAAAATCCCATCTATTTGCTGAGCAAGGGCACACGGATTTGTGAGCACAACCCAGAAAGACATATTTCTGTGTAAACTCAATTCAACTGAATGGTGAGCACTTCTCTGCGGTTCTTATTCATCTCAGTGGAACTTGCGCAGAAATAGTTCCTGGTATATAAACCAAGGTAAATAAAAATAAGTTTCTGAAAGATTTTTTTTTTAAAACTCTTTTCACTTTCTCCTTTAGCAAATTAATTTTATACTTTCAACAAGCACCAAGGACACTGGTCTGCCGGAGACTTTCTTATACTCTCCTTGAAACTGCATTGGAAGGACGGAATAAGGTTTTACATTAAGACAGCCACCGTGTATCAATGAGGACCATCTCTAGAAAAGGATTGAAACTGAAATGGGTAAGGCATTTGCAATTTACAAATCCAATTTGAATATTGGTTTCCATTAACAAATATTCAAATTGGATCTGCATCTGTTGAGACATTGGCTTCCCGTTTTTCATCACTTAATTTGCCTGAATTCAATATGCATCAGCTGAATTTGTGTACTTTGGGGAAAGGGAAAGTGATGCAAGGCCATTTCAAGTTTGTAAGTTCCTTTAAGAAAAAGAGAGAGAGAGAGAGAGAGAGAGAGAGAGAGAGAGAGAGAAATTCTACACATTCTTGTGGCACATGTTATGAATATTACCAACTAATAAGAAGTCAGATGGAGAGATTCATGCATTTTTATGATGGTTGTGTGTACCACCCCGACCATCCATCTATCCTTGAACTTTATTGACACTGGTATCGACATGAACTTTAATAGCAGTTAGAAATCTGACATCTGTTCTTACCTTTACTCTTGCGTAAATGGGGCCTTTACGGCCACCATTCATGCAATGGGGAAACTATGTAATTTCTGGAGCCTCCATGGTTGCACAAAATGGAGGCTCTGGATTGGGGCGGACGGGCCCACAACATTGCCGGACACTCTCTGAGCCTCAAAAGAAGCTCATGCTGCACTGCAAAGGGGGCTGGACAGCAGCGGCAGAGGGGCAAGGATCCGACACATAGGACGTTGGTGAGTCTGTCCATGCCTATCTCCATATTCAGGACAAAACAGAACTACAGATTAAGAAACACTGAATGTGAGAGAAAGTGAAACTGATAGGCTTGTCCATCAAGGCCCAGGGCTTTCAGTTTTTAGCTTGTAAAATTCTGATTTGGATCCTTGTGTGTTGAAATAGGGTTGCCACCTCTCTCTCTCTCTCTCTCTCTCTCTCCTTTCCTGACAGGTTCCTCATCTTTAAAAGTTCTCTGGCAGGAAGGTACGACATGGTCCTTTCCATGCTGAAAATAGGTGTACCTGTTGAATTTGACCGGTGCAGATGGTGAGAATTTTGCTTCAGTTAGAATATCTGAATGTGGGAAAAAGTGAAACTAACAGTTTTGCCCCTCCTACTATGGCTAATAGTCAATATAAGTGGGACCTGCAATACAACAAGGCAGTGTGGAGACTTCTATTCAGAATTCATGCCAGCCAGTCACCCAGGCCCTTTTCCAAAATAGTCCATTCCATTCCCGTCTCCCACCCCTTCTTGTCCATTTTATTTCCCCAAGAGGCAGTCAATGTTCCGTGGCTACTGAGTATACTCAGTCCACATGGAGCTGTTTAGGGTTGCCCCTTCCCCTTGGTTCATTTGTTCATGTGTTTTTGTCCTTCTACAAACTTTCAGGTTCCTCAAGCCTGCAGATTCCTGCCTCTCATGTGTGGATGGTACCTGTTTGGCTACGTATGGATACAGAATTGGAAAATGAGTTGGTTCGTAGAACATACCAGCCTGCTCCAACCTGGGGCCATCCAGATGTTTTGGGCTGCAACCCCCAGCATTCCTGACCATTGGACATGCTGGCTGTGGCTGCTGGAAGTTGAAGTCTATCATATCTGCAGGGCACTAGGCTGGGGAAGGCTTGTATATAGGAAAGCTAAGTGGAAGCCTTATAGATTAGAGCAGTTTACCATTGAGTACCAGAATCCGGGTACCAACAAGTAGAGCAGGGAAGACATAACTTTCCTTCCATCCTTATTTATTTATTATTTATTTATTACATTTATATCCCACCTTTTTTCCACCAAGGAACCCAAGGTGGTGTACATAATCCTCCTCCTCTCCATTTTAGCCTCCCAACAACCACCTTGTGAGATAGGTTGGGCTGAGAATCAGTGACTGGCCCAAAGTCACCCAGTGAGCTTCCATGATGGAGTGGGGACTAGAACCCAGATCTTCCAGCTCCCAGTCCAACACCCCAGCCACTACACCACACTGGGATGTTTGAAGGACGAACATAACGCCCCCTAAACGTTGGTGTTTGAGACTCCTGGGAATCTTGGAAATGTACAGACTTCAACCATAGATTGTGTCCAACTTTATTTATTTATTTATTTCATTTATACTCCACCTTTTTTCCTCCTTAAGGAACCCAAAGGTGGCGTACATAATCCTCCTCCTCCTCTCCATTTTATCCTCACAACTATAACCCTGTGAGGTAGGTTGAGCTGAGAGTCTGTGACTGGCCCACAGTCACCCGGTGGGTTTCCATGACTGAGTAGGGACCAGAACCCGGATCTCCCAAATCCCAGTCCAACACTTTAGCCAAATGCCGCACTGGCCATCCTGGTAAAATCGACCAGATGTAGTTGGCTGGCTGCTGATGGACCTTGCCCTGAACGAGTGGTGTCATTTGTATGCTCTTAAATATGCATGGGTTATAAGTCTGCAGACCCACAAATGGGTTAGTGCATGTCCTGCTGACTCGGAGACCTTTGTGTGCCTTTGTGTGTCATGTTCAGGAATTCAAATGATTTGACATTACCATAATGCCAGAGGGGAAACTCTGCCAATTGCTCAAAGAACTGGAAAGAGCCCTCTAGCACACAAAGATGGTTTCACTGCCCATTTATTAGCAGTCTGTTCACAGCTTGCTATTTTCCTTTGGATCAGCTATTTCATGCTTCCAAATGTTCTCTCCCCACCACCCGCCCCTCTCATATTGAAAGTTATCACAGCCTCTTCACCTTCGAGCTACTTGCTGCAGGATATTACACTCCTAACGTATAGGGTCACCCATATACACTTGATTTACAACGTTATTATGGTATTGTAGGTAGGGTGTATTGTGCCAGAAATGGGATAGGAGGAGCATGGAATCATAGAATGCTAGAGTTTGAAGAGGCCTCTAAGGTATACAATTCCCTCTTCATCACTACAGTTAAAGTTGCGGGGGCCCTGCCTTCTTTTGTATATGGTCACTCTAGTATAGTGCCTGCACCTTTAACTGTTGTGATGAAGAGGGAATTTCACCAGGAACTAATTGCATACAAATGACATTGGTTGAATTTCCCTTTTCTCTACAACTGTTAAAGTTACATGAACCCTGACCTGGATTTTATCTGGTCACCCTACCTTAGAGGCCTCTTCAAACTCTAGCATTCTATGATTCCGTGCTCCTCCTATCCCATTTCTGGCACAATACACCCTACCTATAATACCATAATAACCTTGTAAATCAAGTGTATATGGGTGACCCTATAAGGCCATTAAGTCCAACCCCCTGCTCAACGCAGGAATCCATCTTAAAGCATACCTGATAGATGGCTGTACAGCTGCCTCTTGAATGCCTCTAGTGTGGGAGAGCCCACCACTTCCCTAGTTCATTGGTTCCATTGTCATACTGCTCTAACAGTCAGGAAGTTTTTCCTGATGTGCAGACAGAATCTGGCTTCCTGTAACTTCAGCCCATTATTCCATGTCCTGTGCTCTGGGATGATCAAGAAGAAATCCTGTCCCTCCTCTGTGTAACAACCTTTCAAGTATTTGAGAAATGCTATCATGTCTCCCCTCAATCTTCTCCAAGCTAAACATGCCCAGTTATTTCAGTCTCTCCTCATAGGGCTTTATTTCCAGACCCCTGATCATCCTCATTAATGTTCAGTTAAATCAGCAGGCTTCTGTGTCCTGCACTCTGGGATAATCAAAGATCCAGGCCCTCCTCTGTGTGACAACCTGTCAAGTATTTCATAGAATCATTTGTTCTGGTCTACAAATCATATTGCAAGCTCAGAAATGAATGGAGTTTGACCGCACATTGCGTCTGAGTCCATGTTCAGTCCAGAAGGCATGAACTGGAAACAATCCTGATAAAAAATGAACTGGAACACATTTCTCATAATCTCTAATCCTCCCCAAGGGGGGTAGACACTGGGCAGGTGAAGTCGCCCCAGCCAATGTGCACAGTTGGAGGAGTTGAAGCTAGCGGTTCAGCCAGATACCGTATGGCATCATGGGTAGGGGCCTCACCCCTTGTGATCATTCATCCCATGGAGGGTTGGGGCAGTAAATTCTGAGATTAGGGCAGTGAATGTCAGAATTTGGTTGGACACCTTTTCGAGTTTCGTCTTCTTATCCTCTTCCTTATTCTCAATTCGTTCTTATCTCTGTGAAACATAATCTATAGTCACTCTAAATGGATTGTACAAATTTTTATTATCTTCTGTGGAATTTACATTATTATTTGTTTTAGTGTTATCCATTTAATCCCCTCATTTGTCATTGTGAGTGCAAGTGCAATTTACAATTTAGAGTGTCCTTTCCATGACTGCATCATTCTTTACTATTCGTATACAAATTTATGGATCTTTTCTGGAATTCTCCATTGTTAAAGCCAGCATGAGCCATTTGGGCATCAGAGCCTGAAATCCCGAATGGTGTGCGAACCTCTCATTCTGTCCAAAATGGGAGGTGCACACATATCTCTATGTTGCTACAGCTGTGACAAAGCAAAGTATTAAAATCATTTGTGTGCTTCCTCTTCATCATTTTAATGAATATGAAGTCAGTGGTATAAACCCAAATGATAACATTTCACAGGACCATGGAGAGGCGCACGCAGTTCAGATGTTCCCTTCCTGCATTATCAATACATGGTGGAGGGAGCAAGACCATGCCTGACCTCTACCATGCCATGCCTCTATATTGGGCACATGCAATTTATTATGTGAGGTATTTGTTCCCCTTTATTCAGCACCTTGAGTATAACCTCCAGTTCTGGGCACCACATTTCAAGAAGGATACAGACAAGCTGGAGGGGGTTCAGAGGAGGGCAACAACAATGATCAGGGGTCTGGAAACAAAGCCCTAAGAAGAGCGACTGAAAGAACTGGGCATGTTTAGCCTGGAGAAGAGAAGACTGAGGGGAGACATGACAGCACTCTTGAAGGACTTGAAAGGTTGTCACACAGAGGAGGGCTAGAATCTCCTCTCGATCATCCCAGAGTGCAGGACACGGAATAATGGGCTCAAGTTACACGAAGCCAGAGTCCGGCTGGACATCAGGAAAAACTTATTGACTTTTAATGCAGTATGACAATGGAACCAATGACCTTGGAGGGTTGTGGGGACTCCCAAACTAGAGGCCTTCAAGAGGCAGCTGGACAACCATCTGTCATGTATGCTTTAAGGTGGATTCCTGCATTGAGCAGGGGGGTTGGACTCGATGGCCTTATAGGCCCCTTCCAACTCTACTATTCTATGTTTCTATGGTCCCCTCTACAAGGATTCGCTTTTGCGCCCGGTTAGGCGATTATGCGCAGAAGCGCAGAAGTGCATTTCCGCCTAATCCCTCTGCACGAGAGGCGGCGAAGCGCATTACCGGATGTCCAAAATGCGGTTTACAAGTAGTTAATGCGCATAAGCGCATATTCACACCATCAAAATGCGCTTTAACGGAGGGAGCAAAATAAAACTCGCGATTTAACGCGCATTCGATAATGCGCATATTCGGAGAGATAACGCGCCTCTACTCCCCATTTGCGCTCCGCTGGTGTGGAGGTAAATTTTTTAATGAGACTTCAAAGAGCATTAAACCTCTCGTGAAGAGGCAGCTTATGAATAAAAAAAGGTCCTATGCAGATACAGCAGTAAGCACATACAGTGGTCCTTCACGACTTCCTCAGACATCCTTAATTCTCTCCTATTCCTATATATTCCTACTCCTCCCCTTACCCATCACATGACTGCTACTAGTGTCACCATGACCAATATTGCTGATTTTTCAAGCACTTTTCTTAAGTAAGGTCCATCATAGACACTGAGAAATCTACACAGTACAGCCAGTAACTGCACCACTGCAAAATGCACCTTGAAGTCAGAGTATTTGAAAGTGCCTCCATATTGGAGTATCCTCGTTATTGGAATACATGTATCAGGGAGAAGACTTAAGTAAAGTTTCACTCAGGTTGCATTTCATGTGACTGCAAACAAGGGTCCAGCCTCATTTGCTCAACCCAGCTTTAAGATAAGCCTCATAAAACACATCTATTTTATCTGACTGAACTTCCAAAACCTTCTAGTCCTTGTGAAACATGACTTTACTGCTGATGAAGACAAACTGCTAAAATGGGGAAAAAAATATGTCCTGTCCCCCCTCTGATATTATCTGATGAGCTTCCTCTTTCTTCCTTGAAGGATGTACCTGGTGATCCTGCTTTCGTTTTAAGAGGTCTCATGAAATCAAAGCCCAGGGTGTCCTTGAGGCTCTTTGTATGGTTTTCAATCCTTTGGATTAAAACAATTTTCGAGAAATAATATCCGGAGCCTTCCGTTTTTTGTTCAGCGCCAGCAACAATGGGGAAATTGAAAAGAAAGAAAGACCATCTTCATCTCTTCCTGCATATGGAACTAGCAGCTGCTAATTATTAATGCAAAATGTTAGCCTTGGCCAGTGTAAGATGGTTCTATTTGAAATGGGAGAAAACTGATCATTCTCTTGTGTCTCTGTCTGAACAGCTTTGCTTTTCAATCAGGCATCTGTAAATAATTCTGGGTTGACAAAATCCAGTGCACTGGGAGGGTAGGATGCCTTCCATTATACAGATATTTTAAAAGAGGGGAGAAGGTGTTGACATTTCAGCTGGTACAAACCAGTTTAATCTCAATAGTGCTATTTTGACTCCAGAAAAGGATCCTGACATGCCTTGCCAGAACAATTCATTAACTGATTAAAACTCAGAGCAAGGGAAAGAAAGGAAATAGAAAAGTCAAGTTTTAGGAATTGCTATGCTCTCTCACAAAAGAGTGTCACATGAGACATAAGGAGGAAAGTGTAAACATCGGGCCTATATGTTCATTGCTATTTCTGCCTTCCCATATCCTGACAATACATGCTCAGGGCACTATCTGTGAAAGCAGATAAGCAGGTTCATCCACCCTAATCTGAATTATTTGAGAACTGGTAGTGGGGGGGGGGGTTAGAGGCTGGTGTGGTGAAGTAAGAAGTGTGGCCTTAGAGAGTGGCAGGGGTATAGGTCCAGCAGCTCACAGGGTATGGTGGGAGGGATCACAACCTCATCACAACCTGAACTGGAGGCACAATGGGGCCCAGGTTAAATTGGATGGGCTCAGAACAAGCCAACCCATTTCCTAATTTTAGTAATGGAAAATGCATTCCCAACCTCCAATATAACAGTCAAAGATGAGGCTCACTACAGTGTTTAACAAATCAGTTAATTTAACATGGCTGAAGGTGTGTGATGACCTAAGAACAGTATGTTCAAGGAAGATACCTAGACAATGGCTGTCTTGTGAACTTAAATTCAATAGATAAGATCCTAGGACAAAGATTAAAGGAAATATTTAAAGATATGGAAGGGGAGAAAAAAGCATATTTGATGTTTGGCAGTGTGAGTTCACTAAAAGCAGAGGAAGTCAGAGTGATTTCATTTTTCAAGGAGATAAGTGGTTACATAGACAAGAGACACGGAACAGTTCTAGTCTGTCTGTTTGGGTTTTTAGCAAAGTATCTGACAAAATACAACATGAGAAGTTGTTCTTCAAATTGGAAAACATAGGTATTCACATAGATATTTTAAGGTGGATGAGGCAATGTTAAATGGTAGAAGGCAGTGGGGATTTCAGGAATGGAGACAGGGGGTAAGAATTTTCCCAATTTGGAAATCCACTGCCCAATTTTCCTGCATTTATTCACCACAACCACCACGACAAAACTACTCCTGTGAAGGAGGAGGAGCTTCTAGTATGGAGTTGATAGGCCTTAACCTTAAAGCAAGGACACTAATGAGCATGCTCAAGAATATCATCTGCTTCTGGGTACAAGGGAGTTGTACTTAACCCGTGTTATGGCTCCATTGCACCCTAGGAGAAAATGATTCTGGGCATCCAGACCTCTTCTAACTTCAGTGATCTCTCTCTACCATCATCCTTTCCTGTCTTACATTCATAAACATCCTTATTGTTTAGAGGGACAGGGGAATTAGCAGGCAAGTAAACTCACCAAGGATTTTGGTGTTTATTTTTTTTTAAAAAAAGAATTCTCTGCAATCAGAGGTTTCCCAACCATTTTCAAGAAGCACAGAAAAACCTACTTTATTACAAGATAGGGAGGAAGAAGCTCATCCATGACTAACTGTTACCTGAGACAAGATTAACATGCCCACACCAGATACAAAAGAGGTCAGGGCTCCTGCAGCTTTAACTGTTGTGATGAAAAGGGGATTTCACCAGGTGCTGCATGCATACAAATGACACCTGCTGACATTTATTATTATTATTATTATTATTATTATTATTATTATTATTATCCCACCTTTTGCCCAATGCAATACAGCCATTAAAGGTACAGGAACACTTTCCTCCTTTTCATATGGCCACCCTACAAATAGTCTTACTGCCACTCCCTAAACCTTTGGAGAGTAGGGATGTGCATTGAATCGGATCCGATGCCCAATATTGATATGATTCGAGGGAAGTCGGACATCTGATTCCCGATTTCGATGCTGGTCCAAGGATCTCTGATTCTTTCCAGTCTGATTTTTTTTATCCGATTCGCATTGTATTGCATCGAAGAATTGGACCTCCATTTTAGATGTTTTCCCCTAAGGGTTGCCTTGGAGAAATAAATGTCTTTATTTTATTTTTTTACTATAAAAGATAGAAACATGAAATTTGGCCACATTGCAGATGCCATGTAATTAGTCATGTATGATAAATTTCAGAAACCTTGGTGCAGGCCTTTGGTGGCAATGAATTTTTGAAGAATGGGTTGCATTACACCTGTATCTTCTTTTAAAAAAACAAAAAGAAAAGAAAAGCATGAAACTTGGGCACGGTGGGGGGAGAAGGGAGGAGGGGGTGGAATTGACAGCATCACCATCCAATCCTGCTGATCACTCCAACTTTAATGTATGTATGTTTAAAAATGAGAAATTAATGGCACTTTGCATGGACTGGATTTCCTGGAAAATCTGATTTTTTAGAAGTACCTTGAGAGTAAATGCCTGCACCTCTGCCTCTGCCAACAGATCATCTGTAAAGTCCCCAACTTCCACGTACGTATCTTGAGAAATGAGAAAGTTATAGCAGCCTGAAAGCCTGCACTTTAACACTTCTTTGCAAGTAAATGCCAGCAGCAATGTTTCTGAAATTTCTCAGACATGACTACTTACATGATATCTGCACTGTGGCTAAGTTTCATGGTTCTATCTTTTAAAATAACAAAGTTATAGGTGTATTTTCCCAAAAATTCAAGTCTATAGGGGAAAATAGGCATCCGATGCTGGAATCGGAGGTGCGATTCACGCATTGGAATTGGACCCGAAGCGATTTGAGGCAAGTCCAATTCAATCCGAACCGATTCAGGTCCACATCGGATGTTACGATTCCGATTCCAATCCGATTCTGGAGGGCCATGCATATCCCTATTGGGGAGGCATTTTTCTTTACCAAGGAAACAGTTGCATAAAAGCTGGGAAACCATCCATCAGTGGTTTGGGGAAAGAGACTTGTCCACATGGGGAACCTTAGAGGACCAGATTGGGAGCCCTGGAATAACACATTTGGCCCTCAGGCCTGCAGTTTTGCACCTCTGTTTTGTAGCATAGTAGATAATGCAGGCAAGTCAATTTGGTACCCGAATCCTCTACATTTATGCTGGTTCCCCTGACTGCTATCCATACAAATACTGCTGGCTGAAGTGCAAGTGCAATGTCACTTATTGTAGTTTTGCACTGGTATAATTATTGTCACCATTGTTACCTTCACCACCATAATGGGCCTGTACAGACAACACACTAAGCCATGGTTAGTCTGCTAACCCCTTTGCAGCAACTGGTTAATGGGTGTGCTTAAACTATGGTTATGTTGCCAGGATGGTTAGGAATGGTTCACACAACACAGTAAGCTGTGCTTCACACGACATGCCAAGGCATATTTATTTATTTATTTATTATTTATTACATTTGTATACAGCCCCATAGCCAAAGCTCTCTGGGCGGTTTACATAGGATTAAAACAATTAAAAACAATATACAAAAATTAAAACAGCAAAACCAAACAACATACACACAATCTGTACATTTAAAAAACCACTACATCACTTCAAAAAGCTACACAAACAATACAAAAGAAAACAAAACAAACCCAGGCTCCTCAGATATTGCCAAATGCCTGAGAGAAGAGGAAAGTCTTGACCTGGCGCCGAAAAGATAACAATGTTGGCGCCAGGTGGGCCTCGTCGGGGAGATCGTTTCACAATTGGGGGGCCACCACAGAGAAGGCCCTCTCTCTTGTTGCTGACTTCCGAGCTTCCCTCAGAGGAGGCACTTGGAGGAGGGCCTTAGATGTTAAATGTAGTGTTCGGGTAGGTTCATGTCGGGAAAGGCGTTCCATCAGGTATTGTGGTCCCAAGCCATGTAAGGCTTTATAGGTTAAAACCAGCACCTTTAACTGGGCTCGGAAACATACAGGCATCCAATTCAAGCCATAATGTTTAGCTCAAAATGCTTAACCACCGTGGCTTAGTGTGTCATCTGAACAGGGCCATTATTTTAATATTAATATAACTAATGCTATAAAAAGTGTCAGATATCCTTACTAACAAATAGATTTAGATTTATAGGCTGTGCCCCACCCCTGCCGAAAGGGCCCTCTAAAGAGATTACAAAATGGCAATAGTAATATGATAGGAAAATAAACAAACAGTAAAGCTACTTTTTTAAAAAAAATCAATTTAAAATAATTTGAGTGAAACAACAGTCAAATCAAAATTCTCAGCCAAGTATTTTAAACTGTGGACTAGTATACTGACAGCTAAATGGCAGGTAAAGACGGAAGGAAAGAAAGAAGCAAGGAAGGAAGGAAGGAAGGAACTACCCAAACCATAAAAATACACAGAAGATTAATGTACTGCTTCTGAGAAGTTCATTAGCATAGTCGTACTTCACAGTAAGAAGAAAAAAAATTATCAAGAAACCAAGAACGATGTAGATGTAGCTAAGTTTAATGTGTGTGATGGTATTTAAAGGAAATGCAAAATCTAATTAAATGATCATGATTGTGGAACTTTTTTTTTCATTTTATGTTGCCACACAGCTTGAGCCCATTTCAATTCCTTGGAAACACTGTTTATAGATTTGTGTTTCTTCAAGCTACCCTGCAACATATCATTTTTTTCCAATTACATTTCTGCCCCTCCCCCAGAAAATCAAAAATACAGAAATGAAGTCACACACAACCAGTCTCATTAGTAGAGTTCAGCATTTTCCCATCTCTTACAGACACATTTGATTTTATCATCTCTCTCTCTCTCTCTCTCTCTCTTTCATCAAAACATCAGCAGAGTCCTACAAAACGATGAATGCCATCTGATATTAGGTTATTGCTTCCCATCCACCTTGGGACTCTCTCAGAGATACACACATAACAAAGTCCAGGTGAAAAGTCAAGATATTGGAAGGGAATAATGACAAGGAATGATCATGTGGTTCCATTTAATGATTTATAGGAGTATAATTATCTGAGAGAGAGAGAAAATCCATTATAAGAAAATGGGAGGGGGTAATGTGAAACTGGATACTGATGAGGTTTGGTGCAGAATCTGTTCAAGTTCATTGGATTATAGATCACTGTCCTTGTTAAGTTTCTACAAACAGGTAAATATCTATGCAAAGGAACCAACATCTGTTATGTCAACATAAATCAGTACATGGATTCTTAAAGGAAGGAAACATGTAAAAGTACTGTAACGTGGCACAATTGTATTTGCTCTAGTCCCTCAGGCAGGTAAACATAAGGGAACATTCAAACAACAACTCACCCACTTACACCCGTCTCCTCAAATGGTACGGTCTCCAGGGTCCTGTACTAGCTGTTCTATCTGAACATGCAGTTCACCCCTAATCCATGGCTAGAAGCCTTGTCTATGCCTTAAATCAAATATTTTTGACTCTGCCAACAAGCACCTCTCCTTTTGGAAGATTTATTTGGTTCACCTGACAATGCTTTGCCATTTTTTTTTTTTAAAAAAATATTGCCTTTACTTGCTCTTACTCGGAATGGACTTCACTTTCACTCAGAGACAGCGCCACATCAATAAATCTCATTGGTTATATTGCTCTGCGATGTCTTCCGATTCCCTGGGTGTTTTCTGATTGGCCGGGATTGTCCATGTGACTAATCCAGAAAGGCACCGCTACCAAGGCAAAAATGGCACTGAAGCAGCAGCCTCCAGTGGAGAAAATGGCACTGAACAAGGCGGAAATGTGACTTTCGGGAAATATTTATACGTATCCTTCATTTGTGTCAGAAGTTGCTGGGGTTCGAACTATGAATTGTTGGGTCTTTGTGCATTTTCCCCATGCAGTGAGCCACTGAACTGTGTGTAGTAGTGCATAGTGACCTAGGCAACTGTCTAGGCAACTTAGGGCCTTTCTACACCATAGGGGTGTAG
This sequence comes from Anniella stebbinsi, assembly GCA_029215795.1. Lineage (NCBI taxonomy): Eukaryota > Metazoa > Chordata > Lepidosauria > Squamata > Anniellidae > Anniella > Anniella stebbinsi. The sequence continues at coordinate 223,582,176 of JARDYH010000004.1, read as the reverse complement.
AAGGAGGAAGGGGGGACAATCCCAGAAGTACCTGCTTCTGGGATCATTGCTACAATACACATGGGAAGTGTGATGACCTAGCTTCTTCCCAAGCTGTTGCAGAGTCGCACTCACCATTTTTTTTCAGGCAATCCGAGAAAAGCACACTTGTGCTCCAATGAAAACGTAAGGTTTTTTTAAAATAAAAAATACTCCTTGAAATTGCCCCCAACCACACCCTCCGCCATCCTGGGGATGGCGGACTTACTTCCCCCCTCCCTTGATGGGCACAGAGCTGCACGGAACGGCGTTGTCCCCAGATCACCCTTGGTTGCCCCCAGGATCCTTTGGGCACCATTTGCATGCACAGGGATGACCCAGAGATGACCCTGGGAAAAATCTGTGGTGTAGAAAGGGCCCATTAGTACATTTGAAAACTGTACATAAAAAAAATGTGTTCTTTTGAAAAATGTGCACAAATACACTTTAATCAATGGAAGAAGAGTGCATACATTTCAGAGATGGACACAACTGATGCGTGCAGTTTGGAAAATAAGCATAAAATACAAACAGATTTTCATGCGGAAAAATACCTCACAATCTGATACGGACACAACTTGGAATGCGCTTTGAAATGGAATTTGGAGAACTTCAGCAAACGGGTTTTACTGATTTACTCATCCCTAAGTCTTCCCATATTCCATTTAAATCCCCAGGGGAAGACATAATGAAGTAGTTCCTCCTAGAGGTTGTTTCTTCTTCATTTCTTTTCAGAATGGGATGTGCAGGCAGCCCAGCAGGCTGCAGAGTAATGAGGAGATGTTTGACAGCACTCTCAGCCACCTCAAAGGTTATTTATTGGTAAGCTCAGAGACACGGTCAAGATAAATTCAAAAGAAGCTATAACATGTCCTGAGAATGAGGAGGAAAAATGGACGCCTCTTTAATGAGAGAAATTGGAAGATGGATTTTGGCACCACGCTAGCTCCATCTCTATTCTTCCTTGGGGCTCGACACAAAACTGCATTGTGGTGGATGCAAAATTGGGGATAGGCCACCGACACAGCTGATGTTGCTGCCACTTCAAATGGTAGTGCAAAAACAAAAACCCAAAAGAAAAGAAGGAAGGAAGTCGTGCTACCACCCTGCCAAGGTTGAGGCCTACCTGTGAGAAACTGCAGAATTCCTCCTCGCTCAAGAGAAAATGTTTCCCTGATTTCTCTGTCCTACCTGGAGACACTTGGGATTAAACCCTGGATCTTCTGCCTGCCAAACATGTGTTCTATCACTATGGTACAGCCCCTGTTGTTTGTGTAACTGAGGACTGCTTAACTATCAAAGAAGCCAGCTTAGGTCAGGTGACTTCAGATTAAATAAATACAACATGCAACAGGTGGAGAAGGTTCACCAGCAACATGTCATTGTATTAATAAGACTCAGGTGGTGATCTTTTGTGGGAGAATGTTAGAAATGTGGTCCTAGGTTTTTTTCATCCCATATGAGCCTGACCTACCTTGAAGATCTTCCCCTGAGGCCCTTCTCTGGGTGCTCCCACCTTGTGAGTCAAGACAGGTGGCTACCAGAGATGGGGCCTTTTTGGTTGTAGTATCTCTTACTCCCCAGACAGATCCATGTAGCACCTCCATAGATTGTATTTACATGCCAGATTAAAACTTTGTGTTTTTTAACAAGGCTTTTAATTGACGGATTGCTTTGTTCTGTGGTTTCTATTGTTAGGGATGTGCAGATTTTGATTAATCTCTCCTGTCTGTGTTTCATGGATTGCCAGGCATCTTCAATTCTGTTTTCCACTCATTGATGGACTCAGATTTTTTTCCCCTTTAGAAAAGCCTGCAACAAAGTCCAGTGCAATTTACCTGACTTTTGCTGGCATATATATTTTCTTAGGTTGGCATAACATCAGTGAGCAGAGTGCGCACACACAAAAAGGTATGTTGAATAATCAAAGGTTGAATAATCAGAAATGTTTAAAATGTTGTTGATTTTAAACAAATGGCATATATATTAGCAGAATTTCAGTAATGCTCATACTTTTGTATGGTTAAATTTGTGTAGATTTCTGAAATGTAAAAACTTAATAATAATAAAGGTGGGTCTCAAGTTTGTGGAATCCGCACCATAAGAAAATAAGACGAGCCATGCGGGATCAGACCAAGTATCCATCTTCTCCAGCGCTGAGTTCACACAGTGGCCAACCAGCTGTGGACCAGGAACCCACAAGCAGGACATGGGTGCCACAGCACCCATTGCCCACATTCCCCAGAAATATAGGCTTATTGCATCAGATACTGGAAGTAGAGTATAGCCATCAGGAATAGTAGCCGTTGATAGCCTCCTCCTCCAGGAATTTATCCAACCCCCTTTTAAAGTCACCCAGATTAGTGGCCATCACTACTGCCTGTCGTAGCGAATTCCAAAGTTTAAATATGCACTGTGTGAAGAAGTATTCCTTTTTTTATCTGTCCTGGATCTCCCACCAATCAGCTTCATGGAATTGATCCCTTTGGTTTCTAGTATTATGAGAGAGAGAGGAAGAAAAATGTCTCCCTATCCACATTCTCCACACCATGCATAATTTTGTACACCTCTATCATGTCTCCCCTCAACCTCCTGTTTTCACCCCAAAGACACTGGTCTGCTGCACTTTTCATGGGGCAGATTCATAGAAACCCAATGCCATCTGAATCAATTTCAGATCACTCTGACATCCCTATCTATTATTGTGAAGACATTAAATGCTGTAATTAATGATTATACTCCTACTTATTTCTTGTTTGATTGTAGGCTTTGGTATTGCAATAGCATTGGTTGGCAGTCTTATGCACGTTGCTTTGGTGCATACTTAGAATAGTGACTAATGGATGCCCAATCATATGCAGGTTTACTCGGAAGAAAGCATCTAAGATTTCAATTTTGTTTCAGTTTGGTTGTGATAAGAATTTTCCAAAAATTCATAAAACTCTCTGCATTCAGGAGGGGGGAAAAGATTATATATATATATATAGTAGAGTTGGAAGGGGCCTATATGATGCCGGTAGAAACCAAAACTGAAAGATTTGTCCATCAGGGCCCAGAACTTTGAGTGGTTAGCTTTGTAAAGTCTGGGGTTGGTTCTTGTGTATTCAACAATGTTTGTGTTTAATTAAACTTGCCACATCTTCCCCCCACCCTCATAGAATCATAGAATGGTAGAGTTGGAAGGGGCCTATAAGGCCATCGAGTCCAACTCCCTGCTCAATGTAGAAATCCACCTTAAAGCATACCTGACAGATGGTTGTCCAGCTGCATCTTGAATGTCTCTAGCGTGTGAGAGCCCACGGCCTCCCTAGGTCATTGGTTCCATTGTTGTACTGCTCTAACAGGCAGGATATTTTTCCTGATGTCCAGCCAGATTCTGGTTTCCTGTAACTTGAGTCCATTATTCCGCGTCTTACACTCTAGGATGATCAAGAAGAGATCCTGGCCCTCCTCAGCATAACAACCTTTCAAGTACTTGAAGATTTTTGAGAAGCTCCTCATCTTCAACTACTGTATGGCAGGCAGGCATGGAATTGTCCTCTCCTTGCTGGAAATAGAGCAAGTCTATTGAATTTGGCTAGTCCAGATGGCTGAGAATTTCTTTTTATTTTGGTTCATTTTTGTATGGAAGGTACCGACCTTTGAAAAGTTCTTTACATTCAAGGGAGCAAGAAAGTGAGCTATCAAAAATGTGCATGTAGGAGAAAGTGAAAGTGACAGATCCAATTGGTTTACTCCCAAGTCAGTGTGCATGGGATTGTAACTTTAAATAGAGAATATGCATTTATGAAACATTGGAGGAATGGAATCCCTCCTGCAGGTCTTATTACAGATCTCCAGAAATCGTACAGTCCACGTACAATGGACCTTCCTCTGTATGGAGAGGCATGTGCTTCGATTTGTAAAAAAACATAAAAAGAGAGGGGAAGGCAAGCATATTCCCAGAAATCCCTCTGCTACACACATCTCTGCCCTAGCCGCTGCAGTTTCAAGATTAGTGCTCACAGACGGGTGCATTAATTTCCATAGCTGATTGTTCTCTTCATTTGCTTGGGTTTAGGGACGTTAACAGAACTCAAAATAGAAGCATTTAGTGGAAGAAATATTCTAGCAGGCAGACGTATATCCTTCTCTGCTCTCCCAGCAAATGACCCCAGAGAGAAACCGGTTGCTTTGTCTGTTCTGCACATGGTGTAGTCGATGTGCTCAGCTAAAACCCAAACAAAATGAGAAAGAAGGTGTGTGTGTGTGTCACACTCTTTGGGGAGATGAAATTGTCTATCTACTGCTGCGAATAGATGTGGCATGGTCATGACTACACAGAGGATACTGGGGGCAACTGGGGATGACCCAGGGATGACCCTGGGGAAACCCCAGGATAGTGGAAACTGGGGATATCCCGGTTTCCCCACCATCCCGGGACCTGAAAGGGGCATGGAGCCACATAGGGTGGCTCCGAGCCCATGGGGGTGGCAGGAGGAAGCAATTCCGCCATCCCCAGGATGGTGGGATGCGTGGGTGGGTCATGTGGGAGTGGTTCCCCTTACCTTCTTCACCGTGCAAGGACTCCTATCTCTTTAAACCAAATAAAATGTCGGGCATGATATCCTGTTCCTCCTGGGACATCACACTTCCAGTTTAGAAGGTGGGGGATGATCCCAGAAGCAGTTAAGTCCTGGATCATTCCCTCCTCCCTTCCTCTACACCCTAAGTGTAGAAAGGGCTATGGTTACAGAAGCTCCCTTTGAACAAGGGAGTTTAATTCTGCAAAAATGATGGAGAAGAATGATAAATTAGGATGGGCAACCTGCAAAGATGTGGTTGGTTTAATATTTGTGCTCAGGTTTAAGCAATTTATCTGTTGGGTGTTTGTGGAGATTCCTCTTCCCAGTGACCCTGCTTGATTTGAAGGAGCTCTGGGCAAGATCCTTGCAAACAGGGGCACTACCCTGGCTGCTTTGCTACCCTGCTTTCTCCCCTCCCCCACTATTATTCCGACCACTCACTCCTCATGCTAACTGCTATCATGTAGAAGTAGAGGTATGTCAATCAGCAAAACTCAAGCTTACCAAGGTTCTCTGAATTCCAGATTGAAGCTCATTCTGGCCCTTTCTACACCTTTTTTTAAATCCACGGAGAGTGTGGCCCCCACCCGCTCCCTGCCCTCCTTGGGGTGATGAAATCACACATGTGAACCAAAGTGGTATGTCTAATGTGGAGAAATTTCAGAAACATAGCTTCAAGTATGTAGTGGCAAGGTATTTTTGAAACAATGAGGAAAGAAACGCCTATAACTTTTTTATTTTAAAAGTTAGAAGTCTGAACGTTGGTCACTTTGTAGATGGGTTAGGGGTAGTTGACTGTCAGAAATTTCAGAATGATAGGTCCAGGCATTTGGTGGCTATGATTTTTTTAGATTAAAAGTTACAACAACACGGAGTTTTGACAGATAAAAGAGGGAGGGGGGAGCGGGGGAGGGGGGTGCAATTGACAGCCCAAGCCTCTGTGGAAAAACTTTTGTAACTTTTAATCTAAAAAAATTGTAGCCACCAAATGCCTGGACCTAACTTTCTGAAATTTCTGACAGACAACTACCCCTAACCATTCTACAAAGTGAGCAACTTTCAGACTTCTAACTTTTAAAATAAAAAAATTATAGGTGTTTCTTTCCTTGTTATTTCAAAAATACCTTGCCACCACATGCCTGGACCTAGCTTTCTGAAATTTCACACACATATCAAGCAAAGTGTTACCCATAATGTGCCCACGTTTCCTGTTTGTATCTTTAAAAATAAAAAAGGTGGAGGCGTAACCGTATTTACCCCACTACTACCCATTTTTCTAAAATTAATTGCCACACAAGGCAAGCACCTACGTTTCTGAAATTTCACACACATAGGTCCCAATGTACCACCTACAATGTGGCAAAGTTTCATGTGTGTAACTTTAAAAATGAAAAAGTTATAGGCATTCCTGGTTATTTATTAAAAAATTAATTGCTACAAAATGCCTGCACCAATCTTTCTGAAATTTCTCACAGATAACTACCCCTAACCCATCTACAAAGTGCCCAAGTTTCATCCTTCTATATCTAAAAATGAAAAGTTATAGGCGTTTGTGTAACACAATACTTGGCTTTGGGAAAAAGCATTCAAAATGGCATCTGATCCGCTGGTTTTTTCCAATCCGGATCGGACCTCGGCAGATTGGATCGAATCGGATTGGAGAGTTGGTCAGATCGGATCGGATTTTTCCAATTTTGGGGTGGATCGGATTCAGATCGTGGATCCGATCCGATCTGATGCACACCCCTAGTATTTTCCTTTGATTTTTTTCCCTAAGCATACACATCAATTGTGCACATCTTTGAAATGTAATAATTCTTCCCCACTGATTAAAATGCATTTGTGCACACTTTTCGAAAGTATGCATTTTATATGTATTTTTGAAATGCACACATGCTACCAAACACATTATTTTTGTCTGTGAATCACATTGCAAGCTCAGAAAAGTTCAGACTTCAACCACAAATTGTGTTCCAGTTTGTATGCAGTCTATAAAGTGTGAACTGGGAAAATCCTAATAAAAAATGTGCTGAAACTAATGTCCTCATAAATCCCTAAGTGGAAGGTAGGGAACATATAGGTCCCTTTTCCTTGACCCAGTTGTGGCTCCAATTGATAAGGCTTTCAGTAGACAAAAGGAAATCTGAGGGTGGGTTGTTCTAACCTTTCAGTAGCCTTCCTGAAATTTCACATGCCAAAAAGAAATGTTTATTTTACAGAACTCATTTTTTTTTAAGAAGATTGGTTAAAAATTGAGGAAGAAAGGGCAGTTAACAGGGGTGGGGGAACCCAACAAGCATGGTTATGCAAATATGTTCCTGAAAACATGTGTTGGCAACTTTTTGTGCTCATCATTTGTGGTGGTGGTGGGGAACCACTTTAGGGTCTTTATTTTAAAGATCGATATTTTCCTATTCCCTTTAAATTGTAGTTGGTGGAATGGAATTTCTTTTCTTCAATTAACTTCTTTTTATTTTATTTTTTAAAATTTTATAATGAAACTCTATGGAAGTTCATAAAGTGGTGCTCAGGATGTTGAAAGGGGGAGGGGAATAACTGCTGCATGGGGGAAAAGTAGCAATAGCTGGGACTTCCCTCACTGTCATGGACAAACAATCCTCTCAGTATGACTGGACACCCACCACTTCTATTTACTGTTCTCATCCGTTCCCCTCCTTTCTCTGCCATCTTCTAAAAAGGAACCTCAGGATGCAATTCTTAACACACTGACCTGAGAGTAAGACCAAGTGAACCCAATGCTACTTACTTCCGAGTAGACTTACATTATCCTGCGCTGTCAGGAATCTAGGGGCTCAGGAGAGTACAAATGCTCCACCTATGTCTGAGGAGGTGCTCATGGCAGTCCAGTTTTGCAGCTCTGACTTCGCTGGATTTGTGTGCGTGACATCATGGTCTTGGCTCAGCCATAGACATCCATAAGGGGGGAAATGATGGGGGAGGCACAGGGGCAGGGACTGTTCATTGTAGCTGAACATTACTGGCCTGATTCTCTGTCGTCTTTTGTGTTTTCACACCCAGCCGTTCCGCTGTGTGGTGATAAAGAGAATCCTGTCTTTGATAGACAGATGGGAAAGATGGTGGGAGGGTGCTGTTGCACCGTATCCTGCTTGTGGGTTCCTGGTCAACAGGTGTTTGGCCAGTGTTAGAACAAAGTGCTGGACTAGATGACTTAATTTAGCAAGCCCTGTTTACCCATTGCTGATGTCAGAGAAACCCAGAAGTCAAAGCTGCAAACATGGACCACACTGAACCAGCTTGATCATGGATAGTAATTAAGAACTTTCCTGATCAGAGCGCTCGCATTCGCCCACTCCCTTTTCAGCCTTATGTGGGCAGCCCATGTCAAATGCACAAAACTACACTACACAAATTCTTCACTGCCTTGCTGGGTGTCTGCCGGTGGTCACTGTGCACTGGGGATGTACGAAATATTTGTTTAATTTCATTTTTCTTCAGGATTTTATCCAGTCTGCACCTTCCAGACTGAAGACAGGCTCAAGACACAATCTGCGGTCAAATGTATTTTCCATGAATGCAATGGGAGAAGAAGGCATACATCATTTTTTAAAAGGGCACAATGTATGTGTCCATTTGGAAACTATGCACAAAGAGATATGCAGATTTGTATATGAAAACAACACAAACCACCACCACCACCACGAATCCGATACGGACTTGATTCAGAACGAGCCTCGAGATGGAACTTGGTGAACTTTTGTGATCTCAAGTTTTGCTGATACGCACATCCATACTGTCCCCTCTAATGGCATTTGGATGGGTACCCCGCGCCCTATGTGAAGCATCCCCCAAACTTCTTCCTTTATTTGAAAGGCAAACTTCAAAGAGGAAGTCAAAAGAGAAAGGCCTGCCGAAAGGTGCGTTTGTTGTTTTTAATTATCATTTGAGCACTGGGAGACTGGGTCCTGGTTTGGCATGGCAGAACAATGCAGCCTGCGGTCGAGCTGGCAATTGCTGTCCTTTGGGTGATTTGCTTTGCCTGCAGCGCTTTAATAAAGAGGCTTGGCTTTATCTCGTCGTTTCCCCTCCACAATGTGCATAGTTATTGCCAAGCTCCTGATAAACACACACTTTGTTTCACTAGGGAGAAGTGTGTGCATGAGATGCAGGCAGGGAGAAAGCCGGGGTGGGGAGAGAAAACTCTGTTTGAAAGCTCAGAGTGATTAATCATCCGTTGATACACACACTCCCCCCCTCCCAACTGGCGCCCCTGGTTCCCAAATTCTGTTTAGGTTTTATTATAGAACGCTCTTGACTAATCCCCCTGAAGGGTTGTAATTTGTAACCGAGTTGAAAAGAACAATATTATTTTACAGCCAAACAATGTAGCATTAAAAATAATATTATCCGCAAATACATACAGGGCAGATCGCGTGGAATTCAATAGATAAAAATTCAATTTGATGCAATTAATTATAGTCAGCAGATCTCTCTTTTCCCTTGCTCTCGCTCTCCATCTCTCTTTGTCGTTCTCCCTCTTGCTCTTGGAATAAAATCTGCTAGAGGTTTATTTCAATTGGAGGTGAATTGAACTTAATAATTTACTTATGGAATCAGCAGCTGGAAGATGTGGTGTCAGCCACCCACTTATCTCTTCAACGGCTTTTGACGGGATAAGACAAATCCATCGATGATGTGTCTATCACCACCTATTGGCCATTATATTTAGACGGAACCTCCAGGTTTAGGGCAGTAGTTGCTTGGGGATGAAACAACAAGGGGCTGTTTCCCAGAAACGTTTGACTGGCCACTATGGGGATGGGGTGGAAGGATCTGAACTGGATGGTGTGATCCTGAGGTCCCCAGCAAGTTGGCTGTGGTCATCAATATGTCCACAGATACCTCTCTTGGTGCTCACCAGGCTCCTTGTCCCTCCTAAACTTTATTTCATTTCCTATGGCCTTTTAATTAACAACAAACAAACAAATAGAATGGGAGGGTGGTATTCTGCAAAGTGAAGTGCTGTAGCACCATCTCTATTTTGGGTGCAGAAGAGCAATGTGTTTCAGAGCTCCAGTCTACCTCTGCATTGCATTTAGAATCTTGGTCAACTTCTTTTTCTTTTTCTTTTAGGCCCTTTCTACAACTAAGAGTGTAGGGGGAGGGAGGGGGGAGGCTTCTATGATCCTCCCTGGGCATCCAAACAGGAAGTGTGACATCCCAGAAGGGAACAGCGACGTTGCACCCGTCGCGGGCTCCATTTTCTTATGTGTGTGTGTGTGTTTTAAAATGCACAGGGAGCAGCGGGGGTATGGTGGAAAGGGAAGGGAACCCCCGTGCCCTCTGCTGTCCTGGGGATGGCGGAATTGCTCCCCCCCCCCATCCCATGGGCACAGAGCCGCCTTGCACACAGTGCCCATTTCACAATCTGGGATGGCGGGAAAACTGGGATATCCCCAGTTTCTGCTATCCCAGGGTTATCCCAGGGTCATCCCCAGGTTATCCCCGGTTGCCCCCGGAACCCCCTGCACATCATTTAGATGCACAGGGACAACCTAGGGATGGCCCCATGATTATTCTCTGGTGTAGAAAGTGCCTTAGTCTCACCAGTTTTGCCTTCTGGGAAATAGGTATTTTGTGACTGGCCATGCCCCCCCCCCCCCAGTAGCTAGTTTATGAGTGGGAAAGCCCCACGTCAGCCATTTTCTGAGAGTAGTCACAACAGTCTCTAAATTCCAAATGTGTCCACTGACCCGAATGGGTTGGGAACCCCTGGTCCAATCCACCAGGTCCCTTCTTCTGTTCTTATATTAAGTATTGCCCATACCCATGGAAATGAATTCCAGATCAACCACATCCCTGTTACTTAAATGTAAATCCCTTTGAAACCATGAAGATCTATTTCCAAGTAAAGTAAGCATAAGATCTGGCTGAGCGGCTCTATTTTTGGCCTGACCATGTTATTGGTTTGATAATGGCAGTAGTCACATGAGAGCCTGGTAAAGCTTTTATCCCAGGATGACAACCCACAGGATAGCTTAGAAACACACAAATCTGCCTGATATTGAGCAAGACCATTGGTTCTTTTGGCCCAGCATTGTCTACACTGGGTGGCAGCAGCAGGGTTTCAGGCAGATTTAGCGTGTTGTCTGAACTGGGCCATTGTCTCCTCTTTGTACTTGAACTGTGTCATGTTTTCCCAAAAGACTGGCTAGTGCTGCTAAGTGTGATACAAAAAAATCCTATTAGTGCAGACCCTTAAGCTTTCAAGCAGTCGTCAGACTTCTGGAAGTATCTGGGTAGGAGCCATAAGGGTGAAGCAAATTTCTGGCTGCCTTACCTCTGCATGCAGGTATCAGACACATTCACTGCTTCGTTCCACCATTTGGAAGAAGAGGATCTTCCCCATTTTTATCAAATTGCTACAGGTTCTCTCTGAGTGCTCCAGTGAGCACACTTCATTTGATTATATATATATATATATATATATATATATATATATATATATATAAACTTGCCTTGGCCGAAGGCTCTCTCTTTCTCTCAGATCCAGGCCTGAATGTTAAAAGTTGCTGGGAAATAGCCTCTGTGCCAAAGGAGGTATGTGGCTTGACAGAAGTCGAGGCAGATATAATTCCATGACATACATAGCCACCTATGCTAGTTCAGTCTCCATGTTATGATGGGATTCTTCTTCAGATAGAATGGTGCTCAAGCTGCCATGAATCCAGGGCATTTTTTTTAAAGGAGATGTGGGCGAGACACCTTCTGTGGGGATATCTTCTCATCTGTGCTTAGGGACGTATGAATGAGCAAAACCTGACACTCTGGCCAGATCTACACCAAGCAGGATATTGCGGTATGACCGTGGCATATGAAAGGCAGAATCCACACCAAGCAGGATACAGCGGTATATGGTATGTGTCTGTGGGCCCCAATAGTTGTCAGTGCGCTTCGATACCGCTATCTAGCAGTAGTGTGGCTCCTGCCTTTTACATATCACTTTCGTACAGTTTTCATAGTGCTATATCCTGCTTGGTGTAGATTGGGCCGCTGAAGTTCTCTGAATTCCACCTCGAAGCTCATTCCAACTCACATCTGTATGAGATCATGAGATTTGGTTTTGGGTTTTTTTCCCCACATGAAAATCCACATCTGTTTTCATGTGTATTTTTTTTCCAAATGGATGCATCACTTATGTGCATCTTATATGTACACATTCTTCTCCAATTGTTTTTTTTTTGTTCATACATCTTTATTTCATTTTCATACCTAACATCATCAAACTTCCATATTTACATCTATATATTTTAATCCTTAACCCCCCTCTTCCCCCCCCCTTTGCTTGGCTTTCTTCTAAGCTTGTCCCTTTTTCTTTCTTTCTTTTTTTTCATGAGTCTTATAACTTTTTGTATGCTTCCTCCATACTTTTCCTGTTCGGTTCTCTTTTCATATACTCTATGTACGCTTGCCACTCCATTCTGAAGGTATCTCTTTTCTTTTTCTTTGTAGACTCTTAGTTTCTGTGTCAATTTTTCATTTATTGCAATGTTCCACAATTTTTTTCCCCCACATGTTAATTGTCAGCATCCTAGCTCTCTTCCATTTATATGCCATTACTGCTGTTAACATAAATCCAACTAATATGTTAACTTTTCTCTCCCGATTCTGTTTCACATACATATTCCCTGCCAGGACCTGATGCCATCCATTCAAACCCCCAGTGCCTTTAAAACTATATGGAGGCTTAGGGCGCATTAAATGTGCTTAGGGAAAACTATCCAGACTTTTAGCCTTCTAGGAAAGGCTGGGGAAGAGGCGGGGTGTCAGCAGGACAGGCATGGGGTCATGTGAGTACCAGGCTGCAAATCCACACACCTGGTGCTGCTGGTGTGATGGAGCTCTTACAGTCAGGAAAAAAGAGGAACTGAGAAAAACCAAAATTGGCAAAGTCATCCATCCTTACTGCCCCTCCACCCCACACCTCACCACACAGACAGTAACAGCTCTGGAATTCTCTTCCTAGGGAGGCTCTGCTGGCTCCCTCTGTGCTATACGTTTGGAGGCAGGCAAAACCTTTTTATTATTATTATTCTGGCAGGCTTTTGGAACTACTCTGGACCTGTGTTAAGATATTGGAATTTTTTATATCAAAAAAATCTGTTGCTGTTTTTAATTTTTTTAAAATGTTTTCAGTTTTACTGCAGGTTTAATTCTATTTTAACTTAGGTAAAATTATATTTATATGTTTTAACTGTACTTGTTTTAATCTCGTAAACCGCCTTGAGTCCCAGCTCTGGGAAAAAGGTGGGATATAAATAAATAAATAAATAATAATAATGTGCCTTCCCTATGCCACAAAGAGTTCATACGAATCAACTGCAAGTCCATTTTTGCATACAAAAGTGCAATTATTCTTTCTATTTTATAGACTGCAAATCTGGTTTCCAAATGAGTAACCAAATTAAGTAAACCCCTGTTATACCCTTGTTTAGGCTATGCTTTTCACATACTATGGGAATGCCTCAAACGTGTTCCCTTGTTAGCTTGAAAGGGGAGCACATTTGTCTGAGAAATTAGATTGGCCTTAACATTAGACTGGCATTTCCAATAGGTGAAATTGTATTTCTCTGAATCCTTTTGGAAAAGGACGGCAATAAAGAAAACATAGCTGTGCACCTGACTCTCCTGGTTCTTTGATACTTGAGACATTTGTCTAGAAGAGTAGGCAGAAATTAGTTTTTTGGACAATCATATGGCTTGGAAGGCAGTGTGAGGACAGGGATCGGTATGGCTGGACTAGCCATTGCCTTAAGTAAGCTACAGAGGGAATTACCAGCCATATAGGTAACCCCTGTAATTATATGCTAAGTATATCATGAATGCTGAGGGAAATTCAAAACATTTTTGATAAGACAAGCAGAATTCATTGAAGCAGGGAAGAGGTTTCTGTTGGAAGAAGCAACAGCCATTAGTTCAAACTCATTGGCTCAATTCGGACGACACGATAGTCAATGGTGAGTTGACTAACCCTAACCCTCACGCTAACCCTAGGGGGTACTCCCCACACAACATGGTAATAAATAATCAACTGTGGTGTGGATGTGGATCAGCGCTGAGTTGACTATGGCAGCATTCAGATGACACAATAGTCAAAACAACTGACGATTGTTTCCCCCACACCAGTTGCTTATTGTGTCGTCCGAATTGAGCCATTGTATACAGTTAATGTATGTAGGCAGTGGGCATGTTGGTTTTGATTTCACTTTTCCTACTTGCTTGGCCTGGTTTAGATGGAAGAAGAACATACATGTTAATCTTAAATCAAGCTCCTGTTCAAACCTTGCAGCTGTCTTCTGTCACATAGAATCATACAACGGTAGAGTTGGAAGGGGCCTATACGGCCATCAAGTCCCTGCCCAATGCAGGAATCCACCTTAAAGCATGGTTGTCCAGTTGCCACTTGGATGCCTCTGGTGTGGGAGAGCCCACGACCTCCTTAGGTCGTTGGTTCCATTGTCGTACTGCTCTAACAGTCAGGAAGTTTTTTTCCTGATGTCCAGCCGGAATCTGGTTTCCTGTCACTTAAGCCCGTTATTCCGTGTCCTGTATTCTGGGTTGATCAAGAAGAGATCCTGGCCCTCCTTCGTGTGACAACCTTTCAAGTATTTGAAGAGTGCTATCATGTCTCCCCTCAATCTTCTCTTCTCCAGGCTAACCATGCCCAGTTCTTTCAGTCTCTCCTCATAGGGCTTTGTCTCAAATAGGCATATTGGAGAGATCTGCAATGGATTCAAATGAGTTTGAATCTCTATGAACATGACCTGCAGATTCCACAGCAGACCAGCTTTTTCCAAGTCTTGAGGGTTCTGAAGGAACAGAATAATCATACATCCCTAAAAAATAATCTGATTCTGTCTCTCACATTTCAGAAGGATAGGTACAGTGGCTAGGGAGTTGTGATGAATGAAATATGGTTTAACACTTTTTTTTATGCTCAGTTGATACCAAAGTTAGGAAAAAGGTGCAATAGGACAGGGGTGGATGACAGATGTGGAACATAGAGCGTCATCACAGGGGGGAAATCGCATTTGCTTACCGTCGCTTCTCCGCCCACACGTTTGTCCCTCTTTACTTCCTCTTTTGAAAGAGGAAGTAAACAACGTGCACGTGGCCCATTCAGTTTTGATCCCACTGCTTCTCCTGCGCACAGGAAGAGATAGCAGCAACTTCTGTTTTTAAAAATAAGTTGGGCTTACCGGGGTGGTTTTTTTGTCGCGTGAAGAAGGCTAGAAGGGGCTGGAGGCGCATGGGAGGTAGACAACATCATGAGAAGAACCCATGAATGCCCAGTAGCAAGCGTGCAATAAAACATTCATCTGATGAAGCTCACTGAATGGCAGAGAGAGAGAAGGATCCAGTATATTCCACGCAAACACCCAATGTTACACCATCACAGGTCTCATATACTCTACTGCGTGTAATCTCATGCATATTTAGACAGAAAAAAAGTCCTACAACTCCCAGCATAGAATTCTCATGGCTGCCTGGGGCAGGTTGGGTGTTGTAGGGCTTTTTTTCTGTCTAAACATGGGTAGGATTGTGTCCCAACCCCCTTTTTCAATGTTTCTGCTCCTGAGAAAGAGACCTAACAAAGGGCAGGGAGCACTGGATCAGTCCAAAGCACTGAATGGCGAAATAGCCATGACAGACAAAAGGAAGTACTTCTTCACACAGCACATAGTTAAACTTTGGAATACACTACTTCAAGTTGTAGTGATGGCCACCAACATGGATGGCTTCAAAGAGGGATCTATATTGAATTCTGTATCAGAAGAACCGATAGTTGTTAGTGAAGATGAGCCCTTTTGCATTCATGTCTTAGTTGCAGGCTTTTCAAAGGCATTAGGTTGGCCTCGGCATTCACAGAATGCTGGACTTGATGGACCCTTGGTCTGATTCATTTGAGCTCTCTTTATGTCTTTATTTCACACACTATGTACATGATCGGGGTAATGGGCAGATGCCCATTTTTACACTTTGCAAGAAAGATCATAGCCACCCTTATGTGTGTGAACAGAACATACCAGAATCAGAGTAAATTCTTCAAATTAAGCAGCTTAATGCAGATTTGTTTCATTCACATACATTATGGAAATCTTTGAGATCTGGGATTTTTGGATTATCCTGGCATGGAAGTATAATGGTTTAAAGTTCAAAATATTATACATGGTTCTGGCCTAGTTCAACTTCTGCAGTTTTCTTTTTATGTTCAGCATCTTTCCCACTCCACTCTTCTATCTTCCACTGATTGTTCATTAAGGTAATGCGTTTAGCACCCAGCCAATTAAAGCCAATGCAATGCATTGCTATAATTCTTGCCCATCCATACAAATTGGATTGGTAGATTCCAGACAACGGGGCCTCGTAAATCATCCTCCAGAGCCATCGTTTTCAACATTCCTTGTGGGCACCTGAACATAAATCCTGCGCCTTCGTGATTAAAATCCTGGCTCTCATCTTTCAGGGCTACCTTTTAGTTTCATTTGAACAGGATGCCCATAATAATGAATGCTTAGGAAAGCTATCAGCCCCATGTTTCTCTTGTAGGGAAGTTTAAGATGAAGAAGTGCAGAGAAGTAGCCACTGCAGGGAGCTATTATTCCCCCCCCCCATGCTGAGTTGAATACTGGCCCAATTGCCAGCATCTGCCACCGTCCAAAACACACAGGGCCAATGGGAAGCTTCACCCCCTGCTTCCCAGGAAGAACATCATGGCAAGAGAGAGACCATCCTGCTCCCATACATTGACCCATGTAGACACAGTGGCCCCAATGTTTGTTTTCCTCTTCCCTCCCCTCCTCCTTTTTTTCCTTTTGTGTCATGTCTGTGACATGACCAATCTAACAGAAAGATTAAAGACAGGGACTCTATCATCTCAGAATATCTGTACAGTGCTTAGAAAATTATAAGTTGTGGTGATGATGTCAGGAATTGTCTCTTTTCAGCATATATCTCCTTTGCTGAGGGAATTGCACTGGCTACCTATTGACTACAGGGCTAGGTTTAAGGTTTTGGTACTAGGGTACAAAGCCCTAAACAATTTGAGACCAGGATACCTGGGAGAGCGCCTTTTCCCTTGCTAACCTGCCCGGTCACTGAGGTTGTCGGAGGGCATGCTCCTGATGGTTCCACATGGGCCTGTGGCCTGATCGGAATCCATCAGGAGAAGAGCCTTTAGTGTAGTGGCCCCTTCTCTGTGGAACTCCCTGCCCCTGGAGGTCAGGCAGGTGTCAACACTAGGCTGCTTCCGGCACCTCCTGAAAATAACTCTGTTTTGAGAAGCCTTCCTCAACTGAGCAGCCTCTGTTTTTCTGATTCCTTTGTTTTTAAATTGAACAATTTTAATTTTCTTTTTAAATCTTCTTTCTTTTACTGTTTATACCTATGTTTACCACTCTGGAATCTATGTTAGAAAATTGAGTGGTATATAAATATCATAGGTGATGATGATGATGATGTCCAGCTTTCATTCAAATATTTTAGCAGTGGACCAGGTTGCAAGCATTTTGAAAATTTAGACAAGAGTCTGGTTTAACAAATTTGTGCTAAACTGTCAACAGTGGGATCAAAGTACTGAATAACTGCCATGGCCTTGCCAGCAGGGCCCAGGGATGAGGGAAGCACTTTACTGGGGCGAAGAGATCCAGTAGGAAGTGTGAGAAAGAACTGAAGACATTATCTACTCGTTATCTAAAGGATCATCATCATCAAAGAAGTATTGGGTGGAAAAGTGTATTACTAGTACTATTCCCCTTCCTACTCTGAAATAATAATGTCATTTAGGATGCAATCCTTTGCATGTTTTGATGGAAAAAGTCCTACAATAACCAGCATGCCCCAGCCAGCCATACAAGCTGGGTGAGGCTGGGAGTTGTGGGACTTTTATCTGCCTAAACATGCCTAGGATAGCACCTTAAGGGTCAATCTTAAATATACTTAAGCTGCAATCCTATATATAACTCAGGGATCTCTTTCCTTCCAGTCGCTCAGGAATGTCAGGGGACTCCCACCCTAAGATATGTTGATAGTCATATTGAAATGCTTTTGGTTTACCTAAACATTTCCCAGATGTTTTGCTGAAGAGTAATCTTCAAGTCAGTGATAATTTAGCTCTAGGTGAAATTTCCATGGTAACCCTGTGCACAGGAATAGCTCCAGATGTGTTGCAAATTTTAATTTTTCTGCATCAACACACTTTATGCAAAAGAATAAGGTGTTTAGCAAAGACTGCATTTGTGAAATGGAAACTCTAGCAAGCAGCTGGTCTTCTTTGTGGTATAGGCATCTACAAGTAAATCATGCTCTGCTGCGGTATCTACAAGATATCACATTTCCTTTATTAAGAAAGGCTTTTACAAAGGTTACTTCTTGCTTGGAAGGAAGGTTCCTTCAAGTTGCATGGGGCCAATATCTCTGCATCTGTGGGCAGTGGAGGATATGTAACATTTTTTCTTGTACTGCCCATTGTATAGGGCACCCGGAGAGAGATTTTTCTCCTGTGTTTTTCTCCTGTCCTGAGGTGTCAGCTTTTGAGAGAGAGAGAAAATGTATGCTTTCAGCTGATCAGAACAAATAGGTTACATACTAACCTTCATTATTTGCAATGGCTGCTATCAAAATGAGAGAGAATTGTATGTGTGTGAGAGGGTGGGGGAGATTGTTTGATTGGTTCTTTATTGTGGATTTCTTTGGGTTTTCCTCCCTCCCTTCCTTCCTGTTTTGTGATGACCTTCTAAGGAAATAAAGATTGAACCTGAACCTGTAATCTTGTTCAGTCCCATGGAAATTCTCCTCCAAGTTCATTTAAGCTGTGCGGAACACGTCTGAAGGTAACACTATGAAACCTGTTTTACAGTACAATCAAAAGCACACAAAAAAAGAGTTGTCATGCTGATGTTAAAACTACAGAACCCATGATTCAGTGTTGCTGTAAATGAAGCAAACAACTGCAAGAAATCGAAGTGGAGTGCTATGGTGGTGTAGTGGTTCATATGTAGTGGTTCTAATTCCCACTTGGCCAAGAAGCTCACTGGCTAGCTTTGGGTTAGTCACTGGCTGAATTCGGATGACACAATAAGCAACTGTGTGTGTGTGTGTGGGGGGGGAAACAATCATCAGTTGTATTGACTATCGTGTCGTCCGAATGCTGCCATAGTCAACTCAGCGCTGATCCTCATCCACACCACAGTTGATTATTTATTACCATGTTGTGTGGGGAGTTCCCCCTAGATGAACAACTGTAAAACTGATTATTACCCCACCATTGACTATCGTGTTGTCCGAATTCAGCCACTGACTCTCAACCTATCCTACCACACAGGGTTGTTGCAAGGATAAAATCATAGAAACATAGAGTTAAAAGGGAGCATTTAGGCCAGCAAGTCCAACCTCCTGTTCAGCACAAGGATCCCTTTTAAAGCCTCTCTGACAGATGGATATCCATTCTTTGCTTGAATACCTCCAACAACAGAAATGTCAGGATAGGTGAATATGTGATGATGTCTGAGCTTGTTGAAGTTTATCGAATCCCTCCTTGGAGGGCGGTTCACCTCATTTGCATTCCTGAAAATGAGCATCTTCTTTTTCTTTTCTTGGATTGAGAAAAATGCATATACTCTAGTGGAGCACAAAATGTACACTTCCCTCCACAGGCTAAAGTATAAAAGTGTGGATTGGGGGGGGGGGGGTTGTGCAAAATTGTGCAAATACAGACAAACATTTGATAGGGTGACCAGATAAAATCCAGGTCAGGGCTCATGTAACTTTAACAGTTGTAGAGAAAAGGGAATTTCAGCCAGTGTCATTTGTATGCAATTAGTTCCTGGTGAAATTCCCTCTTCATCACCACAGTTAAAGGTGCAGGCACTAGACTAGAGTGACCCTATACAAAAGAAGGCAGGGCCCCTGCAACTTTAACTGTTGTGATGAAGAGGGAATTTCACCAGGGATTAATTGCATACAAATGACACTGGCTGAAATTCCCTTTTCTCCACAACTGTTAAAGTTACATGAGCCTTGACCTGGATTTTATCTGGTCAGCCTAACATTTGAGAAATGGCAAAGATGTTCTGAGATTGTGTTCACCCTTGGGGTTGAGGAAAGGACACATTCACATGAACTGCAAACTTGAACAAAATGCTCATACGTCCCTAACAGAGAACCCACCATCTGCCTTGGCAAAGGGACCTCCCTGGTCCCTTTGTCTGACTGCTCTGACTGCTTTTCCTGATGTTTAGCTGAAATCTGCCTTCCTGTAACTTGACCCACTTATTTTGTCTCCTACGATCTTGGATGAGAAAGAACAGGTTGCAGCCCACTTCTGTGTGACAACCCCTTAAGTACTTCAAAAGTGTTATCATATCTGCCCAGTCTTTTCTTCTAAATTTACCCAGTTCCTTCAGCCTTTCCTCACAAGATTTGGTTTCTGGTCCCCTGATCATCTTTGGTGCCCTTCTCTGAACTTGTTCCAATACATTTGAATGCTTCTTAAAAGACTGGACACGATATTCAATGTGAGGCCTGACCATAGAAGAATAAAGCGGAACTATTACTTCCCATGATTTAGATACTGTATTTCTATTGATGGAAGCTAAAATTGCATTTGCTTTTTCTGCAGCCGTGTCACACTGCTGACTCCGACAACCTTTCACATGTACTATTGCCAATGGAGAAGAGGAGGATCGTGTTCACTGTCTTGGGCTCCTTGGAGGAAAGTGGGATATAAATGGAAGAAATAAAGAAATACCGGGCTTGACAACAATGGAATCTCATCATCAAACAAAACTGACTGTAATTCAAATAGGCAGCTGGAGTTTCAATGGGAATCTACGGCATGGGGGCAGGGAAAACCAAATTGCAAATGGAATTTCTCCCATGGGTTGCTCACATTCTTACTCCTGATGCTGCTAAAGAAACAGAAATTCTATTGGTCAGCCTCAGCCATGACGAATCTGATCCAAGCAAAACAACGCACTGCCACAGACCTAAATGTTTCATTACGCTTAAAGTTTCCTGAATTGCAAGTTGCCTATTAAACTTTCTTGTCTGGCATGTTTTTGTTGATATATATACAAACTCCTGGCCTCTAAATGGCCTTTATAGTTTCCACAGTCACTCATTGCAGAATTTACTGCCAACCTGATAGCATTTTTTAATTTAGTGAAGCAACACTGGAATGCAAGAGTCTCCCTAAAGAAAGATCAGTGCCATTATTTTGCTTGTGTTAAATTTCTCTAATGAAATAAATTCCAATTTATGCTGCCTTTGTTATAATATATAACTCACTGTAGAGGGTAAAATGTCCCTGCCGCCTGGTGTAATGACATTCTAAGTTTCTGCCCACAAACACAATCTCCGCTAATGGGATTCATAAGTGGGTTGTACAACTGGTTGGAATTGATCAGAGGAAAATTATGATGCACATATTTTTTTAAAGTAAAAGAAAATGAGAGAGGGCCAGGAAGGAAAAGGACACATTTTAGGGTGGAGTTAGATATTATGAGTAATATTCAGATGCCACTGAAAATGGCAGTCCCATGTCAAGCTCTCTCTCAATTGCATTCATCAAATCTGCAACAGATCCAACCCCCAAAAATGCTCTAGTATTTTTGGAGCCATTCCAATGAGCATTCTGAATTATTATGACACTTTAATCTAGGGCTGTGCCAAACACAGGGGTAAGTGAGAAATTTGCTTGGTCTGCATTTCAATGCGAATTTCCAAATTTGCACTTCTTGAACCTGAATGTAAACCAGAATGCAGTTAGAAGCGAAACTCTGTTCTTTTCTGAAGTTTGGGATGCATTTCATTTTTTTAAAAAAATGTGTGCAAATATGTATACATTTGAAATAGTGCATGCAAGCAAAGGATATTTTATGGAAAGCTGCACGTAACATTTTATTCAGTGGGGAAAGTCTTTGCCAAAATGTGCATGCATTTGAGAACATGCAGACGAAAATACATATATTTTTGGGGAAATGTCCGTTTACAAATGTTCATGAAGGATCTAAAACTAACTTTGGCCAGGGGTGGAAATCAGATGGACAAATGTAGCAGTCAGAGAACCTGAATGGAAACACAGTGGTGGTGAAGCCCTTGGGGGGGGGGGGGTGTCTGGGGATGGGTTGAAATTGGCCCTGGAGTTGCCCACCCTTGCTCTAGATTAATCCCCAGCACTCAGTGATCATGCAGTGGACATGATACTGCCACAAACACCTGTGACTATTAGGTTTTGCAGGGGAGGCTGGTGGCTCCAATTTGGGTGGGACTATGAATCCAATCTGTGGTTCAGTCAGAAAAAGCCAGGACTCTAAAGGAACTATTCAAGGTGCTGTACCTTATCCCCCAAAAGGGTTCCGCATGTTGCATAGCTCCTTTAGAATTCTGGCTGGTTCTGAGTGAAATCAAGACTGGATCTGTAGTTTCACTTAAATTGGAAAGCTCTGCTCTGCTTACATGTTTGAGGGCAAAGAAAACTGATTTAGAATCAGGACAATGTTTCCCAGCAGTACGATGTAATACAATCCCGGCTGATCAAGGAATCACCATGGGCAAATGAAGCCTTTTCCAAAGTGAGAACAATGCTTCTTGAATAGGCAAACAATTTTAACCGCTTCCCCCCAGGAATCCTTTTTTAAAAAAAGACTTCACATGGGGCGAGAAGGTGGAGTTGATTTTCACAAAAACTCCTTTTTGTGCAAGACAAATTGAATATCTAATTCACTGCAGTGAATAAACGGTTGCATCAAATCAGTGCTACAGCCTTCAGCGTGCAGGGTGGTCTTAATTGAAATATGCATGTGTGAGAACAGCAGCTTTAAATCTAGAAAATCCATCAGGCGTTGCAAAAATGCATAGCAAAAAAAATGGAGCGTGCAGTTTAATTCATAGAAAAAATGGGGGAAGGAGAAAAGACCACAAGGAATACAATGACCAAATTAAAACACGGGCACTGGATATTCCACTCCAATCACTATTTGGGAAATCAGTTGCAAATGCAATTCATCCCATAGGTTTCACTCATGCCTGAGATATACAGCATACTAAAGAAAAAAAAATCCACCATCAGAAGACAATATGTGTAACAGTGGAATAAATACTTCTTTAAACACTGGGCATGTAAGATACAACTGTTAATGAACTATTGAGCGTCAGATTTTGCAAACACAGGATATTTGCCAGATGGTTTATCTCAGTTCTAAATTTCAAATAATCAGATATTGATTTTTGCTTCTTTCCTCTGTTGTCTGCACACACACACACACACACACACACAAAATGGGCTTGAAGAACTGCACTTTAATTGATGTAAAAGAACTTCTAGGTTGTTGAAAAGTTGCTTTAGAGGCCTAGATAACAAAACAATAAAATCTTAGAGTGTGACTAAAAGCTGTTCTGGACCTGAGCAAACCATCTTAGGTGTAGTAGGTGGCTTTTCCTAGAGTACATCTTTCTAATTTTATGGGTAAAAACTGGTGCATTTGTCAAGAAATTTCCATCAATGAGGCGATCCCAATACACGAAACATTTCTGGCTTTACTAATGAATAAACTGTCCCTCGTGGTCACTGCTTTAATTTGTCACTTCCCTAACTTATATTTATCCTTTGACTTAATGTTCTAGGATACTCTGACCTTTAGTAAACATTCTATAACAAGACACAGCCATTATCACCAGGCATACCGGATGATCTAATTTCAATTAGACACCTTCATATGTTTTCTATTTCAGGCTGTGGGAGTTGATAAGATGACCCTATAATTCATGCTTTCCTCGAGTAAAGGGCCATTTAGGTTTTTTCACACAGCACAATACACCCTCTCATTCAGAAAGAGAGTTCTGTTCAAAGCCAGATTTGCCTAATTGGATACCCAAAAAGGAACATGACTGTCTCCTATGCAGGCATTTATTCACAAGCATAAGTTGATGGGTGTATGGTCCACCATCTTGGAAAGTGTACAACAAGTTATCTAAAGTATGAGATACTGGCTGCTGTTCCAAAGCATGCTAAAGTACATAGGAAGCTCCCTGTACATTAAGAATAATGATGTCAGAGAGATCTGCAACAGATTCCAATGAGATCAGATTTCTATGAATCCTTCCTACAAATTCCATAGTAGTCCAGCTTTGTCCAAGTCGTGTGAACTTGCAGACTGGTTGCTTACTTTTGGGGCAGATTTGCACAGTAGCATAAATGCATATTTGCAAATGAATGACATTCTTAGACAAAAAAATAAGAATATTCCATCAATCAGTGGATGATGAACACAAATGGAACAGATTTAACCAAATCCGGATATCCCTACTTGAGATAGTTTTGCCTCTGGTTCACTGAGCTGCAGAGCAGGGAGGACTAAATCAGTAAGAGTGGTATCAGACCGAGAGGAGCTGCAGCTACTTTTCCAAGTAGTGTTGTGTTCAAGCTCAGAATGTACAGATTGTGTAAAATACATCCTGACTGTGTTTCACGGACTGTCAGGCATCAATGGAATAGGATTTCTTTTCAGTTTCTGAATTTGTGCAAATGTGCAAATTTGCCCAAAATGCACAAATCCCCCCCCCCCAATGCACATTTTTGTGCTTTAACCTATGGGGGAAATTCACAGTTTTGGTTGGGGGGGTTAAATATGTATTTTTCTATGATGGAATTTGTGCAAATTCCCCAAAGGTTAGAAAAATGGTCTTAAAGTCTGCACAGTCCTTCCCACAGGGGAATAACTGGTCTGCTGTGGGATCTGCAGGGCAGATTCACAAAACAAATGAACTCATTTGGTTCTGTTGCAGATTCCTCCGACACCCCTAGTTAAAAGACAATGAATTAACTATGCAATGTCTCTTAAGAATTGTCAAAGTCCAGACTCCAACTTCCTTCTTTTCCCCATCTCTCTATCTGTACACATACACACACACACACACACACACACACACACACACAGACAGAGAGATGCACAAGCAGACAAAGCCACAATGCCTCTGAAGTGAAGGTGATCTATCAAAACCTCTCCCTTCTGGCTCCTTCAGAGGTCCTAGGAGTCACTGTTCCAGCTGCATCACAGTTTTACTCTTCATCCTCCAGTGACAACTTCTCCTCCTCACCTTCCCCCATCACATGTGGATTGAAAAATACTTCACATGCCAAATGTTATATTATGGAGATAAAGAAAAGCATACTTTATCTAATCCCCAATCATCAGCTGGGGGAAATACACATAGGGGAGGAGATGCAGAATGGTGTTTAGGCCAACCCCAGGCCAGAAGAGTCTTTCTGGAAGTGACTCTCTCTCTCAGGTGCTGTACCTGGCTGTTAAAGGGCCAGCAGCCTTTTCCTGTAGGTGTTGACTTATCCTGGGGCGTGAAGCTTGAAGAAGTGAGGAGTTTGTTGGTAGCTGCTCTTCAGGATCACCTCATGAACTGGAGGAGTCCAAGGACCACTCTTCAAAGTCAGGAGTAGTAGCACCTCCTGGGGGCTGTGTGAATAGGATATGAGAACTGAGGCAGTGAGCCTCAGTTTAGAACAGCCAAGGAATGGTACTGTTTAGGGGTGTGCAATGGATTGGGTCTGATCCACGATCCGGACCCAATCCAGGGGAAATCAGATAAAATTATCCAATCCGATCCCCAGCACCTGGATCGGCCGATCCAATGTGATCCGATCCAAAAAGGACCTGATCTGGATTGTGTTGGATTGGAGGATCAGACCCCCTCCCCCCACTCATGCCCCTCACCTGGGCCCCGGCAGGTAAGGAGCGTGAATGTGGGGAGGGGGCTTACCTGCCGGGGCCATCTGCAGCAGACGGCCCTGGCATGTAAGAAGCATGAGGGGGAGGAGGAGGCTTACCTGCCGGGGCCATCTGCTGCCATCCGCGGGCGCCAGCAGGCACCAGCGGACACCAGCGGACAGCCCTGCAGGTAAGGAGGAGCGCGATGGAGGGCTTACCAGGTGAGGCTGTCCACTGCCATCTGCAGGCACCAGCGGGCGCCAGCAGATGGCCCGGCAAGGAAGGAGGATTGCGAGGAGGGAGGATATCATCACCTGGTGTTCTTCTGAGGACTAGGCCGCAAAGCCTATTGCTCAGTAGATCTATGGCAGGTGAAGGCGGCAGATGGCCCTGCAGGTAAGGAGGATCGTGATGGGGAGGAGGGAGGGGCCCCCACTTACCTGCCGGGGCTGTGCACTGCCATCTGCTGGCGCCTGTGTGTGCCAGCGGACAGCAACAGATGGCCACGGCAAGTAAGGAGCACAAAGGGGAGGAGGGGGCTTATCTGCTGGGGTCATCTGCTGCCATTCACTGGCGCCCACGGGTGCCAGCGGATGGGAGCAAAAGGTCCCCACAGATAAGAAGCATGAGGGGAGGAGGGACAGGGAGGGGGAGTTAGGCCCCCACTCACCCCCTGTTGCCATTTTCCCCATAGACTTGCATTGGGGGAAAGCTTTCTTTCCCCCAATGCAAGTCTATGGGGAAAAATGGCAGCCGATCCGAAAATCGGACATCCAATTTTCGGATCGGGATCAGGTCCAATCCGATCCAGGGACCTCTAATTTTGTTCCGATCTGATCCAGAACAAAATTGGACGTCCAGATCTGGTCCTGATCTGATCCGGGGGGGCGTCCACACCCCTAGTACTGTTCAATTTCTGAGGACACCTAATTCTGGGCCATGACACCTAGTGTGCAAAGGAGCAAAATGCCAGCTGGCCAGCATTCTCCAAATTCCATCTAGAAGCTCTTTCTGACTTGACTCCACATCAGCTTGCGAGCTTTCATTTTGTTTTATTATTTTTGGTATGAAAATCCATGTGTCTTTCTGTGCGTATTTTTCCAAATTTATGCATCAATATCAATATATATTTATTAATAGTCCATAGACCATAACATCCAACTTGAGATATTAAAACATTAATTTAAAAGAGAAAATTCAACTACAAGGGTTACATACAAATTGCACCATAAAATATCAGAGATCAGTATCTCAGGCATTGATTAACTGTGATCTACATCTAACTGCTATACAAAGAAATTTAGCGACTTTCAATGTTATATGCTTATTTGTGCCTTTAAGAAGATTAATCAACAAAGCTTCTCTGGTAGACCCAGAAAATCCTTGCATAATTGGTCGCAAAAGGTCGTCCCTAGCCTCATTGTAAAAATTGCAGCAGAACAAAATTGCAGCAGAACAAAACATGTTCAATATTCTCCACCTCACTATTGTTGCATGGGCAACATCTTTTATCTACTGGGATGTTCTTATGTCTTCCTTCCAGTAATTCAGATGGAAGCACATTAAATCTAGCCATCATAAAAGCCCTTCTATATTTTGGAAGGGTGAGCCAATTTAAATATGCCATTTCCCCCTTATGCAGAAATTCTGGAAGGCCCAAGGACTGAGGGGAACATCAATTGTGCACATCTTTGAAATGTACACATTCTTTTCCCATTGATCAAAGCATACTTGTGTGCCATTTTCAAATGAACGCCTGCTGTAGAACACATTTGTTTTGTCTGAAAATCTCACTGCGAGTTTGAAAATGTATGGACTTCGACTGTAGATTGCATCCAAATCTGTATTCGGTTCAGAAGATGTGAACTGGGTAAATCCGGATAAAAAATGAACAGAAACAAATTTCTCATACATCCCTAATGACACCTTCTGCCTATGGCACTCCAGCCACCAACATCAGCAATTCAGCTTGAGGATTCTGCTAGCGTACTCAGCTTGAGCATGGCCAGCCATAACCCCACACTGGCTCTGACTAATCTTACTGACCTCTGGATCATAGCCAGTATCTACCCACATTGGCCATTCTTTCCCCTATGACAGTTTTGTTTGTATTTTACAAGGAGAATTTGTATCAGTCATTACAATCCCCTTAGTTACAAAGCTATTTAATATTTTAATACCCATTTTCTTTAGTTTCACAACCGATGTATGATATATACATTGGTGCGTAGACAACACTGGCTTTCACACAAATGAATGAACACCATTAACTGTGAAATACGTATTTTGTCACCTTCGGAGTCAGAACATTTCCCAAACTAATAAGGATAAATGTGTACATTTATATGCTTGCTTCAGAGAAGTAAAACTGAATTGTTTGCTACCAAAAGTGCTATAGTCCTGCAAACAGGGCTTGATTCATGGTTAGAACATTAGTTATAGCACACTCATGAATTACTGCTTGTATAAATCCTCTTTTGCATTTTCAGTGTTGCGCCCTTTATCTTACAACTATATGTGTAGAAAATGATATGCTGAACAAATAAAAGATTATTGGCCTTTAATTATGTTATACACTAGAAGGGAAACGGCCTGCCCCCATCATTGGTAACCTATTGGGACTGTCGTACAAATCTGGACATGATTCAATGGGGAGGGTTGGGTTTGTCAAACTGTAGTGTTAGTATGTGTCAAAAACAGAGAGTCAATGTGCACAGACTGGGCAGTATGCAGAGTTGTACAACGATCAGAGAGTCAAGGGTGATGCTGTGGTCAGAGTGCCAGAACTGGATGAAGGATTGGGACCATGTAGACAGGAATGGACTCAATTTTCATTGTCAGAGCTGTTCTGTAGGCTAGGCAGTGGAGGCTGGTGTCTCTAATGTCAGTGGAGCGTTGAATCCACTCTGGGTTTCAGTCAGAACCAGCCAGAACTTTAAAGTAGCTACCACAGGTGCTAAACCCTATCCCCAAAATTGGTTCCTCACCTTGGATAGCTCTTTAAGAGATCTGACTAGTTCTGACTGAGACCCCGAGCAGATTCACAGCCTCCACCACCACTGAGCGCGAGCCACAAAAGAAGCCAGGAAGTCAGACCTAGAAAACAGATTGAGAATGAAAGCCAGCAAGGCTGCCCAAGCAAAATCCCAACCTGCATTTGGGATGCATGAGAAATTGGTTTCAGTTCAGGTTTGATCAGGATTTACCCGATTTGAATTTCATGCAATTTGTCGCCCTGGAATGCAGTTATCCTTTGAATAGCACACTTTGCAAACTTTTGTGATGTCGTTCTTGGCTAAAAAAAGATACAAACAAAAATGAGCATAGGAGGGGAAATGTGTACAAAAAATGCATACTTTAAGGGAAATCACATAGTTTGTAAGGAATTTTGCACGCAATGTACACGCAAATAATCATGCTTTTTTTTTTTTTTTTAAAAGACACCAGCAAATATTTGCAGAAAATTTGACAGAACAGGCTTATGATTGAACACATGTGACACAGATACTGACCAAAAATAGACAGATCTGTCTGTCCCTGGCTAGATAGTGGGACATGATTGATTGGCTCTCCAGATCACATGACTTTAAGATCAGGATAATTCTGGTCTGTGAAAATGAGGTTCTGACTTTGCCCCAATGGGCAAGAAAGTGTAACCAGAGCTGACTTAAGGCTATTTAAAAGTGCAATATGTCTGAAAATATACTTTAAAACTAGGGGTGTGCACGCCAAAAAATATCATAATTTATCATTATCGTCATTTTGGACCAAAAAAAATATCGTCTTCATTCATATCGTAGGTGAACCGTATCATCTTCATGATAATTATCGTGAAAAAACAATATTTTTTGCAGCCCTATTTTAAAAGAAAAAATGCCTATAAGTTCTGTATTTTAAAAGTTAGAGGCTTGAAACTTGGTCACAGTGCTTATGGGGTATGCCTAAGTATGTGTATGAAATTTGAGATCGATCCCTCCAACCCTCGATTTTATATGAATTTATTAAAGATCGTTTCCGTTCTGGCAGGTCTGAATGAACGCACGTGGCGAGCTGTCATTCTGATCTGTCAGAACTGAAACGATCTTTAAAAAATTAATATAAAATCGAGGATTGGAGGGACTGATCTCAAATTTTATACACATACGTAGGCATACCCCAGAAGAACTGTGACCAAGTTTCAAGCCTCTAACTTTTAAAATACAGAAGTTATAGGTATATTTATATGGCAGTCCGATAAAACGATAAAATTGCCCAAAATTTATCGTCTCTGATGATTATCATAGGTTTTTCTATCGTATCATCATCGTTAAACACATGCATGATAACAACCTCATTGTATCGTTATCGTACTTTTTAACGATACGATACACATCCCTATTTAAAACCTTAAGCAGGAAAACCAGTGAATGCTCCTTTAAATTGTCAAATGAATGAAACATGCCATACAGGAAGTATTAAGATATTAATGGTTTATAAAGAAAATTAAATGGAAGAGAACATTGCATGTAGAAGTAATATGTGAAATATGCAACGATTACAAAGAAATAGATTTGTACACTTTGCAAAATACGCTACAGTTTAACCCTTGCTAAGTCCTGTTAGAACACAATGTTAAGACAGCAATAGACCCAACTAGTAGCAATTGCATCATTACTTAGCTCCACTTAAACATCTGCCAGTCAAAACGAGTTAAATGCAATGTTGAAACTTTCAACTATATAGCAGTAGGGTCCAAAACTTCAGAGAAAGTAAGGAAAGAAGGGGGATTAAAGTAAGGTATATCTACCTATCTGAGGCAGAGATCTGAAGAACAGGCTTTTGTAGACCAGGAGGGAAGTTGAAATCTCTCCTAGAATCCAGGGTGTAGAACTCAGCAAAGTCCACATAAGAAGAAGAAAAAATCCAGGTAGAAAGTAGAGAAAATGCTTTAAATTGGAAAAGAGCTGTGAAGTCTGAGCTTCACCAGTGAGCGAAATAAAATGGTTGGATAAAACTAAATCAATCTGCTCAGGAGGTAAGCATCTCACCTCCGAAAGTTAGTTCAGAAACTATGGCCAGCTGCAACCTGAAAAACTGAAGAAGAAACTACACATTCTTTGTTCTCACAAAAATAAAGCAAACACACACAATTGCCTAAAAGGCCCCCGAATTAGCAAAGAGCTCTTAGCAAAACTCAGATCTATGCAAATTGGAACAACAGAAAGAACTGAATCAAAATCCTCCTCCTATTGAATCAAAATCCTCCTCCTATTAAATCAAAAACCTTTTGATTTAATGACTCACCAAACTTTCTGGCCTTCTGATTGGCCTCCCCCCCCCCTTCTTTCAGTTTTTAACTAGAAATTTGGTTCTGGATTGATGAACAGCATATCGGGTGGGCAGACACTTGCAAAAGCATTGGGGTGGGGCGGTTCCCACGTTTTTAGCCAGGTGATGTTACCTTAGGCCTCATCAGGGTATACAGGAACATACTGAAGTCATGGAGTTGGTAGATATGAGGAGTAACAAACATTGCAAATTCTTCTCATTGTGGCCTATTGCACTGCAACTTGAGACTTGCTTTGTCAGCATAATTGCCTCCATTTCTATCTCCAGGCAGGAACACTCTCTGTCCTCAAGGAAAGGTAGGCCTCCTTTGAACCAAAGTTCCTCTCCCATTCCATTCCCTGGCTTCCCTCTGTGTTCCCAGCACTTGAACCCCCAAAGGGACCTGAGTAAATAGTCTGAGGTGACTGTGTGATGGCCAGAACGGTCCAAAGATACCACCTCTGCTTAGTGACCCTGGTAGTGCAGGGCGTGAGAATTGGTGCCTCATCTGCAGAGTTCCTGTGCCCTGCTATCGTTGGGTTGTGCTTAACCCTGGGACAAACTAGGGACAAAGCTATTTAGCAAGGTCAGTCAGCGAGAAAAATGACAAGGCACCGAATGACCAGTCTAGGGAGGGGAGAGACATAAGAGCTCAGTCCAAGGAGAAGCAAAGTTTCAAGGTTCTAAAATAAGGAGTTGGTCCACCAAACAAAGGTTTCCAACTAGACTTTGTGGAGCCCCACCCAGGACTCAGCTTCAGCACTTCCGAAGCTTTTGGAAAAAGTTCCCCTCATGAAAAGGTTCTATGCATGAGGAGTCCTTTCCTCACAAGGACCCTTCCTTTGCAAATAAGCACTCTTTTTTTCACAGGGGTTCTTCTGGGCTGCTCTTGTGTAGGGTGACCAACTGTCAGGATTTCCCCGGATTTGTCCTGGTTTTTGTTCTCTTCTGGGTGTCAGGGGGGATTTTCTGTAATTTTCTATAATGTTCTGGAAAGACACGCTTTCCCTTTGAAGGCTGCATTAGCATGGTGGGAGGGAATGACACACCTTCTGGAGGTGGGTCATTTCCCTCACACTGCTCCAATCAGGGCCTGAAAGGGGAAAACGTGTCATTCCCAGACATTATAGAAAAGACCCTGATTGGAGCAGTGGAGGGTGGGAATGACACACTTTCCCCTCCTCCACCCCATTTGGGGCCTTTAAGGTGGTGGAGGTCAATGACATGCATCCCAGAGGCCCCTGAAAGCTGCTTTCCCACCCCCACCCCACTGGGTGTCCTCTTTTTTAGTTTCCCAAATGTGGTCACCCTACTCTTGTGGGCTGAGGATGTCACTCAGCTGCACTCTCTGAGGTAGATTTCCCCCTCCTCTTGTGGGGAATCGTCCTGCAGCCATGCCCCTCAATGGCCCCGACTCTTCCTGTTCTTCTGGCATGGGCTGGTCTTTGACGTTGTTTGTTTTTGGCAGCTCTAGTTCCTGCTCTGTAGATGACTTCTCCCATGAGAGCATGGCATCCTGCCTTGAACTTCATCATTCCTAACCAGAGGGGACATACCTAAGGGGAAACTGCTTCTGAAGCTTCCCCCCCCCCAGGAAAGCCCCAACATGCCCTCCCCCATAGCGTTTGGCAGGTGAAAAACCACTCCCTTCTCAATGCCACCCACTCAGATATACACACTTTCATACCATCTGCAAGTCTCCACTTGCCTTTTATATTTTTAATTTTATTGCAAAACGTTATGATCTGCCCCAGGCTGTTTTACACATTTAAATAAATAAGGAGATGAAAAGAAATAAAAACCCTAAATCCACCTTGCACATTTTGAAGCAGGAACAGATAGTAACGGTGCTATGAGCTCAATGAAAACTGATTGCCAAAAGGGCACCTACTGAATGGTAATTAAGTCAATAGATCTATATCTCCCTGCCCAACCGATCATGAAAAAGCAGATAAGCTATTATTTCTTTTAACAGCATTTGCAATCGATATATTAAACGGTGATGCTGCTTGAAGGAGATGCTTGGAGGGGTTTCAAAGCAGTTGCCAATAAGTTTTCATCCGTTTATAAAATGTCAATTAACACAGATTACAGTAGTAGGAGGAGATATTGATTTCCAAATGCTTCCTCCCTCCCTTTAATGCTTGAATGTTGCTAAATGTCTGAGAGGTTAGTAAAATTGCAACGTCTTACTTTGTGTATGTTTTGTTTCAAATTAGTGCCGCTGCCAACTAAGTTTGTTCTCTGAACAAGATTTTAAATACTTACTGACAACCATAATCTGTCTTTTAGTTACTTAAAAAGAAAGCAACATCAACCCTGTCTCAGTCAGTCAAAAAACAGTTAGGGGCTGCAAGATGCGAGAGTACATTGGCTGCAATTTTTTTTGGAGAGTCAGTGTGGCATAGTGGCTAGAGTGTTGGATTGGGAGTCGGGAGATCTGGGTTCTAGTCCCCACTCAGTTATGGAAGCTGACTGGGTGCCTTTGGGCCAATCACAGAATCTCAGCCTGTCCTACCTTACAGGATTGTTGTTGTGAGGATAAAATGGAGAGGAGGAGGGTTATGTACGCCACCTGGGGTCCCTTAAGGAGGAAAAAAGCAGGATATAAATGTAATAAATAAATAAATAAATACTTCTCAGGGAGGAACTAAGCCTATGTCTCCGCTGAACCATTTCAGACTGTGGATAGAATGACCATCCATACAAAACAAAGAAAAGCCTAAGCTAGAACCCTTCCCCTGAATGATATATATTTTTTCCTGTATGGAAGGAAATGTATTTATATTAGGAATTTGCAAATCTGTCAAACTTGAGCTTGCCCATGTTTTCCAGATTCCATCTTGCATCTCATGCCAACTTGAGTCCAGATAAGAGTGTGGGGTTTGCGTTTTCTTTTTTTTCTTTTTGTATGGAAAACTCTCTGTGGCCATGTGTATACCTGCCATTTATCCCGGGGTGGTCACGAGGTCATCCCTGCTTGCCCAAATGATGCATAGCTGATCCCAGGGTGAATTGGGGATGAGTACTCAGTCCTTCTGGGATAGCTGGGACTGCTTTTTCCCCAGCTTTTCCCGCTGTCTTGGGACCATCCTGAGCTCCGCAGATGGTGTGACTCTCCCTCCCGGGGCCCTCCCCCTTCCCCATAAGTAGTAGGGCTTAGGAAACAGGCATGGAGCTGTGTGGGGGGAGTCCATGGGCATCGGGGTAGAGGTAGAGGGGTGAGGGTAGAGCATTTTCCCCATCTTTGGGATGGTGCTTGGCTAGGGTGACCAGATAAAATCCAGGTCAGGGCTCAGGTAACTTTAACAGTTGTAGAGCAAAGGGAATTTCAGCCAGTGTCATTTGTATGCAATTAGTTCCTGGTGAAATTCCCTCTTCATCACAGCTGTTAAAGTTGCAGGGGCCCTGCCTTCTTTTGTATATGGTCACTCTAGTATAGTGCCTGCACCTTTAACTGTTGTGATGAAGAGGGAATTTCACCAGGAACTAATTGCATACAAATGACCCTGGCTGAAATTCCCTTTTCTCTACAACTGTTCAAGTTACATGAGCCCTGACCTGGATTTTATCTGGTCAGCCTATGCTTGGCGTCTTCCAGCACTGTGTTTGGTGTGTGTGTGTGTGTTTAAAAATTGTACCTTCACACAGGATTGCACCCATGCAATTGTGCAAATGTGTCCTCTTTTCTTTTTTAAACAAAAATGTGCCCTAGAAAGTCCCTCTTTACTTCTGGGACAACTCACTGGTGTGTAGCCCCTGAGGGACAATCCTGGAAGTGGAAAACTCTGTGATTGTCCCTCCCCACTCCCCAAAGGGCTGCAGGTATAGATGAGCCCTGTAGACTCACGGATGCTTTCCCAAATGTAGACAACAACTGTGTGCATTTTTGAAATGTAGGCATTCTCGTCCCATCAATGAAAGTGTCATTATCCTCATGTTTCAGTAGTACACATTTTTCATGCACATTTCTCGAATGTACGCATTGCTGTCAAACACTTCCCCCACCCCACCCCATCAGTCTGAAAATCATATTGCAAGCTTGGAAATGTACAGTCTTTGACCACAGATTTCATTTGAGTCTGTGTTTGGTCTGGAAGGTGCAAATTGTGTAAAATTCTGATAAAAAATAAACTGAAATGGATTTCTCATGCATCCCTAATTTATACTGAGGAACATTTGTAAACTTGGGTCCACAGCTGACATCTGAAGTGGAATAGTCAAGATACAGGCTTAACATGCTGGATGAGACCAAGGGTTCATCTGGTCCAACACTTTGTTCACACAGGGGCCGACCAGCTGTCGACCAGGAACCCACAAACAGGACACGGTGCAGCAGCTCCCTCCCACCCATGTTCCCCAGCAACTGGCATATGGAGGTTTACTGCCTCTGATACTGGAGATAGCACATAGCCACCAGGACTAGTAGCCATTAATTGCTTTCTCCGACAGGATTTTATCCAATGCTTTTTAAAGCCATCCAAATTGACTTTACCATCTCACTGGTGAGAATGAGGCCTGAAATAAATATGCTTTGCTCTGAGTAGGTCCATGTTAAACACATGCTTTGGTTGCCCCTGCATTAATCAGAATGTCTGGCATCAAAATTAAAAGGCCTTGCTTACTCAATGACTGCAATGGATATGCATGGGACAGCAGAGATCTCAGATGACAGATAGGCATGTTGGGTTTAGATGATACCACACACATTAAAAGAACATGCTGTACTGGTATTATGAAATTGGAGATGGATATTATTATTATTATTATTATTATTATTTCATTTATACCCCACCTTTTTTCTTCCAAGGAACCCAAGCTGGGGTACATAATCATCCTCCTCCTCTCCATTTTATCCTCACAACAACAACCCAGTGAGGTAGGTTGGACTGAGAGTCTGTGACTGGTCCAAAGTTAGGCTGACCATATGAAAAGGAGGACAGGGCTCATGTAACTTTAACAGTTGTAGAGAAAAGGGAATTTCAGCCAGTGTCATTTGTATGCAATTAGTTCCAGGTGAAATTCCCTCTTCATCACAACAGTTAAAGGTGCAGGCACTATACTAGAGTGACCATGTACAAAAGAAGGCAGGGCCCCTGCAACTTTAACTGTTGTGATGAAGAGGGAATTTCACCAGGTGTTGCATGCATACAAATGACACTGGCTGAAATTCCCTTTTTTCTACAATTGTGAAAGTTACATGAGTCCTGTCCTCCTTTTCAGATGGTCAGCCTATCCAAAGTCACCCAGTGGGTTTTTATGGCCAAGTGGGGACTAGAACTCGGATCTCCTGACTCCCAGTCCAACACTTTAACCACTACACCACACTGGCTATATAAATAGTTTATAACAATGTTTTTGTTGTTGTGTTAAAATACCATTTAAAGATCCAGCATCAATGCCCATCCACCCCAAATACATTTCTCTAGACATATCAAAACTAGGGGTTAGTGAGAGGAAAAGAAAGGATGCTCAAATCTGCCAAGATTCTCTGAACTCCGCTTTGTAACTTGGTTTTTCACAATCCCATTCCTGTTTGTGACCAGTTTTTATTTTTATTTGAACAGGAAAAGTGAGCATTTTCATGTGAACGTTTCAAAATGTGCACTTTACTGAGAGCATGAAAATGTGTATTTTCTTTAAATGCACATTTTAAAGCGCATTATTCCCCTCTTCCCCCCCCCCAAAAAAAGAGTTGCATTTTTCAAGATCGCAAAATTAGGAATTTGCATCTCCCCCCCCAAAAAAATACTCCCATTCATGTTTGGTATTGGAGGTGGGGCAAGTTTGAATGATTTGTGCACCGAAATGAAATTCTCATACATCCCTACTGCACACATAATCAAGATTATAGTATCTGTGTACACATGCATGTAGTACTTTCATTGTTTATATAATACCCACATGGTGCTCTGGGCAGTTAACAACAACAATGGTTAAAAACATAAAACAATAACATCCTTCACATCAAATAAGGACCCAGCAAGATCAAATTAATAAATAAAAACCAGCAATAATAAAACACTACAAATGGTTGAATCAAATGCACAGATGATTTTAAAAGACCTTAGAAGATCTTCTTGATCATCCCACAGTGCAGGATGCGGAATAATGGGCTCAAACTACAGGAAGCCAGATCCCAGCTGGATATTGGGAAAAACTTCCTGACTGTTAGAGCGTTGCGGCACTGGAACCAATGACCTAGGGAGGTCGT
Organism: Anniella stebbinsi; assembly: GCA_029215795.1. Taxonomy (NCBI): domain Eukaryota; kingdom Metazoa; phylum Chordata; class Lepidosauria; order Squamata; family Anniellidae; genus Anniella; species Anniella stebbinsi. The sequence continues at coordinate 223,545,313 of JARDYH010000004.1, read as the reverse complement.
GGGCTCTCCCACACTAGAGGCGTTCAAAAGGCAGCTGGACAACTATCTGTCAGGGATGCTTTAAGGTGGATTCCTGCATTGAGCAGGGGATTGGACTCAATGGCCTTATAAGCCCCTCCAACTCTAGTCTTCTATGACTCTATGATTCTATGTAAACAATTCTAATACCTGGGTGAATAGAAAACTCTTCACATGATGTTAAAAGAACTACAACATCTCAATGACATAACTGTCATGGTTGTGCAGCTTCCAAACAAATATGAGTACCTCTCTCTCTCTCTCTCTCTCTCTCTCTCTCTCTCGACCCCCCTCTACAAGAAGTCGGTTTGACGCCTGGTTCTCCGATTATGCGCATCTTCTCGGAAGTGCTTTATGGCAAATGACTGTACGCAGGAGGTAATAGAGCGCACAACTGGTGGCCTTACCGGTTGTTTGAAATGTGCTTTAGAAGTAGTTAATGCGGAGAATCGCTTGTTCACATAGTCAAAATGCGCTTTAATGGCCGCAGCAAAATAAAACTCGCTATTTAACGCGCATTTGATAATGCGCATAATCGGATAGATAATGCACCTCAACTCCCAATTTGCGCTCTGCTCATGTAGAGGTAAAAATTTTAATGAGACTCGAAAGAGCTTTAAACCTTTAAACGTATAGAGGCAGCCTTTCTTTCTCTTCCCCCTTCGAAAGTAAAACCAGATTGATTTTCATATTCTGAATTGCTCAGCCAACTCAGCAACCTGAATCCTGTATAATTGAATTAAGCCACAGGACTGAGCAGATTGCAAGTACGTATTTATGCAGCACGAGATGATGATGTGAAGGTTTTACAAATCTAGGAACATGACCCAGTGTTTTCTGTAATATACTTGCTCTAGAATGCTCTTCCTCTCAGAGTTTATAGCTTTATTACAAAATGGGTTTAGTGTACCGCACACATTGGAGCGTAATTTCAGACTATATGTTAATAGTGCCATAAAGTTTTCATGATCCCCTGGGAAATGCATGCTTCCCCCACCCCTGCACAGTGGCTGTGCATTTCTAAGATTGCATTCTCTGTGTGTGCGTAGAGCATTCAGCTGAACAGGCCTGGATAATATCAAAAATGCCCTGCATTGCCCACATGCCACACCACTTTGTAGCAATGAGTTGCCTGTTATCTGGCTGATCCATAGATCTAGAAACACTCGAAACAAAATTTTGGAAAATATTCCAACATCTCTCTGCCTCCACATAGGAAAACATGAGGTTTGATTCCTTATTTTTTTTTCCCCTCCTCTAACAAATGTCAATGGAATAAGAACATTATTGAATTTAGGCAGTAATGGATTGACTGGGCAGTGAGTGGCGTCTAATTTGATTGCCATCTTCTGTTGCGATTCTGGCTGTAGACAAATGAGGATAAGTATATGTGATGTTTGAGTTCAACTCGTTTCTGCTTGTTCATGTCCCTGAACATGTTGGTCTTGTTTTTTAGGGCCAGGACAAATATGCATTTTCACTTTTCCAGTACATATATGCACATTTCGGGAAGCGCTCACTTAGGCAAGTGTGCACTTTTGAAAACAAACACAATTTCAGGAAAACTGTGAAAAGGTTCCCTGGGATTGTAGGACCATGCAGTACTTCTACAATGCTCTGCTGAATGTTCTCTGTATTATTGCTTTGAAAGTAGAAAGTCCTTTAAAAAAATAGAAATCCCAGCTTTTTTCAGTACCTGTTTGTAGACACACTGGCTAAGTTCAGACGACACATTAGGCAACGGAGGAGGGGGGGGAACAATAGTCAGTTGTGTTGCTTATTGTGTCATCTGGAGGGCAGCACGCAACACACACACAACTGACAGTACGTTAATTGGGCACTTTAAACAACGGAGCAAAACGATGGGCTTGCATGTTGTTTAGCCCGAAGCCCCGTTGTTTAAAGTGTCGTCCGAATTCAGCCCCCCCTCTCTCCGTGGACTATTTCATTTCGGAATAGAGTTCTGCTGCCTAGAGCAGCCAAAAACCCCAGCCGCTCTATGCAGCCAGCTGAACTCACGGTGCATGCTGGGAGACAGCTGGGGGACACACGGAGGAGAGGCTGCAACCAAAATGGCTGCCGCAAGTTCCTAGCAGCCGGGATGTTTGCCGGTTCCGAGCAGCGCCGGCTGCAGAGTGTCGTCTGTGGAGCTCCTCCTGCCTAACGCACGGTCAGTACATTATTTACCCCTCCGCTGCTTAATATGTCATCTGAAATGAGCCACTATCTCCTAATCCACTTCTCCTTGATGGCCACATGTTTGTTCTTCAGTTTCAGTCATCCTTAACTGATCCCAGTCAGTTAGGAGTCATCTACAAGACTCAATTTGCTCACAGTGCTATTTATGGCATAGTCCTATGCATGTTTAAACCAAAAAATAAAGTCCTACAACTCCCAGCATGTCCCTACCTGCACGGCTGGTGAGGGAATGCTGGGAGCTGTAAAAGTGCATTGGATTGCACCTTTAGCCAGTCAGATTTAGCTGTATGATGATACCACTAATCCAATTAAAATGAGGATCCTGTTTTCTGTTCTGGTTCCATGGGTAATCCTAACCCCCTGTAACAATGAAGCACATTCTCAGCCCTTTCTCAATGATCCATCAAAAGTGCTGGAAGGGATGCCCTTTAGATTTTGATGAACATTTGTATGAACCCCACCCCTCCTGTTTTAGATCAGCCCTAGTGCTTCCTTCTCCTGGTGCCCGTTGCTTTGACATACATGACTAAACACCACATTGGAGACACACTATGAAGTGTGTGTATGTGTACAGATGTTGCAGCTGCAGGATTGTGCCCTAGGACCTAGATTGAGGAGGACCGGGTTCAAATCCTTGTTTGCCCTGAAGCTCACAGAGAGACCTTGAACCACTCACTATCTTTTAGACTAATATACCACTTTATTTATTGGGGGCACCCTTGTAGTCTGCCATGAGTTCCTTAGAGAGAGGATATAAAAATAAATAAATAAATAAATAAATAAATAAATAAATAAATAAATAGCTATGGGCTAGATTTCAGCAGCAGACAAGAAATATGATTTGTCCACCCAGCATCTTAGTGAATAAACCCTTTCCAGCACTCCTGTGTGAAATCTGTATGCATAGGCTACGGCAATAGTTATACACTGTAACCCAGGGTCAGGGGAGAAAAGAACCTCTCATCTTATTGTTGTTTAAAATCTATTACTCGGACAAATGAATAAAGCATTACTTTTTGGAAGGCTTAGTATATATTTAAAACATACACACACACTTCCTCCCTGTCAAGGTTATATAAGTACGGAGGTTATGATGAAAATCAAACATTTCCTTTAATATGCTGACCACTGCTTAGTTGTTATAAAAGTATCTGTTCCTTAACTCCTCATTGAGTTGGCTGAAGTATTCCATTATTTTCTGTATCCTTGGATGCTTGCCCAGAATGTCCTATTAAATTACTCCGGAGTATTGTGATTAAGAATCGATGTATCCTCAGGAAAAGGTATAGAAGGAAAGACATAGAAGATGTGGCAAGAAAAAAAGGTGAATTAGCTTCAGACAAAACGGGGGCTATTGCTAACATTCAATTATACTATATAACACTTGAATTGGCCATGATACTGGGGTAGGGTCCATCATGAAGTTTTGCAGGATTAAAGTACAGCTACTCTTGAATGACGTAAGGAACCAGAGTGTTCTATGTGTAGGTGCATGGAGAGGATCAGTTTTGGAGAAAGTCAATGAAGAATTAAACCCTCAGACAGTTGTTATTTCAGGAAGAGTTGCACAGAGTTCAAAATATTTGTTCCACAGTTTCCAGTGGCATCATTTGGGCCAGGTTTGCAGTGGCAAATAGAACGTGCACCACCTGAACATTTCAAAGGCCTAGAACTAAGATAGAATCAGAGAATCATAGCCTAGTAGAGTTGGAAGGGGCCTATTGGGCAATCTAGTCCAACCCCCTGCTCAATGCAGGAATCCACCTTAAAGCATCCCTGACAGATGGCTGTCCAGCTGCCTCTTGAAGGCCTCTAGGATGGGAGAGCCCATGACCTCCCTAAGTAATTGGTTCCATTGTCATACTGCTCTAACAATCAGGAAGTTTTTCCTGATGTCCAGTTGGCTTCATTTCACTATAGTAATGTCATCATGAAGCTAAATCTGACTGGCTACACAGCATCTTGATATCATCCTATTAATTGTGATTCCTGAGATCACCCATTCCCCCCTCAGTTGGCTTCATCTTCCTCCAGTGATGTCATGACATTGTTAAATCTTCATGACAATATAGCATTGAAACATCCTCTTATTCTTTGTGTGATCTCGATTAACTAGGATCACCCCTATAATGAATTTAAATTAAATGAATTTACATTTAGATACTCCTGGAAAGTAGCTGCTGCTGTCCAAGATATATCACCTTATTTATTTATTTATTACATTTGTATACCGCCCCATAGCCGAAGCTCTCTGGGCGGTTTACATAGGATTAAAAACGATTAAAAACAGTATACAAAAATTAAAACAGCAAAAACATACAACATACACACAATCTGTACATTTAAAACCACTACAACACTTCAAAAAGCTTCAAAAAAAAAACAGGCTCCTCAGATTTGCCAAATGCCTGAGAGAAGAGGAAAATCTTGACCTGGCGCTGAAAAGATAACAATGTTGGCACCAGGCGGGCCTCGTCAGGGAGATCGTTCCACAATTGGGGGGCTACCACAGAGAAGGCCCTCTCTCTTGTTGCCGACCTCCGAGCTTCCCTCAGAGTAGGCACTCGGAGGAGGGCCTTAGATGTTGAACGTAGTGTTCGGGTAGGTTCATGTCGGGAAAGGTGTTCTATCAGGTATTGTGGTCCCAAGCCATAGTTTTTGGCTATGGAAATACATAGATAAATATATAACCAGAGTAAAGTAAGTTATTAGCCAGGATGTGCTACTTGTTGCTACATTCCTCTACATTTTAATAGCTTGACAGATGTTTGATTTTTTGTGTTTAAAATATTTAACAGTTAGTAATTTTTAATATTAAATAAGGGGGGACAGGAAGACACCCTGCCACTTGTAAGTACACCATCCACCTGTGAAGATCACAATGTTTCTCTCCACACCTTCACTGTAGAATAAAGGCCTGGTGAAGATGAGCAGTGGACTCGTGTGTAGTCCTAGAATGTATCACCACAGAATACACTTGGGCTTTAAGCTCATTTGAGGTACTGCTCCATAACTAAGGCTCTTTCTACACCTATGGGTATAGAGGGAGGGCCTGTGGGAGATCCCAAACTTACTTGCTTCAGGAATCTTCCCCCACCTTCTAAACAGGAAGTGCAATGTCCCAGAAGCAAACAGGGATATTGCGCCCATCGTGGGCACCATTTATTTTGTCTTTTAAAGGTACAGAGAGCAGTGGTAGCACAGTGGAAAAGGTATGGACCCCCCCATGCCCCCCCACCCCCCCACCATCCTGGAGATGGTGGAATTGCTTCCCCCCACCCCCATGAGCATGGAGCCACCCTGCACGGCTCTGTGCCTGTTTCATGTCCTGGGATGGCGGGAAAACCAGGATATCCCTGGTTTCCGCTGTCCCAGGGTTTCCCCAGGGTCATCCCTGGTTGTCCCTGGAATCCCCTGTGTGTCATTTAGATGCAGAGATGACCAAGGGATGACTCCGGGGAAAATCGCTGGTGTAGTCATGGCCTTTGGTGAGCCAATTCAAAATATGTCTTGAAGCGTAGGCATATGCAAATGTATAATTTCAAACCACCACTCTCAGAAGAAGATGAAAAAAAAGGATTTGCAGTCCTTGAAAATCTCTCCACTATTTGGACTGGAGATGGCATGGAATGGTTAAATGAGACATTGGTGTTATCTGACCTTCATTTTTCAATTTGCCTTCTAATTACATCTCAGACCTTTTCTGATATAATTTATTGTACTTGGTTCCTCTGCCCTACCCATCCTTCACTGGTTACATTGCTTCCTACGCATTGTTTGTCCTTATCAAGGTCTCCTTTCAGGTTCTGTTCTTGCTTTCTCCTCGCATCTTTTGGCTTAAAATTTTATTTTGACACATGTCACGAGAGTCTATTTGGGGAGTCGAGCTTGGTGGGTTAAGCACGGGGATCCCCGCTTACCTCTGAGGCACCATGTTGCAGAAAATTGTGGAAAAACATTTTACAGAACCCCCATTTTATGCATATAGCAGCCGTAACTAGGGCCATTTATGCAAAATTACAGGCATAAATGGTCTAATTATACCATTAATGCCTGTAATTTTGCATAAATGACTCTATGGCTGAATTCGGACAACACGATAGTCAATGGTGGGGTAATAATCAACTTTACAGTTGTTCATCTGGGGGGTACTCCCCACACAACATGGTAATAAATAATCAACCATGGTGTGGATTAGGATCAGCGCTGAATTGACTATGGCAGCATTCGGACAACATGATAGTCAATACAACTGACGATTGTTTCCCCTCCCCCAGTTTCTTAATGTGTCGTCCGAATTCAGCCTATTTGTGGCCACTATTTGCACAAAAAGGTGATTTATTTAAAGTGCCTAGCTACCATTTGTGCAAAATGGAGGCTGCTGGAGTAGTTGGAGACAGTACACTACTTGTTGGGTGCTTATGGATGAGCCAGCGGCTTTCACAGCATATATATCGAACAGGGTCATGCGGCCGGTGGAAATTCTCATTCACCCAAAGCCTAATTTTGCTGCAATTCAGACGATACACACACCGTATAGACTCAACTCAACTTCAAGAAACATTTCTGCAATCAATACAAGCTCTGTTCCGCTTCTCCAGTGCTAAGATTGACATTTAAAGCTTGCATGCGGTGACCTGTATAACTGATATTGCTATCTGTGCTCTTGCTACTACACGGGACAAAGAAAAGCCATATTGCTCATTGTTGTTCTAAAGATTGCACAGCATTGATTTCCTTCCCCCCTTCCTTTCTCCCATGTGTTAAAAAGGGAAGCGAAAATATAGCATAGTGGTATTTGGGGTGTTAGTAAAATGTCGCAATCACTCTCGATGCAGTGGCTATGATGTAGGACAAAGTAAATGCTAAAGGTTTCCTCTGCATGCTCCATTGAAACTCATGGGGGTATCAAAAGCTGCTGGTGCTAGAACTAGGAACCCGTAGCTCTGTTCAGAGCTGCCCCATGAAGTCCCGAGTACTAGAATGGTTTTGCCAGACAAGATGGTGTCTTTCCTGCTGAGATTTCCCATTTTGCTCTTGTCCAGATTCGTGGTTAGACTTTGGAAGCAGTCTTGGGAGCTGAACTTCAGATGCCCTAGTGGTTCACAATGGTAACAAATGTTGTCTGTATAACTTAGGAGGATCAGTTATTTTGTAGATACCTTTATATTCTACAGCTGGAGATGTCCATTTCTTTCTTGGTGGCAGCTCCACTCCTGGAGTAAAGGCTGTGAAACTGGAGGAAGCTTGGCTGGATACTGCTGTTGTAACATCTCCTTCGCATGTTTGTTTTCCTCCTTCTACAGATGAAGATGCTCTTCCTAAAGATGAGCATTCTACTGTGTTGTTCTGCTTTGCAGCTTTAGATTTTTTTATTTTCTTCTTCTTCTTCTTCTTGGGTCAGATCTACACCAAGCAGGATATAGTGCTATGAAAGCAGTATATAAAAGGCAGGAGCCACACTACTGCTTTATAGCGGTATTGGAGTGCACTGACAACCTTTGGGGCCCATAAACACATACCATATACCACTATATCCTGCTTGGTGTGGCTCTTGCCTTTTATATACCACTTTCATACTGCTATATCCTGCTTGTTGTAGATCTGGCCTTGGTATAGAAAAGTTTTTTATACAGTCCAAGAGCTCAAGATTTCATAACTCAAGTACTTTCTTCTTCTTCTTTCTAATGTCTTGCTCATTCTTATTCCTGTCTTCCTCATGATTTGGTTCTTTTAACCAGATGTAGGTTGAATTCCTCTGAACTGACATTTATGCAGTCACTGCTCCATGTGGAATCAGGAGAGCTCTCAAATCCACTACAGCCTCACCCTTCCTCAAAAGGCATTCCTTTGGCATATCACTTTCCAGTTAGCTTCCTTAATTTCATTCATTTATTTCCTTTCTGCATGGCCCAACAGCCAAATGTCTCTGAGTGATTCACAAAAAAATGCAATACAAACTACATCATATAAAATCTTTACCATACCAAAAAAAAACAAAAAAAAAACAGTGAGATGGTGAAAAACAAAAATCTAAACCCAGTTACAATCATAGTAGCAGGACCTGATAAAACAGACATAAAAAGTCTCATCAGATGCCTGGGTGTGGAGGAAATGTTCAACACTGTGCCAAAAAGATGACAATATTGGCTCCCGGTGTTAATAGGGCCTTTAAGGATCCCAGCAGTGTGTGTGGGGGGACACTAGGGTGACCAGATAAAATCCAGGTCAGGGCTCATGTAACTTTAACAGTTGTAGAGAAAAGGGAATTTCAGCCAGTATCATTTGTATGCAATTAGTTCCTGGTGAAATTCCTTCTTCATCACCACAGTTAAAGTTGCAGGGGCCCTGCCTTCTTTTGTATCTGGCCACTCTAGTATAGTGCCTGCACCTTTAACTGTTGTGATGAAGAAGGAATTTCACCAGGAACTAATTGCATACAAATGACCTGGATTTTATCTGGTCAGCCTAGGGGACATGCAATTTTCCCAAGGCTGGGGAAATAGCGTCTTTCCTCCCGCTGTGTTAATGGTGGCTGCCATTACTGCTGTAGGGGAAAGGACAAAGGGTGCATGCAGGTCAGGGCGGAAGTGAGTTCCACCCGGACCAGCACCCCCCCTTTGTCCTGCAGGCAGCGATGGGGAGAAAATCCTCCAAGCATGTCTGTCCGGGCCCAGAAGGGCCAGCCCAGGTGGATTTTCACCCCATCGCTACTCCCCAATTCCAACAAATCACAAAGTTATTTTCTTGTTCGTTACATTTCTTTTTCCAGAGTTAACACCCTTCATTTGCTCTCATTTGACTTCCTCCTGAACTTGATAACCTCCTGCTTCCTGGACTAAATTTCCTGACCTCTTTAATCTAAACTAGACCCATGTTGCTAAAGTATTGATCTTCTGGCTAAAATGCACTAACAGAAAAAGGGGAACTTAACCCAATTTTACCATAAAACCCCCAAACTAAATACCAAACTGAAGGACAGTTCGGTTCCTTCACATGCCCTAACCAGGAAAAATATGGTGACAAAGTAGGCTGACCATATGAAAAGGAGGACAGGGCTCATGTAACTTTAACAGTTGTAAAGAAAAGGGAATTTCAGTCAGTGTCATTTGTATGCAATTAGTCCCTGGTGAAATTCCCTCTTCATCACAACAGTTAAAGGTGCAGGCACTATACTTCAGTGACCATATACAAAAGAAGGCAGGGCGCCTGCAACTTTAACTGTTGTGATGAAGAGGGAATTTCACCTGGAACTAATTGCAGACAAATGACACTGGCTGAAATTCCCTTTTCTCTACAACTGTTAAAGTTACATGAGCCCTGTCCTCCTTTTCATATAGTCAGCCTATGAGAAAGCATCTGTTGGTAGGGAAAACAATGCCAGTGAAAAGCTTTATAAAAGAGGAATATTTACACATGTTTAGTGTGACCATATGGAAAGGAGGACATGGCTCCTGTACCTGCAGGAGTATAGCTAGACTGACCAGATACAACAGAGGGCAGGGTTCCTGCAGCTTCAACTGTTGTGATGAAAAGGGAATTTGACCAGGTGCTGCATGCATACAAATGGCACCTGCTGAAATCCCCTTTTCTATGCACCTGTTAAAGATACAGGAGCCCCATCCTCCTTTCCATAGGGTCACCCTACACATGTTTATATCACATTTCTCTGTTAAAATCCCTTGCTGTTGATGACAAATGGAAAACAAGTGAATATCACATGCAGTCTGAAGAGGTTTGTATGCTCCCTCATGCTTCACACTAGTCTCAGTGCAGCCCAAGCAGGAACTGAGCTTGGATGCTGAAGAAAATGACATCGTTGTTTTCACTACAAACAGTTTTGAATGCATTTCTTGAGCAAAATGCCTCCTCCTTCTCACCCTACTGTGCCTAAGATTGCTTCTCATTCTAAGAAAATGAAAGTCAAGACCTTTCACTTGAAATGGCTCACTCAGTTTTGGGTTCCTTCCTTCCTCTGTTCTAATCAGCAGAGGGGCTTGTGTCCAAAATATGGTCCTGATAAAGGCTACCCAGGGAAGCCAAGGTCACCTGAAGGCAATGAGTTATTTTAGCTCCCCGAGACTGCACAAGTGTGGGAGATGTATGCAGAGAGGCAGGCAGGTATGGATAAGAATCAAAACCTGAACGTTTCCTAGCCTGCATTTAAAGGAGGACACATCAAGGGAGAATCTGTGAACAGAAAACAATGAAGAGCGATTAATTTTCACTGAGCCGGAGCAGGTATCAGCAAGGGATTCTACGGAGACTGTGAAAAACTGATAGAGACTAGAGAAACAGTTGTACTTCCAATCATATGTAAATTGGAAAGTACATGAACTTACTTATCACAGATATTAAAAACATTTTTTTTTAAAAAAATACTTTTTGTAGAATGTTTAGTACACATATAATCAAATATATTTGTGGGCGAAAGGAGAGGGGAAATAAAGAGAAGAGACAAGTGAGAACACTTTAAAATTCGGTCCAGATTTATCGAAGATCTGCAAAGGGAAAACTGGGTGGATCCTAATCTATGCCAGGAACTAGCTAGGCTTTATATTGGGTGAAACATTCTATATCTGTTGAGTGATGTCTGTGAGATCATCACCCCCAGGACTACTCCGTCAGGGAAAGGAGGCCTTCCCGTGTCACTCTCCCTAGGCCACAAAACACCAGGTGAGGTGATTTGGCCTCACATGTAACCCTTATCCCCCCACCACTGGGATTGCAAAACCTTTAGCAGAAGGGCTCAGGCAACACCCGTCACCAAAACAGTGCCACAGAATGGTCACCATCCCTGTTTCCTCTGATTGTGCCTGCCCCTTCCAGCCTGCAATCAAATGCAACCAAATTAACCTAACACCGAAACACAATCCATTTTCCTAAAGACACTCTCACCCCACTTACTGTGTGAAGTAGGCCAAAAGATGCAAAACCGTGGGCAATCAGACTATGAGCCAAAAAATCCTACCTGGGCCCCAATAGGGTGACCAGATGAACCCACACTGCACACAGGAAGGGATGGCAGGAGTCAGAAAGAAGAGAGGCTGAAGGAGCTGGGTGTGGCGGGCTAATATTTAGGGATGTGCACTGACCCCCTGGATCGGATAGCGGATCAGAATCGGACCTGTTGGACTGGATCAGATCGGATCGGAGTTTGGGTGGATTGGATCCGATCCGATTCTGATCCGAAAATCGGATGTCCGATTTTCAGATCGGACGCCATTTTGAATGCATTTCCCCATAGCCTAGTAGTGTGTTACAAAAATGCCTATAACTTTTTCATTTGTACAGATAGAAGGATGAAACCTGGGCACTTCGTAGATGGGTTAGGCGTAGTTATCTGTGAGAAATTTCAGAAAGATTGGTGCAGGCATTTTGTGGCAATTAATTTTTTAATAAATAACCAGGAATGCCTATAACATTTTCATTTTTACAGTTCCACACATGAAACTTTGCCACATTATAGGTGGTACATTGTGACCTATGTGTGTGAAATTTCAGAAAGCTAGGTCAAGGCATGTATTGGCAAGGTATTTTTGAAACAATGAGGAAAGAAACGCCTATAACTTTTTTTATTTTAAAAGTTAGAATTCTGAAAGTTGCTCACTTTGTAGATGGGTCAGGGGTAGTTACCTATCAGAAATTTCAGAATGATAGGTCCAGGCATTTGATGGCTATGGATTTTTTAGATTAAAAGTTTCAAATTTTTTTCCACAGAGGCTTGGGCTGTCAATTGCACCCCCCCTCCCTGCCCTCCCCCTCCCTCTTTTATCTGTCAAAACTCCATGTTGTTGTAACTTTTAATCTAAAAAATTCATAGTCACCAATTGCTTGGACCTATCTTTCTGAAATTTCTGACAGATAACTACCCCAACCCATCTACAAAGTGAGCAACTTTCAGACTTCTAATTTTTAAAATAAAAAAGTTATAGGCGTTTCTTTCCTCCTTATTTCAAAAATACCTTGCCACTACATGCCTGGACCTAGCTTTCTGAAATTTCACACACATATCAAGCAAAGTGGTACCTGTACTGTGCCCATGTTTCCTGTTTGTATCTTTTAAAATAAAAATGTTGGAGGCATAACTGTATTTACCCCACTACTACCCATTTTTCTAAAATTAATTGCCACACAAAGCAAGCACCTATGTTTCTGAAATTTCACACACATAGGTCCCAATGTACCACCTACAATGTGGCAAAGTTTCATGTGTGGAACTATAAAAATGAAAATGTTATAGGCATTCCTGGTTATTTATTAAAAAATTAATTGCCACAAAATGCCTGCACCAATCTTTCTGAAATTTCTCACAGATAACTATCCCTAAACCATCTACAAAGTGCCCAGGTTTAATCCTTCTAAATACACAAATGAAAAAGTTATAGGCATTTTTGTAACACAATACTAGGCTATGTGGAAAAGCATTCAAAATGGCATCCGGTTTTCTGATTTTTTCCAATCCGGATTGGGTCCCTTCGGATCGGATCGGATTGGATCAGATGGTTGGTGGATCAGATCGGATCATTTTTATCCGATTTTTGGGCGGATCGGATTCGGATCGTGGATCGGATCCCATCCGCTGCACATCCCTACTAATATTGCCTCAGCTGTCCCATCCCTTCACCTAGGGTGACCAGATTTTGGAAAGCAAAATTCCAGTCCAAAATGGCCACCCCACCAAAGCAGACCACCCCCCCAACATAAAATTAAAAAATTAAAAAGGCCGCATGGCATGCGGCCAACAAGCAGACACCCCCGCCACCCTCCCACCCGAAACAATCCCCCCATCAAGCCACCCCCCCCCAAAAAAAACCAGCCCAGACCTACCAGGTCCTCTGCCACCACCGCCAATCTCCTCCACTGCCGCGTGACCCCCTGCAGCCCCCTCACCCTTCTTGCCCTGCTCCTGGGCTCCCTGGAGGTGCCTGAGGAACAGTAGCAGCAGCAGCAGCAAGAGGAGGAGGAAGAGCCTCCTTTGAAATGCCTGCGCTGCTCCCCGGCCTCGGCAGGAAACAAGTGCTCAACGTTAGGGAGCGTCAACAAATTCCTTGTCTGGTGGCTAAAGCAGTTAGCCATCCGACAAGGAATTTGTTGACGCTTCCTAGCGCTGAGCACTTGTTTCCTGCCGAGGCCGGTAAATGGGGAGCAGCGTGGGTGGGAGGAGAGCTGACCCTTTCCCTGGTTTGCCCCCGCCGCCTCCCTGTCGGCCCGGATTGCCCCCATTTTCCCGGTTAGGACAGTGAAACCCAGGGCGATCTTCACCCAGTGGCACGATCTGATCACTCAACAGCATCGAGTACATCTCTTCCTCCCGCCCTGCCCACAAATACCCTCTCTGCGGGGGAAGGACATTAGTTGATCATCAGATCAGCATCATATCATCATCATAAAAATACAGAGGGCAGTGATGGAGCATATTTTCCAGGTTCAGTCCTGGGCATCTTTACATGGGGATAGGAAATACTTTTCACTGAAACCCAGGAGAACTTCATCCTGTCATTTTATACAATTCTGAGCTTTATGGACCAATGACCTGACTCGCTTTAAGACAGCTTCTTGCATCAGGTCCAATATGTTCAGTGTAGCCCAACTGTCTAACTTCAGGTATACTTCTGGAAAACCTCCCTTTAGAAATCCTGCCAGTTAAAAAGTGTAACCAGAGGACATTAGCTTAAGTGTAATGAAACCCTTAATATGGTTGTTATTATTATTATTATTATTATTATTATTATTATTATTTTACATTTTATGTGTTGTTGTGATACATAACCTTGGTGACATTTGTGGAAAGATGCTATATAAATACTATAACCAAACAAGTCTCATTCTCTCCATCCTACATTTAATGTTTTAGTCATATCCAGGAATCAAGGGAGCTACTTTATACTAGGAATGTATGAGAACTTCGTTTCAGTTCATTTTTGATTAGGATTGACCAAGTCCACAGCTACTGGAGTGAACCCTGTCTTGGACGCCATCTACGGTTGAAGTCCATACGTTTTCGAGCTTGCAATATGATTCAAGGGTTCTCCAAAAGGCATTCAACGACAGGCTCATGTTTGAAATACGTGTTGGACTGGGAGTCGAGAGATCTGGGTTCTAGTCCCCACTCGGCCATGGAAGCTCACCGGGTGACTTTGGGCCATCACAGACTCTCAGCCCAACCTACTTCACAGGGTTCTTGTTGTGAGGATAGAATGGAGAGGAAGAGGATCATGTACACCGCCTTGGGTTCCTTGGAGGCAAAAAAAGGTGGGAAATAAATAAATAAATAAATAAACAAACAAACTGCAGCCTTTCACATTTTGAATGAACTCTTACCTCAGGCTAAACATGCATAGGTAGAGGCAAAGCTGTGTGTGTTATTTATAACAATTCTCTTTAGCTTGCCTTTCAGAATAGAAGTCCTTCCAGGGTGGCTTGAAACCTAAAACTACATTAATACAATCAATATAAACTTCTTTTTTTAAAAGAGCATTTGATGGGAGAAGGTCCCATGGATGGTCCAGCTAGAACAAGCACTTAGGTGGTCTTCGTTGATTGCCTGCATCTGTCTTCTGGAAAACTTCAGACAGGGCAGTTGGTGATAATGGCCCTGTGGTAGATGGGGAAAATGCAACTGGATCAAGGGCCAGTTTTGCCATTTGTGCATTCAACAGAAAGCTGCAATGAAGCAGGCTTCCTGAAAGATGGGTGATACACACGCCTGTTCCATTGGAACATTACATCTCTCACCTCGGAGGCCGATTCAGGAGCTCCGAATTGACCTCAATTCGCCTCAGGGCTTTTCAGGACCAGGGTGACCTGCTTCGGATGTAAAGCAAGGTTTGGACACCCACCCCCAAAAATGGCATGGCCATTGCGGGTTCTCATATGGGACCAGGAGTCCTTTTGACTCCCCGCTCATTCCCCTCACTCCCTCCTTTCTCACCCGCAAACCCCGGAACTGTTGCCCTTACCTTAGCCACACTTTCTCAGCTAAAGCCACCATTTCACATAAAAGTGGGGGCTCTGTTAAAGGTGGGGGCTCTGTGGTTTTCCTAGATCCACACTCACAAATGGCTCTTTACAGCCACCGTAGTTTGTGACCATAGATCAAGGAAAACTTGAAACCTGCAGACCTGAAGCTAATTTTTAGATACACATTTTTTTAAACTGGTAACGTTCATCATAAGAGTGTTAACTTGCCATATTTCTCCCTGACTGATGTATATCCAGAGAAGAACTGATCTTTCCTTGTAATAATAAGCAATATTTTTTTCACATACACACATGCACACGTTTCCAGTAACAGATGCCAACAAGAGAAACACCTGTGTGTTTTTTTTTACATAGTGTTTAATAAAATGGCTTTTTAATGTAAATGACTGCTGATAAATATTTGATAGCTTCTCATGAAAATAGATCTGTGAGATGGAAAGGCAATTATATCCAGAAAAATTGTCCCTATGAACCTTAATGTATTGCCAGCCCAGGAATTCAGAGCAGCGAAGGCAAATTCAGCATAAAAACGGGTTGTGACGTGTAATCTATTTCAAAAGCTGTTGCCTTGTGTATATGGATTAATTGCAGGGTTTAGGTCAATGGAACAAGGCATTCTAACATCTATTCACATGCATGCCATTGGTAGGGTGACCAGATAAAATCGAGGTCAGGGCTCATGTAACTTTAATAGTTGTAGACAAAAGGGACTTTCAGCCAGTGTCATTTGTATGCAATTAGTTCCTGGTGAAATTCCCTCTTCATCACAACAGTTAAAGTTGCAGGAGCCCTGCCTTCTTTTGTATATGGTCACTCTAGTATAGTACATGCACTGTGGACGGCCCCGGCAGGTAAGCCCCCTCCCCCGCGCTCCCTACCCCCCCTGGGGCCGTCCGCTTCCATCCGCTGGTGCCTGCGGGCGCCCGCGGATAGAAGCGGACGGCTCCGGGGGGGGTAAGCCCCCTTCCCCGCCACTGCTTACCTTTCCAGGCCGTTCCCTACCATCTGGCGCCGGCGGCTACCGCCAGCCGGCTTTGCGGCTTGCTCTCAAGTAGCGCGCCGGGTGAATACCTGGCGCGCCACCCTGGAGCAGGCCACGGAGCCTGCTGGTAGTAGCCACCGGCGCCGGACGGGCGTCCCTAAAAGGTAAGCACCCCCCTCCCCTCCGCGCGCCCCCCCTCACCTTTCCGGGCCGTTCCCTACCGTCCGGCACCGGCGGCTACCGCCAGCCGGCTTTGCGGCTTGCTCTCGAGTAGCGCGCCGGGTGAATACCTGGCGTGCCACCCTGGAGCAGGCCGCGGAGCCCGCTGGTAGTAGCCGCCGGCGCCGGACGGGAGCGGACGGGCTGGAAAAGTAAGGGCCCCCCTCCTCCCCTCCGCGCGCCCCCTCCTCCCCTCCGCACGCCCCCTGCTTACCTTCCCGGCCCATCCGCTCCTGTCCGGCGCCAGCGGCTACTACCAGCGGGCTCCGCGGCCTGCTCTCGAGTAGCGCGCCGGGTGATGACATCACCCGGCGCGCCACCCTGGAGCAGGCCGCGGAGCCCGCTGGTAGTAGGCGCCGGCGCTGGACGGGAGCGGACGGGCCGGAAAGGTAAGCGCCCCCTCCTCCCCCCCCCGCTGTCCACTTTCATCGGCGGGCGCCCGCTGGCGCCCACCAATGGAAGCGGCGGTGGGCGCCAGTGGGCGCCCGCCGATCCGCCGATCCGCCGAACCAGTTCGGAGCCTTTTCGGATCAGTTCA
Source organism: Anniella stebbinsi (assembly GCA_029215795.1). NCBI lineage: Eukaryota > Metazoa > Chordata > Lepidosauria > Squamata > Anniellidae > Anniella > Anniella stebbinsi. The sequence continues at coordinate 223,528,373 of JARDYH010000004.1, read as the reverse complement.
GACTGGATCGGTGGAGCCAGCTGTTGGATCGGAAATCGGATAATTTATCCGATTTCCCACTGGACCGGACTCCGATCGTGGATCGGGTCCGATCCAGTGCACATCCCTACTTACTGGGGTGTTTTTTTCTGTGGCGTGAAGAGGGCTAGAAGGGGTGGGAGGCACGCAGGAGGCAGATGATGTCGTGAGAGGGATCTGCGAAAACCTGTGAGTGCCCAGTAATGAGTGTGCAATAAAACACTCATCTGATGGAGTTCGTTGTCTCTAAATTCATGGATGGTGAGTGGGAATATATCTCCTGGCCCTGCTTCTGATAGTACAGTAACACACTCTACATGGAGCTTCCTTTGAAAATGTCAGCTGGTCCAATGCTGGAGCCCTACTGTGTTGATTGGGGCTAGTTACAGAGAGCATGTGACTTATTACAACAGCTTCACTGGCTAGAAGTCTGTACACAATTTATACCATTAGTCATGAGCTATAAAGCCCTACAGCTTTCAACCGGGCTAACTGAACAATCACCTTCTCCCATATATTCCTGCCCAGGTTTTAAGATCTTCAGGGGAGGACCTTCTCTGGGTCCTACTGGCATCGGAGGCAAGGTCAGGATGAGAGAGACGGCCTTCTCGGCAGCTGCTCCCAGGCTTTGGAACACCTCGCTGAGCAAGGCTACATTGGGCTCCGCTCTCTTGTTCTTCTCCTGGCAGGCAAAAACATTTTTATTCAGGCAAGTCATTGGCAAGCAAGCTGGTCTATTACTTAAGAGTTCTATAATTGGTCCGTGCAGCGTATTTCTTGTATTGTTGTGTTTTTATTGAAATGTTACTTTTTGGGTAAAACATTATATTTTAATTTGAGCAGCCTTATTTTTTGGCAAAAAGGTGGGATAGAAATTAATGAAGTGAATACATAGACATATACAGGCCACAGACCCACTCCACTATGGGTGGCCAAGCAGCAGTCAATCAGGAACTCAAAAGCAGGATGAAAAACAAAAGCTGAATCTCATGGTGACATTTGCTTGCACACACAAACACACACCATGCCAGCAAAACATTCCATCTCACTAGGGGAAATCTAACAAGTTGTGTGTGGAGGGCGGGTTGAGGGGGGGAGTAGAACGTGTGTGAGAGTGACTTACACCTGTTCATGTTTTATGCATTGCTTTTGCTTCTGTTTTCTTACACTTGAAATGCTGATCCAAAGACCAATAGCTCCCTCATCCTTTCAGGATAATTACAAGTTTTTTTTTTACTGCTGTTACCATAGGGATCACCAATAAGGGAAATGAAAATGCAGATAGGCTGCAGTAAAACTCTTGCCAAATTAACAGCAACTCAAATAACCTTTCCCCCTCCTTCTGGGCATTTGGGTAACTGGCAGTTGGCATCTCACATCTCTCACCTTAAATGTATCCTAGGAGATAAACCCTCTGGGTGTTTTCCTCCATGCAACTAGCATTTTCTGCCTTGTGGTGCCACAAATAAGCTAGCTGAACAGAGGAGAGCCCATACAAAGGTCTGATTTTCCTTGAAGTATGTTGAAACCTCAAACCATTCCCCCCCACCACCACCACTAGGAATGAAAACAGGAAACTTGATTTGGGTTAAATGGACAAAGGGTTATAAATTTACAGAATCTGCAACCCGGTTAAGCAGTTAGCTTAGCCAGAGACCCACACTCTCATCAGTGTGGGTCTCTGTACTTCCTGTGAGGTCTAGGAGGGTAACATTCCTGCTTGTCAAACTGTAAACGGCAATACTGCCCTGGCTGAGAACGTTCCCTCAACTACACACAAAAAAATCCTGAGGAGGTCCTGAATGAGAGTTTCATCACACCAGTGATTTAATGCACTCTCGCCATGCCTGTTGTGTGGATTTGCAGCATGATATTCACATGATGCAGTGCCTGTCCTGCTGACAGCCCGCCTCTTCCCCAGCCTTTCCTAGAATGCTAAAAGTCTGGATTATTTTACCGAAGCGTATTTAATGTAACTGGGAGCTTGAATGGATTGCATCAGGTCCTGGCAGGGAAAAGCGATCTCTCCCAGCAGCTGGCTCCAAGCCTCAATATAAAACCCAAACCTTGCATCCCAAGATCGAAAGTATTTTTTTGAAATCATACAATGCCTGAATCTCTGCAGTGACAGTACTCCCTTGATGCCCCCGAAGAGCCAGACTAAAGGGTTGTTCCATTTTTGCCCAGGAGAAAGGCAGTCTGGTAGAAGTACTCATCTGCCAGGACCTGACTGGAGGGAGAAAGAGAAGGGGAGGGGTGGAGTGGAGTGGAGTGGAGAGGAGGAGCAAAGGAGCAAAAGGGCAGTTATTCAGGTGGAAGGAATCATAAGCTTGATGCGCTTCTGCCACAGAGGTAAAAAAAAAAGAAAAAAAGAGGGCAAACCAGGGGGAGAAATTAGGTGTGATGAAGGTCTGACTGTATAGCTCATTGATTTTATGGGACTGCCATAGCCCAAGAATAATCATAATTTTATCCCCTCGCACTTGCCAGATGACAAGGGTCAGTTGGATGAACCCCCTTTATCATATAGATGTCTCATGGTAGTCTATACTTAAGCTCCCCTTCCCCAGTCCACATTGCATCCACCAGTTGTGATAATTCAGATATAGGTAACAACTAGAGAATCAGCTGAAACACATTCTTAGGCCAGATCTACATCAAGCAGGATATAGTGATATGAAAGCAGTATGGAAGTGATATATACGAGGCAGTGATATAGATGATAGCAGTATTGAAGTGCACTGACAACTATTGGGGCCCATTGGCACATACCAGATACCACTTTCATAGTGTTACATCCTGCTTGGTGTAGATCAGGCCTTAGAATCTACTCACCCAGGACAGCATGAAGTAGGTGAAAAAGGAATTCTCCACCTGCCAATTAAAATGACTCAGGGTGTTTCTACACCAGGCTTTTTGCCTGGAATTGCCCTCGGCTGGTCCCTATGCATTCACATGATGCACAGGGACTCCTGTGGGCTGCGAGAGGACAGGCATGGGATTTCCCAGGGATAAGGGATCCCTGGGAATCCCGATTCTTCCACGGTCCCGGGAACTTCTCGAGACCGCAGAAGATGTGGCTGCCTAGCCCTGCTGCCACTGCACTTACTCATGAGTAAGCACAGCAGCACAGATGGGCATGGAGCTGCACCGCATGGCTCCGTGCCTATCAGAGAAGGGGGCAAGTTCGCCATCCCCAGGATGGCAGGGGGAGGGCCCCCTGATTTCAGGCAGGGTTGTTTTTTTAAAAAACCTACCCTTTTCTGATGGAGCATAATAATAATAATAATAATAAATTTATTTCTTACCCGCCTCTCCATTTGGATCGACGTGGGGAGCAACAGTAAATGTAAAATATGATAAAGTCATAAAACGGATTAAAAACATGGCACATATTATTACAATAGCAATAAATCATCATAAAAAAACCCATCCTAAAAACATTCTAAAATTCCACAAGTGTGCTCTCCGGATCCCTTCTGGAAAACAAAATGGTGGGTGTAGCGTCCCTCCTTCCTCTCGAGACATCATGCTGCCATGTGGCTTAGAACGATGATCCCGGAAGCAGGTACTTCTGGGATCTCTGCCCCTCCCTACTTCTACACCCGTGCGGTGTAGCAAGGGCCTCAGGATTTGCAAGTCTGCAAACCTTAAGCTTGTCTAGATTCATCCACTCCCACCTCAAAGCTCATTCCAAGGTCGTTATCACACGGGCAGTTTTAAGCACACCCACCTCGGCTTTGCTCCACTTCTTCAGCGCTGGGTTCGCATGACGTCATTCCCCTCCTGCTGCTCTCTCACCCTGAAGTCGCAGGTTTTAGTTTCTGTTTCGATTTATCCCTCAACGGGCAAAGTCCGAAACAGGCAAAGTTCAAGAGGCCAAGCTGAGGTATCGCAGCTATTACTGACCACATGTGATTCAAAACGCTAGACTCGAATACGAAACGGAGGGGGAAGCCGCAGAAGCAACCCAGGGGAAAAGTAGTAGGTGTGATCAAGCCCTGACTCCACCTCGACCCAAAAAGCACACTACTCCCAACCAAACACACTGCAACTCATTTTTACCTCAGGATAGCGTGGCATCTCCCATCGGGATGAATGCAACTACCAAAGCATAGTGCCTGAGAGAGATGAAGAGGAAGGTGAAGGAAGGATAAATCTTTCCACTCCCTGCTATTTCCTTGGCCACTGTCACTGGGCCGTCGTGATTTAAGTAAGGGTGGGGTGAGCTGGATACGTTAGGGATCGAGGGGAGGGGTGAGTCTCCCTCAATTTTTCTAGGGTAATCTGGGGGGGGGGTTCACTGTTGAAACTCTTGAGCCTGCTGTATTTCTTGGGCACCTCCGTGCCCAAAGGGATATGCAGCATTCATATTGGCATCTGTAAATTGTGTGGACCTTCAAAGCATCTCTCGTTCCTTCATCCGCTGTTGTGACATTTCAGAGGCTTAAGCTCTTGTCGGGGCAGGGGAACCTTTCAGGCTCCCTTTGGGTCTCTTCCAGTACTGTGATTCTCTGATATGCAGCTCTTCACGACAGCGGTGTTAAGCGAAGGAGTCCAATAGCCTAGCGCTAAGTCAAAATCAATAAAGATCAGCACAGCGAAAATATGTTCCTTGAGTTAAGCAAACAAATAAGCAAGGACGGTTTGAAGGCGAGCCACAGTCAACTCTACCTAGACAGGGCTCGCATTCAAAGTCTCTGATAGCTGAGAAGAAACTATACATCAGGGAGATAGGTAGTGTCAGGACTACTTTGGCCTCAAACCTCTCACCAGAGGGGAGTCTACACCAGGCGTTTATTGCAGGACTGCATCACAGTCATCGCTAACGGGGCACATGATGTTCACCTACTCCCGGTGTGATCTCGGCTCCACCTCTCACTTCTCCTGGAATATCCCTGACTGCTTTTGTTGCAGCTTTTTTTCGGCCCTCCCGCTTCCATTCTGAAGAACGTTTGCAGTGGCTGCCCCCTTTGCAAGGTCCTTGCTGTTCGCCATGAGTTCCAGGCTCAGCAAACAGCCATGAAGGCCGTGTGTATGGGTATCGGAGGTGTGGGGGAGTGGACCTATCTGCCACTTTCACCATATGTTTTGGATGGGTATCGGCATGTTTTACTGCTGAGTGTCTTTGGATTTTTTTTTTAAAAAAATGTCCTTCTTTGTATAGATAAATGGATTGAAATGAGTTCAGATTCCACAGTGGACTACATTTTTGGGAGTTAACATGGACCAGTTTTTTTTTTACTGGGGTGGGGGTGCATTAATTCATATTAACACAAGTGCACACTAGTGCAAATGGACTATTTATTTATTTATTTATTTATATCCCGCCTTTTTCCCAGGGCTGGGACTCAAGGAAATTTACAAAGTTAAAACATGTACAATTAAAGCATATAAATATAAGTTTACAAAAGTTAAAATAGAGTTAAACCTACAGTTAATTTTTTTTTCTTAAAAAAAAATAAAAACAGGAAGAGATTTTTAAAACAAAACTAAACCATACTTTAACATAGGTCCAAAGTAGTTCCAAAAGCCTGCTGGAATAAAAAAGTTTTTGCCTGCCTCTGGAAATGCAGCACAGAGGGAGCCAGTCTGGCTTCCTTAGAAAGGGAGTTCCAGAGCCTTGGAGCAGCCACAGAGAAGGCCCTCTCCCGCATACCCATCAGGTGTGCCTGGGGTGTTGGTGGGAATGAGAGAAAGGCCTCCCCAGGAGATCTCAGAGCATGAGCAGGCTCATAGGGGAGAATACAGTCTTTCAAATACCCTGGATCCGAGCCGTAGAGGGCTTTATAGGTGATAACCAGCACTTTGAATTGTGCAAGGAAAGAAGACCAGAAGCCAGTGGAGCTGTTTTAACAGGGGAGTTGTGTGCTCCCTGTAATGCTGATGAATGTTAATGCTAATATGAATTAGCATAAATTCTCTCCCCCCCCCCAAAGTAGGGGAGAACCAATCTGCAAAGACCACATTAGTACAATTATAATACACTTGTGTTTAAAACAAAAAAAATGACTCTGTCAGTGAGTGGACAGCAGAACAAAAGATGGCTGACAACCCATGAAACACAAACGGAACAGATTTAGCCAGTGTGGCGTAGTGGCTAAAGGGTTGAACTGGGAGTCAGGAGAGTCCCCACTCAGCCGTGGAAACCCATTTGGTGACTTTGGGCAAGTCACAGAATCTCAGCCCAACCTACCTCACAGGGTTATTATTGCAAGGATAAAACAGAGAGCAGGAGGGTTATGTATGCCACCTTGGGTTCCTTGGAGGAAAAAAGGGGGGATACAAATGCAATACTAAATACTAAATAAATAAATGTTTAAAGATCTGTACATTCCGTTGATAGAGATAGACAGATAGACAGATAGACAGATAGACAGATAGACAGACAGACAGACAGACAGACAGACAGACAGACAGACAGACAGATAGATAGATAGATGATGGATAGATAGATAGATAGATGGATGGATGGATGGATAGATAGATGATAGAGATAGATGATAGATAGATAGATAGATGGATGGATGGATGGATGGATGGATGGAGAGAGAGAGAGAGAGAGAGAGAGATGATAGATAGATGATGGATAGATGATAGATAGATGGATAGATAGACAGATAGATAGATGATAGAGATAGATGATAGATAGATAGATAGATAGAAGATAGATAGATAGATAGATAGATGATAGAGATAGATAGATAGATAGATAGATAGATAGATAGATGATAGATAGATGGATGATAGAGAGATAGATAGATAGAGAGATAGAGATAGATGATAGATAGATGATAGATAGATAGATAGATGATAGATAGATGATAGAGAGAGAGAGAGAGAGAGAGAGAGAGAAGATAGATGGTTATTCTCATTTATGGGAACTTGGGGAACAAACATTTGGGTTTCTGTGACCAGGGGAGAAAGAAATGATTGAAAATCACACATGCGGAAAAAAAATGCTTCAATTGCCTTTATGTACTGATGCAAATACATGACTTCAAAGGAGGAAGAGTAATGGAAACGCTGGGAGCAATCAGCAGCTATTGTGACGGACACTTCTATGGTTCTCCATAAATATAATATGCCACATAATTTGGCTGAAAATTGCATTGTTTCCATCTTTTTCGCTGTCCAGGAAAGTATCTGTGGGTTGTTGAACCAAGAACAGAATATGTTAGGGAAATATGAAGAACACACATTCAGCTCCAGAATGACGCACATTGATCTAATCTTTTTTTAAGGGGGGTTCAAAACTTGTTCGTGCGTGGTTGTGACATGAAGAACGCAACCTACTAGCCATTTTCATGTGTGTTTTTCCACACATATCTTGAAAACTACACACATTAGCCGTACCTAGTGACGTACACTAGGAACTTGTTCCAACTCCGGTCCGTATCAGTTTGTGAGGTGTGTGTGTGTGTGTGTGTGTGAGGAGAGAGAGCATAGTAGCCCCTTCCCCCTCTTCACATTTTTTCTATTTCTGTCTACTTGTAGAGGGCAGCTTTCTGAAGAGAAGAGTCTCCTCTAACTATAGAGTGGGCTCATCTACACCTACCGGCTATCCGGGATGGAGGGGAGGAGAATCCTGGGCTTTCCTGCTCCCGGGATTGTCCCCCAGCATGCACACACCAGCATGATGTCCTGGAAGTTAGGAGGGATGCTCTGGTGTGGTGTTTTTTTTGTTGTTGTTGTTGTTGTTGTTTTGTTTTTTGATGCAGGAGCCAGTTGCACAACTGTGCGACCCTGATCCTGTGCAAAAGTAAGTCAACAAACACCTCCCAAAAACTCAGCACTGAAAAGCGCCAGCAGCCATCCTGGGGATGGTGAAACTGCTGCCCCCCCCCATACAGCTTCATGCCTGTTTGCAAAGCCCTGCTACTCATGGGGAGAAGGGAGACCCGGGAGCCTGCGTCACACCACCCGCAGTTCTCAGGATTGTCTTGGGACCGTGGGGAAAACTGGGATAAGTGCCGTCCATTTTATCCTGGGGAAAGTGAGAGGTTGTCCCCAGTTGACCCCGGGATTCCCTGTGCATCATTTGGATGCACAGGGATGACCTTGATGGTTTAGACATGGCCACACTCTCCATGCCATTTGGAACATTGGAAAATGTAAGAAGCTACCTTATATAGACAACCAATGTTGTGCAATGATTAGAGTGTTGGACTAGGTTCAAGTCCCCCCTCGATCATAAAGCTCACTGGTTGACGTTGGGCCAGTCGCTGAGTCTCAGCCTAACCTACCTCACAGGTTTGTGGTGAAGATGAAATGCAAAGGAGGAGAATCAAGTACGCCACCTTGGATTCCTTGGAGGAATGGCAGGATATAAATGCAATAAGTAAATAAATAATATCGAGTCAAACCATTTGTCTGTCTAACTTAGTATTGTTGGCAATGCCTGTCAGAAGGTGAGGCCTCCAAAATTTCAGTCAGGAGTCTTTTCTATCTGATTTTCTGGTGTTCCAGTTTCTGAAGTGTACAAAATTATGTGGAAAATGTGGACAGGGAGACATTTTTTCTCTGTCTCCCATTATACTAGAACCTCAGGTCATCCCATGAAGCTGATTGGTGGGAGATTCAGGACAAATAAAAGGAAGTACTTCTTCACACAGCACATAGTTAAACTCTGGAATTCACTACCACAAGATGTTGTGATGGCCACCAATTTGGATGGCTTTAAAAGAGGGTTGGATAAATTCCTGGAAGAGAAAGCTATCAATGGCTACTAGCCCTGCTGGTTATGTGCTATCTCCAGTATCCAAGGCAGTAAGCCTGTGTGCACCAGTCACTGGGGAACATGAGTGGGAGGGTGCTGTGGCACCATGTCCTGCTCTGTTGCTCCCTGGTTGACCACTGTGTGAACAGAGTGCTGGACTAGATGGACCCTCAGTCTGGTCCAGCAGGGCTCTTCTTATGTTCTTATGACTGGGTGATGGAAACATGCAAGGACAGAGTGGTACTAGTGTGTTCCCCCTTCTCACACATTTCTTCTACTCAGATAATGCTTGAATAGGGTGAGAGGTGGCTGCCTGAGTGTTGGTGTGAACACTTTCTTTGCCTTTTGACTCCACTCCTAACGATTGCTGAAAGATGGGGGTATGGTTCACAGGGACACATTTGTTTGTGAAATGCGTCCTTTGCTTGCTCCTGCTATGGAGGAGCCCTTGTTTTCCAGAAGAGAATTACCCAAGGAATAATAATAATAATAATAATAATAATAATAATAATAATAATAATAATTTTATTTCTCACCTTCCTCTCCATTTGGATCGAGGCGGGGAACAACAGTAAATATAAAATATGATAAAGTACATAAAACTGATTAAAAACAGGAAAACTGATTAAAATAAATTCTCAATGATAATAGATAATGTGCGCCTTCTAATATCTTCATTTGGAATTAGGTGCACTACATACATATACACCTCACTCGTGGATAACAGTAAAGTTTTATGCATTTCGGAATTCCCACCTGAATGGGCTTTTGAACATTACAGCTGAATTTATCACCCCACTGACAGCCAGCAAAAGATTACAGCTGCCAAGGAGAAGGTGGAAGTGGGTTCACTGGCATTATACATTTCTATTTATTCTTGCATTTTGCCTACTGACTCTAGCGCAGAGGAGATAAAGAGACTGAGATTACTGATCCTCAACCCACCTCCCAACTGTTCTTACAAATCTATTACTAGATTGATGGGTTCGGTGGAATCGGGAGGGGAATAGAATAGTAAAGAAAAAGAAAAAGTGGACTGTATTCTCATCAGTGTGCACTCCCTTTGGGATGCAGGTAACATCTGCAACTGTTTACAAGGTGTCGATTTGGGCATGTATCTCTCTAGTACTTAAATGCTCCAGCCGCCCTTTCTGAATGTGTACTCTCTAGGAGCATGTCAATATCTTTCAGGAATCAGTTGCGGCAGAATATCCATACCGGGAGGATGAAAACGGACTCAGAAACAAACCCATATGTGCTGTCATAGAATGTATAGTAATAGTGGTCAAGAACATGATACGTATCAGCTTCGCAAAGCTTTCATTTGGGCTGGGTTGTTATTGTGAAGGGGTAGCACAGAACACTGTGTCCTCCCTGCAAGATTGACTTGGATTCCCCAATGAGACAAGCAGCCACCCCCTTTGGCCAATAGACACTGGACTTAGCACTGAGAGTTACCCAGAAGGAGACACACAAACCTGGAGATTGATAAACCAGTTCCTTAAGGTAAGGGAAGTAGGGAAAGGAATGGGGAAAAAAACAGAAGAGCAAAGTTACATATACAGAGAACTAGGGGTGTGCACTGGATCGGATCCACGATCCGAATCCGATCCAGGGGAAATCGGATACAATTATCCGATTTCCGATCTCGCCGCTGGATCGTCCGATCCAATCTGATCTGGAAAGGTTCCGATACAGATCAGATGGATCGGAGAATCGGCGGGCGCCCACTGGCATCCACTACCGCTTCCATTGGTGGGCGCCAGTGGGCACCCACTGATGGAAGCGGACAGTGGGGAGGCTTCCCTGGCAGGGGCTGTCTACTTCCATTGGCGGGCGCCAGTGGGTGCCCGCTGATGGAAGCGGACAATGGGGGCAGGGGGCTTACCTTCCGGGGACGTCCGCTCCCGTCCGCTCCCGTCCGCCGCTAGCCACTACTGCGGGCAGGCTTCGTGGCCTGCCCCTAGATAGCGTGCCAGGTGATGACATCACCTGGCATGCTACTCAGAAGCAGGCCACGAAGCCTGCCCGCAGTAGCGGCCAGCGGCGGACGGGAGCAGATGGCCACCCAAGGTAAGCAGGGGGGAGGGGGCTCATGGTCCGCTTACCTTGGGTGGCCATCCACTCCCATCCGCCACTGGCCACTACTGTGGGCAGGCTTTGTGGCCTGCCCCTAGGTAGTGCGCCAGGTGATGACATCACCTGGCGCGCTACTCAGGAGCAGGCCGCGAAGCCTGCCCACAGTAGTGGCCAGCAGCGGACGGGAGCGGACGGCCACACAAGGTAAGCAGGGGGAGGGGAGGGGGGAGGGGGCCCGTGGCCCGTTTATCTTCCGTGGCCATCTGCCACTGGCCAGCGGCCGATGGCCATGGAAGGTAAGGAGGGGGAGGGGGCTTACCCCCCCGGGGACATCCGCTTCCATCCGCTGGCGCCCGCAGGCACCAGCGGATGGAAGCAGACGGCCCTAGGGGGGGTAAGGAGCACGGGGGAGGGGGCTTACCTGCCAGGGTCATCCACAACAGGTGGCCCCGGGGGGAGGAAGGAGTTAGCCCCCCCTCACCCACCTGCCGCCATTTTTTCCTCATAGACTTGCATTGGGGGAAAGCTTTCTTTCCCCCAATGCAAGTCTATGGGGGGGAAAAATGGCGGCCAATCCAAAAATCGGATGTCTGATTTTTGGATCGGGATCGGACCCAATCCAGTCCAGGGGGCCTCCGATTTTGTCTGATCCGATCCAGGACAAAATTGGAGGTCCCGATCTGGGTCCCAATCCGATTCAGGGGTTCCGTGCACACCCCTACAGAGAACCTTTGGTACAATATCCCCAAGTAAAACAATAAAACATGAACTGGCCTACATTACCAATGTAAGGGTCTCCCAAGACACGGGCCCTTTCTACATCATAGGGGTGTAGAGGGAGGGAGGGCGATCCCAAAAGTACCAAATATGCTTCATCGGCACACAGGGATCAGCCTGGGGCCATCCAAGGCAAACAGCCTGGTCTGGAAAGGGCCAGGGTTTCAGCTAGGGCTCCACAACAGTTCATAATTCAAAGGCACCATCATCCACCATGCCTTTTACCCTTGCGCCACAGCAACGCAGGCAGATTCTCACCTACCAATCCCAGGCCCGGGCCCACCCTTCTCACAATACCCTGATGGGAGTCCTACTTTCCCACCAGGTCCAGCAGTAAACCCTCATCCGAATTAGTGGGGCCTAGGTGTGACATTGAGCTAAAGGCATTGCCCAAGCTGCTTTGAAATAGCCCATTCCCAGGTATTTATATATCCTAAGTGCTAGCTGGGCCGAGGACGATGGCAGGGCACTTAAAGGAGATGCAAGTAGCCCATCTGTAGTTCTTTACCGTTATTGCTTATATGCTAAAGCTGTGATGCTACTCTTCAGATGACAGTTCAGGGCTCCATGGTTCAGTGTTCCTCTATACCAGGGATGCAGAACGTCAGGCTCGGAGGCCGGATCCTGCTCTTCAGGACTCCCAATATGGCTCTCTGTGGTTATACTTATTTTTCAATTATTTAAATGTGCATGTGTACATATAAATGAGCACATAGCACAAATGTCCTCCTTTTGAGTGATACATTTCTTCTTTTTCTGTTGTGATTCTGGGTTCAAATACAGTCAACGACCGGACTGAGTGCTGCCACCCATGGGCCAGATCTACACCGAGCAGGATATAGTGCTATCAAAGTGGTATAAAAGTGGCATATAAAAGGTAGGAGCCACACTACAGCTTTATAGCCGTATTGAAGTGCATTGACAACTGCTGGGGCCCATTGACACATACCAGATACAACTTTCATACCACTATATCCTGCTTGGTGTGGCTCATGCCTTTTATATACCACTTTCATACCACTTTCATACTGCTATATCCTGCTTGGAGTAGATCTGGCCATAGTCTCAGCCTGCTCTGAGAGTTCTTTAATTGTTCCTTGGCTCATCTCATCTTGCCTGGCCTCAAAAGCGACACAATCCATGCAACTTGGGAAGAAACCCAAACAAAAAGGCTTTAACATTTGCATATCCAATCAATATCCACCGATGTTAATGGTAAGGTTTATGTCAGGACAACGGTGCTGACAAGAACAGATTTCATTTGCTCTCAGCTTTCCTGCAAGCGACGCGAATGACCTTTCTCGGCAAGCGATGTGGCAGCGACCAATTTCGATACAATCCATTTTAAATAGACTACAGGGTTAGGGAGTTTGCAAAATTGTTCCATAAAGGACATCCTTTATTGTTGGCAGCTGAAGATGCTGCATTCTAAAGGATGCGATGGAAAAGCAAACACGAAATGTTATCAACCCAAAAATATTTCAACAAGCAGAGATAAATGCTCCCGCACCATCATTTATTAGAGCCGTTGACGCGTCTATATTTATGTACATCGGTAGCATTGGTGGGGAGGGTTCCCATAAAAATAAATATTGGAAAAGTAATCACCTGAGGTCTGACACTTCGAAACTGGTGGTTAAAATTAGTATTCTGCGGCCACGATGCCATAATGTGTGTGATTGAATAGCTGCTGTTATTGAAACAAACCGATTTATCACCTTCTGCAAGGTGTAAAAGTAAAATCAAAGGCAGTGCAATAAAATCTTATATGGCCAAAATGTAATTTTATTGGGTTCCTTGTATACTGTAACAGTTCTCAACCAGAAATTGAATGTGAAAATTAGTTTGGTGAATTAGATATTCCATTGGTTCAAGCTGGTCAATAATAATACTAAAAAGATTGCAACCCATAGGACAGACAGATGAGACAATGTTATGCTTGAGGTGTGGGCACACCAGACTTTATAGTTTATTATTATAGATGCTCATTTGCATCTTCATTGCAGTGTTTTTGTTTTTGTTTTCAATTGGAGGAGGGAAATAACAAAAGGAACCAGGGAATGGAAATACACAGCCATGTTGCCATGTGTTGAAGTGGCATGTTATATTTTTCAATAGCCCCATTCAGAAGACACCTTTAACCACAGCTTTAACCTTGGGAGGTTTCCAACCTTCAGGGAAAGGCTGTTTATGCTTTCCTTCCTCCGCCCTCCAATTAATGAGAGAGAGAGAGAGAGAGAGAGAGATCTTATTGGTGCCAATGACATTTTTTAAACTAATATTCTGAGTTAGAGGGAGAAAGGATAAACCTCTTCTTCCTGTATGCTGCCCACCCCACCCCCCAAAATCATTTGCTCCCCATGCTGGTAATTTCTTAAAGAAAACTGGAAGACACCGCTGTTTGCTAAACATTAAGCATATTGTGTGCCCTTACAAGCCCAAAGCTCCACTTTCTTTTGTGGATGACTTATATACAAAATCCAAGCCACAAAAGAACTACGGGGTTCTAATGATCACCTCGTATCTACAGTAAACATGACAAGTTCCTGACATTCATATATCCGAGAGAGGGCATACATAAATTCAGCAGCATCACTAATGATGGTGTGATTTATCTAATTCTTTCCCTTCCTTAAAAAAGGGAGACGGTTGCAAGGCAGTCACATGACATGAAATATTGGAGTGCCAGCCCAGAACAGTGTTTTGGATCTGAAGTGTCACTTTATTGATTTTGCGGTACATCCTTCATAGGGATGTTTGAGAAATTCATTTCAAGTCATTTTTTATCTGGATTTTCCCAGTTCGCACCTTCCAGAATGTACCCAGTCTCAGAGATAATCTGCAGTTGAAAACTGTACATTTCCGAGCTGGCAATGTGATTCAAGAAGCCAAACGAATGTGTTCAACACATTTGAAAAATGCACATGGAAAAAAAATGTACTCTTTTGAAAATTGCACACAAATGCCCTTTAATGGATGGGAAAAGAATGAGTACATTGCAAGATGTGCACAATTAATGCATACATTTTGAAAAAAACAAAACAAAAAAACACACAGATTCTCATGCGGAAAAAGAACACCACCCAAAACCAAAGGTCACAATCTGATACAGTTCCAAGTCAGAATGAGCTTCGAGATGAGAATCAGAGAATTCTGGTGAGTTTGAGTTTGCTCATTCACACACACCTAGGGTGACCATACGGAAAGGAGGACTGGGCTCCTGCATCTTTAAGTGTTGTGTAGAAAAGGGAATTCCAGCAGGTGTCAATTGTCTGCATGCAGCATCAGGTAAAATTCCCTCTTTATCACAACAGTTAAAGCTGCAGGAGCTCTGTCCTCTTTTGTACCTGGTCACTCAGGCAGGACTTCTGCAGCTTTAACTGTTGTGATGAAGAGGGAATTTCACCAAGTGCTGTATTCATACAAATGACACCTGCTGAATTTCCCTTTTCTATACAACTGTTCAAGATACAAGAGCCCTGGCCTCCTTTCCATAGGGTCACCCTACACATTCCGTATCCTTCCTTCCTCTCTGTTCCCCAAGCATTTTGCCACCGTATTCTTTCTCTCTCCCTGTTTCTGCATTGATTTGCCATTACTACTGTCCTTCCACCTGCAGCCCTTTCCCCAGCTGCTGAAACCTCCATGTCTCCTTTCATAGCATTATAGCCATTCAGCCGAAGTCAAGCAATCTGGGAAGCATTTAGAGGTCTCAAATGAAGACTGAATGACCTTTCTGCAAGGGAAAATGGGCAAATGGCTCATCGCTGGATAATATGCTTCTTTATCTGAACCATCAGCTGCGACACACTTTATCTGCGTGAACAATTGCAAGCATCACATTAGCCTTTTAATGAACAATGTCTCCTGTTAAAGGCTCTGCTCTGACTAATTCTGTGTCATTTATGATTTGGTTTATTGATGGATGCCAGGGAGCAGTTACCCAAGATAATATAGCCCCCCCCCTCCTCCAGGAGTCACTATGCCATGGTTTAATAGGCCGTAGTGCTAAATTACAGACTGTGACACTGGACGATGGAGAAAGGAATAAGTGATAGACACCAATCCTATTTGGCTATTCTAATCCCCCCCCCCCCACAATTACAATCAAGTGAAGGAGAGTGGTGGTGAATATGCTAGCTCCACCTCCACTGCCACCATCCTCATCGCCATTGTCCTCCATGAGTTGGAGGGAGATCCTTCTATATGACTGGCACTGTGGAAAGAGTGGTTGGTTGAACATCTGCCAGGCCATGCAAAGTGGCAGGTTCACTGTGTTTGAGCTGATACCACTGAATTATCAGTTGATGGGGGAAGCACAGCATGAGAGAGCTATTCCCTCCATGTCCTGGTAGTGGACTTCCTAGAGACATCTGTTTGACCACTTTTGGAAACAGAATGATTGCCATGACCCTGCTGGAGGACTCTTCCTCAGAGGAACTAGGGCTCCAGAGATGGATGATGCCACTGAATCATCTATATCAGGAGTTTTGGGGAGACTGGTCCCTCAGGAGAGAGGATCACAGGTCCATTTCCACAGGAAGAGGAGAGCTTTGCTTCAAAAATAGGAGCTGAATGGCACACACTCACCCAATTCCAGAGAGCATCGTCACCTGAAGAGACTTAGCGGCAGGGCACATGTAAGAAGGAATGCCTGAGTGCACGGTAGGACTCCTCAAGAGAATGTGACTCCTCATTAGTAGCTCTCTGACCAGAGAGCTCAAATGTACTGCGGCTGAGCTCTGGGCGGGGCTCAGCAGGCTCTAGTTTTACAATCCTTCAGTTTCTGCCTAGCCAGTGCTAGAAACAAGGCTATTCTTTTAGTGCCCATGCCTTCTATATTGGCTCTCTGTGATTAGTGCTCTGTGCTACTGACTCTTGGACTCCTTGACTCTGCAAATGGACTATCTAATGTATCAGACTGCCTAGCTGTGTTCTGACCTCTGCCTGCTCTCTCAACTGCTCCTGCCTTAGCCTGACCCCACATATCTGACTTAGGGATGGAAGGACTGCCCTGTGCCTCCTCCGTGCAGCACTCGTTGAACCCCCACGACTTACCTGAATCCTGTGAGTGGTGCAGGGTAAGCTACTCTGCAGTCTGCAGGTGCTCAACGTTGGTGTGTGGGTGCCAACTTCTGTAAATGGTACTGTTCATGCCTGTAATGTTGTGTACATAGTCTCCTTAAGACTGCTTTTTGCACAAATGGGACATTTACAGGCAAGAATGAGCTGCCAAGGGAGTAAGCGCCTGCATGCTTGCCCGGCTTGGCATGCCCCTTGTTGGGGTAAGTGCTGGAGTGTGTGGGCTGGCATCCAAGGGGCTGAGCTGGCAATTATTCACCAGGCTTTGAACCCCAACCAGACACCTGTGCCATCCCTAATCTGACCGCTTGCCTGTGCTTTGACCTTTGCCAGTTGCATTACCTTGTTTCTGGATTAGTCCCTTCACTTTTGCAGTCAATGCCGGACAATGCTGGACCAGATAGACATTTGGCCTCATCCGTTATAGCTCTTATATTCTGATGCACAGCTAGGCAACTCTATGTCCTCCAAATGTTTGGACTCCAACTCCCATAATAAGTGGCCATTTGATGTGCTGACTAAGACTGATGGGAGTTGGAGTCTAAAACATTTGGAAGGTACCAGGTTTCTCAACCCTGTGTGATGGATCCAAACTACAATAAAAAACCTTCTCCTGACTGGCCTTGCTTCTTCTCACCTTAGTTTGTTGGTTTCCATTCATCATTCTGCTGCTAAGATCATCTTCTTGGCTCATCGCGTTGATCATGTCCCTCCACTCCTGACATCCCTTCATTGGCTTCCAATTCACCTCAGAATCCAATAGAAGCTTCTCTTGTTGACTTTCAAAGCTTGTCACAGTCTAGCTCCTTCTTATCTTTCTTCTCTTATTTCACATTATTGCCCCGTTTGTGGTCTTCACTCATCGAATGCTATGTTTCTTAACCCACCCCCCCACCCCCGGGTTTCTCTACTTCTCTTGCTTGGCTTCGTCCATTTTCTCTCGCTGCCCCCTATGCCTGGAATTCTCTTCCAGAGCATTTGCAGTCCACAAGTGCAATTGCAGTCTTTAAAGCTCAATTGAAAACTTTTTTTTCTTTTTTCTAAAGCTTTTAGAACTTGATTTTAATTTTAGTTTTATACTGCTAGCTTTATTGTCCCCTGTGCCTGTTTGGTGATTTCCCTTCCTTTTATTGTTTGATTGTGATTTTATCAGACTGTAAGCCTATGTGGCAGGGTGTTGCTGTTTTATAGTTTTACTATATACTAGGGGTGTGCATCGGATCGGATCCGATCCACGATCCGAATCCGATCCACCCCAAAATCGGGAAAATCTGATTCGATCCGATCCGATCAACCTCCGATCCGATCCGATCCAACGAGGTCCGATCCGGATCGGACGCCATTTTGAATGCTTTTTCCCATAGCCAAGTATTGTTTTACAAAAACGCCTATAACTTTTTCATTTTTAAAGATAGAAGGATGAAACTTGGGCACATTATACACTGGTTAGGGACAGTTATCTGTGAGAAATTTCAGAAAGATTGGTGCATGCGTTTTGTGGCAATTAATTTTTTAATAAATACCCAGGAATGCCTATAACTTTGTCATTTTTAAAGTTACACACATGAAACTTTGCCACATTGTAGGTGGTACCTTGGGACCTATGTGTGTGAAATTTCAGAAACATAGGTGCTTGCCTTGTGTGGCAATTAATTTTTTAATAAATACCCAGGAATGCCTATAACTTTGTCATTTGTAAAGTTACACACATGAAACTTTGCCACATTGTAGGCAGTACCTTGGGACCTATGTGTGTGAAATTTCAGAAACATAGGTGCTTGTATTGTGTGGCAATTAATTTTTGAAACAATGAGGGATTCATTGGACAGCACTTGCCCATAGGGATTCATTGGACAGTACTTGCCCATAGGGAATCATTGGACAGTACTTGCCCATAGGAAATCATTGGAAAGCACTTGCCCATAGGAAATCATTGGAAAGCACTTTCCCATTGAGAAATACAGTTATGCCTCCCACTTTTTTATTTTTGAAGATACAAACAGGAAACCTGGGCACATTGTAGATTGGTTAGGGATAGTTATCTGTGAGAAATTTCAGAAAGATTGGTGCATGCGTTTTGTGGCAATTAATTTTTTAATAAATACCCAGGAATGCCTATAACTTTGTCATTTTTAAAGTTACATATATGAAACTTTGCCACATTGTAGGTGGTACCTTGGGATCTATGTGTGTAAAATTTCAAAAACATAGGTGCTTGCCTTGTATGGCAATTAATTTTAGAAAAATGGGTAGTAGTGGGGTAAATACATTTACGCCTCCCATTTTTTTATTTTTAAAGATACAAACAGGAAACTTGGGCACATTACAGGGAACACTTCACTTGATATGTGTGTAAAATTTCAGAAAGCTGGGTCCAGGCATTTGGTGGCTACGAATTTTTTAGATTAAAAGTTATTAACCTTTTTTACACAGAGGCTGGGGCTGTCAATTGCACCCTCCCGCCTCCCGGGAAGAAGAAGGAAACACTTTCTCTCATCTCTTTGATCCTTGCACGCTTGGCTGCAACTGAGCTAGTATCCATTACAAAAGGAGAAACAAAGTAGCACTTGGCTCGTGTCTGCTTTGATACTTTCACTTTTTACTCAAGCAGAACGGCTGAGCCTAGGATCACTCTCTGTCTCGCTAGGATCGTTACAGGAGAAATTTTCTACAGTCTTCAAAGTGGTGTGTGCAGACACCTTGCCACCACATGCCTGGACCTATCATTCTGAAATTTTACACACATATCAAGTGAATAATAATAATAATCCACCAGTCAAATGTACTTCACGTACCACTGTAAGCATGGTATCTTTGCTTTCCAGGATTCAACACAATCAAACATTCAATCACAGAAAACAGGCTATTTGCAAGCTGCTACCTGCCATTTTTATTAGTGCACCGTACCGTACATTCTTAGTTTATGATGCCTTACAAATTGAAATATTAAAAGCCGTACTCCAGGAAGGGTGGGGGAAGCATTGGCAAGGACAGTCTCTTTTAATTATATTCTCTAACAAGGTAGCTTGAAGCTAACAAAGTTGTATCCGTTGATGGGCAGTGTGTGAGACTGAGCACTACATTCTTAAGGCTTCACTGATGGAAAATGGAAAGAGTCTGAATGCTGACATGAATGAGACCACCTGCAGGAAGGCAATAAATATAGTGCCATGGAAATAGGGAAGGATTAACAATGATAGTATCTACAGTGTAAATCAAGCAGCACTGCTATCCAGGAATTCCCCAGGATGAAAAGTGTGTCCTTTTGCAGTGCAATGTTATAAGTTTATGTTGTCCCCAGACTCAGAAGATGGCAGAGGTTTTCCAACCATATCTTGCAATCTGAACATTGCCTATTTGGAACTGCACGACCAAAGACTATTTACTCCAAACTCCTGCTACGAGAAACGGTCAGAGCCATCCACCCAGTCTCTGTCCATCCAATCAGTTTATTTATTTATTGCATTTCTATACTGCCCAATAGCCGAAGGCCTCTGGGCAGTTTAAAACCATTAAACATGAATCAAAGTATAAAATGAACATCAGTATAAAATGAACAGTATAAAAACACAATGGTTACTAGTCACTAATCATGGAAAACTCGGGTTTTTAAAAAGGAAACTGCCAAAAAGAGAATTTACATGAATCCAAGCAACGCCACCCTATCCCGATACAAGAACCCAACATTTCAATTCCTAGTCCCAGGCTGCCACAATGCATAAGCTTAAAGTGTACAGTTGTAGACTGTAAAACTATGAGAGAAAATGGAAGACACTGAAAAAGTTATTGAATCACTCAATACAATTCTATCCCTCCCCCAAAACGTAGTGATTGGAGAGCCTTGTAAACCATGCCCTAGTATTAGAAGGTGCACCTGTCAGTAACTCAACCACTCTGCCCCCTTCTGCCCCCTGCCAGTATTTTATAACACTAAAATACATGATTTGAATTGAACATAATGCTGCTGCATCTCCCACAACACCAAAACCAGAGTTGGTAATAAAGCAATATTCATCTCCGGCTTGGGTTTTGGTGGCTTCAGAGGGAAGGCCACATTTCCTTTGAAGGCCCCAGAACCAGGCCAAAGTGGTCCAATCCTGCTGAAGTGTCAAGCTTTATACATGTCTGATGCACATCCCTATTACAAATACCTTCTCAAAAATGTTCTTTTTTCACCTGTTACACAAAAGGCATTTGATTATTAGAAAGAACTGCGCCTTTTGAAAGTCATATGAAAATTGGTATTCAGTGAATTTGACAGAAGGCATAATACATCTCAAAATGAATTGCTAACAAAGACCCCCACAGTTAAATATTGCAATGCACTTGTGTAATGAACAAAAATGGCACATATGTCAAGTAGTTGTGGAATTAATTCCTGCATATTTCTAAAAAAGAAAAAGAATCTGAATTAGCATTTTGAAGTTCTTACATGCTGACATACAACTACTTCAATAGAAGTAGGAATTAACTTTAATAGGCGTCCTGTCTCTGTGTGTCACAGGAAGTAAATGTACATCTTTTCCAACTTTGTTCAAAAGGAATTTGCATTGCCCAGGTCAAAAGATCCCTAAGAACTTCAGCAGTGCCATGCTGGATCATATGCATATCTAGTCCAGCATTCTGCTCTTACAGAAGTCAACCAGATGACTATGAGAAGTCTACACATGGGACACGAATCAATAGCATATTCTTGCTCACATTCTGTAGGAACTGGTATAAAGACAGGCACACTGCCTCTAACAATACTGGAGGAAAGATGTAGCCATCATGACTGGAGGAAAGATGTAGCCATCATTGAGGCATTATCCTCCATGGAGATATCTAATCCCGTTTAATGCTGTCCAAGTCAGTTTCCATCTCTACATCTTGTGCTAGCAAATTCCATAATTTAACTGTTTGCTGTGCAAAGAAGTTATTTCCTCTGCTGTTCATCCTTTTTCTTATGTGGATTCTCTTCTCTCCTATGGGCTATGTGGCAAATCAAAACAAGGCAGTTTGGATTCAAATTAAGATCTGAGTGGCAGGAACTCAAGCAAAGAGTTTTCCTCTTTTAAAAGTTAGTCTTCAAGTTTCCCTCAACCTCCCACTAGGTTTGGTTGCCGGGAAATCCCACCCAAGACTAGATGTTGGCAGTCATGAATTGTGATGGAACCCAAACCTACAATTGTGTATGTGTGTGTCTGTATGTATGCAGAATAGCAAATTCAGTATTATAGCCCCTCTCTTATCCTATTATGAGCTGAGCCCACAATCTCAATGAAGTCAGCTATAAGCAATTATTGTCTTTATCCATCTTTGGCACGCCACTAGTGACAATTTTGCATAAAAAGTTGCAGTGTATGTACCAGCAGAATACAGGGAGAAACATTGTATCTGTTTTTTTCTTTGCAGTGAAAGTTAGGAAGACACCTTCTCTTATATGTATGTGTTTGGATGCATTCTTTTCATTCAATAAAGACGAGGCCCTTTCAGGGATTCAGGTGTCAAAGGAGGAAGGGATGGAATCAACTGATAAAGAGAAGAGCAGTAAGTTATTTGGACCAGAAAATATATTATATATCTAGGGCCTGGGAGGGATTTAAGAGACCACATGCTATCCGGAGCAATCTTTCATTCATATCAGTGACTACCCTAGAATGATGGGGGCAGGAACGAACATAACTACCTTTCCTCATCCTCTTTCCTCAAGATGCTGGCATTAATTCTGGGGATTAGAATAGGTTCAGAGAAAGGTGAAGACTATAATTAAGAGATACAGAGATGAATGTGATATCAAAGGCGTGAGCCACAGTAGTTTCTCAAAGGTGGACTAGCATGTTGCTTATCCACTAGAATTATTTGGGTTAATCAACTAAAGGGAGTCAATGTGCCCTTGTTCCTGAATGCTCTCTCCCTTGGCCCCTGATGCATTTCCCTCAGAATGGATCCCTGTCATCTCAGCTTCTAGGACAACACATACAGTCACTTTTTAAGTGGACAAGGCAGCAGAATTGAAACAGAAAACACAGCCAGTACAAAGGGGATATGAGCTTTCAAATATCTTGGTTTCCCCTACAACAAGTATGAAAGCAGCTACTGGCAGGAGACCACATACCTGCTTCTCCGTTGATTGCTGGGGAATTTGGCTATTTAAGATGTGGGACAGTGACTGGGTAACGGAAAATGTGTGTGTGCTTTCCAGCAAACCTTTCTCATTCCTGAGAAGATCCTCTCCTGGCACTCCCTGGGAGCTACAAGATATCTGGCAGAGGGGAGTCCTCCAGGGCAGACAAAATAGGAATAACAACTGCACTCCATTGACTCATCCATTGTTTTGCTTCCTGTGGCCTTCCACTATCTTCAACAACATCAGCCTGTAAGTGTGCCTGTGGTGGATGTGTAAGTGTGCACTTAAGGATCTAAATAATAATACTAAACATAGTTGACATGTGTGTGTGTGTGTAATGCATTGTAGATGTTTCGCTGTTGATTCACTTTCTAGGGTTTTGTTAGTTTTAAACCTCTTAGAGTGCAATTCCATGCATGCTCAGACAGAAATAAGTTGTGCTGGCTAGGGAATGCTGGGAATTGTAGGACTTATTTCTGTCTAAAAATGCATACGATAGCACCTTTAATGTTCTATTTGAACAATGGTTTATTCTTGGAAGCTGCAAGTATTATTGGAACCAAAGATGTCCAGTTGGTGTTTCCATCTGGCTCAAAAGAAATTTAAGATCTCAGATTTTATTTAGTTTAGATTTTTAAAGTAAGAACATAAGAATATAAGAAGAGCCACACTGAATACCAAGGCTCTATCCAGGCCAGCATTCTGTTCACACAGTGGGCAACCATCTGTTGATCAGGAACCTACAAGCAAGATATGAGTACAACAGCACCCTCCCACCCATGTTCCCCAGCAACTGGTGTATACAGGCTTACTGCCTCTGACACTGGAGGTAGCACATAGGCATCAGGACTAGTAGCCATTGATAGCCTTCGGGCCTGTACAATCAGCACACTAAGCCATGGTTAGGCTGCTAACCCTTTTGCAGCAAGTGGTTAGTGAGTGTGTTTAAAATGTGATGATGTAGCTACCATGGTTAGGAATGGTTTAACTGACACACTATGGTAGGCTGACCATATGAAAAGGAGGACAGGGCTCATGTAACTTTAACAGTTGTAGAGAAAAGGGAATTTCAGCCAGTGTCATTTGTATGCAATTAGTCCCTGGTGAAATTCCCTCTTCATCACAACAGTTAAAGTTGCAGGCACTATACTAGAATGACCATATACAAAAGAAGGCAAGGCCCCTGCACCTTTAACTGTTGTGATGAAGAGGGAATTTCACCAGGAACTAATTGCATACAAATGACACTGGCTGAAATTCCCTTTTCTCTACAACTGTTAAAGTTACATGAGCCCTGTCCTCCTTTTCATATGGTCAGCCTACACTATGGCCCTTTCCACACCAGGCAAAATGCCTGGGATGGACCCTGGCTTCTCCCTGTGAGTCCGCATGACACACAGGGAGTAGCGGGGGTGGGTGGGATTTTTCCTGGTTCTCAGGAAACAGGAAAATCCAGATTCTTCCATGGTCCCAGGGACCACGGAAGAATGTGGCTGCCCAACCCAGGTGCAGCCATGCTTACTCGCGAGTAAGCATGGCTACACTGATGCTACAGAGCCACACCATGGGATCCCAAGGCCATAAGGAGAGAGGGAAAGAGAAATCGGCATCCCAGGATAGCGGGGTGGAGGGGGCCCAATCACGCACTGCATATTCTCCCCCCCCCACTTACTTGTTTGCTGCAGTGCAGGAGCACTCTTCCTCAATGGAAGAAAACATACAAAATGGTGGGTGCGATTTGTCAGACGACCCGGGACGTCGCACCCATGATGTAGATTGACAACTTCTGGGATCACTCACACTAGTCCCACTACACCCCTATGGTGTAGAAAGGGCCTAAGTCATGGTTCACAGGACACACTAACCCATAATGTTTAGTTCAAAAAACTTAACCGTCATGGTTTAGCATGTTGTCTGAACATGGCCTTCTCCAGGAATTTATCCAGCCCCCTTTTAAAGCCATCGAAATTGGTGGCCATCATTACATCTTGTGGTAGTGAATTTCATAGTTTAACTATGCATTATGTGAAGAAGTTCTTCCTTTTATCTGTCCTGAATCTCCCACAATCAGCTTCAATGGAAGACCATGGGTTCTAGTATTACGGGAGAGGGAGAAAAATCGTGTCTATCATGTCTAATAACCTGGCTTCATCAGAACCATCTATTCAGCCTAATTGGTCTCTTGTTCCTGCTGTCCTATTTGATGACTCCATTATAGATTTAACAAATATGCAATATTTTAACCAATTGTTTGCCAATGATTTGGAAGAACAGGTGGCTAATTTCCAAATCCCTAATTCTTCTACTGATGCTGATAAGAATCTTTCTCCATTGCACCTACTGGGGTAACTATTGTTTTCTGACAAGCCAACTTGTCAACAAACTGTTGACTAAAATTACCTCAGTTAGACAGCTGCTGGAAAAATGTTGACCTCTCCTAGCTTACTACCTGTGCTTTCATTGACACTTAAATTTTGACAGTATTTCTAGTCCTCCTAATCATCCATGGAAGGTTGAAGATATTTTTTGATAAGGAGTTCTTGCCTCAGTTAATTAAATCTGGCCAGAAATAGGGGTGGTTGTTTAGGAACACAGAGAAAATTCCCAACAGAAAGGGTAGCAAAGTTGTTAACGGCAAGGTTCTTTTAGAGGCGGGCTCTAAGAATGGGTGAAAATGCCCATTTTGCTTTCTGTCACATTCAAAATTTTTAAGTTTCAGTACTTTCTCTCCTGGATACAAACTTGGCAAATTTTCACAAACTTTCAAAAAAAATATTGAAATGAAATTCCTACCCATCTGCACCAGCCAAATGCAAGAGATACAGCTATTCTTAGTAGGGGTGTGCACGCCAAAAAATATTGTCGTTTATCGTTATCGTCATTTCGGACCCAAAAAAATATTGTCTTCATTCATATCGTAGGTGAACCGTATTGTCTTCACAATAATTATCGTGAAAAAATGATTTTTTTGCAGCCCTATTTTTAAAAGAAAAAATGCCCATAACTTCTGTATTTTAAAAGTTAGAGGCTTGAAACTTGGTCACAGTGCTTATGGGGTATGCTGAAGTATGTGTATGAAATTTGAGATCGATCCTTCCAACCCTCGATTTTATATGAATTTATTAAAGATCGTTTCAGTTCTGACAGATCAGAATGACAGCTCGCCATGTTGTTAAAAAAATAAATCCCCAGATCTATATAGTATAAAATTAATCCAACTCAAAGTTCTTGAAAGCTTGCTCATGGTTTTTTTTAAAAAACGATATTAAGATCACTTCATTAGGCAAGATATTACAATAAGCAGGTTGTTGGTGGTGTGTGCAGGGGGGAATAGGATGCAGGGGGAGAGGCTGACTGTGTGTCCTAGGAAGGATGTCTCCATAGACAGTTTTTTAAAAAAGATAGTACAGAGGAGCAGGGTTTGCAGATCTTCAAATTGGGCTTTGTAAGATGATGTGAGGGTTTCAGTGCCCCTAGGAAGTGGAAGGCAATTATGAAAGAGGTACTTTCTTCAAAAACAAATATGTGGGAATCACTATGCACCACCCCTGATATCCTGGAGGCTTCTGCATAGCCTTTCCATTACTCCATTGAGCCTTTCCATTACTCAAAATGCACCTGACATGAGTTGATTAGAATGAGAAATATGATATAAAACAAACGCTGCTAAGACAATTTGATGTAAGCTCATAACCTTGAGGAAAAATGAATAACATAAGATGATGAAGAACAAGAAAAAAGTAATACCATTAAACACTGAGTTATAAAACGAAGCATGAAGATTATTCAAGAAATGTATCTGTGGAAAAATCGTAGAGAGAGAGAGAGAGAGAAACTTTCCCTCTTTAGCTACAAGAATGCCTCAGAGGGGGGGGGGGGATGGTTGACATGTTCCATGACCACATCCATTTGTTTCCTTGATGATAGCTGTTGGAAGAAGTAATGTTTAACATGATAAATCTCTCTCTACTTCAATCTTCCTTCTGAAAACTTTCAAGTCATTTTCGATTAATTCTCAAACAAACAAAAAAGAATGTAAAGACGCCATGCATCAGAGGAAAGGTGGTTCTTTTTGTGAAGCTATGACTGCATGGCTTCGGTTCTGTTTTGTGTCATGGCTGAGCCGTAGGCGGCTATCCCAGCTGTCAGAGGTGAGCCTGGGAATCCAAAGCACTAAGACCAAGCCAGGCATCAAGAGATGAGAACCTTATGGAAAGTCCCCAGAGACAGGAGAATCTTGTTGAATTTTAGTTTCACACCAATCCTGCAGGGAAGATGAAGAGAAAAGACAGTATCTGCAGGAGCTTCAAGTACAAGAGATTTTTGAACTAGAACTTGCCTTCTGGGGGTGTTTTTTTTTTAAAACCAAAACAAACCAAAACAGAAAACCAGAACAACCCCAACTAGGAAATGCTAAATAGAAAGAGAAAGATTACAAAGGCAGGGCAACCATATGAAAAGGAAGACAGGGCTCCTGTGTCTTTAACAGTTGTATAGAAAAGGGGATTTAGCAGGTGTCATTGGTATGTGTGCAGTACCTGGTGAAATCCCCTCTTCATCACAACAGTTAAAGCTGCAGGAGCCCTGCCCTCTTTTGTAGAGTGACCACATGCTCACCCTAACTAAGGGGGTTCATGTAGAAGCTTACCGAGCTGTAGTTCCATTTCACTGCCAAGGACACTGTACCCAGGCCCTGCTTCAGATGACTCCCTATAAACATGGTTTGTGGTTTTCTGCCCACCTCCTTGAAATGAACGGTACAGTCACTCTGTACGTAGAAGCACCACACATTCATTTAAAAGGCACTAAGACAAAAATAAATAATTAGTACTATAGTATTTTATGACAAAGTTTAGAATAGGAGGGGGGAAACCAAGACATACATTATCCATGGCAGCATTCTGCTAGCAGAGGTGAGGGCCTGCCAGGAGTAACCCCTCCCTCTCTTCAACATTTTGCATTCCCCTATTTAGGGCGCAATCCTATGCGTGTTTAGACAGAAAACAGCCCTGCAACTCTAGGCTGACCAAATGAAAAGGAGGACAGGGCTCCTGTATCTTTGACAGTTGCATAGGAAAGGGAATTTCAGCAGGTCCTATGTATGCATGCAGCACCTGGCGAAATTCCCTCTTCATCACAGCAGTTAAAGATGCAGGAGCCCTGCCCTCTTTTGTGTCTGGTCACTCTAGTATATCTCCTGCAGCTTGAACTGTTGTGAAGAAGAGGGAATTTCGCCAGGTGCTGCATGCATACGTAGGACCTGCTGAAATTCCCTTTTTATTCAACTGTTAAATATAAAGGGGCCTTATCCTCCGTTTCATATGGTCACCCTAGCTTAGGGTGACCAGATAAAATCCAGGTCAGGGCTCCTGTAACTTTAACAGTTGTAGAGAAAAGGGAATTTCAGCCAGTGTCATTTGTATGCAATTAGTTCCTGGTGAAATTCCCTCTTCATCACAATTGTTAATTTGCAGGGGCCCTGCCTTCTTTTGTATATGGTCACTCTAGTATAGTGCCTGCACCTTTAACTGCTGTGATGAAGAGAGAATATCACCAGGAACTAATTGCATACAAATGACACTGGCTGAAATTCCCTTTTCTCTACAACTGTTAAAGTTACAGGAGCCCTGACCTGGATTTTATCTGGTCACCCTACCCTAGCTTTGAACAGGGCAAGGTGGCATGTTTTGCAACCACAACCAACATTCTCATACAGCTCTAATTCAGAATGAAATGAATTTAAGATCGAGAACATAAGAACATAATATAGGAACATAAGAGGAGCCATGCTGGATCAGACTAAGGTCCTTTCTACACCATAGGGGTGTAGAGGAAAGAGGGGCGGTAATCCTGAAAGTACCTGTTTCCGGGATCGTCGCTTGAAGCCATATTAAAAAATGTGATGACCCAGTTTTCTCCCGGGTCATCGCATGTCACGCCTGCCATTATTTTTTGATCCAGGCAGAGTGCACTTGCGCTCCATCATCCAGGTAAGTGTGTGTGTGTGTGGGGGGGGGGGGTAAATCACATGTGAAAATGGGGGGCACCCTCCCCCACCATCGTCGGGATGGCAAAATTGCTGTCCCCCTCCCTTAGTGGGCACGGGAGGGGGGACATTTCTGCTGCCACACTTACTTGTGAGGAAGCGCAGCATCAGCAGGGATGGGAGTCCACATCTCTCACAGTCCCAGGAACTTCCTGGGACTGCAGAAGATTCGGGATTTTCCAGGGATCCCTTATCCCTGGCAAATCCCATGCCCGCCCGCCCTGTCCCTGTGAGTCCCTGTGTATCATTTGGATTTACAGGGATGAGCTGGGGGGCATCCCAGAAACGGCCTATGGTTCTGTGTAGTCCAGTATTCTGATCACACGTAGGTCAACCAGCAATTGACTAAGAACCCACAAGCAGGACATGAGTGCAACAGTACCCTCACATCCATGTTCCCCAGCAACTGATGTACATAACCTTGCTGCCGCTGATACTGGAGGTAGCACATAGCCATCATGACTAGTAGTCACTGAGAGCCTTCTCCGCCAGGAATTCATGTAGCTCCCTATTAAAGCCATCCAAATTGGTGGCCATCACTGCATTTTGTGGTAGCGAATTTCATAGTTTGACTCTGCACTGTGGAGAAATCTTTCCTTTTATCTGTCCCGAATTTCCCACTAATCTACTTCATGGCTTCATGGGAGGAGATTGGAGAGAATAAGAAACTGAGATCGACAGATTCATCCATCCTTAGCCAAAACAGCTATAGAATTTGGTGTGGAGTTTGTAAACAAGTCCCCCCCCCCCCGTCACACACATGTATGCTCCGTTCACTTGTTTTCATTGTCCGTGGAATACAAACTTGAGAAGGGCTTAAGACGTCTTGTGAATAGGAAACTTCGGGTGGGGAGTTGTATAGATTTCAGGGAAGCAGAAAGACAGGAAGGAAACCGAGTGACACTTGACAACAGGCAAATGGCACGGGAGGGAGCCGAGGAAGACGTGTTGTTGCCGACTGAGCATCGGAACATGTTGAAGGCAGAAAGGGAGACTCAGAGGTAGAGCTCCAACTGGGCCAAGCCTGTTCTAGCTTGTAGAAATGACTCATCCGAGCAGTTGGAAGGAGGAGGTTGACTTGAGATTCTTTGTATCTGCTTCTTCTTATGCCACCATGAGATGAGCTACACTTCTGTTGCCAGCTGTTGCTGATGAGTCAACCCTAAAAAGGCAGCTTAAACTATTTCAACATGATGGGGGCTCCTGGAAAAAGAGGGGGGGACCAAAAAATAAATTGAAAAAAACCATAACAAAAGAAGTACAAAGGCAGGCAATTATTGTATACAAGCCAGCTCCCTCCTTAACCTGACATAATTCCATTGGTTTGGGGGCATTTGTGTTAGTTATTTTTCTTTAAAAAAAAAAAAAAAAAACAGAGTGAAATTATTCCTGTGGTTCCATAGTATTTACTGCATGGCTATGATGCGGGAGAATGGGTCGCACACCAGGTAGAATGTCAACACCTTTCTCTGCGAAGTTCTTTGAAATGTGAAAATAATAGATGCAGAAAATTGGAGGATGCTGATCCCCTTGGTGTGTGTAGTGTTCTGCATGCAAAAGAGCTTTAGCTTTTCAACTTCTTGAAGACTCCTGCTGAGATGCGTGTAATGTACGAGTGCTTTACACAAGTAAAAAACAAAACACAACCACGCACTCAAAAAAACCCAACAACAGGGAAGCTTTTAAAGTTTGAGGTGGTTTTTTTTTAAAAAAAAAATGCAACACTCTTCACCACGTTGAACCAAAGCTTCACAATCAGAAGAGCTGGACAATATAGCTCTTACTGGACTGTATCACCCATGGCTGTAGGGGATCGTTTTAGGATGCGTGGGCATGTGAACTTAGAAATGTAGACTATTAAAGAGAAAGCTAAGCAAGGGTCTCTCACACATGGAAACAGGGATGAAAAGACTAGCACACATTTTCTGCTAAAACATGGCCACAAATGTACTGATATTAAAGGATGCACATTGACTTTAATGGGCAACTAAATTTATATTGAAGTCCCAAACCCAGTGGTGGCATCTAAGCGTGATGGCAGAAGAAGTGTGAAGGGGAGACATCAGCTCAGCTCAGGAGTTCGGTGTCTGTGATGTCATCAGATGGGAGAAAGCACCAACGAGAATGTGCAGGGCTACCTTCACCTTCATCGACAATGATGCAGACACAAGAAATACCACCCCCAGCCAAGGTGTGAACAGCTCAGGCTGAAGGGAACTGGGTCAGTGGTCACTGGGTTTGTTTAGGGTGACCCTATGGAAAGGAGGACAGGGCTCCTGTATCTCTTACAGTTGCATAGAAAAGGGAATTTCAGCAGATGTCATTGGTAGGCATGCAGCACCTGGTGAAATTCCCTCTTCATCACATCAGTTCAAGCTGCAGGAGCCCTGCCCTCTTTTGTATCAGGTCACTGTAGTCCAGCTCCTGCAGCTTTAACTGTTGTGATGAAGAGGGAATATCACCAGGTGCTGCATGCCTACAAATGGCACCTACTGAAACTCCCTTTTTAATACAACTGTTAAAGATTCAGGAGCCCTGTCCTCCTTTTCCTATGGTCCCCCTAATGCGGCTGTCCAAATCCTCTTCAAACTGCTATGTTGCAAAAGAAAGAAAGAAGAAAGAAAGAAAGAAAGAAAGAAAATAAATGATGGCTCAGTTTTTTTTTCATAAAAGGCCTTTTACATAAATGGTGGCCAGAAAGGGGTATTAATGCAACATTACAGGCATGAATGGAAAAGGCCTTTTATGAACCAAGACAGCCATTGTTTCACAAAATTGTTATGCAAAATGCTAAGAGATTGGATGGCTGAGCGCTGCTTCCCAGGTGCCCATAGACCACGCGGCTGCTCATCCAGGGAGCCGATCATGGGTGGGCAAGTGGTGCTGTCTGTGGGATGGAATCCACAGTGGGGGTCTCTTTGGGGTGGGGTTGGGGGGTTGGGAAGAGCCAAGAGTAATATATACAATGTATAACTCGTATAAACAATTGAGCTCACTTTATTGAACCCTCCACAATTGTGCTGAGTTTGGTGTGTGCATCTTAGGCCAGATCTACACCAAGCAGGATGTAGCAGTATGAAAGCAGTAAATACAGGGCAGGAGCCACAGTACTGCTTTACAGCAGTACAGAAGTGCACTGACAACTGTTGGGGCCCATGACTTAGGCAAACTGACAAGACACTAAAAACAGTGAGACTCCTTTTATTGGCAAAATCACACGGATTACAAGCATGACGGTTTCATTTTTGCATACATCCACTTAAAGCTGATAACGGCCAGGCAGCTTTAGGCTCCAGTCTTGACACAACCCTTTGGCAATCACTTGGGGGAGAGAAGTGTAGGGTTAGGCCATATCTTATCTGGGCAATTAGCAGACCCCCCACACACTGACTTTTCAAGAACAGGGCCAGGACCCAAGGGAATGCTTCAGCACAGGGATGCATGAAGCCTGGCAGAGACAGGTCAATCTTGCACTAACCACACCCAACCCGCCGGAAAACGCTGAGCGGACCAAAGTAAACAAGACCTCAGGGAACAAACCTCGTTGACCTAGGAAACTTCCCCTGCACATACCTTAGCTCTGGGGGGCAGCTCTCAGGCCACACAACACACAATCCAGAGCAGAGAATGTTGGCCTAGAAAACCCTCCCTTCCACCTACTTTAGCTCTGGGGAGAAGCTCTCTCACAGGTCTCACACACACACACACACACACACACACACACACCAGAGCAAACAGAAGTCCAAGTCTATGAAAAGCCGCAGAGCACTATCCATGGCACAATCCTTAGAAATTCAGAGTCCAAATAGCAGATATGCAACCATGTACAGAGTGCTTCCAAAATCTCCAAACAAGTAGAATCCAAAAACGAGGGGATTTGGGGCAAGTGTCAAAATGATGATCTCTAGCAAAGGTCCTCCCCCTGTGCTCATCCCTCTTATAGACTGGAGTCCTGGCTTATTCCAAGCCACTTGACAGACAGGTCCTCAAACCTGTAAGCCAAACCCATGTGCCAACAGGGCGGCACAGTTCAGCGTCCTCTCGATGATGCCACAATGTGAGTGACAGCTTGCAGGAGAGCCCCCCACCTTTTCCAAACATTCTTTGTTCCCAAGGAAACTATCTAACTCAAGGCCTCAGCTAGCAACTTCCCATGAGAAACAGCAACAGACGATAAGCTTACAGAGAAACAGACTTTCTCAAAACAATCTCCAATTGCCTAGTAGATACCTGACAATACCATATTGCTTTCATAGTGCTATATCCGGCTTTTATATACCACTTTCATACCACTTTCAAACCGCTATATCCTGCTTGGGGTAGATCTGGCCTTAGTTGCACTTCTTTCCAATCCAAGAATGCAAGAATGTGTTGTTGTCCTAGAACAGAGTGAATGTATTCCACTGGTGAAATAGTATTTAATTAATACAGGGCTGTTATGTGGGAGAATGGGTCTCATGCCATGCCGAGCGCCAACAGCTTTCGCTGTGAAGTTCTTTGAAATGCAAAAAGGATAGACGGAGAAAACTGGAGGAGTCCAACCTTGTTCTGTATGCTGAACTGCTCTGGCTTTTTCACCTCTTGAAGACTCCTGCTGTGCAATTTAAGGCAGCTTTACACAAAGGACCTGTCATGGCCACAGTGGCAGCATATGAGACTTGCCTGTCGAAGGCTCCAGGCTCAATCCCTGGAATCCCCTCGGTTAAAAGGCCCTTAAATGGCAGGACTGGTAAAGGTGTCTGTCTGACAAAATGGAGAAGTGAGAGCCAGTGTGGTGTAGTGGTTAGAGTGTTGGACTGGGAGTCAGGAGATCCAGGTTCTAGCCCCCACTTGGCCATGGAAACCTACTGGGTGATTTTGGGCCAGTCACAGACTCTCAGCCCAACCTACCTCGCAGGGCTGTTGGTGTGAGGACGAAATGGAGAGGAGGAGGATTATGTATGCCGCCTTGGGTTCCTTGGAGGAAAAAAGGTGGGATATAAAGGTAATAAATAAATAAAAATAATGGACTAAAAGGGTTCACAGTTAACGATTTAATGTGGAAATTCTACACATCTGAATTTCTTCCTGGATTTCTTTGCATTCCAAACGAGTTTGTCTTTTTTATTTAACTGAAATAGAATCCATACATTAAGACAGCCTTCTTCAAGTTGTTGCCTTCCAATTGTTTTGGACTTCAAATGTCATGGAAAATGCTCAGGAATCCCTGGAGTTGTAGTCTTAAACATCTGGAAGGCACCAGGTTGGAGAAGGCTATAGCAGGAATAGAGATGGGTGAGCATTTCATTTCAGTTTGGTTTTGAAAATCATTTACCAAAAATTTGCAAAGTTCTCCATGGTTAGGATGCAACAGATTACACACACACACACACACACACACACACACACATACACACGGATGTTGAAGAAGCCAAAACTGACAGATTTGTCCATCCAGGCCCAGGGCTTTCAGTGATTAGTTCTTAAAAGTCTGGGTTTGAACCCCTGCATATTAAGAACATAAGAAGTGCCCTGCTGGATCAGACCAAGGGTCCATCTAGTCCAGCACTCTGTTCACACAGTGGACAGCCAGCCGTCGGCCAGGGATCAACAAAGCAGGACATGGTGCAACAGCACCCTCTAACCCATGTTCCCCAGCAACTGGTGCACACAGGCTTCCTGCCTTGAATACTGGAGATAACCAGTAGGACTAGTAGCCATTGATAGCCTTCGCCTCGAGGCCTTGTCCAGTAAGGTGGGATGATAAAGTTAATCATAGTGTACTTTACGTTGCAGAATTTATGCAGAAGCGCACCTGCAATGTAAGCCCTATTCAGGTGTAAGCATGAAAGCATGAGAAGAGGGAGTATGCTAGTTGTGACCACTCCTCATGTATTTCCAGCGTCCTGTACTTATGGGGATTGGCAGTCGGAACAGGAGATCTTCCTCTGTCTGTGGAGGCTCTCCATGAGATCCTGGACACTAGAACACATCACCGAAAACCTTTTGCCATGACTGAACAAATGGTTGTATCTAGGCTGACCATATGAAAAGGAGGACAGGGCTCATGTAACTTTAACAGTTGTAGAGAAAAGGGAATTTCAGCCGGTGTCATTTGTATGCAATTAGTTCCTGGTGAAATTCCCTCTTCATCACAACAGTTAAAGGTGCAGGCACTATACTACAGTGACCATATACAAAAGACGGCTGGGTCTCTGCGACTTTAACTGTTGTGATGAAGAGGGAATTTCACCAGGAACTCATTGCATACAAATGACACTGGCTGAAATTCCCTTTTCTCTACAACTGTTAAAGTGACATGAGCCCTGTCCTCCTTTTCATATGGTCAGCCTAGTTGTATCAAAATATGTGTGTGTGTGTGTGTACTTATTTATAGGGCTGTGTACTGCCTCGGGCCAAACTCCCAAATCCAAGCCGAGATGAGCCCAAAGACAAGGCAGTACTGGGTCGGCTGGAGACAATCGGTATCTAAGTGCCTCGGGGTGCCTTGGGCCAATTCGGAGCAGTGGTGGGACACTCCTCTTGCCCACGTACCCATGCAGGAAAACCAGTATGGGGCTGACCATGAGTCCATTGGACTCCCTTTACTCACTCACTCATTCTCTCCCTCCCTCCCTCGCCCACCCAAAACCCAAAGCTGCCAGCCCCGTCACCCCCGGGACTTGCCTTTGCAGCCTGTCCTCTTCCATTACTCTTGAGATTTAAAAGTAAAATTGGGCTCTGACATATTCATAGATCTACAGGTGCAAACTATGGTGCCTGTAAAGAGCCATTTCTGTAGTTTGCAACCATTGAGCTATGAAAATGACCGAACCCTCATCTTACTTTTAAATCATGGTTCTAATGGAAGAGGAAGGACGGCAAAGGTAAGTCCTGTGGACAGCAGCTCTGGGTTCGGGGGGAGCAGAGGGGAAAGCGGGGGGAGGGAGGTAACAGGAATTCCAATGGACTTCTGGTCGGCCTTCCACCCAGCTATCCTGGGTGTCTGCTTTGCAGTAAGAACCCACAAGGGCTGACCCGCTTTGGGGAGGGGGGGCAAGCCTTACTTCAGATTCAGTTCCGAAGTGAGGTGGCCCAGCCCCGAAGCACCCTGAGATGAATGGAAGAGAGTATGTTTGCATGAGCAAAACACCACACAGAAATAATCTCGATGAATGCATTTTTTTTAAAAAAAAAAATGCAAGCATCTTCTCTCTCTCTCTTTCTCTTTCTCTCTCTCTCTGGTCCGTGAATCTCATTGCAAGCTCAGAACTTTTGCCGCATATTGCGTTTGAGTCTATGTTCGGTCTGGACGGTGCGACCTAAGTAAAATCTTGATCAAAAGCAAAAGGAAACCCTCCCTATTCCTTTGTGACATTCAGCTTCGGAGATGCCATGAGCCATCTAGAATGAGCATGCCAGTTGATGGCAAACAGAGGATGTGTTGATGTGATGCTGGTGAGCAGAGGTTGTGGGATGGACTAGATGGCCGTTGGGGTACCTTTCAGCTGTGCGCGCCTCTCACTGCTGATTCTTAAAACCCACCTTCTTCATTTGCAGTAGTCTTTCAGGTCTGAACTGAACTTTTCCATTCAAAAAGCCATTCTACCCAAGTACAATTAATAAGGTGTGCTCTTGAAGGGATTTATTTATTTATTTATTTATTTATTGCATTTTTATACTGCCCCATAGCTGAAGGCTCTCGGTTATTATTATTATTATTATTATTACCACTTCATCACTGGCAAGGCAAATAGTAGCACTTGACCCCATCTTCTGAATCACAGAAATATGTATTCTCCGTGTGTTTGTGTGTATGTCACTTGTAACATTGGCATGAGTCACTCGGAAGGCATCTGTCCAGACACCACAGCCGCGTTTTATGGGCATTTAATGAGCGATTCAATGATGAGTGAAGAGATGCCCTTTACACTTTTGCCTCGCCTAATATTTTCTCAAAGCTCATGTAAATCCAAGCTTTTCATTAAAACTGGAGATGCGAGACCCGGACTGCAAACATATGGGTGGTATGACAGGAGCTACAAATGAATTTCCTATCCTGGAGGGTATGCCGGGGCAGCATCGGAAGCCCGATTCCAAATCCTAGGTGCACAGGCTTTGTGGCTTTTGAAGATTTCCAAATCTGACACCACATCAGGATGCTTCAGAACCATGTGAAGATTTCCAGGAATCCAAATTTGGAGGTTCTCCAACTGCCCATCAGGAGCGGTCTGTTGATTCTGTCATTAAGATGTTTTTAATGATGTATTTTTCTTGTTTTTTAAAAAATTTAACTGTTGTGATTTTTGTGTTTTATATTGTTGTTGTTCCCCGCCTTGATCCAGAGGGAGAGGCGGGTTAAAAATAATAATAATAATAATAATAATTATTATTATTATTATTTCAAAACAGTCTTTCAAGATAGTTCATTCCACCAAAGGACGTTTCCTCTGACCATTCAAAAGCGTAATGAAAACAAATCCTTTCCCAGGCCGTGCTAGATTAAAAAAAAAATTCTTTATTGCTCTGACCCTTGATACTTGGTGAGCATTTTGGTTGTCAAAATGCCATTTTCTATACCCAGCGTCCTGGGGTTTAAACCAGACTTTAAATCAAAACTTCTAACTAGGGGAGGCCAGCTCAAATGGCCAAACTCCTCATCAAATAGCAGGCCTGGTGCAAGTTCTCTTGCTATCTGAAGTAGGCTGACCAGATAAAATCCAGGTCAGGGCTCATGTAACTTTAACAGTTGAATAGAAAAGGGAATTTCATCCAGTGTCATTTGTATGCAATTAGTTCCTGGTGAAATTCCCTCTTCATCACAACAGTTAAATTTGCAGGGGCCCTGCCTTCTTTTGTATATGGTCACTCTAATATAGTGCCTGCAACTTTAACTGTTGTGATGAAGAGGGAATTTCACCAGGAACTAATTGCATACAAAGGACACTGGCTGAAATTCCCTTTTTTCTACAACTGTTAAAGTTACATGAGCCCTGACCTGGATTTTATCTGGTCACCCTAACCTGAAGCAGAGGCAGGAGCCATGCCACCACCACTGTGACAATCCTCCCCGTCACCGCTGTTAGCTGCAGCACAGAGAACTCACCACTTTTCCTTTGTTGCCGTATGGGGAGATGGCGTCTCACGAGATCTTGAGGTTTTTGCAAGATCTCAGCATATGCCAAAAATCTTATGGGATGTCATGAGATACAGCCAAGATTTGGGGAGATTTTCGTCGTATCTGGCAACGTCTTGGATATGAAAAGGATGACAGGGCTCCTGGATCTTTAACAGTCATATAGAAAAAGGAATTTCAGCAGGTGTCATTTGTATGCATGCAGCACCTGGTAAAATTCCCTCTTCATCACAACAGTGAAAGTTGCAGGAGACCTGCCCTCTTTTGTATCTGGTCACTCTAGTATAGCTAGTGCAGCATTCACTATTGTGATGAAGAGGGAATCTCACCAGAAATGACACCTGCTGTCTGTTGCCAGGAAATCTAGCCTAGGCTGACCATATGAAAAGGAGGACAGGGCTCCTGTATCTTTAACGGTTGAGTAGAAAAGAGAATTTCAGCAGGTGTCATTTGTATGCATACAGCACCTGGTGAAATTCCCTCTTCATGACAACATTAAAGCTGCAGGAGCTATACTAGAGTGACCAGATGCAAAAGAGGGCAGGGCTCCTGCACCTGCTGAAATTCCATTTTCTATACAACTATTAAAGATACAGGATCCCGACCCTCCTTTTCATATGGTCACCCTAAGCTTGGGAGAACCTCAGAGCCACGCAGCAAGAGAGGGCCAGCAGCTGTTTTAAACAGGCCTGCTAATGGCTTTCACGTTGCAGCAAATACCATGGGGAAGTGGCTGGCAGGGCTCTCTAGAACACCCACTGGAGGTAGCAAGGGGCGGGGGGAGCAGCATAATTTGCCACTCTTCCAGCTCCACTGCCTCATGCGGGTGCTTCAACCTGCTTCATGGATGGGCCAGTTCTGCAAATAAGTGCCCTGAGGCCACGCTCCAAAATTTTCCACTTCTGATAGAGGGCATCCATTACCTTATCATTCTGACGTGTCACCCTTTCACTTTTCACTTTACTGGCCTATGCTAATGATGCTCCATAAGACGTGCCCTGCTCATTTCAAGAGGAACATTGGAGATGATAGTTCTGAGGCACTGTCCCTGAGAAGGAGTTGGAGGGAATATCTCAAAGGAAGCTGTTAAACCAGGAAATGTCCAGAGGAGATTCT
Source organism: Anniella stebbinsi (assembly GCA_029215795.1). Taxonomy (NCBI): domain Eukaryota; kingdom Metazoa; phylum Chordata; class Lepidosauria; order Squamata; family Anniellidae; genus Anniella; species Anniella stebbinsi. The sequence continues at coordinate 223,489,312 of JARDYH010000004.1, read as the reverse complement.
TAGATACACATTGCCAGCTCTTCCTCTTCCCGGTCCTCTGTTGGGTCAGGGATTGCAGCTGGGTCATATTCCTCCATTCAAATAGCACATTCCTCTGCAGAAGCCTTGCATCACATCCTTCTGGACTGCCAGTTAAAGAGATGCTCCTACAGTGATTCTGGGCACCCCACTCTGCCCACGGCTACCTTGGCTCTTATTTATCAGTTATGTATTCTTTCAAAGTATTTATATCCTGGCCCTCAGCCAAAACGGCTCCTGAAGTGTCTTCTATATAACCAGTTGAACAAGACAGTCCCCGCTGGCAGGTTTACATTCTAAAAGGGCATGGCATACAAGTTACCAGGAATGGGGGGTGAAGAGGCTGTGGGGTCTTTCAGCAAGGCTGTTTGAAGTGCCTGAGCCACCATTTTGTGTGACAATGGTGGCTCACAACACGGCTGTGCTTGTCAAGTGACCGTGGAGACCCATGATAGTTTGCCCATTCCTATTTATAGGTTAAAACCTGCATTTGTACTGGGCTTAGAAATGCACCAGGAACCAGTACAGCTGATATAGTATAGGAGTTGTATGATCCATCTGCCTTAGGGTGACCAGATAAAATCCAGGTCAGGGCTCATGTCACTTTAACAGTTGTAGAGAAAAGGGAATTTCAGCCAGTGCCATTAGTATGCAATTAGTTCCCGGTGAAATTCCCTCTTCATCACAACAGTTAAAGTTGCAGGGGGCCTGCCTTCTTTTAGACATGGTCACTCTAGTATAGTGCCTGCACCTTTAACTGTTGTGATGGAACATGGAAAGAAGCAAATTCCATTTAAATTAGGGTGACCATATGAAAAGGAGCACAGGGCTCCTGTAACTTTTAACAGTTGCATAGAAAAGGAATTTCAGCAGGTGTCCTTTGTATACATGCAGCACCTGGTGAAATTCCCTCTTCACTACAACTGTTAAAGCTGCAGGAGCCCTGTCCTCTTGACCAGATACAAAAGAGGGCAGGGCTCCTGCAGCTTTAACTGTTGTGATGAAGAGGGAATTTCACCAGGTGCTGCATGCATACAAATGAAATACCCTTTTTTTATACAACTGTTAAAGATACAGGAGCCCTGTCCTCCTTTTCATATGGTCATCCTACACAAGAACACAAACCCCACAAAACACTGTCATGATTCCTTGACATCTGTCACAGTCCTAACAGGAGAAGGACACCAATACTAATACAAACATTATCTGAGCCATCCTTCAGAAGGCGGCATTCTGGAAACCAGGGATAGCGGTTATTAGCTCCTCTTTCTAACTTGCCAGACACAATAGCAAACAACGCACGCACACGCACGCCGTTGCCATCTCTCCTTGCACATGCCCAGACAACAGTCTGCCTTCCATTTGGATGCTGCAACACAGACATGAGGACCTGAGAACTTACCTAGAAAAACTGGCTACTTTTATCCCCCATAGCAAATAATTCTACCATACTGTTCAGAACTCATGCTCCATACCAGAAACAAAAGGGTAATGAATGCCAAGGGCAAAGCACTGGAGAAAACTACAGAGAAAATAACCTTGCTTTGGTGGTTATTGGAAGTCCTGTTCCAAGTGCCTTCATACGCTGTGGTGTGGTGCAGGGCTACTTGGGAGTGGGACTTTTCAGTAGTAGCCCCCTGTTGTGGAATACTGTCCACAGAGAGGTCTGGCTGACACCTACTTTGCTTGAGTTGTTTGTGCCCACCTGCTTCCAGAGTGCAAAGGAAGAGGTGGGTCTCTCGCTGGTGCTAGAAGATAGCAATTCATTTTTTTAATAATGCATTTTGACCCATAGACCTTCCTCTCCAATTTGCTTTGAGATAATTGGCATGATGTATATTTTGTAACAATTGCTGATACTTATTCATCCTTCTTAAAAATGTTTTAAGTATGACTGCTTTCTGGATGTTGGTGTGGATTTATTTTGGTAGGCCCAGTTTCTGAAGGTTTTCTGTAGTGTGTGTGTGTGTGTGTGTGTGTGTGTGTGTGTTGATGGTGACTGATGTGATTAACTGAATAATTGTAACCTTTTCCTGCTGCACAGTTCTTTAATTTCCATAGCCATTTTTTTCTCTCTTTTCCTATTCCTTTTCTGCAACATTTTTGCCATTAGGTATTGCTAAATCAATGAGGTAGGTGTGTTTTTCTTGTTTATTACTGTAATATCTGGTCGATAACAAAGTATTGTCTTTTCCCAAAATTGTTCTGTCCCAGCAAGATAACATGTGAGTGCATAGTGTGGCTTGTCTTGGCTTGTCTGAGTGTGTCTGGATCTCCTAGGCTCTAAAAGCGTCTTTCTGGAGAGCACCTCCTGGTGGCATGATCCATGAGGCCAGGTTCTCATGAGTGCATAGTTCTTCTTGACAGGAGGGCTTTGCACTTGCTAGAGTAAGCTGAACATATGTGAAGTGGCTGCAATCCTATATTCATTTATCTGGGAGTAAGCTTTGTTGAAATCAATGGGACTTGTTTCTGAGGTTTCTTTGGGCAGTTTTCTTTGGGTCCCTGATTGAGATTTCTGAATCAGTGTAAATTCAGTAGATATTTGTCTAGCATTGTGATAATGGGCATCTGTTCTGGCCTTTCTTTGTATTGCTACTGACCATGGTCTTGTTTACATGGCTAATGAACCAGAGATATAATGACACATTGTTAGATTAGTTTCTCATTGATAAATCAGAAGTTGAAACAAGCTAAGAGGTGCTAGTGAGCAGTGACAACAACAACAACAACAACCCTTTAGTCCATTTTATTCCATGGCTAATGCTTGCAGGGTAATAGTATTTTATACTCTTTCTTAATGCTAGGTTGCTAGTTTGTTGTACTAGCTTTTTCTGTACTTGTCAACTGCTTCATTTGTTCAGTGGTAGCAGTATGCTGAAGCTGTGAGTATGAATATGAGAAAGGTGATGGGGAAAGAGTGTTAAATGTTAGGAAAGGTGAGACTATGGTCATCCAATGAAGGATTTGCAGTCAGAAAAGATATTTGAGGGAAAGGGAGACTGTATCACACAAAGTATAGCAAAATCTTTAAAGTACAGCAAAAGCTACAAAAGTAGGAGTGAAGGTAATTTCAAATACATTGAATGTCTCAGTGATTTTAACATTAAGATGTTATGTAGAACAGGTTTGCCTTAATTGTGTGCTGTGAAATCAGAAATGTGACCAAGGCCATCTTTGGGTGGACATGTCCCTTTGGGAGCCGGCCATGTTGGTGGGCATGCCCCCTTGGGGCAGCCATGTTGTCCTCCTTTTTGGTTTCCAAAATATGGTCACCCTAAACACCAGTAGAAGGAACATAGAAGGAACAATAATAACAAAAAAAAACCCAACATATCCATTTGCAATAACCATTCACAACACCATTAATTAAAAGAAGAAAAGAAACCCGGGGTGGGGGGGGACACATTATTGACACATCTGATTTGATAACATACTGTAATATAAGCAGGTGATTATTCAGATGAAACTGTTGACTGTAGCGTACGCATTCACTTGCAATGAGAGCAGTAAGAGTTCAAGATGATTCATTAACAGGCAGTGGTTATTAGGGATGTGCACTGGATCGGACCCGATCCACGATCCGAGTCCGGTCCAGTGGGAAATCGGATAAATTATCCGATTTCCGATCCCGCAGCTGGATCGGCCGATCCAATCCGAACCGGTCCGAAAAGGCTCCGAACCGGTTCGGCGGATCGGCGGATCGGCGGGCGCCCACTGGCGCCCACCGCCGCTTCCATTGGCGGGCGCCAGCGGGCGCCCGCCGATGAAAGTGGACAGCGGGGGGGGAGGAGGGGGGCGCTTACCTTCTCGGCCCGTCCGCTCCCGTCCGTCACTAGCAGCTACTACCAGCGGGCTCCGCGGCCTGCTCTAGGGTGGCGCGCCGGGTGATGTCATCACCCGGCGCGCTACTCTAGAGCAGGCCGCGGAGCCTGCTGGTGGTAGCCGCCGGCCCCGGACGGGAGCGGACGGGCCGAGAAGGTAAGCAGGGGGTGCGTGGAGGGGAGGAGGGGGCGCGCGGAGGGGGGAGGGGGGCCCTTACCTTCCCGGCCCGGCGGCTCCCATCCGGCGCCGGCGCCTACTACTCCCAGCAGGCTCCGCGGCCTGTTCTAGGGTGGCGCGCCGGGTGATGTCATCACCCGGCGCGCTACTCTAGAGCAGGCCGCGGAGCCTGCTGGCAATAGTAGGTGCCGGCGCCGGACGGGAGCCGCCGGGCCGGGAAGGTAAGGAGGGGGTGCGTGGAGGGGAGGAGGGGGCGTGCGGAGGGGGCCGCGGAGCCCGCTGGTAGTAGCCGCCGGCGCCGGACGGGAGCGGACGGGCCGTGGCGGGGAAGGGGGCTTACCCCCCCCCCGGAGCCGTCCGCTTCTATCCGCTGGCGCCCGCGGGCGCCCGCGGATGGAAGCGGGCAGCCCCAGGGGGGGTAGGGAGCGCGGGGGAGGGGGCTTACCTGCTGGGGCCGTCCACAGCGGACGGCCCCGGGGGGGGAGGGAGTTAGGCCCCCCCTCACCCACCCGCCGCCATTTTTTCCTCATAGACTTGCATTGCAATGCAAGTCTATGGGGAAAAAAATGGCGGCCGATCCAAAAATTTACGATTTTTGGGTCGGGATCGGACTCGATCCGGTCCGGGGGGCCTCTGATTTTGTCCGAACCGGTCCGGGACAAAATTGGAGGTCCCGATCCGGGTCCCGATCCGATCCGGGGGGTCCGTGCACACCCCTAGTGGTTATCTATTGTTCCTGGCTTCTGAACAGTCTTTAATGGCAGCCCCATGTAAGGCACATCACAGCAATCAAATCCAGGATGCCATGGATAACCACGGCACCTTCTGTGCCGTAGCTCTGAAGATGGCACAATGCTTTATGTGGAGTTTTGTAGGGATGCCACATGGAGGAGGACCTCAAAGCTTTTTATAATACCCCTGGGCAGTGAGATTGACACCAAGAGAGTGCATTGCGCATAGTCATTCCATGGTGTTTTTAGTGTGCTACAGAAGCATCTGACAAATGTGATGATTATTTTGTTTTTCAGAAAGCTTCTTCAAGAAATGCCATCTGTTATGATTTTCCTGTCTTCGCCTCCAAATAAACCTAAAAAAAGATCTCTATAGTGTGTTCATAATTGAATGAAATAGAACTGAGGGCCCTATTTTTGAAATTTCATACCATCGTGCCATCAGCCGGCTGGCAGGTGAGATGGCTACGTTGTAGACCTGTCACCATGTCTCAAAACAACAACAAAGATGAGAGTGCTTCTGAACCTCATTTGGTTTCCCAGCCAACATGCTCTTTCTGTGGATTGACAGAACCCTGACTCTCCTCCAAATTGACAGGAACAGTTGAGAGGTTGCACATTTAGTTCATCTTGATTGACAGCATGATCTACATATCCATGCAGCTGGCATATATGGTTAGGTTGATAACACTATGCTACCAATACCCATTCCTAGAAACCGAGAACTGAGTGGAAAATGATGAACCTTTTTCTTTGTGGCCGCTGCGTAAAAGTGTTTCATGCAAACAGGGATGGTGTGAATAGCCTTGATTTCCCACAATACACAACAATGATCTGGATCTGCCCTGCCAAAACTGTGTATCAGCTTTCCCTCTCTTACAAAAGCCTAGGGATATACGGATCAGTTTCTTCTGTGACATATTGGTTTCAATTTAGGGTGACCATATGGAAAGGAGGACAGGGCTCGTGTTTCCTTAACAGTTGTATAGAAAAGGGAATTTCAGCAGGTGTCATTGGTATGCATGCAGCACCTGGTGAACTTCCCTCTTCATCACAACAGTTAAAGCTGCAGGAACCCAGCTCTCTTGACCAGATACAAAAGAGGACAGGGCTCCTGCAGCTCTAACTGTTGCAATGAAGAGGGAATTTCACCAGTGCTGCATGCATACAAATGACACCTGCCTAAATTCCCTTTTCAATACTACTGTTAAAGATACAGGAGCCCGGTCCTCCTTTCCATCTGGTCACCCTAGCTCCTGCTTCCCCATTAATTTGCTTTTGTTCTTTCCTCTTCTCTTTTCTTTTCTCTTATGAAATCTGTGTGAGGATTTGCATTTAAACATTTAATTTAAAATAGATTCTTTTCTCTCAAAATACATATTTTAAAATGTATTTGGATATGCGTTTTGAGCAAAGAAGTGCATTAGTTGGAACATTTGTGAAGAAGCTGGTAGATAGCTAACTTCCAATCTGCACAATAGCCAGGGGAGTTTAGGTCAATTCACAGATGAATTGACGAAGATCAAATTCTTCAAGCATCCCTTGACAGGTCAGACCTCATTATGCCAATCTATACTTCATGTCTTTCCAGTCTTGATTATCACAGTACACACTAGGGGTGTGCACGGACCCCCCGGATCGGATCGGGACCCGGATCGGGACCTCCAATTTTGTCACAGACCAGTTCGGACAAAATCGGAGGCCCCCCGGACCAGATCGAGTCCGATCCCGACCCAAAAATCGTAAATTTTTGGATCGGCCGCCATTTTTTTCCCCATAGACTTGCATTGCAATGCAAGTCTATGAGGAAAAAATGGCGGCAGGGGGGTGAGGGGGGGCCTAACTCCCTCCCCCCCGGGGCCGTCCGCTGTGGACGGCCCCGGCAGGTAAGCCCCCTCCCCCGCGCTCCCTACCCCCCCTGGGGCCGTCCGCTTCCATCCGCTGGCACCCGCGGGCGCCAGCGGATAGAAGCGGACGGCTCCGGGGGGGGGTAAGCCCCCTTCCCCGCCACTGCTTACCTTCTCGGCCCGTCCGCTCCCGTCCGGCGCCGGCGGCTACTACCAGCGGGCTCCGCGGCCTACTCTCGAGTAGCGCGCCGGGTGATGACATCACCCGGCGCGCCACCCTGGAGTAGGCCGCGGAGCCTGCTGGTAGTAGTCGCCGGCGTCGGACGGGAGCGGCCGGGCCGGCAAGGTAAGGGCCCCCTCCCCCCCCTCCGCGCGCCCCCTCCTCCCCTCCACGCACCCCCTGCTTACCTTCTCGGCCCGTCCGCTCCCGTCCGGCGCCGGCGGCTACTACCAGCAGGCTCCGCGGCCTGCTCTAGAGTAGCGCGCCGGGTGATGACATCACCCGGCGCGCCACCCTAGAGCAGGCCGCGGAGCCTGCTGGTAGTAGTAGTCGCCGGCGCCGGACGGGAGCGGCCGGGCCGGGAAGGTAAGGGCCCCCCTCCCCCCTGCGCGCGCCCCCTCCTCCCCTCCACGCACCCCCTCCTTACCTTCCCGGCCGGGCCGCTCCCGTCCGGCGCCGGCGGCTACCACCAGCAGGCTCCGCGGCCTGCTCTAGAGTAGCGCGCCGGGTGATGACATCACCCGGCGCGCCACCCTAGAGCAGGCCGCGGAGCCTGCTGGTAGTAGTAGTCGCCGGCGCTGGACAGGAGCGGCCGGGCCGGCAAGGTAAGGGCCCCCTCCCCCCCTCCGCGCGCCCCCTCCTCCCCTCCACGCACCCCCTGCTTACCTTCTCGGCCCATCCGCTCCCGTCCGGCGCCGGCGGCTACTACCAGCAGGCTCCGCGGCCTGCTCTAGAGTAGCGCGCCGGGTGATGACATCACCCGGCGCGCCACCCTAGAGCAGGCCGCGGAGCCTGCTGGTAGTAGTAGTCGCCGGCGCCGGACGGGAGCGGCCGGGCCGGGAAGGTAAGGGCCCCCCTCCCCCCTGCGCGCGCCCCCTCCTCCCCTCCACGCACCCCCTCCTTACCTTCCCGGCCGGGCCGCTCCCGTCCGGCGCCGGCGGCTACCACCAGCAGGCTCCGCGGCCTGCTCTAGAGTAGCGCGCCGGGTGATGACATCACCCGGCGCGCCACCCTAGAGCAGGCCGCGGAGCCTGCTGGTAGTAGTAGTCGCCGGCGTTGGACGGGAGCGGCCGGGCCGGGAAGGTAAGGGCCCCCCTCCCCCCTCCGCGCGCCCCCTCCTCCCCTCCACGCACCCCCTGCTTACCTTCTCGGCCCGTCCGCTCCCGTCTGGCGCCGGCGGCTACTACCAGCGGGCTCCACGGCCTGCTCTAGAGTAGCGTGCCGGGTGATGACATCACCCGGCGCGCCACCCTGGAGCAGGCCGCGGAGCCCACTGGTAGTAGCTGCTAGTGCCGGACGGGAGCGGACGGGCCGAGAAGGTAAGCGCCCCCTCCTCCCCCCCCCCGCTGTCCACTTTCATCGGCGGGCGCCCGCTGGCGCCTGCCAATGGAAGCGGCAGTGGGCGCCAGTGGGCGCCCGCCGATCCGCCGAACCGGTTCGGAGCCTTTTCGGACCGGTTCGGATTGGATCGGCCGATCCAGCTGCGGGATCGGAAATCGGATAATTTATCCGATTTCCCACTGGACCGGACTCGGATCGTGGATCGGGTCCGATCCAGTGCACATCCCTAGTACACACCATGTAGGGCTTCCCTTGAAGACATTGCAGAAGCTTTTACAGGTGCAGAACTTTGCAGCTTGTCTCCTAAGAGGTGTTGGGAGCCAAAATAGGCATTCAACCTCTTCTGCATCACATATATTGGCTGTCATCTTGCTTCTGGACCCAGCTCAACTTCACTTTGTACAGCCCATGGTGTTCATACCTAAAGTACTGCCTCTCTCCCATAAGAGACCACTCACCAATGGAACTCTGGTCATCAAGGCCTAATCTACACCAATCGAGATATTGCACTATGAAAGAGATATGAAAGTGGTATATAAAAGGCAGGAGCCACACTACTGCTTTATAGCGGTACTGATGTGCACTGACAACTGTTGGGGCCCATTGACACATACCATAGACCTCTTTCATACCACTATATCCTGCTTGGTGTGGCTCCTGCTTTTCATATACCACTTTCATACCACTTCCATAGTGCAATATTCTGCTCGGTGTAGATTCTATTCCATCCTTATGGCAGGTCAGAATTCTCAGTTATAGTTCCAAAACTGGAACCTTCTTGCATAAAAGCTTGGGAGAGTTACCTCGATAACGACTATTCAAAGAAATGCCAAGAGCTCTCTCTTTTGCTTGGCTTTTGATTGAAAATGGATCCTCCTGTGACTGAATAGGTTATAGCAGTTTTGTGTTTTGTCTAAAGAGATCTAAAATTATTTCTAGGCTGCCTACAAGGGCGGGACTTTCTCAAGGCAGCATTGTTGTGTTTTTCTGTTGTGCCATCATCTTTGGTGGAAATGGCACATAGAGCATCACTTTTTTACTATCCTGAACACACCCCTAGAGCAAGACACTCCTGGGAACATGTCCACTGTTAGGGTGACCCTATGAAAAGGAGGACAGGGCTTATGTAACTTTAACAGTTGCAGAGAAAAGGGAATTTCAGCCGGCATCATTTGTATGCAATTAGTCCCTGGTGAACTCCCCTCTTCATCACAGCCATTAAAGTTGCATACACTATACTAGAGTGACCATATACAAAAGAGGGCAGGGCCCCTGCAGCTTTAACTGTTGTAACGAAGAGGGAATTTCACCAGGTGGGAATTGTATACAAATGACCTCAGCTGAAATTCCCTATTCTTGACAACTGTTAAAGTTACATGAGCCCTGTCCTCCCTTTCATAGGGTCAGCCTATCCACTGTCAGTGTCCACTGTTTTATAGGGGTTGGGGAAGGAGGTGGCAGTGGAGGAGCTCGTGACAGACTCTACAAGGGTTTCTGGAATGCTCAAAAAGTCTTGAACAGGGCTCCTGTATCTTTAACAGTTATAAAAAGTGAATTTCAGCAGGTGTTATTTGTATGCATGCAGCACCTGGTGAAATTCCCTCTTCATCACAACAGTTAAAGCTGCAGGAGCTCTATCTAGCATGACCAGATACAAAAGAGGGCAGGGCTCCTGCAGCTTTAACTGTTGTGATGAAGAGGGCATTTCACCAGATGCTGCATGCACACAAATGACACCTGCTGAAATTCACTTTTCTACACAACTCTAAATGACACAGGAGTCCTGTCCTCCTTTTCATACGGTCACCCTACTCAAGCCCCAACCAGATGCCTGTGCTACCCTAGAAATGAAGCGAGACAGTGTTAGAAAATCTTGGTGATCATGAAATTTCCTTCTTCACCCATTCCTGCAAAATACAGGGACATACAAATTGTGTGTTGTTTTTAAATAAAACCCAGCATTCAGTTTGAAAGAAGAAAAAAGACACTTTCTTTTTTATTATTCCAAAATATATTGTTTGTCCTTTACAAATATATATGAAATACTTCCTTTTCTTTTTCCTCTTTAGAAAATCTGGGTATTTGATCAGTTCTGATATCACTCTGCCTGTAGGGCAAAACTACAGCTATTTGTGGACTTTGACTGGCTGTTCCTTCTTTTTAAAACTTAAGTCTTTATTGTCTGCACAGCTGTTGCTACAATACAGAGATCACGGTTAGATTGTTAATCAGATTAATAACCATGTAAATGCGAGCATCCACATGAGTGATTCTAACCAGAGAGACCCCCTTTCCACATTACCAGGCTCTTTCTTTGCTTGACCCCAAATGCCTGTGGTCCATTTAAGTCATGGCTTGTTAATCAGAAAAGCTCATTGTGATCAATGAAGGTTGATGTCTCTAAAGGTGACGGTTCAAACAGAGCATGTGGGAATGATGTCTAAAAATGACTTAGCTTAAAAAAGAGAAGGGATTCTCGGATGCCGTAACGGTGGAACTTTCTAGGGCCCAGGACTATGCATAAAGTTCAGCAGTGGGAAACCCACCAGGGTTGGTATAGGGTGCCACTCCTGCATCACCACAAATGGGGATGAAAAAGAGGACACTGGTTTATGCAAGTGTTAATTAACTAGGACAGGTGCAAATTTAAGGGGAACTCCCCCATGGCCCCAAGGTTAAATAGAAGTACAATGCATTTAACTGTATTGCAGAAGACGATGACCAGGTGGCCTGTGTGCTGCCTACCTGTTCAGCTTGCTATCCAGGTGCTAACTGGATAGCAAGCTGCATGTGCAAGCATTCTTATGGTTCTTTATCTTTAAACTAGAATTGGACAGGGAAGATTTTCAAATTGAGGACACCTGCAAATAGAAGATTGTTCTCTGATAGCCTTTCAAACTGAGGACTATCTTTTATAACAGGCATGGGGAACTTTCAACCCATGGGGGTTTCCATCTGCCCTGTCAGCTTCTTCCCAAGGTAGTGCCCCCTCTCCTGGGAGGATGAAACTCTTATCTCCTATTAGAAGTTAAATGGAGATAAGAGTCCCCCCCCCCCCCCGCCGAGCACTGAATAAGGCTCCTTTTTCAGGTGTCAGGCATGAAAAAGCTCTTATCTTGAATATGCCAATAGCCTTCCGAGGACCACCACCTGGAATGCACCCCCACTCAAGGAGGTTATGATGTTGGAAGAACCAAAGTGTCCTTGTTGGTTCCATTTTCCCACTCCAGACCCACCAGGACAACCCCCAGGGCCCCAAGAACAAAGGTGGCAGTGTGTCCTGATGGAGGCACAGAGTTGGCGCTGCAGTGCTCAGCTGGCAGAACATCAGAAAGCCCTGAGTCTTACTCAGGAGGAGGAAGCATGCTCCAAATCAGGCAAGCCAGGAAGGGGCAGGACAGCAACATCAGCTATAAAGCTGCACAGTTGGAACCTAGCCATTGCTGAAACAACATTTCTCTTTCTGTACTCTCTTCTGGACTGTTTCCCTTACTGGCAGGAACAGGACAAACCAGGACCAGAACAAGATTGGAATACATGTGGATCCTAGGATATTTCAGATGAAATTCCAGACAGCAGGTGTAGTGCCACTCTGCTAAATTGCTTCCAAGCAAGCTCACGGTGCCTCTATACTGTCAATATATTACTGGATTTTGGATGCCTGCTTTCCACCCTTTGTCCAGGCTGTATATGTGGCAAGGGTTCCCATAGCTAGAACCTTAGCTGTACTCCTGACTAAAAAAGCTAGAACCTGTCATCAATAAGATGCACCTGCCCTCTCAGAAGCAATGTAGATTTCATTACAGTTGTCTGTAATTTTGGGGACACTATTCCGGTACTGCACATTTCACCTCCAAATTCCCATTTTAATGACTTTCAGAGGCAGCCTTATCATACCATCACAATATGACTCATGCAATAGGAAGACCTCATCATGTTGAATGGGTTTCATTCTTCCCCATAATACACATTATATAACATGATTTATGCTTCTTGTAAAGTTGCTGGGACCTACGGGAGCAGAAGACGCTCTACAAACATGAGATATCATTTTGCAACTTATTGCATATGTTTGATCGTTTCCCCTTTCCTTCCCCTCCCTCCCCCATATAATATCATATTCTCCTAGATACCCTCCTTGCTCCGCTTGTGAGAGGGAGTTAAACCATCACAACGGTCTATCAAGGTAAAAGTGACAACACCCATCCATCAAAAGGAGCCACAAAAGCAGGATGGCTGTAGAAGCCAACATATCAACCTGCAATGCTCTTTCATTATTATTATTATTATTCCTCTTGCTAAGAGTCTAAATTGATCTTTTATGGAGTTTTTAAATGAAATCCCACAAAACGATAGTCCCCCAAAGTGCGATGCACCGTGTGACTTATGAGGTCAATAAAAAGTCTATGGGGTTTACATCGCTCTGTCTGCAAGGCCATTTACATGTTACAATCTCGTTTATGAAGCCAATAAAAGTCTGGGTGGATTTACTTTACCATTTGTGGGAGGCCATTTATGATGTTGGGCATCAATTTACAATGTCAACAATTGTGTTAGCCGTGAAAATGCAAAGCGTATCTATAACGTAAATTTTTCTCTCCCCTTCTCCCTCTTTTGTTGCATTGCATGGTCCTCAGATACTTGTTCCTCTCAGAACCATCCAGACGTCCTGCTTTATGGTTTGTAAGAGACAGATACGTTGCAAAATGGGTCTCTCTAAAGCATATCTTATTTGTTTTTCACCCAGAAGTCTTAACTGTCTTATCGCAGCATCACTAAGCAAGGACATGTGTTGACAATAGCCAGTTATATTGGGTGTAATACACCTCCAGGAGATGTGGTGATGGCCAGCAAATTGGATGAGCTTCAAAAGGGGAATGGACAACTTGCAGGAGGAGAAGGCTTTCCGTGGCTTCTAGTCCTACTTCCTCCAGTATCAGAGACGGTACACCAGTTGCTGGGGAACATGGGTAGGAGGGTGCTGTTGCATCCATGTCCTGCTTCTGAGCTTCCTGTGGGGAGTTGGTTGGACACTGGGTAAACCGAACGCTGTACTACATGGACCTTGGTCTGATCCAACATGGGGTTCCTCCTCCTCCTCTAGGGATTGTCTGACCAACCTGACAATTTTCCTTCCCTTATCTCTAGCCCAGTGACCCCAACAATGCATAAATCGTTATCAAATATTAATATCCAAATGTAACCATTCAGTATCTTCCATTCTAACAAAGAACAACATCTCTGTTTTGTTGTATCCTTATTTGGAGCAGAGCCCAAAGGTCTTTGGTGAATGTTTTCAGCTTGAACATGGAGACAGAAAAATGTTACCCTTGCTCTTTTTTTCCAGCTAGCACTGGGGATGAGCAATTCTGTAGGGCTGTGCAAGGATCCAGATCTGGATCCCAAATCTGGAGCGGATAAGGCTGATCCGGGCCTCCTGGATCTGGATCCAAATGGGATTGGATCAGGCCCGGATTGAGTCAGATCGGATCCGTGATCCGGATCCGATTCAGATCCGGTCACAGCACTCCCTCCCGTTCTTCCCCTCCCTCCCCTCCCTCCCCTCTCTGAGCTTACCTGCTGACACCTCCGCATCATCCCCCATCATCCTCTCTCCTCGCTGTGTGCCGCCGCATTTCCCACTCACATCGGGTGATGTCATCACCTGACGTGAGTGGGAAATGCAGCAGCACACAGCGAGGAAAGAGGACTATGGCAGGACAAAGCGGAGGAGGCAGCAGGCAAGCAGGGAGAATTGGGAGAGGGAGGGGAGAGTGGGAGGGAGTGTTGTGCACAGATCTGGATCAGATCTGGATCTGAGTTGGATCAGGCCCAATCCATACCTGACATTTCGGGATCCAGGTCAGATCGGGGGGTATGTGCACAGCCCTGCAGTTCTGTTAATTCCATTTCCCCCACCAATCTTACAGTTGTGTACACCAAAACGTTGACATTTAAAAAAAAAAAAAGAATGTGCATTTTTGTGCATATTTCTCCTAATACAGGGGTGGGTAACATGCAGCCCCTTGGTCCTTTCTTGCAGCTGCACCAGAAAAATGGTGGTTTGTTTTTGTATGGCAGCAAAAACAATCTTCTACCATTTTCTTTAAAGTAGAGGATTGTCACTGACATTTGGTTTAGTAGTGGTGCAGCAGCAAAAAATGGACTGACTTTAAGGGGAATCGTCTGGTTTTGCTGCTGTGCCACTACTAGGGGTGTATGAGAAAATTTTATTTTTCACAAGCATGCCCAGTTCAAAACCCTGAACATGTGAGTGTATGTGAGCATGTGTCCACAGAAAATATTTGCAAATTCTCAAACACGTGTTTGCCATTCGTTCCTGAGTCACAGTTCAGTTTTCACAAATTTTCTAATTAGCACAAATGTCCTCTGAATCAGCCCCACTTTATTCTGTAGAGGAATTTTGTGCAAATTGGGGGAGATTAGTACAAATCTTCAATTTGATTCCTGTTTTATTTGTGCAAATCTCCCATTCATGTAAAATGTGCAGTGAACACAAATATGAACAGCAATTTGGGACAAGATTTGATGTTTGGATAATCCCAGCAAACTTGAACATTGATGAGTCACTCATTCCTAGCTATCACACTCCTGAATCTTGAAGGTGGTGGAGGCAGGGATGTACCCAGGTGGATTCAAGGGAGAAATTGTCCCACCAGACCCCCACTAATTGCCCACCCTAGTCCTTGTATCATAGAACCATAGAATCATAGAATAGTAGAGTCGGACGGGACCTATAAGGCCATCAAGTCCAACCCCCTGCTTAATGCAGGAATCCACCTTCAAGCATACCTGACAGATGGTTGTCCAACTGCCTTTTGAATGCCTCTAGTGTGGGAGAGCCCACCACCTCCCTAGGTCACAGGTTCCATTGTCGTACTGCTCTAACAGTCAGGGAGTTTTTCCTGATGTCCATCTGGAATTTGGCTTCCTGTAACTTGAGCCCATTATTCCGTGTCCTGCACTCTGGGTTGATCCTGGCCCTCCTCTGTACATACATTTTGTATGCAACTTTGCCTAATATACTCATTTGTTGCTCAATCTGCACATGCCATATATGCATTATTTGAATGGAGAACTCAGGAAACTGATAATTTGAAAGGATAACTGGGTTTTGGTTTCTGGATTGATTTGAAATTTCTCCTCCATTCCTAGCTCCCACTCTCTATTCGTGTTTTTCTGGACATTTGTACTTCTAGATGACATTCCATCAATACTTCCTTGTTTTTTTTTTCTTACCCAGAAGATATCAGAATAAAGGCAGGAAACATTACACTAAGCATGAGGATCTTGCAGCCCTTTAGAGTTTGGGACTATGATTCCCATCAGTCCTAGTCAGTATTGCCAGAGGTGAGGGATGCTGGGTAGTGTAGGCCAAAACAACTGGAGGGCCACACTTTGACCATCACTGCCTTAAATACTCCATGCTGCAAGAAGCAATGGTAGAGTCAGCCACATATTCAAGAAGTAACCACTTATGTTATTAAAAACAACACACCTGCCAGTAAAGATTTATTTATGTATGTATGTATTTAAAGTATTTCTTTATCCTGCTCCTCATCCAAAAAAAGACTCTGAGAACAGCTTACATAAATTGTATACTGAATATACTAAAACAGGACAGTCCCTGCCCACAGCTTACAATTTAAGAAGACATAACACACAGCCAAAAAAAGAAAAGAAAGAAAAGAAAAGAATGGGGTGAGAAGAAGGGAAGGGGACGATATGTCTTTCTGCAAGGCTAGAGATGTATGAGAATTTTGTTGTGGCTCACAAATCGCATGAGCATGCCCTGTTCAAAGCCCCGAGCGTGAACACGAGCCCGAGGGCCATCACACATCCACTGAACATTTCCACATGTGTCCTCGTTCCATTTGTGCAACTTCCCAGTTCCTTTTTGCGCAGATTTCCCCTGCGGACTGAACCTGCTTTAGTCAATGCCGGAGAAATGCGCAAATTTCACATTTGGTTGCTGCTGAATTTGCGCAATTTTACTGTTCGTGCAGAGTGAGTGGCAATCGCAAACACAAACAGGCATAGGCTCCAGGTGGGCAGCGACACAATGTTTGGAGAAGCCTAGAGATTTTGAACATTGCACATTCACCTATCCCTAAGCAGGACGGATCGAATGCCCCTGCTTGCCCCTCTCTTCTCCCCCATTTCTGCCTGCTGGAGTGGATGCTGTTGGTGAAAGTTGAGGAACCTTCGTGGGGGTGGTCTTCAGCAGGGCTGGGTAGAATGGCCCCTGCTCCTCCTCTCCTTCATACATCCTATTGGAATGAAAAAAAAATAGTACAAAAGAAGAGAGGTCAAGCCAGAAGGTGAGAATTCCATCCCAAGTGATCTCAACACATGTCCTCAGTCAGGCTGAATGCAATTTGGGGTATTCGTTAATATCTTCGCTTCCCTGCATTTTATTTGCACATCTTTCCAAGACCTGTTTGGTAAGGTTCGGTCTTAAAGGAATACCCCCCACGCTACCCCGCTGATATTCGGCCTCTTTTCAAAGTAACGATGTCCGTGCCCACCTTTGAAAATGCCAGGGCATGTGGAAATGTCTTTTGCTCACCTCCAAACTCCGCCGTTGGAGTCTGCTGCTCGCGCGCTCCTCTGTCCCTGCTCTTTCTGACCCCCTCAAGTCTGCAGTACGTGATGATTTGATATGCTGTCAGTGGACTTGAAACAAAAAGCCCCGGAGGGTTGAGCTTCTGCCCTTCCCGAGTGCAAGCTTTGCATCAGGGCAAAGTTCAGGGAAATCAGTTCAATGATATTTTAAGATGGGAGAAGCAAGAGGGTGCTCAGGAGTTTAAAACGGCAGAAGGGGCATCGGGAGCTGAACTGAGGTTTTGGTTTTATAAGCGGCCCTTATGAATTTCGTAACGAAGGCACTCCCCCATTATCCAATGGAGAAGGTGAGCGGAGGGACAACCTGCATTTTGCAAGGACCATGGATAGGACTCTGTGTGTGTATGTGTGCATTTGTGTGTGTCATTCAGCACATCTCTGCATGCTCCATGTGCAGGGGTGCATTGCACCTCTTTAGGGATCTCTGCTGGGCATAACGATGCTTGCCTATTCTCCTCACATGCACTTTGGAGTTCTGAGTGACCTGATCTTGTTTCCAAGATGGGAACGATGCATTAGGAATCCTCCATTAATCTCTCTCTCTCTCTCTCTCTCTCTCTCTCTCTCTCTCTTTTAATATCTGACTTTCCTACAGCAGGGGTGGGCAGCCTTTTATTTGGTCAAGGACCCCTTGTGGGTATTACATCAAGGGGTACATGACAGTGGTGGAATGGGCCAAAACCAATGGGGGCAGGCCCCAAGCCAAAAAGGGGATGGGTCACCTCTTTTATCTTTCTGTTTGCTTCTTTTCTCTCTCCTCTCTTTGTACCCATGCAGCAAGCTGACAGGGAAGGGACACAATGCTCTTGCCAGAGGTCTGAAATGTTCACATGCAGAGGGCTTTTGAAATTAGGCTGAGGGGTGCATGGCATTAGGCCAAAAACCATATGAGGTCCTTGAATCCCAGTTTGCCCACCCATGTTCTACAGAATATTGTGTAGGAGCAATTTCCTGCAGATTTGCATGCCTTCTGTTTGGGTGTGCCTTCTCCTCCTTTACATTACTGGGATGTGCTTGGGAATATTGCTAGTATGTGACATCAACAGCAGTTGAGATGTGTTTGCATGCACCAATGTTCCAAGATCCTTTTTGAGCATGATTGTAAGTACTGTAACAGTAGCAGCGCTGGTGCAAGCTATCCTGTGGCATGCCTGTGCTGCCAGTACATGCCCTCCCACCCCTTGCCATTGCACCCACCCCTTGCCATCAACCATCTCTCTCTGGATAGCCATATCAGCCAGTGAAAGTGGGCGGCATGGTTCTTCAGAAAGCTGTCCAGGACCAATGCCTTGCTCCTGCTTTGTAGGAGAGATGCCCTAGGAGATTGCCTGCAGCACAGCTTACCTCCTTGGAGGTGATGCCTGGCTCTGAGGGGGTCCATCCTCAGAGCTAGACATTGCCTCAAGAAGTATCCGAGGAGATAGCCTGTGCTGCAGGCAATCTCCTGGGACAATACTCCTTCAGAGCAGCAATCTGTGATCTGTTAGTCCTGGCTCAACAGAGGACTGGGTAGCTGCTCTTCAGTTTCCAGGGACATCTATCCAGTTTGGTAATGTATGGCTCTGAGGGATTCCCTCAGAGCCAGATATTTGGGGCTGGACAGCTTTCTCCATAGAATCTGTCCACCCATCCTCTGGTTCTTGCTCAGAGGATGTTCAATGTGAGCCAGGGGGTGAGTAGCTGAGACCAGCTACCACCCTTTGTTTTGCTCTGAGAGCAGCTGTTCCAGAGAGCCCCCATCAGATGCCCTGTTGCTGTGATATTTACCACAATGGGAGAGTGGAATGGATGGCTCTCCAGACAAGCCAGTCATGTTGCTGAGTGGGCAGCTGCTCCAGAAAGCCGAGCTGGCCCCACTCTTCCACTGTGACAGATGCCAGAGGGGGAGATTGGCTGGTGGGTTTTTCTAGAACACCAGCTGGAGTCAGTAGCAGTGGAAGACCTCCTTAGCAATAGTGGTGTCATAACTCGCTAACTTCTTGCATTCATTGAAGTCAATAAGGCGGCCTCTTAGGAAAGCAATCAATCTTTTATTTAGCAAATGACCCCTTCCTTCCAGTCGAAAGTAGTTAAAAGTAGAAAGCGTTTTGCCCCAAGGCGTAATTTAGCTAAGCAAACAAGACAGTTGATCCATTCAAGAGAAAGAGAGAGTCACTTCTGAGAAAAATCCACATCAAGCTTTTTCTGAGCCACTAATCTTTCCGAGCGCCGCATCCTAACCTCTTTGATCTGTGCTCGTTTCTCTCTCCTACGGAAAATGGCATTTCTAAGGTCACTCTCTCCCTCGCCCTCTGAAGTGGAGGGCTGCTTATCAGCTGGAGGGTTATTTACATCAGGAGAAACACCCACTAAAGGTGAAGCTATGGGAACCACATCTTCCCTTTCTGGTATGGACTGGAATGTCTCTTTGAGTTCAGAATCTGATTCTGAATTAACATCTAACAGTCCTTCACCCTGAGCAAGGGGAGAGGAATTAGACACAACAAGTGGGAGTCTGTGCAATTTGAAACTCCACAGCTCAAGGAAGGGATTCCCCCAGCTCATGGGAGGGAGGGCCCCGATCAGTAGAACACTGCACAAAAGGATTTGTGATGGAATCATACGCATGCAATTATCAATGTTCACATGCGCATCAGTATTTAAGCAGAGGCCAGATGGCCATCTATCAGAGACTGCACTACCAGGCAGTTTGATTAGAAACTAGAATCATAGCACTGGACGGGAAATGAGAGACGATCTCAAGGCTCCCTTCCGACTCTGCGATTTTATTATTCTGACTATTAGATATTGCCACTGTATGAGTCATATAGTATGTCTGAAACACACACAAAAAATGGAGGGGGGGAGGAGAGATGCTGCTTCATTCTCTTTGTATTCATATTGTCTTGGAAATATACCAAAAAATCTTTTCAAATGCAAAAGTAAAAAAAAAATGACCCTTTCGTTGGAAAACAACAACAACTCAGAGCATTTTTGAATGTTTCCCTTTTTAAAACTCCACTTCTTGGCATGTATTCTCTGCTGGATCACCTGCGTGGAGCCCAGTGAGAGCTTCTTGCTGCCCGCCAGCTTCTTCTTTATTACTTATGCATCATTTACCCTTTGAAATTTGCTGAGGTAATCAAACGTAATGCCTGCATTTGGCAATCTGGAATAGCCCCCGGATCAAGACTGCACAGCGGCAGGTCGGTGTTGACTTAGTTTAACGGCAGCCTGGGTAATGCTTATTGATCTCCCTCCAGTGCGAGTCTGCATGCTACCACTTTCTGAGGAGTGTGCTAATTTTTCAGCTCGGGTGCAGAACCTCTTTCAGCCCGAGGGCCAAATTCTAGCTTGGAGAGACTCTCAGGGGCCGCATTCCAGTAGTGGGTGGGGCCAAAGACAAATGACAAAAGGAGCAGGGCCAAATGTATTCAAATACCAGCATATGTTAGCTCAAAGTTTTTACTAGCAGTAAGCAACTATGCTTTTGGAGAAGGGGTTCAGCCTTGTAGATTTGGGGGTGGGGAACTGCAAGAAATTGGGAAACTGCCATATGGTCGGTGGTTGGAGGAAAGGGGTGGTTGGAGGAAAGGGGGTGAGGCTAGAGCAGGGGTGGGACTTCTGGGGACCTCCAGATGGCCTGATTGGGACCCTTAGAGGGCCATGTTTTGCTCGTGGGCCTGAGGTTCTGCACTCCTGATTTAGTTGGTGCATGCTATGGATTTGTTCTGGGCAGAACTTGATCCAATCCCCCCTCCCTTAGGCATGTCTTTAATTGTACACATCCCAACGTTAGGTTTATACATCTCTCCCATGGGCAGGGATGTCTCTTGGCATTGGAAGGATGCCAAAATGGTGGTGGAGGAGAAATCCTGTGTAATGAGGAGAAGCATATGCTGAAGTGGGAAAGAAGATTACAAAGAAGGGCTGGAACATCCCTACTGTGTTGTTGTTGTTGTTGTTATTATTATTATTATTATTATTATTATTATTATTATTATTTACATTTATATACTGCCCCATAGCTGAAACTCTCTAGGCAGTTTACAAAAATTAAAAGATTGAATATTTAAAAAAATCAATATACAAAATATAAAACCATAAAACATAAAAACAGCTAAATGTGAGTATTTCGACACAAACACACGTTGTGGAGAGGAAGAACAGTGGTAAATATGTGGAGAGAAGAGGGGGGAAAACATGCACGTTCACAGTTCAGATATGTTTTGTTTGCAAATGGCCAAGTCTGTCCTGGCCTATCAATGGAGTCTGGACAAGTTGGAAGGAACGCAATTACATTTGGTCCTAAATAAGAGAGGATCTTGCAGACTCACCTGATTCCTGATATGCCCTACCTATACTGTAGGAATAACATCTCAGGCCTTCCTCTGAGTGTCACCCCCAAGGAAGATTTGGAGGGTGGCAACAAGGGAGAGGGCCTTTTAAGTGGTGCCCCCCTGGTTGTGGAATGCTCTCCCAATGGAGGCCCACCTGGCCCCAGCATTTTGGTGCCAGGTTAAGATTTTCTTCTATTCCCAAGCACTTGAATTGCTTGTCACTGGTGTTTTAGTCATTTCATGAGGTGGTTGCATTTTAATGGATAATTCTCTGAGCTGCTCTTAATATATTATTAAGTTACCTTGCATCTTTTACTTTTGAGAAAGCTAATAATTTTTCATCACCATCATCACCATTCATCTGATGGCTGTGAGGTAGAATGGTTACTGTTCAAGTCCAGCCTGAGAGTCAGGAGTCCTTTGAGAGTCTACAATCCTATATGGGGTTATTATATGCCTGACCCAATGCAAAAACAAACTTACTGAGATATCCTTTGTACAATGATATCCAACTTCAAACAGGCAGTACTATGAAATTCACTATCACTGTAGGTGGTGGTGATGACTACCAATTTAGATGGATTTAAAAAGGATTAGACAGATATAGTCATGATGGCTATATATTATCTCTAGTAACAGTGGCAGAATATCTCTGAGTAGCAGTGTCTGTGGAACATGAGTGAGAGGGTGCTCTTGAACTCATTTCTCACATATAGGCTTTTCATATACATCTGCTTAGCCACTGTTGGAACAGAATATATAGGCCTTTGGTCCAGGGATGTATGATAAATTACTTTCAGTTAATTTTTGATCAGGATTTACCCAGCTCACACCTTCTGATCACAGACTCAGATGCAATCTGCAGTTGAAACCTGTACATTTCCACGCTGGCAAAAAAAAAAAAGTGTTCAAAGGCATATGTTTGAAAAAAAATATTTTTCGAAATGCACCCAAAATATCCTTTAATCAATGGGAGACGAATGCCTGCATTCTAAAGATATGCACAAGTGATGTGTCCATTTGGAAAATCTGCATGAAAGTATGCACAGATTTTAATAGAGAAAAAAAAAAGCTTGCATAATCTGATACAGGCTCAAGTCAGGATGAGCTTCAAGGTGGAATTCAGGGAACTTCGTTGAACTCCGGTTTTGCTGAGTCACACATTGATCTGATCTAGCAGGGCTCTTCTTATTTTAAATTTACATTATGTTTATGTAAATACTCGAAAGGTTGTCACACAAAGGAGGGCCAGGATCTCTTCACGATCAACCCAGAGTGCAAGACGCAGAATAATGGGCTCAAGTTACAGAAAACCAGACTGCGGCTGGACATCAGGGAAAAACTTCCTGACTGTTATAGCAATACGGCAATGGAACCATTGACCTAGGGAGGTCATGGGCTCTCCCACACTAGAGGCATTCAAAAGGCAGCTGGACAACCATCTGTCAGGTATGCTTGAAGGTGGATTCCTGCATTGAGCAGGGGGTTGAACTTAATGGCCTTATAGGCCCCTTCCAACTCTACCTGTCTATGATTCTATGTGAAACCTGAGAGGTCCCCAATCCCTAGGGTGACCAGATAAAATCCAGGTCAGGGCTCATGTAACTTTAACAGATGTAGAGAAAAGGGAATTTCAGCCAGTGTCATTTGTATGCAATTGGTTCCTGGTGAAATTCCCTCTTCATCACAACAGTTAAAGTTGCAGGGGGTCTGCCTTCTTTTGTACATGGTCACTCTAGTGTCGTGCATGCACCTTTAACTGTTGTGATGAAGAGGGAATTTCACCAGGAACTAATTGCATACAAATGACCCTAGCTGAAATTCCCTTTTCTCTACAACTGTTAAAGTTACATGAGCCCTGACCTGGATTCTATCTGGTCACCCTACCCCTCCCTCTCTGTACAAGATGTTTTCTGGTGGAGGATCATTGTCTCTTGCTCCAACTATGTAATTCTGATCGCACTGCATTCTATCTAATCTGAATCCATCGGCACCATATTCTATGAAACCTCTTTTATCCACATTTGTAAGCAGGTTCTATTGATGTCACTGCATAGTCCTTTAAGTACATCTGATGTTTAAAATTCTGTGAACAGTGGCATGGGTTACTTCTGGCTTCTCTCTCTCTCTCTCTCTCTCTCTCTCTTTCCTTTCCCTTCTCTGAGGCAGTGTTTGAACTGCCAGTTTTACAAATAGATGATCCCTAAGAGGGTAAGCAGCTAGCTGAAGGAATGTCACATTTTGTCTCCAAGGAGAGCTTTATATACTGCAATGTATGATGAAGACCATTATGGGGATTAGAGTTACCAGCAATGAATACATCGTCGGTTTTTCAGAGGAAACACAACAGCAAAGAAAATCCCTTGACTACCAGCATGGGTATGGGCAAATTATTAGTGCCTTAAAAAGAAAACTATCATAGCTTGCTTCTGTGATACCTCTTTCATTAATGAGCCAAGAGTGTGTTGTCATCATGAGAGCTGTAAAGTTCAGAGGCTCACAGGTCGCTCCCATCTAGGGATGCTGGAGAAATTGAAAACAGACTAAAATGAGTCCAGATTTCTAAGAATTCAACTTATAGAATCCTGTGTAAACCAACCTACACAGGCAACTCCTAGTCCATGGATTTACAGGATATATATATATATATATATATACACACACACACTCACATATATATATTACTTTCCTGAAATTTGCACAAATTCATTCACAGGAAAATATTTCTGCTAAGACATATGCCATGCTGGAAAAATGTATATGGGGGAAAGTCAAATAGAATGGTGGGGCTAAATGTTACTTACTAACATAAATTCTGTTAATTGCTGTGAATGTCCTTAAGGAATTATTTGTGTATTCTACCACATAATGAGGGGAAAACCCCCAAATTGATGCCGGAACAACACTGCAGTGTCCGTGAAACACACGTGGGACAGTTTTCACAAAACCCCAACATCCCTATTCCTACATTTCCACCCTTTTCATAACTAGTTTCAGCCCCACTTATGAAATAGATATCACATAAGCAGCCCCAATTAGAAGTAGGGATGTGTGAATCCACAAAACTTTTCCGAATTTCATCTCCAAGTGTGTTCCAATGTGAGTCCACGTAAGATTACAAGCATTGATATATATATTTCCCAGCTTGATTTGTGCAAATTTCCTAATTTTCACATATTTCTTCAGTCAACTGAATTGGCCCTAATGTAGCCTATGGAGGAAATTTGCATAATCTAGATTTGTACAAATTTGGGGAGATTTGCAATAGGGATGTGCACTGACCCCCCGGATCAGATCGGATGGCAGATCGGAATCGGACCTGGGGGGTCGGATTGGATCAGAGGGTGGGCGGATCAGATCCGATTCCGATGCGAAAATCGGATGTCCGATTTTTGGATCGGACGCCATTTTGAATGCATTTCCCCATAGTCTAGTATTGTGTTACAAAAACACCTATAACTTTTCCATTTTTAAAGGTAGAAGGATGAAACTTGGACATTTTTTAGATGGATTAGGGGTAGTTATCTGTGAGAAATTTCAGAAAGATTGGTGCAGGCATTTTGTGGCAATTAATTTTTAATAAACAAAAAGGAATGCCTATAACTTTTTCATTTTTAAAATTCCACACATGAACCTTTGCCATGTTGCAGATGGTATGTTGGGACTCATGTGTGTGAAATTTCAGAAACATAGGTACTTGCCTTGTGTGGCAATTAATTTTAGAAAAATGGGTAATAGTGGGGTAAATACAGTTATGCCTCCCACTTTTTTATTTTTAAAGATACAAACAGGAAACTTGGGCACATTACAGGTAACACTTTGCTTGATAAGTGTGTGAAATTTCAGAAAGCTAAGTCCAGGCATGTAGTGGCAAGGTATTTTTGAACCCATGAGGAAAGAAACACCTATAACTTTTTTTATTTTAAAAGTTAAAAGTCTGAAAGTTCCTCACTTTGTAGATGGGTTAGGGGTAGTTATCTGTCAGAAATTTCAGAATGATAGATCCAGGCATTTCATGGCTATGGATTTTTTAGATTAAAAGTTACAAAAGTCTTTCCACAGAGGCTTGGGCTGTCAATTGGACTGTCAATTGCACCCCCCCTCCCCCGCACTCCTTACCTGCCGGGGCGGCCGCTTCCCTCCGGTGCTTCGATCTACTGAGAAACAGGCTTCGCGGTCTGTCCCTCAGTAGCGTGCCAGGTGATACATCATCACCTGGCACACTACTGAGGGACAGGCCGCAAAGCCTGTTTCTCAGTAGATTCGAGCACTGGAGGGAAGCGGCCGCCCTGGCAGGTAAGTGGGGGGCTCCCCCCTCACGCTTCTTACCTGCCAGGGCCATCCGCTGCCATCCACTGGTGCCTGCGGGTGCCAACGGACAGCGGCAGATGGCCCCGGCAGGTAAGCCTTCTCCTCCCTCTAAAGCTCCTTACCTGCTGGGGCAGTCTGCTGCCCCCTTCTACTGAGAAACAGGCTTCGCAGCCTACCTCTCAGTAGCACGCTGGGTAGTGGATGGCCCCGGAAGGTAAGGAGCGCGAGGGGGAGGAGGAGGTCCGATACTCTGATTTTATCCAACCCAGATCGGGTCCTTCCAGACCGGTTCAAATGAGATCGGACGATCCAGAAGCCGGGATCGTAATCGGATAATTTTATCCAATTTCGGTCGGATCGGCTTCGGATCGTGGATCGGACCTGATCTGATGCACACCCCTAGTTGTCACCAGAATCCACAAGAGAGAATGTAAAGGGTGCAGAACTCTTTCATTGCTTCCCTTATAGAGGCTGACACACATTCTCAGCTTCGTAGATGAGGGACATATTTTCAAATTTCCTGTCTGGCAGGTTCACTTGTGCCAGGTTCTGATGATTGATCTAGTAGTATACAGAATATAATGTCATCATGTTAGCCAATCCCCACCTCATTTAATCTTACTTATCACAGTGAGTAACACCACACGGACGGGTGCATCAGGGAGATGAAATGCATCTGCAGCCAAGAATCATTGTTACCATCCAAGAGAGACAGAAGTCAGAATTCATTTTAAGCAGATGGTATCTTAAAGCTTGATTGTACTGATAACAGCATGAAAGAGGCAGCATCGATGCATGGATGTGAACACCTGTTCCACTTCTGAAACCCCAATTGTCTCCAATGGTAGATGTGGGGATGAGTGAATCTATCAGTTTTGCTTTTTCCCACAGTCACATTTTTTCTCTTGGCAAATTTTAGTAAATTCTTATCAAAACTGAACTGGGAAAAAAAGGCCAAACGTCCAACTCTCATGCATCAGTACCAGCCAAATTTTATAGGTACCGTTGTATCCAACATGGAGAAGACCATGATGTCCCTGCCTGCCATAGAATTGTTAAAGATGAGGGGCATGTCAGAAAAACATACACCCTAATTTAACACTGATATGGTTGAATACAGAGGGATTCAAACCCAGACTTTTAAGAGCAAAGCACTCAAAACCCTGGCCCTGGAGAGGCAAATCTGTTGGATTCAATTTCTCCCACATTTGTTTTTTTAAATCTTTTTTGTCTTGAATATGGAAAACATTGTGGATTTTGGTAAATTGTTATCACAACTGAACTAAAATTAAACTCTCACTCATCTCCTAGTCTGAAATCCAGTTGGGTTTCAGGCAGGAAATCAACTAAGAAGAGTGTCCCCTGGAAAGCAGAGATAGGCAGTCAGGAAGCTCAGTGTGTGCTGAGCAATGAAATGCTCTGTTTGAACTGTCAGGTGAGAGTCAGAAGCTCAACAGGGCCAGACAAAGTCTTATTCATCCCTAATGTCACCTGACCTCTGTTGAGCTGCGAAGCAGTTCCATGACCAGCTGTGGCAGTAGTAATGGTGCTGAAATACAGCAGAGAGCAACGTCTCCCTTCTCTGGCAAACTTGCACAGTGGCAGAGCTGTCACAGTTGATTTGTAGAAACTGTAAAACCTGGTATCAAAAGAGCCTAGAACTAGGGATGTGTATTGTATCGTTAAAATGTACGATAACGATACAATAGGGTCATTATTGTGCATGTATTTAACGATGATGATACGACAGAAAAACCTACGATAATCATCGGAGACGATAATTTTTGGGCTATTTTATCATTTTATCGGACTGTCATATAAAATATACCTATAACTTCTATATTTTAAAAGTGAGAGGCTTGAAACTTGGTCACCGTGCTTATGGGGTATGCCTAAGTATGTGTATGAAATTTGAGATCGATCCCCCCCAACCCTCAATTTTATATGATTTTTTTAAAGAGCGTTTCCGTTCTGACAGGTCTGAATGAACGCACCTGGCGAGCTGTCATTCTCATCTGTCAGAACGGAAACGATCTTTAAAAAATTCATATAAAATTGAGGGTTGGAGGGATCGATTTCAAATTTTACACACATAAGTAGGCACACCCCATAAGCACTGTGACCAAGTTTCAAGCCTCTGTTTTTTTTTTTTAAAAAAAGAAGTTATAGGCATTTTTTTTCTTTAAAAATAGGGCTGCAAAAAAATTGTTTTTTTTTCACAATAATTATCATGAAGACGATATTGTTCACCTACGATATGAATGAAGACGATAATTTGTTTTGGTCTGAAATGAAGATAACGATAAATGACAATATTTTTTGGCTTGCACACACCTACCTAGAACAGGATAGAAGGACTTACCTGTGTCCGCCTCAGTCGGATGCTTGCTGAGTGACCATCACTGCCAGCCCCTGCTCCCAGTCCAATGTGAGCTTTTTCAATACCTAGTGACCGATCAAAGAAGCTGCAGGGCTGCACACCCTCATTCCGTAGCCTCCACTTTGTGTTACAATGGATGCTCTGGAAATTGTGTTTTTTTTCATAACTTTGGAAATGGCAGCCGTAAAGGCCCAAATTATGCAACGTGAAAGGCATGAATGGAGTATATATGCACCTTAAAATATGTTGTTGTTGTTGTTGTTGTATTTTTTAAGATATCTTTTCATGCTTTAGTCAATGGGGGACAAGTGCACACTTATTTGGGGGAAAATGTGTAAAGAAATGCACACTTTCCCCTTATCAAATGAAAAGAAAAACAGGGCATGAATGAAAACAGGAACAAGGCAAACTGAGGTTCAAAATGGAGTTCAGAAATTGTAGCTCAGCTTGAGCATTCCTGATGCTCCTCCCCTAGTATAGGGAGACCATATGAAAAGGAGAACAGGGGTCCTCTGTCTTTAGCAGTTGTAAAAAAGAAGGCCTTTCAGCAGGTGCCATTTGTATGCCTGCAGCACCTGGTGAAATTCCCTCTTTGCCACAACAGTTAATGCTGCAGGAGCCCTGCCCTCTTTTGTATCTGGTCACTCTAGTATAGCTCCTACAGCTTTCACTGTTGTGATGAAGAGGGAATTTCACCAGGTGCTGCTTACATAAAATGACACCTGCTGAATGTCCCTTTTCTCTACAACTGTTAAAGATACAGGAGCCCTGTCCTCCGTTCCATAGGGTCACCCTACCCTAGTATGCATGGGGTTGGTAAGGGCTTTCACATTCTAGATCACAAAACTCACCTTTGGTGCAGGGAAGGGCTGAGCCCAAGCTACTCACTGCTTTTGCCCATCATTCCAGCAGTGGCAAAAAACAACCGACCAACAAAATTCCTTGACCATCTATTTCGTCAATGTTGTCTGATTATTATTTTTTTATTATTTTTAATGGCCCTCACTTGCCCTCCTCAGTTGCCCTCACTTGCTCCCAGTGATAGCATCACAGATTTTAATTTGATTGGCTCTCTTGCACTATTGTATCATACCGTTCACCATTTGGTCTTTAATTGGGTAGGCTCACCCATTTGATCAATCCAGGAAGAAGTAGCGGTCGGGGGAGGCCAGGGGAGAAGGGCAACAAAGAAGCCTAAGCTGGTGGGGGGACAATGCTGGCCCAAGAATTGTTGTGTTGTTATTTGGGAAGGAGGGGTAACATTTTACTATTTTCAGTCTTAAAATCGAAAATAGGGTTGTTGCGAACAACGGATGCCACAATCCCTGCGTTGAGCCCTAATGGACCCTGTCAGGAGCCCCAGCAGATTGTGAGGCCTCAGCAAGCATTCCTCCCTTTAATGTCACCATTAATGTACAAGGGAGAAATGCGCAAGTTCGGAGAGGGGGCAGAGGTAAGGTGAGCACCTGCCGAGGCGGATGCTGCCCGATTTCATCCACCCTTGATTGAAAGTGGAAAACATTTGCATATTTTTTCCTACAAATGAATTTGGATAAATTTTGGGAAAGTAAAAAAAAAAAAATCTACTAGGAGAAAGGGAAAGTATGGCTTTCAAACATCACTTGTACGGACTGACTGCAAACAGGCTAAAATTGACACATACCACAGTTTTCCCTCATTATTCCATAGAAGGAAAACATGCTTACCCAATATGGAAGTCATTTGCGTAGAGTTCCCCTCATGCATCGCGTGTTTTCTATAGCTGTATGGAGTCAGTGAACAGGGATTTACAAAAAAAGCTTTCAGCCAGAGATGGACAAAGTGCTCAAGAGGAATTCTGCTGTAAAATCGCAAACTCACATGATCGGTTTCAAACCAGGGAATCAACTAGCCAAGTCATCTCAGGGTGCCAGATTGTGCTTATTTAGATGGGGGGAAATCCTACAACTCCTTGCAACCCCAGCTAGGCATCAGCCATGGGATTGCACCCTTTCAATGTCTTTTTTAAAGTTTTGATAGTATTCTATTGTATATCTCTTTCCTATTTGTAAGTTTTTGTATTTTTTTTAAAAAAATTGCACGCTGCCTTCAGAGGTTCTTTACCCTTAAAGGTGGCCTAAATAATTGTAAATGAGTTAATCACCCTAATCTGATTGGAGAGCAAATATAAATAGATGCTAATGCAAAAGTTGCATCTTTAAATACTCAGTTTAAGGGCACTCTATGCCATATATATATATTATACTGGCACCATGCCTTGCTGTCATTTCAAATGATTGGTGTGTTGTTTTTTTTAAAAAAAAGCTCTCTAAACCCATATGGTTGCAATTATCTCTGAAACCAAATTTGGGAAAGCAGCCACCTCAGACTGACTGGATGGAAGTTCTGTCTTTCATGTACGGTGTTCTGAAATGGTGATCCACCATCTGGTATGTGATCTGGCTCAGTCTAAATAACATATGGGTATCACTTGAGGAGAATAATGAGAACCAGTCAATAACACAGCCATACTAAGAGAAGGTTCTTCTTTGGCAGCCCTTGACAGAAGAGCCATTGCCTTTG
Source organism: Anniella stebbinsi (assembly GCA_029215795.1). Lineage (NCBI taxonomy): Eukaryota > Metazoa > Chordata > Lepidosauria > Squamata > Anniellidae > Anniella > Anniella stebbinsi. The sequence continues at coordinate 223,458,935 of JARDYH010000004.1, read as the reverse complement.
GGCCTGGATTTGAGTGTGCTGAAAGTCAAGATACAAAACCTCAGTTCACCTGCTTTACTCTGAGTGAGATGCGACACAGAAATAAGCCTCACGAGGATGGTAGTGGCTGTCGTGTTTTGGAATATCCCTTTTCCCCTGAAGTTTGGGCCTGGCGATAGCAGCAACCAAAGAGCACCGTGATTCTTTCTTTCATTCTTTCTTAGAACAAGGAAATCAAAATAAGACATAGAGTTAAGGATATTGCGAGCATCCCTCCAGCCAACTAGACATGCCTGGCATGTGGGAAGCCCTGCATCCAGCACAAGGGTGGGCCCACACCTGGCATGAGGGCAGAAACACACCTGAGTGCTTGCGAGCCTCTGCAAATGCTCAGGCACAGATTTGCCTTGGCTTCCGGGATCATGCCCTTCCCCCCCCCATTGCATTAATGGAGGCCATCATTAACACAGCAGGGGGAAATGAACACTTTCCAGAAGCTCTGGAAAGTGTGTTTTCCTCCCTCCTCCAAACGGAGCCTTGAAAGTAGGGGTGTGCATGCCAAAAAATATCATTTTTATCGTTATCATTATTTTGGGTCAAAAAAAATATCGACTTCATTTATATCGTAGGTGATCCGTATCATCTTCACGATAATTATAGTTTAAAAAATGATATTTTTGGTAGAAAGAAAACTGCCTATAACTTCTGTATTTTAAAAGTTAGAAGCTTGAAAATTGGTCACAGTGCTTCTGGGGTATGCCTAAGTATGTGTATGAAATTTGAGATCGATCCCTCCAACCCTTGATTTTATATTAATTTTTTAAAGATCATTTCCGTTCTAACAGGTCTGGTGAGCTGTCATTCTGATCTGTCAGAACGGAAACGATCTTTAATAAATTCATATAAAATTGAGAGTTGGAGGGATCGATCTCAAATTTGGCCACATATCTGCGGCCGCCATTAACGCAGCGGGCCAGCGTGTGCAGGAGCCAAGTGCTTGTGAGCCACACTTGATTGGTGGGGGCTTGTCAGGCCCAGTTTGTGGGGGCGGGCTAAAGCAGCAGTGGGGCGATCACTCACTGAGTTCAACCACCCCTACAAGAAAGTGAGGAGGCATGACATTATATTGAGGATGAGTGAGAAGAAGAGGCCTCTCTCTCTCTCCTTGCCTGAAAAGTGTTGGAAACACAATCTTTAAGCCTATAGCTGCTTTAGGAGCAGAGAAAGTCCTGCAGCCACAAGGAAGGCTTCTTCTGACTTTATGCCTTCTTAAGAAGAAAATATGCAAATCAGGGCAATATTCTGCAGCCTGAGCGAGGGCACAAATCTCCACAATTTTCTTCTCCTCTGTTGTGGGAGCTCCTGTTGCCCATGGATTATCAACCTCCAAAATGGGGAGAAGCTTCCTCTGTGACCATGTCCTGAGGGAAGAGTTGAGCTTCAGAGCCTGTTGTGGGTGGCGGGTTGCTCATTTGGGTTGCTGAGTAGGGCTCACTTTCTCCCACAGTGACCATTCCACCTGGTCATACTCAAACTCAATTGTGTAGTGGGCTCTCCACACTAGAGGGAGCTGGACCACCATCTGTCAGTTATGCTTTAAGATGGATTCTTGCATTGAACAGGGAGTTGGACTCAATGGCCTTATAGTGGGGTGACCATATGAAAAGGAGGACAAGGCTCCTGCATCTTTAACAGTTGTATAGAAAAGGGAATTTCAGCAGGTGTCATTTCTATTCATGCAGCACCTGGTGGAATTCTCTCTTCATCACAACAGTGAAAGCTGCACTAGCTATACTAGCGTGACCGGATACAAAAGAGGGCAGGGCTCCTGCAGCGTTAACTGTTGTGATGAGGAGGGAATTTCACCAGGTGCTGCATGTATACAAATTCCCTTTTCAATACAACTGTTAAAGATACAGGAGCCCTGTCCTCCTTTTCATATGACCACCCTACCTTATAGGCCCCTTCCAACTCTACTGTTCTATGATTCTATGAAAGAGGTGTTACCTGAATTTGCTTCTTTTCATTCCCCAAACATCCCCCCTTTTATTTTATTTTTTAAAAAGGTCTCTTAATTGGTAAGAGGATTTAGTCATACATAGAACAGACCCATTAAAATCAATGGGATTTTAATTATCCATTTAAGACACATTGATTCCAATGAATTCACTGTAAGAAACTGTAGGTCAGGATCTGACCCGGCATTGTTGTGGTCGCTGCTGGTATTTCTTTCATGTTGCTGTTTCTGCTGCTGTTATAACTGGCCTCCTTAGAATTGTGCCCACTTTTAAAGCTTCCCTTGGCAACCCGGAGCATTGGCAATCTCCTTGCATTTTCAGCAGGAGCTGGGATTCATGCACATTCGACAGATGCATAGGATGCCATGCCAACTTCCGCATAAATTATGGTGATTGCTCAGAAAATAAGAGTTCCTCCCATCTGAGAGCGGGGAAGGAACGGAATGTCAGGACGAAGACCAATTTTAAATGGCCTGGTTCTATGCCTCATTCCTACATCGCGGTTGGCCTGAGGCAGTCTGCTCAAATTCCGTCACTAGCGCTGGATCTCCATGTTGCAGCTGCCTATTAGTGAACTCCACATACACACAGCTAACATTGATTGGTGGTAGCCGTGGCTTGACAGCCCTGTCGTGACTACTGCCAGAGCTTACTGCTGGCTTGAGGCTCTCTCTCTCAGATATTCACTCGATAATGAGGCCTCTTTGAAGAAGAGGCTTCCAATTATACTTGGCAAGTGCTGCGTGATCTTTAGATGCTTGAGACTGCACTGCATGGGTTGACTATAATTCCAGAGTGAGTGCAGGAACAGCATTGGTAAAGTGATGGATCAGGAAATACCCCATGAGCCACAGAGAGAAAGGCAATGACAGACATCCATGCCCCAAAGACTTGGGCCGTGATCTTGAAGTACATGTGGGCCTAGATCAGTGTTTTATCAAAGTCAGCTGCCCATCCTGCAGTGCAAAATCACATTTTGTATACATCTAGGGTGGGTTAAAGAAGTCCTTTCTGGTTCATTTATGGATCTGTTGCGTTCAAACCGCCCCTAGGGGGAGAAAAGAGTAATCAAGACTTTATTAATGAATAAGCGACAGGGGAAGAGCAGCTGCGGGTGAAAATCAGGGGATTTGAGAGCTGGTGTAAAATAAGGGCTGAGATCGACTGCTTTTCTCGTAAGCATGAAGGGTGCCCTTTCAGATTTCCGAGGATGGAAGCAAAGAGATTCCACTACAGGGAACAGCTTGAGAATGCCCCCTCTTGAACATATAGGAGATTAAATTGCAAAAGAAGCAGTATATTTTGATAATATTGTGTGTGTGTGTGTGTGTGTGTGTGTGAGAGAGAGAGAGAGAGAGAGAGAGAGAGACAGAGACAGAGACAGAGACAGAGAGACAGAGACAGAGAGAGAGAGACAGAGAGACAGAGACAGAGACCAGCTTTATTGACAAAATAACAGTGTTATTGACTCAGGTCAAATAGTTGTGGGTTTGTTTGTTTTTTCTTCAAGCAAAGGGATTTGTAACTTTGCCATATATACTTAGCAAATACCTACTGGAAATCAGTAAATGTAGGGTGACCATATGGAAAGGAGGACAGGGCTTTTGTATCTTTAACAGTTGTATAGAAAAGGGAATTTCAGCAGGTGTCATTTCTATTCATGCAGCACCTGGTGAAATTCCCTCTCCATCACAACAGTGAAAGCTGCAGGAGCTATACTAGAGTGACCAGATACAAAACAGGGCAGGGCTCCTGCAGCTTGAACTGATGTGATGAAAAAGGAATTTCACCAGGTGCTGTATATGTACAAATGACACCTGCTGAAATTCTCTTTTCTATGCAAGCTTTAAAGATACAGGAGCCCGGTCCTTCTTTCCATATGGTCACCCTAGTAAATGAATCCAGCCATCATATTTTGTCCTAAACACTGGAAGGGCCCAATGTCCCTTGCCACACCATGGGAACCTTACAGGTCTCCTGCAACCTGTATCTCACACTCAATGTCTATGGTGTTTGCTTTTTACTTCTGTCTCAAATAACTGAGCTGAGATTCAGACGTTTATATAGATCCCTAATTTTAATATCTCTGTTCGCTTTGATTAATCTTTTCCATTCACTTGTTGTCACGCTCTGTCAATAAAAGGGAGCATGAAAGCCACAAGGAATTTCATAAGATTTCACCGTCTTAATTGATTATTTTAAAAGTGTTCTAAACCCAATAAGAAGCCTGAAAGCTAATCGGAATGCTCGATTATTCTGCATCCCCCACAAGATCATCTGAAAAGCTGTCTTTGAGAAATCTATCCAAGATCTTATTCCATATATTTCACAGAGCAAAAGCAAATATGCTATTGCGTATATGTAACATTCTTGCCCTCAGAACACAGGAAAATGTCCTATACTGGGTCAGATCGTTGGTCCTGCTAACTCAGGAATTATTACACTGACAGGAAACACTGCCTGAAGCCTCATCTTGGGCTCCTTCTGATGGAGGGAAATCATGTTTCCTTGCCATGGCTCTGCTTCCTGCTTCTCTTCTGTATTTTCAACAAGCTGAAATAACATGGGGAAGAGAGTGGCAAACACATGGCTCGTACAGCTCAATGCAGCTCAATGGGGCAGCTCCCTCTAGTGGGCATTTTATAGCGCCAATTTGCCCGTATACAGCAGGACATCCCAACAAATACCGATATATCTCAGAAGAGTTGGGTTTTCTGAGGTTTATTTTTTAGCACTACAACCGAGAAATGGAGCAGGAGATGCGCAGGAGGCTGATGGAGTCATCAAAATGACCCGCGAACATCCATGAGTGGCCAGTCATGAGCATGCTATAAAATGCTCATTTAAAGATGCCCCTTGTCTGACCAGTGTTTCAAGATATAGGAAAATCACCATGCAAGTTCAAGGATTCAAGGTCTTAAGAAGACTTATGATATCACCAACATATTCACATGCATTTCCTTCTTCCTTCCACTGCTTCCTGCATGTCTGTTCACTGAGCAGCTCATCTATGGTTTTAGCATCTTCCTGCTTTTCAATCCACCACACATTAGGGATGTCACAGGGGTCTGAGGGTGTGTGTGGAGTCTGGCAGCCACTTACCTGACCCATTAGTCAGGCACTCATGTGGTGCCCCCATGTCTGGCAGCCGCCTGGCCTATTAGCCAGGCTGACCAGATAAAATCCAGGTCAGGGCTCATGTAACTTTAACAGTTGTAGAGAAAAGGGAATTTCATCCAGTGTCATTCGTATGCAATTAGTTCCTGGTGAAATTTCCTCTTCATCACAACTGTTAAAGATGCATGCACTATACTAGAGTGACCATATACAAAAGAAGGCAGGGCCCCTGCAACTTTAACAGTTGTGATAAAGAGGGAATTTCACCAGGAGCTAATTGCATACAAATGACGCCAGCTGAAATTCCCTTTTCTCTACAACTGTTAAAGCTACATGAGCCCTGACCTGGATTTTATCTGGTCACCCTACTATTAGCGAGTTGCCATTTTGTGTCAAGGGGCCATTTATGCGACACGACAGATGTGAATGGACCATTTGTGCCTTCAGTATTGCCCAAACGATCTGTTTATGGCTGCTGTTTAAGGGACTTTAGATTTCCTGAAATCCCAAGCCGCCATTTTTATGCAAAATGACAGCTTGCTAAGGGAATAGGCGGCCCCACAGCACTTGCCGGGTGCTCACCGGGCCATCCAGTAGCTCACATGGCAGGCAGCGGCAGGCGGCAGCAAAACTGGATGGATATGAGTCCGTCCATCCCTACCACACATCCCTATTCAAGTAGTTATTCCTGAAAAAAATAGACGGTTGGACCATATGTTTCTCTCTTTTCAATAAACGTCGACATGACCTCTTCCCAGGGGCTTTTATCGAAGGGTGTTTCGAACAATGAAATTCCACAGCTCCGGGCATTTTGTCATGTCCTGAATGCCCCGTACACTTGTTTGCCATAAACTGCATTCCTAGCAAAATGGAAAACAAGGGCTGACACCGGCTTAGAGAAAATTAAATACAAGCAAAAGTGCGCACAGTGGCAGGAAGGAAAGCATGCCGCTGAGCCCGAATAGGAAGTCAGGGCACATGCTTTGCAAGGAGGAAATCTGAGCATCTGCAGTGAAAAATAACCGTGAGCAGCTGATATGTTCTGAGACCCGGGAGAGCAGCTTCCGGTCAGAAAAGAAGTCGACCAGGGGTGCAAACTCTTTTCAGACTTGGTAGCCAAACGTGATGCTTATTTAGGGGGCCGGGGCAAAAAAGGATCTATCCATTAGGTTAAATTTGTGCAAGGGGGTGTGCTCCTACACATCTTTAGATCATAGCAAACATGTTTTAAGTTAATGGGCAGCTTTGTCTATACTGTGTTTGCTCCATGCCCAATCCTTTTTTTTAAAAAAAACATGGATGGCTCCATACTATCAATCTGTGTGTTCTCCCCACGCCCCTGCATTAACAAAACCAAAACCCAGAAAGTGTACAGTTATAGCAAGTGGTCACTTCCAGTGTATTCGGATAATTCACTGCCCCTTATTTTCTGATGCAGCCAAATTCACGCGGACAAAAAAACAGAGCTCCGTTGAAGCCAATCTCGGTTGCTAAAAAAATTAATTGAGCTAGAAGGAGAGGATGGTAAGTAGCAAAGTGTGTTTTCCAAATTGTAGTTTTGCATATAAATTGGAAATTATGCCTCCCTTTCACCTGAGATTACAACAACCTTATTATTCCATTCCCCCACCCTTCTCAAATCTTTCCCTGTAGGGGAAGCACATATTGGAATTATTGAAAAAATTATAACATCTTGCTGACAGTGTGCTTATAAGCAATCAATCAAATGTTCTCAAGATGACAAAAAAGTTTTAAGGATACTTTATTAGCTTCATAAGCTTCCAAAGGTTGAGTCGTTTCTCCATTCAAGGACTTTTTTACGGAGTCAATCAATTTTGGTGGAGCAATAGATCTTCCTCTTCTGTTCTCACCTCCCAGATTAACTAGCTTAATTAAAGCTCTATTGCCAAGCAAATGGATGATTACTTTATTTTCTGATGGGCAAAATACTCTAGCGAGATACTTCCCCCACCCCCCAGTTTTCACTCATTGTACAGTAACCAATCTAATTCGTCTTTGGATAGATGCATCAATTTATCCGTGAGCAAGAAAAGCAAAGGCAAAAAAACACACACCAAGGGGCCCGATCCAGCAAGGAAGATCATGTGAATAAGAAGCATTCTGCATGCACAGCCAAGCCAACTGTAAATGTGCATTCTGAGCACACATCTGTGTCTGTATGCCAATGATTATCCTAGCCTCACTGAATTTCTTAAATGTATCTTTTAATACTTATATTTATTTATCTTATTCATTCATGAATTTTAAAAGTTGCCCTGCCTTTTCTCAAAGGCTATTAAGGTGGCATACATGATTCTCCAGCTCATTTAATCCTCACAACAACCCTGTGAGGTAGATTTGGCTGAGAGTTAGGCCCATGATCACCAGTGAGCTTCATGACTACATAGAGTTTTGTCCCTGGCTCTTCCCAGTCCTAATCCAACACTATAACCTCTACACCAGATTTGGGCAGTAGGTAGATCTCCAGATATCTATGACTTTGATTTCCAGAAGCCCCTGCCAGCCTGGCTGATGGCCAGTAATATTGGGAGTTGGTCCAAAACATCTGGAGATCTTTCTGCCCACTCCTGCTCTACACCAATCTGGCTGAGGTTGGAGCATATTCGTATCTATATACAGTGTTCATGCACCCTGTTGAATTGACTAGATGTATCTTGTGATACAAAGGGGCTATGCATGCCCATTCAGAGCCATATTACATACCACTAGATGCACACAACCAGAGCTTGATTAGGACGAAGCCATCTAACAACCAAATAATCATAACACATTAAAAAGTAAAATAGGTCATAGAATAAAATAGCTGGAAGATATCTTTGAAATCCCCTCATATAGGAGTAGGCAACCTGGTGCCCTTCTGCCATTTCGACATTAACATCCATAATTTCATTCATTTCATTCTCAGGTTATCTGAAAGATCATATTCCCCATACTCGAAGATCTCTTCTGGGGAGGCCTTTCTCTCAGTCCCACCAACATCCCAGGCATGCCTGATGGGTATGCGGGAGAGGGCCTTCTCGGTGGCTGCTCCAAGGCTCTGGAACTTCCTTCCCATGGAAGCTAGACTGGCTCCCTACTTGATCTGTTTTTGGAGGCAGGCAAAAACTTCCTTATTCCAGCAGAACTTTGGTGAATAATGTAGACCTCCATCTGTGTTTGAGATTTTTAAAATTTAATATGTATTTTGATTGTTGAAATATTTTAATATTGTAACCTATTTAATTATATTTTCAACGTTTGCGTATTTCTAATTATAGCTTTTAACTGTATATGTTTCAATTTTGTAAAGCCGCCTTGAGGCCCCGGATTGAGCAATAGGCGGGATACAAATAAAGTTAATAATAATAATAATAATAATAATAATAATAATAATTTACTATATTTCTATTCCACCCCATAGCCGAAGCTCTCTGGGAGGTTCACAAAACTTAAAAATCATTAAATCGCATTATACAAAGAGTAAAAAGGAAAAGCATTTACATAAAAAACCATATAAACAGATAACACACAGAGAGACAACATACAGTATCTCTAAAAGAAATGTGTTAAAATTTCAGCCAACGATGATCCAAAACCAAATTTAGAACTCGTTGTATGCTGCCAAATGTCTGAGAGGAGGGGGCAGTTTTAATCAGGTGCTCAAAAGCTAACAATGTCAGCAACTGGTGGGCTTCTTCAGGGAGATCATTTTGTAATGGGGTTTGGGGACCACCAAGAATGCCCTCTCTCTCTTGTTGCCATCCTCTGAGCCTCTCTTGGAGGAGACACCTGGAAGAAGGCCTCACCTGATAAGCATAATATATGGCTCAGTTCATGCTGGGAGTTCTTGTAGTCCTGAGCCATGTAAGGTTTTATAGGTCAAAACCAGCATTTTGAATTGAGCTCAGAACCCTAAAGGTAGGCTGACCATATGAAAAGGAGGACAGGGCTCCTGTAACTTTAACAGTTGTAGAGAAAAGGGAATTTCAGCCAGTATTATTTGTATGCAATTATTTCCTGGTGAAATTCCCTCTTCATCACAACAGTTAAAGTTGCAGGGGCCCTGCCTTCTTTTGTATATGGTCACTCTAGTATAGTGCCTGCAACTTTAACTGTTGTGATTCCTTGGACCCTTGGAAGTAGGAATCTGGTTCCACACAAAACTTAGGTGGTAGACATTTATTGTAGTGCTCCTTCTTTGCAGGCAGCTACAGGCAGACTGGCCTTTGTATTGCCCGCCTGCTACAAAACCTGGAATGGATTATCTGTGCTTAATTGCAGGTCATTCATAAATCCTGCCCTGGCTCAAAGAATGGGCCTATCACAAACACTACATCGTAGTCCAAAAGGGCCTGGAAAAGGGGCCTCCCCCTGATCTAGTTCAATCCCCTACTCGGTGGAACACAAGATGCAGCTATGGCATCTGTGACGGATAATCAGACTCTGCTTAAATTCCTCCAGCGAAGGAGAACCCACCACCTCTCAAGGCAGTCTGGTCCATAGTCAAACAGCTTTTTACCATTAGGAGATGGGAAGTTTCTCCTAGGCCTGATCTACACCAAGCAGGATATTGCACTATGAAAGCGTTATATAAAAGGCAGGAGCCACACTACTGCTTTATAACGGGGTGACCACATAACACCAATCTTAAAATCACTCCACTGGCTGCCCATTAGTTTCCGGGCGACGTATAAAGTGTTGGTTATTACCTTTAAAGCCCTACATGGTTTGGGTCCAGGTTACCTGCGGGATCGCCTTCTCCTGTATAATCCGCCCCACACACTCAGGTCCTCTGGGAAGAATTTACTCCAGTCAGCCAGAACTAGGCTGACGAGTGTTACCCAGAGGACCTTCTCCTCTGCCGCTCCCAGGCTGTGGAATGACCTGCCGGAGGAGATTCGACAAATTAGCAGTCTTCTGGAATTTAAGAAAGCCGTGAAGACTGTTCTCTTCCGGCAGGCCTATCCAGTTTAATTTTAAGATGTTTTTAATAATGTATTTGTTTTTATCTGTTTTAATGGTTTATCTATTTTATTGTTTTATATTTATATTTGGTGTTGTTCCCCGCCTCGATCTGGATGGAGAGGCGGGCTAGAAATGAAATAAATAATAATAATAATAATAATATTGAAGTGACAAGTGTTGGGGCCCATTGATACCATACCATATACTGCTTTTATACCGCTTTCATAGTGCTATATCCTGCTTGGTGTAGATTTGGTTCTAGTGTTTAGCCAAAATCTGCTTCCATGCAATTCCCACCTTTTGGTTCTAATAATAATAATAATAATTATTATTATTATTTCTTACCCGCCTCTCCCTCCAGATTCTAGTCACGCCCTCTGGAGCAACTGTGGACAACTCTGCTCCATCTTCTGAGTGCCTTTCAGATATTGGACCATCAGTATCATCTTAATGTTCTATTCTCCATGCTAAACATATCCAGCTCTTTTAACTGTTGGACCAGTAATCAGGGACACATTTCTCTTAAGATGCATTCCTATCTTTTTTTCTTCCTTCAGTATTCTCAGGCCCTTTCTATACCTAAGGGTGTAGAGGGAGGGAGCGGGGAGGATCGAGGACTTGCCTGCTTCTGCGATCCTCCCTGGGCATCCAAAAGGAAGTGTGACATCCTGGAAGGGAAGAGGGACATTGCACCCATCACACACGCCATATTTTTTTTTTTTTAAAAAATGCTGGAGCTGGGAGTACAATTGTGCTCCAACAAAAAGTCAGTGAAAAAACAAACAAAAGCCTTGACCCTGCTCCCCCTACCCCCGATGCCCTTGGACTCCCCCCAGCCCAGCTTCTTCCCTCTTGCTGACCCCAACTACGCGCGTGGAGGAGGAAAGAAGCTGGAATGGGCATCCATAAAGCCCTCGGTCCTTGGGATCGTCCCAGGACCGTGAGTAAAATCGGGATTACTGAGGTCTTAGTTAGCATTTGAAAATGGAGGGTTCATCCCTGCCTGCTCCCAGGCCTCCCTATGCATCATTTGGACAAACAGGGAGGACCCAGGGACGACCTTGGGGAAAAAAGGCCAGTGTAGACATGGCCTCATTGAATTGTTACATATACTGCTACTACTATTACTAATTCCATCAATTTGCATGGCATATTTTCAGAGTAGCAAACCCAAGACTGGCTCCTGCCCCAAGGAATTTATAATCTAAAAACATAGCTGTTCATGCTAGGGCTGTGCATTAGGGATGTGCACTGGATCGGACCCGATCCACGATCCGAGTCCGGTCCAGTGGGAAATCGGATAAATTATCCGATTTCCGATCCCGCAGCTGGATCGGCCGATCCAATCCGAACCGGTCCGAAAAAGCTCCGAACCGGTTCGGCGGATCGGCGGATCGGCGGGCGCCCACTGGCGCCCACCGCCGCTTCCATTGGCGGGCGCCAGCGGGCGCCCGCCGATGAAAGTGGACAGCGGGGGGGGGGGGAGGAGGGGGGCACTTACCTTCTCGGCCCGGTGGCTCCCGTCCGGCGCCGGCGCCTACTACTACTAGCAGGCTCCGCGGCCTGCTCTAGGGTGGCGCGCCGGGTGATGTCATCACCCGGCGCGCTACTCTAGAGCAGGCCGCGGAGCCTGCTGGTAGTAGTAGGCGCCGGCGCCGGACGGGAGCCACCGGGCCGGGAAGGTAAGGAGGGGGTGCGTGGAGGGGAGGAGGGGGCGCGCGGAGGGGGGAGGGGGGCCCTTACCTTTCCGGCCCGGCGGCTCCCGTCCGGCGCCGGCGCCTACTATTCCCAGCAGGCTCCGCGGCCTGCTCTAGGGTGGCGCGCCGGGTGATGTCATCACCCGGCGCGCTACTCTAGAGCAGGCCGCGGAGCCTGCTGGTAGTAGTAGGCGCCGGCGCCGGACGGGAGCCGCCGGGCCGGAAAGGTAAGGAGGGGGTGCGTGGAGGGGAGGAGGGGGCGTGCGGAGGGGGGAGGGGGGCCCTTACCTTTCCGGCCCGGCGGCTCCCGTCCGGCGCCGGCGCCTACTATTCCCAGCAGGCTCCGCGGCCTGCTCTAGGATGGCGCGCCGGGTGATGTCATCACCCGGCGCACTACTCTAGAGCAGGCCGCGGAGCCTGCTGGAAGTAGTAGGCGCCGGCGCCGGACGGGAGCCGCCGGGCCGGAAAGGTAAGGAGGGGGTGCGTGGAGGGGGGGAGGAGGGGGGCGCGCGGAGGGGGGAGGGGGGAGGGGGGCCCTTACCTGCCCGGCCCGGCGGCTCCCGTCCGGCGCCGGCGCCTACTACCACCAGCAGGCTCCGCGGCCTGCTCCAGGGTGGCGCGCCGGGTGATGTCATCACCCGGCGCGCTACTCGAGAGTAGGCCGCGGAGCCCGCTGGTAGTAGCCGCCGGCGCCGGACGTGCCGAGAAGGTAAGTGGCGGGGAAGGGGGCTTACCCCCCCCCGGAGCCGTCCGCTTCTATCCGCTGGCGCCCGCGGGCGCCAGCGGATGGAAGCAGGCGGCCCCAGGGGGGGTAGGGAGCGCGGGGGAGGGGGTTTACCTGCCGGGGCCATCCACAGCGGACGGCCCCGGGGGGGGGGAGGGAGTTAGGCCCCCCCTTACCCACCCGCCGCCATTTTTTCCTCATAGACTTGCATTGCAATGCAAGTCTATGGGGAAAAAAATGGCGGCCGATCCAAAAATTTCCGATTTTTGGATCGGGATCGGACTCGATCCGGTCCGGGGGGCCTCCGATTTTGTCCGAACCGGTCCGGGACAAAATTGGAGGTCCCGATCCGGGTCCCGATCCGATCCGGGGGGTCCGTGCACACCCCTACTGTGCATGCATTCCCCGATCTGCTTCTGAGGCCAATTTGGGGGTTCCGAATCAAGCCCGATTTGACTCGCGGTGCTTCGGGCCGAGGCGATCTGCTTTGGAGCTGGATCTGAAGCAAGATCTGGACACCCAAAGTGGGTTGGCCATTGCAGCTGCTTGGTGGGTGCCTGCAGAAGCTGGGTGCAAAGCCAACTGGGAGTCCATAGGACTCCCCTCTCCTAGCTCACTCCCCAAACCCCAAGCCCACCCATGGGACTTAGAACAGCTGTCTGGCAACTGCCCGTCATTGACGAGACCTACCATCTTCAACGAAGGTTGGAGCTTTGGTGTTTTCTAGGTCTAATGTCTCAAACTACGGCGGCCATTTCTTGTGGGCGGGCAGAGGCAGGGGCTCAACTTTGCCCCAAGTCAGGCCAAGGCAGCTCAAAGTGCTTCAGACAGCATCGGCCCAATCTGGTCCCAATCAGGATCCAAGCTGAGGCATTCTAGTTAAAGCTAAGCCTGTCAAAGAGAGAGGCTGCATTCGGAAAACACTTTAGTCAATGGTGGGTGGAGTAGCCAACTCACAGTTGGTTATTTTGTGGGTACTTCCCACACAACATATTCCTACACAACTGTGGGTGGTTGGGGCTGGCATTGAGTGGACTAATAGTCAACCCAGCATTTGACTGACACAGCCCCTACCCTCTTCCCACCCTCCCTCCTCCCTCAATCCTCCCAGTTCTATCCCAGCAGCCTCTGCAAGTTGCATCAGTTGTAGCAGAGTGGCAGCCGCCGCTTTGGTCGCTCTTGCTGCCTGCCTCTATGGGCTTGTGTTTTAACCCACTCACCACATGCCATTAACACACTCACCCCTCCAAACAACACTTTAAACAACTGGCTTCAAGCTAAACAACTTGCAAGCCAGTTGTTTCTCTCAGTTGCTTATTTGGGCGGAATCGCATACCGTCAGTAGTTTGTGAGAGGCGTATTACCCTCCACACAACACAATAAGCAATACAGATGACGATTGTTTTCCCCTCTCAGTTGCTTAATGCCTTGTCCTAATTCAGCCAGAGAGAGAGAGAGAGAGAGAGAGAGAGGAGAGAGAGGTGGTGACCTAATTAAGCACTAACATGGTTGAATACACAGGGATTCAAACCCAGACTTTAAAGAGCAAAGAACTCAAAGCCCTGGACCTGGATGGATGAATCAGATTCTCACATCATGTCTAAAGTCTATCCTCAAACATGGTTGTTTGTCACTGAGCAGTTTTTCCAATAAATGCAATGCAATATTTAGATGCTTTTTGACTGTGTTACTCAGACCTTCTTCCCCACGCATAAAGCAGATCCCAGTTCACCAGTCCATTATTTCCAACCTCCCATCAATTCGTCATACTGATCTTCCCAGACGTGCTTCCATGTAATAATTATCAACAAAGAAAGCAGGCATTAGACTTAATGACATTAGGGATTCAGAAACTTCATTAGATATAATAGCACAGAGAAAACATGTACACCAGACCCTGCTGGGCTAAGCGGCTTGAAAAGATTCTCAGACATGAAATATTTCTTAAAAGAGAGAGAGAGAGAGATTTAAGTAGTTATTGGAGGTTCATCTCATCTAACTGGTATTCCCCTTTCTTCTGAGTGGCTGTTTGCTGATTTGGGGAACCATTCCTATTAAGAAGTTTTCCCTTAGCAAGTTTGGCCTGCAGAGAGATGGTGGCTTTATTCTGAAGTGTAATGTTTAGAATAGGCTGACCAGATAAAATCCAGGTCAGGGCTCATGTAACTTTAACAGTTGTAGAGAAAAGGGAATTTCAGCCAGTGTCATTTGTATGCAATTAGTTCCTGGTGAAATTCCCTCTTCATCACAACAGTTAAAGGTGTATGCACTATACTAGAGTGACCATATACAAAAGAAGTCAGGGCCCCTGCAACTTTAACTGTTGTGATGAAGAGGGAATTTCACCAGGAACTAATTGCATACAAATGACACTGGCTGAAATTCCCTTTTCTCTACAACTGTTAAAGTTACATGAGCCCTGACCTGGATTTTATCTGGTCAGCCTAGTTTAGAAGCCCAGCCATGTTTTTTTCTGGTAGTTCTAGCAAATTGGAATCTGGAGGAATTCTGACTCAGGTTTTATTTAGTACCCAAGGGTTCACTCGATGTCCCCCCCCCACCTTCCCAAGCTAAAGCTGGTCAGATATCCATGCAAGAATCTAGTAAGCCTCCATTTTAGTATTTGTTTGATACTAGGGTGACCAAATTTGGGAAACCAAATAAGAAAACACGCAGTGGTGGTGGGGGGATAGGAAAGCACACTTCCCAGGGCCTCCAGAAAGTGTCTCATTCTCTCACCACACTATTGGCAGCTGCCATTAGCATGGCACTTGTGAATGACATGTTTTCCAGAGGCCCGAGAATGTGTGTCATTCCTGTCCCCCACTGCTCCAATAGGGCCATCCAGAAAGTGTGTCATTCCCCCTGTCACACTAATGGCGACCTTAAAGGGAAAAATGTGTCATTCTAGGACATTATAGAAAATTACAGAAAATCCCCCCCCCCCGACACCCAGGATAGAACATAAACCAGGACAAATCTGGGGAAATCCTGATAGTTGGTCACTCTATTTGATACTAAATAGAATTCTCCTCTGTTTCAATCACTTCTTTCCATTTGTCTCCCAGTCTGCTTTAAGCAATTCCCTCTGCATGTCCATTTTTTCTGGGCAGCAAGTTAGGGTGACCAGATAAATTCCAGGTCAGGGCTCATGTAACTTTAACAGTTGTAGAGAAAAGGGAATTTCAGCCAGTGTCATTTGTATGCAATTAGTTCCTGGTGAAATTCTCTCTTCATCACAACAGTTAAAGGTGCATGCACTATACTAGGGTGACCATATACAAAAGAAGGCAGGGCCCCTGCACCTTTAACTGTTGTGATGAAGAGGGAATTTCACCAGGAACTAATTGCATACAAATGACACTGGCTGAAATTCCCTTTTCTCTACAACTGTTAAAGTTACATGAGCCCTGACCTGGATTTTATCTGGTCACCCTACCTTAAAGCTTCCCTGACAGATGGTTGTCCAGCTGCCTCTTGAATGCTTCTAGTGTGGGACAGCCCACAACCTCCCTAGGTATTTGGTTCCATGTCATATTGTTCTAACAGTCAGGAAGTTTTTCCTGATGTCCTTAAATGACTTAGGACCGAATTACTTGAAGCATCACCTTCACTCATATCAGCCTGTCCAGTACCCACACTTTAAGATTAGTAGCACAGCCCCTTCTCACTTGCCTACCTTTCAGGGCAGTTAGGTGGGCAATACAGGAGAGAGGGCCTTTTCTCTCATGGTTCCACAGCTCTAGAATGGCTTGAAATCTGGGATCCATCATAGCCAATCACTGAAGGCCTTCAGGAAGCCCCTGAAGAATTAGCTGTTGTTTACTCTAGCGTTCGTCTGATTGTTTTAACTGATTATTCTGGGTTGTAGACGCAATACTAAAAATATAGGTTTTTAGTAATCTAGGCTGGTTGTTTTCTGCTGGTGATTGTTGTTTGTATGAATGTTGGTTATATTATTACTGGAGAGGAGGCTGGTGCCTCCAATGTTGGTGGGGCTGTGAATCCATTCTGGGTTTCAGTCAGAACCAGCCAGAACACTGACGGAGTTATCCCATCCCCAAAATAGGTTCTGGCTGGTTCTGACTGAAACCCAAAATGGATCCACAGCCCCACCAACATCGGGACCACCAGCCTCCACTGTATATAAGTTTTTGGATACGTGTGTTAAGATTATCTGTCTATCTATCTAGATATAGGATGACCATATGGAAAGGAGGACAGGGCTCCTGTACCTTTAACAGTTGTATAGAAAAGAGAAATACAACAGGTGTCATTTGTATGCAGGCAGCACCTGGTGGAATTCTCTCTTTGTTACAACAGTTAAAGCTGCAGGAGCCCTGCCCTCTTTTGTGTCTGGTCACTCTGGGCAGGGCTCCTGCAGCTTTAACTGTTGTGATGAAGAAGGAATTTCACCAGGTCCTGCATGCATACAAATGAGACCTGCTGAACTTCCCTTATCTATACAACTGTTAAAGATACAGGAGCCCTGCCCTCCTTTCCATATGGTCACCCTATCTAAATATGAATGTTATGGTTGTAAGCCTTCTTTGGAGAGCTCCTGCCTAAAAGGCAGCCTAGAAATATTTTAAATAAATAAATAATAGGTAATAATCTGGGAGTAGACAGGAAGTCGGTGTAAGGGCCCACACATGATCACCATTGACACAGGATTGGTGTGATGAGAGAGGAAAATAGCACTTTACGAGAGGTGTGATCATGGTCTGGATGTAATAAGACTCCCCACATTATCAGGAGAGTAATCTACCTTCATAGAAATCCACCTTCCTATTTCCAATTCTCATATCATCATGCTGGTTTTGCCTTAACCAGGCCAGTGGGAATATTTCGAAAACTTCCCCAAGTTTCTGGCCTAGATTCAAACATGCCAGTTTCCATCCTCAGGAGACTAGCTGATAAGACCGGCATTGCATGGGTCCGTGAATAATGTTTATAACATTTATTTAAGAAATAATAAATTTCTCTGCAACTTATTTATCTTTAGGTTGCTTGTTTTTTGTTTGTTTTTAGTTTGGTTGAGTAAGTAAATTGTCTTGTTGAAATCAATGGAAAAAATGTGTTAATAAGAACTGTATTTTAAATTAGAGCTTCGTGATAAACCACATTTTTTGTTTTACCTGAAATGTCTACACCTCCCATCATGCCGTCTAAACTTCAAAAACAATCAGAACACACAACACCCTTTCTACCAGCTAAAAAAGATGCAAACCTAAAAATACGTTTTCATAATAGACCCAGCATTGCCCAGATATCCGAATAACACATAGTAGGGAAGTGGATCTCATTGGATGCGGGGAACTGTTGTATGCATGTGCTCTGAAGTTATTATTATGAAAAAAAGGAAAGCAGCCAGAACACAGGCCAGTGCTAGGCCTGTGAGTTAACTTTTGAACAAATTTAATTCATTTCTTTTTTTCCTATCTCACCCTCATGACAACCCTGCAAGGTAGGGCAGTCCTAGGCCTGTGAGGTAACTTTAAAACAAATTAAATTAGTTTCTTCCCCACCCCCTCTCTCACCCTCAACACATGGCCAGGGCCGCCTCGAAGCTGTCACCATGATTTTCCTTGTCCCCCCACAGAAAACAAAAACTACAACTCCCGGCATGCCTTTTGCTGTGGTGCCCAACTTGTCCAAAGGGAGTCCTGCTGTTGAAACTCATAGGAAGTGAAGTCTGGCTGAGCCAGTCCACACTACACTGAGAGAGCTGGCTGGCTGACTCACAAGTAGTTTGGCTGTTAGTGACAGTAACAGAGCTGTGACCTCCTGCCCTTCTGCTCCTGATGGTGCCTAGTAACCAAGGCAGCCAGCCCAGGCACTCTCCCTTCAGGCCCAGGATGGTGAGCTACTTCTAGATGATGGCCGCCAAGTCTTCCCTCCCACCCAAGGCATTCTGGGAGTTGTAGGCGCAAGCCTAGCTCTCTGAATAACTTTAATCTTTGAATACATCTGAGGTATGGTGGGAGAGCGGGGCTTCTTAGTTGTGGCACCCTGCTTAAGGATTTATTTTTCACAGGCGGGCTGACCTGGTGATTACCTCAATGGCTTTTAAGTGCCAGGTGATTTTTTTTTAAAAAAAAATAATTCCAGGGCCTTTTAACTTGATGAGATTTTTTATGCTGCAGGTTTCCCACCCGTTATAACTAAACCACAACATTCCAAGACAGATGCATGAATTACTGAATAAAGTTTATGATTTTCATTAGGGATGTGCATGCCAAAAAATAGTGTATTTTATCGTTATCGTCATTTCGGACCAAAAAAATTATTGTCTTCGTTCATATCGTAGGTGATTTGTATCATCTTCACGATAATTATCGTTAAAAACCTATATTTTTGGCAGAAAGAAAAAAAATGCCTATAACGTCTGTATTTTAAAAGTTAGAGGCTTGAAACTTGGTCACAGTGCTTATGGGGTATGCCTAAGTATGTGTATGGAATTTGAGATCAATCCCTCCAACCCTTGATTTTATATGAATTTTTTTAAGATCTCAAATTTGGCAAATATGTGTAGCACATGTTGCTACACATATGTGCCAAATTTGAGATCGATCCCTCCAACCCTCGATTTTATATGATTTTTTTAAAGATCGTTTCCGTTCTGACAGATCAGAATGATAGCTCGCCCTGTGCGTTCATTCAGACCTGTCAGAATAGAAACAATCTTTAAAAAACTCATATAAAATTGTGTGTTGGAGGGATCGATCTCAAATTTCATACACATACTTAGGCATACCCCATAAGCACTGTGACCAAGTTTCAAGCCTCTAACTTTTAAAATACAGAAGTTCTAGGCATTTTTCTATGGCAGTCTGATAAAATGATAAAATCGCCCGAAAATTATCGTCTCCGATTATTATTGTAGGTTTTTCTATCATATCGTCATCGTAACTTTTAGCCACGATAGAGAGCATATTGTATCATTATCGTGAATTCTAACGATACGATACACATCCCTAATTTTTATGTAAAAGCCTGACTTTACTATTGAAACAGAAGAGTGAATGGAGGAATGACTGATAGCTGAGGCTAGAATGAAATGGTGTGTGTGTGTGGGGGGGTGAGTGACATTTGGGGAAAGTCAGTTAGAAGGAGAACAAAGACAGTTAGTGAGAGGTCAGGAAAGTGGGGGCTGAGTTAGGACTGAGAGATAGTGACCTGGTTTGCTAACCCCTACTTTATTTAAAATCAGCCGCTCTACACACCAGAACTACACCTCCCAGCATGCCTTTGGCAGCCTGCAGATGCCCACATCCTCTGAGACGTACTCTTGTTGCCAATGCTGCTCCTCAATAGAGCATGAAGGAGTAGCATCACCAAGGAAGGGATGTAAGCAGCTGTCAGTGGACATACCCAGCTCTGGCCAATCCAGCTGGGATTGCCTCGTCCTGCACTTCTCACCCACCAAGTTCTCCATCTGGAACCTGTACTGAAGGGCTAGGGCTGGGCCAGGAACTCCCCCCCCTTTGTCGGGTCTGTTTCTAAGCATGCACAGAGTGCCCCCCTTCCCCCTCTCTCTTAAGGACAAAGGCTACACACTTGCTTCCCCCAGATTCTGAGAAAACAGCGATATCAGGGTGAAGAGCATGTTTGTCCCCTCAAAGTCATGCTGTTGTATCTACTTATATTGTAAAACCACGCAGAGGGTGGGAGGAGGCACCACAAATGGATGCAGCCCATTTATGTGGATTGTTTCCTTTCATGTGGAATTGGGTGGACTGCTCGAGACCAACCTTAAGAGTCACGGTTGTAAAAGAAATGCAGCAGCCACCAACCTGTGCACTCGCAATGGCTGCCAAAGGCCAGTAAGTCTGGCCTCCTGCTCAAGGCATGCTGGGAGTTGTAGGCATAAACCTAGGTTTTTATTAAATTATTTAAAAATACTTAACCCCCCAAAATTTGTGTTTTTAGATTTTTCTGTTATATTGTACAGCCGGACCTATCACTGTGTCACCGTGTAAGTTTCTAACTCATTTAACTCATCTGGAAGTGGGTAAACATTTCTGGACATACGTGATGCACACATACTTTCCGCTTTATAGGTGTATGTAGAAGATATGCACATCTTCTCTTGAGGTTAAATAGACCCTCTTGCTAGCTGGGGACACAGTCACCTATTACTGCCCATGTCTGCCAATCAGAGGAGAAAATTGGCGTGAAGCACTCATCTGAAGTATCATGCTGAAATTGGCAACCTATTGACCTTTGAACACATTCCTCCAAGTTAATGAAGTGAGATTTCTGTCTGTAAAGTGCTGCCTTCCAGATGGATGAACTATTTGGGGTAATCTTATTATCTCTTCTGTGCTCATATTGCCATGAAAAAGCCCTTTAAAGTCATGCAAAAGTCACAATGATGCTGTCTAACAGGGTCAGTCCATGCCCTCAGTACCAAGTATGCGGACAATGACCTTTCAGGCTCTAGAAGATTGCAGTGTCAGGCTATTAACAGTGGTGTGTTTTTATTTTCACTGACACCTCCTCTTGGTCACAGGTCATAAGTGATAAAATAAGAGGACGTCTGGACATAAAGAGGTACGATCTGGAACACCGCTGTGGTCGCAACACCTTGATCATTTTTCACCTGCACTTTGTGACACCCAGCTGTGACTTCCTCCTTCAGCAAAGGACATCTTCTAATTCTAAGCTAGATTTTCAGATATTTGTTGACTTCTAACTGGAAATAAAACCAATAAGGAGGGATGGCTGAGAATTTCATAACCTTTGTTGATTAGACCTTATTAAGTTCACAAATTTCATCCTAAAGAGTATGGAAATTAAATGAAGGAGAAAGAAAAACTGAAATTGGTCTATTTCTAGTTTATGGAACTCTGAACTCTCTAGTGTGATGGAAAGAACCGACACTGGATATACACACTAGGTACGTCCCAATTAATTATACCTCCGAGGGGAAAGGGTATAATTATTTGAGAGCTCTTACCATACATCTCAGTCCTGCCCCCACTGTTGAAACAGGGTAAATGTTGGATGTTTGCCCTGGCACAGTGGAAAGGGTCATACAAGTTATTTGGAAAATACTTTGAAGCTCATTTGGGCTCACACTTGTTTTAGTTTTGAACCTGTTTTCTGACTCATTTGAATAGGAAAAGTGTGTATTTCAAATGGGAAAATTCAACTTTTCTGTGCATATTTTTTTTCCAGAAGTGTGCACTTTTCTCCCATTGACTAAAACATGAACATGTGTATTTATTTATTTTCGGAAAAGGTGCATTTCAGTGTGCATTTTGAAACACACACACACACACAGACACGTTTTTCAACTGTGATCACAAATTTGGGAATTTGGAGACATATCTCTCAAAACAAGATCTCTTGCTCACATTCATGTTTGGGATTGCGAACAGGTCATGTGTGCATGACCTGCCAACAGAAACACAAATGCTTGCACATCGTTACTCTGTGGTATAGTGAAAGATATCCATGTCGGGAAAGAACAGCGCAGTAGCTGAGATTGAGGTCTGAATATTCCTACAGAAATCATCTTAGCCAAAGCTTTAGTAGTTGGCCTTAGCCATCTGTTTTATCCTCAGCTCCTTACCTGAAATATAGGTAACATAAGACTGACCTTGGCTAGAAAAAATGCTGCCTACGTTACTGCATGTCTAATTAGTAGTATCCTAAGAAATCAACAGCAGTCAGTTGCACTAGCAGCCTATCTACATCACTGCTTTAAAGTGGTTTAAAATGGTTTAAAATGGTTTATAATAGGGTGACCAGATAAAATCCAGGTCAGGGATCATGTAACTTTAACAGCTGCAGAGAAAAGGGAATTTCAGCCAGTGTCATTTGTATACAATTAGTTCCTGGTGAAATTCCCTCTTCATCACAACAGTTAAAGTTGCAGGGGCCCTGCCTTCTTTTGGATATGGTCACTCTAGTATAGTGCCTGCACCTTTAACTGTTGTGATGAAGAGGGAATTTCACCAGGAACTATTTGCATACAAATGACACTGGCTGAAATTCCCTTTTCTCTACAACTGTTAAAGTTACAGGAGCCCTGACCTGGATTTTATCTGGTCAGCCTAGTTTATAACAGTTTTGAGAACTGTTGGGGCCCAGGACACACTCCATATACAGTTTTCAAACCGTTTTCAAAGAGTTTTATCCTGCGTGTGTAGATAGGCTCTAGGTCAATGAGTGTCTCCTCACACCATCTGTTCTTGCTATGCTTCACTGCTATTCCAGTGTATTCTAGAGAGCCAAGGTGGTGTAGTGGTTAGAGTGTTGGACTGCGACTGTGGAGATCAAGGTTCTAGTCCCCACTTGGTCATGAATCTCACTGGGTGACTTTGGGCCAGTCGCTCTTGCTGACTCTCAGCCTAACAGCACCCGCAGGGCTGTAGTGAGGATACAACAAACAGGAGAAGGACTGTATACCTTGGGTTCTTTGCAAGAGAGGGGGGTGGAAATGGGATATAAATGGAATCATAAATAAATAAATGCCCCAGAAGGGAGGCTAAACCTGTGAGGTCGTCATGAGGACCATCCATGAGGAAGCTTATATTGGCCCCATTCAGAAGACACCTTAAACCATGGCTTTAACCACAGTGGTTAAGCCAGAAAGCCAGGCCGTGTTCAGAAGACACCTTAAACCATGGCTTTAACCATGGTGAAGAAGGCTTTTTGCCTTAGTCACCATGGTTAAAGTAATAATAATAATAAATTTATTTCTTACTCGACTCTCCCTCTGGATCGAGGTGGGGAACAACATTAATACAAAACAGCATAAAATACATAAAACTGATTAAAAACATGTAAAACTAATGAATTATTAAAAAACATTAAACTAATACATTATTAAAAAGCATCTTAAAATTCAACTGGTTTAAGGCACCTTCTGAACACGGCCCAGCTTTCTGGCTTAACCACCATGGTTAAAGCCATGGTTTAAGATGTCTTCTGAACGGGGCCAATGATTCACTGTTCAGTTAGATTAATGTTTTCCTGATCCCCACACACTTTCCCTCTGTTGAGCACACCTGTCAGTTGGAGATCCTCCCTCTTGCACACTTTTTTTTGCCTTTTTCTATGCCCAGCACCCTATTCATTTCATTCCCATATGAGAAAGGGAAGCGGACGGGCTGTTCTTGCAATAATCATTAGAGAGAACACTGTATTTAAATGTCTGGCTATGAAACTACCTTGCAATTATACAGAGTCGTGTTCAGTTATGAAAGAGAAAGCAAAAATGCTCCCTGAATAAAAGCCTCGGTACCATTTGTGGCTTTGCTGATGGGCAGATTTGCTAGCTGGTTCTTCTGTTGATGATCTATTGATCAGGCTGACCAGGTCAGGGCTCATGTAACTTTAACAGTTGTAGAGAAAAGGGAATTTCAGCCAGTGTCATTTGTATGCAATTAGTTCCTGGTGAAATTCCCTCTTCATCACAACTGTTAAAGTTGCAGGGGCCCTGCCTTCTTTTGTTTATGGTCACTCTAGTATAGTGCATGCACCTTTAATTGTTGTGATGAAGAGGGAATTTCACCAGGAACTAATTGCATACAAATGACACTGGCTGAAATTCCCTTTTCTCTACAACTGTTAAAGTTACATGAGCCCTGACCTGGATTTTATCTGGTCAGCCTACTGTTGATGCACTTTTAACGGCGTGTCCCCAGATTTCTCTCTTTAAGGGTTTTCCCCCTTCTCTTTTTTGTCCCTCCCTTTGTGTCAGAAGTGACTTGATTCTCTGTTGATTTCTGTCTATTTTAGGGCCCCTTATCTCTCTCCAACTTTCTATTTCTGCTTTTAAAACTGCTTGCTCTCCTTTAAGGGTCTATTTCTCTTTGTTCCGCTGCTCATTTTCTGTATCTGCCACTTTGGTCCCTGCCTCTCTGACATTCCCAAACGAACACCGTGAGAGATGGAGGGGTGGGGGGCGTGTGTGCAGATAGTTTCAATTTTTTCCAGTGAGTGGAAAGGTGACCTGCAAATATTTGAAGGGAACAGAAGTAAATGTGGGTTTTTTCCCCCTTCTTTTTTTGGTGTGTGCTGAATAGTCCCAGTAGAAAGAGGAATGAGGTACTCAAAGCCAGAAATGAAACCGCCGTAAACTAATCTCCACAGCTGAGATCTGAGTTTGCAGAAGTGTGTTTGTGTGTGTGTGTGCGTGTGTTTGTTTCCAGAAGAGGAACCATGTTAGTCTGTTGCAGCAGAAATGACAAAGAGCCTTGTGGGAACTTAAAGGCTAGGAAATTTATTATGTCTCAAGGTTTCATGGACGACAGTTTACATCATCAGGTGCATGAGGCATTATCCTGACTTGAAGGTGTATATACGATTTTGGAGGAGGGGCTGTGAACACTGAGGCCCTTTCCACACCAGGCTGTTTGCCTGGGATGGCATCAGGCTGATCCCTGTGAGCCGATGGTGTGTATTAGGTACTTCCGGGATCAGCCTCCTTCCCTCCCTCCCTCTACACCCCTATGGTGTAAAAAGGGCCTGAGATCCAAAAATACTAGATTTTCTCCCTCCAAAAGAGATGCCCCCTTTCATCCATTATTAACCAACAGATTTTCAAGATGCTCAGCCAGCAAATGCCTGGGAAAAGAGAAAAGTCTTGATCTGGCTCCAAAAAATATAACATTGTTAGTGCCAGGTAGGCGCTCATCAGGGAGATCAGTCCATAATTGGGGAGGGGGGGACACTAGGCTGACCATATGAAAAGGAGGACAGGACTCCTGTATCTTTAACAGTTGCAAAGGACAGGGACTTTCAGCAGGTGTCATTTGTATGCATACAGAACCTGGTGAAATTCCCTCTTCATCACAACAGTTAAAGCTGCAGAAGCCCTGTCCTCTTGACCATGTACAAAAGAGGTCAGGGCTTCTGCAGCTTTAACTTTGTGATGATGAGGAAATTCCACCAGGTGTTGCATATATACAAATGACACCTGCAGGAATTCCATTTTCTATGAAACTGTTAAAGATACAGGAGCCCTGTCCTCCTTTTCATATGGTCAGCCTAGGGGACACTACTGAGAAGGCACTCTCCCTTGTTGTTGTCTTCCAAGCCTCGCTCAGAGTAGTCTGGGTTTTCATCCCTGTGAATTAATACTTAATTATGGCCCCTACCTCTTTTTTCATCTTTAATAATTGTATGGCAAGCCAGTACATCATGATCTTCTTTGTACTAGGAAGAGCTGTACCTACTGAACTGGACTGGTATAATGGGTGAGCATGTTGTTCCAGGTCATTTAGTTTTATAAGAATTTTGGGAGAAGATGTGCTCCCTTTTGGGGAAACTTGAACATATTCTGACAGGGTGATGAAAATATCTCTTCTTAAGCTGAGCACCAAGTGGGGAATAATGGGACAGAGTTTTGCAACTCAGTGGAAGCTACAGGGGAGCACCAGGGCCCTGCTAGATGGATTCCACCTGCCCAATCTCCATTGTGTCCAAAGGGAAAGGCTAGCCCTTTTATAGAGCTTCAGTGCCTCACTTGATTTCTGGAATGAGCCATGGATTCCTTGAAATTAAGGTAGGGTGACCAGATAAAATCCAGGTCAGGGCTCATGTAACTTTAACAGTTGTAGAGAAAAGGGAATTTCAGCCAGTGTCATTTGTATGCAATTAGTTCCTGGTGAAATTCCCTCTTCATCACAATAGTTAAAGTTGCAGGGGCCCTGCCTTCTTTTGTATATGGTCACTCTAGTATAGTGCCATGAAATTGGTCCTGCCCACAACGTTATGATATGCCTACCACAGCCACATGACATCTCATAGTGGGGTAGAAGCTCCCATGCCCATGAGATGGAGCCAGTAGAGTAAGACTGGATTCAGACACTCAGTAGATTGTCATTTCCTCTGAACCGCTCCAAAAACTTAAATGTAACTGCCTTCAAAACTCACTGAGAGCTGTGGGAGTCCTAATCTAATCTTTGGTCTCCATGGGTTCACTTATGCTGGGAAATTGCATCATGTTAGAACAAGTTTTTACGAAGCATCTGTGGCTGATGTGGTGTTACAACATGACTTAGCACTCAAAGAACATCATGCCAAGGGATGTTATATCAAGTGGTGGAGGCCGGAAGAAAGGAACATTCAAAGCTCAGCTGAACATGGAGTGGAGTTAAGCGTTCTTGAGCACAAATTAAAAATTGACATCCCATTTGCAAATTTGTAAAGGGGCAAGTTAGGGTCCTTCTGCCCTCGGATCAAAGGGGGGAGAGAGAGAGTGTGTGTGCATGCAGATGTGATTCCCTGTACAACACATGAGATGTTCACCTCCTAAGAAGGAGGCTGCTATTGCTTAAGCTGCTAACAAACCATATGTGAGAAAGCTGTACATTGAATTCTTGAATATTTGTGGAATATTCACAAGGCATTTGATATCTGTATCGGACAGAATAGTAGAGTTGGAAAGGGCCTATAAAGCCATCGAGTCCAACCCCCTGCTCAATGCAGGAATCCACCTTAAAGCATTCCTGACAGATGGTTGACCAGCTGCCTCTTGAAGGCCTCTAGTGTGGGAGAGCCCACCACCTCCCTAGGTCATTGGTTCCATTGTCGTACTGCTCTAACAGGATGTTTTCCCTGATGTCCAGCTAGAATCTGGTTTCCTATAACTTGAGTCCATTGTTCCATATCTTGCACTCTGGGATGATCGAGAAGAGATCCTGGCCCTCCTATGTGTGATGACCTTTCAAGTATTTGAAGGTGGTAGAGCTGGGAAAGGCCCTTTTCTGAGAGCCTGGAGAGCTGATGTCAGTTAAAGCAAATAATACTGGGCAAGGTGGACATCTACATTGACCTGGGCAAGATGGACAACCAGGTTGACAACTAGGTTGACCTGTTGCCTATGATGTGCAATTTCAATATTTTTATCACAGTCTGATAGTTGACAATGCAGCTGACATGCAAATACCTTTACTATACAATAGGCTTTGATAGCTGAGATGCAACAGTATCTAACATTTACAAGGCCTTATGAGATTCTATCTTTGAGGTCTGGCAAACTGATCCAAAGAGTTCAACTGGTCTAAAGCATACATAATTTGAAGGAGAGAAGGAGAGACAGAAAGAGAAAGAGAAAGAGAAGAAGAAAATAGCAAAATTCAAATTGAAAAGTTTACATTCAGCATTTGAGTGGAGGCAAATGGGAAATGGCAGCAAATTTTAAATGTTTGAGAATTTTTTTCAGTACTAGAATTGGGCTCAATGTCACCACCCCACACCCTCAGGAGCTGGAAAACTTAAAATAGAGTTCCCCTGGATTTTGCACATCACTGTCTTTTCCCTCCCACTGCAATTTGGTTAGCAGTATCCAGACATAAATGTGCTTCTCTAAGCTCTACTGCATACGAGACCTCTGGATGTCCCGGCTTCCTCCTGGGATGTCTCATCATTGTGCCTGCCATACATACATATATATATGTATGTATATATATATATATATATATATATATATATATATGTCCGAAAAGTGCACTTGTGCTCCATCGAAAAAGGAAGTTTTTTTAAAAAAAACAACAACACATTTATTTATTTCTTTATTTATTTTTATTTCTAACCCACCTCTCCATCCAGATAGAGGTGGGGAACAACAATAAATATAAATACAAGAATAATAAAATAGATAAAACATTAAAACAAATAAAAACAAATACATTATTAAAAACATCTTAAAATTTAACTGGATCGGCCTGCCGAAATCGGGGGGCCCACCCCATCCGCGCCATCCGGGGATGGACCCACACTGCATGGCTCCGTGCCCATTTCTGGTGCCCTCTTATGTGAGCTCATATCCAGAGAACAAGTGCTGTCCCTAGCAGGCTAAGAAAGCGACGAACTTTCACTTGCAAAACTCTGCAGAATCACTTCTCTGCCTCTGTCTATGTGACTTGTTTCACTTGAATGATCTTCGCTCTCTATTTGGTAGTATCCCATTTTATGTTTCTTCCTATCTCATAAACATCCAAGAAAACAGAGGTAGTTGATATTTTCAATCCTGAGGAGTACAGTTAAGTGTCTTCCTTGCAATCCAATTGCAAATCAGTCATATGTTCGGGAAATAGAGTGTTGGATAGGTTTTTTCTTTGAAAAGTGTCCTGCTTACAAAAAACTAGCTGACGCCAGTATCTTTTTTTGAAGATTCCACATAAGCTCACCAGGGGTACAGCAAAGCTGGGATATTCTGGGATGCCAGCACAACACCTTTAGGAGAGGTGGGAGGTGGTTATGGCTACCCATACCTGCTCCTGTCTCTGGCTAAGAGTGAAGAATTTTCCAAAGTATTTGGAGGGGTTTTCTTGAAACCACCCCCCTTCCTATCCATAATGTATAAAGGAAATAAAATACGGATTCATTACTGCACATCCAGGGGAATGGGACTTATATTTACGAATCAGATCTGGGGAAGGCAGGCCCTCCCTTGGCTAGTATGGTAAAATAAATACAAGCACCCCCCAATGTGTCCCGCTTCAACTAAGTTCCACTCTTTGTTATGCAAACACAAAGCTAATTGCAATATTAGAGGAGTCAAAGCAAGCCAAAAGTCAAGCACTGTTTACAATCATGGATTTTCCAGAGAGAAGATAGAGATAGAGCCAGAGTTACGCAACATGGGATATCTGTCAAGTATAATCCTGATTCCAAAAGGCAACATCATGGCAGAAGTCCAAAGGTCAATAAAATAGGGGTCCAAACATGAGTCAAGGACTGTTTCCAGCAAATATGAGACTAGGCATACAGGCTTATGTTACCAGAGCCTCCTGAGGAATTCCTTCCTCTTGGGGTGACCTTGGTCCTTTCCACACCAGGCTATTTGCCTGGGATGGCCCTCGGCTGGTCCCTGTGCATCGATGGTGTGTATTAGGTACTTCCGGGATCGCCCTACATCGATGGTGTGTATTAGGTACTTCCGGGATCGCCCTGCATCGATGGTGTGTATTAGGTACTTCCGGGATCGTCCTGCATCGATGGTGTGTATTAGGTACTTCCGGGATCGCCCTGCATCGATGGTGTGTATTAGGTACTTCCGGGATCGCCCTACATCGATGGTGTGTATTAGGTACTTCCGGGATCGCCCTGCATCGATGGTGTGTATTAGGTACTTCCGGGATCGCCCTGCATCGATGGTGTGTATTAGGTACTTCCGGGATCGCCCTGCATCGATGGTGTGTATTAGGTACTTCCGGAATCACCCTCCCTTCCTCTACACCCCTATGGTGTTGAAAGGGCCCTTCTTTGCATTCGGGTGCTTCTTCTTACAGGAGTCCTTTGTCTTTTGAGGTGAGGATGTTCTGGGTGGCCATTCAGCCTCTGGCTCTGAAGCAGAACTGCTCTGTTCCTGTGAGGATGGACCTGTGGTCCTCTCCCATTAGGGCCCAGGCTTCCCCAGATCTCTCGACATGGAGGGTTCCACAGTGTCATCTGTCTCCGAGAGCTCTAGCCCCTCAAAGAAGGAAGAGTCTTCCAGGAGGGGCATGACACAAACTGGCCATTCCCAATTAATTTAACTGCAACACTACCCTCCTTGGGAGTTGCAGAAGAAGGAATTTAAGTGTAAGCTTCTTACTATCGGTGGGGAGTGTTTGGGAGTGTTTGTCTTGGACCTTGAGTGGTGGAAATGAACTCAACCGGATGCAAGTTTTTGAGAGTATGTTTCCCTACCACTCTCTACAGGCATTTCAAGCTTCCAACATGCTGGAGGCACAAGATGAATGACAAGAGCCAAAGGCTTCTTGCCTTGTGGCTCATCCCACGTCTGAGAGATCCCCATGTATATCACAGCATCCACACTAGTTCCTCTACATTCCGTCAATACTTTGCATGATTTATCATGGAGAGAGTTGTGTTTATGCATGAGGATTCTTCCAGATGCAATAATTAACAGACAATCCCCTCCCTCCACTCCCCCACATCTGTCTCAGATATGCCCAATCTTTAATAAAGTGAGCAACTTAATGTACAAAAATGGGGGTGCTGAAAGATGCTCCTGATAAATCCCCCCCACTCCCCCCCCCACAACCCTTTACACTTACTACAAGGGCTCGTGTCTGGTATCAGACCTCGGCTTCCACACGGGTCTTTTTTCCCGGGGTCGGCCCTGTGTGCTCCCTGTGCATCCAAATGACACGCAGGGATTCCCAGGGGTAGGTGGGGATGGGGACGTGTTTTCCCAGGGATAAAGAAACCCTGGGAAAACCCCATTTTTCCAGTGGTCCTGGGACCATCCCGAGACTGCAGGAGGTGCGGGCGGCTGTCCCACCTGGTGGCACTGGAAACAGGCACAGAGTGACATGGTACAGCTCCGTGCCCATCAGGGGAGGGAGTAGCAATAATTTTTGCCACCCCTGGGATGGTAGGGAGGGGGTTTGGGGGCTGATTTTGGGGAAAAGCTTTTTTCCTCCGCCTTACATTTTTGTTAGAGTGGGGCCTCGTTCTTGTGTGACCGGCCCCGCTGCTTCCAAAACAAAATATTGGTGGCCGCGACGTCCCTGCTTCCTCCCCAGATGTTGTGCACCACATGTGTATGCTGGGGGAGGCCCTCGTGATCAGGATATTGCGGCAGCCTCCCCCTCCTTCCCGGAATGCCGGTATGTGTAGAAAGGGCCCTCATCTAGGGGGTATGACTTTGGAAGGCTCTGAGGAGAGAGTGATGGGTTGGAGAAGGGAACAACAACCCCACACACGTCATCCTTTGTGCTTTAAAGAATCCCCACCCCACACACGCACTGCACCCGATTGGGGCGGATCCGGATCGATAGACACAGGATCCCTGCTGTCACGTATAGTTTGGGCCTCGTAGTTGATTTCATTCTGTCGTGCTTCTGCAATGTTCGCAAGGAACATCAGAAGAAATATGTCTCATCGGGGGGGGGGGCGGAGAGTAAAATCAAGCTTATTTAGTTCTTTACCCATCTGCATCTTTATCGCTCTCCATCTTCAAAAGATTTTCCATCATTTTGTGACATTTTCATGCTCACCCTTGTAGGCAGCCGCCGTAAGTGGCTCATTGACACAGATAACCTTGAACAATTACGTGGTTATAAAAAAAAAGTCTCCCCTCCACGCAGGTTGTTGAGAGTGAGGCTTTGCCTGCAAACCGCCATATGGGTATTTATTTTCGTTGGCACTCTCTGCTTGCTTCAGTGTAGATCTTATAAACTCAGCAATAATTGCATTACAAAGTCAGAAAACTAATTCAACAGTGCTCTCTTTTTCTCCCTCATACACACGCTCTCATTTTGCCTCCCTCAAATGTAGCTCCCTGAATATAAATTCCAGAAAGGAGCCTGGTTCTTTGCAGAAGGGCTCTAGAATGCACTGGCATCAAATTGGATAGTCTAAAACAGCAGGAGGTGACCCGGTGCCCTCCTGATGTTTTGGACTACAGCTCCAATGATCTTTAGCCAGCCAACGGACACGTATTATGGGACATGTAGTCGAAAGCATCTGAAGGGCACCAGGTTGCCTACCTTT
This sequence comes from Anniella stebbinsi, assembly GCA_029215795.1. Classification (NCBI taxonomy): domain Eukaryota; kingdom Metazoa; phylum Chordata; class Lepidosauria; order Squamata; family Anniellidae; genus Anniella; species Anniella stebbinsi. The sequence goes on along the minus strand of JARDYH010000004.1, from coordinate 223,426,968 downwards.
TGTTTAAAACCAGACTACTCTTAGGATCCCCCCCTCACAGAATTAACCCCATGTCAATGGCCTTGTATGATATGCTGTGATAGTAATAACATAAAATAACAAAGAAAATATTTTATACTCTTGTTATTTCATTTGAATTCTGGGGGGAAAAAATGACCAGTTTGTAAATATATGTGACATTCTGGTTCACACTGTTTTCTTATTGTCCTTCCTAGTCTATCACAATGAAATTAATTTCCCACTCCCTTAAAATCATCTGGGCTGAGTGTGAGTAGGCTGACCATATGAAAAGGAGGACAGGGCTCCTGTATCTTTAACAGCTTTGACAGAGAAAAGGGAATTTCAGCAAATGTCATTTGTATGCCTGCAGCACCTGGTGAAATTCCTGCTGCAGGAACTACACTCAAGTGACCATATACCAAAGAGGGCAGGGCTCCTGCAGCTTCAACTGTTGTGATGAAGACGGAATTTCGCCAGGTGCTGCATGCATACGAATGACACCTGCTGAAATACCCTTTTCAATGCAACTGTTAAAGATACAGGAGCCCAGTCCTCCTTTCCATAGGGTCACCCTACATGTCATACACAAGGCTTTGGGCAAACGAGACAGTGGTGTCCCTTCACCCCACCCCACCCCATCACCAAGATTTTGATGTCCTGATGATTGCAGAAGTGAGTATTACCAGTGGCAAATATTATGAACCACACAGCCAGGTCACAGTAGAGAATCCACATCTCCTTCTTGAGCAGTGGCCACCATGGAAGACGCAACTGCCACTTCTCCTGCTCAACTCTTCTGCCAACCCATACCCTTACGCACCTCTTTTCTCCTCTCTCTCTCTTGCCCCTCCTCCACCATTCTCATGACCCTTGTCTCCCTCTATCAGGGACAATAAAGAGGGCAGATTGGACAGGAACCACAAGCCAAGCAGAGCCGTCAACCAAACCTCCAATATATCAGTAAACCCTGTATGTACCCCATTGTATGCTCCTCTCAGCATTCCTGAGACTTTCCTCTCCCAGAGCTGAATTTTGGTAGTTATTCACTAGGAGCAGGGCCTTTTCAGGTGTAGCTCCAACCGTATGGAATGCTCTATCTCTGGAAGTGTGCTAGCCCCCAGCACGTTGGTTAGGGCTTGGAACTTTAGGAAGTAGGAATGTAGGAGAATTTATTTATTTTTTGCTCGCAGAACAGTCAAGCGCACCCCATTCAAAGCACCGAATGTGAGCGCGAGCTCATTTCTGTTGGAAGTATTAGCAAATTGTCGAACGCACGCTTGTGGTCATCTCGTTCCCTCTTCCCGGTGTGTTTCATGCAAATTTCCTAATTCAAGCAAATTTCCCAAGTAGACTGAATCAACCCTGCTGTAGTCCATGAAGTAACCTCACACAAATTAGGAAATATGCACACATTTTGGGAGCTTTGTGCAAATCTCACATTCAGTCGCTGCTTGATTTGTACAAGTTTCCCATTAGCACAGAGCGAGCAGCCATCACAAACATAAATGGGAATCAGGCACAAGACAGCAGTTGGAGCAGCCTGGCGATCTTGAACATCCCTATTAGGAAGAACATTTGGCCTAATCAATGGAATGCTGCTTCGTCTGTCTACGAGCTGGGTTGTGTGTATGTGTGTGTATTTGTTGTTGCCGCTGTGTCTCTCGTACTTTTAAACTGGATTTGGCTATGACCAAATGCCTTCTATTTTTATTGTTTTATATTTCTCAATCTGAAGAACTTCACACTGCACATAGTTAAGTGGCGTCGAGCAAGCTGCAAGACTGATGGAAGAGCTTTTGGCAGAGGAAGCCATTTTGTTCAACTAACTTGAAGACTTCTCTCCCTCCGTGTCAGTCTCTGATTCATCTGGGTCTTTATCATCTTCTTCTTCCTCATCATCTTCTGATCCTTCAGTATTGGAGCCTTCTGAATTACTCTCAGATTCTTTGAGGAAATAAAGAGAACCGTGTTAAAACATGGAATTTGCTTCCACAAGGTGTAGTGACGGCCACCGATTTGGATGGATTTAAAAGAGGGTTAGACCAAGTCCTGGAAGAGAAGGCTATCAATGGCTACCAGCCCTTGTGGCTATGTGCTACCTCCTGTATCAGAGCTAGCCTGCCTATGTACACCAGTTGATGGGAAAAATGGGTGGGAGGGTGCTGTTGCACTCATGTCCTGATTGTGGGTCCCTGGTCGACAGCTGCTTGGCCACTGTGTGAACAGAGTGCTGGACTACTTAGACCCTTGGTCTGATCCAGCATGGCTCCTCTTACATTCTTAACCTCTTAATTTCATGCAATCAGTAAAGTGGGATTGGGTTAAAAATAAATTAATGACCAAACAAATCAACCTAGCATATTTTGCTTAGACATTCCTTGGAAAGGGAATTCAGGTTGGGGGGGGGGGGCAGATGTAGCTTGACCTTCCTTACATGATATATATCTATATCTGTCTTTATATCTAGAAGGGCAATTCTGTCCTCAGGCATCCAAACGTGGATTGACAGAGTTTGGAAACAGAATATAGTTACATAATTTAATACAATATAAGCAATTTAATGTAAAATCTTCCAATTTAATATCTTCCAATTTAATATAAATTGTATATCTTTGGGGATATATATATATATATATATGCCTGCTTTAGGCCACACTTTTCTTTTCATGTCAGCAAAAGATGTGGAACTCCCAAGTTGCAATCTTCAACAGAGTCCACTTCCCACAGCGTTCTCTTGGTTTTCCCAGTTATGGATGATCCATGACTCTAGTTTGCTTGGGTAGGAAAATAACCTCACAATTAGCTGCATGAAGCCTTTTAATTGGCCCCAAGGGTTTCATTAGTTATAGTAGGCAGTGCCTTTGAAACAAGAAGGGAGTTGCAAAGAAAATAAAAGAAAATGAAAGGGTAAACACACATGATAAAACGCTTTCATGCAATGTCTCTTTGCACGTACATGTTGTTGTTGTTGTTCTCATGGCGTGTGAAAGTCCTCTGGGTGAGATATCAATGCCTCAAATCAAAGCTAAGTGTGATGAATGATAAACTATTAAAAGGGCAGTATGGAAGATGAGCCAAGGGTTTTTGTTTAGGCTGACCATCTGAAAAGGAGGACAGGGCTCATGTAACTTTCACAGTTGTAGAGAAAAGGGAATTTCAGCCAGTGTCATTTGTATGCAATTAGTTCCTGGTGAAATTCCCTCTTCATCACAACAGTTAAAGTTGCAGGCACTATACTAGAGCGACCATATACAAAAGAAGGCAGGGCCCCTGCAGCTTTAACTGTTGTGATGAAGACGGCATTTCACCAGGAACTAACTGCATACAAATGACACTGGCTGAAACTCCTTTTTCTCTACAACTGTTAAAGTTACAGGAGCCCTGTCCTCCTTTTCATATGGTCAGCCTATTTTTGTTTTACGTAGGGATGTGCGAGAGAATTTCATTCACATTCACAAATCATTTGTGAGCTCAAAACAGAGTATGTTCACATGGTTTGTGAACTCTGGAAGGGTAAGGGCATGATAGAAACAGTGTTGTCAGCCTTGAACCTGGAAGATTACACTTCAAGTCCTTGCTCAGTCATGAAGTTTCTTGAGTAAACTTAGCTTATCGCATTCTCTCAACCTAGGCCCTTTCTACACCTAAGGGAGTAGAGGGAGGGCCTGGGGACGATCCCGGATTAAACAGCCTCCAGGATCATCCCCCTCTTTCCAAACAGGAAGTGTAACATCCCAGCTTCCTCTTGGGATGTTTATTTATTTATTTATTTATTACATTTGTATACCGCCCCATAGCTGAAGCTCTCTGGGTGGTTTACATAGGATTAAAAACAATTAAAAACAATATACAAAAATTAAAACAGCAAAAACATACAACATACACACAATCTATACATTTAAAAACCACATCAACACTTCAAAAAGCTACAAAAACAAAACAAAACAAACCCAGGCTCATCAGATATTGCCAAATGCCTGAGAGAAGAGGAAAGTCTTGACCTGGCGCCGAAAAGATAACAATGGTAGCGCCAGGCGGGCCTCGTCAGGGAGATTGTTCCACAATTGGGGGGCCACCACAGAGAAGGCCTTCTCTCTTGTTGCCGACCTCCGAGCTTCCCTCGGAGGAGGCACTCGGAGGAGGGCTTTAGATGTTGAACGTAGTGTTCGGGTAGGTTCATGTCGGGAAAGGCGTTCCATCAGGTATTGTGGTCCCAAGCCGTGTAAGGCTTTATAGGTTAAAACTAGGGGTGTGCACGGACCCCCCGGATCGGATCGGGACCCGGATCGGGACCTCCAATTTTGTCCCGGACCGGTTCGGACAAAATCGGAGGCCCCCCGGACCAGATCGAGTCCGATCCCGATCCAAAAATCGGAAATTTTTGGATCGGCCGCCATTTTTTTCCCCATAGACTTGCATTGCAATGCAAGTCTATGAGGAAAAAATGGCGGCGGGTGGGTAAGGGGGGGCCTAACTCCCTCCCCCCCCCCGGGGCCGTCCGCTGTGGACGGCCCCGGCAGGTAAACCCCCTCCCCCGCGCTCCCTACCCCCCCTGGGGCCGCCTGCTTCCATCCGCTGGCGCCCGCGGGCGCCAGCGGATAGAAGCGGACGGCTCCGGGGGGGGGGTAAGCCCCCTTCCCCGCCACTTACCTTCTCGGCACGTCCGGCGCCGGCGGCTACTACCAGCGGGCTCCGCGGCCTACTCTCGAGTAGCGCGCCGGGTGATGACATCACCCGGCGCGCCACCCTGGAGCAGGCCGCGGAGCCTGCTGGTAGTAGTAGGTGCCGGCGCCGGACGGGAGCCGCCGGGCCGGAAAGGTAAGGGCCCCCCTCCCCCCTCCCCCCTCCGCGCGCCCCCTCCTCCCCCCTCCCCCCTCCGCGCGCCCCCTCCTCCCCTCCACGCACCCCCTCCTTACCTTTCCGGCCCGGCGGCTCCCGTCCGGCGCCGGCGCCTACTACTTCCAGCAGGCTCCGCGGCCTGCTCTAGAGTAGCGCGCCGGGTGATGACATCACCCGGCGCGCCATCCTAGAGCAGGCCGCGGAGCCTGCTGGGAATAGTAGGCGCCGGCGCCGGACGGGAGCCGCCGGGCCGGAAAGGTAAGGGCCCCCCTCCCCCCTCCGCGCGCCCCCTCCTCCCCTCCACGCACCCCCTCCTTACCTTTCCGGCCCGGCGGCTCCCGTCCGGCGCCGGCGCCTACTACTACCAGCAGGCTCCGCGGCCTGCTCTAGAGTAGCGCGCCGGGTGATGACATCACCCGGCGCGCCACCCTAGAGCAGGCCGCGGAGCCTGCTGGGAATAGTAGGCGCCGGCGCCGGACGGGAGCCGCCGGGCCGGAAAGGTAAGGGCCCCCCTCCCCCCTCCCCCCTCCGCGCGCCCCCTCCTCCCCTCCACGCACCCCCTCCTTACCTTCCCGGCCCGGTGGCTCCCGTCCGGCGCCGGCGCCTACTACTACCAGCAGGCTCCGCGGCCTGCTCTAGAGTAGCGCGCCGGGTGATGACATCACCCGGCACGCCACCCTAGAGCAGGCCGCGGAGCCTGCTAGTAGTAGTAGGCGCCGGCGCCGGACGGGAGCCACCGGGCCGAGAAGGTAAGTGCCCCCCTCCTCCCCCCCCCGCTGTCCACTTTCATCGGCGGGCGCCCGCTGGCGCCCGCCAATGGAAGCGGCGGTGGGCGCCAGTGGGCGCCCGCCGATCCGCCGATCCGCCGAACCGGTTCGGAGCTTTTTCGGACCGGTTCGGATTGGATCGGCCGATCCAGCTGCGGGATCGGAAATCGGATAATTTATCCGATTTCCCACTGGACCGGACTCGGATCGTGGATCGGGTCCGATCCAGTGCACATCCCTAGTTAAAACCAGCACCTTGAACTGGGCTCGGAAACATACAGGCAGCCAATGCAAGCGGGCCAGAGTAGGTTTTATGTGTTCGAACCTACTGATTCCAGTTATGAATCTGGCTGCTTCAAAGGCAGCCCCATGTAGAGTGCATTGCAGTAATCTAACTTGGAGGTTACCAGAGCATGGACAACTGAAGCCAGGTTATCCCTGTCCAGACAGGGACGTAGTTGGGCCACCAACCGAAGTTGGTAGAAGGCACTCCGTGCCACTGAGGCCACCTGCGCCTCAAGTGACAGAGATGGTTCTAGGAGAACCCCCAAGCTACGAACCCGCTCCTTCAAGGGGAGTGCAACAGGTTGAAGACCCTCCATCCGGTCAGCGGAACCACCCACTAACAGTGTCTCAGTCTTGTCTGGATTGAGTTTCAGTTTGTGCTGTCATGCCTGCCATTTTTTTGTAAAGAAGGATTCGAAGAGCACACTTGCACCTCATCGAAAAGGTAAGGGTTTTTTTGGGGGGGAACCCCCAAATCGCCCCCCACACACACACTGCCATCCTGGGGATGGCAGACTTGCTGTCCCCTCTCCCCTGCTGGGCATGGAGCTGCACAGTGTGGCTCCATACCCGTTTCTGGTGCCTGATTACTCAAGAGTAAGAGGACACCAGCCGGGATGGGAGGCCACACCTCCAGCGGTCTCGGGAAGTTCCTGGGACCACAGGAAGAATCAAGTTTTCCCAGGGATTCTTTATGGCTGGGAAAACCTGTGTACATCCCCCGGCCCCCAGGACTCCCTGTGCACCATTTGGATGCCCCGGGATCATCCAGGGATGTTCCCAGGAGAAAAGGCCAGTTGTTGGGAGGGGGAGGGTAAATTTGGATGTCAGTGTCTTGACCTCCTTGGAGGAGGGATGGATTGCAAGTGTAATACGTATATAAACCTAATCTTCTCCTACGATTTCGGAAAGTGTTATGACTAGTCATTTTCTACACAGGTTTATAATCTTATCCCTCCTGAATATATCTGGCACTAGAATCGATTCAGTAGGATATGGACTTGTAGACACACTCAAAACTCAGACAGACTGCTCCAAATTCTTATGGCTCAGACAGACTGCTCTTGGTCCAAGAATTTCAGTGAGCTTTCATTGTTATCTTACTGGCCAGTATTGGAAACAGAAAACTGGACTTCGTGGAATTTGGCATGATCCAGCAAGGCACTGTTTTATGACCCAGTATCTCAGAGCCAATCTACACGTTTGCTTAAAAGGTTTCAAAAGGTCATTTGTAATGTTTTGAAATACTTTGTTTTAAAATGTATTAGGCCACATTAAGATGTTCTTATGGTACAGGAGATCATATTTACAGTCTTGAAAGCATTCAGTGAGGTCTCACTGCTCTTCTCTCCGAGCCTATCTACACTACTGCTTTAAAACGGTTTATAACAGTTTTAAAACATTATAAACCATTTTAAAGCAGTGGTGTAGATAGGCTCTCCATCTCTTCCTGTAACGTTTCTTCCTCGGAGTGTAGTTTCCCCACCCACTTCCTCCAAATCCCCCCCTTCCTTTCCATTCCTTTCAGTGACTCACTGCCTGTTAAAGCGCATGTGTGGAATTTCAAATGCTTTTGGTGGGCTGTGAAGTACTTCTATATCTCCGCTTCTTATTAACCTGTTATTGGCTCTGTTAAAGAATGGATACTGATGTTGCTACCGGGAGGGCAAGGCTCTCCAAAAATTTGTGATAAAACACAATAGATAAATGGGAATACGAAATGGGGAAAATGCAAGTGGGGGAGAGCCGAAAAGGACTGCAAACATGAGGGAAACCAAGCCAGAAAAACAGATCCCACCCACACGTCTGTGATTGGATACCAGATGTTTGCTATCAGCTACTACCATATGGTAAGGCAGGACACATGATTGTCAGTACAATGTTTTATCAACAAAGAAAACTATGGATTAAATCTCACATTATCATTGTAATTAACAAGGATATAAATCGTAAGTGTATCACATGGCCCAATGTGTGCTCGTAACCCTTCCTTAACGTAGCAAACGTCAAGTGTAGATTCCCCCCTCAGTTGAAGAACTTTGGAAGAATTATTGTGTTTCCACAATAGCTTTTCACTAATGGGTTATTTTATCTGTTTAAAAGTTTCATCTGTCAGCCCATAAGCAAGAGGGCAGGATCAAAAGGAGTATCAGCTTATTCCCCCCCCCCCCACATACACACACACATTTTAGTTGCAGATCACAGCAGCAACTTAAATAGTCAAGGCAGGAAGGGGATGCATTATTAATGTCCAGCAACGCAAAAGGATGCACATTGGGTTATTGTCAAGTAAGCCAGGAATTCTCCCGTGGACCCTCCCTTCTGTTGGATAAGAGAGGCCAAGGGCCATGTGTGCACAACAGGAGCCTGAAACACAGTACAGAGACATGCCTAGCTGGTTTCTTTGAATAAAACGGTGCCAATTACTCCTGCTTTTCTTTTCAGCTTGGTCAGTAGAAGATCACCTAAGTACCAGGTTGTAGTGGAAGGTATCACAATCGGGGGGGGGGGGTGCTGTGCCCCAATCTAGGCCTTGAGGATATGTTCTGCAGAGCAGATTTCCTAAGATCTGGTATTGGTGGATCAAAAGCCTGAAGTTCAGCCAGCCAAACTGTTTACAAAGCAATGGCAGAAGGCCAGGCAGGGCAGCTCCAGCTATGAGGGGTTCCCTTCCTAGGAGGTAAGGCTCCAGGTAGGGCTCAGAAAGACTCTTTTCTGGGACCCAAGAGGGACATGGTCACTCAGCATAGGCAATACTAACTTACGTTGTCCAATGTGACTTCATTTACCTCTTCGTTGTGGACCCAGTATGAGTGGTGAGTAGCTACAGTTATACATTTTTAGACTCCCACAATGCCACAGAGCAACAATATGTCAGGAAAAGAGTGGGACATTTAAAATGATGGCTTACAGTCCTGGCTGCTTAGTACCTATAAGGGATTGTTCACACACACACACACAAAACAGAAACCAGAGAGTAGGCGGAACATAGGAAGCTTTCTTATACTGAGTCAAAACATTGGTCCATCTAGCTCGGTATTGTTCACACTGATTGGCAGCAGCTATGCAGGGTTTCTGGCAGGATTCTTTCCTTGACCTACCTGGAGAAGCCGGGGATCCAACCTGGGACCTTCTGCTTTATAATCAATAAACAGTGGAGCCCCCTTGGGATATGCATTGGGACGAGTGCTACTCAAATGTATTTATACATCTCTGTCCACACATTATTTGGAGTCAGAGATTAACAATGATATAGCCAAGTTTGCAGATAACAGGGAACACTGAAGTATTTAGGGTGGTGAAATCTCTGTCAAGACTGGCAGAGTTAAAGTGTATGATTAGCATGATGTAAAGGCAGAAGTATTCTGCTCTGTTCCAAAGCTGGCAAACTCCAAAATGGGGAAACCCTTGTTTACATTGGGAAACTCAAAGATTCCTGAGCAAGGATCCCTGTTTGGTTGGGATATGATCCTATTGTGCCCTTAGAATAGTTGGCAACCTTGGGCAGTTGCAGAGATGAATTTTGAAAGACGTTTATTTGTCTGATGTTCCTCCAGGGCCACATCCCTCCATCCTTTTGTCCAGCTCAGATTCCAGTGATTATCAGACTATCACACCAAAGATCCTTGTAAATAAAGCAAACCATACTGGGTTTGCCCATTGGGAAATAGAAGGATTAAATACAAAATAGTTCAGCCTTCAGGGGGTGGGGGTGGGGGAACAAAACAAAACAAAAACCTTGAAGCTGTTTTTGCACCGTTCTTCCAAAGCAACAGAAAGGAAAATACAGATCCTTTTTCTATGTATTGCTGTTTTCCTTTTGTTTCCCTCTGAGATTTTTTTCTCTCACTTAGCCATGGGGCAGCACTTAGCCACGTGCAGCACTTTACCATGTAGATTATAAATGACTTTATCATAGGGATGGCATGCATATTCAAGCGGTCATAACTATTGCTCATAATTCAACTTGGGGATATACCAAGACTTAGCCCATGCAGGTCTGGCTCCAGGGTTTCCTCTAAAAGAAAAGGAAGGGATTTTGGATTACATTCCTTTGCAGTTTGTAAGTAGCACAGGGTTGATAATGTTCCCCACTTTTTTTTTCCTGACCCATCCTCATTTAAATTGATAGAAAATAAATTGCTTTCAAAGGAGGAGAAAATGTTGGTGAAATTCTCATAGGTTGGGCTCAGGTTTCTTGTGCTTACTTTGCTTAGGAGGTGTCCAAAAAGTGTGAGCAAGTGCCTTGTCTTTGATTGGGCCATCTTCTCTCCAGTAAACTGTAGCCTCCTCCACTTCCCACACTTCAATTAAAGCCCAGCAGAAGACATCATGCAGTAGTTCTTCCTCTTGGGCCTTTTCTGCTCGGGAAATGCAGACAGCCTGGGAGGCTGCAGGACAATGGAGAGATATGGAACAGAAAGAAAACACACAACAGAACCCTTAGGCACCTTGCAGTGATTAGGGATGTGTCTACACCAGTCAATTATTCCAGGGTTAGCTAAAGATCGTCCTTGTGCCTCCAAATGATGAACAGGTGATCCCGAGGTCAACCAGCGATGAGTTCTCAGTTGTCCCAGGATAACTGGGACTGGAATTTTCATGGTTTTCCCCACAGTTCCAGGGTTGACATTCACTCCCAGTGTTGTCCCTCCTTCTCACAAGTAGCGGGGCTCACCAAACAAGCAGGGAGCTCTGTGGGGGAGCCCGTGTCCATCGAGGGTGAGGGGGGAGCATTTTCATCATCCCTGAGATGGCTCTCGGCATTTTCTGGCACCAAGCTCCCAGGTTTTGTTTTGTTTTTTTAAAAAAAATACTTTGGGTGCAGGATCGCACCCGCACAATTGCGCAGATGTCTACTTTAAACAAACAAACAAACAAACACCACACCGGAACATCCCTCTTTATTTCCAGGACAAAACACTGATATTTGGACCCTGGGGGATGATCCCAGAAGCTGGAAAGCCCGAGATCCTCCCCCTGCAGGTGTAGGTGAGCCCTAGGTGAGCTCAAAAACATCGTAAAATAAATTACAAAACACCCTAAGAATCAGGCAGAACACTGGAAGCCCAATTTATGGGGGAAGAAAACTTTCAGGAAATTGGAGGACAGATTTTGCTACAGCACTTGCTCCACTTCTTTTCAAGAGTTGGACGCAACACTTCCCTCCTCACACCTGCATTTTAGAGGAAGCAAAATGGGACCAGCCAGGCAGGGCTCCTGCAGTTTTTGGCCCCAATTTGCGTAAGTTGTGCATATTTGGACTGCAATTTGCATAATGTATGCACATTTTGGCTGAAATATGAGCAATATGTTCAAATTGAGGCTGCAATTTGCCTGATTGGTGCAAATTGCAGCCATAATTTGTGCATCATTTGCTTTAAACAAAATAATTATAATTATACATCTGTGAGCTGGCCTAACTTGATGCAAATCTGAAGTCCGTGTGTGTGTGTGTGTGTGTGTGACGTTACTCACCACAGCATCCATTATACAGTGACTAGTTTATGTTATTTGTAGTTGAGATGGGGGGGGGGGGGTGGCCAGATCTACGCTAAGCAGGATATAGCGGTATGAAAGTGGTATGAAAGTGGTATAGAAAAGGCAGGAGCCACATTACTGCACTGTCAACTGTTGGGGCCTATTGACACATACCATATACCACTATATCCTGCTTGGTGTGGCTCCTGCCTTTCATATACCGCTTTCCTAATGCTTCCATATTGCTATACCCTGCTTGTTGTCGATCTGGCCTCTGTGTGTGCATCCTATGTGTCATGGCAATAGTGGTCAAGTGTCTCTTTCAATTTCCATCACTGTACCTGAAATAAATGGAACCAAAGGCAAAGTTGCTTGAGCAAATTAAAAGTCCCTCAAAGGCTGTATGGATTCCATTTCAAGTGTTTCCCCAAAGGACTCCGATTCTCACATTTGCTTTCCTAGGTTTGAAGAGCTTTGGTTTATTTCAGTCGTGTCTATCTGGAGGCAAGGCAATTTGGGAGTTCAGAATGTTAAGAGCAACGTCCCTGGCAGAGTATTATTGTTCAGTATGAAAATAACTCAGATTAGAACCGGAGACAAATATCCACTGGTGTCAAAGGGCTCCAAGGAAGTTCATGGAGCTGAGCACCTTCCACAAAGTCTCATTAATGTTTTAACAGTATATTTGTTTTGAACCAGGGAAGGGCTAAAGGACCAGCAAACTCGGCTCTGCCTAATAACTCAGGGCTATTTCTCTCTGAGGTAGAAAACCTGAATCTGGACTACTTCACTTGAGGCTGCATTTGGAGGCTCACATAAGGTTCCTCTGAGTTCATATTTAAAATCGGTGCCATCTCCAGGTTATTGAGGCCTCTTGAAGAAGACATTCTCAATGGGAACCTCTCCCTCAGGAAGTCTACCTTCTCACCACCATGGTCACCAGCTGCGATTGCTCCTCCTCCTCTTTCTCAGCATTGCTTCCATTTGCGCCCTTGGCAGGAAGGCAGCAGAGGGATGTTGCGAGCATCCGGTTGGGTCTGTGAGGGCAGCAGATGCCCCTGTGTCCAGCCCTCATGGACCCAATTGGATGCACCCAGCATGAGGTCAGACCCGCGCCCAAGTGCTCACAAGCACTCGGATGTGGGTCCGCCCCGGCTTCCGGGATCGTCCCCTTTCCCCCTGCTGCATTAAAGCACACTTCCCCCCTGCTCCAATAGGGGCCTTAAGGCCCTCTTGATGCAAGGTATCTCCATTGGAGCAGGGGGAGGGACTTCTGGAAAGTGTGCAATTCCCCCCACCATGCTAATGTGGCCCTTCTCTGTTGGCCCACTTAGAAAACACACATGACAAAAAGAAGGATTTTAGCCTTGCCTTCTTCCTCACTTACTTCGATGGAGCCTCTGTAGCTGTGAAGTGCTTTGTCTGTGTCTTGTCTTGTGAGGGAGGTGGTGGCTAAGGTAGGGTGACCAGATAAAACCCAGGTCAGGGTTCATGTAACTTTAACAGTTGTAGAGAAAAGGGAATTTCAGCCAGAGTCATTTGTATGCAATTAGTTCCTGGTGAAATTCCCTCTTCATCACAACAGTTAAAGGTGCAGGCACTATACTAGAGTGCCCATATACAAAAGAAGGCAGGGCCCCTGCAACTTTGACTATTGTGATGAAGAGGGAATATCACCAGGAACAAATTGCATACAAATTACACTGGATGAAATTCTCTTTTCTCTACAACTGTTAAAGTTACATGAGCCCTGACCTGGATTTTATCTGGTCAGCCTAGGCTAAGGGGCCAAGGAAGTGCGCCTAGAAGCAACAAGTGACAGGGATTTTTCAGTGGCAGGGGCTTATGGAACTCCCTGCCGGGAGATGTTTGATTGACCCATCTGCTGACAGATTTTAGGCAGGCAGTCAAGACGTGTTTATTTAGCCAGGCTTTTAATCAAGTTTATTGTGAATTCACTATACACACACACACACCCCAAATTGTGTTTTAACCGCCTTAGGTGCCATTATGTGGCAGAACGTTTAAATCAATTGATCATGTCTTTGGGATTGGTGAGTAAACAAGGTCTGGAATATAACCTCAGCCTAAAATGAAGCCTCCCTCCAGATGGCATGTCTGATGAAAATCAAAGGCATATTGTTGTGCTCAGATAATGTGGTGCCAACGAAATTCATTTTTGGGGGTTCCAATGTACACATCTCAGAAGCCAGTTCACATATGCTCACCTAAAATATGTGGTGTCATGGTTAGTGTGTTCAACTAGACCTGTGGAGGCTTGGATTCTAGTCCCTATTCAGGGTTGTTATGAGGAAAGGCAGGGGATCATGTATGCCACCAAGGTCCCTCAAAAACATGCTGGTAGTTGGAGGAACAGAGGATGTCCTCTTCCCCGCCCCACCCAACATTCTCTCAGGCACCTCACAGGCAGCATGTTTCCTCTCCTCCTCCTCTTAGGTCAGCAATACTGGAAAACAATACTTCAAAGTGCTCCTGTGCTTGGCTTGCAACGATTGCAACATAGCAGGCTCCAGAGGAGACTCATAGAATCATCTTTTCCCCTTTGCCACAAGCCAGGTAAGTGGATGTACGGAAAGGAAGGGGTTTGGAGGAACACCAGCAGGCCGGTGGGCAAGTGGGTGACAGAGTCTCCTTCAGACCGCTTCGGCCCTGTTGCATTCTTGACGGTTCAGGCAGGAGGAGGACACGGCAGCCACGGGTCCATCGTAAGTTAACTTCTGTAGGTATAGTGTTGGTGTTGTATTTAAAAGAAAACAGAGAATGCACTCCCTGCCCTCTGGATTACTGTCAGAATAATGGATGAGGCATTTGAAGGGAAAGGCTGTGGAAAGAACAGTGAGGGTTGTGAGGCCAATTAAAGATGGATAGAGTGAAGTGGTGAGTTGATATCACTCACTTCGATACACCAATGGAAGGAGACAGATGGTCCCCAAGCTGCAAGGTTTTCCAGTATTTGGAAGTAGAAAGGGAGAAAGGGATTATTTGGGTGAGGATGGATGAATCTCTCTGTTTGGCTTTCTATAAGCTTCAAAAATGTTCAAGTACAAATTCATTTTGTTCTGTTTCCACAAAGTTTTTTTTTTTTAAGCCTGCTTGAAATTTGTTTACACTTCCAAGCACATCCCCCCCCCACTCCCAATATTCACAGTTTTGCAAGCATTTCTCACCAATGGACACTTTTGTTTTCTATGCAGGTATCCCTAAATTATATGTAATTTTGGCATTAAGGTTTTGACCTGAAACTGCATTGCAAAATTTGCAGAAGTGACCAAACGGGACAATTGTGTTCCAGTTTGCAGATGAGTTCGGGAAGTGTGAATGGCATTGGTTTCTTTTAAAAACATGAACCAAATAAATTCCATGAGTCAGGAAGGAGGGACATGGGGAGGGAGCAGGGTGGAAAAAGAAATGGGGCCCCAGAGAATGAAGAGATTCAATAGTTAATAGAAGAAGTCCAAAGCAGCTATGAGAAGAAAGAAGGTTTTGATTCAGGTAGGCATGGGCAAGCTCACCTTTTGTCCACCCCACATGCTGCTCACCAGATTCCTGCTGGCTGCCTGACCTTGCTCACTGCATGCTATGGGCTTCCAGTGGTTGGGGTGGTCTGAGAGCACCCAATGAACAGTGTGTGGCCACCCGATCCCTTGCCAAGCTGCCATTTTGCACAGAATAGCGGCTGCCAGAGGTCGTTTCGATACTGGCCTTTTTTTGTGGGATTGCCCCTGGGTGGTCCCTGTGCATCCCAGAGACAGGGAGGGGGGATGAAGATGGTTTTTCCCAGGGATAAAGAATCCCTGGGAAAAGCCATTTTTCCCGGTGGTCCCAGGAACGTCCCAAGACCATGGGAGGTATGGATGCCCATCCTGGCTAGTGCCTGCTTACTCACAAGTGAACAAGCACCAGAAACGGGCACAGAGCCACGTCACGCAGCTCCATGCCCATCAGGGGAGAGAAGGGAAGGAAATCCACCATCCCCAGGATGGTGGGGTGGTGGTGGTAAGGGCCTGATTTGGGTGGTATTTTCCCCCTTACCTTTTGCGTTGGAGAGCAAGTGCACTCTTTGGATCTTTTAAAAAAATGGCGGGTGCGACAGCGCGACATCCCGGGAGAAAGCCGGGATGTCGCACTTCCTGGTTTGGAAAGAGGAGGACGATTCTGGAAGCATGTACCCATGGGTGTAGAAAGGGCCAGAGTCTCCACCGCAGGCCACCAAACCCTCATGATGAGTCAGACAAGCTTGTTCAGGGGCCGAACCAGAGAGTTTTGCCAATCTTTGAGCCCTGAACGGACTCTCACATCATCCCTAAATGCAGGGAACAAAAAGAGTGACACAATCATAAATTAGAGCAGAGTAGATTAAGCAAGCTGAGGTATTAAAGTCAGAGGTTCAAATCTGAACAAAGAGGAAAGAAACCTAAAGAAGAGAGTTTTGCACCCATCAATGAAAGATGATCTCTCTCTCTCTCTCTCTCTCTCTCTCTCTCTCTCTCTCTGGCCAGATCTACACCAAGCAGGATATAGCGGTATGAAAGCAGTATGAAAGTGGAATAGAAGAGGCAGGAGCCACACTACTGCTTTATAGCGGTATTGAAGTGCAGTGACAATTGTTGGGGCCTATTGAAACATACTGTATACTGCTGTATCCTGCTTGGTGTAAATCTAGCCTCTCTCTCTCTCTCTCTCTCTCTCTCTTTTATCCCCGCTCTAGTTTTAGGTATTTCTATAACTCTACAATCCTAATCATTCTACAGAAATATCTAACACTTCCATTTGTTGTTATAATGGGGAGGGATGCAGGGGGAGAGGGAAAAGTGGAACTCCACCAGTCTTGCAACCATGTGTTGTGTCAATGGCACCTTGGAGGGCTCCCTGTTCATCCACCCAAAGTCCTCCAGCCAATCAGTGTCAACTAAACTGCTTGATCTTGAGTTGAGTCTAATAGCTTTTCCATAACTAAAGGAAGGGGTGGAAAATCCGTGAGCTCCCAGATGTTTTGGGACTCTGACATCTGCCCCAGCCAGCAAGAGCAGTGATCATGTATTATGGAAATAGATAATAGATTATGGGACCATGGATTATGGGAGTGATCATGGATTACAGGAGTTATGCTACCTCCAGTATCTGAGGCAATAAGACTGTGTGCACTGATTGCTGGGGAACATGGGGGGGAGGGTGCTGTTGCACCATGTCCTGCTTTGTTGGTCCCTGGTTGACAGCTGGTTGGCCACTGTGTGAACAGAGTGCTGGACTAGATGGACCCTCGGTCTGATCCAGCATGACACTTCTTATGTTCTTATGTTTTTATGTCATTGAATGGCATCTGGAGGGCCACAAATTTTACATCCATGTTCTAAGGCAGGGGAAGCAGCATGTACCACATGTGTGTTTCCTGCTGAAGCCACCACTGCACCACAGAATTTGACAGTACCAAAGAAGGGGCTTTTCCCAGCACCCAAAAGTGTGCAGCCTGTGGAGGTGGTGACTGAATGGTGCACATTGGTCCTGGTTCCAAACCCCTCAAAGTTGACCATCCCTTGTGGATTGCAACATGAAGTGATGACTTCCATTTGTAAATGGGCCAATCCTGTATGAAGACTTTTATATCCCAAACACAGTACTTTTCAATGGGGTCTGTTCATACATCTGGCTGCCATTCTTCGATATGGGGGCACAGCTCAGGAATAAATGCTTTGCATGCAGAAGGCCTTAGCTCAGTCTCAGGCATCTCCAGAATAGAAAAGAAAGAAAAAAAGAAAGAAAGAAAGAAAAGAAAAAAAAAGAAAGAATCAGGTGATGTGAAAGAAGTCTTTCCGTCGTTTCTGATTGAATGCCCAGTCAGTTGCTGCTAGTCTGAGTAGACAGCACTGGATTAGGTGGTCAGTCTTACCAGGTATGACGCAGGTATATTCCTAATTGCAGAATCTGATTGATGGGCAACCACCCCCTCCTGTTTTACTTCCCAATCTTGTAGGAATCATTGCACCATGACACAGCAATGTCTCGAGGGTTGATGCATTGCAAAACATAGACAGGGCCACGCACTTACTGCACCAAAAGAAAAAAAAAGAAATATCAGAATTCAGCAATGAGCTAAGAGAAATTCACAATTCAAAACAAAGCTGAAACACATTTTTATAGTATACCGATTAAGTAACTTTGCATGCATTTTTCTGACTTGTACTATTAATTTCAGTCTGCTGACCTAGCAGAGGGTCACTGTCTCTGGCCATTGAAAATCCTGCTCAACTCCTCCCAACTTCTCAGTCTTAAGAATTTTGAATGTGGCAGCGTGTGTCCTTTTCTGCACTGGCACCAAGTGACTATAGAATCACAGGACAGACACAGATATCAGAACATAACAAGAACCCTTTGATCAGGCCAAGTTCTATTGAGTCAGCAGCCTTTTCCACACAGTTAAATATAACAAATAAAGCAATTAAGAAATTAAGTCTGTGTGAGCCTCAGATGAAGGTTCACCTTTTTATTTTTCCCTGTGGGCAACTATCCACTATTACTACTTCCTCCTCCTTTTATCCCTACATCCTTCTTTATTGTTCTCTTTCCTAGCATCAAGACTTGTTAGAATTCAGACAGATGTCTGGTTCTGAGGGACAGAAAGTCTTTAGCAGACTCTGGAAGACTTTGCGTTGCAAATAGAGAACCCAAAGGTCACAATGAAGTCTTGATCAAATTCACTCTGCTTTTCCAGCCGTCTCATTAGGCTATCTGCATCCTCACGGATTTGACGGAGGAAGGCACGGGTCCCTCAAAATGCACGGATGGAAGCAAGAGTAATCAATAGGATATTTGTATTCCGCCGTCAATGTGAGTTGTACTTTTAAATGAGCATAACATTGATCCTCCATGTCAAATATAGGTGAAAGAGTCTGATATTTCAATTTCCCTTACTTCTTTTGTCATTTGGCACTCTATCTGAAACGTTTGTTTGTTTGTTTATTTAAGAGCCTGGTTTTTCACCATAAATGAGGCCTGAAACAGCTAAGAATAATAAAATATAGGTTAGAAACAAAGTCATAATTAAATCATAACATAATGGATCCATAAAAAACACATTTAAAAACACAACAATAAAAGATATAGGCAGCATACAACCAATTAAACCCACTTCAGCACATACCAGCTTACATGCAAAAGGCCTACCTGAATAAAGACAGCTTTGCCTGCCAACAAAAGGAGAGTAGAGATGGGTGGAGCCTAGCTTATCTCACCAGGGATTTCCAGAGCCAGGGAGCAGCCACCAAGAAGGCCCTCTTTCTCACGCCCCCTGCAGACATATGTCCAATGGTAGAAGGACTGAGAGAAGGGGCTTCCCTGGAGATCCTAATATTTAGTCAGGCTTGTATGGAAGAAAGCAGTGTTTCAGATAGACTGATCCCAAGTGGGGCAGGGTTTTCCTGGTCATAACCAGCACTTTAAATTGTGCTCAGAAACGGACTGGTGGCCAGTAATATTTTGTAACAAGGGAATCCACATGCTCCCTCTAACTGGTCTCAGTCAACATAGATCTAGAACTCCAGCTTGGGGAGCAGCAGTCGAAAGGAGAAAACGATATGGGAAGAGAGAATTAGGCACCCCTATTCCTAACTGAAAAGCATTTCTTGCCATGGCTGGTGTGTGTAAAGGGGAAATAATCTGTACCTCTGATTTCAAAACGAAAGCAGAAAATGTATAGATAATTTGATCTACAAATTCTATTATAGTGCGAGAAAAAATGCACTTCCTAAATACTCTTCCCTTCAGATAGCCTATCCTTGATCCTAAGAACCATCAGAAGATATGAAAATACAATATTATTATTATTATTATTATTATTATTATTATCATTATTATTTACATTTATGTACCACCCCATAGCCGAAGGTCTCTGGGCGGTTTACAAAACTTAAAAGATTGAACACTAAAAAGACAATATACAAAATTTAAAACCATAAACATAAAACAGCTGACATTTAAAACATTTTAAACTGTTAAGCCTGGCCACAAAGTCAGTTAAAACCTCAATTTAAGCTGTTAACATTAACAAAATGAAACAAAAAATCCCACAAACAACACTTTTCGTTTTTGCTCTAGTGGTGAGTGGCAGAGCAAACCATTCACTCTGAAAGCAATGACTTATCTTTCACCAATAGATTTGCTGTTTACTTTCTAATGTATTTGCTTTCAGAGATATCACCAGGATACTGGGGTGGGGGGAATACACTTGCTTTCATCCAAGAAACATGCTAGTTCATCTCTGATTGAAGCTCATGTTAGTCCTCTTTCTTTTCCATGATCCAGTGTTCCATTGATTTACACCCTGATCTTTTCTTGATTGCTTTCCTCCAGGGCTTGGAAACTGGACAGCATCGAGACACATAGATTGGATGGAGGAGATTTCATTATTTAAACTGATGATCCATTCGATCTGCTTGCTCTGAGGTGTTCGTTATCACTTCTAGAATGCTTACCGTTCCTTTTGAGTCCTGTCTGCCGTCACAGCTGTGCTCCTAATTGAATTGTTTTACAGCATGTCACACTTTCAGCTCTTACTTTTGTCAAACTACCCACCTTGGGGGGGAGGGGAGCGGTTAGTGTCCTTTTTTGCTTCCGTTTCGTATAAACATCACCATAGTTTCCATTCTGTAGAAAGAGCACTTCTTTATGAGGGCATATTTGCACCTACCTTTCCAAATAGCAGGAATTCAGCGCATCTTTGACTGATAGGTTTGACTGTCAGTGGTACATTCATCACAGCCAAATACATGAAAGAAAAGAAGAAAGTAGGTAAGGAAGGAAAGAAGGAAGGAAGGAAGGCCCCTTGCCCCATCCAACAATCAAAGGCCCTTTCCATACCAAGTGTTTCGCCTGGGATGGCCCAAGGCTGGTCCCTGTGAGTCCAAATGATGCACAGGGACTCTCGCAGCGGGTGGTGGTGGTTGGCCGTGGGATTTTCCAGGGATAATGGGAACCTGAAAATCCCAATTTTTTTTTGTAGTCCCAGGAAGTTCCCGGGATCACGGAAGATGTGGCTGCCCGTCCCGGGTGCTTCCACACTTACGCGTGAGAAAGCACAACAGCAGCAATGGCACGGAGCCACACCGCACAGCTCCATGCCCATCAGGGGAGGGGGACATCCATTTCGCCATCCTGAGGATGGCGGGAGGAGGGGCGATTTCACACGTGTTATTTTTTTTAAAAAAAAAACTTACCGTTTCGCTGGAGCGCTAATGTGCTCTCCTCGAATCTTTTTTTTTTTAAAAAAATGGCGGCTGTGATGGGGCGACGGCCCGGGAGGAGCCTGGGTCATTGCACAGATGGCTGGTATTAGGGTGACGGTCCTGGAAGCAGCTACTTCGGGAATCGCCCTCCCTCCGGCCCTCTACACCCTTATGGTGTAGAAAGAGCCAAACAGGGTGTGTGTGAGGGTGTATAGCTCCACCTTGCTCATTTCCTAATGGTCAGTTAAGGGTACCTCTTTGTTTCAGCAGGTCTTGATTTCTGAAGGGTCACTGCATTCAACCTACATTTTAACTGGTTAAGACTCAGGGATTGATGCTGCTTGGAATATTTGGTTTTATCTAGAGATGCTTGCGGAAATGGATTTGTGTGAATTCTCATATGGACTAATGTTATCTGCACTTGCCGAACTAACTTGCAGATAGGAACTTAGTTATCAATTGGTTCTTATATTCCCTAAATGTTCTGATGTAATTTTCAGTTTCAGTTCTGATGTAATTTTCAGATTTTGTTTGTTTGTTTATGAGCTAGGTTAGGGACCAATTTGTTAGGAGCATTCATTTTCTGGGAACCAAGGTCAGAACCATGGCTCCAACCTCGGAGCTCAGCAATAGCTCTCCTCAACCCTCACCTGCCCCCTTGTAGCTGGCATGGTTCTCACTGTGCCGGCTACGTCTCCATGCTCAGAAATGGAGTGAAAAGAGGGCAAAAAGCAGGAGGTCCCAGGGGCAGGGACGGGGACGAGACCGCGAAAGCTGCTTTACACATTTTCCTATCAGGTTTCCAGGCTCCTTCCTTCCCCCTCCCCAAAGCCATGCCTAAAAAGGCAAAATTACCCATCTAGGCAAAAATGCAGCTGGATCACAGAGGATCCCTGCATAAGATAGTCATCAGCCTCCAACTTCAGAGGCTGATGACTAGGTGGATAGGACTGTGCCGTTGTTGCCTTAATGGATCAGAGCATACTTATGAGTAAATGCATGTGAAAACGGCATGGACCAGAATTAAACTGATTTTGTTACAATGTTTTAATATAAAGGTTTCAGTGCTTTTAAAGTTTTGTGTCAGCTGACTGGAGAATTTTCAATAATAAAAGGTGGGTTAAACCTATGTATTAATAAATTTACTAATAATGCTTTTATACCCTTTACTATAATAAAATCTCTCAGTAGTTTACATATCAAAATATTTTTGAAATCATGTTTTAAAATACACTGTTTAAAAATTACAACAATGATAACAACAAAAAGAAATGCAAAACAGTAAAATGGAGCAGCAGCAATTAATAGATTGCAATTAATTACAAGTCAGAGGAAACCACTATAAAAAGAGCATTTCCAGGAAGCATTTTAAACATACCATATTGTCTGCCTTCCAAATTGTTTTGGGAAGGTGTTCCTGGGCACCAGTAGAGAAGGCTCATTTCCAAGTCGTTATGAGGCAAATATAAGAACTATATAAACAAAGAAACAAATGAACCTTCACGTGTTCACTGCTGTTTACTGTCCTTTTATTCCTGAAACTGCTGCAGTATCCTCACCACCTTTGATCCTCCTCCTCCTCCTCCTCCTCCTCCTCCTCCTCCTCCTCCTCCTCCATCTGTCGTAGGGTGACCCTATGGAAGGAAGGACAGGGCTCCTGTATCTTTCACAGTTGTATAGAAAAGGGGATTTCAGCAGGAGTCATTTGTATGCCTGCAGAGCCTGGTGAAATTGACCAGATACAAAAGAGGGCAGGGCTCCTGCAGCTTTAACCGTTGTGACGAAGAGGGAATTTCACCTGGTGCTGCAGGTATACAAATTACACCTGCTGAAATTCCCTTTTCAATACAACAGTGAAAGATACAGGAGCCCTGTCCTCTTTTCCATATGGTCACCCTAATATGTTCTCTCTCTCGTTTTCTCAGACTGACCTTTGATTCCATTGACTCGGGTGATCCACAAGGTTTTCTTCCATAGCATCCACTTCAGACATAGCTTACTGACATCATTGCCCAAAGCATGAAGATTGCCACATCTGGGAATATATGGAAAAATGGTTTCTGATCATTTTGTTTATTTTTAAAACAATTGGGATTTACCAAGTTTGCACCTTCCATACCAAACAGAGACTAAGGCACAATCTGCAGTCAATGTCCATGCATTTCTGAGCTTGCACGGTGATTTATGGACCAAAACAACAACAAAAAAGTGTTTGTCATCATGATACTTTTGAAAAATGCTCACAAATATGTTTTACTCAATGGGAGACAAATGCATCAGTTTTAAAGATTTGCACAACTTGTGTGTAGATGTGGAAAAATACACATGGAAATATGCATGGATTTTCATGCAAAAAGATATAAAACCAAGCTCACAATCTGACATGGACCTCCATCACACCTAATCCCCCCCCCCCCCGATTTGCCTCCGCATTTTTTCTTACCTCTGATGCAGAAGAACATCAAGCTTATGATCCCTTTCACCTGAATAGCTTCTCTTTCACTCTTTCGCTGGCTCTTTGGGGGCATCGAGGGAGTACAATCCTGTCTCTGCAGACATTCAAGCATTGTATGATTTTTTATTTTTTTAAAATGCTTTAGAGCCTGGGATGCAAGGTTTGGGTTTATATTGAGGCTTGGAGCTGGCTGCTGGGAGCGATCGCTTTTCCCTGCCAGGACCTGATGCAATCTATTCAAGCCCCCAGTTCCTTTAAAACTACACAGAGACTTAGGACACATTACATATGTTTAGGGAACATAATCCAGACTTTTAGCATTCTAGGAAAACACGGTAAAGGCTGGGGAAGAGGTGGGGTGTCAGCAGGACACCATGCTGCAAATCCACATGCCAGGCATGGCTAGGCTGACCATCTGAAAAGGAGGACAGGGCTCCTGTAACTTTAACAGTTGTAGAGAAAAGGGAATTTCAGCCAGTGTCATTTGTATGCAATTAGTTCCTGGTGAAATTCCCTCTTCATCACAACTGTTAAAGTTGCAGGGGCCCTGCCTTCTTTTGTATATGGTCACTCTAGTATAGTGCCTGCACCTTTAACTGTTGTGATGAAGAGGGGATTTCACCAGGTAATAATTGCATACAAATGACACTGGCTGAAATTCCCTTTTCTCTGCAACTGTTAAAGTTACATGAGCCCTGTCCTCCTTTTCAGATGGTCAGCCTAGGCATGGCGAGAGTGCACTAAATCACTGGTGTGATGGAACTCATGGACTGCAATTGGGATGAACTTTCAGTTGGAATCAGGAGAATTTCAGAGATCTCAAGTTTGATGAGTCACCCCCCCCCCCCCCACAGCGAATGACCATTCCATTTCAGTTTGGGGAAATGGTGCTGAGGGCAGTGAGGGCAATGAAGAAAGGAATCAGCACTGGACAGAAGGACATGAAAATATCATGAGCTCAGATAGGCATGAAAGTGAACACGAAGGGTGGTAAATAGTTTTGGATGTAGCGGAAACCCACTCAGTGCATTTTCAAGTTCTGCATTCCATATTCCACATTCAAGTCATAATCCCATTTAGGTATTCTCTAGGTATCTTTTCTTAGAACATCTGGACTTTTATTTGGGGGTGGGGGAGGAGAGAAATATGATCTTCCTAGTAACACAAATTTACAAGACCCCAAAGAATTTCATGCTGCATAATGATCCAGTCATTTTGACTGCTTTAACTTTACAACCCCACAGGATAGGTTAAAATGTTTTGCAGTTTGCACAATATGAAAATGGGTGTCATTAACCCCCCAAAAATTCACAATCTAAATGAAAGAAGATGGGGTTTGTCATAGTAGATTCACAGGGTGAATTCACACAGTAGAAAATCATGGGAAAGAATGCCCCGTATTGGCAGGGCCATGCAGAGCTGGTAATATGCCCAGGCCAGATGGGAAGTGTGCACCCCCCCATTTCAAACTGCTCATTAAGTATTTTAAAATGTTTTTTTTAATGCCCACCAACGTGTCAGTTCTACATAACACCTTCATATTAAGCCTGTTCTACAACACCTCAATGTTGAATCAGAAATCAACATTTATTTTTAGTTGCTGTACAAATAGAAGCAACAACAATAGAACAGTCCTTCATCATTATCTAACATTATCATCATCATCATCATCACCCTCACGGTATCATCATCGTTATTATCATTAATAACTATCATCATCATTACCTCACCCTCCGCTCCAGAGATTATATGCCATGGAGAAGATTGAGGAAAGAGACGCCGTACGGACAACCATCGCAACTTAGGCACCTATATCCCTGCCCCGCATGCAGCAGGGCCCTCTGGAGCTTGTAGTCTGACCATGGTATTCATGACAGATGGCTTCTGTGCTGTTTCCGCAAGGCAATCTCCTCGCTTTTCGATGGGCTGCTTACGCTACGGACGCAGTAGCGTAAGCTGGGGGGACTTCCTCGTTGGAGTGCCCCCTCAAAATCTTGGGCCCCAGGCCACCTGGCCCCACTGCCCCCCCCTCTGCCCTGCCCTGCCCTGCCCTCCTCATTGGTATCCTGAAAGAGCCTTTGATCATTTGTACTGAGGCTGACTTCAGTGGGAGGTTTAAGTGCACTGAAATATCTCCAAAA
The DNA here is from genome assembly GCA_029215795.1 of Anniella stebbinsi. Lineage (NCBI taxonomy): Eukaryota > Metazoa > Chordata > Lepidosauria > Squamata > Anniellidae > Anniella > Anniella stebbinsi. The sequence continues at coordinate 223,401,761 of JARDYH010000004.1, read as the reverse complement.
ATAAATTCTTGAGATGCTTAAAAGTGCTACCCAATATAATGTCTCTTCTGAAGTAAGCCATGTTGAGTTCAATGTGACTCAGCTGAGTGGGTATAAGATTGCAGCCTAAAATGCTTGGCTTTATCTGGATGATGATGATGATGATGATGATGATGATTCATTATATTTATATACTGCCCCATTGCCAAAGGTCTCTGGGTAGTTTACAAAGATTAAAAACTTTGAACATTTAAAAATCAATAAACAAAATTTTAAAACCATAAAAAGCATAAAAACAGACTACATATCAATTATCCAGGGTTCAGTTAAAAAACTCAACATATGCTGTTAAATGCCTAGAAGAGAAAAGTCTTGACCTGGCGCTGAAAATATAGCAATGTTGGCAAGTTGTGGGGCCACCACTGAAAAGGCCCTCTCCCTTGTTGCCATCCTCCGAGCTTCCCCTGGAGTAGGCACCCAGAGGAGGACCTTAGATGTTGAACATGGTATACGGGTAGGTTCATGTCGGGAGAGGCGTTCCGTCAGGTATGTTGTTCCAAGCCATGTAAGGCTTTATAGGATAAAACCAGCACCTTGATTCGAGCTTGGAAATGTACAGGCAGCCAACAAAACTGCGCCAGATTCAGTCTTATATGTTTGAACCTTCTGGTTCCTGATATCAATCTGGCCACTGCATTTTGCACAAGCTGCAGCTTCCAAACCATCTTCAAAGGCAGCCCCAAGTAGAGCACATTGCAGTAATCTAACTTGGAGGTTACCAGAGTATAGACTACTGGAGCCAGATGATCCCTGTCCAGATTGGGGCATAGCTGGGCCACCGACCAAAGTTGGTAGAAGGTACTCCATGCCACTGAGGTGACCTGCGCCTCAAGTGACAGAGATGATTCTAGGAGAACCCCCAAGATACGAACCTGCTCCTTCATTGGGAGTACAACCCCATCCATTATGTCAACTATTATTCCAAACATAGGGTTGGGTTCAGACTGACCTAGTCAAGATGACTACCTTAGGCTCCGTTGATTTCAGGTGGACGAAAGCAAGACCAATTTAGTCTAGATCAACCCATAGGAGGAATCAAGTGAAGATGAAAAATATGGAAAAATGGACCTTAAATTAAAATATAACTCCAAAACAGTCTTGGCAGGAACATAGCAGGTATACTAAAATATGGATTACCCCATCCATACATGTTGCATTTCATCTTGGAAGTGTCTATAGGGTATTTCATCTCTGTAGAATTTCATATGAGTTTATAATCCTTTCATACCGCATATTCAAGCATCTGTGCAGCATTATGACTAGGGCTGTGCACAGCTCCCAGGCTCACCTTAGAGACCATTTTGGAGCCTCCAAAATGGCCCCAATTTCACTTAGGGTGCTTTGGGTCTGGGCCGCCTCACTTTGGAACTGAAGCCAAAGCTAGGTTTGCCTCCCCCGAAGTGGGTCAGCCTTTGCAGGGTTCCTGGGTAAATAATAATAGTAATAATAATAATAATAATAATAATAAATTATTTCTTACCCACCTCTCCATTTGAATCTAGGTGAGGAACAACAGTAAATATAAAATATGATAAAATACATAAAACTGATTAAAAACATGGCACACATTATTAAAATAGCAATAAAACATCACCAAAAAAAATCCTTAAAACATTCTAAAATTCCACTGGCTATGCCTGCCGGAAGAGATCAGTCTTTATAGCTTTCTTAAATTCTAAAAGACTGTTCAGTTGATGAGTCTCCTCCGGCAGGTCATTCCACAGTCTCCGTCTCCCTCCCTCCCAAACACAGAGCCGCTACCGCCTGCTGGGCTCTACTTTGCCATGTGTCTTCCTCCATTACAGCCATGATTCAAAGGTAAGATGGGGGTTCCCTCTTTTTCATAGATCTATTGTTGCAAACTAGGGAAATTTATGGTTTGCAACCATAGATCTATGAAAAATAGAGAGCCCCATCTTACCTTTAAATTGTAGCTCTAAGAGAAGGGACACACAGCAAAGGTAAGTCCCAATGGGAGCAGTGGGTTTGGGGGTGGACAGGGACAAAGAAAAGGAGGGAGGGAGAGGAGGGGGAGGTGAGTCTGATGAGTCCAATGAACTCACAGGTGTCCTTGTGCCCACTTTCCTATGTGGGCAGGCTGGTGGGAGGAGCAGCTCACCACTTTGAAACTGATTTGCTTCACCTCCGGGTGCCTTGGGATCCTGCTTCATATTCAGCCCGCCAAATCAGCCCACCTCAGCTTGGATTCAGGGATTCGGCCCAAGGCGGTGCACAACACTAAGTTATGACTACAAAAGGAAGGGTGCAATGTGAACATGAGCGAAATGTGCACATCTGAACAATAACACAGGGTCTTTTGGTGAAGAAAGCCAGAATGAATGGAATGAACTTTGAAAGTACAGCAAGATTTTCTGCAGAACTTCACAATGAAAGACCAAAATAAAAATAAAAATGGATTGGACTGTGAAGTTTCTCATGCAGGTTTTCCACACATCCTTTTAGTCAGTTATAATAAAGACTCAAGGAGATTCGAACAGGAATCAGAATCTTCTGCCCAACTCTCCTCATCAGGGGTTATGAGGCAAGATTAGACATCATGGCTTCCACACAAGTTTGAGAAATTGTTCCTCAGTGTTAACCACTGTCTGGGTTGCACTCAGAAGTAGCTTGATAAGAAATGTTGGCAGTGCATAAAATTCGGGATTTGATCCCCCTTCGGTCAGACCAATTTTACTGCTGACAGAGTATGTGCAACCACTGCTTATTTACTGACTTGTCTGATCTTAAAAGACATCCTTGCTGCAGACAGCGAATTATTAACACTGTTGGAAAGGACCAAGGGGGAGATTGTCTTCCCTTGAAATAATGAGAATACCAAAGTAGGCAGTCTTCCCAAAGACCAGCCTGTAATTAAGTAGGAGATGTTATCGCACTGGTAATGTATCTCTAATTTACACCTCTTTTATCCTAATGAGCCAATCATGTAGTTCAGTGCAAGATGAAGAGATCTCACAAGAGAGGCTGATCAAGATTTTGTCCCAAATGGGGAACATGTTTTGTAACAAGGCAGCAGTGATGGAAAGTTGTATGAAAGTTGTGAAGAAGTTTAGGGGAAAGGAAGTCACCATCCTTCAGAGTCATAGGACTAAAGAAGTCATAACAAGGGCAACCTGAATCTCCCCAGTAACGTCTAGTAAAGGAAGAATTTTGAAAGAGCCATGCAAGCCCTATCTAGTCCAGCATTCTGATCACAAGTGGCCAACCAGATGCCCATGGGAAGGTCACGAGAAGGACGTGAGTGCAACAAGCCTTTGCCACTGTTCTTTCCCCAGCAACTGGTATACAGAGGCATGCCATCTCCAGTACTGGAGGTTACATACAGCAGTTATAGCAGATTGTCACTGACAGCCTGTCTAATCCCCTTTTAAATGTTGGTGGCCATCAAGATGCATGAGGTGATGCGATTGTGTTTAGAGTATCTATACTTCACTTGATTAGCTGATACCTGTGGGTGGTGAGAAGACTCAGAAGAAAATGACATGGCATCATGTGCCTTCTTTTGATGGGCTTACACGGGGTGACTGTTTTTTCAGTAGCCATGCATCCCTCATTATGAAGGTTTGGCCCACAGTAACCACTGCCCCCTAATGGTCTATGACTTCACAGGGCTAGGACTTATCTCATTTTCTCACTAGAGGGCATCCATTTCACATATTATTTGGCAGCAAACCTGGGCTTGCCAAATATAATAGATGGGGAGCTACATCCATGTTTGGCTTTGAGGTACATGAGCCTGTGACCTCGTTTTCACTGGGGTGGTAAAACCTTGTCTTGTGTTGTATGACTTCAGTACAGGAGGAAAGATTGTTTCTGTCTTGTTTCTACCTCCTAAAGAATTTGGGACTGTCTCCTTTATTATGATCTCATAATGATTCCCACCCTTCCTTCCTCAAACACACACCGTTGTAAGTCCACCTGATGCTTAAGAAAGGAATGGACCTTTAAATCAACACCACCATATTGTGAACACCCCAGACAATGACAAATTACGCACAGAACCTGATAAACGGGCAATGTGTGCTCCTTTTGACCCGGAAGTGGTTTCTCCATGTTCGGCGTGTTTTACCGCACTCCAAGACTTCAAAAATGGATGGGATTCAGAGGCTTTCAGTGTCATGCACAGCAATCCTGCTTCTTAAAGTTAGCTTTAAAGTCTTCCTCAGAAGTGTGAGTTCAGCTGCCCTTCTTTATAATGCAACTGCTTTCTTAAAAAAGCTCACCCTAGGTGGGCATTTATAAACTTGGTGTCTCACTCTCAAACTTGGTTCTATAGTTCAATCTGTGGAAACTTCAACCACTTCAGTGAATGGTTCAAGCATAGCCTAGTTCTACGGAAGAGAGAAGGTCACAAACTGCAAAAAAAAAGGCACATACATAGTCAGGAGCTATAAAATCACATGTCCTTCTCTTTCATAATTATGACTGTGTTCAGAGGTAACTCTAAACCAAGGCTTGTTTGTTCTTCTGAACTCAGTCCGAATCAATAACTACGGTTTGTTAAGAGGCATGGACTCATGATCTAGTTCTGAACAATGGTTCTAAACCATGAATTGAAAACCATGGTTTGAAGGTGGCATGTGAATCCCAGCTTGTGCTAACTGGTTTGTCAGTGTATCCAATCTCAGTATCCTGGCTTAATCCTAGTTTACTGCATTGCTCTTCCCATCTCCACTGCTTACCAGGCTAATAAAAAATCATGGGGAGTGTCTAGGAATGGAGGAAGGGAGGGATGCTTTAGTTCTGGGTTGTTGCTGTTGTTGTTGATTTGTTTGTTTGTTTGTTTGTTTTGTGCATACCCCTGAAGATCCCAAAGAGGACAGGGTTTGCATTCCTTGCCCCATTTCTGCAGTTCATCAATCAGAAAAGGACTGGCGATGCAGCGACCACTTTGCAGGGAATGCTGGGTATTCAAAGAGGAGGCTTGCAAAGTAGAAACTCATATTAAGCAAACCCAAATTGTGGTTTGTTTGAATTCATGTGGATAAGATCCTGACTTGTTCATCAAAGCCTGGTTAAAGGCAACTATAACTTACTGTTATATCCTAATGTGAGTAAACCTCAACTTACAAAACTAATAAACAGTGGGTTCAGAACTGATAAAATGTTTTATATAATGCATTGTTAAGATGGCGATGGGCACTAATTTAGATGCCATTTTTTAATAATAATAATAATAATAATAATAATAATAATAATAATAAGACTTACATGCATGGAGGATAAATCTAGCACCAAAGTGAAAGCGCAGGAATTTGGGTTAGCTTGCAGACCAATGGATGATTGTACAATGAAAGACAAGACACTCACCCACATTCCTCTGCCACCACATAACTAAGGTCATGACAAGTACCCTGCACCCCACCCATGATAATTTCACCAAAACTTTATTCTCCTTTGATTTTTTTTAAACTTTGGCCAGATCTACACCAAGCAGGTTATAGCACTATGAAAGCAGTATAAAAGAGGTATATAAAAGGCAGGAGCCACACGAAGCAGGATATAGCAGTATATGGTACATGTCTATTGGCCTCAACAGTTGTCAGTGCACTTCAATACCATTATAAAGCAGTAGTGTGGCTCCTGCCTTTTATGTACCGCTTTGATACTGCTTTCATAGTGCAATATCCTGCTTGGTGTAGTTCTGGCCTTCTTTTACATCAAATTGAATGATACTGGGTATTTGGTAGGGATGTGCACTGACCCCCCGGATCGGATCGGATAGCGGATTGGAATCGGACCTGGGGGGTCGGATCGGATCAGATCGGATCGGAGGCTGGTCGGATCGGATCGGACCAGATGTCCGATCCGGATCGGACGCCATTTTGAATGCTTTTTCCCATAGCCAAGTATTGTTTTACAAAAACGCCTATAACTTTTTCATTTTTAAAGATAGAAGGATGAAACTTGGGCACATTGTAGACTGGTTAGGGGTAGTTATCTGTGAGAAATTTCAGAAAGATTGGTGCATGAATTTTGTGGCAATTAATTTTTTAATAAATACCCAGGAATGCCTATAACTTTGTCATTTTTAAAGTTACACACATGAAACTTTGCCACATTGTAGGGGGTACCTTGGGACCTATGTGTGTGAAATTTCAGAAACGTAGGTGCTTGTCTTGTGTGGCAATTAATTTTTAGAAAAATGGGTAGTAGTGGGGTAAATACAGTTACGCCTCCCATTTTTTTATTTTTGAAGATACAAACAGGAAACTTGGGCACATTACAGGTACCACTTGCCTTGATATGTGTGTGAAATTTCAGAAACATTGGAGCTTTCCTTGTGTGGCAATTAATTTTTGAAACAATGAGGAAAGAAACACCTATAACTTTGTCATTTTTAAAGTTACACACATGAAACTTTGCCACATTGTAGGCGGTACCTTGGGACCAATGTGTGTGAAATTTCGGAAACGTAGGTGCTTGCCTTGTGTGGCAATTAATTTTAGAAAAATGGGTAGTGGTGGGGTAAATACAGTTACGCCTCCCACTTTTTTATTTTTGAAGATACAAACAGGAAACATGGGCACATTACAGGTACCACTTGGCTTGATATGTGTGTAAAATTTCAGACAGCTGGGTCCAGGCATGTGGTGGCAAGGTATTTTTGAAACAATGAGGAAAGAAACGCCTATAACTTTTTTATTTTAAAAGTTAGAAGTCTGAACATTGCTCACTTTGTAGATGGGTTAGGGGTAGATATGTGTCAGAAATTTCAGAATTATAGGTCCAGGCATTTGATGGCTATGGAATTTTTAAATTACATGTTTCAAAAAAATCTCTACAGAGGCCAGGTCTTCCCCTCCCGCTTCCCGCGAAGAAAAGGAAACACTCTCTCGTCTCGATCCCTTTGATCCTTGCTAGTAGTATCCATTACAGGGCTCGTGTTTCCTTTCCTACTTTCACTTTTCAAGCAGAACGGCTGAGCCTAGCTGAGTTTTGCAGCCATGCGTGCAAGGAAGGATCACTCTGGTCTCGATCCCTTTGATCCTTGGTAGTATCCATTACAGGGCTCGTGTCTGCTTGAGTACAAAGTGAAAGCAGACACGAGCCCTGTAATGGATACTACCAAGGATCAAAGGGATCGAGACCAGAGTGATCCTTCCTTGCACGCATGGCTGCAAAACTCAGCTAGGCTCAGCCGTTCTGCTTGAAAAGTGAAAGTAGGAAAGGAAACACGAGCCCTGTAATGGATACTACTAGCAAGGATCAAAGGGATCGAGACGAGAGAGTGTTTCCTTTTCTTCGCGGGAAGCGGGAGGGGAAGACCTGGCCTCTGTAGAGATTTTTTTGAAACATGTAATTTAAAAATTCCATAGCCATCAAATGCCTGGACCTATAATTCTGAAATTTCTGACACATATCTACCCCTAACCCATCTACAAAGTGAGCAATGTTCAGACTTCTAACTTTTAAAATAAAAAAGTTATAGGCGTTTCTTTCCTCATTGTTTCAAAAATACCTTGCCACCACATGCCTGGACCCAGCTGTCTGAAATTTTACACACATATCAAGCCAAGTGGTACCTGTAATGTGCCCATGTTTCCTGTTTGTATCTTCAAAAATAAAAAAGTGGGAGGCGTAACTGTATTTACCCCACCACTACCCATTTTTCTAAAATTAATTGCCACACAAGGCAAGCACCTACGTTTCCGAAATTTCACACACATAGGTCCCAAGGTACCGCCTACAATGTGGCAAAGTTTCATGTGTGTAACTTTAAAAATGACAAAGTTATAGGCATTCCTGGGTATTTATTAAAAAATTAATTGCCACACAAGGCAAGCACCTACGTTTCCGAAATTTCACACACATGGGTCCCAAGGTACCACCTACAATGTGGCAAAGTTTCATGTGTGTAACTTTAAAAATGACAAAGTTATAGGTGTTTCTTTCCTCATTGTTTCAAAAATTAATTGCCACACAAGGAAAGCTCCAATGTTTCTGAAATTTCACACACATATCAAGGCAAGTGGTACCTGTAATGTGCCCAAGTTTCCTGTTTGTATCTTCAAAAATAAAAAAATGGGAGGCGTAACTGTATTTACCCCACTACTACCCATTTTTCTAAAAATTAATTGCCACACAAGACAAGCACCTACGTTTCTGAAATTTCACACACATAGGTCCCAAGGTACCCCCTACAATGTGGCAAAGTTTCATGTGTGTAACTTTAAAAATGACAAAGTTATAGGCATTCCTGGGTATTTATTAAAAAATTAATTGCCACAAAATGCATGCACCAATCTTTCTGAAATTTCTCACAGATAACTACCCTAACCAGTCTACAATGTGCCCAAGTTTCATCCTTCTATCTTTAAAAATGAAAAAGTTATAGGCGTTTTTGTAAAACAATACTTGGCTATGGGAAAAAGCATTCAAAATGGCGTCCGATCCGGATCGGACCTCATCGGATCGGATCGGATCGGATCGGAGGTTGTCCGGATCAGATCGGATCGGATCGGATTTTCCCGATTTTGGGTCGGATCGGATTCGGATCGTGGATCGGATCCGATCCGATGCACACCCCTAGTATTTGGTTAGTTGTTCCCCTAAGGCAGAATAAATTTTCAGCACAGCACTAGATAGGTCAATCATCAACAGCTTTTGGAAATGACAGCTAGGCATAACCTTTCTGTCTGAAGGTACTAGACTTCAACTATCAGCTGCTGAGAATTGGCTGGTTACTAGGGATAAAGTAATCTGTCAATTTTGGTTTCTCTCAGTTTTCCAATCTTAACTTTGATTCATCCAGCATTCTGATTTTTTTTTAAAAAAAACTTTGCATAAAAAAATCTTTTCTTCTAAGATCTGCATTTTTCTATGCAATATTACTTAATACACACATATATATATATATATATATATATATATATATATAATCAACCCCATGGGCAGCCTGATATTGAATACTCCAGGAAAACTGTGTTCCTTAATTCTGCTGATAGTATACACTAGACCCTACTATCCTAATTTCAAGCTACATGGAATATTCAGAGTGATATACCAAGTTCTGTTGCATTGCCTTCCTTTGTTTTATAATGACACTGACACCTTGAACTATCTATTGATATTTTCCCTTTGGCAACACTTCTGTTTCCCTGTAGTGTCCTCATGTGTAGCAAATTCAACTAGTAATATTTTTTTACGCTCATACAGGTCTTGGTAATGTGTCATCCTTATTGGCTTCCTGTCCAATTCTATATTGATTTCAAAATCATACTTTTAAGCATGTGTCACTTACCTTGGCCTCTTACCTCTATGTCTTGGAAGTAGGAAGCCATGGAGTGCTGTTCGGTGTCCCTAGGGACTCTGATGGTTATACAAGCATCTCTCTGGCTTGCTTGGACTTTAGCGTAAGCCTTTATTGAGTACAATCAAGGGAACTAGAACACTATCTTTGGCACAAAAGAAATCAATTGTTTTGATTTGAAATGACAGTAGATATGTATGCTTGAACCTGGATCTGCCATGGTCATATGAAAACTAGGTGTGTGTGTGTGTATATATATATATATATATATATTGGTGTCCCATCTTTCTTAAAAATAGTCCAAGGTGGGGAACTTGTTCCCGCCCCCAAAGTTATTGGATTCCAACTCATATCTTCCCTTACCATTGGATATACTGGCTAGGTCTGATGGGAGTTGCAAACCAATAACATATGGAGGACATCAGGTTGGAGAGGGCTGATATACTTGGTGTGGTCTACAATTGTCAACAAACATGCATGGGCCAACCCACAGACAATTTCTTCTAGTGGCACAATAAGGCTCAGTAAGGTAAGACATGACCAGGAAGACAATGTGGGACATCTTTGTCAGTCCCAGACTGTTCATCCTCCTCATTAGGAATGGGCAAATGAGTGATGCTCGTGATTGCTAGGATTTTCTGAACATCATCTCCCCACTCATTTAGTGTCTGATTCCCATTAGTGTTTGCAATCACTGTTCACTCTGCATCAATGGGAAACCTCTGCAAATTGACCAGCAACTGAACGGGAGATTTGCGCAAATCTCCCCAAATTTGCACATATCCCCCAAAATTTTTAGAAATGTCCTCCATAGGCTAAAGCGAGGCTGGTTTGTTCTACAGAGGAAAGTCACGCAAATTAAACTGGGAATTGAGACAAACGCAAGCATGTGTTCGACAATTTGCAAGTATTTCCAGTGGGCGCATGTTCGTGATTGCATTAAGAGCTCGAAATGGGGCATGCTCATCTGTTTTGTGAAGAAAAATGAAATGCCCTGGGATGGACGGACTCACCCACATTCGATTCATCGGAAGCTCACCCTGCCACCACTGCTGTCTGCCCCTGGTACCAAGAGCATCCAATTATGTCATGAGGCCATCTGTACTCATCTGGAGACTCCATTGTGTACAACAATGGAGGCTCTGGAAATTATGTATTTTCCCCATTGCATAAATGGTGGCCATAAAAGCTATGGGTGCCCAAATGGGTCCATTGGATTCCCAAACTCAGTCAGGCACCTGCAACATCTCTACTACTCCCTATCTGGATTTGTGCCTTAAAGATGAAGGAACAGTGTGGATAGTAGGTGAGTCTGTCTGTTAAGGAATGAGCCTTAGTTTTCAGTGTCCTGGCTTTGTGAAGATTGAGTCAACATGAGATAGCCTTAACTCCATTTTTAAACTATCGTGTTCTTTAAAAATAAATTTAAAAAAGCCATTGAATCTCTAATGACTCTCAATTAATGTGGATGAGGAGGGAGAATTTCTGGGGGTACTAGTCTCAAAGGAACAGAATGAGGGGACTTTGGGAGATCATTTAGGCAGGAGATGGATGGATACCTTCACACCCATGGAGAAACCAAAGAATAAACTTGGCTCTAGAAATTAAAGAAAGAAACTCTGAAAAATGGTAGGAATGGTGTATGGTTCACCGTAGAACTGATTGAAAAAGTGAATTTCTGTGCCTGAAGGGCTGAGTTTTGCTGGTGCTTTCATTTTCTGTTTGAGAGGCCATAAAGCATTCTGAAGAATATAAATTCCGGGAACTGCATTTGTAGTGCTGCTGCATTTAATAGTTTGTCAGCATTTCCCATATTTCCAAGAGGTTTATAACATGGCCATAAAAAAAAATCACTGAAAGATTGAGCTTGGTAAAACTTGATAAGTCCTCTTCCAATGCCGTTGTTTGCATCAGATTTCTTTCCTCTACCACCCTCATCCTTGTATTTATTTATTTTTTAAAAGAAGCTGGAAAGCCACGTGCTTTTGGGAATACATAACAGGTCGCCAGTAATTCATAGTGATATAATTCATGCTGAATAATAGGAGATATTTGGAGATATTTGGAAGAGAAAAAGCAGGTGATCTGGAATGGGCAATGTGGTTCTATAGCTACATATAGAACTGGAGATAATGTCCATGTGACTTTAGGTACATCACAGAGAAGATACTGCTCAGTTGCCCAGGCAAGAGAACATGGTCAAGATCCTATGCTATCAAAGGCTACTAGCCATGATGGAGGTGTATGTTGTACTTGCTGGGGAACATGAGTGGAAGGATGCATTGTGTTCAGGAACTGCTTGTGAGTTTCCCATGGACATCCAATTGGCCATTGAGGGATCAAAATGTTGGGCTAGGGCTTTCATGTCATCCAGCATGGGTCTTCTTCCTTTTGCCAACTTTAGCTGGTACATCAACTGTGCCCATTCCTGGACATTGATCATTTAACCCCGATGATCCATGCATTGGTAACCTCAAGACTAGACTACTGTAATCATCTCAATATGGGGCTGCCCTTGAGGTTGGTTCAGGCAAAGTAGTTAGTGCAGAATGCTGCAGCAAGGCTGTTGAATGGAGTATCCTGCCACGCACATGTAACAGGTGAGGCCCGGACAACCAGTTGTCAGAATGAGCACAATCTTTAAAAAAAATCATAGAAAATCGAGGGTTTGAGCAATTGTTCTGATTTTTTTTTTCACAAATGACTATCCAGATCCCATCTTCAATGTACCACAAGTTTCAAGATTTTATCTTTAAAAATGAAAAAATCACAGCGGGGGTGGGGCTTTTGGGGGACGCCCTATAACTTTTTAATTTAAAAAGATAGAGACATGGAACTTTTTGGACATTGCAGATTGAATTTTGCTAGTCCTGGCTCCACAAGTTTCATGTCATTATCATTTCAAATAAAAAAAGTTATGTGCATGCATTTCCCCCAATGCAAACCTATGGGGAAAAAACAAGACAAGAATTATTTTGACAGCATGGAGGCCCGGTCAACCTGCTGTCAAAAAGGTTGCATGATGTTTAAGAAATTCATATAAAATCAAGGTTGGAGGGATCAATCTCAAATTTCATACACATGTTTAGCACATGTTGCTACACATATGTGCCAAATTTCAGATCAATCCCTCCACCCCTGTATTTTATATGACTTTTTAAAAACATTGTGCAACTTTTTTGACAGGTCTGAAAGAATGCACGTGACGAGCTGTCATTCAGACCTGTCAGAAGTTAAACAATGTTTAAAAAATTCATATAAAATCAAGTGTTGAAGGGATTAATCTGAAATTTCATACACATACTTAGGCATACCCCAAAAGCACTGTGACCAAGTTTCAAGCCTGTAACTTTAATGGAGGTCCGATAATCCGATAAAATCCAATATTATCGGACCAAACAAATTTCGGATCTGATAATTTCGGAGGGATTTGTATAGTACCGTTATCATTAATCGGATGTCCGATAATGCCATTATCACATCGTTATTGGACATTGGAACGATACGATACACATCCCTAGTTCACACGATATGCTAGGCCATAATGTTTAGCTCAAAATGCTTAACCATCATGGCTTAGGTGATGTCTGAACAGGCCAGGGTTAATGCTATTATTCTCTTAATATGCATTGTTTTTAATATTTTATAAACCACTTCAGGATTTTTTTTAAAAAATGGAAGCAGTATATAATGCTCTAAAATAAATAAATAAACAAACAAACAAGGCTTGCACTCTAGTATACTGAATCTGCAGGAAAAAAACCATTGGAGGCATCAGTCTTCAGTTCATGCTCTTCACATATATATATATATATATATATATATATATATATATGTGTGTGTGTGTGTGTGTGTATAATATATATGAATCTAAGAAGAGGCCTTACATAAGAACATGAGAAGAGCCAAGCTGGATCAGACCAAGGGTTCATCTAAGTCCAGCATTTGTTTATGCAGTGGCCAACCAGCTGTAGACAGGGGATCCTCAAGCAGGACATAGGAGCAACAGCCCCCTCCCACCCCTATTCCTCTACAACTGGTGTATATAGGCTGACTGCCCCTGATACTGGATATAAGTAGAGATAGATAGATAGATAGATAGATAGATAGATAGATGATAGATGGATGGATGGATGGATGGATAGATGATAGATAGATAGATAGATGATAGAGATAGATGATAGATAGATAGATAGATAGATAGATAGATAGATAGATAGATAGATGATAGATAGAGATAGATATAGAGGTAGATAGATAGATAGATAGATAGATAGATAGATAGATAGATAGATAGATAGAGATAGACATTAATAACTCAGATGCATTTACCAGAACAGATACTTTGGACCTGGAATGAGCTGTTAGATCTAAGCATGCCCTGGCCCAAATAGAGTGCTAGGATAGATCATAGCCTTTACATTTTGAGACTGATATTATTTACATTCCAACCCCACCCATAAATATGGTCCAATGAGTTTCACGTAACGCACTCCAAAATAGGAGTGCATAAACTTGCAGACATGGTTGGAGTTATTTCCTTGTGACACCACATTTTGATCTAATCATATTCCTGAACAATCACTTCAGGCTGGAGGTAGATTTTTGAATATGCTTTCCCATGTAACATCATCCCCTGCTTCATTTACTAAATTAGCAGAGCAGGGAGAAAGGTTTTAATATGCTCCCACCTTTTGATGTGCTAGTTTAGTACATGCCAAGACTTTCCCCCCAGAATATCTGTGGGTGAGATTGATGCACTTTGTATGCTTTATTTATCATTTCTGGTTGGCCCAGATCGGAAATCCTTCCCAACAATGGTAAAAGAACAGGTCCCATAAATATTTGAAGAGAGGTTGGTGTAAACTAAGGACGGGAAATGGTTTTCTCAAAACTGCAATTTCTCACTTGGCTTCACCCCACTTTCCTGCCAACAATCCTCTTTTGTAGGTTTACGTGAATTTTGCTAGGATGGTTCTTCTGCACAAAGTGAACTTGTGTTGATCAATAAAAAAAAAAAATCTGAGTTCAGCCCTTTCAGAAGGTCAGCCATCACATAAGATTCTAGGAAACTCTAACATTCTTAAATCCTTACTTTGGGTTAGCTATGCAGCTGATACCACACCTGCCCTTTTTTTAAAGCAAACAAAAGAAATCCCCACACGTCAGTCCCTTATCATTTTTGAAGTTGCTCCTTCCTCACCTGGTGTGGTGTAGTGCATCCTTCCCCAACCTGGTGCACTCCAGAAGTGTTGGACTTTAACTCCCATAATCCCCAGCCATGTGGCTGTCCAGCACTCTTGGTCAGGGAAGGCTTGTGTAATAGATTAAGTTACCTTTTTGTATATCTATGCATATTTAATTTCTTTCAAAATTAGTGTATAAAATTCACATCTTTGATAGATTTAGAGACGGATGGAGTCACTCGTGACTGGTTCCGTCTGATGCCCGCAAAGCTGACTGCCTCCGTTCGCAACACCACAAAAGCTTCTTTGAAGCCTGACAAAACCACAAGGCTGCCCACCTTCATCTGGAACCTCCATTGTGCACAACAATGGCAGTTGCAAAAATTGCCTATTTCCCAAGTTGCTTTAATGCTGGCTGTAAAGGAGCATTCATGCCTCTAATCTTGTATAAGCGGGCCTTTACAATCACTATTTACATAACTTGGGGAATACAAATTTCTATAGCCACCATGCATACAATGGAGGCTCCAGGCAGGTGATGCCAAGTGGCGCTGAGGGCCAGTGAGCTGGGTCCTGGGGGTGGGCATGGGGGAGTCCGCCAAACTCCCAGATCTAGTTGGCCACCCACAACATCCCTAAATAGGTTTGTTAAACAGTGGAGAACTGTGTCACAACAGCAGAAGGAGTGTGACACTTGGAAGATCCCTAAGTTCTGATCCATCTGTTAAACCAGGAAGGTCAGATCAGATCATTCCAAATCAGAATTCCTGAAGACTGGAATTCCTGAAGCACGGTTAGAGGGTGTGTTGGACTAGGACAAGGGAGATCCATGTTCAAATCCTTGCTCAGCTATGAAGTCCAAAAGCTGCCCCTGAACCTAAGCTAACTCACTGCCAGCTTAACCTAACTCACAGGTTCATTGTAGGGATAAACAAGGAAGGAGGGTATGTACATGATCCAGAGCTCCTAGGAGGATGAACATGTAATACATAGATCAACAAATTGGTTGCTGAGTGTGACTTTGCATGCAACTTTCGTTGTGCCAATATATCTGCCTACAGGCTTAGGCAATATGTGATTTCCCTCCTACCCAAGACGGAGCTTATAGCTCAGTGGTAGAGGATCTGCTTTGCAAGCAGGAAGTCCCAGGTTCAATCCCCAGGTAGGGCTGGAAAAACCCCTGGAGAGTTGCTGCCAGTCAGTGTTAAAAATACTGGACTAGATTAGGGTGACCATATGAAAAAGAGGACAAGGCTCCTGTATTTTTAACAGTTGCATAGAAAGGGGAATTTCAGCAGGTGTCATTTGAATGCATACAGAACCTGGTGAAATTCTCTCTTCATCACAATGGTTAAAGCTGCAGGAACCCTGCACTATTGGCCAGATACAAAAGAGGACAGGGCTCCTGTAGCTTTAACTGTTGTGATGATGATGGAATTTCACCAGGTGCTGCATGCATACAAAGGACATCTAATGAAATTCTCTGGAAGGCTTATATTAAATATTTTTAAAGTTTAATTTAAAAAAAAATCTTACTAAATAAAATAGCAAGGAGCCCAGTGAGGATGAGGAGAGGTGTTTGTAATTGGCAAGGTAAGGTAATTGACAAGGAGCCCAGCGAGCATGAAAAGAGGTGTTTGTGGGAACACTGGTGAGCCTATTGATACCATGGCTGAATTCGGACCACACATTAAGCAACCGGGGGGGGGGGGGGGACAATCGTCAGTTGTGTTGCTTATTGTGTCGTGTGGGGAGCAACACACCACGCACACACAACTGACAGTACGCTAATCGGGAGAATTAAGCAACGGAGAGAAACAACGCGCTTGCACGTTATTTAGCCTGAAGCCCCGTTGTTTAAAGTGTCGTCCGAATTGAGCCCCCCCTCTCTCCATGGACTATTCCATTTGGGGATAGAGTTCGCCGGCCGGAGCAGCCAAACCCCCCCAGCCACTCTATACAGCCGGCAGAACTCACGGTGCATGCTGAGATACAGCTGGGGGATTGAGGGAGGGGGAGGGAGGAGATGCTGCAACCAAAATGGCCGATGGAACTTCGAGCTGCACAAGCACCGGCATTGCAGCATGTCGTTTGGGGAGCACCGCCAGCCTAACACACAGTCAGTACGCTATTTACCCCTCCATTGCCTAATACGTCGTCCGAATTCAGCCCATGATAGAGAGCCCAGCAGCCTAGAAGCTTACTGGATCAAGGCCTCCTGCTGTTATGGTGTTAATGGTCCTCACATAGAGTTAGGTATCACCATGTCCATAGCATGTATGCAATAAAGCAGGCTTGCCTATTGTTGTTGTTGTTGTTTGTGGCAGTTTTTCTAGACGGACATGACGGGCTTTGCCAAGTCATGCTGTCTTTTATTGATTCAGGAATTTCTTGACGATTGAGCATGTTTTAAGTATGGCTGCTTTCTGGATGTTGGTGCAGATGTATTCCGGTAGGTCCAGCTTCTGGAGGTTTTCTGCATCGTTTTTTGATGTGATGCAGGTGACCGATGTGAGTAACAGAATAATTGTGACCTTTTCCTGTTGTCATAGTTCTTGGACTTCCATGGCCAGTGGTGTATATATTTTTCTCTCTTTTCCTCTTCCTTTTCTACAACAGTTTTGTCATTAGCTATTGCTGTGGCAATGAGGCACATGTGTTTTTTTCTATTTTGTCTATGCCATTGTGTCTGGTTGGTTGCAAGGTATTGTCTTATCCATATGAATTGTTCTGTCCCAGTATATTTTATGATCTGCGTTTTCCAAGATTGTTTTGGGTGAGTATGTATAGTATGGTGTAGGTTGTATGATGGGGTTGAATTTGATGGCCAGTTGTTGGTGAATTGTTTTTGCAGCTCTGTTGTGTCTGTCCATATAGTCCATTCCTGCCAGAATTTTACATCCTCCTATTACATGGTCTATTGTTTCTTGGAATTGATGTCATTTCCTACATAAATCTGTTGTTACTTTGTTATCTTTTATTATGTATTATTATGCATTATTATTATTGTTGTTGTTGTTATATTTTCTGCAGCATTGGAGATCCTTCTTTGAGCAGGAGGCTGGACTAGGTGACCTCCACGGTCCCATCCATTGTGATAAGCTGAGTCCAATGCAGCTTACCAGCTATGGGCAGCCAGATGGCCAGCATACCTCCTGTCTGGGCAAAAGAAAGGGAGGGAGAGGGTCTCAATGGCCTACCACACTACAATAGATTGATCATTCATTGCAGGAAGTAATACAATACATGGCTAGTGGGCTAGATTTGACTGAGTCAGGCGGGCCTGCAATAAAGAATTTTGTATGGATGGATATGCTTTGTGATGTTTTCACTTGGCACTGCACCACTCTAAATCAACTGCCTTTGCTTTTGGCATCATGATTGACCAGACACAATAAGAAGCAGACTGAAGCATCAATAGAAGATTTCTATTAAGTGCAGCCACTGAAGCAGAGTAGATCAAAGCCAACTTGTTTACTGATGAATAGATGCAACCGGATTGCCAGCCTCTTGTCCTTTTCAATCCGATTTTTTTTCTCTTCTTGCATTGGCGTCCAATAGGGCTGTATCAGCTCACATTTGTTGAGATGTAGGGACATTAATGAAATTCTCAGAAGATGCACAGTACAGATGCCAACTCGTTCATGCTGTAAATGTTAATGTGGGGTGCAGGGAGGGAAGGAATAAACCAAATTCCTTATTTGTCCTCCATGTGCCAGTATCATAGTCTTTGAGTTGTGCAGAAAGACTTCAGGCAAAGGCCGCTGGTTCATTCTGTACGTCATGCCCATTAGTTTACACTTCCTTGGGCAACCCTGGGCAATATCCAATGCAAGTCTTACTTAGAGTAGACCTTCTGAAATGAATGGGACTTCAGTTAGCCATGACTAACTTGTCACATTTATTTCAATGGGTCTACTCTAAGAAGGATTCCAGTGGATTTTGCCCCCCTGTTTTCAGCTCATCAAATGGCCTCCATCTTGGAAAGGATGCATTTCTCACAAGAGGTTATCAAATTCAGAAGAGGAGGATATGCACCACCAATTCCACAGGCACACAAGACAATGCAAGGGGGAAGAAGGCAACATGGAATGGATCAAGCCCTCATAAAGACCATAGAGTGCAAGAAGGAGTGGGTGAGATGTTTCTCTTGGTTTGTATTTTGATAGGAATTTTCAAAAATTCACAAATATCATCATCATCATCATCACTCAAGGTTTTTTTAAAAATGATTCAAATGTGAGAGGAAGCAAACTTAACACATTTGTCCATCCAGACAGAGGGCTTCCTTGGGTGCTTCGCTCTCAAAAGTCTGAGTTTGAATTACTTTGTATTGAATCATATTTGTGGTCTTGAACTGGGGTTGCCACCTGCCTCCCACTTTCTCTCTTCTTATTCTTTCAGCCCCCTCATTATTTCAGCCCCCCCATCTATGTGGCAGGCAGATACCGCAAGGTCCATGCTATGAACAACTCTACCTATTGAAATGTGACCAGAGCAGATGGATGAAGATTTTGTTTGGTTCATTGTCTGAGAAGAACTTACCAATATGCACTAAGTTCTCCACAAACAGGTTCAAAATAATTTGGGGTTGTTGCTGTTGTTGCTCAAAATGCTTAACTACTGTGGCTTAGCATGTCATCTGAACAGGGTTTAAGTATCAACTGCATCCCAAGACATCCTTTGGATGTGAGTGACATAGAAAGGTGGGAAAGATGTTAATGTGGGACCAGCAACAAGATATTTCAGCATTGACACAATTGATTCTTGCCACTCCATTCCAATGCAAAATGGCACTCGTAGGTAAGTGGGGATCCCCACGCTTGGCCAATTTGCCATTTACCAAGTTGGGCAAGCACAGGGATCCATGGACTGGCATCTGGGGGGAGCAAGCTGGGAAGAAATTACTGAGCCTTGAGCTCTGGCCAGACTCTCATGGCATCCCTAGTCCCAGGTTCAATCCCTAGCATTTCCAGGTAGGATGGAGAAATACTTGTGTCTGAAACCCCAGAGAGCCACTGTCTGTCTGTATAGATAGACTAGTTGGACCAATATTCTGAGTCGGTCCGTATTTACTTTCTGCTTGTAAATCATGTGAATATGTCCTGTTCCCAATCCCAACTGGGAATTGAACCAGGCTGCTTTTCTTTTTCTTTTTTTAAGAAACGTTGGGAATTCCCAAATTTGCAATCATGTTTTAAGATTTATATGATCTGAAGAGAAACCATTCATGTTTGGATTTTTTTTTTTAATGTGCATTAAAAAAATACATTTTCATACTTGAGTCAAAGGGGGGAAATGTGTACTTTTGAAAAAAGAACTTGCACAGAAATGTACAGCCTTCCCATTTGAAGGAGGCAAAACACCCGGATCAAAAACAAAAGATGGGAAGTGAGCTGAAATGTGCATTGAAGTGAGTTTTGCAGAATTTTGGTGAGCACAACAATGGCTTGTTCTCCCATCCCTAGGTTGCGTATTGTTTGGGGAAATGTTAAATTAAAGAAGATTGCATGAAAATATGGCTATGGCTGAACAGCAATACTTGCAACTGCAGCATTTATTAGCATCTCAGTATGGCCCTGTTATGTTTACAGCTTCAGAATCTCCTTCACCATTGGAAGCACTTACTGAGGCTGATCAGTTATATCGACACACAATTCATGTTTATAAATACTTATTATTGGTGAATAAGTATGATATACAGGGTCTTAAACAGGAATGGAATAGGGAATTGGATTGTCCCATTTTCCCTAATCAATGGATCACCACTTTAGCATCTGTAGCTGACACATCTATGGATTTCAGGTTATGCCTTATTCAGCAACAACTCTTGAACCATGTCTATTGGATGTCACAGTGTCTCTTTAATAAGGATTTGTCTAAGTTGGCTAATCATTGGAGGTGTAATTAAATGGATGGACTCACCTCTGTTCAGTTTCACTAAGCACTTGCTGAACTGCTACTGCTGCCCACGCCCATTCGCCACATGACATGAACTGCTGGATGGCCCAGTCAGTGTCTGGGGGGTGCTGGGGGGTCACCCATACCCTTAGTGAGCTACCATTTGGGATAAAAATGGGAGTCTGTGTTTTCCAGAAATCTAAGATTACATAAATGGCGGGCATAAAGAGGGTATTTACGCAATATTATATTATGCATTTTTAAAGCTCTCTGAAGTTCTCTGAATGCTATTTTGACCCTTTTTCCACTTTGAATCCATATCAGATTGTGAGCTTTGTATTTGGGTTTGGGTTTTTTTAATTAGTACTTTTCTGTGTATATTTTCATGCATATTTCCCTCAAATCTACATATCAGTTATGTGCATCTTTGAAATGTGTACATTCTTCCCATCAATTAAAACATAATTGTGCACAGTTTTTCAAGCACATTTTTCATATCTACACATTTTTCATGCACAGTTTTTCAAATGTACATATGTCACCAAATATTTTTTTTAGGAGCCTGCGACTCACCTTGCAATGTCAGAAATCACGCTCAATTCCACAAACAGTCTGGAAGGTGCAAACTGGGGGGAGGGATCCGATGAAAATGAATGGAAACAATTTCTCATACGTCTCTCCCTCTTTGGGAAGAATGGTAATAAGTGTCGGAAGAAGTTGAAGATCAATAAAACATTCTTCAAATGCTGGAAACATGCATGGACCCTACACATCTCCCCCCCCACCCCCAAAAAAGCCTAACTGGAAACAAAACAAATAAAGTGTAAATAGAAAATATATTCCAAGTGTTAAAAACTGGCAGTAGATGTTATGCTGGAATAGCAACTTCAGAAATATTGACATGTTTTACATCAAGCCAGCTCAGACAGAAAAGTACGAGAGAGAACACAAAGAATGGAATCTATTTTTAACGTTGTTTTCCTTTAGGCAACCCACTTTCCTTTTTGCCTCTCCTGGAGAGCCAACAAAACAGAGGTAAAAAGTGGTTCCTCAGCTTACCCTCCTTGTTCGCCCCAACACAGCAAACCTTCTGAGGCTGAAGGAGATCAGAGCATTGGCTATAGGGCTGCCAGAACCTCACAAGCAGTCAATGCTGTAACACCAACACTAATTGTTTTGCTTGGGGAAGCACCGATTGTCCCCACCGGTATCTCTACTGCTTGTCCTAATTCGTGAATTATGGACAGTGATTAGTATCTGGGCTGCCTTTAATGAACAGGCTAATGATTTGTTTGACATACATTCTGCTCTGTTTGGCTTGGAGAGGGTCCAGAAGGGTTATGTACAAGGTCTGAAAGGAGCCAACCTGGAACAGGATAACTAGCATGAAGAGGAATAGAAGGACACAGGCAGAGAGGAGCATTGTGCTGCTAACAAGATTAAGATTCCAGGCAGCAAGACAGAGTGAGGACCTGGGAAGGTCCCCCCCAGAGATATCAGATCTTGTTCAGGTATCCCAGGGTTGGGGGTCAAGCCCTTATGAACAGGTAGGGAGTTTCAGGGCACAGATCTGGTTAGAATAAGCATTTGACACCTATGTTAATGGATGACTTCTGAGTGAACCTTCTCTTTTCCAAGAAGATACTGGTGGAGAATGGGGGGGGGGGTCTTGGAGGGTTGTTTGGTGATGAGGAAGATGTGGCCTCCCTTCACAAGGGGTCTGAATCTCAGGGCCCAAGGTGTTTCCCTTGAATCTCACTGGAAAGGCTTTTATTTGCCAGGCAGTGGCAAATCCAACGTGGGAGGCAGCAATGGCCACTTTATCCTCACAACAAACCTGTGAGGTAGGTTAGGCTGAAAGTAAAAAATTCAAAGGATAATTGAGTTTTGGTTCACATAGTGATTGAAAAATGTAAAATTAGCTAAGTTCACATTAAATGTAAACATCAAAATATGAACTAAACTAATATTTCACCAATTCCAATGCACAACTAACTTTTGGGTTCCTTGGGATCTTATAATAAGTAGGGATGTGCACTGACCCCCCGGATCGGATCGGATAGCGGATCGGAATCGGACCTGGGGGGTCGGATCGGATCGGATCGGATCGTGTGTCGGATCGGATCGGATCCGATTCCGATCCGCGGATCGGATTTTCCGATCCGGATCGGACGCCATTTTGAATGCTTTTTCCTATAGCAAATTATTGTTTTACAAAAACGCCTATAACTTTTTCATTTTTAACGACAGAAGGATGAAACTTGGGCACATTGTACACTGGTTAGGGATAGGTATCTGTGAGAAATTTCAGAAAGATTGGTGCATGCAGTTTGTGGCAATTAATTTTTTAATAAATAACATGGAATGCCTATAACTCGGTCATTTTTAAAGTTACACACATGAAACTTTGCCACATTGTAGGTGGAACCTTGGGACCCACGTGTGTGAAATCCCAGAACCGTGGGTGCTTGCCTGGTGTGGCAATGAATTTTTGAAAAATGGGTAGTAGTGGGGTAAATGCAGTTATGCCTCCCATGTTTTTATTTTTAAAGATACAAACAGGACACTTCGGCACATTACAGGGAACACTTCCCTTGATATGTGTGTAAAATTTCAGACAGCTAGCTCCAGGCATGTGTTGGCAATGAATTGTTGAAAATTGGGTAGCAGTGGGGTAAAATACAGTTTTGCCTCCCATTTTTTTATTTTCAAAGATACAAACGGGAAACTTTGGCACATTGCAGGGAACACTTCACTTCAAATGTGTGTGAAATTTCCGGAAGCTAGGTGCAACATTTTAGTGGGAAACGAACGTTTATTCATGGCATTTCACATGGGATTTATGGGTTGGTTTTAAGAGCTACAAACCTCTAACTCGCTCACATGGCACAGGACCTATGCCCGCTCAAACGCTGGAAATTTAACAAACTTTGGTGCAATGCTTTAGTGGGAAAACAAAGGTTTATGCATGGCATTTCACATGGGATTTATGGGTTGGTTTTAAGAGCTACAAAACTCTAACTCGCTCACATGGCACAGGACCTATGCCCGCTCAAACGCTGGAAATTTAACAAACTTTGGTGCAATGCTTTAGTGGGAAAACAAAGGTTTATGCATGGCATTTCACATGGGATTTATGGGTTTGTTTTAAGAGCTACAAACCTCTAACTCGCTCACATGGCACAGGACCTATGCCCGCTCAAACGCTGGAAATTTAACAAACTTTGGTGCAATGCTTTAGTGGGAAAACAAAGGTTAAACTTTATTATTTTAAACCTTCAGGAAGGGGACATTGCCTGCCTGGTGTGGATTGGTAATGAGGGAAGAAAGTTTCACTTATTCATTTGTAAAATGTAAAGTGATTGTAAATTGCTTTAGGGACCCATACATTTACATGACAAGACAGGTGTTGGTTGCAGGAATGCTACCAAATGCACTAGTAGCTAATCCCAGGTAATAGCTATTCAGATCCTAGCTAATAGCTATTATTCAGATCCTAGCCTGGGAAGGGATCTTGCAGGATAAGTGATTGTTCTTTTCTTGTGTACTATGTAATTCTAAACCAGAAGGCTGCTTTGATGTAGAGCCAATCCACATGGTCTCTTGCAGCACCTAGTATTATTTATTTCTCCTTCCACAGCAGAATCTGGAAGGCGGGCAGGCAGGCTGGCATTTAATGGGCAAAGTCCAACAGCGGCATTGGGGACTGGGTGACATTCTCCTTGAGGGCGAATGCCAAGTCCCATGGCTTGTGCGAGGAGGGCGGCTTGCTCTCTTTGCAGGAAGGATCTGGGAGGCGGCAGGCGGCATCAGCAGCGGGCGGGCAGGCTGGCATTTAATGGGCAAAGTCCAACAGCGGCTTTGGGGACTGGGTGACATTCTCCTTGAGGGCGAATGCCAAGTCCCATGGCTTGTGCGAGGAGGGCGGCTTGCTCTCTTTGCAGGAAGGATCTGGAAGGCGGCAGGCGGCATCAGCAGCGGGCGGGCAGGCTGGCATTTAATGGGCAAAGTCTCTCCTTTCCCGGGCACTGTGGCAGTGAGAGTGCCATAGGCTGCAAAAGAAGAAGGGGGGGGAAAAAGAATGAATATTAGTTGACCACTTCAACACAACCAGCTCCCTTCCACCCAGGATTGCCCTTCCTGAGTGCCCACGCCAAAGCAGGCACACGGGGCTGCCTGCTCACTCGGAAGTTAGCAGGCAGACAGCCAACCTTCAGTTAGGTGGAAGGTGCCCCCCCCCATTCACAGAACACTTACCGTAGTCCTCCTGAGGGCGTTGTTGATAAGATGCCACTTCCAGGCGGGCAGTGACGGGCAGGTGGGCAGTCTGCATTACCGTCTCTCCTGGGCACTGTGGCAAAGAGTTCCATAGGCTGCAAAAGAAGAAGGGGGGGGGGGAAGAATATGAGGAAAATGATACTTTTCCACCACTGGCTCCCTCCCACCCAAGACTGGCATGTGCCCGTCCTGAGTGCCCACGCCCCAGCAGGCACACGGGGCTGCCTGCTTGCTTACTCGTGGGTAAGCTCTCTGACAGGCTCTTACCAGAGTCGTGCGGGCGACGTGAATCGATGGGCCACCTCCATGCGGCCGTGGCTGGGGCAGATGGGCAGTCTGGATTCACGGGTACGCTTTGCGCAGTGGCGAAGAGTTCCATAGGCTGCAAAAGAAGGAGGGGGGGGGGAAAAGAATTAACATGAGATAAATCATACTTTTCCACCATTGGCTCCCTCTCACCCAGGACTGGCATCTGCCCGGTCCTGAGTGCCCACGCCCCAGTAGGCACACGGGGCTGCCTGCTCACTCGGAAGTTAGCAGGCAGACAGCCAACCTTCAGTTAGGTGGAAGGTGCCCCCCCCCCATTCACAGAACACTTACCATAGTCCTGAGGGCGTTGAGGACTCGGTGAGATTCTCCTGGAGGACCCCTAGTCCCATGGCTTGTGCAAGAAAGGCGGCTGGCCCGCCTCGCAGGAACGATCTGGAAGGCGGCAGGCGGCATCAGCAGCGGGCGGGCAGGCTGGCATGTAATGGGCAAAGTCTCTCCTTTCCCGGGCACTGTGGCAGTGAGAGTGCCATAGGCTGCAAAAGAAGAGGAGGGGGATAATGAATATTACATAAATACTTTTATACTGCAAAAGAAGAAAGGAAAATAAATAAAGATTTGTATTAATTAATACATGCAAGTCCTAGTAACTAGTCTCCCACCGGCACACTTCTCTGGTTTGTGATGCAATCCTCTTTCTCCTGCACCCCTCCCTTTCTAAATCACTCTTCTGAGCCCATTGTTAGAGGGATTGGCTATCCTTTTGTGTCTGGCAGGACACAGCTTACCGGATCATTAGAGAATCACCATTTCTTTTGTCCTTGGGTTATTCATTCACTCCTAATAGCACCCTACGTTAGGCTGACCAGATCAAATCCAGGTCAGGGTTCCTAACTTCAGCAGTTGTAGAGAAAAGGGAATTTCTGCCAGTGTCATTTGTATGGAATTAGTTCCTGCTGAGATTCCCTCTTCATCACAACAGTTAAAGGTGCAGGGGCCCTGCCTTCTTTTCTATATGGCCACTCTGCCTGCACTCTTACCTGAGTCGTAGGGGCGACGTGAATCGAGGGGCCACCTCCATGCGGCCGTGGCTGGGGCAGATGGGCAGTCTGCTTGCTTACTCGGAAGTAAGATCTCACACTGCCCCACTTCTGGACACTCTCAGGTGTCCCTGCGTTGACTGCACACACTTACCTTATTCGTGCGGCGGCTGTGGATCGGAGGACTCCAGTGGCACATAGGCTCCTCCAGGCAAAGTCCCAGTGGCACAGGCTCCTCCAGGCAAAGTCCCAGTGGCATAGGCTACTCCAGGCAAAGTCACATTGGCACAGGGTCCTCCAGGCAAAGTCACAGTTTGGCACAGCTCCCTCCAGGCAAAGTCACATTGGCACAGGGTCCTCCAGGCAAAGTCACAGTTTGGCACAGCTCCCTCCAGGCAAAGTCACATTGGCACAGGGTCCTCCAGGCAAAGTCCCAGTTTGGCACAGCTCCCTCCAGGCAAAGTCACATTGGCATAGGCTCCTCCAGGCAAAGTCCCAGTGGCACAGGCTCCTCCAGGCAAAGTCACATTGGCACAGGGTCCTCCAGGCAAAGTCACAGTTTGGCACAGCTCCCTCCAGGCAAAGTCACATTGGCACAGGGTCCTCCAGGCAAAGTCACAGTTTGGCACAGCTCCCTCCAGGCAAAGTCACAGTTTGGCACAGCTCCCTCCAGGCAAAGTCACAGTTTGGCACAGCTCCCTCCAGGCAAAGTCCCAGTGGCACAGGGTCCTCCAGGCAAAGTCACATTGGCACAGGGTCCTCCAGGCAAAGTCACAGTTTGGCACAGCTCCCTCCAGGCAAAGTCCCAGTTTGGCACAGCTCCCTCCAGGCAAAGTCACAGTTTGGCACAGCTCCCTCCAGGCAAAGTCCCAGTGGCACAGGCTCCTCCAGGCAAAGTCACATTGGCACAGGGTCCTCCAGGCAAAGTCACAGTTTGGCACAGCTCCCTCCAGGCAAAGTCACAGTTTGGCACAGCTCCCTCCAGGCAAAGTCACAGTTTGGCACAGCTCCCTCCAGGCAAAGTCCCAGTGGCACAGGCTCCTCCAGGCAAAGTCACATTGGCACAGGGTCCTCCAGGCAAAGTCACAGTTTGGCACAGCTCCCTCCAGGCAAAGTCCCAGTTTGGCACAGCTCCCTCCAGGCAAAGTCACAGTTTGGCACAGCTCCCTCCAGGCAAAGTCCCAGTGGCACAGGCTCCTCCAGGCAAAGTCACATTGGCACAGGGTCCTCCAGGCAAAGTCACAGTTTGGCACAGCTCCCTCCAGGCAAAGTCCCAGTTTGGCACAGCTCCCTCCAGGCAAAGTCCCAGTTTGGCACAGCTCCCTCCAGGCAAAGTCACAGTTTGGCACAGCTCCCTCCAGGCAAAGTCCCAGTGGCACAGGCTCCTCCAGGCAAAGTCACATTGGCACAGGGTCCTCCAGGCAAAGTCACAGTTTGGCACAGCTCCCTCCAGGCAAAGTCCCAGTTTGGCACAGCTCCCTCCAGGCAAAGTCACAGTTTGGCACAGCTCCCTCCAGGCAAAGTCCCAGTGGCAGAGGCAAAGTCCCAGTGGCAGAGGCAAAGTCCCACTGGCAGAGGCAAAGTCACAGCTGCATGGGCACCTCCAGGCAGGCAGGCGGGCGGGCAGGCAGAGGCGGGCATGATGCCAGGCGCTTGCACATTGCACAAGTAAGCAATAGAACCGTGAGACCAGCCCACGCATTCCGGCTACTTCACAATGGCGGCAACCTAGCAGGCGGGCAGGCGGGCAGGCAGGCAGGCAGGCAGAGGCAGAGGCAGAGGCGGGCATGATGCCAGGCGCTTGCACATTGCACAAGTAAGCAATAGAACCGTGAGACCAGCCCACGCATTCCGGCTACTTCACAATGGCGGCAACCTAGCAGGCGGGCAGGCGGGCAGGCAGGCAGGCAGGCAGAGGCAGAGGCAGAGGCGGGCATGATGCCAGGCGCTTGCACATTGCACAAGTAAGCAATAGAACCGTGAGACCAGCCCACGCATTCCGGCTACTTCACAATGGCGGCAACCTAGCAGGCGGGCAGGCGGGCAGGCAGGCAGGCAGGCAGAGGCAGAGGCAGAGGCGGGCATGATGCCAGGCGCTTGCACATTGCACAAGTAAGCAATAGAACCGTGAGACCAGCCCACGCATTCCGGCTACTTCACAATGGCGGCAACCTAGCAGGCGGGCAGGCGGGCAGGCAGAGGCAGAGGCAGAGGCAGAGGCAGAGGCGGGCATGATGCCAGGCGCTTGCGCATTGCACAAGTAAGCAATAGAACCGTGAGACCAGCCCACGCATTCCGGCTACTTCACAATGGCGGCAACCTAGCAGGCGGGCAGGCAGGCAGGCAGAGGCAGAGGCAGAGGCGGGCATGATGCCAGGCGCTTGCGCATTGCACAAGTAAGCAATGAAACCGTGAGACCAGCCCACGCATTCCGGCTACTTCACAATGGCGGCAACCTAGCAGGCGGGCAGGCGGGCAGGCAGTTTTTTAAATCATATAGCCAAAATAAACACAACACACAGTGACAGCCCTGCAAGGCTGCCACATAAGTCCAAAAGACACAGTCAGAAACAGTGTGGGATGCTGCTTGTCATCCACTCAATGTAGGAGCCTGGAAGAGGAATCCTATCGCGTCCTTCGTTCATAGTCAGAGAGGTGCATGCGTTCCTTGGCGATAAAATTAAGCCTTCTTCTTATCCAAAGTTCTCATGAGCCTCTGACGTGGTCTTACAAGAAGAAACGCCCATGGAAGTGTGGGACCTTACAGAAGGCCTGGAGGGAGCCATCGGAGTCCAATTTCAGAGGCACACATGCAAGCACATTGGTTCAAGTCAAACAACATAGAATGTGTGAGATGCTTGTGCATCCCCTCAATGTAAGAGGCTAGGAGAAGAAACTAGATCCCTTCGGGATCCATCGTTCAGAGTTGAGTTACTGAGCTGTAAACAACACAGCCAGTAAATTAAAGTAAAGAAAATTAATTAACCGAAAATAAGAATTAAAAAATCAAGGGCCTGCCGGTGCCTGCCCAAAGGTGTGGGATGGATGGGGGGTGCCTGCCAATTACTCCCCCGCGGGCATGAGGGTGGGGTATCCCAGCAGGGGCAGATTGACCTTGAGGAAGACCAGCTGCTCCACAATCTCAGCGTCCAAGCGAGAGCGGTGGGGTGTGACCACGTCGCCCGCCATGGAAAACACCCGCTCGCTTGGAACGCTGGACGGTGGGCAGCTGATTCTGTCCATGGCCACCCGCGCCAGATCAGGCCACATCTGGCGCCGAGATGACCAGTAGGCCAGGGGTTCGATGGAGCCGTCCTCCATCTGCTCCGCCAGGTAACGCTGCACTGCTGCTGCAGCGTCATCCTGGCGGCGGCTGGGTTGAGTGCCTCTATGCCCAACCGCAGCCTGCAAAGCCTTGTCCCAAAACCCCTGGCCTGTCCCCCTGCTGGGTGTGGTGGTGCTGGTGCCGCCGCTGCTGGTGGTGCTCAGCGGACTTAGCGCCTGGGCTTCGGTGGGCTCCTCCTCTGCCTGCCCAATCCTGGCATCCCGGGCCGCCCGAACGTCCGTCACCAGCATTTCCACCCAACCTGCCCGGGAAGTCTGCCCACATAACCCATCCTTGATGCGCGGGTCGCACATGGTGGCCAACATGTACTGCCTCTCGTTGTAGAGAGGCTGGACCCGGCGGGATAGGCTTTCCCTCAGCCTCGTCACCACTTCCCGCACCTCTGGCAGGAAGCGCCTGCCGGTGACGGCATCCCCGGCCTCCAGAAACTCGCCCATCTGATTCTGGAGATGCCTGGCCACGGGGAGCACCTGGCTGAGAAGGGCAGTGCTGCTGCTCAGGGTCTCGGTGGCCTCAAGGAACGGCTTGAGGACCACCAGAAGCTGGGACATGGCCTCCCACTGCTGCCTGGACAGTGGGGCCTGGATGCCAATGTCCCCGACCCTGAACATCTCGTGGACAACACGCTGTTGCTCCACCATACGCTCGAGCATGTGGTAGGTGGAGTTCCAACGTGTTGCCACGTCCTGCACTAGCCGGTGCTGCGGAAGTCCCAGCTCCTGCTGCTTCTCCCGCAGCAACCGACTGCCCTTCACGCTGTGGTGGAAATGCCCAGCCACCTTCCTGCAGCTCTCTAGGAGATTACGGATTTGGGGAGGGAGAGGGGCCTTGCTGCCTCCAAGGCCATCCCTGACGACCAGGTTGAAGACGTGCGCGATGCAGCGGATGCCCTCAAATCCGCCATCGCGCACCGCCTTCAGCATATTGGCTCCCCCGTCCGTGACCATGTAACCGCGGGTGTGCTGGTGCCCGCCCAGCCACCCTGCCACCATGCGGTTCATGGCCTCCGTAATCTCCTCCGCCGTGTGGGACTGGTCCATGACTGCGGTATGAAGGAGGGCCCAGCGGCAGCCCTCCTTCCCAGTCCCAGAAGTCCTGGGTGCTTCCTGCCCTGAGGCTCCCCACCAGTGAGCCGTCAGGGACAGGTAAGCGTGCACTCCTCCTTCGCTGGACCAGATGTCCGAAGTGAAGTGCACCTTCTGTGCCTCTGCCTGGCACAGACGACCCAGAACTAACTCCCTGCATGCCTGGTACAGGGAGGGCACCACACGCCTGCTCAGGGTGGTGCGACACGGCGGCTTGTAGTATGGAACCACAAGAGCCATCAGCCTCTTGAAGCCTGCGTTCTCGACGAGGCTGAATGGCTGGTCATCCAACGCCACCATCTCACCGATGCAATTGGTGATCTGGTTGGGCGCTGGAAAACGCCACCTTGTGGCTCCATACTTCCCCCACCCCATCTCTTCCATGGTGGCCTGGCGAAGCCTCTTGGGGATGGGAGGTCGAGAGCTGGCAGAAGTTGCAGGAGCCTTCTGCTTGCCCTTGCCGCTAGCACCAGTCTGCTGCGAGGTGCCCGCCTCGGTCCCAAGCAAAACAGACTGGTGGTGCCTCTGCATGTGGCGGGTGAGGTTCGTGGTGGTGAAGTGGCCTGGCATTTTTCCCCTGCTCACTGACATCTTGCAGTGGCGACAGACAGCAAAGCGGGAATCCACTGCCACCTCAAAGTGGTCCCACACCTTGCTTGCCTGTCGCTTCTGGGGTGACACAGACGGCCTGCCGGCGCCTTCGCTCTGTGGTGTCACCTCAGGAGCAAGGGAATGAGTGGAAGAGAGGACGGATTGTGGAGAGTAAGTCTCTGGTGCTGCCTGCTCTTCCTCTTGCCCCACATCAGAGTCCTCCTTCTCACTCTGAACCTCGCTGACTTCCACAAGATCTGGGAAAAGATCAGTCAGCGGGTTCACAGGCTCACCCACCAAAGAAGGAGCTGGATAATATAGTGCTCCTTCTTCATGCCCACTGCTGCTCCCAGCACCTGCCTCATGTTGCTGAAAGAGTGCCCTGCAGGCACTACTTTGAGTTGCCTCTGCCTGCTTCTGCTGCCCCAGTGGAGAACGCCTCAGTTTAACTGGGGGTGTGGAAGTAGGCTGCCTGCTGCTGGTCCCAGCAGCAGCAGCAGCAGCGCCATGCCCAGAGCGGCCTCTCCCAAATGCTGCCTTGGGAGCACCCCCCCTTTGAGTGCCACGCTTCATTTTATTTTTATTATTATTTATTTTTGTGTAAGTGTGTGCTTTGCTGACTTTTTTTGTGTTTGTAGCAGCAGGCTACACAGCCCAGCAACACACACTCACTCACAAGCGCGCACACACACACACACACACAGAGAAAGAGAGAGAGAGAGAGAGAGGATAGAAATATTTTTTTATTATTTTTTTGGGTTTTTTTCAGAAAGCGAAAGTAGAACAAACAAACACACTCACTGCAAAGACAAACTGAACTCACAGACAAACAAACGTGCTATCTAAGAAAGGAAAGGCAAGAGAGAAAGGAAAGCCAAGAGAGAGAACAAGAAAAGCTGAAGTAAAAGATCAGAAACTCCTCAAAACCACCTCCAAATACAATCAAATCAATACAGTCTCTCCAACACAGCTCCAAAACACTCCCTAATCTCCTCCACGTTCAACCCACAAAGAGCCAGAAGGGCAGGGCTGAGAGAATATATACTGGTGCCCTCCTCCAGCATTGCGATTGGAGGCTGAAGAAAGTCTTCACAGGATTGGGTGATTCAGTCATGTATTCTAAAGCACAATTGGTGGATCAAGCTGTCAAACACACACACACAAACACAGCCTCCCCCTCCCTTTCCTGAAGGTTTAAAATAATAAAGTTTAACCTTTGTTTTCCCACTAAAGCATTGCACCAAAGTTTGTTAAATTTCCAGCGTTTGAGCGGGCATAGGTCCTGTGCCATGTGAGCGAGTTAGAGGTTTGTAGCTCTTAAAACCAACCCATAAATCCCATGTGAAATGCCATGCATAAACCTTTGTTTTCCCACTAAAGCATTGCACCAAAGTTTGTTAAATTTCCAGCGTTTGAGCGGGCATAGGTCCTGTGCCATGTGAGCGAGTTAGAGGTTTGTAGCTCTTAAAACCAACCCATAAATCCCATGTGAAATGCCATGCATAAACCTTTGTTTTCCCACTAAAGCATTGCACCAAAGTTTGTTAAATTTCCAGCGTTTGAGCGGGCATAGGTCCTGTGCCATGTGAGCGAGTTAGAGTTTTGTAGCTCTTAAAACCAACCCATAAATCCCATGTGAAATGCCATGAATAAACGTTCGTTTCCCACTAAAATGTTGCACCTAGCTTCCGGAAATTTCACACACATTTGAAGTGAAGTGTTCCCTGCAATGTGCCAAAGTTTCCCGTTTGTATCTTTGAAAATAAAAAAATGGGAGGCAAAACTGTATTTTACCCCACTGCTACCCAATTTTCAACAATTCATTGCCAACACATGCCTGGAGCTAGCTGTCTGAAATTTTACACACATATCAAGGGAAGTGTTCCCTGTAATGTGCCGAAGTGTCCTGTTTGTATCTTTAAAAATAAAAACATGGGAGGCATAACTGCATTTACCCCACTACTACCCATTTTTCAAAAATTCATTGCCACACCAGGCAAGCACCCACGGTTCTGGGATTTCACACACGTGGGTCCCAAGGTTCCACCTACAATGTGGCAAAGTTTCATGTGTGTAACTTTAAAAATGACCGAGTTATAGGCATTCCATGTTATTTATTAAAAAATTAATTGCCACAAACTGCATGCACCAATCTTTCTGAAATTTCTCACAGATACCTATCCCTAACCAGTGTACAATGTGCCCAAGTTTCATCCTTCTGTCGTTAAAAATGAAAAAGTTATAGGCGTTTTTGTAAAACAACAATACTTTGCTATGGGAAAAACGCATTTAAAATGGCGTCCGATCCGCCGATCCGATCCGATCCGGATCGGACCTCGCCGGATCGGATCGGATCGGATCGGATGGTGTATCGGATCGGATCGGATCGGATTTTCCGATTTTTGGGGCGGATCGGATTCGGATCGTGGATCGGATCCGATCCGATGCACACCCCTAATAATAAGCTATGGACCCAAACACTGATGTCACAACAAGGGCTGAATCCCACTCTGCTGTCAATGTATATCTTAAGACACTGAATGACTGGGTTCACATGACACAATAACCCATGATGGGTTAAATAAGCCACAGCAGGTTGTTTAACCCACCGTGGGTTATCATGTCATGTGGCAGGATTTTTTTTAACCCAAGGTGGGTTATTTGCTGAAATAACCCACACAAATAACCAATGACGTGCAGAGTTGTTTATTTAAACCACCATTGTTTATCATGTTGTATGGAAGGCACCACTGGTTATTTTAGTCAGCTACAGAGTCAGTAGTAGTTGCAAAACAAAGCTACTGTGAGTTGACTATTAACCCACCATTGACTATTGTGGCATCCAACTGCGACCAAAGAGTGTACCTCACTGAGCTAAATAGGGATGTGCAAATGAGCAAACCTCAGGACTGGTGAAGGGATTTGAATTCCATCTTGAAGCTTAATTTGTTTTGAGTCCATATCAGATTTGCAAGTATAACTACTCGTGTGGGTTCCATGGGGCTTAATTGGAATAAACTTGCCAAAAAAAAAACCTTGAACAAAATACGTCTTTAGTGAACATCAACTTACAAAAACATGCCACAATTTGTCCTTCTATATCCAAACAATAATAATAATAATAATAATAATAATAATAAATGGATCTCTTGCTTGTAGCCCAGTCCCACGTAGTTCTGTATCTCCAGGCACTGAGTATTTTGGAAATCCCTTTTGTAGATTTTTCTTAAGTTTAATTTCACAGGGCAACCCCAATCAGTAACTCAACAGTGTAGTTCAAAGTATTCACCCTTATACAAGGCGAAAAGAACCCGTAATTCAACAGCAATCTTCAAACATTCAGCTTCAGCAGAACAACTGATTCTCTTTTTCCATTGTTTCTTCTCTAGCCCTCCCTCTGAGTGAGGACTCCGCCCAAGGGACTAAAACATCTGTTCCATAGGGGTTACACCTGCACTTCCTGACCTGAAAATAAAATCCATGGGAGGAATTACCTCACACTGTCTTTCCTTGGGTGGGAAATGCAGTAAGTCAGGGAGGCTGCCGGAGAGATGATAGTACAATGAAACACAGGACAACTATGCATACTGCTCTTCCACCTCATCAGTAAGGTAAGCACAAGAACCCTGAACCAAACCCATGTCCATTTCTCCAAAATTTCATCTCCTTTGAATTACTTCTGAAAAACAACTTCTTTTTCTCTCAAATTGAATGAGAAGGGTCAAGAAATGGGTGTGAGACTTTTTTTGGCATAGCCCCCCCTGACCTATAGAGAGCTCCTGCACGGATAGAAGGGCACTTCTTCCTCGAAGGTGTCTGAACACGCGCAAGGCCAAATCAGTCGTCACGTTAAATGTGTCTTTGCGACTAACGTGCACCGTTTCCCAAATGCAAATAGCATTCGCAAGGAGGACTAACCCACGGGACTAAACCATCTACTCCATAGGGGTTCCACAAGCTTTGGTGTTGTTGTTTTGTTTTGTTTTTTGTGGAAATTCATGCATATTTTCCCCAAAGTACACATCAGTTGTGTGCATCTTTATAATGCACACATTCTTCTCCCATTGATCTAAGTGTATTTGTGCCTGTTTTTCAAAAGTACGTATGTTATCATGGACAGTTTTCAAACCCATTTGGGAGGGTGTCTGGGAATCACATTGCAAGTTCAGACATGTATGGATTTCGACCACAAATTGCATCCAAGTCAATGTTCGGTCCAGGAGGTGCGAACTGGGTAAATCCTAATCAAAAATGAACTGAAACGAATTTCTCCTACATCCCTAGACCTAAATCAAAGCTGTCTGTCTTTGCACTGTGATACACAGGAATCATTGAAATTCTGCACCAACTCAAAGCATTCTCCAAGAGAACCTGCTTGCTTTATTGCACTGAGACACACTACAGAATTTAAGGCTGGAAGAGCCACAGTTTCTGCTTAGCAAGTCAGGCAAGCAGATGAGAGTATACCCCCGAGTACCTTTCCCTACCTAGGCTTTTATCCATGAACAAGCCTTTTGATCAAAGGGCGCCTTCACTGGATCTTCAGAAAAATCCATATTCATGATGACTCTCTGCCCAAATACAAAAACACTTATATTCTTGTCTAGCAGGAGAGAATGATTTGTACCCCAGGCCTTCGATGCATTTGTATGAAAGTCTCTCCAGCTAGAGAAAAACGCTGGAGAAACAGGAACAGGTCTAGCACCTGCTAATCACATCTGTTGGGACAACATTCTTGTTGGCA
Source organism: Anniella stebbinsi (assembly GCA_029215795.1). NCBI lineage: Eukaryota > Metazoa > Chordata > Lepidosauria > Squamata > Anniellidae > Anniella > Anniella stebbinsi. The sequence goes on along the minus strand of JARDYH010000004.1, from coordinate 223,366,013 downwards.
TCAAAGGGTCTGAGCCACCAAAGGCTATGCTAGTAGACTTTGCTTTTGGACTTCTCTCTGACTCCTGGCCAAGGTTAGATCAAGGGACGGGTGACATTCATAGCCTGAATGTGTTTAGCATAGAATGTGTATGAGACTTCCCTTCCTTTCTGCAAATCATGCAAGCATGTCTCATTTGCAACTGGGGACATGAATGTGAACAGGAGCACAATTCTCTGGAAATCGTCAAAATGTCCTGAGCTTGTGTTTGAAAATGCCCTAGTGCGCACTTCCCCCTGAATTCTGCTTTCAGCCTATGGGAGAAAGGTGCAGTTTCAGCGCACACTTTGGAAAATGCACATTTTTTTCCTTATTTGAAAATGCACATTTTTCCCTGCTGGGGAAAAAGAAAAGACACTTGCATTTGGGAATGTGAACGAAGCATACTGTGCTTTGAGGTTGACTTCAGAGAACCTCCATGAGCTCAACCATCACACGATCACCCATCACTGCTCTTGTGTTCCCACACAATATCCATAAAGATCAGTCCAGAAGAAAGCTACTGAAAAGAAGAAGGTGTGTTTTGCCTAAGGACAGGCGATTAAACAAGGGGATATGGTTTATTTATTTATTTAATTTATTTCTAACCCTCCTCTTCATCCAGATTGAGGCGGGGAACAACAATAAATATACATGTAAAAATCATAACATCGATAAACCATTTAAACATATAAAAACAAATACATTATTAAAAACCTCTTAAAATTCAACTGGGTAGGCCTGCTGGAAGAGAGCAGTCTTCACAGCTCTCTTAAAATTCATGAAGACTGCTAATGTGTCGAATCTCCTCCGGCAGGCCATTCCACAGTCTGGGAGCGGCAGAAGAGAAGGTCCTCTGGGTAACACTCGTCAGCCTAGTTCTGGCTGACTGGAGTAAATTCTTCCCAGAGGATCTGAGCGTGCGGGGCAGATTATACGGGAGAAGGTGATCCCACAGGTAACCTGGACCCAAACCATGTAGGGCTTTAAAGGTAATAACCAACACTTTATACTTCGCCCGGAAACTAATTGGCAGCCAGTGGAGTGATTTTAAAATTGGTGTTATGTGGTCACCCCTAGGTGTACTGGTGACCAACCTGGTAAGTTGTAATCACTATGTATCGTTCTGTACTACTGAAAGTTCTCACTTTTGATGGGGCATAGAGAGCAGGCCAACCCCTCTGTGGAAATGTATGATATGGTAGCCTCTGTTTTCCTTTCCCAAATGGCATAGATTTATTCTATTATTATTATTATTATTATTATTATTATTATTTGCATTTATATACTGCCCCATAGCCGGAGCTCTCTGAGTGGTTTGCAAAATTAAAAACGTTGAACATTAAAAAAAACGATATACAAAATTTATAACCATAAAGAGCATAAAAACAGGCTATAAATACAATATCCATTTAAAAACAACTATTCTGGGTCAAACAACAACAACAACAACAACCTCAACATATGCTGTTAAATGCCTGGGAGAAGAAGAAAGTCTTGACCTGACGCTGGAAAGATAACAGTGTTGGCGCCAGGTGAGCCTCATCGGGGAGATCATTCCATAATATGGAGGCCACCACTGAAAAGACCCTCTCCCTTGTTGCCACCCTCCATGCTTCCCTCGGAATAGGCAACCGGAGGACAACCTTAGATGTGGATTGTAGTGTACGGGTAGGTTCATGTCAGGAGAGGTGTTCCATCAGGTATTGTGGGCCCAAGCCATGTAAGGCTTTATAGGTTAAAACCAGCACCTTGAATAAGGCTCGGAAACGTGTAGGCAACCAATGCAAGCGGGGCAGAGTATGTCTTCTATATTTGCACCTTCTTGGGCTTTAGGCTTTGGTTTACAGAAGAACCCCCCCCCCCCAATTCATTATCTGTTAATGAGGATATGAATATGGAGGAAAGCCCTGTGTGTGACTAATCCAATACTGGATTAGCAGGAATGAGTCTAAACAGCTGGGCTCAGAGGCAGGATGATGCCATGGAATGCAACCAAGTGCATGCCTTTACTTTTTACGCTATAGTAATCTGTACTTTGAGACATGGACCACTTCCACACTGACCTTTTTTACCGGGGCTGCCCCCGGGTGGTCCCTGTGCAGATGATGCACAGGGATCCCCTGGGATGGGAGGGATGGGCACAGGTTTTCCCAGGGCTAAGGGATCCCTGGGAAATCCTGATTTTTCCACGGTCCTGGGAACTTCCAAAGACAGGTGGGAGGCGTGGGCACTAGAAATGGTCAGGGGGCCATACCGCGCATCTCCGTGCCCATCAGGGGAGCGGGTGGCAACAATTTCACCACCCCCTAGGAGAGCAGGGAGGGGGGCAATTACACTTTTTTTGTTTGTTTGTTTTACTTACATTTGGTGCTGGAGCTCACATGCGCTCCATCCTTGGGCCCTAAAAAAAAAAAAACGGCAGGTGTGACATTCCGTTTCCTTCTGGGATGTCAAGCGCTGCAGGTGTGTGTTGAGGGATGCTCTCGCGATGAGGATATCGCAAGAGCCTCCCCGCTCCTTCCTGGAATGCCAAGAAGTCTAGAAAGGCATGGTTGTGGTGATGGCATAAGCCTGTGGGGACCCAGAACCCCATGATAAGAAGCATTTCCCCTCCTCTCTTTTCTGAAAACATCTGCAGGGAAGTTTGCTTTTATTGTATTAATTTTTTTTAAGCATGCTATGTGTTACAGGGCAAGGAAACAAGCAGCCGTTCTTTGAAGGCTGCAATCCAGAGCTATGTAGGGCTTAGAATGAAGTCATGCTGTGCCAAAAATTTCCTCCCATGAAAATTCCAACCATTCTTATTTAATTTGATTTTAAAAAAATTGCTTTCGAAAAGAAATTCAAAGGAGAAGGAATTTCGGAGAACTTCTCATGGGTTTGGTTCAGGGTTCTTGTGGATTCCTTATTGATGAGATGGCTGATGGATGTGTATGAGAGCCTATCTACACTACTGCTTTAAAATGCTTTAAAATGGTTCATAACAGTAGTGACAACTGTCGGGGCCCAGGACACACTCCATATACAGTTTTCAAAACGTTTTCAAGTGTTGTATCCTGCTTGGTGTAGATAGGCTCTCAGTGTCCTGTCTTTCATTGTACAATCCTCTGTCTGACAGCTCGGAGCATCCTTGGCTTCCCTCACTTCCCACGCAGAGGAAGACATCATAAATTTATTCTCCCATGGGGCCTTTTCAAATCAAGATGGGTGGGCAGGCTGGGAGACTGAAGAAGAATGGAGAAATGTATAATAGAAAGAAAAATACAGACAGTACCCTCAGCCACCTCCATAAGGACAAAAACACAGTCAAAATAAATTATAATCTGGCCAAAGAATGAGGCAGAAAAATGGAAGCCCCTTCATGGGGAAGATAACTTTTCAGGGAAGTGGAGGACAGATCTTGGCACAGTGTTAGCTCCACCATTTTCATGGAAATGGATGCAACACGGCTGCCCCCTCCACACACCTGCTCCAGGAGTGGCATTCCAAGCACCTGCATTAAGGTCCAGATGCACGCATAATCACCTGTCAGAAATGTAACATTTGGAAGACCCTAAGGAAGGTGCTTGGACTCTGAAGAGTAACAACAAGGTCAGAGCCAAACTTTCTAGAGTATGTGTTTCTCAGAAAAGTCCCACAATTCGTTTACTTTTCTTATCACCTAGAAATAAAAGGGCATTTAGCAGAATGTTCTCCAAATTTCCTTCACCGTTCTTCTTTTGCGTTGGCTGCATTCCCTTCCTCACCCCTTGGCAGGCCCTGGAGTGATACTAGATATATGGGGCATTGTGGAGGATGCAAAATGGGGGGGGGGCAGGCTGCCAACACAATTGGTGCTGTTGCTACATGCAGTGACAGGGGAGGGGGGGACACCTTGGACAAAAAAAAAGAAAGAATCTATTCTACAACCAACGCCACCAGAAGAAATTCATTGAAATTGCCACCCCCAATTTCCCTACCTACAAATGGGGTTGAGAATTTTGATTGGCCGCTTGTGCAGAGCTCACTAGGAGGCCTCTCAGCCTATCCTTCCCACAGTGAAAAAAGGGGGAGGGGTAACCCCTCCATGCCCCAATGAGCTCCGTAGAGGAAGGATAGACTATACAATTGGTTTCTGATACTTTCCCTCCATAAAATCCAAACACCGATGACACTGGCGAGTGGAGGAGAAGGGAGGAAACCTAGGGTTCATCTACACCTAAGAGTGTAGAGAGAGGGAGGGAGGGGGGGATCATGGACTTACTTGCTTCCGCAATCCTCCCCCGGTATCTAGACAGCTGCGCAATGTGCCAGAAGGGAAGAGGGATGTTGCAGCTGCCGTTTATTTTTAAGGAGGAGCCACGCGCGGCGAAACGGTAAGTGAAAAACACCCCCTGTCTAACCACTTCCCCACCCACACCTCCATCCTGGGGATGGTGACATTGCTGCCCCCCCCCATGGGCACGCAGCCAGCCAGTGCAGCTCCGTGCCTGTTTCAGGACCCCGAGAGAGTGTGCACGGCAATGTCTTTTTTTGCCCCCCTGAGATGCAGGAACCAGAACTGTATTCAGTGTTCCAAGCCATAGATCTGTATAAAGGCATTACCATACTAGCTGTATAATTTTGATCCCATTCTTAATGCTCCATAGCATGGGATTTGCCTTTTTCGCATCTGCCGCACACTGGGTTGACATTTTCCTTTGAGCCTAACTCCGTATATTTTTGGGGATACTTTTGTAGGGTTCCAGTCAATGAGTCTAGTGTAGAATAGTCAAACAGTATTGTCATACGCATGTTTACTCAGATGTAAGTTGCACTGTGTACAATAAGGCTTACTCGCTCAAGGCAACTATTGAAGCCCAAATGTGTGTGTGTGTGTTCTGTTTTTAGACCAGCCTGACTCAGTCCGTAAGGAGTAAAATTCTTGAACAAAATTTGCTGGGTTGGGTGGTTTAATCCAACTTGTCAATCCCTATGTTCTTTCATTACACGCAACGTGCCGCCGAACTGTGTTTCATTTTTCTTCTCTTTATTTTTCTTCTCTTTTTTTTAGTGCGAGAAAAAGATGGATGATGGAAATAAATTTGTTGAGCTGGCTGAATGGAATGTGTGTTGTAATTGAGTATTCTCATCATCCTAAAATAAATTTCCATTTCCTCATTTCAATTATATTTTGTCAGGTGCTGTATCTTAAAAAGTTATTTCTCAGTATCTGCAAGGCTCCTTGTAATAGCTCGGGCAGAAGTTGTTGTGTTATGTGGTTGACCTTCAAATGAACCTATCCTAAAACCCAAATGCATTCTCATTGCTGTCATTTTTTTAAAAAAAATGAAGTAAAGCTTGGCTTCATCCCCCCTCCCCAATCACTGTTCATATATATTTGCTCATAACCATAATAGTTGTCTCCAGCGATATTTGTAGGAGATAAGAAAACAAAAGCATAAACCCCACACAATTAATGTCATGTCTGAAAATTTACTTTTCGGAACTGCGTGGAAATGATGCTGGAGACATCAAGAAGAACAAATAACTATGGATGAGTTATGTTAAGAGAAGGGGTGGCGGCGGAAAAAAAGCAATGATCCGAACTAATTGGAATTAGGTTGAGGTCAGTGTAAAGAGTTTGTGTGTGTATGAGAGAAATACCCATTCGACAAGTATCTATACCATTCGCAGATGGAGTGACAGAGAAGGGCACCAGTGAACAGGAGTTCTGTAATCCTGGACCAGACCTGGTTACCAGAGCTCCAATGGGTAGATCTTGAATCGTTGGGGTAGGGATGTATGAGAAATTTGTTTGGGTTCATTTTTGATTGAAGACAGACTCAGATGCAATCCACGGTCAAAGTCTGCACATTTCCAGTTTTGCAAAATGATTCACAGGCCCCCAAAGTTGTGTTTGACAACTTGCATAGATATGAAAAATGTGTACTTTTGAAAATTGGGCACAAATACTCTTTAAATAATGGGAGAGAGTGCTCCATAACACCTGTGTTAAAAGAACTGTACTGCTTCCCTATTAGCTACTGAGTTCAGTGCAAGGCTATGTTACTGTCACATAAAGCCTTAAACAACTTGGGACCGGGATACTTAGCAGACTGCCTTCCCTTGTACATATCCTGGCAACCTTTAAGATCAGCAGAGGAGGTTTTGCTGGTCATTCCAAAATGTCACCATGAAGCACCCAGGCAGCAGGCCTTCTCTGTAGTCACACCACCATCTGGAAAACCCTCCCTCATGTAGTTCAGGGGGCAGAAAATGTGGCATCTTTGAAATGCCTCCGGAAGTCACACTTGTTCATCCAGGTTTTCCCTGGACCATTAGTAAATTAATTAGACCACTCCATTTTACTGCTCCTTTATTGTAGACCTCAATCCCACCTAATTCACTCCCCCCCCCCCCGGTTTGCCTCCATGTTTGTTTGTTTTTTGCCGGTGCATCAAGCTTATGATCCCTTTCACCTGAAGAGCTGTTCTTTCACTCCTTCGCTCTTTGACGTGTTTCCCAAAACCTCTCGCTTTATTGGGAGACAATAAAGAGATCTGCCATGTAATCCACGAAGCTTTATTCAGGCAATAAACATCTGAAGGGACTCTAACCAATAGGAATTTCTCTCTCTAGGCAAAATTATGCAAAATAAGCAAGACAATTATCCTTTCAAGAAAAAGGGAAAGCCTTTTCCCAGTATGCCTTAACTTCAGGAAGACTGATTCTGAAGAAGCCTTTGGCAAGAAGCTAGCCAGGCCAACCTTCTCTCACCTTCCTTTAGCTCTGCCCATTTCAGTCTGCAGCGTACTCTAGGATCAGCTAGCCTTTCACTGTCTTCCCCCTCGGAAGAATCCTTAATTCCCAGAGTTTGTGGATTGCTAACATTTTCAGAGATAAGGTCTGGGGAAAGTTCATTCCCAGGTGGTGAAGAGCCCGTGAGAGTCACCTCTCCCACTCCCCGTATAGGTTGGTATGTTTATTCTGCTTCAGAATCTGATTCTGATTGATCGTCAGAAAATCCTTTCCCCAGCCTAAGGGGAACAGGCCTAGTCATGACACCCTTCCACTCCACTCCACTCCACTCCACCCCTCCCCTTCTCTTTCTCCTTCCAGTCAGGTCCTGTCAGATGAGCACTTCAACCAGACCACCTTTCTGCTGGGCAAAAATGGAAGGACACTTTAGTCCGGCTCTTTGGGGGCATCAAGGAAATACAGTTCTGTCTCTGCAGAGATTCAAGCATTGTATGGAGTGCCTGCCCCAGGGAGGTTCACCTGACACAAGGGATCGACTAATCTCTTCATTCCAGTTTCATTCAGTTTCCAGTTTTTCCATTCTTCAAGCATGTCTGAAATTTCACGAATTTCTGCATGCAAATTCATAAGAATCTTGTGAGTCTCTTTGCACATTCACTCCTTTCTTTTCAGCTGATTTCCCTAATATCGTACATTTTAAAACACTACTTCCCCTAATATACACATTTTGTTTGCATTTTTGATTGGAAAATGGGCGAATTTCAAAAGATACATGTGTTTCAAATCATATACTACTTTCAAAGATCAAAAATAGATAAATTTGCATCAGTATGTGATCTGAACAATTTTCTCCCTCATCCCTACCTGGTACCAACTTCACCTGGCACCAACCAAAAGTGTTTTGATTTACCTAGATAGGTTGATGCATTTTACAATCTTTAATATTTTAAATTATTGATTAAGTGGCAAACAATTATTATTATTATTATTATTATTATTATTATTATTATTATTTACATTTATATACCACCCCATAGCTGAAGCTCTCTGGGCGGTTTACAAAAATCAAAAGATTGAACATTAAAAGGCCAATATGCAAAATTTAAAACCATAAAACATAAAACAGCTGAAATTTAAAACATTTTAAACTTTTACGTCTGGCCAAAAAGTCAGTTAAAACCTCAACTTAAGCTGTTGAAATGCCTGGGAGAACAGAAAAGTTTTGACCTGGCATCGAAAAGATAACAGTGTTGGTGCCAGGCAGGCCTCATCGGGGAGATCATTCCATATTTGGGGGGGGCACCACAGAGAAGGCCCTCTCCCTTGTTGCTGTCCTCTGAGCTTCCCTTGGAGTAGGCACCCGGAGGAGGACCTTTGATGTTGAGTGCAGTGTACTGGTAGGTTCATGTTGGGAGAGGCGTTCCATCAGGTATTGTGGTCTCAAGCTGTGTAAGGCTTTATAGGTTAAAACCAGCACCTTGAATCGGGCTCGGAAACGTACAGGCAGCCAATGCAAACAGGCCAGAATATACCTGTTTACCTTGGAGTAGGTAAGTCTAGGGATATTGCACCTGCCTGACTGAGTCAGCCAGTCAGACAGACTCCACCACATCTGCCCCCCACCTGGACCCAGCTCACTGGACATGGTGTATTCACAGGCCTATGTGTTGAGTGTCCTGCAGCCTGATGAGCACCCGGTAGCCATCTGCCCTCATCCAGAGCCTCCACTGGTGCATACAACAGAGGCTCCAGAAATTACACATTTCCCAGGGAAAATGCACACAATGGAGTCTCCGGACGAGGGCAGATGGGGCTCGCGATTTCATCAGATGTTCGCTGAGCAAAAAAGACGCTTGCCAAGCATAAAAGGAAGCAGGCACGGGACGAGGGTGTGACGAGTTGGACGCTAGCGATTCTGCCCATCCCTGATTCAGCAGACTTGTATAGAGATGCACCATTAATTGTACTTGTTAGTTGAGGTTCGTTTTGTTCCCATTGTTAATTGTTGCTTTAGTTCTTTGTTTATTTTTTGAAAAAAAAATTATTAATTTTTCAACATAATACAACATAAAACAACATAAAACACAATACATAACCCACATACCCCCCATGCACCCCCCCAGGAGACCTTCAATTATTCATTATTCCTCTTTCCAAAATTGTAAAGACTCTTCCGAAGGTATTTGCCCCTTCCCTGTTGATAGTTCCTATCTGAGGGATGATCTTTCGACAGCCTGCTCCAGGCGGGGACACTGGACTTTTCACCTTTTTGCTTTCTTTTCATAAAGCTAAACTCATAAATCCACACCCCTCACCTAAATCTTGGCTGCCACCCTCAGATATCCTCTCCATTCTTATCAAACAAAAACGTTTCGGCTTCTAACACTTTTGGCTGGAGGTTAAATGTCTCTTTTCCCACATAAATCACTTCAATCTCTCTGGAGGGATAAGACTGATCAATCAGCCTTACTTCTTCCAATTAAAATCCATTAATTACCGTCACTGGTCGCCTGCCAGGGTTCCCGATCTGTTTTTAATTTTGCTTTTCTCTCTGTTGATACGGCAGCTAATCAGCAGCTTCTTTCTCCACAGATACAGCAAAGCATCCGGACCCGATATCAGATCTTTAATCATCAATCCATCCTCTCCAAATAGGGATTTTATAATTATTTCGGTTGCTTCTTAACGAGAGCGAGAGAGTTCCGACTCTACTCCATGTCTGTTAGGCCACTGCCCCGCTTTAGTTCTTTGTAAGCCATCTTGAAGCCATTGATAAAAGGCGTATATGTGTTTTCAATAAATAAATGCATATAACCCTATTGTACTAAGGAAACATCAGCAAATGTGAACACTGGTCTAAAAAGGAAAGGAAAAGAGGAAAGGAAAGTTAAAGTAATTCATATTAAAGTGAATACATGACCAACGGGTTTATTCTGTATCTGTTATCCTGAGATTGGTCCCTTTATGCTCAACAAAGCTTCTTCCTGTTTAAACTTGTATTTGATTACAGCCCAAACATTCCACATTATGTAGTTTCAATTGCTTCTGTGCATCAGAAATCAGGACTGTGGGTTTCCAATGAAAAATACATAAACAGGCCAAAAAAAAACCAGATTCATTAAAAATGAAGGAGGAATAAATAAGCCCCAAAGCTCCAATTCTAGGCCTGAGTACGCAGATGTAAATAGCAATGAAGCCAATGGGACTTACATCTTCAAGCTGTTCTCCAATAAGGCTGATTCCTTTGTCCTGTGGGAGCTATAATGGCAGCAGGAAATGCTGTACAACTGAGCCATCCTCTCATCTGCAAAGCTGATTGGTGATGTGGTAGAGAAAAGAACAGCCATTGGGTGGCACTGCAGCTAGTCACATAATGTTTGAACCCTAGTAAATGGTATAGATGTTATATTTAGACAGAAACAAAGCACAGGTGGGCAGGGCATGCTGGGAGTTGAGGGACTGCTTTTTCTGTCCAAACATGCAAAGGACTTGTCCCTAAGTGGGCCAAAATCTTCTGTGTAACAATTGTTGAGTGTTTGTCCAATAGCTTAGTTGTGGGTCTTTCTAGGACACAGGTGGGCAACTTTGGCCTTCCAACTATTTTGGCCTACAACTCTCTTCAGTCATAAAGAGTCATAAAGACCATGGTGATGAATCCTGGGAGTTGTAGACCAAAACATCTGGAAGGCCACAGATGTTCTAGGATATCACCATGGATTCTTAGTTGTGCCAAAAACAAATCCCATGCTAAGTGTGAGGCAGTTGTGAATCAGCTGGTGGATCTAGCTTTATTTCTTTGTCCATGGTGCTGTTTGATACCTCACCCAACAGCAAGAATCCTACATAGTGTTTAACTGTGTGCGCTGAACTTGCATACATATATGGACTATGTAGTAACTAATTCAAATTGGGGGAATAGAAAAAGGGAAGGGACCAGCCACTGAGATGGTTTTAAATAGTTTCTCTTGCCCTTTTGTTTGTTACTGAAGGCCCAAGGCCTGTGGAACCCAAGCTCTACCAAACCCCTGAAATTACTTTTAAGCAGGTACCTTCGTTGGAGATTTAGCCTGTAGATTCAGTCTATGTGAAATAAGTCTCTCAGAATTTCAGGGGTTTGGTAGAGCTTGGGTTCCACTAGCTAGCAGAACTGCAATGAGTAGTAGCAGATGCAGCAAATGAGGGGTTGGATGAAATGGATACATCCCATTTTATGCTGCCTGCTATGATGCCCCAGAGCAACTGGGGATTGTGGGAAAATTAAAATGGCAAGAAGTTTCCCAATTCATCCAGTACTTCCAGGAGAGTCCCACTGAGGACTTTTTGGAGGGAGACAATCAGAGGTAAGTTCTGGAACTCATGGTGATATAAAAAGCAATCTTCTTTAAGGCATCTTTTATAAGTCATTGCGTGACCAAAGCACCTCTTGTTCTGACAAAATTATGGCACTTCAAAAAGAAAAGTGCTTTTGAAATCAGAATGCTGTGTCTTTATCCCCGTCCCCAAACATTAACATTGTTGTTTGACTGTTCTTATGGAAGGATGTATGTTTGGAATCTTATCCATTGTTTCCTACCCCAATCCAGCTTTAGTAGAACCAAAGGAATGCTTCATCAAGAACCAAACAAAGGCATCAATTCATCCTAAGTTGAACCAAGTACTTTTTTAACCAACCTTTCACACTACATGTGCATGCATATACAGAACAGCTAGGAGGTCAGAGGACTAGCATTGGGCTTGATCAGCATTACAAATTAAACAGGGCAATTTCTGATGGTCAGCAATGGCCACAAGCAGAGACAGATCCCTGTGTAATGAAAATGTACCCTAGAATAAACACACTTCTTTGAAATTTCTACAAGAGAAATATAATCATTTTCATAGAATTGAAACTGAGATGGTTCTACCCTTCAAGACAGCCTAGAAATTAGTATGATGTCTTCAATGGTCCTCGGTGGCTGAGAATCGGTGTAGTGTCAGTTATCCAATGCAGTCATCGATTTGCAACCACTGTGGGGCTTTTCTCCAAAGCTGTGCATTGTAAAACTTGGACTTACCTTGACTTTTCCCAAAGAAGTGAGGTCACCATGATCCTTCTGCCATATGACTTTGCTCTGGGAGCATTCCTGGGCAGATCCTATGTGGATGGTGACCCCTGATTGGTTGCTGGAAGAAAGGCAGAGGGCAGGTCAGACCCCATGAGCCAAATGGCCTCTGGAAAGCTTGTGCTGCCTCCAGCTGTTAGGATTACCCATTGCCAACCTGCTGCAGTGAAACCATGGGGTTTAGTGGGAAAATGGCAGCAATGTGGTACCATCAAGGCAGGGCCTCTGTCTGTGGGTTTTGTAACTTCCCCCCCCCCCAGTGATTCAATCACCAGAAAACCCGTGGGACTGGGATACCTCCATCCCCCCATTCCAGATTTAGTTGATAGTTTCAGTTCTCTGCTCATGATCTACTTCTATAGGGTCAGGGAGGGAAAGCACATGTCCGAGGCCTCCGGAAATTGCACAATTCACCTGGCATGCTAATAGTGTGCAGTGGGAATTACACCCTTTCTGGAAGCCTCAGACGTGCACAACTCCAAGTGCTCTCTGGGCCAGCGCAGCTGAAAGAGGGCCAAGCATTCAGAGCTCAGTGAGTGCGGGAGGTGAAGTCTTGGGGAGCATATGCCATTCACTAATTAAAGATACAGGAGCCCTGTGCTCATTTCCATATACCCTATTTCTGCGATTCTAAGACACACTTTTTCCCCCATATAAACATCTCTAAAAATGGGGTGTCTTAGAATCGATGACGATTTCCCCACACTTAGAATCAAAGCTTTTTCCCTGTTGGTGGTACTGAAATTAAGGTGCGTCTTACAATCGATGGCGTCTTAGAATCGAAGAAATATGGTAGTCACCCTTGTAGTGTACACACATGTATAGTAGGTAGGTTAGAGTCTCGGCATACCTATACTATGTATCTAGGACCAGATTCAAGCCTATTTAATTCCTTCTAATAAAAAAGAAAGTGTGACTTCGTTGCAGGTTTTATTTTCTGTTACTATGGCTACCATTTTTGGAGGCCATTGTCTGTGACATCTCTTTTGTTTGGTATCGGGTATTTAGACCCTTGGCAAATCCATGCTAGCCTGCAGGACAGTCCACACTTTATGGACTGCAAATAAGTATGAAAATGAATACCATGTTTTCTAAGATTATCCTATTCTGTAACAGGTTTGTTTTAGGGCTCAGCGTAAATGGGCTGATCCAATTTTAATCCCTGCCATTGCATGTTCACCTCTAACCGAGGTGAAGTGTCATCCACTTACTGCCAGGGGTGTTCGTCTTCCTGGCTGATGCTGGGAATTGTTTTCTGCAGAAGATACCAAAGTGATTTCTGGAAGCATCGCTTCTTGCTCCTGCTCTCTTGATTTGATGCCATGGTGGTGTAAGTGGCATAATCACGAAACCAAACTGAAGTGAGGTCAAGAGCAGGAAGGACCTGTTCCTGTTCTTGCACTGCTTACCTTCTTGGTAGAAACACTCAACAAAACACACAGCAGGAATGGAGAGCAGATGTGACAGCTGCTCCTGCCAGGACTGAAGAGATGTCCCCTGAAAAGTGACCCCTTGCTACTGTCTCCTGAAACATTGAGAAAGAGGTGGTGGTGGTAGCAGCAGCAGCCAGAAAACAAAAATGTAACTTGGGCCATGAAAACCTAAAAGGAACTCAGTAGGATCAGACAAACAGTGTTCTGTTTCCCAGAGTGGCCAACCAAATGCCAGTGGCCATGTTTTTTTAAAAGTCTTTCAACCCCAAAACCCCTTATGTCAAAGCTGGGGAAATTCTCAAAAGAAATTTCAACTCTCTTCTAGCTCTGGTGAAGCAGATGTTGAATGGCATGTTCAGGTGTATGCCCAATGAGGTGCACACGTGTCCAGGGCCAGAGCCACACCTTCTGTCAAATCATTACGATCCCATCATGGTAATGCAATATCCCTCTTGCACATTTATACCTTATAGGATGCAGAATGACATTTGTTACGGCATTTTGGAGAATGTGGAATAAAAGGCAGGAAATAACACAATGGAAGTGGTTTATGGAATCTGTAATGTGCCCCAATAGTTATCAGTGCACTTCAATCCAACTATAAAGCAGCAGAGTAGATCTAGCCCAGGTTAGGGATGTTGGAGAAATCCACAATGGAGCCAAATGAGTTCAGATTTTTCAGTTTCTGACCCGTGAATTCCCTAGTAGGCCGTTTTTTCTCCTGTTGGGCACAGACTGCAGACTTGTGAACTGCTTTCCTAACCTTCAGGAATGTTGTGAAAATTTTGTCGTAGAAAAATACACTTTTTTTAAAAAAAGCAGCCAAAATGCGCATTTCCCCATAGGCTAAAGTGTGAAAATGCACATTTTAGGGAAAATTGTGCATTTGTGCTAATGGAAATTTACACAAATTTGGGGGGAAAAAACTGGATTCTGTTGATTGATGGACAATGGAACGAAAGGCATCTGACAATCTGCAAAACACACACAGAATGGATTTTACTCAATCCAGACACCCCTAATCCAGGTACATGTGCAGTAAACCACATAATCTCTCCCTCCCTCCCTCCCTCTCCCTCTCTTTCTCTGTCTTCCTGCAAGTTGCACATCATATTCTGAAGGTGTCCTTTTGCCTTACTGCACTAACTTGATAAACACCAAGCTAGATCAGAAAATAACTGCCTGGGAGTGGTGCGTGCTATTGCTTGACAGACTGAGTGTAAATGTAAATGTGGCATCAGAGAAATCCTGCAGACAGAAGCAGGTAAATTTGACAAGATCTTTAGCAGATCAATTATATATCCCAAAGATCTGGCACATTCCTAGTTAACTTGGCACAGGAGTCAGAAGCTCACTCCCCGCCCCCTTTTTGTTTCCTGACTCTCTGTTGCACCTGTCAGAAATGCTGTGGAGCCCCATTAACTACCTGGCGCCTGGGACTGACTTAAAGCACAGGTGCCATAAAAGATGCATAAGCTGTCTGCAGGGAGGTAATGATTCCCTCTGAGTACTTCTGTCTCCTGCATTGTGTTTTTACAAACCTCTACCCATCATCTCATCAAGTGCAACAAAGACTTCTAATACAAGATGGCAAGGTACCAGCCTTGTATATTTGGTTAAGCAACAGGCATTTATGCAATATGTGTACACTTGCCCAGCATAAAACCTGTTTCTTTGTTTCTTACCCCCCACAATCACTCTAACACAGATATCAATGTGACAATGACCTGCATACCCATCAGGCAGATGTCTCATCTGTATAGGGTTCCAGGCCTGCAGAGGACACCTGCTCCATGAAGGAAGGACCATAAAGCAAAAGGCATGGTGTCCAGGAGTCTCATAAACAGCCTAGGTCAATAGTCTGGCTGCAGCCTTCTGAATCAGCTGAAGTATTCAAACCAGTGGTGTAGTGGAGCCAGGGTTCAAAGGGATGTAGCTCTAGGACTTTTTTAGTAGCAGGGACATTGATGTCATCTGCCATCTCTCTCAGATGTCTTGTCCCCTCTAAGCTTAGCTGCAATACTGACAGTAGCCGGTGGGGGAATAAATTTTCCCAGCAACAACAGATTGCTTCCTGTTGTAATGCAAAGTATTCTGGGGGTGGTGTGGTCTTGAATGGGCAATTCAGAACCATTAGCTTTACAAAAGACCTGCTTCTGTTGAGATGAAACCTGCTAGAAGGAGTCTGTTGATAAGGATCAACACTGCTGCATGAATTTTTGGCCCCTCCTTATAGATGTGGCTTTGGAGACTGCCATTATGAGTGCCTGCATTTCAAAATTTATCTTTACCCACTATTCCAAGCACTTTGCAACGACAGAACCATGTAGTGTCCAATACAGTAATCCAAAAAGGTCTGGTTTCGATGGGTGAGAATTTAGTTTCAGTTCACTGTTGATAAAAAATTTACCAAAATTCATGAAATTATTCATATTTGGGAGATCATACTTTCATCAAGCATTGAGCTGTTTTTTGTTCATTTTTCATCTTGCCATCCCTGTTGAAGATAGAGGACATGGAAGTTGAGGTGCCTCTCATCCCAGAACCCAAGGAAGCTTGTTTTGAAATTCCTCAGATGGTTCACTTTACTTCAAGCTTTACTTTAATTTGAATCCTATGAACTTGGGATGTATGGAACCCTCTTCAGAACACCCCCCTCCCCACTATTTCAAAACACTTTCTTTTGGTTCCCCCTGATATTTCTGAGATGGCTCAAGAAACCCCCAAGTGTAATTTCAACTTCAGTTTAGGTCATTTTTTTGCTGGCAATTCTTCTTTTTTCAGTTCAGTTGATTTATTTGCATCAACTGTAGGTCATCACAAAGGCAACTGGAGTCAAAACTGTTCTCCCCCTTTCATCATTCTCCTTAAAACTGAGTTGATTACATATTTTAATATTTTATCCGAAGCACTGTCTTCACTGAATCTTTCATTGACTGCAGAGATAACAGCCTAGCTGAAGGCTGATGATGTGGCTAAGGATTCTAAAACCTTACTGTACTTGTGCACATCTCTTCCAAGGCTTGCCTTAAGATTTTAAGGTTTCTCACGGCATGTATTTTTGATGTGGGCTTTGCTATGATATCTTCCAGATAGAAAAGCTTGTTTAAACTTTAAAACTCTGTGAATCGGCTAGAAACTGACTTACTGTTTAATTTACTGTTTAACCTGAAAGATGGGCTGTCTTGGAGGGACATCAGAAGACTAAATGGCAATAAATATTTTGAGAGAATCTAATGCTATTAGAGTTGGTGGATTCCCCCCAAAAATCTCACATCAACCAAAGGGAAGCCTACTGCTACAAGGTAGTAATGGGCAGATCTTTTGACTTCATTTCCATGAACTTCTGCCTTTTTCCATCTCCAAGTCCATCCCATGCCAGTTCCATTGTTGTGGTTTTTAGAATGTGTGCATTTTCCAAATGGTAAGCCTTTTCATGCAAAAACAAAAAAGACACACTATTGTTGGAAATGTACACATTTTCCTTTGCACATTGTTTCAAATATGTGCATTTTCTGGATACATTTTTTTCTTGTTCCACAGAATGCATCACATCACAGAATGCAACAAGGGAAAGGGCCTTTTCAGTGGTGGCCTCCCCAATTATGGAATAATCTCCCTGACGAGGCTCGCCTGGGGCCAACATTGTTATCTTTTTGGCGCCAGGTCAAGACTTTCCTCTTCTCCCAGGCATTTAACAGCATACGATGAGGGTTTTTGTGTTTTTGTGTTGTTGTTGTGCTTTGACCCAGGAGGATATTGTAATTTTAACTTGTTTTTATGCTTTAAGCTTTTAAATTTTGTATATTGGTGTTTTAATTGTTCAATGTTTTTAATTTTTGTAAACCGCCCAGAGAGCTTCAGCTATGAGGCGGTATATAAATGGAATAAAATAAATAAATAAATAAATAAATGTCCCAAAATGTGTGGATTACTAAATGGAAATTGTAGCTAGCATGTGTCTGTTTCCTGGTAGTGCAGACTGAGAAAGAAAAAAAATACAGCAAAAAAAATCCAACAGAGCAGCTTTTTCATACATCCCTAATGCAAAGTTCTCATGCATCTATTAGCATGCACTGCAGTACATGCAAAGATCCATTGTATGTGTTCCTAACAGAAAAGTATCAGAAGCTTGATCATGTATATGTGCATGTCATGTGCCCTGATCCAGCCCTACTCATATGGTCATTGAACAAATGGAATACAGATTTTGTCAGCCTTCAAAAATGAGTTGGACTCGAATACAGAACATAGTGGCTCATGATACTCTCTTCAAATAAGAGGTTAGCCTTATGTCTGCCCAATTCTTTAACAGCTTGGTGAGGGGAGACAAGTTGGAGGCAGGAGAAAGGGCTGGAGGTTCATGGATGGTTTAAATTAACTAGGGATGTTGGAGAAATCCGCAACAGAATCAAATGAGTTTGATTTTTTATGAATTTGACCTGTGGATTCTGGAGCAGGTGGAGTCCGTAGACTTGCAGACCATTTTCCTAACTTTTGGGAATTTTGTGCAAGTTTGGTCATAGAAAAATATGCAGAAATGATTTTTTTTAAAAAAAAAAAGCCTTGCCAAAAATGTGTATTTTGTTCATAGGTTAAAGCATGAAAATGCACATTTTGAGGGAATTTTGCACATGTGCAAATGTACACAAATTTGCATTTGTGCAAATTTGGAAATTGAAAAAAAGTCTGATTCTATCTGGCCAGATGACATAATGAAAAGCACCTGCCAATCCATGAAACACAGATGGAATGGATTTTATACAATATGCACATGTCTAAAATTAGCTTGGATTGATTCAGAAGAAGTTATTTTTCAGTTTTTAAGTGTAATAGGCAGCTCAGCTTATAGGAACTGGAGAAAAGTTGTTACCCATCTCTAATATTATTTGCTTCCCCCCCCCCCCTCCAAGAGGGTAGGACTAGAACTAATGGGTGGAAATTTCAAAGAAAAAGAGTTCAGCTAAATATTAGTAAGCACTCTTCAGCAGTGGAACACATTGTCTCAGGAGGTGATAGGCTCTACTACACTGGAAGCATTTTAGCTGAGACTGGACAGCCATCTGCCAGAGACGTTTTAGTAGCATTCCACAGTGTTGCCTCTGTTTTGAGCAGGTAGTTGGACTAGATGACCTCCAATCCCCTTTGACATCTCTAATCTGTGCACATAGAACAGTTATTTACATACAAGTGTGGATTTTCACTCTTTGCTGAAAAAAAGAGTAGTTCCACTGGTGTCTTCCAAATGCAGGAGCTGAAGTGGAAACTTAATGTGGATGAGGAACCCGCCAAGGTCACAGGCTAGATCAGATTTACACATCCAGTTTCACACGCAGAGGCATTGCTCCCTGCAGAAATAAGAAAAAAAAATGGTGATGCATTGATGACAATCTTCTGGTTTGATGATTGACATCTTAATGCAGATGGGCAGCAAGCATACAAAGGAGTTGGGAGGAGCTCAAGGTGGGCTAGAGAGGAAGTCCCCAGTGGCACCTCAGAAGTTGGAACTCCACCACATGATTACTAGGAATCTTACTCCCAGTTATCATAGTTGAGAACCCTATCTGGTGTCATGCATGTCTCTTGGGAGAGGATGCTTTTGTTGTCCCTGTGGACATTTCGGCCAGAGGCCATCCTTCATTCTCTGAAGATGTACTTGCTTGACAGTAACTGGCCTAAATGTAGACTAGGGATGAATAACCTTAAGTGGGGAAGGGACCTCCCATAGATCAGTGACTTCCCACCCAATAACTTCAAAGGAGTTATATTCATGCAAGCAACTAGACTCAGTTACAGTGGAGACTAAAGATACTCACGTATTGGTTTCTTAAAGGTAGGTTTATTGAAGAAGACACATCAGCTGAGGGAGCCAGAGATTGACCTCTGACTGAATTAAGTATATAGGGTATCACTCTTATATAGGAAACTGGAAACATCAGAATTAGCATATCTAGCCTTTTGTACTGAATCACCTTTGTACCAGGGGAAAGTTTACAATAATACAGGGTAGCAAAGAAGAATGATGTAACTTGTCTCTAAGTCAAAACAGAGAAAGGCGCCACATATGAATGATGGAGGTCAAGATAAACTAAAACAATACAGAATGCATATAGTTGCTAGTGGACCAAAGTTCATTATGATGAGGCTTAACACATCTAGCTAGTACATTGCTGGTTCTATCTTACAGGAGAACAGATACATGTAATTATTAGAAGAATGGTATCAATATTAGTTTCTCAATCATTTAAATGTTGTTATTACGAGCTATTGGTATGATCATATCTGAAATATTCCCGCAACAGGTGTCTGATAGACCACAAGCTTAGGATCCTGCCCATCATGAATATCTGCAGAGACGCAGATACACATGGTGTCAATCTGTGTGCCCTAAAAAGTAGACCTAGGCCATGTCTACACCATGCATATATCCCAGGATCATCTCCAGGTCATCCCTGTGTGTCCAAATGATGCACAGGGGATCCTGGGTTCACCAGAGGATGACCAGAGACTTTCCCCGGAATATATGTAACCTCGGGTTTCCTGGTTTTTCCACAGTCCTGGGACAACCCCGAGGACCATGGCCAGTGTGGCGCGGACTCCCGGGTCCTCAAACGGGCTTGAAGCTGCTCAGGGTGGCTCTGTGCCCATTGTGGGGGGCAACATTTTCGCCATCCCTTGGATGGTGGCATTGAGTTCCCTGTTGTTGTTGTTGTTGTTGTTGTTGTTGCTGTTGCTGTTTAAAAAACCTACTGTTGTGCAGTATCTAGGCTCTCCTAGATGCTCTGGCATGTGGACGCTGCGGGAGGATCATGGTAGCTGGAAAGCCCGAGATCCTCCCCCCCCATCCCAGAAGACTCATGGGTCTAGTTGAGCCCATAGTATGTTTTTACTTGCAATTCCCTCAGTGCATACAGCCGAAGACTAATGTAAAGATTATCCATTTCTGAAAGCTGTTTCCAGCCACTTCTCTTCTCACAATCGTCATAGCCACAATTGCCATTCAGAATCAAACACTGCCTGCCTATTAAAAATTGATTTCCATCTTGCTAAGGTTGTTCAAGGTGCATATAAATCATCTCTCTGCAATATTATTATTATTATTATTATTATTATTATTATTATTCAAACTGATAATAATGCTTCATCTGTCATTTGTTTCACAGGTTTGGACAGCACAGGTTGAAATGGAAGCTCTTGGAATCCCAAAGGCCCTTGTTCTGCTTGATAGAATATTTCAGTTTCGAGGTACTATAGTCATGCAAATGCTTGCCAAAAATGTCTACCCTTATGTTGTAAATTTCCTTTGGGTTTGCATACTAATTGTATTAAAGAGACACAGAATGGTGGGGAAGGGGGCTTACATAGATGTAGACCATCAATTTACCTATGTTGCTTTCCTACACTTTATTGCACACAGCATAAGAACAGCCATGCCAGATCAGACTGAGGGTCCATCTAGTTCAGCATTCTGTTCACACAGTGGCCAACCAGCTGTTGACCAGGGACCAACAAAACAGGACACATTGCAACAGCACCCTCCCACCCATGTTCCCCAGCGACTGGTTCACACAGGCTTACTGCCTCTGATACTGGAGGTAGCGTATAGCCATCAGGGCTAGTAGCCATAGATAGCTTTTTCCTCTAGGAATTTATCCACCCCCCTTTTAAAGCCATGCAAAGTGGTGGTTGTTGGAGATTCAAAGATTCCATCTCTCGTGATTCCTTTGCCTATACCTCTTGCGTCTATGCCCTCTGCCCCACCAGCGGGCATCTGCCTTCATTGCTTTTGGGTAGACATTCATATGATTGCACTATGAATTAGCATGCATCCCCTTTCACATTATTTGTAAAGTAGATTGTAGTAAACCTTTATTACAGTCAATAGACCAAAGGTACAAAACATAAAATATTAAAACTTTAAAATCAGACATTGTCATTGACTTAATACAATAATTAATATTAAAATTTAAAATACTAGGGTTATTCAGTTAATAAAATCCTTGTACACATTGCCCAATTTAAAAACTTTGCTACTTGTACAGTTATAGTCTTATCCGAGCCCTGCAAGAGCAAGACAGTTAACTGATTTATGGATCTGCCTGGAAGAGTTTGGGTAATATAATTGTATTGAAAGTGCTTTGTTAGAAAGTGCTATATAAATACGATGATGATGATGATGATGATGATGATGATGATGTATCTCTTTCTCGCTCATAGCGGTTTTTCTGGATGGACATGAAGGGCTTCGCCAAATTATGCTGTCTTTTATTGCTTCAGGAATTTCCTAATGATTGAGCATGTTTTAATTATGACTGTTTTCTGGAGGTTGGTGTGGATGTATTCTGCTAGGCCCAGTTTTTGGAGGTTTTCTGTATATATTTTTGATGTGATGCCGGTGACTGATGTGACTAATGGGATCATTGTGACCTTTACCTGTTGCCATAGTTCTTTGACCTCCAGGGCCAGTGGTGTATATTAGTCTCTCTTTTCTTCTTCCTTTTCAACAACATTTTTGTCATTCGGTATTGTTATGTCGATGAGGTAAGTTTGTTTTTTTCTTTTTTTGTCTATGACCGTTAAGTCTGGTCAGTTGCAAGGTATTGTCTTGTCCATATGAATTTTTCTGTTCCAGTATATGTTATGATCTGCATTTTCCAAGATTGTTCTGGGTGAACATGTATAGAATCATGTAGGTTGTTTGATGAGGTTGAATTTGATGGCCAGTTGTTGGTGAATTATTTTTGCAGCTGTATTGTGTCTGTCTGTATAGTCCATTCCTGCCAGAATTTTACATCTTCCTGTTATATGGTCTATTGTTTCTTGGAATTGATGGCATTTCCTTATTGTTGTTGTTGTTGTTGTTGTTGTTGTTGTTAGTAGTAGTAGTAGTAGTAGTATCCTGCATTTACAAGACAAAACATGTGTAGAGTAACCAAAAAGAGACATCTGTTCTAAAAAAGTAAACATGGGCTTAAACATTAAAAAAATACAAACAACAACAACTGATAAGAATGGGGATTTCAGAGCGTATTATTAAATCAACGAGGTTTCATTCATCTTAGATGTTTAAGTACAGAGTCAGCCAAATTATCAAGATCTTCACGTGCAAAAACAAAGAAAACAAAAGAAAAGAAAACCCCAATTTGGCATATACAAAGCTAAATTGAAGATGAACTAGAGGAACAGGACTGATTTTCATCCTGTCTGTTTTATCACAAAAACACTCAGTTGATTTAACCTTAGAACCGCTTTTGTCATCATGATTTTGGAAGAGGAAAAGAATAACTTGGTCTGGGCCATGCTTGACACATCGAGAATGCTGACTTTCTTTGAGATGCAATTCCTAGCTTAAGGTAGAATAAAGCAGAGAATCATTGGCCATATTTGGAGACAGGTGTTTGCACAAAGCATAAAAAGAAGAAAAGAAGATGTAAGCTTCTTTGTAGGTCTAGGGGTGGAGTGGGGAATCATGTGCCTGCCAATTAGCAGCTCAAAGAGAGCTCAGCAAGTGGAGTCCTTGCATTCCAAACTCGAGTTTAATGGCTTCAGCACAGTAACACAGGCACAGACATAAGAAGTAGTGACTTGGGAGCTGAAGTCAGTGGAAAGGGATAGATGACACACAGATTAGACAGGTCAGCAGTCAACTGAGAGATGCTTGTCGAAGACAAGAGGATATACTATGCTCTTAAACTGTGGGCTGTCACTGCCACAGATCATCAATGCCCTGTTCCATCAGTGGAAGCCAGTATAAGCAAAATAGCGCACCTCAAATCCTTTTAGCACTTCCCTTCCTGTGGCCTTTTCCACTGCCGCTAGATGCAAAATTCCCCCCAAAACCACCCTTAACATTATAAGGTATCCATTCACTGTAGGGATTATCTGTGGGGTGGGTTCAAATTTAGGGATGTTAAATCTATCCCAAGTGTGTTTCGCAGATTACGTGGTATTGTTCGTTCTGGCGTCCATTCACAGATGGAGTTGATTTCCCCCCCCCATTATGAAAATATGTAAATAATTCCGTAAGAAGGTTTGCAACAATTCACATAAGTTATGTTAGTAAGTAACATTTAGTGTATTATTCCTGTAATATAGTCCTGATATTGTAATGTATATGTTTATGTTGTTAAGTGTAACCGGGGTAAGATAGAGTTAATAGTGAGTTAAAGGTGGGAGGGGCTTATGTGTGTGGGAGGATCCTAAGGCTATCTAGTTAGTTGGGTTTGTGTATAGGATTTTAGATGAGGTATAATAGGTAGGGAATTTGGGACCAAGCATATATATATATATATATATATATATAGGGGTGTGTAATCCACCCAAAAAATTCAAAGCTTCAGTGGAGCTTCGACGAGGCTTCAAGTTTTCAGAGCAGAGAGGGGACAGTTTAAAAACAATTGAATACCCATGGAATGGAGATGTGCCCAGTCGGAGCTGTAGTCTATGGGAATTAACAAAAATGCTTTCATTTCTTGATATTTAGGATTTTTTGTTTGAAGTTTGACAGCTGTCAAAATTTGACAGTCTGCTGCTTCATTATAGCCTATGAAAATTAACATAAATGCTCACAGCTCCGTCATTTTTAAAGGTAAAGAGATGAAACTTGGCAGCTTGATAGCTATTATATAGATGTTTAGCTGTGCCCAGTGTGAAGCAGATCCGTTCATGCCTTGATTTTTAGTTTTTTTTTAATAAGTTCAATCGCAAACCTCCTTTTTGAAGTCTAGGAAAATCGGAGCAGAGAAACCTCTCGATGGAGCTCCACTCTGAATTTTGGAGCAGAGCAAACCCACTCTGCACACCCCTATATATTGTTGTATTTTAAGTAAATCTATATTTCATTTTTTTAAAAATCAAATTCTTACGTGTTGACTGACAATTTTTACTACCGTTATTGAATCTATTTTCTTGTTTCTTCTCCTGTAGTGGACTGAGGGAGCTAATAAGGCATGTTTGGGGTCTCAGGAATCCAGAGAGAGAGAGAGAGAGAGAGAGAAAAGAGTGGACTCTTTGCTAGTAGTGAGAATGCAGGCATTCCTGAGGGATTTACTTCCCAGTTTTCTGATGCAGAAACTGGGGAAGGGTGCAAACTGGGCAGGTGTGTCACAATCCCCCATTCCATTCAGCTTTTCCCTGTGGATATCCAGCATGGCATATATCTCAGGAGAAAGTTGTATATTTTCCTGCAAATAAATTTGCATAAATCTTAGGAAAGACCAGTATGCAGCAGATTCCACGTGTCAGATTACTAGAAATCCAAACTCACTTTAGTCCATCTCAATTTTTTTCCAGGCATCCCTAGCTGAAATAGGGTGATTTT
This sequence comes from Anniella stebbinsi, assembly GCA_029215795.1. Taxonomy (NCBI): domain Eukaryota; kingdom Metazoa; phylum Chordata; class Lepidosauria; order Squamata; family Anniellidae; genus Anniella; species Anniella stebbinsi. The sequence goes on along the minus strand of JARDYH010000004.1, from coordinate 223,341,417 downwards.
GTTTTTAGAAAAATAAATGAAATGGGATTTTTCACCGGAAGACCAAGACAGAAGACAGGATTAATAATGCACACAAACATAAACACACACATTTACATTTCATAGCAATTGGCTCCCCCCCCCCCCAGACTGTTGAACATTGAACGTTCATGTGCAGTAACCTCCACTAATCTAAAAAATTAGTCCTGACAGCTGCAGGGCTTCAGGCAATATGGGTGTGATTCCCCCCCCCCCCCCCAGTGTTGTCTATTCTAGACCCCTCAAGTTTATTTTCTGGACCAGGCAATTTCACAATTTGGCACCATCACTGCATGCTAGTAATCATAAACATTATATTTATTTTTTGCTACCATGATGAATTCTAAACAGTCCTGTCCCTTTAGCATTCTAAATCTCTTTCTGGAAGGTAAAAAAGAATATCCCAGGAGTGTGTGCTGATTCAGTTAAAGAGCACATGACCAAAGTTTCTAGTCTGTGCATTTGCTCACATTCATTATGACACTCATAAATGCTAAATGAAAAACGAAGAAAGCTTGGATTCTTGGATGCCTTGCACTGATTAAAGCCACTTCTAATTCCACAATGGGGAAGGAGGAACTCAGTAGCCTCTGGAAATCTTTTTCGGCTGAAAAAGATTCAAATTATTCACCATGTGCATCCTTCCTACCATGGTGTTTGGAATATTTGTGTGTGGGCTCTTCTGTAACCAAATATGATAAATGATACCTTTAGACCTAGGCCATGTGTACAGAATATATCGGTGAAAGGCCAGTAATATAATGTTATATCGTTTCATTATAAGGAACATTGCATATTTGGTCTCTGAAGAGGTGGCAGAAAATAAAAGATGGTGCATGAACTTCTGGTACATTTGCGATGGCAGGAAAATAGATTCTTACAGGATGCAGGAGGAAGGAGGGATTTTTCATTGGCAAGCAACAATAAAACCTTGAAGATGAAAATAAACAAACTAATTCATCACAGATCCTATCCATGCATATACAAAATATGCCATCAGTAGAACTGGTGAATTCATATATTTCGTTCTTGCTTTTGCTTTTTTAATCCCTCTGGTAAAATTATCTCACAATACACTCAGCTTCTCATTTTATTCTTCACAATCAAGAGTGGTCTTGCGCATGGCTCACAAGGACTGTTCATCACTCATCCATCCATCAATCTGTTTCTCACATTTATGGCTCCCAGAACACTGGGGGTTTTATAGCAAAATAATTTTAAATATATTTCATATGGTAACATGAGTGGAAAAAACCCCTCCAACGGCTGCACTCTTACTGGGGTAACCTGTCAGGAGCCACATGCCAGTGGTGGTCATGGCTGTCACAAAATATACATAAGCACACACACTGGCCATGTCTACGCCAGCCATTCATCCTGAGCTGGTCATGTGGTCATCCCTGAGCATCTAAATGATGCACAGAGATTAGGCTGACCAGATAAAATCCAGGTCAGGGCTCATGTAACTTTAACAGTTGTAGAGAAAAGAGAATTTCAGCCAGGGTCATTTGTATGCAATTAGTTCCTGGTGAAATTCCCTCTTCATCACAACAGTTAAAGGTGCAGGCACTATACTAGAGTGACCATATAGAAAAGAAGGCAGGGCCCCTGCAACTTTAACTGTTGTGATGAAGAGGGAATTTCACCAGGAACTAATTGCAAACAAATGACACTGGCTGAAATCCCCTTTTCTCTACAACTGTTAAAGTTACATGAGCCCTGACCTAGATTTTATCTGGTCACCCTACAACAGGAGAAGTATTAACTCATATTCACTGCACTAAAAAGACTCAAAACTCAACCTCAAAACTTTATCCCTTTGGGGCCAGTCATGAACGCTTTATTCCAAAGAGAAGTAACATTTTCACCCAAGGGGCAAATTTCATTTCAGAGAATTTTAAGGGACCCACATTCCCATGGTGAACACGGTCAAAGGCAAAAGAAAATGGGGGCAAAATGCAAAAGAGCTGAGCCCCCAAAATATCCAAAATTCTAGCACATTATAGCTTAAAGCTCTTGCAGCCAGTAAATAACTCTTAGGAGATACATTTCAACCTTTTAGAATGGGGAAAAATGGCACATAAGCCTGGAAACCATGGGATGTGTGGTGGTCTGGGGAAAGGTGGTGGGGTCAGGGAAAAGGGTGCTTGTGTACAAAACTGTGTGGATTTGGGGGAACGATTAACAAAAACGTGCATTTTTAAAAAAAAATGTGTGCAAATGTATATTTGCCCATTTCTGTGTGGAAAAGAAGAGCTCCCACAAAACCGGGATGAAATAAGGCTGACCGCTGAAAAATGAGAACCTTGAGAAGATGGAGCTTTAGGGCATTTTAAGCCAGCCTGCTTTTGCCTTCAGCCCTGCCCAACACTGAAATGCCCCCCCCCCCCCACAAGACCTTTTCCAAAATTGAATGTGTTCCTTGGGCTAAAAGAGATTCACCTCCCCCCACTTTACCAGTGTACAGTAGACAAGTGTAAAGGCATCAAGCAAAGTGCACGCATGTGTGAACCAGCCTGCAGTTCTACGGATAATAATGTCATGCCTTGGAGATTGCAAACATTTCCTCTGGCTACGATTGGTAAACTGTTCACACAATATGCTTGTGGTGGAAGTCGACCACCCAGATGAGGAAAATCGGAAGCAAAAACTAAATGAATAAAAGTGCAATACTGAGTACATTTTTCAACATAGGAATGACAAAGAGAAAGTCCCATTTCTGCTAATGCACTTTCTGTGTGCATGGATTGGATTCGTGATTAATGGACGGGTTTTCATTTTCAGGAATTTCCATCATATATATATATATATATATATATATATCAAACAAGAAACAAGTCCAATGTTCCCAAGTAAAATAGTGATTGATTCAAAGCCATACTTGTCAAGAGACAATCATGTTATGGGCAAGCTAATTTTATTGTAAACATTGATGGAGCTCTAAATTGCATCTCTAGATTGTTCTGGAAGTGGGGGCATTAATGAATGGGATCAAGTCAATGAAATGGAGTGTATTGAGAGCTGAAATAGCATCCAGGAGCTGAAGGCCAGTGTGCCTGAATCAAATATGCCATTTGTCCTGCACTCAAAATAGGTCCAGGTTGACAACTGCAGGAAGACTTGAACCATTGAGATTTCCAAGAGCTATGTTCCTTCCCCAACCTGGTGTCCTCCATAAGTTTTAGATCAGCCCCAGACAGCACAGCTAACGGTCATGGATGTTGGGTGTTGCTGTCCAAGGCAACTGGAGATTGCCTGGTTAGGGAAAGCTGATGTAGATGGTGATCAGCTAGATGCACTATTTCCTTGAGTCAGGATAAAAGAGCTTCCTATAGGTGAGGGTACAAAACCATTTTGATATGGAGAACAAATTGCCCCCTGTTGCATCCCCTGCAGTTTGCATGGCATCAGTGAGCATGGCCAGAACCACTACATCATCACACACATCCCACCTAGGATGTGCTGGGAGAGGCACAGAGAAAGGGACTCAGTGGGCAACTCCCCCCAGCACTGATACTGCAGAGGATGTGAGTCCCTTCTATTATGTGACACAGGTTCAGTTGCACTCCCCCTAAGAGATCGGGTTTGTAGTTTGGAGGTGCTCTTGGACCCAGAACTGTCACTTGAGGAACAGGTGGACTCAGTGGCACGGAACACCTTTTCTCAGCTTAGGCTGATATACCAACTATGCCCTTATCTGGACTTAGAGAGCTTAGCTGCAGTTATCCATGCTCTAATAACTTCTCATCTAGTTCACTGCAAGGCATTCTATGTGAGGCTGCCTTTGAAAACGATCTGGAAACTTCAGCTGGTCCAAAACTGGGCAGCAAGATTGTTAACAGGAACTGCCCAATGAGACCACATTACACCAGTACTTTTCCAACTTCACAAGCTGCCAGTCCAGGTCCGGGTCCGATTCAAAGTCCTAGTATTAACATTCAAAGCCCTAAACAGCTTGGGGCCAGGTTATCTGAAGGAACGCCGACTCCCATATGTACCTGCCTAGACCCTATGATCATCTTCAGGGGTCCTTCTCCATCAGCCCCTGTCAAAGGAAGTGAGGCAAGTGGCTACCAGAAGGAGGGCCTTTTCTGCTGTGGCACCTATTGTGGAGTGTGCTTCTCAGAGAGGTTGAACTGAAGCCTATGTTATGCTCTTCCAGCACCAGGTGAATATATTTTAATCTTTTAGCCCTGTTGTTTTAAAGCTGCTATTGTATTTGAATTCTCTGCATTGTTATTTGGTTTTATTCTGGTTCTACTTTTATGCTGTAGTTTTAAGCAATTAAATTTTATATTGTATTTTGTGCTGTATTTTGTGATTTTAATGCTTGTGAACTCCCCCAGAGACATTCAGCTAGTGAGTGGTATATAAATGCAATAAATTAATAAATTCACTTACCAGGGCTTTGGATCATCCCAGCGATGCAGCCCACCCCCCCAGCCCATGAGCCCCTCAAATGACTACCTGGAGAACGGCTGCACCAGGTAGTAGCAAACATGCTCAGCATCAGCATCCTGGGGGCCAGGGGCCGAGGCTCATACTGCTTGCTGAAACATTTTATATATATATATATATATATATACACACACACACACACACAAACCAGGAGGCCTGGCTGGTCAAGTACATGGTTACAGATGTAATGATGATGATGATTACTTTAGAAGATATATCATCCTTTCCTCAACGAAATTATGCTTTATTCCCAAGTAAATGTGTAGCATTAAGGCAGCAAAAGCAAACTGCATTTTACTCCTGCACTCATGATGTTTATATGGTATTAGTACATCCAATATGTGAAAACACCTATGTTCAGAACATTTCTTTATTATGGGGTTGGAAAACTGGGTTATTTATTATTATTATTATTATTATTATTATTATTATTATTATCTTTGTTTGCTCTAACATATCAGGAATGTAGAAACAGTTGTAAGGTATGGAAAGGCAGCAGGGGAAGGAAGAAGAGATATGCTCATTTTGTGCTTCAGTACTAAAGTAATACTTAACGTCTAAACAACCCCTGGTAAAACCATTAAATCCAGGGTTTAAAATTGCCTAGCAGCACCACCAGATCCTCCTAATTTGCAGTGGAGGCTGGTGGCTCCGATTCCAGTGGGGCAGTGAATCCACCCTGTGATTCATTCAGAACCAGTGTGAACTCTGAAGGAACCATCGAAGGCGAAACCCAGAGTGGATTCACTGCCCCACTGACATCAGAGCCAACAGCCTCCACTGCTTATTTGGTGGATGAGCAGGGCACATTCTTCTACCATGCACATAACATCTGATGCAAAAGCCCCATTCTTGTGACCTCTTGCCCTGAAGGGGCTGGTTTTGGGAGGTCGCATAAAGGGTAATTCTGTACAACCACTTCCCCTGTTTGCCTTGAGAGAAAATATCTTGCATACAGCCCGATATATGGTGACCTTTCACTGGAGAAAGTCTGTGTGCACCTATCCTGTACCGTGTGGTACAGCCCGAACCAGCTCCCCCTCCCTGCCCTCAGAGAGAAAAGTTTAGCGTAGGCAAAATTCTGCACATGGGTAGGCTGACCAGATAAAATCCAGGTCAGGGCTCATGTAACTTTAACAGTTGTAGAGAAAAGGGAATTTCAGCCAGTGTCATTTGTATGCAATTAGTTCCTGGTGATATTCCCTCTTCATCACAACTGTTAAAGTTGCAGGGGCCCTGCCTACTTTTGTATATGGTCACTCTAGTATAGTGCCTGCACCTTTAACTGTTGTGATGAAAAGGGAATTCCACCAGGAACTAATTGCATACAAATGACACTGACTGAAATTCCCTTTTCTCTACAACTGTTAAAGTGACATGAGCCCTGTCCTCCTTTTCATATGGTCAGCCTACACATGGGGAATAGGAAGAAATACTTTTCTTGTTCCTTATTACAGAGCCTGTCCTACTATCAACTAAATAGCCTGAGCAGTTAGCAAGCACAAGGACAACAACTGTAATACAATTAAAAATAAATATCTTTGCTCTGCTGATGCAGCTCATAATCCCTCATCTTCCTGCCCTTCGCAGTGTTCTCTCTCTCTCTCTTGTATTTTATCTATCCCCTCCCTTTTATTTTTTTCCCTAAGATTATTCCAAAATCCTTAATGCACTTGTGAGAAATTACTGCAATCAGAGGTCATGTACAGGACCTACCTGCTCAGAGTCATTACTGGGAAGCCCACTGTGATGAGTGCAAAACTCTAGCCATCCATCTGGTCGGCCCAGCCAATTCTGCAGACCTTTGAAAGAGGCAAAATGATTTCAAATTCCTTTGGTACCCAGCTGTCTTTACTGTAAGTGCTTTAAATTGCTACAGGTGGAAAGTCATCATTACCAGGGTTGCACTTTGAATAACACACAGTGAGCGTGAAAGCCAGACAGGTTAATTTCTGGGAGGATGCATTTGGCACAGCAGATGGATCAGTTGCTTTGCAGGCAAATGAATACATAGAGAGGGGACTCTGCCTCTGAAGAAGATGAGATGAAACTGCAGTAGCCCTGACCCTATATATAGCTCCTTTCTACACCTAAGGAGGGAGCGATCCTTGACTTACCTGCTTCCAGGATCATTTCCCAGCTTCCAAAGGGAAGTGTGACATCCCAGGAGGAAAGGGACGTAGTGCCCACCATTTTTAAAAATGAGACAGAGGAGCTGTTGCACTGCAGAAAAGGTAAGGAACCCCCGTGCCCCCCACCCTCCACCATCCTGGGGATGACAAAATTGCTTTTCCCCTCCCCCATGGCACAGAGCCACTCCACATGGCTCTGTGCTCATTTTAGGACCCAGGATGGCCAGAAAATTGGGATATCCCTGGTTTTCGCTATCCTGGGGTTATCCCAGGGTCATCCCCAGTTGACCCTAGGATCCCCTGTCCATCATTTAGACACACAGGGATGACATAGGGATGATCCTAGGATAGATCCCTGGTGTAGGCATGGCCATATAGACAGAGTTAATTAGTTACCAGACCTCTGTGGTAAATTGGACTCACAGTTTTGTATAAAGAGGTCAGGGCTCCTGCAGCCTTAACTGTTGTGATGAAGAGGGGATTTCACCAGGTGCTGCATGCCTACAAATGACACCTGCTGAAATTCCCTTTTCTATACAACTGTTAAAGATACAACAGCCCTGTCCTCCTTTCCATATGGTCCCCTACCTGATAGGAATGACTATTTTGCTTTTGGAAATGGTGCATGAATTTTCAAACTCTCCCAAGGTTTGTCTTGAGCAAAGGAAGCTTTCTGATTAAACAAGTGAGAGCAAGGTCAAGCAACACTCACACAGGGCAGCCCATAAAATGGGAATGTTAAGTCTTAATGCTTAATGACCATTTTTAATTTGGGCAGAAAGTCTCTCGCAACTCACTGTTGGTATCATTAAATGAAAAATGAAGCAACCAGCAAAGTCAGCTACACACACACACACACCAATAAGCAAAACAGATTGGCAGCTAGAGCAATTAGCAAACAGCAAATCCTCTTCAGCTTGCAGCCACCTGAGCAAGGCAAATTGAAAAGGCTGTTTGGGGATTTTGCAAAACAGAACGTCGAGAGACTGTCACATTAGGCAAGACCCCTGGTTGCTGCAAAACCCAGCATCTGAGTTCGGCTAGAGCTGTGACATTAAGCAAGACTTTGAATTGTCTGTCAGCATGAAAAGCAAAAGCAAAATGACTGGTCTTAGATGTTATTGGAAATGTTAATTTAATTTTGGATTGAAGTAGAAAAGCAGAAATGACAAATGCTCAGCTCAACTAAAGCAGGATTAAAACTCAGATTTCCAAATTAACTGTGCAGCAATCTAAACTCCTGAAGCGCCGGGCTTAAATAAATGTCTGTTGAATTATCTCTTGATGGCAAGCCATGCAATGCCTAGTAGGTAGAAAGAGACAATCCTCTCTCCTTCAGGCAGAGCCGTGATTGGGAATGGCTAATTGGGAGATAACCCAAACCCAACAGCAGCAAATAGGGCATAACTCACTCCATTTGTCAAGGGGCTGCAGCTACAAGTTTAACACATTGGGAGGGCATTGAGAGGTGGATGGGTAAGGCAATTGCTCAGTCCTCCATAGGATTTCCTGCTTGAAGGGTCCTAATGAGGTCCAGGAGGGGGCTTAGCTCAATGGTAGAGTACATGTTTGCATGCAGAAAGTCCTCATTCAATCCTGAGCATCTCAAGTAGGGGAGTGCACACCCCAAAATATTGTCATTTATCGTTATCGTCATTTCGGACCAAAAAAAATATCACCTTCATTCATATCGTAGGTGAACCATATCGTCTTCACGATAATTATAGTGAAAAAATGATATTTTTTGCAGCCCTATTTTTAAAGAAAAATACCTATAACTTCTGTATTTTAAAAGTTAGAGGCTTGAAACTTGGTCACAGTGCTTCTGGGGTATGCCTAAGTATGTGTCTGAAATTTGAGATCGATCCCTCCAACCCTCGATTTTATATGAATTTTTTAAAGATCGTTTCCATTCTGACAGGTATGAATGAATGCACATGGCGAGCTGTCATTCTGGTCTGTCAGAACTGAAACAATCTCTTAAAAATTCATATAAAATTGAGGGTTGGGGAGATCGATCTCAAATTTCATACACATACTTAGGCATACCCCATAAGCACTGTGACCAAGTTTCAAGCCTCTAGCTTTTAAAATACAGAAGTTATAGGTATATTTATATGGCAGTCCGATAAAATGAGAAAATGGCCCAAAAATTATTGTCTCCGATGATTATCGTAGGTTTTTGCATCGTATCGTTATCGATAAACACATGCACGATAATGACTTTATCGTATCATTATCGTACAGTTTAACGATACAATTCACATCCCTCATCTCAAGGTAGGGAAGAATCTTGTCCGAAATCCTGAATATCTGCTGCCCATTAGGGTTGACAATCCTGAGCTAAATAATAGGGCTATGCACTGCCTCGGCCTAAATCCGAGGTGAGGCGGGCCAATCCAGCCTGCTTCGGCCTAAATACAAGGTGGTACTGGGTCAGCCCGAGGCATCCCAAGGTGAAGCAGATCAGTTTTGAAGGCCTCGGGGTGCCTCAGGACAATCTGGGGGCAGTGGTGGCTGCTCCTTCTGCCTGTCCACCCACCCACCTGGGAAAGTCCTCCTCTCCCTCCCCGGTCACCCCTTGAACCTGCAGCCGCCACCACCACAACCGCCAGGACTTACCTTTGCTATGCATCCTCCTCCTTTAGATCCACAATTTAAAGGTAAGTTGGGGGCTCACTCTTTTTCAAACTATGGTGGCAAACTAGGGAAATGGCCCTTTATGGCCACAAATACACATTAAAAAAATACACATTTTAAGAGTTTAGTCTGTTAGGGAAAAGTTTGCACTTTAGAAAAATGCATCCAGAATACACATTCCCCCCCCCCCCATATGAATGGAAAGAAAAACAGATCACAAATGAAAATGGGAGCGAGGCGATACAAGCTTCAAAGTGGAGTTTGGAGAATCCCCGTGAGCTCAAGCATCCTTGGTTCTCCCTTTTCTCTCCCTTTTCATCACTTTTTCTACACACACCCCAATGGCTCAAAGTGGTTCATTATGTGTAAAGCACATCTTTTGGGGAGTGGGGGTCAGATTTTTCACAGTCCTTTAGGACGATATGCAATGCAGAGACTCTAAAAATGTTCCAGTGCACTAAATACCCCACTTACCCATCAGTCAAAAGCTATTTAGACTGGCTCCCTCCTTGATGTGTTTCTGGAGGCAGGGAAAAAAATGTTATTCTGGCAGGCCTTTGGTGAATAATGTGAGCCCCCATCTATGTTTAAGACTAGGGATATGCAGGGACACAAAAAATCAGATTGGAATCAGAACTAAGATTTTTAAAAAATCAGATCAGAAAAATTGGAGGTCCATCATATCGGATGGCAAAGTTTCATGTGTAGATCATTAAAAATAAAAAAGTTATAGGCATTCCCGGTTCGTTTGTAAAAAAAATAATAATGCATAGCCACAAAATGCCTGGAGCTATCTTTCTGAAATTTCTCACAGATAAGTACCTCACTCTCATCTGCCATGTGGGCACATTTCATGCTTCTATCTTTTAAAATAAAAAGTTAAATAGGTTTCTCTCCTCATTTCCCCCAAAATACCTTGCCACTACACGCTTGAAGCTATGCTTCTGAAATTTCTCACACTTGTCAACCAAAGTGGTACCTTTAATGTGGACAAGTTTCATGTTTGGATCTTTAAAAATAAAAAGTTGAAGGCATAACTGTCTTTCCCCCACTACTACCCATTGTTTAAAAATTAATTGCTACACAAAGCAATGACCTATGGTTTTGAAATTTCACACACATGAGTCCCAACATACCATCTGAAATGTGGCAAAGTTTCATGTGTGGATCTTTTAAAAAAAAAAAAAAAAAAAGTTATAGGCATTCCTGTTTTGTTTGTAAAAAATGCATGACCACAAAATGACTGGAGCTATCATTCTGAAATTTCTCACAGAGAAGTAACTCTAACTAGGGATGTGTATCGTATTGTTCCAATGTCCAATAACGATCCGATATGGCACTATCAGACATCTGATTAATGATAACAATACAATAGAAATACCTACGATAATTATCAGAGCCGAAAATGTTCAGTCCGGTTATATCAGATTTTTTTGGATTATCGGACCACCATATAAATAAACCTATAACTTCTGTATTTTGAAAGTTAGAGACTTGAAAGTGTCCCACGTGCTTATGGAATATGCCTAAGTAGGTGTATGAAATTTCAGAAAAATTCCTCTTCCCCTGTATTTTATATGTGCATTCAGAGCTGTCAAAAAGTTGCACGATCTTTCAAAAATGCATATAAAATACAGGGGTGGAGGGATTGCTCTGAAATTTCATATACCTTCTTAGGCATATTACATAAGCACTGTGGGCCACTTTCAAGTCTCTAACTTAAGAATTAGAAAAGTTATAAAAAAAGTATTAGACAATAGACACATACACTTTCCTTAAAGAACTTAAATGGGTGTAACTTTTTTATTTTAAAAGACAGATACATGAAACTTGTTGGACTTTGCAGATGGGATGTTGCTAGTCCTGGCTTCCCAAGTTCATGTCTCTATCTTTAAAAATAAAAAAGTTATAGGGGGTCCCCCAAAATCCCCCACATGTAACTTCGTTATTTTAAAAGTTTGAAACTTGAAATTTTTTCCCCAGTGGAGCTTGTTTATTGTTAGTCATTTGTGAAAAAAAATCAGAGCGATTGCTCAAACTCTCAATTTTGTATGATTTTTTAAAACGTCATTCTAGTTGACAGCTGGCTGACCGGGCCTCAACTGCTTTCAAAGTACCACAATCATTAAAAATTCATATAAAATACAGGGCTGGAGGGATTGATCTAAAATTTGGCACAGATGTCTAGCACATGTTGCTATACATATGTGCAAAATTTCTGATCAATCCCTCCAACCCTGTATTTTATATCTGATCCGATTCGATACAGAATGGCTACAATATTATCGGATCCAAAAAAAAATTATACCAGAATTTCTGATAATGATACAATATGATAATTTCAGCCGTGCACATCCCTACCTCTAACCCATCTGCAATGTGGCCAAGTTTCATCCTTCTATCTTTAAAAATAAAAAAGTTATAGGCATTTTTTGTAACACAATACTAGGCTATGGGAAAATGCATTCAAAATGGAGTCTGATTTCCCAATGTTTTCTGATTAAAATCGGAGACGAAAATATCAGATCGGAAAAAAATTGATTTTCAAATTTTTGAATAGGAATCGGTATCAGATGTCCGATTATCTCTGATTTTAATCAGAATCGGATATCGGATCCATTTGAAGGCACATCCCTATTTAAGACTTTTAAATTTTAATATGAATTTTAAATGTTGAAATGTTTTAATATTGAAACATATTTAATTATATTTTTAACTTTTGTACATCTATTTATAGCTTTTAACTGTATAAGTTTTCATTTTGTAATGCCGCCTTGAGGCCCAGCATTGGGGAAAAGGCGGAATACACATAAAGATGATAATAATAATAATAATAATAATAATAATTTCCTTTTTAAAATCCTATTTGGTAGAGTGACCATATGGAAAGGAGGACAGGGCTCCTGTAGCTTTAACAGATGCATAGAAAAGGGAATTTCAGCAGGCGTCATTTGTATGCAGGCAGCACCTGGTGAAATTTTCTCTTCATCACAAGAGTTAAAGCTGCAGGAGACCTGCCCTCTTTGTATCTGGTCAAGGGGGCAGGTCTCCTGCAGCTTTAACTCTTGTGATGAAGAGGGAGTTTCACCAGGTGCTGACATTCCCCTTTCGACACCACTTTTAAAGATACAGGAGCCCTGTCCTCCTTTCCATATGGTCACCCTATATTTGGTGTACTTCCAACTGGGGTACCTGCTATCTCCCCAAGTTGCTTCCTCCTCCTCCTCCTCCTCCTCCTCCTCCTCCCTTTAGTGGTGCAGTGATGTAATCAAAAGCAACTGAGGCCAATTTATTCAGAAGCATTATTTGGAAGGAATACAGAAAAATTGTCTAAGGAAGGTATTTACCATCACACTGAAGTAACTTTTCAACTGAGTCCCAAACCAACCATCCAAACATAGAATGGGGTCCGTTAAAACTGTGGTGGATGATTCTCCCCTTTCTCTTTCACTTTTGGACATTTCACTTTTAATCCCATTTTGTGCCTTCCTATAAAGGCGATGGACATGGACCATTTCACAATCAAAGATGGACGATGATGACTAAGCCTGAAAACCATGATCTTCTTTAATCTGAATTTTCTTTTTCTCTCTTCACATCCTATCAGGTTTTTTCATATATATATATATATATATATATTCACATCAAAAGACTGGAAATACAACATTTGACAGGTCTTGAATGTCAGGGTTGTTATTCTCTCTGCTTAGAAGTGTAAACATCCCTGATCTTCCTCTAAAGTAGGTAGAAACATGTGACTAATCAAGCAGGATTGAAATGTCAGAGTAAACACGATTCTGATGCTCTGCCAACACACCTTGCTGTCTCCATTCTTTTTCTTATTAGTAAGCTATGCTTTATGCAGACAGTAGCACAATTATTGAAATAAAGGGCTCAGCTACACCTATGAGCCTTCCAGGATAGGGCGTAGAGGATCTCGGGCTTTCTGGCTTCCAAGATCCTCCCCCAATGTCTAAACGCCAGCACAACATCCCAGAAGGAAAGAGGAACGTTCCAGCATGGCATGTTTTTTATTTTTTTAAAGAAGATGTTGCACAATTGCATGGGTGCAATGCAGCTCCAAGGTAAGTTATTATTTATTTGTTTTTTAAAAAGGGAAAGTCATTGCCGAAGGATGGTGAAAATGCTGTTCCCCCACCCCCGATGGGCATGGAGCACCCCGGACTTCTCCATGACCATTTCCTGAGGCCCCACTACTCTCGGGAAGGAGGTAGGATCCAGGAGATGGGGCCACACTGCCTGTGGTCCTCAGGGCTGTCCCAGGACCATGGGAAAAAACAGGATAAGTACCATCCATTTCATCCCAGGGAAGTGAGTGGTTGTCCCTGGTTGACCCCAGGATCCCCTGTGCATCATTTGGATGCACAGGGATGACCTCGAGCTGATCCTGGGATAAATGGATGGTGTAGACATGTCCAAAGTTATTCTGGGTATACTACCTGAAGTATTACCAAATAACATATAATTCATGCTTAAAACTTTGAAGTAGTAAGAAGTACAATGCAGGTAATGATATTACTATTGGTTTACTATCTGATGTAATGCTGAGTGCAAATATATTCTACCCCTCATATAATTCGTGCTCAGTATTAATGCCATGGACCAGCTATGCCTTGATCTATGTATGGAATGGAATCCAAGTCTTATACGATAACCCACTCCTATTTGCCCTTTCCTTCCAATGGCCATTCTGCTGACACCTGGCAAATTTCATTATTTTCACATGCTGCCTCCACCAAAGAGCCTTAAAACTTTCTAGGTCTTTTGTAAATCCTTGTAAATACCCTTGCAAATAAGTTGTATGAAGTTTGGCTATTAGGTATGGGGTGCATATCTCAACAAGAAAAGACGCCAAAAGTTTTAAACAACAAAGTTCTAAAAGTGTACTGGGGGGACTATTTTAGGAAACAAAAAATTTAACATCTGAATGGTAACAACACACACACACACACACACACACACACCTATAAGAGCAAAAGAATAAGGCAGTAACATCCAGCTAATCCTAGTTAGACTTTCCCTATTTTATCCAATTCCTCCCAGTAATATCTTATTGGCAGAGTTCTCACTTTTTTCCAAGCAGCTTCTCCCAAGTATCTTTCTTGATTCCCCCCCCCCTTTTTATTTTTCCTTCACTCCTCATTCCTCTCTAAAAATTATATTTTGGCTTCTAGGTTTTGCATTTTAAACCTAGCCTGTGCTCTTATAATCCTGACCAATCAGCAGGTCTCAGCTTTATGCTATAGTCCTTCTGTTGAGCTCTTTGCACGCATTTCTGCAAAACTGCTTCTTGTAAAACAACAGGCCCTTCAGCATCACAATGTAAACAAAAACTCTTCTGCAACTACTTATCTCTCTATCCTTCTATTCACGTTCCTGGTCACTCCTTTTACTTACTCTACTTTTGGTAGACTTGGCAGTATCATAGTAGCCTAGTAACACAATAACTGAACACTTGACCTTTTGGTTTTGCACTGACTGGCATTCAGAGAGAGAAAAAGTAACGCTAGAACATCCAACTGTATACAAAATCATAAGATATTTCTGTTCCTTCACAACTATTTATTTATTTATAATATTTATATAGTGCTCCATATTTAAAATAGAGCCAATAAATGCTATGAAACAGTTGACAATGCAATACATGGAACAATGTAATTATGGGTTTACTTTCTGAGATATTACTTAGTGCAGATCTATGCTGTTTAATATGTAATGCATACTTAATATTATGGAACAGTCAACAGTGCAATATATGAAATAATACTACTCTGGGTTTACTACCTGAAGTATTGCTGAGTGCAGATGTATGATGCTTAACAAATAAGCCATGCTAGTGCTGTAGAGATATGGTAATAGCTGCTTGCAACTGCAGATAGTACTGTATAGCAACAATTTATATTAATCCTACAAATGCATTCATTCCATGTCTTGTCGAGCTGGTGTAATGTAGTGGCCAAGAGTGAGAGTTTAAAGTCAGGGAGTTGTAATGTCAACCTAATTCCAAGTATTAAAAATGTGGAGCAAACAACTCCTCAACCATGCCTACCCAAAAGCAAATGTAATGGAATCCAGGGCAAAACAAACCCGCAGGACTATAACTGGACGGAATAGGCCAAATCAACTTATCCCTCCTTGCCATGTGAGTCAAGTCCATCATGCCGTGATTTCCTCAATCCCTGATTCACATCAATGGTGGCTGATTGTGAGGGCCATATATTTCACAACGTGATGGATCCAGCTCATGTTGTGAGCTCTGATGAAAGGATGTAGAATTAACTAGGGGTGTGCACGGACCCCCCGGATCGGATCGGGACCCGGATCGGGACCTCCAATTTTGTCCCGGACCGGTTCGGACAAAATCGGAGCCCCCCCGGACCGGATCGAGTCCGATCCCGACCCAAAAATCGTACATTTTTGGATCGGCCGCCATTTTTTTCCCCATAGACTTACATTGCAATGCAAGTCTATGAGGAAAAAATGGCGGCGGGTGGGTAAGGGGGGGCCTAACTCCCTCCCCCCCCCGGGGCCGTCCGCTGTGGACGGCACCGGCAGGTAAACCCCCTCCCCCGCGCTCCCTACCCCCCCTGGGGCCGCCTGCTTCCATCCGCTGGCGCCCGCGGGCGCCAGCGGATAGAAGCGGACGGCTCCGGGGGGGGTAAGCCCCCTTCCCCGCCACTTACCTTCTCGGCCCGTCCGGCGCCGGCGGCTACTACCAGCGGGCTCCGCGGCCTACTCTCGAGTAGCGCGCCGGGTGATGACATCACCCGGCGCGCCACCCTGGAGCAGGCCGCGGAGCCTGCTGGTAGTAGTAGGCGCCGGCGCCGGACGGGAGCCGCCGGGCCGGGCAGGTAAGGGCCCCCCTCCCCCCTCCCCCTCCGCGCGCCCCCTCCTCCCCTCCACGCACCCCCTCCTTACCTTCCCGGCCCGGTGGCTCCCGTCCGGCGCCGGCGCCTACTACTTCCAGCAGGCTCCGCGGCCTGCTCTAGAGTAGCGCGCCGGGTGATGACATCACCCGGCGCGCCATTCTAGAGCAGGCCGCGGAGCCTGCTGGGAGTAGTAGGCGCCGGCGCCGGACGGGAGCCGCTGGGCCGGGCAGGTAAGGGCCCCCCTCCCCCCTCCGCGCGCCCCCTCCTCCCCTCCACGCACCCCCTCCTTACCTTTCCGGCCCGGCGGCTCCCGTCTGGCGCCAGCGCCTACTACTTCCAGCAGGCTCCGCGGCCTGCTCTAGAGTAGCGCGCCGGGTGATGACATCACCCGGCGCGCCATCCTAGAGCAGGCCGCGGAGCCTGCTGGGAGTAGTAGGCGCCGGCGCCGGACGGGAGCCGCCGGGCCGGAAAGGTAAGGGCCCCCCTCCCCCCTCCGCGCGCCCCCTCCTCCCCTCCACGCACCCCCTCCTTACCTTCCCGGCCCGGTGGCTCCCGTCCGGCGCCGGCGCCTACTACTACCAGCAGGCTCCGCGGCCTGCTCTAGAGTAGCGCGCCGGGTGATGACATCACCCGGCACGCCACCCTAGAGCAGGCCGCGGAGCCTGCTAGTAGTAGTAGGCGCCGGCGCCGGACGGGAGCCACCGGGCCGAGAAGGTAAGTGCCCCCCTCCTCCCCCCCCCGCTGTCCACTTTCATCGGCGGGCGCCCGCTGGCGCCCGCCAATGGAAGCGGCGGTGGGCGCCAGTGGGCGCCCGCCGATCCGCCGATCCGCCGAACCGGTTCGGAGCTTTTTCGGACCGGTTCGGATTGGATCGGCCGATCCAGCTGCGGGATCGGAAATCGGATAATTTATCCGATTTCCCACTGGACCGGACTCGGATCGTGGATCGGGTCCGATCCAGTGCACATCCCTAGAATTAACATTCCCCCGGGCGACATAGCATATGGACCAACATTTAATTCGCCATCCTCAACTCCCCCCTTCTCTAGGCAAAATGGCTTCCAGTCAGATTGTGACAGTGACAATCTGTTTTTACTAGGGATGTGCACTGGATCGGACCCGATCCATGATCCGAGTCCGGTCCAGTGGGAAATCGGATAAAATATCCGATTTCCGATCCAACAGCTGGCTCCGCCGATCCAGTCCGAACCGATCCGAAAAGACTTCAATTTGGGCTGAGAGCTAAAGCAAAATGTTTTTTTTAAAAAAAAAATATTTTAGGGTAAAATATCTACCATGATACGACATTTGTACCCTGATTTAGATAGAACTGAGATAATGAAATGAAGATGTAGAGGTTTGAGGATGGCAGGGATGTGTGTGTGATGTGGGACTTGAAAATACATTTGTCTCTTAGACACGTACTTAAGGGTCTTCATTTTGCCCTCCATGATAGCCTTACACACCCAAATCTTATACCACCATGATATGATCCCATCCTCACTACAGAGAGCCTATTTACACACGCAGGATAAAACCCTTTGGAAACGTTTTGAAAACTGCATATGGAGTGTGTCCTGGGCCCCAGCAGTTCTCAAAACTGTTATAAACCGTTTTAAACCATTTTAAAGCAGTAGTGTAGATAGGCTCCCTGTCTCTTATTGTCCAGGACTGCACATGTGATTAAACCAGGAAGAATACCACATTTCAGAAGGAGAAAATGTAAAGAGTCAGCAACAGGAAACAATGACACCGAACAGGGGTTTGAAGAGGTTATTGTTGTCACATGTATACATTTTGGAGGAAGCATTTCTAGCCCCACATTCTGTCAATTGCCTATATCCAGGAAGATTGCCTTAAGAGAAAAATTGACAAATAAGTTATGACTGGTAAAAGGAAGAAGGAAACATAACACATGGATTTATATCAATTTGTTATGCATGTTGGTATCACTCAACTTCATAACACTTTGCCTGTAGCATATCGGTTTCTCTTGTTCATGTGAACAATGTATTCTGCCTTGATTTATTACAATTGTTGATATGCCTGGACCATCACATGTGGGGTATGAAAGATAATGTCTACATTTTTCAAAAAATGATTTTATCCTGCTAGATAAAACGGGACAGGGATGTCAGAAAGGTGAAGCTCAATTGATATTTTTCCAGTTTGGCCCTGCATTTTTGTTCTTTTTCCCTTTGCTGGCATCAACTTGCTCTGTAGTGAATTGGGCCAACATGCAAATTTCCAGATGTTTTAATGGCTGAAATTTTCACACGCACACTCACACACTCACACACCAGGTCCTGTCATTTGTGCAAATTGCAACATGTGCAATTTATATATTTTATTTTATTGGATCTTTAAATGTGCACAAATGTTCTCTCTCTCTCTCTCTCTCTCTCTCTCTCTCTCTCTCTCTCTCTCTCTCAAAGCCATTCTTGTGCAACTGTGCACAATTGCAGGTCCACCTGTCCATTTTGTAGCCCCACAGAGGCATATTCCCTTCTTGACAATATCCTTGTCAGTTTCATCCTCTACACACATTACTTCATTTATTCCAAAAGAGCCATATTCTACATTTCTCAAGGAATTCCACCCCCCCCCCCTTTGCTCAGGAAGTGCTGCCTGTTATTGCAAATGGGAGATAAGGAATACAGTCTACATCTGTGTTACTTGAGACTTGAACAAGTTTGCAATAGAGGTGAGGGCACCCCAAGTGTCAGTTCTACACTTTAAACTTTGAGGATCAGCTTGCTAAGTGGGTGATCTGTAGAGATGGATGGATTCACCTCTGTCTGTGCCGCACACTGCTGGAAACAAAGTCCTCTGAGGAGAGACTTAAAGAATTGGGCATGTTTAACTTGGAGAAGAGAAGATTGAGGGGAAACACGCTAGCACTCTTCAAATATTTGAAAGATTGTCACACAGAGGAGGGGCAGGATCTCTTCTTGGTCATTCTAGAATGCATGGGCTCAAGTTACAGGAAGCCAGATTCCAGCTGGACATCAGGAAAACATCCTGACTGTTAAAGCAGTACGACAATGGAACCAATGACCTAGGGAGGTTGTGGGCTCTCTCACACTAGAGGCCTTCAAGAGGCAGCTGGACAACCATCTGTCAGGTCTGCTTTGAGATGGATCCCTGCATTGAGCAGGGGGTTAGACTCGATGGCCTTATAGGCCCCTTCTAACTCTACTATTCTACGATTCTATGATTTACACAAGAGTATGTTTATGGGGGAAAAGAACAAGCTGCCATTTTTTTTAACAAAATGGTGGCTCATTGATGGAATAGGCAGCCACCAGGTGCTCGCAGAACATGTGGAAACTCAACAAATAGATTCCTGAAAGTTGTGCCATCCATAGACCTGAGGCTGAGAGATTGTGTTGGGTGGGGGTAGTCCACTTTCCCATGGGAATGCCTTTGTATTCAGTACAATTGAGTACAATAGAGCAAAGTTCTCAGTGCAAGAGGGTTGCCTGTAATTAGTTGTGACCTCCAAGCTTTCTTCTACTGCCACATCCCTAAAGTAGCAATTTCTCAGTCATGTGCCCACATTTGATTATCCCTTCCCATGCAACATCTGTGGATTTGTCATTCTGGCTTCAGATTTAATCGGTTTTCTGCTAATGTCCCTGCTAATTCTATCAAGAAAGTGAGTTCATTTCATTCTATCCTCATAGGCATTTGCAATCCTTTCCATCATCCTGTTATCCTGGAATTTGATTAGCACTATTCTTTTCCTACATTTTTTTCTACATTCAGTGAACATACCTAACATTTTCTGACTCTGCCTTTGAAAAATCTCTTGAGATCCCACCTTCGAAATCCTAGCAACATCAATCTTTACGCTCTCTTCACGTCTTCTTTTTTAAAGTCAATTCTGGTCCATCGTAAAGAAACATCTATAGAGAAAAATCATGTGAAAATTAATCTAGTGTTTTGTAATTGCCCTCTAAGTACTCAAGCAGAGTTTTAACCAAGATCTATCATTGCTAAACAGTGATTTATTGGTGAAGGAATGTCAGATTTGGAGAGAGAAAGGTCTTTTGTAAGACTGAGATGCAAAATGTATACAAACCTTCTACAGAGCCAACATTTTACAGTGGGGGAGGGGAATTTCAACCATTATTATTATTATTATTATTATTATTATTATTATTTTATGATGTACAGCAGGGTGGGCAACCCCAAGTCAATTGGCCTAATTCAAAAATCATCTGCAGGTGACCAGTTCAGCCATCTGGCAAAAGCCATTTATCCTTCCTGGGAGCTGGTATAAGAGACTTAAGCTTTAAATGGGCACCACCACTAGAAACAATATGAACATATGGGGGATTTCCACGCTTGGGGAAAACGCTCCTTCAGTGAGCAATCCCACCTAATTTCCAGATCATGCTTATATTTCAGATCCTGAGGAACTCTCTGCCACTGTAACTCAGTTCCACAAGCTGACCCTTTTCCACCGCCATCTGTTCTGTTAGAATACTTCAAAGCCTCCTAGTCGTGGGTTATAAGAGGCTTAGGTGTGAGATGGGCACCAACACTAAAGACATGAGATTATGTTCATAAAGGAATGCTAATATATACTTTGGGTTTTTCAAAAGTATGCTTGCTGACATATTTCTCAAGGACTCAGATACACTGTTGCTAACACAAGTCTCTAATGACTTCATTTACCTCGGGCCAAATACCCTAAACATTCACCCCAGCCAAATATACTTGCAATCATATCCAGCTTCTGGGTAGTCTTCTCCTGACATCAAAGCTCCTCCTCATTGCATTTTTGGCTGCTTGGAAAGTTTATCTGTAACCTAGGGATGTCATGGGCATCTGGTTGGGCCTCGAGGGTTGACGATTTCTCACTGGCTTGCCCCCCCCATATTCCAATCCACAGCCCCCCGTGATTGCCCATCTCGGTGCATGACAAGCCACCACCATTTTGTGGAAAATGGCAGCCCATCCTTTTACATTAAAGGCCCTTTTGCGCAAATGGCAGTCGCAAAAAATCCCAGTTATGCAACATTTCGTATGTAAGTGGTCTAAAAAAACCAGTTGCCCCCATGGCTGCATCATATATTTACATCTAATGTAGTCTAAAGCAGGGATGAGTAAGATGTGGCCCTCCCAATGTTGTTGGGCTACAACTCCCATAAGCCCAAGTCAGCATAGCCAATACTGGGGGGGGGGCATGTTCCCCATCCCTGGTCTAAAGAATTTGTGATGCTTTTGCATACCTGATAGGGTGCATTATTTCCATCTACTGCAACAGATGGTCTGAGTCCTACTCAGTAATTTATGGATGTTTGGGCTTTACGGTTACCCCTCCAAGCCAGAAATACAGCAGGACATCTCTCTCTCTCTCTCTCTCTCTCTCTCTCCATGGTCCCCTCTATAAGGATTCGCTTTTGCGCCTGGTTAGCCGATTATGCGCATAATCGCAGAACCGCATTTACACCTTATCCCTCTGCACGAGAGGCGGCAAGAGGCGGCGAAGCGCATCAACGGATGTCCAAAATGCGGTTTACATATAGTTAATACGCATAAGCGCATATTCACACAGTCAAAATGCGCTTTAATGGGCGGAGCAAAATAAAACTCGCGATTTAACGTGCATTCGATAATGCGCATAATCGGAGAGATAATGTGCCTCTACGCCCCATTTGCGCTCCGCTGGTGTGGAGGTAAATTTTTTAATGAGACTTCAAAGAGCATTAAACCTCTCGTGAAGAGGCACCCCATGTCTACACTTAAGGGTGTAGAGGGAGGGAGAGGGAGGATCGTAGACTTACCTGCTTCCATGATCCTTCCGCACCATCTACATTGCTGTGTGATGTCCCGGAAGGAAAGAGAGATGCTTTTTTAAAAAACTGAAGAGGAGGTGCACAACCCTGATCTGCAGAAAGGTAAAGGTTTTTGTTTTTTGTTTTGGAAAAAAAAAACCACTCCCAATCCCCCCCCCCCTTGGCCTCCTGAGGATTGACAAAATTGCTTTCCCCACCCTGCACAGGGATGATTTAGGGATGATCCCTGAATAAAAGCCTGGTGTAGACATGGCCTCTGTCCCTGCATTCCCTCTGGGGTAATCTGTTTGGCTCAGCATGCCAGTCATGGGTGTGGCCAGAGCTCAAACTGAGCAGGGACCCACATTTTCCCTCTTTCCTTTGGCCATCCCATCATTCCATCTCTCTTCCCCCTGTGTTAGTCAGTCTGTGGCAGCCATTAAGGGAGAAGGTCTGCTGATTCGGACTAGGAAAAAGCTGATGGGAAAGTCAATAACTAAGACCTGAATTTGGGATGGGCAAATGAGGACTGTTTGAAATCCCTATTTTCATGCCCAATTCCTGTTTGCTGCTCGTTTGCAAAACCTGTGCATTTTGAGGGGGAGGGAAATGTGCGTTTTGAGAAAGTACTGCATTTTTCAAGTTCAGATTTATGAACACAAACGCGACTTCAGGAATTTGTGAACATTTTCAGAGAACACGGGCTCCTATTCGTGTTCACATTCAGGGTTGCGAGGAAAGCGTTTTTGAGCGATTTGCGAACTAGAAAAAAAAAACCCTCAAACATCCCTGCCTTTAATGTAGTTCTGCCAAACAAGGAAGTGAGATTTCTAGGTGCAAATATAAGCAGAGATATTGTTCTGTGTTTGAGAAGCAGGAGCATTGCTCTTTTTAGTCTGTGTTTTCCCGTTGATATAATACAGGTATTGAACACTAGACCATCAATTAAGCTCTTCACTCATACTGAATTCCCTCACTTACACGCCACATCATAGTATTTTGACAATTGCCCAGCAGTCAAGTCTTGCTATGGCAGGCTATTAATGCTGTGCATGGCATGGGAAATGGGAGGAGAGAGAAAGCTACCTAGCATGCAATAATGATATTTTTTTCAGAAGAAAATAGCTGAAGGAAAGCAAAGATGTCACTGACTTAAACAAAAATATGTTACATGGTTTTATAGGCCCCTTCCAACTCTACTATTCTATGATTCTATGATTCTATGACCTAGGGAGGTGATGGGCTCTAGAGGCATTCAAGAGGCAGCTGGACAGCCATCTGTCAAGGATACTTTAAGGTGGATTCCTGCATTGAGCAAGGGGTTGGACTCGATGGTCTTATAGGCCCCTTTCTATGATTCTATGTTTCTTTCATCCTAAATCAGTGTACATTTATGAAGTACTGGAACAAATTTTGCATTCAGTGGGCATGTCTACACCTACCAGTTATCCCGAGGTCAGCCAGGGATGACCTCGCGATGCACAGGAGATCTCGGGGTCAACCAGGGACGACCTCTCGGTTGTCCAGGGATAACTGGGATCGTGGTTTTCCTGATTTTCCCCATGGTCCTGGATCAACCTCAAAGACTGTGGGTAGTGTGGCAAGTGCTCCTGAGTTGTCCCTCCTCCCTGTGAGTAGTGGGGCTCTTCAAACAGGCATGGAGTTATGCAGGGAGGCTCCATGCTCATCAGGGGTGGGGGCAGCATTTTCGCCATCCCCAGGATGGCTCTCGGCGTGTTGGGGCACTGAGTTTTAAGAGTTTATTTTTAAACTTACTTTCCCTCCAGATCACAGCCCCACACTTCTGCAATGCAGGGGGGGGGAACCCACCAGGAATGTCCCTCTTGACTTCTGGGAAGACACACTGGTGTTTAGATGCAGGAGGATGATCCCAGAAGCAGGTAAGCCCGGGATCCTCCCCGCAGTCCTGGAAGGCCTCAAGGTGTAGATGAGGCCAGTGTCTCACCAGGGCTGGATGTTGTGAGATGCTGCTTCTGATCCTGCTTTTGCCAAACAGCCCATGATGTGCTTCAAGTGTCATCACAATGTGTTGCTTGGAGGGAATTGTGGGAGGAAGTGGTCACTGCTAAGGATGTTGGAGAAATCCACATTGAAAACAAATGAGTTCAACTGTCTATGAATCCAACCCGCGGCAGACTGAATTTTCCAAAGACACACGGAGTCTGCAGACTGGCATACTGGTTTCTTTACTTTCTAAAATTTTATGCAAATTTGGTTGTAAAAAATATGTAAAATATTAACAACAACAACAACAACAACAACAATGACAACAATGGCCAAAAATGTACAGTTCCATGTTTGTGCAAATTCAGGGAATTGGAATAATAATTTTAAAAAATCCATTTCCATCAATGAGCAGATGATGGAACAAAAGGCAGCTGACAATCCACATAGACGGAACAAATTTTACCAAATCCGGACATCCACAGATGGTGCTGCCTGCAGTCACCACAGAATAGGTGGCAGGACTGGTGAAAAGGAAGTGGCGGTAAAAGAGGTTAGCAAATTCCACCTTCCTTTTCATCTCCAATTCTCCTTCTAACTTCAGCCCCACGTTCTCCACTTTGGATTTTCAGCCTGCCCCTAGGTGGGGCACATACAAGATGTCCAGACTCAGGCCTAATCTACACCTTCCAGTTATCCCAGGGTCGGCTCGAGGTCATCCCTGTATGTCCAAATGATGCACAACGGTTGCTGGGGGCAACTGGGGGCAACCTCTCAGTTGTCCCGGGATAACCGGGAGCACAGTTTTCCCAATTTTTCCCATGGTCCCGGGACAACCCCGAGGAATGTAGGCAGTGTGGCGAGCACTCCCGGGTCCTCCCTTCTCCCCGTGAGTAGCGGGGCTCTTCAAACTGGCATGGAGCTGGGGGGGCTCCGTGCCCATCGGGGGTGGGGGAAGCATTTTGCCCATGCCCAGGATGGCTCTCGACATTTTCCCATGCCAATTTTTTCCCCAAAATTTTTTGAAGCACTCACCGAGGCACTGGATCAGGTCCCCGCAATTGCGCAATTGTGCGAATGTCTCCCTAAAAAGAAGCCATGCCAGGAACGTCCCTCTTCACTTCCAGGATGACGCACTGGTGTTTTAACGTAGGGGGGCGATCCCAGAAGCAGGTAAGCCCTGGTTCTTCCCTCCGCCCCAATCCCGGAAGGCCTCTAAGTGTAGATGAGGTCTCAGTCCCTACTGGACCATTTAAAAGGACCTTAGGTAGTACGGCTGCAAAAGGCCTCTGCTTGTAACCATGGAGAGAGGGGGAGAAAGAAGGAATGTGTCAATATGAAAACAAGAAAAGAGGAAAACTCCAAGGTGCACTAGACATGTGTTGAAAGGGATTCAGTGAATGCAGAAAACAATTATCCTGACTAAGAGGCTTCACTTCAAGTCTAATGAACTTCACCAGGGCCAGCTTCAGGTTTGAGGGAGGGGGTATTAAGTGCCTTCTTTCATCAGTGAGCACTGGTAGACTTACATGGAGGCTGCAGGCAGTCTTGCTCTAAGCAGTGGCAGTCAACTGGGTTTAGCCAACATTTATATTTCTCACAAGGTGCTTGTTGCAGTGACATTACATGGTGCTCCCCCCAGTGGAAACAGAGGAAAATTAAAGTGCCACCTAGAGCCAGCTACCCTGTGCTGCTTGAGGAATCAAACCAGAAAAAAGAGCTCCCAGTATAGGCATCAGTGATGGGTCCTGACAAAACCAGGCAGCTGTCCCACAATGCCTGGCTCTGGCACTTCTCCTGAACTTCCATTGGAGGTTTACTTCTTCAGTCGTGACCTTGGAGAGCCACTTCTTCAGTCGTGACCTTGGAGAGCAGGCAGTCTTGACCTAGATGGGTCACTCCAAGTGTATAGCTGAGCTGCTCCATAGTTTAGTTCTTGTAAAATGAGCTTCGACAGAGATGTGCTCTTCCAACCCCACTTTATAGGTTTCGAGAAGTGATTCACCATCTCCAACATTTTACACTGTATCTCTAGAGGAATGAAAATAGCAAGCATGATAAATCATGTACGAAGATGACTTTGTAAATATCCATATTTGGAGTGAATGTTGAGTGAATTGTTCCAATGTCACAGCAAAGCTAGTACACCATGTGATTTGCATGAAAGGTTACTGTTTTATTTGGGAGGGCTGTAATAAGTTAAAAATGGTGGTATAATTGATGCAAAATTGGTCTATTAAAATGATTTATTCTCATTACACTAGCTCAAATTGTTTTTAAATGAGACATTTGGGGTTTATATTCATTGTCTCTTTTAAAAGATGGTGCAGATACCTTATAACGGAGAACAAGGCAAGGAGGGCTAGAATATAAACAGAATGTGAATTTGAAATGTGTCTTTTTAATTTTGCTAGGCCCTGAGAAGTGCTACAAAATTTGAATATTATGCCAGCAGCCTGCCAACTGATAAGCTGCTTTTGTTTTGTTACCAAGGAGATGTCTATGCTATCGATCTTGTCTTATGATGCAGGAGTATGGAATCAAAATGTGGTCAGATAGGATGGGTTAACTTGTGGACATTCTATTCAAATATGTTGGTCGCTCATTAGAATCTGTGGGAGGGAGGAGGTACTATCCCCAAAATGAGTTGATTGACTGTTGGGAATATAAGGAACCAGTCAGCAAGTAGCAACAGATGTTGGGAGAAGAGCTGGAAGAAGATTGAAGAACATCCCTCAGGCTGAGATCACTTGAGGCAAGAGGTAGAGAAGGCATGTGTGTGATGGTGAACGGGTGATGTCTTGGTTCAGGAAAGAGCTGAAGCGGCAGCGGGGTACAGAGGACCTGAGGCAATGGTGGTTGATGTACCAGAATGAAGACTGCAAGTAGACTTGAAGAACTCATGGGCGGGGGGGGGGGGCACGAGCTCACTGAGCCCTGCTTGTGTGGCCTCACTTCAAGGAGCTGGGCCGCACTGGCCTTTGTGGAGCACTTGGGAGGTTGCATAAGCCTCCCGAGTCCTCTGGAAAGTATGCTTTCCGGGGCCTCCAGAAAGTGTGCTGTGCCTTCCCCCCACTGGGACCAATCAGGGCAAGGTGCTTTTTTTTAGGCTCAAGGCAATTTTTATTTGCAGGTTAAGAGGGCCTCTAAGGCCCCCATTGGGAGTGAGGTGGGAGAGATAAACACACAATTTCCCCAAGGCTGGGGAAGCTACACATGTTCTTCTTCCACTCTAATGGCCTTGATGAGCACTGAGCGGTCATCCGTCCTCACTGCCGAAATTGTGCCTTTCCCCTGCTGCGTCACCGGTGGCCATAAAGACCCCATTTGTTGTAAATCACAGGAATTTGCAAGAGAAGCCACGGTTAGAGCCATCAGTTAGCAGTCCAAGGTCGGTATGCCAGAAATATTCATCAGGAGCCAGGTTTCAGGGATGCGCAGAAGAATAGTTGATGTCTTTCCAGGGTCAGATCAGATTCAAACAAAGTCAGGGAGCTGGTAGCCAAGGAACTGAAACAGGGAACGAAACAAGACAATTGCTTCCAGCAATCACACAGCGTTTCTGTCTTGCCTTATATTGGGATCGTGATTAGGGATTGAGGTCAACTGTGTTGGGCTGCAGCTAGCTTCTGCCTGCTCATGTGAATGTTTCCTGCCACAGTTTAAAGTGGCCATATGTCCTCCTTGCCAAAGGACAGTCCTCTGTTTGAAGAGCTGTCAGAAGACTGCCCTCTATTTTGAAGGCATCCTCTATTTGACAATACTAAGGAGGCAACCACATGGACAATGCCACAGTCTGGTTATTGGCCAGGGAACAAGCCTGGCTTGACCTGGAAGTATTTATAACTAGGCCCAGGCTGGGAATAACCAATGGGCTGGATGATAAAGATGTCCACTGTTCAACCAGCAGTATACCTTTGTTTCTAAGAGCTAGGCTGGCCAAGTTTCTTCTTTCATAAAGGACAGTCCTCTATCCTAAGGGCTGTTCAGTCCAAGTCTGGAATTAAGGAAAAGAACCATCAGAACCAACCATGAATTGGCAGGTGCACATTTTATTCAAACCAGTGTCCCGTTGTGTCCTCTTTTGATGACCCATGCCCTCTTTTTTTGGCAAATCACATGTGGCTACCCTATCAAGAGTGATAAGACACTGGATTTCAGCAAGTTCCCAGAAGGCTGAGGTCCCACTCCTGCGATCTGCAGCATCTGACTGCCTTACAGCAACTTCCTAGATGGTTTGATGCTGTTATAGCTAGGAGGTCCAAGAACCATTTCTCTCAATTATGAGGAACAAGTGGGCAACAAGTCAATTCCCCTGGTGATGAAACATCTGATGAATGGGAAATCTTCCCTCGTGTATAATGGGAAGCAGAAAATGTGACATCTCTTAAACATGTCCTGAAGACACACTTCTACATCCAGGCTTTCCCTGGACTGTAAGTAAACCAATCGTGCCACTCTGTTTTACTGCTCTATTTTACGGCTTCTGTCCTGTAGTTGGAAGTACAACAATGGAACCAATGACGTAGAGAGATCATGGGCTCTCCCACACTAGAGGCCTTCAAGAGACAGCTGAACAGCCATCTGTCAGGGATGCTTTAAGGTGGATTCCTGCATTGAGCAAGGGGGTTGGACTCGATGGCCTTAAAGGCCCCCTTCCAACTCTACTATTCTATGGTTCTATGATTCTCTTTTAATATTGGATTTTTAATACTGTGTTTTAATGTTGTGAACTGCTGAGAGATTCTATTATATTCAGTGGTATATAAAAGTTGCAAATATATAATAAATAAATAAATAATGACATCAGCATTCCATGCTTTTTGCAGAAACAGTTCAATGCTTGAATTATGTGAGTATTGATGTGAAATAGTATTGAGCAAATGACATACTAATTTCATTCATTTATTACATCAGTCAACATACCCCTACCCACCCAAATCCCCTTGAATAGATGGCAATCCCCACCGCACCCCAAATTCACACTTTGTATTATAATTCTGAAATGCAAATTCATCCAGATCACAAAATTGGAAGATCATGTATGTAGGCATGCATGTATTTTTAAAAATTCATGCCCAACTTTGCAAACCAATTTCCCAAAGCAGCTTGCATTAAGAGGAATCCATCAGAATAACGATGTTACAAATAAAATAAATGTAGAGTTCAATGGAGCCCAAAAGTTTGTTTCTTCTCTACAACAATCCAGAATGTTCCGTCCAAGTTATTATACTTTCTATTGCTTCTAAATGCTTTCAGACTGTTTCCTGTTAGAGTGGAGAATGCTGTTATATTTTTATAGCAACATTTCATAACACGTAATGTGAGACTGAAAATAGAGAGGCTCTTTATGGTGAGATCAGTGCTGCCTCTCAATACCTTGAAATGACATAACAGAGCCATTGCCAATGGATGTATATGCGGCATCTCTCTCTGGAGTTGATTCCGCTCTTGGGACATATATTCACTGCAAATGCCCTTGGCTAGTTTTTAAAAAGCTTAAAAGAGGGTTTTTAAAAAAGTCAATTTAGGAGTGGAAGATCTTTGGAACTTTGACAGAGGAAATATAAAAGCAAATCCAAATAAAATAGAACACACGAATTGGCTAGTTCTGTCCTCCTCCTCCTCCTCCTCCTCCTCCTCCTCCTCCTCCTCCTAGCTTTCAACTCCCCTCCCCCCAACATGAATGAGTGGTAGATGCACTTCTGTAGTTTCCCAACATCAGTGCTTAAGAACAGAAAATTACAAAGCAGCCCTGTATGTGCATTTTCAAAAGTAAATCCCACAGAGTTCAATGGGACATACTCCCTGGTAAGTTGCTGTAGGATAGTAGCCTAATAAATGAACCTCCCCTTCCTGGGCAAGGTGTTCAAATCAGTGGTTGCTGATCAACTACAAGCTCTCTTGGATGAAAATGATTTGATAGACCTATTTCAATCCATTTCAATGGAAACTGCCTTGTTTACCTAGTGTGATGACCTGAGCCAGAAGAAGGAATGGGGAATGCAACTCCTTTGGTCCTTTACAACTTCTCAACAGCTTTTGATACCATCAAACATGGTCTCCTTCTGTATAAGCTGCCTGAGTTGAGATGTGGGGGCACTGTAGTGCAGTAGTTCCACTCCTACTTGGATAGCCAATTACAGAAGGTGGTGCTGGAGGATTATTTCTCTGCCCCATGGCAATTGTGCTATTGGGTTGCCCAGGGTTCTAGATTGCCCCCCCCCCCATGCTTTTCAACATCTACATGAAGCTGCTGGGAGAGGTTATTTAGGGCTGTGGGCTGAAGTATCACCAATATGTGGATGACACCCAGCTCTACGCCTTTTCATCTAATATAGGTCAGGCAGTTGATGTTCTGACTAAGTGCTTGGGAACACAAATGGAATAAATGAGGACCAATAAATTTAGACTCAATCCAGGCAAGACAGAGGGTGTTTCTACACCAGGCTGTTTACCTCGGATGGCCCCCAGCTGGTCCCTGTGCACCAATGGTGTGTATTAGGTACTTCTGGGATCACCTTCCCTTCCTCCCTCTACACCCCTATGGTGTAGAAAGGGCCAGAGATACTTGCGGGTGGTTTGTCTGACCAATTAAGTGGCATTTAAACTCTCCTGGAGAGGGCTGCATTCCTCTAAAGGAGTCCATAGTTTGGGAGATATTCTTAGATCAAATATTGTCACAGAAGTACAGATGGCCTCAGTGGCTCCAAGAGCCTTTTATTAGCTTAGGCTGAAATACCATCTGCAAGATTACCTGGACAGTCATTCATGCTCCGGTAACCTCCTGCTAGGATTATTCCAACACATTATACGTGGGGCTTTCTTTGAAATCAGTCCAGAAACTTCAGTTAGTCCAAAATAGGGTGACTGGAAAGTTAACTGGAACTAGCTGATGGGATCTTAAAATGCCAGACTTCTCCAGCTGCACCAGTCACCAGTCCATTTTTGGGCCCAATCCAACCTGCTGGTTTTTTTTTTTTTAATATTTAAAGGCCTGAATGGCTTGGGGCCAGGTTACTTGAAGGAACCTCTTGTCCCACTTTCCTCTAGCTGCCTCAGCCAAATGAGTTGAGGGCATAGTTAAATTATGGAATTCACTACCACAAGATGTAATGATGGCCACCACTTTGGATGGCTTTAAAAGGGAGTTGGATAAATTCCTGGTGGAAAAGACTATCGATGGTTACTGGTCCTGATAGCTTTGTGCTACCCCCAGTATCTGACGCTGTAAGCCTGTGTGCACCAGTTGCTGGGTAACATAGATGGGAGGGTGCTGTTGCACCATGTCCTGCTTTGTTGATCCCTGGTCGACAGCTGGTTGGCCACTGTGTGAACAGAGTGCTGGACTAGACAGACCCTTGGTCTGATCCAGCATGGCACTTCTTATGTTCTTATGTCAGGTGGCTACAAGAATGAGAAAGGGCCTTTTCACTGGTGGCGGGCGGCGGCGCAAGGCATGCAGGTGGGGGGGGCGGCGCGGGGGGGCGTGCACAGTGGGGGGGTTGTTTTGGGTGGGTGGGGTGGCGGGGGGGGGTCCGGGATTTTGATCCTCAAAATCTGGTCACCCTATTCAGGGGAGGCCTTTCTCTCATTCCCACCAACATTCCAGGCATGCCTGATGGGTACACGGGAGAGGGCCTTCTCCGTGGCTGCTCCAAGGCCCTGGAACTCGCTTCCTAGGAAGGCCAGGCTGGCTCCCTCTCTGCTATAGTTTTGGAGGCAGGCAAACACGTTTTTATTCCAGGCAGGCTTTTGGAACTACTGTGGTTAATGTATTGGTGGTTTGTTTTTGTTTTTGTTTTAAATCTGTTCCTGTTTTTTTTTAAAAAAATAAAATAAGTGTTTTTAATTTTACTGCAGGTTTAATTCCATTTTAACTTTTGTAAATTCATATTTATATGTTTTTAATTGTACATTTTGTAATCTTGTAAACTGCCTTGAGTCTCTGCCCTGGGAAAAAGGTGGGATATAAATAAATACATATATTAGTATTAGTATATTTTTATTATTTTTATTATTATTAATCACTGGGCTAAAATAGTCCAACTGTCCACTACATATTCCTGTTGTACATATCCTTGTCAGTTTTGTCCTCTTCAAAGACTACTTTGTTTAGCCCAGCGGAGACATATCCCCTACTTTTCAAAGAACTTGCAATTGCATCCTCCACTTCGGAACTCTTCCACCCCACCTTTTGCTCAAGATGTGCAAGACACTGAACTGAAAGGCTCACCCATCCTTACCTACCTCCTCTTGCCCAAAGCTGGTTAATCTCCAGCACTGTCTTCATCCTAACATAGCTTATTTGAGTCATGAATCAAACCTGCTGTGGTAGAAAGAAAGGGTTGGTTGGTTGGTTGGTTGGTTGGTTGGTTGGTTTAAGCAATCTATACTCCACATTTCAAGAGGTTACCAGAGTGGCTTACAAAAATAAGGTTACAATAAAACAAAATTTAACAGGGGGAAAAAAAACCACATCCAAGCAAGACCATTAAACCATCACAATATACAAGTGTAGCATAACAGCAAACCTCAGGATTAAAAAGATATGTCATGCAGCATCAATAAAATAATGCACAGAGGATTAAAAAGCCAGGATCCCCCCCTCTAAAACAGGCAAAAAAAACCCAACAAGAACACATTTGCCATGTGCCAAAATGACATGGACAGAAATAGCCGGGTTTGTTCATCACTAATTGTATTCTACATTTTTATTTCATTTAATTTTGGCAACAATTTCACTTTTCCAGCTGCTGCATGTTTCTGATGTTTTACGGGGATGGTGTTCGATCTTTCCTTTGACCTTTCTTAATGCTGATATAAATCCCAGCTTGTAAAGTTCACAGGTTTGCCTGTGAAATTTGTGTTAAAGAACAGGAGGTTTAACATTCTGCTTCTCTCCCCCTCCTAAGGTACAGGGGTTATTTATTTATTTGTTTATTTAGTCACATGGAGACAGTTGACAGTCAACCACCAGCTATAGGAAGACCAAAGAGGATATGACCGTAGAGAAAAAAGGACTAAAATGACCTTTCATCTGACAAAGTAGAGCATACTGGGGATTATATTCCCTTTGACAATGATGGCATTTTTTCACTGTTGCTTCATCCCAGTGACAGTACCTTCACCAGAGGGGAAAATATAGCAAAAACAAGAGAAGACACTAGTTGAAGAAACAGGTAAATATTCCAATGTAGCTTTTAAGGATGCCTCTAACATCGGGGACAGTGAGGTGGTACAACAGCAGCAATCCCCTGGTCATTCCCTCTGTTTGTATGTCCCAGTAGGGATAATGGAGTTTGTTAAATCTGTCTTTTGTGGAACATCATTTTGTGGATCATCATGGACGAAAGCAGATTTTTTTGTATGAGACTTTTTTTTCTTTTGCAAAGGTGCATTCCAATACTTCTCCAAGTGTACATTTACAAACAAATGGAAATGTGCAAAGCCCTCCTGAAAGTGAAGAGTCAGTTTCCACGTCTGCAGAATCAGTGCAACTCAGGAAAAGATAAGGACATAAGAAGAGCCAATGCTGGATCAGACCAAGGGTTCATCCAGTTCAGCATCCTGTCCGCTCAGTGGCCAACCAGCTGTTGGTCAGGAACCCAAAAGCAAGACATGTGCAACAGCACCCTCCTGCCCATGTTCCCCAGCAACTGTTGTACATAGGCTTACCACCTCTGATACTGGAGGTAGCACATAGCCATCAGGACTGATTGATAGCCTTCTTCTCTAGGAATTTATCCGACCCCCCTTTAAAGATGTCCAGATTGGTGGCCTTCACCAAATCTTGTGGTAGCCAATTCCATAGTTCAACTATGTGCCATGTGAAGAAGTCCTTTATTTTATGTGTTCTAAATTTCCCACCAATCAGCTTCATAGGATGGCACTGGGTTCTAGCATTATGCGAGAGGGAGAAAAATCTCTCCCCTATCTGCATTCTCCACACCATGCATATTTTTTTACAACTGTATAATGTCTCCCCTAATCTTCCCTCATTGGAGAGATACTCGAACCCCTCGATCATTTTTGTTGCCCACTTCTGCACTTTTTTCCAGCTCTACAATACAATATATATTTTAGGTGTGGTGGTTTGCTGCAGAATCTGCATGTTGGATTCATAGAAATTTGAACTCATCTGACTCTGTTGCAGATTTGTCCCACATTCCTATGCATAGTTGCTTCATGTGGGACATTTATCCCTGACTATGGTCTTTTGCTCTCAAAAAAACAGCAGTCATGGATTTTCTGTGACTCTCTAAATTTTACAGAATTGCAGCCTTTCATAACCTGTTGCCCTTGAGGTGTTTTTGGTCTTCAACTCTTTCAGCATCAGTCAATGTGACTAATGGTCAAATATGCTGGGGGTTGTAGTTAGGGATGTCTGCTGCTGTGGAATCTGGGCTTTTGGGGGGCTTGATGGAAATTAAATTAAAAAATGGGGAAATCCATGAACTGGCCCAACTTGATGAAAATCAAGCTGGGCCTGCTCACAGGGAAATGAGCCGAAGTCTAGGGGGAGAGAGCTGATGTACACTGGGGGAGATCCACTGCCGGGATGGATTCTTTTGACATCCCTATTTGTAGTTCAAACATCTGGAGGGCACCAGGGAGGATAAGGCTTTACAAAGGCAAACTGTTGATGATGTTTTAGCAAAATGCTTTCTACCTGGTGCAGAATCACACGACACATTGAGATAGGCATGTCTGGATTATGTGTACATTTCCCCTGCATGTGTTTCATGGATTGTGCAGCGTTGTTCATTCCGGTGTCCATTCACAAATTCATTTTCCCCCCATGATGTGGAAAAATATGTAAATAATTTTATAAGAAAGTTCACAACAATTTACATAATTTAGGGTGACCACATTTGGGAAACCAAAAAAGAGGACCCTCAGTGGGGTGGGGGGTGGGAAAGTGGCTTTCCGGGGCCTCTGGAAAGCATGTCATTCACCCCCACTGCTTTAAAGGCCCCAATTGGAGCAGAGGAGGGGAAAGTGTGTCATTCCCGCCCTCCACTGCTCCAATCGGGTCCTTTTCTATAATGTCCAGGAATGACATACTTTCCCCTGTAAAGTCCTGATTGGAGCAGTGGGATAGAAATAACCCACCTCCAGAAAGCTCGTCATTCCCTCCAACCATGCTAATGTGGCCTTAAAGGGGAAAGCTTGTCTTTCCAGGACATTATAGAAAATTACAGAAAATCCCCCCTGACACCCAGGATAGAACAAAAACCAGGACAAATCCGGGGAAATCCTGACAGTTGGTCACCCTAACATAATTTATATTAGTACGTCACATTTAGCATATTGTCCCCCATTCCGTTCAGCTTTTCTCCGCATAGATTTTGCAGCATGGCATATGTCTCAGGAGAAACTTGAGTATTTTCCTGCGAATGAATCTGCATAAATTTTGGGAAAGTAAAAAATCAAAATCAGAATCAAAACTCCATGGACTCTGCATGGCCAGGGGAGACAGGTTCGCAGAAGATTCCTCAGGTCCAATTCTTAGAAATCCAATTTCTCCAATGTCCTTAGTTGTAGGCCTGCGCAAGCCTCAGGCCTCAGATATCCGAATTTGAAGCCTGGCAGCCATTTCATGATGGATCTGCCATTTTCTTGCCCACACCCAGGGCCCCCGTTCAGTCTACAACTCCCAGCATATACTGGGCAAGAAAATGGCCGATCTGTCATGAAATGGCCACCGGGCTTCGGATTCAGACATCCGAGGCCCGACTCTTGCACAGGCCTACGTTCTTGGAGATGATGAAACTATGCATTACAACTTAAGCCATGATCAATGTGATGTTCTCCAACATCACAAGAACATAATTCCTTGAAGCAAAAAAATAATAATAAAGAAAATAAAGAAAAAGAAAAGAAAAGTTTGGGCTTCTGCATGGACATCTGGTTAGGGAGATGGTGGGAATTTTATGAGTGCTGAGCGGGGGAAGGTGATGTAAGCAACAGATGTAAATGGTGTGCTGTGTGGAAAGGATTCAGAGACGTTGCCAGTACTCCTACCTTTCTGTTCACAGGCCATTGTGTAAAGTGTGCAGTTGCTCCTGTGTTCCATAAGTGGCAGCAAACTCCTTTCCTTCTTGGAGAAAGGAATGCACTGCACCTGTTCATGGTTTGGAGCCTCGGAAGGCATCTAAGTGAAGGTAAGTGTGAAATCTCTATTTCATTGTTTATTATAGCTAAGGGGGATGCAGTGGGAGTCTTGTCGGCTCATTAGTGATGATTATAAAACAAGAGCAATTCAGAGAGGAAGTAACAGCTGTTTGGAAATGCTAGTGAAGAAATGAGAGCAGAAATGTGGATAAAAAATATGGGCACTTTGAAAATAATTGTAGAGGCATAAAAAAGGTGCGGCTTAAACATTATTTAAAACTATCCTGGAAACCACTGTGTAAAAGCTAAAGTCCCAAACTCACTAATGCGTTCTGCTGAACAGATGGGGGAATGATAGTATGCTTTTTTACACAGATTTGTGGAAGGTCCATCAGGATGTAAATGGTTATCACAATCATCATAATCTTTATTGTTGTTGTTATTTAGACGGTATACGTATTAAATAAATACATAAATTATAGCAGCATTACAATAAAGGTGCCCCTGAAATATCACCTAAAGTCGAACTTGAAGCAAATTTGGAGATTCCTCCTCTGGCAAAACATCTGCAGATTTTGAGGGAAGCGAAAAAGAGTCTTTACATGGCAGTTTTTCTCTGCAATATAATATTTGTGTCTGGAATATGAAGAGGTATGGAAAGAGCCTACTTCAGCCCTGTTCAGAAGACACTGTAAAACACCATGCATAAGGCCTTTTTGCTAACAAAAAAAACTTAACCACTGTGGCTTAAGGTGTCTTTTGAACAGGGACTTTCTGCCCATGCTTACATTTCTGACCTAGGTCTTACAACTGAATTATTAAATCTGTTTCTGCTATAAGTGGACTTTGATATGATCCAGCAAGGTGATTCCTATGTTCCTATATTCTCTATTATTATTATTGTTATTATTATCATCATCATCATCATCATCATCACCCTCATCATTTCTATACCACCTAATAGCCAAAGCTCTCTGGGCAGTTTAAACAATTCATAAAATAATAAAATACAATATAAAAATACAGCATAAAATGCAGCATAAAATTACATATACAAGATTTAAAAGAATTTAGACAGCTAAATGTTCATGTTGCAGGTAGAATCTGTCAGTTTTGCTTTCTTTTGCATTCTTTTTTTCTTTAAATAAATAAATAAATTTCAAGTTCTTTTTTTTCCTGAATATGAACTTTGTGAATTTTGGCAAATCTTATCAAAACAGTAATTTGAAACGCATTTCTCTCCCATCCGTTACAACCAAATTTAACAAGTACAGTGGTTCTCAGCATGGAGAGGACCATGGAGTGCCTGCCTGCCATATTTTTAGGGTTGTTGGTCATAGGGAAATCTTGATGGAACTCTGTGACAGATCCAGAGCCACAGTTTCCAAAACACTTGTGGATTGTGTGTGTGTGTGTGTGTGCGTGCAAAATTGCAAGTCAATAGCATAATTTGAGCAAAATGGCAGCTGTAAAGGCTTTAATTTGCACAACTGCAAATTTGCGCAAATCATGTTTTGTGCAAACCCTCCCCCCTGCCCCCATCCACAAGTTGTCCTGATTCAGCCAACTTACTCGGGCCAACTGATGGAAGATCCAGCTGGAGTTCGGGGGGGAGCTAGCAGAAACTCACCAAGCTCCACCCTCCACATGGATTCCTCCAACATCCCTAATATAGTTGTTAAAGATGAGGGGTCTGTCAGAAGATAAGGATGTGGCAACCCTAAGTCATCACTAACATGGATGAATTGTTAGGAGACTCAGGACAAACAAAAGGAAGTACTTCTTCACAGAGCACATAATTAAATTACGGAATTCACAAGATGTAGTGATGGCCACCAATTTGGATGACTTTAAAAGGGGGTTGGATAAATTCCTGGAAGAGAAGGCTATCAATGGCTACTTGCCCTGATGGTTATGTGCTATCCCCAGTATCCAAGGTAGTAAGCCTGTGTGCACCAGTTGCTGGGGAACATGGGCAGGAGGGTGCTGTTGCACTGTATCCTGCTTTGTTGGTCCCTGGTCAACAGCTGGTTGGCCACTGTGTGAACAGAGGGCTGGACTAGATGCCTCCTTGGTCTGATCCAGCATGCCACTTCTTATGTTCTTATGTTGTTAAAGGGATCCCAACCCAGACACTTAAGAGCATAACCCTGAAAGCCCTGGACCCAGAGGAAGAAATATGTCAAGTTCAGTTTCTCCCACAACCAACTTTTTTTTTTTTTTAATAAAAAGCTCGCATTCTTTTTGTCCTGTATATGGAGAACTTTGCAAATTTTGGTATATTCTATCAAAACTAAACAAAAACAAATCTCTCACCCATCTACATTAGCCAAATTCAATTGGTACTTATCTAATTCCAGTGTGGAGAAAAACATGATAACTGCTAAAGATAAAGAGCCTGTTTGGGGGGAGAGAGAGAGAGAGAGAGGTGACCAAAAGAAGGGAGAGGCTAGGGGGGAAGGTGGTGTGAAATCTGATTTTAAAAATAATACTTTGGTAATGGGGTTTAAACAACTGGACTCCCAAGATCCCATTCTATTTCTGGGCAGATAAATTGGGGAATAATTTCACCAAATATTTCCAGGAGAAAGAGAAATTCTCAGACAAGTCTTTTGGAGGTGGAGCTCACCATCCATGGTGGTTGTAGCACTTCTTCTTCTTCTTCTTCTTCTTCTTCTTCTTCTTCCTCCTCCTCCTCCTCTTCTTCTTCTTCTTCTGTGGAATGGTCTGTCGGAGGAGGTTAGACAAATTGACAGTCTTCATGAATTTAAGAGAGTCATGAAGACTGTCCTCTTCCGACAGGCCTATCCAGATGAATTTTAGGATATTTTTAATGTTGTGTTGTTCTCTTGTTTTTAAAATTTTTAACTGTTGTGAATTTTTGTGTTAATATTGTTGTTGTTCCCCGCCTCGATCCGGAGGGAGAGGCGGGTTACAAATAAATATTATTATTATTATTATTATTATTATTATTAGAAATGGCCTGAGAGACAGACGTTAAAGGAAGTCTTCATGGGAGAAAGAAGAAAACCCATGTAGGCTGACCATATGAAAAGGAGGTCAGGGCTCATGTAACTTTAACAGTTGTAGAGAAAAGGGAATTTCAGCCAGTGTCATTTGTATGCAATTAGTTCCTGGTGAAATTCCCTCTTCATCACAACAGTTAAAGTTGCAGACACTATACTAGAGTGACCATATACAAAAGAAGGCAGGGCCCCTGCAACTTTAACTGTTGTGATGAAGAGGGAATTTCACCAGGAACTAACTGCATCCAAACGACACTGGTTGAAATTCCCTTTTCTCTACAACTGTTAAAGTTACATGAGCCCTGTCCTCCTTTTCATATGGTCAGCCTAAACCCATGAAGACATAGAGAATGAGCACAGGAGACAGCAGAAGGCA
Organism: Anniella stebbinsi; assembly: GCA_029215795.1. NCBI lineage: Eukaryota > Metazoa > Chordata > Lepidosauria > Squamata > Anniellidae > Anniella > Anniella stebbinsi. Next base: position 223,302,009 of record JARDYH010000004.1, on the reverse strand, counting down.
CAGGAGACAGCAGCTTGAGGACGTGGACAAGGTGCTTGGATAGGTTCGTGCAACCACTTCCATATTGGATCCTTGCCCCTCTTGGCTAATAAAAGCTAGCAGGGATGGAACAACTGGCTGGGCCAGGGAAGTGATTAATGCCTCTTTGCAAGAGGGAGTGGTCTCAGGTCTCCTGAAAGAGGCGGCAGTGAGACCACTCCTAAATAAATCTTCCTTGGACCCTGAAAATCTTAATAACTACAGGCCAGTAGCAAATGTTCCATTCCTGGGCAAGGTCCTTGAGTGGGTGGTTGCGAGCCAGCTCCAGGCACTCTTGAATGAGACTGGTTATCTGGATCCATTTCAGTCGGTTTTCAGGCCTGGTTTTGGTACGGAAACAGCCTTGGTCGCCCTGTATGATGACTTATGTCAAGAGAAGGACAGGGGGAGTGTGACTCTGTTGATTCTCTTTGATCTCTCAGCGGCTTTCAATACCATCGACCATGGTATCCTTCTGGGACGACTGGCTGAGTTGGGAGTGGGAGGCACTGCATTGCAGTGGTTCCACTCCTACTTGGCAGGTCGGCTCCAGAAAGTGGTGCTTGGGGAACATTGCTTGGCCCCGTAGATTCTCCAGTATGGGGTTCCGCAGGGGTCAGTCTTGTCCCCCATGCTGTTCAACATCTACATGAAACCATTGAGTGCAGTCATCCGGAGTTTTGGAGTGCGTTGTTATCAGTACGCTGATGACATGCAGCTCTATTTCTCCTTTTCGTCTTCATCAGGTGTGCTGGACCAGTGCCTGGCTGCGACAATTGACTGGATGAGGGCTAATAAACTGAAACTCAATCCAGACAAGACTGAGATGCTGTTAGTGGGTGGTTCTACTGAACGGATGGAGGGTCTTCAACCTGTTCTGGATGGGGTTGCACTCCCCTTGAAAGAGCGGGTTCGTAGCTTGGGGGTTCTCCTAGAACCATCTCTGTCACTTGAGGCGCAGGTGGCTTCAGTGTCACAGAGTGCCTTCTACCAACTTCGGTTGGTGGCCCAGCTACGTCCCTATCTGGACAGGGATAACCTGGCTTCAATTGTCCATGCTCTGGTAACCTCCAAGTTAGATTACTGCAGTGCACTAATGCACTACGTGGGGCTGCCTTTGAAGATGGTTCGGAAGCTGCTGCTTGTGCAAAATGCAGCGGCCAGATTGATAACTGGAACCAGTAGGTTCGAGCATATAAGACCTACTCTGGCCCGCTTGCATTGGCTGCCTGTATGTTTCCGAGCCCAATTCAAAGTGCTGGTTTTAACCTATAAAGCCTTACACGGCTTGGGACCACAATACCTGACGGAATGCCTTTCCCGACATGAACCTACCCGAACACTACGTTCAACATCTAAGGCCTTCCTCCGAATGCCTACTCCGAGGGAAGCTTGGAGGTTGGCAACAAGGGAAAGGGCCTTCTCTATGGTGGCCCCCAATTGTGGAACGATTTCCCTGACAAGGCCCGCCTGGCAACATTGTTATCTTTTCGGCGCCAGGTCAAGACTTTCCTCTTCTTTCAGGCATTTGGCAATATCTGAGGAGCCTGGGTTTGTTTTTTGTAGCTTTTTTGGGCTGTTGCAGCGGTTTTAAATGTATGTGTGTAGTGTGTGTATGTTGTATGTTTTTGCTGTTTTAATTTTTGTATATTGTTTTTAATTGTTTTAATCCTATGGAAACCGCCCAGAGAGCTTTGGCTATGGGGCAGTATACAAATGTAATAAAAAAATAAAAAAATAAATAAGAGTACCAGATCTAACAAGAGAAAGTGAGCACTTACTGTGAATAAAAAAGGTGTCTGTTCCTGAGGGAATGAAGGATCTGTGCTGGGTCAGGCTTAACTGAAGAAGGGACCCGGACTTTGGGGTTTGAGTTTTCTGAAGGGACCTCTGGGGGTTGATGGAGAGGAGGAACAGGACTACAACAGATTGACTGTGTTACTGTTACCAATCGTTGAAACTGTATTTGTTTAAATGTTGGAAGCGTTTCTTTATTCTAGCATCATTGCTATAGGTTTTTGACTCCCCTTTCTTTATTATTTGAATTCTGTACTTGCCTTTCTTTTATCGTATAAATTTGTGTTAATGTCACCCTGTTGTTGGATCTAATTACATATCTAGGAACCTGAGACCCGTTACAAATTTGCCTCATAGCGAGTGTCATTCAAAGGCATTGTGGGAGGGAGGGAGACAGTGGGCTACCACAAAAATGTGGAGAATATTTGGTGATGGCCAAGAGAGCAGCATCTGTGTTTTCTTTCTATTATGCATCTCTCTATTCCGTTGCAGCCTCCTAGGCTTCCTGATTTGAAAATGTCCGATTGGAGGAATGACCTCATTATGTCTTTCCTTGGGCTTCACTGCTGGGAAGGTGATGGTACAATGAAAGACAGGACACATGTCAGTAAGGTAAGCACAAGAAACCTGAACCCAACCCATGGGAAGTTCTCTGAAAGGCTTTTCCCTTTGGAGTTTCTTTTTGAAAGCTGTGTCTTTTCTATCAAATTGAATGAGAATGGTCAAACCATTGTGGAAGAAATTTCTGGCATAGGTCTTGTTTTAATAAGCAAATAGTGTTCTGCATTTCCCACTTGCTGAATTATGCTAGGAATATTGTGTATTCTATAAAATGAGTGGATGGAGACGGGATGAGAGCTGGTTTTTGTTTGCCCACTGAGCTTACATTGTGGTGGGCAGGGGGGAACTCCTGCCATATTTAATCCTTTATGTGTATGTGGTGCTCATGAGACTTCATTAGAAAATAATTAAATATTGGGCTTATGTGTTTTCCTCTGTGATTTGAGCATGTTTATTGAGACCATTTGATTTCAGTCTTTAGTTAGCCACCTATTTTACTGGGGAGTTAAGTTTTGACAAATACTGTCCTTTCTGGCTTCTCATGTGCAAGGAATAGTTACAACCCAACAAATAATATATAAGCCTCAGACAAGGCCATTCGGCATTAAAAGAAAAGAAAAGAAAAGATAAAAGAGTAGATGGAAAAGAAATGGGCCTGATGACATTCACAAAGCCAGCTTGCGATTGCCTGAGGACTTCCACGCGGTACATCATGTCAGTTCCCCTCATTCATCACAGAGCCCTGTGGGAAGTAGCAGAGAGACTCTGATGCCAAAGACCTCAGGCAAGTGCTGAGTTGCTCACATGCGGTGTCATGAGAGCCGTTTCCAGTGCTGAACACTTGCTGGGCATTGCCAAGAAAACTTCTTGAAGGGTTCGGTCCCTACAGGCCAAACTCAAGACAGATGCGCTGGCAGGGTTTACCGGATGATAAAAATCACGTCCTTGTAGAGTTCATGCTGTGTATGCAGAAAGACCGGGCGATATTCAGTCCCATATCCAAGGCTGTCTGGACTGGTAGCAAGTGCTGGGAAAGACCTCCCTTGAAGAGTTGCGGGTGGTCAGAGTAGATAGTATTGGGCTAGATGCCTCAGTTGTCTGACAGTAGGATACAACTCCATCCCTCTCAGAGGTTGTCATTGAGATAATTCAGCAATTTCAGAGGGAGGGGTTCTTCTGCAAGAAGGGAACTCTAGGAACATAGGAAGCTGCCTTATACTAACTCTATATTATAAACAGTGATGGGCAACATGTTTTCTGGAGTTTCAGACCTAGCTTTAGATGCCATGGTTTGAACCTGGGATCTTTTGCCTGCAAAGCAGTTGCTCTATCATTGAGCCATATTACCTCCCATCTCTTGTAAAAAGATTCCAGAGCATCAAGGAAGATGAGGGCTGACAGGCCCGCTGCCCACCCACCCCTATCTGTCTAGTACAGGGGACAACACGGTACTCTAACACGCAGAGTAGGGATGGATGGACTCAGCGCTGTTCAGTTCGTCCAGGTGTCTACCAAGGCACCACACACATCCTGGAACCTTTTGGCAAGCCTGTGTGCACACCCAGACCTACTCAGTGAGTGGCCACCTGCCCAACAAGCAGATCTGGCAGGCACCAGTCTCTATTTAGGATAGAACTGATGGCTCAGGGATTTCTGTAAACACAATTTTGCAGAAATGGTGGTCATAAAGAGGTCATTCATGCAACACTAAAAGCACAAACGGTCCATTTAGCGAGTGGGTTCATGAGCACCCTGCAGCTCAGTCAGCAGGGTCCAGGAGGTCAGGCAGTGGGAGAGTCCATCAGAGGCTACTCCGCATATAGTCACAGGCCCTGCATGTACCACGACATAGAGGGAAGCACCCTGCCTCTGCCCCATTGAACCTATGGTACATTGTTTCATGCATACTTATCCAGCAGTATTTCTCACTTATGGTTGTTACTATTTTTATTTATTTTTGTGTAAAAAAAAATGAGCTAGGTAGCAGGCATCCTCTGGCCATTTCTCTGGCCCCCACAATGTGGATGATCAGGGGTCTGGAAACAAAGCCTTCTGAAGAGAGACTGAAAGAACTGGGCATGTTTAGCCTGGAGAAAAGAAGACCGAGGGGCGGCATGATAGCACTCTTCAAATACTTGAAAGGTTGTCACACAGAGGAGGGACAGGAACTCTTCTCGATCATCCCAGAGTGCAGGACGCAGAATAAGGGGCTCAAGTTACAAGAAGCCAGATTCCGTTTGGACATCAGGAAAAACTTCCTGACTGTTACAGCAGTACGACAATGGAACCAATGACCTAGGGAGTACATGGGCTCTGCCACGCTAGAGGCCTTCAAGATGCAGCTGGACAGTCATCTTTCAGGTATGCTTGAAGGTGGATTCGTGCATTGAGCAGGGGGTTGGACTCAATAGCCATATAGCCCCCCTTAAACTCTACTATTCTATATTTCCCCCTGCTGTCACCAAATTTCTCACTGCCATCACAGTGTCAGCAAAAATGGTGGCAATTTTGCTTGCAAGCAACACATGTGGAGTGCTTTCCAGAGGCCTCCTAGAAGTGCCATTCCTCCTATCAAACATACACACAACTTACATACCTCGTTTCCTGCAAAATTGCCACACATTGCCACTGCCCCCATGACCGTTAAGGCAGCAGTGGGGGGACTAGCAGGTTTGAGGATGGCATGGACAGTGTAATCTTCACTCTTTCCAGAAGCCCAGAAAGTGTACTCCCCGCCCTTTAACCTTTGGGGCCTGAAGGGCCACAATTGGCCTGGGGGGTGGGTGGAGGAGTAGGGTTTTCCCCTTCCACTCTAACGCCCCATTTCTTCTATGGCATCCAGCTGGAAATTGCTGTTAGGAAAGATATTCATATGGAAGGAAGTCTATTACATGGACCGAACTAGGTTCCACCCAAAAAAAATATTTTTAAAAATGTATAGTTTTGGGTTTAGGATGATTTCATTGCATAGGAACTTGTAGTGCTTGGTGTGATTATTCCATAGCATGTAGGTCTGGGTGTGCGAAAAACCCAATGGAAGCGATCCAAGAGCTGTATCAATGAACCATTTGAGGTTATACAGCAAGGTCTCTTTCTCTCTCTCTCTCTCTCTCCACATGTATTTCCATGTTGGAAAAAGTGTATTTGTCATAACACAACAAGTGATGCGAGAAGTGACTAGGGTTGGGTTGAAAATCCACCTGAGCCCACGAGAGCAGCGGAGGCCCTCACGTCCAGCCCTCACGGGCCCAGGTGGATGTGTCCTGTGGATTTTCACCAAAATGCCAGAAGGGGTGCAGGTCAGGGCAGAACTGTTCCATCCTGACCTGTGCCCCCTTTCCCCTTTTCCTCTTCTGTGTTAATGGTGGCTGCCATTAACATAGTAGGGGGAAATACACAATTTCTCCAAGACTGGCAAAATTGAGTATTTTCTCCCTCACCTCTAATGCCTAAGTGGAAGGAGAAAATACACAATTTCCCCAGCCTTGGGGAAATTGCATTTCATTCTCCCCCTGCTGTGCTGATGGGGGCCTTAAAGGCCCTATTAACAGGGCCTTTAAGGCACCCCTCAGTGGAGGGCAAGAGACACAATTTCCCCAAGGCTAGGGAAAAGGCATATTTCCCCCCTCCACTCTAATGGCAGCAGCCTTGGGGAAGTTACATCCCACCCCCCGGGCTGATCATGGCCTTAAAGGCCCTCTTAAAACCTTGGATTAAGAGGTCATTAAGTCATTGGGAAATGTCATTCTCTTTGTATACTGAAAAAAATAGACTTCATTAAATGTTTAGTATGATGCATTTAGTTGCAGTATATGTCTGAATGACATTATTTCAGGAAAAGGAGAAATGAATCTGTTTTTGATAAAGCATCAAATTTTATCTGACAAGCTTTAGAATAGGGGCATATAACTCAGCAAATTTCAGTCTCATCAAGGTTCTCCTTGAAGCTCATTGCAAATTCGGAAATGTATGGAATTCAGACTGCATGTTGTCTCTGGATCTATATTCACTTCCAGAAAGAGCGAGTTGTATAAATTATGGTCAAAAAAGAACTGAAGCAAATCTCTGTCCCCCATCCTTACTTCAGGATCTGTAATGAGTAATTGAGAAATCACAATTATTATTTTAAAGCAAATGCTTTTGAAAGAGAACTATGATACAAAAGAAGATGCCTCCTGCTGAGCTCCAAGTTGTTTTTGAAATAATTTTGACTGAAGAGGAGAGAGATGCTTTGCATTCCTTATCATTTTGTCTGAAGTCTGTGTGGGAAAGAAAGAGGGTGGAAATTGCAATATTTTATGTTAACTGGAACAAAGTTTGATATGACAGAAGGAGGTCCAGGCAACAGTAATGATTATGAGTTCTGGACCTTTGTTAAGATGAAGAAGCTATTTGAGGTTTGGCTTTGCCTATCAGCCAACTGTGCAAGTTGCATTTGATTATATTTTTATATTAAATGGATGGGGCCATAATGCCAGGCATAAATGCATACATAATAAAAAGATTCCTTTTCTGTAGTGTTTCACCAATATGCATGTGTAATTGTGTACACTGATATAACACTACAACAAAACCAATCTTGACATGATTGTATGGTTGTATCAAGTTTCTTCCTCTGTGTAAGTGTCTTTATCAATGGAAAGAAGCATGCAGATGCATCACTAAACATTGCACAAAAAGAACCGTGATGCTGTTGAGGAATGATAACAAATATTTTCCCTGTGAAAATTTTGGAGCAGATTATAAGGACGTCAATCTGTAAGCACCTTGAAAATGATGCAGTGATTACAAGAAGTCAGCATGGATTTGTCAAGAACAAATCCTGCCAGACTAATTTGATCTCATTTTTCTGATCAAGTAATTTCCCTTGTGGACTGTGGGAATGCTGTGGATATACTATATCTTGACTTCAGCAAAGGTTTTTACAAACTACCCCATGACATTCTGATCAGCAAACTAGCTAAAAGTGGGTTAGATGGAATAGCTATTAGGTGGATCCACAGTTGGCTACAGAATCAGACTCAAAGAGTGCCTACCAATGGTACCTCCTTGAACTGGGGGGAGGTATCGAGCAGGGTACTGCAGGGCTCAGTCTTGGGCCCAGTGCTCTTCAACATTTTTATTAATAATTTCCATGAGGAGGTGCAGGAAATGCTTATCAAATTTGCAGATGACATGAAATTGGATGGAATATTTAATATGCTAGAAGACAAAAACAAACTTCAACGTGATCTTGATAGGCTGGAGTGCTAGGCTGAAAAAAACAGAATGAAAATTAATAGGGATGAATGCCAAGTTCTACACCTAGGAAAAGAAACCAAATGCACAGTTACAAGATGGGGATACTTGGCTCAGCAATTCTACAAGTGAGAAGGATCTTGTTATTGTTGTAGATCATAAACTGAATATGAGCCAAAAGTGTGATGTGGCTGCAAAAAAAGCAAGTGCTATTTTGAGCTGCATTAATAGAAGGATAGCTTCCAAATCACGCGAGGTACTGGTTCCCTTCTATTCAGCACTGGTTAGGCCCCATCTGGAGTATTGCATCCAGTTCTGGGCACCACACTTCAAGAAGGATGCAGACAAGCTTGAGGGGGTTCAGAGGCGGTCAATAAGGATGATCAGGGGTCTGGAAACAAAGCCCTACAAAGAGAGACTGAAAGAACTGGGCATGTTTAGCCTTGAGAAGCAAAGACTGAAGGGAGACATGTTAGCACTCTTCAAATACTTGAAAGGTTGTCTCACAGAGGAGGGCCAGGATCTCTTCTCAATCAACCCAGAGTGCAGGACACGGAATAATGGACTCAAGTTACAGGAACCCAGATTCCGGCTGGACATCAGGTAAAACTTCCTGGCTGTTAGAGCAGTACAACAATGGGACCATTGACCCAGGGATTGCAAGCTTTGTTTTGGTTTTGGGGGGGCATGGAAATCCATGCATATTTTGTGCATATTTTCCAAACAATTGCATGAATTTTGCACAGTGTTCATATGCACACATTTGTATCCCATGATTGAAGTGCATTTGCATGCATTTCCCCACCAAAAGGATACATTTTTCACCTCCAATTTTGAAACACATGTCTGACATGAATGCAGTTGGGTGTGTGGAGGTCGGCAAATCACATTGCAAGCTCAGTCATGTACAGACTTTGGCCACAGATTGTGTCTGGGTTCATGTTTGGTCCAGATGATGTGCACTGGGTAAAATCCTGATCAAAACCAAAACTGAAACAAATTCCCTATGCATCCCTACTCAGCATTGGGAGAAGGAGCTGCCATGGAGCTTTCCGCAGTGGCTGAGAGGTGCTGGATGGGTGGAGAGATCCACAGTTGGATCTCCCCAAGGTCAGATGGTCTAGAGGAGGAGATCCACTGCTTCCTATGGTCCCTCAGACACTGTCTAGGGTCCACAGAATTTCCACAATTCGCTTCCTCCCCAGGAGGGAAAGGAAGGCTTCTCTATAGAACAATGTAAAATCTGGTGTATACTGGGACAATACAAAAGGGTGTCCATTAAGAGCGGATGCCAATAAGCTCTCTTGCCACTACTGCTCCTGGAAAAGTATCCCCTCCAACTCCCTGAATGGAGGGGTATGAATGTGTACATGGGTGGGGTTAAGAAAATGACTATCCATTTGTTCCTTGACGTATTTCTTTTAGATCAAATTGAAATGGAACCGAACCGTCCCCATTCGGTCTGCTGGTATCTGGGTTTGGAAATCTGGGAATTTGTGGTTTTGTCATTTGCAAACAGTTAGAATTATGCTTAAAAGTCCTTTGCAGGTGAATTGGGTGGAAATAAAGGGACGACACAAAGTATGTATGGTTTCAAATCAGGGCCACATTTATTAAGATCTGCAAAGGGAACACTGGGCGGGCCCCCTCTACACGATATAACTAATAGGCGTTTAACGGGTGAAACATTGTAAGCCTGGGGAGTGGCAGCACATTGCTCGCCACCCCCAGGCCTACCCCTTTTGGGGAGAGGAGGCCTTCCCGTGTCACTGCCCCCATGGGCTGTGACAACAGGGTGGAGCGAGGTGAGTTGGCGTCACAGGTAAGCCCTATCACCCCGCCGGGACCACAGAACCCTCAGCAGAAGGCCCTCAGGCATCACCTGTCACCACTTAACGGTGCCACGGAATGATCACCATCCCTGTTCTCTAGACGTGGCCACCCCTAATGCCTGAGCCAAATGTGACCAAATCGTACAACCCAAGGTATCCTAAGACACTCTCTCCAGACTTCCAGTGTGAAGTAGGCAAAAAAACACACATGTAGCCAAGCCAATTAGGCTACATGAAAAAAATCCTACTCGGCTCCCAAAAGGGCAACCAGAGAACCCACACTGCATACTGGGAGGGAGGGAGGGAGCCGCGATCCAAAGAGGCCAGTGGTTGGATGCGGCTGCCTTATATAGGCGCTGCCGCTCCTCCCCCGGCCAGTGGCACCACTATGCTCCCATCTTCCCTGGCCATTAGCCATGCTGTTTGGGCTCATGGAGGCTGAATCCCAACAACAAATTGAAAGCCATCAGCTCCCCTAGTCTTGTTTGGGAACTGTCTGTGATGGTTGTTTTGGTGGCCTGATTTTGAATGTTCTGAGCCTATCAAAAGTGTCTCAGGCTCTATTTGAAACTGGAGAAGCAATTTAATTTGAAGACTTTATTTATTCTGGGTCCCAAGGAAGAGGAGGTAGATAGGGGGACGTGCAATGATATTATATGTAAGCAATCACCAAACCGAGTACAACCATGGTGCCTTAGGTTCCAATGTAGGGATGTACGAGAAAGTCATTTAAATTAGAGGGACAATTCCACCAAATTTCACAACGGGTGGGAGAAATTCTGCAACAATTTCTCACAGGTGGGCATCATCATGGCAAGGGTGGTAGAACAGCTTCTTTCTTTCTTTCTTTTCCCTAAGAGTTTTGGTTTTTTTTCTGCACCGGCACTGCACATGGCAACAGCATCAACTGTGGCCCCCTCCACAAGGATGCGCTTTTGCGCCCGGTTCGGGGATTATGCGCATTATCGCAGAGGTGCATTTACTCCTAATCCCTCTGCACGGGAGGCGGCGAGAGGCGGCGAAGCGCATTAATTGATGTCCAAAAAGCGCTTTACATGTAGTTAACGCGCATAATCGCTTGTTCACACTGCGAAAATGCGCTTTAACGGCCGGAGCAAAATAAAAGTCGCTATTTAACGCGCATTCGAAAATGCGCATTATTGGGGAGATAACGCGCCTGTACGCCCGTTTTGCGCTCCGCTGGTGTGGAGGTAAAATTTATAATGAGCCTTCAAGGCTCATTAAACGTCTCGTGTGGAGGAGGCCTCTGTTGGAAGCCTGGCTCCCATTTTGCATATCCCACAATGCCTCAAATACCTAAGGTCACTCCAGAGAATTGAGGGGAGGGAATGCAGCCATCACAAAAAGCATGCAATGATTAGTTAATGTAAAAACAACAACAACACACATTCAAAATGAATTATAAAATGCCCTGGGAATGAGGCAAAAAATAAAATGGAAGCCCCTTTCATGGGGAAAGAAAACTTGTAGGAAATTCCTGACATTTTTTTTCCTTTCCTACCTCCTAGAAATAAAAAGACTTGTTTCAGAATGTTCTGCAAATTTTCTTCACTGTGTGTGTGTGTGTGTGTGGTGGCTGCATTCCCTCCCCTCAATGCTCTGGAATGATGCTAGGTATATGGGGCAAAATGGGGGACAGGCTGCCAACGCAGTTAATGTTGCTGTAATTTGCAGTGGCAGAGCAAACCCCCCCCCCAAAAAAAACTCTTAGGAAAGAAAGAAAGAAAGAAAGAAAGAAAGAAAGAAAGAAAGAAGCTGTTCTACAACAATTGCTAATGGCGATTCCTACCTGTGAGAAATGGTTGGAGAATTTGTCCTTCCCCTGGAGAAATTCAGTGAAATTGTCCCCTCAATTTCTCTACCCAGAAATAGGGTGGAGAATTTTGAGTGGCCGCTTATGCACGGCTCTAAAAAAAACAAAAAACCTCCTCTAAAACATCTCAGCTTGTTTTTATCCCAGGGCATCAAGCAGCTCATGGACCTCGCCTTTCCAACTGTTATTTTCTGTGCAAACACCTTGACTAAGCTCGGTTTGATGTGCAAATTCCAAGAAATCTTGCCAGCCTTCCTTGCCATATCCATTGACAAAAAGGGTCCATCAGGTCCGTGTTCAAAGATGACATCTGACTTGACATAAGGAATGGAGAAAATATGTCCTCTTCCGACGTATTGCTTTCATGTTGTGCGCTGAATGGACAACCAGGGTTCTTCATCTGGATAAATTGAAAGAAATGGGGTGAAAAGACCCTTCTCATAGGATGTTTCTGGAATACAACATAGTGCACAGCTTATGGGAATGTGAATATAAAGGGAAACGGGAGGCAGGAAAGCTCAATTAATTTTCTAGTCACAATAGGGCAGGCAGAAGAGCCTCCTGAAGACCCAAAAACTATTATGCACACACCACAGAGGAAACAAAAATGCATCACAGAAACTACATCTGGAAATGTCTTTACAATCTGTAAAATTTAAATTCTGAAATTGGGAAGTTTGATCTTTGAATTTCCCTTTAACGTTAAAAATGTGACAAACATGGGTGCTTTTACGTTACTTCATCAGTCTCTTGAAAGTTGCATTTTTGTCATCTATTTAAGGTGACTTTCTCTGATGAATCATGGGCACCAGGTTGCATATGAAACCCACGCTCGGGGGTCGTCGTATTGTGTGAACCTGGTAAGCATGGGTTATGTGAGGGTTAAGCAAGCCTCACATAACCCCAAAACAGATCATGGGTTATGCGAGGGTTGCTTAACTCTCACATAACCCACACTCACTGGATTTGCTTGACATGACAGCCCCTGAGTGATAGTTGTGTTTTCAAAATGGTGGCCGCACGTGCCATAGTCTCACCATGGCTTAAATTAGGCTGACCATCTGAAAAGGAGGACAGGGCTCATATAACTTTAACAGTTGTAGAGAAAAGGGAATTTCAACCAGTGTCATTTGTATGCAATTAGTTCCTGGTGATATTCCCTCTTCATCACAACAGTTAAAGTTGCAGAGCCCTGCCTTCTTTTGTATATGGTCACTCTAGTATAGTGCCTGCACCTTTATCAGTTGTGATGAAGAGGGAATTTCACCAGGAACTAATTGCATACAAATGGCACCTGCTGAAATTCCCTTTTCTCTATAACTGTTAAAGTTATATGAGCCCTGTCCTCTTTTTCAGATGGTCAGCCTACTTAAATAAAAATGTCACTAACATTATCAAAACTCTTCTTGCTGCCCATATTAAAATGTTTCTCCTGAAAGGAAGCTTCCAAATAGATCTCAAAGGTTCACTTTAAATGTTTTTTGGTGGCAAAACATCAAGATGAAGTATATGATACGGGTAGGAATGTTTGAGAAATTTGGTCTGTGAAGGTTGTTTGTTTGTTTGTTTGTTTTTACAGCTCCTGGACCCAAATACAGACCTGAATGCAATTTGAAGTCAGCAACCTCTAAATTTCCAAGTGTGCAATGCTTTCTGAGGGGGGGGGGGGAAGCATTTGACAATGTGCACACATCTGAAAAACGCACACAGAAAAATACACGCATGCCCAAAATGCGCACAAATATTCTTTAGTCAATACACACATGTGTCTGCAATGTCTAAAATATTTTAAATGTTTAAAAATGTACAGACTGCATACATTATTATGTCTATGTGAAAAATGCATGCATGTTTTCAGACATATATTTTTTCCTGTTGAGCAAGCACATGTAGAAATGGGATTGAATGAGCATGACCTCAATACACACCCCTTTGACAATCTCAAAAAGATGGAGATTGTCATACTTTCCGTGGAATCTGGGAGTCATTTATTAATTATGCCAATAGCAATAAGGACATTACTGTACCTCCATCAACTCACAGAATATGCTGGAAATGTCTGCTAGGATAAGATTTTGGAGAGGAAAATCGTTTTGATATATTTTCCTCTAGCTTTGAATATATACAGTTACCATCAGTCCACTGTGGCACTTGATTAACTTAGTTCGATGTTGATTGTGTGTATACCAAGGATATCCCGTATTTGATTATTGTGTTACGTTTGATGTGTTTGGAGATTGACATACTTATCCATCCCTAAACAAGGGGCCTTCAGAGGTCCTTAGACTTTTAAATTTCAGCCCCCAAAATGAAAATGCCCACATGGATTGATTTAAATTACCTAAGCAGCTTTGTAACCCTTAACTGTAGTTAAGATTAAAGGGTGAGTTTGTTCATGCTTCACATGGAAACAGCTGGATATACCTACATAAATAACATTGATAAAGCCCATTAACCTAACAGCCACTCTATTGATTAGCAAGCAGGACTATTTTATCAGTTTGTCACAATTAAGTGTTCCCTTAATGGGGCCCCCTCTGCCCATTTAATTGGTTCTCCTGCACATTAGGAATGAATTCACTCTACTTCCAAAATGTGCTGTCCTTGAAAAAGGCCAAGTGACCAGGCAAGGGTGCTGCCATCTCATTGTAGGGTTTTATGATAAATTCATTTCTGCTCGTTTTTGAACAGGATTTACCCAATTTGCATCAGTCAGAGCAAACACTGACTTGGGCATGATCTGCAGTCAAAGCCCATTTATTTTCAAACTTGCAATGTGATTCGAGGAGCAAAAAAAATGAGTTCCACAACATGCGTACATTTGGGGAAAATTGCATGAAAAATGCATACTTTTAAACATGTGCATGAATATGCTTTAATCGAAAGGAGAAGAATGAGTGCATTTCAAAGATGTGCACAACTGATGCATACACATGGATTTTCATGCTTCAAGATAGAATTTGGAGAACTGTAGTGAGCTTGCAATTTTCTGATTCAAACTTGACTCCTTCTCTCCTCCAAACCAAAGGTAATTCAAATGTTCAGAAAAGAGACGTGGTAGTCATCTACAAAAAATACTTCCTTTTGAATGTGCAAGGGAAATGGGTTGCCTGAATGCCACTCCAGATTGTCCCTATCCACAGATAGCTTGTGTGACAGGGAAGGTACAACAGAAGCCCTCACTCAGAACTCTGTGCACACTGTAGGAGCACAGAAACATCCCACTATGTGGAATAAACAACAGAACTCGGATTTAATTCAATTAAAACAAACAAACAAATATACACATTCAAATGTTGCTCGCACTGAATAGGGATGGGAAAACCAGGGCCATGCCTACACCAGCCAGATATCCCGGGGTCATCTCTATGTCGTCCCTGTGCATACATATGATACACAGTGGATCCAGGGATCAACCAGGGGCGACCTAGGGATGACCCCAGGATAACAGAAACTATCTCAGTTTTTCTGTGGTGCTGGGACCATCCTGAGGACCGCGCCTGGTGTGGCACGGCACCCAGGGTCCTAAAATGGGCTCCATGTACATGGGGGGCAGCTATTTTGCCATCCCCAGGATGGCAGGGGGTGGGTGCGGGGTTTGGTGGGGGTCTTACCTTTTCCGCCATGTGCAGCTCCCCTTCTTTAAAAATAATGATGGCTGCGATTTCCCTTTTGCCTTCCAGGATATCGTACTGCCCTCAAGACAGTGGGGGAGAATCGTGGAAGCAGGTAAGTCTGCGATCCTCTGCCCTCCCTCCCTCTACACCCGTAGGTGTAGATGAGCTCCAGGTATGCTCAAGGTCATCAAAATTCTCCAAACTTTAGTTCCCCTGCTCTTGTTTTCAGTTGGACCCTGCTTTTCATTCCATTCAAACATCACATTTTGAATGGGAAAAGTGTGCGGTATGGCGCACATTTTTTTAAAAAGTGCAACTACACCCCCACCCTTTGACTAAAGCATGGAAATGCACATCTTTCGGGGGGGGGGGGGAATGTGCTCCCATTTATGTTTGAGTTGGCAACGAGACAAGTTCTGAAAATCTCTGAACTGAAACAACGCTCATGCATCCCCACCTTTTAAGATATAGATAGAAGAGAGTGCATAATGCCTTCTTAAATCTCAAAACCCCAAAGGACGTCAAAATCGAGGAACTGGAGATATGATTCCATTGCTCTGCCTTACTCTTCCCTCCCACTCCACAAACCATTAGGAAAAAAAACAACATAGATTATGGAATATAATTAAGAGCAGAATAAATGGTGTAAAAAATGAGAAATCAAGCAATTTTGCATGTGAATTATGCAAATTCCCTTTAGGGGTTTTTTCCTGCCTTATTAATACTCTTCATTTTGCTCTACTCAAAAAAAATCCCTAGTTCATCCAAGTTGTAATATTCAGCATTTCTAGGTACAGAAATTGGATTGCCTGGAGGTACACAGGTTTGCCTTCTCCTGGGTGTAGCTGCTTTGCTGGTGCAGGGAAAAGACATTCAAAGTTTCAGTCCCACCAGGGCAGGTGTTTGGGGCAGAGGCCAAGAGCCTGGGATAGCACATGTGCCCAAGTCGATGCCCACACACAGGGACATGGATACATAGATCATGATCCAGTAGGGTGATTCCCACTCCGCTGATTCCTTTATATCTCACTGACGGCCTTCCACAAGCAGTGGATTCCATCAATTCCGTTGCACAAGCAGGACCCACCGTTCACATGGGGGGAGATTTAGTGCTTCCTAAGGGAAGCACCAAAGTGCGCAAAAACACTCATTTCCCGACAGAGCCAGGTTGGTGGAGCTCCCTTATGTGATTTCCGCCAACCTGCCTTCTTCCAGAAACAAGTGTTTCTGCTCATTTTGAGTACCCAGTTGTGCTAAATCACTATTGCCCAAGTGGTGATGGACGCTTGTGCAACAGAATTGGCAAGGTGTAAGAGAATCGGTGTCCTGTTGGTTTCTGTCCCAAAATATGTACACACACATAAACACACATACACACACCCACACACAGAGAAAGAGTGATAAAACAGTGGCCTTCTCCACAGCCCAGATGATCAGTTGGAGGAACAGCTGCACAGAGAGCACAGGAGGGTGACATGTGGACCAGTGTATGAACCCTTATTGAAAGTGTGTGTGTGTATGTACTAGGGCTGTGAACAGCCCCCCACCACCACCATCTGGTTCGGATCAGGATCTGGACAATTTGGATCGGGCCCAATCTCATCCGGTCTGACCCTCCTTTTCCCCATAGACATGCAAGTCTATGGGGAAAAGGACTCACCACCCTCCCCCCACTGTCCCTTCTTACTTGCTGCCTCCTCGTCGCCACCACTATCCGCCGCTGCTGTCCGCTGTCCGCTGCTTCCACTGTAATGAGAACCAGGCCACAAGGCCTGGTTCTCAATAGAATGGAAGCAGCGGTGGACAGCGGACGGCAGCAGCGGACTGCAGCGGCGGCGACTAGGAAGCAGGTAAGTAGGGAGAGTGGGGGGAGGGCAGTGAGTCCAATGGACTCACTGGTGGCCTGGCAGCCCTGGGTGCTGGCTGTGCAGCCAGCACCCAGGGACCTGGAAGGCCAATGGGCCCCGGATCTCCAGATCGACCTGGAATGATCCGAAATGATCTGATCTGGTCTGGAATGATTTGGACCTCCTCCAATCTAGTTCGGATCCTGATCTGGGAGGTCCGGATCACCCCGAGCCGGTCTGGATTCGGGATCCGGATCCAGATCCAGATCTGTTAACAGTCCTAGTGTGTATCACCATTAAGTTTAGAGTACAGAATTACCTAACTGCTCCACTGATCCTCACTCTTATTTCTGACATGACATAGTCCTAGGTTGACTGTACCACATATTCTTGTGGAACAGTGTGTCATCTCCCAGCACTGCACCAGCTCTAGAAGGGCTTAGAGATTCATCTAGAAGAAAATTCCATTTTAAAATAAAAGGATAGAAAGGTGAAAATCACCTCTATTGCTCCACTCGCCCAGCTGGTAGCAGCCTTTGGGATCAAGGCTTCCTTCTAAGTTCTGAATAAATAACAGCATCATAATGACCAGGCTGTATATGAGCACCAAAAGTGGTGTTGGAGTTCATCGGACTGCCGTTATCCCCAATTATGTTTTGGGGTGATAGTGATAGAAATATAATATGGACAGCCAGCAGTTCCATGCCCACTGCTTAATAATAATATAATAATAACGATTTATTTCTTACCCGCCTCTTACCCAGCCTCATCGAATCTCTGCTGGGAAATCCTTTTTACAAATCATTTCTGCCCGCCCCTGGAGAATTTCATATTCTGTCAGCCCTCCAATGATATATTTCAAAAACCTTTCCCCTAACCTACCCTTCCTCTCTCTTTCTGTTCTTTTGGAAGTGATTAAAGCTAATATATCTATATATCTATATCTATATAGATAGATATAGATATAAAAATGCTAGTCCCTTTTATGCAAAGGCTGGGAAGGATAATTCACAAGCAACCTAACAGCCGAGGAGGCCAAAGCATAGCAGCATCTTTTCATCCCTTATGTTGTTTGATATTTCCACCCGGGACCTTGTCTAGGTACATTAATCCCACAAAGACATACTGTTTGGTCTGAGGTTTTGAGATAGTATCTTTTCTTACCTCCAGGGACTTGGCTGAAATCCAGGTAAGAGACTGAAAATCGTTAGACTTTATTGCTTGCAAAGTTTACAGGGGGGGTAAACAACTACTGTGGTCAAATACAAAAGGACTCCATTAAAATATCAATATTTAACACTGAGAAGGGGAAATAGTGATTCTGTGGACTGTGTGTTCATCATCCCTGTATGGCAGGTGACCCTCAGAGTTGAACACAGGGCTCCAATAAGACCATAAGATCATAAGAAGAACCCTTCTGGATCAGACCAAGGGTCCACCTAGTTCAGGACTCCATTCACACATTGACCAACCAGCTGTCAACCAGGGTCTCACAAGCAGGACGCTGGTGTGATAGCACCCTCCCACCCATGTTCCCCAGCAACTGGTTTATGTAGGCTTACAGCCAATGATACCGGAGGTAACACATAGCCACCAGGACTTGTAGCCATTGATAGCCTTCTACTCCAGTAATTTACCCAAACCCCTCTTAAAGCCCTCCCAATTGGTGGCCATCACTCCATCTTGTAGTAGCAAACTCCATAGTTTAACCATGTGCTGTGTGAAGAAGTACTTCCTTTTATCTGTCATGATGTCTCCTTATCCACATTCTCCATATCATGCATATTTTTGTACAATCAGGTATGATGGTCCATCAGGGCACAGGAAACCACCTGCTCTCACCTCTGCAGGTCGTGAAAACAGAGGGGGTTGTCCGTCCTCCCCAAATTGGCAAAGGGGCCACTGCCTCATTAGCATTGTCGTTTCTCACTTTGTATGGGTCACAGTGATAGAATTATTGATAGCCCTGTGATCGGATTATTCGTTTGCATTCCCCGCCTCAGCAACATTAATGGGAAGGGGGAACATAATTCATTGGAAACATATATATTTTGCATGCAGGAAGTCCAAAGTTCAATCCCCTCTATATCCACAGGCAGTGCCATAAGGAGGAGCAGTGAATTTCCACTGAGGCAAGGGTCTTTCTCTCTATCTTCCATTCTTGGACCCTTCAGAACTAATATCAAGACATTGTGGTTGCACAAAAGAGACATCTATTGTTCTGTGGATTCATTGATGCACAGCTGGGTTAATTGAGCAACATTGTGAGCACTGAGTCATAAATAGGGATGTACCAATTGTTCCATCTGCAGCGGCCAGATTGATAACTGGGACCAGAAGGTTTGAGCATATAAGACCTACCCTGGCCTGCTTGCATTGGTTGCCTATATGTTTCAAAGCCCGATTCAAGGTGCTAGTTTTAACCTATAAATCCTTACACGGCTTGGGACCACAATACCTGATGGAACACCTTTCTCAACATGAACCTACCCGAACACTACATTCAACATCTAAGGCCCTCCTCCAAGTGCCTACTCCAAGGGAAGCTCGGAGGTCGGCAACAAGGGAGAGGGCCTTCTCTGTGGTGGCCCCCCAATTGTGGAATGATCTCCCTGACAAGGCCCGCCTGGCACCAACATTGTTATCTTTTTGAAGCCAGGTCAAGACTTTCCTCTTCTCTCAGGCATTTAGCAATATCTGATGAGCCTGGGTTTGTTTTGTTTTTAGGTTAATAGCTGTTAAAAGTTATTACAGTAGATTTAAATGTATGTGTATATTATGTGTATATTGTATTTTTTGCTGTTTTAATTTTTGTATATTGTTTTTAATTGTTTTAATCTTATGTAAACTGCCCAGAGAGCTTTGGCTATGGGGCGGTATACAAATGTAATAAAATAAATAAATAAAATAATTTTCATGGATTGTCAGGTGGCTTTCATGCCATCATCCACTCATTGACAGAATAACATTTCAAGTTCTCAAATTTGTGCAGATGCGCATTAGCACACATTTGAATATATATATATATATATATATATATATATATATAAGCAAATCCCTCCAAAATATGTGTTTCCATGCTTTAGCCATTGGGAGAACTGTATGTATTCAAAGTTTTTGTAATTTACATATTTTTGGATGACTAAATTTGTACAAAATTCTGCTGAGTTAAAAAAAAGAAGAAGTCCATAGCTACATGGAGTCTGCACAATCCTGGAAAAGCTAGTCCCTTGCAGAATGCATAGGTCAGATTCATCAACGTAAGTCCAAACCCATTCGATCCTGTTGTGAATTTCTCTGACATCCCCAGTCACCGCATCATTTTATTTTATTTTATTTTATTTTAGTTATTTTATTTTATACCCTGTGGAACCTTAGAAAATATTCCTGAACCTGTTCTTCTTTTGAGATACTCATCTGAAACGGCAACATGCAATTTTTACATTGGGCGTGTAAAATCACATAGCTTCCCTAGTATACATTTGGGATCGCCAACCCAATGGCATTTAAATTTAAGTTGCATTCGCTGGTACTAAGCAATTATTTCTTGCCGTCTCTTAACTTTCATAACTTTTAGTTGTTCATTAGCCCTGAAATTCTTCCGACTACATTTTTTTTGGGGGGTGTTAATGTGCATGCTTCAATTATGGTTTTATGATATCAAATATCTGGATTTCTATGAAACTGAATTCTGCTGCTCAGAAACCCAAAGATTATTGCACTTGGTGATCTTTTTGCCTGGCCCATATATCGGAGCACTGAAATCAATACACACCTTTGCTGTTAACCGACCATTCTAACCCCCAGCCTTTTGTAGCAATATATGTAGTTTCCCCAAGAAAATGAAATTCAAATGGGAAGAGAATACTATTGATTCAGGTAACCAGATGAGCTTCTTGCCCTACTGTTGTTTGAAACAAACATATGCAGTTTCATGGCCCTGTCTATTTTCTAGCTTACCTGGAAGAAAGAAAAAAGAAGATAACAAAACGAAACAAATACAAAACTAACTGCAATCAATCCCATCAAGCTGCACTTTTTTTCCTGTGTATTTGATCAGCCTTCATTGTAAGAAGGGCCTTATTAATGCATACTGAAATCCATCTAGTTTAGCATTCTGCTCCTGAGAATTTCATTTTTGCTCACAGTATATGGGAGCATGCCCTGCTCAAAGCTCTGATTAGAAGTGGGAGCGCGAGGTTGTGTCCACTGCAAATATTCGCAAATTGTCAAACACATGCACACGTTCCCAATTCACAGCTTAATTTGCACACATTTCCTAATTTGCACACATTTCCTAGTAGACTTAATCATCCCCGCTTTAGTCTTTGTGCAAATCTGCCATTCAGTCATTGTTCAGTTTGCGCAAGATTCGCCAAAGCGAATGGGAATCTGGCATGAGGCAAGCAGTGTGACGATATTGGGGCAATATTGGTGATCTCAAACGTTGCTTGTTTGCCCATCCCGACCCCTGAAAGCTGTCAATGAAATGCTTACCATTAGGAAACTTAATAGCAAGGCATATTACCTGTCCCCTCTGTTATTCTGTGGTATAGTGCTCCTGTCCATGAAAGTTCTATTTAGTTACAGATAAACCAGCTGCAGATAGATCTAAACTTCATGACTCTGAGATGCTTCACTTTTTACAAAATCCCTACTTATTTCATAAATGGCACCAAATTGGGAGGTGCAATCCAGCCAAAAGGAGAACCCGATAAAGACGTAAAATGTTTTGCAAATAAAAAGGACGGTTGTGAGGGAAATTGATAGTCACAACAGTCTCAGGAAGCCCTTGATGGATTGTCATTTCTACCCTTGCTTTTGATCTGCTTTTCCCCCACTCTAAAAACTTGAAGAAGCTTCACTAACTTTCCTGATTAGAGCAAATGAATCTCCAGACCTCATGAGGTTTGTCCCCCTCACTTTCCTGTAGCCATAACTATCAATTTCCCTGACTGCTGCTGTTGTTATCATAAATATCTTCAACTTCTTTCTAAATTTTATGAGATGGAGTGCATATTATTTTACTCTCTTACATTTTTTACATACATTGTTAGTGCCTCCTTCAGCAGTATAAGTTATAGGGCATTCTCAACTTCAAGGATAACATCTGCCACACTTTATGACCTCATTTTGCTTTTGAAGGGGCAGCATAGGGACTTGTGGCTCTCCTCCGAGCCTGTAGGCAGAGATATGAGCATGGAGGAGATCCAATCATGGATCTTCCCTCCCTCACCCCAAGGGATACTGGAGAGATTTTAGACAGACTAAAATGAGTTCAGATTTCTAAGGATTTGATCTGTGGAATATGCTGCAGACCAGCGGAGTCCATGGACTTTCTCCAAGCTCAAAATAGCTGTACTTAATGAATTTGGCTTAAGTGGATGGGTGAGAATTTCACTTTGGTTTGTCTTTTATAGCAATTTTCCCAAATTCATTATTTTTCATATTCAGAAGAGGAAGAACTTGATATTAACTTGATGTTGCAGAAAACAAAAGATTTACCCATCCCTGATTAATGCTCCCACCCTAAATGTATTTTCCCTAAAATAAATCCTATCAGATTTGATGGATGAAGTAACTTACCCTTCCTCAACCTGGTGCCAGCTTTGGGTTTCATTTTGGATTTCAACTCCCATCAGTCCCAGACACCATGGCCAATGATCAGGCAAGCCGGAAGCTGTAGTCCAAAACAACTAGAGTGCACCAGTTTGGGGAAGTTTGAAAAATCTTTCCAGTACAGTATTTCAATTTTGTTGCAATATTCAGCTAAATCCAGACGGCTCTGACCATTTCAATACAAGTGATTGATTTAGTTGAAACCTAAATAATAATTTTAAAATATGTAGATATCCCTTGCACTGAACTGAAATACCTGCCCCCACTGCCGAACCATTTGGCTACTATAGTCAAAAGCAAAGGCACAGAGCCTCTTTGTCTATTAATGAATCATAGAATAGTAGAGTTGGAAGGGGCCTATAAGGCCATCGAGTCCAACCCCCTGCTCAATGCTGAAATCCACCTAAAAACATACCTGACAGATGGCTGTCCAGCTGCCTCTTGAAGGCCTCTAGGGTGGGAGAGCCCACAACCTCCCCAGGTAATTGGTTCCATTGTTGTACTGCTCTAACAGCCTGGAAGTTTTTTCCTGATGTCCAGCCAGAATCTGGCTTCCTGTAACTTGAGCCCATTATTCGGCGTCCTGCATTCTGGGATGATTAAGAAGAGATCCTGGCCCTCCTCTGTGTGACAACCTTTCAAGTACCTGAAGAATGCTATCATGTCTCCTCTCAGTCTTCTTTTCTCCAGGCTAAACCTGCCCAGTTCTTTCAGTCTCTCCTTATAGGCACAATAACCCATCTGGTCACATAAATATTAGGTGCTGACATTCCTAAGTATTCTGCCACATAGAATTCTGGCCCGATATGCTCCGAGTTCCATCATTTCAGTATTAGTCACCCACACGGGCCTTCTTTTGTGCTTTTTGCTCTTTGTCTGGACAGCTAACATTAATATCAAAAAGGTTGCTGACATGTCCTGTTTTATAGCCGTGACTCACAAGGATGAGCAAAAAGAAATGATGTAGCTTTGTAAAACATGCTGTCATAAAATGATCATTTCTTCCTGCCTTGGATAAGAAAAATGGGGGTGGGGGGGCAGAATAAAACTAAAAGTTGTGTTTGTAACTGGCCTTGGGAGATGAGCAT
Organism: Anniella stebbinsi; assembly: GCA_029215795.1. Taxonomy (NCBI): domain Eukaryota; kingdom Metazoa; phylum Chordata; class Lepidosauria; order Squamata; family Anniellidae; genus Anniella; species Anniella stebbinsi. The sequence goes on along the minus strand of JARDYH010000004.1, from coordinate 223,278,558 downwards.
CTCAAAATATGAATTTTTATGTCTTGGATGTCGTTTGTTTGTTAAAGTTGTCAGATCACATGGAAGCAGTGTTGTTGTTAATAGGAGCGTTGGGGAGGTGGCGTTTGATAGGACCTGAGAGAATGGGGGACAAGATCCGTGCATCTATGAAAGATTGGATTATTGAAAGAGATTTGAAGAGATTAAAGGGACATTACCTCTGAGCTCTAGGGTTGCCATTGATAGGGCTTTATTGGCCAAACCTGAATGGTATCCTCTTTGTAAGTAACACTGCACAAAGTAAACATTGCGCAAAAAGCCAGAAAACCACAAAAGAATCACTGATTGGGAAGAAAGAAAGCGGGGCCAGTGGAGCGGGCATGGGTTCAGCCCCCATGTGGGCTGTATTTTGCCCCCAGACCTAAAATCAGCATTAGTGATCTTATCTCATGACTTATGATCTAGATGGTTGAGTAAAGAGAGCAGAATGAAGCACAAAGTTTTTGTTTGTATCACAGCATCATTGAATCCAAAATTTGGAACATCCATCTGGTGCCAGTTTTCATACTCATACTATCCCCAGAGGGAAGGTAACTGAACAATACCTACTAGCAACTACGGATGGGTACAACATTCATTTTATGTGCCAGGCAAATATATATATATATATATATATTGGCTTTTCCTCCCCGTTCACTTTGATAACCCACAAATGACAAAGTCGTTTGGAAAGAGTAGTGTCCTGAAATAAAAGATTTGTCTGAGAGGCAGAAACATGTGGGGCAATTTTAATGATGGATTGACACATAAGCCAAGCTGAGATGGAATGTTTTGTGTAAATTCCAGGAAAATATAGATCAGGTGGGTGATTTAGAACAAGGCTGGTTGAGAGGTTCAATGGAGCATTCCTAGTCTCTTTATTTATTTGCCAGAGTCTGCAACTTCAAAATATTTTGCATCTGGTCTTATTCCTATTGGAGCCTGATGGATTTCAGAGGGATTTGAGTGGAGCTATTTATTACCATTTCTGCTCTCTTCATTTTTCTAACTTTCGCTCTCAGAACATCAGATCTCAGCAGTGGCTACTGGGACCAGGCATAATTATTTACTCATTTGTTTCCTTGTTAAAACTTTGGTGTTTATCCTCTACATCAGCCATCATTAGATAAGGAATACTTGGTAGAAATACCCACTTTAAAGTGCTACAGGTTGCTTTATTCAACGTCTATCAATACTTCCTTACTAATCATAATGTGGAACCTACTGTTCCATGGCAGTATACCTGTGATCACCAGTCACTAGGAGCCATCACGAGGGGATCATTGTCCCATCCGTGCCCTGCTTGTGAATTTTCCTGAAGGATGTGGCTGGGAAAATCATTGGTGGAGACAGAATATCGGACTTGATGGATCTTGGTCTGATCCCACTAGGAAATCCTCATGTTCTTATGTGAAATTGGCATGTGACCTTTCTCCATACATCAGCCTCCACTAATGTGGTGTTCTCCAGTCTGCAACCTGTATCCTCCCCACCCAAATTGCCCATTGGCTACACTGGCTGGGGATAGTGGAAGGTGTAGTTCCAACACATCTAAGGCCAGCATTTGTGTAAATGGGATATTTAGAGAGAAGAACAAGCCTGGTGCCCAGCAGAGAGAGGTGTGGTGGTTCGGAAGTGGCAGAGGCAGCATGATGGAAGCTGAGATGGAAGCATTTGGCTCTTGGCTCCTGTCATGCTTCCTCTGCCACTACAATGAGCCACCATTGTGGCCAAAATGAAGGCTTGTTGAGTAAATGCTCAACAAATGCTGCAAATGCTCATGGACCTCTGACCAGCTTGTGCCCTGACATGACCCAGGGTGGACCACTAATGGGGATCCAACAAGCAAGAGTGAGGTGACAGCAGATGAGTTTACCCATCCCTAACTGGAGGGCTGATTCCACAATAAAGGTAGGGGTGGGCAAAATTGCCTGCGCCCACCTTGGCAGATGCTCGCCCTTCCCCGCCATTGTCCACACCCTACCTCGTTGGGCTGTGCAAGCCTTTTCTCAGGCTTGGCTTGGCCGGGTGAGCACTCAGCATCTGCCAGCCCTGGCTGCAGAAATCACACACTCCCCCCTGCATTAATGGCAGCCATAAAGGCCCCAGTAACACAAGGGTAAATTCTTTACCCTTACGTTAATGGGTCTTTTACAGCTGCCATTGACACAGCCTATACATTTTCAAACTGCTTCCAAAGTCTTATATCCTGCTCGGTGTAGATCTGGCCTAGGTTTGAGCTATCACCGTTGGACTTTCCCAGGCCTGGACTCATGAGATGCAGAGATGCTAATGTGAAAGAGCTGCCACTAGACTCCTTGCGTCTGTGAGTTTATCCCTCCCGTGATCTTGTTTCGGCCTTGACCATGTTGCCTGGAGTTACCAACGAATGACCCAAAGTTGAGCTAGCTCTTTTTGGGAGGCTTGTTAGGCCTTTCGAGGACTGGGGCCCTTTGATTGCCTGAGGGATCATGTCAGGAATCATTCCCTGCCCTTCTCTGGGTTTGGAACCCATGTATGGATGGACCTTCCCTTGTGTTCACAACCATGGACATGGCAACGGGGAAACCACGTTGATGGGGATCTCATCACGGTAGTAGTGATGAGCTTTTGACTGTTCTGGAATTTCCTATAGCCTATAGCTACTAACCATCAGCTATATGATTTCTGGAGTGTGTAACCATTAAGCTTTTGCCTTGAGATTTCCTGCAATTAAGAAGTCTCACTGATTTGGGTGTCCTGTGCCAGTTTGCCAGAATGCGTGATTGCCTGAGGGACCGGGGAACCTGACACCTTGGCTACCTCATAACTATGTTAAGCACAAGAAACACTCACACCACCAACAACCATAAGAATCTCCCTAAAATTCCCTTTCATCTTTTCTTTCCCCCCCAAAAAAGCAATTCCTCCTCCTCCATCAAATAGAATCTGAATATTTCGGAGGAAACGTGGAATAAATATTCAGCACAGCACTAGGCAGAATATTTCCTGATTGGGAGAAACAACGGCTTTGAAAGATGCTGTTTATGCCTTGCTAAAACAGCTAACCGTTAGATGTGTTCTGAGCACTATGATTCCACACAGGTCTGCTGCATACAAGAGCAAATAGAACGCATTAGGGAATTCTGAAATCATTTAAGTGCATTACTGGTATCCTACCTGTGTCATTTTCTCTAATTCAATAAGAAAACCCATTTTAGCTTTAATCGCTACCAGCTACAGTAATAAAATATTTCCCCAAAGTACAACAAACTGTTTTGACCCTTTCTTGAGTGTTTAAAGCTAATCAAGGAATTAAAGATGACATTTTATTCTGCTTCCCGCTCATTCCCCAGCCCTTATACTTGCTGGCCTATTGTCTCCTCGTTTTTCTTAATGCAAAGATCTATAAATTTGTTCACTCCTTATAATACCTGCTTCTCATTTCATTCCAAATGGCTTTAAAAAAATACCACAAGGGGAACCATCTTTGATGGCTGAACACTTCACTCCCTATATGGCCATTATAAAGGGGGTGGAAGGAACAAACCAACTTAGGGACACAGAAATATGACTGCCACTACTTTGCCTTGCAGCTTCCATCTGCAGGTGAGAATGCTACCTCTCTTGACATTACATTAAGATATTTTTTTGTAGGATGACCATATGAAAAGGAGGACAGGGCTCATGTAACTTTAACAGTTGTAGAGAAAAGGGAATTTCAGCCGGCGTCACTTGCATGCAATTTGTACCTGGTGAAATTCCCTCTTCATTACAACACTTAAAGCTGCAGGGGCCCTGCCCTCTTTTGTATCTGGTCACTCTAGTATAGTGCATGCAAATTTAATTGCTTTCATGAAGAGGTGATTTCACTAGGTACTAATTGCATACAAATGACTCCGGCTGAAATTCCCTTTTCTCTGCAACTGTTAAAGTTACATGAGCCCTGTCCTCCTTTTCATATGGTCAGCCTACAAATGGGCATTTATGAAAACAAATGAGGTGCCATTTTTATGCAAAATTAGGCTGACCATATGAAAAGGAGGTCAGGGCTCATGTAACTTTAACAGTTGTAGAGAAAAGGGAATTTCAGCTGGCGTCACTTGTACGCAATTTGTACCTGGTAAAATTCCCTCTTCATTACAATACTTAAAGCTGCAGGGGCTCTGCCCTCTTTTGAATATGGTCACTCTAGTATACTGCATGCAACTTTAATTGCTTTGATGAAGAGGTGATTTCACTAGGTACTAATTGCATACAAATAATTCCGGCTGAAATTCCCTTTTCTCTGCAACTGTTAAAGTTACGTGAGCCCTGTCCTCCTTTTCATATGGTCAGCCTACCCATTTGGGAAAATTGTTGACTGTAAAGTGACCATTTGTGCAAAATCACAGGCATCAATGGGCCACTCATAACTATAATTTTGCACAAACGACCCCTTTAGGGCCACAATTTGTGTAAATGGGCATTTATAAAAAAAAAAGAAAAAAAAAGATGGGCCACCATTTTCACTCCAAATAACAAGTGGGCAAGTGCAGCGTTCCACAGGCTCCTGTGACACCCCCAATTGCAGATGTTTATTAAAAGGGCACAGGGCTGCCCCTTTAGTTCAGCTGTGTCATAAAGACAAGGTTTATTAATTTATTTATTTACTGCATTTCTATGCTACCCAATAACTGAAGCTTTCTGGGCAGTTTACAAACATAATATAAAAACATAATATAAAATACAGTATAAAAGCACAACCAGGATAAAAACCGAGCAGCCATGCAGAAATTAATACGGATTTAAAATACAAATTTAAACAGCAAGGTTAAAAATCAAACTGAACTGTTAAAATACTGAGAAAATAATAAGGTCTTCACCTGGTGTCTAAAGGAGTATAATGTAGGTGCCAGGCAAACCTCCCTAGGGAGTTCATTCCACAGCCGGGTGCCACAGCAGAGAAGGCTCTCCTTCTGGTAGTCACCTGCCTCACTTTCATTGGTAGGGGCTCATGGAGAAGGACCCCTGAAGATGATCTTAGGGTCCAGGCAGGTACATATAAGAGCAGGTGTTTCTTCAGGTTCTGCCATCATGTGCTATTGCTTATTAGGGGTGTGTGCTGCACTAGGCTGACCAGATAAAATCCAGGTCAGGGCTCATGTAACTTTAACAGTTTAGAGAACAGGGAATTTCAGCCAGTGTCATTTGTATGCAATTAGTTCCTGGTGAAATTCCCTCTTCATCACAACAGTTAAAGGTGCAGGCACTATACTAGAGTGACCATATACAAAAGAAGGCAGGGCCCCTGCAACTTTAACAGCTGTGATGAAGAGGGAATTTCAGCAGGAACTAATTGCATACAACGGACACCGGCTGAAATTCCCTTTTCTCTACAACTGTTAAAGTTACATGAGCCCTGACCTGGATTTTATCTGGCCAGCCTATGTGTGCTCCACTCCAAAAATTCAAAGCTCCAACAGAGTTCCAATGACACAAGTTTTAGGAGCAGAGAGGGGACAGTCTAAAAAACACTGAACACCTGAGGAGTGGAGTGGGGCACAGTTGTAGCTTCATTCCATTTTTGTATAACTGCTCTATTATAGTCTATAAGAATTAACAAAAATGCTTACATCTCCATCATTTTTAAAGAAAAAGAGATTAAATTTGGCAGTATGATAGCTCTTATGCAGCGCTTTAGTCATGTCAAGATTGAAGCAGATCCATTCATCCCTTGATTTTTAGGATTTTGTTTTAAAACTATTGACAGCTGCCAAAGTTTGACAGTGTCAGCTGCTTCATTATAGCCTAAGGAAATTAATAGAATACAATAGAAGCATAGATAGATAGATGATAGAGAGATAGAGAGATAGAGATAGAGATATGAAGTAGGGGAACAATGTAGGCAGCAGATAAAAGCCTGCAAATTAGAACACTTTAAACAAGTGGCACTTCTCTGATGCTGTGTTAATTCTCCCAATTTATATCTGAAACTGTGCATTTGTGGAGGGATCTCTTATCCTTTACTTTACTGATGCATAGCTGTGCATCTCCAGTTTAGAAAAAAAATAGTGATCTGCTGCTTCGCTGGCAGTTTGTTCTAATGTGGTGAAATTGGGGCAGGGGGGTTCTCAAAGAGTGACTGGGAAAGCATTCAGCACAGATAGAAACATTTCCATTTATTACTTGCAGGCTTTGCTGATCTGGGGGAGTGATACAATTCGTCTTGCTTTCAGGATATTGTCAGGATGCCCCCTGAGTTACAGCATCAGCATGTGCCGAGTAATAACACCTTTTACTTATCTATGTTTGTATATATACATTTATATTTCTGTATATGCATGTTGTGGTTGGGAGATATCTATTCACCATTGTAGAAATATATACATAGTACATAAGGAATAGTATGACCAGTATCCTGTAATCTGTTAGTGTATTTTTTCAGTAGTGTTTGTATGTTTGTTTTAGTATTTATAGGCCACTGAAGAAGACTAAAAATGTCGAAACGCGTTTGGCCTGCCTTCTTCATCGATTTATACAGCAATTTGCTTGATCATCTCTGAAGAGAAATTTGATTGTGTATTTCAATTGCTCTACTTGATTGTGAACATATTTATATAAAATACAGTTTTTAAACTTTGTAAACCTTAACTTTTTGGTTATTCCTTGTTTGTGGTTTTTGGTTAAGGCTAGCACCTTGTTTTGTCTTGTGAATCAGCAAATGGTACACATAGAATCAGGAGATCCTGCTGAATTGAATGTGTTGTGTTATGGATGGAAGAGAGGGACTCACCAAAAAGTGGCTGAAGGTTCCTTCCTCTTATGGAAGGCAGATCCTGGATCTAACTTAATAATAGTAGTAGCAAATAGTGATGTGCACAGACACAAAAAATCGGATTGGAATCGGAATCGGAACTTATGATTTTAAAAAAATTGGATTGGAAAAATCTGAGGTCCGTTGTGTCATATCGGATCCGATACCCATACTAAAATCGGATGTCCGATTTTTGAATCGGACACCATTTTGAGTGATTTTACACATAGACTAGTATTGTGTTACAAAAACACCTATAACACCTATAACTTTTTATTTTTAAAGATAGAAGGATGAAACTTGGCCACATTGCAGATGGGTTAGAGTTACTTCTCCATGAGAAATTTCAGAAAGATTGCTCCAGGCATTTGTTGGCTATGACTTTTTTACTAATGAACCAGGAATGCCATATATTTTTTAAAAAGATACACACATGAAACTTTGCCACATTGCATATGGTATGTTGGGACTCATGTGTGTGAAATTTCAGAACCATAGGTAGCAGTAGGGTAAAGACAGTTATGCCTTCAACTTTTTGAGTTTTAAAGATCCAAATATGAAACTTGTCCACAATAAAGGTACCGCTTTGGTTGATATGTGTGAGCAATTTCAGAAGCATAGCTTCAAGCATGTAGTGGTAAGGTATTTTGGGAGAAATGAGGAGAGAAACCCATTTAACTTTTTATTGTTAAAGATAAAAGCATGAAACTTGCCCACATGGCAGATGTGTTTGAGGTACTTATCTGTGAGAAATTTCAGAAAGATTGCTGCAGGCATTTTTGGCTATGATTTTTTTTTTACTTTAAAAGTTCAAAAAGTTGAAAAACAGAGGCTTTGACAGCTAAGAGGGTGGGAGGAAGGTGGGGGATGGGGGTGCAGTTGGACAGCTGTCAAAGTCTTTGTTTTTCAACTTGTGGCCTCTTCATGGCCACCCCCCTGTACAAGCTGGGCCATGCGAGCCCCTTCCTGTCTCGCCACGTGGTCTGCGAGTGTCCCACAGTTGCCCACTCCCTCTGGGAGCAGCCCACTCCCCATGCAAGCTGCTTGATACTCCCAGCTGTCTGCAAATGCTGGGTTCCTGAAAGTTTGCAGCTCTGATCTTGTGCACAACGCTGCTGTAAATATCCATTTCTGTAAGATTAGGAGCCCTTTATGCCTCTTAGGAATTCCTTCTGAGACAGCAAGGATGAGTGCACATGGGACATGAATTAACTGGAGGCTGAGCTCCCTGGGAACATAATTTTTTAAAAGCCTAACTTCCCTATAGCCCAATTTTCTTTGTTTATTTGTCTACTTAAGGATGCATGGGGATGCCACGCCAATATAGTTAAGATTAATGAGTGACTGATTAGAACCAGAGTACACATTTGGAAACGAGTGATCTGAAATAATTGCATCAGGAATAATTGTGGCAGTCTAATTGGTGTACAACTTCCTTAAATGACAACCCCTCCCCATCCCTGAAGCTTTCTAATTGATCGATTGCTCTCTAGGTTGTTCCTCCAGTGTCCACCATCCCCAACGTGATTATCTTACCCCAGCAAAATCCAGCAGGGGAAGAAAGCGAGTCAGCACGGCTTGCAAAGACATTAATGACACGGATGTGCAAAGCACAAGGAGTAACACTCCGACGTTGAGCATGAGTAAGGGTGAGAGTGGAACGGCCTGCAAATTGAGGAGGACAATAGCAACAAATGAGGCTGGGGTGGGGGTGGGGTGAGCTGCAAGGTTTTGCAAAGAATTATTATGCAAATCAGACATGCTGGAGTGCAATGAATTAATATGCAAATCAGACAAGTTGAAGTCCAATGAAACAACATGCAAATCAGACAAGTTGAAGTCCAATGAAACAACATGCAAATCAGACATGCCCCATTTTATTTCTTTATTTTTATTTTTTGTTTTGGATCTCCCCTCCAATCTAGGAATGTTGAAGGAGACACACAATAAAAAGAAGGCAAAGAATAATATGCATGAAATTACATACAACTAAAATATAATTTACAATTGGGAATTTTTAAAAAAGGGCATGGCAACAAGTCCAATGGAAATAAATGTCTTCACCAGCCATCTAAGGACACCAAGGAGGATGCTAGCCTAACATCCCTCATTCTACAGCTGAGGTACTGCTACATAGTAAACCCTGTTATGAATGTCCACCAACCTCACCTTTCTAGGAAGTGGGACATGCGACATGGTCTCAATGATGAGTACCTATGGGTGGAGTAGACTATGGGTATAGTCTTTCAGACACTGTGCCCCCATAGTATTTAGGGTTTTATACAAGGAACCAGCATTTCCAACTGAGCTTGAAAAGAAATTGGTAGCAAAGTTTGGGTTATATACCAGTGGTTTGCAAATCTCCCCCCTCTTTTAACATGCAATCTTATTTAAAATAAAGTTTTTTTAAAAATGCAGCTGACAAAATGAAAGAACATGTAGAAACAATTCAAGGAGATCACCAAAGAATAAAGGAAATCTCTTGATACAATCCTTAGAATATCATGGATTGGCTGATCAAACCCTCATTGTCTTCCAAATTTTATGACTGCACCACTGTTTAGAAGGATGTGTTTGGGGGTGGGGTGGACTTCCAATAACATTTATATTTTACCTGTCTTCGAGAATGCCTTTACAAACCATCTCATCATCAACATTAGACATTTACAAAGCAACAATGGCATGTTAGAAATATATTTTAGGACATGCTTATTTAATTTGAAACACTTGCCAAACCTTTGGGGCTCCATCGTTGTCCTCTGCGACATAAAAGTATCACCACCAGAGTCAATAGAGTCTTTTTTCCCCCCTAACTCCCCCTGGTAGGGGAGAGATTTTGGGGAAAACCGTGATCCCAAACACTATGGTCCTAATCCAAATTGGGACCATACACACTTACACAAGAGTAAAATGTAGGACAAGCCTCAGCCACACACTACACGGTTAGTGTAATGTGTAGTTTGGCTTTCAATGACAACAGTGTGGGGAATTCCCAAATCTGCGTCAGAAGGTACCACCACTGAAAAATCCCTGCCATGTGTGGTAGCCCTATGGGTCACGTTCCTCAACAGTCCCACAAACAAAGCCTCACCAGCCAATTTTAAAAACTAGGATGGTCAGTATAAGCAGTCCTTCAAATACCTGGGTCCTAAGCCATATAGGGCTTTTTACACTAGGGCCCTTTCTACACCATAGGGGTGTAGAGGGAGGGAGGACAATCCCAGAAGTACCTACCATCTGGGCACAGGGACCAGCCAGGGGGCATCCCAGGCAAAATGCCTGGTGTGAAAAGGGCCTAGTACTAATAAATAGGATTGGGGCCAGTAGCTCACTGGCAGTCAATACAGACATTTCCAGCTCACTGGCAGTCAATACAGACATTTCCATATGGGTGTTATGCTTACTGCCTTTGTCCACACACTTTCCTTTATTTCCTTGAGTGTGTATGGTCATAGAGTAGATGCCTCCAAATTTTCCTCACTGAGTATTCTTCTAGTTTTTCACTTGCATCCTGTGTTTCTCTACTAACATTGCACACAAAGTTTGCCATAGCACAGGGGTCAATTTTGGGATCTTTGTAACATATGGCAGCGAGAAGGTAGATTCTTTCCTCGCTCTCTCCCCCCTACCACAGCTAAACATTTACCATCCACATGGATAGCCCATTCATGTCTCAAAGGGTGAATGGCCACCGGATCACCTGGAACAGGTACAGTTTTCTTCCAGGAGAAACGTGCAAACAGGTGTCTGGCCTTCACACAGAGCATTAGAATAAACAAATTAAAAGTCTGGAACACTGAGATAGGGTCTATTTGTCCCCATTGCCTCAACCTTTGCTGCAGCCTCTAATACCCCCTCCTATGAAATTTCAATCTTCAGTCCTCCAAGCCATCAGAGAGAATTGCTTCCAGTACACCTAAATGGGTTCCACGCTTACCTGAGAAGTCACATACAGTGAATTCATAGTAAATAGTTTCCTCTTTTTTTCCCCTCCTCGTAAGGTGGTCTGAATCAAAATTCTCACAACCCCATGTCACTCAGTAGTTTGTTTGTTTATTTGTTTTTTGCCTCTTTCCTAATTCTGACTTGAATATTACTGCTGGATAATAGGGATGTGCAAGGCCAAAATTATCGTATTGTATCGTTATCGGAAATTCTGATATAATTTTTTTGGATCCAATCATATCGGGGGGGTACCTGGATTTAATCGGATCTGATATCTGATAAATATCAGAAGTTCTGATCCGATTACAGTGTTTTTCCCCATAGGTTTGCATTGGGGGAAAGAAAGCTTTCCCCCAATGCAAGTCTATGAGGAAAAACACTGGCCTGGCACTCCCCCCCTCCCCCCCAATTGCACTCCATCCCCCCACTCGCATACCTTACTTGCCGCTCCCACCCCCACGGCCCCGTACTACTGCTAAACAGGCTTTCCGGCCTGTTCGTCATTACAAAGAAGCGCCGAGTGATGTCAGCTCTGTACTGATGGACAGGCTGGAAAGCCTGTTTAGCAGTAGTATGGGGCAGCAGCAGGGAAGGCCTCAGGTAAGGAGTGTGAGTGGGGGAGGGGAGGGGAGGGGAGGGAAGGGAAGGAGGGGTCTCCAGGGGTCCCCACTTACCTGCGGCTTTCCCCGCTGCTGTCCACTTCCCTCCTCTGCTCCGGACTACTGAGAACTAGGCTTTGCAGCCTAGTTCTCAGTAGAGCAACAATGCGCCTGGTAATGCAAAGCCTAGTTCTCAGTAGTCCAGAAGCAGTGGAGGGCAGCAGACAGCAGTGGGGAAGGCAGCAGGAAAGGAGCGCGAGGGGGGGGGGGAAGGGAGGGCTGGCCCTAAACTGGAGGTCCGAAAATCCTATATATCCGATAGTTATCGGACATATCAATTTTGGAGCCGATCAGATAGGGCCTCCTTAGGAAAGTATCATTATCATTAATCAGATGTCCGATAATGACCTTATCAGATCGTAATCAGACATAGGAACGATACGATACACATCCCTACTGGATAATTCATTCTGCAAGTATGCTGTTAATGCTCACAGATGAACTGATGACATGCAGCTTCATCAGACATTCTTCTCTGTCTTTGGTTCTCTCAGCCCATACCTTTGGGGCAAGGAAGGTTGGGAAGGAGGAGAGGTCGCTGCTTTAAGCCGCACACAACCAGTGCATGTGGAAGGATGCCATAAGGCTTGTGTCATGCTTTACCTCAAGGAAGAGTATTCTGATGAGGAAGAGAGGCAGCACAGTGAGCCCCTGCCGGAGCCAAATGAGGAACTGGAAGCTTCAGCCAACTGTACTCCCCTGGGACCACTGGAAGAACAGCATGGTACCTATAGCGACATTCCTGGACTCCCCAAAATGCAGGAGGCTGAGCATGAGATAATTCATTTTATGGAATGAAGCAATTTCAAACACTAGCAGCAGAGAGACAGGAATAGGCCACAGCATGCGGCTTCCCCTAAGAGCAACATGCTGACCTAATTAGCCAGCTGTACTGATTAATGGCCAGCTATAAATCAACTCAGCCAGGGCTGGCTCTCTGCTGCAGACAAAAGGCTCTTCATTCTTGCTTTGCTTCTTTGGACTATACTGATCCCTGACCCTCGCAACCCACCTAGACCTCCCACCTGGACAATCCCTGACTGGCTTTGACTTTGGATCAACTATCTTCTGTAAACCGATTGCTAGACTGCTTTTGACCTAACCTCTGCCTTCTATTACACAATTTGGAATCTTGTATACGACCTTGGACTGGACTGGTTTCTAGCTTTCTTTATCCATAGAACTATCTGGACCTTGACCAGGACACTTGCTAGCCTTAAAACAGGACAGACTACCTGATTTCCGTTTTGTCTGTACTCGTTGTCTTCAAATTTCATCTTCTCCTTGTGTTCTGAAGTGCAATTTGGATGAGTACAAGAACGATCCAATGACCACTTTGCTGTATGCCCAGCTGCAACGTGAGGCTGATGAACCCTCATATTGTTTGTAGGGATGTACGGATTGTATAAAATCTGTTCTATCTGTGTTTTGTGGATTGTCCAGCACATTTCCTTCCATCATCTGACCATCGAGGGAATCAAATTTTGTTCAGCTTCCGAATTTCCATAAATATGAATCTGCGCAAAGGTGAATTTGGGTGAATTGACACATGTATAAATGTAGGCTGGCCATATGAAAAGGAGGACAGGGCTCCTGTAACTTTAACAGTTGTAGAGAAAAGGGAATTTCAGCCAGTGTCATTTGTATGCAATTAGTTCCTGGAGAAATTCCCTCTTCATCACAACAGTTAAAGTTGCAGAGCCCTGCCTTCTTTTGTATATGGTCACTCTAGTATAGTGCCTGCAACTTTAACTGTTGTGATGAAGAGCCCTGTCCTCCTTTTCATATGTTCAGCCTATATAAATATGCAAATTCCCTCCAAAAGTGCATTTTCAGACTTTAGCCTATGGGGGAAATGTGAAATTTTGGGCAGGTTTCTTTATGCATGTTTTTAATGGTGAAAATCATGCAGAATTCCTGAAGATTAGGAAACCAGTCCACAAGTCCGTGGTCTCCACCTGACAGGGGGAAAGCCGGTCTGCTGTGGAATCAGTGGGTTGAATTCAATATATATACACATTTGATTCTGTTGTGGATTTTTTGCCATCTCTAATAGGGAAACTTTACAAGGTTGCATTACTGAGCACTGTACTGGTTTATCCTGCCTGGGAGAAACTGTCGGGGATTTCTCCTCCTCCTGAAGAAATTCTGTGAAATTTCCCCTTCCATTTCTCTGCCCACCAATAGAATAGAGAATTTTGAGAGGCCACTTATACATAGCTCTAGTTATAGTACAGCGTCTGTCTTTTTTCCAAAGGTACATATGTCTGTGCGTGTGTTGCTACTGCAAGTGGAAGAACCAAAGGCACAGTTACAAGATAGGGGATACTTGGCTCAGCAATATGACAAGCGAGAAGGATCTTGGAATCGCTGTAGCTCACAAGCGGAATATGAGCCAACAGTGTGATGTGGCTGCAGAAAAAGCAACTGCTATTTTGGGCTGCGTTAATGGAAGTATAGCTTCCAAATTGTGCAAGGTACTGGTTCCCCTCTATTCGACACTGGTTAGGTCCCATCTTGAGTATTGCATCCAATTCTGGGCACCACACTTCAAGAAGGATGCAGACAAGCTGGAGGGGGTTCAGAGGAAAGCAACATGGATGATCAGGGGGTCTGGAAACTGTTAGAGCTGCAGGAGTTATACTAGAGCAAGCAGATACAAAAGAGGGCAGGTCTCCTGGAGCTTTAACTGTTGTGATAAAGAGGGGATTTCACCAGGTGCTGCATGCATACAAATGACAACTCCTGAAATTCCCAATCACTTTGTTGTTCATTCACCCATCTGTTCGTTAGCCACCTTTTCTCCAGGGTACTCACAGAAGCCTGATGCATTCCCACTTGACTGACCTGCCACTGGATACCTACCGCTAAGTATGGGCTGGAAAATACTTAGAACAATGTGCACCTAATTATTTTCCTGCCCATAGACCTCTGCACCTCCAATGGAAGTGCCACAACAACAGTCCTGTGAGTGGACCTTACTTTGGGTCTGTGGAAACCTTCACCAGAGTGTCCAGTTTGAGTGTTTTTAAGATGTTTTAATGCAGTTTTAATAATGTGTGTCATGTTTTAATCAGTTTTATGTATTTTATTATATTGTTGTTCCCCGCCTCTATCCAAGCGGAGAGGCGGGTAAGAAATAAATTATTATTATTATTATTATTATTATTATTATTATTATTATTATTGTTATTATTACCAAGCCGCTGAAATTAATGCCTATGTTTTGGAACTCCAGGCATTTTGCAATAACATCAGCCAGTACAATTCCAAGCCTCTGACTCTCTTCCCATAAACAGCAAAAATTTGAGAAGCATAAAAGCATAATTGCTATAAAGGGAACTATAACTGCGATCGTGACATTTCACAAACTCAGAAAGCCTCTTTTTTCCCCTACAGCTGGACTGATGTTTTATGTTCACTGCCCTGGACATGCCATTTGTTTCACAAGCTGGTAAAAAAAAAAAAAAAAAAGTGTCAGTAACTCAGAAGTTAGAAAAGAGTTTACAAATCAGGTGGTTTGTGGGGATGAGGATTAAAGGGTTAAATAACTACTGCTGGGCCAAAACTAGACATAGGGGCAATCTACACGCTCGGTTTTTAACGTTTTATAAGGGTTATGAAAACTCTTTGGGCCACATGACGCACTCCCTATAACATTGTATATCTGAGGTTTTTTAAAACTCCCTTCAGTTATATACAATGGTTTCACTTTTAATAAATCATTTTAAGTAAAATAATGTGTCCTTCCTTACCGTTTGTGATTCGTGGGGGCAGTGCTTCGTTGACTGGTGCCCAAATGCTTAGCAGTTGATTGGTGGGGAAGAAAGAGGAAGTAGGTGAGTGAACTACAACACCCACAATGCCTAGCCCTATACTCGCTAGGGTATGACAGAGGAACAAAGGAGGAAGTGGTGACTGAACTACAATACCCACAATGCCTTGCCCTAAATTCACTGTAAAAACGAAAGAGAAAGAGACAGGGCAGAAGAGTGTGTGACCGCACACACCGCTTTAAAGACTGAAGAAGTTTTCTCCTATAACGTGAGTACTCAGTAATGTGGCCTAAGACGTTTTACTATGACAATATTTAAAACTCTTATCTGACCAGTTTTTAACGCAACAACACTCCATGTAGATTCCCCCATAATAACAAAATCATTTGACCCTTCTAAACCACTACCCCATTTTTTGCCATTTTTGACATGATTTTGTAAAAAAAAGTGTTTTGCGGTGTGAGGTGTGGAGAGAAAGATGATATGACTCCTCATGGCTGAGACAACTTGCATGAGATTCCTTCGTTATCCTTGAATCATCTGTGCAGCTAACTAGTTGGTAGAGAAAGTAGATACGTATTGGAGGGGTACTTTAATGCATATATAATTACAGGTAGATGTAATGATAACAGATAGATGGTAAACAGGTAAACAGGTAGATGGTGCACATTTTCACATATGCATCTGAACCCCATGGGGCTGTTCCTGAAATCCAGGAACTTTGTCTGCTTTGGGGGGGGGGGGTGGAAGGGAGGTCAACTTACATAAATAAAAATGTGTGCAATTTGTGAGACATAATTTCTGTGATTTACACAAATTTCAGCCTCCAATTGCATGAAATGGAAAAAAAAAATCTGCAAGCCGGCCTGATTCGATGCTAACCCAGTTGGGCCGGCTCATGGGGCAATGAGCCGAAGAATGGGGCAGGGTGAGTTATCCCAAGAGCTGGCCCAACTCGATCTGCATTGAGTCAGGAGAGCTTGCAAATTTCTGGGTTTTTTTAACTATTCGCTGTGTAAAGCAATCTGCGCAACGCACAGCCACAATTTGCAATAATTTAGCAAAATTTGGCTGTAATTTGCACAAATGACTCAAATTGTGACCATAATTCATGCAAATTGCAGACAAAAATTCTGTAATTGTCTCAATTTTCAGAGAGAGAGAGAGAGAGAGAGAGAGAGAGAGAGAGAGCAAATTAAAAAGTTCTGGGATTTAGAGAACACCCCCTTCCTTGCTCAGCTCGCAAATACAAGCTGACTTGGAGGCACCACAGAATCCATCAGGCCCCAAAAGAGCTGGATTTCCTTGTAACTGACATCCCCGCCCCGTGGGCCATGTAGAAATGGCTGCTATGCCATAACTCTAATCTACAAATGGGGCCTAAGGTTAGCAAAGAGTGACACCTAAAAAGTCATGCATCATATTTTTTATTTCAAAAAAACAATTGGGCAAAACACCAGCTGATTTTATTCGGCTTAAATTATCTCAACTCCTAAGTGTGATTTCCAAAGATGGAACGTCCTGACCATGACCATAGTTTTAAAGGTGAATGCTTCCTGTCTTAGTGTAGGCATAGAACTAGGGGTGTGCACGGACCCCCCGGATCGGATCGGGACCCGGATCGGGACCTCCAATTTTGTCCCGGACCGGTTCGGACAAAATCGGAGGCCCCCCGGACCGGATCGAGTCCGATCCCGACCCAAAAATCGTACATTTTTGGATCGGCCGCCATTTTTTTCCCCATAGACTTGCATTGCAATGCAAGTCTATGAGGAAAAAATGGCGGCGGGTGGGTAAGGGGGGGCCTAACTCCCTCCCCCCCCGGGGCCGTCCGCTGTGGACGGCCCCGGCAGGTAAACCCCCTCCCCCGCGCTCCCTACCCCCCCTGGGGCCGCCCGCTTCCATCCGCTGGCGCCCGCGGGCGCCAGCGGATAGAAGCGGACAGCTCCGGGGGGGGGTAAGCCCCCTTCCCCGCCACTGCTTACCTTCTCGGCCCGTCCGGCGCCGGCGGCTACTACCAGCGGGCTCCGCGGCCTACTCTCGAGTAGCGCGCCGGGTGATGACATCACCTGGCGCGCCACCCTGGAGCAGGCCGCGGAGCCTGCTGGGAGTAGTAGGCGCCGGCGCCGGACGGGAGCCGCCGGGCCGGGCAGGTAAGGGCCCCCCTCCCCCCTCCCCCCTCCGCGCGCCCCCTCCTCCCCTCCACGCACCCCCTCCTTACCTTTCCGGCCCGGCGGCTCCTGTCCGGCGCCGGCGCCTACTACTTCCAGCAGGCTCCGCGGCCTGCTCTAGAGTAGCGCGCCGGGTGATGACATCACGCGGCGCGCCATCCTAGAGCAGGCCGCGGAGCCTGCTGGGAGTAGTAGGCGCCGGCGCCGGACGGGAGCCGCCGGGCCGGGCAGGTAAGGGCCCCCCTCCCCCCTCCCCCCTCCGCGCGCCCCCTCCTCCCCTCCATGCACCCCCTCCTTACCTTTCCGGCCCGGCGGCTCCCGTCCGGCGCCGGCGCCTACTACTTCCAGCAGGCTCCGCGGCCTGCTCTAGAGTAGCGCGCCGGGTGATGACATCACCCGGCGCACCATCCTAGAGCAGGCCGCGGAGCCTGCTGGGAGTAGTAGGCGCCGGCGCCGGACGGGAGCCGCCGGGCCGGGCAGGTAAGGGCCCCCCTCCCCCCTCCCCCCTCCGCGCGCCCCCTCCTCCCCTCCACGCACCCCCTCCTTACCTTTCCGGCCCGGCGGCTCCCATCCGGCGCCGGCGCCTACTACTTCCAGCAGGCTCCGCGGCCTGCTCTAGAGTAGCGCGCCGGGTGATGACATCACCCGGCGCGCCACCCTAGAGCAGGCCGCGGAGCCTGCTAGTAGTAGTAGGCGCCGGCGCCGGACGGGAGCCACCGGGCCGAGAAGGTAAGTGCCCCCCTCCTCCCCCCCCCGCTGTCCACTTTCATCGGCGGGCGCCCGCTGGCGCCCGCCAATGGAAGCGGCGGTGGGCGCCAGTGGGCGCCCGCCGATCCGCCGATCCGCCGAACCGGTTCGGAGCTTTTTCGGACCGGTTCGGATTGGATCGGCCGATCCAGCTGCGGGATCGGAAATCGGATAATTTATCCGATTTCCCATTGGACCGGACTCGGATCGTGGATCGGGTCCGATCCAGTGCACATCCCTAATTAGAACAACATCATGCTCAAGATTTCTTCCAACTGTATAATTGCACATAAAGTCCTAGACTGATAAATTGTCACACAGCTGTCAGCCACATGTGAATTGATTGAGCTATAAACCCCAGAAATATCAAACTTTATCTGAAACACAGCAGCTGACCTTTAATTATGCCATCACAAATGTAATACAGTAAGGATGCGTGGACTTGCCTCTAGATGCGTTCCCTTACAGAATACAGAACATGAAAGGGTAAGAGGAAACAACATTGAGAAAACATGACCTACTCTCCCTAGAATCCTTCAGTGAAATGCTAGGCACTTAATACATTGTAACATATTTTTGATTCAGTGTTAAAATGCCCATAACATTTCCAGGGGATCTTCCCAGCTTCAACATGAATTAGTCGCAGCGGTGCTAAAAGCAGCTGTTGCAAAGACTGCATGGGTATAAAATCACCTGGATAGACGAGATACCTGGATCACTCCCCTACATATGGAGGGGAACAGAGAACTCAAATTTTCTGCCAGTCCACATAGTGTGTGTGTCCTGTTGGATGTCATAGAATCATAGAATAGCAGAGTTGGAAGGGGCCTCTAAGGCCATCGAGTCCAATCCCCTGCTCGATGCAGGAATCCGCCTTAAAACATACCTGACAGATGGCTGTACAGCTGCATCTTGAATGCCTCTGGTATGGGAGAGCCCATGACCTCACTAGGTCATTGATTCCATTGTCATACTGCTCTAACAGTCAGGGCATTTTTCCTGATCTCCAGCCGGGAACTGCCTTCCTATAACTTGAGCCCATTATTTCATGTCCTGCACTCTGGGATGATCAAGAAGAGATCCTGACCCTCCTCTGTGTGACAATCTTTCAAGTGTTCAAAGTGTTATCATGACTCCTTTTAATCTCTTCTCAAGACTAAACATGCCC
The DNA here is from genome assembly GCA_029215795.1 of Anniella stebbinsi. Classification (NCBI taxonomy): domain Eukaryota; kingdom Metazoa; phylum Chordata; class Lepidosauria; order Squamata; family Anniellidae; genus Anniella; species Anniella stebbinsi. Next base: position 223,259,299 of record JARDYH010000004.1, on the reverse strand, counting down.
AGATCTTTCAGTCTCTTCTCATAGGGTCCTCCAGACTCCTGATCATCCTCATTGCCCTCCTCTGAACCCCCTCTAGCTTGTCTGCATCCTTCTTGAAGTGCGGTGCCCTGAACACGTTCAGTATTCTAACCTTTTCCTCACATTGACCACATGTGAGGAAAAGGTTAGAATACTGAACATGTATGAAATCCAACGCACACAGGCTCAGACGGTTCAGTCAATTTCCATATTTTGTCTCATGTAGAACTCACATGATCTGAGCTTACATATGTTGGATTTTACACATGTACACCCTATTCAAATTTTATGCATGCATGTCTGGTGGTGTTTGAGATGGAACAGGAACACTGGGAGGCTAGAATGAGCAGGGCCACTGTCATTCCCACATCTTGGGTTCTGGACCAATCCAAGAATTAGGGATGTCAGAGAAATCTGCAATTGGATCAAATCAGTTTGGATTCCTGTGAGTCCGACCCAAGTCTCACGGATTCCGCAGATTCACGAACCATTATTTTAAAACTTTCTGGAATTTTGTGCAAAGTTAGTCATGGAGAAATACGTAAAATAAAAAGTGCATTCTCTCTTAGGTTAAAGTATTTACATGCACATGGGGTTACACATTCGGGGGGGTTGTTGCACATTTGCACATTTGCACAAGGGCAATTTGCACAAATTCAGGAAGTTGGAAAAGGCCCAACTCAAGAGCTGTGAGAAAATGACCTCTCAAAATCCTCCTTCTTCTTTGTGGGCAGGGGAAGTTTGGGGGACCATTTCACTGAATTTCTCCAGGAGAAGGGGAAATTCTCAAATGTTTCTCACCGGTAGAGTTCACCACTGGCAGCGGATGTAGCACAGCATATTTCTTTCCTTTTTGTGGTGTGTGTACATTGCTACAACTGGCATCATCATCAACTGATTAGATGATTGCACAATGAAAAACAAGACACCTGTGCAACTCCTCGGCCAACTCCTAAATAAAGGTAAGCACAAGAAATCTGAACCCAGCCCATGAAAATGTCTCTGAAATGTTCTCCAACTTTAATTTCTTTTCGAACTTTATTTGTTTTCTATCAAGCTGAATGAGAATGTTTGAGAAAAAAAGGTGGTGGTGGGAAATTTTCGGCACAGCACTATTTGATTCCACCAAATGAGCAGACGATGAAATAAAAGACACCCAACAATCCACAAAATGCAGACAGAACTGATTTTACAAAATCCATACATTCCTGCCAGGAACATAATATCCATCATGCCCCCCCCCCCCATGTTTGGCTCAAATACAGCCAAGATGATTGTGCGTTCTGTAGATGCTACATGAAAGGGCTTTCTCATACAATCAGCATTTCTCTGTGATCCTTGCAGATAGGGTGGCCCCACCATCCCCCCTCCTCAAACCAGAAAAGGAACACCAACTTTCAGATGGAAATCACAGAATCATAGAATAGTAGAGTTGGAAGGGGACTATAAGACCACCGAGTCCAACCCCCTGCTCAATGCAGGAATCTACCTTAAACATGTCTGACAGATGGCTGTCCTGCTGCCTGTTCAATAATTCTAATGTGGGAGAGCCCACCACCTCCCTAGGTAATTGGTTCCATTGTCGTATTGCTCTAACAGTCTGGAAGTTTTTCCTGATGTCCAGCCAGAATTTGGCTTCCTGTAACTTGAGCCCATTATTCCGTGTCCTGCATTCTGGGTTGATCGAGAAGAGATTCTGTGTGGGTGCAGACTTTAAAATAATAAGTTATAATTTAAAAAAGAGAGAGATAATACCTCTCACCATAATGGAGAAGACTGACAGTGACCTCTGTGCCTGATCAGTCTACTGTCCTACAGTCTAACTGATGATTGACAACTTCAAGTCACCTGCACTTCCTTTTTCCAGTTCTTGATCTTTAAACCAGACTTGAACTTTAGGACACCTGTTCAAATAGAGGCAATCTTCAAGTAGAGATCTCTCCACTGCCAGTTTACAAAATAGACGTCTATCTTCTGTAAAGAGAGACACCTGGACACCCTAATATGTTGGACTGAGACTTTGCTCATGTTCACACATGCTGTTGCAGACAATTGTATTGGAGTTGCTGAACATCTGCCCCAGGTCATTGGATATAGAAAGCCAGCAGCATTGATCCCGTAAGGTATCTTGGGTGGTGCCTCCAATATCTTCTGGGTTCTAAACAAGTAGATGGAACTTCAGTTTGAAATTATGCTTCCACCATGCACAGATCGATAAGCTACTGAATTTCCGTGGGGAGGGGGAGATTCAGTCCAGTTCATGAGAATCAATTGTTCGAACTCTGGCATCCCTTGCAGGCAGCAGCTTGAAATCTGGAGTGCCAGCCTCCCATCTCAGTCTCTGGTAAACAATGAAATATGGCCATGTCAGTTAGCCATTGTATTTGTAAAGGGCATGCAAACTGGTCATCCTGGACAAAATTGATCGGGCCAGCTTTGAGATCATAAAATGAAAATAGGAGCGCAGATTTCCAGCCAATGTGCAGGAGACAAAATATTCCATTGCATTGAAGCCAACAAGCTGCTTCACTCAATCCGCCCTAGTAAAATGGGAATTAATTTTAAGACTTGTGGACATGAATGCCCAATTCATAAGCTGCCGTCTCTTTCGGTGGAGGATGGGGGCTCCTATGTCAGTGGGGCAATGAATCTGCTCCATGTTTCAGTCAGAACCAGTCAGAACTCTATAAGAACTGTCCAAGGTGTGGAAGGACTTTGGATAGCTCCTTTAGAATTCAGACTGGTTTTGACTGAAACATGGAACAGATTCACCGCTCTACTGACATCGGCGCCACTAGGATGCCACTGGTCTCTTTTATTTCAGTCTGTTGCCTCTAAATGGAATTTGAGGCAAATTTCAAGGGCCCTACTTTGACAAAGCACTTTAGCAAAATGATAAGTGCAAATTTAATTGCTTGACAACCAAGACTGTTTATTTTTCGGGGTTATCTCCAATCCATAGAAACTCCATTTTCTTCTGTTAAACAAAAGTTGGACATTAACTTAGGCAATTGCCATATCTGTCATATGGCAATAGTCAAATCCATTTGGTAGGGTTGTAGAGGCTATCTGAAGGAACACCTCTTCCTATATGTACCTGTCTGGAACCTAAGATCATCCTCAGGGGTCCTTCTTTGTGAGCCCCTGCCAAACGAATTGAGGCAGGTGGCTACCAGGAGAAGGGCCTTCTCTGCTGTGGCACCCCAGCTGTGGAATGAGCTCCCTAGAGAGGTTCGCCTGGCACTTACGTTATACCCTTTTAGATGCCAGGTGAAGACCTTTTTATTTTCTCAGTATTTTAGCAGTTTATCAACTCTGTTTTAAAACTGTATTCAAAATCTGTATTGATCTCTGCATTGCTGCTAGGTTTTATCTGGCTGTGCTTTTATATTGTATTTTACACTGTGTTTTTATACTGTTGTTAGTTTTATATTTTTAATAGCTTTCATGATTTAAATTTTTGTAAGCCACCCACAGAACTTCGGCTAGTGGACATTATAGAAATGCAATAAATAAATGTGCAGAATACAATGATATAGCCCCACATATAATTTAATTTGATCAGTCTTATGTCATACAGTCATGCCTTTTTCTTGTCACTTTTCCTATCCACTACCTTTCTTTAAAAGGTGCTTTCTTTATGTACTCATAGTCTTCTGTATGTTGGTCAACACACATAGGGAGAGATTAGACACCAGCGGATGGAAGCGGACGGCCCCGGGGGGGGGGGGTAAGGAGCCCGGGGGAGGCGCTTACCTGCCAGGGCCGTCCACAGCAGACGGCCCCAGGGGGGAGGAAGTTAGGCCCCCCCTCACCCACCCGCCACCATTTTTTCCTCATAGACTTGCATTGCAATGCAAATCTATGGGGAAAAAAATGGCAGCTGATCCAAAAATTTCCAATTTTTGGATCGGGATCGGACTCGATCCGCTCCGGGGGGCCTCCGATTTTGTCCGATCCGATCCATGACAAAATTGGAGGTCCCGATCCAGGTCCTGATTCGATCCGGGGGGTCCGTGCACACCCCTACTTAATACTGCTATAAAGCAGTAGCATAGATGGAAGAGCAAAGGTTTCACATGTTTCACAGAGACCTGGCTGGGAGATGACAGTGGCCCGACATGGATCCAGGCCCTCCCAGCTGGGTACTGTGTCAGTGAGCAGGTGAGGGAAAGTGGGCGGGGGGGCGGAGTGGCTGTGGTTTACAAGGATAATCTTAACCTGACCAGACTTCCTGTCCGTGAATTGAATCACATCGAGTGTGTGTACCTGAGTCTGAAGACCAGGGATAGACTAGGGATTCTGTTAGTGTACCGGCCACCCTGCTGCCTATCAGACTCCCTGGCCGAGCTCACGGAACTGATCTCGGAGCTGGTGTTGGATTCACCCAGGCTTTTGGTCCTGAGTGACTTCAACATCCCATTCGGGACCAGTTTGTCAGGTGCAGCTCGGGAGTTCATGGCATCCATGACAAACATGGGCCTATCCCAATTGGTCTCTGGACCTACACATTCAGCAGGTCACACTCTCGATGCTGTTTTCAGTTCCAAACAGACAGATCTGTGGGCGGAGGTGCTAAATACCTCCGTGTTGTCATGGACAGACCATTTTCTGGTCAGGGTTAGTATCACGGCTACCACCCGCCCCTGCAGGGGTGGTGGACCGATTAAGATGGTCCGCCCTCGAAGGCTGATGGATCCTCTTGGATTCCAGAAAGCCTTAAAGGGTTCTATGGCTGGTATCATCGACGATCCTGTAGAAGCCCTGGTTAACAGTTGGAATCAAGACTAGGGCTATCAACACGATCGCCCCCAAACGTCCTCTCCGACCCGCTCCTAATCGGGCACCTTGGTATACTGAAGATCTCAGGGAGTTGAAGCAGGAAGGACGACGACTGGAGCGACGATGGCGGAAAACTCGACTTGTATCTGACAAGGCACAACATAGAGAACATCTTCGTTCCTATGGAGTGGCAATACGTGCAGCGAAGAAAGCTTTCTTCTCTGCACGCATTGCGTCTGTGAATTCGCATCCAAAAGAACTGTTCAGGGTGGTGAGGGGTCTAACTCAGGCACCTTCCCCCCTGAACCCGATTTTACAGCCTTCGGCAGTTCGCTGTGATGCCTTTAATGACCATTTCACAGATAAAATCTCTCGGATAAGAGCCGACTTAGATGCCATCATTATAGCAGAAGCTGACAATGGAGTGTCCAGTAACTCCGCGAGTGGAATTACACTGGATCAGTTTCAGTTGGTGAGTACTGAGGACGTGGACAAGCTGCTTGGACAAGTGAGGACGACGACTTGCCCTCTCGATCCCTGTCCTTCTTGGCTTGTTGTCCAGGGAGGAGATGCAGTTCAATCACATCTGCAATGTATTATTAATAGTGGTGTGCACGGACCCCCCGGATCGGATCGGGACCCGGATCGGGACCTCCAATTTTGTCACGGACCGGTTCGGACAAAATCGGAGGCCCCCCGGACCGGATCGAGTCCGATCCCGACCCAAAAATCATAAATTTTTGGATCGGCCGCCATTTTTTTCCCCATAGACTTGCATTGCAATGCAAGTCTATGAGGAAAAAATGGCGGCGGGTGGGTGAGGGGGGGCCTAACTCCCTCCCCCCCGGGGCCGTCCGCTGTGGACGGCCCCGGCAGGTAAGCCCCCTCCCCCGCGCTCCCTACCCCCCCTGGGGCCGTCCGCTTCCATCCGCTGGCGCCCGCGGGCGCCAGCGGATAGAAGCGGACGGCTCCGGGGGGGGTAAGCCCCCTTCCCCGCCACTGCTTACCTTCTCGGCCCGTCCACTCCCGTCCGGCGCCGGCGGCTACTACCAGCGGGCTCCGCGGCCTACTCTCGAGTAGCGCGCCGGGTGATGACATCACCCGGCGCGCCACCCTAGAGCAGGCCACGGAGCCTGCTGGTAGTTGTAGTCGCCGGCGCCGGACGGGAGCGGACGGGCCGGGAAGGTAAGGGCCCCCCTCCCCCCCTCCGCGCGCCCCCTCCTCCCCTCCACGCACCCCCTGCTTACCTTCTCGGCCCGTCCGCTCCCGTCCGGCGCCGGCGGCTACTACCAGCAGGCTCCGCGGCCTGCTCTAGAGTAGCGCGCCGGGTGATGACATCACCCGGCGCGCCACCCTAGAGCAGGCCGCGGAGCCTGCTGGTAGTTGTAGTCGCCGGCGCCGGACGGGAGCGGACGGGCCGGGAAGGTAAGGGCCCCCCTCCCCCCCTCCGCGCGCCCCCTCCTCCCCTCCATGCACCCCCTGCTTACCTTCTCAGCCCGTCCGCTCCCGTCCGGGGCTGGCGGCTACTACCAGCAGGCTCCGCGGCCTGCTCTAGAGTAGCGCGCCGGGTGATGACATCACCCGGCGCGCCACCCTAGAGCAGGCCGCGGAGCCTGCTGGTAGTTGTAGTCGCCGGCGCTGGACGGGAGCGGCCGGGCCGGGAAGGTAAGGGCCCCCCTCCCCCCCTCCGCGCGCCCCCTCCTCCCCTCCACGCACCCCCTGCTTACCTTCTCGGCCCGTCCGCTCCCGTCCGGCGCCGGCGGCTACTACCAGCGGGCTCCACGGCCTGCTCTAGAGTAGCGTGCCGGGTGATGACATCACCCGGCGCGCCACCCTGGAGCAGGCCGCGGAGCCCGCTGGTAGTAGCTGCTAGTGCCGGACGGGAGCGGACGGGCCGAGAAGGTAAGCGCCCCCCTCCTCCCCCCCCGCTGTCCACTTTCATCGGCGGGCGCCCGCTGGCGCCCGCCAATGGAAGCGGCGGTGGGCGCCAGTGGGCGCCCGCCGATCCGCCGAACCGGTTCGGAGCCTTTTCGGACCGGTTCGGATTGGATCGGCCGATCCAGCTGCGGGATCGGAAATCGGATAATTTATCCGATTTCCCACTGGACCGGACTCGGATCGTGGATCGGGTCCGATCCAGTGCACATCCCTAATTATTAATGCATCTCTCAGGGAGGGGAGTTTTCCAACATGTTTAAAAGAGGCGGTAGTACGGCCGCTTCTAAAAAAGCCCTCCCTGGACCTTAATAACTACAGGCCAGTATCAAATCTTCCATTTTTGGGCAAGGTGATCGAGAGGGCAGTTGCCTCCCAACTCCAAGCAGTTTTGGATGATACAGATTTTCTAGACCCATTTCAAACCGGCTTCAGGGCAGGATACGGAGTTGAGACTGCTATGGTCGCCTTAGTGGATGATCTACGCCTGAGTATTGACGGGGGAGTGTGTCCCTGTTGGTACTCCTGGACCTCTCAGCGGCTTTCGATACCATCGACCATGGTATTCTTCTGGAACGCCTGAGGGGATTGGGAATCGGGGGCACTGTGCTTCAGTGGTTCCGGTCCTATCTCTCGGGCAGGTTCCAGATGGTAATGCTTGGGGATAGCTGCTCTTCAAAGAAGGAGCTGCTATGTGGTCTACCACAAGGTGCCATCCTTTCCCCAATGCTGTTTAACATTTATATGAAACCGCTGGGAGAGATCATCCGGAGGCATGGGGCGGGGTGCTATCAGTACGCTGATGACACCCAAATATATTTCTCTGTGCCTTCGACAACATCGTCAGCTAAGGATAGTGTGTCTCCTCTGAATGAATGTTTGGAGGCGGTAATGGGCTGGATGAGGAAAAACAAACTGAAGCTGAATCCAGACAAGACGGAGGTGCTTGCTGTCAAAGGCCACAACCTGGGTTTGGAAGTGTGTCAACTAGTTCTGGATGGGGTTACACCCCCCCCCGAAAGACTGTGTTCGCAGCTTGGGGGTACTCCTGGATCCATCGCTCCAAATGACAGCCCAGATAGATGCGACGGCCAGGAGTGCCTACTATCAGCTTCGGCTGATACGCCAGCTGCGCCCCTTCCTAGAGTTGGAAGACCTAAAGATGGTAGTGCACTCACTGGTAACTTCGAGGCTCGACTTCTGCAATGCGCTATACATAGGGCTACCTTTGTGCCTAGTCCGGAAACTTCAATTAGTTCAAAATATGGCAGCCAGGTTGGTCACCGGTACACCTAGGGGTGACCACATAACACCAATCTTAAAATCACTCCACTGGCTGCCCATTAGTTTCCGGGTGACGTATAAAGTGTTGGTTATTACCTTTAAAGCCCTACATGGTTTGGGTCCAGGTTACCTGCGGGATCGCCTTCTCCCATATAATCCGCCCCGCACACTTAGGTCCTCTGGGAAGAATTTACTCCAGTCAGCCAGAACTAGGCTGATGAGTGTTACCCAGAGGACCTTCTCTTCTGCCGCTCCCAGGCTGCGGAATGGCCTGCCGGAGGAGATTCGACAAATTAGCAGTCTTCTGGAATTTAAGAAAGCCGTGAAGACTGCTCTCTTCCGGCAGGCCTATCCAGTTTAATTTTAAGATGTTTTTAATAATGTATTTGTTTTTATCTGTTTTAATGGTTTATCTATTTTATTGTTTTTATATTTATATTTGGTGTTGTTCCCCGCCTCGATCTAGATGGGTAGGCGGGTTAGAAATGAAATAAATAATAAATAAAATAAAATAAATAATACTGCCACAAAGCAGTGGTCCCTGCTGAGGCCGATCTGCAGCATTTTTTTTACTTTAAAAGTTCCAAAAGTTCAAAAACAGAGGCTTTGACAGCTGTCAAACTACACCCCCTCCCCTCCCCCCTCTGTTAGCTGTCAAAGCCTCCATGTTTGAACTTTTGGAACTTTTAAAGTAAAAAAATCGTAGTCACAAAATGCCTAGACCTATCTTTCTGAAATGTCTCACACCCATCTGCCACGTGGACAAGTTTCATGCTTCTATCTTTAAAAATAAATTTTAAAAAGTTAAATGGGTTTCGCTCCTCATTTCTCCCAAAATACTTTGCCACTGCACGCTTGAAGCTATGGTTCTGAAATGTCTCACACATGGCAACCAACGTGGTATCTCTAATGTGGACAAGTTTCATGTTTGGATCTTTAAAACTAAAAAAAAGTTGAAGGCATAACTGTCTTTCCCCCACTGCTACCCATTTTTTTTTTTAAAAAAAATTGCCACACAAGGCAAGCACCTATGGTTCTGAAATTTCACACACATGAATCCCAACATGCCATCTGCAATGTGGCCAAGTTTCATGTGTGGATCTTTAAAAATAAAAAAGTTATAGGCATATCTGGTTCATTAGTAAAAAAAAGTCATAGCCACAAAATACCTGGAACTAGCTTTCTGAAATTTCTCACAATGAAGTAACTCTAACCCATCTGCAGTGTGGCCAAGTTTCATCCTTTTATCTTTAAAAATAAGAAAGTTATAGGCATTTTTGTGACACAATACTAGGCTATGGGGAAAAGCATTCAAAATGGTGTCCGATTCAAAAATCGGACATCTGATTTTAATATTGGTATCGGGTCCGATACGATGGGCCTCTAATTTTTCCAATCTGATATTTTCCTAAATAAGAAGTTCCAATACTGATTCAGATCAGATTTTAGGCGTCCGTGCACATCCCTATGCTATACCCTGCTTAGTGTAGATTAGGCATCTCTCTCTCTCTCTCTTTCTCTCTCTCTCTGTGTAAGTGTGCACATCAGTAATATATGGCAGGGAAAAACATGTAGGAACAGGAAATATTGACGTATTGTGCATGCATTCCTCTCTCTGTGCCAAATTTGGAAATAATAATTTGAAGGCTGAGGGATTCCAAATGTATCAAAAGGAGATCATTTGGTGCTCCAAAAATCTGGTAGAAGAGAAGAATTTCAACAGCATCTCTATTAAAACCCCAACAAGCTTTCACTTTGCACTACACAGCACAAACTGGCATAGCATAAAAGAACGATCATCTATCTTGCTATTCGTAAACAACTTAATCAACTCATAGACTCGTTTTGGTCAGCCTCCCCTCCCCTTCTCTCCACCTGGAGACTTGGAAAGTTATTTGAAATGCTGTTGATCATGATGGAAGAGCAAAGGAAAGAAGAAGAAATGAAATGAAATTTAGAGAAATCACAAAACCATTCTCAATTCCTCACAGGTAGGCTTCATGTAATAAGAGGAAATGTTCTTTTGCCAGATTCTTTATTTAATTCAGGTCCTCTTTCTGTTTCATTGCTCGGAGAGTATATTACAAAGATGAACAGATACATCGCTAGGCCTGTTTTTTATATTGCTGAATAAAGATGACTCAATGCAAATGTGCCCTCGGTCTCTTTAATAAATTAGACAGCCTCACTTTGTCTGGCATTAGTCTCATGCTAAGGGAACCTAGAAATGGATTATACCAGAGTTAGCAAAGTCCTTTCCCACAAAATATAGGAAGCACAGTATCTGGAGGCCCTTTCGATGAATCTTTTATTATCCCTCCTAAGGGCCAGGGGAAAGTATTATAAGGCATTCTACCAAATGCAGTCAGGATAATCTGTATGCAAAGGCAGGTTTCCTCATCGGGATCTTCTTTGTCGCACGGGGTTATTTCAATACACAGACATCAGAGGTTTCTGAATGTCAGGTAGGAACTCAGCCTAAATGTTACTATTGGCCAAAATAAGAGTTCAGAGGGTGGCTGGCTAGATTAGGGATGCTGAACTTCAGGACTGCAGGCAAAAAGCAGGCCATCTGAGATCCTAATTTGGCCCAAATTCCCAGAAAGATGCTTATAGTTTTGGTAATTTGGCCTTGCCCCTGTTCCCTTGTTTGGCCTCACTCCCCACTGGAATGTGGTGCCAGAGAGCCTCTCCGCTACTGAATTCAGCTCTTGGGCTGAAAGAGGTTCAGCACCCATGAGCTAGATCAACAAGGAAGCCATTTAAAAGCAATGGGACAGAATAGGCCAGATGCATAGCTATCAGACTCCTATGCAAGCTTCTTAGGGTGACCATATGAAAAGGAGGACAGGGCTTCTGTATCTTTAACAGTTGTATAGAAAAGGGGATTTTAGCAGGTGTCATTTGCATGCATGTAGCACCTGGTGAAATTCCCTTTTCATCTAAACAGTTAAAGCTGCAAGAGCCCAGGCTTCTTGAGCTGATAAAAAGAGGGCAAGGCTCCTGCAGCTTTAACTGTTCTGATGAAGAGGGAATTTCACCATGTGCAGCATGCATGCAAAAGGCACTTGCTGAAATTCCCTTTTCAATACAACTCTTAAAGATACAGGAGCCCTGTCCTTTTCATAGGGTCACCCTAAAGCTTCTAGGTCATGTGAGTTCATTGGTTCGAGGATACCTAGTGTTCATGTGCCTGTGGTAACTACCTTCAACCCAACAAATGAACCAGAATCTGATTCAGAACGGTTACCAAATAAATTCATAAATAAAGAAGCAAATAGATCCTGGTCTTAAATCCATGTGAGGTCTATGCGGGGACACCTAGCACTGCTCATATAAAACCTGTGCTAAAAGAACTGCACTGGCTGCCAGTTAGTTCCAGAGCCACGTTATTATCCTACAAAGCCTTAAACAGCTCGGGACTAGGATACCTATCAGATCGCCTTCCCTTATATACACCCAGACATTTACAATCTTCAGAGCAGGTCTTGTTGCCCATTCTGAAATGAACAGAATGTTGCCATGAAGAACCTCAGTGGCAAGCCTTCTCTGTAGCGGCATCTACTATCTGGAAAACCCTCCCTCGTGCAGTTCGCGAGGCAGAAAATGTAACGTCCTTTAAATGCCTCCTGAAAACATATCTTCCCAAACAGGCTTTCCCTGGACTGTAACCTATTTTGGTTTTATATGGCATCTTTAACTTTTAAAGTTTGAAATGTATTCTGGTGTGTTGTATTTTATGGTTTCAATTGTGAAATGCCCAGAGAGCCTTGACTATTGGGCTGTATAAAAATGCAATAAAATAAATAAATCCAGGGGTACACACACACAAATCCTCTTGCAGAATTATAGCAATGTGCATCGATTGCTAGTAAATGGTTGGTGTGGTAAGCATTGACAGTTGGGGTGAACTGAATACAGGGACCTGTTTCTCCCATCAAGCTGACTATTCTCACTCTCCTTTGTGAGATAGCAAATGGAGACAAGTAATGAGTAAGGATATCTATCTCTGTCTCTGTCTGTCTCTCTGTCTGTCTGTCTCTCTCTCTCTCTCCGATAAAATGTACCAACATCCAGTAAAGCCTGGTGGCTATGATGTCAGTGGGGCTATGAATTAGGGGTGTGCACGGACCCCCCGGATCGGATCGGGACCAGAACTGGACTTCCAATTTTGTTCCGGATCAGATCGGAACAAAATTGGAGGTCCCCCAGATTGGATCGGACCTGATCCTGATCCGAAAATCGGATGTCCGATTTTTGGATCTGCTGGCATTTTTCCCCATAGACTTGCATTGGGGGAAAGAAAGCTTTCCCCCAATGCAAATCTATGGCGAAAAATGGTGGAGGGGGGTGAGAGGGGGCCTAACTCCCCCTCCCTGTCCCTCCCCACTCACTCTTCTTACCTGCAGGGGCCTTCTGCTCCTGTCTGCTGGCGCTCATGGTCGCCAGCGGACGGCAGCAGACGACCCTGGCAGATAAGCCCCCTCCTCCCCTTCACGCTCCTTACTTGCCGGGGCCATCTGCTGCCTTCCGCTGGTGCCTGCGGGCACCAGCGGACGGCAGCGGATAGCCATGGCAGGTAAGTGGGAGCCCCCTCCCTCCTCCCCCTCATGATCCTCCTTACCTGCGGGCCCATCCGCTGCCATCCGCTGCCACCTGGGCGGCAGCAGATGATAGCGGATGGGCCCCGGCAGGTAAGCCCCCCAGCGATCCTCCGTACCTGCGGGGCCGTCCGTCACCTTCACCTGTCGTAGATCTACTGAGCTCTACTGAGTTCTAGGCTTCGTGGCCTAGTCCTCAGCCTAGTGCTCAGTAGATCTATGACAGGTGAATGCGGCAGACACCACTGCAGGTAAGTAGTGCCTCCCTCCCTGTCCCTCCTCCCCCTCACGATCCTCCTTACTTGCCGGGACCCATCCGCTGCCATCCGCTGGTGCCCGCAGATGGCAGTGGACGGCCCCGGCAGCTAAGCCCCCTCCTCCCCCTCACACTCCTTACTTGCCAGGACCGTTCGCTGGCAAGTAAGCCCCCTCCCCGCATTTGCGCTCCTTACCTGCCGTGGCCGTCCGTGAGGGGCGCGAAGAGGAGGAGGGTGTACAATCTCCGATCCAACACGATCCGGATCGGGTCCTTTTCAGATCAGATTGGATTGGATCGGCAGATCCAGGTGCTGGGGATCAGATCGGATAATTTTATCCGATTTCCCCTGGATCAGGTCCGGATCGTGGACCTGATCCATTGCACATCCCTACTATGAATCCTCTCTGGCCCCATGTACACCTTTGGAATTCCAGGAGTAACTGAGCTGCCAATATGTGTGTATTGGTGGCTCTTTTAGGGGATGAGTTGGCTCCATTGCCCTTCCCAGGCACTCAACATGCCATCCCACAGCTTTCATGGCATGGCTCGCATGGGTGGGGGGAGCAACGGAGATGGCTTGGCAGGTGCCCGCATCAATGGGACAGAGGTGAGTCCATCCATCCCTATTTGTGTCTAGGGATGTCCAGATTTTGTGAAATCTGCCCTGCATGTGATTTGAGGATTAAGGGATTCTATTAGTTTTTTTCTCTGTTATGTGGGAAAATATGCAAATAATTATGTAAGAAAGTTTGCAACCATTTACATAATTTACATTAGTACTTAACATTTAGCGTATTGTTCCCCCATTCCATTCTGTGTTTCCCCACATATATTTTCCAGCATGGCATGTGTCTCAGCAGAAATCTGTGTGTTTTCCTGTGCATGAATGTGCAGAAATTTTGGGAAAGTAAATACAAAAACACCCGGGAGTCCACGGACTCCACATGGCTTGGAGAGGACGGTTCTCAGTGGATTGCACAGGTTGAATTCTTAGGAATACAAACATATTTTAGTCTGCCTCAAATTTCTCCAGCATCACTACTTGTGACCACAGCTAAACACAACCCACAAAAGATGTATTGTGGCCTTTCTTCACTGATCACCCCCCCTCCTATTTTTGTGGTCCCCAGCAAACAATGACAAGAGTCAATTTGTCAAGTCATGAATAACATAGGTCTTTTGTAGATGATTTATTTTATTGTGGGCTCATCATTCCTCAGTCATGGAAGTTTACTAGTGTTTTAGATGATGTCATCATCTTTCAGTGTTTCTCCTGTGCTTTCCAACCACTTTCCCAGATTTTTTTTTTGGGGGGGGGGAATGCAGGGTTGCTGTTTTTTTAATCATGAAACAAAGCACAACTCTGCACCGGTCCGGCTGCATTCCACTATACCACCATGCCACAGAAAGGCAGGAAAAGGGGGGACTGAGTGTAGAGATCTGATCTGCAAAGAATCTGGATGCAGAAGTAGTCAAAAGCCTCACCTAGAAAGCTCATAAGCTAAGCTATCATAATTAAAGTGATGCTCCAGGTGTGATTAACATGTCTGTTTGACATTATTAGGATGGCTTTGATTCGCTATCGCACGTAGCAGATGGGCTTGCAGGCAGATTGGCATGGTTGTGGCTTGAATTTATAAAGAAGTGGTCCTTTGAAAAACGTGTTAAAATGTGTCCAGCTCTGAGAATCTCTTTGTCCCCTCACCCCAGGAAATCTGAAATTCTTCTCTCTAAGGCATACTGAAGCCACTGGATGAGACTAAAGAACATCTCTGGGTTGTGATGATAGATTTTCATTCTCATAGAGAGAGAAAGACAATGTTGAACCTTCGACGTTGGTAACTAATATAAGCATAAAGTGCAGCGTGTTGATGCCCTACCGATTTCCCATTTGATGAGCTCCATGTGCCTGCTGCAATCTGTCAAATCCAGAAATGAAGCCATCCTAATAATGTTCGTAAAATACTAATCACACCTGGAGCATCAATTTAATAATGATAATTCAGGCAATGTTAATGCTCCGCTCTTTTTTAACAGGCCAGCTACCTGTTAAAGTGATATCAAGCTAATGTGATACATGGCCGGTGTGCGTTTAATGTCCCCTCAGTTATAAAAATTCTTCATCTACTTGGCCAAGTCCCTTTCCCCTGGTTTTAATCAGTAGTTTACATTTTCAAATCATTCATGAGGTGATAACATTCTCTCATTACAAATGCAATTTATTCATGCTGGTTTCAGGCAATGACAGTCTACATTGATAAATCATATTAACCCATATACACTGGTAGCTTGTGATGCCCACGGACATTCTAGAGCCAATATTGGTCATAAGGTTGCCAGATTGTGAAACAGAGATGGATGCTGTGCCCTTAAATTCATTGAATGAAGCAACACTCATTTTTCCCAAGTCCAGCTGTCCCTATCCCCTTGAGGCCTGATCACTACGGTGGGAGGAAGGATGGCAAGGCCAGGGAATGAACAGGCAGGGGAAGCTACAAGTACATTAGAAAGTAAGAAGAGTCATGCTAGATCAGGCCAAGGGTCCATCCAGTTCAGCATAGAATCATAGAATAGTAGAGTTGGAAGGGGCCTTTAAGGCCATCGAGTCCAGCCCCTGCTCAACGCAGGAATCCACCTTAAACATCCCTGACAGATGGTTGTCCAGCTGCCTCTTAAAGGGCTCTAGTGTGGGAGTGCCCACGACTTCCCTAGGTCATTGGTTCCATTGTTGTACTGCTCTAACAGACAGGAAGTTTTTTCCTGATGTCAAGCCGGAATCTGGCTTCCTATAACTTGAACCCATTATTACGCGTCCTGCATGCTGGGATGATTGAGAAGAGATCCCGGCCCTCCTCTGTACAACAACCTTTCAAGTACTTGGACAGTGCTATCATGTTTCCCTTCAGTCTTCCCTTCTCAAGGCTAAACATGCCCTGTTCTATCAACCTCTTCTCATAGGGCTTTGTTTCCAGACCCCTGACCATCCCCGTTGCCCTCCTCTGAACCCCCTCCAGCTTGTCTGTATCCTTCTTGAAGCGTGGTGCCTAGGCTGACCATCTGAAAAGGAGGACAGGGCTCATGTAACTTTAAGAGTTGTAGAGAAAGGAAATTTCAGCCAGTGTCATTTGTATGCAATTAGTTCCTGGTGAAATTCCCTCTTTATCACAACAGTTAAAGTTGCAGAGCCCCTGCCTTCTTTTGTATATGGTCACTCTTGTATAGTGCCTGCAACTTTAACTGTTGTGATGAAGAGGGAATTTCACCAGGAACTAATTGCATACAAATTCCCTTTTCTTTACAACTCTTAAAGTTACATGAGCCCTGTCCTCCTTTTCAGATGGTCAGCCTAGTGGTGCCTAGAACTGGATGCAATACTCAAGATGAGGCCTAACCAGTGCTGAATAGAGGGGAAGCAGCAGCTTGCGTGATTTGGAAGCTATACTTCTATTAATGCATTTGCTTTATTTTATTTACAATATCTATATAACACTCAATTACCTAACAAAGATTCCAGAGCACTAAAGGTAGGTTTAAACAGTAAAAGAAAGATTTAAAAAGCAAATTAAACTTGTTCAATTTAAAAACTAAGGAACCAGAAAAATAGTGGCTAGTCAGTTGAGGAAGGCTTGTTTTCAGGAGGTGCCTGCCTGACACCCAGGGGCCACTACACTAAAGGCTCTTCTCCTGGTTGATTCCAATTGGGCTATCAGGCCATGTGAAACCTCCAGGAGCATGCTCTCTGATGACCTTAGGTTGGTAAGTTAGAAGCCATTATGCAACCATGCTGGCTGGGGATGATGGGCGTTGTAGTACAACACAGCAGGGGGAACCAGATTGGGGAAGGTTGGAGCAGAGAACATTGAGCTTTAGAGGCCAATGGTCTGACTCAGTATAAAGCAGTTTCATCTCTGTGTGAGCTAGTCAGGAACCCTCCCAGGTAGAACTAAAGTTGGGATAAACTTTCTTGAAAGAAGGCCACTTTGGATGTCCTCTGGGAGAGGCAAGAGACCTCTTTTCAGTCTTCCTACTATTAACAAGGGATATTGGCCTTGTGATTTAAGAGATGGTAAAAGCCACTGAAGAGTTTTGATGACATCTTCACCATACTTTGAATTCTGACTCAAAACCTGCATTTCATCTAGGATGTAAGCAAGTATACAGTACTGAAAACACTGTACATGTTTGTTCAGCCAATGCACATGATGGGGCAATTATACCCACTCATCATACCTCGTGAAAGAGCCTATGTAAGTAATTTGCACACATGTTTGGCTTGTTAAGCAACCATGCTGAAAGTGTGTAGACAGAGGGCTACAGGATGTGATCTCACTCCCCCTCTATGCACATTGATTATATACACATGTACCGGTGTGTACAATCCTTACATGATTTGTGTCAACAGGTCATTTTGCTGCATGTGTTAGCTATGTGGCTGTTATGATTTTGGCTTTCCTATAGATACCCAGCTACTACCACTGTGGAGTATAATCCATCAGCATTCAAATTCAAACAAAGGATTCTATTGGTAGCGCTCCCAGTTCAATATTTATGGAAATACCCCTGCATATGTAGATCACACGGCACAAAGTGAATATTTATGAAAAGGAGAAGCTGTTTGGAGTGAATATATATATATATATATATATATATATATATAATCAATTTTAAAAATCCAGTGCTTCTCTTTTGGAGCTGTTCATTGACATTCAAAGGCAAGGGGCTGTAAATAACCATTACAAGTGCCATTCATTTGGCAATGTTCCTTAAAATTATCTCTTGCATGAATTTCACTTCATCAGCATTTGTAGAGAAAAGTGTGTGTGTGTGTGTGTGTGTGTTTGTGTGTGTGTATGCATATGTGTTGATTTCTATGACATTTTCCCACCTGTACTAATAGCATGTGATGATGAACCTTCAGAGGTCCAGTCAATCTTTTTATTATTATTTTATTTTATTTATTGGCTATATTATACCCTAGGCTGACCATCTGAAAAGGAGGACAGGGCTCATATAACTTTAACAGTTGTAGAGAAAAGGGAATTTCAGCCGGTGTCATTTGTATGCAATTAGTTCCTGGTGAAATTCCCTCTTCATCACAACTGTTAAAGGTGCAGGCACTATATTGGAGTGACCAGATACAAAAGAAGGCAGGGCCCCTGCAACTTTAACTATTGTGATGAAGAGGGAATATCACCAGGAACTAATTGCATACAAATGACACTGGCTGAAATTCCCTTTTCTCTACAACTGTTAAAGTTATATGAGCCCTGTCCTCCTTTTCAGATGGTCAGCCTATTATACCCCAATTTCCAGCCCAAACTCCCAAAGGGATTCACAAATATAACTAAGAGGTATGTACTTAAAAAGGGAAGGGGGCATGTTCCTTATTTATATTTGTGAACCATGTCATGATTTGTCTCCTTTCTTCTTCCTGTGGTAGCTTTAGAGGTGAAGGGGATGGTCAGCTTCTTAGGTATGTGTGAATAAGGGCACAGTGCCTAGGAGGGCTGGACCCGGGAGCAGAGGCTATACATGTCCTCACCACCGCCATTGGCCGCTCCTCAGCACGATCGCTGCCTTCCCCGCATGAATGCCAGCATCCCCTTGTGTGATCGCTGGTGTCCCCGGGAGAGGTGCAAGGAGATGCCAGCGATCACATGGGGAAGACAGCAATGGTGGCAGCGAGGACTTGCATAGCCTCTGCTCCTGGGCCCTGCCATGTCCAGCCCTTCCAGGCACTGTATGCTGGGGGCTTAGGAATGTGAGAGGAAATGGCGGATCCATCATAAAATGCCGGATCTGCCAGAAAATGGCCTCCGTGATCCGGACTTTAAATCTGAGGCTCGAAGTTTGCACAGTCCTAGAAAATAAACCTGCTTGGATCGTACTCCCCTTATAGTGTAACCAAAGTTGGAACACTTGTGTTCGGTTCTGGTTGCTACACCTAAAAAGAGATATTGCAAAGTTGGAAAAAAAAGTGCAGAAAGGGTAAATTAAAATGACCAAGGGGCTGGAGCCAAGTTACAACTAGGGGTGTGCACGGACCTCCCGGATTTCAGATCGGCCGCCATTTTTCCCCATAGACTTGCATTGGGGGAAAGAAAGCTTTCCCCCAATGCATGTCTATGGGGAAAAATGGCGGTGGGTGGGTGAGTGGGGGCCTAACTCCGCCCTCCCTGTCCCTCCCCCCCTCGCGCTTCTTACCTGCAGGGGCCTTCTGCTCCCATCCACTGGCGCCCACGGGCACCAGTGGATAGCAGCAGACGACCCCAGCAGATAAGTGGGGGGGCCTCCCTCCTCCCACCTCGCAATCCCCCTTATCTGCTGGGCCCGTCTGCTGCCATCCGCGGCCGCCCGGGTGGCAGAGGATGGCAGCAGAAAGGCCCCAGCAGGTAAGCCCCGTCCCCACCGCTCCTTACCTCCCGGGGCCGTCCGCTTCCATCCACTGGTGCCCGTGGGCTCCAGCAGATGGCAGCAGACGGCCCCGGCAAGTAAGCAGCGTGAGGGGGGAGGGGGGCCCGATCCTCCGATCCAATCTGATCTGGATCGGGTCCTTTTCGGATTGGATCAGATTTTATCCAATACGCGCTGGATCGGGCCCGGATCGTGGATCGGGCCCAATCCGGTGCACATCCCTAGTTACAATATCTGGGGTTGCTTAGCTTAGAGAAAAGGCAACTGAGGGGAGACATGATAGGACTGTACAAAATTATGCATGTTGTAAAGAAAGTGAATAAGGAGACATTTTTCTCCCAGTTCCTACAATTAGGGGTGTGATCGCACCCCCCAATTTGCCTCAAAGGCTGTTTTAGAGCTCCCAAAACAGCCCCAATTTGACTTGGGGGACTTTAGGGGTAGCCCCCTTCGCCTTGGTGCCGAGGCTGAGATAAGATTTCCCACCCCCTGAGGAGACTATGCCTTGAAGGTCCCTGGTTGCTGGCTGCACAGGCAACACCCAGGAAAACTGGTAGCAAGGCCAGCGGTGAGTCCGTTGGACTCACCTCCCTCTCCCAGGCCTCCAGACTCACCTGCTGCCGCATTGCCGCTGCCAGCCACCGCCACTGCCCACCACTGTCACCGTCGCCTGTAGCTGCTGCCTGCCGCCTCCTACCGCCGGCCGCTGCTGCCATCCACCATTAGCCACCCGCTGTCATCATCCGCCATCGCTGCCATGGGCCGCTGCATCACCCACCATGACCGGGAAATGTGGCACTCCCATGAGAACCAGGCCATTGGAGCGCTGCAGTTCCTGGCTGCGGTGGGTGATGTGGCGGCCCATGGCAATGACAGTGGAGATGGTGGATGGTGGTGGTGACAGCAGCCTACAGTGGTGGGTAATGACGGATGGCAGTGCCGGACGATGGAGGTGGGTGATGGCACGCTACAGCAACTATGGCGTGCTACGGCAATGCTACAGCAGCTGAGTGGGGAGAGCCGGGAGAGGTAGGTGAGTCCAATGGACTCACCACCATCTTTCCTGGGACAGCGGGAGGGAGGGCCCAGTGCCACTCCAGAGTGGCCCATTGCCCCCGAAGCTTCGGGTACCGGTGTGGTTCAGGTTCGGGGACCTTGGGCTGACCCGGAACCAGCTTGGGACCAAGGCGAGGCTGGGCGAATCAGCCCACCTCACCTTGGTTTCGGGAATTTGGCCCAAGGCACTGCACAGCACTACCTACAATATTCACAGGAAAGCTTCTTCAACATCTTCGTTCTTCATCTAAATCCAAAACAAGCAGGCACACTATTGGGTATGGGGATTATGGACTACATAGCCATCCAAACACATGCGGAATGAGTACGTCATATCCTTTTGAATGCCACTACTCCATTCACGCTGATCCACTCTGTTTTTCAAATCAAAATGACTGTATATGTGATTTCCCCCACCCCACCCCCTCTATGGGTCTATGGGCAATTGTGAGCTGACCTTTTCTAATTGAGGCAAATGGAAACAATGCACCAGATTCAAGATATGGCGACACAGTCGACTGAATACAATGGCCTTGCATATTCTGTATTCCTTTGCCATTTTCCAGTAACTCCTAACATTGTGCTGTTCAGCTTGAACTGCTAGACATGTACTGAGCTGGTGCTTTCATTGAGCAATGTGGAATTCATCTGACCCTGGAAAAACTCTGCCATTCTAAGCCTGAGGGAAAAGGCAGTTGGGTAACGAGGTCTTTTGGCTGAACTTCACAGTGTCACCATTGTAAAAAATATGTCTTTATTTCATCTAATATAATCTCTATGTGCAGAGATGCAACATTGTTGAAGCAAAGCTGCCAATGTTCTCAGTTAGAATGGGGGAAATCTACCTTTTGGGATGCGGTAAAATGATAATATGTGTATCTCTGACATCCTCACATTGTTAGAACCACCCTGCTCTAGTTCTTTGTATCTGATATCTGATTAACACCTGTTTTGGATGCCAAAGCTCCCCAAATTGTCAATTGGTCTCCAAAGGAACACTCACTTTATTAGCTTCCAGGTGCCAGGTGAGAGTAATTTTATTCTCCCAGGCTTTAAGTGGATGATATTTTAATGCTGATCTTGTTGGTGTATTGCTGTTTTCTCCCCCTGTTGATTCTATTATTGTCAGTTTCCTTTTACTCCTACATCTAAGTTTCAATTCCTGGTCCCTATTCATTGGTAAGCTATAGCATAAACATTTTTTATTCAGGAATGCTTTGTAAAATTCTCCTTTGGAGCTTGATTTTAAATGAGTATTTGATTTCTGATGGCTTCAGATATTGCTGGTTTTAAATGTGGCATTTGTTTTTATCAGGCCTGTTAAAAAAGCATCTCTTCCTGAAGGTGAGGGGGATATCTCAGTGGAAGAGCAGATGTTTTCATACAGAAGGTTCCAGGTTCTATCCTTGGCATGTCCAGTTGAATGAGTCACACAACAGGTTATGGGAAGGGACCTCTGCCTTAGTCCCTGAAAAACTACTGCCTGTAGATAATATTGGGCTACAGAGACTTGTGGTCTGATTTATTCAAAAGCAGTTTCATGTGTTTTATTTCTTATTTTGTTAATGTTGCATTCACGCAGAGGACACCTTATCTCGAGCAGCTCAGGACTTCATGGTCTCCATGACAACCATGGGACTGTCCCAACATGCCACCGGCCCAACACATGTAGCAGGGCATACTCTAGACCTGGTTTTCGCAACTGGACATGGAGATGGTGATCTGAAAGTGGGGAACTTCACATCAGTCCCTTTGTCATGGTCAGATCACTGCCTGCTGAGGTTTAGACTTACAGCAGCTTTTCCCCTCTGCAAGGGTGGGGGACCTATTAAAATGGTCAGCGTCTGGAGACTAATGGATCCGGATGGTTTCCAAAAGGCTCTGGGGAGTTTTTCAGCTGATAGGGCTGGCGCTCCTGTCGAAACCCTGGTTGATCTGTGGAATGTGGAAATGACTCGGGCAGTTGACACGATTGCTCCTGAGTGCCCTCTCCTGTGTAAAGCTTGTACAGCTCCATGGTATACCCCAGAGCTGAGAGTGATGAAACAAAATAGGAGACGGCTTGAGGGTAGATGGAGAAGAACTCCTGGTGGATGCAATCAAACACTGGTAAGTGACTATAGTAAGGTATATTCAGGGACAGTGAGGGTGGCAAAAAAATAAATAAATACTTTGCTGCCACTACCAAACCATCAATTTGCCACACAGTGGAGCTTTTCAGAGTTGTCCGGGGGCTACTACATGCCAGCCCCAAGGACATGGTAGAACCATCTGAGGCCTGCTGTAATATATTTGCTAGGCACTTCCAGAATAAAATCTTTGGCATCAGTCAGGGCTTAGACTCCAGTGTTATAGTAGGTGAATCAAATGAGGTATCCAGAGCAAAGGCATGTCCTGTTTTCTTGGATGAGTTTCAGTTGGTACAGCTCGAGGACATTGACAAGGTGCTTGGACAGGTTTGTGCAACCATCTCAGTATAGGATCCTTGTCCCTCTTGGCTAATAAAAGCTAGCAGGGATGGACCAGCAGCTGGGCCAGGGAAGTGATTAATGCCTCTCTGTGAGAGGGAGTGGTCCCAGGCCCCCAGAAAGAAGCAGTAATGAGACCACTCCTGAAGAAATCTTCCCTGGACCCAGAAAATCTTAATAAATATAGGTCTGTGGCAAATGTTCCATTCCTGGGCAAGGTCCTTGAGTGAGTGGTTGTGAGCTAGTTCCAGACACTCTTGGATGAGACTGATTATCTGGATCAATTTCAGTTGGGTTTCAGGCCTGGCTTTGGTATGGAAACAGCCTTGGTCGCCCTATATGATGACCTATGTCAGGAGAAAGACAGGGGGAGTGTGAATCTGTTGATTTTCCTCAACCTCTCAGCAGCTTTCAATACCACTGAACATGGTATCTTTCTGGGACGACAGTCTGAGTTGTGAGTGGGAGGCACTACATTGCAGTGGTTCTGCTCCAACTTTGCCAGTTGGCTCCAGAAGGTGGTGCTTGGGGAACTTTGCTTGACCCTGTGGATTCTCCAGTATGGGGTTCCACAGGGGGTCACTCTTCTCTCCACATTGTTCAACATGTAAATGAAACCATTGGGTGCAGTGATCCAGAGTTTTGAAGTGCGTTCTCATCAGTACGCTGATGACATGCAGCTCTATTTCTCCTTTTCATCTTCATCAGGTGAGGCTGTGGATGTGCTGAACTGGTGCCTGGATGTGAAAATGGACTGGATGAGAACTAATAAACTGAAACTCAATCCAGACAAGACTGAGACGCTGTTAGTGGGTGGTTCCGCTGAACGGATGGAGGGTCTTCAACCTGTTATGGATGGGGTTGCACTCCTCCTGAAGGAGCAGGTTCATAGCTTGGGGGTTCTCCTAGAACCATCTTTGTCACTTGAGGCTCAGGTGGCCTCAGTGGCATGGAGTGCCTTCTACCAATTTTGGTTGGTAGCCCAGCTATGCTCCATCTGGTCAGCGAGAACTGGCTTCAGTTGTCTATGCTCTGATAACTTCCAAGTTAGATTACTGCAATGCACTCTATGTGGGGCTGCCATTGAAGATGGTTCAGAAGCTGCAGCTTGTGTAAAATGCAGGAGCCAGATTAATAACCTGGACCAAGACGTTCAAACATATAAAACTGACTTTGGCCCACTTGCATTGGCTGCCTGTATGTTTCCGAGCCTGATTCAAGGTGCTGGTTTTAACCTATAAAGCCTAACATGATTTGGGACCACAATACCTGACGGAACGCCTCTCCCGACATGAACAACTAAGGCCCTCCTCCAAGTGCCTACTCCAAGGGAAGCTTGGAGGACAGCAACAAGGGAGATGGCCTTCTCAGTGGTGGCACCCAAATTATGGAATGATCTCACCGATGAGGCTTGCCTGGCGCCAACATTGCTATCTTTTTAGCCAGGTCAAGACTTCCCTCTTCTCCCAGGCATTTAAAATTTAACAGCATGTACTGAGTTTTTAATTGACCCCAGAACTATATTTAGGCTTGGCTGAGAGTTCACAGTTGTTTTAAATGTATACTGTTTTTATATGTTGTCTGTTTTTATGTTTTTATGTTTTTAAATTTAGTATATCGATTTTTAATGTCCAAAGCTTTAATTTTTGTAAACCGCCCAGAGGGCTTCGGCTATGGGGCAGTATATAAATGTTAATAATAATAATAATAATAATAATAATAATAATAATAACAACAATAGAGAAATTACTAATAGGACTCTGCATGGAACCTTAGATTTGCTCTGGAGGCTGATTCGGAGCTTCTGGGTCAGCCCCAATTCAATTCAGGCCACTTTGGACGCAGGCTGATATTGCTTTGGTTCAGGATGATAAGCGAGCTCCAGACACCCAAAGTGGGTTGGTCATTGTGGGTTGGTCATTGTGGGCCAACACAGAGTCAAATGGACTCCCTCCTCTGCTCGGTCCCCCAAACCCAGAGATGCTGGCTCCACCTGAATGTGGAATTTACCTGACCAATCCAGCAGCTGCTCATCCTCAATGAGAGCCACAATTTTAAACAAATAGGGTTGCTTTTTTTTGGTCATTTCATGAACCATGTTGGCCATAAAGCACTTTGCACTACCTCGGCCCAATCTGGTCCTGATCCACATTCGAACTGAAGCAGGCTGAATCGGCTTGCTCCAGTTTAGATTCTGGGTTCAAGCCCAAAGTGGTGCACAGCCTGAATTACTAATAAGCTTTATAAATAAGCAACTATAATTTTAGAAATGGACCCAGCTCCACCTTATAACTTCATGTTTTCTTGAGATTACAAACAGAAGCCGTACATGTCTGGGGGGGGGGGGTGTTGATGCTTCTTTGAAGAAAGAAAGAAAAATATTTTGTATCTACCTAGTCCATTATTGCTCTTGGGTAACCTTGTCATCAGAATCAAACATAGTCACAGATCAAGAATATTTGCACAAACACTTCTGCAAGGAGTCATCTTTGAAATGCCAGGCAGGGAGAAATGTGACTTGCACAAATCAAAAGCAAAGGTTTGAGTGAAATATTAATAGCAGAGGCCTGTGTGTCTCGGCATTACATGTGATGGGGACAACTGGTCCGAGAAATCCCATGGTGCTCACTACCTCGAAAAACAAGAAAGGACCTGGCACATTTAGCATTTCTATTTCTAGCAATTCCAATTGAATTTGCCGGGAGACACAAAAACACTCTTTTGAACTGTGGAGATCAAATAACTTACGGGTAGGAACTAGAGAGTAGAGGCCAGAGAGCTGTAGGCAAATATGACAGTTCCACTGGAAGTGATACCAGTGCACTACAGTACACATGAGGCTGAGGGCCAGTTGGTTGAAAAAGGAGGGTCCCATCAATTCCCATGCTGGTACTTCCCCACGCACACACCTGTGCCCATGTGGAATGGAATGTGTCCTTGATTGCATCTGTCCAATAAAATAAAAATAGTGGCATTCTATATCTACTATTCAAGCTTTGGCGAGAAAAATCATTAGTAGAGAATTGCTTACAACTTCTGTTTTGTATGGTTAAGCTATTTCCTTGTGAGAAAACAGCTTGTCTGATCCGTGATTCAAGGTCAACATTGACATGAATCTTCCAGAGGGTACAGCCATTGATCAGTGGAAGGCCGTGAGGTTTGGGTTCTTCTTTGTAAATAAGTGATAATAGACCAGATCAATATGCATTTCAGTCTTCTTACCAATGAACATCAGCCTCATCAGAAGAAGTTGCAGGGGACATAAAGATATCTCTGTCTGGTTGTTTATCATAGAAATCATTCATAAATCTGAAGGTGGGGGGACTCACTGACATACCAATGTTTTTTATTGAAAGGTCCCTTGCAGTAACTTCAAGTGACTGTGAAATTCTGCAAGTACTATTCAAAATGACTACAAATGTCCTGCTTTTATGTTAGATTCAGGATCATTTCATGAATTCGAAGTGATAAAGGGAACGATACAAAACAGAGCCCTTCTTTTAAAGAAGCTTGGCATATCCACACAATAAGTGCATGAGGTGGAAAACAGGGCCCTGGTTACTCTCTCTGCCCCTGACCTACACCTGTTGATCAACAACATGTGCACAGAGCTTCAGGGTATACAATGTATAGGCTTTCTTTCTCTGTAGAGTCCTGATCACATGTACAAACAAAACCTACACACTTTACAGGTTATATACATCTAGATTCTATTACCCACAGAGCTGACTGACGTATGGAGGTATTCCAACAGGGACATATGGGAATTTTGGTTTTGCTCACAAAACAGGTGGGAAAACCTCTGACCATGAGCGTGAGCATGTATCCACCCAAAATGTTCACAAATTGTCAAACACATGTCTGTGTTTGTCTCGTTCCTGATTCCTACTTTGATTTGTGCAAATTTCTGAGTGGAGACTAGAACTCAGATATCCCAGTGCCCAGCCCAACACTCTAGCCCATACACTGCACTTGTTCTAGAGGTTGCAGGATCTACTTTATTTATTTATCTCACTTGAGACCTTAGATGCCCCAGCTAGAGCCTGTTGCAAAAGTTATTAAAGAATCCTGAGTCCAGGGGTTTGTTTTGAATATAAATGAGAATGAGGCTCACCGTCCTTATACCCAAACAAATATCTCCTTATTGCCTAAAGTTTTCCCCACTTCAACTGTATAATTTAAAGGGGGGGGGGTGATTTTTGTTGCTGATATTTTAAACAATTGAAAATCAGAAATCCTTGCCAATCTACTACAGAGCACCCACTTTACCTTCTGCTCACCTCTGTTTTAGAATTATGGCTGATGTCCCATTGGATTATATGATCTCCTTCTCAGTCATGTAGCGTTTTAGGCACACCATGAAGAAGTCAGGGGACAATGCAAGGAATACATTCTTAAATCAGTGTGGAACATAACCCAGATGATGATGGTGGTGGTGGTGGTGGTGGTGGTGATATACATATCAAGAACAATCTCCTCATATGCCCATTATTTCTAACTGTTCTGATACCATATCATTCTGTGGGGAGTGTGAGAGAGCGTTTTACAGTGCAATCGTATACATATCTACTCAGGAGTAAGTCTCAGTGAGTTCATTGCAGCTTGTTCCCAGCTTAGTGATTATAGGACGCCAAGCCAAGTCATGTTGATTCCACAGAGCAAATAAAACTCTAACCCCCTTTTTTTTTTAAAAAAATGGTTCAACTTGCACATATTCTGTAGTCCATTTGGAGGTTATTGTTCATATGTCCTAGGTAAATCTGTGGCTGAAAAATCAAATTAGCTCAATTTCACCATACAAATGAAGGGATGCTGTACTTTTGTTTGAGAAGAACTTCAGTCAGCAAAAGTATATTTTTTCTGTCTCTTCAACCTGCTTATAGATTATGTTCCTCTTTCCCAACAGGCCCATGTTATGATCCAAAGGTATTTCCACCTGTAATGATGGAATAATTACAAATTAGAACTACTGTACATGGAAAGATAGGCAAGCATGGTCCATAGAAGGAATGGAGAAATCACCAGGGGTCTTCTTTTTCAGATATTATATCCATTTATCTATATGAAGCCTTCGGGGCAGTCATTAGGGGATTTGGAGCCAAATGCCATCAGTACGCCGATGACACATAGCTCTATCTCCCTGTGACATCTGTTTCAGGAGAGGCTGTGCAAGTCCTAGATCAGTGCCTAAACTCAGTAATGGGCTGGATGAGGGCCAACAAATTGAAGCTGAATCCTGGCAAGATGGAAACCCTGTGGGTGAATGGTTCCCGAGTCTGGAAAATAAGCTCATTGCCTGGTCCGGATGGGGTTGCACTCCCGCTGAAAGATCAGGTCCATAGTTTGGGGGTATTGCTAGATCCATCATAGTCGCTGGAGGCCCAAGTGGCTGTAGTGTCTTGGAGTGCCTTTCCCAGCTTCGGCTGGCTCGCCAGCTACGGCCTCTTCTGGACAGGGATAGCTTGGCCACAGTGGTACGGGCATTAGTAAACTCAAGACTGGATTACTGCAATGTGATCTATGTGGGGCTGCTCTTAAGACTGCTCCGGAAGCTGGAGTTAGTGTAGAATGCAGCAGCTCAGCTGTTCTTTGGAGCTGCCTCTTTTCGGCATGCAACTCCTTTGCTGAGGGAATTGCACTGGCTACCTATTGGCTAGCAGACCCAGGTTTAAGGTTTTGGCACTAGTATACAAAGCCCTAAACAACTTGGGACCAGGATACCTGAGAAAATGCCTTCTTCCTTACCAACCCGCCTGATCACTGAGGTCATTGGAGGGCATGTCCTGGTGGTTCCACGTGGACCTGTGGCTCAATTGGAATCCACCAGAAGAAGAGCCTTCAGTGTGGTGGCCCCATCTCTGTGGAACTCTCTGTCCTACTTACCTGGGACAAAGTGATGCTTACATCTGTGTAGACATTCACAGGATTACATTGCAGATATACTAGATAATGTAACCCTCTTTGCAAACAGTTCCTATTTGCCTTAACTTTGTGCTAGTCATACCCAGGGAAACCTGTTTCTCCACAAAAGCGCAACTGGATGACCTCAGTCACATGTTGTTGTTTTTAAAGGCATTCATTTATTTCTGATTATAATATCTTAATAAAGTAATATGCCAGGAAGTAATTGAAAACTAATTGGCTGCATTTCATAGCCGCACCTCCATCCTCATGTCTATCCACCATCCATTTAATTAAAGCAACTAAAGTTTCCCTCATAAGTAATAAACAAACTACATCCTTCAATTAGTTTGAGCTTTTCAAGCTGTCCGTTTCATTTTGCTAAAGATGGTAAATAGAATCTGGTCTTCATTACATTGCAGGGAGTTGGCTGGAGGTCCCCAGGCTTCTACCTGTTTACAAATAGCACATGGCTTAAGTGAAGAAACTGCCTGTATGAATGAAGGAATCAGGTTGCTCATACTGCTGAGCTGAGGTTCATGGTTTTTGGGGACCCCTGGGCAAGCCCATCAGTCATAGTGTATGAGTCCTAGGGGAGCTGTAGAGAGATTTCATTCATTTATTTATTCATTTCTTTAGAAAAATGTTTTAATATTGCTTCCCGTTTATAAGATTTATTTCAACACCACCACCAATTAATCAATAGCAGCAATAAACCAATACCATAAAACATCTTGATAAAATCAACATGATATTGAACATAATTAAAATATCAATTCCAGACCTCCAACCTTAGGCACCACCAGAAGGGTATCTTCTGATGAGGACAACAACTGGGCAGACAGGTAAGTGGTGGAAGGGCAGCCAGAAACTCTCTTAAGTATCTTACTCCTGCATTGATTAGGGCTGAGTAAACACATACCCAAACTTTTAAACCTGACTCAGTGGCATATGGGCAGTCAATAGCATATGGATAGATGTGTTGGCCTTCTTTCAAGGTGGAGTTACACAAACAGGGGCCGTATGACAGAGAGACAGGGATATTTCCGATGGGTGACAATCGCTCTGTGCTGAATGGTGGTACCTGTAAAAGGTCTTCATCGCTAGGGATGTATAAATAAGAAAAAAAAAACAAGCTTGCTGAAGTCCTCCAAGTTCCATGTTGAAGCTCAAATCCACATCAGATGGTGAGCTTAGTTTGTGTTTGCTTTTGCATGAAAATCTATGTGCATTTTCGAGCATATTTTTGTCACATGTATGCATCAGTTGTGTACATTTCTCTCTCTTATTGATTAAAGCATATTTATGTGCATTTTTTCAAACATATGCATTATTTCATACACAGCTTTTTCAAATATATGCAAGCTGTCAAACACATTATTTTTTTTGGTACAGAAATCATACTGCAAACTCAGAAATGTATAGATTTTGACCACAGATTGTTCCAGAATCTGTCCAGAAGGCGTGAACTGGGTAAATCCTTATCAAAAATAAACTGAAATGACCTAGCCACAGTAATACAGGAACTGATAACTTCCCGATTAGACTACTGCAATGCACTCTACGTGGGGCAGCCCTTGGAGATGACTCGGAAGTTGCATCTAGTGCAAAATGTAGCAGCTAGACTGCTGACTGGAACATCTCATAATAACCATATAACACCGGTCTTAAAGGAATTGCACTGGCTGCCAATACATTTCCGGTCAGGATTCAGGGTGCTGGTAATGACGTTTAAAGCCCTAAATGGCTTGGGACCTCAATACTTGAGGGAGCACCTCTCCCTATATCTGCCTGTCCAAAACCTGAGATCTGTCAGAGGAGCCTTTCTCCATGACCCACCAACGGGAGATATATGCCATGGTGGGACATGGGAGAGGGCTTTCTCTGTTGTTGCACCCCGGCTATGGAATGCCCTCCCTCTGGAGGCCCGACAGGTGCCAGCACTGTCTTCATTTTGGCATCAGGTTAAGACATGGCTTTTTAACAGAGCCTTTGATGGCTAAAGCTACCAGCCTGCACACTATCTTGTTTTAAATGGATTTTACTATTTTAAAATTTCATATGGGTTTTAATATATTAATGGTTTAATTTGTTTTAGAATTGTATATTTGTTCTATTTTATATGTATGATTTTATCTGTATGCTGCCCTGAGATCCTTGTGATATAAAGCAGGATAGAAATGACATCTGAATTGCAACATTGGAAACTCCATGCATCAGAATTGGCATTTTAACCCATGCATTTGAAGACCCAATAAAGTCACTTGCCGAAATACCTTACAATATCCTTATACGAACTGCTGAAATTCCACCTTAAAACATCCAGCTTCTTCCTTTAATGTTCTCCTTTTTTATATCTCTATGTAATTAACAGCAACGATGCACCCAACTCAAGTGTTGGAAATGTTGTTGCCATGACCCAATATGCAAATCACCTTCGGGATAACAAAGTGGCTGCTGGGATATATATTTTTTTCATTTCCTTCCATCTTAGTAACGAGTTGCTTTCAAGAGGAGGGTGGCCCTGTTTATTAAGCATCATTTCATAAATATATTTTGATGTTGGGGATATACAAAGGAAGTCCTGTGGTACCTTACAAGATAACGTTGAAAAGTAGGTCAGCTCGGCTTGCTAGCAGAGGTTGGGTGAAAATGGATTTGCTGTACGCTCAGGAGTTAACAGACCAGAATTCCCCAAACTTCTGATAACTGAGCCAAACTTTTTGTATGCATATTACAGATGGATTTGACTGGGGATGGGCTATAGTCAGTGGTAGAGCGGGTGTTTTTCATGCAAAAGGTCCCAGGATGTGTCTCTGGCAACTCCAAGTAGAGCTAGAAAATTGCCTGCCTGAAACCCTGGGGAGCCCCTTCTAGTCAGTGTCAACAATAATAGGCAAGATGGACTGATGCTCTGACTCAGCATAAGGCAGCTTTTGGAGGGTCTTCCAGATGCACTCATCACTCATATACCTCAGAAGATTTGCTTTCAGAGAGTCAAAGAACTACTCACCTTCACAGCCCAGAACCTCTGGTTCTGTATGAGTTAGCTAGTCTATACATGCAGCAAAATAAAATGGGAATGAGGGGACCAGTTGCAAAATCACCTTGCCATTCTTACCCCATTTTGCAGGTGTTGGGAAAACATGCTGGTCAGAACACACGTGCGTTGGTGCATATCGGTAACTTGAAAGAAAGAAAGAAAGAAAGAAAGAAAGAAAGAAAGAAAGAAAGAAGATGTGAAATGGATACTGTGGAACATTGTGCAAGCACAACATCCAGAATAATTATCATTAATACATCTATGCTAGTCCAGAAACAGGACTGGGGAATTCAGAATCCAAAGATATGGAGATAAATTCAGATATGGAGAGTTTTGCATGCATTACTACACCTAAACGTACACCATGTCACAATCCCTGAAATGCTCAGGATGTCACCCGAATGGGGATTTAATCCATTGATGTTTATTTATATAGTGATTTCTATCCTACCTTTCTAATACCTATGCACTTTCAAATCACAATATCATAAAGTACTATGAAATACATGAAAACGACATAAATACATTAAAAATTCAACACAAGCCAGAGACCACAGATAGCACACAAGTTTTATAGCAGGATGCAGAAACTCTTTCAACTTGAGGTCTGCATTCCATTTCAGAGAAGCTCTGGGAGTCTACATTCCAGTGGTAGCTTGGGCCAAAATACTCCAAAATATCAACCTATGTTAGTTTAAAGCTCGGAGGAGCAATCTTATATCTTCCTAGACAGCATCTTGTGGGGGGGGGGCTGCCGTGAGCATGCCCATTCTCTCTGGCATTCACATGTGCTGGCAAACTGACACAAGACATTCACATCTGTGAGACTTCTTTTTATTGAGGAAATCACACAGTAAAAAGTGTAATGGTTACATTCTCCAAACAACACTACTTTTAGCTGAACGATGGTTAGAAAGCTTAAGGCTAGGGATGTGTATCGTATTGTTAGAATTTACGATAACGATATGATATGCTCTTTATCGTGAACATGAGTTAGAATAACAATATTATAATTTTTTATTGTTATTTCGGACCAAAAAAAATATCGTCTTCATTCATATTGTAGGTGATCCGTATCATCTTCACGATAATTATCGTTAAAAAACAATATTTTTGGCAGAAATAAAAAATGCCTATAACTTCTGTATTTTAAAGGTTAGAGGCTTGAAACTTGGTCACAGTGCCTCTGGGGTATTCCTAAGTATGTGTATGAAATTTGAGAGCGATCCCTCCAACTCTCGATTTTATATGAATTTATTAAAGATCATTTCCGTTCTTACAGATCAGAATGACAGCTCGCCAGACCTGACAGAACGGAAATTATCTTTAAAAAATTAATATAAAATCGAGGGTTGGAGGGATCGCTCTCAAATTTCATACACATATTTAGGAATACCCCAGAAGCACTGTGACCAAGTTTCAAGCCTCTAACTTTTAAAATACAAAAGTTATAAGCATTTTTTATTTCTGCCAAAAATATTGTTTTTTAACGATAATTATCGTGAAGATGATATGGATCACCTACAATATGAATGAAGACGATATTTTTTTTGGTCCGAAATGATGATAACGATAAAAAACGATTTTTTTTGGCGTGTGTACACCCCTACTTAAGGCTCCTTTCCTGATACGATCTTTCAGGCAATCACTCCAGGGAGAGGGGGGTTAACCACCATCCGATTTGAGCTTCTCCAGATGCCGCATATGCTGGCTCCTCAAGAGACATGGCCAAAGCTTAAACAAAATCCCAGGGAGGGGAAAACACTTATGCTCTGAGCACTAGAGCCAGAGAGATTAATCATGCACCAATCAGGCTCAGCCTGCCAAACATTGAGCTGACCCGAGGTAAGCATGATCACAGGGAAGGTAAAACCTTAGGCCCAGGAGTCCCATCCTTCTGCTAAGGACTGGCAACTCCCTGCCACCTGAATCTGGCCACAAACACACAATCCACAGCAAACACAAGTTCAGGTCTATGAAAAGCCTCCCAGTACTTTCCATGGCACAATCCTTAGAAATCCAGAGTCCAAACACCCCCTGTGTCTGGGGGTAGGGTGCCAGCTTGTAACTTGTCATATCTGGTGATTCTTGTTTTTTAAAAAACTCCACCGCCACCCACCTCTGTCTGCATCAACACTGGACTCTTGAGATGCTCTTAAAAGGCTCTGTGTGGCACGCCAGCCTCTCAGGCCTAAGCTACAGCCATCTTTGAGTTGTAACTCTGTTTGAAACTGATGCCAGCCAAAGCCTCCAACCAGCCAACAACTGCACCAACACTTGATTCTGAGACGCTCTTGAAAGGCTCTGTGTGGCATGCCAGCCTCTCAGGGTTCAGCTACAGATATCTCTGAGTTGCGTCTTCAGTCTAACTCTGTCTCTAAGAGATATGCCAGCCAGCCCAAGCCACAAATCTATTTTTCTCTGACACACACTTCAAAAGTTCTGCATTGCATGCCAGCAGTGCAGACAGAGCCTAGCTCACAAGTGAACAAAGTGAAATGGAAGGGAAGGGGTAGCAAAGCAAAGCAATGACATGCCAGGTTCCAACATCCGCATCAACAGAACATCAGCAAAGATGAGAGTCTCTCTCTCTACTGACGCCTCACTTTTGGTCGTGAGAGTTTGTCTCTAAGGATGGCCCTTCATCGCCCATGATGGGGAACTCTGAGAAAAAGGCCTCTGGCCTGTTCCATTTTGCCCCGTGAGCTTCTTTGATTGATCTCTCCTTTCTAACATTTGGATCTGTGGATGCCTTGCCTTTGCTGAGCTCCAGGTGCCCTACTGCTTGCCCAGCACTTCTTGGCTAAAAACGTAAGATTCCCTTGAAGCCAAGGGCTGAAAATTCTCAAGGTGCAAAACCCTAAAGAGGAGGTTTGACAACCTGAGTTTGAAGGATATGTGGCTCCAGCGGTTTTTTTTTTTAAAAAAATTTAAATTCTCAAACTTTACAAAATTCCTAAAAATCAATGGATGAACAGATCTGCTTCAACCTTGGTAAGGATAAATTCCTACCTGAGGTCTATCATGGTGCCAGGATTCATTTATTTATCTTTCAAAATGACAGTTTTTTTATTTTAAATATATATATTTTAAAACCTCACACTTAAAAAAAAAATCCCTAGAAATCAGCGGATGAACAGATTTGTTTCAAACTTGGCAAGGCTAAAGCTCTATCTGAGATCTATCATGGTGCCAAATTTCATCTTCACCTTTAAAAATGACCATATATATATATATATATATATAGTCATAAAATTCAATGGATAAACGTAACTGCTTCCAATTTGGCTTGGCTAAAGCCCTTCCTTAAAGCTATCATGGTGCCAAGTTTCATCTTTTTATCTTTAAAAATGGCACACCTGTAAGCATTTTTGTTAATTCTCATTAAAGTAGAGCTTCCCTTTGGCTGGGGAGGATGGGAAAATCCAGATTTTTCATCAAATTTCATAATTCCCCCCTTCCCGGATTTGTTACCAAACATCCTGACAATTCTGAGTTTTTCCTGTCATATGGTCATCCTAGTTGGCCCCCTACATGACTTGGCCTGGCCACAGGTTTTGCACCCATACTTTACATAAAATGGGAGATATTGAGCAGGTAAACATCTGCTGGAATAAAACTGTCTTTACCAACCACTGAAAGACATCTGGAGTGGGGTATGTGTGTTTTATGGGCCAAGGTGTTCCACAATATTGGTGCAGCCCCAGAGAAAGCCATCAAAGGTGCCTCCACTACAGGTGGGACATAGAAGAAGGCCTCTCATCCTGATCTTAGTAACTGGGCAGGATGAAATGGGAGAAGATGAAGCCTCAGGTTTCCTGTGTTATGAAGGAGCTTCAGATTTGCTGGCTCTCTGACATATATATCGTACACTATGGATTTAATTGGCATTGCCCTGTACCTTGGCTCAAGACACCGGTTTGGTTTTCAAAGACTCAGCCAGAAAAGCTGTCAGGAAAGCTGTAAAGGCTCGGAGCACCAGTGTGCATGTATTCACTCATTGATTAGATTAATGTGAATAATTCTCTGTAACCATAGAGACATGCAAATACTGTACCTGCCTGATTGCCATGACAACACTGACTAACTCGCACATAAATGAATTGGCCAATCAAATTCCCCAGTGGGAACAATGGCCCAATCTTGAAGCAACCTGGTCTCCTAGACATGTTAACAAGAACAAGAACTATCTGACAACTCTTGATGACACCTTTTCTTTTGAATATTTAACTACACTGTAGAGCAGACTAAATGTAACTCATTCAAAGGGAAAGAAGCTGCCTGAGCTTTCTGTTTATTCCACAGAACTACACTATTGAACTCTTTATTTTGAACCATTCTGGATCTAGACTGTGCTATCAAGCACTTTGGATGCCATGGTTAGAACCCTATAAATGCCTCAGAGTTCAAGGAGACAATCTCCTTCTCTCCTCCTCCTCCTCCTCCTCCTCTTTGGGCATCCCTCATATTGGTGTGTCTGAACTCTGAGAATAACCCTGGAACTGAATGGCTTGAATAGTGTTCCTCACTACTGTCTCCTAGTACAATTCTCTGTTCCACTCGGGTGCCTATCCCACATTTCCAGGCCCAGAGTTTCCTCTTGTGCTTTCCAACCGAAAGAGCTTATCGATACGTTTGCCCAGAGAAAGCTTTACCAGCAGGCTGACAAGGTGCCCATTGAGTCTCAGAGTCAAGCTCCATATGTGGAGGAACCAGAGAAGTAGGACCATTTTGTTTTGTTCACAAAAGATGCAAGCATGTCCTGTTTGAAGCTTTGGACACAAGCAAGAGCGTGAGCAGTTACTAGGGATTAGGGTGACCAGATAAAATCCAGATCAGGGCTCATGTCACTTTAACGGTTGTAGAGAAAAGGGAATTTCAGCCAGTGTCATTTGTATGTAATTAGTTCCTGGTGAAATTCTTTCTTCATCACAACAGTTAAAGGTGCAGGCACTATACTAGAGTGACCATATATAAAAGAAGAGAGGGCCCCTGCAACTTTAACTGTTGTGATGAAGAGGGAATTTCACCAGGAACTAATTGCATACAAATGACACTGGCTGACTCTACAACTGTTAAAGTTACATGAGCCCTGACCTGGATTTTATCTGGTCACCCTACTAGGGATGTCTGTTGCTGTACAGACCGAGCCGTGGGGCTTTTCCCAAAATCTAAGCACTTTTTTCAGGGTTTTTTTTAGTTTACTTATGTGAATGAGTGCAAATGGCAAACCACAATTTGCATGATTAGGCAAATTGCCATACAATTTATGCAAATTATGCCATAAATGACAAGTGCAATCCCCACACATTTCTATTTACATCACTTTAAAAAACAAAAACAAAAACAAAAACCAGGAAAATCCGTGAGCTGGCCCGACTCGATGAAGAGGTATATGGGCAATATCCAATGCTGCCGTTATGCGAACTCAAATACCGCTTGCAAAGCTCCTCTGAATCTCTCTGTTGGACAAGAAGTTGGCCCCTCATGGTTGTGCAACTGCTTGTGTGAGCAGTTGAGCAAGAACTTGCATGTCCGGTGGCAGAATGGGTTGCATGAGCTTTATGCCCAACGGCTTGTGCAACTGACTTGTTGCAAATATAACATCAGTTGAATTCTCCTCTTGCCCATGATCCAGAAGCTAGTTTCTGCTAGTGCGGTGACAGTTGTGCTAATAGAATGATAAAGTTGGATACTGCACTATGACCTACATCACACCTAATTTCACCCCCTGGTTTGCCTGCACGTTGTTGTTTTTTTACCTCTGATGCAGAAGCGCCTCAAGCTTATGATCCCTTTCACCTGAATAGCTGCTCTTTTGCTCCTTTGCTTTTCCACTCCCCTCCCTTCCACCCCCTTCTCTTTCTCCTTCCAGTCAGGTCCTGGCAGATGAGTACTTCAGCCAGACCACCTTTCTGCTAGGCAAAAATGGAACAAGCCTTTAGTCTGTCTCTTTGGGGGCCTCGAGGGAGTACAATCCTGTCTCTGCAGAGATTCAGGCATTGTATGATTTTTAAAAAATGCTTTCGTGCCTGGGATGCAAGGAGATTTCGCTTTTCCCTGCCAGGAGCTGATGCAATCCATTTAAGCTCCTAGTTCCTTTAAAACTACACAGAGGTTTAGGGCGCATTAAATGCCCTTGGGGAAAATAATCCAGACTTTTAGCACTCTAGGAAAGGCTAGGGAA
This sequence comes from Anniella stebbinsi, assembly GCA_029215795.1. Lineage (NCBI taxonomy): Eukaryota > Metazoa > Chordata > Lepidosauria > Squamata > Anniellidae > Anniella > Anniella stebbinsi. Next base: position 223,221,351 of record JARDYH010000004.1, on the reverse strand, counting down.
GAGGTGGGGTGCCAGCAGGACAGGCACATGCTGCAAATCCACACACCAGGCATGGTGAGAGTGCAGTAAAATCACTGGTGTGATGGAGCACTATGTCTGTGTGAATGGGGATTTGCAGCATCACGTGCATTGAAACCATTCCCATGCTTCTGGTAGTAAGACTGAGGGATATAAAAGGGCACAACTCTGGGTTCTCGATAAACGACGAGCTGTAAAAAATAGACAGTTGAAGGGACCATCATAGCCTCTATTACGCTGGAGTGTGGGTTACAGAGTAATTGCCATGATATAACCTACAGGTCGCAGGGGAAGCTATTCCATTTAGTGGCAAACAAAACGTATCTGGAAAAGTTCATCAGTATTATTGATGTTCTTTCACCATCCTTCAAAATCCCGATAAATATTTCACTTCAGCAAGACCAACCAAATTCACTTTGGATTTCACTTCAGGCAAAATTCCATGGCAATACAGGAATGGGCAGAATTGTCTAAGATTTGCCATTAATCTTGAAAATATGATTTTGCGGTGTTCTGAAATGCTGACAGAGGAGTTCCAATTGAGCTGGACCCCTCGAATTTGCACATTGGATTTTGCTCTGCATGAAAAATGGCAGCAACTCCAGTAACTCCAGCCCAAGCAAACAGAAAAGTTCCTTGCTTGCTCAAGCTTCAGGCAGGCTGGCCATCATTCTCAGTCCAAGACATAACTGTAAACGGACCTTTGAGAAAGTTTTCAAGTTTCATGTCAAAACTGAGACAGTAAAGTGGTTTCTTAGGAGATCTTGATTATCACATCCAACAATGACCTTGCATCCTGCCCTCCCACTATTCCACAATAGGAGAAGATGAGCAATTCTAAAAGATGTTACCAGCCGCTGCCACAATGGATTCTCAATCTGTTTGTGAGCTCATTAGTGCCATTGACTTCATGCTAATTGAGCACTGACTTTGGGAGGTCTTATGAGGTTGCTTCCCGAACTGACGCCAAACGCAAGGCTTGCGGAATTGGAAATGGTGAAACAGCGAAGGTGGAGCTTCCAAACTAAAACTGTCTTGTCTTGGGTGTTTTTCCACATATTTGTCTTGGAAGGTCTTTTCACAGCATTGGGCCAGAATGGACTCCAATCCCTCCTCTAAGACACATCTTATATGAATCAGAGCACATGTTGGCCCCTTGTGTCCAGTTCTGGGCACTACACTTCAAGAAGGATGAGGTCAAGCTGGAGGGGTTTCAGAGGAGGGCAACGAGGATGATCAGGGGTCTGGAAACAAAGCCCTATGAGGAGAGGTTGAAAGAACTAGGCATGTTTAGCCTTGAGAATGGAAGACTGAGGGGAGACATGATAGCGCTTTTCAAATACTTGAAAGGTTGTCACACAGAAGAGGGCCAGGATCTCCTCTCAATCATCCCAGAGTGCTGGACGCAGAATAACGAGCTCAAGATACAGGAAGCCAGATTCTGGCTGGACATCAGGAAAAACTTTCTGACTGTTAGAGTAGTACGACAATGGAACTAATGACCTAGGGAAGTCATGGGCTCTCCCACATTGGAGGCATTCAAGAGGCAGCTGAACAGCCTTTTAACAAGTACGCTTTGAGGTGGATTCCTGCATTGAGCAGGGTGTTGGACTCAATTGCCTTATAGGCCCCTTCCAACACTACTATTCTATGATTCTATGATTTGCTTACATTGATGGGGGCCTTCTCCTTGCTTCACTACAGTACAAAAGAATGGGATGCTGATGCTAACTGATGTCCCAGGCCATGCTTGATGGAATATGAGACAGACACCTTGCTGAAGCTAAGCTTGGTCTGGTCGGTACTTGGAGGGGAAACTACCTAGGAGTCACATGCAGCCACCTTGAGTTCCAACGTGGAAGAAGCTCCCTGGATAACTCCTTCAGAGCTCTGGAGGTGCTCAATACAAATGGAAGCACAAAGCCCTTCTTACCAAATTCAGGAAGGGGTACGTTGAATATGTTTAAGGGACTATATTCTGAAGGTGTGAAAATGGTGAGAAACAGATGGGTGTGTCAACACCATTGGTAGAGGTTGACCCTGTAATTTGGAGCTGCTCCTAAGGAGATATTCCAGGTACCACGTCTGTTTCAGTTACAATGATCGAGTGCCACCAGTGATGAAGAATGGGTTTAATGTCGCTCTTATTAGCAACTTGCCGAGACTAGCATCCTTTCCAACCTCTTAATGGGGAAACATTGCGAGAGGCCAAGAAGAACTCTTAAGGCAGCAGAAACGTCACTTGAAATGGATAGAAAGTCTCCCTTTTTTGTCATTGAAAACAGCAAAACAGGCTTTTCTTTGGGGCAAAAATTGCCAAGGCTTGCAGGTAAATTGGAATTGGCTAAAGGTAAACTAGCAGTGTTAGGTTGGGGAATAGACAGCAAATGTCAGTGTTTGCTCTTTTTCATCCCTCCCTCCCAAAGTTGTTGTACACAGGAAGTTGTAGAAGACAGGTCCAGCCCTCCCACAAGGTGGGGTGAAACCCTTACCTCAGGCAGTAGATCAGGAGGGCATTGAATCACAGACACACATAGCGCCCAAAGTGTCCTCACTCATCATTGTCTCCTGATGGATGCCATCACTCAAATCAGCACCACACTCTGAGACCTCAGAGCAAGGCATTGATCCATCTAGCATTCCAGAGAGCAGGGCTGTGCACAGCCCCCAATCTGATTTGGATCCGGATCTGTCAGTTCTGAATTGGGCTCAATTCACTTTGGATCGATTCGGACCTCCCCTGATCCGATTTGGATCTGGATCCAAAGCGAGATTCGGATCTCCGAATAGAGATTCGGATGCCTCATTTTCACCATAGACTTGCATTGGGGAAAAGAAAGGGCTATAACGCCTTTATTTTTAAAGATATAAAAATAAAACTTGGGCACAATGCAGATGGGCTGTAGGTAGTCATGTGTGCAAAATTTCAGAAACATAGCTGCAAGCGTGTAGTGGCTATGAATTTTTGAAAAATGATCAAGTCATGCCTATATCCTTTATTTTTCAAGATACACACATGAAAGTCAGGCACATTGCAGATGGCATGTAGGTATTCATGTGTGCCACATTATAGACACAGAGGTGCAGGCATTTAGTGGCTATGAATTTTTGAAAGATAATCATTTTGGCTTGTGTTTTTCCCCATAGGGTTGCATTATTTCCCCCAGTGGGGATTAGAACTCAATCCTCTTCAGTGCTCTAACCAGTGCTCTAACCACTACACCACATTGGCTCTATTGCTGTGTTTCTATCACAGGCTGGATTTGCTTTGCTTTAGTTTTATGTTTACCTCCCCATCCCACTTTGACAGCCTTTTGTTTTGTTCTGTATTGCATTGTGTCATTTGGATTCAGTAGATTAGGCTAGTGCAATGAGTGACCCACAGGGGATTTGGTAAACCTTATTTTGCTGCGGACTAAACAAACGGGCATATTGTCCAGCATCCGGTAGTCATCAATGCATGGCTGGTGAATAGAAAGTGTCAGAAGAAACAAGACAGGAGAGGACCTTAACAGGTGCTAAGATTTATTGTGATGCCATTACTGGGGCACAGTGCATTTCTGGTGGGGGGAAAAAAATCCTCATTTTGAGCATCCTATTTAATTTGTTCACAAGAAGGGATGTCAGAGAAATCCTCAATGGATTCAAATGAGTTTGAATTTCTATGAATCCAACCTGCAAATCCTGCAGCAGACCTGCACTGGCCGTGTCATGTGAATTCCTTGGACGTCCGGATGAGGATTTATTAGGCTGACCATATGAAAAGGAGGACAGGGCTCCTGTAACAGTTGTAGAGAAAAGGGAATTTCAGCCAGTGTCATTGGAATGCAATTAGTTCCTGGTGATATTCCCTCTTCATCACAACTGTTAAAGGTGCAGGCACTATACTAGAGTGACCATATACAAAAGAAGGCAGGGCCCCTGCAACTTTAACTGTTGTGATGAAGAGGGAATTTCACCAGGAACTAATTGCATACAAATGACACTGGCTGAAATTCCCTTTTCTCTACAACTGTTAAAGTTACAGGAGCCCTGTCCTCCTTTTCGTATGGTCAGCCTAGATTTATTTATGTTTTAGTTGGGTTTGCGTAAGTGTGCATTTGCAAACAGGAACAATTTTTTTTTTGTACAAAAGAAAGAACGAAAGAACAAACGATAACAATCTGTGACACCGAAATGGGACAGATTTACCGAAATCCGAACATCCCTAACTCACAACATAATGTGGCCTCTTGTTGTGTTTTAGACTGATTCAAACCGTATTGGGAGGTGTGCATAAATAGCCAAGGAGCTACCAATACAGATGTACCAATAGCACAGGCATTATTGGGAGTGCAGGGGCAAACACACAAGAAATGTAGTGCTAAGTAGGAACGTTAGGAGAATTTGGTTGCATTTTGCAAATCATTCGGCTTTGCCCATTTACAATTCTGAAAACGAATGCAAACAGGTGTCTATTTTTCCAGCAGGAAACCTTTGCAGATTCCCAAGCTTGTAATCACATTTTTTGGGGGGGGAGGATGTGTTTTTTGTTTAATTTTAATGCACATTTTCATGCTTTAGTCAATGAGGGGTGCATAGAAATACACACTTTTCCTAACTCAATGAAAAGAAAAACAGGTAACAAACAAGAAAGGGAGCAAGATGAACCTACAAAGTGGAGTTAGAAGAATCTCAGTGAATTTGAGCATCCCTGGTTCTCTCAGTCCTAAGCCCCCAAAGCTCTAAGAAGGTATATTTTAACAAAAAAATACAGAAGGGGGAAAAACACACACCTCATCCTTCCAGTAACTTCAATTTAGGCCAGGTCTATCGTACAAACTACAAACACACCATGTTTTCTTTGGCATGCATCACAGGTAGGCTGACCATCTGAAAAGGAGGACAGGGCTCATATAACTTTAACAGTTGTAGAGAAAAGGGAATTTCAATCAGTGTCATTTGTCTGCAATTAGTTCCTGGTGAAATTCCCTCTTCATCACAACAGTTAAGGTTGCAGGGGCCCTGCCTTCTTTTGTATATGGTCCCTCTAGTATAGTGCCTGCACCTTTAACTGTTGTGATGAAGAGGGAATTTCACCAGGAACTAATAGCATACAAATGACGCCGGCTGAAATTCCCTTTTCTCTACAACTGTTAAAGTTACAGGAGCCCTGTCCTCCTTTTCATACGGTCAGCCTAAGCATGCCAGCATCCCAGTCAATCTTTTTAAAAAATCTTAAGAAACAAAGAAAACAAATCAGCAATCTGGTATTCCCTGGGTGCATTGGAGCCCACAGACAACAAGTTGGAGACCCTAGGAATATGCACTCTCTGCTTGAAACTGAGGCTTAATCCACACCAAGCAGAATATAGCACTATGAAAGCAGTATATGGTATGTGTCAATGGGCCCCAACAGTTGTCAGTGCACTACAATACCACTATGAAGCAGTAGTGTGGCTCCTACCTCTTATATTCCACTTTCATACCAGTTTCATAGTGCTATATCCTACTTGGTGTGGATTAGGCCTGAGCCTCCAGGACCAGTGAATTGCCCAAAAGTGCACATTAAGTAAACAGATGCTTCACCTTCAATAGGGGCGTTCATACGAGCCCTCTCACACATTAATGTTGCATAGGCCAGCTCCAGCCCCAATGTTCACGCTGGCCACACCCCATTCTGGCAGCACATTCAACTTCCATGTAAAATGGCCTTAGTAGATATGTACATTGGCCCATTTACTGCATGAGGGTTTCAGGTGAACCAAGGAATATAGAGGGATGTTTTGGACAACAGTAAATAAAGAAAAAAAGCAGAAACGGATAAAGAAGGAGAAAGAAACAGAGACCAGATTTCATGACCTGCAATCATAAAACCATAAAATAGTAGAGTTGGAAGGGTCCAATAAGGCCATGAAGTCCACCCCCTGGATGAATACAGGAATCCACCTTAAAACATACTTTAGGGTGACCAGATAAAATCCAGGTCAGGGCTCTTGTAACTTTAACAGTTGTAGAGAAAAGGGAATTTCAGCCAGTGTCATTTGTATGCAATTAGTTCCTGATGAAATTCCCTCTTCATCACAACTGTTAAAGTTGCAGGGGCCCTGCCTTCTTTTATATATGGTCACTCTAGTATAGTGCTTGCACCTTTAACTGTTGTGATGAAGAGGGAATTTCACCAGGAACTAATTGCATACAAATGACACTGGCTGAAATTCCCTTTTCTCTACAACTGTTAAAGTTACATGAGCCCTGACCTGGATTTTATCTGGTCACCTTAACATACTTGACAGATGGCTGTCCAGCTGCCTCTTCAAGGTCTCTAGTGTGGGAGAGCCCACGACCTCCCTAGGTCATTGGTTCCATTGACGTTCTGCTGTAACAATCAGGAAGTTTTTCCTGATGTCTATCCAGAATCTGGCTTCCTGTAACTTGAGCCCATTATTCTGTGTCCTGCATTCTGGGTTGATCGGGAAGAGATCCTGGCCCTCCTCTGTGTGACACCTTTCAAGTATTTGACAAGTGCTATCATATCTCCCCTCAATCTTCTCTTCTCCAAGCTAAACATGCGCAGTTCATTCAGTCTCTCCACACAGGGCTTTTTTTTCCCAGACCCCTGATCATCCTCGTTGCCCTCCTCTGAACCCCCTCCAGCTTCTCTGCATCCTTCTTGAAGTGTGGCACCCAGAACTGGATGCAGTACTCAAGATGGGGCCTAACCAGTGCCGAATAGAGAGGAATCAGTACCTTGTGCGATTTAGAAGCTATCCTTCTATTAACGCAGCAGCAGCAGCAATTTAAACACTTTCCTTTCCTTTCCTTCTTTATCTTTTTTCTTTTTTCATTTTTACAGTACAATTTCCAGCACAGCAGTCATGCTTAACAGCAATAAAGGATGCTATGTTTGCTCAATACACAACACATTCCCTCCCCCTGAATGAGCTCTGAAATCCTTTTCATCGACCTGGCCTCCAGACCTTTGGATGCATTTTCCTCCTGTGTGTGTGGCTGTCCTTCTGTGATCTTTTCAAGCACTTTCATCCCAAGCAAGGCCAGCTTTTGTCTTCTACGGGCATTATAGGGACCACTAATCCATGTCCCTGTCCTGTCACTGTGATTGTATTCACTGACTGGCAGCTAGTATCCTCTGTTCATGTTTATGGCTTCTCTTGTGGTTTTGAGTGAAAGTCGCCTGATCTGATTTCATGTGCAGCGTGACCTCAGTTGACACCAGACAATCCTACCTTGTGTACCAGAGCACAGCTCTTCTGAGCTGGTGTATGTGAATTGTCTACTCATTGCCAAGGAAAATATCAGGTTATTTCCATGGAGTATCTGCCTGCATCAAAAAGCACTTTCAGATTGGGGAAATCACATTTCCTTACCATCCACTCTTGCTTCCTGCTTCACTGCTGTGATAGGCTTGAGAAGAATCATGCAAGGGAGAAAGGTGAAGCAAGCAGTGACCACATGGCCCATTCAGTGTAGTGGGACAGTGCCCTCTAGTGGGTGTTTTATAGCAAAACGTCTCCAGCACACAGCAGGAAATAGCAACAAATGTCGCTATAGGTCAGAAGAGTCGCTTTTTTCTGAGGATTGTTTTACAATTAAAAAAATGGCGGAAGCAGCAGGAGACCAGCGGAAGATGAGCAGGAGGAACACATCATCATCAAAATGACCCGCGAGGATCCGTGAGTGGCCAGTCACAAGCGTGTGATAAAACGCTCGTCTGAAAAAGCTCAAAGTCTTTTTGCACATGTTATGACAATAAACCAGGGTTTGCAATGTTAGTTTTATTTAAAATCTCTTTTTTAAAATACATTTCAGAAAGTGAAACTCTCTTTCTCTTTACCTCTCAAAATCTTTCTCCCTCAATTCCTTATTCCCAGTGTGTGAAACCTTGCTAAGGGCAAAGCACATAGAGAGTTCTGGGAAATATCACTTTGCCAGGAGGTCTGGTATTTGTCAAATGGCTTGTGTTAATTACATTTCCCAAGGCTCCCTGTACATCCTGCCCTAGCAGTATTTCATGGAAGAAAGGATATCTGAGGTCTGGGAAGCCTGAGATACTTTCACACCTTGTTACAGCTGCAACTTCCGAAGCAGCAGCATCTGGTAAGTACTGTAAGTGAGTGGGTGTAAAAGAAATATAAGTTCTTCTCTGGCTCAGATGAAAATATGAGCTCATTAAGAAATCAGGGACCACAACACTTCCCTTCACCAATGTTCATATTCTGAGCCTCTAATTCATGTCCTACAGCAGAATCTCTAGCTAAGCAATTGGGCTACCAATAGTCTCTGGTTCACAACTCATCCAATGATCTCACTAAGTAATCTTGAGCAAGCTACTCTCTCCTAGGCTCAATTCTCCATTTGAAATATGTAGATGTAGCTGACAATGCTGGCCAACTTTACTAGGGTGACCAGATAAAATCCAGGTCAGGGCTCATGTAACTTTAACAGTTGTAGAGAAAAGGGAATTTCATCCAGTGTCATTTGTATGCAATTAGTTCCTGGTGATATTCCCTCTTCATCACATTAGTTCAAGTTGCAGGGGCCCTGCCTTCTTTTGTATATGGTCACTCTAGTATAGTGCCTGCAACTTTAACTGTTGTGATGAAGAGGGAATTTCACCAGGAACTAATTTCATACAAATGACACTGGCTGAAATTCCCTTTTCTCTACAACTGTTAAAGTTACATGAGCCCTGACCTGGATTTTATCAGGTCAGCCTACTTTAAGGTAGATTCCTGCATTGAGCAGAGGATTGGACTCGATGGTCTCAGAGGCCCCTTCCAACTCTACTAGTCTACAATTCTATGATTCTATGAAAACAGGCTCAGAAACACACTGATTACCAGTGCAACAGGCACAGTGTAATTGTTATATGATCTCACCACCTCTTCTCCACCAATACTTAGATGGCAATATTCTGGACCAGCTGAAGTTTCTAGACTGTCTTCAAGGACCCCCCCCCCCAATTCAGTGCATTACAGTAGTTCAGCCTGGATGTCCAAATGAGGCAATGTCCATTCTCTCCAGGTAGGGCCTGAGCTGACATACCAGCTTCTCCAGTTAGTGCAGAGTCCAGAGGGACTTCCAAACTATGTATTTTGTCTTTTAGAGGAATTGCAAACTCATCTAAGACCAGTTGTAAATATGAGTGTAAACTCATCTGAGACCAGAGTAGTTGTTTTCCAAACCCATAGTATCTCCATCTTTTGTGGATTAAGTTTCTACTTATTTACCCTCATCTACTCCCAAAACAACCTGTAGACACTGGTTCAAGAGTTCTGCATACCTGGGAAATGTCCATGGAAACAAGAGGTAGACCTGAGTATAAGTTAAGTTATACTGAGTTAAAGAGCAAGGGGAACACGACAGGACCTTGAGGCACCCCACAGGCTAACGGCCATAGGGTGGAAGAGAAGTCCCCCAGATGGCTTAGAACAACTACGATTTGGTTCCTCTTCTCTCAGAACTGTCACCTCAGTGGCCATTCCAGCTGTTCCATATAAGATCATTTAGGTAACATAACTGATTCCCGAATTTGCTCCTCTTCCTCTTCCTTCCCCATTCCTTTTCCTTCTGTGTTGTGTCTATTATCACATAAGTCTGTGGGGGGTGGGGGTGGGCAGGGCTGTCTTCTTCGGTAATCTTTGTACATCACAAAGGCTCTTTATGCACTACTAAAATAAAAACAAAAATAACAGTGATGGGGAAAATGCCTAGGAAATTATTTTGATACTCAGGGGAAAAAATGCTACATTCACTGCATGGTTAGCAGGTGTTGGATCAAGTAAGAGAGAGAGAGAGAGAGAGAGAGCACACTATACTGATCTTTTAAGAGTTCAAAGTCTGCCCTGTAAATCTCCCCTTTTAATGTTTTCATTCATTTATCAGATATTATAAAAAGGCACTTTTCACCTTCTGTTCTGGCAAACGCTACTGTGATTTAGAAGGCCTTTTAAAAGCTCTGGTCTCTATTATGTTTTACTGCACCAGTAAATGGGGTTTGTTTAATCACATATTGAGTGTAAAATGCTTTGGTGTTGATAAAATCCAGGCAGACAGGTGGACAGTAAATTCTATGCTTTTAATAGGATTATTTTGTAGAAAAAGGAGCAGGGAACAAGTTCTCCTCATTACACAACATCCTGCAATTGGTTTAATTCTTTAGAATGGTGGTTTTTCAGCTGAGCTCCGGAAAATCCCAATGTTCTTTAGAAGGCTCATTGGGGCCCCTTGACTAGGGTGACCATATGAAAAGGAGGACAGGGCTCATGTAACTTTAACAGTTGTAGAGAAAAGGGAATTTCAGCAGGTGTCATTTGTATGCATGCAGCACCTGGTGAAATTCCCTCTTTATCACCACAGTTAAAGTTTCAGGCACTATACTAGAGTGACCAGATACAAAAGAAGGCAGGGCCCTTGCAACTTTAACGGTTGTGATGAAGAGGGAATTTCACCAGGAACTAATTGCATACAAATGACACTGGCTGAAATTCCCTTTTCTCTACAAATGTTAAAGTTACATAAGCCCTGTCCTCCTTTTCATATGGTCAGCCTACCCTTGATGAGAAGGTCTGGAATGCTGGAGAAACTTATGCAAAAGATACCTTGCTCAACACAACCAATCTTCTAAAATCTATCTCTGAGGGTGTTCTGGGACACACTTTCAACTGAAAAGTGGGGTGGGATGGGGAGTCAAAACTACCCTCTCCCCACCTCACAGCTTGTACCATGCTTCCCTGCATCCACAGTCCAGGGAGAGTTCATTGGGTAGGTTTACATCAAATTACAAAATGAAAAAAAATTCTCAGCTCTTACTATTCAGTAGAGGTATGCAGAGTGAGTCTGTTCCTCCCCGAAATTTGGGGTGGAGCTTCGATGAGCTGATTCTCCACTCCGGTTTTTGGGGGGTCCATCTCCCTGCACCATCAGTTTACCCAACAGAAAACCGCTCCGTTTTCGGGTTATTGACAATAATGCTTATGTCTCCATCATTTTTAACGATAAGGAGATGGTGGCATTTAAGTTGCAATTTAGCTATGCCAAGATTGAAGCAGATCCCTTCATCCCTTGATTTTTAGGATTTTTTTTTCAAAAAAGAAACACCCTCAAACCATTCCCCCTCAAACCCCCCATACACACACACTTCAGATGCACTTCATCTTCCCTCAAGAGAGCTTGCAGAAGTTTCAAAAACTGGAATCCTCCTACAAACCACAAAGTCCCCTCTCTCCATGTGTGGAACAAGAACGCACACACACACTGACACACCAGGGGAGCGTGGACAGACACACACAGAGAGAAAAGAAAACCCAGCAAAGAAAGCTGGCTCTAGCCATGTTGGGAGAGGAAGAGGGGTTTCTTCTAGCTCCCCCGCCCCAAATTTGGTGCACCCTTTTCTCTGCTGCTGCTGGTGGTGGTGGTCCTTCTGAAGTGCAGGAGAAGAACTTGGGTGTGGGTGGTCTTGAGGATCCACCTGCACCCTCTCCTTTAAAATGCAAGTCTAGCACCTGGGATCATTTTTCTTTGGCGGAGAATCCCATGTATGCTAGATCTTAAGAGACTGCACCCCCTTCAATAGGGTGACCAGATAAAATCCAGGTCAGGGCTCATGTAACTTTTAACAGTTGTAGAGAAAAGGGAATTTCAGCCAGTGTCATTTGCATGAAATTAGTTCCTGGTGAAATCCCCTCTTCATCACAACAGTTAATGTTGCAGGGGCCCTGCCTTGTTTTGTATCTGGTCACTCTAGTATAGTGCCTGCACCTTTAACTGTTGTGATGAAGAGGGAATTTCACCAGGAATTAATTGCATACAAATGACACTGGCTGAAATTCCCTTTTCTCTACAACTGTTAAAGTTACATGAGCCCTGACCTGGATTTTATCTGGTCACCCTACCCTTCAAGCTAGTGGTCAGTGTCTGGCTAGCAGCAGCAGTATGGTGGGCAAGACCCCCCTCCGTGCCCAGAGGCAGTCCACACTGGACCAGTGGGGCGAGGGCAGAGGGGGCTACACTTGAAAAAGGAATGTGGAAACCCTGTCCCCCTCCCCATGGAGAAAATTTTCAGAATTTCCCCCCTCTCTGCGAAAGAAGCAGACAAATCAATGCCTCTTTCACAGGGAGAGAGACAGCTCCTGGAAATAGGGGCAGGATTTGGCCCAGCACTAGGCGACGCTTGCCAGATGTTGAAAAAGGAGCTTTAAAAAAATGGGGTGGTTTTATTTTTCCTTTACTCTTCATTTTATTGACTCCCCGTGTAGCAATAACCAAGCCATAAGCAACAATTCAGAGAAGAGAAGCAGAGACCTCTTCTGTGTTATACACACGACCTACCAGTTCCCTTCAGCCGCTTATGGCCCCCCTGCCAGGCCAATCAATGGGCCCCTCCTTTCTCTCCTTCACTTTGAACGTGTCAAAGCAATGGCCACGTTTTATCCTGTGGGATCTGACTAAAACAAGCAAGCAATCTGCCAGGTATCTCTGAAAGTAGCATGGCAGGACCTTGTTCTTTAATGGAACGACAACAAAAGCTTCTGACAAACAAGCAAACAAACACCTCGGGCATTTCTTGTTGTTTCGTTTGTTTCCTTGTTGAGTTGTTGTTGTTGATGATGATGATGTTGAACACCAGACATTGCACCAGGTCTTTGAAGTGAATCCAAATAACGTCGTGACGTCAGTCGTATGGCTACCCAAGGCAAGGGGCTCATCATTCTGAAATGTCCATTACTCTAAAGATGCTGGGAAATTGGACTGCTCTTCCGGAGCCTGGGGCTGCAATTTCACATTATCAGGAATGCAAGGCTCCCACTAAGGATGGGTAAACAACCCCTCTCACGCCCTGCCTGCACAGGGCTCGCCAGACCCCCACTGCTTACCTGACACTTTTCGGTGTGCCAGGCAAGCCGCCGGAAAGTCTGTGGGTGCCTGGTGTCCTCCATCCTGCAAACCACCATTTTGCATAAAAATGGCAGTTCAGTTATTTACATAAATCACCATTTGCTTAAAATGACAGGTCTAAAAACAACTATTTGTGGCTGCCATTTTTACACAAATGGCAATTTGCCTGAATAGGTGAACCACCATTTTACACAATATGGAGGCTTACGGACAAGCATGGATCCCCACACCCGCCTGATTCAGTGCACCCTCATTGGGGCAAATGCAGGAATCCATGGACCAGCATCATAGGGTTGTCCTTCTGAGGATAAAATGGAGAGGAGGGGGATTATGTACGCCACCTTGGGTTCCTTGGAGGAAAAAAGGTGGGATATAAATGCAATAGATAGATAGATAGATAGATAGATAGATAGATAGATAGATAGATAGATAGATTCCGGGGCCTAAGGAACTCTCTGCCACTATAACTCAGAGTTCTACAAATTGAACCTTTTCTGCAGCCACCAATTCTCTTGGAATATTTTAAAAGCTCCTAGTCACTTGGTATAAAAGGCTTAGGCCTGAGATTAGGGATGCCTGGATTTTGATTTGCATGGCTTTGAAGGGAGCAGGAAATTAGACAAATTCATGGAAATCACCTAACGCCCCCCTCCATCCTCATTCAGTTGCTATGTTCATCAGGTGATAACTAACTTCCCATGAATGGCCAAGGTTTCAGAAGTCCAGCCGATGAGGGCTCAGAATAGGGCCTTTGGTATCATAGCACCCACACACTCTGGGGCTCCCTACCACTATAAATTAGACAGGAGCCTACCCTTCTGGTTTGCAGCAGCTACTGAAAGCATACTCCTGCCCCATAAGCATTCCCAAGGAGGTAATTGTGTCTTCTGTGTGGAGTTATAATAAGCAGTATTTAATTAATTAATTAATTAATTTTATTAATTATGATCTTATACTTCTTTGTGAATTTTCTCTTAATGTAAGTGATTCAAAAATATTGTCAAATATATAAATATATGGTGGAGGGTAAGTCTACCAAGAGCTGTTATCCACAATAGCTAAATAGAAATTCCATGTAAAGAAGATGTATAGCTGGGGATGAACTACAGGGGGTGGGGGTATTTTCTTGATGGTTTGTGGTCTTCTCATGAGCATTTGGCTATCCATTGTTGGTAACAGGGTACTGGGCTGGGTAGGTTTTTTGGGGCTGATCTAGCAGGGCTCTTATGGATTGTGCCCTAAAGCTTAAGCAGCTCTCTGTTTCGGCCTGCTGTAGAAAATCATTTTGATTAGGAAATTTTGGGAGACTGAGATTGCCTTATTCTTGCTAATTGAGAAAGGCAAAAAAATAAGCCATCTTCAGGCCTTGGCGACAATATCTGTAAGTTGTGTGCCCCAAGGTTCGGGAGGGCTTATACCTCAATTACACCTTTGTTGAACTTCAAACAGTCTCCATTTGAGCGGGGCTGGAAATCCACAGATCGTGCTGTGGGGAATAGAAATCTTCAAAGAGATTAAACATTGGATTGAGCTGCACAAGGGCTAAGTGGAGTGGAAAATCCACCACCTATTAAAAAAAAAAAATCCTGCCTCAGATATCAATCTTTAACACTTCCCAGTACATGGAATCCTTAATGATGAGTCAAAGCATATGCCAAACGTTGTGCTTGAAATCTCTATACTGAAATTTTTAATGGTGAAAGTAAATAACCCAGTCTACAATTCAAATGAAAGCTAAAATCATATATCTTATTTTGCCTCAGAGTAAGCCCCACTGAACTCAATGGGGCTTACTTCTGAGCAGACATGCATACGATTGCCCTGTAAATAAATGAAGTGACGTCACATAGAGTGATGAAAATGCTTTATAGAACAGCTGCGTAAGCAATAATAGCCACTTAGGGAACACATAGTGTGATTCCACATCGTTTTGTCAGTGATCACATTATGCTGGGGGAAAATGGTCAATTCAGAAGAGGGCACCACTTCCTGAGGAAGGCCCTTTCTACACCTATGCGTGTACAGGGAGGGAGGGGGTATGACCCTGGAGTTCCCAGCTTCTCGGATCGTCGCTCTTGTGCAAACAAGTGCAACGTCCCAGAAGGAAAGCAAACATCATGCTTAACATTAAAAAAAAAAAAAAAACACACGGAAGAGGGAAAGCAATTGCACTCCAATGCAAGAGGTAAGTTTAAACTAGGCTGACCATATGAAAAGGAGGAAAGGGCTCATGTAACTTTAACAGTTGTAGAGAAAAGGGAATTTCAGACAGTGTCATTTGTATGCAATTAGTTCCTGGTGAAATTCCCTCTTCATCACAACTGTTAAAGTTTCAGGGGCCCTGCCTTCTTTTGTATATGGTCACTCTAGTATAGTGCCTGCAACTTTAACTGTTGTGATGAAAAGGGAATTTCACCAGGAACTAATGGCATCCAAATGACACTGTCTGAAATTCCCTTTTCTCTACAACTGTTAAAGTTACATGTGCCCTGACCTGGATTTTATCTGGTCACCCTACTCTAAAGCCCAGGGTCAAATTCCATCCCCACAGGTTTCCCAAGATGCTCTCTGCCCTTGGCCCCACTCCAAATATTTGATCAAATAACAATACACTCTTATTTCATATGGTACGCTGACCATATGAAAAGGAGGACAGGGCTCATGTAACTTTAACAGTTGTAGAGAAAAGGGAATTTCAGCCAGTGTCATTTGTATGCAATTAGTTCCTGGTGAAATTCCCTCTTCATCACAACAGTTAAAGTTGCAGGGGCCCTGCCTTCTTTTGTATATGGTCACTCTAGTATAGTGCCTGCAACTTTAACTGTTGTGATGAAGAGGGAATTTCACCAGGAACGAATTGCATACAAATGACACCTGCTGAAATTCCCTTTTCTCTACAACTGTTAAAGTTACATGAGCCCTGTCCTCCTTTTCATATGGTCAGCCTATTAATTTAAAGACACACACACACACACACACATACACACACTGAAATCAGGGGCCCAACCCCCTCCCTGCCATCCCGGGGGTGGCAAAATTGCTGCCATCTCCCCTGATGGGCACAAAGCCACGCAGCATGGCTCCATGCCTGTTTCTGGTGCCTGCTTACTCATGAGTAAGCTATCTTCTAAGCTATTGCCAAAACAAAACAATAACAAAAAAAATCACTGTGGGTGGGGGGAACCAGTCCTTGACAAAAATGTATACAAAAAACAAAAACAAAATATGTTGAATTCTTGAAAGCCAGCCCAGTTTTGTGTTTGTATTTTGTATTCTAGCAGCTCTGTCTTCCTTTCGTTTTTCAGAACATAAGAACAGAAGACGTGCCCTGCTGGATCAGACCAAGGGTCCATCTAGTCCAGCACTCTGGTCACAAAGTGGCCAACCAGCTGTTGATCAGGGACCAACAAAGCAGGACATGGTGCAACATCACCCTCCAACCCATGTTCCCCAGCAACTGGTGCACACAGGCTTACTGTCTCTGATACTGGAGATAACCCATCACCATCAGGACTAATAGCCATTGATAGCCTTCTCCTCCAGGAATTTATCCAACCCCCTTTTAAAGCCATCCAAATTGGTGGCCATCACTACATCTTGTGGTAGTGAATTACATAATTTAACTGTGCAAGTTTTTTTGCTCTAGAGTAGGTCTAGGCCTCCTCCCATTTTGAGCTTAAAGACCCCCTATACCCTCCACAATAAGATTCCTATCCAGATTGGTGGCCCTGCACCTATTCTACTGTAAAAATGGGGCAGGGAAGATATAGAATCATAGAATAGTAGAGTTGGAAGGGGCTTGTAAGGCCATCTAGTCCAACCCCCTGCTCTGTGCAGGAATGTAGTTTCAAGACACATTTAAAGTAATGTCTGTTTGGCCCTTTGTGAATCAGTACGCAACAAGAAAATATTACTTTGAGAATCTGAAAGAAGTGATTCTTCAGCCTCCATAAGGTAAAGCAGACATCTCAGATCCTGATGGCTTCCGATCCGAGTTCTATGCCTATGCCTTGGAAACATGAAAACAGGTCTAATTTTGCATCCCTACAGGAGAGATGTTACTTGACCTTGGCAATGATGCCAACTCATTACGTCAACAGCCTGGAAGGGACATTAATAGGAGTAACACCCTGGGCCATTAAAGCAAGCAGCCATTAGTACTGGCAGGTCTCCCTCCACCACGCTGCACCTGGCTACCTGCCGGGGAAAGGAAAATGAATTCAACTGCCATTATTAGTTCATCATTATTGCTGATTAACTCGGAAGGCGTACATATTTCAGTCCTGCTGTTATAATGCCAGATAACAGCTGCCAGTTATGTCCAGGTTTCGTAGCAGACTTCTGGGTAATCTCAATCCCTGGTGGAGGACAGATCTGTTTCCAGTAGATGCCCAAAGGGAACCACATTAAAGGCAATGCCAATATTTGAGCAGTGTTTTATATCTTGCGGCCCAAACCGTCTTTTTTGTTGTTGCATGGATGGTGTGAAGAGAGTGGAATAGGAAGACATTTTTCTTCAATGCTCTTTCACCGCTCTAGAACGTGGTATCGTCTGATGGAATTGATATTAGGGTGACCCTATGGAAAGGAGGACAGGACTCCTTTATCTTTAACAGTTGTATAGAAAAGGGGATTTCAGCAGGTGTCCTTTGTATGCATGCAGCACCTGGTGAAATTCCCTCTTCATCACAACAGTTAAAGCTGCAGGAGCTATACTAGAGTGAACTGATACAAAAGAGGGCAGGGCTCCTGCAGCTTTAACTGTTGAGATGAAGAGGGGATTTTACCAGATGCTGCATGCATAGAAATGACACCTACTGAAATTCCATTTTCTATGCAACTGTTAAAGATACAGGAGCCCTTTCCTCCTTTTCATATGGTCACCCTAACAATGATGGGGGTTCCTCATCCCACATGGCAGTTTCTTCCCCTGGCCTTGACCCCACTGCCAAAATGGGGAAAACTCTGATCAGCAGCTGATCATAGGTAAGTACTTTCCCCTGCTTATCACTAACTTTATTCCCATCAGCTGCTGGGAGAAGAGTTTTTTCCAGGCAGGACATGGGAGTCAAGGAAGCAGGCTTCAGAGTGATTCAGTCCTGCTTCCTTCTGAGATTTGTCCTACTGACTTCTGAGTAGACATGCAGAGGCTTGTCCTGCTTATTTGTGAGTAAACATAGGGTGCCTCTACAAGAGCGATTTCAAGCTCTTTCAAAGCGCATTACTGATTTTACCTCTACATGAACGGAGCGCAAATCGGGGGTTGAGGAGCTATTTCTGTCTGAATGTGCATTAAATAGCGAGTTTTAATTTACCATAGGAGTTAAAGCACCTTATGACCATGTAAACAAGCAATTCTCCACATTAAACACCTTTAAAGTGTGTTTCATGCAAGCGACAATGTGCTTCACCGCCTCCCGTGTATGCGGATTAGGCATAAAAGCGATCGCGAGAAGATGCGCATGATCGGACAACTGGGAGTCAAACCGAATTCTTGTAGAGGGGACCATAGTGTTCACAATTCACATGCTTTCTACCATAAATTGAGAATAAGGGGATATTTTACTTTTTCATCACCATCCACTTTGGCCTGTAGCCAGAACTAGGGATGTGCACTGGATCGGACCCGATCCACGATCCGAGTCCGGTCCAGTGGGAAATCGGATAAATTATCCGATTTCCGATCCCGCAGCTGGATCGGCCGATCCAATCCGAACCGGTCCGAAAAAGCTCCGAACCGGTTCGGCGGATCGGCGGATCGGCGGGCGCCCACTGGCGCCCACCGCCGCTTCCATTGGCGGGCGCCAGCGGGCGCCCGCCGATGAAAGTGGACAGCGGGGGGGGAGGAGGGGGGCGCTTACCTTCTCGGCCCGGTGGCTCCCGTCCGGCGCCGGCGCCTACTACTACTAGCAGGCTCCGCGGCCTGCTCTAGGGTGGCGCGCCGGGTGATGTCATCACCCGGCGCGCTACTCTAGAGCAGGCCGCGGAGCCTGCTGGTAGTAGTAGGCGCCGGCGCCGGCCGGGAGCCGCCGGGCCGGGAAGGTAAGGAGGGGGTGCGTGGAGGGGAGGAGGGGGCGCGCGGAGGGGAGAGGGGGGCCCTTACCTTCCCAGCCCGGCGGCTCCCGTCCGGCGCCGGCGCCTACTACTCCCAGCAGGCTCCGCGGCCTGCTCTAGGGTGGCGCGCCGGGTGATGTCATCACCCGGCGCGCTACTCTAGAGCAGGCCGCGGAGCCTGCTGGAAGTAGTAGGCGCCGGCGCCGGCGCCGGCCGGGAGCCGCCGGGCAGGGAAGGTAAGGAGGGGGTGCGTGGAGGGGAGGAGGGGGCACGCGGAGGGGGGAGGGGGGAGGGGGGCCCTTACCTGCCCGGCCCGGCGGCTCCCGTCCGGCGCCGGCGCCTACTACTCCCAGCAGGCTCCGCGGCCTGCTCCAGGGTGGCGCGCCGGGTGATGTCATCACCCGGCACGCTACTCGAGAGTAGGCCGCGGAGCCCGCTGGTAGTAGCCGCCGGCACCGGACGGGAGCGGACGGGCCGAGAAGGTAAGCAGTGGCGGGGAAGGGGGCTTACCCCCCCCCCGGAGCCGTCTGCTTCTATCCGCTGGCGCCCGCGGGCGCCAGCGGATGGAAGCGGGCGGCCCCAGGGGGGGTAGGGAGCGCGGGGGAGGGGGTTTACCTGCCGGGGCCGTCCACAGCGGACGGCCCCGGGGGGGGAGGGAGTTAGGCCCCCCCTTACCCACCCGCCGCCATTTTTTCCTCATAGACTTGCATTGCAATGCAAGTCTATGGGGAAAAAAATGGCGGCCGATCCAAAAATGTACGATTTTTGGGTCGGGATCGGACTCGATCCGGTCCGGGGGGCCTCCGATTTTGTCCGAACCGGTCCGGGACAAAATTGGAGGTCCCGATCCGGGTCCTGATCCGATCCGGGGGGTCCGTGCACACCCCTAGCCAGAACGTGCCCCTAAGATCATCTCTGAAATGGAATCCAGACCTTCAGCCAGAAACGGCTTCCTACCCCTGATTTGAGATGACATCAAGATATCCTTCTCCCTGGATCTCCAGTTTACCTGTCTGGGGATCTTGTAAAAGAATGCCCCTGCCCTCCTGGTATGTTGAGTTTAATTTGCTATTCAACCCTGTGCCAGGTTAATCTGATTTGAGAGAAGAGTCAAGGGATTCTTCAATAAACACAGTCTTTTTCAGAGCTAAATTAGAGGGTATTTGGAGGGATTCACTGACAGAAAGGAGTTTTTCCTTGCCTGCCTCATTTCTAAAATTCATGATTAGAAATTAGCCCAGTCGCAGAAATTGATTTTTAAAAGGCAGCTTTAGATCTTCTGCTTCTCCTTCTTAGATTTAGGCTGATGGACTTCCAATTAATTATGGCTGATCTCCCTTCAGCATGATTCAAAATTAGTTCAATTATCATAAGCTTTCTCCATGACGATTCAGCCAGGACTGGGGCCCAAACACCCTCATCTGTTCCTGCCTGGTTTAGGGTGACCATATGGAAAGGAGGACAGGGCTCCTGTATCTTTAACAGTTGTACAAAAAAGGGAATATCAGCAGTATGCATACAACACCTGGTGAACTTCCCAATTCATCACAACAGTTAAGGCTGCAGGAACCCTGCCCTCTTGGCCAGATATAAAAGAGGGCAGGGATCTTGCAGTTTTAACTGTTGTGGCGAAAAGGGAATTTCACCAGGTGCTGCCTGCATACAAATGACACCAGCTGAAATTCCCTTTTCTAAACAACTGTTAAAAATACAGGAGCCCTGTCCTCCTTTTCATATGGTCACCCTAGCCTGGTCCATCTTATTGGTTCACTGACATTGTCATGCAGATGTGCCTGGCCCATTGGAAGTATGGATTCCAACCAGACATAGTGGAGAGATGGGTGGAGATTCAACCATTCTCCCCAACTCTCGTACAAATGCCACCGGGAACACGATGATGAGAACTGAAGCACAGTGGTGGACCACATGGCCTCCATACAGAAGGTCCCATGTTCAATCTCAAGGACCTCCAGGTAGGGATGGGGGTGGGGAATCTGCCTGAAACCCTGGAGAGCTGCTGCCAGTCAGTGTTGACAATTGCTAGGGAAAAAGGGGACTTAAAATCCTTTGCTAGGGGAAAAAAAATGGTGAGAAGTAGAGAAGACGCAAACTAAACGAAAGGTGGCTTTGGTTAATGTGGTCCGATCATGTAGTTCACAGCAATTAACTGTGCAGTTCTGTACTTGCCTATTTAGAAGTAAGCCCAATGGAGCTCAGTTGGACTGACTTCCAGGTTTGTGTGTATATCTGAGGTCTTCAGAGGAGGCCCTTCTCTCGGTCCTACCACCATCACGGCCACGCCTGGTGGGAACACAGGAGAGGACCTTCTTGGTGGCTGCCCCGGGGCTCTGGAACTCTATTCCCAGGGAAGCTAGACTGGCTCCCTCCTTGGTGTGCTTTCGGAAGCAGGCTAAAACTTTTCTGTTTCAGCAGGCCTTTGGGAAGTATCTTTTAAATATTTGCATATCTTTATCTGTTTTTAACTGTATGTGTTTTAAGGTGGGATATAAATAAATATTAGGGGTGTGCACGGAACCCCCGGATCGGATCGGGACCCGGAACGGGACCTCCAATTTTGTCACGGATCGGTTCAGACAAAATCGGAGGCCCCCCGGACCGGATCGAGTCCGATCCCGATCCAAAAATCGGAAATTTTTGGATCGGCCGCCATTTTTTTCCCCATAGACTTGCATTGCAATGCAAGTCTATGAGGAAAAAATGGCGGCGGGTGGGTGAGGGGGGGCCTAACTCCCTCCCCCCCCGGGGCCATCCGCTGTGGACGGCCCCGGCAGGTAAGTCCCCTCCCCCGCGCTCCCTCCCCCCCCTGGGGCCGTCCGCTTCCATCCGCTGGCGCCCGCGGGCGCCCGCGGATAGAAGCGGACAGCTCCGGGGGGGGGGTAAGCCCCCTTCCCCGCCACTGCTTACCTTCCCGGCCCGTCCGCTCCCGTCCGGCGCCAGCAGCTACTACCAGCGGGCTCTGCGGCCTGCTCTAGAGTAGCGCGCCGGGTGATGACATCACCCGGCGCGCCACCCTGGAGCAGGCCGTGGAGCCCGCTGGTAGTAGCCGCCGGCGCCGGACGGGAGCGGACGGGCCGGGAAGGGAAGGGAAGGGCCCCCCTCCTCCCCTCCGTGCGCCCCCTCCTCCCCTCCGCGCGCCCCCTGCTTACCTTCCCGGCCCGTCCGCTCCCGTCCGGCGCCGGCGGCTACTACCAGCGGGCTCCACGGCCTGCTCTAGAGTAGCGCGCCGGGTGATGACATCACCCGGCGCGCCACCCTGGAGTAGGCCGCGGAGCCCGCTGGTAGTAGCCGCCGGCGCCAGACGGGAGCGGACGGGCCGGAAAGGTAAGGGCCCCCCTCCTCCCGCCCCCTCCTCCCCCCCCGCTGTCCACTTTCATCGGCAGGCGCCGCTGGCGCCCGCCAATGGAAGCGGCGGTGGGCGCCAGTGGGCGCCCGCCGATCCGCCGATCCGCCGAACCGGTTTGGAGCCTTTTCGGACTGGTTCGGATTGGATCGGCCGATCCAGCTGTCGGATCGGAAATCGGATAATTTATCCGATTTCCCACTGGACCGGACTCGGATCGTGGATCGGGTCCGATCCATTGCACATCCCTAATAAATATATCAATACTAATACTAATACTAATACAGGATTGCAGACTAACTAGAGTTGCAGTGAGAGTAAGGATTTAACATGGCAGAAATTCTGCATAGTCACCTGTAGGAAGGTCATTCTGCTGAATACTGACCATGATTGTGCAGAATCTCATTTTACTTTCCAAGCTGGAGTGAAGAAGTCAGGTAGAGGGGGGATGTTGTTCAGTGTGAAATGCAGCTCATTCATTATGAGCTAGATGAATTCAGATCATAACAAACCAGGTAATTCTGGATGTCAGTGTCATCAGTGATAGTTAGAGCCCTGCATCCTTTCATGACAAGTCACTGAACGTTACCATAGTCTCTCACCATCAGCCAGGTAACCCAGGCCCCTGGAATGATATCATGCCAAACAGGAGACCACCCGACTGATCGAAGAGCAGTTAGAGGGAGCTTGTGTCCTGCTCCCTGCTAGAAAGAACATTTGGCTTCAACTGACAGTTGCCTTGGGACTGGAGAAGGAAGGGAAAAGGATGCTCTGGCCCTAACCATTGCTCTAAGGAACAAGAGCCTCATCAATTGCTATTCAGTGCAAGGTCACACTCAAGGGAAGATGGCAAAGAAAACCAGGTTGGGGGACAGAGTTTGATGAGTTTTCTAGGTTCACCCCGGCACTAGTTCCTGCTACAATGCCTGACTCGGTATGCAGTAAGTTGGGCAAGTTCACGGACTTTCTGGGCATTCACGCATCTTTTCAGGTTCTGCAATTTGCACAGATTGCTCAGAAATGTGTGCAAATTGCAGAACCCGTGGGGAAAAAAAGGCGTTAAAAATGTTCCTGGAGCTCGCGGCAAATCTAGTCATCCTACCCACCATGGGACTCTTTTGAGTAAAAAAAGAATTGGATTGCCCCATGACAGACATCCCTACTTTTGTCTTGCCACCTTGTTCTGTCCCTGAAAAACTGACCTTCATCCTCTTCTTTTATCCTCCTCTCCCTCTCCCTTGTGTGTTTTGTCAATATAGTTTGTAACACTGATAGTACATCCTCTCTCTTCTCTTCTCTCTCTTACCCACACCCACACCCACACCTTGTTGTTAATGTGAGCCGCTTTGGGAGACAATAAGAGGCCTCCTCCACACGAGACGTTTAATGAGCCTTGAAGGCTCATTATAAATTTTACCTACACACGAGCGGAGCGCAAAACGGGCGTACAGGCGCGTTATCTCCCCGATAATGCGCATTTTCGAACGCGCGTTAAATAGCGACTTTTATTTTGCTCCAGCCGTTAAAGCGCATTTTCGCTGTGTGAACAAGCGATTATGCGCATTAACTACCTGTAAAGTGCTTTTTGGGCATCTTTTAATGCGCTTCGCCGCTTCTCGCCGCCTCCCGTGCAGAGGGATTAGGCGTAAATGCGCCTCCGCGAAAATGCGCATAATCCCCGAACCGGGCGCAAAAGCGCATCCTTGTGGAGGGGGCCAGAGTCTGAAAAATGGGATAAATGCAATGCATAAAATACAACTAATATTTAGAAGACTGCATTCAAACAGGCATAGAGTGCTAGTCTAAAAAGCTATTCCTTGTGATCAACGCTGTGTATGAATATACACAACCCTATTGTTGCTATAATGGATTGAACACTGATTGCTTTTTCTATGCACAATATCCTCAAAGCGACTGAACATGAAAAAAAGGAAAGCGTTGCACCGGGATTAATTAGCCATGACCCTGGAAAGAAGGGGGAGAGGAAACCCCTAAAATGATAATAGCAGCAATCTCATTCAACAATATTTTACAGCAGAAAGCAAGTCATCCAGTAGGTGGGAATGCTTTCAATACAGTATACAGAACATCCCAGGAGATGCCCAGCTGCTCACTAGCATCCTGAGGCTAGGGTGACCATATGAAAAGGAGGACAGGGCTCTTGTAACTTTAACAGTTGCAGAGAAAAGGGAATTTCAGCCGGCATCATTTGTATGCAATTAGTACCTGGTGAAATTCCCTCTTCATCACAATAATTAAAGTTGCAGGCACTATACTAGAGTGACCATATACAAAAGAAAGCAGGGCCCCTGCAGCTTTAACTGTTGTAATGAAGAGGGAATTTCACCAGGTACAAACTGCATACAAATGATGCCAGCTGAAATTCCCCTTTCTCTGCAACTGTTAAAGTTACAGGAGCCCTGTCCTCCTTTTCATATGGTCACCCTACCTGAGGCTTGTAAGCAAAGTCAACACTTCTTGACCCAGGATGAAGCGCTACAGAGGCTCTGTCAGACGTTGCCATGCATCCAAGAAAAAATGCTTTCAGAAGGCGTGTTAGGGAAGAACTCTGTTGTTATTTACACACTGCAATATATGGCCTTGAGTTGCAGATTGCATTCCAGTCTAGCAGCTCTGAACTGGTAAATTTGGATCAAACATGAACTCAGGGGATGTGCAAATTCACCCAGGTCAAATTCGTCGGATGTTCACCCACACTCACATCTGTGCCTTTACTCTTGTGTAAATAGGGCCTTTGCAGCTACCATTTACACCATGTGGAAAAAGTGCAATTTCCGGAGCCTCCATTGTTGCTCCGTTTGCACTTTTACTCTTGTGTAAATGAGGCCTTTATGGCTGCCATTGATACAGTGCACAATGGAAGCATCGAACAAGGGCAGACGGCTGCAACTGGAGCCTGGGGAGTTGCAGATGTGGGGAAGTTCATCAGACCCCATGACCCAGTTGGTTACCTGCAACATCCCATATATATATATATATATATATATTATATATATATCATACATTTCTAGCAAAGCATATTGAACCATGGCCCTTATCCCTAGTTACAGGTACTTTACACTGTTCCAAACTGTCAAACAGTGGCCATGTCTACACCAAGTTCTTTCCCCCTGGGTCATCCCTTGATCATCCCTGTGTGTCCAAATGATGCACAGGGATCCTGGGGCAACCAGGGATGACCAGGGACTTTCCCCAGGATATCTGAGACCATGGATTTCCCATTTTTTTCCATGGTCCTGGGACCATCTCGAGGAATGCAGACAGTGTGGCTGCCGCTCCCAGCTCACCCTTTCATCCCCGTGAGTAAACGCGGCTTCCAAAATGGGCACGGAGCTGCACGGGGAGGCTCCGTGCATTTCAGGAATGGGGGCAGCATTTTTGCCATCCCTGAGATGTGGGGGGATTTTTTAAAAAAATAACTCACAATTTTGCACATGATCAGGGCCGTGCAATTGCACAACTGGCCCATCTTCAGTAAAAACAATACCCCCCGCAACGTCCCTCTTGCCTTCCAGGACATTGCACTGGTGTAATTACACTGGGGGACGGTCCCAAAAGCAGAAAATCCCAGGATCCTCCCCCCTGCATCCCGGAAGGCTCTGTGGTGTAGAAAGGGCCAGTGAGTGCTATCCTGAGCAAAAGTTGGCCTGGCTGTTTATTTTGCCCTAAACAGTGAGCAAGGAAGCAGCTGCATATAACCAAAGAGAACAGTAGCGCCTGCTTCCATAGTCAGGGGAGGATATGATTTGAGGTATTAATATTACATTACAAAATGAAAGCTATCTCTCCAAGAAAACAGGCATTCATTTCAAATGAAACTTGTGCTCATTCTTTTGGAAGAAAACAATCCAACCCAGGCCAATCTTATCATGTGAATGCCAGACACCCATCCTTAGGAATATATCTTTTAATTAGAAAGGCACTTTTGGAGAGGGGGGGGGGGGACCTTGCCTGGGCAAGCCACTTGCTGTTGAAT
The DNA here is from genome assembly GCA_029215795.1 of Anniella stebbinsi. Taxonomy (NCBI): domain Eukaryota; kingdom Metazoa; phylum Chordata; class Lepidosauria; order Squamata; family Anniellidae; genus Anniella; species Anniella stebbinsi. The sequence continues at coordinate 223,195,024 of JARDYH010000004.1, read as the reverse complement.
ACTGGCAAGAGTTTCCCGAATTATTGAACCTCAGAATTCTATGCTGGGGATAGAAGACTTAGAATCAATTATATTTATTTTTTCAAGGAGAGTTATTAAAATTAATTGAAATCTGGACTATTAATCCCAATGAAAACGTACAGCAGCAGGCTCCAGATATCCTGAGGTCTTGGGAAGATTTTATTGAGCCATGAAAACTCTGAGTGTCAGATGCAGTTAATTGATGTCCTAAAGTAATTCAGACTGTGCTACCGCAATCATGATACGTGAGTGCAGAGAGTACACCAAGACATCTCAGGAACATAGAAAGCTGCCTTATGCTGAGTCAGAAAATCTAGCCCAGTATTGTTAACATTCAACGGCAGTGTCTCTCTGGGGTTTCTGGAAGGTTTATTTATTTAGTTAGTTATAGCAGTTCTATACCACCCTGCCCTCTTTTGTATCTGGTCCCTCTAGTATATCTCCTGCAGCTTTCACTGTTGTGTTGAAGAGGGAATTTCACCAGGTGCTACATGCCTACAAAGGATATCTGCTGAAATTCCCATGTCTATACAAGTGTTAAAGATACAGGAGCCCAGTCCTCCTTTCCATACGGTCACCATAGTGTAGTTCTAAGATCCTGATAATGGGCTTTCAGGAAGGACTCTGGAGCTTGGATGAATTGAGAATCTGAATGTTGGAGGCCTAGCCTGGTGAGCTGAAGTGGAAGGTGTGTATGATCAAATGATTTTTGTCTTCCCCATAACATGGGAGTTATAGTGCAACACATCTGGAGAGCAGCAGACTGGAGAAGGTTGGTTTACACTTGAATCCTATACATGGCTTCTCAGAAGTCAGTGCCACTGAATTCATTATGGCTTACCCCCAAGTGGTACAGGATTGCAAAGTAATCTCATCTGAAAGTAGTTCAAGACAGCCAAACTAAACCTGTTCTGTTCCTCTGTCGCTTTGATGAGATGATGTACTGTGGAGGGATTGTGGGGAGTGAACAGTATATTTTGTATAAACACATTTTAAGAAAACATTGGTTCTTTGAAGGGCAGGATATTGACCAAAAGTTGAAAGTGCCTGGCACATGTTCTGGTTCTACATTTGCAACAAATAGTTCCCCTTTTGTTATCAGTCATGTTGCTATATGCAAGATGTGTTTGAGAGAAAAGTATTGGGCAGACCCTGTATTTGGTAAGGATATGGAATAGTGTTCCCCCATCCTGCTACCCTCCAGATGTTTGAGATGACAAGTCCCAGCATTCCTGACCATGGGACATACTGACTTGCAATGATGGGAGTTGTAGTCCAACACCTTTGGGGGGCACCAGGTTGGGGAAGGGCTGCTCTAAACAAAAAAAGAGAAGTAGGTGGCCCTAAGTTGTTTGTCATCAGTTTTCCACAACCCCACAGTCACCTCTGCATATCATATTCTCCATCCTGTCCTCATGGTTTATCAGCTTTGGGAGAATGAGAATTTCACTTGCACTTTCTGCCTCCTTAGGGAGGATGTGGCGTTAAGGCTTGGGAGCCTTAACTCCCAATTTCCCTGCTTTTTGGTGCTTGGTTGGAAACTGTAGAGCCTTAACGTTAGTTTTGTAAACCGTAGGTTTTTTGTTTAATGAATATATATATATATATATATGGTCGCAAATCACATTGCAACCTCAGAAATGTATGGACTTTGACCTCAGTGTACATCCAAGTTTGTATTCAGTCTGGAAGGTGTGAAATGGGTAAATCCTGATCAAAACTGAAATGGAACAAATTTCTATGCATCCCTAGGTCAGTTCACTTCAAGATGTCGATCAAACCAAGTTCTCCATCATCCCAACTTCTGACTGGCAGCGGCTCTTCAGGGTCTCAAGCCAAGAATGGTCTTTCCCATCATCTACTACCTGACCCTCCTAATAGGGGATTGAACCTTTTGCATGTAAACCATATGCTCAACTACCGACCCACAGACTGGGTCAAGCATAAGCATGGCTGGGCACTTGTCGAGAGCCCACAACCAGCAGTGGTCTACTGGCAAGAGCTCCTTGGAGTTGCTGCTCCTTTTCACCATTCCTACCTGCTTGTTCACCTGCCTCTTGTTCTGTTCCAGACAACAGTGGGGGTGAGAAGGAGGAAAAGATGCCCCTGCCTAATTGCTCACTGGCTCTCTGCCTGTCAATCAAGAAAGTGGTAGCGATGAGGAGGAGGAGGAGGGGGAGGAGGAGGAGGAGGAGCAATAGCAGCTAGTGACATTGGGGGTAAGAAGATAGACTCACAGAACCTGTTCAGAAAACACTCTAAGCCATGGTTAGGATGCAAATGGTTAGTGAGCAAGTTTAAACTGTGGTTAGGTAGCCACCATGGTTGGGATTGGTTCACACAAATTGCTAAGTCATGATTCATACAACATGCTATACCATAATGTTAGCTCAAAACGCTGAACCACCATGGCTTAGCATGCCATCTGAACAGGGTCATATTATGGGTGTCTTGCCCAAGGGTCATCAATGATCTCGGCATGTCAGGGTGACCATATTTAGGAAACCAAAAAGGAGGACAACATGGCTGCTCCAAGGGGGCGTGCCCATCAACATGACCGTCCCCCAAGGGGGCGTGCCCACCAACATGGCCGTCCCCCAAGGGGGCATGTTCATCCAAACATGGCCTTGGTCAGATGTCTGATTTCACAGCATACAATTAAGACAAACCTGTTCTACACAACATCTTCATGTTAAAATCATTAAAATAAAGAACAAGTGAGACATTCAATGTATCTGAAATTAACTTTACTCCTACTTTTGTAGCTTTTGCTGTACTTTGAAACTTTTGCTATGCTCTGTGTGATAGTTTCCCCTTCCCTCAAATATGTTTTCTGACTGCAAATCCTTCACTGGATGACCGTAGTCCCAACTTTCCTAACATTTAATACTCTTTCCCCATCACGTTTCTCTTATCCATATGCACAGATTCAGCATACTGCTACCACTGAAAAAATGAAGCAGTTGACAAGTGCAGAAAAATCTAGTACAACAAACTAGCAACCTAGCATGCAAACTAGCAACCCTGCAAACATTAGCCATGGAACAAAATGGACTAAAAGCTTGTTGTAGTCACTTCTTACCTTTTAGCTAGTTTCAAATTTGGTTTATCAGTGAGAAACAAATCTAAAAATGTGTCATTATATCTCTGGTTCATTAGCCATGTAAACAAAACCATGGTCAGTAGCAATACAAAGAAAAGCCAGAACAGATGCCCATTATCACAATGCTAGACAAGGATCTTTCCCTCCTTTTATCCAAGTATATCCTGAATTTACACTGCCTCAGTGTATAGAGAATAGAAATCCCAGTCAGGGTCCCAAAGAAAACTGCCCAAAGAAACTTTAGAAATAACTCTTGTTGATTTCAATAAAGCTTACTCCCAGATAAATGAATGTAGGATTGCAGCCTCTTCACATCTGTTCACCTTACTCTAGCAAGTGCAAGGCCCTCCTGTCAAGGACAACTATGCACTGACAGAACCTGGCCTCCTCGATCATGCAACCAGCAAGTGCTTTCCGGAAAGATACTTTCAGAGCCTAGGAGATCCAGACACACTGAAACAAGTCAAGCCAAGCCATGCTATGCTGGAACAGAACAATTCTGGGACAAGACACTACTTTGCAAGCGATCAGACACAACAGTCATACATATAAAAGAAAAACACAACTACCTCATTGACACAGCAATACCCAATGACAAAAATGTTGCAGAAAAGGAAGAGGAAAAGAGAGACCCAGCAAAGGTTTTAGGAAATCTTGCTCATATTGGCATAGGTTGAGATATTTTGCTGGTCAGAATTTTCATCAGTAGAACTCCAACGGACTTTAATGGAAATGTCTTTAGGACTTTTAACAATTTTACTTTGGGCTTTCAGACTTCAGAAACTTCAGGTGGATGATATGAAATAATTAGCAATTACAGGAGAAGTGAAAAACCCTTCTCCACCCACCCCACCCACCATGCCCATTGGCCCAAGAGCTAATAGTTTGATCCAAAAGATCAGTGAATTAATCGGAAAATTCATTAACAGTCTGACACGGGTTTTGAGAATTAATTGAGGAAATATATAGGAGATACAATAAACAATGTGGATCTAGACTCCAGCTCAGCTAGATATGATCTTATGAAGATTAATAAACTGAGGAAGAATATGACTTTTTTAAAAACCTAGAACTCTATGTACTGGGTGCCCCAAAAGTAGATATACAGTTGTTTAGAATGTTGATGGGAGGTGTGAATACTATACTGTATACCTACTTTTGGGCCACTTGTTATTTCAGCCTTCCCCAATCCAATCCTCTCCAAATATCTTTGACTATGACTTCTATCTGGTCATGCTGACTGGGCGTTGGGAGTTTTATCCAACACATTTGGAGAGAACCAGCTTGGGGGAAGGATACTGTATTTAACAAGAATTGTCCGTTTTTGTACAGTTACTAAAAGGATAAAACAAATGCTAGCACCAGCAAATATCACATAGATGAAGTAAAAACACCATGACCAATAACAATCATCCTCCAATAGAGATGGATAATAAATTATGTTTTCATTATGTTTAAAAGGCCCATTGAAATTGCATCCATATACTTTGCCTTTCACACAGCCATGAGCTATATTCAAACAAACTTCTAATATGATACCACTGCACATTTTTATATTCTTTTTTCTAAACTGCTTCATGATTTATTCAAATAAGAAGCAGTAAATAAATATTGCTAATAAGTCAATTCATACATCAATATATTACAATGTTCTCCTCCAACAAAATAATCAAAGAAAAGCAAACGGGTGAGGTAACCAGATAAAGGTACTGCTTTGAAGCCAGTTTTCTGTTCCAGCAAAACACCTATTTTCCAGACAGCTAAACCAATCTTTCAAAATCATCCACCGCAAAACACACAAGCATACATCCATTCATAGACAAATGAACATGCACCTATCACATAAATACACTCACACATTGCAAACACGTAAACTCTCTCAGGATCACCCACCCCAAAACACATGCACACACATTCATTCATGGACAAATGAACATGCACCCATCACATAAATACACTCACACACACATACCTCTCCCAAGGCTGCTCCTATGCTTGCTTCCACTCTCCCCCCCTCCCAATTTCTCTAGGCAAATGATGGGGATTTTTACATTCACCTTGAAAATATTCTTAGCAGCTGCAAGGGGTTGCAGAAAAGGGGATTAGAAAAATACAGGATAAGACCCGGGGGAGGAGAGATCCTAACAGGTGGAGGGCAGTTTTGGAAAAATTCTCAGAACCTTGTAACTCCCAGGGTAAAACTGTCCTACCTGCTGCTCTGCCTGCTCTTTGTCCTCTGCCAGCACCATCCAAGAAGCAGTCCAGGATCGTCACGCGGGGGCCGGAAGGAGTTTGGTAAATGTGGATGACCCACCAGGGGCAGGCCTCAGAAGTGTCTGAAATGGGTCTACTGAGGCCTGCAGAGGCCGGCTGAAGCCATCTCCGGATTCCTACAGGGCCATCACCATAGCGACAGCCCTCTAGGAACCCGGAAATGGCTTTGGCAGGCCTCGGAAGGCTGAAACCGGAAGTGCCCGAAATGGGCCTACCGAGGCCTGCCGAAGCCAGCTGAAGCCATTTCCAGATTCCTAGAGGGTCATCGCCATAGCGGCAGCCCTCTAGGAACCCGGAAATGGCTTCAGAAGGCCTCGGAAGGCCGAAACTGGAAGTGCCCGAAATGGGCCTACCAAAGCCTGCTGAAGCCATTTCCAGATTCCTAGAGGGTCATCGCCATAGCGACGGCCCTCTAGGAACCCGGAAATGGCTTCGGAAGGCCTCGGAAGGCCGAAACCGGAAGTGCCCAAAATGGGCCTACCAAAGCCTGCTGAAGCCATTTACAGATTCCTAGAGGGTCATCGCCATAGCGACGGCCCTCTAGGAACCCGGAAATGGCTTCGGAAGGCCTCGGAAGGCCGAAACCGGAAGTGCCCAAAATGGGCCTACCAAAGCCTGCTGAAGCCATTTCCAGATTCCTAGAGGGCCGTTGCCATAGCGACAGCCCTCTAGGAACCCAGAAGCAGCTTCGGCAGGCCTCGGAAGGCCGAAACGGCCAAGTACCCAGCCAAAACGGGCTTTTAGGGGGCTAAATTTCCAGATTTGGCCCCACAAAACGGTTTTTCCTCCCGGACGCGGATTTGCTCCCCATTTTCCGGGCATGTCCGGACAAATCCGGGCGGATGGGCACCCTAATGTCACTGTACTGAGCTATGGGCCTTCCCCAAATAGCTCTATTCTCGCTGCCTGAGACTGAGGCCAGATCTACACCAAGCAGGATATAGCACTATGAAAGCAGTATGAAAGCAGTATATAAAAGGCAGGAGCCACACCGAGCAGTTTATAGCGGTATATGGCATGTGTCTATGGGCCCCAACTGTTGTCAGTGCACTTCAATACCACTATAAAGGAGTAATGTGGCTCCTGCCTTTTATATACCCCTTTCATACCCCTTTCATAGTGCACTATCCTGCTTGGTGTAGATTGGGCCTGAGTGTTGTCCCCTTCCCCTCATACAATTGCATGTATACGACAGCAATTCTACTTTAAATATGACGTAAGAATTGAATCAGATCTGCAGCCCATCCATCTTCTTGCTCGGCTCAATGTGTGAATTTAACTTTGAGATGATTTATTTCAGGAGGAGATGAAAACAATCACTTACTGGACCCGTTTTCTCAAAATACATCCAGGCACTTTTCAGAACTTTGCAGGAAAACAGGAGGAATAAAAGCATCGTGTTCTTTTGAAAGGTCGGCATAAAGAGTTTTGAACAGACTGGAGGAAAGGGGAGGGGAAGCAACCAACATATCCCTCGAGGGCCATCTTTTGATTTCAGGCATTGTTCTCCTGATCAGAAGCCGTGTTGCCAGAATGAACATTGTTTTCCCCCTTTCTTACTTCTCTTCTTACTGAGCATTGTGTTTAAGCAGAAAACATGTCAGAAAGGAACAGCTGCCAAATATATATATATATATATATATATACACACACACACACACACACACACACACACACAATTTAAAAAGGAAAGTCGTATCAGGCAAGCATACTTTTTTGAGAAATCAATTCCATTAAGGGGCCTTTCTTCTGAGTAAATGTATTTAGGATTTCGGTGGCAGTATGAGTCTACTACAAGTCAGCCATATACCAGAGTGGGCAGCTCTTAGGGGAAGCAGACGACTGGAGGGCACCTGAGGAATGTGCAGGGACCCCTCCAGGGTCACTGGAGTATCCTGGATTGCAGTGGTAGTGGCGATTGCACCAAGGAGGCGGCGATCACGCCGAGGAAGCAGCGATGGTGGGGAGGAGGTGGCGATCATGCAGAGAAGCAGGTGATGGTGCTGAGGAGCAGGCAATGGCAGCGATGGTGAGTACATGCATGTCCTCTGTTCCTGGACCCCATGAGTGCAGCCCTACCGGACATTGCATGCTGGGAGTTGTAGGCTGTATGGGGGCCTAGGGCTGTGCAAGGAAATGGGGATCCATCATAAAATGGCAGATTTGCCATCAAATGGCCTCCACGATTCGGATGACCGAATCTGAGGCCCGAGGCTTGCACATCCCTAATAGAGGGCATATTGATCATGAAGCTACGAAAAGTATAAACGGAGTATCTGGAATCTATATGTGAAATGCAGCTCTCCCCTTATTGCTGAAACCTTATCTAGAAAGTAGGCAAACCTTGGCTACCACCAGTACCTTTGTGTAGTGCATAGTTAAACTCTAGAATTCACTACCACAAGATGTGATGGTGGCCACCAATTTGGATGGCTTTTAAAGGGGGGTTGGATAAATTCCTGGAGGAGAAGACTCTCAATGGCTACTAGTCCTGATAGCTCTGTGTGACCTCCAACATCAGAGGCAGGAAGCCTACATAATCTGTTGCTGGGGAACATGGGCAGGAGAGTGCTGTTGCACCCGTGTCCTGCTTGTGGCTTCCTGGTCGACAGCTGGTTGCCCCTGTGTGAACAGAATGCTGGATGAGATGGACTTTTGGGCCTACGGGTGTAGAGGGAGGGAGGGGGGATGATCCCGGATGTACCTGCTTCCAGGATGGTCCTCCTCTTTCTAAACAAGGGAGTGTGATGCCCCGTTTCCTCCCGGGATGTCACGTCCACCATTTTTTTTTAGAAATAATAATAATAATAATAATAATAATAATAATAATTTATTTCTTACCTGCCTCTCCGTCTGGATCGAGGCAGGGAACAACAACATGATAAAATACATAAAACTGATTAAAACATGACTCATATTATTAAAACTGCATTAAAACATCCTAAAACATCCTAAAAACTTCCTTAAAACATTCTAAAATTCCACTGGATATGCCTGCCGGAAGAGAACAGTCTTAAAGGGTTGGAAGAGTGCACTTGTGCTTCATCAAAAAGGTAAGGGCTCTTTTTAAAAAATTCACCCCCAAAATCAGGCCCCCACCCACCATCCTGGAGATAGCAGATTTGCTTCCCTCCTCCCCTGATGGGCACGGAGCTGTGCTGCATGGCTCTGTGCCCGTTTCTGGTGCCCGCCTATTTGTGAGTAAGTGGGCAGCAGGCAGGACTGGCACCCACACCTCTTGTGGTCTCAAGATGTTCCTGGGACCACAGGAAAATCCGTGCCCATCCCCCCTGCCCCCGGAAGTCCCTGTGCATCATTTGGATGCACAGGAACGACCCGAGGACAATTCCTGAATAAAAGACCAGTGTAGAAACTGCCTTGGTCTCATCCAGCATGGCTTTTCTTATGTTCTCATGTTCTTATGTTCTTATGTTCTCCTGTCTCTTTGCCTGCTGCCCCACGCATGGATCCTGAACCCACAGCCACATTGTCCAGCCTACCAAATAAACCCTTTGCAGCATGTGGCTGCAGATAGGGACGCATGGATTTCGTTAAATCTGTTCCGTCTCTTTTTGGGGGATTGCCAGTTATCTTTCATTCCAGTGTCTGCTCATTGACAGATTTTATTTTTTAGGGATGGACAAGAATTTCGATCCAGTTGCACAAGCCCACACTTTCACCAATGTGCCCTTGCACTAACGTGCCTTTGCACGAATGTACAAGTGCAAATGCGCACATTCCCTCCTCCCCCAAATTAAAAGAAAGTTGGTCTGCAAATTCATCACATAACTTGGAAAACGCAGGTCCGCCAAGGAATCTGGAGAACGGACTCATAGAAATCCAAACTTGTTTTAAAATGTTGCAGATTTCTCCAACCTCCCTAGCTGCAAGGCTCCCTGTGCTTTATCCTCTAAGACAATTGGCTTGCCCGTCATTTTTACCTTACCTTTGTTTGTTTGTTCAATTTGTATGCCGTTCAACTGCCTTCGCGATGCTTTATACTCATAGAACCGAACAACAACAATACAGCAAAACAATCAATCAAAAATACCACAATAGAAGTCTCAAACTAATACAGTATGAAACATGAAAACATTAAAGTTGTTAGAAACATGAAGGAGCCAGCATCAAAGCAACAGGAATAAAGTTTTAACCATCTTAATTTGGCACCTTAATGTATACATTGAAGATGCCTGGCAGATCTCCCTTGGAAGGGCATGCCACAGAAAGGGATCACTATAAAGAAGGTTCTTTCTCGGGTAGCCGGCCATTGCACCATTGTGAGCAGCTGCATCTAGGAGGTCACGGGCACCCAATTGGGTCCAGGAGACCTGTGGACTCCGCTGTGCCTGTCCTCCCCAGACCCAGTTAGGCACCTGTGGTGCATTCGCGTCCCTGTGGATCGAGCACCCAGCGGCTATTCACCCCATTCCAGAGCCTCCATTGTGCATGATGATGGAGGCTCCGGAAAATATGCAATTCCCCCCACTGCGTAAATGGCAGCCATAAAGGCCCCATTTACACAAGAAGAAAGGCATGAACGCTCCATTCACACTTTTACTCTTGCACAAATGGGGGCTTACGGATGCCATTTACACAGCAGGGGGAATCATGTAATGTCCAGAGCTTCCATTGCTATGCATAATGGAGGCTCCGGAACAGGGCAGTTGGCTGCCAGGCGCTTGTTGGGTGCTTGCTTAGCCTCTGAGGAAGCTTGCGCAGCACATGAGTGTGGGGGGAAATGATGGCAGCAGGGCAAACATCCCACGAGTCAGACTATGATGCGTTCACCCATCAAAACCTACAAAGGCTATCTTAGCAGGAACACATGGGAGAAGATGCTCAGGTAGACTGGTCACGTGAACTGGTTTTAAGCCATGTAGGGCTTTAAAGGTACCAGCACCAACACTTTGAATCAGGCCTGGAAATTGATTCAGTTGCTCAGGTCACATGTTTATTTCTATGTCTGAACAAACCATGATGAGGGAAACCAACCCTTCCATGAAGGACTGGGGATCACTTAACTCAGATGTATGAAAGCGGCCTACCCCAACCTGATGCCACCCAGATGTGTTGACTGCAATTCCCCTACCAGTCAATGCTGTTTTCCTAGTAGAGCTGGCCCAGAAACTAGCACCTCTTCCCAAAGGTGTAACTTTGAGTCATAGTTTGCACAGGAGAGTGCCCTCAAAAGCCACTTGGAGGACCAACCCTAACAAATGCCATGTCTACATGATGGATATTTCCCTGGGTCATCCCTGGGTCATCCCTGCACATCCAAATGATGCACAGGGGATCCCGGGACAGGCAGGGACGACCCCTGCATTTTCATGGGATAACTGGTTCCCCAGTTATCCAGATTTTCCCTGAGGACTGCAGGCACCCATCCCGGTGTCTTCCCTCCTCCCTGTGAGTAGTGGGGGTCAGCAAAGAGGGAAGGAGCTGGTCCGGGGGGAGTCCAGGGACATCAGGGGCAGGGGGAGTGGGAGTGGGGCTTTTTTTTTTTAAAAAAAACTTACTTTCCCTGTTGTTGTTTTTTAAAAAATGGTGCTCACAACTTCCCTGTTTGTTTCCGGGATGTCGCACTGGCATTTGTACGCTGGGGGATGCTCCCGAAAGCAAGTAAGTCTGGTATCATCCCCCCTCCCTCCCTCTACACCCTTAGGTGTAGAAAGGGTCAAGAGCACCATTTTCAATAGGAGACATCCCTATCTTCTGCTTCCCATCTCTGGGGATGTACGAGGATTTCATTTATGTTCACCAATCACGTGACCATATCCCCTTTGCAACCCTGAATGCAAACATGGGCAGAAACACAATTGTTGGGGGAAATTTTGCAATTTCCAAGGATAAGGACTCAGTTTTAATTTGGAAAATGCCCACTTTAAAAATTCATTTCCCCCCCCCCCCCTGTTTCTGGGTGCATAGATCTTGCTACTAGCTAACTAGTTTCCAGAGAAAATGGAACATTCTCGGAGCCAAGAAAAGCAAAAAGAGTCTCAAAAGGGAAGCACAATATTGTCTGACCAAAGTTTCAGTGTTTTTTCCACATACTCTGACCAATCTTCACCCTTCTGCATGTGATACTTGTAACCATCACCGTAGTCCGGCTAGTGGTTGGGAGGGAGATGAGGGATGTGGGTGGCACAGAAAACTTCTTGGCTTTGTAAGTATAGAAGAGTTCTTCTTCTCCATTCCCTCCAAATATTGATACTTTTTGTGCAGAATATAGCTGATGAATGACCTATAGAGATTTATTTTAAATGGCATTGAGAATAAAGCAAGAGCAAATATCATTATGTTAAACATATGGCGGCTTCCTATGGAAAGAGGCCTAGAAGGATATTAACTGAGAAATGTAGTAATCCTTTGCCATTTAGATAATGACGATTAAAAAAAAACATTCTGTTACTTTCTTCCCTTTTCTCATTAGCTTTTCATTCACTTGTTGGCTGTTTTTAGCTCTCAGGAGCCAAATCCCTTTGAATTTGAAACCTACAGCACATCACAAGTGATGTGAACTTATTGGCAAACACTAAAGATTAAGAGGTTGTGAGATAGATGGATAGATAGATAGATAGATAGATAGATAGATAGATAGATAGATAGATAGATAGATGATAGATAGATAGATAGATAGATAGATAGATAGATAGATAGATGGATAGACAGATGATAGATAGATAGATAGATAGATAGATAGATAGATAGATAGACAGATGATAGATAGATGATAGATAGAAGAGAGAGAGATGATAGAAGATAGACAGACAGACAGACAGACAGACAGACAGATAATAGATAGAATAGATAGATGATAGATGGATGGATGGATGGATGGATGGATGGATAGATAGATAGATAGATAGATAGATAGATAGAATTTATTGCATTTATAACCCACCATTTTCCTCCAAGGAACCCAAGGTGGCGTACATAATCCTCCTCCTCTGTATTTTATCCTCACAACAACTACCCTGGGAGGTAGGTTGGGCTGAGAATCCATGACTGGACAAAGTCACCCAGTCAGCTTCCATGGCTGACTGGAGACTAGAATCCGGATCTCCTGATTTCCAGTCCAACCACTACACCACACTGGCTCTAGATACATCTAATTTGCTGATAGGTGCTTTTGGTTCCATGCTCTGGATGGAGAAGGGCAATTAGAACTGAAGGACGGCAAGGTCCAGTGCTTATAGAGCTGTTGTTGCCTCTCGGAGAATCCAGGTCTCATCTCGGCAATGGATTCATAGGATGAGTTTGGACAACACAATAGTCAATGGTGGGGTAATAATCAACTTTACAGTTGTTCATCTAGGGGGTACTCCCCACACAACATGGTAATAAATAATCAACTGTGGTGTGGATGAGGATCAGTGCTGAGTAGACTATGGCAGCATTCGGATGACATAATAATAATAATAATAATAATAATAATAATAATTATTATTATTATTATTATTATTATTATTATTATTATTATTATTTCTAACCCGCCTCTCCCTTCGGATCGAGGCGGGGAACACAATGTAAAATACAAAAATCACAAACAGTTAAAAAAAATTAAAAACAAGAGAAAATGCATCATTAAAACATCTTAAAATTCATCCGGATAGGCCTGCCGGAAGATAACAGTCTTCATGACTCTCTTAAATTCATGAAGACTGCTAATTTGTCTAACCTCCTCCGGCAGACCATTCCATAGTCTGGGAGCCATGGAAGAGAAGGTCCTCTGGGTAACACTCGCCAGCCTAGTTCTGGCTGGCTTGAGTACGTTCTTCCCAGAGGACCTAAGAGTGCGGGGTGGATTGTACAGGAAAAGGCCATCCCGTAGGTAGCCTGGGCCCAACCATGTAGGGCTTTAAAGGTAATAACCAACACTTTATACTTTGCCCGGAAACTGACCGGCAGCCAGTGAAGTGATTTTAAAACTGGTGTAATGTGGTCACCCCTAGGTATATCGGTGACCAACCTGGCTGCCATATTTTGAACAAGTTGAAGTTTCCAGACTAGGCACAAAGGTAGCCCTATGTACAGTGCATTGCAGAAGTCGAGCCTCAAAGTTACCAGCGCGTGCACTACCATCTTTAGGTCTTCCAACTCTAGGAAGGGGCGCAGCTGGCGTATCAGCCGAAGCTGATATTAGGCACTCCTGGCCGTCGCATCAATCTGAGCTGTCATCTGGAGCGACGGATCCAGGAGTACCCCCAAGCAGCGAACACAGTCTTTCAGGAGGTGTGTAACTCCATCCAGAACTGGTTGACACACCTCCAAACCCAGGTTGGGGCCTTTGACAGCAAGCACCTCCATCTTGTCTGGATTCAGCTTCAGTTTGTTTTTCCTCATCCAGCCCATTACCGCCTCCAAGCATTCGTTCAGAGGAGACACACTATCCTTAGCTGACGTTGTTGTCGAAGGCATAGAGAAATATATTTGGGTGTCATCAGCGTATTGATAGCACCCCGCCCTATGCCTCTGGATGATCTCTCCCAGCAGTTTCATGTAAATGTTAAACAGTATTGGGGAAAAGATGGCACCTTGTGGTAGACCACATAGCAACTCCTTTTTTTGAAGAGCAGCTATCCCCAAGCATCACCATCTGGAACCTGCCCAAGAGATAGGATCGGAACCACTGAAGCACAGTGCCCCCGATTCCCAATTCCCCCAGGCGTTCCAGAAGTATACCATGGTCGATGGTATCGAAAGCCACTGAGAGGTCCAGGAGTACCAGCAGGGACACACTCCCCCTATCAATACTAAGGCGTAAATCATCCACTAAAGCGACCAAAGAAGTCTCAACTCCGTATTTTCTCTGAAGCCGGTTTGAAATGGGTCTAGAAAATCAGTGTCATCCAAGACTGCCTGGAGTTGAAAGACAACTGCTCTCTCGATCACCTTGCCCAAAAATGGAAGATTTGATACTGGCCTGTAGTTATTAAGGTCCAGGGGATCCAGGGAGGGCTTTTTTAGAAGCGGCCTTACCACCGCCTCTTTTAAACATGATGGAAAACTCCCCTCCCTGAGAGATGCATTAATGATATGTTGTAAATGTGATCTAACTGCATCTCCTCCCTGGACAACCAGCCAAGAAGGACAGGGATCGAGAGGGCAAGTCGTCCTCCTCACACATCCAAGTACCTTGTCCACATCCTCGGTACTCACCAACTGAAACTGTTCAAGTGTAATCCTACTCACGGAGTCACTGGACACTCCACTGTCAGCCTCTGCTATAACAATGGCAGCTAAGTCGGCTCTTATCCGAGAGATTTTATCTGAGAAATGATTGTTAAAGGCATCACAGCAAACTACCGAAGGCTCTAAAATCGGATTCAGGGGAGAAGGTGCCTGGGTTAGACCCCTCAACACCCTGAACAGTTCTGCTGGATGTGAATTTGCAGACGCAATGCGTGCAGAGAACAAAGCTTTCTTCGCTGCACGTATTGCCACCCCATAGAAACTAAGATGTTCTCTATGTCGTGTCTCGTCGGATATAAGTTGAGTTTTCTGCCATCGACGCTCCAGTCGTCGTCCTTTCCGCTTCAACTCCCTGAGGTCTTCTGTATACCAGGGCGCCCTATTAGAAGCGGGCTGGAGAGGACGTTTGGGGGCGATCGTGTTAATAGCCCTAGTTAAGTCTTGATTCCATCTATTGACCAGGGCTTCTACAGGATCGTCGACGATACCAGCCATAGAACCCTCCAAGGCTTTCTGGAATCCAGAAGGATCCATCAGCCTTCGAGGGCGGACCATCATAATAGGTCCGCCACCCCTGCAGGGACAGGTGGTAGCCGTGATACTAACCCTGACCAGAAAATGGTCTGTCCATGACAATTCGGAGGTATTCAATACCTCCACCCACAGATCAGTCTGTTCGGAACTGAAAACAGCATCGAGGGTGTGACCTGCTGAATGTGTGGGTCCAGAGACCAATTGGGATAGGCCCATGTTTGTCATGGATGCCATGAACTTCCGAGCTCCACCTGACAAACCAGCCTTGAATGGGATGTTGAAATCGCTCAGGACCAAGAGCCTGGGCGAATCCAACATCAGCTCCGAGACCAGTTCCGTGAGCTCGGCCAGGGAGTCTGATAGGCAGCGGGGTGGCCGGTACACTAACAGAATCCCTAGTCTATCCCTGGCCTTCAGACTCAGGTACACACACTCAATGTGATTCAGTTCCCGGACAGGATGTCTGGTCAAGTTAAGATTGTTTTTATAGACCAGAGCTACTCCGCCCCCCCGCCCACTTTCCCTCACCTGCTCACTAACACAGTACCCAGCTGGGAGAGCCTGAGCTCATGTCGGGCCACTGTCATCTCCCAGCCAGGTCTCTGTGAAGCATGCCAGGTCGGCCTCCTCTTCTGTGAGGAGGTCATAGATTATGTTTGTTTTTAACCGACCTAGCATTGCATAGGAGCAAGGAAAGGTTCTGTGGGTGGCCTGGATCATTCCCCAAGATCCCTGGGGTAGCAGGGCAACCGGAAGGTAAGATGGGTGTTAAATATCTATCTCTCCTTCCCCTGTAACGGCATTTCGCCCTGCTATCGCCATATCTCCCTCTGCCCCACACAACAGATATTGGTGCTCCAGACACATTTCAGTCGCCTTAAATTGTCCCGTTGTCTCTCCCCCGCGCGTGAGAGAGAGAAAGAGAGGGGGTGGGGGAAGTGCAATGGTGATTGCTGCACTGTCTGTTTCTCCCCCACTCACGCCATCAGTTCTTTAGCTATGGCTGCCTCCAGTTGTCCTGTCCCGTCATCTCTCGCACGCGTGAGAGAGAGAGAAAGAGAGGGGTGGGGGAAGTGCGATGATGACTTGCACTGTCTTGCATAGTCAATACAACTGACGATTGTTTCCCCCCACCCAGTTGCTTATTGTGTTGTCCGAATTCAGTCATTGTGTAGCTTTGAGAGAGTCATTATATCTCAGCTTCAGTTCCCTATCTGTCAACTGGGAAGAAATATTAATGTGGTAAAAGGTTCAAAGCAGTGGAAGAGATGGCAAACACATTTATTTGGGTCTGCAAATCCCATTGCAAGCTCAGTATTGTACAAACTTTGACTACAGATTGCATCTGAGTCTGCTTTTGGTCCAGAAGGTGTGAACTGGTACATCCTGACCAAAAACAATCTGCAACCAATTTCTCATGCATCCCTAGTGTGGAATGGCCAGCTGGCATGGCTGCAGGTACACAGGTTAGCACGTAGATGGAGAAGGCCTTTGCAGGGCTCACAACAAATCCAATGGCCAGCTTAGATAGTCACGTAGGAGGATCTCAAAGCCAAGACCACCAGAATTTGAAGTTGGCAAGGTCATTTTCGTACTTTTACAGGGGAAGCCATAGCTCATTTTTATTTTTATTTTATTTTGCATACACAAATTCCCAGGTTCAGTCCTCAGCATGTCACCTCCAGGTAGGGGTGGTAAAACCTCTTGCCTGACACCCTGGATAGGCTGACCATATGAAAAGGAAGGCAGGGCTCCTATATCTTTAACAGTTGTATTGAAAAGGGAATTTCAGCTGGTGTCATTCCTATGCATTCAGCACTTGGTGAAATTCTATTTCCATCACAACAGTTAAAGCTGCAGGAGTCTTGCCCTCTTTTGTATCTGGTCACTCTAATATAGCTTCTGCAGTTTTAACTGTTGTGATGAAGATGGAATTTCACCAGGTGCTCTGTGCATACAAATGACACTTGCTGAAATTCCCCTTTCAATACAACTGTTAAAGATATAGGAGCCCTGTCCTCCTTTTCATTTGGTCAGCATAACCCTGGAGAACTGCTGCTATGAGATGTAGAGAATGACTAGATGGACCCATGGTTTGACTCTACAGGTATACACCATTTTCCAGTGTTCTTGTGTATGGGAGTGAAAATGACTACAGAAGTCCTTAAGGCAGTATATTAGGCCTTTCCACACCAGGGATTTTCCTTGAGTCATCCCTGTGCATCTAAATGACACACAGAGGATGAACCTGGGATGACTTAAGGATGACAACAGGATGTCAGAAACTGCAGAGATCCTGGTTTACTGCCATCCTGGGATGTGAAATGGGCACGGAGCCATGTGGGGTGGCTCTATGCCCATGCAGGTGCTGGGGAAGCAATTCCTCCATCCCCAGGATGGCGGGGGCATGCGGGGGTTTATTACCTTCTCCACCACACTCCTGGCTCCTTCTGTTCCTTTAACAAAAATGGTGCCTGCAACAAGCGTGACATCCTGGGACATCACACTTCTACTTTGGATGCCCAGGGATGATCCCAGAAGTACGTACATCTGGGATCATCCCCCCCTCCCTCCCTCTACACCCTTAGGTGTAGAAAGGACTTTACTAAGAACCGCTACATGACAGAGGTGAAAATAATGAGCTGTGAGCCCCACCACCTCTATACAGGGTCCCACCAAGGAATGCTGGGATGGCCTTAAGCAAGAAACACTTGCCAATAATGTGGAGCCCATAAGCATGACCAGACATCCGGAAGTGGGGCTAACATGAGGACATGGTGTTTTGGGTGGGGCCAGGACCATGGCCTTGCTCCTGCTTCAAACTGTGTGTGACCTACAGAGGAGTAACAAGTGAGAGGATCACAGTCAAGCCAAGAAGAAGGCAGAAAAGATATCATGCAGGGAACACTTTTATAATTCCGAAGTGCAGAGAGAAACAATTCCCTGTTTTGATTGAAGAAGAAGAATGACCACCTTATAGTGATGGCTGCATGAACATTACTTGAAAATGCTCAATTTGTTTTCTGCAACACACTGAAAATGACACAGTTCCTCATTCTTACCCCACTCGTTTCTACTAATAGGAGTTGAAACTCTCATTATGCTATCCAGACTACTGCTCTGGCTTGCAAATGCATTCGCACATTATTAATGTTCTGCTCAGATTTGTCAGGTGACGGGAAATTTCATTTCCCCTTCCCTAAACACCTTAATTTGTTATTCAATTATCACTTTTCCCCAGGTGTCATCAGCTTAGGAAGCATTAAAGACACAGAGCAACAACTATATTTACCAAAACAAAGCAAAATGAAAAAAAAAGGTTTGAAGTCACATCTAATCACCTCGAGAAAGACAGTGTTTCCCCATGAAACTAATGAACATTGTTCTTGATTATGTTTCTTGCATGTTGAGTATGTAATTTTTCAATCTGCTTCTCCATCTTTCACCAATAACAGGTCAATCGTATATAAATAGTTTTGTCAAAGCCTGACTCTGTGTGTGTGTGTGTATGTGTGTGTTGTGTGTATGTGTTTACTGAAAAGAACCCACAGGAGGCTATCAAACTGAGCAGAGAAATCTTGAGGGACAAGAGCTATTTTTTTTCCTTTACCCTCATACCTTTTGTTTGCTCCCCCCAAAAACACACACACACTCAAACTGCTTTTTTCTCTGAAAGGGAAAAGATTCAAGGACCCCATGCCTTCTTCTCGGCAAGTGAAAAACAGTTTCGAAAAGCAATTTTGAGCAGAAAATAGAGGGAGGTCTAGCTTGTCTTGTTTCGTCATATTTGCATGCGGCTTTTCCGGGATCTCAAGCTAATACACATTTGGCTTTCCCCCATGTTGTCCTCACAACCCTGTGAGGTAGTATTGCCTAAGGAATCCAGTGAGCTCCAAGACTGAGCACTGGAAGCCAGATCTGTCCAGCATATTGTGCAAAGCCTGCTCAACTTTCCATTCAATGGCGAGGTGACCAGCAAATATTTGAAGACAAAGGACAACATACATTTGTTTGTGTGTGTGCATTATCCCAGTAGCAAGAGGAAAGGGCCAAGAATGAACACCATTTAAACTAATCTTCACAGCTCAAATTTGAAGTTGTCAATACCAGATCCTGAACCCCTGTGACCTAAATTTCAATTTGAATAGATGTTCATAAAATGTCATATAGTGAGCTGGTTGCAATTGGAAGGGCACTTAGACAAGGATCATTTGTGTATCAAAAAGTAGGGATGTGACCAGATCTGGAGCTGGATCCCGAATCAGGAGCGGAATGGACCGATCCGGGGCCGATCTGGATTGGATAAGGCCCGGATCAGATCTGCAATCCAGATCCGCTCCAGGTCCATGCAGAGCCCTCCCTTCTGCTCTCCCCCTTCCTCCTCCCAATTGTCTTCCTTACCTACAGCCTCCTCTGCATTGTCCTTCACAGCGTCCTGCCTCCTCAATGTCAACCGGCCGCTTTTCCACTTGCGCCGGGTGATGATGGCACCCGCTGCGACTGGCAAATGTGGTGCTCAGTTAGCTCACTGGCTTCCTTAGGCAATACTACCTCACAGGGCTGTGAGGACAACATGGGGGAAAGCCAAATGTGCATTAGCTTGAGATCCTGGAAAAGCCGCATGCAAATATGATGAAACAAGACAAGCTAGACCTCCCTCTATTTTCTGCTCAAAATTGCTTATCGAAACTGTTTTTCACTTGCCGAGAAGAAGGCATGGGGTCCTTGAATCTTTTCCCTTTCAGAGAAAAAAACAGTTTGAGTGTGTGTGTGTGTGTGTGTTTTTGGGGGGGAGCAAACAAAGGTGTGAGGGTAAAGGAAGGGAGGGAGGGCTCTGCACAGACCTGGAGTGGATCCAAATCCAGATCCGAGGTGGATCGGGCCCGATCTGACACGGGTCAGAATAGGCCCGATCCAAACCTCCCAGATCAGGATCCAGATCAGATTGGGGGGTCTGTGCACAGCCCTACCAAAAAGCTCCCCCTCTCCTTTCCACCCCGAGCCTGCACAACTTGTGGTCTACCAAGCTGAATACAGCCCGTAAGCCGGGTATTGGGGTCTATATTATCCCATACCCAGAACATGGGAGCGATGGTGAAGAGGGCAGGGAATCATGGGAGAACAGCCAGAATTCAAAACACAAGTAGCCTAATATGTTTAAAGTTAATTGCAGCACTTCTTAATGAGTCATTGTTCGGAACACTGTCTGGATGGTATCCCTTCTAACTCCACAAGGGAGAAGGACAGAGATTCCTTTGGCTTTTTTTAAAGATATAGTCCAACGTACCTGGAGGGCATCAGCTTGGGGACATCTGAACTAGATGATCTCTCATTCAGAGCCATAGGGATCTTCTTATTGAATTCGCATTAGTTACTCCTTAACAACCCCTAGGGGTGATATAGCGGCATGAAAGCGGTATATAGAGGCAGCATCTACACTACTGCTTTATAGCGGTATTGAAATGCCCTGACAATGGTTGGGGCTCATGATAGATACCTTCCATAACACTTTCATTGTGGAATATCCTGCTTGGTGTAGATGTGTCATGGGCCCCAACAGGTAACATCCATGAATGAGAGAGCTGTCATTGACCATCAGGCACAATGATAGCAAAATGAAACAATCTTCTTGTTTCGAGGCAGTGTCTCTCTGAGGACCAGTTGCTTGGAGAGAAACTGAAAATGGGATGTCGTCTTCAAGTTCTGTTTGCATTTTCCCCAGAAACATCTTGCTGGCCTGAACCCTATGCTAGGATAGATGTGTCATCACTAGGGTTGTGCGTATCAGCCAAACCTGAGCTTGTTGAGGTTCTCCGAATTCCACTTTGAAGGCTGTTTTTTTTTCCAATTCATGTTGTATCAGTTTGCACAATTCCCCCCCCATCTGACACAAAAACAGTGTGCAGTTTTTTCCCCAAATGTATGCAACAATTGTTGGCATGTTTGAAGTGTGCACATGTTTTTGCTCCCGTTGATTAAAGTGTGTTTGTGCATATTTTTCAGAAGTACACATTTTTATCATTTTTTAGTTCTGGGAATGACATTGTAAGCTCAGAAATGTATGGATTTTTTCACCACAGATTGCATTCAGATCAGTGTTCAGATCCAGATGACACATACTGGATAAGTTCTGACCCAAAAATGAATGGAAACAAATTATTCCTATATTCCTAGCCCTTGCTCTGGTCCAGCATCAGCCTTCTTCTGTTGAAGGCAAAAGCTTTTCCCTGTTCCTTTAGAGCAGACTTCCCCAATCTGGGTCCCACCAGATGTTCTGAATTGCAGTGCCCATCATCCCTAATGTTGGCTGTGCTGATGGGGCTTGTAGTCCAAAACATCTGGAAGGATGCAGATTGGGCAGACTGTTTTTAAGGCTTCCTCACCACCACTATCACCACTGCATGTTATTCAGCAGTGCACTGATTCTGTTCTTGGACATTATGCATCATACAAGAGAAAGGGTAAAGGGATCTTAGCAGGTCCTGCTTTTGTGGCACATTATGTGCAGGGAAAGAAGAGTTGCTCCGAAACTTTTAGCTTTAAAGCCCCATAAAGTTTTAAATGGCTTTGCTGTGCCTTTCAGTAAATCAACATAATCACCTTTAAAGCCATGCATTGTCCCCATGTATTGCTTTACTGCACAAACCGAGAGAACGCCCCGAGCATCTAAAATGGGTATAAACTTTATAGAATAGAAGAGCAAAAACAAAGGAATTGAGACTGTGTAGGTGGTGGAGGGCGGATGCTGCATTAAAATGCAAGCTTCATGTCTACGTCCAACAAGCCTGGATGTCAGCATGCCCACAATTGCTCTGCAAAGTCGAGGATAAAAATGGGACTGGCAACAAGGTCTTTATTTATACCTCAACTTTCGACCAAAAATGGCACTCAAGGCGGCCGTGTCGCAATGTAGTGCTCCGGTTCTGGGTTCCAGATAGACAGACAGACAGCCTTGCTCTCTTCCAAGATATTTCCTTTCATTTCCCATCCCCAGTTTTCACCCAAACACATACACACCAACAGTCAGCCAGTGTTGGGTGACCACTGGGCATGCTCCAAACCCAACGGGCTCTTTCAGGAGGTCTTCCCTCTTAGGTTTTGTTTCTTTGCCCTAAACATTTTTTTTTTGTATTTCTGCAAAACAATGGGGTTCTGTCATTGAGCCAAATGGTGGGGAGTCTGCTGAGCGATGCCCGAGCAGGGCTCATGGGAGTTCGCACATTCCTAGCCACAGTTTGCTCACTCATTCTCGAAGGACTCGTTCAACATATATAAGTGCATCACCTGATGTCTCAGAGATGTGTAAATTAGTGCTGTGCCAAATCCTGCTTCCAATTTTCAGGAACTTTTTCTCTCCCTGTGAAACAGGGATCGCTTTATCTACCTCTTTCGCAGGGAGGGAGATAATTTCTGAGAATGTTCTCCCTGGGAGGGGAGACAGCATTTGCACATACCTTTTAAAACTGTAGCTGATTGTTTAAGGGTCTTCTTTCGTTCTGTTTTTTTCCCCTTTAAATAAATAAATAAATAAATACCCCTGGCACTTGGAGGATCCTGGTAGTTCTTCATGGATGCCTCTTGGAAACCATGTGACCTCACCTTCTCCAAAAGGCATTCAGGAAATGACAGGGGTGGATGCGTGGCTGTTTTTTTTAAAAAAATAATAATAATAATACAATATTATTATTGTATGTTCCAATACAATAATAACATTGCTTCAGGTATGTTCCATATGAGCCAGGCCTGGGGTTTGAGGCTTAGCTTAGAAGTAGGATCTACAAACCAGAGGAGTTTGCGTCCTACCCATCATTAGCTGTTGCAGCCTGGCAGCTGAATATTTGAACCATTGTAAAACATTGTGCCTAAGGTGACCCAAAAGTTCTACGTGTGGTGTTAGATCTGTGGACCAGCAGTGCAAGTATTATCTGGGTTGTTGAATCTTTCCATGTCAGACAAGGTCACCACCGTACATCATGGTGGGACTGGTGAGTCCTAAAGCAGAGACTGGAGTCCTGGATCAAGAGTCTAGTTCACGAACTGCCTGTTTAGATCCCTTTTATTCCCCCAAACAGTGTTTTCTTACTATCTTTCTGACCTTCTCCCATCCCCTTTTTCTTCTGATGCACCCAGGGAAGTTGCTGGCTACGGGCCTCCTTTATTCACATTTCAGTTTAACCTCCTCTTTTATCCATTTGTCATTTTGCTGATAGGCCTCTCATACATGGAGGCATGTAGAAGATTCATTATTGGTGAGTTCTCAGATTACTTTATTGTCATCATGACAAATGAACTCCCCCCCCCCCCTACGGTTTTTATGGCTGATGGATATTCCTGACATGTGTGGAAGTCAAACTATGAAAATCTTCTCAAACGACATTGGCATTCTCTCCTGGGCATATAAAGTTAAAGCAGAGCTTATCATATTTTGATTTCCAGAGCTTTGTTTGATTTCCAATAAACATCGTCCCTACAGAGTGTGGTTTTTCAGTCTAAAATTCTCATTAGGAAATGTTCTTTATTGATCGCTTGAGAGTAGACACCAAGAGAACCACAAATCCCATGACCCTCTTCTAACGTGGAATGTCAGTGAGACAGTGTAGCATTTACTGCCCTCAAGGCAGAGGTGAAGAACCTTCAGGCCTCCAGATATTGTCGAACATGTATGAAAACTGACACAGACTTCTAACACTGAAGGCTTGGCCCATGGCGGGACAGGGAATGGTGTACCAACTGAAATTAGGCAAAGGAAAAAATCAAAATATGTGATTCTTATAAATTATGACATGGTTTTATTTCATCTATACATCAGGGACATATGCTGCAATATTTGTCCTCTGATTACTGAAAAGAGAATAAATATCATGAGTTACTATGAAGAATCATAAAGAAAAAACTCCAAACAGCCGATGGATGTCACCTATATTTTTGTCAGTGAGGTAAAGGATGGGTGGGTTAAATTTACTACCCTCTGACAATCACTGGATCTAAATTCAATATATTTGTTTGCATTATTTATTAATTTATTTATAGAGTACCCAGAAACCAACCAGAACATATGGAAAGGGGGACTGGGCTCCTGTATCTTTAACAGTTCTACAGAAAAGGGAATTGCAGCAGGTGTCATTTGTATGCATGCAGCACCTGGTGAAATTCCCTCTTCATCACAACCGTTAAAGCTGCAGGAGCCCTGCCCTATTTTGTATCTTGTCACTCTAGCTATAGTCCTGCAGTTTCAACTGCTGTGATGAAGAGGGAATTTCACCAGGTGCTGTATGCATACAAATGACACCTGCTGAAATTCCCTTTTTTACACAACTGTGAAGGAACCCTGTCTTCCTTTTCATATGGTCACCCTAGATTTGGCCCATTCTGCCTTTGTTTTCTGCTTTCTCTACTCCCCCCCTTTTTTTCTTTATAAATTATATTATAAACCACTAGTCAAGCTTCCAACTGATTGGACTGTAAAGCAAGCTGTACATTGGGGAGGGGGGAATGAATTAATTTGCCAAGGAAAAGAGCAAGGGAGAGTTTTGGTCTTATCAAAGACACCTCGTATCGCTCATTGGTATGTGAGTGGTGAACCTCTACAAATATCCTCTCATATGTTCACCCATTAGACTTTCTGTGGCGTGTTTATATTTTTGCAAAGCTGTGAATCAATGGACGCGTGCAGGATTTATGCCTTGGATGGCATTTCATTGGTTGCAAAGTCAGTTTGATGATGAGCCCATGCATTTAAATTACAAACTGGTTGGGCTAAATTCCATAAAAAGACAGGTGAGATCATAAATTTTCTGCTTCAGGGGCAGTTATTGCTGCCTATAAAGCTAAAGCCATGGAGGCATTGCAGCATCTGCTTGCAGCCTCTTCCCTGTACCCAGTGAGGTTTTGTGAGACTCACAGATGCTAGAGAAAATGTCCTATGGATGCAGTTTTGACATCATGACCCCCCCCCCTTGGAATCTGATGAAGATCTGGTGTGCTTCAAGACATTTCAATACAAGGCTTTTGTCTGAGTCATTTGTACAATTCAGCTTTTGGATGAGAACAGATTAGCAATACAGTAAACGTTTGGCGTGAGTGTGAAATAAAACCAATCTGAACAGAAACAAAGAAGCAAAACTCGGGATTCAGAGTAGGGTAGAAATTATCTCAGTGGGAAGCCAGAATCCCATCATATCTTCCATTTCATCACCTGCCAGTTCTATCCTTCAATCCCTGTGCCTTTTGCTAGGGATGTAGGAGAAAAAAAATCATTTCAGTTCACAAATCGTTTGTAAATGACATGTTCACGACCCTTAATGCAAATAGGAGCAAATGTTTTCTGAAAATATTAGGAAATCCCCAAACTTTTTTTTCACATTCGAAAAATGTGCACTTTAAAAAAATGTGCACATTAAAAGTGTAACCCTATGCATGTTTAGACAGGAAAAATAGTCCTACAACTCCCAGCATTCCCCAGCCAGCATCGGGAATGCTGGGAGATGCAGGATTCTTTCTGTCTAAACATGCATACGATTGTGTCTTAAGAAATGCACCATTTAAAATGCACATTAAAAAAACGCATGCATGTTCACACTTTAGTCAATGGGGGAACTTTTGAAAAATGCACACTTTTCCCTTTCAAAATGCAACTTTTTCCCCTGTTTGAACCACCCCCCCCCAAAAAAAACTGGCCACAAGCAAGAATGGGAACAAGCCAAACCAAGCTTTGAAGTAAAGTTAGGAGAATTTTGATGAGTTCGAGGACTCCTGTTTCTCTCATCTCTACTAAAACTCATACCCGTACTCAAAGGCTATGCCTACACCAGCATTTTTTCCTGGGGTCATCCCTGCATCATCCCTGTGTGTTCAAATGATGCACAGGGTAGGCTGACCATATGAAAAGGATGACAGAGCTCATGTAACTTTAACAGCTGTAGAGAAAAGGGAATTTCAGCCGGCGTCATTTGTATACAATTCATACCTGGTGAAATTCCCTCTTCATTACAACAGTTAAAGTTGCAGGGGCCCTGCCTTCTTTTGTATATGGTCACTCTAGTATAGTGCCTGCAACTTTAACTGTTGTGACGAAGAGGGAATTTCACCAGGAACTAATTGCATACAAATGACACTGGCTGAAATTCCCTTTGCTCTACAACTGTTAAAGTTACATGAGCCCTGACCTGGATTTTATCTGGTCACCCTACTCTAGTATAGTGCATGCAACTTTAATTGCTGTGATGAAGAGGGGATTTCACCAGGTACTAACTGCATACAAATGATGTCGGCTGAAATTCCCTTTTCTCTGCAACTGTTAAAGTTACATGAGCCCTGTCCTCCTTTTCATATGGTCAGCCTAGCACAGGGGATCCCGGGAGCAGGCAGGGATGAACCCCCCCCATTTTACCAGGATACCTGGGTCCTTTCTGCACCAGAGGGGTGTAGTCGGCACAGCGCGGGTGATCCCGGAAGTAGCCGTTTCTGGGATCGGCGCTCTGAAGCCGATCCCAGGCTGTCAGAAGTTGTGGCCACCATTTTTTTAAAATCCATAGAGAGCGCACAAGCGTTCTGAAAAAGTGAGTTAAAAAAAAATGTAGTGAGCGCAGGCCCCCACCCCCTCCCTGCCTCCCGGGGGTGGCAAAACTGGTGCCACCCCCTCCCTTGCTGGGAATGGAGCCACTCAGTGCAGCTCCGTGCCCAGTTTTCTGCTGCACTTACTTGTGAATAAGCGCGACAGTGCCTGGGATGGGTTGACACATCTTCTGTGGTCCCGGGAACTTCCCGGGACTGTGGAAGAATTGGGATTTTTCTGGTTTCTGTTTTCCCAGAAAAATCCCATGCCCCCCACCCCCAGCAGTCCATGTGCATCGTTTGGACTCACAGGGACCAGCCGGGGGCCAACGCAGGAGAAACGCCTGGTGTGGAAAGGGACCTAGTTGCCCAGTTATCCTAATTTTCACTCAGGACGATCCCGAGGACTGCTGATGGTGATCCCAGCTTCTTCCATCCTCCTTGCAAGTTGTGGGGGTCAGCAAGAGGTAAGGAGCCAGTCCAGGGGAGTGCAGGGGCATCGGGGGTGGAAGGGGAGTGGGGTTGTTGTTGTTGTTTTAAAAAAACTCACGTTTTTCGTTTTGGGCACAATTGTGCTCCCAGCTGCAGTTTCTTAAAAAATAAATGGTGGGCATGATGGGTGCAACATCTCTTCCCTTCCGGGATGTCACACTTCTGTTTGGACGGAGAAAATCTCACGGTGCTGCCTATCCTGACTTGCAGGGTTGTTGTGAAGAAAAAATGAAGACGGGGGGATTATACAAGCCACCCTGAGGACGTTGGTGGAACGGCTGAATGAAATGTTAGTCTGATTTCACAGCAAAGTGAACATGCAACATCACTTTCTATTGCGACGCACATACATCATCGTAATAGATGAGTTATTAGTGGTACTGAGCTGAAACCTGTCCCCCATTGTCGGGAACTTTCTCTCTCCCTGTGAAAGAGGCATTGTTTTTTTCTGCCTCTTTCACGGGGAGTGGGAGGAATTTGGAGAATTTTCTCATTGGGGAGGGGGACAGGGTTTCCACATCCCTTTTTAAAAGTATAGCCTATTGCTGAGGGACCTTCTTCCTATTTTTTTTAAATTTTTCAAAACAATAACATCATCAACAACAGAAAGAAAGGAACCTTCCCCTGCCTTTTGGAGGAGCCCAGCAGTTCTCAATACATGTTTATTGGAGACCATGTGACTTCACCCTCTCCAATAAGCACTCAGAAATACCTCCTGGGCTCCTGAAAATATTGGGGGCATTAAAGAAAGAAAGAAAGAAAGCCCCCTCAACAACTGGTTACATTTTTTTTAAAAAGTATGTGGAAACCCTATCCCCTCCCCAACGAGAAAATTATCCAAAATTCTCACCTCTCCCAGCCTAGGGTGACCAGACGCCCGGATTTGTCCGGACATATCCGGGAAATGGGGTGCAAATCCGCATCCGGGCGGAAAAAACCGTTTTGGGGGGCCAAATCCGGAAATTTAGCCCCCCAAAACGGTGACCAGATGGCCCTGGGGCGAGCTGGGCCAACCGCGGGGCGGCGGGGGCAAACCGGGGCAGCGGGGGGTCACGCGGCAGTGGCGGGAGGCTGGCGGCGCGAGGCACCTACCAGCTGGGGCGTCCGTTTCCCTCCGGTGCTCGGAATCTACTGAGAAACAGGCTTCGCGGCCTATCCCTCAGTAGCGCGCCGGGTGATGACGTCATCACTCGGCGCACTGCTGAGAGACAGGCCAAGAAGCCTGTTTCTCAGTAGATTCCAAGCACGGAGGGAAACGGACGCCCCAGCAGCAGCAGGCAAGGAGCGCGTGGGGGGTGGGGGGGCGGCGCGGGTGCTCGCGGTGGGTGGGGGGCGGCGGGGCGGGTGCTCACGGCGGGGGGGCGGGGCGGGTGCTCGCGGCGGGGGGGCGGCGCGGGTGCTCGCGGCGGGTGGGGGGCCGCGCGGGTGCTCGCGGCGGGTGGGGGGCCGCGCGGGTGCTCGCGGCAGGGGGGGCGGCGCGGGTGCTCGTGGCGGGGGGGCGGCGCGGGTGCGCACGGCGGGTGTGGGGGAGGCACGGGGGCGCGGGGCGGGTGGGGGGGCCGTGCAAGGGCGCGGGGCGGGGGGGCGGCGCGGAGGCGCACGGCGGGGGGGCACTTACCTGCTGGGTGCTCGGAATCTACTGAGAAACAGGCTTCGCGGCCTATCCCTCAGTAGCGCGCCGGGTGATGACGTCATCACTCGGCGCACTGCTGAGAGACAGGCCAAGAAGCCTGTTTCTCAGTAGATTCCAAGCACGGAGGGAAACGGACGCCCCAGCAGCAGCAGGCAAGGAGTGCGTGGGGGGTGGGGGGGCGGTGCGGGTGCTCGCGGTGGGTGGGGGGCGGCGGTGCGGGTGCTCACGGCGGGGGGGCGGTGCGGGTGCTCGCGGCGGGGGGGCGGCGCGGGTTCTCGCGGCGGGGGGGTCGGCGCGGGTGCTCGCGGCGGGGGGGGCCGCGCGGGTGCTCGCGGCGGGGGGGCGGCGCGGGTGCTCACGGCGGGGGGGGCGGCGCGGGTGCTCGCGGCGGGGGGGTGGTGCGGGTGCTCGCGGCGGGGGGGGGGCCGCGCGGGTGCGTGCGGCGAGGGTGCTCGTGGCGGGTGGGGGGGCCGCGCGGGTGCGTGCGGTGGGGGTGCTCGCGGCGGGGGGGGCCGCGCGGGTGCGTGTGGTGGGGGGGCGGCGCTGGGGCGCACGGCGGGGGGGGGCGGCGCGGGGGCGTGGGGCACTTACCTGCTGGGGCTTCAATAGGGATAGCTGCAGGATAGCTAGCTAGTACAGCTAGTACAGCTAGAATGATCAAATGCAAAAGAGGGCAGGGCTCCTGCAGCTTTAACTGTTGTGATGAAGAGGGAATTTCACCAGGTGCTGCATGCATACAAATGACACCAGCTGAAATTCCCTTCTCTACACAACTGTTAAAGTTACAGGAGCCCTGTCCTCCTTTTCATATGGTCACCCTGATTTAAATGGAATTTGCTTCTTTCCATGCACTTAAGCATGCTTAAGGAACACTTGCTAACGTTCCTTAAGCATGCTTAAGTGCATGGAAGGAAGCAAATTCCATTTAAATTAGGGTGACCATATGAAAAGGAAGACAGGGCTCTTGTATCTTTAACAGTTGTGTAGAGAAGGGAATTTCAGCTGGTGTCATTTGTATGCTTGCAGCACCTGGTGAAATTCCCTCTTCATCACTGTAGTTAAAGCTGCAGGAGCCCTGCCCGCTTTTGTACCTGGTCACTCTAGTATAGCTCCTGCAGCTTTAACTACAGTGATGAAGAGGGAATTTCACCAGGTGCTGCATGCATACAAAGGACACCAGCTGAAATTCCCTTCTCTACGCAACTGTTAAAGTTACAGGAGCCCTGTCCTCCTTTTCATATGGTCACCCTAGCTTTATTGAAATCAATGGGACTTGTTTCTTGAGGTTTCTTTGGGCAGTTTTCTTTGGATCCCTGAATGGGATTTGTGTTCTCTGCACACTGAGGCAGTGTAAATTCAGGAGGTATTTGGTAAAAAGAGGGAAAAGTCCTTGTCTAGCATTGTGATAATGGGCATCTGTTCTGGCTTTTCTTTGTATTGCTACTGACCATGGTCTTGTTTACATGGCTAATGAACCAGAGGTGTAATGACACATTTTAGATTAGTTTCTCACTGATAAACCAGAAGTTATTTTTACTGCTCTAGCATCACAAATGTAGCAGCTGTGCAATGTGGAATTGAAATGATTCATTTTAAGTTATAAAGGGGGCTGTACGACCATTACATCCAGCATCCAAAATTGCGTCACAACACTATTGTTAGCTGGTGAGAGGCGCCCAGCAGCCAAGCACTGCATTTTGCCATTGAAGACTGTGAGGCTCCTGGCAAGGGGTGAGCAGGTACACTGGCTGCTGCCATGTTCACAGGAGTGCCAGAGGCCTTCCTCACCTGTTGCTTCTTTCAAGCTGGCCCAGGTCCCTTATCTGGGATGGGACAGAAGTGGTTTTGCAGCCAAACAGGGATGTGAGCAGCAATGTCTGGACTAAGGGGCAAGGTAATATGTGAGTGCATAGGGTGGCTTGTTTGGGCTTATATGTCTGGATTTCCTAGGCTCTGAAAGCATCTTTCTGGAGTGCACCTGCTGGTTGCATGAGCCACGAGGCCAGGTTCTGGTGGGTGCATAGTCCTCCTTGACAGCAGGAGCGGCTTGCACTTGCTAGAGAAAGGTGAATGGATGTGAAGAAGCAGAGGCACCTCTTGTTCTTTTGTGCTTGAAAGCCACCAAAGTGTCTTGTGGCATCTTGAAGACTCACAAATTATGCAAACTATGTTCATCTTGTGTGTGACAGACAACTTGCTCCACAACTGCAGAAACTTCCCCTTCCTAATTCTGTCCTGTTTTGTGTTTGTAATTACGTTTATGTTAACACTTTAGGATTGCAGGCCCTTTGCTGTCAGTGGGACTTACTTCTGAGTAGACATGTATAACGTTGCACTGTTCAACTTGCTTAAATTCTATCACAGTGAAGATTTATCACGAACTACAATAAAATAGTAATGGCCCTGTAAGCACCTTCATTTAAGGCTGCATCCTATATTCATTTATCTGGGAATAAGCTTTATTGAAGCTTTATTCTGAGGTTTCTTTGGGAAGTTTTCTTTGGGCAGAGCGCTCTGATTGGGATTTGTGTTCTCTACACACTGAAAACAGAATTTCCAAATATTTCTTGAATCCAAATATTCAAGAGATTTTTGGATAAAAGGAGGAAAGGATCCTTGGCAGGCATTGTGAGAATTTCTCATTGATAAACCAGAAGTATTTTTGTTCCATAGCTAATGCTTGCAGGGTAATTGTATTTTATACTCTTTCTGAATGCTAGGTTGCTAGTTTGTTGTACTAGATTTTTATGTACCTGTTCAGTGGTAGCAAAATGATGGATCTGTGAGTATGGGAATGAAAAAGGTGATGGGGAAAGAGTGTTAAATGTTAGGAAAGATTAGTTTATGGTATCATCCAGTGAAGCATTTGCAGTCAGAAAAGATATCTGAGGGGAGTATGTATCACACAGAGTATAGCAACAAAGTACAGGAAAAGCTACAAAAGTAGGAGTGAGTGAAGTTAATTTCAGATACGTTGAATATCTCACTTGTTCTTTATCTCAGTGATTTTAACGTTAAGATATTATGTAGAACAGGTTTGTTTTAATTGTATGCTGTAAAATCAGACATGTGACCAAGGCAAGTTTGGGTGGGTACGCCCCCTTGGGGGCTGGACATGTTGGTGGGCACGCCCCCTTGGGGCGGCCATGTTGTCCTCCTTTTTGGTTTCCAAAATATGGTCACCCTATCCCAGCCTCTTTCACCTCAGTTTTCATTCCCCCACCCCACAAAATATGGGGAAAAAAATGGAACGGTCAGAAGTTTCAGCCCAGCACGAGTTATTAAGTCAATGTGCTACTGAAATTAAACACAAACACATATGTGCCCACACAAACATGCACACGTGAATGTTGATTGATTTTTAGAGTTCAGTCACTTCTAAAACCTGATCTAAAAAATAAGCTCTGGTCATTCCAGAATGATCCTGCTTTTGATGAGTCTATAAAGTAGCAGCATTTACACGACAGCGACTTAGATACTCTCATGATAATTTGTATCATCACAATATTTTAACCTTTTCTGTCTAAGCCATTTTCCACATATTTTAAGCTCTTTTTTATGTGCCAAACCATCTGTATTCTTGGAATTTTCCCTTTCTTCCAATATCACTCAAATTCCAGTGAGCAAACACAAATGCCTAGGAGCCAACAATCTGTTTTCTTTCGATATGTTAACCCTTAAGCACCAGCCCGGCTTCATTCTCATGCACAAACAATTCAAGCACATGAACAGCTCGTTGATGCAGCTTCCAAGCGGCACTATCTATGCTGCAGGGCAAGCACGGATAGTATAGGCATGCGCAAAATCCTCCGGGGCCTGTATTTAAACTGGGGGTGCAAGCGTGAATAATTTCTTGCATGACCATAACGCCCAGAAAGTTGAACTGACAGCTACTTTTCTTTGCAAGAATAGATGGCTCAATCAAGAGAGGGAATTGGACCTGCAAATTGGAATCCCCCCCCCCAGTGCTTAGTGTCAGAGACATGGGTGTAAAGTTTAGTTCTGCCATGAGGTTCACTGGATGGATTTCAGCAAGGTTGAAGGTGAAGGCCTATGGCAACACTCATCTACAGTATGCATAGGATTAAAATGGGCTTGGATGTATGCAGGCAGGCATGCCCCAAAACCAATCAGACCCACACCTCTGGTCAAATACTAGTCCTTTGCACACTGAACTGTAGCAGTGAGCAGAGATGACATCGCAGGAGCGGACAGGGCTGGAAGAAGGTCAGAACTGGGGAAAATTTCCTCCATGGGACAGGTTGGGTAGACTAACCATATGAAAAGGAGGTCAGGGCTTATGTAACTTTAACAGTTGTAGAGAAAAGGGAATTTCAGCCAGTCTCATTTGTATGCAATTAGTTCCTGGTGAAATTCCCTCTTCATCACAGCAGTTAAAGGTGCAGGCACTATACTAGAGTGACCATATACAAAAGAAGGCAGGGCCCCTGCAACTTTAACTGTTGTGATGAAGAGGGAATTTCACCAGGAACTAATTGCATACAAATGACACTGGCTGAAATTCCCTTTCCTCTACAACTGTTAAAGTTACATGAGCCCTGACCTCCTTTTCGTATGGTCAGCCTAAGGTTGGGAATCTCCATGGGTTGGATTAATCCTGCAGGCTGATGTCTTATTCTTTATTCTTTATTTATTTACAATATTAATATATCGCTCCATATCTAAAACAGATTCCAGAGCAGTGTACATAGGCATGAAACAGTAGAAAGAAAGAAGATTAAAGCCAACAAATTTAAATGGTTCAATAATAAGGGGCCAATAAAAGCAATGGCTGGTCAGTTGTGGAAGGCTTCCTGGGATAGTGTTGTTTTCAGGAGGTGCTAGACACAACACAGAGTTGGTGCCTACCTGATCCCCAGGGGCAGGGAGTTCAAATGAGAAGGGGCCACCACACTAAAGGCTCTTCTCCTGGTGCACTCCAATCAGGCCAAAGGTCAATGTATGCAGTGGACCATGTAAGACAGACAAATAGACAGCAGAAGATACATATTAATGATATCTCCAAGGTTGGTTACTCCTATGTAGATAGGGATACTGGAAAATGGTATGTGATCTGAATTTTAAGGGGAACCAACTAAATTCACATTTCCTCGACTAACACATGGATCAAAATGCACCTGTTCTTCACATGATGCATGTCTCCAAATTTTGTAAGAGAGTTCTCAGATTTTTTTAAAAAAATGCTTCCAATAAGCATATTGTATGGAAAATGTGTATTTTGGGGAAGGGGTACAAAATATATACAAGGAGGACAGGGCTCCTGTATCTTTAACAGTTGTATTGAAAAAGGAATATCAGCAGGTGTCATTTGTATGCACAGAGCACCTGGTGAAATTCCCTCTTCATCACAACAGTTAAAGCTGCAGGAGCCCTGCCCTCTTTTGTGTCTGGTCACGCTAGGCAGGGCTCCTACAGCTTCAACTGTTGCAATGAAGAGGGGATTTCACCAGGTGCTCTGTGCATACAAATGACACCTGCTGAAATCCTCTTTTCAGTACAACTGTTAAAGATACAAGAGCCCTGTTCTCCTTTCCATATGGTCACCCTACATTATGGAAAATGCATACAGAACATAGATTTGATGGAGAAATGCACACAATTTAAATGCAAAATGTGATGCACATTTTTAACTGGAGAACATGAATGCATACAAAATGGCACAGGTTGGAAACAGGCCGATGTCTCAAACCTACTTGTGACTCAGACAGTGGCTATTTCCTGAAGGACTGTGTAGAGTTTCTTTTCCCAAAAAGCATTAGGAACACTATGAGTTGTACCTTAAGCAGTGCTGTGTTAAATTATATTTTATGGGAGGTTTTTCTCCTCCCCCCACCCCCACATTTTTATAGTTGCATTGATGTTGCTTCAGTCTTTTATGAATGCATAGCCCACCTTGGGTCTGTAATGTGGAAAACACCCGTTTCAAATGAATTTATTATTATTATAATTTTATTGATATAAAATTATTTCTGAATCACTCCTCCACTTAACTATTTTATCATTGATACGTCCCACTGGGGGAAAAATATATGAATTGAGCATCTTCCTAGTTTCCCTTTGATCGTGAGATCTGATATGCCAAGACACAGAAAAATGGCATTGTCAAAGGCACCTACATGAACGCTTTCAACCAGGTTGCATCAGATCCATATTTAATCACAGGGTGATTTGTCAAGGTGACTACGGGGTGGGGGGGGAATTTTACAATGCTCAATCTCATGGATTATCAGGGGAGGGTGGAATAATGTGTTGCAAAGGTGAACAAAAGACAAAAGGCCAGATGAATATTGTATTAGTCATGAACTGCATGACTCAGAAGGAATTTCAAATGCTTTTTATCCCCCTTTTAATGATCTCCTCACTATTGACCCTTAGACAAATGAATGCACCTTAACTGCATAAAAGTATTCTGTTCAAATGCGTGCCTATTCCTTTTCTTTTACAGGACACTAATAGACATCCCCCTTTTTTATAATGGTGCAAAACTGCCTTTTGTTCTTTCCTCTTTCAAAGCCTGGAATATCAATGGGCAGTATCCAACAGGGCACTGCACCTCTGCCAATCCCATTCTGCAAATGAAGCCCCCTGCTCTTGCAATGGAGATTTAGCACTTGAAAGAGCAACTGGAAATGAGTGGACATTCTCTTTTCTGGGATGGGGGAGGTCGATGGAGCTCATGTCAGGGAGCTCTGCCAACCTGTCCCAATCCAGAAACAAGCATTTCCACCTATTCCAGGGCTTCCTATTTGGATCCCACTTGCACACTGGAGTTGGTAGGAGGGGCCACTTGCGCAATGGCTTCATTGGGTATCACCCAAGCAGTTGAATTCCAATCTTTAACCCTTGGCACTGTGGGTTACTGGACCAATTGGTTCAAACACTGGACCTGTTCAGACAACACGGAAAGCTACGGTTAGGCCACTAGCCATTTTGCAGCAAATGGTTAGTAAGCATGTTTAAATCCTGGTTATGTAGCCACCGTGGTTAGGAATGGTTCACACAACACGCTAAGTCATGGTTCACATGGCATGCTAAGCCAAAATGTTTAGTTCAAAATGATTCACCACCATGGCTGAGCATGTTGTCTGAACAGTGTCTCTTTCACACAACCATTTGAAGATCTTGAAAGTGGAATTAATCATATACGTTTCAAGATGCCGATCATGAGGAAATCCACCCTTTTCGGGCTTGCCAGATTTTTCTGGTTCCCTTGGTTCTTTTTGTATTTGAAAGTCAAACTGAAGGGTTTTCCTCTGAAATCTGGGGATTTTCCTCAGGTCCTCTCCCCCTGGAAATCACAATTTGTGTAATTTGCACAAATTGAGTTTGTGTAAATGGTACAAATTGTGCCCACAATTTGCACAGATCATGCAAATTATAAATGAAAGGTGTGCAAAGCATGCTAATTGCGGGTGCAATTTGCAGAAACTGTGATTGATGAATTCCCCTCTAAGAAAACATGACAAACAACCCCCCTTCTCAATCTGCTGTGTCTGTCCGTCTCTCGAGCAGACATACGTTCGGAACAGTTTGCTCCATGATAGTTTGACAGCATGGTGATAGGGGCTGTTAGAGAAAGCATCGGAATATGGAATTTGGAAAGATTTTTGTTTGAGTTCTGTGGCGGAGATGTGTGACAGATTTGGGAAGGCTTTCGAAACTCCTTGCTCATTCAAACACACACACACACCACACCGCTCCCAAATATCTCTCTTTCAAAATTATGTACTTCTATTCCTATTAGTGCTTGAAACACATTCCTCCTTTTTGAAATCGGTATGAATGTTAAATGAAAGATTTGTGTGTGTGTGTGTGTGTGTGTGTGAGAGAGAGAGAGAGAGAGAGAGAGAATTTATGCTTCTAACATTTCCTGGAAATATTCCATGCAATTTAGATGGGAAAGGTAACTAAAGACACTTAAAATGCAAAGTGAATTCCTCCACATTTTGATACAATACACAATGCAAACTAATTTAAAATAATAAAAGTGTTCCTTGTTGAAATATCTTGTGGAAGTGCACAAACATTTCTGAGAAAGTCATGTGGGATTTCTTACAGTACGTTGAAAATTTAGTAAATTAGAACCGGGAGAAATTAGAATGGTTTATTTGGAGCATAAAAAAAAATATCCGTGTTTCGCTAGTGCATCCTTAACTTTCATTTACACAGATTTTTTTTCTATGTCTCTCAAGAAAGCTATTGATCATCTTCTCTTTTGGATAGGAAACGATCTACAGTAAAGTCTGAGAATGCAAGCTGTTAGCCAAGCCAATTCCAAACCTTTATACTGTTTCATGTCTCATAATAGAAATGTTTTCCAAAGGACTGGATCCCTTACAATTGCCTTCTTGGAGAATAAATGTACATAAGGAGGACTGCCGAGATAGTAAAAAATAAGCATGTACAAGTAGTGAATGGAAGAGAGTTTTTACATATTCCAGTTTGCTCCCCTGGAGTGACTGTGATTGTCAGCTTATAATGATGGAAGCTGGGAAATGGCACCATTTCCTTTTCAAAGACATCTACAAATATTGGGAGGATTTGAGCCCAGGCTCAGCATACAGGATTCTCAGGCACCACTGATGTCTGCCTGTGACCTTCTGCTAGAGGTTTGTTCGCTTGCAGCCAAAGTTCAGCAATCAGGTGCCATTTGGTATTTGTTTGTTTGTTTGTTTGTTTTTCCAAATGCCCCAGATATTGCATCAACTTGTGTCCTGCTGAGCAAAGTGGTAGAGAGCAATTTGAGTTAGGGTGACCATATAAAAAGGAGAGCAGGGCTCCTGTATCCTTAACAGTTGTATTGAAAGGGGAATTTCAGCAGGTGTCATTTCTATGTTTGCAGCACCTGGTGAAATCCCCTCTTCATCACAACAGTTAAAGCTGCAGGAGCTATATTAAGAGTGTCAAAAGAAGGCAGCTACCTGTCCAAAGTCTGCTTAAATACCTCTTGTGAAGGAGATCCTTCCACCTCCCAAAGTAGTTTGTTCCACTATCAAATAGCTGGGAAACAAATTGCAGAAAAGGGCAACTAAAGTTATCAAGGGGCTGGAGCACCTTCCCTATTAGGGAAGGTTACAACAGCTGGGATTGTTCAGCTTGGACAAAGGAAGCGAAGGGAAGACATGATAGAGGTGTCCAAATTATGCATCGTGAGACCTTGGATAGGGAGACCTTTTTCTCCCTCTCCCTCAACACTAGAACCTAATGGGGTAATCTCATGAAGCTGATAGATGGGAGATTCGGGACAGATCAAAGGATATGTTTCTTTGTACAGGGCATACTTGAACTATGGGACTCCCTCCCACAAGGTGTAGTGATGGACACCAACGTGGAAAACTTTAAAAGGGGCTTAGACAAATTCTTGGAGAATGAGGCTGTGAATGGCTACTAGCTCTGCATCGGCACCATCGGAAGAGATGCAGGGTGGTATGGCAAGCCACATGGAACAGCTGGCTGGTCAGATGTGGTCCAGGGACTGCACTTTTTGCTTCCCTGTCTTAAAGTGAATTCAGGTATTGTTATCTACAGATAGGTTATGTGAACAGGGCTTCAGAGTTCTTTGAGAGATATTCCGGGTACAAGTGTGACTGACAGATAAATAATTACGAAAAAAATATGGGGTATGAGGATGCCCACGAGGGGGAAAAATGATGTTCTGGTGCTGGATGTGGTGGCCAGAAATTTTGAAAACATTTCTTATTTATCAGAATCCCTTCATTTCCCCTGAATTCTCTCTCTCTCTCTCTCTCTGTATGTATCTGTGCAAACACACACACACACACACACACACGTGTGTGAATTCAGCAGCATGGAAAAGGGATGCTGTAAAGAGACAATTTATGTTTCTGGGAACACCTGCTAGAAGATGTCAGTATTTCTAACAGAGTGCAGTCAGGGGATTCTCTCTCGCCAATAAGGGAAGAGATAATTCTGTTGATCAGGACACTTCATCTAGATTTAGGCCATTTGTATTGATAGGGCAAGTGATCGACTGTCCCTGTGCGACCACAACCTGGAATTAATTAGAAGTCTAAGGAAAAGCAAACCTAAATCCAGCCTGAGAGGAATTATCCTCCTTTAACCTTTTCAAGGAAAGCTGCCTGTGTATCTAAGATGGACCCTGTTTTATGACATTAAACAAAAACACATCAGGATGAAAGACATAAAAGTTAAAATAATAATAATAAATATTCAGAGAAGGACTTCTGAAATCATCATCATCATCATCATCATCATCATCATCATCATCTGCCTCCAGCTTTTAAGAACCTTTCAATCCTAGCTAGGGATATATGGATTTTGTGGACTCCATTCCATCATAATTTCATGGATTGTCAGGTGCCTTTCGTTCCATCAAATGCTCATTGACAGTATCCATTTCCTCCATTTTCCCGAATTCACGCAAATTTGCTTTCGTGCAAATTCTCACTGGCGAAAATGTGCAAATCCCCCCTAAAACATGCAAATCCCCCTCCAATTGTGCATTTTCAAACATTAGCCTATGAGGGAAATGCACATTTTCAGACAGAGGCTTTTTTATAAGTATTTTTCTATGATTAAATTTGTGTAAAATTCCAAAAAAAAATTAAAAAGGAAAAGAAAACTGGTCCACAAATCTATGGAATCTGTGTGGCTTGGGAAAACCAGCTGCACAGCAGAACCTGAAGGTCAGATTCATAAAATCTGAAGTCATTTGATGCTATTTTGGATTTCTCTGACATCGTTAGTCCTAGCTTTGGGTACTGTCTCACATAGACTCATGGCAAGGGCTGCAACACTGAATGATACGAATAGTGCCTTCTATTCCAGCGAAAAAGAGGGGTTCAATCCAGGGTCTGCTTTCTGTGGATGAAAGGCTATACTCACAGAATGTACCTTCATCTGATTTTGGGGGCTCCCCTCTCACCGTCTACAGGGTGGCAGGGTCCCCTAACCCTCTGTAGTAACATTTTCAGGAGGTTGGAGGGGATGCTATGGAAGAGAGAAGTGGGGGAGTTCACTTCCACTGGGTTAGTTGTATGCTAAATTTGTTTCAGTTCCTTTTGATCACGATTTTGAGTTCTCACCCTGAATACTGAGCATGGACTCAGACATAATCTGCACCCAAAGCCATAAGAACATAAGAAATGCCATGCTAGATCAGACCAAGGGTCCGTCTAGTCCAGCATTCTGTTCAAACAATGGCCAACCAGCTGTGGGCCAGGGACCAACAAAACAGGACATGGTGCAACAGCACCCTCCCACCCATGTTCCCCAGCAACTGGTGTATATAAAGGCTTACTGCCACGGATACTGGAGGTAGTACATAGCCATCAGGGCTGGTAGCCACTGAGAGCCTTCTCCTCCAGGAATTTATCCAACCCCCTTTTAAAGCCATCTAAATTGGTTGCCATCACTACATCTTCTGGTAGTGAATTCCATAGTCCATATTTCTGAGCTTCCAATGTGATTTCCAGATGTCCAAAAATGTGTTTCACAGCATGCATCCATTTGAAATATGTGCATGAAAAAATATGCACTTTCAAAAAATGCACACAAATATGCTTTAACCCATGGGAGAAGAATACATACTTTTCAAAGATGCACACAATTGAAGCATACATTTGGGGAAAAAATTACACATGGAGATCACAATCTGATGCAGGCTTGAGAAAGCACAACCCTTGAGATGGAATCTGGAGACCTCCAGCAAGCTTTAGCTTTGCTGATTTACACATCCCTACACTAGGCTGACCAGATAAAATCCTGGTCAGGGCTCATATAACTTTAACAGTTGTAGAGAAAAGGGAATTTCAGCCAGTGTCATTTGTATGCAATTAGTTCCTGGTGAAATTCCCTCTTCATCACAACAGTTAAAGGTGCAGGCACTATACTAGAGTGACCATATACAAAAGAAGGCAGGGCCCCTGCAACTTTAACTGTTGTGATGAAGAGGGAATATCACTAGGAACTAATTGCATACAAATGACACTGGCTGAAATTCCCTTTTCTCTGCAACTGTTAAAGTTATATGAGTCCTGACCTGGATTTTATCTGGTCACCCTACCCTACACACACCTAAATCTGGAACCAAGCTCAGGTATATAATCATTCAATGCGACCCGGGAGCCACAGTGGGCTGAAGGAAAGGAAATATTGTATGAGCCTGGAGGTTGTGGGCAACTAGAGGAATCAATCATCCCAGAGTGCAGGATGCGGAATAAGGGGCTCCAGTTACAGAAAGCTAGATTCTGGCTGGACATCAGGAAAAACGTCCTAACTGTTAGAGCAGAACAACAATGGAACCAATGACCTAGGGAGGTCGTGGGCTCTCCCACATTAGAGGCCTTCAAGAGGCAGCTGGACAGCCATCTGTTAGGGATGCTTTAAGGTGGATTCCTGCATTGGGCAGAGGGTTGGACTCAATGGCCTTAGAGGCCCCTTCCAACTCTACCATTCTATGATTCTATGATTCTAAGAGTTCTTAGCAAAGTGATATCTAGTGGCCCCCTTTCTACATGGGTTTCCCCTCAGAGGATCACAAATAACTCAACTTTTTGCTGGAAGGAGTGGCGGCCTCCCTCCATCTTTTTAAAACTTTTATAACATGTGGTAATGTTGCTCTGGGCAACAATTTCCTGATAGAGTGGCCACTTGTCCACTGCCAAACTTTAGGGATTTCATCACCAAAGAAGAGGACACCATTTGGCAAAACATTTCATATGTAAAGTTTTCTGTATAAGTAACTTTCCCAGGAACTCCCAATTCCACAGAATACGGTTTGCAGACCATGCTACAAGGTGTTGGGCAGCATTATCTCTTGTGATGTTCTTTTTACCAGCCCTGCGATTCCGATTACATTTCTCTCCCAACTATGCAAACAAATAAACAAAAAAAAAATGGTCTATTAGATATGGCAGATGGAACCATAATTATAAATTACAGGCCAGCATCTCAATGAGTATAAATCAACATAGCCTCATTAGCTTCAGTAAAAAAGTCAAAAACAAAATGAAACTAAAACATCAAGATGTATACAAACGGTAAAGATGGGCCAAAAAGGGAGTGGAGGTATTGTGAAATTTTATTAAAAGGAAATACATCTGAGATGTAGTATGGTTCTGGAATGTTTAATTTTTAATTCTTGGTGAACCAAAACCTCAATTATCAGGGATGTGCATCGTTTCGGATAATGTCTGAAACCTGAGCAGAATGAGATCACTTAATTCTGGGTCTGTTGGTTCCTAAGGCAAAGTGGGCTTTCCCCCCAAGCCGGCAGAACTGAATTGAAGCCATTTCAGGAGGCTTTATTAGCGACTCATATTTCAGATATGATATATGTGCCTGCAGACTATGACCCTTTCTACACCACGGGGCCTTCTGGGATGCAAGGGGGCGGATCCCAGGATTTCCTGCTTCCGGGATCCAGTGTACACATACCAGCGCGACATCCCACAAGGCATCAGGGACGTCACGCTCATCATTGTTCTAATAGTCGGAGACATAGCACAATGGTGCTCCACTGATGAAAGTGATTAAAAAAAGAAAAAAGAAACACCCCGCTCCCGCTCCCTTGCCACCCCCGGTGGGCACAGACTGCCCCCATGCAGCTCCATGCCTGTTTGCAGAGCCTTGCAGGGGGGTGGGACAAGCCAGGAGTGGTGCTCAGACTGCCCGTGGTCCTCAGGATGGTCCTGGGATGGCAGGAACAATCGGGATAACTGGGCAACCAGTTATCATGGGGAAATAAAGGGGACATCCCTGCCTGCCCCGGGATCCACTGTGCATCATTTGGACACACAGGGATGATCCAGGGACAACCCAGGGAAAAATCCATGATGGCGACACTACCTATGTCTCTCAATACTGACTTTTGGTTTCATTTCCTTAAATGCTGCAGGGAACAGGGTTAAGGAGGGAGGGTGGTTGAATGACTGACAGGTCCACCTTCTGATCCTAAGACATGTTATATCTTGGGCTCCAATTACACTTGTTTTGGGGGAAGAGAAGGATGGAACCATGAGATGGCCCTTCTTCCAATGCTGCCATGCTTCAGTATGAAAATCCTTTCAACTGGTATTCAAGCAGGATAACTCCCCTGCCCTTCCAGTGATACTTCCAAAACTCTGTAGGTTTGTTGCATGGGGACACTTGTATGATTTGTGCCATTTCCATACAAATTCCATATGTAGCGCTGTCTCCAGATCCAGGAATCCAAAGTATCCCATGGGACTCAGAAACCCACTTTGTGAACTCCAGCAGACAGGACAGGGATCTGGTATAATCCAAGGGGCCCAAGCACTTTCCCACAATCCTTTGTTCAGAGAGGTGGAAGAAAAGAACGTGAGGATGAATAATAAATGCAAGGGGAGTACAGTTGTTATGAGTATTAGGGGACATTTCAGGGTATTATAGTGGTCTAACTGATACCATTGTAGAGCAGTTGTGCCTCTATCTATATCAGCGCCTTTGCATTGTCGAGAGATCTTAACTGAAGCAGCTGCTAGTCAGTTGCAAAATATTCAGCGCTTGTGGGGAGGAGATAGACAGAAGGGGAGTGATAAATCTTTTGGGCCATGAAAGGAGGTTTCATGGTATTGGCCACCTGCATCACATAAAATGCAATAAAAGCAGAGGGCATTTGCTATTCAGCAGGAAACATATGAACTCTGTGAAAAACAAGTCGGGATGTTTCTAGTAAAAACTGGCAATGAAACTATTATGTTATTGGGTTTGATAGCCCACATCAGTGCAATTATTGGAAAGCAAACCTCACAGCATGC
This sequence comes from Anniella stebbinsi, assembly GCA_029215795.1. Taxonomy (NCBI): domain Eukaryota; kingdom Metazoa; phylum Chordata; class Lepidosauria; order Squamata; family Anniellidae; genus Anniella; species Anniella stebbinsi. The sequence goes on along the minus strand of JARDYH010000004.1, from coordinate 223,151,436 downwards.
CTGGACATATCATGGAGATACCTGCGAGCCAATGCAGTTAAGATGAGAAACCATTTAGCTTTGGAAATGTGTGAATGGGATTCAGACCTCCCTGTGAACAGTTGAAATAAATTAGGATTGAAATTTACCAAAAGCATTTTCAGCATGGTGGGCCCAACGTAGTACTGCCCCCCCCCCACATTCCTGCAAACATGGCCAGATCTACATCAAGCCAGATATAACATGTTGAAAGCGGTTTGAAAATGGTACATGGAATGTGTCACGGGCCCCAACAGTTGTCAGTACTGTTCTAAAGCAGTAGTGTAGATTCTGCCCATGTTCCAAGAGAGGGCCATTGTAGTTGGTGCTTTGCATCACCAGGTCCCAGGTTCCACCACCACCACCACCACCATCTCCAGGTACAGGTTCTCAACTGTACAGCTGGGGCGGGGTGGGGAATCTCAAGCCGGAATATGGAAAAGGCTGTAAGGCATGGAAAATATCACAGGAGTAATGCTACACACATGGCTGCTTTATGGCCACTATTTCTGGAGGATTTCTATTATGGAATTAGATGCACCTTGAAAAGGTGCAGGCAGTTTTGCCGGCAGTCACAACAGGTCCAGATGATGAACAGGGGGCACGATTGGGTGGGGGCGTGAGCTAGGCTGACCAGATAAAATCCAGGTCAGGGCTCATGTACCTTTAACAGTTGTAGAGAAAAGGGAATTTCAGCCAGTGTCATTTGTATGCAGTTAGTTCCTGGTGATATTCCCTCTTCATCACAACTGTTAAAGTTGCAGGCACTATACTACAGTGACCACATACAAAAGAAGGCAGGGCCCCTGCAACTTTAACTGTTGTGATGAAGAGGGAATATCACCAGGAACTAATTGCATACAAATGACAATGGCTGAAATTCCCTTTTCTCTACAACTGTTAGTGACATGAGCCCTGACCTGGATTTTATCTGGTCAGCCTAGCGTGAGCAGGGGATGGTGGATGACCTGCGTGCGGCCATCCATCCATCCAGCCATTCCTTCAAATGTCTGAATAATTCAGACATCCAAATCTCGCTTTAGCTCCAGATGCAGAGCAGGTCAGATCCAGGCCAAGGTGGACAGAATTGCATGGAGGCCAATTTGGAATCTCTGAATTGGCCTCCAAAGCAGTTTGGGGGGGGGGGCATGCACAGCCCCACTAGATAGCAGACATGCGGACTTGCAATTGTACTCACTTGCACAAGATCCTTGATATATAATTTGAGCAAATTTCAAGATCCATCCCTGTCAAACAAGAGATCCAATTTGTGCAAATTGCTAGATTAAAAGAAAAAAAAGAAAAAGGGATCCTTGTATTGGGCTGACTCGCTACACATTGAGTCGATGCTACTGCGAGGAAATTGAACAAAATCTGCAAGGGCTAAACCAGAAAACATGCAAAGATTTCACCCCCAAAAAACAGAATTCTCAAACATCCCTAACAAAATTGAACTGCAACAAGTTTATCATACCTTTCTAGCTACCGTTAATACCCACACACTGCCTAGGCACAGAGGCAGCTGATGTCACCAGCCACTGATACATGAAAACGATGAAAGAGCCCCCCCATCAGCAAAACACACCCCATTCCCTGTCCAGCAGTGGGGGTTGCTTCGGGGCCCTAGGGTGACCAGATAAAATCCAGGTCAGGACTCATGTAACTTTAACAGTTCTGGAGAAAAGGGAATTTCAGCCAGTGTCATTTGTATGAAATTAGTTCCTGGTGAAATTCCCTCTTCATTACAACAGTTTGCATAATTTGTGCAAGTGTGGGCTGTAATTTGCATAATTTGCACAAATCATGCAAATTACAGTCAATAGTTGCACAAATTACATGAATGGCGGCTACAATTTGCACAACATTTCTATTTCCTCAAATCTAGGCTGACCATATGAAAAGGAGGACAGGGCTCATGTAACTTTAACAGTTGTAGAGTAGGCTGACCAGATAAAATCCAGGTCAGGGCTCATGTAACTTTAACAGTTGTAGAGAAAAGGGAATTTCAGCCAGTGTCATTTGTATGCAATTAGTTCCTGGTGAAATTCCCTCTTCATCACAACAGTTAAAGGTGCAGGGGCCCTGCCTTCTTTTGTATATGATCACTTTAGTATAGTGCCTGCACCTTTAACAGTTGTGATGAAGAGGGAATATCACCAGGAACTGATTGCATACAAATGACACTGGCTGAAATTCCCTTTTCTCTACAACTGTTAAAGTTACATGAGCCCTGATCTGGATTTTATCTGGTCAGCCTATTGGGGGCCATTTTGCAAAAGTACTTTCAAACACTTTTTAAGTTACTCTGCACAATACAGCATTTACAATATTTCTCCCCTGCAAGGAAACTCGACTGTCAGTGCAAAGCGAGTTCGGTGTGTCTGGATAACTGGCTCTTACACTTAGGCAAAGTTCCTCATTATGTTTGGTCATCTTCTCTATTTCTGTCTCTCTGTCTCTCTGCCCCGTAATTAGCATCTTATTCTCTCTCTGTAATGGAGACTATGAACATTCACTGAAAGACAAGTGACTGATTTCTACAGACAAAAGAAGCCGGCGCCAGGCCATGCTCCCCCATCATTATGTCTGAATGCTTTTGAGAACTTGTCTTGGCCTCCTGTTTGCAAAGTGCCGTTGTCTTTCTAACTGTGCTTTATAAACTGAAGCTCTGGTGGGGAATGAATTGGTCAGGCCAATGAAGGAGAGGTGAAGTTTTTCAGGCCCAGTTGGCAAAAGGCCAATGTCTCTCACTGTGCCTGGCGTAGGGGTGGGCAAATAAAATAGCTTTGCTTTCTCACAATGTCACACAAACTCACGTGCACACACACACATACATACATAGGGCTTGTCAGATCCAGAAGAACTTATTTTCTTACAGATGACTACATCTGATGCCCACTTAATAGGGTGACCAAATGGAAAAGAAGACAGAGCTCCTTTATTTTTAACAGTTGTATTGAAAACGGAATTTCAGAAGGAACCATTGGTATGCATGCAGCACCTGGCGAAATTCCCCTCTTCTTCACAACACTTAAAGCTGCAGGAGCCCTGCCTTCTTTTGTATCTGGTCACCCTTATATAGCTCCTGCAGCTTTAACGGTTGTGATGAAGAGGGAATTTCACCAGGTGCTGCATGCATACAAATGACACGTGCTGCAATTCCCTTTTCTGTAGAACTGTTAAAGATACAGGAGCCCTGTCCTCCTTTCCATATGGTCACCCTACACATACACACACAAACACACATACACACACACACACACACATATATATATATATATATATATATATATATATATATATATAAAATCAAGTTGTTTCTCTCTCATCTATGAAGAACTGTATGAATTTTGGTAAATAGTAGGGGTGTGCATCGGATCGGATCCGATCCACAACCCGAATCCGATCCGACCCAAAAATGGGAAAATCCGATCCGATCCGATCAACTTCTGATCTGATCCGATCCGATCCGCCGAGGTCCGATCCGGATCGGACGCCATTTTGAATGCTTTTTCCCATAGCCAAGTATTGTTTTACAAAAACACCTATAACTTTTTCATTTTTAAAGATAGAAGGATGAAACTTGGGCACATTTAGACTGGTTAGTGATAGTTATCTGTGAGAAATTTCAGAAAGATTGGTGCATGCGTTTTGTAGCAATTAATTTTTTAATAAATACCCAGGAATGCCTAAACTTTGTCATTTTTAAAGTTACACACATGAAACCTGGCCACATTGTGGGTGGTACCTTGGGACCTATGTGTGTGAAATTTCAGAAACATAGGTGCTTGCCTTGTGTGGCAATTAATTTTAGAAAAATGGGTAGTAGTGGGGTAAATACAGTTACGCCTCCCACTTTTTTATTTTTGAAGATACAAACAGGAAACTTGGGCACATTACAGGTACCACTTGGCTTGATATGTGTGTGAAATTTCAGAAACATTGGTGCTTGCCTGGTGTGGCAATTAATTTTTGAAACAATGAGGGATTAATTGGACAGCACTTGCCCATAGGGATTCATTGGACAGTACTTGCCCATAGGGAATCATTGGACAGTACTTGCCCATAGGGAATCATTGGAAAGCACTTGCCCATAGGGAATCATTGCATTGCACTTTCCCACTGAGAAATACAGTTATGCCTCCCACTTTTTTATTTTTGAAGATACAAACAGGAAACTTGGGCACATTGTAGACTGGTTAGGGATAGTTATCTGTGAGAAATTTCAGAAAGATTGGTGCATGCGTTTTGTGGCAATTATTTTTTTAATAAATACCCAGGAATGCCTATAACTTTGTCATTTTTAAAGTTACACACATGAAACTTTGCCACTTTGTAGGTGGTACCTTGGGACCTATGTGTGTGAAATTTCAAAAACGTAGATGCTTGCCTTGTATGGCAATTAATTTTAGAAAAATGGGTAGTAGTGGGGTAAATACAGTTACGCCTCCCATTTTTTATTTTTAAAGATACAAACAGGAAACATGGGCACATTACAGGGAACACTTCACTTGATATGTGTGTAAAATTTCAGAAAGCTGGGTCCAGGCATGTGGTGGCAAGGTATTTTTGAAACAATGAGGAAAGAAACGCCTATACCTTTTTTATTTTAAAAGTTATAAGTCTGAAAGTTGCTCACTTTGTAGATGGGATAGGGGTAGATATGTGTCAGAAATTTCAGAATTATAGGTCCAGGCATTTGATGGCTATGGAATTTTTAGATTAAAAGTTTCAAAAGTTTTTCCACAGAGGCTTGGTTTCCCCCGTCTCCCACTTCCGCCTCCCGCAAAGAAAAAGGAAACACTCTCTCTCGATCCCTTTGATCCTTGCATGCATGGCTGCAACTGAGCTAGTATCCATTACAAAAGGAGAAACAAAGTAACTACATTAAAGCACTTGGCTCGTGTCTGCTTTGATACTTTCACTTTTTACTCAAGCAGAACGGCTGAGCCTAGGATCACTCTCTCTCGATCGCTAGGATCGTTACAGGAGAAATTTTCTACAGTCTTCAAAGTGGTGTGTGCAGACACCTTACCACCACATGCCTGGACCCAGCTTTCTGAAATTTTACACACATATCAAGCGAAGTGTTCCCTGTAATGTGCCCATGTTTCCTGTTTGTATCTTTAAAAATAAAAAAATGGGAGGCGTAACTGTATTTACCCCACTACTACCCATTTTTCTAAAATTAATTGCCATACAAGGCAAGCACCTACGTTTTTGAAATTTCACACACATAGGTCGCAAGGTACCACCTACAATGTGGCAAAGTTTCATGTGTGTAACATTAAAAATGACAAAGTTATAGGCATTCCTGGGTATTTATTAAAAAATTAATTGCCACAAAACGCATGCACCAAACTTTCTGAAATTTCTCACAGATAACTATCCCTAACCAGTCTACAAAGTGCCCAAGTTTCCAGTTTGTATCTTCAAAAATAAAAAAGTGGGAGGCATAACTGTATTTCTCAATGGGAAAGTGCAATGCAATGATTCCCTATGGGCAAGTGCTTTCCAATGAATCCCTATGGGCAAGTACTGTCCAATGATTCCCTATGGGCAAGTACTGTCCAATGAATCCCTATGGGCAAGTGCTGTCCAATGAATCCCTCATTGTTTCAAAAATTAATTGCCACACAAGGCAAGCACCAATGTTTCTGAAATTTCACACACATATCAAGCCAAGTGGTACCTGTAATGTGCCCAAGTTTCCTGTTTGTATCTTCAAAAATAAAAAAGTGGGAGGCATAACTGTATTTACCCCACTACTACCCATTTTTCTAAAATTAATTGCCACACAAGGCAAGCACCTATGTTTCTGAAATTTCACACACATAGGTCCCAAGGTACCACCTACAATGTGGCCAGGTTTCATGTGTGTAACTTTAAAAATGACAAAGTTATAGGCATTCCTGGGTATTTATTAAAAAAATAATTGCCACAAAATGCATCACCAATCTTTCTGAAATTTCTCACAGATAACTATCCCTAACCAGTCTACAATGTGCCCAAGTTTCATCCTTCTATCTTTAAAAATGAAAAAGTTATAGGCGTTTTTGTAAAACAATACTTGGCTACGGGAAAAAGCATTCAAAATGGCGTCCGAACCGGATCGGACATCCGGTCCGATCCAATCCGACCATCCTCCGATCCGATCCAACCCCCCAGGTCCAATTCTGATCCACTATCGATCTGATCCGGGGGGTCAGTGCACATCCCTAGTAAATAGCTTTAGAATGAGACCTACCTACTTGTAATCCATAAAGGCAAGGGTCACCAGCAGTCTGCGGAAAGAAAACAAAAGAAAAATGGAATTGTCCCACCTGAAGACTTGGTAATCCTTCACATCCAATACAGTGAGGAGCACAGGAAGGTCCCTATACCAGGTCAGACCATGGATCCACCTAGCTCAAAACTGTCAACATGGACAGAGGCAGGATCTATACTAGGGTGACCATATGGAAAGGAAGGCAGGGCTCCTGTGTCTTTAACAACTCTGTAGAAAAGGGAATTTCAAGAGGTGTCATTTGTATGCTAGCAGCACCTGGTAAAATTCCCCCTTCATTACAGCAGGAGCCCTGCCCTCTTGAACAGATACAAAAGAGGAGTGTGGATCCTTGGCAGATGCCTAACTATGCCTATCTTTGAAGTTGGCCCTGGCTCAGTGTTAGGGATGTCCATTGCTGGAAAATCTGCCCCTTTCTGGGCTCACAAGATTTCTGGGCTCACTAGATTTCTGCAGTACCCCAAGAGCTTTTCCCAAAAGCCTGAATCCCCCCATTTTGTTTTAATTGTGTACACAGAAATACACAAAAATTACAGCTGCAGTTTGCATAATTTGTGCAAGTGTGGGCTGTAATTTGCATAATTTGCACAAATCATGCAAATTACAGTCAATAGTTGCACAAATTACATGAATGGCGGCTACAATTTGCACAACATTTCTATTTCCTCAAATCTAGGCTGACCATATGAAAAGGAGGACAGGGCTCATGTAACTTTAACAGTTGTAGAGTAGGCTGACCAGATAAAATCCAGGTCAGGGCTCATGTAACTTTAACAGTTGTAGAGAAAAGGGAATTTCAGCCAGTGTCATTTGTATGCAATTAGTTCCTGGTGAAATTCCCTCTTCATCACAACAGTTAAAGGTGCAGGGGCCCTGCCTTCTTTTGTATATGATCACTTTAGTATAGTGCCTGCACCTTTAACAGTTGTGATGAAGAGGGAATATCACCAGGAACTGATTGCATACAAATGACACTGGCTGAAATTCCCTTTTCTCTACAACTGTTAAAGTTACATGAGCCCTGATCTGGATTTTATCTGGTCAGCCTATTGGGGGCCATTTTGCAAAAGTACTTTCAAACACTTTTTAAGTTACTCTGCACAATACAGCATTTACAATATTTCTCCCCTGCAAGGAAACTCGACTGTCAGTGCAAAGCGAGTTCGGTGTGTCTGGATAACTGGCTCTTACACTTAGGCAAAGTTCCTCATTATGTTTGGTCATCTTCTCTATTTCTGTCTCTCTGTCTCTCTGCCCCGTAATTAGCATCTTATTCTCTCTCTGTAATGGAGACTATGAACATTCACTGAAAGACAAGTGACTGATTTCTATAGACAAAAGAAGCCGGCGCCAGGCCATGCTCCCCCATCATTATGTCTGAATGCTTTTGAGAACTTGTCTTGGCCTCCTGTTTGCAAAGTGCCGTTGTCTTTCTAACTGTGCTTTATAAACTGAAGCTCTGGTGGGGAATGAATTGGTCAGGCCAATGAAGGAGAGGTGAAGTTTTTCAGGCCCAGTTGGCAAAAGGCCAATGTCTCTCACTGTGCCTGGCGTAGGGGTGGGCAAATAAAATAGCTTTGCTTTCTCACAATGTCACACAAACTCACGTGCACACACACACATACATACATAGGGCTTGTCAGATCCAGAAGAACTTATTTTCTTACAGATGACTACATCTGATGCCCACTTAATAGGGTGACCAAATGGAAAAGAAGACAGAGCTCCTTTATTTTTAACAGTTGTATTGAAAACGGAATTTCAGAAGGAACCATTGGTATGCATGCAGCACCTGGCGAAATTCCCCTCTTCTTCACAACACTTAAAGCTGCAGGAGCCCTGCCTTCTTTTGTATCTGGTCACCCTTATATAGCTCCTGCAGCTTTAACGGTTGTGATGAAGAGGGAATTTCACCAGGTGCTGCATGCATACAAATGACACGTGCTGCAATTCCCTTTTCTGTAGAACTGTTAAAGATACAGGAGCCCTGTCCTCCTTTCCATATGGTCACCCTACACATACACACACAAACACACATACACACACACACACATATATATATATATATATATATATATATAAAATCAAGTTGTTTCTCTCTCATCTATGAAGAACTGTATGAATTTTGGTAAATAGTAGGGGTGTGCATCGGATCGGATCCGATCCACAACCCGAATCCGATCCGACCCAAAAATGGGAAAATCCGATCCGATCCGATCAACCTCTGATCTGATCCGATCCGATCCGCCGAGGTCCGATCCGGATCGGACGCCATTTTGAATGCTTTTTCCCATAGCCAAGTATTGTTTTACAAAAACACCTATAACTTTTTCATTTTTAAAGATAGAAGGATGAAACTTGGGCACATTTAGACTGGTTAGTGATAGTTATCTGTGAGAAATTTCAGAAAGATTGGTGCATGCGTTTTGTAGCAATTAATTTTTTAATAAATACCCAGGAATGCCTAAACTTTGTCATTTTTAAAGTTACACACATGAAACCTGGCCACATTGTGGGTGGTACCTTGGGACCTATGTGTGTGAAATTTCAGAAACATAGGTGCTTGCCTTGTGTGGCAATTAATTTTAGAAAAATGGGTAGTAGTGGGGTAAATACAGTTACGCCTCCCACTTTTTTATTTTTGAAGATACAAACAGGAAACTTGGGCACATTACAGGTACCACTTGGCTTGATATGTGTGTGAAATTTCAGAAACATTGGTGCTTGCCTGGTGTGGCAATTAATTTTTGAAACAATGAGGGATTAATTGGACAGCACTTGCCCATAGGGATTCATTGGACAGTACTTGCCCATAGGGAATCATTGGACAGTACTTGCCCATAGGGAATCATTGGAAAGCACTTGCCCATAGGGAATCATTGCATTGCACTTTCCCACTGAGAAATACAGTTATGCCTCCCACTTTTTTATTTTTGAAGATACAAACAGGAAACTTGGGCACATTGTAGACTGGTTAGGGATAGTTATCTGTGAGAAATTTCAGAAAGATTGGTGCATGCGTTTTGTGGCAATTATTTTTTTAATAAATACCCAGGAATGCCTATAACTTTGTCATTTTTAAAGTTACACACATGAAACTTTGCCACTTTGTAGGTGGTACCTTGGGACCTATGTGTGTGAAATTTCAAAAACGTAGATGCTTGCCTTGTATGGCAATTAATTTTAGAAAAATGGGTAGTAGTGGGGTAAATACAGTTACGCCTCCCATTTTTTATTTTTAAAGATACAAACAGGAAACATGGGCACATTACAGGGAACACTTCACTTGATATGTGTGTAAAATTTCAGAAAGCTGGGTCCAGGCATGTGGTGGCAAGGTATTTTTGAAACAATGAGGAAAGAAACGCCTATACCTTTTTTATTTTAAAAGTTAGAAGTCTGAAAGTTGCTCACTTTGTAGATGGGATAGGGGTAGATATGTGTCAGAAATTTCAGAATTATAGGTCCAGGCATTTGATGGCTATGGAATTTTTAGATTAAAAGTTTCAAAAGTTTTTCCACAGAGGCTTGGTTTCCCCCGTCTCCCACTTCCGCCTCCCGCAAAGAAAAAGGAAACACTCTCTCTCGATCCCTTTGATCCTTGCATGCATGGCTGCAACTGAGCTAGTATCCATTACAAAAGGAGAAACAAAGTAACTACATTAAAGCACTTGGCTCGTGTCTGCTTTGATACTTTCACTTTTTACTCAAGCAGAACGGCTGAGCCTAGGATCACTCTCTCTCGATCGCTAGGATCGTTACAGGAGAAATTTTCTACAGTCTTCAAAGTGGTGTGTGCAGACACCTTACCACCACATGCCTGGACCCAGCTTTCTGAAATTTTACACACATATCAAGCGAAGTGTTCCCTGTAATGTGCCCATGTTTCCTGTTTGTATCTTTAAAAATAAAAAAATGGGAGGCGTAACTGTATTTACCCCACTACTACCCATTTTTCTAAAATTAATTGCCATACAAGGCAAGCACCTACGTTTTTGAAATTTCACACACATAGGTCGCAAGGTACCACCTACAATGTGGCAAAGTTTCATGTGTGTAACATTAAAAATGACAAAGTTATAGGCATTCCTGGGTATTTATTAAAAAATTAATTGCCACAAAACGCATGCACCAAACTTTCTGAAATTTCTCACAGATAACTATCCCTAACCAGTCTACAAAGTGCCCAAGTTTCCAGTTTGTATCTTCAAAAATAAAAAAGTGGGAGGCATAACTGTATTTCTCAATGGGAAAGTGCAATGCAATGATTCCCTATGGGCAAGTGCTTTCCAATGAATCCCTATGGGCAAGTACTGTCCAATGATTCCCTATGGGCAAGTACTGTCCAATGAATCCCTATGGGCAAGTGCTGTCCAATGAATCCCTCATTGTTTCAAAAATTAATTGCCACACAAGGCAAGCACCAATGTTTCTGAAATTTCACACACATATCAAGCCAAGTGGTACCTGTAATGTGCCCAAGTTTCCTGTTTGTATCTTCAAAAATAAAAAAGTGGGAGGCATAACTGTATTTACCCCACTACTACCCATTTTTCTAAAATTAATTGCCACACAAGGCAAGCACCTATGTTTCTGAAATTTCACACACATAGGTCCCAAGGTACCACCTACAATGTGGCCAGGTTTCATGTGTGTAACTTTAAAAATGACAAAGTTATAGGCATTCCTGGGTATTTATTAAAAAAATAATTGCCACAAAATGCATCACCAATCTTTCTGAAATTTCTCACAGATAACTATCCCTAACCAGTCTACAATGTGCCCAAGTTTCATCCTTCTATCTTTAAAAATGAAAAAGTTATAGGCGTTTTTGTAAAACAATACTTGGCTACGGGAAAAAGCATTCAAAATGGCGTCCGAACCGGATCGGACATCCGGTCCGATCCAATCCGACCATCCTCCGATCCGATCCAACCCCCCAGGTCCAATTCTGATCCACTATCGATCTGATCCGGGGGGTCAGTGCACATCCCTAGTAAATAGCTTTAGAATGAGACCTACCTACTTGTAATCCATAAAGGCAAGGGTCACCAGCAGTCTGCGGAAAGAAAACAAAAGAAAAATGGAATTGTCCCACCTGAAGACTTGGTAATCCTTCACATCCAATACAGTGAGGAGCACAGGAAGGTCCCTATACCAGGTCAGACCATGGATCCACCTAGCTCAAAACTGTCAACATGGACAGAGGCAGGATCTATACTAGGGTGACCATATGGAAAGGAAGGCAGGGCTCCTGTGTCTTTAACAACTCTGTAGAAAAGGGAATTTCAAGAGGTGTCATTTGTATGCTAGCAGCACCTGGTAAAATTCCCCCTTCATTACAGCAGGAGCCCTGCCCTCTTGAACAGATACAAAAGAGGAGTGTGGATCCTTGGCAGATGCCTAACTATGCCTATCTTTGAAGTTGGCCCTGGCTCAGTGTTAGGGATGTCCATTGCTGGAAAATCTGCCCCTTTCTGGGCTCACAAGATTTCTGGGCTCACTAGATTTCTGCAGTACCCCAAGAGCTTTTCCCAAAAGCCTGAATCCCCCCATTTTGTTTTAATTGTGTACACAGAAATACACAAAAATTACAGCTGCAGTTTGCATAATTTGTGCAAGTGTGGGCTGTAATTTGCATAATTTGCACAAATCATGCAAATTACAGTCAATAGTTGCACAAATTACATGAATGGCGGCTACAATTTGCACAACATTTCTATTTCCTCAAATCTAGGCTGACCATATGAAAAGGAGGACAGGGCTCATGTAACTTTAACAGTTGTAGAGTAGGCTGACCAGATAAAATCCAGGTCAGGGCTCATGTAACTTTAACAGTTGTAGAGAAAAGGGAATTTCAGCCAGTGTCATTTGTATGCAATTAGTTCCTGGTGAAATTCCCTCTTCATCACAACAGTTAAAGGTGCAGGGGCCCTGCCTTCTTTTGTATATGATCACTTTAGTATAGTGCCTGCACCTTTAACAGTTGTGATGAAGAGGGAATATCACCAGGAACTGATTGCATACAAATGACACTGGCTGAAATTCCCTTTTCTCTACAACTGTTAAAGTTACATGAGCCCTGATCTGGATTTTATCTGGTCAGCCTATTGGGGGCCATTTTGCAAAAGTACTTTCAAACACTTTTTAAGTTACTCTGCACAATACAGCATTTACAATATTTCTCCCCTGCAAGGAAACTCGACTGTCAGTGCAAAGCGAGTTCGGTGTGTCTGGATAACTGGCTCTTACACTTAGGCAAAGTTCCTCATTATGTTTGGTCATCTTCTCTATTTCTGTCTCTCTGTCTCTCTGCCCCGTAATTAGCATCTTATTCTCTCTCTGTAATGGAGACTATGAACATTCACTGAAAGACAAGTGACTGATTTCTATAGACAAAAGAAGCCGGCGCCAGGCCATGCTCCCCCATCATTATGTCTGAATGCTTTTGAGAACTTGTCTTGGCCTCCTGTTTGCAAAGTGCCGTTGTCTTTCTAACTGTGCTTTATAAACTGAAGCTCTGGTGGGGAATGAATTGGTCAGGCCAATGAAGGAGAGGTGAAGTTTTTCAGGCCCAGTTGGCAAAAGGCCAATGTCTCTCACTGTGCCTGGCGTAGGGGTGGGCAAATAAAATAGCTTTGCTTTCTCACAATGTCACACAAACTCACGTGCACACACACACATACATACATAGGGCTTGTCAGATCCAGAAGAACTTATTTTCTTACAGATGACTACATCTGATGCCCACTTAATAGGGTGACCAAATGGAAAAGAAGACAGAGCTCCTTTATTTTTAACAGTTGTATTGAAAACGGAATTTCAGAAGGAACCATTGGTATGCATGCAGCACCTGGCGAAATTCCCCTCTTCTTCACAACACTTAAAGCTGCAGGAGCCCTGCCTTCTTTTGTATCTGGTCACCCTTATATAGCTCCTGCAGCTTTAACGGTTGTGATGAAGAGGGAATTTCACCAGGTGCTGCATGCATACAAATGACACGTGCTGCAATTCCCTTTTCTGTAGAACTGTTAAAGATACAGGAGCCCTGTCCTCCTTTCCATATGGTCACCCTACACATACACACACAAACACACATACACACACACACACACACATATATATATATATATATATATATATATATATATATATATAAAATCAAGTTGTTTCTCTCTCATCTATGAAGAACTGTATGAATTTTGGTAAATAGTAGGGGTGTGCATCGGATCGGATCCGATCCACAACCCGAATCCGATCCGACCCAAAAATGGGAAAATCCGATCCGATCCGATCAACCTCTGATCTGATCCGATCCGATCCGCCGAGGTCCGATCCGGATCGGACGCCATTTTGAATGCTTTTTCCCATAGCCAAGTATTGTTTTACAAAAACACCTATAACTTTTTCATTTTTAAAGATAGAAGGATGAAACTTGGGCACATTTAGACTGGTTAGTGATAGTTATCTGTGAGAAATTTCAGAAAGATTGGTGCATGCGTTTTGTAGCAATTAATTTTTTAATAAATACCCAGGAATGCCTAAACTTTGTCATTTTTAAAGTTACACACATGAAACCTGGCCACATTGTGGGTGGTACCTTGGGACCTATGTGTGTGAAATTTCAGAAACATAGGTGCTTGCCTTGTGTGGCAATTAATTTTAGAAAAATGGGTAGTAGTGGGGTAAATACAGTTACGCCTCCCACTTTTTTATTTTTGAAGATACAAACAGGAAACTTGGGCACATTACAGGTACCACTTGGCTTGATATGTGTGTGAAATTTCAGAAACATTGGTGCTTGCCTGGTGTGGCAATTAATTTTTGAAACAATGAGGGATTAATTGGACAGCACTTGCCCATAGGGATTCATTGGACAGTACTTGCCCATAGGGAATCATTGGACAGTACTTGCCCATAGGGAATCATTGGAAAGCACTTGCCCATAGGGAATCATTGCATTGCACTTTCCCACTGAGAAATACAGTTATGCCTCCCACTTTTTTATTTTTGAAGATACAAACAGGAAACTTGGGCACATTGTAGACTGGTTAGGGATAGTTATCTGTGAGAAATTTCAGAAAGATTGGTGCATGCGTTTTGTGGCAATTATTTTTTTAATAAATACCCAGGAATGCCTATAACTTTGTCATTTTTAAAGTTACACACATGAAACTTTGCCACTTTGTAGGTGGTACCTTGGGACCTATGTGTGTGAAATTTCAAAAACGTAGATGCTTGCCTTGTATGGCAATTAATTTTAGAAAAATGGGTAGTAGTGGGGTAAATACAGTTACGCCTCCCATTTTTTATTTTTAAAGATACAAACAGGAAACATGGGCACATTACAGGGAACACTTCACTTGATATGTGTGTAAAATTTCAGAAAGCTGGGTCCAGGCATGTGGTGGCAAGGTATTTTTGAAACAATGAGGAAAGAAACGCCTATACCTTTTTTATTTTAAAAGTTAGAAGTCTGAAAGTTGCTCACTTTGTAGATGGGATAGGGGTAGATATGTGTCAGAAATTTCAGAATTATAGGTCCAGGCATTTGATGGCTATGGAATTTTTAGATTAAAAGTTTCAAAAGTTTTTCCACAGAGGCTTGGTTTCCCCCGTCTCCCACTTCCGCCTCCCGCAAAGAAAAAGGAAACACTCTCTCTCGATCCCTTTGATCCTTGCATGCATGGCTGCAACTGAGCTAGTATCCATTACAAAAGGAGAAACAAAGTAACTACATTAAAGCACTTGGCTCGTGTCTGCTTTGATACTTTCACTTTTTACTCAAGCAGAACGGCTGAGCCTAGGATCACTCTCTCTCGATCGCTAGGATCGTTACAGGAGAAATTTTCTACAGTCTTCAAAGTGGTGTGTGCAGACACCTTACCACCACATGCCTGGACCCAGCTTTCTGAAATTTTACACACATATCAAGCGAAGTGTTCCCTGTAATGTGCCCATGTTTCCTGTTTGTATCTTTAAAAATAAAAAAATGGGAGGCGTAACTGTATTTACCCCACTACTACCCATTTTTCTAAAATTAATTGCCATACAAGGCAAGCACCTACGTTTTTGAAATTTCACACACATAGGTCGCAAGGTACCACCTACAATGTGGCAAAGTTTCATGTGTGTAACATTAAAAATGACAAAGTTATAGGCATTCCTGGGTATTTATTAAAAAATTAATTGCCACAAAACGCATGCACCAAACTTTCTGAAATTTCTCACAGATAACTATCCCTAACCAGTCTACAAAGTGCCCAAGTTTCCAGTTTGTATCTTCAAAAATAAAAAAGTGGGAGGCATAACTGTATTTCTCAATGGGAAAGTGCAATGCAATGATTCCCTATGGGCAAGTGCTTTCCAATGAATCCCTATGGGCAAGTACTGTCCAATGATTCCCTATGGGCAAGTACTGTCCAATGAATCCCTATGGGCAAGTGCTGTCCAATGAATCCCTCATTGTTTCAAAAATTAATTGCCACACAAGGCAAGCACCAATGTTTCTGAAATTTCACACACATATCAAGCCAAGTGGTACCTGTAATGTGCCCAAGTTTCCTGTTTGTATCTTCAAAAATAAAAAAGTGGGAGGCATAACTGTATTTACCCCACTACTACCCATTTTTCTAAAATTAATTGCCACACAAGGCAAGCACCTATGTTTCTGAAATTTCACACACATAGGTCCCAAGGTACCACCTACAATGTGGCCAGGTTTCATGTGTGTAACTTTAAAAATGACAAAGTTATAGGCATTCCTGGGTATTTATTAAAAAAATAATTGCCACAAAATGCATCACCAATCTTTCTGAAATTTCTCACAGATAACTATCCCTAACCAGTCTACAATGTGCCCAAGTTTCATCCTTCTATCTTTAAAAATGAAAAAGTTATAGGCGTTTTTGTAAAACAATACTTGGCTACGGGAAAAAGCATTCAAAATGGCGTCCGAACCGGATCGGACATCCGGTCCGATCCAATCCGACCATCCTCCGATCCGATCCAACCCCCCAGGTCCAATTCTGATCCACTATCGATCTGATCCGGGGGGTCAGTGCACATCCCTAGTAAATAGCTTTAGAATGAGACCTACCTACTTGTAATCCATAAAGGCAAGGGTCACCAGCAGTCTGCGGAAAGAAAACAAAAGAAAAATGGAATTGTCCCACCTGAAGACTTGGTAATCCTTCACATCCAATACAGTGAGGAGCACAGGAAGGTCCCTATACCAGGTCAGACCATGGATCCACCTAGCTCAAAACTGTCAACATGGACAGAGGCAGGATCTATACTAGGGTGACCATATGGAAAGGAAGGCAGGGCTCCTGTGTCTTTAACAACTCTGTAGAAAAGGGAATTTCAAGAGGTGTCATTTGTATGCTAGCAGCACCTGGTAAAATTCCCCCTTCATTACAGCAGGAGCCCTGCCCTCTTGAACAGATACAAAAGAGGAGTGTGGATCCTTGGCAGATGCCTAACTATGCCTATCTTTGAAGTTGGCCCTGGCTCAGTGTTAGGGATGTCCATTGCTGGAAAATCTGCCCCTTTCTGGGCTCACAAGATTTCTGGGCTCACTAGATTTCTGCAGTACCCCAAGAGCTTTTCCCAAAAGCCTGAATCCCCCCATTTTGTTTTAATTGTGTACACAGAAATACACAAAAATTACAGCTGCAGTTTGCATAATTTGTGCAAGTGTGGGCTGTAATTTGCATAATTTGCACAAATCATGCAAATTACAGTCAATAGTTGCACAAATTACATGAATGGCGGCTACAATTTGCACAACATTTCTATTTCCTCAAATCTAGGCTGACCATATGAAAAGGAGGACAGGGCTCATGTAACTTTAACAGTTGTAGAGTAGGCTGACCAGATAAAATCCAGGTCAGGGCTCATGTAACTTTAACAGTTGTAGAGAAAAGGGAATTTCAGCCAGTGCCATTTGTATGCAATTAGTTCCTGGTGAAATTCCCTCTTCATCACAACAGTTAAAGGTGCAGGCACTATACTAGAGTGACCAGATACAAAAGAAGGTGGGGCCCCTGCAACTTTAACTGTCGTGATGAAGAGAGAATTTCACCAGGAACTAATTGCATACAAATGACACCGGCTGAAATTCCCTTTTCTCTACAACTGTTAAAGTTACATGAGCCCTGTCCTCCTTTTCATATGGTCAGACCTAGGTTGGAAGGGATTGCCCCTCTTAACTGACTTCGCAACTGCAGCCTTTTATCAATGAGACCATTCATTTTTGGCATTTAAAAAGTGCTTCCTCCGAGCACCTCAGCAGAAAACATCTATCTTGCTACGCCTCAAGAAAATGTCTGTTGCTATTGTCCGTTAGGAACCTGCAGGGTTTGAAGTACTACCAACCATCAAAATAAATCTCCAAAGGCTCTGAGCCATCACACCGGTTTGCCTGTCAGGGTGTGGAAGTTGACAGGAGACAGAGAGGTTTTCCTTAGGAAGCTGTTTTGTCTCCTTGGAGCCAAAGGTGTTTTAAGTACAGGGAAGAGCACCAAATCACCCTGCAACAGTGGCAGCTGCTACTGTCAGTGTTCTGTTGGAGTAATGGATTTATTTATTTACTGTATTTTTATCCTGCTTTTTCCCCCCAGACAATTATTGTCTCCCAAAGCAGCTTGCATCAACAATGAGAGATACAGTGGTATCCCGAGATCACTGGTTAGGCCTCATCTTGAGTACTGCAGGACTTGGTTCGGCCTCATCTTCAACAGTGCATCCAGTTCTTTTTGTAGCTTTTTGAAGTGTTGAAGTGGTTTTTAAATGTACAGATTGTGTGTATGTTGTATGTTTTTGCTGTTTTTATTTTTGTATATTGTTTTTAATTGTTTTTAATCCTATGTAAACTGCCCAGAGAGCTTCGGCTATGGGGCGGTATACAAATGTAATAAATAAAATAAATAAATAAAATAAAATAACACTTCAGGAAGGATGCAGACATGCTGGAGGGGTTTCAGGGGAGGACAACAAGGATGGTCAGGTGACTGGAAATGAAGCCCTATGAGGAGAGACTGAAAGAACTGGGCATGTTTAGCCTTGAGGAGAGAAGACTGAGGGGAGACATAATAGCACCCTTCAAGGACTTGAAAAGTTGTCACACAGAGGAGGGCAAGGATCTCTTCTCGATCATCCCAGAGTGCAGGACATGGAATAATGGGATCAAGTTACAGGAAGCCAGATTCCAGCTGGACATCAGGAAAAACGTCCTGCCTGTTAGGGAACTAAGACAATGGAACCAATGACCTAGGGAGGTAATAGGTTCTTCCATACCAGAGGCGTTCAAGAGGCAGCTGGATAATCATCTGTCCTGCATTGACAGCGGGTTGGACCTGACAGCCTTACAGGCCCCTTCCAACTCTACTAGTATTTGATTCTATGATCAGACCTACACGCTAATATGACCAGACACACAAGGGAAGGGAAGTGGAGGGAAAAGGAAGAGAAGAGAGATCCATTTTTCAAGACTGTGAACTATAAGGTGGGCATTTATATGCACTTTGGAGTATTCACACATTCTCTCTTGTGTAAGTGGGGCCTTTACAGCTGCCATTTACGCAACAGGGAAATGCGTAATTTCTAGAGCCTCCTTTGTCGTGCACGATGGAGGTTCTGGACGAGGATGGATGGCTGCCATGCAGCTTGTTGGGCTGCGTGGGCACCAGACCTGCAGGCCTGTGAATGTGCCATGGGCATCCAAGTGGACTGGGGGAGTAGATACAGAGGAGTCAGTCAGATTCCCGGAGCCTGTCCGGTGCCCACAACAACCGTACTTATTGGTATTCCTGCTTGAATAGCAATTGGTGGCTCTTGTTCCATTGACCAATAGATGAAGTCACTTCTTACTTCTGCAGTCTCAGGGCAACCGTTAGTTGGAGATGGATGGCTTTTCTGGCAAGGATGTGGAAGTGAGCTCTCTATGACTTCTCCTTGGCAGTTCAATATGACACTGTGGTTTCCATTTGTTTCCTAGGCAGAGGCACTTCAAACTTTTCATAAAGTTCCATCAAAGTACAGTTGTCTACTATATATATATATATATATATATATATTCTGATTAATATGCACAAACACACAAAATGGTATGCACCACACACACTCCCTTTATATGTTGTAGAACTTTTATTTTTATTTTCATTAAGAATTGAGCTCCTATTTAGCCCTTTTAATTGCATATGTTCCATAAAAATATCAGTTATAGACAAAGATTTATAATTTGTGAATTTCTTTAGGGATGGGGGATTAATAATTCTGCATGTTCTTATTTTTCTTGCCTTTTTTTTTTAACCTTGGCAGGATCTACACTACTGCTTTATAATGGCTTATACTGGCTTTGACAAACGTTCAGGCCATATGCCATTTTCAAAACGTTTTCAAAGTGTTATATATCCTGCTTGGTGTAGATCTGGCCCTTATTCAAAAATAAAATTCCATGAGAAAAGGGGGGGGGGAAACAGAAGCAAAGTCATGCTTCATGAGACCAATGTTCCATCTAGTCCAGCATTCTGCTCACATAGGCCATATCTACACCATACGGGTGTGGAAGGAGGGAGGGAGGAAGGGGGATGGTCCCAGAAGTAGCTGCTTCCGGGATCATTGCGAAGAGCGTACTTGTGCTCCAACAAAAAAACAGTACGTTAAAAAAAAAATCTCACCTGAAATCAGGGGGCCCATCCTCCTCCCACCATCCTGGGGATGGGGAACATGCCCCTTCTCCCCAGATGGGCACGGAGCCGCACGGTGTGGCCCTGTGCCCATTTGTGCTGCCAAGCAGCAGCCCAGATGGGCGGCCACATCTTCCATGGTCTCGGGACATTCCCGGGACTGTGGGAAGATTTGGGTTTCCCCAGGGATCCCTTCTCCCGGGGGAAAACATGTGCCCAACCCCCCTGACCCCAGGAGTCCCTGTGCATCATTTGGACTCACAGGGACCACCCAGGGGCTACCCCAGCTCAAAAGGCCGGTGTAGAAACGGCCACAGTGGCCAACTAGTTGCCCACAGGAAACCCACAAGCAGGACATGAATGCAACAGTGCCCTCCCACCTGTGTTCTCCAGCAACTGGTGTACAGAGGACTACTGCCTCTGCTAGTAGTAGTCACTGATAGCCTTCTGCTCCATGCAAATTCACACAAATGTGGGAAATTGGGGGGGGAAAAACCCAACTCCAAATCTGTCCATAAGCGGATGATGGAACAAAAGTAATTTACCCGCCTGTGAAAAACAGTTCAAATGGATTTTACAAACTCCATACATCTCTATTGCTTACCCACCCTGCCTGTGTGTAGAAAACTCGCATGCCAGGAAGAGAGCTAAACTGCATGCTTAGGGTGACCATATGCAAAGGAGGACAGGGCTCCTGTATCTTTAACAGTTGCATAGAAAAGGGAATTTCAGTAGTTATCATTTCTATGCATGCAGCATCTGGTAAAATACCCTCTTCATCACAACAGTTAAAGGTGCAGGAGGCCTGCCCTCTTTTGTATCTGTTCACTCTAGTATAGCTCCTGCAAATTAACTGTTGTGATGAAGAGTGGATCTCACCAGGTGCTGCGTGCATACAAAGGACACCTGCTGAAATCCCCTTTTCTATACAACTGTTAAAGATACAGGAGCCCAGTCCTCCTTTGCATATGGTCACCCTATGCTTACCCCATTGATGCTAGTTTCTATGTACAAGTTTCTATTTATTGTGTCCAGTTCTGGGTGCCCGACTTTAAGAAGAATATAGACAAACAGGAGCTCGTTCAGAGAAAGGTGGCGGAGTTGTTCAGGACTATAAAATGCAACCTATGAGCAAAAGGTTGAAGGAAGTGGATATGTAAAGTAACGGCAAGGAATGAGTAACTCTGTGTTGTGTGAGGGTAAGGGTGATGTTTGCACTAGGGATGTGCACTGACCCCCCGGATCGGATCGGATAGCGGATCGGAATCGGACCTGGGGGGTCGGATCGGATCGGATCGGATCGGAGGCTGGTCGGATCGGATCGGACCAGATGTCCGATCCGGATCGGACGCCATTTTGAATGATTTTTCCCATAGCCAAGTATTGTTTTACAAAAACGCCTATAACTTTTTCATTTTTAAAGATAGAAGGATGAAACTTGGGGACATTGTAGACTGGTTAGGGATAGTTATCTGTGAGAAATTTCAGAAAGATTGGTGCATGCGTTTTGTGGCAATTAATTTTTTAATAAATACCCAGGAATGCTTATAACTTTGTCATTTTTAAAGTTACAAACATGAAACTTTGCCACATTGTAGGAGGTACCTTGGGACCTACGTGTGTGAAATTTCAGAAACATAGGTGCTTTCCTTGTGTGGCAATTAATTTTAGAAAAATGGGTAGTAGTGGGGTAAATACAGTTACGCCTCCCATTTTTTTATTTTTTAAGATACAAACAGGAAACATGGGCACATTACAGGTACCACTTGCCTTGATATGTGAGTGAAATTTCAGAAACATTGGAGCTTGCCTTGTGTGGCAATTAAGTTTTGAAACAATGAGGAAAGAAACACCTATAACTTTGTCATTTTTAAAGTTACACACATGAAACTTTGCCACATTGTAGGTGGTACCTTGGGACCTATGTGTGTGAAATTTCAGAAACATAGGTGCTTGCCTTGTGTGGCAATTAATTTTAGAAAAATGGGTAGTAGTGGGGTAAATACAGTTACGCCTCCCATTTTTTTAGTTTTGAAGATACAAACAGGAAACTTGGGCACATTACAGGGAACACTTCACTTGATATGTGTGTAAAATTTCAGAAACATTGGTGCTTGCCTGGTGTGGCAATTAATTTTTGAAACAATGAGGGATTCATTGGACAGTACTTTCCCATAGGGAATCATTGCATTGCACTTTCCCATAGGGAATCATTGCATTGCACTTTCCCATAGGGAATCATTGCATTGCACTTTCCCACTGAGAAATACAGTTATGCCTCCCACATTTTTATTTTTGAAGATACAAACAGGAAACATGGGCACATTGTAGACTGGTTAGGGATAGTTATCTGTGAGAAATTTCAGAAAGATTGGTGCATGCGTTTTGTGGCAATTAATTTTTTAATAAATACCCAGGAATGCCTATAACTTTGTCATTTTTAAAGTTACACACATGAAACTTTGCCACATTGTAGGTGGTACCTTGGGACCTATGTGTGTGAAATTTCAAAAACGTAGGTGCTTGCCTTGTATGGCAATTAATTTTAGAAAAATGGGTAGTAGTGGGGTAAATACAGTTACGCCTCCCATTTTTTTATTTTTTAAGATACAAACAGGAAACATGGGCACATTACAGGGAACACTTCACTTGATAGGTGTGTAAAATTTCCGAAAGCTGGGTCCAGGCATGTGGTGGCAATTAATTTTTGAAACAATGAGGAAAGAAACGCCTATAACTTTTTTATTTTAAAAGTTAGAAGTCTGAACATTGCTCACTTTGTAGATGGGTTAGGGGTAGATATGTGTCAGAAATTTCAGAATTATAGGTCCAGGCATTTGATGGCTATGGAATTTTTAGATTAAATGTTTCAAAAAATGTTCCACAGAGGCCAGGTCTTCCTTTCCTCCCCCTCCCGCTTCCCGCGAAGAAAAGGAAACACTGTCTCGGCTCGATCCCTTTGATCCTTGCTAGTATCCATTACAGGGCTCGTGTCTGCTTGAGTAAAAAGTGAAAGTAGGAAAGCAGACACGAGCCCTGTAATGGATACTAGCAAGGATCAAAGGGATCGAGACGAGACAGTGTTTCCTTTTCTTCGCGGGAAGCGGGAGGGGGAGGAAAGGAAGACCTGGCCTCTGTGGAACATTTTTTGAAACATTTTATCTAAAAATTCCATAGCCATCAAATGCCTGGACCTATCATTCTGAAATTTCTGACACATATCTACCCCTAACCCATCTACAAAGTGAGCAATGTTCAGACTTCTAACTTTTAAAATAAAAAGGTTATAGGCGTTTCTTTCCTCATTGTTTCAAAAATTAATTGCCACACAAGGCAAGCTCCAATGTTTCTGAAATTTTACACACATATCAAGTGAAGTGTTCCCTGTAATGTGCCCATGTTTCCTGTTTGTACCTTAAAAAATAAAAAAATGGGAGGCGTAACTGTATTTACCCCACTACTACCCATTTTTCTAAAATTAATTGCCATACAAGGCAAGCACCTACGTTTTTGAAATTTCACACACATAGGTCCCAAGGTACCACCTACAATGTGGCAAAGTTTCATGTGTGTAACTTTAAAAATGACAAAGTTATAGGCATTCCTGGGTATTTATTAAAAAATTAATTGCCACAAAACGCATGCACCAATCTTTCTGAAATTTCTCACAGATAACTATCCCTAACCAGTCTACAATGTGCCCAAGTTTCCTGTTTGTATCTTCAAAAATAAAAATGTGAGAGGCATAACTGTATTTCTCAGTGGGAAAGTGCAATGCAATGATTCCCTATGGGAAAGTGCAATGCAATGATTCCCTATGGGAAAGTGCAATGCAATGATTCCCTATGGGAAAGTACTGTCCAATGAATCCCTCATTGTTTCAAAAATTAATTGCCACACCAGGCAAGCACCAATGTTTCTGAAATTTTACACACATATCAAGTGAAGTGTTCCCTGTAATGTGCCGAAGTTTCCTGTTTGTATCTTCAAAACTAAAAAAATGGGAGGCGTAACTGTATTTACCCCACTACTACCCATTTTTCTAAAATTAATTGCCACACAAGGCAAGCACCTATGTTTCTGAAATTTCACACACATAGGTCCCAAGGTACCACCTACAATGTGGCAAAGTTTCATGTGTGTAACTTTAAAAATGACAAAGTTATAGGTGTTTCTTTCCTCATTGTTTCAAAACTTAATTGCCACACAAGGCAAGCTCCAATGTTTCTGAAATTTCACTCACATATCAAGGCAAGTGGTACCTGTAATTTGCCCAAGTTTCCTGTTTGTATCTTAAAAAATAAAAAAATGGGAGGCGTAACTGTATTTACCCCACTACTACCCATTTTTCTAAAATTAATTACCACATAAGGCAAGCACCTATGTTTCTGAAATTTCACACACATAGGTCCCAAGGTACCTCCTACAATGTGCCAAAGTTTCATGTTTGTAACTTTAAAAATGACAAAGTTATAAGCATTCCTGGGTATTTATTAAAAAATTAATTGCCACAAAACGCATGCACCAATCTTTCTGAAATTTCTCACAGATAACTATCCCTAACCAGTCTACAATGTGCCCAAGCTTCATCCTTCTATCTTTAAAAATGAAAAAGTTATAGGCGTTTTTGTAAAACAATACTTGGCTATGGGAAAAAGCATTCAAAATGGCGTCCGATCCGGATCGGACCTCATCGGATCGGATCGGATCGGATCGGAGGTTGGTCGGATCGGATCGGATCGGATCGGATTTTCCCGATTTTGGGTCGGATCGGATTCGGATCGTGGATCCGATCCAATCCGATGCACACCCCTACTTCTGAGCCAATGACTTTTAATGCAAACTCATCTAATTTTGTACTATTAAGCCAATAGGTTTGCATTTTAAAACAAACTTTCCTAATTTTGCACTTTTCAGCCAATGACTTTTAATGCAAACTCATCTACTTTTGCACTATTGAGCCAATAGGTGAACTGAAATTCAGTTATGCTTTGAAATTCAACTTACTCCACATTTTTCAATATTGTTTTCCATTTTTTTTAAAAAAAAATCATCATCATCATCATCATACAACCTCTATGTATTTGGGGAAGTGCGCACATCAATGCATCTTTTCATCAAAAATATTTGTTTAAAAGAAGAAACAGTATATAAATATAGTGAAGAAAGAAAGAATTTTCACAAAAACAGTGGAAAATTGCTTGCAAAAATGTGAACAGTAAGCAAAATAGTGCGGAAAAATGCGTGTATTAGGAGAAATATGAACAAAAATGCATAGAAATGGTCATGCCAATTTTTTATATAAAAAACCCCTCCAAGTTTAGGGTGAATTGAACCAAATGTTAGGAACATTCTCAAAGTTCAGAATGACCCAAAATAAAGATTGGGGGGAAAAAAGAGAATCTGAGAGAAGCCAGAAAGGACGGAGGTATCCATTCTTAATTGTTAGCTATGAAAAGGATACCGAGAACAGGACTGTGGTCTCCACAGGCTGATAACCAACCCTTTCTATGGCCATGGCTAAACCATGCAGTTATCCCAGGGTCGTCTCTCAGTTGTTCCTGTGCATCCAAATGATGCACAGGGGATTCCAGGGTCAACTGGGGATGACCAGAGACTTTCCCTGGGATAACTGCAACCGTGGATGTCCCAGTTTTTCCATGGTCCCGGGACAACCCCAAGGATCGTGGCCAGAGTGGCATGAACTCCTGGGCCCTCAAATGGGCACAGAGCTGCACGGGGTGGTTCCGTGCCCATGGGAGTGGGGGCAGCAATTTCACTATCTCTGGGATGGCAGTGGGGTTGGGTGTGGAGTTTGGTAGGGGGTTAACTTACTTATTCAATGAATTGGGGCCACGACTCCTCTTCTAAAAAAATGGCATCCGCGATGTCCCCTCTATTTGGCACTGGTTAGGCTCCATCTTGAGTATTGTGTCCAGTTCTGGGCACCACACTTCAAGAAGGATGCAGACAATCTGGAGCGTGTTCAGAGGAGGGCAATGAGGATGATTAGGGGTCTGGAAACAGCCCTATGAGGAGAGAGTGAAAGAACTTGGCATGTTTAGCCTGGAGAAGAGAAGACTGAGGGGAGACATGATAGCACTCTTCAAGTACTTGGAAGGTTGTCACATGGGGGAGGGCCAGGATCTCTTCTCGATCATCCCAGAGTGCAGGACATGGAATAATGGGCTCAAGTTACAGGAAGCCAGATTCTGGCTGGACATCAGGAAAAACTTCCTGACTGTTAGAGCAGTATGACAATGGAACCAATGACCTAGGGAGGTTGTGGGCTCTTCCACATTAGAGGAATTCAAGAGGCAACTGAACTGCCATCTGTCAGGGATGCTTTAAGGTGGATTCCTGCATTGAGCAGGAGATTGGACTTGATGGCCTTAGAGGCCCCTTCCAACTTTACTATTCTATGATTCTATGATACTGGGATGTTGCACAGCCATATAGAACCTGGGGAAGGAGCGTGGAAGCAGGGAAGTCTGCGATCCTCCCCCTCCCTCCCACTAGGCATTTAGATATAGATGAACCCTATATCACAAGATAGGTTTCTCCACTTTGGAGAAGGGAAAGAGGAAGGATAAGGCAGGGGATTGGGTCCATCTAACCACCCTGAAGGCTTCTGTGCAAGTTCACACAGGTTAGCCTTCCCTAAACTGGTGCTAGAGAAGTTTGAGAAATTTCCTCCATCAATTTTTTTTTTTTTTTGGTGGTACGGATTTACCTAACCTGCAACTGCTGAACCTGAACATGGACAATTACCAGCTGGAAAGCAGTCATTTCTGACCTCATAGTGCTATTGCACTCAATAGGTTCATTTGTCCAAAAATGCCTATGTTAAAAGTAAAGACATGTACATTAATGTGTACATTATTGCATACACTATGACAAATGAATACAAATTTATGTAGGGTCCACATGCTCCTGCACAAATAGGATGGAATGTGCTTGACCTAAAAAATAATAATAAAACAACTCTGAAAACAACGGTGAGATCAAGATTGCAAATACTTTAATCTCCACTTGGTGCCAGGCAGAAGTGTTGGTCAGGTGCTCCAACACATATCTCGCTTAGTGGAGGCAGGTGGATCCCCTATTGAGGGAACCATTATTTGCTGAGGCCCGGTGATCAGGCACACCTGAAAGGGCTTCCTCCTGCGTTGCCTCAAACTATGGGACATGCTCCCTCAAGAACTACGATTGTCCTCCGCTCATTCGCCCTTTAACAAGGTTGTGAAGAGGCATCTTTTCCACTTAAGCCTTTTCAATTCTGTAGTTTTCATGTTTTGCACATTCTTGTTTTTACTGTTGCAGGCTTTTATTGTTTTTAATTGTTGTACACCGCCTTGATGGCTTTTTTTTCAGATCAGGAAATTATGTAAATGATAATAATAAATATATGTCATAAATAAATACATGTATTTATCTGTAACGATAAGGGGTGAACAAGTTGGGGAAAGCTGGCTGAGGCTGTGTGAAAAGTCCTGCCCCCCATTTCAGGCCGTGCTCATGGAACTGTAGTCAGTCCTTTTGGCGGCGGAGGCTGGTGGCTCCGATATCCATGGAGCTGCGAATCCACTCTGGGTTTCAGTCGGAAACCTAAATGAGATATCCAAGGTGATGAACCCGATGTCCAAAATGGGTTCAGCACCTCAGACGTCTTTTTTTAAAAAAGAATTCTGACATGTTCTGACTGAAACCCAGAGCAGATTTGCAGCCCCCTGACAATAGAGCCACCAGCTGCCACTGGATGAAGCCATAGAAATGGAGTGGAGTGTCTTTGGGTGTGTGTGTGTGGGGGAATAACTCTCTCTCTCTCTCTCTCACACACACACACACACACCAGAATTATGGTTTGCCAACGAAAGCAATTTGGGATCTTCTCCACAGCGTTTCTCTATCTGACACAGTGCAAAAGTCATTGAGGCTGGATGGATGACATAACCCCAATTTCCCAGTCCCTGACTCTTCCTTGTATTAACAAATGATACCTAGTAGTAGAGGGTGTCACCAAGACAATGGCTATTTGTCCACCTTACACAAGGTGCATTGCTTAGATTTGCTTTTTATTGACTCTGGGTGAGATGTCCTTGGAATCTGATGTGCCAGTTTTAAAATGGAAACTCTTTGTAGAACTTTGGGACTCTGCAAGCAGCTTCTCTTTTTCACAAGCTTATTGTTTTCCTCCTTACTAGGATGACCATATGAAAAGGAGGACGGGGCTCATGTAACTTTAACAGTTGTAGAGAAAAGGGAATTTCAGCTGGCGTCATTTGTATGCAATTTGTAGCTGGTGAAATCCCCTCTTCATTACAACAGTTAAAGTTGCAGGGGCCCTGCCTTCTTTTGTATATGGTCACTCTAGTATAGTGCCTGCACCTTTAACTGTTGTGATAAGGAAGGAATTTCACCAGGAACTAATTGCATACAAATGACACTGGCTGAAATTCCCTTTTCTCTACAACTGTTAAAGTTACATGAGCCCTGACCTGGATTTTATCTGGTCACCCTACCTGCAGGGATCTGAAGAGTGCAAACTAGGGGTGTGCATCGGATCGGATCCGATCCACGATCCGAATCCGATCCGACCCAAAATTGGGAAAATCCGATCCGATCCGATCCGATCCGACCAACCTCCGATCCGATCCGATCCGATCCGATGAGGTCCGATCCGGATCGGACGCCATTTTGAATGCTTTTTCCCATAGCCAAGTATTGTTTTACAAAAACGCCTATAACTTTTTCATTTTTAAAGATAGAAGGATGAAACTTGGGGACATTGTAGACTGGTTAGGGATAGTTATCTGTGAGAAATTTCAGAAAGATTGGTGCATGCGTTTTGTGGAAATTAATTTTTTAATAAATACCCAGGAATGCTTATAACTTTGTCATTTTTAAAGTTACAAACATGAAACTTTGCCACATTGTAGGAGGTACCTTGGGACCTATGTGTGTGAAATTTCAGAAACATAGGTGCTTGCCTTGTGTGGCAATTAATTTTAGAAAAATGGGTAGTAGTGGGGTAAATACAGTTACGCCTCCCATTTTTTTATTTTTTAAGATACAAACAGGAAACTTGGGCACATTACATGTACCACTTGCCTTGATATGTGAGTGAAATTTCAGAAACATTGGAGCTTGCCTTGTGTGGCAATTAAGTTTTGAAACAATGAGGAAAGAAACACCTATAACTTTGTCATTTTTAAAGTTACACGCATGAAACTTTGCCACATTGTAGGTGGTACCTTGGGACCTATGTGTGTGAAATTTCAGAAACATAGGTGCTTGCCTTGTGTGGCAATTAATTTTAGAAAAATGGGTAGTAGTGGGGTAAATACAGTTACGCCTCCCATTTTTTTAGTTTTGAAGATACAAACAGGAAACTTGGGCACATTACAGGGAACACTTCACTTGATATGTGTGTAAAATTTCAGAAACATTGGTGCTTGTCTGGTGTGGCAATTAATTTTTGAAACAATGAGGGATTCATTGGACAGTACTTTCCCATAGGGAATCATTGCATTGCACTTTCCCATAGGGAATCATTGCATTGCACTTTCCCATAGGGAATCATTGCATTGCACTTTCCCACTGAGAAATACAGTTATGCCTCCCACATTTTTATTTTTGAAGATACAAACAGGAAACTTGGGCACATTGTAGACTGGTTAGGGATAATTATCTGTGAGAAATTTCAGAAAGATTGGTGCATGCGTTTTGTGGCAATTAATTTTTTAATAAATACCCAGGAATGCCTATAACTTTGTCATTTTTAAAGTTACACACATGAAACTTTGCCACATTGTAGGTGGTACCTTGGGACCTATGTGTGTGAAATTTCAAAAACGTAGGTGCTTGCCTTGTATGGCAATTAATTTTAGAAAAATGGGTAGTAGTGGGGTAAATACAGTTACGCCTCCCATTTTTTTATTTTTTAAGATACAAACAGGAAACATGGGCACATTACAGGGAACACTTCACTTGATAGGTGTGTAAAATTTCCGAAAGCTGGGTCCAGGCATGTGGTGGCAATTAATTTTTGAAACAATGAGGAAAGAAACGCCTATAACTTTTTTATTTTAAAAGTTAGAAGTCTGAACATTGCTCACTTTGTAGATGGGTTAGGGGTAGATATGTGTCAGAAATTTCAGAATGATAGGTCCAGGCATTTGATGGCTATGGAATTTTTAGATAAAATGTTTCAAAAAATGTTCCACAGAGGCCAGGTCTTCCTTTCCTCCCCCTCCCGCTTCCCGCGAAGAAAAGGAAACACTGACTCGTCTCGATCCCTTTGATCCTTGCTAGTATCCATTACAGGGCTCGTGTCTGCTTTCCTACTTTCACTTTTTACTCAAGCAGACACGAGCCCTGTAATGGATACTAGCAAGGATCAAAGGGATCGAGCCGAGACAGTGTTTCCTTTTCTTCGCGGGAAGCGGGAGGGGGAGGAAAGGAAGACCTGGCCTCTGTGGAACATTTTTTGAAACATTTTATCTAAAAATTCCATAGCCATCAAATGCCTGGACCTATCATTCTGAAATTTCTGACACATATCTACCCCTAACCCATCTACAAAGTGAGCAATGTTCAGACTTCTAACTTTTAAAATAAAAAAGTTATAGGCGTTTCTTTCCTCATTGTTTCAAAAATTAATTGCCACCACATGCCTGGACCCAGCTTTCGGAAATTTTACACACCTATCAAGTGAAGTGTTCCCTGTAATGTGCCCATGTTTCCTGTTTGTATCTTAAAAAATAAAAAAATGGGAGGCGTAACTGTATTTACCCCACTACTACCCATTTTTCTAAAATTAATTGCCATACAAGGCAAGCACCTACGTTTTTGAAATTTCACACACATAGGTCCCAAGGTACCACCTACAATGTGGCAAAGTTTCATGTGTGTAACTTTAAAAATGACAAAGTTATAGGCATTCCTGGGTATTTATTAAAAAATTAATTGCCACAAAACGCATGCACCAATCTTTCTGAAATTTCTCACAGATAATTATCCCTAACCAGTCTACAATGTGCCCAAGTTTCCTGTTTGTATCTTCAAAAATAAAAATGTGGGAGGCATAACTGTATTTCTCAGTGGGAAAGTGCAATGCAATGATTCCCTATGGGAAAGTGCAATGCAATGATTCCCTATGGGAAAGTGCAATGCAATGATTCCCTATGGGAAAGTACTGTCCAATGAATCCCTCATTGTTTCAAAAATTAATTGCCACACCAGACAAGCACCAATGTTTCTGAAATTTTACACACATATCAAGTGAAGTGTTCCCTGTAATGTGCCCAAGTTTCCTGTTTGTATCTTCAAAACTAAAAAAATGGGAGGCGTAACTGTATTTACCCCACTACTACCCATTTTTCTAAAATTAATTGCCACACAAGGCAAGCACCTATGTTTCTGAAATTTCACACACATAGGTCCCAAGGTACCACCTACAATGTGGCAAAGTTTCATGTGTGTAACTTTAAAAATGACAAAGTTATAGGTGTTTATTTCCTCATTGTTTCAAAACTTAATTGCCACACAAGGCAAGCTCCAATGTTTCTGAAATTTCACTCTCATATCAAGGCAAGTGGTACCTGTAATTTGCCCAAGTTTCCTGTTTGTATCTTAAAAAATAAAAAAATGGGAGGCGTAACTGTATTTACCCCACTACTACCCATTTTTCTAAAATTAATTGCCACACAAGGCAAGCACCTATGTTTCTGAAATTTCACACACATAGGTCCCAAGGTACCTCCTACAATGTGGCAAAGTTTCATGTTTGTAACTTTAAAAATGACAAAGTTATAAGCATTCCTGTGTATTTATTAAAAAATTAATTGCCACAAAACGCATGCACCAATCTTTCTGAAATTTCTCACAGATAACTATCCCTAACCAGTCTACAATGTCCCCAAGTTTCATCCTTCTATCTTTAAAAATGAAAAAGTTATAGGCGTTTTTGTAAAACAATACTTGGCTATGGGAAAAAGCATTCAAAATGGCGTCCGATCCGGATCGGACATCTGGTCCGATCCGATCCGACCAGCCTCCGATCCGATCCGATCCGATCCGACCCCCCAGGTCCGATTCCGATCCGCTATCCGATCCGATCCGGGGGGTCAGTGCACATCCCTACTCAGAAGTGCAAAAGTAGGTAAGGTTGCATTAAAATGTAACTTGAACAAATTTTACCCCCAACCCTACCCAACACACATGACCTCCGATGTCCATTTTGTGTTCCTGTTATGCCCAAGGTAGGTGTCATGTCCTTTTGTTCCTCACTAGTTGTCTGACAGCCTCAGACATGGGCAGCCTTTCTAGTTCCTTTGCTTTCATCTCTCCATATTGCATGTAGGCCGCCTGTGATCCTTCACATGGGTCCCAACCACTCAATCCCCTTTTTCTCTTCACTGCTGACAAAACCACCTGGGATCCAATGTGTGCAGTTACCTTTTCTCTAGCATGCTTGTCCATCCCATGGGATGTTTGGGAAGACATCCCAAGTATTCTTTAGAGGCCTCCCTCTATTCAAGAATGCAGGCTGATGCTCCTGTTGAAAGCCTCTGCGGCACGACCAACATCTGTAGATGTCTGTTAAAAGCTCAGGCACACGAATGGATGGTAGCTTGATATGTTTCCCCTTTTCAGGTGATGTTAATGGCAAGGGGCAGATTAGGGCAAGGGAGGCTAGGTCAGGGGCTTGTGGCAGGATCAGTGGGAAGCGGCAATGCCCTGATCATCGCTGAATGGCTAGAAGCTATCATTTTCATTACCCACAATGCCTTGGAACAGCACTGCATTGGGGCTATTGTGTGGTTAAAATGGCAGTCCCCAGTCCCAGCTAGGGATGTTGGAGAAATCTGCAAAGAAA
This sequence comes from Anniella stebbinsi, assembly GCA_029215795.1. Taxonomy (NCBI): domain Eukaryota; kingdom Metazoa; phylum Chordata; class Lepidosauria; order Squamata; family Anniellidae; genus Anniella; species Anniella stebbinsi. The sequence continues at coordinate 223,118,561 of JARDYH010000004.1, read as the reverse complement.
CCAAATGAATTTGGATTTTTATGAATTATGTATTGATTTAAAACATTTCTTGGCTGCCTTTCAGGGCAGAAGTCCTCACAAGATGGCGTACAACAATAAAATACATTTTAAAAATTGTTAAAATATTAAAAGCTTTTTTTTAAAAAAAAAAAAAATCAGGTTCTGCAGGGCTTTTCCCCTGTCGGGATGGATTCTGCTGATTTGCAGATTGGTTTTCTACCTTTTGGGGATTTTGCACAAATTTCATCATAGAAATACACACACAGAGAAAGACAGCAAAATATGCACATTTCCCCCACAGGCTAAAGCATGGAAATGCACATTCTGGAAGAATCTGTACTTATGAGGGAAATTGAGCAAATTCACATTTGCACAAATTCAGAAACTGAAAAAAGAAACCCGATACCGTCAGTGGGTGGACAGCAGAACAGAAAGTGCCAGATATTCCACGGAACACAGACATAAAAGGTCTGTAGGTCCCCAGTCTGAGTTGATCAAAGTAGAAGGAAAAAGAATAATTACCCAGAGCAAGCTCGGAGCACTGCGGTCCTGCTAGCTGCCTGCAGGTAATTCATGCTGATGCTGTGTTTGCATGGTTGGACCCATAAGAGAACAGTGGAGACCAAAACATACATTACTTTGAATCTGTATGTCACACTGATCTGGAGTTCCCCCATTTTTACTCTAGAGTAAGTGCAGGGGTCAATCTGGCTCTACCCTGCACACACTAGAGTTCCAATCTGGCTCAGGGCCCCCTGCACCTACTCTAGAGTAAAAACGGGAAGAAAATAACAAGACATCAAGATAATTGATGGATACTCCTTGTTTTGGCATGTGAATGAGGTGATAATGAGGATTTCAAGGTGTAGTGTTGTTTCTGACAGATTAGATGAAGGAAAGGCAGGCGGGCAGGAAATTCCAAGCTAGCTACATACTTCTTTCCTTTTCTGTCAGTTCTGAGTTCTCCTACATTAAAAAAAAACACCAAAAAAAAACCCCTCAATCTATTTTTATCGCAAATTAGATATTATGCTCTGTACTGCTGCTCTTCGGTTTGTGTGTATATCCACACCGTCATGGCAAGGTCCTGCACTTCAAAATATGCTACTCTGCCACTTAAAAGCCACAGCTCTTAACGGACATCAGTGCATCTTTTTCATCTTTGGGGCTTTTGCAGCATCCCATCTGCTTTGCTTCATCCCATGCAGGCGCTACATTAATGTCTCCTCTTTGCAGGATCTATTGATTGCATGCACTGGCTGCCTGTCTTGTTTGTCCAATCCAACTCCTTTCTGGGATCACTGCCTGCACTTTTCAAAAGTGCCAGTTGGAATTGTTTTCCTCCAAGATGAAATCTGTTGGTGTAGATTTCAACTCCTGTCATTGTCGCAGAAAGAGCAGCGCCGGGCAAAAAGGAAAGCAACAGGACCAAACCTCTAATGAACTTTGAAAACACATAATGTGATCTTCTTGGGTAAAAGACGTTTCTTTTTCATCTCTCAGTCTGTCCTATTTTCTCAGCTTACCTGGTCCTGTCTCATTCCCCATAAGTGGCCTATTATAGCCGCACTCAGCAAAGATGGTGTGCAATAGCGTGCGGTTTCACATTTCTCTTGAGCTAATGCAGTCGAGCTCATGGGTTTCACTGGGAGTTGTTGCCTGCGCATATCACACTTAATTTATTAGAAAGTTTATACCCCACACGTAAGTATGAATGCTATCAGAGCAGTTAACCATTAAAAACAAAGTAAAAACAAAATGACAATACAAGTTATTAAACACAGCCAGTGTAGCAAGCAGAATAACAGATTTAATAAATTTCAGGTAACATTATTTTAAAAGACCTGGAATTTATTTGTTTCTTAACGTCTTTACAAGATATGGAAAGATGCCACCAGGGAAATCTCTCTACCTGATGGCTATTAGTCTTGATGGCTCTATGCTACCTCCAGGATCAAAGGCAGCATAATAAAAGCTGGATGGGGCTTTTGCCCTCATATATTCTCTGTGGCTGCTCCCAGCCCATGGAATTTCCGGTCAAGGGAGTAGAGATTTCAGGATGGGCAAAGCAGCAATTTTTGTGATCGCCAGTATCCTCTAAATCCACTTCAAATTTGGCTTACCATGTTTTCTGTACTGGGTTCCACTGTTTTTGAATGGGGGAATGCACATTTTCCTCTAGATATACATGAAAATGCATATTCTGTGAGGGGTCGGATGTGCATTTTTAAAGAGCACGTTTTTTTAAGTGCACTTTTTTAAAAAAATGTGAATGCAAGTTTGAGAAAATGCTACATTTTCCTGAAAAAAAGATGCTTTTGCATGTGTTTGCCTTTGAGGTTGCAAGTGGGACACACTCACATGATTCGCAAACATAAACACCTTTTCCATACATTCTAGCCTGGTTTGCCCCCATTCCATGTTGCCTGCCTCGCAGGTGGCAGAGACATTTTTATTCAGACAGACCTTTGGTATATAAGCTGCTCTGTTGTTTAAGGGTTGTTCTTGTTGTTGTTTGTAAAGGTTGATGTAGCTTGTTTTTTTATTGTTGTGTGTTTAATTGATTGGATTTATTTACTTTTATGATGAGTTTTAACATTTTTTAAATTCAGATTTTATTGTTAACCGTTTTGTGCACCATTTTTTATTTTGCATGAATGTAAAATGAATTAATGAATGATGATGATCTCCTTGTGGGCTTCCCATGGACAGATTTGATTGGCCATTGTGGAAAACCAGATGCTGGACTAGAAAGGCCTTCAGTCTGATCTAAACACAGCTCTGAATATGCTCTTATGGTATGTTCCCTGTGCAGAGTATTCCATAACTGGGACACCATAGCTCCCAAAGGCCATGCCCAGGCCATACAAGGCCTTATCAGTAAGTACTGGCTCTGGATGTATGAGAAATTCATTTGTTGATCAGGATTTACCCAGGTTGCAGCTTCTAGATTGAACATGGGCTTGGACACAACCTGTAGTTAAAGTCTGTACATTTCCAAGCATGCAGTGTCAATTTGAGGACTAAAAAAAACCTTGTTCAACAGCATGCACACATTTCAAAAATGTGCATGAACAATGCATACCTTTGAAAAATGCACACAAATATACTTTAATCAATGGGATTTCTCAGTGGGGAGAAGAATGCATACATCTCAAAGATGTTCACAATTTATGCCTATTTGGGGGGAGGGGGAATAGACATGAAAATCTGCAATATATGGATATTCATGCAAAAAGCAAAAAAAACCCAAAATTTTACAATCTGATTTGGACTCGAGTTGGAACAAACGTTGAGATGGAATTTGGAGAGCTCCAGTGAGCTTGAGTTTAGCTGCTTCACACATCCCTAGTACTGGCGCAGACAATCAGCATAGTTGTGTGAGTCCTGGCAAGATATGCTATCTAAAGCCAGTCACATTTGAATGCAGAAACAGCGGTTTCTAACCAAATCCACCTGACTTGGCAAAGAAACCAGAATCCGCCCAGTATTTTAACATTGGAGATCCTGACAAAGTTCTTGCAAGCCGCACTCAGAAAACAATCTCAGAAGCAGTCCTCAAAGGAGAGATGTGATTGACAATTGTTGTCCAGCTCAAATACAAATTGTTCCATTGAATAAAAAAGAGGAAAAGTAAGAGGTTGTAGCTGGGGAGGGTACTCTGATGGTCGGGGGGGGGGGTCCATCCACTTCTGAGGACCAGAAGGATTTAGAACCTCACACCACTCTCAGATTGGGCTCCAGCAAACTTGCATTGTGGGGGGAGGATTACTGCAAATGCCAATCCAAAGGGAACGATTCTTTATCATTGTTGGTCTTCATTGGGGGATAGCTCCACTACACTCTTGAATTGGGTCCCTTTACTGGGAAGTACGGATTGTGTAAAATCCATTCCACCTGTAATTTCTGGATGGCCAGGCACCTTTTGTTACATTGTCCACTCAGAAACAGAATCAGATTTGTTCATTTATTTTAGTTTCTGAACGTGTGCAAATTTGCACTTGCAAGAATGCACAAATTCCTCCAAAACGCACCATTCCCCCCAAATGTGCATTTTCAGCCTTTTTCTACAACAAAATTCACACAAAATTCTTGAAAGTTAGAAAAATGATCCACAAGTCTGTGCAATCCACCTGACCGGGGGGGGGGGGGACCAGTCTGCTGTGGAACATGCGAGTCAGATCCATAAATATTCAAACCCATTTGATTGAATTGTGGATTTTTCCATCATCCCTACCCTATAGTGCCCCCTTTTGCAAACCGCTTTAGCTCCACCAGCTGACATTAGAGGGAGAGAAATTGCAGGAAGATGTCCAGGTAATTTCTCCAAGCCCCCTCAAATTGGCTATAGCTATATTGTGTGGAAGATGATGGGTAGTTTCTGACTTCAGAGAGTTCACCCATCTCTAGTGAACATTGCAAGTATAACACACACACACACATACAAGGCTACCATCAGGAACCTGGCCACTTATACATTGTACCTCCCCCTCCCATGGAGCACACATACTACAAAACTCTTCTGCCTCTGTTTTCTCTCTAGCTGTAAGTGTGACCTTCTCTTCTCCTTTCTATAATATTTTATTCTACTCAGCCATGAAATGCAATGCATATTTGTGTTTTGGAAGCAAGAAAATGGCATCTTCACAGCTATGATTAAGTGTCCCAAATGAAGCTGCATGTTGCGGCACAGTTATAACAAACCCATGGGGGAAAATAGGCCAGAAAAGTGATGACTTGATGTGCAATTAAGCCAATTGGAAAGAATGGGGCGGATGTAAAATTGTCTAGCATTTTGAGTGAACCATCAGATGGAAGTGCAACAGCAATCAAGGCAGCCCATTGATGGGAAACAATAGCATGCAACTGCTGAGTTTCTCTATAACAGCAGTATCAGCCAGGAGTAGATACAAACCGATTTCCCTATCCATTCATTTTCTTTCTTTGTATAGCGGAAGATGAGAGATCCCGGCCCCAAGGGCTAACTATCTCCAACTTGCTAAAGGGTAGGCTGACCAGATAAAATCCAGGTCAGGGCTCATGTAACTTGAACAGTTGCAGAGAAAAGGGAATTTCAGCCAGTGTCATTTGTATGCAATTAGTTCCTGGTGAAATTCCCTCTTCATCAAACAGTTAAAGTTGCAGGCACTATACTAGAGTGACCATATACAAAAGAAGGCAGGGCCCCTGCAACTTTAACTGTTGTGATGAAGAGGGAGTATCACCAGGAACTAATTGCATACAAATGACACTGGCTGAAATTCCCTTTTCTCTGCAACTGTTAAAGTTACATGAGCCCTGACCTGGATTTTATCTGATCAGCCTACTAAAGGGTAGACATCAGGGGAAAAGGAGATGTGGTAAACCAAGACAGAACATGCTTTATTTTTGTTACATGTACTTACAGATGGATGAACAAGTTTATGTTCAGTCCATGCCACTTTTGCATGTCTTCACTATCCATGTGTCCATGACATGACAGAGAGAGAGAGAAAGAGAGAGAGAGAGAGAGAGAGAGAGAGAGAGAGAGTCATAGCATAATAGAACAGTAGAGTTGGAAGGGGCCTATCTGGCCATCAAGTCCAACCCCCTGCTCAATGCTGGAATCCACCTTAAAGCATCCCTGACAGATGGCTGTCCAGCTGCCTCTTGACAACCTCGAGTGTGGGAGAGCCCATGACCTCCCCAGGTCATGGGTTCCATTGTCATACTGCTCTAACAGCCAAGTCGTTTTTCCTGATGTCCAGCTGGAATCTGGCTTCCTGTAACTTGAGCCCATTATTCTGCGTCCTGCACTCTGGGATGATCGAGAAGAGATCCTGGCCCTCCTCTGTGTGATAACCTTTCTAGTCATTGAAGAGTACTATCATGTCTCCCCTCAGTCTTCTCTTCTCTAGGCTAAACATGCCCAGTTCTTGCAGTCTCTCCTCATAGGGTTTGATTCCAGACCCTTGTCCGCCATGCATATATTCTGTATGAATTTTAAGAAAGAAATTATCCTGCCATCATATCCTGGCTCCAATGGCTTGTGTCACTGTGTTTGCAGCAGCTGCGCTCTCTAGCCACCCCCCAAGTCACTAGAATTGATTTAAGGAAAGATTGGGGAGGTTAAAAGGCAGCCCTCACACCACCTCATAAAATATCCATAACTTTTAAAAACTTTTTTTAAAAGAGAATTTTATGTGTGGGTTGCTGTTGTTGTTGTTTTAAAATCTGTACATGATCTTTCTATCTGTCCTGTGTAAAATATACTAGTGCTGTGCCAAAAATTCCGACCATTCCATTTTTGGCATTTCATGGAGGGTGGGGGGGAAACCCAACAACTCAGACCGAAGAGGCTGCGAGAGGTGAGAATTGCTGAGAAATTTATTTATTTATTTATTTATTACAGTTCTATTCCACCCCATAGCTGAAGCTCTCCGGGCAGTATACAAAAGATTATTGGATGCTTATTGGAGAATTTTCTTCTTGGGGAGGGAGACAGGTTTTCCACATACACTTTGAAATGTAAACAGTTATTGAAGAGTCTTCTTTCTTTCTTTTTCTTTTCTTTTTTTTTTAAAAAAAGACACCCCCAACATTTTTCAGAAGCCCAAGACTGCTTACTGGATGCTTATTGGAGAGGGTGAGGTCACATGTTTTCCAATAGGCATTCACTAAGAACTGCTGGGCTTCTACAAATGCCGGAAGAAGAGTGTCTGTGTGTGTGTTTTAAATTTTAAAAATAGGAAGAAGGCCCCTCAGCAACCGGCTACACTTTAAAAAATATGTGGAAACCCTGTCCCCCTCCCCAAGGAGAAAACTCTCCAAATACTCCCCCCTTCATGTGAAAAAGGCTGAAAAAAACAAAGCCTCTTTTACAGAGAAAGAGAAAGTTTCCAAAAATAGGGGGCAGGATTCGGCCCAGCACTAAAATATACATGAACCAAATTTACACCAATCCACTAATGGTGGATAGACATAGCTCTACAGTGGAAACCTACTAATATCAATAGATATCACATATACCGGACAAGAAGTACAGCCTGAATTCGATTATATGCAGGAGGAGCTGGGTGTATATGAAGCTCCAGGCTCCTATATTTTTTGTATCTCATTTGGGTGAGTTGGGAGTTGCCTCATCAAGTCATTGGTCTACCTAGGCTGGGATTATCTGTTCAGGAATTTCAGTTCAGTTCAAAAAAATGCTCAAACATGCACTGCTTGCAACTTTTTGAGGGAAAACTTGCACATCCTTGACCTTGTGATTGTATTTGCAAAATGCCTCTATGAAGGTTTGAGGCCAACAGAGGCAAGCTAATAATGTCAGGACTAGAGGCTTGGAGATTACTGTTGGGAGGGGATATCCTTTAGAGTAGGGTGACCAGATAAAATCCAGGTCCGGGCTCATGTAACTTTAACAGTTGTAGAGAAAAGGGAATTTCAGCCAGTGTCATTTGTATGCAATTAGTTCCTGGTGAAATTCCCGCTTCATCACCACAGTTAAAGTTGCAGGGGCCCTGCTTTCTTTTGTATATGGTCAGTCTAGTATAGTGCCTGCAACTTTAACTGTTGTGATGAAGAGGGAATTTCACCAGGAACTAATTGCATACAAATGACACTGGCTGAAATTTCCTTTGCTCTACAACAGTTAAAGTTACATGAGCCCGACCTGGATTTTATCTGGTCAGCCTACTTTAGAGGAGTAGTTTCCTTTCCCAGTTAAATTGGGATTCCTGCTTTAAGTTTCATTTCTTCAAGGCTAGAAACAGTACTTTCAGTTTTGGGGGGAAGAGGATATGAAAAGAGAAAGAGGCCCAAAGAGAAAAAAAAGTGCCAGGAAGATCAGAGCAGAAAGAAGGAGCACAAGAGGCAGCCTGGAGAAGTCTCTACGCAGCTAGGTATAGGAACTTGCATTTTTGCAGCTGTTATTATTTTTAATGTCTTTTGTATCACTGAACTACATCAGTTAAATATCTTTCAATGTGATTTGCTTGCTTTAATCTGCTAGTAAATGCTTGTGTTATGCCGTGCATCTAGAATGTCACTAATCCTATGTCTACAGCCTAAAGCCCACGTTATTTGGAAGGGGGAGGTACAGGAAAGAAGGTGGGACTCTTAAGGAGGTGCTCAAGGGTCCATGTCTAGGCTGACCATATGAAAAGGAGGACAGGGCTCATGTAACTTTAACAGTTGCAGAGAATAGGGAATTTCAGCCGGAGTCATTTGTATGCAATTAGTACCTAGTGAAATCACCTCTTCATGAAAGCAATTAAAGTTGCATGCACTATACTAGAGTGACCAGATACAAAAGAGGGCAGGGCCCCTGCAGCTTTAAGTGTTGTGATGAAGAGGGAATTTCACCAGGTACAAATTGCATACAAGTGACGCCGGCTGAAATTCCCTTTTCTCTACAACTGTTAAAGTTACATGAGCCCTGACCTCCTTTTCATATGGTCAGCCTATCTATGTCATAGGTGGAACCCTGACAGCATCATTTCTGGAAAAAAACTGAGCACCTTAACATGTGTGTGTATGTTCTTTACCAGGCTGGTTTAATTAATGGAGACATATGAATTTTTGGCTGTAGACATTCAAAAATATGTGTTTGTCCCATTTGAAAATGTGCTTTTTTTCTGCTTGTGGAAAAAAAGAAAAGCAGAAAAACCGACATATTTGGGGATGAGAAACAGTCAAAATGGGCATTGAGGTGGGAAATGGACGGCCTTGACAAACTTGAACTTCAGGCATTCACCCATTCCTGGAGGATGATGCTTTTTGGAACGCTTCTGCAATTTTAGCTAGAGATGCTAAGGACTGAAACTGGGATTTCCTGTATGCAAAACATGTGTTAGTCTACTAAGCTATGTCTTCTCTTTGCCCCAAGAATCTCAGGGAGAAATATAGCAGAGTGACCCCATACGGAAAGGAGGACAGGGCTCCTGTATCTTTAACAGTTGTATCAAAAAGGGAATTTCAGCAGGTGTCCTTTGTATGCATGCAGCACTTGATGAAATTCCCTCTTCATCACAACAGTTAAAGCTGCAGGAACCCTGCCTTCCTTTGTATCTGGTCACTATAGTATAGCTCCTGCAGCTTTAACTGTTGTGATGAAGAGGGAATTTCACCAGGTGCTGCATACAAAGGAACCTGCTAAAATTCCCTTTTCGATACAACTGTGAAAGATACAGGAGCCCTGTCTTCCTTTCAGTATGGCTACCCTACCCATATCCATATTTTCTTGGAGTAATCCACACGCACAAACAGCAGCCATCTTTTGAATTCCAACTTGCTTTGAAATGATTTGATTCAGCTCCTGGGAGAATCCTTACAAGAAAAAAAAATCCTCTGCCTGAACAAGAGAGATGTGTCGATGAAACTGTACATGTGTAAGGTAGGATTATTATGAATTCACAGTGATTCTAGAGCAGAAGCTGTTTGCTGGAGATGAAAAGATGCCACCACACTGTCAGCCTGAAAGACGGCTTTCTTCATCCATCTCTGTCATCCAGATTGTTGTTTTTTGTTTTGTTTCAACTGTCTCAGAATCAGACTTTTCTTTTTATTACAAATTTCCAATGAATGGAGGGAAAGATTGATGGTGAGCGGCTGGAAACAATGAAATGGGAACACCTTAAACACCTCGCATTGAGATAAAGGATTTATACGTCGTTGAAAGGGGAGCTCATTTATCTGTGCCATTCTCAGATCTGTGATGCTGTTTATATGCTTTTATTTCTAAGGATGCCTTCTGCACAAGCCAACAGAGATTACCCAAATCTTCACAACATTAAACTGTTGAGCTGAATCTTTCAGGTTTTAAACCCTGTCCCTCCCAAATCTTGTTCACATTGCACTGATATTTTGATTTTTATCCTCCCTTTTCCCAAGGCCCAATGCATAAAATAAAACAGCAATGAAGTGTACCAGGTCATAATACTAAACACTATCTGCTACTGTTAGATGGGCCAAAGTGCTTTGTATACGTTATCTCAGTAATTCTCCCAACAACCTTGTAAGATTTTATTAAATTTACGTTTAGGTTGATATTGGCTCAATTCAGACGACACGATAGTCAATGGTGGGTTGACTAACCCTAACCCTAACCCTAGGGGATACTCCCCACACAACATGGTAATAAATAATCAACTGTGGTGTGGATGAGGCTCAGTGCTGAGTTGACTATGGCAGCATTCGGATGACGCAATAGTCAAAACAACTGACGATTGTTTCCCCCTCACCAGCTGTTTATTGTGTCGTCCGAATTGAGCCATTGTGTCCATTGTGACTTGAGGTGTTTGTATTGATTCACAGGGTGATTCCTCTCACAAAGTAGTAAGGCTTGGATGCTTCCTAAGGCAATACAGGGCAAGGACAACGTAGGTCATCTTTGCTGGTCCCAGGAACGCCATCCTCCCCATCTGGAGTTGGGCCTAAAAGACCATAGAAATGTGTGAGTGCCTGGAGGATAAGTTGTGCGCAATCACCATTGGTGGCATTGTACAACTATCATTACTAGCCATGGGGCATGTGTTTTAAAGCATCGGGCTTCCCTTCTAATTTCCTGGCTTTGTAGAATGTGAGACAATACGAAATTGCCTTAATTCTGGTCTTAAAACAGCATTTCTTTTTATTTTTTATCATTGACTGTTCATGTTGCTCGTTTAGGTAGAAAGATGACAAAAGGAAAGAAAGAGGTGAATATTCGTGCTGTGCCAGAAATTTCGACCATTCCATTTTTGGCATTTCATGGGGTGTGTGGGAGGAAAACTAGGGTGAAAGAGGCTGGGAGAAGTGAGGATTTCAGAGTATATTCTCCTTAGGGAGGGGGACAGGGTCTCCACATACCTTTTTTTAAAATGTAGCCAGTTGTTGAGGCATCTTCTGTCTTCCTTAAAAATAACCGGCATTTTCAGGAGCTCAGGACTTCTTCATGAATGCTTATTGGAGAGGGTGAGGTCACATGGTCTCCATTAGGCATTCACTAAGAATTGCCTGGCTCCTCCAAATGCCAAGGCAATGGGTTAGGTTTTTTTTGTTTTTTGGTTTTGTTTTTGAAAAGCTAAAAAATAGTAATAAGGCCCCCTCAGCAACTGGCTACACTTAAAAAGGGTATGTAAAAACTCTGCCCCTCTCCCCATGAAGAAAATTCTCTGAATTCCCCCCCTAACTGTAAAAGAGGCAGAAAAAACAATGCCTCTTTGGCAGGGAGAGAGAAAGTCCCAAAATAGTGGGGGGCAGGATTTGGCCCAGCACTAATGTATCTATATCATGGGCAAATTTAGCCAAGTCTTTTGTACTTCATCAGAGACATTCAGCCGCAAAGGAGCATGAACAGACATATCAAATGGAGTGAATGAGCTAAGGCTGGGGATAAGAGGGCCAAACAGTTATTCCGCCCATACTAAGAGTAAAGCGGTGAGACACTTGACATGGATCGCTAAAGGATACTAGCCGAACAGTCACATTTGGCTAAAGCAGGAGCTCTATGACTTATGACTAAGGATGTCAGAGATTCAAATGACATCAGATTTCTTTGGATCTGACCAGCAGATTCCACAGTGGATGGGCACCTTCTGATTCTGTGGACTTGCAGACCAGGTTTATATTATTATTATTATTATTATTATTAATAATAATAATAATAATAATAATTTAATAATAATAATAATAATCTCTTTCTCGCTCATGGCGGTTTTTCTAGACGGGCATGATGGGCTTTGCCAAGTCATGCTGTCTTTTATTGATTCAAGAATTTCCTGACGATTGAGCATGTTTTTTCTTATGACTGCTTTCTGGATGTTGGTGTGGATGTATTCTGGTAAGCCCAGTTTCTGGTGGTTTTCTGTATATTTTTTGATGTGATGCCGGTGACTGATGTGACTAATGGAATTGTTGTGACCTTTTCCTGTTGCCATAGTTCTTTGACTTCCATGGCCAATGGTGTATATGTGTCTCTCTTTTCTTCTTCCTTTTCAACAGCATTTTTGTCATTCGGTATTGCTATGTCGATGTGGTATGTGTATTTTTCTTTTTTTGTCTATGATCATTATGTCTGGTCGGTTGCAAGGTATTGACTTGTCCATATGAATTGTTCTGTCCCAGTATATTTTATGATCTGCATTTTCCAAGATTGTTTCGGGTGGATATGTATAGTATGGTGTAGGTTGTTTGATAAGGTTGAAATTGATGGCCAGTTGTTGGTGAATTATTTTTGCAGCTATACTGTGTCTTGTCTGTATAGTCCATTCCTGCCAGAATTTTACATCCTCCTGTTATATGGTCTATTGTTTCTTGTAAGTGATGGCATTTCCTGTATAGGTCTGTTGTTACACTGTTATCTTTTAAGATGTATTTTCGGTAGTTCTTGGTTGCTATAACTTGATCCTGTATTGCTATTAGGAATCCTTCAGTTTCTGGAAATAGCTCACCCTTCCTGAGCCATTCGTAAGATTGTTCTTTGTTTATTTGTGGGTTCTGTACTATGTTGTAGTGCTTCCCATGGAGAGCTTTTTGTTCCCATTTTTCTTTTTTTTATCTGCGAGTGTAAATGGTTGTGTTTGAGCTTGATTTTGTTGTGCTAAGTTGAGCGGGTTGTAGTTTTTATCTGCTTTTACTATGGCTTTATGAACGGGGTGGTTTTGGTGTGGAAGAATTCTCTGAGTGTTTTTCTTAGGGTTGTGCACTGGATCAAGTCTGATCCACAATCCGGAGCTGATCCAGGGGAAATTAGATGCAATTATCCAATTTCCGATCAACCCTCAGGTTCATCCGCTCTTTCCTGAACCGGTCCGGAAGGACCTGATCCGGTTCGGGAAAAAATGGAGGATCGGCGGGCACCCACTGGCGCCTAGCACCGCTTCTATTGGTGGGCACCAGCGGGCGTCGCCGATGGAAGCGGACAGCAGGGGGGGCTTACCTGGCGGGGCTGTCAACTTCCATTGGTGGGCGCCAGAGGGTGCCCGCTGATGGAAGCGGACAGCCCTGCCAGGTAAGGATCACAGGGGGCTTACCTGGCATGGCGTCCTCCTCCTTCTGTTGCCGGTAAACTACTGTGAACTAGGCCTCACGGCCTAGTTTACAGGAGGGTGCCAGGTGATAATGTCATCACCTGGCGCTCTCCTGTAAACTAGGCCATGGGGCCTAGTTCGCAGTAGTTTACCGGCAACAGATGGAGGAGGATGCCCCGCCAGGTAAGGAGCGAGGGGGCTTACCTGACAGGGCTGTCCGCTTCCATTGGTGGGCACCAGTGGGTGCCCGCTGATGGAAGCGGACAGCCCAGCCAGGTGAGGATCATGGGGGGGAGGGCTTACCTGCTGTTGGAGCACCACAACGTCATCCCGGGACACATGGCAGGCAGCGGGGTCACCACCAACAAGGCGCCGCACACATGACAACGAGCACAGCTGGACCAAGGGGCGCAATGGGAGGAGGGCCCCACCACATGGGAACCACAGCCACCAGCACGGAGGAATGCCCCATGCCCAACACCCACTGGCAAGAAGGGCGTGAGGGCATTAGCCGAAGCATGGCTGGCCAAGGCGAAGCAGAGGAGCTGTCCCGCGGCATCCCAAAGCCCATCAGTGCCTGCGAGGCCGCCACCCATGCTGCCCAGGACAGCCACCACCTCAAGGAGCATCTCGCCCATGCCAGCCTCCTCCAGCAGCAGCAGCCCCACAGCCTTCCTACAGTTCATCTGTGAGGACATGTAGGTAGAGGATCCCGCACCTGATCCACTGGTGCCAGAACTGTCACCATCCCAGGAAGAGCTGCGGGACATTTATATGCAGGCCACCGATGACACCTTCGTGGAGATGGAGGCGATGGAGGAGGATGCCAAGCTCTAGGTCAGGGAGGCCGTGCTCAAGGAGGAGATCGAGGGGCCCCCACAACTGGAGGACGTGCTGATGGATTGAGTGGCCCCCCTGGAGGAGGAGCAGCCGCCACCGTCCACAGGCGAGCATGGTGCGGCCGCGGCCGTAGAAGGCCGTCCCCTGACCAACGCGCAGAGGTGTGTCCAGATGCACAACAGGCACAAGGCAGACTGGCTGCAGGTGGCAAGGGAGGGCGAGGAGGAGACCAGGCGCACCAAGGAGTGCATCCTCACTGTGTGGGCCACGCGCACGGCCACTCAAGCCGTGGAAGATTGCACCCAAGCCATACGGGAGGCAGGGAGGGACATGCATCAAGGTCTGGAGACCACGTCAACGGGATGACCAAGGCCATGGCGGCCACCGATACCATCATTGACCGAGGCATGCGGGAGTGCACAGCAGCCATCGACCACCAAACCGAGGTGCTCAGGGAGCTCACCCAGTCATTCTGGGGCACCTACCATGGGCCCCCACAGCCCGCCCCCCACATGGCGCCGTATGGATACATGCCGCCGCCGCAGTACCTGCCCTCGCCAATGGCCGCAGTATATTGGGTCCCACATGTGGTGCAGGCAGCAGCAGGTGCCTAAGGGAAGGCAGGGGGGTGGCTGGAGGGCAGGAGCAGTGGCACATAAGCGGCCAGGCAAAGAGGGGCCGCGACATCCCACCAAATTCTGACGAAGAGGGAGAGGAGGAGGGGGAGGAGGCAGAGAAGGAGGATGAGGAGGGGGCGGAAAGACCCCCCCAGGATGACATGGCCTAAGCCACGGTTGTCCTACGGGTCCCTAGGCCCATCCGCCAAGGGACCATAGGGGTATACAGTTGTTGAATCGCCTCCAACCCTAGACACGATAAGACCCCTTTAGATCCCCTTTCCTCTGGCCGGCGCCTCCCTCGGCCCGTTCTGGACGCTCAAGGCCATGTCCATCAGCATCCCTTTGCAACATTGTTGCTCACCCTGAATGCCTCTCGTTCCCAGTAGTTTAAATGGGATGTAACCAAGGCATACATCTCTAGTAGCAGGCACAGTTGGCGCACTAGCCTCTCTAGATACAGTATACATGCGCATTCTTGCATCCCCGTATCTGTCAATTTTTTTCCTTTTCTTTCGCATTTGCTTTCCCCCCACCCTTTTAAACTCAAATTCTTTATGTCTAGTTAATGAAGAGATTTGTGAATTTGATAAATTATTATAAAAAAACAAAAACCACACCCATCTGCACCAGCCAAAATTAATCAGTAAAGGCATTCCTGGCATTAAGAAGACAGTTGCTATATTTCAGCCAGTGAGCCCTGTTGTCTCAGTGAAATCCTGAAGTCATTGGGCACTATAACGTCCACTTCACAAAAAGGACTTGGAACACATCAGGTTCAGTGGATTGATTCTAACTCCAATTGAAGCTGAGGCTGGAAGCCAGACAAACATGCATGATTATTGCTCCAACAAGCAGCAGATTGTGACTAAGCCTTAAGTATGGTCTTGGCTTTCTCTGGTTGGCTAGCCTTGCCTCTTGGCCTATGACGATATGGAAATAACTGGTGTGGAGATATCTTTATGGCTAGAGTCCTCAGAATCCAAGGACAACAGTGCAATCTCTTCTGGACACAGGGGAACTGGTCCCTGGAACCTTCCTAGAGAAATAGGTCCTAAGGAAGTGGGAACTTCATGATGCCCTTCTGTAACTGAGCCCTCTCCTGATCTGTCAACTCAAGAAAATTTTCCTCGAATGATAAAAGGTTGAAGTCCTGAACTATGACAAGCACATTGTACTTGTCTGTCATGTGACTGTTAAAGATGAGGAGCCTGTCATGAAAAAATAGCCACCCTTATTCAGGGTTTCAAACCCTGACTTTCAGGAGCTCTTAAAGCCCTCTGCTTGGACAGATGAACCTCTTGGTTTCACTTTCTCCCATGTTCATTAAAACAAGCAAAAACAAGTTCTTTCCATTCATTTCTTGAAGAAATTTGAAAATTTTGCTAAGTTCCTATAAAAAAACAACAACAACTGAATGAAATTCTTACCCATCCTAAATCTCCTGGGTCTTTTCTATGCCCTCCTGCTTGGAAATGCCTTGCACTGAACATGGAACATTATGCATGCTAAGCATGTGCTCTACCACTGAACTATGGTCCTCATTTGTATGGCCGTCCCCTGTACACCAGTTTTGTTTGGAATAGACAATGACCTTGGTAGTTGCCATGTTCATCATGATGGTGTCCTTAGAATGGCCTCTGAACCATTTGATGATCATGCTAGCAATGTGAGCTCACGGATGGAAGAAGCTACTGAGTAGGGGTGTGCACGGACCCCCCGGATCGGATCGGGACCCGGATCGGGACCTCCAATTTTGTCCCGGACCGGTTCGGACAAAATCGGAGGCCCCCCGGACCGGATCGAGTCCGATCCCGACCCAAAAATCGTACATTTTTGGATCGGCCGCCATTTTTTTCCCCATAGACTTGCATTGCAATGCAAGTCTATGAGGAAAAAATGGCGGCGGGTGGGTAAGGGGGGGCCTAACTCCCTCCCCCCCCCCGGGGCCGTCCGCTGTGGACGGCCCCGGCAGGTAAACCCCCTCCCCCGCGCTCCCTACCCCCCCTGGGGCCGCCTGCTTCCATCCGCTGGCGCCCGCGGGCGCCAGCGGATAGAAGCGGACGGCTCCGGGGGGGGTAAGCCCCCTTCCCCGCCACTTACCTTCTCGGCACGTCCGGCGCCGGCGGCTACTACCAGCGGGCTCCGCGGCCTACTCTCGAGTAGCGCGCCGGGTGATGACATCACCCGGCGCGCCACCCTGGAGCAGGCCGCGGAGCCTGCTGGTAGTAGTAGGCGCCGGCGCCGGACGGGAGCCGCCGGGCCGGAAAGGTAAGGGCCCCCCTCCCCCCTCCGCGCGCCCCCTCCTCCCCTCCACGCACCCCCTCCTTACCTTCCCGGCCCGGTGGCTCCCGTCCGGCGCCAGCGCCTACTACTACCAGCAGGCTCCGCGGCCTGCTCTAGAGTAGCGCGCCGGGTGATGACATCACCCGGCGCGCCACCCTAGAGCAGGCCGCGGAGCCTGCTAGTAGTAGTAGGCGCCGGCGCCGGACGGGAGCCACCGGGCCGAGAAGGTAAGTGCCCCCCTCCTCCCCCCCCCCGCTGTCCACTTTCATCGGCGGGCGCCCGCTGGCGCCTGCCAATGGAAGCGGCGGTGGGCGCCAGTGGGCGCCCGCCGATCCGCCGATCCGCCGAACCGGTTCGGAGCTTTTTCGGACCGGTTCGGATTGGATCGGCCGATCCAGCTGCGGGATCGGAAATCGGATAATTTATCCGATTTCCCACTGGACCGGACTCGGATCGTGGATCGGGTCCGATCCAGTGCACATCCCTACTACTGAGGCAATGCTTCTGCCACAACCCTGCCATTCAATAGGCTTTTGGTCAGAGTTAGCTTGCCCCAGAAATGGTCATGAGTGGACCATAAATTTGAATGAGGAAAAAAGGGGGGGGGAGTGAAAGGCAACCAACAAAGAAATAAAATGAACTGCTGGCGAAGCACCAGAATTTACAGCCAAGCAACCTGTCACATGAAAGAAGAGCATTCTATGCCCTTTTATAACACATGGCTGACAGTTACAATGCATGGTTTAGCTACAACTGGCTGAGAATATCCAGGAGAAGGATATACCTTTGAAAATCTACAAAATGGATTCTACTGCTATTCCCACCCCCACTGCACCCCCCCCCCAACCCCAACCCCATATATAGCTAACCTTGGCTCTGAAAAAATGGGAGATTTGTGAAGGGGACATCAGAAAACTGCAACGCAACAGTTTTTAGTTCGTTCCCTTCCATCCTCCTATGAAACCTCTCATGAAAACTATGATTGTGCACAAAGGAAGGGTCATTAGTTAGTGACAAGGAACCAAGGTGGATAAAAATCAATGATTTTTTTTAAAAAAAAAAAAAACCAGATTTTTTCATTTAAATCGGATTTTTTAAATTTAAATCAGATTTTTTATTTAAATCGGAGTTTTTTAATAAAATGCTTTTTGAGGAAAAATCTATCTAAAAATTGTTTTCTATTTAAGATACATTATAGTCATGAAATAAGGATTAGTTTTTAATTATGTAGCATAATGCTGTATATTCATGCAATGTTTAATTTTTTTGGTAAATGAATTCCATTAATGCATTCACAATGTCATGCTCTTCCAGCGGTTTGTGTAAGATTATTGGGAAGTTTTTCTATCTAGAAGATATTATCACAGATGCTTGGTTTTACAGTTCTCAAAACTGTGAATTTGTGTCTGCAGAGATCACAATCCTATTGTTCCTTTGCAAATCTATGTACACAGAATCAACCCCTTACCTCTTAAGTGCTAAGTTTCAAAAAAATCAATGAATAGATTGTTGGGAGTGGAATAGATCTGCACAAGAAGCTGAAAATGAAACCTGCATCTGCAAGTAAATATTAAGATTGTACCAGCAAGAATGAATCTTTGGTAACTCTGAGTTGTGTAAAATATGTATTAAGCTTATAGCAAGGAAGAGTGCACTTTTGCGGGCGGGGGGGAGTCACATGATTAAATCGAGTCTTTCTGAGTAGTGATTAAAATTGTAATTTAAATCATGATTTTAATCAGATTGATTTAAATCAAATCCACCCTGGTAGTGATTTCAGTCATGATTTCAATCATGATTTAAATCAAATCCACCCTGCAAGAAACATACATGTCATGAATATGATCCTCCTGGGTAGGGTGACCAGATCGCCCGGGGTTTCCCGGTCCTTACCAGGAAAACTGGGGCGATCCGGGCCGACCGGGGGGCAGCGGAGGCAAACAGGGGAAACGATGCCTGCGTGGAAGAGGTGGGAGAAGGCCGATTATGGGCTCATGTTGCTGCCTCCACTACTGCTAGGTTCGTGCCGCCGCCACCGGGCTCGTGCCGCCACTGCCGGGCTCGTGCAGCCACCACCACCAGGCTGATGCCAGAGGCCACGCGGAAGAGGCGGGAGAGGGCAGAATCTGGAAATGATGAAATTGGCCCTCTCCTGCCTCTTCTGTGTGGCCTCTAGCCTCCTCAGGGTTTGTTGCGATGGTGACGAGCCCCAAGGAGCCCGGATGCCCGCATGAAAGAGGCAGGGGTGGCTGATTACATCACTTCCGCAATTGGCCCTCTTCCACGCAGCCTCTGGCATGAGTCTTGCAGCAGCGGCAGCGGTGGCACGAGCCCGGCGTTGGTGGAAGCGGCTTCACGAGCCCAGCAGGGGCAGAGGACCCAGTAGGTCCGGGCTGGGTTTTTTGGGGGGTGGCTGGCTTGGTGGGGATTTTGTTTTAGGTGGGGGGGGACCAGGATTTTGGTTTTCAAAATCTGATCACCCTAGTCCTGGGTCCAAAGGCAACAAGACTCTAGCTGCAATTGGACTTTACCTGAGACCCTGGAGAGCCACAGCCAGTCAAAATGTCATTTTTTTAAAAAATAAATAAAAATAAAATGTGTATTTCAGAGTGCACCTAAAAATAAATAAATAAACAAACCCATTTTTTGAATGTGATCACAAACCGAGGAATTTGCAGACATTTGGGGTTGTGAATGGGACATGTTCACATGATTTGCAGACAGAAATGAAATGATTGTATATCCCTACTGTGTGTCTGCTTGCTCTGTGCCCAACCTCCATACATATAATTTGAGATTGGAACAGACCCCACATGCATCCAACTGAATGTGTGAGTAGGGGGTATCTCCATGTTATTGTGATCCCTGTGGGGAAAAGGGTTTTTCCAAATCAGCCCTTATGTCTGTATGTATATGCATATACGTATGTAAACTCTGTTCCATACTTCAAAGGGATGTGTGTAAGTCCGGTGGGCCACAATTCTATTCCTCTTGCTATGCATTCACTGAAAGATGGATGAAAGATGAGGACTACTATAAGGTATGATGATATTTCATTGCTGCTGGATTTCTCTTAACACAATAAGGTTGTTGTTGTTGTTTGCTTCTGGGGGGGAAACAAAAAACAAACAACACAGGCAAAACAAAACATTGCAGTATAGAATGCTTCTGTTCAAGGTTCCAGTCACTCCATTTCCTTCCTCCTCTCTCCAGCTTTCCTCCACCCTTCACAACAGTCTGCTGGCATCCTACTCTCAAAATAGTATGTTCAGTCTTCATTTGGCTCCCCTCCCACATATGTTTGGATTCCCCCTTCCATTTCTCACTTCCATCCCTGGGGACATTAAAAACTAACTAACTAACTAACTAACTAACTAACTAACTAACTAACTAACTACTCAGCATAGGTCAGGGAGTAATGTCTAAAGATGGGGGAGGAATTCATTTGGTTTGCATTTTTTGTTGGATGTCAGGTGCTTCATGGACAATTCACTAGGCTGGCCTAGTGAATGGTGAGTTGAAGGCTTGGCGTGAGAAAGTCTGTCTCTGTTCTGTGCTTATCTATGGCTGCTAGCCGAGGCCTTGAGGTTCCTTGAGAACGTATGTATGTTTAGAAAAGGTGGGGGCTATCTTGCAAGCTGTCTCTCACATAGTGTCATCATAAAGAGGAGGTTGAACTGTGCAGCCCTGTTGGCACATGAGTTTGAGTTACAGGCCTGAAGCCCTGTCTGTCAAAGTGGCTTGGAATTAGCCAGCCTCCACCTTATAAAGTGGGATGAGGGAGGGGGACGCCCTTTGCTAGGAATCATCTGTTCTACTGTTACCAGCTGTTCTACGCTTGCCAAGAAACTCGTGTTTGGGATCCTATCTGGTTTGGAGATGTTAGATACACTCTATACATGTTCTGTTGCTATTTGGACTTGGGCTTTCTAAGAACTGTGCCATGAAAAGTGCTCTGAGGTTTTTCATAGATTTGGACTTGCAGATTACTATTCTGGATTTGTGTTCTATGGCCTGAGTGAGAGCCTTCCCTGCATGGAGCCAAAGTACGGGCACAGGGAAGCTCTTAGGCTGATCGTTGCTGTTCTGGAATTGTGTGTATGTGTGACCAGCGAGAGAGCCTCCTCTCAGAGCCTTTGTTACAGGCAGAGGGGTTTCCTAGGTCAAAGAGGTTCGTGCCCTGACATCTTGCTTATGTGATCAGCTCAGTGTTTCTGGCAGGCTGAGTCTGGTTTGTGCAAGATGGATCTGTCTTTGTCGGGCTTCATGCACCTCTGTGCTGGAGTTTCTCCTTGAGTTCTGCTCATGTTCCTGATGAGTCAGCATGTGTGGCCACTGCTGCTGTTCGCATGGGACAGGGGCAACTCTACATGTCTCTCCCCAAGTGACTGCTGTTTGCATCAAGCCATTGTACCTGAAAGCTATCTGGTCCCTCTTCAGCTTCAAGTGTATGTATGCAGAAATGAAACCGTTATGCTTGAATTCCGTGTGATTTCACAGTAAAAGAGGTCTCACCATTTTTGGAGTGTGTCAGTTTGCCTCAAGTTCATGAGCAGAAGCCTGGGGTGGGCTTGGGTCACAACATTTTTATGTGAATTCACCTATTTTTTCTACTTTCGAACCAACAGGCAACACTCAGTTATCATTAGGGGTGTGCACTGGATCGGGTCCGATCCACGATCCGGATCCGAACCAGGGGAAATCGGATACAATTATCCAATTTCCGAACCCCCCGCTGGATCGTCCGATCCAATCCGATCTGATCCGGAAAAGACCAGATCCAGATCGGAATGGATTGGAGGATTGGCAGACACCCGCTGGCGCCCGCCGCCACTTCCATTGGCGTGCACCCACCGATGGAAGCGGACAGCAGGAAGAGGTTCCCTGGTGGGGCTGTCCGCTTCCATCAGCGGGGGCCAGTGGGTGCCCGCCGATGGAAGCGGACAATGGGGGCAGGTAAGCAGGGGGAGGGGGAGGGGGGAACGAAGCCCACTTACCTTCCGGGGCCATCCGCTCCCCTCCACTGCTGGCCGCTACTGTGAGCAGGCTTCGCGGCCAGCCCCTAGGTAGCGTGCCAGGTGATGTCATCACCTGACGCACTAGTCAGGAGCAGGCCACGAAGCCTGCTCGCAGTAGAAGCCAGCGGCGGAGGGGAGCGGACGTCCCCAGAAGGTAAGCAGGGGGAAGGGGGAGGGGGCCACGGCCCTCTTAACTGCCGGGGCAGTCCGCTCCCCTCTGCCGCTGGCCGCTACTGTGACCAGGCTTCGCGACCTGCCCCTAGGTAGCGCACCAGGTGATGTCATCACCTGGTGCGCTACTCAGGGGCAGGCTGCAAAGCCTGCTCACAGTAGAAGCCAGCGACGGAGGGGAGTGGAAGGCCCCGGCTGGTAAGCAGTGGGAGGGGGAGGGGGCTTACCTCCCTGGGGCCGTCCGCTTCCATCCGCTGGCACCCGCGGGTGCCAGCAGATGGAAGCGGATGGACCCGGGAGGTAAGGAGCGTGGGGGAGGGGACTTACCTGCCGGGGCTGTCCACAGCGGACGGCCCCGGGAGGTAAGTACCGTGAGGGGGGAGGAGGGAGTTAGGCCCCCCTCACCCACCCGCCACCATTTTTTCCCCATAGACTTGCATTGGGGGAAAGCTTCCTTTCCCCCAGTGCAAGTCTATGAGAAAAACAAAAATGGCGGCCGATCCAAAAATCGGATGTCCAATTTTTGGATCTGGATCAGGCCCGATCTGGTCCGGGAGCCTCTGATTTTGTCCAATCTGGTCTGGGACAAAATTGGAGGTCCCGATCCGGGTCCCGATTCGATCTGGGGGGGTCCGTGCACACCCCTAGTTATCATATGAAATCCACACTTCCCCAAATTTTCCTCTGATATTCTCCAAAGTTGTATATTAGGGGAAAGTGCACACAAAAATTCAGATATTGCTGAAAATAACACATTCTAAATGTATCATATTAGAAAACTTCTGACAAATTTGTATGTTGGCAAAATTGTGCCTAAAATGCAGGTATTAGAGAAATATGCACACAAAAAATGCATAAGGGTTTTTATGTATACGTTTTTCTCCAAGTTGGGGATGAACCCAATGTAAGCAAAATAAAATGAGAAAGTGGAAAAAAAATGACAGATTCGCCTAGCCGTATGTCTAAAAGACAATGAGAAAGTACTTTCTAGATTTAATATATCTATGTCTCTCCTCCTCCCACCGACCCCTCCCAACTGCTTCCTCTTTCCATGTTCTGTGTCATTGAGTTCTTATGGAGCAGTGCGAAGGTTTGAGACCTATATAGGCAAGATAATAAAGTTAGGCTTAGAGGCCTGGGGTTTTTCTGTTGGGGTGGGGTATCTCTGAGAGAAATAATTTTATTCCTCCAGCCAAGATTCATTTCCCTGGTTAAGTTTCACTTCTCCAGTTAAGTTTCATTTCTTCAAAACTGAAACATTACTTTCTGTTTTGGGTGAAAGAGGGGATAAAAGGAGAGAGCCACCTAGAGAGAGAGAGATGTAAAAGATGAAAGCATGAGGAAGAAACAGCTGGAAAATCCTAAATGCAGTTAGGGTAAAAGAATTTGCAATTCTGCAACTTTTAATTTCTTTTAATGCCTCTGTATTGCTTACCTCTGTTGATTAAATACCTTTAGTTGTAATTCCCTTGCTTCAATATTCTATTAAACTTTTGTGTTAAACCAAAAGTTTCTGGCGTGCCAATCACCCCACAGCGACAGCCTAAATCCCACGATACTGGGAAAGGGAAGGTAAAATGAAGGAAGGTGGGACTCTTAAGGATGCAAAGATCCTTAAAGTTGCTCAGGTAGTCCATGTTATAGAAGGAATGCTGACAAGCTGTTATAGGTTGACCCCTTAGTTTTGCCCCATAAAGATTTGTGGGGGGAGGGGGTTACCTGCATTCTTCAGGTTTACCCAAAGTCTGCTGACACCTCTCTCTTGTGCATGGGTGATCCAGTTTTGGCTACAGCCCTGTGAGCTTGGGTCACTTGAATGACAAATGGAGGGGTAGGTAATACAATTTTGGGATTCATAACATACTGTGCAATTTTGGAGGAAATAACTCACCTGGACATGTCAGGGAGATGTAAATGGGTGAGACTTGGGTTTGGGTGAGTGGGATTTAGATCTTCCATGATCCATTGAAATGAACTATTATTGAAATTAGACAAACCTTCTCTGCATTTTTGCTCTCTTTTTGCAAGGGACAATGGTACAGTGCATACCTTGAACTCAAATAATTCATAGTGTTGATTCTCAGCACTTACAGAGGACCTTTGTTCCAAGGAGCGGGTGTCCCATGACCCCAATTTAAGAATGTCCTCGAGGTAACCACAGGGGTTTCGTCATTCAAGTTTGCAGTGTGTAGGTGCACAACCACTCTTTAGCCAAAATAAAGAACCCCCCTCTCCTTCCTGCCTTATGCTTATTCCCAATGAAAAGATGGATCTTGTTTAGTAGACCCAGGCGTGGGATTGGGAGGATGTTTAGAAAAAGTGACGTAGAAGAGCAAAACATGAAATAAATGAGAAGATGGGTTCAAATCAGTTCATCACCCTCTGCTCATTTGGCTCCATTTCAAAGCCTTCAAAATGGAAATCTGTACAAAAACAGTTTTGTGTTCGCCGTAGAGTACCTTCAAGCTAAGATAGCATCACATCAGCTCAACAGATGCTAAGCTGAGGTTAGGATGCGAATTCCCATCCCGTCTCTCAGCATTGTATATCAGCTTCATTAAATGAAGTTTAAGTAGCGCAAGAAAAGCCATTCCTGGGCTATTTCATGCTCCATATAACCTTCGGTGTACTGTTTTTCACTAGCATTGAGGCCGAGAAAAAAGGAGGAAGCAGAGTTAGAGGCTGTTCACAGGTAGTAGTAGGAAGGAAGGTGGGTCGTGGAGTCTTGGAGGGCATTGCTATTAAGCTTGTTGAAAAGGCCAGATGCTCTGAAATACAATCCCATGAATAAATACATGAACAACATCGAACAAGTGCTTTTTCTTTTATATATATATATATATATAAAATCAAAGCATGTGTTTTTTCTGAGCCCAGTGGAAAGTTGGAATAGAGGAAGCAGGTGCAAAATCACAGTTTTTGGGGAAGGAAAAATATACAAGATAGGAAGTGACAAATTAGTTTTTAAAAAAGGGTCAGAGAAGCAAACTGGAAATAGTTTTGCTGTTTGCACTCTACTATTGCCTGGTGGGTTTTATTATGTGTAGGCTACAGCAACAAGGGCAGACTCAGGTGTATTACGAAAGCCACTCTATAAATCCAAGTAACATCCACTGCACACCATACCTGACCCTCTTCTTAAGGAGGCTTTAGAGACCTGTTTCCCAAAGTTTTCATAGCAGGAATATAAGGGCTTTTGGGTTTGATTCAAATCAAGGACACAGTTCCACTCCATGCTCAAATATATATCTTCTCAATCATCTCTTAAAACAACTGACAGGTGCCTTCCTTGCAACTGGAGAATAGCCCAGATAAATGGAGCCCCTTGTATGCGTTTTGTGTATGCTGCATGTTTTTTATGGTTTAAAATTTTGAACATCATTTTTAATTGTTTTAATCTTATGTAAACCATTCAGAGAGCTTCAGCTATGGGGTGGTAGAGAAATGCAATACATCATCATCATCATCATCATCATCATCATCCATCAGTTCAAAGAAACAATAGACCATTTAACAAGAGGATGTAAAATTCTGGCAGGAATGGACTATACAGACAGACACAATAGACCTGCAAAAATAATTCACCAATTGGCCATCAAATTCAACCTCATCAAACAACCTACACCATGCTATACATATTCACCCAAAACAATCTTGGAAAATGCAGATCATAAAATATACTGGGACAGAACAACTCATACGGACAAGTCAATACCTTGCAACTGACCAAGTCCTAATGGTCATAGACAAAAAAGAAAAACACACATACCTCATTGGCATAGCAATACTTAATAGGGTGATCGTATGACAGGACAAACCTGGATTTGTCAAGTTTTTTGGTAACAAATCTGGGAAAGGGGGGGGAATTATGAAATTTTATGAAAAATCTGGATTTTTTCCTATCCTCCCCAGCCAAAAGCTAGCTCTACTTTAATGAGAATTAACAAAAATGCTTACAGCTCTGCCATTTTTAAAGATAACAGATGAAACTTGGCACCATGATAAATTTAAGGAAGGGCTTTCCCCATGCCAAATTTGAAGCAGATCCATTCATCTGATGAATTTTAGGATTTTTTTTAAAGTTTGAGGTTTTAAAATACATATATATATATATATATATATATAGGATATTTATAAAGGTAAAGAGATGAATCTTGACACCATGATAGTTCTCGGATAGAGCTTTAGCATTGCCAAGTTTGAAGCAAATCTGTTCATCCACTGATTTTGGCTGCCTCTACAAGAGAGGTTTAATGCTCTTTGAAGTCTCATTAAAAAATTTACCTCCACACCAGCGGAGCGCAAATGGGGCGTAGAGGCGCGTTATCTCTCCGATTATGCGCATTATCGAATGCGCGTTAAATCGCGAGGTTTATTTTGCTCCGTCCGTTAAAGCGCATTTTGACTGTGTGAATATGCGCTTATGCGCATTAACTATTTGTAAAGCGCATTTTGGACATCCTTTAATGTGCTTCGCCGCCTCTCGCCACCTCTCGTGCAGAGGGATTAGGCATAAATGCGCTTTTGTGATTATGCGCATAATCGCCTAACCAGCCGCAAAAGCGAATCCTTGTAGAAGGGACCTTTTAGGGATTTTTTTAAAGTTTGAGGTTGTAAAATAATTACTTTTTAAATAACTGTCATTTTGGAAGAAAAAGAAATGAATCCTGGCACCATGATAGATCTCAGGGAGGGCTTTATCCTTGCCAAGATTGAAGCCGATCTGTTCATCTGTTGAGTTTTAGGAATTTTGTAAAATTTGAGATTTAAAAATTATTTTTTAAAAAACAAAACTGCTGGAGCTATATCCTTCAAACTCAGGTTGTCAAACCTCCTCTTTAGGGTTTTGCACCTTGAGAATTTTCAGCCCTTGGCTTTAAGGGAATCTTACGTTTTTAGCCAAGAAGTGCTGGGCAAGCAGTAGGGCACCTGGAGCTCAGCAAAGGCAAGGCATCCACAGATCCAAATGTTAGAAAGGAGAGATCAATCAAAGAAGCCCACGGGGCAAAATGGAACAGGCCAGAGGCCTTTTTCTCAGAGTTCCCCATCATGAGCGATGAAGGGCCATCCTTAGAGAAAAACTCTCATGACCAACAGTGAGGTGTCAGTCAAGAGAGAGGCTCTCACCTTTGCGGATGTCCTGTTAATGCAGACGTTGGAACCTGGCATGTCGTTGCTTTGCTTTGCTACCCCTTCCCTTCCATTTTACTTCGTTCACTGGTGAGCTGGGCTCTGTCTGCATGCTGACATGCAAAGCAGAACGTTTGAATTGCATGTCAGAGAAAAATAGATAGTTTTGCAGATTGGGCTGGCTGGCATATCTCTTAGAGACAGAGTTACAACTCAGAGATGGCTGTAGCTTAGCCCTGAGAGGCTGGGGTGCCACACAGAGCCTTTTAAGAGCATCTCAGAATTCAGTGTTGGTGCAAACAGAGGTGGCTGGCAGCAGAGTTTTTTTGAAAGCAAGTGTCACCAGATGTGACCAAGCTATAAGCTGGCATCCTAACCACAGCCACAGGGTAAAAGTGCATAGCCTGGCTGGACTGTTGAGAGACTTTGGCAGAGAGAGAGGGGAGATTGTTTGAGGCTGGAAGCTGGAGACATCGGCTGGCATGAGGCAGAAAGAGGCTGAAGGCAACCCAGATTCACCTGTAGCTTGGCCCTGAGAGGCTGGCTTGCCACACAGAGTGTTTTAAGAGTGCATCAAAGTCGAGCAGGTGTGCAGGAGGAGAGGAGATGGAGGTGGCTGGCAGTGCAGTTTTTTGAAGAGTCACCAGACATGACCAAACAATAAGCAATACCCCTGGCCACAAGTGTGTGGCCTGGCTGGACCATCGGGAGACTTTGGCAGAGAGGGAGAGAGATGGAGATTGTTTGAGGCTGGAGGCTTTGGTTTGGCTGCAATGACTTAGAAAGAGGGAGACAACAGAGGCTGCACAGACAACCCAGAGACACCTGTTGTAACTTAGCCCTACGGTGCTGGCAGGCAATGCAGGGCATTAGAAAGAGGGTCTCAGAGTTGCGTGTTTGTGCAGGAAGTAGACAGGAGTTCAAAAGCTGTATGTGAGAAGTGGTGTCAGCGAGCAAACCTTGAGAAGCTAGTGTATGGGCGAAGAAGTGTACTATCTGCTGCCCATAACACCCACCTTAATGTTAGAGTAGAGAAACCTGTGACAATCATACACAAGGTTAAAAAAAAATGAAATTTAAAAATAAAAAACCCAGCCAGTCGGCAGCATGCCCTGTTAAAAGCAAAAGTAGTTTGCAGCGGAATGAGGATACAGTCAGAAAAGATATTTGAGGGAAGGGGAGAATGTATCACACAGCATATAGCAAAAGCTTCAAAGTACAGCAAAAGCTACAAAAGTAGGAGTAAGTGAAGTTAATTTCAGATACGTTGTTCTTTATTTCAGTGATTTTAACATGAAGATGTTATGTAGAATAGATTTGTCTTAATTGTGTACTGTAAAATCAGATTTGTGACCACGGCTATGTTCAGGTGCCCCCCCTTTGGTGCTGGGCATGCCCCCTGGGGCCAGATATGTTGATGGCCATGCCTCCTTGGGAGCCAAACATGTTGTCCTCCTTTTTGGTTTCCAAAATATGGTCACCTTACCTAATGAGAAAAATGTTGTTGAAAAGGAGGAGGAAGACAAGAGAGGAAAATATACACCACTGGCCATGGAAGTCAAAGTACTATGGCAACAGGAAAAGGTCACAATTATCCCACTAGTCACATCAGTCACTGAGCATCACATCAAAAACTATCCAGAAAACCTTCAGAAGCTGGACCTACCAAAATACATCTACACCAACATCCAGAAAGCAGTCATACTTAAAACATGCTCAATTGTCAGGAAATTCCTGAATCTGTAAAAGACGCCATGGCTTGGCAAAGGCTGTCATGTCCATCTAGAAGAAGCAAAACAAAAAGGAGGAAAGCATCCACATCAAATCAAAAGAAGAGAGAAACAGGTCTTCAGGATGCAAAAGGATTTAACTGTATGAAGCCCGACGCATTTTGCCCTGTGTCCTATTAAAGGCCTTCTTCAGGGGGTTGTTAGAAGATGTCTGCAGGTTTCCCTCTAGCAATAAAACGTCTCCTCTTATAATCATTGGCGACTGATTATTAGGGATGTGCACTGGATCGTACCCGATCCACGATCCGAGTCCGGTCCAGTGGGAAATCGGATAAATTATCCGATTTCCGATCCCGCAGCTGGATCGGCCGATCCAATCCGAACCGGTCCGAAAAGGCTCCGAACCGGTTCGGAGGATCGGCGGATCGGCGGGCGCCCACTGGCGCCCACCGCCGCTTCCATTGGCGGGCGCCAGCGGGCGCCCGCCGATGAAAGTGGACAGCGGGGGGGAGGGAGGAGGGGGGCGCTTACCTTCTCGGCCCGTCCACTCCCGTCCGGCACTAGCAGCTACTCCCAGCGGGCTCCGCGGCCTGCTCTAGGGTGGCGCGCCGGGTGATGTCATCACCCGGCGCGCTACTCTAGAGCAGGCCGCGGAGCCTGCTGGGAGTAGTAGGCGCCGGCGCCGGACGGGAGCCGCCGGGCCGGGAAGGTAAGGAGGGGGTGCGTGGAGGGGAGGAGGGGGCGCGCGGAGGGGGGAGGGGGGCCCTTACCTTCCCGGCCCGGCGGCTCCCATCCGGCGCCGGCGCCTACTACTCCCAGCAGGCTCCGCGGCCTGCTCTAGGGTGGCGCGCCGGGTGATGTCATCACCCGGCGCGCTACTCTAGAGCAGGCCGCGGAGCCTGCTGGAAGTAGTAGGCGCCGGCGCCGGACGGGAGCCGCCGGGCCGGGAAGGTAAGGAGGGGGAATTTCAATCAGTGTCATTTGTATGCAATTAGTTCCTGGTGAAATTCCCTCTTCATCACAACAGTTAAAGTTGCAGATCCCTGCCTTCTTTTGTATATGGTCACTCTAGTATAGTGCCTGCACCTTTAACAGTTGTGATGAAGAGAGAATTTCACCAGGAACTAATTGCATACAAATGACACCTGCTGAAATTCCCTTTTCTCTACAACTGTTAAAGTTAGGGTTTTCAGATGGTCAGCCTAATATATTGACAAGTTCTTGGAAAGACCATCCATCTTCTCTTCCAGTCCAACAGACTCTAAAAACACATGGGATGAGATGTTAACTATGGAGAAGAAAAGGATTAAGATGGAACTACGTGCCTCCACAGCATCTGGGAGACTTTTTGTTGGAACTGCAGTTCAGGTGGAAGAGCTGATCTCCCCCACCCTCTTTCCATGTGTTCTGGTCTCAGTTCTGATTCCGAACACTCTCGGGATGCTATTTAACAACAACCACAACCACAACAACAACCCAGATTTGTTGCATGAGATCATGCATTTAACAATTTTGAATCATCACTGAAATTCTGCCTGTAATGAAAATTCACAAGACAATGTGAGGCTCCTTCCTCAAGAGAAAGGCTGGAGGAATCTGAAGAAAAAAACATGCAAGTTCTGATAAGGGTAGCGACATTTCTCAAGGGAATTCTGCACATTACTGTCATGTGCTTGGAGATCCATTCCAGGCAGCAAGAAGTCTCAAGGTGAGGTTTCTGGTTCAAGGGGAGAAATGAAAACATTCACTGAGACAAAGGCAGTGGATATTTCTTTCAGTTATATCCCATTTGAGGAATCTTCCCAAAACATACGTGGGATGCCGAAGCAGTCTCCGATCCAGATACGGAGCAGTACCAGAATTGCTTAGCTTCAAGAAGGTTGCGGTTTCAAGAGGCTTCAGACCTTGGCCAGATCTACACCAAGCAGGATATAGAGGTTTGAAAGTGGTATGAAAGTGGTATATCAAAGGCAGGAGCCACACCAAGCAGGATATAGTGGTGTATGGTATGTGTCAATGGGCCCCAACAGTGGTCAGTGCACTTCAATACTGCTATAAAGCAGTCATGTGGCTCCTGCTTCTTATATACCGCTTTCATACCACTGGTGTAGATCTGGCCCATGACTTGAATGCAAGGGATCAGGTAGATCAGATGAGTAGGAAGGAAAATGGGTAGCACAATTTGCAAAACCATCGATGCTGAGATTATGGTTCTGGAGACTGGGGGGAGAATAAGGAATAGCCAAAAGCAAGATTGATGGGAAGAGTATGGGGATCATCAGATGAGCGTTTCATAGCACACTCATTCCTGAGCACTCATGGGCTTTTGCAGGTCCTCTTCAGGGCACCTTCCACCACCCATGTGTCTCCCGCTCTTTCTGGCCCTCTTCCCTTGACAAAAAAAAAAAAAGACCCTGGTAAGTCTGGTTTATTTTTTAAAGCAGAACTTGTCGTGATCTCCTGCTGTGTGCAGACAACCCCGTGTGATAAAACGCCCACGGAATGGGCCACATGGTCATAGTTTACTTCCTCTTTTTTTCTCAGTTAGAGGAAGTATTGTGGGACAGAAGCAGGAGTGGAGAAGCAACGGTAGGGAACCATGATTTCCACCCCCACCCCTCCTGATGAAGCTATGTATTTGGTGCTTAATTACCACTGCTGTCCCCTGATCTGTTTCTACTTCAGAGCAATAGTTGTATAAGTGATTGTAGTCTATTTGGGATCAGAGAATGAATGGGATGACATCATAATGATATGTAGCAAAGCAGAGTTGGCTACATGCCACTACGTGTCACTGATGGCAAAGAATGCAGCTGATCAACAATTTCACTCTCTTTTAATACAACAGGGATTTTAAATAAAAAAAAACCTAAGGGTTGAGTTTTGTCTTTTAAGTGTTTGCAAAAAATAACCCACCCACCCCAACACACACACACACACACACACTATAGATGGGGCCAAGGCATGGGAGTTCATATCTCTCTGCAACACTGGAATACTGACGGAAATGTCTTCCATGGTATGAATATCAGATACAATTGCTAGAAAACACTTTCTGTGTTACTGTGATCACAATCAGTACAATATTTTAAAGGTTTGGTTCAAAATCTTGGAAGTAATAGAAAGGAAGAGAAGATTTCTACCATCTTTGTTAGAAGTGCATTCTACGACAAAGAGAAATTGGGGGGGGGAGTAAGAATTATATTGAAATGGGTTTTAGGATATGCTATATCATACCATACCATACCATACCATACCATACCATACCATAACATAGAAGCATTGCTATTCCTTTTAATCACAGCTTATTTATTGTAGGGTGACCAGATAAAATCCAGGTCAGGGCTCATGTAACTTTAACAGTTGTAGAGAAAAGAATTTCAGCCAGAGTCATTTGTATGCAATTAATTCCTGGCGAAATTCTCTCTTCATAACAACAGTTAAAGTTGCAGGGGCCCTGCCTTCTTTTGTATATGGTCACTCTAGTATAGTGCCTGCAACTTTGCCTGCAACTTTAACTGTTGTGATGAAGAGGGAATTTCACCAGGAACTAATTGCATACAAATGACACTGGCTGAAATTCCCTTTTCTTTACAACTGTTAAAGTTACATGAACCCTGACCTGGATTTTATCTGGTCACCCTAATTTATTGGTAAAAGAGAACTAACTGCATATATCGTTATGACAGCCAAAATTGCATACACTCAAGGCTGCTCTTTTTGATCTCATTTTCTGCAGCCCCCCTTTCTCTCCCTTTCTCCTTCAAACATTCTTGTTAGCCTTGTGGGGAATTGTGGTCTCTTTCGTCCAAAAGGTACAAGAGGTAGGGCTTTAAAACTAGTGCTGTGCTGAAAATTTCAACCATTCAATTTTTGGCATTTTCTGGGGTGAATCGGGAGGGGGGGAATGAAAACTCGGGTGAAAGGGACTGGGAGAGGTGATAATTTTCTTGTTGGGGAGGAGGACAGAGTTTCCACATACCTTTCTAAGCATAGACAGTTGTTGGGTCTTCTTTCTTCCCTTTTACAAACAAACAAAAAAAACACCCCGGCATTTTCAGGAGCTCAGGAGTTCTTCCTGAATGCTTATTGGAGAGGTCAAGGTCACATGGTCTCCAACAGGTATTCACTAAGAACTGCTAGGCTCTTGCAAATGCCGGGGGAAGGGTGTGTGTGTCTTTTTAAAACTAAAAAAATAGGAAGAAGGTCCCTCAGCAACAGGTTGCACTTAAAAAAAAATGTGGGAACCCTGTCCTCCTCCCCGAGGAGAAAATTCTCAGAATTTCCCCCGCCCTGTAAAAGAGACAGAAAAACAATGCTCTTTTGCAGGGAGAGAGAACATTCCCAAAAATAGGGGGCAGGATTCTGCCCGGCACTATTTAAAGCTTCAGTAACGTAGGCATATTTATTTGTTCAAATTAAAATCATTTGGAGCCATTAGCAACAAAAAATCCAGCCTCTAATTCTTCATCGTTAGGTCAATGATGAGGGAACAAACAGCAAGTAATCAATCCGGTATGTTCCAGAAAGCAAAAGGTCACTCATTAGTCATCCATATTAAAATGAAATCGTGAAATGGTCTCTTGTGCTTGCTGAAGAGGTCATTAATCTTATGCTTCAAAATCAGTGAGTGCATGATAATAATAAAAAAGTTGAACAAATAACAACATCCCAATCTTGTCGTATTCATTGATCTTTGGCAGCCAGCATGCTCATATTGTGGGATGGCAAAGAAGATAACTTTTCTTCAGCAACAGCACAACATAGCAATTTCAAATACTATATAGTTTTCAATCTGTTTCTATAACAATGGAATAGGATGTCGTGGGTGACTGCAGTTTGCAGATCCTGAAGAGCCCATGATGCCCACTTACCTTCTTCTCAGAGTTGCTGGTGTCCTCATTCTTTTGCTGAGGACTACAAGATCCAGTATCCTCATCCCCAGACTACAAGACCCAGTATCTTGTAGTCTGACTACAAGACCCTGACTACAAGACCCAGACTACAAGACCCAGTATCCTCATTCTTTTGCTGAGGATACTGGGTCTTGTAGTCCGATTCCAAGGAAAGTAGAATGCTCTTCATGCCAAGAATGCTGAAAAGAACCCTGGGGGCTGGATGCACAAATTTGTCAATTTTGGATTTTCTCACATTCTCCTGTTCCAATCTTTGGTTCATTCCAAACCTGGGAAATTGTTTTTAAAAGTTCATATGAAAATCTGCATGCATTTTTTGTATGCATTTCACCTAACAAATGATTTTGTGCACACAAAATGTTGCCCATATAGACACATTTTTGCAAGTCATTTTCCCAATGCAATGAATTTCTGAACATCATTTTCATGGATATTCACATGTTTATGTGCACTTTCCCCTAATGCACACATTTTTTTCCCCAGGCCATTTCCCTAACCTCATGCATTTTTGAACTTCATATTAATGGTGATACACGCTTTTGTGTGTGCACTTTCCCCTAATTCGTTAAAAAAAAGTCTGTCTGGCAAGTGGCCAGAGGTGAGTTTGCCCGTTCCTACGCTGTACTCTATGCAATAACAATCAGCAATGTGGAACGAGAATATGGAGATTCACAACACGAGGGTCCTGAACAAAGTAGGCAGCATATTTATACCTGATAGCCAGGGTAATTTGTAATGGAGGAGCTGTTGCTAGCAGCATCGCTGTGGCAACCAATAACATGCCCTCCAGCATTCAGATTTTTATTTTCTTTTTTTGACGCTAGTAAAGAAAGTCAGTTCCTCCATTCATTTTTACTCGCAATGGAACAAAAGCCAAACTTTGCTGATGCTCCAGATGACTGAAATTGAGTAGCAATACTACAAGCGAGAAGGCTCTTCCAATTGTTACAGACCACGAGCTGAATATGAGCCAACAGTGTGATGTGGCTACAAAAAAAGCAAATGCTATTTGGGGTGGCATTAAGAGAAGTATAGCTTCCAAATCATGTGAGGTACTGGTTCCCCTCTATTCGGCACTGGTTAGGCCCCATCTTGAGTATTGCATCCAGTTCTGGGCACCACACTTCGAGAAGGATGCAGACAAGCTGGAGGGGGTTCAGAGGAGGGCAATGAGAATGACCAGGGGTCTGGAAACAAAGCCCTATGAGGAGAGATTGAAAGAACTAGGCATGTTTCGCCTAGAGAAGATAAGATTGAGGGGAGAAATGATAGCACTCTTCAAATACTTGGAAGGTTATCACACAGAGGAAGGCTGGGATCTATTCTCGATCATCCCAGAGTGCAGGACATGGAATAATGGGGCTCAAGTTACAGGAAGCCAGATTCTGGTTGGACATCAGGAAAATCTTCCTGACTTTTAGAGCAGTACAACAATGGAATCAATGACCTAGGAAAGTCACGGCATCTCCCACACTTGAGGCCTTCAAGATGCAGCTGGACAACCATCTGTCAGGCATGCTTTAAGGTGCATTCCTGCATTGAGCAGGCGGTTGGCCTCAATGGCCTTATAGGACCCTTCCAACTCTACCATTCTATGATTCTGTGATTTCTGTCAACACTCAGAAGCTCATATTGTTTGCTCGGCTACTTGCTAGTTAAAGTGTTTAAGTGCCGGTTAACAAACATTTTATGGAAACTGGAAACGGCCATTGATGGTTGAACTTGTGGTTTACCCATTGACTGGAAACAATTGTGCTTCCGGTAAGACGTTTTATGCTGTTATTAATTGAAAGTGTATTTTTTTCCCCTTGGCTTATTAATGGGTCTTGAGGTGAGAGTTTGCTAAGACTTCGTGTACGAAGGCAACACCGAATCTGCAGAGTTGTCTTTTGATGGATGGGAAATGAATGTCGTTAGGCAGAACGGGGAGGAATGAAAGGGAGGGAAGGACCATTGAAAGGGATCCTGCAGGAAAGCCGCATTGATGTTGCCAATCAAAAAGTGACTGGATTGTGCATTTCAAAATGGGGGGAGAAGGAAGTAGCATTATTAGTGAAATAAACAAAGGAAATAATAGCATGGTTAAAGGAGACAGTCATTTGTGTAGAAGCAAAGATGAGTTTTCTCTGTTAAGACATACAGACACAAAGGGCCTGGCCCAGATTGGCACAGGAAAAAGTGTCAGAATAGAAGGCAGAAGTCTAAAATTTGTAGGGGTGTGTGTGTGTTTTAAAGGAGCTTAGTAGAGACACAGCAGTACCATTTCTGTTTGCAAAATATTCAAATAAGCCCCATTCACAACCCAAATGACATTGGAGATGTGAACGTGTACATATTTTCAGGGGGGGAATATCCACACATTTGTAAGCCTATGCAAATAATGTTTTTATTTTATTTTTCTAAAGACACATTTGCCTGCTCTCATTATTGGGGGAGTGCTCATTTTGCACTTCAAAAATTGCATTTTTCCCCTATTGCAAATGCATGTTTTTTTCTGTTTGAAAGAAGAAGGGTGGGGTAGATGCTGTCATTTGGGAATGCGAAGGAGCTGAGCTGAGCTTCAAGGAAGCATTTAGAGTACTGCATTCCATGTTTTGCCCATCCCTAATAGGAGCAGATAACCCCAGTATGGTGGTAGCTGGATGATATCTAATGAAAATGCATTGGGAACCAAGACCTACTGTTCAAAATGTGTGGCCCCTGTCTGACTACAACTCCGATCACCCCTAGATGCGATAGCCAATGTTGAGGGATGATGGGAGATGCAGGCCAATGATATCCAGAGGGCCACAGGATTCCCATTCATGCATTAGGAGAATCCTGGAATTGTCTAAGTGACTAGGAACAGGTTAGGGCTATTGGGGTATGTCTATAATGGGGGAGGCTCCACGGTGGTGCTGAGTTGCTTATATGACATAGCAGCCATAATGGAGCTATCCCAGGGCTTTCCCTTGAAGCTCCGAAGTAAAAAAAAGTCAGGGACTTACCCCCAACGTTTTCCTCCAGAGTAAAGTGAGGATGGCACGTGTGCTGTCTATCACTGCTCCAGCGTCGCAGCAGAGGCACGGCCAGGCAGATGGCGAGCGCTGATTAGTTGCTATCCATCTGGGCAGGGGGAAAGCCACCAAGATGACTGGCCTCTGGAACGCCCCCACACTGCCTCCAGAGAAGAGTCTCTCTCTTGCTGGAAAGTTCTCCGTTCCTTTGCTGAGCTGGCTGTCAACATGCAGGGAAAGCCACGGGACCCATCTCCCCCACTCCCAGTACAGGCTGTAACATCTCAGGCACAACACTGAGTAATGATGGCTCTCCAACATATTCGGTAGAGGTCCTTTCCAGTGCCACTACTTAATACCCTTTATTTTGAAATGTCAGGGTCTTGGCATATTGCATCTTCACTTACAGGTCCGGCAGTTCATCCTCTTCTTCTTCTTCTTCTTCTTCTTCTTCTTCTTCTTCTTCTTCTTCTTCTTCTTCTTCTCTCTCTCTCTCTCTCTCTCTCTGTCTCTCTCTCTCTCCAGCCTGCAGTATTCCTCTCTGGCCCAAAAAGGTGAAAGACACCAGCAAAGATTTATCCAGGTTTGATCAGTTTGCACAGTTGGCTCCCTGCCCCCGGGATTTTTTTGTTGCTTTACCTGAGCCAGGCATCAGAATCCCTGTATTATTCTGATCTGTTCGAGGGCAGCTAATTGTTTTTTTTTTTGGAGGGGGGGGGGTAGAATGTAATTCAATCAAGTTCAAGGTTTTCTAGAGCAAGCAGATTGAGACCTCAGTAATTAGCAGGGCACAGGGAAAACCCGCTCTGGGTGTTGCTCAAGAAAGCTTCTGCAAACAGTGTGATCTCCCCAGGTGAAACGGCACGGGTGAGAAAGAAGGGGAATTTTATCTTGTCATTAAATTATGTTGTCACAGGGAACCTGAAGCCTTGGGCAGTCTCTTAGCATATGGCATCAGGAATTTGGAGATGAGCTTCATCTCCAGCATGGATCGGCATCCTTGATTATTGCAGCTGTCATACTGGCCAAGGGCCAGCATGTCCACACAGTCATGACTTTTCTTGGAATTTACTAAATGCAAAGTTCTCAGAAAACTACTCCAAACACATCTTTGACAAGGTTAACCATCTTACCTTGGCTATAAAATTATGCTTCTAAAGGGGGGGGTTGATGGGGCCATAATGAAGTGGGGGTGAAGCAGAGAGCTAGGACTGGGAAAGGTTGCAAAACATACAGCGGGTCTGACATTTCGTAAGATAATATGAAATTACGCCATGCTTTCTTTTGTAATTTAGCTCCATTAGAGATGCTGACAAGGTGCTCAATGAAAAGACAGGTGCCACCTTGCTCGGAAAGGCACAGTAAGAGCAGCAGGCTAGGTAGAGTGACCTCTTTGCAGCTTCTCACTGGCTCTCCATCTGGTGTCGAAGACTGCTATATGCATGAATCCACTGACCGTGTTTGAGCAGGGGGAAGGAAACACAATCAAAACCATGTGATTCAAGTGCTACTGTTTCGACAGCAGCAGCCAGATGACTTGACGATCTGAATGAACCATCAAAGTTAGGGTGACCATATGGAAAGGAGGTCAGGGCTCCTGTATCTTTAACAGTTGTATAGAAAAGAAGATGTCAGCAGGTGGTATTTGTAGGGTGAAATTCCCTCTTCATCACAACAGTTAAAGCTGCAGGAGTATAGCTAGAGTGACCAGATGCAAAAGAAGGCAGGGCTCCTGCAGCTTTAACTGTTGCGATGAAGAGGGGATTTTACCAGGTGCTGCATGCACACAAATGGCACCTGCTGAAATTCCCTTTTCCACGCAACTGTTAAAGAAACAGGAGCCCAGTCCTCCTTTCCATATGGCCACGCCAACAAAGTGATTGTCTCACACGATTTCTAATGCAATGGTTTTCAATGGTGTCGGTCCATACACCCACCTGTAAAGCCATCCTGTGTACAGTACACAAGTGTCGACAGCTGAATTTATGTGAATGCATACGTGAACAAATCCCATGAATTTCATGAAAGCTTGATAGAAGACCCCTTTTGCGAGCTTTTGACAAAAACTGTTAGATCTATGTGTGGCTGCCCCTTGTGCTGATTTGCGGAACTGCAGTGGGCAACTCCTCAGTGAAGTACCTTCAATCCTCTGGCTGCCCATTGGATCCCCCTGGACAGGAGGGGTTATGAGGCAGCTTCCTGTTCCTGTCGAGTCTCACATGAGCAAAAAGGCATGACTGCATCTCAACTCTGCCTGTTTTTGCCTTACTCTTCACACCTAAGTCCCAACTGGTCCCAACGCTCCTTGTTCCTGGCCCACCCCAGACTGTTGCCACCAGCCCAGGCCTCATAGCTTCATATTGTGGGGTGGCCATGTGGGGAGCCCTGGAGAGCTATTCTGGAACACCAGGCAGGCCAGATCTCATCCACCGACCTGAAGTTCCTCACTCCGTGCCTTAGAGTTAGTCCAGATTTTCACCCTTGGATTTCTGGCCCCATTCAGCACCTTGGATAGTTCCTTCCAGTTTATTTCCTATAGTTCTGTTTTGTAGCAACAGTGCATCACCCACAACAACACGTTAACTTTATGTAAACTGCCCAGAGAGCTTCAGCTATGGGGTGGAATAGAAATGTAATAAGTAAAGACATGAATAAAATATGTGTTTTACTGACATCTGAAACAGCCGCCATACTGAGAGGTATCTTGAGGAGATGATATCTTGCTTCTAGCCAATCTCTTCCTTTGCTGTTGTGTCCCCCTGCCTTGTGCCCAAAGCACCTACTTCGGGGGCAGGAAGGAAGATGACATACACTATGACAACATTTTTTGAGTGTGTAATTACAACACTCAGAAATCTTGACCTTTTTCAGGGTGAACTGGAGGATAATCATCCATCACTAAAAGTCCCTGCAGTGGAAGAAGATGCAATACACGCCGTTCACTTGGAAGCCTCACAAAAGATGGACTCCCCTTTCCCCCTTTTTCTGTTATCCTTTTGGAAGAACTTACTGCAGTCGGCCAAGACTAGGCTGACAACCGTTACCCTGAGGACCTTCTCTTCTGCCGCTCCCAGACTGTGGAATGACCTGCCGGAGGAGACTCGTCAACTTAACAGTCTTTTAGAATTTAAGAAAGCCATAAAGACTGTTCTCTTCCGGCACGCATATCCAGTGGAATTTTAGAATGTTTTAGGATGTTTTTAGGATGTTTTAGGATTTTTATGCAGTTTTAATAATATGTGTCATGTTTTAATCAGTTTTATGTATTTTATCATGTTGTTGTTCCCCGCCTCGATCCAGACGGAGAGGCGGGTAAGAAATAAATTGTTGTTATTATTATTATTATTATTATTATTATTATTATTATTATTATTTTCTTCATGGATTTCTGTACTGTATGTGTAAGTTGCTTCGTGACTGCTTTTTGTGGAGGGAAGCAGGAAACAAATTTCATCATCATCATCATCATCATCATCTTCATCCATACCAGCTACATCACTGATTACTTTTTTGTGTCCTTTGGGACAATAGCACTGATGATTTATCCTGAAAACATTACAGTTGCATTGGAAGTTCTAAAAGCTGTTGCAAATCAGTAGTTGGGATGGAGGGAAGCACAGTACTAGAGAGCAATGGAATGCAGTGGTTTGGGGGGGGGGGAAGGAATGAGACAATGGTGTCAATACCCAAGGCAATCGCTAGCAGAAGTATTATAAATAGAGTAATCAAACCTCAATGTTAGCAAATGTCCTTCTCATAAAGTCTTAAGTATCTTGTTCTGAATTAGGGATGTGCATGCCTGAAAATATCATATTTTATCGTTATCATAATTTCGGACCCAAAAAAATATCGTCTCCAATAATATCGTAGGTGAACCGTATCGTCTTCATGATAATTATCAGAAATACGATATTTAATTTGCAGCCCCATTGTGCCCTATAGAGCTGAATGTTTTAGAAAATATGCCTATAACTTCTGTATTTTCAATGTTACAGGCTTGAAACTTGGTTACAATGCTTATGGGGTATGCCTAAGTATGTGTATGAAATTTGAGGTCGATCCCTCCAACTCTCGATTTTATATGAATTTATTAAAGATCGTTCAAGTTCTGACAGGTCAAAAGTTGCA
The DNA here is from genome assembly GCA_029215795.1 of Anniella stebbinsi. NCBI lineage: Eukaryota > Metazoa > Chordata > Lepidosauria > Squamata > Anniellidae > Anniella > Anniella stebbinsi. The sequence continues at coordinate 223,077,740 of JARDYH010000004.1, read as the reverse complement.
GGATTTTTTTAAAAAATCATATAAAATACAGGGGTGGAGGGATTGATCTGAAATTTGACACACATGTGTAGCAACATGTGCTAGACATGTGTATGAAATTTGAGATCGATCCCTCCAACCCTCAATTTTATATGAATTTATTAAAGATCCTGCAACTTTTTGACAGGTCTGAATGAACACACGTGGTGAGCTGTCATTCTGACCTGTCAGAACTTAAACAATCTTTAATAAATTCATATAAAATCGAGGTTTGGAGGGATCGATCTCAAATTTCATACACATACTTAGGCATAACCCATAAGCCCTGTGACCAAGTTTCAAGCCTCTTACTTTGAAAATACAGAAGTTATAGGTTTATTTATATGGCAGTCCATTAATCCAATATAATCGGGCTGAAAATTGTTGTCCCCGATGATTATCATAGGAAGTTGTATCGTATCGTTATTGGTAATCATATGCATGATAAAGAGCATATTGTATCGTTATTGGCAATTTTAACGATACGATACACATCCCTATTCTGAATCTCTTGCCAGATTATTCTTATTAAGTTGACATCTCAAGTTGAAAGCTTTAAATACTGGCCTCGTGTCAAGCTCAAAAGCTGCAGTCACACCTCCACGTGATGAGTGGTGATAAACAGAAGAATGGGGCAAATGAACCATTTTATCATCTTGGAAAGGGAGTACAGCTGGTGAGGATCTTCAGATGGGTATACACAGAATTGCTCAGTGTTGTGTGAATTTTCCTTAATGATCCACCATCACAATTCTCTCCCCTTTGCTGCTTGCGTAAGGATCAGTGCCGAAGCCTGTTCATCAATATTGATAGGCAAGTAGTGTCTCTCCAGCTGACCAGTTAATATAGACATTTTATGACTCCCAGGCTAGGCTAGTGTCATGTACAGGGGATCCTCTTAATGACTGTCCATTATTGCATGTGTGTAGGGATGTCCTGAGTGCCCAGCTGGGTCTGGGAGTCCAACAGACCCCCCATGTCCGCACCCCCAGACCCAGTTAGGCACACTCAGCGCAAGCACGGACATGAACTCAAACGCTTGCAAGGCCCCCGTGAGTGCTCGGCAGCCGCCTGTCCTGTTGAAATTGTGCACTTCCCCCTTACATTAATAGTGACCACCATTAACGCAGCAGGGGGACATGCTCAATTTCCAGGAACTGCACACATCCCCTCACTGTGTCAATGGCGGCCGTGAAGGCCCCATTAACGCAAGGGTAAAGGTTTTACCCTTGCGTTAATGGGGCCTTTACAGCTGCCATTGACACAGCATGGGGGAAGTGCCTGATTTTCAGAGCCTCTAGAAATTGTGCATTTCCTCAAGTTTCGGCTGCGATTAATGCAGGAGGGAAGTGTGTGATTTCGGCAGTCAGGGAGGGCAGCTGCTGAGCACTTATTGGGCCAAGTCAAGCCTCAGAAGAGGCTCTCGCGGCCCAACGAGCAGGGGTGGATGGTGGTGGCAATGGGGGGAGGATCCGCCAAGGTGGGTGAGGGTGAGTTCGCTGACCCCTACCTTCCCAGTGAAGGCTGGTGGCTCTGATGTCAAAACCAGTCAGAATTCTGAAGGAGCTATCCAAGCTATGGAAGCTCCCAGCTTCGGAATTGCCAGCCTCCACTGGCGCTTCCCCCTTTTCGTTACAGAGAATTTAGCCCAAATCAGAAGTTGTGTGATTGCCGAAGAAAGGGAAAGGAGGTGGCCACCAGGAGGAGGGCTTTCTCTGCTGTGGCACCCCGGCTGTGGAATGAGCTCCCCAGAGAGGTTCGCCTAGCGCCTACTTTGCATTCCTTTCGGCGCCAGGTGAAGACCTCTTTATTCTCCCAGCATTTGAACAGCTGAATTAACCCAATTTTAACCTTTGCTGTTTTAAATTTGTATTTTAATCTGTATTAATCTCTGCTGCTTGGTTTTATCCTGGTTGCGTTTTCTATATTGTATGTTATTTTGTGTTTTTTAGATTGTTGTTGGTTTTATATTTCTTAAAATGATTTCATGGTTTTATTTTTTTTTGTGAACCACCCAGAGAGCTTCAGCTATAGGATGGTATAAAAATGCAATAAAGAAATAAAGAAATAATAAAGAAATAAAGAAATAAAAGTTTCACTCTGGCCTCTGGGACTGGACATAAGATCAAGAGCTACTGGAAGGTTGCACCTGTTCCCTCCCAGGAAGGGGAACACCAGCGTAGCCTCTGCCAATGGCCGAAGGATGTTCAGGGAGCTTGCTTCGCCATTCATGCCACTGGATCTGTGGCTTCAGCAGTACTAGCCAAAAGACCAAATGATGCTGGTTGATCCACCTCCTCCATCCCAGTAAACAACAGCAATAAAAGATGTTTGTCCTGCCCCCTGCTGAATGTCAATATCTTGCCCATCCTCTTTGTTCTGACATGATGAAGCTGATTATCCATCTCCACCCCTTCCTTCCACCCCTTTTCCCTTGTGTGACTTTGTCTCTTAGTCCGTGCACCCAAAGGCAGAACCTGTGTCTTAATTTGATTTATGCACAATGTTCCCAGACTGCATTGTAGATGGCATTTTAATGACCCTTTGTATGGAGTTTTAATTGGTGATAGATCTCTTTGGGAGACGATTTTTGCCTGAAATTCTGAACACAGATATCCAATGAACGAAAATATGTGCATCATATGCTCAGGACCCCTATCATCCACAATTAGCATCACGGTGCATCATGTTCCCCATTCTAAATCACAGCTATATCTCTAACGTAGATCTGAATTATTCTTATGCATCACATGTGCAGTAGGCAATTCCCAAACCATCCTGTTGTTATTCCCTTTCTGCTATGTTGTTATTTTTTTAAAAAAAAAAACGACTGCCTACTGATGTCCAGGGTTGCCAGCTGATCAGAAAAAAAAAACTCTTGTCCTGCTCTTTTGCCTTTAAGAGCAGCTTGATGAGCAAATACCAGCATGTTAAGTTTCCCCCCCAGTATGCAGACAGACACTGTTGCCTGCTCATGTCGACAGACTCAGTTGATGACAAGTGCACAGGAGCAGGGGCCAGTGAAATGTTGGCAAACCGACTCAGACTGGAATGTGGTGTCTTGTGAACAGGTGACTTTAAAAAAAAAATCCCATGTGACAACATGCAGGTGGCCTGCTGGCATCATCAGCCATCACAGGCTTGGCATAACTGAAGTGGCCACCTTGTGCTCTCCCTGCCAGTTGTCCTGCTTTCTGAGCAGCCAAGAGGAAAAAGGGAATAAAAGCAAAACCAAGCCATTTCTTGATTGCTCCTGGCTAAGAGTACTACAAAGCTGGCCCCAGTTGTGCATCGAGGGACGTTAGCATCTTTAAATTTATGCACTGTACTTTCGTCACAGGAGATGATGGGGGTGGGCAGGGGATGCAGGGAAAGTGAAATGAGTTCTTGCATTGTTGGACTGGATGATTGCCTAGGAAGGTGTGGCCATGGTTTCACAGATCCTTCATTAGCTGATCCTTTTTGGTATCATCTTATTCCATCTAGAAGGTAAAGGACAGAAAGCACCCTCAAAAGCCTTAATTTTTCTACTGTGTTGCTCCTCCATTGCATGGGTAGATTTGCCCCACACCCTTTCAGGGCCTGGAGGGAAATATATGAGGAGGGCCAGGATCTCTTCTCGATCAACCCAGAATGCAGGACACGGAATAATGGGCTCAAGTTACAGGTAGCCAGATTCCGGCTGGACATCAGGAAAAACATCCTAGCTGTTAGAGCAGTATGACACTGGAAACAATGACCTAGGGAGTTTGTGGCTCTTCCACACTAGAAGCCTTCAAGAGGCAGCTGGACAGCCATCTGACAGGGATGCTTTCAGGTGGATTCCTGCATTGAGCAGGGGGTTGGACTCGATGGCCTTATAGGCCAAGTCTACTATTCTATGATTCTATGATTTCAGTTAATTTTTGATCCAGATTTAATCAGTTCACATCTTTCGGACAAAACAAGGACTCAGGAACAATCTGCAGTTGAAGTCTGTCCATTTACGAGTTTGCAGTACGATTCACAGAGTGGGCAGGGGGGGAATGCATGTGATGCATGCATACATTATTTAAAAAAATATGTGCGCCAATGAGCTTTAATCAATGGGAGAAGAATGTGTACATTTTCAAGGTGCACACAATTGAAGTGTACATTTGGAACCACTCTTGGCCACTGATGGCTTCATTGACCCCACAACTCACTGGATCAGAGGCTGAGGATATTGCCAAAAGTCTCCTTGGCATACTTCTCAGGTGGGCTAACCATGAGCAAGAAGCAGTTTCGGAACTGGTCAGATGCTTGGAGTCAGTGTGAGTTGAACAAGGCAGCCAGTGGGAGACATAGTGTCCTGGCACTTACCTGGAAAGCAGGCAACCCACACTGCAAGAAGGGAGGAGGCTGAGTAGCAGTACTACTGAAGTTGCAGGCATCGGCTCACCCTGCTTCTTGTGTATACAGTGTGAACATCTGCAGGCACAGTGTCATGTCTCCCAACCCTTGCCCATTTCAAGGTACAGGAGAAAACTCAATAAAGGTGAGGATCAGGCTGCTCTTCCAGGAGAAGGACAATTAGTCCTTTACTTAGGCCCGCCTCATCCAGAAGACACAGCCTCCGACTCATCCTCTGAGTCGGGGGGGGGGGCAGCAGGGCTTCCATCTCCCCAGCATCACTGGGGAATCAGGTGAGGAATATTTAACAATCCAGTCAGCTCCATCAGAGAGGGTGCAGCTAACCCCACTACAAAACTACATAAGGCTTCTGTTGGCACTGGCTTGCTGCTGAGACAACATCTTCTTATGTTTCTACCAGAAGAGAGCTCCAGTAATGAAAGCTGGCTCTGGGATGCAACTATCTGAGATCTTGCTGCAGCTGTCCTTTATGCAAAATGGTTTCTGCCCTCACTTAGGGCTCATCTGCACCTAAGGATGTAAAGGGAGGAAGGGGGATCATGGACTGACCTGCTTCCATAATCCTCCACCTAGATGGCTGTGCGACATCCTGGCACAGAAGAGGGACATCACAGGTGCCATTTTTTTTTCAAGAGGAGACATGCATGGCAAAAAAGGTGAGTAACCCCCACCCAACCCCATGTCCAACCCCCCCACCATCTCAGGGATGGTGGAATTGCTGCCCCCATCCTACCCTCATGGGCATGGAGCCAAACCGTGCAGCTCCATGCCCATTTGAGGAGCCAGGAGGCCACGCCACATGAGCTGCGGTCCTCAAGATTGTCCCGGGACTGCAGGAAAACCAGGATATTCCTGGTTTCCGTTATCCCAGGATCATCTCTAGGTCATCTCTGATTGATCCCGGGATCCCCTGTGTGTCATATGGACACACAGGGATGATGTAGAGATGACCCTGGGATATCTGGAAGGTGTAGACATGGCCTTAGTTTGCTGTTCCTGATGTACTTATCTTAACTGGATTCTATCTACCTAACACCACCCTGCCTGCCTTGATCTAACTGTTCTAAATCCCCCAGGCCCAGTCAGATGACATTATTCCTTGCATAGACAGAATGCAACAGTGCCTTTGTATGTACAGCTGCATGCAGAAAGGCTCCATTCCTACAGATGTTTGCAATGTATGGACAACAACCTGGCTGCAGAGCTAGTTAGCACCATGATGTCGGCGGTGTGGCTTCTCAGTGCACGCCTGCTCCCCACTCACTCATCTTATATCCCCATTCTAAGTTCTGGGAGCAAAGACTGCTTTCTCCCCTGAGTGATGGCTCTTAGCCCTATGGCCGGGATGAGGAACGGTTGGCCATCCAGATGTTGATGGAATGCAGTTTCCAGCATCTCTCACTGTTGATGCTAGAAGAGCTGATGGGGTTGCAGTCCAACAAATACATATGGAGGGCCACATGTCCCCCCACCCTGCCCTATATCTATGGGGCGTTCATCCTGTGGGGCAAAACATAGGGGAAGCATTATTATTATTATTATTATTATTATTATTATTATTATTATTTCATCTCTTTCTCGCTCGTGGTGTTTTTTCTAGACTGACATGACAGGCTTTGCCAGGTCATACTGTCTTTTATTGATTCCGGAATTTCCTGACGATTGAGCATGCTTTAATTATGACTGCTTTCAGGGTGTTGGTGTGGATGTATTCTGGAAGGCCCAGTTTCTGGAGGCTTTCTGTATATTTTTTGATGTGATGCTGGTGACTGATGTGACTGACGGGATAATTGTGACCTTTTCCTGTTGCCATGGTTCTTTGACTTCCAGGTCCAGTGGGGTATATTTGTCTCCCTCCTCCTCCGCCTCCGCCTCCTCCTCCTCCTCCGCCTTCTTCTTCTTCTTCTTCTTCTTCTTCTTCTTCTTCTTCTTCTTCTTCTTCTTCTTCTTCTTCTTCTTCCTGCATCCAAATACTTTCTAAAAAGAAAAATGAGGAAGAAAATAACCTCATCCATGTATTTGTGTGTGTGTATATTCCTCTTTTGCCAACCTCAGCTTCTCCGGTTTCATTTCTCGAAATATATATTAGCTGAATGAAGCAGTTTGCAGGGAGGAGAGGGTGGAAAGGGGTTGAAATCCGCCCTTTTTGGAATATTCACTGCTTAATTGGAATGCTTCCTCATTCTAAAAAGTGGCATAAATGTCATATTTCTTGTACTTAATGTTCCTATTTATTTGCTACATGCACACACACATAATTTTGCTACTAAATCTGATCTCTCTGCGAGAGCAGAGTGTAACTATTTCTAATTAGTTTGATCAAAGATTCCTATAGTCGTTGCTGAGTAATGGAAATTAGGCTAATAAAAAATATATATTCTATGGCTTCTCCTAGGCTGGGGTGGAAGGTGGATAGCTGAGCACTTCCATTCTACTCTGGGGCTATTTGCATGGAAGACAGATACTTTTTTCTAAGTTCACATTAATGTCAAAAGTACTGCCTGCTCTCTAAGGGGATGTAGGAATAGTGCTATATCTGACTTCTTCAGAGCTCTGGTGGAATGTCTTTCTAGTCTCTTTCTAGTCTCAGGCTGTAGGACATTTCAACTGATCACGGAAAAGTTGTCCTGGCTTCTATTAGCAATTCCTCCCTTCAAGAAAGCAACCACATTACTGCAGTAACCAGTGATTTCTCATCCCCCTTTCAGTGGGACTCACTCCCTTTTACGAGTCCATAGGATTATAGCCTTCAGAGTTCAACACCCAAAAATGGAAGCTTAAACGCTGGAATCTCCATTGGCTAAAAAGAGGGAAGAAACCATGGGCGTTTTAGAAAATGTTATGATTAATAAAGTGGCGCATTGGCTGGGTTTTTCAATTCAGGGAAGGATCGATGGGCCCTGAGACTGAGAAACACAAACTGGCGCTTGGAAATTGCTTCTGTCTAACTCAATCCATGGGCCACATGGGAAAAGTTGTTGTTTTCAGTGCGTTAATAGATATGTCAGGCGCTCACACTGATTCCCCAATCAGGTTCATCTTCCTCTTCCTGCCTAGTCTAAATCTATGACAAGGATACCCTGGAGAACAAAGCTTTCTATATTTCATGAGCCAGAGTTTCTCAGACTCCCAACTGGCCATGACTGAAAAGTATCAGTGATTGCAAGCTAAGCTGTGGGAATGGACCGCACGTCCTGCTATATACTAGGGGTGGGTGCTCCGCCCTGTAATTATCTGATAACCACGAATATCCGCAGTGCGTTCAATCTTACAGAATGGGGATTGGCCGCTCTAAACCAATCAAATCATTTCAGAGCGGAGACGCGCACAATCGGAGCTTCTAATGTCTCCTAAATTATTCGACCACTTTGTGTGCGTGGTGTGTCTAATTGAAAACCTCCCAATAAGGAACATACGGTGATGGGTGGGGTAGTTTTGATAACTGATATTGACATCTGTGACTAACCAATTAGGAATTGCCACAGCACTGTTCATGACCGTGTTCTGGTCTCCTCCGATCACAGTGTTCGGGGGAGGGATTGCCAATCATTTTCTGCGTGCTCATTTCAGGTCTTGGTCTTGTGGCATTCATTTCGGTCAGAGAGAGAGAGAGAGAGAGAGAGCAGTGAGACAGCATTTGTGGTAAAGTGAGTTAGTATTGAATTTATTTAGGGGGGAGAGAGAGAGAGAGAGAGAGGCTCAATTTGGACGACACAATAAACAACTGGTGTGGGGGAAACAATCGTCAGTTGTTTTGACTATTGTGTCATCTGAATGCTGCCATAGTCAACTCAGCACTGATCCTCATCCACACCACAGTTGATTATTTATTACCATGTTTTGTGGGGAGTGCCCCCTAGGGTTAGGGTTAGTCAACCCACCATTGACTATCGTGTCATCCGAATTGAGCCAGAGAGATCTACAGAGAAATCTGTTGCATTGAAGAGATTTGTATTGTTGTTTTCCTCTGGTTCTCATTTCAAAATAGGAAAGACCCTCTTCCAGGAGAGGGTTAAGGTCTTGAAGCTTTCTCCCCCAATGTGCCTGCCCTCCTGCCTTGCAGGGTTGGGTTGTACATTTATTTATTTATATTATTATTATTATTATTATTATTATTATTATTTTATCTGTTTTTCGCTTGTGGTGGTTTTTCTAGACGGACATGATGGGCTTTGCCAAGTCATGCTGTCTTTTATTGATTCAGGAATTTCCTGACGATTGAACATGTTTTAATTATGACTGTGTTCTGGAGGTTGGTGTGGATGTATTCTGGTAAGCCCAGTTTTTGGAGGTTTTCTGTATATATTTTTGACGTGATGCCGGTGACTGATGTGACTAATGGGATCATTGTGACCTTTTCCTGTTGCCATAGTTCTTTGACTTCCAGGGCCAGTGGTGTATATTTGTCTCTCTTTTCTTCTTCCTTTTCAACAACGTTTTTGTCATTTGGTATTGCTATGTCGATGAGGTATGTGTGCTTTTCTTTTTTGTCTATAAACGTTATGTCTGGTTGGTTGCAAGGTATTGTCTTGTCGGTATGAATTGTTCTGTCCCAGTATATTTTATGATCTGCATTTTCCAGGATTGTTTCAGGTGAATATGTATAGTATGGTGTCGGTTGTTTGATAAGGTTGAATTTGATGGCCAGTTGTTGGTGAATTATTTTTGCAGCTGTATTGTGTCTGTCTGTATAGTCCATTCCTGCCAGAATTTTACATCCTCCTGTTATATGGTCTATTGTTTCTTGGAACTGATGGCATTTCCTGCATAGGTCTGTTGTTACACTATTAACTATTGTTGTTGTTGTTGTTGTTATTATTATTATTATTTTCTGCTGAACAGTTTGACGTCTTGTAGTTCTCCTTCCTCTAAGTTGAGCCTTCCCAGCAGCACTTGGCTTCAAAGTTACAAGTGTCTTCTTGTGCTTGTATGACTGTGTGTCCGAGAGGTGTGAAGTGCACGCAAGCAGTACACAATTAGTAAAGCACAATTCGATAACGTTCCATCATGGGGCATGGGAAACACTGACTGTTGATGCTGGTCCTGGCTATGGGGAGGAGGGGGGAGTGCAGGGGCAGGGTTCATTGGTTGTGTGTTTCTGCTCTGACTCATAGAAGTCCGCTGCAGTGTGAAAGTGCTGCTGGGCAGGCCTTGTGAGTGAGTAAGCCACTACACCTGAGTCAGGCAGACTGATTATTTCAGTTAAGCTATTACTCCTATTGGCTGTCTGGGCTTCCAGTGCAGGGAGGAAGTCTTCTTCCTCCTCCTCCTCCTCCTCCTCCAAGCTGCATAGCCTCCTATGGGGAAGCTGTTGTTGCCTTGACTGGACCCGCTCCAATGTGCCCGACCGACAGTAGGGGAGGGGTGCCTCCACCTCCTTCTCCTGCAAGCCTCCTGTCCTCTCTGAGGATGGGCAAGTTGTATGCTGCTCTTGTGGCACGTATTCATATTTATTTACTTATTTATTATTGCACTAAGTGCTTTTATCCCACTGTTTTGTTTCCCTCTCCCTCACCATACAGATCACGGCACGAGAGATTCCTGAGAGGACATTTGTGTTCAAACTTTAAACGTTCCCTATAAATCACTGCACGCAGGGTTCTGCTCTGAACTTGGCATGCCTAAAGCTCTCTTTAAAAGCTGTCACAGTGCCAATTGTCATGTGTTTATCTTTAAAACTGATGGAGCTGTGAGCATTTCTGTTAATTCCCATTGACAAAAATGTACCAGTTACCCAAAAGTTGAGCGGTTTTTCACCAAACCGTCTGGCAGAGTGGAGAGAGGGACCCGCTCTGGAAATCAGGATGTAGAAATGCTTCAATGGAGCTCCACCCTGAATTTCAGGGCAGAGAAGACCCACTCTGCACATCTCTACTATATACATACAGGAAACCAAACAGAAAACAAGATGGAAGAAAACTGGAGGTGGCTGGCCCAGAGGATTTGGAGGACATTCCAGATAAAACTTTCAACATGCCTACACAATATGACACAACATTTCCATTGAGAACCAGATACACACACACTATCACGTTGCCTGCCACTTTCCAAAACATGTCAATGCAGAGCCTTGAAATGACCACGATGAGCAGAGAGTTTGTCTGTAAGATAAATCTTTTGAATCATAGTTTCTCTTCCCTACCCTCTTTTTTTTTAGTTTGGAAGCTGGTGATTCAAATATTTGGACAGTGCTAGGAATGGAAAATCCAGACATACGCTGGGGGTTATGGGATTTCATGCCACTATCAATTTAGCAAGTATGCAACATTGTTCTGCCTGCTCTGAGTCTTTCCACCAAATTTCCAGAACGGTCTATGATCCAACCAGTCCAGATGGCATATGGTTCATCTGAATATATAAATGAATTCCCCGTGCCCCATCTATGGGAATTTCACTATTTTTCTTGTCCTTTGAAAATCTTTTTGGTTAAATTTCTTTCCCCATCAAATTGAATGAGAATGGTTGGGGGGAAATGTGGTAGAAATTATCAGTGCAGTACAAGTTGGAATGCATTACTGGGTTTAAGCCTTATCTAATGTGGGCTGCAACAGCAGCAGAACCCTCATAGAAATACAAGGTGAACAAATTAAAGCCCAGGGGGAGATGTCAAGAGGAAACTCCTCCCATCATGCTTTTTTTTCAAATCAGGAAGTGTGGGTAGGTGGGAAAATTGCAGAGTGCTGGCTACTGAGGCTGTGCACACTCCCCCAACTCGCCTCAGAGGCTGCTTCAGAGCCTCCAAAATAGCCCCAAATTGACTTGGGGCACTTCAGGGGGTGCCTGTCTTGCTTCGGTGTCAAAGCAAGATGCATTCCCCCCAAAGTGACTTGCCTTTGCAGGTTCCAGGGTGCTGGCAGCATGGCTGGCACCAAGGAAAGCCAAGCACAAGGCAGATCGGGATTCCATAGGACTCCCAACTCCCCATTTCCCACTTGCAGCCCCCAAGCCCCATTCACAGCCCCCTCAACCTCCATTCACAGACCCTTTCCCCCCCCCTCAACCCAGAGCTGCCACTGCCAGGATTTACCTGTAAATTGTATCTTTCACCCAGAGAGCCAAGCCACATTTTATAGTTAAGATCACAGCTGCTCTCTCATTTACTATATCTATGACCACAAACTATGGTGGCCATAAAGGGCCATAGATATAGTAAATAAGAGAGCTGCCATGATCTTAACTATACAGTACAGCACAGCTCCCTGGGAGAAGGACACAATTTACAGGTAAATTTCAGTGGTGTGCAGTGGGCAGTGCCGATGGGGGTGGTGTGGTGGTGCAGCAGTGGCAGAAGGTGAGCGGGGAGAGTGGGGAGGGAGATGGAAGTGAGTCTAATGAACTCATGGCCAGCCTTGCAATGGCTTTCCCGGGCGGGTGGAGGGGGCTCAGCAGCACTCCGAATTGGCCCAAGGCACACCAAGGCTTCAGTTCCTCAGTTTTGGGGATTCAGTCCAAGGCAATGCACAGCCCTACTGGCTACATGTGAATGGGAAAGAAAGGAAAATACAGCACCTTGTGTCATGACCTGGAAAAAAAAATGCAACATCCTGCAACAATAAGGTAAACTCAGAAACACAACCAAAAGAATTCAAAAGAAATTCAAAATAATTTCTAATTCTGAAAATGCTGTTCCGGGTGGGAAGGGGGGACTTTCAGGAAATGGGAGGACAGATATTGGCACATGATGACAATGATGCAGGTGAAGAATTTTGTGAACAATTTGTGAACCTAGTCCAAAATAAATAGTTTTAAGTTCTGACAAAGGAAAATAATTCATTCCAGGCCTGAAGACTTCCATCTTGGGGCATATAATGGCCTACCAGGTGAACAGATAAACCTCCTAGTGATTCTATCTGCCACTGACTGCAAAAAACAGGAAGGTTGACAAGACAAGTCTAGAGCCCACTTGACTTGGAGGGTCAGATGTCCTATAGGCCTGAAACAGGAGGGGAATGGGAATAAAGTATTGTTTATTGTGGGAGGAAACTCACTTAGCATCTGTCTCAAAATCCAATTCCTTTTTGCAACACATTGACTAAGTGGTGTTCTTGAGTGCATCAGGGCATTTCTACAAGCCTCCAGCTGAGTTGAACAAGCAAGAGAAGCACTAAAGGAAACTTTTCCTCTCTGCTCTACTGATCACTATTAGTGCCATCTAAGTTGGCTTTCCTGAAGTGAAGTGTGCTCCACTGGCCTAAACTTTGCATTGCAGCCATTCGCATCACTGGAGATTTTGCCTTCTATTATCTCAGAAAAGGCAGCCTTTTTCTAGTATGGAAACATTAAGAAAGGCCACTTTTTAATACCATGGCACCCATCCATTAGGGCTGTACATGGACCCCCAATCCAATCCGGGTCCCAATCTGTCAAGTCTGGATAGGGCCCGATCCAACTTTGGTCAGATCAGGCCTGATCCGATCTGACTCTGCTCCGGATCCAATGCAGAGGCATACAGCGAGGAGAGAGGACGACGGCAGGACGATGCGGAGGAAGCAGCAGGTAAGCAGGGAGAGGGGGAGGGCACAGCTGGAAGAGTGGGAGGGAGTGCTGTGCATGGATCCAAATTGGATCTGGATCTGGATCTGGTCCGACCCAATTTGGTCCTGATCCGATCCGATCTGGTTCGGATCTGGATCCAGAAGGCTCAGACCATCTCAATCTGCTCCGGATTTGGGATCCGGATCCAGATCCGTGCACAACCCTACCATCCATCCTTTCATTTACATAGCTTCCAGACTATAGTTCCTGTGATACAGCTTAACCTCAAGCAATCTACTTATGCATAAGAATAGCTATGGTCTATGTGTCTTCATGATGCATTAGAACTGCAGCTGAACATCCATGCACAACAACATCTGATGACACAAATTATGGCAAACAGTTCTGAAGGGGAAACAAAAAGAAACCAAAAGAATTGTTATTTAGACGATTCATTTTCCAGTAGAAGAAGAAATTGGGGATGTGGTTTGCTTTGGTCCCGAACCCCGAATCTGAGGGGGAATCCACACATAAGGTTGTTATGTTTTAAAGTGATCATCATTATGTCGGGTATTACTGCGTTTTAAAACGTCCTGGGTCACATGAAGTTAATACTACGTTACCTCAGGAAATTTCTCCCATCGTTACAGCGTTAAGGCAGGTCTCACTATTTCTTTTCCACGTCGTTTCTTGTGCCGTGACTTCGTCGTTACCTAGTTTCCACACCCACTTCCCCATAAACCCTTCTTTCTTCCCCTTGCTTCCAAGAGAGCATTAAGTCTTAAAGGGGAAGCGCAGAATTTTAGCCAATGGCAATACTAACGATTTCGGAGCCGAAACACGCCCACCATTCTTTGATTAGATTACATAGATATGAACTTAGCGACGCGATGACGATCAGGAAGGACACATGCTCCTTCTTGCAACGCTTCTTATGAAAATACCACGGCATATATCGCAGAAGAAGGGGGTAAAATATCACGAAGAAAAAATGTCATAGTAAGTGCGTCATGTGCCCCAATGAGTGGTCATTACCCTTTCTTAATGTAGCATAACTAAAGTGTAGTTCCCCTCTTAGTCAAAGCAGAATGATCCCACCTGCTTCAACCTGAATCTGGTTTGGGACAGGATTGGGCTGCCTCAGTCAGAAGTAGCTGAAGAGATGTGGGCCAATTTAGCCCAAGGGCTGGCCTCTGCTCCCTCGCCTGCCCACTTGTGGTACTTACCTAAAGCCTCTGCTTACACCGGTGGGCTGCCCGTCCTCCATGAGAGCCACTCTGCCCTGCCTTAGGTCTACGGTTGTAAACTACAGTGGCTGGAAAATGCCATTTCCTGCTGCCGTAATTTACAAAAATAGATCTCTGGCAGGACAGAGTGGTTCTCCTAGAGGACAGGTGGCTCACCAGCATGAGCAGAAGCTTCAGGTAAGTCCCATGGATGGAAAGCAGCATCTTGATGGGTTCCGGGGGGTGAGTAGTAGGGGAATGAGTGAGCAGTAGAGGAGAGACTCCTATGAACACCAACTCAGCCGTGCACCTGGGAAACCACAACAACCAACCTGCTTTGGATTTGGAACTGAATCTGAAGTGGGCTGGGGCAGTTCCAAGGTGCTCCAAGTTGAATCAGGGCTGATTTGGGAATCAGGGGTGAACTGTGCACAGCCCTGGGGTGGGGGAATCGTTTGCATGGGTCTGGAAAATGAACTTGCCAGCAGGGCTCCTCGGCTGGATTTTGTATATCTCTAGTGTTTCTTTGATTCCTTTTCCACCTGAAAAACATGCCTTCAGGCTTTGTGCTAAGGATTTACCAATCATGGCAAAAATGAATGAGGGCAGGAAATGTTGCTACCCTTCTGATTTGGCTTCAGAAAGTCATCATGTCACACAGTAGGACTCGGTGCCTGGCACCATGATGTCAATATGCAGGCTACGTGATTCCTGGTCATGTCACCTAGCTGGGAAAGTGGAGAATCTTATTACAAAAAAAAAGTTCCAAAACAGGTGTCAAAAGGGAAAGCAATCAGGAGCAAAACACTGTGAAACAGTACCGAAAAGGCAAGTTTGGGAGGGGTGACATTTCAGAGAATATTTGGGAAGGGCAAACGCCTACTTTTGTACCAAAAACTCTTAGCTTCAACCCGATCATTTCATATCTTTCATGTAAGATAATACTGAATCTTGTGCTTTTCTGTGTCACCTCTGAATTTGGCCCCAGATGCCAACTGCCTTAACTACTGCATATGCAGCTGTTTATATTTTGCATTCACACAGAATCAACATCTGCTCTCAGCTTGAAACGATTTGATTTTAGGTTAATTAAAGGAGACAAAGATGATCAGGCTCCCAGATGAGCCCACACCCTGCATGCTTCCTAGATACAAACATGGCTTCAGAAGAGGAAGGAAAAATCACTAGTCCTGGCTAGTGATGCAGCTGAATTTCACGATTAGTTGGCCCACTGGTCAAAACTCATCCATTTGAAATGCTCAACTTCATAGTAAGGAGGAGGAAGAGGAAGAGGAAGAGGAAGAAGAAACAATAAGCTACTTTGAGGCATAGAGCAGACTTGTAAGAATTCATCACATAGCCCACATTTCTAATCAGAATGACAACTGACCACATTGGGGTACTATCAACAAAAGACTAAAACTCATTACCAAGCAACCATGAATAATAATAATAATAATAATAATAATAATAATAATATAATCACAGTTTTAACAGTTCATGTTAAGTACAAACTCCCCCCCCCAAAAAAAAAAGTTCATGCCTTAGCCTTCTTTAAATAATCTGTCCAGCATGTTTAATAATAAAACATTTTGGGCAAAATTTACAGCAAGAAACATAATAAAATAAAATGTATGGTGCAGGGACAGTGTACCAAAGAGCTGGCGTACTATCTGAAGTCAAGAGTCTTGAAATCAGGCTTGATATATATTTCAAAAGCATAAGTATTGATTAAGAACAATGCTGTACCTTTAAATTTCAAACACGCAACAAGGATTGGGAGTCCTCCAAACGTGATTGATTTTTTATTTTTATTTGTTCTTCGCAGCAGTGCTTCTACAGGAGAGATCTCCTTCAATGAAGGCAGTTCCATAAAAGTGATTTGTATTTCTGGACCAGACTCCCAATTAGAGACACACACAGAGAGAGAGAGAGAGAGAGAGAGAGAGAGAGAGAGAGAGAGAGAGAGAGCAACTAGTACTGGGCCAGTTTAAGAATGGTTCTGTACATTTAAGGGAACCTACTGATGAAATAGAGGGCTGATAGCTACTGTTCACCATTACATATCTAGAGCTGGCATCAAGAGTAGGCATCGTATGGCAACTGCTAAGATCCACACCTGAATTGCCCCTCCTCTTCACCATTGCAAACTGCTTGTTCACCTGCATCTCTTTCTGGCCCAGATAATGGTGGTGATGGGAAGGAGGAGATTTGGCTCTAGCGATGTCTGAAAAATCTGCAATGGAGTCAAGTGAGTTTGGATTTCTATGAACCTGACCCATGGATTCCGTAGCAAACTAGCTTTTCTTGTGTTGCAGAAATTCTGCAGACTTGCTGCCTGGCTTCTTTTTCTGTCCAGAATTTTACTCAAATTCAGTTGTAACAACCGCAACAACAGCAACAACATTAAAAAAGCAGGCTAAAAATGAACACTTCCCCCCCCCCCAGGCTAAAACATGAAAATGTGCATGGGGGCTGCATTTCTGCATTTGGGGTGATTTGAACATTTTCACACAAGTGCAAATTTGTGCAGATGTGAATTTGCACAAATTCTGGAAATTGGAAAATAAAACCTGGTTCCCTTAATGTGAATGTTGACTGATGTTCCTCAACCTTTAGACATTCACTGTAACATATATACAAAATACAAAAGTCTCAGTCCCAAAAAGTCATTTTCCTTACATAAATAAGGAATTTGGGCACCTACATTAGAGCAGTAATGAGTGGGAAATAAAGCCCTCCAGCAACATGCTTGTAAACATTGGAACTGATGCATAAAGAAGCTAAGTACAATTTCTGCACTGGTAATATCTCCTGGCTGACATGTGATCGGCATTAGTCTGAAGAGGGCTGTGCACGTATAGATGTAAGCAGGCAGGGCTCCCTCAGACAGGCTTCCTCCATGAGGACTGGAACCCTGGTAGATCATGGATACCCAAGTCCATCCATCCATGACATATACCTTCGAAGAACATGTCCACAATACTCTTGTCTTTTGATAAAATGGTGCCTATAATATAATAAACTGAAGGGTTTTTATTAGTCCTTGTAGGAAGGAAGATAAGCAAATTTTATGCAGTGGAAAATGTGAGATAATTTGCTTACAGGTAGAAAACCCTCCCCTCCAAATCCATCTCCATGCCCTTCATTTTGAGGGTAATAATATGTCTGTACGTAGAGTACCACAGTGACTAGGGCAAAATGTATTTCAAGTTTGTTTGTTTTTTTATTTACCCCCAAAGTGCATAGCTTTTTTTCATGTACTTAATGAAGGATAATAATAATAATAATAATAATAATAATAATAATAATAATTCAAATTTGCTGATCACCCGCTTGGCTCCGTTTGTAGCATCTGATGGCCACATTTTCACATCCCAGCATGTGGCATAATAAGGAGAAAGGAGCCCCATAAAGACTTCTGCCCTCCTCATCTGACTGTTGTGTTGAGAGACCTATCAGTAATCCAAGGATGAACTCCTAAACGCTCTTCTGCTCAAATGTGGTTGACTTGCCAACGAAAAGTAAAATTAATGTTGGCGGAAGGCGAGGACTCCCGCATCGACTCTTAAATCTCACATTACTTGGTATGCCGGTTTTGATTCTCTGAACTGCTTAGATTCATTTTCTTTCCGCCAGACGAGCAGTAACATCTGTCTATCAGCTGCACCCAAATTACGCCCTTGTTTTCCAGGTATCGTTTTTATTGGCACAGTGTCCCGAGTTAATATGACAAGTGTATTATTGCTCTGAGTGCTGTAATGAATTGTATGAGGACGGCTGCGTTAGTTTGCAAACATTTTTCTCCCCTTTCATGCCCAGTTTGCTCTCGCGTCATTTGCAAATCAATAGGAAAAGAAATGTAGCAGGGAAACTAATGTACTGCATGCCGTATGACTGGCTTTCATTAATGTCAAAAATTAATTGCAACATGTACAAGCGCAGTGCAAGACAGGACCATTTAATTCATAAAGCTAGGAAATAATGGGTTGCGGTGGCTCTTGGCACATCATGCTTCTTCAAGAATCTCAGTTTGATTTGGGCAAGCTTCCTGAATGAGAAACTTGCATGAATTCAACAGCAACGGAATAGGAGATTTGTAGAAATTCCCTCCATAGATTAAAGCGGGGCTGATTCAGTCTGCTAAGGAAATTTCTACAAATTAGGGCATTTCTGCAAAGTGAACAGGGAATTGAGAATGAGATGAACATCAGCATGTGTTGAACAACCTGTGGATATTTTGGCAGAAACCTGTTTGTGCTAATGTTTGGAGATAGAATGGGGCAAGCTTGCAGGTTTTGTGAGGAAAAATGAAATTCCCATACCTCACTATTGGTGATGATAAAACTGAAGCCCCCTGGGAGGCCCATATTTATAGGCCACAGACCAACCAGAGGCATATAGTTCTCCTTCTGATCTGTCCATGAAGTGCTCCCCGCCACCAAGCCAGCTACTGCCATAATAGGCTTCCAGGTCTCCCCATACTGGCTGGAATCTCCTCACCATTCAGCTTCATGGGATGACTCTAGTATTATGGGAGAGGGAGAAAAAAATCTCTCCCTATTCACATTCTCCACACCTTGCATAATTTCGTACACCTCTATATCAGGTCTCCCCTTAGCCTCCTTTTTTCTAATCTAAACAGTCCCAGCTGCTGTAACCTTCTCTCATAGGGAAGCTTATAGCCTCCTCACTTTCCTATGCTTCTATTAAAGCCCAGGTGAAGGCAGCATGGGGTAATTCCTCCCATAGGATTTTTCAGACCAGGAAGTACAGGCAGCCTGGGAGGATGCAAAACAATGGAAAGATGCAATAATTATAATAAAAGGCACACACACTGCGTAGGGTGACCACATGGAAAGGAGGACAGGGCTCCTGTATCTTTTAACAGTTGCATAGAAAAGGGAATTTCAGCAGGAGTCATTTGTTTGCATTCAGCACCTGGTGAAATTCCTTCTTCAACACAACAGTTGAAGATGCAAGAGCTATACTAGAGTGAACAGATACAAAAGAGGGCAGGGCTCCTGCAGCTTTAACTGTTGTGACGAAGAACGACTTTTGTCAGGTGCTGCCTGCATATAAATGACTCCTGCAGAAATCTCCTTTTCTGTTCAACTGTTAAAGCTACAGGAGCCTTGTCCTCTTTTTCATATGGTCACCCTAACACTGCACCCTCAGCCACCTTGTTGACGTAAGCATATATATATATATATATATATATATATATATATATATATCCAGCACCATATACATTCAAATAAATTATGAAACACCCTAATAATGAAGCAGAAAGGAAGCCTCATTGGGGAAGAAAACTTTCAAGAACTTGGAGGACAGATTTTGGCACAGTAGTAATGCCACCTTTTTCCTGGGAGCTCGACACAACCCTGCCCCCCCTACACACCTGCATTGTGGATCATGCGAAATGGGGCCTAGCTGCCAACACAGCTGATGATGTTGTCACTTTCATTGGCAGCATAAACACAAACTAACAACAACCCTTAGTCAAAGGGCAGGAAGCTGCATCGCCAATGTTGAACCCTATTGGTGAGAAACTGTTGGAGAACTTCTTCTTGTTCTGGAAAAATTCATTGAAACTTCTCTGCCCACAAGTATTTGAGAGGCTGTTTGTACACATCCCTAATTATTGCCTCCAGTCTCATCGAATCTTTCTTAGTACATTTCTCCCGCCCGGGCCAATGAAGCAGCTTGGGCAGACAGACTCAGGCATGGGCTTCTGAAGCAACGTTACAGAGATGATTGTCCTACGCAACAATTTCAGTTGTCACAGCAGGAAATCCTACAAAATAACAACATGGCAAAATAGTTTTCTCTGCAATACAACTCTACACCTTTATGCCTTTTTGTTGTCGTTGTTGTTTAGACATATTTGCTATTTCTCTTTTTCTCCAGAAGGCTTTCCTCCTGCCTTCAAATGCATATTTTTGAAAGTCAAGGCAAAACTGGTTGAAATCATTACCGTTGCATGGGGAATATTATTATTATTATTATTATTATTATTATTATTATTATTATTATTATCATCACACATACATCCCTACTCACAGATTGCATAGCAGCATAATAATTATAAAAGAGCAATAGAAATAAATAGCAATCCTTTAATCATTACTCATATATTTAATGTAGGGAGTCAAACATCTCTCAAGTGTTTCATGCTGCTTCTTTGCACTTTACAAAGTATGTTTTGCCATCAAGGCCAAATGCCAAGGTTTGGCAGGAACTCCCACATTTGTAACTATGTCACCAACATCCATAATGTCCAATTTAGTTACAGAATTTATTCATCTGCTTATTAGCAGGGCTTATGCCCTGCCTATCACTCAGGCTCCCATGGAGGCGTAAAACACTTTAAAACCCACATGCACACACCAACACTAAAAGTAGCTGAGCCTCTAGGATCTGCAAAAACAACAACCAAACAATCAAACTGAGGCTCAGTTCGGACGACACACTAGGCAACGGAGGAGGGGGGGAACAATCGTCAGTTGTGTTGCTTATTGTGTCGTCTGGAGGGCAACACACAACGCACACACAACTGACAGTACAATAATCAGGCACTTTAAACAACGGAGCGAAACAACGGGCTTGCACGTTGTTTAGCCCGAAGCCCCGTTTTTTAAGTGTCGTCCGAATTCAGCCCCCGCTGTCTCCGTGGACTATTCCGTTTCGGAATAGAGTTCTGCTGCCTAGATCTGCCAAAAATCCCCAGCCGCTCTATGCAGCCGGCAGAACTCACGTTGCCTGCTGGGATATGGCTGGAGGACGCAGGGAGCAGAGGCTGCAACCAAAATGGCCGCCGCAAGTTCATAGCAGCCGGGGCATTTGCCGGTGCCGAGCAGCGTTGGCTGCAGCATGTCGTCTTTGAAGCTCCTCCTGCCTAACGCACGGTCAGTACATTATTTGCTCCTCCGTTGCCTAATATGTCATCTGAACTAAGCCAATGTGTAAAAGGCCATAGAAAATAAAAAAAGGTTCTGTTTTTTTGGCACCAGAAATGGGATCAGGATAGGGTTGCCTCCCTAGGAAGAGGATTCCACAATCAAGATGACATTATTGAGAAGCATCCTTAGCGCTACGCAAGCCAAATGTGTTCAGACTGGGGTAAGTTTGCAACCAGCCAGGACCGGGATGGGGGTGCATATCCAATAGACCATCTTGATGCACACAAAGTTCTGAAGCCAGCCAGGACAGAGGGTGCCTGAGAATGCCTGTTCTCCCACAGCATCCACTCACCGTAGGGTTACAGTGTAGGATTAACTAGATGCTTATGGAGCCACAAGGCATTTGGGCCTGTTAATCAGATTGGGGGGGGGGGGTTCTGCACTGTCCACCTGGTGGGTTTCTGGCAGCTAATGCATGAGGAGCCTGGGGTGAAAAAAGTTGCCCATCCCTGGCCTTGACAGACCCAGTGGGGCAGAAGACCAGAGGTATTTGTTCAAGATAAATCTTCCAGATGAATCCCAACATGAGAATTCATCTCACTGCAGACTTTATGTGTGTTTTTGTTTGTTTGTTTGTTTTTGTTTTTAGTTCAGATAATTGTTTGTTAGGAGAATTCCGTTGGGCAAAGGGGAAGCACACAGTGGGCCTGTTCAGACAACACGCTAAGCCATGGCTAGGCCATGAACTCTTTTACAGCAAATAGTTAGTGAGCGTGTTTCAACCATGGTTATGTAGCCACCATGGTTAGGAATGGTTCGCACAACATGCTAAGCTGTAATGTT
Organism: Anniella stebbinsi; assembly: GCA_029215795.1. Lineage (NCBI taxonomy): Eukaryota > Metazoa > Chordata > Lepidosauria > Squamata > Anniellidae > Anniella > Anniella stebbinsi. The sequence continues at coordinate 223,055,881 of JARDYH010000004.1, read as the reverse complement.
TAGCTCAAAATGCTTAACCACCGTGGCTTAGTAAGTTGTCTCAACAGGGTCAGTGGCTTAGAGGCTTTAACAGGAGAATTGACATACCCATAGAGAAGGAGAAGACTATCAAGGGTAGGCTGACCATATGAAAAGGAGGACAGGGCTCATGTAACTACAGTTGTAGAGAAAAGGGAATTTCAGCCAGTGTCATTTGTATGCAATTAGTTCCTGGTGAAATTCCCTTTTCATCACAACAGTTAAAGTTGCAGGGGCCCTGCCTTCTTTTGTATATGGTCACTGTAGTATAGTGCGTGCACCTTTAACAGTTGTGATGAAGAGGGAATTTCACCAGGAACTAATTGCATGCAAATGACACTGGCTGAAATTCCCTTTTCTCTACAACTGTTAAAGTTACAGGAGCCCTGTCCTCCTTTTCATATGGTCAGCCTAATCAAGGGCTGTTAGTCAGGATAACTAAATTGAGCTTCCAGACTCAGAGGAAGTGTACCTCTGACTTCTATATCAGAGGGGACACATAGGGAAGAAGTACTTACGGGCACTAGGGTTCTCGCTGTCGTATTATCTCATTATACTAGAATCCAATGTTGTCATCCCATGAAGCTGATTGGTCGGGAATTCAGGACAGATAAATGAAAGGACTTCTTCAAACAGCACATAGCTAAGCCATGGATTCACTTCCACAAGACGTAGTGATGGTCACCAATTTGGATGGGTTTAAAAGGGATTGGATAAATTCCTGGAGAAGAAGGCCATCAACAGCTACTAGTCCTGATGGCTGGCTATGTGCTACCTCCAGTATCCAAGGTGGCAAGCTGACGTAAACAAGTTGCTGGGGAACATGGTGGGAGGGCTCTGTGGCAGTCATGTCCTTCTTGTGGGTCCTCAGTCAACAGCTGGTTGGCTACTGTGTGGACAGAGTGCTGGACAAGGCAGACTCTTGGCCTGATTTGGACTGGCCATACCCCTTGATCACCTGAAATCTACTTGCCACCTCCCCCCCCACACACACACACTGGAATTCCCCCCTTGGATTTTACTTTAAAATTACAATTCATAAACAACTTGCCAAGGCATGAAATATTTTAGCATTTCTAGCACAGTTGTTTTACAAGCTCTAATGGGAAAAAATGCCAGTAATTTCAAAAGTTTTCTAAATGCTTTCAGTGGAGACTGGATACAGATGGAAGTGCAGATGGGAAACAAGCTGTGGATAGGGTAGCCATATGAAAAGGATGACAGGGCTCCTGTATCTTTAACAGTTGTATAGAAACGTCAGCATATGTCATTTACAGCTGAAGTTAAAGCTGCAGGAGCTATACTAGAGTGACCAGATATAAAACAGGGCAGGGCTCCTGCAGCTTTAACTGTTGTGATGAAGAGGGAATTTCACCAGATGCTGTATGCATACAAATGACACCTGCTGAAATTCCCTTTTCTATGCAACTATTAAAGATACAGGAGCCCTGTCCTCCTTTCCATATGGTCGCCTTGTGTGTTGGGAGAGTACATCCGGGGTAGGGCCTGAGGTCTTCTTTGCCTGCCTCTCTCCTTCAGGAACAAACAGGTTCTTTGACTTTAGATCCAATCAGCCCCAGCTATGGTTTCTCTCTGTTTCTCAGGTTTTCCATTCTTAAATTCAGTTCGTCCTGAATTTTGAGAATTTTCCCAATATTAAATTCAATTCATCCTAAACTCAGGAAATATTGTGAACTCCCAATTCCTCTCTCCCTGGAAGATCTTGGCCAGATCTAGACTACTGCTTTACAGTGGTATTGAAGTGCACTGATAACTGTTGGGACATATTACACCTTTGATATACTGCTACCATGGTGCAATTTCCTGTTTTTTATTCCAAAACTCTACTGTGTGTCCTTTGAGGTATAAATGTGCAGGAGAGGGATATAGAGTAACCATAATGGGACACAAGGTGTAGATTTGGCCCTTGTATTCCCACAGACGGAGATATTCCAGGTTGGTTTTGAACCAACTGATTAGCTGGCATCTGGAAAGATTCCACTTTCTCCCTGCTCTACCTCCTGAAACCTTGATAATTCCCCCATCACATCACCCTCTTTCTCATCAGACACTGAGTTGGGTCCCACACCTTCTTGTTGGGCCCAATCCTTATGCTACATTGGCTTGGTGCAAGATAAGAGTGGGGAAAGTGTGATTGTTGTTTTGTATTATTATTATTATTATTATTATTATTATTATTATTGTTAAAAAAGCTAATTGCAATAACTTTGGATCAAGAGATTACCATCATTTCCCACTTCCCATTTTCCAAAATGGAATCCCCACCCCCCACCATTTCTATTTCACCTGTGGTACAAAACACACTTGCTCATATCTACCTGCTTGGACCCTTAGGTCATCTTCAGAGGACTTCCTCTGGGTGCCCCCACTGAAGGAAGCTAGCTGGGTAGCTAGAAGAGAGGGGGCTTTTCAGTAGTGGCACCCCACTTATGTAATGCCCTGCCCAAATAAGATTGCCTGCCACTTACATTGTTATCTTTTGACACCAGAAAAGGACCTTTCGTTTCTCCCAGGCATGTTCAAGATCTAGTTCTGGGTTCTTATGGCTGTTTATCAATTCCTGTGCTGTTTCTTGCTTTGTATTGGATTTTATTTGATTCTTTTCAATATTTGCATTGCATTTTATATTTTAACTCTTTGAAGTCTACCAAGAGAACATTTGTTGTTGAGTGGATCATAAATATAATAATAAAGAAACAGGTAAGTAGGTAACGTATGGATACCCATATGTTTTGTCCCATGGGGGATCACTAGCAGCTCGGGGGGGGGGGAGTAACTTGCATCCTGATTTGTTGAATATCATTTCAGACCCTGCAAAAACCAAAATAAAAAATCTATGGAGTACGCTCCCTTTCTTTCCTGGTTGAGCGGTATCCCTTGTCAGCTTGAAGAAAAAGTAACCTCATATGGCAAAAGCAAGACACAGCTAATGAAGAGCAGAATATTAAACTGCTTGGTAATTGTTATGGGTACATTGAGCTTTCGTAGACGTCACTCTGATGGAAACGTGGAGCAATCAGGAAACATACTGTTAATAAAATCGTAACAGTGTCCTAATGACCCTCAAACATCTGCCCATGGCCGTGAATACATAAAAAACCCTCCAAGGCTTTTTCCTCCGTTCTTCTGTTCTTTTTCCTTCCCCTTCTCATTTTTTTCCCAATTGCTTTTCCACACACAAACACTCAGAAGCAGAAAATCTAATGTTTTCAGCCCATCCTGACATATACAGCTCTTTACCCAGCAATATGAGATCAGAATTCTGGTGTGCAATTGGACAGAAAGTCCATGTGGAATCTCACAATCAGGGCGGAATAGTGATAACCATCCCTTATAGTTATTCCCCAGGAACTGGATACTATGCCTGAACATGAATGTATCATTCACAAGTCCCTGAATATTTTAAGCTAATGGGCACATTTGGAATTTTGAGAGAGTGTTGTGGGTACTCTCACAAAATGGCTGCCATGGGGGACTTGCTCAGTCAGAAAATGGCTGCTGTGGTGGGCATGGCCTGTCACAAAACATTCATTTTCCAAAAGGCAAACAAGTGAGACTGGAAGAAAAGTAGCATTCCCTAGAACCCAAGTACAGAGGTGGAGCTGCAGGAGCCCTGCCCTCTGTTGTATCTGGTCACTCTAGCTATACTTCTACAGCTTTAACCATTGGGATGAAGAGGGAATTTCACCAGGTGCTACATGCATACAAGTGACACCTGCTGAAATTCCCGTTTTGATACAACTGTTAAAGATACGGGAGCCATGTCCTTCTTTCCATATTTTCAGCCTAGAGCAATGTGCATATTAGAACGGCACTATTTATTCATTGGACTTTGGTAGAGTGATTCAGCGGATAACGTTTTTTCTTGTGAGTGCCCCCAAATGCAGGAGTCCATCGTTGCAGGGATGAAAAAGGCTGAGGCAAAGATGGGAGCCACGAGGAAACTCGGTTGTGTAGGTAGCAGAAGTAAGCTTTTCCCCTCAACAGGTTCTCTTGTCCCTGAAAGAGGCTTCCTCATGGGTAATAGCCTGCTTCTGAGAGAGAGAGAGAGAGAGAGAGAGAGAGAGAGAGAGAGAGAGAGACCTAGTCATGAGTAAGGGCCTAATCATGAACAATCAAGGATAGCAGAAAATTGGTAAACATAAAACAAAGTAAGCCCTGCTGGTTCATGAAATAATAATGATAATAATAATAATTCAAAAAGCTTCAGGAGTACAGCCATATACAAAAGAGGGCAGGGCTCCTGCAGCTTTAACTGTTGTGATGAAGAGGGTATTTCACCATGACCTTCATGCATACAAATGACACCTCCTGAAATCTCCTTTTCAATACAAATGTTAAAGATACAGGAGCCCTGTCCTCCTTTTCATATGGTCACCCTAACTATTAAAGTGGTTTGAAAATGGCATATGGCATGTGTCATGGGCCCCAACAGTTGTCAGTGCACTTCAATACCATTGTTAAGCCACAGAGTAGATCCTGTCCTAGTCATTTGGCTGTACAGCTTCTAGCCCAATTGTTTTCATCTAAGCTTCTTTTGTTCTTGGAGTCTGGGTCCCTTGGCACATTCTCCATCCTAAATTCTTTCTTCTTATCTCAACCTCTTTCTTCCTCCTAGTTACAGATTCATATATATATATATATATATATATATATATATATATATATATATTCCCTCACCCAACCTCTTTACCAATTAGAAGGGCAGTTGTGTATTACTTTCCACAGCAAACAGGTTTGATTTTCCTACCTTGAATTTCAGTTTCCTTAGCAGACCTGGGCCAGATCTACACCAAGCCAAATAAAACACTTTGAAAATGGTTTGAAAACTATATATGGGATATGTCCTGGGGCCCAACAGTTGTCAAAACTGTTATAAATCATTTTAAAGCAGTAGTATAGATCCTGCCCTGTTGTACCTTCCATTACCTTTTGAACTCCTTGGCAAGAAAAATCTTTAAGCCTGTGGTTCCCAACCTTGGGTTCCCAGTTGTTGCTTGACTACCAGTCTGCTGGCTGCGGATGTTGGAGCAGTTAACTTACATTGTTGTTTTATCATTGCATATCTATTATATTAAAAGTTGATGAAGTTGTGGTCCTAGCTTAAGTGTCTAATTAAAAGTGTGGGCATAATTGTGTCACTGTTCCCAGGAAAAAGACTGAGGCTACAATCTTGTATACACTTACCATGGAGTAAGTCCCATTGAGGTCAATGAAACTTTAAGCTGAGCAAGCTTTGAGTTAAGCAAAAAGAGCAAACAATTAAAATAGTATAGGAGTCAGTCATTGAAGAGGCAATCGGATTTGGCTACATGGTGACATCAGAAAGAGAGTTCAGAGTGAGGACAAGTCTTCCTGCATTGCAGTGCCTTCACTCTGAACACACATACACTGCCACACACCTTTATGCTCCCTCAGCCTGTTTCGTCTCAGTCCTAATGGAAATATTCATGAAAAGAAAGGAATTGATTTTGCACAACTTGCCAGAGTGTTCAGCACGACTTTCAAATTCCGTCCTGGCCACTGACTCGCGGGACTCTCCTGGAGAAATTATTTTGGCTCTACCTGCAGCGCCGTTTACCATTTGCTTCTGTTTGGAGTGGAGCTTTGTCAGGGGACTGTATTTCGTTTCTCTCCTGGGGGCGTGCTGAACATGTGCAATGGAGCCAAGTGTCATAAAGAAAAATGATAGCAATCACTGACGCTTCACCTTTTGAGCTAGGAAGTGTGGGCTACAGTGAAAGAGTCCAGATTCCATTGTTTTGAGCACCCTCCCCCCATTTCTAAAGCAATGCAATGTGAGCAAATTTGCAACATTTTTTGTTGTTGAATGCTCCCTTTCTCTCTCTTTCTCTCTCTCTCTCTCTCTCTCTGCATAATAAGGAAAATAGAATTATGACCTACCAAAGTGGAGCTACAAAATCGCTTGTAGCCCAACCCCGGTAAAAGCAGAGGAAATTGAAGTCCCAAGGAGTTTTGATTAGTTGCTCATGAGCAAATTCAAGTTAGGAAGATCTACCTGCGATTTCCCCTTCCCCCTCCAGGACTGAGGGCCTGTTTATTATAAAATGGTAAGGTAGGAACAGGGCACAAGCTGAGCCCGAGATGAGCTATTCCACAAAGGCAGCTGAATATTCTGTTCTCATCAACGCTGTTATCGATCATCTGTACTAGGGATGTGCACTGGATCGGACCCGATCCACGATCCGAGTCCGGTCCAGTGGGAAATCGGATAAATTATCCGATTTCCGATCCCGCAGCTGGATCGGCCGATCCAATCCGAACCGGTCCGAAAAAGCTCCGAACCGGTTCGGCGGATCGGCGGATCGGCGGGCGCCCACTGGCGCCCACCGCCGCTTCCATTGGCGGGCGCCAGCGGGCGCCCGCCGATGAAAGTGGACAGCGGGGGGGGGAGGAGGGGGGCACTTACCTTCTCGGCCCGGTGGCTCCCGTCCGGCGCCGGCGCCTACTACTACTAGCAGGCTCCGCGGCCTGCTCTAGGGTGGCGCGCCGGGTGATGTCATCACCCGGCGCGCTACTCTAGAGCAGGCCGCGGAGCCTGCTGGTAGTAGTAGGCGCCGGCGCCGGACGGGAGCCACCGGGCCGGGAAGGTAAGGAGGGGGTGCGTGGAGGGGAGGAGGGGGCGCGCGGAGGGGGGAGGGGGGCCCTTACCTTTCCGGCCCGGCGGCTCCCGTCCGGCGCCGGCGCCTACTACTCCCAGCAGGCTCCGCGGCCTGCTCTAGGATGGCGCGCCGGGTGATGTCATCACCCGGCGCGCTACTCTAGAGCAGGCCGCGGAGCCTGCTGGAAGTAGTAGGCGCCGGCGCCGGACGGGAGCCGCCGGGCCGGAAAGGTAAGGAGGGGGTGCGTGGAGGGGAGGAGGGGGCGCGCGGAGGGGGGAGGGGGGCCCTTACCTGCCCGGCCCGGCGGCTCCCGTCCGGCGCCGGCGCCTACTACTCCCAGCAGGCTCCGCGGCCTGCTCTAGGATGGCGCGCCGGGTGATGTCATCACCCGGCGCGCTACTCTAGAGCAGGCCGCGGAGCCTGCTGGAAGTAGTAGGCGCCGGCGCCGGACGGGAGCCGCCGGGCCGGAAAGGTAAGGAGGGGGTGCGTGGAGGGGAGGAGGGGGCGCGCGGAGGGGGGAGGGGGGCCCTTACCTTTCCGGCCCGGCGGCTCCCGTCCGGCGCCGGCGCCTACTACTCCCAGCAGGCTCCGCGGCCTGCTCTAGGATGGCGCGCCGGGTGATGTCATCACCCGGCGCGCTACTCTAGAGTAGGCCGCGGAGCCTGCTGGAAGTAGTAGGCGCCGGCGCCGGACGGGAGCCGCCGGGCCGGAAAGGTAAGGAGGGGGTGCGTGGAGGGGAGGAGGGGGCGCGCGGAGGGGGGAGGGGGGCCCTTACCTTTCCGGCCCGGCGGCTCCCGTCCGGCGCCGGCGCCTACTACTCCCAGCAGGCTCCGCGGCCTGCTCTAGGATGGCGCGCCGGGTGATGTCATCACCCGGCGCGCTACTCTAGAGTAGGCCGCGGAGCCTGCTGGAAGTAGTAGGCGCCGGCACTGGACGGGAGCCGCCGGGCCGGAAAGGTAAGGAGGGGGTGCGTGGAGGGGAGGAGGGGGCGCGCGGAGGGGGGAGGGGGGAGGGGAGCCCTTACCTGCCCGGCCCGGCGGCTCCCGTCCGGCGCCGGCGCCTACTACTACCAGCAGGCTCCGCGGCCTGCTCCAGGGTGGCGCGTCGGGTGATGTCATCATCCGGCGCGCTACTCGAGAGTAGGCCGCGGAGCCCGCTGGTAGTAGCCGCCGGCGCCGGACGGGCCGAGAAGGTAAGTGGCGGGGAAGGGGGCTTACCCCCCCCCCCCGGAGCCGTCCGCTTCTATCCGCTGGCGCCCGCGGGCGCCAGCGGATGGAAGCGGGCGGCCCCAGGGGGGGTAGGGAGCGCGGGGGAGGGGGTTTACCTGCCGGGGCCGTCCACAGCGGACGGCCCCGGGGGGGGGAGGGAGTTAGGCCCCCCCTTACCCACCCGCCGCCATTTTTTCCTCATAGACTTGCATTGCAATGCAAGTCTATGGGGAAAAAAATGGCGGCCGATCCAAAAATTTACGATTTTTGGGTCGGGATCGGACTCGATCCGGTCCGGGGGGCCTCCGATTTTGTCCGAACCGGTCCGGGACAAAATTGGAGGTCCCGATCCGGGTCCCGATCCGATCCGGGGGGTCCGTGCACACCCCTAATCTGTACAGTGTAGGGATGTGCATACAAGCAAAACTCAAGCTCGTCAAAATTCTCCACATTCGATGTTGAAGCTCATTCTATCTTGTGTCCATAGCAGATTGCAATTGTTGTTTATGGGGGCCTTGCATAAAAATCTGTGCATATTTTTCATGCACATTCCCCCCCCCCCAATGTATGGTTGAATGAAGTGGAGAGTAGAGGGCTGCCCAACTCCCTGCAGTGTAGGCAAGGGTAAAGAATTCCCAATGGACTGCCACCACCCATTCTGTCAACCTCAGCTTGAGCCAAGGGGACTCTCAGGCCTTTCATGACTCACTTGGTGCATAGAAATACGGGCTCAAGCTGACACCATCTGCTTAATCATAGAATAGTAGAGTTGGAAGGGGCCTATAAGGCCATTGAGTCCAACCCCCTGCTCAATGCAGGAATCCACCTTAAAGCATCCCTGACAGATGGCTGTCCAGCTGCATCTTGAACGCTTTTAGTGTGGGAGAGCCCATGACCTCCCTAAGTCATTGGTTCCATTGTCGTACTGCTCTAACAGTCCCCAAATCTAAAAGTCTAAACAGCAGAAAGACCAAAGAGAAGGTTCAAAATTTAGTACTGAGGCTTAACAGGAGTAAATACGAAGTTGCGGGAGTCTGGGAAGAGGGTGGAGTCCAGAGGACTCTCACCTCCTCAGCCTTCTGAACTTCAGTCTGCACACCGTCACATTTGCCCAACTCAGGGCACATCTAGTTGGTTCGGAGGGCACCATTTTGCAGGGAGGAGAGGGAAATGGCACTCAGGTTTTTGTTTTTTGTAAATATAATGTTGTGAAAATGGCAGTCACATAGAGGCCATTTATGCAACAACACAAATGTAAATAGTCCATTTCCCCCCCCAAAATGATGGCTTGGTGAGAGTTCAGGTGGCTGTGCACCACTTGCCAGGTGCCAGCGGACAATGTGGCGCCTCAAGTGGTGTGCCAATCGGGGTGGCTGGTCAGCAGGGTTTCTGTGAATGTTGTGCAGTGAGAATGGAGGTGAATCCATCCATCCATCCCTAGGAACAAAACACACACAAACTTTCGCATAGTTGTGAAGTTGATTTACAGTAAGGAAAGAGAAAGGGACAAAAAGATGTCAAAATATCAGAGGCAATTGGAGAAAACCTGGAGAAAACATTTGGAACAAAGCTACCAGCAAAAATAATGAAGCAATACCTAACCCTTTCCTATACTTTACCTATCCTATGGGTCTTCCCATTGGATGGTGCCCAATCCAGTTTCAAAGAACTCCACAAGTCAGAGGAATGAATTTGTGCAATGTAAATTTGCACAAATGCAAAAACTCCAATTCCATCAGTCAGCTGATGACGGACTGAAAGGCACCTGACAATCCACGAAATGTAGTGGGAAGAGATTTTTTAAAATCTGTACGTCCCTACACTCAAGCACTTGAGAAACGTGTGGTAAGTCTCCTTAGCCAAGCCCTGTCTGGCTGGATAGTTTTCTCAGAGACAACACTCAGTAGCCTATCATTGACAGGCTGAATAACTTCTTCAGCTTTCAAGAGGGGTGAAAAGGTCTCACCACAGCTTAGCTGAGATCTTTCAGTCTAATTTCGCAAGAATTCCATTCTGGCCTTGACAAGCCAGGAGATTAAAACAACAGGTGATAAAGCCCACCGGTGATTTAAGGACTAAGGGAAGCTTTCCAACCTCACAAAATGGAGTTTCCACAGACTGCTAAGTCTTAACTAGAAAAGCTATTTCTTGACAGGCTGCATCAGTTGTGTGCATCTTTGAAATGCATGCATTCTTCTCTCATTGATTAAAGCTTATTTGTGCCCATTTTTCAAAATTGTCCGTTGTGTAGGCTGACCATCTGAAAAGGAGGACAGGGCTCATATAACTTTAACAGTTGTAGAGAAAAGGGAATTTCAATCAGTGTCATTTGTATGCAGTTAGTTCCTGGTGATAGTCCCTCTTCATCACAACAGTTAAAGTTGTAGAGCCCTGCCTTCTTTTGTATATGGTCACTCTAGTATAGTGCCTGCACCTTTAACAGTTGTGATGAAGAGGGAATTTCACCAGGAACTAATTGCATACAAATGACACCTGCTGAAATTCCCTTTTCTCTACAACTGTTAAAGTTATATGAGCCCTGTCCTCCTTTTCAGATGGTCAGCCTACCGTTGCGCATGCCCATTCTTTCAATGTATGCATGTTGTTGAATGTGGGGTTTTTTGTGTGTGTGTGTGGGGGGGAGGTCTGCAAATCAAATTGCAACCTTGGAAATGTACAGATTTTGACCGCAGATTGTGTTTGAGTCTGCATTTGGCATTGGAGATGTGAACTGGGTAAATCCTGATAAAAAATGAACTGAAATTAATTTTTCATACATCCCTGTTAAGGTGCTGCAAAATGGCAAACATGGTTCAAAAATTTTAAAAAAATGAAATTGCTCAGTCTTAAAAACCAGATCCCTGTAAATTGGTGACCCATACCATCTCTCCCAAATTCCAAATCAAAAATGGTTCATTCCTATTTAAATGTTTGCACATCAACCTGTAAAGGCGAACAGCAGCTGTAACACCAAAGTCCATCCATGTTCTTAATGTTTGGTGGGCATTTGAGTAATTAATAATAATTAGGCTAAAATGTGTTGCTTTTCAGCTTCAAAATGCTAAGCAAATGCTGATTAATTACCCTTAAGCAAGGCAGGTTGGTGATTTTTGTAACATTTATTTAATGGATTAGGATGCTTCCCCCCCATACACACACACACACCTTGCCCCCCATATCTAGCAATTAGCACAAAGTAACAAATGCAATTTGATGCTGTAAAGGAATAGAATAAATATTTATCCCCAGCAATATGATTTTTTAAAAATGCATTTAATTAAGCCCTATTAAGGCACACCATATGCTTTGCATATGTGAAACGTTGAAGTGTATACCTCCTCCTCGGGAAGTTTTAAAACATTTAAGGGAGAAAATTGCATTATTCCACATGGACAGCACAGTGTGCTATTGATTCAAAATTACAGATGCAAGAAGCAATTATTATTAGGAAGACATTAGCATTCTAATAAGTGTTTGGACAAATTAATGATGCCTAATGACAGACTGTAGCAGCTAGGCTGAGTAACAATCCTTCTCATTAAAGGCCATACTTTTAATGTCCAGCAATTATACATATCAGGAATTCCATATCTGATGTAGAGTTTAAAGCTTGGAAAATCAGGGCTTTATTTCTTTTCCTCTGCTCAGTGGAAGCTGGTGGCTGCAATTTCACTGGGGTTATGAATCCATTCTGGGTTTCAGACAAAACTAGCCAGAACTCTAAAAGAGCTATCCAAGGTTCTGAACACCAATTCAAAAATAAAAGGGGTTCAGCATCTTGGATAGCTCTTTTAGAGTTCTGGCTGGTTCTGACTGATGATACCTGACATGGATTCACAGTCTGACTAAAATTGCAGCCACTGGGCTCCACTGCTCAGACCCCCCCTGCAATAACTGTTCCTGGGGTCCCGAGGATGATCTTAGGTTCCAGCAGTGTGGGGTGGGACCAATCAGGATTCCTTTGGGTCTCTTGCATCTGCAATCTTCCGCAGTGTGGTGATGGTCAGGGACATTATTATTGTTGTTATTATTTGCATTTATATATCGCCCCATAGCCGAAGCTCTCTGGGTGGTTTACAAACATTAAAAACATTGAACATTAAAACACCAATATGCAAAATTTAAAAAGCATAAAACAGATTATAAATACAATATCCATTTAAAACAACTATTCTGGGTCAAACAACAACAACAACAAAGCCCTCAATATACGCTGTTAGATGCCTGGGAGAAGAGAAAAGTCTTGACCTGGCACCAAAAAGATAACAATGTTCGTGCCAGGCGAGCCTCGTCAGGGAGATCATTCCATAATTGGGGGGGGCACCACTAAAAAGGCCCTCTCCCTTACTGCCATCATCTCAGCTTCCCTCGGATTAGGCACCTGGAGGAGGACCTTTGATGTTGATCGTAGTGCACGGGAAGGTTCATGTCGGGAGAGGCGTTCCATCAGGTATTGTGGTCCCAAGCCGTGTAAGGCTTTATAGTCAGGGACAGGGAACCATTTTTGGAATGAGGGCTGGATTGCCATCTGAGAAATCTCTCGAGGGCTGCATGCCAGTAGTGGCCATGGCTAAAGCCCAAGGTTGGTGTTGTGACCAACCCACTGGGCTACTACTTCCATCATCCCACTCAGCATGCCCATTGAGCATGCTAGCTGGGAGGCACCTGGTTGGAGGAGGCTGCACTAGACTTTCGACAGAGGTAGCTTCTCTCTCTCTCTCTCTCTTGAGCCAAGAGTTTAAATGCCTTAAAGTTTGTACGGCTTGTGAGTAGGTAAGTTAATGCTGCCTGGGGAGCTCTTCTGGCATTGCCAAGTGATTATTATTATTTTTTCCCCTCCAGTTAACATACCCAGAAGAGGAACGGGGACTAATGAGACCTAATGAATCACAGGAAAACATACTTTGCTCTGAACAAAAGGATGATCTGACAGTTTGAGAAGAAGGTAAAATAAATACCTGCTGAGGATGTGCAAATAGGCTGTAAATTTCCCAGAATTCTGCTAAATGAGACAGCTACTAGAGCATGAGATCTAAAGAAATCATTAGCTGAATTACTGCCCCTTCTGGGTATTCATGTTTCTCTAATCCCCTTCCCATCAGGGGCCTCATTTAAATGAGCATTATTACTTTTTTTTTAAAAAAAATGTATTATTATTTTTGTAATTAGTTATGCCTTAAGCCTCACAGCCTTGACCACGTTTTTTTTTTTATCATACCAATGATATTCCATTTTCCAGGAATCAGTCTGAGATATGAAAGATTAACAAGTGCAACGTTTGAAAGAGTGGTATATAGGTATCACTTGCAAATGGGCCCATAGACCTCCATCATACCTAATTTTCCTCCCTGGTTTGCCTCTGCATGTTCTTACTGATGCGTCAAGCTTATGATCCCTTTCACCTGAAGAGCTGCTCTTTCGCTCCTTCGCTCCTTTGCTCTTCCACTCCACTCCACTCCACCCCTCCCCTTCTCTTTCTCCCTCCAGTCAGGTCCTGTCAGATGAGCACTTCAACCAGACTGCCTTTCTGCTGAGCAAAAGTGGAACAACCCTTTAGTCTGGCTCTTTGCGGGGCATCAAGGGAGGACAATCCTGTCTCTGCAGAGATTCAGGCATTGTATGATTTTAAAAAAACAGCTTTCAAGCCTGGGATACAAGGTTTGGCTTTTATATTGAGGCTTGAAGCCGGCTGCTGGGAAAGATCGCTTTTCCCTGCCAGGACCTGATACAACTATTCAAGCCCCCAGTTCCTTTAAAACTACATAGAGGATTAGGGCACATTAAACGCACTTAGGAAAAATAATCCAGACTTTTAGCGTTCTAAGAAAACATGGAGAAGGCTGGGGAAGAGCCGGGGTGTCAGCAGGACAGGCACAGCATCACGTAAGTACTATGCTGCAAATCCACACACCAGGCATGGTGAGAGTGCACTAAATCACTGGTGTGATGGAGCAGATACAGAGAAAGAGAGAAAGAGAGAGAGAGAGAGAGAGAGAGAGAGAGAGAGAGAGAGAGTATGGCTCAATTCAGACGACACGATAGTCAATGGTGGGGTAATAATCAACTTTACTGTTGTTCATCTAAGGAGTACTCCCCACACAACATGGTAATAAATAATCAACTGTGGTGTGGATGAGGATCAGCACTGAGTTGACTATGGCAGCATTCGGATGACACAAAAGTCAAAACAACTGACAATTGTTTCCCCCACACCAGTTGTTTATTGTGTGGTCCGAATTGAGCCAGAGAGAGAGAGAGATTTGGAGCCGATCTACACGCTAGGTTTTTAACGTTTTATAAGGGTCACGAAAACTCTTTGGGCCACATGATGCACTCCCTTGAACGTTGTATATCTGAGGTTTTTTAAAACTCACTTCAGCTATATACAACGGTTTTTACTTTTAATAAATCATTTTAAGTAAAATAATGTGTCCATCCTTACTGTTTGTGATTCATGGTGGCAGTACTTCGTTTACTGGTGCCCAAATGCTTAGCAGTTGATTGGTGGGGAAGAAAGAGGGGCTAAGGAGGATGTGGGCGAGTGAACTACAACACCCACAATCCTTAGCCCTATACTCATTGAAAGCTAGGGATTGAAAGAGGAAATAAGGAGGAAGTGGGCGACTGAACTACAACGCCCACAATGCTTTGCCCTAAACTAATTGTAAAAAGAAACAGAAAGAGATGGGGCAGAAGAGTGTGTGACCATACACACCACTTTGAAAACTGAAGAAGTTTTCTCCTGTAACGTGAGTACTCCTTAATGTGGCCTAAGACGTTTTAGAACACACCTATTTGGAACGTTTCAAAATACTATTTAAAACGTTCCAAGGGACTGTGTAGATAGGCTCTTGGTCTGATTTAATTGCAGTTTATGTATAATCTATTTTTTTTCCTGTTTAGAATGTTGTAATAATCAAAACCGAGAACTTTAAAGCATGTAGCTATATTAATATGTTTTTTTAAAAAAAACACTGAAACTTTGGGTTTGTTTGTTTGTTTGTTTTGTTGAAAACAACAATAAAATAAATGATTTTTAAAAAAGAAGGGGGGGAAAAACCAGAGCAGAGTCTTAGGACCTGCTTTTCCGCCTGTGACAAGGTTGAAAACAGATCTCACAATGAGTACAGCACACTGTTAAAGTGTGGGATGCTACTGTTCAGGTTTCCAGGCATTCATTCCACCCACCACCGCTCCCCTCAAAAAACAGTCACAATTCTGTGGCTTCTGAGAATGCGCAGTCCTCTTTGGGTGATTTTGACAACACACACACACACCAAAAAAAATTTTTTTTTAATTTTCTCCCAGGCCTGTTGATATCTCCCTTGTGTGTATAGGGAAGTCAAAGAAATCCATCGAGGGGGGAAGTCTGATGAGATTCCTAAGGTTCAGCCCTCTGGATTTGGTTCTAGTTCCTGCTACCCAATTTGGCCTGAAATGAGTCAGGCCAGTTTGTGGATTTTCTGGACATTTTGTGCCATTTTTTCCCCCCTGTAGGTTCAGCAGCTTGCAGAAATTTCTGAGCAATTCCATCCGTAGCTAGTGCAAACTGCTCAGGTTATTTGCCCAAATTGATCAGAACTGGTCAAATATTGAACGTATTGGTATTATTTTACTATCAGAGGGTGGTGGGTGGAAGCATGCCGTTTGAATTTTTTGCTTAAGGCAACAGAACGGCTTGGGTGACTTCTGCTTTGCAGCAATTTTTCATCAGGATTTTGAAAGTTATGTGGCAATTGTGCTGGCTGCATTAGACTTCAGAAGAAATGAATAACTCATTTTCCATTCCCCTCTTACAAATTCATGGGCCAAAACGCGCTCAAAAAGTGTACATCTTTCAAAATCATCCAATACCTTATGCTTTTTTTCGGATGCACATTATATATTGCACCTTTCCCCTGACTTAAGAGGACTGAACTGTCTTTCAAGAGACACTGTAGAAACAGGAAAAAAATGTTATTACAAAGTGAACAGCATGTAAGTCTATGGAAAAACAACGATAACGGAAAATACTTGTCAGACTGCTGGTGGGCACGCATCAAAATTTAAGCGCCAATGAATAAGCCATCTCTTGACCTTTGTAATTCAAAATTGTCATGAGCCATCCTCAAACCCTTCTCTCATACACTGACAAATTTCAGATCAGTCTGTTCAGTTGTTGTTTTTCCCAGTGTAAATCAAAGAACCGGCTATCCCCCCCCCCCCATTTCTTTTTTATAATGCACTAGCAAATGAACCCAGTTTCGCATGGGTGGGAATAGCCCATATATTGATACACTGAAGCCTACAAGCAAACTGTTGTGCTTCAGTTTGAGGGACTAAGCAGGAAGGAGGAACATCTGAGCCTGGGAGTGTTTGGGGAGTGGCTCTTCACGGGAACAGGCAGAAGCCAGCTGAAGGCCAATGCAGCTGACAGCAATTCCCCATAAAGGATATGCCAGAACCCAGAAATGATGCTGGAATCAACTATTGTTCTTGGTGCTGTGTCTTTCTTTCTTACATACCAGGTCCTTGATCTTGCCTGGACATATCCTGACCCTGGACTGGACTCTGACTACTCTTTGGTGCATTCCTGAACCCAGTATTGTTTGACCTGGTTCCTGTGACAGATACTTCGGCTTTCGACCATGGACTGCTTATTGATAACCTCCCGGTTATCGAGTTTAACACCAGTGATTTACAACACAAACTTACGCAACTACCAAAGTTGGACACACTGTGCCCACCCCATCTGTATGAATACACACCCACTTACACCACCAGGAACAGCTCCAACCATAATGCACCCATTTAGCCCCCTGAGGGAGTGGTCTGATCTGGAGCACAGCTGCTCCACAGCAGGGGGAAGGTCAGGCATATAACCATGTCCCTCGACCTGCTAATCTGTAGCAATTTCAAACTGTATGAAGTGCTAAGCTATGTGCTAGTTAGCGGAGTCTGCCCCGAGTAGATGAAACATTAGCTACTGGCTTCAACCACATGGTCACACTTAAATGAATTAAAATGTATGCATATTAAAAACCAATTGACACTGAAGTACACATTTCGTGAGTCCCCTTAGTAGACGTGCCACATTTCAGGTGGCTAGCTTTCATGATTTTGGACAGACAGATAGACAGATGGACATAGACCCAATGGGCCTGTTCAGCTGACATGTTAAGCCATGGTTAAGGCACTAGCTCTTTTGCAGCAAAAGGTTAGTAAGCCTGTTTAAACTGTGGTTATATAGCCATCATGGTTAGGAATGGTTCACACGGCATGCTAAGTAATGGTTTGCATGACACACTAAGCCATAATGTTAGCTCAAAATGCTTAACCACCATGGCTTAGCATGTCATCTGAACAGAGTCAACCTCTTTTATGATTATAGACGACCATAAGTTTTAAATTTATGGTTAAAATTTGCTTGCTGAATCATCATGCCAAATTTGGTTGAAATCTACCAAATGGTATTGAAGCTTTAAATCTTTTTTTTTTAAAAAAAATGGATTGGCTACCATTTTGTTGCAAGATGGCAGGTAAAATTTTCATTATGCCTTGAGCCATCCCAGACAGAGCTAGAAGAAATCGTTAATGTTTCATAACAATCGGATGAACAATTTTCAAGTCCATCGAAGGCATACAAACAAGCACTTCCTTTTATATATACAGATAAATAAGAGCTAAATAAAAGAATGTGATTCTGCCATCTCACCCTTAACATTGGACCCTAACTCTGTGTGTGTGTGTCATAGAGAGCCTACCTACACACGCAGGATATAACGCTTTGAAAACGTTTTGAAAACTGTCTATGGAGTGTGTCCTGCGCCCCAACAGTTGTCACTACTGTTATAAACCGTTTTAGACCATTTTAAAGCAGCAGTGTAGAAAGGCTCAGAGATATCGATATAAAGTGGAAATACATTGGAAATGCTTGCTTCTGAGCATTACCTGCATTATACCAAGTATTATTCACCAATGTTCAAGTTCCCTATCCACTTTTCTCCAGTAAGAGGTGAGGGTGCTCGAAATGGTCACACATCCAATTGAAAGCCTCCTGTCAGCAGTGTAGGTGATCTCAGGACACAGCTGAATTTCGTCCACATGGACTGATCTTGTGCTTTACACAGTGTATGTATTTAGTGGATAAAAGAGGAACTTCAATCAAATCGGCTTATTCAGCCCATTATGGCTGGCACAGGAAGAGGTCTAGGATGCTTATTTATGGGGCAATCACGGCACTGCAGTGAATAGGCTATAATGAAAATGACCCATTTGGCCTTCCCAGCCTGGACATGAAGGACCAATTAAAGCTACTTCAGAGTTCTGTTTTCACCGAACAGAAATAGCCTTCGATTACAATGTTCTTGAAACCAAAGCGACTGGGTTTCTTTGAAGTCCTTGAAGCTATAGCAATTGTGAACGTATATCTGGTGGGACCATTTGTAGATGCTCTTTTAGAGGGCTGGTTTTGGAACTGTGTTTCAAGGATCCCTAGGGCTTGTCAATGAGAAGATTGGCGATGGTGGTCAAACGGTTAGAAAGCCAGCTTGCTCATTTCCCCTACTATGCGCAGCCGCAGGAGAGGGCCAGGTGGTGAAATGTCAGTTGACATGGGGTAACAGCTGGGCTCAACAGGCCTGGCCACCGTCTCACAGAAACTGAGAACAAGCCCTAGAACATGCCTCAGAATGTTCTGTAACACATAAGGATGTTGTGGCCTGAAACACAGAAAACTACCTTAGACCAAGACAGACCATCATTGGTCCATCTAGCTCAGTATTGCCCAATCAAATTGGCACTGGCTCTTTGGGATTTTAGACAGGAGTCATTTTGCATGTTAAACTGAAGATGCTGGAGATTCAACTTGGGACCTTCTGCATGCAAATTATATGCTCTGCCATGAAGATATAGAGCTGCATGTTGGTTCATCAGATAAATAACAATAGAGTGGTATTGAACTGCATTGACAACTGTTGGGGCCCATTGACACATACCATATCACACTATATCCTGCTTGGTGTGGCTCCTGCCTTTTATATACTGCTTTCATACCACTTTCATAGTGCCATATAATGCTTGGTGTAGATTTGGCCACAAACCTCCTCCTGTGAGGTATGTTGGGCTGAGAATCTGTGACTGCATAGGGACTAGAACCCAGAGCTCCCAACTTCCAGTCCAACACTCTAGCTACTACACCAAACTGGCTCTCTATACCACACTACAACAGCACATAGCAGCAGTTGCTGGGGGACATGAGTGGGAGGGTGCTATTATATTCATGTCCTTCTTGCGGGTTTCCCACAGGCAGGTGGTTGGCCACTATGTCTAGATGGACCTTTGAATGCATTGTGGGAAATTTCAATGGCCCCCTGGTGGACATTGCAGCATTGTCCTCTGCCACCTGCTGCTGCCCATGTTCAAGTAGACTTGGGGCCCACCAATGTAGGAGGTGGCCTACCAGAGGACACAGGGAAAGAACGTGAAGTTCTATCTCCTCCACCATTCTGCTGCTGACCATGGCCAGGAGGAAGTTTCTGAGAAGCTCAAATGCAGACTGCCAAGGCATCAACCCTCTCCGTAGCATTTTCTTATTCAGGCATATACTGCCTCCACATGTAAGGGTTCCATTTTGGCTCTCCTTGATGGGCACGGGTTGCAATCCAACTGGGAGGGCCTGGGCTCAGTTCTCAGTTTTGCTTTTACACTGGCAGAAATGTTTTAAGAGACAGAGACACGGCACGGATTTCAATTATTTAGAGGCCAATAATTTAAATATAAATTATTTACCAGTGTATTCGGCTCTGCTGCCGAGACTCCGCTCTGCCCCATGAATGAGAATGGCACTCAGATAAATACAGGAGGACACTGAGCCATCTCTCTTTGTATCGCAAGCGCTTTTTGCACATGCTGAAGGCTTAATTGGCATTGACAAAGCTCTTCCAGGACAGACGCACGGGAATGTGATGAACCATTGCTTTGGAAAATTACAAGGCTCAGCTGCAAGCAGGCAATGATTTAGCTGCGGTCGGGGCAATTTGTCCGTACTGCTTGCAAAAGAATGTCCACTTATCCACACACACATATACTTATGTGCATTTCTTTTGATTGTACTTTTATCCCATCCTTCCTCCAAAGAGTTTGAGGTAGCACCTATGCTCTCTCTCTCTCGCAGCCCTATGTATCCTTCTGACAAGAGAACTGACAAGTCCCTGCCCTAAGGAGCATACAAACAAAAAGTGATAGTGTGTGTGTGTGTGTGTGTTTGTGGGGGGGGGAGGAGAAAGGAGGAAGGAGAGGTTTAAGAGGGTAGAGCAGCAGGTGGTAAACGCAAACACAGATTTTCAGCTGCTAAACTATGACAGCCGTCCTCCAGGTTTATAGACAAGCCCAGTAATTGGCCATAGGGGGTTGGAGCAAGCTCACTTCACCAGACTGAATTTGTCACACTCCGAAACTACTTTCAATACCATTCAGCGTTTCATTGCTGGGTTCTTTTTATTGCCACTTGTAGTTTAAACGAAGTGAATGATGTTCAAACCACAAGATGGTATGTTGTGGTGGTGGTTGTTATTATTATGTTATCTCTTTCTTGCTCATGGCGGTTTTTCTAGATGGACATGACGGGCTTTGCCAAGTCATGCTGCCTTTTACAGATTCAGGAATTTCCTGAAAATTGAGCATGTTTTAATTATGACTGCTTTCTGGATGTTGGTGTGGATGTAATCCGGTAGGCCCAGTTTCTGGAGATTTTCTGTGTATTATTTTGATGTGATGCCGGTGACTGATGTGACTAATGGAATAATTGTGACCTTTTCCTGTTGCCATAGTTCTTTGACTTCCAGGGCCAGTGGTGTATATTTGTCTCCCTTCTTCTTCTTCTTCTTCTTCTTCTTCTTCTTCTTCTTCTTCTTCTTCTTCTTCTTGCAAATGAAGGTGAAGAGGCAATGCAGCACATTCTGGACAAGAACAGCACAAAATGAGTGTCAGTTTCATTGGAACAAAATGAACGTTCCCCATAAAAGTCTGCTTATATTGCAGTCAGCAATGGAGCTCCTATTAACCCTGCCAGGCAGCCTCCTGCATTTATTTTTTTTCAGGGTTAATCTACCATTGAATACGGCTTATTTATTATTTGCTTTCTCATCAAAATGACACCCAGTCTTGAAATATTTACCTGTTAGTGGTCATGCACGGAAAATTATGTAAGGCTGTAACTTCCAACTGTTCAAGACTAAAGGGAACGAATGGCGGTGCAAGCAGCAACATTATTGCTTATTCTTTATATGGCACCATCAATGTGTGCTGTTACTTTATAAACAGTAAAAATATAGTTGCAGCTTCAAGGGGCTGTCATCACGATGCTGGACCCCATACCCTCATCCTCAGAGGCTGAGGCGCCTGATTTAATAGATCAGGGAGAAGACCCAGTTACAGAAGGGTATTATGAGGTTCCCACGTCCTTAAGACTTAGTTCTCCAGAAAGCCCCCAAAGATCAGCTCCCCTGTGTCCAGAGAAGGTCATATTGCCATCCTTGGATTCTGAGAACTCTAACCATGAAGGTGCCATCACACTGTAGCCACTTTCGTGCTATGGCAGCCTTAGGCTGCTGAAATGAACCACACCATTTTAAGGCAGAAAGATATCGTGAATAGGGTGGTGGGGCTAACCAACCTAATGAAGCCAAACCCGGAATTAAGGCTCAGTCACAATTTACTGCTTGTTTGAGCAACCTACAGGCAAGATTTTCTGGCTTCCAGCGCCTGTGGTGCTGCTTTATTTCCTGGCTATCTTGGGAAACCTGACTCCAGCTTGGTCAGAATCCACTCAACCTGTCAACCTGACTCGCTCCAACTCCCCAGTGTGAACCGGACCTCGTAGTGCCCCATGATACCTGGTCCTCATGGCAACAACAGGGGCCCTTCTGATTTGCTGAAGAGGACCTAAATTCTAAAAATCACAACGGCTTGGTAAAGAGGAAGCAGAGGGAGATGGAGGCAAGAGTAAAAAGGGAACGGAGGTATGTTGAATTCAATTACACATACTTGGAGTTAGTTTACTTTGGGAAGGAGGATTACAGGTTGAAACAAAGACTATGTAGGTGGATTTCATGCCCAGAATCTTGAAACACACTAAAATGTATGCAGTTTCTGATAACCGATTGAACTGAGGGAGGGGGGACTCCTTGCTTTTCATGAACATTTTCATATTTTTTCATGAACTGCCTCCTATTTTTGACATTGTTGTGGGCAATTGCTTCAAATTTGTGGAAGCTTTGCCAAGTTGACTTTGTTGCCCCACAGTGACACTAGCAGATGACTTTAACTGATTGGCTACATAGCATCATGGCATCATTGTGCTCACAATGTAATCCTTGATTGGCTAGAATCATACAAATCGAGGAAACACTGTCCTCACTCAGGATTATTCCAATTTGCTCTCAGGGTTGTTAGCATATTGTCAAATCCACATCACTTCATATTGTTATCACATCAGCAATAAGCAGAAGTTGAGTGCCATGGCACCTTCTTGCCCATGTTCCTCAGCAACTGGTGTACATAGGCATACTGCCTCTGATACTGGAGGTAGCATATAGCCATCAGGACAAGTAGGACTTGATAGTTTTCTCCTCCATGGATTTGTCCAATTCCCTTTTAAAGCTGTCCAAATTAATGGCCATCCCTACATCTTGTGGAAGTGAATTTCTATAGTTTAACTATGTGCTGTGTGAAGGACTTCCTTTTGACATAAGACTGCAATTTTCACTTAGAGCTCATTTTCCCCCTTTAATGTATAGCTCTGCTTTCATCTTGCATTAAGGGGGTGGGGGGAAGCAAAAAGTTATTCTATGGCCCAGTCCCCTCCAAACTCCTAGTATAAAGACTACTCTCACAAGGACAACAAATATTGTATATTCCAGGATGATGGGGCGGAAAAAGGGAAGGAGTGAACAGTCGGACGAGGGTACATGACGGTCAGGAAGGGCTCACATTGAGGAGAGGGCTCAGTAAAATGCCAGTTCAGTTTTGCCTCTTATTAAACTTGGCCCCAATGATGAATCAACTAAAGGTGTAGTTGATTAACCTATAGATCAACCCAATTAAACCTGCAACCTCATTTTGATGTGCAATACATCCATGCAGGATTCATTGCAAATAGAGGCAGGTTCAATGTCCATGTCTACACTGGAGAACGTTTGGTAGCTTTTTCAGAGATCCTAACCCTGATGGGATACAGGTTGGAGAATAATCTCGCCTTGAAGCGCTGCCCTCAATCAAGCCACAATCTGGAGTTACGTCAAACGCAGAGTCATCTGTGACCCACTGGTCCCAGTTGAGAAATGGCAATGGAGGGTTTACACACACACATACCAATAAAAAAAGTATGGAAGTGTCTGAGGGCTCTGTTGGCTAACTCCTCCCCTCATCCCCAATGTATCTTGCAACTATATTCCCCTTCTGTAGAAATGTAGATCGCCCCTTCCCAGCTCACATAAAGGTGAACTATGTAAGTACATCAGTATTTATGTAGAGCCCTTTCTCAGACACAGGGAGTGAGAAGTTGGTGTTGCTCACACGGGTCCACAAACTCCTATGGATGTGGGCCATCTGAACCCCTCTAATATGTACTACTACAATTTCTCCCTGATTGGGACGCTAAAGCTGATTGTCGCTTACACATGATCCCCGCCTCGATATTGTTGTTCCCCACCTCAATCCAGACGGAGAGGCGGGTAAGAAATAAATTATTATTATTATTATTATTATTAGCCACCCCGTTGATTTTTGTGAATTAAATTCCAGGTGTATGTGTGTTTTACGGATGGGAGAATCTGCAAAGCTGATTGAGTTTCTCCAGTTTTCACCTCAAAGCTTGATTCGCCTCATTTCCATTCCCAATTGTGAGCTTTTTTGTTATTGTTGTGCATTTTGCCGTGCTGTTTTTAAAGTGTGCACCTAAATGCACATTTCCCCCAAAAAATGCACATTTTTATTTATTTACAATATTTATTTATTTACATTTTTTTTAAAAAAGTGCAGGTTTTTTCTATTTTTTTTATAGTAAACGCAAGCTCATGAATATATGAGCATTTCCTGAAAAACATGCTTATATTCACCTTTTGGGTGCAAAAATTTGGGGGCAAATTCTGCTCCAGCATAAATCAAAATGAAATTCCCATACATACCGTGTGTGTGCAGTTCCTTCTGTAAATGTAGCACATAATGAGGGGAGGGTTGCCTCTTCCCTTCCCAGCCTCAATCAATACTGGAACCTTTTTCCCCCCTAAATCCCCATGGCACGTAGGAGGGGTGACTGTCGTGTTTCCAAGCCCTCCTGCTGGAGTGCGAGACAATAAAGAGGTCTGCTAAGTAATCCACAAAATTTTATTCAGAAAATAAACATCTCTTCGCACCTGAAGAGAGAGTAAAGACTAGGAATTTTCTTTTGGGCTAAAACTTGTCTCACCTAAGATAGACAAAAGGGAAGATTTCCCCCCCACACACACACCCCTAAGCTGCTTCACTTCAGGGAGGGTTCCTCTGAAGAAGCTTTTGGCGCAAAGCTAGTTGAGCTGATCGCTTTTCAGCTTCTTTTAGCTTTGTCTGTTTGGGTCTGCAGCAGACTCTGAGATCGGTCAACTCTGAAGTCCCTCCCCCCTCTGAGGAAAGCTGAGTTCCCATAGAGTCTAAGTTGTTAGCATTTTCTCTTATAAAGTCCGGTTAAAATTCATCTCTGGCTCCTGAAGAAATTTGGAGAATCTCCTCCCCCACTTCCTGTGTTGGCTGGTACATTTCTAGTCTCATTTCTTCTGGCTTAGAATCTGATTCTGACTAGGCTGACCATATGAAAAGGAGGACAGGGCTCATGTAACTTTAACAGTTGTAGAGAAAAGGGAATTTCAGCCAGTGTCATTTGTAAGCAATTAGTCCCTGGGGAAATTCCCTCTTCATCACAATAGTTAAAGTTGCAGGCACTATACTAGAGTGACCATATACAAAAGAAGGCAGGGCCCCTGCAACTTTAACTATTGTGATGAAGAGGAATCTTACCAGGAACTAATTGCATACAAATGGCATTGGCTGAAATTCCCTTTTCTCTACAAATGTTAAAGTTACATGAGTCCTGACCTCCTTTTCATATGGTCAGCCTAATTCTGACTGATAGCCTGAAATTCCTTCCCCCACCATAACAGTGACTTCCATTCTGGAGACAGAAGAGGTGGAACTCCCTTTGCCGTAGGGTACATTTACAATAGGAAGTGCACACACTCTTCCATGCTGTGATTTAATTACTGCTACATTTAATATTTTGAGCCTTTCATTTTCAACAACGTGTGTGTGTGTGTGTGTGTGTTTTGGAAGAATTGAAATAAAGACTCCCATGAAGGAGGCTGGGGAGTGGGATAATTTTTGTGGAGTTTTCTCATTGTGTTGGGAAGCGGGGCTTCTGATTAAAGTACAGGAGATGGCCGAGGGAGTCTCTTTTGTATATATATATTTATTTTAAACTTAAAACACCTTACACACTGTCACTGGGTTGCAGGGCTCTCCGCACAAGCTTTTAATGACAACATTTCCTAGAATGCATAGAAGACCAGGTGACATGGCATGGTCTTCTGCACATTCAGGAACTGCTGTTGGGCTGAAAGTCTCTATGCTAAAAACCCTGTGACGGTGCAAGTAAAAGCTTGGCTTTTAGAGCTTTTGGGGAGAATGCTAAAAAAAGGGAGGTCCTAAAAATCAATGTCTCTGCCTCTTTTGCATGGGGGAGCGGGAGGAATTACTCAACAGTACGGGATAGGAATCGGCAGAACACTACATTTCATTAAGAAAAACCAAAGATGTGGCTACACGCAATGCAGTATGCATAATGCGTACTTTGGCCCTGAAAATATGATGTAGCACAATAATTCAAATACTTACACATACATAGCACAGATGCATGGGTCTTCCAATCTACACATCCATTATTCCAGATTTCTATTATTCTCCATGCTAGCAGCCTTGGACTCTGTTCTTGCGCAAGGTTCTTTTGGCCTACTGGGCTTCTGTCCTCCACAATCCATCTTTTGTCCCAGCCGAAGGAGATCATGAATGATCTTGACCTTCTATTTTGTGTTGATAAACATAGGAGGCTGTGCAAATAATCTCGCCTTGCCACATGAAAAGAGGGCACCTGCTTCTGCAGTCAGACCATCCTTCAAAGGGGATGTGAACCGGGCTAGACCCAGAAGTTTTGGCCGCTGCGGCAGAATGTCCAGTGTCCCCAGGCGGTAAAAATAGAAGGATCAGTTAAATAATTGGGGATTTGCTTCCCTTGAATGGTGCTCAGAATCTGCCACCTCAGGCCATGCTCAAACAAAAGTAAGAAGATAGGAGGCCCCTTAAGGAAATTCACTAACCCTGATCCCTGATTCAGCCAAATCATGCTCCCATAGCCTTCCAAAATCAGTCATTTAAGGTGCAATCCTATGCATCTTTAAACAGAAAAAAGGCCTACATTACCCAGCCAGCTACGTAGGGAATTGTAGGAGTGTTTGTTGTTGTTGTTGTTGTTGTTGTTGTTGTTGTTGTTGTTGTTGCTCTGTCTAAATATGTGTAGGATTGTGCCCTTAAGGGACTACCAGAAAAGGTAAGGAGGGCAGATTCTTGAGCACAAATTTCAGGAAACCACAGCGCTCTTCCATTACCATCAACTGCTGATCGTCCCAGCCCTGGCTCTATTGAAAAGGCAGCAAATCATAGCGTCAGATGGCTGCCAAGCTCTCAGAGTGGGGAATGGCTGGGTAGCCTGGGTTAAGCCACATTGACAGGCTGGAGCGAACCCAATGAGCTAATTAACTACTGTGTTCTTTGTTCCCACTATGCCGCTCCAATGGGAAGGCTTCCTCCCATTGATCTCCCACCCCCTCCTTTCCTAATTTTAGTGCAGGAACCACCACCACCCTGCACTTGCAGTGGGATCAACATAAAGGTCTATAGGGATGTGTGAACATAAAGGTCTATAGGGATGTGTGAACCAGTAAAGTTCAAACCTGCAGAATTTCTCCAAATTCCATCTTAAAGCCCATTCTAACTTGAGTGTGTATCAGAATCTGGCCTTTGTTATTGCATTTCCATGCATTCCCCCCCCCCCAATGTACGTATCACCTGTGTGCATCTTTGAAATGTACACATTCTTATCCCATTGATGAAAACATATGTGAGGGCATTTTGCAAAGTGCACTTTTTTCATGTCCGTTTTTCAAATGTATGAATGCTGACAGACACTTCTTCTTTTTTTTTTTGGGGGGGGGGGGGTCCGGATATGTAATGTATGGACTCGGACTGCAGATTGTGTCCAAGTCTGTGTTCAGTCTAGAAGGTAAAAACTCAGTTAAATCCTGATCAGAAAAGGAATTGAAACAACTTTATCATGCATCCCTAAGCTCTATACATCACACTGGAAACCTAGTTTGGTGTAGTGGTTAGAGTGTTGGACTAGGACTTGGGAGATCTGGCTTCTACCTGCCCCTTCCCCAGGACATAGAGGAGGAGAATCATGTATGCCACTTTGGGTTCCTTAGAGGAAAAAGCAGGATATAAATGTAACAAATAAGTAACAATAGAGCTGTTGTATCTCCTGTATCAGTCTTCTGGTCCTCTCTCCTTCTGCTCAAATGCACGTGATTGATGCCACCCACATGGAGATTGTTCAAGCCCATTGATTGTAAGCTCGGGACCCACCCAAAGGTTGAAAGAGGCAGTGATGGCTCCAGGTTTTGGAGGACCCATGGGCAACACATTCTCTATGGCACCCATCCATTGTCACCAGCTGCTATTGTTCCTCACTGCCTTTCTCATCATTGCCACCACTTGCTTGATTGAGAGGCAGTGAGCCAGCAAGAAAGTAGGCGGTGGCATCTTCTGCTCCTCCTCACCACCAGCATTGTCTAAGCCAAAGTGAGAGGTGGGTGAACAAACTCCAGGGGACCCTTGCCAATAGGCTCCTACTGGCGTGTGGGACCTCAACAGGTGCTCCACCATTCCTACCCTAGATGCCAGCCCCAGAAGAAAGGACCTGCCCTTTTTAATTAAATCACTCTGAAAAGTGCCGCTCACATTGATGTGCCATGCACATATAACTCAGAGTTTGCCGGGGGGGTGTGTGGCCCCAGAGAAGCAAAACACATGTTTAATTGCCCCTTGGATTTAATTGCACCTCACCCTTGCTTCCTGCGTGACCTGCACAAGCTGCAAGCAGAGACACCAGCTTTAATTTATGCAGCTGTTTCCCTTGCCTTCATTTTGACATTCTGATGTGAGACCTAATAAGTCACCCAGGAGCTGCATTATAATAGTTCCCGATCAGAAAGCTCTAGGGAATAATAAGCATTCCGACAGTGGTTTTGAAAAGAGCCTCACTGCATAGCAACACACCGCAGAGGGATACTGTATATTTTGCTAACAACCCCCTCTGATTTTTAACCAAAGGTTCGTTAAATGTCAAATCTACAAAAAAGCCTCTAGTATTCCTTTCATTAGAGGTTCCAGGAGCAAGGGGGGGAGAGAATATGGTTCAGCTTTTGCAAACTGCAGTGTGTCTGCATAATTTTACATAGTCCAAGTATTTTAATTCTTAATAAGTCAGATTTTGAGCATGCAGTCTCTTCCTGAGCAGGGCTGGAGGAGGGAAAAGTGCTCTCCCAAGATGCACCAAGGTGCAGGATGGTGAAGGGGAGAAAGGTATTGCCCATCCATCTTTCTCTCAAAGTTTGGGAGTCAGTTTAGACTTTGTGCACCATCGCATTTTTATTGAACCCAAACAGCAATAGAAGGAAGTCTTCTTCTTCTTCTTCTTCTTCTTCTTCTTCTTCTTCTTCTTCTTCTTCTTCTTCTTCGTAGTGCTCAAGCTGAGAGAGATTAGGGATAGGGGCGTATGATAATTTTTTCAACTCATTTTCGATCAGGATTTACCTAGTCCGCACCTTCCTGGCTGAACATGGACTCAGATGCAATCTGTGATTGAAGCCTGTCCATTTGCAAGCTTGCAATGTGGTTCATGCCCCCCCACCCCCACCCCCCAAAAGGTGTTCGAAAGCATGAGCATATTTGGGGGGAAATGTGCATACAAAAGTGTACTTTAATCAACGGGGGAAGAATGTGCACATTTCAGAGATGACACACACATTTGGAAAAACACAGAAGAAAAATATGCGTAGATTTTCGTGCAGAAAAAAAAAAAGCTTGCAATCTGATACAGACTTGAGTCGAAACAAGCTTTGAGCTGGAATGCGGTGAGCTTAGGTGAGCTCACATTTTGGTCATTCGCAGATCCCCAATTGGGGAGATTGGGAACTCTTTGAGATTCAGCTCCTTCCCTTAGATCCTCTCCAAACTGCAGTTAAAGAATACAGCTATAGATGTACAGGTTTGGGATCTTTTTTAAATTTTTATTATTTTTATTATTATTATTATTTGGGTTTTAAATTATTATTTTAGCAAATTGTAATAATGAAATATAGAGATAGGCACAAATCAACCATTAATGCCCAGCTGGACTATCCAAATGGTTTAAAAAGTGGCAGCCTGCTTTTTGATGGGAGTGAGTTAAATGAAGCAAAAAAAAGGATGTGTGTTAAAAGGAAAAAAAAAAACTAGATTGACTCCAGATTAGGGATGGGTGAAACTTTCAGTTTCACTTTGGCCTACATTTTTTAAAAAAACAATCTCATATTCTTTCCATCCCAAATATGAAGACATGCAAAATTTGGTAAATTCATATTTTAAAAAATGAAATGAAATTCTCAACCATCTACACTGCTCAAATTCAACAGGTGCTATTCCCAGCATGGATAAGACCATGCTGTACATGGCTGCCATATAGCTGTTCAAGGTGAAGACCCTGATAGAAAAATGAAATAAAAAATAAAATAAAAGTGTTGGCAACACGGATGTAGTGCTCACGTTTCTGAATAGACAAAAGTTTAGACCTCGAATGTTAAGAACTAAACACTCAAATCCAAGGACCAGGATGAATCTGCCTGTTTTGAGTTTGCTCATAAGCAGGTATTTAAAATCTTACATTCCTTTTAGCTGAAATTTGGAGAAATTTGTAAATTTTGATAAATTCTTATAAAAAACACACACATAGTACAGAAATTCTCACCCATTCCTATTCTCAATTCATTTCCGAGCACAATCCAGGTGGCATTCAAAACCTTAAATGGTTGGGTTCCGTATAGACTCCCCTGTGCATTACAGTCAGCAAATGAGGCACTGCTCCGGGAGTAAGCCTGAGACAGAGTGCAGGGCCATCATAGTGGTGGTGCCGATGCTTTGGAATTCCCTCTATCTTCTGAAAACGCATTGGCTGCTCAATATAACC
Organism: Anniella stebbinsi; assembly: GCA_029215795.1. Lineage (NCBI taxonomy): Eukaryota > Metazoa > Chordata > Lepidosauria > Squamata > Anniellidae > Anniella > Anniella stebbinsi. The sequence goes on along the minus strand of JARDYH010000004.1, from coordinate 223,025,663 downwards.
TTTTTTCACCTGGTCAAAAATAAAGAGTCTGAATGTGTGAGAGTGCCATGGGGTCATGCTGACCATTCCACTCCGAAACTCCACACACTCATGGTCTCTGTGCGCACACAGTGCCCCAGTGCTAGGTCAGCTAAGGTTAGATGTACTCAGGTAATGCACTGCCATGACCCACTGCTGGAGAACAATGGAATATTACAACACAGTCAACTTCTTATTTGCCAGTTCTCCCTATTTACCCAAGACTCTGACACTTTTCTGTCCCTATGGTTTTCTTTCTTTCTTTCTTTCTCTTGCTTGCTTTTTTTTTCTTTTGGAGAATTCAGAAGCAGCATCTTTCTTGTCTTGTGTGCTTCCTTACCCTGCCTGATGCCAAAGTCTATCCTATTGAGAAGGTATATTACGATGAAAGCGCTTGAGTCGTAGCTCTCCTCTAATAAGGACAGCCTGATCCATTGTCGGATTAAAATTCTATTACGCATTAAGTTTTAGAAAAGAAAGCTGTTATGGTCAGTTAACTCAGGCAGCTTTAGAAGCCAGTTCAGGACAAGCTCTTCCAAATGACAAAAACGTAGTTGACTTGTAATGCATGGGAATAAGAGAGAGACTTTAGCATTGTCTAATCATTGGGAAGCAGTGGTCCTTGATGATAATAAGGGTCCTATCGCTAATCAAGAGAATCAAACTATGCAAGGGGTTCCATATTGGGCCTCTCCTTGTCCACTCTAAAGTCTACCTTTGGAGCCCCTCTACATGCTGGGCGGACATTTGGACACTGTGTGCGTGTGATAAGAACATAGAAAGTGCCATACTGAATGGCTGATTTCGGATGACACAATAGCAACTGGGGGGGGGGGAAACAATTGTCAGTTGTATTGACTATCATGTCATCCAAATGCTTCCATAGTCAACTCAGCGCTGATCCTCATCCACACCACAGTTGATTATTTATTACCATGTTGTGTGGGGAGTACCCCCTAGATGAACAACTGTAAAGTTGATTATTACCCCACCATTGATTATTGTATTGTCTGAATTCAGCCAATGAGTAGTCTAAAGGAGCTGTCCAAGGTGCTGAACCTCATCCCCACAATGGGTCAGACACCTTGAATAGCTCTTTTAGATCCCTGGCTGATCGTAACTGAATAAAACCAAGATCGAATCTCCTCCCACTCCCGACTGAAATTGGATGCACCAGCCTCCCCTGACATGAACAAGTGTAAACTGGAGTTGAGCCAAAGTTTCATTGGAGTAACTTTCCTCCGATTTTGTGGGTGGAACAAATCAGGGGTGCGTTGGATGAAAATTGCTGTCCAGTTTCAGTGGGTTGACAAAAGTTCTTACAAATTTCCAGGGAGGCTTTGCTGACTCTGTGTGTGTGGTGTGTGGTGTGTGTGTGTGTGTGTGTGTGTGTTATACCTGTCAGGATGCAATCCTAGGTATGTTTAGACTGGGGGGAAAATCCTACGATTCCCAGCGTGGGTGACTGGAGGAATGTTGAGAATTTATTTTCTGTCTAAACATCCTTAGGATTGCATCCTAACAATTTTAAAACTCACACACATACTCACATGCACGCACACATACACACACACACGATTAAAAAAAAATCCCCTGGAATTTCTGCCCACCCATTCTGCCCACCCACCTCCCATAGCCCTCCCTCCACCCCACATTTTCGAGCATAGGAAACTTGTTTTGAACTCCAAGCTGGAGAAAATCTCTCAGCTCTGTAACACTAACCTTATATTTGATCTGTGTATTATGAGCTGCAACAACTCATAATGCCGAGCTAGGAAATTGTGAGCTTTGCGTCCAAACATTCCATCACATCAGAGCAACCCAGCCAATAGGGGTAGCACTTCCTAACAGGTAGGGAACAGCCAGTTCACACACACACACACCCCGCATCAGTCACATATACAATGAGTTGAGCATAGGGAGAGGATGAATTTAATAAAAACAGCCTATTTCATTATCCCCCACCCCACAAAAAAGTTTTGTTTCAGACTCAGAGACTGACTCTAGGAATCTGGGTCTGTTCTACAAGCCGGCAGTTAACCAAACAACATTGTTTTCCTATTGCTATGTAAATCAGAAGCCACGATTTAATCCATCCATCCATCCATTTTTTTTAAAAAAAAAAAGTAGATGAAAGTAATACCTCTTGCTATTGTAGACTGCAATGGAATAAAATGTCCCTGGCCAGAGTCAGTCAAATCGGTCCTTTCATGAATTTTGATTGGTTGTCATGGCAACAGTGACACACTCCATTTAGCACTGGAGCTCTTGCCGCTACAGGAGGAGAGGCAGGACGGAAAGGAAGCAACCCCTGTATGTCCGATGCATACCAAAGTAAGCTACCCTCCAAAATAACGCAGTCTGGTTCTTCAGCCAGGTTGGTCACTGGTACACCTAGGGGTGACCATATCACACCAGCTTTAAAATTGCTCCACTGGCTGCCTATTAGTTTCCGGGAGAAGTACAAAGTGTTGGTTATTACCTTTAAAGCCCTACATGGTTTGGGTCCAGGTTACCTGCGGGATCGCCTTCCCCCATACAATCCGCCCCACACACTCAGGTCCTCTGGGAAGAATTTACTAAAGTCTACCAAGACTAGGCTGACAACTGTTACCCAGAGGACCTTCTCTTCTGCCGCTCCCAGACTGTGGAATGATCTGCCGGAAGAGATCCGCCAACTTACCAGTCTTCCAGTATTTAAGAAAGCTATAAAGACTGATCTCTTCTGGCAGGCATACCCAGTCGAATTTTAAGACTTGGTTGATTTTAATGATGTATTAATTTTATATGCTTTTAATTAGTTTACGTATTTTATATTTTTTGCATTGATGTTGTTCCCCGCCTCGATCTGGTGGGAGAGGCGGGTAAGAAATCATCATCATCATCATCATCATCATCATCATCATCATCATCCTTGGATTGTATCTTTTCAACACCAGAAGATCCTTGCAAGTGGCTCCTATTTGTGGCTGGAATAAGCACTATGAAAAGTAAGTTACTGAGCAGGGGCCAAATATTGGACACTACTGCTTCTGTATGAGGGGCAACATCCTATTCGACACTAGTACAAACAGCAATGACTTTGTGCCAGTGTAAATAGTGTAAGTAGGCACAATGGCAATAGTGTTCACTGGTGTATTGAGTTTTCTGGGGTAACCTGTCACTTCTACTAATTCATTTTGGTGCGAGCATCAAATAGAATAGTGCCCAGTAGTTATTTAGCACTGATGTAGGACACCGAAAGACATGATGTGGACCAGTACAATTTGTGTCCAGCCAAGCTATATGCAGTGCACTATATATATATATATATATATATATATATATATATATAATTATTTATTTGTTACATTTGTATACCGCCCCATAGCTGAAGCTCTCTGGTCAATTTACATAAGATTAAACAATTTAAACGATATACAAAAATTAAAACAGCAAAAACATATAATATATGGAAGCCCACCATACTTTCTGCTTCTGCTGACTTTGGGGGTTTACAGAAATAGGGGTAAACTTTTTCTAGCAGTTTTAGCATACTAGAATCTGGAGCAGTTCTAAGCTAGGCTTTCTTTAGAACTCAAGCTCTTTTTACATAAGCCAAACCTGATCAGAGAGCCAATTCAAAACAAAACAACACAAAACTGATATGCCTCAGTTTAAGAACTTGTAAAGTTGATGCAATAAAACCATGCTCTGTTTCATCCACTTTCCTGGGTTCCTGAAGAATCTATGTCTGTCCCACGGTACATATCTGTCCATATCTTCCTTCCATTATTATTATTATTATTATTATTATTATTATTCTTTCTTGTTCATGGTGGTTTTTCTAGATGGACATGATGGGCTTTGCCAAGTCAGGCTGTCTTTGATGATGATGATGATGCCTTTGGCAGAAACCATGTTAACATTTTGTAACATGAGATGTTTTTCAAGTTTCAGCTCCTTCCTTCACGGTCTCTAGAAGGAAAATCTCTGACTAGGAAACACAGATCTTGCAGGGTTGTATAACCCTTTTCTTGTTTAGGTCCACATTACTCCAGCCAAAACCTGTTGTGACGTGCATTCTAGCAGTGATTGGGGCTAGAGCCAAAGGCAGGTAGGAGAGCTGATTTGCATCTGTTCAGAATACAGTCTGGGAGTGGGGGAGACACTTGCATCCAAGCATTCTCATGACAACTTGTCAATCATTCCCTTCATCAGCTTTGTAGTTTAAGAACATCACAGGAGGGCATTGACACATCCATGCAAATGTATGAACAGGTGTACAAAGGCACCTGATATTTCTCATGGCAGCAGCAGTGGTGGTATGTTTCAAACTGCTGAAAAGATGTTGTCGGATGACTCTGCCCTTCACGTATGTATCTAAGCAAAATAACTTGGCTTTAGCATCAGTGGAGGACAGACTATTGCAGAGTACATTAGTACAACAAGCTTCAAGAAGCCTACAACCATGTGTGACAGTGGAGAAGGCTGTTACATGAACATTCCCACTAGCATCCTGAAAATGTTGGAGGATATGACATAGTTCAGACAGCATGTACAACAGCCCACCAACCTCTCTATGTTGTTATTGTGGTCTACCAAGCCAAAATAAAGAGTTGCTGGGCTTTTTTGGGCTTGATGGATCAGCTGATTTGCAGCCTGGAATAAACCTGATAAAGAGGACTTAACAATAATAACTAGCTGTGGAAAAGGCAAGTCTCATGTTCGGCATAAGTAGGAAAGGAATCGAAAATAACACTGTCACTATCACATTGCCCATATCCAAATCTAGTTAAAAATAAAATTGAAAGATGAGTCCTTGGCCATGCCCTACATTTACAAGGCCTACAAGGCCTACAAGACTTCTGTCCCACCTTCCCAATGAGGAATTCCATCAAAATCCCCCCCCCCTTGCCACAGAGGAAGGAAAACAAGGCCTCTTTCCCAGGGAGGAAGAACTTCATAAAAGTGGAGAAGGCAAAAGTTACAGGAAGCCAGATTCTGGCTGGACATCAGGAAAAAATGCCCTGCCTGTTAGAGAAATAAGACAATGGAACCAATGACTTAGGGAGGTGGTGGGCTCTCCCACACTAGAGACATTCAAGAGGCAGCTGGACAGCCACCTGTCAGGGATGCTTTGAGGTGGATTCCTGCATTGAGCAGGGTGTTGGACTCGATGGCCTTATAAGCACCTTCCAACTCTACTATTCTATGATTCTATGAAAAGTAGGAAGCAAAGTTTGGCACAGCACTAATAAAAACCACCTCACTTTAATTTGGCGTTTGCAGCACAGACACTTAGGTAAGGTTGCATGGGAGCTGAACATAGATAGCTTCTTGATATCAGATCAAACTATTTGTCCATCTATCTTAGTATTGTGTAGTTCCACCTTAAGTGCAACCAATTGTCCTGGCTTGACTTGAGCCCCAGAAGAAATGGCTGGTCAATCAAACCCTCAAGTATACTATGGGAGCAAGAAGCTACACCTGGCAAGGGCCATATTTGTTTAGCAGCATGCTAGGTAAAGAGGTGTACACCAAGGTAGAGATGGTTTGCACCTTGGACAGCACTATGCAGGTGCCGCAATGTTCAGCTGGTTCCGCATGGAAGGAGCTGTTGCTCCAGCAAGGGACTAGCAGCAAATGAGGGCTTATGTGGGATAGCCAGCTCAGGTTTTTCAGAAGCTCCACCTCCCACTGGATGCTAACTACAACTTTAAAGGCACCATGCTCATTTCAATAGCCTTAAGGTCTTCCATGGACCGGAGACTATTGGAAAGACATTTTTGGAGGCCAAAGTTGATGAAATTACTGACTCACTCAGAGGCCTCTTGGTGGTGATGCCAGTCTTCCAGACCTGGTGATTAGTGTAGCTTTCTGCTCCCGGAGAATTCTTGAGGGCTTAATTGAGTGTCCATTTGCATACAAGGCTTGCATACAAGTGGCATACCAGGCATTTAACCATGCTGCCAAAAATAGAAGCCCCACATTTAATCCTACACACACACCACACACCCCGTAACACCTGGACCTGGGTTGCAAGGTCCTGGCAGCCCCTACTAACAGCAATCAATGAATAAGAAACGCAACATCTGTGATGTGACATTAGGATATGGGCAACTTTTCTTAGACATTGTGGAGGAACATGGGAGGGGAGTCATATAGCATTGAGTTCCCGTTTCAATCTAATGATGATTTTCATTAAAAAAAAAAAAAAGTTGAAAGGCAATTGGTGAGTATACACCTTTAAATTGTGTGTGTGTGGTGTGCATATTGTTAAGCATTGCCATTAGGGCTGTTTACAGCCCCCTCCCCCGACTCGCCATGGAGGCCATTTCGGAGCTTCCAAAATGGCCAATTCAACTCAGGGTGCTTCATGGGGTGCCCTCCTTGCCTCAGCGCTAAAGCCAAAGCAAGATTCACCCCACCCCTGAAGCAACCTGGCCTTGCAAGTTCCTGGGTGCTGGGCATGTGGCCAGAACCCAGAAAAGCCGGGTGCAAGGCTGACTGGAAGCCCATTCCCCCCTCCCCCCAACCAAGAGCCACCTCTGCCGGGACTTACCTGTAAAACATGAGCTGCAATTTAAAGTTATGATCACGGTGGCTCTCTGTTTTTACTATATCTATGGCTGCAAACTATCTTGGCCATGAAGAGGAATGGCCCTTTAAATTTTGGCCATGGCAGCAGCAGCAGCAGTGGCAGTGGCGGTGGCAGTGGGAGGAGACTGTGGTGGGAGAGGGAGGTGAGTCCGGTGAGCCGAATGGACTCACCTGGACTCACGACCAGCCTTGCAATGGCTTTCCTGAGCTGGTGGGCAGGGGGAGTGGCCCAGCACTGCTCAGAACTTGCCTGAGGCACCCCGAGGCTTCAATGCTGTCCTGCTACGGCCTTGAGGCACCTTGGGTTGACCCAGTGCTGCTTCGGTGCGCAGCCCTAATTCCCATAGCATTCCTTATCAACCTCATCCACATAAAGTATTGGGCTAACTCCTGAGTTCTTTCTTCCTTGAATGAAAGATCTCCTTCTGTGTATGGAACAGAGTCCAATCCAGCCAAGCCATCTACTGAAAGAAGAGAGAGCAAAAGCCATTTTTTTCCTCCCATTTTCTCTTCCCTCTGCAGCCCCCTGCACTCTCCCCACACAATGCTCCAGAAGGGGCATCAACCATGCGAAGCAGATTTCCAGGTGTGCATGGGGACACAGAGGGATGGAGAAATCAGTACAAAAATGCCCCCCACTTTCTTCCAGTGATGGCAGCATCCAATGTAAGTAGCTCTGCTGGGGGACATTTCTGCTGACAGTTTGTTAGATGGGATCCAACCCATTACTCTTAAATAATTTATCTAACTTGTAATACACAAGGAAGTGAAAGGGAATTTCAAACCACTTTGTTTCCATTTCTTTTCTCTCCCCCACCCCCCACCCCCACCCCCGCACACAATTCATTATTCTGCTGAGCTGGTGGTTAATGTAAAAATTAAACTGCTGTAGACAAATGTCTCCACCTAGAGCCTGTGAAGGGGGGAATAAATATAATACATCATTGCTTCATTGAAAGCCAGCTCAGCCCAGCGCGATCTTTTTCTTGCCCGAAGATTGTTCTCTGGGCATCCTGAGGGAAGTTCAGTTACATTAATAGGAACCATTTCTGCAGACGTTCCATTTCGGTTTGACTGCACTGAGCATATTCGATTTTGCAAGGCTAGAATCCAGAAAGTTCAACAAAGGGTGAATAATGCGGTTGTTTATTATTGCATAAAAAAAAGCCCCTTCTCCCTGTTACACGGCTCCGCTGCTCAGCCGAGCAAAGTTCTCCAGTGCCTTTAGTTCAAGTAGCATTTGCAAAGCAATCGGAGCAACTGTGAATAGGGGGAGATCTCAAGGTCAAAGACCCATCTTTTCTTTGCTTCTGCTGGCAAGGTAGGAGGGAGGGAAGAATGAGTAGCATTTCTCTTTCTTTTTCCTTTCCCATTCTCCCCCTCCCCCCCTCCCCCCTCGCTCTCTGCCTTAAGCTATTTTCCTCCCGTTGGTTCCTGCACATCCACAGCCTCTTCTGGCATGCCCGGGGAACATCCCCATAGGGCCTCCTTTTTGTGCTCTTTTATGTCAGAAGTTGTGCTCAGAAATTCAACACCAGAGAAGCAGCAGCTGCGAACCTTCCACATAAGAACCTAAGAAGAGCCCTGCTGGATCAGACCAAGGGTCCCTCTAGTCCAGCACCCTGATCACACAGTGGCCCAACCAGCTGTTGATCAGGGACCCACAAGCAGGACAGGGTGTATCAGCACCCTCCCACCCATGTTCCCCAGCAACTGGTGTATACTGGAGGTAGCACAAAGCCATCAGAATTAGTAGACATGGATAGCCTTCTCCTCCAGGAATTTGTCCAACCCCCCTTTAAAGCCATTCAAATTGGTCTCCATCACTGAATATTGTGACAGTGAATTCCATAGTTTAACCATGTACTGTGTGAAGGAGCACTTCCTTTTCTCTGTCCGGAATCTCTCATCAGCTTCATGGGTTGACCCTATTGGGTTCTAGTATTGTTGTGTCTACGTCCAACTCCCTGCTTCAAAGGAATGATATCTCAGATTCCGACTCAGAACCTGGGGAGGGAATGCAGGAAATGGAGGAGTTACTGCAAGACGAAGTAATAGAGCCCTTTCCCACGGCAGGGGGGGAAGTAAATCCTCAAGGCAATAACGACCTTAACTAGGGAGAGAGTACTTTCTCTTCTGGGACAAAGGAGTTTAGGAATGCAGTGACGAGGCGTAGGACAAAGAGGAGGGACTTCAAACTCAAAACCGCCCGCCGCTCAGAGAGGCTAGCAAACAGGGCACTACAGACTAATTTGTCCTAATGAAATGACTCTGTTCTCTTTTCTCTCTAAGTAAGCTCAACTGCATGCCTAGGGGCTACAAAGCCTTTTGATAACCTTGTTTTCCTTGTTTTGCTGGAGGAGGGAGAACAATCGTTTTTGTGTATAATAAAGGATTTGTATCTTTCCCTTCAAGAGGTCTGTTTATTGTTCGCACCCCTTTTGTTAGAACTTACAGAGTCACGACAAGTATTATGGGAGAGGGAGAAAAATGTCTCCCTATACACAATCTCCACACCTTCACAGAGATAGCTTGCAAGATTAGACTTCTTGCTTTACCCTCAGAGGGGGAGATCCAAAACCCTGTGCCTTCAGGACACTCTCCCGGGGATTACAGGGTCGCTGTTTTATTAATCTAACAAACTAATCACGTAAATCCCTTTTATTAGAGAAAGTTTTCATTGATTAACCAAGAGGAAAGTACTGAAACTTATTGGGAGTAATGGGAAACACCATTTTAGAAAGGGTATTTTCTTTGTGTGTGCGTTTTTCAAATCAAGGTCAGTGCAGATTAAAATCCATGCAAAGTTAGTCTGTTCATTCATCAGTTCAATCTCTTACATCTCAGTGACTATGATAATTGTTTTTTCTTAAATCAGATGACAACTAATTTATAACTGTTTATCCATTTCCCTGGAGGCAAAGGACATCAACAAAATGGGACATCATCAAATGCTGGACTACTGGCTGGAGGAGATTAGAAATATCCTCCCCAGCAGATCCTGGAACACCTATGGAAAATTCCAAAGATAATGATCCACAGGGACAAAAAGAGAAGTCCTCTTAAGGATCAGTAACTGGTTAAAGAACAGAAAGCAAAGAATAGGAATCAATGGCTAATTCTCCCACTGGAGCAGTTTAAAAAGGGATATTTGTCATAAATCACCAGCGTTAAACTCGATAAGCAAGAGGGAAACATCAATAAACAGTCCATGGTCGAAAGACAAAGTATTCATCAGAAGCCGCGTCAAACAATAATGGGTTCAGGAAAGCATCAAAGAGTAGTCAGAGTCCAGTCCAAGGTCAGGATATGTCCAGGCATGATCAAGGCGCTGGTATGCAAGCACCGAAGACGAAGCACCAAGAACAATAGTTGCTTCCAGCATCATTTCTGGGTTCTGGCTTGTCTTTTATGGGGATGGTGGTGATTGGGAATTGTTGTCAGCTGCATTGGCCTTCAGCTGGCTTCTGCCTGTTCCCATGAAGGGCCACTCCCCAAACACTCCCAGGCTCAGCTGTTCCTCCTTTCTGCTTAATCCCTCAAACTGAAGCACAACACTGGGCCCAACACTATTCAACTTGTTCATAAATGATCTGGAATTAGGAGTGAGCAGAGAGGTGGCCAAGTTTGCTGCTGACACTATATCATTTATGGTGGTTGAAACAAAGAAGAATTGTGAAGAACTCCAAATAGAACTCTCAAAACTGGGAGAATGGGCATCAAAATGGCAAATGTGGTTTGATGTGAGCAAGCATGAAGTGATGCATGTTGGGGCAAAAAATTCCAACATCACCTATACACTGATGAGATCTGAGCTGGTAGTAACTGACCAAGAAATATATCTTGGGGTTGTGGTGGACACCTTGATAAAAATGTTGACCCAGTGTGAAAAAGACAAATTTCATATCAGGCATAATTAAATAAGCTATCAAAAATAAAACTGCCACGATCAGACTGCCCTTTTACAAATCTACGGTGTGACCACACTTAGAAGACTGTGTACAGTTCTGGTCACTGCACCTAAAAAAGGATATTACAGAGTTGGAAGAAATGTAGAAACGAGCAACTAAAATGATCAAAGAGTTGAAGCAACCCCCTGAAAGGAAAAGTTACAACACCTGGGCCTGTTTGGCTTAAACAAGTGAGGGTGTACAGAATTATGGAAAGTGAGGAGAAAATGGATAGGGAGATATATTTTTCCCTCTCTTTCTCTCTTAATACTGCAACCCCACGGGTTGATTCCATTAGGGATGTGCACTGACCCCCCGGATCGGATCGGATAGCGGATCGGAATCGGACCTGGGGGGTCGGATCGGATCGGATCGGATCGTGTGTCGGATCGGATCGGATCCGATTCCGATCCGCGGATCGGATTTTCCGATCCGGATCGGACGCCATTTTGAATGCTTTTTCCTATAGCAAATTATTGTTTTACAAAAACGCCTATAACTTTTTCATTTTTAAAGACAGAAGGATGAAACTTGGGCACATTGTACACTGGTTAGGGATAGGTATCTGTGAGAAATTTCAGAAAGATTGGTGCATGCAGTTTGTGGCAATTAATTTTTTAATAAATAACATGGAATGCCTATAACTCGGTCATTTTTAAAGTTACACACATGAAACTTTGCCACATTGTAGGTGGAACCTTGGGACCCACGTGTGTGAAATCCCAGAACCGTGGGTGCTTGCCTGGTGTGGCAATGAATTTTTGAAAAATGGGTAGTAGTGGGGTAAATGCAGTTATGCCTCCCATGTTTTTATTTTTAAAGATACAAACAGGACACTTCGGCACATTACAGGGAACACATCCCTTGATATGTGTGTAAAATTTCAGACAGCTAGCTCCAGGCATGTGTTGGCAATGAATTGTTGAAAATTGGGTAGCAGTGGGGTAAAATACAGTTTTGCCTCCCATTTTTTTATTTTCAAAGATACAAACGGGAAACTTTGGCACATTGCAGGGAACACTTCACTTCAAATGTGTGTGAAATTTCCGGAAGCTAGGTGCAACATTTTAGTGGGAAACGAACGTTTATTCATGGCATTTCACATGGGATTTATGGGTTGGTTTTAAGAGCTACAAACCTCTAACTCGCTCACATGGCACAGGACCTATGCCCGCTCAAACGCTGGAAATTTAACAAACTTTGGTGCAATGCTTTAGTGGGAAAACAAAGGTTTATGCATGGCATTTCACATGGGATTTATGGGTTGGTTTTAAGAGCTACAAACCTCTAACTCGCTCACATGGCACAGGACCTATGCCCGCTCAAACGCTGGAAATTTAACAAACTTTGGTGCAATGCTTTAGTGGGAAAACAAAGGTTTATGCATGGCATTTCACATGGGATTTATGGGTTGGTTTTAAGAGCTACAAACCTCTAACTCGCTCACATGGCACAGGACCTATGCCCGCTCAAACGCTGGAAATTTAACAAACTTTGGTGCAATGCTTTAGTGGGAAAACAAAGGTTTATGCATGGCATTTCACATGGGATTTATGGGTTGGTTTTAAGAGCTACAAACCTCTAACTCGCTCACATGGCACAGGACCTATGCCCGCTCAAACGCTGGAAATTTAACAAACTTTGGTGCAATGCTTTAGTGGGAAAACAAAGGTTTATGCATGGCATTTCACATGGGATTTATGGGTTGGTTTTAAGAGCTACAAACCTCTAACTCGCTCACATGGCACAGGACCTATGCCCGCTCAAACGCTGGAAATTTAACAAACTTTGGTGCAATGCTTTAGTGGGAAAACAAAGGTTTATGCATGGCATTTCACATGGGATTTATGGGTTGGTTTTAAGAGCTACAAACCTCTAACTCGCTCACATGGCACAGGACCTATGCCCGCTCAAACGCTGGAAATTTAACAAACTTTGGTGCAATGCTTTAGTGGGAAAACAAAGGTTTATGCATGGCATTTCACATGGGATTTATGGGTTGGTTTTAAGAGCTACAAACCTCTAACTCGCTCACATGGCACAGGACCTATGCCCGCTCAAACGCTGGAAATTTAACAAACTTTGGTGCAATGCTTTAGTGGGAAAACAAAGGTTAAACTTTATTATTTTAAACCTTCAGGAAGGGGACATTGCCTGCCTGGTGTGGATTGGTAATGAGGGAAGAAAGTTTCACTTATTCATTTGTAAAATGTAAAGTGATTGTAAATTGCTTTAGGGACCCATACATTTACATGACAAGACAGGTGTTGGTTGCAGGAATGCTACCAAATGCACTAGTAGCTAATCCCAGGTAATAGCTATTCAGATCCTAGCTAATAGCTATTATTCAGATCCTAGCCTGGGAAGGGATCTTGCAGGATAAGTGATTGTTCTTTTCTTGTGTACTATGTAATTCTAAACCAGAAGGCTGCTTTGATGTAGAGCCAATCCACATGGTCTCTTGCAGCACCTAGTATTATTTATTTCTCCTTCCACAGCAGAATCTGGAAGGCGGGCAGGCAGGCTGGCATTTAATGGGCAAAGTCCAACAGCGGCATTGGGGACTGGGTGACATTCTCCTTGAGGGCGAATGCCAAGTCCCATGGCTTGTGCGAGGAGGGCAGCTTGCTCTCTTTGCAGGAAGGATCTGGAAGGCGGCAGGCGGCATCAGCAGCGGGCGGGCAGGCTGGCATTTAATGGGCAAAGTCCAACAGCGGCATTGGGGACTGGGTGACATTCTCCTTGAGGGCGAATGCCAAGTCCCATGGCTTGTGCGAGGAGGGCGGCTTGCTCTCTTTGCAGGAAGGATCTGGAAGGCGGCAGGCGGCATCAGCAGCGGGCGGGCAGGCTGGCATTTAATGGGCAAAGTCCAACAGCGGCATTGGGGACTGGGTGACATTCTCCTTGAGGGCGAATGCCAAGTCCCATGGCTTGTGCGAGGAGGGCGGCTTGCTCTCTTTGCAGGAAGGATCTGGAAGGCGGCAGGCGGCATCAGCAGCGGGCGGGCAGGCTGGCATTTAATGGGCAAAGTCTCTCCTTTCCCGGGCACTGTGGCAGTGAGAGTGCCATAGGCTGCAAAAGAAGAAGGGGGGGAAAAAAGAATGAATATTAGTTGACCACTTCAACACAACCAGCTCCCTTCCACCCAGGATTGCCCTTCCTGAGTGCCCACGCCAAAGCAGGCACACGGGGCTGCCTGCTCACTCGGAAGTTAGCAGGCAGACAGCCAACCTTCAGTTAGGTGGAAGGTGCCCCCCCCCATTCACAGAACACTTACCGTAGTCCTCCTGAGGGCGTTGTTGATAAGATGCCACTTCCAGGCGGGCAGTGACGGGCAGGTGGGCAGTCTGCATTACCGTCTCTCCTGGACACTGTGGCAAAGAGTTCCATAGGCTGCAAAAGAAGAAGGGGGGGGGGAAGAATATGAGGAAAATGATACTTTTCCACCACTGGCTCCCTCCCACCCAAGACTGGCATGTGCCCGTCCTGAGTGCCCACGCCCCAGCAGGCACACGGGGCTGCCTGCTTGCTTACTCGTGGGTAAGCTCTCTGACAGGCTCTTACCAGAGTCGTGCGGGCGACGTGAATCGATGGGCCACCTCCATGCGGCCGTGGCTGGGGCAGATGGGCAGTCTGGATTCACGGGTGCGCTTTGCGCAGTGGCGAAGAGTTCCATAGGCTGCAAAAGAAGGAGGGGGGGGGGAAAAGAATTAACATGAGATAAATCATACTTTTCCACCATTGGCTCCCTCTCACCCAGGACTGGCATCTGCCCGGTCCTGAGTGCCCACGCCCCAGCAGGCACACGGGGCTGCCTGCTCACTCGGAAGTTAGCAGGCAGACAGCCAACCTTCAGTTAGGTGGAAGGTGCCCCCCCCCATTCACAGAACACTTACCATAGTCCTGAGGGCGTTGAGGACTCGGTGAGATTCTCCTGGAGGACCCCTAGTCCCATGGCTTGTGCAAGAAAGGCGGCTGGCCCGCCTCGCAGGAACGATCTGGAAGGCGGCAGGCGGCATCAGCAGCGGGCGGGCAGGCTGGCATGTAATGGGCAAAGTCTCTCCTTTCCCGGGCACTGTGGCAGTGAGAGTGCCATAGGCTGCAAAAGAAGAGGAGGGGGATAATGAATATTACATAAATACTTTTATACTGCAAAAGAAGAAAGGAAAATAAATAAAGATTTGTATTAATTAATACAAACAAGTCCTAGTAACTAGTCTCCCACCGGCACACTTCTCTTGTTTGTGATGCAATCCTCTTTCTCCTGCACCCCTCCCTTTCTAAATCACTCTTCTGAGCCCATTGTTAGAGGGATTGGCTATCCTTTTGTGTCTGGCAGGACACAGCTTACCGGATCATTAGAGAATCACCATTTCTTTTGTCCTTGGGTTATTCATTCACTCCTAATAGCACCCTACGTTAGGCTGACCAGATCAAATCCAGGTCAGGGTTCCTAACTTCAGCAGTTGTAGAGAAAAGGGAATTTCTGCCAGTGTCATTTGTATGGAATTAGTTCCTGCTGAGATTCCCTCTTCATCACAACAGTTAAAGGTGCAGGGGCCCTGCCTTCTTTTCTATATGGCCACTCTGCCTGCACTCTTACCTGAGTCGTAGGGGCGACGTGAATCGAGGGGCCACCTCCATGCGGCCGTGGCTGGGGCAGATGGGCAGTCTGGATTCACGGGTGCGCTTTGCGCAGTGGCGAAGAGTTCCATAGGCTGCAAAAGAAGGAGGGGGGGGGGAAAGAATTAACATGAGATAAATCATACTTTTCCACCATTGGCTCCCTCTCACCCAGGACTGGCATCTGCCCGGTCCTGAGTGCCCACGCCCCAGTAGGCACACGGGGCTGCCTGCTTGCTTACTCGGAAGATCTCACACTGCCCCACTTCTGGACACTCTCAGGTGTCCCTGCGTTGACTGCACACACTTACCTTATTCGTGCGGCCGCTGTGGATCGGAGGACTCCAGTGGCACATAGGCTCCTCCAGGCAAAGTCCCAGTGGCACAGGCTCCTCCAGGCAAAGTCCCAGTGGCACAGGGTCCTCCAGGCAAAGTCACAGTTTGGCACAGCTCCCTCCAGGCAAAGTCACATTGGCACAGGCTCCTCCAGGCAAAGTCACATTGGCACAGGGTCCTCCAGGCAAAGTCACAATTGGCACAGGGTCCTCCAGGCAAAGTCACAGTTTGGCACAGCTCCCTCCAGGCAAAGTCACATTGGCACAGGGTCCTCCAGGCAAAGTCACATTGGCACAGGGTCCTCCAGGCAAAGTCACGTTGGCATAGGCTCCTCCAGGCAAAGTCACATTGGCACAGGGTCCTCCAGGCAAAGTCACATTGGCACAGGGTCCTCCAGGCAAAGTCACAGTTTGGCACAGCTCCCTCCAGGCAAAGTCACATTGGCACAGGGTCCTCCAGGCAAAGTCACAGTTTGGCACAGCTCCCTCCAGGCAAAGTCACATTGGCACAGGGTCCTCCAGGCAAAGTCACAGTTTGGCACAGCTCCCTCCAGGCAAAGTCACATTGGCACAGGGTCCTCCAGGCAAAGTCACAGTTTGGCACAGCTCCCTCCAGGCAAAGTCACATTGGCACAGGGTCCTCCAGGCAAAGTCACAGTTTGGCACAGCTCCCTCCAGGCAAAGTCACATTGGCACAGGGTCCTCCAGGCAAAGTCCCAGTGGCACAGCTCCCTCCAGGCAAAGTCCCAGTGGCAGAGGCAAAGTCCCAGTGGCAGAGGCAAAGTCCCACTGGCAGAGGCAAAGTCACAGCTGCATGGGCACCTCCAGGCAGGCAGGCGGGCGGGCAGGCAGAGGCGGGCATGATGCCAGGCGCTTGCACATTGCACAAGTAAGCAATAGAACCGTGAGACCAGCCCACGCATTCCGGCTACTTCACAATGGCGGCAACCTAGCAGGCGGGCAGGCGGGCAGGCAGGCAGGCAGGCAGAGGCAGAGGCAGAGGCGGGCATGATGCCAGGCGCTTGCGCATTGCACAAGTAAGCAATAGAACCGTGAGACCAGCCCACGCATTCCGGCTACTTCACAATGGCGGCAACCTAGCAGGCGGGCAGGCGGGCAGGCAGGCAGGCAGGCAGAGGCAGAGGCAGAGGCGGGCATGATGCCAGGCGCTTGCGCATTGCACAAGTAAGCAATAGAACCGTGAGACCAGCCCACGCATTCCGGCTACTTCACAATGGCGGCAACCTAGCAGGCGGGCAGGCGGGCAGGCAGGCAGGCAGGCAGAGGCAGAGGCAGAGGCGGGCATGATGCCAGGCGCTTGCGCATTGCACAAGTAAGCAATAGAACCGTGAGACCAGCCCACACATTCCGGCTACTTCACAATGGCGGCAACCTAGCAGGTGGGCAGGCGGGCAGGCAGGCAGGCAGGCAGAGGCAGAGGCAGAGGCGGGCATGATGCCAGGCGCTTGCGCATTGCACAAGTAAGCAATAGAACCGTGAGACCAGCCCACGCATTCCGGCTACTTCACAATGGCGGCAACCTAGCAGGCGGGCAGGCGGGCAGGCAGGCAGGCAGGCAGAGGCAGAGGCAGAGGCGGGCATGATGCCAGGCGCTTGCGCATTGCACAAGTAAGCAATAGAACCGTGAGACCAGCCCACGCATTCCGGCTACTTCACAATGGCGGCAACCTAGCAGGCGGGCAGGCGGGCAGGCAGGCAGAGGCAGAGGCAGAGGCGGGCATGATGCCAGGCGCTTGCGCATTGCACAAGTAAGCAATAGAACCGTGAGACCAGCCCACGCATTCCGGCTACTTCACAATGGCGGCAACCTAGCAGGTGGGCAGGCGGGCAGGCAGGCAGGCAGGCAGAGGCAGAGGCAGAGGCGGGCATGATGCCAGGCGCTTGCGCATTGCACAAGTAAGCAATAGAACCGTGAGACCAGCCCACGCATTCCGGCTACTTCACAATGGCGGCAACCTAGCAGGCGGGCAGGCGGGCAGGCAGGCAGAGGCAGAGGCAGAGGCGGGCATGATGCCAGGCGCTTGCGCATTGCACAAGTAAGCAATAGAACCGTGAGACCAGCCCACGCATTCCGGCTACTTCACAATGGCGGCAACCTAGCAGGTGGGCAGGCGGGCAGGCAGGCAGGCAGGCAGAGGCAGAGGCAGAGGCGGGCATGATGCCAGGCGCTTGCGCATTGCACAAGTAAGCAATAGAACCGTGAGACCAGCCCACGCATTCCGGCTACTTCACAATGGCGGCAACCTAGCAGGCGGGCAGGCGGGCAGGCAGGCAGGCAGGCAGAGGCAGAGGCAGAGGCGGGCATGATGCCAGGCGCTTGCGCATTGCACAAGTAAGCAATAGAACCGTGAGACCAGCCCACGCATTCCGGCTACTTCACAATGGCGGCAACCTAGCAGGCGGGCAGGCAGGCAGAGGCAGAGGCAGAGGCGGGCATGATGCCAGGCGCTTGCGCATTGCACAAGTAAGCAATAGAACCGTGAGACCAGCCCACGCATTCCGGCTACTTCACAATGGCGGCAACCTAGCAGGTGGGCAGGCGGGCAGGCAGTTTTTTAAATCATATAGCCAAAATAAACACAACACACAGTGACAGCCCTGCAAGGCTGCCACATAAGTCCAAAAGACACAGTCAGAAACAGTGTGGGATGCTGCTTGTCATCCACTCAATGTAGGAGCCTGGAAGAGGAATCCTATCGCGTCCTTCGTTCATAGTCAGAGAGTTGCATGCGTTCCTTGGCGATAAAATTAAGCCTTCTTCTTATCCAAAGTTCTCATGAGCCTCTGACGTGGTCTTACAAGAAGAAACGCCCATGGAAGTGTGGGACCTTACAGAAGGCCTGGAGGGAGCCATCGGAGTCCAATTTCAGAGGCACACGTGCAAGCACATTGGTTCAAGTCAAACAACATAGAATGTGTGAGATGCTTGTGCATCCCCTCAATGTAAGAGGCTAGGAGAAGAAACTAGATCCCTTCGGGATCCATCGTTCAGAGTTGAGTTACTGAGCTGTAAACAACACAGCCAGTAAATTAAAGTAAAGAAAATTAATTAACCGAAAATAAGAATTAAAAAATCAAGGGCCTGCCGGTGCCTGCCCAAAGGTGTGGGATGGATGGGGGGTGCCTGCCAATTACTCCCCCGCGGGCATGAGGGTGGGGTATCCCAGCAGGGGCAGATTGACCTTGAGGAAGACCAGCTGCTCCACAATCTCAGCGTCCAAGCGAGAGCGGTGGGGTGTGACCACGTCGCCCGCCATGGAAAACACCCGCTCGCTTGGAACGCTGGACGGTGGGCAGCTGATTCTGTCCATGGCCACCCGCGCCAGATCAGGCCACATCTGGCGCCGAGATGACCAGTAGGCCAGGGGTTCGATGGAGCCGTCCTCCATCTGCTCCGCCAGGTAACGCTGCACTGCTGCTGCAGCGTCATCCTGGCGGCGGCTGGGTTGAGTGCCTCTATGCCCAACCGCAGCCTGCAAAGCCTTGTCCCAAAACCCCTGGCCTGTCCCCCTGCTGGGTGTGGTGGTGCTGGTGCCGCCGCTGCTGGTGGTGCTCAGCGGACTTAGCGCCTGGGCTTCGGTGGGCTCCTCCTCTGCCTGCCCAATCCTGGCATCCCGGGCCGCCCGAACGTCCGTCACCAGCATTTCCACCCAACCTGCCCGGGAAGTCTGCCCACATAACCCATCCTTGATGCGCGGGTCGCACATGGTGGCCAACATGTACTGCCTCTCGTTGTAGAGAGGCTGGACCCGGCGGGATAGGCTTTCCCTCAGCCTCGTCACCACTTCCCGCACCTCTGGCAGGAAGCGCCTGCCGGTGACGGCATCCCCGGCCTCCAGAAACTCGCCCATCTGATTCTGGAGATGCCTGGCCACGGGGAGCACCTGGCTGAGAAGGGCAGTGCTGCTGCTCAGGGTCTCGGTGGCCTCAAGGAACGGCTTGAGGACCACCAGAAGCTGGGACATGGCCTCCCACTGCTGCCTGGACAGTGGGGCCTGGATGCCAATGTCCCCGACCCTGAACATCTCGTGGACAACACGCTGTTGCTCCACCATACGCTCGAGCATGTGGTAGGTGGAGTTCCAACGTGTTGCCACGTCCTGCACTAGCCGGTGCTGCGGAAGTCCCAGCTCCTGCTGCTTCTCCCGCAGCAACCGACTGCCCTTCACGCTGTGGTGGAAATGCCCAGCCACCTTCCTGCAGCTCTCTAGGAGATTACGGATTTGGGGAGGGAGAGGGGCCTTGCTGCCTCCAAGGCCATCCCTGACGACCAGGTTGAAGACGTGCGCGATGCAGCGGATGCCCTCAAATCCGCCATCGCGCACCGCCTTCAGCATATTGGCTCCCCCGTCCGTGACCATGTAACCGCGGGTGTGCTGGTGCCCGCCCAGCCACCCTGCCACCATGCGGTTCATGGCCTCCGTAATCTCCTCCGCCGTGTGGGACTGGTCCATGACTGCGGTATGAAGGAGGGCCCAGCGGCAGCCCTCCTTCCCAGTCCCAGAAGTCCTGGGTGCTTCCTGCCCTGAGGCTCCCCACCAGTGAGCCGTCAGGGACAGGTAAGCGTGCACTCCTCCTTCGCTGGACCAGATGTCCGAAGTGAAGTGCACCTTCTGTGCCTCTGCCTGGCACAGACGACCCAGAACTAACTCCCTGCATGCCTGGTACAGGGAGGGCACCACACGCCTGCTCAGGGTGGTGCGACACGGCGGCTTGTAGTATGGAACCACAAGAGCCATCAGCCTCTTGAAGCCTGCGTTCTCGACGAGGCTGAATGGCTGGTCATCCAACGCCACCATCTCACCGATGCAATTGGTGATCTGGTTGGGCGCTGGAAAACGCCACCTTGTGGCTCCATACTTCCCCCACCCCATCTCTTCCATGGTGGCCTGGCGAAGCCTCTTGGGGATGGGAGGTCGAGAGCTGGCAGAAGTTGCAGGAGCCTTCTGCTTGCCCTTGCCGCTAGCACCAGTCTGCTGCGAGGTGCCCGCCTCGGTCCCAAGCAAAACAGACTGGTGGTGCCTCTGCATGTGGCGGGTGAGGTTCGTGGTGGTGAAGTGGCCTGGCATTTTTCCCCTGCTCACTGACATCTTGCAGTGGCGACAGACAGCAAAGCGGGAATCCACTGCCACCTCAAAGTGGTCCCACACCTTGCTTGCCTGTCGCTTCTGGGGTGACACAGACGGCCTGCCGGCGCCTTCGCTCTGTGGTGTCACCTCAGGAGCAAGGGAATGAGTGGAAGAGAGGACGGATTGTGGAGAGTAAGTCTCTGGTGCTGCCTGCTCTTCCTCTTGCCCCACATCAGAGTCCTCCTCCTCACTCTGAACCTCGCTGACTTCCACAAGATCTGGGAAAAGATCAGTCAGCGGGTTCACAGGCTCACCCACCAAAGAAGGAGCTGGATATAGTGCTCCTTCTTCATGCCCACTGCTGCTCCCAGCACCTGCCTCATGTTGCTGAAAGAGTGCCCTGCAGGCACTACTTTGAGTTGCCTCTGCCTGCTTCTGCTGCCCCAGTGGAGAACGCCTCAGTTTAACTGGGGGTGTGGAAGTAGGCTGCCTGCTGCTGGTCCCAGCAGCAGCAGCAGCAGCGCCATGCCCAGAGCGGCCTCTCCCAAATGCTGCCTTGGGAGCACCCCCCCTTTGAGTGCCACGCTTCATTTTATTTTTATTATTATTTATTTTTGTGTAAGTGTGTGCTTTGCTGACTTTTTTTGTGTTTGTAGCAGCAGGCTACACAGCCCAGCAACACACACTCACTCACAAGCGCGCGCACACACACACACACACAGAGAAAGAGAGAGAGAGAGAGAGAGGATAGAAATATTTTTTTATTATTTTTTTGGGTTTTTTTCAGAAAGCGAAAGTAGAACAAACAAACACACTCACTGCAAAGACAAACTGAACTCACAGACAAACAAACGTGCTATCTAAGAAAGGAAAGGCAAGAGAGAAAGGAAAGCCAAGAGAGAGAACAAGAAAAGCTGAAGTAAAAGATCAGAAACTCCTCAAAACCACCTCCAAATGCAATCAAATCAATACAGTCTCTCCAACACAGCTCCAAAACACTCCCTAATCTCCTCCACGTTCAACCCACAAAGAGCCAGAAGGGCAGGGCTGAGAGAATATATACTGGTGCCCTCCTCCAGCATTGCGATTGGAGGCTGAAGAAAGTCTTCACAGGATTGGGTGATTCAGTCATGTATTCTAAAGCACAATTGGTGGATCAAGCTGTCAAACACACACACACAAACACAGCCTCCCCCTCCCTTTCCTGAAGGTTTAAAATAATAAAGTTTAACCTTTGTTTTCCCACTAAAGCATTGCACCAAAGTTTGTTAAATTTCCAGCGTTTGAGCGGGCATAGGTCCTGTGCCATGTGAGCGAGTTAGAGGTTTGTAGCTCTTAAAACCAACCCATAAATCCCATGTGAAATGCCATGCATAAACCTTTGTTTTCCCACTAAAGCATTGCACCAAAGTTTGTTAAATTTCCAGCGTTTGAGCGGGCATAGGTCCTGTGCCATGTGAGCGAGTTAGAGGTTTGTAGCTCTTAAAACCAACCCATAAATCCCATGTGAAATGCCATGCATAAACCTTTGTTTTCCCACTAAAGCATTGCACCAAAGTTTGTTAAATTTCCAGCGTTTGAGCGGGCATAGGTCCTGTGCCATGTGAGCGAGTTAGAGGTTTGTAGCTCTTAAAACCAACCCATAAATCCCATGTGAAATGCCATGCATAAACCTTTGTTTTCCCACTAAAGCATTGCACCAAAGTTTGTTAAATTTCCAGCGTTTGAGCGGGCATAGGTCCTGTGCCATGTGAGCGAGTTAGAGGTTTGTAGCTCTTAAAACCAACCCATAAATCCCATGTGAAATGCCATGCATAAACCTTTGTTTTCCCACTAAAGCATTGCACCAAAGTTTGTTAAATTTCCAGCGTTTGAGCGGGCATAGGTCCTGTGCCATGTGAGCGAGTTAGAGGTTTGTAGCTCTTAAAACCAACCCATAAATCCCATGTGAAATGCCATGAATAAACGTTCGTTTCCCACTAAAATGTTGCACCTAGCTTCCGGAAATTTCACACACATTTGAAGTGAAGTGTTCCCTGCAATGTGCCAAAGTTTCCCGTTTGTATCTTTGAAAATAAAAAAATGGGAGGCAAAACTGTATTTTACCCCACTGCTACCCAATTTTCAACAATTCATTGCCAACACATGCCTGGAGCTAGCTGTCTGAAATTTTACACACATATCAAGGGAAGTGTTCCCTGTAATGTGCCGAAGTGTCCTGTTTGTATCTTTAAAAATAAAAACATGGGAGGCATAACTGCATTTACCCCACTACTACCCATTTTTCAAAAATTCATTGCCACACCAGGCAAGCACCCACGGTTCTGGGATTTCACACACGTGGGTCCCTAGGTTCCACCTACAATGTGGCAAAGTTTCATGTGTGTAACTTTAAAAATGACCGAGTTATAGGCATTCCATGTTATTTATTAAAAAATTAATTGCCACAAACTGCATGCACCAATCTTTCTGAAATTTCTCACAGATACCTATCCCTAACCAGTGTACAATGTGCCCAAGTTTCATCCTTCTGTCGTTAAAAATGAAAAAGTTATAGGCGTTTTGGTAAAACAACAATACTTTGCTATGGGAAAAACGCATTTAAAATGGCGTCCGATCCGCCGATCCGATCCGATCCGGATCGGACCTCGCCGGATCGGATCGGATCGGATCGGATGGTGTATCGGATCGGATCGGATCGGATTTTCCGATTTTTGGGGCGGATCGGATTCGGATCGTGGATCGGATCCGATCCGATGCACACCCCTAGATTCCATGAAGCTGATTGGGGTGAGATTCAGGACAGATAACAGGAAGTACCTCTTCACACAGTGCATAGTTAAACCATGGAATTTGCTACCACATGATGTAATGATTGCCACCAATTTGGATGGCTTTAAAAGAGGATTGGCCAAATTCTTAGGGAAGAAGGCTATCAATGACTACCAGTCCTGATAGCTATATAGTAGCTCCATTATCAGAGGCAGTATGCCTATCTCCATCTGTTGACCATGTTGCACTCATGATCTGCTTGTAGGTTTCCTGTGTGGAGGTGGTTGGCCACTGTGCTAGCAAAATGCTGGACTAGGTGGACCCTTGGTCTGATCCAGCAGCGCTCTTCTTCTGTTCTATTTTTTTTATGTGCTTATCTACCAGTGGTGTTCAAACTGACAGTAGTCCCCTTGAGAGTACCCAAGGGACCTTTATGTACTCTTTCCATGTGATGAGAACATCTCCTCCAGATGTTGTGGTCCTTCACCCGAACATCTGAGGTCACATGCAATGATGCATCTATGGTGAGGGGAACACACGTGTAGGGTTTTGATGTGGCACGGTGTGTAGATTAAGGATGCCTGAGGATTTTGTTTCAGTTCAGTTTTCCCTGGATTCATGAGATATGGCAATCAAAAGGGAAGTGGGGAGGGAGCAGGAAGTGGGCATTGTCTAAGAGGCATCATTCAATGGCTAGCAGCAACTGGGCCAAGGTGGCTTTGCCTAGAGCTTGGATTGAGCAGCCAAAAGCTGATTAGGAAGGAGAAGAAGAGGAAAAAATGCTGCTCTTTAGTTTCTTTCAGTCTGAAACTGAATGAATAATACTGAAGTCCTTGCTGAATCTTGTTGTGATCCTGCCTCCCTGGACACATCTGCATGAGTCCTCAACAAGCATCCCTAGGGGTGAGCGAACTCACCTGCGTCCAATTTTGCAGATGCCCACCATCCACCCCTGCTCGTGGGGCTGCACAAGCTTCTTTAGATGCTTGGTGTAGCCTGGCAAGCACTTCACAGCTGTCTGGCCTTGCTCCAGAAATTATGAATTTCTCCCTGCCATAAATGGTGGTAGTAAAGACGCCAACTATGCAAGAGTAAAGGTGTAAATGCTCCATTCATACTTATATCCTTGCATAAATCGGGTCTTTATGGCTGCCATTTAAGCAACAAGGGGAAATACTGCATTTCTGGAGCCTCCATTGTGGTGCACAATGGAGGCTCAAGATAGAATCATAGAATCATAGAATAGTAGAGTTGGAAAGGGCCTATAATGCCATTGAGTCAAGCCTCCTGCTCAATGCAGGATTCCACCTTAAAGTATCCCTGACAGATGGCTGTCCAGCTGCCTCTTGACGGCCTCTAGGGTGGGAGAGCCCACCACCTCCCTAGGTCATTGGTTCCATTGTCATACTGCTCTAACAGTCAGGAAGATATTCCAGATGTCCAGCTAGAATCTGGCTTCCTGTAACTTGAACCCATTAGTCCATGTCCTGCACTCTGGGATAGGCTGACCAGATAAAATCCAGGTCAGGGCTCATGTAACTTTAACAGTTGTACAGAAAAGGGAATTTCAGCCAGTGTCATTTGTATGCAGTTAGTTCCTGGTGAAAGTCCCTCTTCATCACAACAGTTAAAGTTGCAGGGGCCCTGCCTTCTTTTGTATATGGTCACTCTAGTATAGTGCATGCAACTTTAATTGCTTTCATGAAGAGGGAATATCGCCAGGAACTAATTGCAAACAAATGACACTGGCTGAAATTCCCTTTTCTCTACAACTGTTAAAGTTACATGAGCCCTGACCTGGATTTTATCTGGTCAGCCTACTCTGGGATGATCAAGAAGAGATCCTGGCCCTCCTCTGTGTTGCAACCTTTTGGGGATTTGAAGAGTGCTGTCATGTCTCCCCTCAGTCTACTCTTCTCCAGGCTAAACATGCCCAGTTATTTCAGTCTCTCTTCATAGGGCTTTGTTTCCAGAACCCTGATCATCTTCGTTGCCCTCCTCTGAGCACGCTCCAGCTTGTCTGCATCCTTCTTGAAGTGTGGTGCCCAGAACTGGACGCAATACTCAAATGAGGCCTAACCAGTGCCAAATAGATGAGGCCGGACAGCTGCCAAGTGCTCCTCAGGCCTTGGAGGTGCTCGGACCATGGTTCCAACAATGCAGCACAGCACCCGACTTGGTTTGGGTGGCAAACACAGGGGAACCTGTCAGATTCCCAGACTCAGTCAGGTGCCTGCAACATCCTTAATGAAGATGATTAAACTTTTAAGCCCCTGGATGGACAATTTTCTCTGTTTTGAGTGTTGAAGCATCACTCAAGCAGGCAATGCGGAAGAATGGCGCTCTATAGAGACACCACTCGTAGCTCCATTGCTACGTCTAGCATGAATGTTTAAGACATGGGAAAGGGGGAATCAGCAGCTGCCACTGCTGCATGTGTCTTGTAATTTCTCACTACTCCTAGGGTGACCATGTTTGAGAAACCGAAAAAGAGGACACCCCGTGGGAGGGGTGAGAAAGCAGCTTTCCAGGGCCTCTGGAAAGCGTGCCATTTCCCCCCCCCCCGCCACCTCAAAGACCCCAATTGGAGCGGAGGAGGGGAAAGCATGTCATGCCTGCCCCCCACTGCTTCAATAAGGGCCTTTTCTATAATGTCTCGGAACGACACGCTTTCCCCTTTAATGCCCTGATGGCAGCAATGAGGGCGAAATGACACACCTCCAGAAAACACGTCCTTTCCTCCCGCCACGCTAATGGCGGCCTTAAAGGGGAAAGCGTGTCTTTCCAGGACATCATAGCAAATGACAGGACATCCCCCCGACATCCAGGATAGACAGTTGGTCATCCAAATTACTCCCCCGCCCCATGGCACAAAGGGTGTCTTCTCTGATGTGTCCTGGAATGGGTGTCCTGAAAGTGGGGGAATTCTTTCCTTTCTTTCTTTTTGATGTCTGAGCTGTAATAAAACTCCAGGAGCCAGGCACACGGATCCCACTGCCGCCTCCCTGCGAAATAACCCACATCGCCCTCTCGTTTTCCCTCTCTGCGCAACATTGACAAATGGCTGCGTAGCTGAGCTCCACCATGGAATACCGTAAAATACCCATTTCACCTCGAGACATGTTTTAAAGCTTGTGCTATAAAAAATGTACAGTAATTGTAAGTTGTTTTAAATAGTAAACAGTTCGGGATTACATTAATAGCAGCCCGGGAACAGCAATTCCTCCCGGTTTTGACAAAGACTGTTTTCAACTCTCGAGGTAATTGCAAAGATTGTTCATTTTTAAGAGAATGAATAGCAAAGAGAAATATTGCCTTCAGGTGTAAATTTGGTTTTTAAATAGCTAATTTTGCACGGCACTCTTACAACGCTGAGCATATACTTGGTGGTTTAACAGCCGTGCTGTTAAAAGACTTCTAAACAAAGCAATTGCAGCGCTTTTTCTAAGGAGAGTGCCTACAACCCTGAAATTATCTGGAGTCCATTGTGATTTTTAACCATATTTCCTTTACCATGAGGAATTGGAAAATGAGAAGTGAGAGAGTCACCACTACAGTCATATGTACAGGAGCATGCAAGCTTTTGCATTTTACAGAACTCTTCATCAGATTGGCCAAAAGCAAGCTAAATAATGACTTAGCAGTGATATAATTTGTTTTAGCAGTATTTTTAAAAAAGTAATTTGTATTGTTATTGTAGTTGAAATTGTTTTTAATAGTGTATTTAAAATATGGTTTACTTTTAATATTTAAAATCTTAAATCTTAAAATATTTTAATATTAATAGCTTTAATATTTTATATGAACCACTTAGAGATTTTGTTAGACTCAGTGATATTTAAGCATTATAAATAAATAAATAAATAAATAAATAAATAATTCAGCCCTTGGGATGTGTACAGGTTGACCTATCAGTTGTGTCCTGAATCTCCCACCAACCAGTTTCATTGTATGACCCTGGGTCCTACTATTATGAGAGAGGGAGAAAAAAGTCTCCTACTCTCATAATACAAGATCAATGAGACTTATATCTGAGTAGACACAAATAGGCTTGAACTCTTACTGAGTTCATAGTAGAAAGTAAGGATGTGCAATAGAGTCATCTATATTGTACCAGTTCTTCCATCTAGATTTTGGAACCTGCTTTGTCTACAGTTGAGAACCTGCAATGAACATTATGAGGTTCTCTACATTAAACAAAAAAAATGCATCCTTACTGGGTCTTTCTGTCTTCGGTTTCTTTATGGGATTACAATGGGCCCCTTTACATGGCAGACACATGATTTGAAGCAAGGAAAGTCCTTCCTTGGCAAGTTCTATATGTTTCTGTGCATTTCACTTTACAGCCACTAGATGGTGTGTTATTGCGACGCTATGCTGGCATTTTGCACAGCTGATAGATCAAAATAATGTCCCTTTTTGTGTTTTTCTGTTTTGCGTCTCCTCTTTTTGTGTTTTTGTGTTGAAAGGGAGGTATAGGGCAAAAAGTTCTTGAGACATCCTGGAGGTTGATGGTCATGTAAAGAACCTGCTAGCTTCCATGGATGACCAATCACGAGGGTGCAATAAATCACACTTGTAGAAAAGCCCAACGTCA
The DNA here is from genome assembly GCA_029215795.1 of Anniella stebbinsi. Classification (NCBI taxonomy): domain Eukaryota; kingdom Metazoa; phylum Chordata; class Lepidosauria; order Squamata; family Anniellidae; genus Anniella; species Anniella stebbinsi. The sequence goes on along the minus strand of JARDYH010000004.1, from coordinate 222,997,696 downwards.
TTAAGCCAAATGAAGTGTGAAGCTTGAGAAGTTTATATTATTTATAGTTGTCATTCCTAACTTTTTGAATACACAAGATTCAGTTCGCAAAAGGAATTGCTACATGCACTACTAAATTATGTAGCAAAACAAGATGGGGAAATTATATTGGTGAGTACTGATTTCTTAGTGCTGCCTCATGAAAAAAAGAAAGGTGCATATATGAATGACCTTTGTATCCACAAATCTTATTAGCACTGTGCAAGCTGCTTTAGACACCAAAGTCAGACAAAGTGGTAAGCCCATTAGACTGGCTGAAGAGGTTAATGAGACTTCTGGTCTTCAAAAGTAACTAAAGGACAATTTGATTACAGTAAGTTCCCATTCAAAAAAATGAAAGTGGCGGAACATCATGTGTTGCAACAGCTATGATCCAACAATATGCACATGGAGAAAACGCATGTCCCCGTCACACTTACACCCACCGATCCACCCATTGGCATATCCTTGCCTCATATGATGTGTGCACAGGCGTTTTCCTCAAATTTCCCATTCTGGATCAACATTTCCCTCCAGATGTACACTAACATTCTCAGAACATGTTTTGTGTGCTAAGAGCGCACACAAAAAGGTCTGCGCACACACACACACACACACACACGACAAAAGCAACGCTGAGGTGGGTAAAACAGTTTATTTCTGGTCTGTGTAACTTTTCAACCTTAAGTCTCTTCCTTTTGTAGTGGCAGTGGGCATATTCATGTGAACAAAAAATGAAGCTCGCAATCAGATACGGATATGAATTGATGTTCATGCAGAAGATGGAGGCATAGAAGTGAGCATAGGAGGAGCAGGAGGGTACTTTCCAAATGTTGCATTTCTAATATAAGTTATAAGAGTTGGTGTCAGTCTTCAGGTCCCTCCGCTGGGTCCCTGTAAGATACATTTCCAAGTGGGGTGCTGGAATCATCTTGTCTCTGCTTCCTAGCCTTGTAAAATGAGTGCCCACAGTAATGAAATGAAATGCACAGATGGCCACTTCAATGCTAAGGAAGCTTATGAGGAACAGGTTGTAAGACAATTATCTTTGTCTAGTATAGAATTATTTACTTTATGTTATGATCTTTGTGTTTTGCCTTTCCTTCGGGAACTAAAGACCTCCCAATTTCTATCCTCACAAGAACATTTTACGATAAGTGAGGCTTAGACGTAGCGGCTGGTCCAAATCTTCCAATGAGAATTGTGCAGATGATAGCTGCAATTTGCACAAATAGTGATTTATGGAAGGGGGAAAGGAAAATCCTCGAGCTGATGTCTGGGGGGGGGACATCAGCTCCAGCTGAGCCTGATCCTTGAGATGTCTGACCTGGCCACAGTGACACATGCCTTAGTTACATCCCGGTTGGATTACTGTAATGCGCTCTACGTGGGGCTGCCTTTAAAAAGTGTTCAGAAACTTCAGCTGATTCAAAGATCTGCAGCCAGATTGTTGACCGGAGCTTATTACAGGGAGCATACAACTCCCCTGTTAAAACAGCTCCACTGGCTTCCAGACTGTTTCTGGGCACAATTCAAAGTGCTGGTCATGACCTATACAGCCCCAGACGGCTCGGGTCCAGATTATCTGAAAGACCGTATTCTCCTTTACGAGCCTGCCCATCCTCTGGGATTTTCAGGGGAGGCCCTTCTCTCGGTTCCGCCACCATCACAAGCATGCCTGCTGGGAACGTGGGAGAGGGCCTCCTCGGTGGCTGCGCCAGTGATCTGGAACTCTCTTCCCAGGGAAGCTAGAGCGGCTCCCTCCTTGGTGTGCTTTCGGAGGCAGGCAAAAACTTTCTTGTTCCAGCCGGCCTTTGGGGAGTAGTCTGGACCTCCATCTTTGGGGAGTAATCTGGACCTCCATCTATGCCTTGGACTTTTGAAATTGTCATGTATTTAAAATGTTTAAATGTTTTAATATTGAAACATATTTCATGTATTTTTACCTTTTGTATATTTCTATTTATAGGTTTTGAGTGTACGTGTTTTAGTTTTGTAAAGCCGCCTTGAAGCCCAACACTGTGCAGAAGGTGGGATACAAATAAATAAATATAATAATAATAATAATAATAATAATAATAATAATAATATACTGGGACAGAACAATTCATATGGACAAGACAATACATTGCAACCAACCAGACATAATGGTCATAGACAAAAAAGAAAAACACACATACCTCATCAACATAGCAATACCGAACGACAAAAATGTTGTTGAAAAGGAAGAAGAAAAGAGAGATAAATCTACACCACTGGCTATGGAAGTCAAAGAACTATGGCAATAGGAAAAGGTTAAAATCATCCCACTAGTTACATCAGTCACCGGCATCACATCAATATATATATATATATATATATATATATATATACTTAAACAGAAAACCTCCAGAAACTGGGCCTACTAAAATACATCCACACCAACATCCAGAAAGCAGTCATAATTAAAACATGCTCAATTGTCAGGAAATTCCTGAATCTGTAAAAGACAGCATGACTTGGCAAAGTTCGTCATGTCCACCTAGAAAAACCACCATGAGCAAGAAAGATGAAATAACAACAACAACAACAACAACAGCAACAACTTCACCCTCCAGATGGATTCCTCTGACATCCCTAATTTTAGTGGGAATCATCTTCTGTGCTTTCTAACAAAGATGGAACTGGCCAAGTGATATTGTTAGTGTTTGGGGATCTTGTACCATCCCATCTCCGAAGCTTCTATAGCTCAGGGCAAGGTCCTTACCATGAACTTTAAAATTATGATGAACTAACATTTTCTTTATGTAGCTTAATACTTTATGATGTTACACGACAATAGGGGTGGAGAGGAAAATTGTGTTATTATACTGGAGCTGGCAATGAGAAATTGTCTTAATAAAATTGAATTATGTTATGACAATGTGTTATTGTCACGCAACCACATTAGCTACTCATGGAGTCAGATGTGTGTGTGTCTGTGTGTGTGTGAGAGAGAGAGAGGGGGGATGGAGGAAGGGACAATCATGATTTCCTTTATGTTTCATCTAACTGTAATTCTCCATCATGTGACACTATCGTATACCACCTTGCTTTAAACAAGATATATTTGTGTCGTATTTCAGATGAAAGTAAGATGTTCCCTGTAACAATGAGGATGTTGGATTTATACCTGGAATCATTAGCGAGCTCCAAGTCTACAGTTTACGGTCCATTTACTCCCAGGCAGTACTCTCCCAAATGGTCCCAAGTGGTTAACTTTGTGAACCTATGTGACGGTTACAGGCAATCTACCTAGCTCTTCCAAATATGATACCTTGGCCTCTTCCATTCTACTTCCTGTTCCCCCCACCACACACACACACTCCTGTATGACTCCTGGAGGAGGACTTCTCTGTTTTACTATGCCATGTATATTGATAGGGCTGGATGCCATGTTTATTGAGAGGGTTGTATTCTATCCAGTGCTGGCCATCTGCCAGCAGAGTATACTGGTTGACTGGATTTCCCTTCCCTCACGCACCCCCCCCACACACACACACACTTTGGATACAGCGTTTTAGTCTTATTGATCTGAAGGTGCTGCTCCCCCCTTTCTGCAGTTGAGGGAGCCTCTATGATATATAAACCCTCAGGCAACAGTCCAATGCACACTGAGGAGTATTTATTGGATATGTATACTTCCTTTATACTGTTTATAAATTGCATTCTCCACCCAAAGGCATCTAGGGTGACATGCAGGTTTCTGTGCAATACCAAAAGGGATATAAGAGATGCCCAAATCCCATTGACTTCCATGGAGGTGAGGATGAGGATGAACCATTTGAATACCACAACTCCATTTCATATTTCTCATGGGGGACATAGGGTGCTGGAGTGGGTGTCTCAATCCAAGACTCTTAGCAGACAGGCTCTAGCATTTTACCTTTTGCCCCACCAGTGCTCTGCTTCCATGGGAGATTTCACTGTGTGTTTTGAAGGTCCCATCTAGACTGAAGGACCAACCAGCCCGAGCGCTTAGTCAGCTGACCCCAATGGCCAAATCCCCAACAACCATAACCTATACAGCCATACCAATGGAGCTTGCTTCTCAGTGTGAACAATAGATTTTGAGTATGAAGACACTGGCCAGGTTCACACAACACACTAAACCACCATGAGTTATCGTGTTGTCTGAATGCTGCACATATTCCTCAGGTTGAGTTAATGTGTTTTTTGAATGCAGGGTGTTTTCTGCAGGGTGGCTTGTTAACCATGTGGCATGGTTTATTTATTTTTTCTCAAACAAGCCACCTTGAGAACTCATGACTTGTTGTTGGGTTGTTCAGAGTGGTTAACAAGCCACACTGCATGGTTAACAAGCAGCCCTATGGAAAACACCCTGTGCTCAGACAACACGATAACCCATGTTTCAACAACAATCTACACTGAGTGGGTGAATGTGTTGTGTGAACCCAGCCACTGCCTGCTCTTGCTTCTTGATTGCTGCTCTGGAGCTCAGTGTTTGTTTTTGACTAAGCCTTCTTGCAGTCATGCTCTTCCACTGCTACATTGGAATTTGACTTCAGACTATTTTGGATCATGCTCAGTTCTGGCCCAGCTTGATTGAAAGTCAGCTTCCTACAAACAATGACCACCCAACCTTTTGATGACTGCAGGGACAATAGGTACAGTTGTATTTCCCAGCATCATCACTGCACACGTCTAGGACATATTCATTGCAGTCTAACCCACCTGGGGCGTTCCCCTCTTTTCTCTGTCTTCTGCCCCTCTCCTTCTTAAGCACCAACCTTCTTACATTCCTATTCACAAACTAGCTTGACTCGTGCATACCATCTGCGTGCTAGTACTATATTGCTCATTATCATACTTTTCCGGCTTTTCTAAGGACACCTGGAAAAGCTGGACACAATCCTGACCAGGAGTCAAATGGATTCCACCCTCCCAGGCACTCCCACTACTTGCCTGCCTGCAGACCCATGAGACTCACCTGAAACCTGCATGTGGGCCAGCAAGCCACCCGGACTTCTTTCTGGGCTCCCCTTTCCAAGCAGCTCCCTCCTAGCTCCCAGCTGTGTTTATATATCCTGTTGCTCAGCCACACTAAGTTCCCGTCATAGCCCAGAACCTCCAAAGTACAAAGTTCTTCTGATAGCTCAGAACCACCACTAAGTCATAGCTCAGAGCTTTCGTGCCATGCATTGTCATGCATCAACTTAGCTATATATATATATATATATATATATATATATAGTCTGTCAGGTTCCCAAACTTCCAAGCCTCGACTTGCCTGACCTTGCTTGACTTTTGTCACGGGAAATGTCACATGGATGCTTGCCATGCACAGATCTTATCAAACTCTTAATATACCCAGAACAATAGGGAAATATAAACTTGTTCAGAAAATAATTGTATTTTGCAAAAATAGCTTTTTGTAAAAAAAAAAAAAAAAAAAAAAAATCAGCACGTACATATTAAACCATGTGCCAGTTTGGAATAATACTATACACACTTTGCAGTCTGCTGAAGTCTTTATTTCCCCCCCCCCCCGTGAGCAGTTCCCCCTTCCACATTTTGGATTTCTTTTTCCAATTAGCAAACCTTTTTTTTAAAAAAAACAAAAAACATACTCTTATTATTTGAAATCGGACAGCTAAAGATGTAAGATTAGAGCAGGAGGAAGCTATTGTAATGTCTGGGTTTTGAGTTCTTCGCAATTAACATTAAATTGACCTGATATCTGCCACTGAAGGTGTTTTATGGAAACAAGATGCAATAGAGAAACCGCAGCAAATTGTCTTGTCTTTTGCAAACTACTCAGGGTTAATTAAAAGCAACAGTTCCTTTGATGCCTGCCTTGATAATCCCATTCCACCTGTCTTGCAATCGGAATATGCTGCAGTTCAGTGTGTGTGTGTGTCGCTGTGTGTGTGTGTTCACATCTGCAGTAAAGCTAAAACAGAAACACATATCTTTCTATCAAAGAAAACAAAGACTTTGCTCTGCAGAAGGAGAATGATTAGCAATAGGCGAGCTCCTGAACTGTTGATTCAGAACAGAATCATCTCAGCTGAGCTCACATGGGCTCAATTCTGGACTTAAATTGCAAACTTGAAGATAGGGATGGGAGAATCGGTGAAGTTCGAACTCCTTGACATTCTCCAAGATCCACCTGAAAACTCAGTCTGCATTACTCCCATTTAATATCTGGGCAATGTAAATGTAATTATAGGAAGACAGATATAATATAGTAACAATGATAAAGTTACCTAAAAGTTATCTAACCAATCAACAAAATGACCGAATCAATAAAAATACCATTATAATTTAAAATGCCTGGGCAAACAGAAACATTTTGGATTGACACTGAAAAGCAAACAAGGATGGATAGTGCCAAATGTATCTCCCTCTGAAGGGCATTCCAAAGTCAGGGTGCTACCCCAGAGAAGGCCCTGTCTTTTGGTAAAGGCATAATGTACTTCTGCCCCTGCTCAGAGAAGGGTCTCCTCTGAAGATCTTAAGGCGCTGATAGAGTGATAGCCAATGTGTTGTAGTGGTTAGAGCATTGGACTATGACTCAGGAGATCTGAGTTCTAGACCACTCTCATCCATAATGCTCACTGGGTGATTTTGGGCCAGTCACAGAGTCTCAGCCTAATCTACCTCACAGAGCTGTGAAGATAAAATGGAGTGGAGGAAAAGGTTCATGTATGCAGCCTTGGGCTTCTCGCAGAAAAAGGCAGGATATAAATTTAGCAAATAAATAACAAATAAACACAGGATGTAGTACTCCTTCAGAGATCCATCTGTGTCAGCCATAGGAATGGGCAGAACCAGCTGCCAGTGTGGCGCTTTCAGGAATTCATTCTCACTCAAGTTTCTTATTGCACTCAGACTAGGATTCTGCAGCTCAGGATTGGCTGGTCAGTTCAAAACAATATGTAAAATGTAGCCCTGGCCCCTTGTTCCTTGATCCTTGCTGCTGCCCTAGGGATGCCAGGTCACAATGGTCCTTTCCACACCAGCGATTTTCCCCGGAGTTATCCCTGGATCATCCTTGTGCATCTAAATGATGCACAGGGGATCCCGGGGGCAACCGGGGATGACCCCGGGAAGCCCCAGATAGCAGAAACCATAGATATTCTGGTTTTCCCACCATCTCAGGACCTGAAATGGGCACGGAGCCATGTGGGGTGGCTCCTTGCCCATGGCGGGAAGCAATTCTGCCATCCCCAGGATGGTGGGATGGGTGTGGGGTGTGGGGGGTTCCCCATACCTTTTCTGGCACATGAGGATCCTCTGTAGCTTAAAAAAAATGGCGACCACAATGGGTGCAATGTCCCTCTTGACTTCTGGGATGTCGCACTTCCATTTGTACTCTGGAGGACAATCCCAGAAGCAGGTAAGTCTGGGACATCTCCCCTCCCTCTGCACCCTTAGGTGTAGAAAAGGCCAATGTTTCAGTCAACATAGGGGGCTCAGATGAATGACCTCATCCACAAGGGGATCACTGGATTGTATAGGCAAGCTCTACCCCACCACACAGTCAGTGAAAGTCTATGTACATACACTCTCCTTTTGCCAAATGTGCAAAGTTCAGGCATGGAGTTCACGCCATTGGGTTGGAGCCAACGGGTGCAACCCTACTTGCCTTTCCATGTGCATACATTCAATGCGAACAAGGAGGAGCATCTCTGAGTGGAGCCCATGTCAGGATTGGGGTGGGGGTTGGTCCACAGATCACATTACAAGCTAGGAAATGTACAGACTTGAACCGAAGATTGAGTCTGAGTCTGTGTTTGGTTGGGAAGGTGTGAACTGCGTCAAATCCTGATTATTATTATTATTATTATTATTATTATTATTATTATTTAAAAAAAATAATATACTGAAATGAATTTCTCATATATCCCTAATTCAGAGAAAGATTTTCTGTTTTCTCAGAATAATGGTAATGCATATGTATGCACGACCCAATTGCCGCTTAGGAATACTAGTTCGGCTTCACCTGCCCTGTACCCACCCCACAGCACCAACTATGAGAAAGAACCACTAGGAAATGCAACTGGTCCCCTACCCAAACAATAACCCAAATGGAGAAGATACTTACCAAACAAAAGTAAGGTTGCCAGGTGTCCTACTTTATAGAGGACAGTCCTCTATTTTAGAGAGCGGATGGAAGACAATCCTTTAGTTGATGGTGTCCTCTGTTTGAAGAGGTGTCCAGTCCAAGTCTGGTTTAAAGTCAAAGAACCCGACGGAGGGAGAGCAGGCACAGGCCCTGGAGTTGCCTGTCAACAGTTGGCACCCAGACAGCAGCAAAGCACACTGGTCATCTGATGACCGGCTTCCCTACTATGGAGAGATGTACTGTATTCCTGTTTACATTCTAGTTGTTATTTCTAAATTTGCATATGCAAATGGTGTGCAGATTGGTGCTTTCTTTTGTCTTCATTTTTGGTGATGCATTTCTTCTTTATTGGGGAGTGATGCCTAAGTGGCCACCCTAAAAAAAAAGGCTTCATGGGCATGCAGTCTTGTTTACAGAAATCAAGAAGAGTTTCAGCGTAACAGCAGACATTCAAGAACATCTACACATAGGCATACAAAGCAGCTGGCTTTGTAGTCCACTTAGTTTCAAAGCAAACAATGAGAGTTTCAACATGAATATCAGGTTTAACATTAAATAACATTTGCACACATGGCTAGAGGCCCTAGGTTGGAGCTCCTGTTCTGCTGACTACTGAGAACTCTGCATGCACAGAATCTCATATAAGATTCCCTGCCAGAGAAGGTCTTCTGTGGAAATGGCCCTCGATTCAGAATACAGCCAGAATTAGGGATGCTGAAGAAATTCGAGCTGGACTAAAATGAGTTCTGATTTCTCAGGATCTGACCTGCAGAATACACTGCAGACTGGCCTCCTCAGACTGTGCAGAGTCTGTGACCTCTGGTGGGTGTTTTCCAACTCTCCTGAAATTTGTGCAAATTTATTCATAGAAAAATACGCAAATTTCTGCTGTGACCTATGCCATCCCGGAAAATATACGTAAGGGAAGTTGAATGGACATGGGGACAATACGCTAAATGTTACGTACTAACATAAATTACGTAAATTGTTTCGAACCTTCTTACAGAATGATTTGTGTATTTTCCCACATGGTGGTGGGGGAGGAATCATATCCATCCGTGAACAGATGGAGGAAACAAACAACATGGCGTAATCCACAAAACAAACATGGGGTGGATTTCACAAAATCCAGACATCCCTCGCTGGAACATTCGGAGCAGGACAAAAGTGCATACTGAACCAAAACATCATGTCCAACTTTACTGGCCAGACCGGTGAATATCACCCGGTTTGTCTGCATCCCTTTCTGCTCTGCATAGCGCACATGCAAGAGAAATCCACTGATGTTTGCGTAAAGAAGAGAAATCTGTGGACGAGGCTGTAGAGGTCTCTAGCCCGGTCTTTCCAGCTAATCCACGTTGGGCTTTCTCAATTTAAAAATAATAATAAAAAATCACAATGTACTATAGCAACAGGCTAATTCATGAGCTGGCAGGTTTGCTGACATCACTTCTGTCTAGCCCACTCACTCCAAAAGAACCACGGATTTCATGCTAAAAGGAAAACAGGATGAGGGGTGGGGGAAAAGGGGAAATGTTCCAGAGAACCACAGAGGATTTAAAACATTTTTATTTATTTTCTACTTTCATCGTTCCTTCCCCCTGCTTCTGTTCACATCCCACCCGACGCCCTTGCAGCTTTGAAAACCATCCCCACTGCCTACAAATCGAACGCCAGTCTCCTAGTCATCCAGGGAATCCGGATTTATCTTCAGCTTTGATATGCATTTTCTTCAAAAGGTCAGCCTGCTTCAGATCCCACAGAGAATCCATTAAAAAAAATACCAAAAAAAAAGATTGTAATGTAAAACTCCCCCCTCTTGCTTCTCTTTGCCTCTCAGTATCAGATGTTTAAAAGGATCTGCAGAAAGCACGGAAGGAAATGCCATGTGTTGGTGACAAAGAGAAGCACAATTATCTTTTGAAAGTATCAGGTTTGTTGTTGATGTTGTTGATGTTTGAATCCATACAGTTTAAGTTGCCTTCAAATATTTAAAAGTATTGGAAATTCAAAGTAGCTGAACCCCAGCTCAGTGTTGCCCCAGTTACTGCACAGAACAGATAGAGGCTCCAGCTTACTTCACTGATCAGTGATGTTCCTCTTGTCCCCTAAATGAGTTGAAATAGGGTGACCATATGGAAAGGAGGGCAGGGCTCCTGTACCTTTAACAGTTGTATAGAAAAGGGAATCTCAGCAGGTGTCCTTTGTACACATGCAGCACCTGGTGAAATTCCCTCTTCCTCACAACAGTTAAAGCTGCAGGAGCCCTACCTTTTTTGCATCTGGCGGTTGCTCTACAAAAGAGGGCAGGGCTCCTGCAGCTTCACCTGTTGTGATGAAGAGGGAATTTCACCAGGTTTTTGCATGCCTACAAATGACACCTGCTGAAATTCCCTTTTCTGTACAACAGTTAAAGATAGAGGAGCACTGTCCTCCTTTCTATATGGTCACCCTACTTGATATAAAGTCTCGGGGAAGAATAAAAGGAAGCAGTTAATCCAGGGTGAAGGAGAACAAGTGGAAGGATGGTATTGTAGGGGCAGCACCAGCTGCTGTTTTTTCTCGCTCTTCTTACACCCAAGCCATGCTGCCGTGCATGCTGATGTTATATTTGCTGTACCAAGTTCCCCCATCTTTTCATGCCCATTCTCATTGAACTTGATTGAAAAGTAATGTCTTTCAAAAGAACATTCAGAGGAGAAGAAGATTTCGGAGAAATTCTTACAGGTGGGATTCAGGGTCCCTTCCATGACCTGGAGCCCCTGAGCAACTCCGTAAGGATGTCCTGCCTCCTTAGGAGTCCCACCTTCCTTTTTTCCTTCCCCTTTTCAATAATGTGGGATTAAGGCTATAGACATGGGGGGATGAACCCACCAGACCCATTAGGTTTAACATAATAGTTTACTAGTACGTTCAAACTACCAAATTGCAAATAAAAGTATTTAGTCAACAGGGTTTAGTGATTTAACAGAGATAAATGCCAAGTCCTACATCTAGAAAAAAGAAACCAAATGCACAGTTACAAGATGGTGGATACATCGCTCAGCAATACAACAAGCGAGAAGGATCTTGGAATTGGTGTAGATCACAAGCAGAATATGAGCCAACAGTGGGATGTAGCTGCAAAAAAAGCAAATGCTATTTGGAGCTGCGTTAATAGAAGTATTCCCGATTGTGTAAGGTACTGGTTCCCCTCTATTTGGCACTGGTTAGGCCTCATCTTGGGTATTGCATCCAGTTCTAGGCACCACATTTGAAGAGGGATTCAGACAAGCTGGATGGGGGTTCAAAAGAGGGCAACGAGGATGATCAGGGGTCTGGAAACAAAGCCCTATGAAAAGAAACTAAAAGAACTGGGCATATTTAACCTTGAGAAGAGAAGATTGAGGGGAGACATGATAGCACTCTCCAAATACGTGAAAGGTTGTCACACAGAGGAGGGCCAGGATCTCTTCTCGATCATCCCAGAGTGCAGGACACTGAATAATGGGCTCAAGTTACAGGAAGCCAGATTCTGGCTGGACATCAGGAAAAACTTCATGACTGTTAGAGCAATACGATAATGGAACCAATTACCTAGGGAGGTGGTGGGCTCTCCCACATTAGAGACATTCAAGAGGCAGCTGGACAGCCATCTGTCAGGGATGCTTTAAGGTGGATTCCTGCATTGAGCAGGGGATTGGACTCGATGGCTGGCTGGCTCTCTCCTCTCTTATAATACCCTCTTCTCCCAAAACAGAAAGTACTGTTTCAATCTTGAAGAAATGAAATTTAATCGGAGGAATAAAACTTAACAAGGGAAATGAATCTTAAGCAGCAAAATGAAATACTCTCTCAGAGAAATAAAACTATCTCCTCCTAACAGAAATCCCCAGGCCTGAGTTTATGACCTTGCCTCTGTAGGCCTAAATCCCTCACAGTGGGGCTTGTAGTTCTTGTGCTTACCTTACTTGTGAGGTATCTGAGGAGTCTGTGTGAGTGCCTGGTCTTTCATTGTCCAATCATCTCTGCAGCAGCCTCCCTGGCTTCCCACGCTTCAATTAAATTAGCCCAGGAAAAACTTCAAGTAGTAACTCCTCCCTCATGACCCCTTGATCAGGAAGTGTGGGCAGCCAGGGAGGCAGTAGAGTAATGGAGAAATTAGGGTGACCATATGGAAAGGAGGACAGGGCTCCTGTATCTTTAATAAATGGAATTTCAGCAGGAGTCATTTGTATGCATGTGACACCTGGTGAAATTCCTTCATCACAACAATTAAAGCTACAGGAACTATACTAGAGTGACCAGATACAAAAGAGGGCAGGGCTCCTGCAGCTTTAACTGATGTGATGAAGAGGGAATCTCACCAGGTGCTGCATGCCTACAAATGACACCTGCTGAAATTCCATTTTCTATACAACTGTTAAAGATACAGGAGCCCTGTCCTCCTTTCCATATGGTCACCCTAGCAGAAATGTGGTATAGAAAGGAAGGAAAAATCAAAAGGAGGAGAGCCCCCAAATCAGGATTTAAAAAAGGGAGAAACAGGTTCCTGTTTCTCCCCTTTTTTGTATAGAAAAGAAGAACAAACACAATACCTTTGGCCATTTCAAAGTGAAAAGCTCAAAACACAATCAAAATGGTGGCACCACAAATAAACAAAACAGAAAGAAGCAGTGCTACACAGCTTTAACACAACAGCAGCAACAACAACCACAAAACCTATATCTTCATTTTCTCTTGTTGGGGCAGGGGTTAGACCCTCCATAATATAGCATCTTGACCCCACCCTCAGCTGTGACCATTACCAATATATTTTCAAAAATTGATTCTCCCCACAATCACACACACACACACTCACTCACCCAGGATCCTGTACAAAGGTGCAGAGGATATTATGTGTCATTGCATACGATAACAGCATTGCAACTGGTGCATATCACTGTAGGACCATGAAAGCGTCAGCACTTGAACCTACAAGGGCTTTCACCATAGAGCCGGACGTCAGATGAGGATTCATCTAGGCACCGTGATCTGGCTAATGTAGGGAACTAACCAGCTAGATGAGAAAATATGTCCCTGGGAGAGCAATAGACCAATCGACACTTCTACTACTGTCCTGAGCCATAAGGGGGCACTCCTGCTACCACACCTTACCATAGGTGTACTTCTCTTTTCTCTAGGGTGGGCGAATCCATATTTTTTGGGCCATGCTACTTTTTTATATTTTTACCCATACTTCTGTTCCATTTCTGCATCAAACTGTTTTTTTTTTAAAAAAAAATTAGTTTAGTACAAGTCTACTTGCATGTGGTTATTATTATTGTTATTATTATTATTATTATTATTATTATTATTATTATTATTATTATTATTATCTGTGCCTCTATGTAATGGACTGAAGAGTCCTACAGTAAAATCCAGTCAAATTGAAGCTTAACCTTGCATGTAATGCTCTGTAACAGTGGTTGGTTAAGTCTTCTAGGATCACCCCAGGCGTTTCCCACCACCACCCAAAAACAAAAACCCAACAACAACGAGGCTCTCCAGAATAGAAAGCCTGTTGTTTTGTCTCCTTATAAAAATCATCACTGCTTGGCTACTCAAACGTGGTTTGTGTTAAGGATACCACTTATTGTTTCATATGGAGCATAGCCAGCTCGTTATGTGATAAGCGGCAGACATCCACAGTACACCTTGAAAGGGATTTCAGCAATTGTGTTTGTGGTTCAGAGAAAGTCACAGGCAGTTCCAGTGTTTGCAAGTTGCTTCTTACAGAGGTAGGGTTGCCCACATTTCGCTTGACGAATTCTGGGAGTTGAACAGAGCTCAAGGGAGGATAAGGTAGGATTTTATTACCCTATTGATCCTATGGTGTTATTGTTTTTTGTGGTATGTGTGTGTTTCCATTCAGTTTTTAAAACATTTTCCTATCAACATGTTTCTTCAGTTAATTTTGAAACCTTATTGTTTGAAATGTTGTAAGTCTCTGAGGCAAGGCAGGCCAATTCAGCCCGCCTCGGCATGAATATGAGTTGGTACTGGGTCAGCCCGAGGCACCCTGAGGTGAAGCAGATTGGTTCCGAAGCAAGCACCTAGGACCAATTTGGGGTGGTGAGGCTGTTCCCCCCGCTGCCTGTCTGCATAGGAAAACCAGCAACCTTTTCTCCTTCCCTACTCACACCCCAGAACCTGGAGCTGCCACCACCCATGGGACTTCCCTTTGCTCTCCATATTCCTCCATTAGAGCCATGATTTAAAGGTAATGTCAAGCTGTCTTGTTTTCGTAGCTCTATGGCTGCAAACTAAGGCGGCCCTAAAGAGCTATTGTCATAGTTTGCAGTCCTAGATCTATAAAAACAAGATAGCTCTCACCTTAACCTTTCAATTATGGCTCTAATGGCTGAAGACAGAAGGCAAAGGAAAGACCTGTGAGCAGCAGCGGCAGCTCCAGATTCTTGCTGAGGGCACCCAGGAACCTACAAAGGCTGACCTGCTTGGGGGAGGGGAGTGAATCTTGCTTCAGCTTCAATTCCAAAGCAAGGCAGCCAGTCCTGAATTGGAGCCATTTTGGAGGCTCTGAAATGGCCTCCAAGGACAGTTGGTGCGGCTGTGCACAGACCTACAATTTTGAGTTTTGTTTTCTTTATTGGGTAGGGTGACCATATGGAAAGGAGGACAGGGCTCCTGAATCTTTAACAGTTGTGTAGAAAAGGGAATTTCAGCAGGTGTCATTTTTATGCATGCAGCACCTGGTGCAATTTCCTCTTCATCACAACAGTTAAAGCTGCAGTAGCCCTGCCCTCTTGACCAGATACAAAAGAGGGACAAGCAGGACACTGGTGCGTTAGCACCCTCCCAACCATATTCCCCAGAAACTTGTATATATAGGGTTACTGCCTATTAGGGATGTGCACGGACCCCCCAGATCGGATCGGGACCCGGATCGGGACCTCCAATTTTGTCATGGATCGGTTCGGACAAAATCGGAGGCCCCCCGGACCGGATCGAGTCCGATCCCGATCCAAAATTTTTGGATCGGCCGCCATTTTTCCCCCCATAGACTTGCATTGCAATGCAAGTCTATGAGGAAAAAATGGCGGCGGGTGGGTGAGGGGGGGCCTAACTCCCTCCCCCCCGGGGCCGTCCGCTCTGGACAGCCCCGGCAGGTAAGCCCCCTCCCCCGCGCTCCCTACCCCCCCTGGGGCCGTCCGCTTCCATCCGCTGGCGCCCGCGGGCGCCCGCGGATAGAAGCGGACGGCTCCGGGGGGGGGGGTAAGCCCCCTTCCCCGCCACTGCTTACCTGTTAGTGCCGTTCGCTCCCGTCCGGCGCCGGCGGCTACTGCCAGCCGGCTTTGCGGCTTGCTCTAGAGTAGCACGCCAGGTGATCACCCGGCGCGCCACCCTGGAGCAGGCTGCGGAGCCCGCTGGTAGTAGCCGCCGGCGCCGGACGGGAGCGGACGGGCCGGAAAGGTAAGGGCCCCCCTCCTCCCCTCCGCGCGCCCCCTGCTTACCTTCCCGGCCCGTCCGCTCCCGTCCGGCGCCGGCGGCTACTACCAGCGGGCTCCGCGGCCTGCTCTAGAGTAGTGCGCCGGGTGATGACATCACCCGGCGCGCCACCCTGGAGCAGGCCGCGGAGCCCGCTGGTAGTAGCCGCCGGCGCCGGATGGGAACGGATAGGCCGGAAAGGTAAGCGCCCCCCTCCTCCCCCCCCGCTGTCCACTTTCATCGGTGGGCGCCCGCTGGTGCCCGCCAATGGAAGCGGCGGTGGGCGCCAGTGGGCGCCCGCCGATCCGCCGATCCGCCGAACCGGTTCGGAGCCTTTTCGGACCGGTTCGGATTGGATCGGCCAATCCAGCTGTCAGATCGGAAATCGGATAATTTATCCGATTTCCCACTGGACCAGACTCGGATCGTGGATCGGGTCTGATCCAGTGCACATCCCTACTGCCTATATACACTTCATCCCTTACAGTACTCAAAAGATTGATGAAGTTGTGTTTTTCTATAGTCAAACTCAAATAAATTAAATAAGATACTTAGTTTTTCTTTAAACATCTCTTGCATTCCACATCTAAACACATATCACCAGCATAAAGTTCCAAATAAAATTTTGTTCTATTTTAGTTAGAAGTCACTGCACATTCTTCTTTTATATTATGTGCTTCCATATATATTGGGTGACCTGTGCCAAGACTAATAGCCCAGTCCCACACCATGGAAAGTAGCTAACAGAGAGTTTTCAGGCTGATTTGGTGGAGGCAGCCAAAGAAAAACAGACTTCCACCTGCTGTCAGTGGAAAAGGTCGCAGGAAGAGAGGGGCAAAAAAGGTTGGTAGTAGAGTATTTGGCACATGAAACAGGGTGCTTTTGGCCTGTAACAACACGACACACAGAAGTCATCTTGAGAATAAGTTCTCAGTCTTGTTCATTTCATCTCTTTAGCCTAAAAGTCATTAAAAGCGTATGAAAATAAAAAGTGTTTAAAAGAAGCATTATTTAAATGACAAATATTTTCTGCTTTCATTAACCAGCCAAGAACAAATAAAGCTATATTGAGTACATATTTAATGTTTTTGTGAACCACCCAGGGGGGCTTCAGCTATTGGGTGGTATAAAAATACAATAAATAATAATAAATAAATAAATAAATTTAAAAAATGACTACAGAGGATTTGTGAGACTACACAGAGAGAGAGAGAGAGAAAGAGAGAGAGAGCATTTCTACATCATTTCTTTGACCTTTTGTTGTCTTGGCCAATTGACTTTTCAAATCTCCTTCCTCAGTGCCTTCAGAAAAAAAAAAAACCTGATGTGTACGAATCCAGGATCAATCAGTGTAAATAAAACATGTCTTCTCTTTCTCCAGTTTCAGCTTGAATACACATTTCAGTGAGGAATGAAACAACTGGAGGCTGTTAAGATGATTTTGACTTCCTATAGCGCTGCAGCTCGAAAAAGCAAACTTAGAATTTATATTCATGAATGGACACGATACAGGCATAAGAGAGGCCTGTTGGGTCAGACCACAGATCCAACTAGTCCAGCGTTTGCTGTCCCTGAGAGACAAGCATTTTGTGTCCAAGAGAGACAAGAAGATGCTGAGATACTCAGAGATGTGCTATCACTAAAGATGGGGGTTCCTTATTAACTGTTAAGGAGACAAAGCCCTATGAGAAGAGACTGAAAGAACTGGGCATGTTTAGCCTTGAGAAGAGGGGATTTCACCAGGTGCTGCATGCATACAAATGACACCTGCTGAAATTCCCTTTTCTATACAACTGTTAAAGGTACAAGACTCCTGTCCTCCTTCCATATGGTCACTCTACACAACTTCTAGCATGTCCCCAGTTACCTCTGCTGTTTTCTGTCTAAACATGTGTGGGATTGTGTCCTAAGGCAACAAACAACAAAATAGATAGATAGATAGATGATAGATAGATAGATAGATAGATAGATCTGGAAGAGACCCGAATCTAAACTATCATCAAAATGACAATGTTTGAGGTTAATGATGTAAAGCAGGGAGATCAGGGCTACCCAAAGGTTGCTGCAAGGTTTCAATAAAAGAGAGTTTTCCTATCCCTGCAGCCTATGACACTTCCTTGCTACTTGAAAGTCTTTTTTTCCCTCTAAGGGTATGTAGGACTTTATTAATTTATTTATTTATTACATTTGTATACCGCCCCACAGCCAAAGCTCTCTGGGCAGTTTACATAAGATTAAAATAATTAAAAACAATATACAAAAATTAAAAAAGAAAAACATATCATATACACACAATATACACATACATGTAAAACCATGATAATAACTTTAAAAAGCTATATGCCTAAACAACAAAACAAACCCAGGATCATCAGATATTGCTAAATGCCTGAGAGAAGAGGAAAGTCTTGACCTGGTGCCAAAAAGATAACAATGTTGGTGCCAGGCAGGCCTCGTCGGGGAGATCATTCCACAATTGGGGGGCCACCACAGAGAAGGCCCTCTCCCTTGTTGCCGACCTCCAAGCTTCCCTCAGAGTAGGCACTCGGAGGAGGACCTTAGATGTTGAACATAGTGTTTGGGTAGGTTCATGTCAGGAAATGCGTTCCATCAGGTATTGTGGTCCCAGGCTGTGAAAGGCCTTATTGGTTAAAACCAGCACCTTGAATCGGGCTCAGAAACATACAAGCAGCCAATGCAAGAGGGCCAGAGTAGGTCTTATATGCTTGAACCTTCTGGTCCCAGTTATCAATCTGGCTGCTGCATTTTGCACAAGCTGCAGCTTCTGAATCGTCTTCAAGGCAGCCCCACATAGAGCGCATTGCAGTAATCTAATTTGGAGGTTACCAGAACATGGACAACTGAAGCCAGGTTATCCCTGTCCAGATAGGGGCATAGCTGGGCCACCATAGAAGGCATTCCGTGTCACCTAGGCCACCAGAGCCTCAAATGACAGAGATGGTTCTAGGAGAACCCCCAAGCTACAAACCTACTCCTTCAAGAGGAGTGCAACCCCATCCAGAACAGGTTGAAGACCCTCTATCCAGGCAGCAGAACCACCCACTAACAGAGTCTCAGTCTTGTCTGGATTGTGTTTCAGTTTATTAGCCCTCATCCAGTCCATTGTCACAGCCAGACACCGGTTCAGCACATCCACAGCCTCACCTGATGAAGATGAAAAGGAGAAATAGAGCCGCATGTCAGCAGAGTACTGATGACAACACACTCCAAAACTCTGGATGACCGCACTCAATGGTTTCACGTAGATGATCAACAGCAAGAGGGACAAGACTGACCCCTGTGGAACCCCATACTGGAGCACCACCTTCTGGAGCCGACTCGCCAAGTAGGAGCAGAGCCACTGCAATGCAATGCCTCCCACTCCCAACTCAGCCAGTCAACCCAGAAGGATACCATAGTTGATGGTATCGAAAGCCACTGAGAGATCAAAGAGAATCAAAAGAGTCACACTCCCCCTGTCTTTCTCCCAACATAGGTCATCATACAGGGCGACCAAGGCTGTTTCCGTACCAAAACCAGGCCTGAACCCCGACTGAAATGGATCCAGATAATCGGTCTCCTCCAAGAGTTCCTGGAGCTGGCTTGCAACCACCCGCTCAAGGACCTTGCCCGGGAATGGAACATTTGCTACTGGCCTGTTAGTTATTAAGATTTTTAGGGTCCAAGGAAGATTTCTTTAGGAGTGGTCTCACTGCCGCCACTTTCAGAAGGCCTGGGACCACTCCCTCTTGCAAAGAGGCATTAATCACTTCCCTGGCCCAGCCGGTTGTTCCATCCCTGCTAGCTTTTATTAACCAAGAGGGGCAAGGATCCAATATGGAGGTAGTTGCACGATCCTGTCCAAGCACCTTGTCCACGTCCTCGAGCTGTGCCAACTGAAACTCATCCAAGAAAACAGGACAAGCCTCTGCTCTGGATACCTCACTTAATTCACCTGCTATAACGCTGGAGTCTAAGTCCTGGCTGATGCCAAAAGTTTTCTTCTGGAAGTGCCTAGCATATATATTACAGTGGGCCTCAGATAGTTTTACCATGTCCTTGGGTCCACCATGTAAAAGCCCTTGGACAACTCTGAAAAGCTCAGCTGGGTGGCAGATTGATGATTTGATAGTGGCAGCAAGGTATTGTTGTTTTGCTGCCTCACTGCCTCTGTATACGGCTTACCATAGGCACTTACTAGCGTTTGATTGCATCCATCAGGAGTTAGTCTCCATCTGCACTCAAACCTTCTCCTGTTCTGTTTCATTACTCTCAGCTCTGGGTATACCACAGAGCCATACGAGCTTTACACAGGAGAGGGTGCTCAGGAGCAATCGAGTCAACCGCCCTGGTAATTTCTGCATTCCACAGATCAACCAAGGTTTCAACAGGAGAGCCAGCCCTATCAGCCGGGAAAGTCCCCAGAGCCCTCTGGAAACCATCCGGATCCATTAGCCTCTGGGGGCGGACCATCTTGCAGAAAGGAAAAGCCGCTGTAAGTCTGAACCTCAGCAGGTTATGATCTGACCATGACACAGGGGTTGATGTAAAATCCCCCACTTTCAGATCCATCACTATGAGTCTATGATCCTATCCCATACATACAATCTGCAGAGGGAGCCTGCAAAGGGAGATGGAATTCCTTTAGACCACAGCAACCCTCCTCCCTGGCCCTCAAGTCTACCCTGATGCTGAACCAAGTACCCCGGTGGGCACAGCTGGGAGAGACTGACTCCTCCCTGCTCACCCACCCAAGTCTTGGTTATACATACCAGATTGGCTGCCTCATCCACAATTAAGTCGTGGACGAGGGAGGTCTTATTATGCAGAGATCTGGCATTTAAAATTAGCACCTGGAGGCCTGAGGGCTGGCTGAAAGGGCAACCAGCAAGCCTTTGGGTGTGGTGGTGAGGGGCCGGAACAAGGCACAGCTATTAACTGTCTGGGCCACGTTCCCCTTACCTGGCAAGTCCTCCTCACAACACCATATCTCCACCCATCACTACACTGATGGGGCACTCCTCAGATCCCCCCACTTGGCCCTGTATTCCCCTTCCCAGGCACATAGCTCAAGCTTTGGGCAAAACAAACAAACAAACAAAAAAAAAAAAACAGGTAGGCAGCATTAGCCGGCACCCACATCAGCTTCCTCCTTCCCGGGGCAGTAGGCTTCCCTATCCTGCAGGTGATGGCTTGAAGATATAATTGAGCCACCCTATTCATTTTCATGGCTAATGGCCATGCATGCTTGGAATGATGGGAGTTGCAATTCAATACATCTGCCGGGGACCAAGTTCGGGAAGTCTTATTCAAAGCTTTAACTTTTGTAACCAGAATGATGCCTTGGGCCTAGAAGCTGTTCAAAAGCTAATGAAGATTTTACAAGGTTGGTGTTACATAGTCAGGAAAAAACGGGCTCCCAGCAAGGTTTAGCTGCGGCACTTTGCACCAACTGACGTTTTTGGATGCTTTTCAAAAGCAACTCTGTGCACAGTGCAATGCAGTTTTCTAACTTGGAGGTAACCAAAGTGTATGTCACTGTGGCAAAAAACAATCCTTTCCTATCGTTTTAATAATGTCAAATCTTGATGTAGGCTCCCACCCTCCAGATTTTTTTTTCTATTAGAAGCTAGTGGGGAGGGAAATAAGAGAAAGAAAATTGTGTTTCAAAGAGCCAAATAACGTCAAATATTGCCATTAAATTCCTTGTCATTTAGGAGAAAAAGAAAAAAGAAACCTTTGTTCAGTTCAATCCTTAGGGGGCTCAGCAAGCCCTGTAATATCCAAAATCTCCCTGTGGCTGCAGAATTCATTATTTCAAATCACATCATTTGAAGTTCAATTTTGGATGCTAGTTTAAAGTAGTGCTTTATACTGTTGATTCATTCATAGAATTCACTACCATGAGATGTGGTGATGCTGGGTGGACATTAGCTTGGACAGCACTGAAGATGATTAAACGTGTTCGCGGTGAATGGCAGTATGTTCAGCCATGATTGCTAAATGGAACTTCCATGTTCAGAAGAAATATACCTGCAAGAAGTAGGCACTTGGGAGGGATGTTGTCTTCCTGCACATCTTCTGTGTTTCCCAGGGGCATCTGGCTGACCTTGATTGGAAATAGAATGCTGGGTGTGATATCCCATTAGAAACAGTTGATATTTTCAGCAGAATCAAGTGGTAATGTTATTTTCCCCTACAATGTTCCAATTCACTTAGCAGGGCTTTGGAATCATATGTTTGAAAGGTACCCACATACAAAAGGTCTCTTCATGTACTAAATTAGCTTAAGGGTGCAGTCCGATCTATTGGGCCTTGCTGCTTGGAAGCCTAAGAAGGTGAAGGCTTCCAAGATCCCTAGGCCCTGCCAGGCTGTAGTCAGCAGGCCAAGAGAATGAGCAACTGTGATCTCCACTTCTCTGTCCCCCAATTTTTGTTAGATGAGCTTTTCGGCCCATCTAGCAAGGGGACCTGAGAGAAGGAGTGAAGGAAGCTAGATGTCTGGTATCTTTGCCTTTCCAGTCTCCTCCCATCACCAATCACCATTACGATCCCTTTTCTCCTCCTCTTTGTTCCTTGTCTCCAGTAAGACCTTTCCCCCTATCCACTATGCCTCCTTAATGAGTTATACCAACAACTCCCATCATCCCCAGCCTGCAAAGCCGTTGACCTCCCCATAACAAATGGACACAAAAAGTGGCAGATTTGAGGATTTCATATGGACAACACCTCCATGCAAACATGATCATGAAACGAATGCACTGGCTTAGATACATCCCAAATAACACATATAACCATCCCACGTACTTTGGCTAAATGAGATCTTGCAAATTTAGCTATTATTACAGCACATTTCAAACATCTTGGAGTTGCAGCAGCAAATTCACACCTGCATTTCCGAGAGCTACCAATGGACGAGGGAGCCACGGGCCACAGCATCAGAAAATAATGCTCATATCTCACCTTTTCTGTGTAAATTGCCCACATGTATCATGGCACTGGTGATGCTGTGTTATTTTATGCCTCATTACATTGAGCATCATTGACCTTCTATTCCAGTTTGAGCTCCTCTGACGTTAAGGCTAAACAAGCAAGATGTCTGTCCAACAGTGACAAAGTTTGAAAAGACGAGAGAGAGGACTGGTATACTGAGTACCGCCTTCACTATGGCCTATAGGTCTGCTTTGAGTAAAGATGTTTGAAGCAGTGAAATGCAAGATCACCAAAGTTCTCAGAATGCCATCTTGAAGTTCCTTCTGTTTTGGGTCCCTATCAGAGTGGCATCTTTGTTTTCTTCTTTTTTGCTGAAAATTCATACATATTTTTGTGCATTTTCCCCCCAAATGTACACGTTGATTGTGCAAATATTTGCAATGTATGCATTCCTCTCCCATTGATTAAAGCATATTTGTGCTCATTTTTTCTAAAGGGTGCCTTTCTTTGGGTGTATTTTTCAAACGTACACGTGCTGTCAATTTTTTTTTTCTCTTTGCTCTGCAAATCACATTGGAAACTTGAAATGTAAGGTTGGTCTAAGTCTGTGTTCGGTCCAGAGGGTGTGGATCTGATGAAAAACAAATTGAAATGAATTTTTCATACATCCCTAACCTTGAGGTCAGTTTGGCAGGCAATCACTGCAATCAATCAACCCCAGAGGATTATGGGCAGTAACTGTCATCAGCTTGTAAATGTGGGGATGTGGCAATAGGGATGAGTAATAAGGAAAGGGCCTTCTCTGCAGTGGCCCCACACTTTTGGAACAAACTCCCATCAGAGGTCCACCATTCACCATCCTTGCAGGCTTTTAAAAAGGCCTTGAAAACATATTATTTTACCATGGCCTTCTCATGATACGAGTACTGTTGTTGCTGTTAATGCCATTGGTCCTGTTCAGAAGACACCTTAAATCACAGCTTTATGCTTTATTCACTGTGGTTAAACCCATGGTTTAAGGTGTCTTCTGAACAGGGCCATTGTTGTTCTAGCTGGTTTTGTTGTTGACTTTCATTATTTTTAATTGCTATTTTTATTGTGTTCATGTTTTTATTGCTTATAATATTTAAACTGTTTTTATGTATTTTATTGTTGCAAGCTGCCTTGTGAGAGCTTCTGCCCTGAAAGGTGGCCAAGGACTGTTTAAAATAAGGAGAAGAAGAAGAAGAAGAAGAAGAAGAAGAAGAAGAAGAAGAAGAAGTTGTTCACAAAAAGGAGTATATTTGGAAAAAAATGCAAGTCAAAAATGTGAATTTTACAAAATACGCATACACAAATGTGCAAATTTGGGGGGGAAATGAACAAAAATGCAGATTTTTTTATTATTATGAACACAAAATACAGACAAATTGGGTGGAGTAAAGCAGGTTGGCAATCCAATGCAGATTCAGCATGGAACGAACAAAGCACTGGAAAAACAAGAACCAGAGCAAAAACAAGACAGATTTGCCTATCCTAACATGGAACTCTATTTGATAAGGGAGTCAGTGATGAATTCTGACTTTGTAATCCATGCATCCTGACCCACCAAGATGCAATACACAACAGATGTCTAACCATAACGAAATGAAACACACCAGTGGAAACAAACTAACATATGTAGCAAATAAGCCGAACACATTACTATATATGGAAAAATCTAATTTCTTTTCCCCTTTGGTCTACAATCTAGTGGAATAGCAATAGCACCAGATTAGATTCTGAAAGGTGCAGCTTTGGGCCATACATGGCACATATAAATGTCAAGAAATACCAAGTTGCAAAGTGAAATGAAAGCTTTTCTCTCCTTCTCATCACATCCCTTATCAGTAATGAACAATGCTCCGTTTGTTATCTCTTTAATTACACTTACAGGCATCTGCTGGATATTATGGAGATGGAGGGAAGGGGGAGAAAGAGCACCATTTGCTCCTTTGCAAATGGATGATGAATAAAAGAGAAGATGAATATTTATAGATAGTGTATCAGCATAACGGACTGCTCTCCAACAGCCATTTTCTCACTCATGTTTGATGCTCCATCTCATGTGACATTAAATTTTAAACTCTGGAAGGCAAATTCTTTTGCAAGAGAATCAATCTGGTTTAGGTTGCCAAGGTAGGTTGTGGCTCGGGATGTACAGAATTTGTAAAATCCATTCTATTTGCATTTTGTGGATTGTCAGGTGCCTCTCGTTCCCACATCTGTTCATGAATGGAATCGGATTTTTCTTCCCCCCTCCATTTCACGAATTTGTGCAAACTGAAACTGAATTTGGGAGAAACTGAAATGGGCAGTTTCACCCAATCCTACCTCTGAAGTTTCCATTTTTCTTTGTTTCCTCTCATCAATACCTCCACAGTATAGCCGCCCGATACTATATTGATTTCTATCTTAATGCAGCCGCATCCAAGTTACCCCCTTGCACACATCCACTGCTGTTAGTAAATAAACCATGCAGGCAGCCCCTGGGACATTTTGGTGGAAGTGGCAGTAATGACAGGATTACCCCTCCAAGAAATAAAAGGAATGACTAAAAGTATCGGGTTGTCTGACTCCTGCCAGTCACTGAAGCTGTGGTGTTGTATTTTATACCGAATCATATAATCACTCAAATAGGATAAATAAAAGGATTAACGGTAGGATCAGGTAGCAAAGAATTTTAAATCCCTTCACCTCCTTCCTTGTGTTATTGACAGGTGGAAGATTATCCTGCAAAAGCAGTGCAAGCCAGTTCCAACATGCTTATACTGAGGGAAGGCCAGTGACAGTAATACATAAACCTTGTCCATTCATATTTCCCTCCCTAAGGATATTTACTTATAGGAAGACCAGCGAAAGCAGGTGGATCTTCTGAAGACTTGCAAAGAAGACTTCTGAAGACACGCTAAGATGGGGCCTGATGAACCCTCAATGGAAGTTGTTTCCAGAGGTATGGGGCCAACATTGAGAAGGCCATCTTATTTGTACTCACCAGCCTAAAGTGGGAAGCAGGAAATGAGAAGGGTCTCTGCTGATTACCTCAGAGTGCGAGTAGACTGGTATGGAAGGAGGCAAATAATAAAACAACATAGTATAGGCTGACCAAATGAAAAGGAGGACAGGGCTCATGTAACTTTAACAGTTGTAGAGAAAAGGGAATTTCAGCCGGTGTTATTTGTATGCAATTAGGTCCTGGTGAAATCCCCTCTTCATCACAACAGTTAAAGTTGCAGGGGCCCTGCCTTCTTTTGTATATGGTCACTCTAGTATAGTGCCTGCAACTTTAACTGTTGTGATGAAGAGGGAATTTCACCAGGAACTGATTGCATACAAATGACACTGGCTGAAATTCCCTTTTCTCTACAACTGTTAAAGTTACATGAGCCCTGTCCTCCTTTTCATATGGTCAGCCTACAACATAGGTAAGCCACAGGTGTGTGTGTGTGGGGGGGGGGCTTTTTAAAAGCCAGATAAAGCCATCAGTCAGGACTTGAGATGTTCAATCTGGAGAAAAGGAGATAGAGGGGAGATATGTTAGCAGTGTTCAGGTACATAAAAGGATACCACAGGACTATTTTCCATTGCCACAGAATTTAGAACCTGAAATAATGGGTATAAATTCTAGCTATCTAGATTAAATATAAGGAAAAATCTTCCTGACAATAAGATCTGTACAACAGTGGAAAAGTCTACCTACTGAGGTTGTGGGTTCTGCATCTCTGGAGCTTTTTAATTAGAGCCACTTCTCATGGATGGTTTGATTGGTTTCGCAGCACATTGCAGAGGGTTGACCTAGATGATCCTTGTGGTCCCTTCCAACTCCACAATTCTATGATTCTACAGCTCAATCTACACCAAGCAGGATATAGTGGTATGAAAGGGGTATGAAAGGGGTATATAAGAGGCAGGAGCCACACTATCACTTTATAGCGGTATTGAAGTGCACTGACAACTATTGGGGCCCATTGACACATGCCATATACTGCCTTCATACCACTTTCATAGTGCTATATCCTGTTTGGTGTAGATCTGGCCTAGAATCATAGAATAGTAGAGTTGGAAGGGGCCTGTAAGGACTATAGAACTAAGACTCACTAAAAAGTTGGGCAAATAAAAAGGTATTTACCTGCCTCTGAAAATATAAGAGTGTTGCTTCTGGATGAACCTTCCTGGGCTGAGCTTTCCAAAGGAATGAATGAATTCTGACAGAAAAGATCAGCTAAGGGTTAAGTTATTATTAATAATAATAATGGCCCTGAGTGGCATTTTCTTTCTTTTTTGGTAGGAAGTCAGAGTGTAAATGAATTATTATTATTATTATTATTATTATTATTATTAACCAGGTATTTCTAACACCATGAGATGCTTCCTAAATCTGCAAATCAGCATTGTCCCTCCCATGACAACCTCATTGCTCACGCTACCCCACCAAACAAACTGTTTAAAGTTCTTCTTGCAGTTTATCTGTATTTCTGTTTTCCCTTGCTTTCATGTTTACCTCAGACACATTATAGAAAATCAGAAACATTGAATTGAAATGTCAGCTGAAAAAGAGGCTGTCTAGACACATTTGCTTCCACTGACCTGTTTGGATAGATTAGATAGATAGATGATAGATAGATAGATAGATGATAGATAGATAGATGATAGATAGATAGATAGATAGATAGATAGATAGATAGATAGATAGATGCTAGATAGATAATAGAGTCTGTCTGTCTGTCTGTCTGTCTGTCTGTCTGTCTGTCTGTCTGTCTCTCTCTCTCTCTCTCTCTCTCTTTGTGTGTGTGTGTGTGTGAGAGAGAGAGAGATTTAATCTGATAATATTGGAATAGCACTGAGGAGAATAAATTTGAGAAGTATTAGCTTCTGTAAAGGTAATAAAAACCTTGTCTTCTGAAGCCATCTCCCCTTATTAATGAATTCTCAGATGTTCATTCTGAAGAGATTACTTTCTTAAGGTCATCTAGAAATGGTGTGCGTGTAACCTGAAAGCAAAATGCGGGAGGTATATTTGTCGGATTTCATCCTGAAGCAGCCCGCTGCTTCTCAGCCAATATTTGAATATAGGCTAGAGTATTCTGTCGGTTCATATGTTGCATACTGAGGGATGTTTTGGTAAAGAAAGCCTGCACAATGTGCAAGCCACCAAGTCAGGAGGGGGTCCAACCAGCTATATGTGGTGGTCTACGAATGGCCCAGTAAATCTCTTGGTTTTGCCACTGTTTAAGTTTTTCTAGGCCAGATCCACACCAAGCAGGATATAACATCTTGAAAGCAGTTTGAAAACAGTATATGGAATGTGTAGTGGGCCCCAACAGTTGTCAAGACTATTATAAACTAGGGATGTGCATTGTAGAATCATAGAATAGTAGAGTTGGAAGTGGCCTATAATGCCATCGAGTCCAACCCCCTGCTCAATGCAGGAAATTAAAATTGGAGAAAATTGGACATCTGACACCGATTCAAAAATTTGGAAATCCAATTTTTTTCCGATCTGATTTTTTGGTCTCCGATTTTAATCGGAAAAAATCAGAAAATTGGATGCCATTTTGAATGCTTTTTCCCATTGCTTATTTTTGTGTTACAAAAATGCCTATAACTTTTTTATTATTATTTTTAAAGGTAGAAGGATGAAACTTGGCCACATTGCAGATGTGTTTCAGGTTCTTATCTGTGAAAAATTTCAGAAAGATAGCTCCAGGCATTTTGTGGCTATGGTTTTTTTTAGTAACGAACCAGGAATGCCTATAACTTTTATTTTTATTTTTAAAGATCCTCTCATGAAACTTTGCCACGTTGCAGATGATACGTTGGGACTCATGTGTGTGAAATTTCAGAACCATAGGTGCCTGCCTTGTGTGGCAATTATTATTTTTTAAAAAATGGGTAGCAGTGGGGTAAAGACAGTTATGCCTTCAACTTTTTTATTTTTAAAGATCCAAACATGAAACTTGTCCACATTAAAGGTACCACTTTGGTTGATATGTGTGAGCAATTTCAAAAGCATAACTTCAAGCGTGTAGTGGCGAGGTATTTGGGGAGAAATGAGGAGAGAAACCCATTTAACTTTTTTTTATTTTTAAAGCTAAAAGCATGAAACCTGGCCACATTGCAGATGGGTTTGAGGTACTTATCTGTGAGAAATTTCAGAAAGATATTATATTCCCTCTATGCTAATTACATGCTACTACATTTTAGGTTGCTATGATAAACCTTCTCATCCACTTGGTTATGGTTTAGTGTATTTAGTAAGGCCTTTCCACTTTGATCAGCTTACATAAGCTAATAAAACATTGGAATTACTGTGATCTAACTGAACATTTTGATTTCTTCTGTTAGTATGCATGCACATTCACTGCTACGTTTCGGTCCTCTTTGTGTGTAGGTTCTAACTGGTGAGGGCTCCTCTCTTTTCTTGGTCATCACAATTGGAGGGCATCAGGTTGGGAGAGATTGGTGTTTGGGATGGCTTCTTTTAATTTAAAGAGACATAGATCTATAGATGATAGCACTCTTCAAATACTTGAAAGGTTGACACACAGAGGAGGGCCAGGATCTCTTCTCAATCATCCCAGAGTGCAGGACACGGAATAATGGGCTCAAGTCACAGGAAGCCAGATTCCAGCTGGACGTCAGGAAAAACTTCCTGATGGTTAAAGCAGTACGACAATGGAACCAATGACCTAGGGAGGTCGTGGGCTCTCCCACACTAGAGGCCTTCAAGAGCCAGCTGGACAGCCATCTTTCAGGTATGCTTTAAGGTGGATTCCTGCATTGAGCAGGGGGTTGGACTCGATGGTCTTATAGGCCCTTCCCAACTCTACTATTCTATGATTCTATGATCTGTCACTTGGCCACTGAGCCGCTAGACTTTAGTGGCACCTTCACATTCAGAGGCAGATGAGGACCAGATGGGGGAGGATGAGCCATAGCCTAGTCGATGAGCACATGTTTTGCACACAGAAAGTCCCAAATTCAGCTACTTAGACCTCAGCTTAAGAAGGCTGGCGGTGGGGTTGGGGATCTGCCTTAATTCTTGGACAGCTACTGCCTCTCACAGTAGACTGTCCCAAGCTGGATGGACCAAATAAAAGGCAGTAGCCTGACTCAGTGTAAAGCATATTGGATACAAACCAAAGGGGAGAGCTATTATACGCAAGGAGGGCATGAAGACCTCCTTAAAGCTGCTGTCCAGGGCCAGCTGACTGCTTTGGGAGCTCAAATTTATTTCCCCACAAATGGCCCAGAGTGCCTCTGCATTGGGAGCATCAAAGGACGTTAAAATGGCATCTAGAACCACCCATCCAGTGCTGCTCAGAGCACTCGCCTAGATATTTTTTTTTAAGGAGAGGAGGGAACCATCCAGGCATAGACCCTGCCAGGGCAACCGAGCTCCGACAGAGGCCCAAAGCTGTCAGGTATTGATGCTAGCTCTGGGACGAGCTAACAAGAGATCAACCACCTCACCACTCTTTAAAGAAATCTAAATGGACCTTGCTGTAGTCCAGCAAGCTAGCTCTTCTCTTTCTTTAGTCTTTGAGGCTACGCACTAGGTGAGACGATATTTTAGTATGGAAGGGGGGGAAGGCACAAAAGCCGAGAAACCGCCAAAGACTGATGATCAGGGTAAAGTGTAAGGGGTCGGGGTAAGGGGGCATGAGCTTCTGAGGATCCCTTGCAGGCGAGTTTGGGACATGAATGTTGGATGATAGGAACAACTCCGCATGCTTCCAGACACTAGAGGGCGATAGAGAATGTCCTGTAGCTTGATCCGTTCCCTTTTCCTGTTCCATCCCCTTCCTCTTCTTCCTCTTTCTCCTGCCTCTGCAGCAACCGCCATGTTTCCTCTCCTAGAAGGAGGCAACTAACCATATCTCATGCCTTCGCGCACTTACACACCCAGGGTTAGGGGATGCTCTTAATGAAACACTGTTTTACCGTAATCTCTGACGATGAGTATAAAAGCACTGATAAAGTTGATGTGATTTTTTTTTCTAAACTGGCGCTAGCCTTTTTTGTTTTGTTTTTGCCTCCAGTACTAAATGCTGCCTTGCCACACTTTCTCCGTATAAAGCAACTCTCCTGTAAGTCACATCAGACTTTCCAACACTGAAGATTTGGCCCATGGGCTTGAGGTTCTGCAGCCCTGAGTTATAGCCAATGATGCCTCAGTCAATAAAGCAGCAATGCAGCTGATGTCTTGTAAGAAATGTGGTTTAAGGTTTGTGTGTGTGTGTGTGTGTGAATCTTTTCAGAATTGTAAATCTGCAGGTACATCCATCAGAAAACTATGCTACACAGTCTCTTGCAAACGCTGTGCTAGCATGGCAAATCCATCTCCACCAGTAGCCATTGGAAAATGGGGCCATTTGTTCACACACCCCATCCAGATGTGGAGCCCAAACAGCATCAGAGGGTCACAGCTGCTGACACAAGGCATGCTGACACAGAAGTATATGTTTATGTTCCAAACGAACGTGGCAACTCACCATCCGCCCCATGTAATGCTTTATCGTCTGTCTATCTGGGGCCAGTTTGCTGCTTCGTAGACGAGAAAATGAAGGCGTAGATCAGCATTGGAGGACAGCAGTTCTGTGAGCCAACCGCCGGGTCCTATGGATATAAACTCTTGGCATGCTGGGAATAATACACCCAACACACTGCAGGACGCCCTATTTACAAAGACTGACATGGGAGCTGGCAAATGTTAAGGAACGTGAATCCCAGAGTATGCCTGGAAAAAGAAAACAATGCAGGAGTATGGAATCCAAGCTGGGAAACACAAGCTATTCATCAGAACTGGCTTGTAGCTCCAAAGACCTCGATGTAGTTCTTTCTTTCCTCCTTTTCATTGCAAATGCTGCAGTGTTGATTCTTCTTGCTTCATTCAGCAGCACCACTGGGGAGGGGGGAGGGGGGATCTCTTCATCTTTCTGACTCCATCTGACTATTGCTCTTTTGCAGTGCTGGTTATTAATGGGCATAAAAAATAAGCACAGATGCTTTTAAAATTGACTGGTTTTAGTCAATTGTGGCCATTTCTACACCGGCCTTTTTCCCCTGGGGGTTGTCCCTGGCTGCTGCCTGTGCGTCCAAATGATGCACAGCTATTCCCGGGGGCAGGGGGGATGGGCACAGGTTTTCCCAGGGATGAAGAAACCCTGGGAAAATGCAATTCTTCAAGCGATCTTTGGACAGTCTCAAGTCCACGGGAGGTGTGGCTGCCCAGCTCGCCTGGTGCCTGCTTACTTCTTGTCCATCAAGGGAGGGGGGCTGCATTTTCGATACCCATGGGATGGCAGGGGGTGAGGGCTGTGATTTCGGGTTGTTTTCTTTAAGGAAAAAAAACTTACCTTTGCGATGGAGCACAAGTGCACTCCAGGCTCCATTTAAAGATTAAAAATGATGGACGCAACGAGCATGACGTCCTGTTTGCTTCTGGGATGTTACGCTTCCTGTTTGCACACAGAGCGACAATCCCGGAAGCTAAGTCTGGGATCGTCCCCCCCTCCCTCTATACCCATAGGTGTAGAAAGGCCCAGTGTTGAATTAATACAATGGTATGCCAATGGACAGGACCATAGGGAGATGCTTTATATTGAGTCCATCTTGCTCTGTATGGTCTTCTCCAACCTATCCTCCAGATGGTTTAGATGGCATCATCCCTGACCATTGGCCATGATGGCTGGTGCTGATGGGTGTTGAAGGCCAAACATCTACACTAACTGATCTTCTGGACTACCACTTCCACAGAAATGTCGCGATGACCTATAATGTTTGCTCAGCTGAGCCATCATGCCTTTTATGTTCAGGCACCTCCCTGACATTATTATTAATTTGGATTTGTTTGATCTGCAGCTCTGTAGTTGATTTAATTAGGAAAAAGCTTTTATAGCCTTTAATTTTGAATTTGTAAACAGCAGGAAAACACAATTTAGCTGCACTCGTGGGCCTGATGATAAACAATAAAGTTTAAAAAACAACAACACCATAACATCACCAAATACATTTGAGTTCATTTTGTTATTGTTTGCAATAACTTTCTAGCGCTGAAAGAAAAGATGGGACCAACCATGGCACAAAGTGTCCCGCAGCTTGGATGCAGCCACTGAAAAGGTCCCATGTCTTATGAGCGCCCACCATACTTCCATCATAGATGGGACACAAAGAAGGCTGTCTCCACCAGATATAGATATTAGGAAGTGGGCAACCTGGTATAGAAAGAATCAGTCCATAAGATATCCTGGACCAAGACTATTTAGGGTTTTAAGGGCACAATCTTGTGCCTGTTTAGAACACACACAAAAAGTCCTACAACTTCCAGCATCCCCAGCCAGCATGGCTAGTTGGAGTTTACTGTTAACTGGAGGACATTTTTATGTCTAAACATCCAGAGGATTGCAGCTTAAAGGTAGCTACCAACCATTTGAATGGTGCCCACAAACCAACAGTTAACCCATGTAATTGTTGCAGCATAAGTATAATGGGATCCATGGGGAAGTGTCTACATTTGACATCAATTGAAGTTGCCAAAGACATTTCAAAGGTAGTCCCATGCAGATCACATTTCAGTAACCCAACTTAGCTGTACTTAAGGCATGTGCTTCTAGTGTGTTAACTATGAACCCTAAAACCTGGGGGTTCATAGGGAACAAAAACATGTGCTTCCATTATCTGCAAACCAATGATTGGTGTCACTATGAAGGAGTTGGGGGTGGTAATAGGAGACCAAAGTCACCAGATCATCCCAAATCAGCATAAACAAATATTTCCATTTCAGTGTTCAATTACTTTTTGATCAAATGCCTTCCCCAATAATATAGCATAATCATTGCAGAGGTGGTAGACTGTATCTGCAGGATGCTGAAATCACTCACATGACTAAATTGGCTTCCATATAATACCTTTTAATAAGAACAAAAAAAGTCTATGATTCCTTGGGGGGGGGATCCTTCCCTGAATGGCACCCTGTCCCTCATTCATCACCATTTTCCAGGAATACAAATCTTCCTTCTCCCAACTGGTACTTGCTTTTTCTACTTGGCTTATTCCAAAAGTGCATCCTCCTGGCTGCAAAGAGACAGAGTCACTTGCTAAAACCTTGTGGCAATATTCTTGGAGATTCCCAAGGTATACTTGCATTACCTTTCAGAGGGGCAGTAACAGAGGATCTCAGATTTGATCCCTGGTATCTCCAGGTAGGGCTATAAAAGAATCCTACCTGAACCCCTGGACAGCTGTTGCCAGACAGTGTTGACAATACTGGGCTAAATGGACCAATGGTCTGATTTCAGTGATCCACTTCAGGCCATGCCATGGTTGCTCAGATAGCCAGGTGATGTCTTTCTTCATTTCCAAGAAGGGATGTACAGATTTTGTTAAATCGGTTCCACCTGTGTTTCCTAGAAATCCTAGCTCATTTGAATTTGTTGCAGGTTCTTCTGACATCTCTCCTTCCTAGTAGATGCCCAATGGAAGCTCTGGAATTGGGATCTCGGAAAAATCCACACCAGAACCAAATGAATTTGGATTTTTATGAATCTGACCCAGGAATTCTGCAGTGGACCAGCTTTCCCCCTGTTGGGCAGAGTTCATGGACTTGCAGACTGTTTTCCTAACCTTTGGAGATTTTGTGCAAATTCCGTCATGGAAAAATACCAGAATGTGCATTTCCTCCCATAGGCTAAAGCATGAAAATGCATGTTTTGGGAGAATTTGTGCATGTTGGGTGAATTTATGCATTTGCACATATGCGAATTTGCACAAATTTGGAAACTAAAAAAGCTCTGAGGCTGTTGATGGGCAGATGATGGAACAAAGCATGCTTAACAATCCACAAAGCAATCCACAAAATTTAGCTTTATTATCGATGTTTGATAAAGAATATGGGAATAAAAATACAAGAGAATTGATAAACAACCTCCTGACACCGGCTAGATTAATGATAGCGAAGAATGGGAAAATACAAGGGAATTATAGTATAGAAGAATGGTATAAAGCGGTGTGGGATATAGCAATTAATGACAAACTAACATGTAAAATGAAAGTTAGGATGGGATTATCCAAAAAGAATTATTTTGATAGTATTTAGGGACCATTTTTAGATTACATTTTAATAAAGGGGAGAAGTTGTACACCTTCAAAAGAATCCTTGCAATTTTGGAAAAATGTAAAATATACTAGAGCAATGAAGGTCTCAAGGGTAGGGGAGCACGGGGGGATGTTAGGGTTGTTTATGTATGTTATTATATGTTGAAATATTAAATAATTAAAAAAAAAACAATCCACAAAACACAGATCGAATGGATGTTGCACACTCTGTACACCCTTACATGGTACGTAATGGCATGCCATCATTTCCAAGGCATGTATAAACACTTGTAATCCCAAAGCTTCTTTATCCCCACCTACCCCAGCTGCTATTTTATCAACTGTATCCACGGACTTCATGTTTGGCTCTTTTCTCTTACGTCCTTGCATTTGCCTGCTTCCATGTCTTACCTGTAATGGTCCGACTCCTTGCCGTAATCCACTTCCCAGCCCTCCATTTCGGCAAGCTTCTCTGTTCAGGACCTGAGACAACCAGCAATTCTTCCTGCATAGCCTCCAACATTTCAGCGATGAAAGGAGAGGCATGCTGCTAATACCATGGGTCACTGCCGAAGCCTCCTTCCCCGCTATTACATGCTGCTGAAAACTCTCTGCCATGTGCTATTTGCTTTACTTGTTTGCTCGGCAATGTTCTGTTCTCCACAGACTTAAAAGCCACGCATGTGCTTGTTCTTTGGCTCAAAGATATATTTGTACCACACAATTGTCCTATAATGTGTCATCCATCACATCTCTCAGCAGCTGCAGCATGGGTGAAATGTCAAACGCGATCGCTGCATGGTGATTGTCAACTGGCCAGAGTACTTTTGTTACTGGGCAGTACATAAATATGGCAAATAAAAAAGTAAACATTCATGCTAGGACTGAGGGAATTTTTGCTTTCCCATCTGCAGTGGGTAAAAGTAGTCTAGCATTTGGAGGGCAGAGTGGATTTTGAGGTCCGGTAGCATGAAACTCAACAGTACTTCTCCCATCGCCTGGCTGTTCCTGGCCGCCATGCTTAATTCCTCATACGCATCCCAGAATGGCACTATGTGGTCATGTACTGTTGTTGTGAGTCAATTTCTGGGGGAGAGATTCATTTCCCCCCATAATGCTGCACAAGACAATGCTCTGCCAGGACATTGTTGTGTTCCAGGAGCATTACAGGCAATTGAACTTGGTGCCTTCCAGCCCAGGAGGAGAAGAACATTATCTCTACCACTGCTGATACTACTGAAGAGCAGCACCGTCATCCTCATATGAAAGCAGTGGGGGCTGGGGGCTCTGATTTTGTTGGGGCTGTGAATCCACTCTGGGTTTCAGTCAGAACCAGCCAGAACTCTAAAGGAGCTATCCAAAGGGCTGAGCCTATTAGTGGGTAGGGTTCAGCAGCTTGGATAATTCATTTAGGGTTCTGCGTGACTGAAACCAAGAATGGATTCACAGCAGCAACAAAAATGGAGCCACCAGCCTCCACTGCATGAAAGGGAATGCACCACACTGCCTCCAGTGTAAAAACTCTTTCCCTCTATTTTAGGGATGGATGAATCTACCTGTTTTGCTTTCTTCAGCATGCACACACACACATAGGGTGACCAGATAAAATCCAGGTCAGGGCTCATGTAACTTTGACAGTTGTAGAGAAAAGGGAATTTCAGCCAGTGTCCTTTGTATGCAATTAGTTCCTGGTGAAATTCCTTCTTCATCACAACTGTTAAAGGTGCAGGGGCACTGCCTTCTTTTGTGTATGGTCACTCTAGTATAGTGCTTGCAACTTTAACTGCTGTGATGAAGAGGGGATTTCACCAGGAACTAATTGCATACAAATGACACGGGCTGAAATTCCCTTTTCTCTACAACTGTTAAAGTTACATGAGCCCTGACCTGGATTTTATCTGGTCAGGCTACACACACACACATTCAGCTAAAGTTCCTTCTGTCCTTTTTATAAATAATTTTGTGAGTTTGCATTCCTATCCAAAATGAACTGAAATGAAATTCATGCCCGTCTGCACTGGACAAATTCAATAGGTACAGTTATTCCCATGTTGTTCCTGCCTGCCATATAGCTATTAAAAGTGAAAAGCCTCTCACCCAAAACAGAGGTGGTAATCCTAATTCAGTACTACAAACATCATTGAATACCCAGGGATTCAAACCTAGACTTTAAAGAGCAAAGCAATCAGAGCCCTGGAAGGATGAATCCATACATTTCTGTTTCTCCGTCATTAATTTCTGGGACTAGATCACAACCAGGGCTGGCTCTAATTTGATCCCTCTCTGGTGAGCCCCTTCCTAGATCAGTGATGCCTTCTCAGACTTACCTAGAAATAATGAATGGTGGCAATCAGTGGCTGGGCCTTTGCAGCTTCCATTTTCATTTCCCATAATGCCCCCTCACATTACATGGGTCCAAGGCATTGTGGGAAACCAAAATGGTGGCTCCCCAGGTGCAGCCACTTGGCATTAAGGAGAGCCCAGGGCAGCTGCCTAAAGACACCATGTAGTGACTTCAGGCCTTCTGTATCTGGTCAAGAGGGCAGGGCTCCTGCAGCTTTAACTATTGTGATGAAGCGGGAATTTCACCAGGTGCTGCATGCATACAAGTGGCACCTGCTGAAATTCCCTTTTCTATGCAACTGTTAAAGGTACAGGAGCCCTGTCCTCTTTTCCATATGGTCCCCCTAATTGTTGACTTCATCGTAAGCAGAACCAACAGCCCATTTTTCTCTTTCAGGTCATCTCAAAGCTTACAGTTTACTAGGGGTGTGCACGGACCCCCCGGATCGGATCGGGACCCGGATCGGGACCTCCAATTTTGTCACGGACTGGTTCGGTCAAAATCGGAGGCCCCCCGGACCGGATCGAGTCCGATCCCAACCCAAAAATCGTAAATTTTTGGATCGGCCGCCATTTTTTTCCCCCCATAGACTTGCATTGCAATGCAAGTCTATGAGGGAAAAATGGCGGCGGGTGGGTGAGGGGGGGCCTAACTCCCTCCCCCCCCGGGGCCGTCCGCTGTGGACGGCCCCGGCAGGTAAGCCCCCTCCCCCGTGCTCCCTACCCCCCCTGGGGCTGTCCGCTTCCATCCAATGGCGCCCGCGGGCGCCATTGGATAGAAGCGGACGGCTCCGGGGGGGGTAAGCCCCCTTCCCCGCCACTGCTTACCTTCTTGGCCCGTCCGCTCCCGTCCGGCGCCGGCGGCTACTACCAGCGGGCTCCGCGGCCTACTCTTGAGTAGCGCGCCGGGTGATGACATCACCCGGCATGCCACCCTGGAGTAGGCCACGGAGCCTGCTGGTAGTAGCCGCCGGCCCCGGACGGAAGCGAACGGGCCGGGAAGGTAAGGGCCCCCCTCCCCCCTCCGCGCGCCCCCTCCTCCCCTCCATGCACCCCCTGCTTACCTTCTCAGCCCGTCCGCTCCCGTCCGGGGCCGGCGGCTACTACCAGCGGGCTCCGCGGCCTGCTCTAGAGTAGTGCGCCGGGTGATGACATCACCCGGCGTGCCACCCTAGAGCAGGCCGCGGAGCCTGCTGGTAGTAGTAGTCGCCGGCGCCGGACGGGAGCGGCCGGGCCGGGAAGGTAAGGGCCCCCCTCCCCCCCTCCGCACGCCCCCTCCTCCCCTCCATGCACCCACTGCTTACCTTCTCGGCCCGTCCGCTCCCGTCAGGCGCCGGCGGCTACTACCAGCAGGCTCCGCGGCCTGCTCTAGAGTAGCGCGCCAGGTGATGACATCACCCGGCGCGCCACCCTAGAGCAGGCCGCAGAGCCTGCTGGTAGTAGTAGTCGCCGGCGCCGGACGGGAGCGGCCGGGCCGGGAAGGTAAGGGCCCCCCTCCCCCCCTCCGCGCGCCCCCTCCTCCCCTCCACGCACCCCCTGCTTACCTTCTCGGCCCGTCCGCTCCCGTCCGGCGCCGGCGGCTACTACCAGCGGGCTCCACGGCCTGCTCTAGAGTAGCGCGCCGGGTGATGACATCACCCGGCGCGCCACCCTGGAGCAGGCCGTGGAGCCCGCTGGTAGTAGCTGCTAGTGCCGGACGGGAGCGGACGGGCCGAGAAGGTAAGCGCCCCCCTCCTCCCCCCCCGCTGTCCACTTTCATCGGCGGGCGCCCGCTGGCGCCCGCCAATGGAAGCGGCGGTGGGCGCCGTTGGGCGCCCGCCGATCCGCCGATCCGCCGAACCGGTTCGGAGCCTTTTCGGACCAGTTCGGATTGGATCGGCCGATCCAGCTGCGGGATCGGAAATCGGATAATTTATCCGATTTCCCACTGGACCGGACTCGGATCGTGGATCGGGTCCGATCCAGTGCACATCCCTACAGTTTACTACCTGGAAAGGTTTCTTCTGTCAACAAACTTCCAAGTCACAAATACATAAGCCTTTGTGATGTTGCCAGGTACTTGCCCTGTTCCCCTAGAGATACCTTGTTTTAAGTAGCATCTGTAATGATCAGACAGGTGTGATAGGAATGATCCTTAGGAGACGTCCTGAATGGCACTTCAGAAAGTTTCACACCACTGAAATGTTCCTTTTGCTTCAGAGAATGCGCGTAACAGACCAAAAAAGAAGAAAAAAAGGAAAGAAAAAACGAGAGGGATTGATTCGTCGACATAATACTAGATCATCTGTGAGTCTAGGCATGCTGGTGTTAGACTGAAGTCTCTTCCATGATAATGACTAGAGGAAAACCTGTTGGAAGATTTAATAAGTGCACTCACTTCTATAACAGCTTTTATATATGCTCAAGCTGCTCTGTCCTGACATAAAAATGCAGGGCTCGTTCCTGCTCCTTTTTTAATGACTTCATTAATCAAATCAGGTAGGGGGAGGGAGGGGCTGGGTGGGTGTTTTCTTTCAAGTCCTTTTCAATAGCAGTGAGATCAGAAGAAAATATCAGTTCGGCTGATCCTCGTAGGAGGTTATTGTGCAGACACAAAGTCAATCAATCAAGGATGAATATTCCCCCCCTTTCCTACTTATTATAAAACCTTTTAAGAAAAGTGTATATAACACAGTTAACATTTTAAAAATCAAAGTTAACTGTTTGAACATATGGAGCTGCCTTATCCTGAGTCAGACAATTTGATCCATCTTGTTTGCTATGAGTGGCCCTGGTTCTGAAGAATCTTTTTCATCGCGTGATACCTAGCATTGGACAAATCTGTCAGTTTCACTTTTTAGTCCACATTCGATTTCAAGAAATAAAGAAACCTCAAGTTCCTTTCATTCCGTTTATGAAGGAAGCTGATGATTTAGATAGGTTCTTAACACGCGCAAACCAAATGAAATTCTCACCCTGCTGGTCTTGAACTTGTGACATCAAGAATGTCAGTCTCCATTGAGGGTGACAGATTTAGCCTGTGAACCCCAAGCAGCCCTGGACAAATGAGGGAACATCCAGAAGACCCACCATACCCGCTAAGGAGGTCCCTTTTCACCACTTGGCTAGAACTTGCTGGCCTTCACACATTTTCAAGGTAAAGGCAAAACAATATTAGAAGAAAGGTACTGTTTCAGACCAAATGTCAGAATCCTGTTTGCCACATGAAGACATACGAGCAATAGCTCTATCCCAGAGACTGGTATTCAGAAGCAATCTTGTTCACCAGTCAGAGCAACAGGAGGACCTGTTTTTGCTAGTGACAAACTCCTCCTCCCTCATTGGCCCAGGACTTGGGAACTGATACTTAGAACTTTTCTACATTAGCCATTTATTGTGTGTTCATTCGTCATTCCCTATTCATGGTTGTTTATGGGTTGTGCAGACCATGATGTGACATTCCAGGTTCACTTCTGTGTCTAAGCTGCACTTTCAGCAAGTTTTTTTGTAGAACAGAGAAACTGCGGCAGTTAAAGCGAAAGAAAGTGTAATTTCTTCTCATATATTTGCACTATCCCACAATGCCACCTAGGGGTAATGTAGCAGAAAAGCGGAAAAGGAAATGGTCCTCATGTAGTGCTTGGATCTCTATTCTGTGATGAAAGTGAAAGAAGATAGAGGAGATTGACAGCTTTGTGTAGAAAAGTGCTTGTACTAGACTTAGGGATGGTCCATAGCTCAGTGGTAGAGGACTTGCTTTGCTCTCAGAAAGTCTCAGGGTCCTAGCAAACTCCTGCCTGAAACTCTGCAGAGCCACTGCCAGTCAGTGTTAACAATACTGGGTTAGATGGCCCAATGGCCCATCTCAATAGAAAGCAGCTTCATATGTTCCTAGTCCCTATGCTACCCACAGCTCTTTTAACGTACACATGGGCAACCCATCTCCCATTCTGCCCAAATCCTCCTGAGTGTACAGAAAAAGGAAGTGACCCATGTTGCTGCACTTTTCAGAGAAAACAAGAGAAAAACAATTCACAGTATGAAACAGCAGCCAGCTTACTGGGGGATCAAGAGCTGCTCCTAATTGGGCAGCTGGTAGGGTTTGCGAGCTGCAGTAAACCCAGTGTACAGGAATACACTTCTGACATTCACAGATGATCAGAGGCTGAAGTTCAGAGCCATTGCATCCCCTGACCCCTTTAGTTGTTTAGCATCTCCAAAGGCAGAAAGGAATGCTGGGTCTTTCATCTCTAAGTAATCATGCTCCAAAAGGGTTGTGTGAAAGAGAGAATGTGCGAGGGTCATTCTTTCCATTTAGGGCATCATTTAGGAAGAGAAGTGTGTGGGGGGTGGTTATGCTTTCCTTTGCTGCTGCCTGTCCCACCTCCTAGAGCGGTTGGTGGGCACTTGTAACAGGGTCATTTATGTAGCTGAACCCCAGTAGCACAAAACTCTCCCTAGGGAGGTTAAGCTAGGCTGACTATATGAAAAGGAGGACAGGGCTCATGTAACTTTAACAGTTGTAGAGAAAAGGGAATTTCAGCCAGTGTCATTTGTATGCAATTAGTTCCTGGTGAAATTCCCTCTTCATCACAACAGTTAAAGTTGCAGGGGCCCTGCCTTCTTTTGTATATGGTCACTCTAGTATAGTGCCTGCACCTTAACTGTTGTGATGAAGAGGGAATTTCACCAGGAACTAATTGCATACAAATGGCACCCGCTGAAATTCCCTTTTCTCTACAACTGTTAAAGTTACATGAGCCCTGTCCTCCTTTCCATATGGTCAGCCTACTTAAGCTAATGTTCTTTTGATGGCTGGTGAAGGCAATATCTTCCACCGAGCTTTCAATGGTTAATGCTGCTCTCCAATTCTGCTATTAAACGCTGGAGTTTTTTTAAAAAAATGTTTTTAGACATCTGTGTGTGTGTATATATATATATATATATATATATATATATATATATATAATTTTGCATGGTTTTTTCATCTGCTTCATCTCAAGCACTTCCTGAGTGGAGGTGTCAATCCCAAAAATATCCTAAATAAACAGATCCTAAGGACAATTTCAAGGCTAGCACTAGCACCTGGCATCCTAGGGCAGATGTTGAGGTTCCAGTACCTTGGTAGGGCCCCCCCACTGACACCTGTTCCAGCCTCCTTCCCCACTGCCACCAGATAAGCCCACCAGGACTCAATAAGTGGCACCAACATAGGCTAGGACCCACCAGAGGGCACAATGCTAAGGGCCTCCATGAGTCTGGATTTGACCCCGAATGCTTTTAAACACTAAAATAGGTTGATACCATACTCATACCACACTAAGGCTGCAACCTATCCTATGCCTACTTTGCTGCAATGAAGCGCCATTAAGCGCAGTGAGATTGACTTTTGAGTAAAGCATGCATAACATCACACTGTACACATGAACTAGCCAGTCTTCCATTTTATTTCTTCCCTCACATGCTGTTACGCTGCCCTGCTCCCACATCCCTGCGCAATGTAATTGGAGATTATTTGCTCTCAAGACTTAATAACTATGTGGGCAATATAAATGGAGAGATTTTGAAATAAGTGGAATAAATATGCTTCATGTTACTCGATCGCTTGATCGTCTGACATACAACCCTCCCAGCGTAGATTATAATTAAGTTATCTAATCAGATCTATTTCTGTCTCTCTTTCTTTCTATCTCTCTCTCTTAAATTGTTAAAATGCAATAATCATTTGCTGTCAGGTCCTCCGTCTCACTTGATATATTTACCCCTGGGTAGTTGAAAGTTGTTTCTAGTTTCTACCCTGTCTAAAATTCTTGGTGTTGATTAAAGAACAGCAAAATGCTCATCACAAGAACACAAGAAGAGCCAGGCTGGATCAGACTGAGGGTCCCTCTAGTCCAGCACTCTATCCACACAGTGACGAATCAGCTGTTGACCAGGAACCCATAAACAGGACATGGGTGCAACAGCACCCTACCGCCCATGTTCCCCAGCGGGTACTGCCTCGGATACTGGAGGTAGCACACAGCCATCAAAACTAGTAGCCATTGATAGCATTTATTATTACTTGAATGCAACCTTCTCCAACCTGGTACACTCCATTTGCGCCTGACTACAACTCTCATCATTACAATACAACACAGTGTGATGAGTACGGCATCACTAGCCATAGTCTGGCCACTTGATTTCTCCTAGGGTGACCATATTTTGGAAACCAAAAAGGAGGACAACAAGGGGGCCTCCCTAACAACACGTCTGCCCCCAGGGGGAGTGTCCAGTGGCAAGGGGATGTCCAGCACACCAACCTCAAACTTTAAAATATTGCTAAAAATCAACAGATGAACAGATTTGCTTCAAATCTGGCATGACTAAAACCCTACTTAGGTTCTATCATTGTGCCAAGTTTGTTCTGTTTATCTTTAAAAATGATGTTTTTTAAAAAATAATAATTTTAAAATCTCAAGCTTTAAAAAAATGACTAAAACTCAATGGATGAACGGACCTGTTTCGAATTTGGCATGGCTAAAGCCCTACATAAGAGCTACCATGGTGCCAGGTTTCATCTCTTTATCTTTAAAATTGATGGTGATGTAGACATTTTGGTTAATTCCCATTGACTATAAAGTACAGCTGCCATTCAGGTGGGGGAGGATGGGAACATTTTTGAATATTTCTTCAAATTTCATAATATTCCCCCTTCCTGAATTTGCTACCAAAAAATCCTGACATGTCCTGGTTTTTCCTGACATATGGGCTGAATTCGGATGACACAATAAGCAACTGGGGGTGGGGAAACAATCGTCAGTTGTATTGACTATCGTGTCATCCGAATGCTGCCATAGTCAACTCAGCGCTGATCCTAATCCACACCACAGTTGATTATTTATTACCATGTTGTGTGGGGAGTATCCGCTAAATGAACATCTGTAAAGTTGATTATTACCCCACCATTGACTATCGTGTTGTCCGAATTCAGCCATGGTCTCCCTAATTTCTCCAGCTTCAGTAGGGCAGATGGTGCCCTCCAGGCCCTCCCATGGCTGATCATACTAGACTGTGACATAAAGCATGACTGGAGGTCCAGAGCCACCCATGAAGTGATCCACCAGAACTGTGGTCTGATCAAAGCATCTCCCTTATTCACGCAGAATGTTGGGAAGTGGCCTTGAGACGGAGACGGAGACAATTGTTGGACTGCAAGTCTGGGGCCAATTGTTTCAGATTTATTAACATTCACGTTGGATTCTGGAACCACGCTATAATTTACTTAAGAGAGAAAAAAATACTTCTTTAAAAAAGGCTCCAGAAATGCTGTGATCACAAAAGAGTTCTTCTTACGTCCTTCTACGCTTTAACACTCATTAGCTGGTTTACGTCTTACTGAACCATTAAGTAGTGAAGCACCAACA
This sequence comes from Anniella stebbinsi, assembly GCA_029215795.1. Classification (NCBI taxonomy): domain Eukaryota; kingdom Metazoa; phylum Chordata; class Lepidosauria; order Squamata; family Anniellidae; genus Anniella; species Anniella stebbinsi. The sequence continues at coordinate 222,953,326 of JARDYH010000004.1, read as the reverse complement.
GGGTTTTCTTTATATCTTAGCCGTTTATTCCACTGGCAGCTGCCCTGTTTGCACACGTGCCATTCATTTATGTTTCCAGTCCACTCGATATCAAAATATTATCAGGCCGAACACCATGATGAAGGAATAAAAACTGCACCCAATAAATGAAGTAATAACCAGGATAGGAACAGACTATATGGAAGCAGCCATTCCAGTACTTGGCAGGCAAATCAAAACTGTACAATCAAGAATCTAACATGGAAATGCCTCGGAGAAAATGAATGTCTTTGCCAAGTAGACACATCGGAGGAATCCAGTTGAGGGCTAGGGCTCGGCGGGTTTTCATCGGCTCATCCCCCAGACTTCAATCCATTTTCCTCTAACTGACCAGATTCAGTCTGCAGGGAATTGGGCCAGTGAGTGGATTTTCCATTTTTTTTTTAGTTTGAGCGAATTGTGCTGATTACGAATGCTCGGTGGAAGAACACATGCTTTGTGTGTGGAAGTCAGTGCCGACAATTCTGCGCTAGAGGGATCAATGGTCTGACTCAATATACGGCAGCTTCCTACATTATTGTAGGGTTGAGATGAAAATTGCCTGGGTTGGAAGCACTGGGACCAATGTTTGTTTATCCAGCAGGCTGGCCACCATTTCCTTGACCTCAGAATGTTGTGGACAATGGCATGGGGCCAGAGTACCTAAAGGAATGTCTCCTCCCATATATACCTGCCCAGACTCAAAGGTGTTTTTCAGAGGCTCTCATCCATGTGACCTTGCCACACGTGGGTGGCTACAAGAGTCAGACCATTGGTCCCACTAGCGCAGTATTGTTGGCACTGACTGATAGCAGTTATCCAGGGTTTTAGGCAGGATTGTCTCCAAGCCCTAACTGGAGAAGCCAGGGATTGAACCTGGGGACGTCCACACACAAAGCAAGTGTTCTTCCACTGAGCCATGGCCCTATTGATGGTTTGTGTGTGAAAGATGAGCTACAGAAAGGATGCACAAATGAAGACATGGTCTGCATTCAGACAACACATTAGTCAATGGTGGGTTGAGTAGCCAACTCACAGTTGGTTATTTTGTGGGTACTCCCCACACAACATATTCCTACACAACTGTGGGTGGTTGGGGCTGGTGTTGAGTAGACTAATAGTCAACCCAGCATTTGACTGACACAGCCCCCGCCCCTCTCCCCACCCTCCCTCCTCCCTGAGTCCTCCCAGTTCTATCCCAACAGCCTCTGTAAGTTGCACCAGTTGTAGCAGAGTGGCAGCTGCCACTTTGGTCGCTCTTGCCACCTGCCTCTATGGCCTTGTGTTTTAACCCACTCGCCACACACCATTAACACAGTCACCCCTCCATACAACACTTTAAACAACTGGCTTCGAGCTAAACAACTTGCAAGCCAGTTGTTTCTCTCAGTTGCTTATTTGGGTGGAATAGCATATCATCAGTAGTTTGTGAGCAGCATGTTACCCTCCACACAACACAATAAGCAACACAACTGACGATTGTTCCACTCCCAGTTGCTTAATGTGCTGTCCGAATGCAGCCATGGTTTCCGTGACTCTTAACAGTCTTAGAATCATAGAATGGTAGAGTTGGAAGGTGCCTGTAAGGCCATCAAGTCCAACCCCCTGCTCAATGCAGGAATCCACCAGATGTGCATGATGACAAGCAGACTACAGGCCCATGCCTCTCCACCACAAAGCTACAGCTCCAGTGTGGTATGTATGGAAAACGCACCGGGCAAAGAAGGGGTGAACAACCTGATACATAATTTCTGCAGCTTAACAATGCTAGAACGTGTGGATATATTTATGACGGGGTGCTTTACAAAGAACATAATCCCTTCCAAGTGAAGCTCATCGAAAGAATACAATGTGCCTTGAGAAGAACAAAACCACAAAGGTTGAGGCACTGAGGCGTGAGGTGATCCTTGCCGTGTTTGTAATGTTATGCTGCTGTCAGGCATTCCTTTTTGTTCCTCCATCATGTGCCTTTGGGGAGCGAGGATATATTAAACTCGCGCCACAGAATTATGACATGTGCTGCTACACATGTAATCATCATAATAATGATAATCATAATTGCTAAATGATCAAGCAGACGGTTCTTCATAAACTCCCAGTCTCTTTTCCCATCTTGACAGGAAATAGGTTGGTTTTGTTTTTTACTGTCATTTATTAAAGAGAGAGAGAGAGAGAGAGAGAGTTAGTTAGTTAGTTAGTTAGTTAGTTAGTTAGTTCATGCAGGGGCCATGTGTATTGTGAATGTCTCTTCCCTGTTTATGTAAAAAAAAAAAAAAAGCTGCTATACCTCATGGTGTTTAATCTCTTCAGGCATTTTCCTCCCCAGCTCGGGTCGTGAGAACATATATTTATTTGTTAAAGGTATTAAAGCTTCATCATCCCACAATAAAATCAACAATATGAAATTAAGAAGTGTGCCAACTAGGGGTGTGCACTGGATCGGGTCCAATCCACGATCCGGATCCGATCAAGGGAAAATCGGATACAATTATCCAATTTCCGATCACCCCGCTGGATCGTCCGATCCAATCTGATCTGATCCGGAAAGGACCCGATCCAGATCGGACTGGAATGGAGGATCGGCAGGTGCCCGCTGGCACCCGCTGCTGCTTCCATTGGCGGGCGGCAGTGGGCACCCGCTGATGGAAGTGGACAGCAGGGGGAGGGCTTCCCTGGCAGGGCTGTCCGCTTCCATCAGCGGGCACCAGTGGGCAACCACCGATGGAAATGGATGGAAATGGGCTTACCTGCCAGGGCGGCCGCTTCCCTCCGGTGACGCCACTGGAGGGAAGTGGCTGCCCCGGCAAGTAAGCAGAGGGAGGGGGCCCCACTTACCTTCCGGCGACGTCCGCTCCCCTCCACCGCTGGCCGCTACTGCGAGCAGGCTTCACGGCCTGCCCCTAGGTAGCGTTCCAGGTGATATCACCTGGTGCGTTACTCAGGAGCAGGCCGCGAAGCCTGCTCGCAGTAGCAGCCAGTGGCGGAGGGGAGTGGACATCCCCGGAAAGTAAGCAGGGGGGAGGGGAGTGGGGGACCCATGGCCCACTTATCTGCTGGTGCTGTCCACTGCCCTCTGCTGCTGGCCGCTATTGCGAGCAGGCTTCGCAGCCTGCCCCTAGGTAGCGTGCCAGGAGATGTCATCACCTGGCGTGCTACTCAGGAGCTGGCCACGAAGCCTGCTCACAGTAGTGGCCAGCGGCGGAGGGGAGCAGACGTCCCCGGCAGGTAAGCAGGGGGGAGGGGGAGGAGGGAGGGGGGCCCATGGCCTGCTTACCTGCCGGGGCTGTCCACTTCCCTCCGCCGCTGGCCGCTACTGCAAGCAGGCTTCACGGCCTGCCCCTAGGTAGTGCGCCAGGTGCTGTCATCACCTGGTGCACTATTCAGGGGCAGGCCGTGAAGCCTGCTCGCAGTAACGGCCAGCGGCGGAGGGGAGCGGACGTCCCTGGCAGGTAAGCAGGGGGAGGGGGCTTACCCCCCTGGGGCCATCCGCTTCCATCCGCTGGCACCCACAGGTGCCAGCGGATGGAAGCGGACTTCCCTGGGTGGTGAGCACGGGGGAGGGGGCTTACATGCCGGGTCCGTCCACCGAGGAGGGCCCCAGGAGGTAAGAACCGTGAGGGGGGAGGGGGGAGTTAGGCCCCCTTCACCAACCCACCACCATTTTTCCCCATAGACTTGCATTGGGGGAAAGCTTTCTTTCCCCCAATGCAAGTCTATGGGGAAAACAAAAATGGCGGCCAACCCAAAAATCTGATGTCCGATTTTTGGATCGGGATCTAATCCGGGACAAAATTGGAGGTCCCGATCCGGGTCTCAATCCGATCTGGGGGTCCGTGCACACCCCTAGTGCCAACACAGCATAAAATACCATATCAGGTATAAGAGGTACAACCAAATTACAGGGACCTAAAATAATAAAACACAAAAAATACTAAAATATTCACAAATAATTTAAAAGACTTTAAAGGCCCGATCCCATGGAGATAGATAACACTCTCTGAAATGGGAGGGCGACCACTATCCTACGCAGGTTGGCTGCAGCACAGAGGAGATCCTCTCCACCATGCGCCAGTGACCCTGTGTTTTCACCTAGATGCATGATTTTGCCCATTCAGAAGCAGCTCCGGGAGGGGGAGGGAAGGAGCCTAGAAAGCCAATAGAAAGCTGTGTAAACCAGCTTCCATGGTCTCCTCTGCTCCCCTGGGACCTCCCCCTTTTCAGCCTCTCCATAGTCTTTTTGTGAGTGGGGAGAGGCAGGCAGTGCAGCAAGAACCGTACCGGCTACAAAGGGTGGGGAGGCGTAATTGAGACTGGTTTCTGCCTGGGATCCACGCTCAGAGCATTGGCCCCATCCTCGGTTCCCAAAAACTGAATAATCCTATGGCCATCCGGATAGTATCTAGTGGCCATAGGATTTGTGCCCCAGACATATATTTCCATGTATGTTTAGACAGGGGGAAAAAAGTCCTACTACTCCCAGCAGTCCCTTTAAGGCTTAAAAAGTATAGAAGGAAACGGAAGTCTTAGTGTCAAGAACATAGCAGCTCTCCTAACATAAGAAAAGCCTTGCTGGCTCAGACCAAGGGCCTATCTAGCCCAGCATTCTGTTCACACAATAGCCAGCCAGCTGCCTGTGGGAAGCCCACATGTAGAACAAGAGTGCAATAGAACTCCCCCACTTGTATACCCCAGCAAACACTATTGAAGGGAATACTGCCTTTAGTTCCTGGATGTAGACATCACGACTAGAGGCCTGTCTACACATGGGGAAAGTCCCGTGTTGGCTGTGGATCTGTGCCCCATCAGTTAGACGACGCAAGCGCAGATTCGCAGCCACTACGGGGCTTCCCTGCGACGCTGCATTTTGAAAACGTTGGGGATTTTTCCAGTCTTAAGTTCATTTCATCTTGAAGTCTGAAGGATTTCTCCAGTCTTTAGTTCAGTTTGTCCCAAACTTCGTGATGTTTTAAAACCGGTTTGCATGAAAATGCATAAGCATATGTGTGCACATGAATCTAAATGTGTGCATTTGGGTATGCATTTTTGCCTAATATACATTTTTTTGCAAGCAATTTTCCTCGTTTAATGCATTTTAATGTTATTTTAACTGAAGAACTCAGTTGCATGATTTGGAAGAATGCAGATTTATAAGGATCACTGTTTTGGTTCACAAATTGCTTCAAAAGTGCAAAATTACGTAAGTTTGTATTAAAATGAAAACTAAACAAATTTCTCCTCCATCCCTAACTTAATCTATATACCATACTATCCTTGGTGGTTCCTCTTTCCTTTTGTGTATTTTTCTTAGCCTCTTTCCTCTTATGAGACATGTTCTTATTTACTTAATAAATATAACACAATAACTGTTTGCCAATCTGTCATTTTTAATCTGTTGCTCTTTCGTTCAATGAGATATCACTATTTTCAAATCTGCAACACTGCAATCAATAAACCAAACATACAATGACATTTAGCATTTGCAATGTCCGGACCAATGCTTTTCTACTTTTGATTTGAACATAATTCCCTAGGAAGGCATTCAGTTAAAATAAACAAGAGAGCACCTTGGAAAGATCAAATACAAAAACTGAGTGAGGGATTTGTTCAGAGTGAAATGCTAAAATATTTAAAGATCTGCGTACATCACACAGTAGATAACACAAACTAAATACTTCGAAATGGGGCCAAGCCAAGTAACATTAAAGATGTGTAAATAGAAGGAAACCAGATGATTTCAAGTCGTGAGTAGCAACACAGCCCTAACAGGTCCCCATAGAGACATGGTCCAATTAATTCACTGGTACTTTCCAGCCTTATCTGCATTGCGTACCACAAATTTAATAGACATGTCTAACAGTCATTGTAGTCCCGTGAAGGGGAGATAAAGATCTGTATTTTTCATTAGCACTACAGTTCCCAGGATTCTCTGGAAGAAGGCACAACAGTAGGGTGACCAGATAAAATCCAGGTCAGGGCTCATGTAACTTTAACAGTTCTATTGAAAAGGGAATTTCAGCAGGTGTCATCTGTATGCATGCAGCACCTGGTGAAATTCCCTCTTCATCACAACAAAGCTGCAGGAGCCCTGCCCGCTTTTGTATCTGGTCACTCTGCAAAGGAAGGCAGGGCTCCTGCAGCTTTAACTGTTGTGATGAAGAGGGAATTTCACCAGGAGCTGCGTGCATAGAAATAGCACCTGCTGAAATTCCCCTTTCAATGCAACTGTTAAAGATACAAGAGCCCTGTCCTCCTTTTCATATGGTCACCCTATACATTGGCTTTTTAATGCCTGCTTCCTAAGCATAGGCTGGGTGTGGTTGTATTATTTAGCAGTCCACTGTTTGAGGGAGAGGTCCATTAACATTAACAAAGTATTAATTTGAAAAATCAATGTTATTAAAATACAATCAGCTAAGTTTCCCATAAGTACATAACATAATAAAAATGTAAATAAACCATGCTGCATCAGACCATGTTTCTGTGAAAACATACCCAGCAGTTCTACCTAGTCCAGAGCTCTGTTCACACAGTGGTTGGCTGACCATATGAAAAGGAGGACAGGGCTCATGTAACTTTAACAGTTGTAGAGAGAAGGGAATTTCAGCCAGAGTCATTTGTATGCAGTTAGTTCCTGGTGAAATTCCCTCTTCATCACAACAGTTAAAGTTGCAGGGGCCCTGCCTTCTTTTGTATATGGTCACTCTAGTAAAGTGCCTGCACTTTTAACTGTTGTGATGAAGAGGGAATATCACCAGGAACTAACTGCATACAAATGGCACTGGCTGAAATTCCCTTTTCTCCACAACTGTTAAAGTTACATGAGCCCTGTCCTCTTTTTCATATGGTCAGCCTACACAGTGTCATTTGTATGCAATTAGTTCCTGGTGAAATTCCCTCTTCATCACAACTGTTAAAAGTTGCAGGGGCCCTGCCTTCTTTTATCTGGTTTTTATCTAGATTTTATCTGGTCACCCTATGAGGATGTGAACCCTTCGTTCTGCTTAGAGCCTATTCTGCAAGTAACCCTGGCCTGGATTTGATTGTTCAGTCTGCAAAATGCCTTTTGTCTATACTGCCTGGCTTTGCTAATTGCTAGTTCGGATTTGATTTGGACTATTTGTGGACTCTGTATCAGCTTCCCCCCCCACTCCATTGTGTCTTCAACAACTGACTTCCCAGACACCAGCCCAGCTTCAACACTTGAGGGATGAGGAAATAGAGTAATCCAGCACAAGTCTCATTGAAAGATAACAGACCCCTGGAAAAGAAAGCAGCAGAGGCCTTGAAGTTGCACATAATAATGGAAAAATGCCTTCTGTTTGCATTTTAATGCAAACTTCCTGACTTTTGCACTTTTAAACCAATATGTGAACCAAAACTCAGTTATCGTTTGAAATGTTCACATTTCCAAAATTTGCAGTGGAGTACTCCAATCAAAGAAATCTGTACAGAAATGTGTATATTATGGGAAAATAACATTGAAACAGTGCATTATAGTAGGAAAATTGCTTGCAAGAAAGCGTATATTAGGCAGAAATGCATGCATCCAAAGAAATATGCACAAAAACGCTTATGAATTGCATTTTTTTAAAAAAAAAAAACCCTCAAATTTGAGGTGAACTGAAATTAAGACTGGAATAATGAGAAACTGAGAGAAAGCAAAATTGAAATATTTGCCCATTCCTATTAGCAACTGGTCAAGAGATTGAGCAGAAACATTGGTGACCTGGTCAAATCTTCCACACTAGGTGAGATGCCCTACATTTCTATTTGCATTATACTATCTTTGTATATTTGTATTTATCCATATAAATTAGCATATCCAAATACAATGCAAATCTGTCTTCTCTTTTGCCCTCATTTGGGTGATGCATCAATGCCAAAGTGTGAAGGTAATGAAATCGCAACTGAACATCCGTCCATTCAAAACGCCACCTATGGCAATTATAGTTACTAAAACAATCACCTTTCGTTCCTTTTTCTTTCTTTCCATTTTCTTTTTGTCAGACATTCGTTGCGCAGTCTAATGGGGTTAAATAAAAATGAGACTCTAGATTCTGCAGTGTGAATAATCCCAGGCCATTTGGAGCGCTGCAAGGACCTGCCCATGAATGTTCTTTTAAAATCAAGAACTCAGCAGACTTAACAGCCTCGTCTTGCCTTCGTGCTTGCAAGAGGACTGCTAGCTAGCTACCTTAACCTCAGCATAATGTAGCCATCTGCCTATTAAGCGTAAATCAGCTACCGCTAAGCAAAGAGAGACTGCAATCTCCCAAGTTATTAAGATAACAGAGGATAGTATTTCCCATGGCAAACTCAAGAATAACTGTTCAGGTCAGCAGAGCACGGACATTTCTTTTCTCGACAGGAATCATAGGGACACATTTAGACACTTTTAGGAGGGAGTGAAAGAAGATACAGCCTGCAGAATTCCAGGCTAGAAAACCAGGTAATGTAGGCTGACCAGATAAAATCCAGGTCAGGGCTCATGTAACTTTAACAGCTGTAGAGAAAAGGGAATTTCAGCCAGTGTCATTCGTATGCAATTAGTTCCTGGTGAAATTCCCTCTTCATCACCAGTTAAAGGTGCAGGGGCCCTGCCTTCATTTGTATATGGTCACTCTAGTATAGTGCCTGCAACTTTAACTGTTGTGATGAAGAGGGAATTTCACCAGGAACTAATTGCATACAAATGACACTGGCTGAAATTCCTTTTGCTCTACAACTGTCAAAGTTACATGAGCCCTGACCTGGATTTTATCTGGTCACCCTAAGGTAATGTCCTCTACAGTTACATCTCTTCATTCAAAGTTTGGCTGGTCGTTTTGTACCTCTAGGGGAAATTCCTCTCTCTTCCTGTTTGATTTCCCCCCAAATCCCTTCCCACCAGCAACACTGCGTCTCTTTTGGCTGAGGATGGGAATTCCATTTGTTATTAGGGAGTTTGGGCTGCAGGTTTCTTCATAAACAAGAAAGAAAGAACTTAAGATTTCTTTTTTTTTTTTAAGAAAATTGAATATAGGAGAAAGCAAAACTGACAGATCCGACCATCCATGCAGAGAGCGTTGAGCATTTAGCTCTTAAAAGTTTGACTTTGAATCTCAGTGTTTACAACCATGCTTGAAGGGCTGAATTAGAGCTGCAGCTTCTTTCTTTTTTTCCTGACAGGCTCCTCAGCTATATGGCAGGCAGGGACAGCATGGCCGTCTCCACACTGGTAATAGCTGTACCTACTGTACCGGATGGTGCAGCATGATGAGAATTCCATTTGGTTTGTTATTTTGATAAGAATTCACCAACATTCACATATATATTTCTTTCATGAACAAGATGGAAAGAATGTGAGGTTGAAAGAATTTGAATGTGGGAGCAGGTGGTAGAAGGTGAAACCACTGTGATTTCCCCCACCTCCCTCCTCCTAATTTGCCTGGCCCTGTACTCTTGGCTCTGCACCTCCATCTCTAACACAAGACCTCTGTCTCTCCACCCTATCCTATCCATAGGCCCTTCATGAGGTTGCCTCTCAGCCAAATGGACCTTTTCCTCAGCGAAATGGACCCACCAAGCTAGCACAACAGCCGGTGTGGTGAAGTGGTTAGAGTGTTGGACTGGGACTCAGGAGATCTGGGTTCTAGTCCTAGCTCAGCTATGGAAGCTCACTGGGTGACTTTGGGCCCAGTCACAGACTCTTGGCCCAACCTACCTCACAGGGTTGTTGTGAGGATAAAAATGGAGATGAGGATTATGTATGCCGTCTCAAATTCCTTGAAGGGGAAAAGACGGGATATAAGTGCAATAAATAAATAATAAAAAACGGCCACTGCTTGTCAGGTCCCAGGAAGTCAGAACACCAAGCTATCAAGCCCTTGGTAAGCCACCACAAATGAAAGCCAGTGTGGTGTAGTGGTTAGAATTCTGGACTGGGACTACCCCACTCAGCCGTAAGTAACTTTGGGCCAGTCACTGCCTCTCAGCCTACCCTACCACATAGGGTGGTTGTAAGGATAAAACAGAGATGAGGAGGAGGACCATGTAGCCACCTTGCTAAAGGAAAAAGGGCAGGATATAAATGTAATAAAAAAATAAATACTGGTTATAAATAATTAGCAGGTTGCAGACTTGGGGTAGAGCATATGGTCATCATGAAGGAATGATGTGATTCTTGGCATATCTGGTTATATCACAGTTTGGAAACCTGTTGGACTCCAGCTTTCATCATCCCTGGTCACTGGACATGCTAGCTAGGACTGATGGGAGTTGGAATCCAATAACAACTGCAGGACCAAAATTCAACATTACAGATCCACTCAGTGGAGGCTTTGATTTCAGTGGGGCTGTGATTCCATTCTGGGTTTCAGTCAGAACCAGTTAGAACTCTAAAAGAGCTAGCCAAGGTACTAAGTCCATTTCGGGGATAGTTTTCAGTACCTTGTACAGCTCCTTTGCAGTTCTGGCTGGTTCCGAATGGATTTCCAGCCCCACCAAAATCAGAGCTACCAGCTTCCAATGAATCCACTTCAGACCCTGGAGAGGCATATCTTATCAGAGTAGATTGTAATGGACAAGGTGATCCATTAGCCTGCTTCATGAGCTCAACTCTTGTAGGCCTCTAATACTTTCATCTATTTCTAGCAATTTGTAACTGAACATCCCATCTTCTTCAGTCAGAATGTTTGTGAACATTCTATGGCCACCACAGCTCTGCTCCCCATTTTCAGACCTTGGATGGAGAAAGTCTAAGTGGCAAGTGATGGAGAATGTGAAATTCAGGAGGCAGAGAAACACGGGACCTAGGAATCGCAACCACTGGAGAAAAACGCTGAGGCACTTTCCCGAGGAATTGTGAGTTACTGCTTTCCGCCCTGCCTTCCTAACTTCCTTGTGGTGGGCAGAAGCTGTTGGGAGTCACAGGCTTCGATAATAAACTCACTGAAGCAAGGGTCCATTTATGTTTTTTTATTGTTTGTACAGTATTTTGCACAAATTAGGCTCTGGTCTGTGATATGGGGTTGTAGGCACTCCCCTGTTGCCAACTATTAATTATCGCCTTAACATTCAGTTTATTGCACATCTGTTTCACAACAGCAGCTCCAATTATTGAAGAAAGCCCTATAATGGGAATGGGTAAGGAACTTTTAAAAGAAATATTAGGGGTGTGCACGGACCCCCCCGGATCGGATCGGGACCCGGATCGGGACCTCCAATTTTGTCCCGGACCGGTTCGGACAAAATCGGAGGCCCCCCGGACCGGATCGAGTCCGATCCCGACCCAAAAATCGAACATTTTTGGATCGGCCGCCATTTTTTTCCCCATAGACTTGCATTGCAATGCAAGTCTATGAGGAAAAAATGGCGGCGGGTGGGTAAGGGGGGGCCTAACTCCCTCCCCCCCCCGGGGCCGTCCGCTGTGGACGGCCCCGGCAGGTAAGCCCCCTCCCCCGCACTCCCTACCCCCCCTGGGGCTGCCCGCTTCCATCCGCTGGCGCCCGCGGGCGCCAGCGGATAGAAGCGGACGGCTCCGGGGGGGGTAAGCCCCCTTCCCCGCCACTGCTTACCTTCTCGGCCCGTCCGCTCCCGTCCGGCGCCGGCGGCTACTACCAGCGGGCTCCGCGGCCTACTCTCGAGTAGCGCGCCGGGTGATGACATCACCCGGCGCGCCACCCTGGAGCAGGCCGCGGAGCCTGCTGGTAGTAGTAGGCGCCGGCGCCGGACGGGAGCCGCCGGGCCGGGCAGGTAAGGGCCCCCCTCCCCCCTCCCCCCTCCGCGCGCCCCCTCCTCCCCTCCACGCACCCCCTCCTTACCTTCCCTGCCCGGCGGCTCCCGGCCGGCGCCGGCGCCTACTACTTCCAGCAGGCTCCGCGGCCTGCTCTAGAGTAGCGCGCCGGGTGATGACATCACCCGGCGCGCCACCCTAGAGCAGGCCGCGGAGCCTGCTGGGAGTAGTAGGCGCCGGCGCCAGACGGGAGCCGCCGGGCCGGGCAGGTAAGGGCCCCCCTCCCCCCTCCCCCCTCCGCGCGCCCCCTCCTCCCCTCCACGCACCCCCTCCTTACCTTCCCTGCCCGGCGGCTCCCGGCCGGCGCCGGCGCCTACTACTTCCAGCAGGCTCCGCGGCCTGCTCTAGAGTAGCGCGCCGGGTGATGACATCACCCGGCGCGCCACCCTAGAGCAGGCCGCGGAGCCTGCTGGGAGTAGTAGGCGCCGGCGCCGGACGGGAGCCGCCGGGCCGGGCAGGTAAGGGACCCCCTCCCCCCTCCCCCCTCCGCGCGCCCCCTCCTCCCCTCCACGCACCCCCTCCTTACCTTCCCTGCCCGGCGGCTCCCGGCCGGCGCCGGCGCCTACTACTTCCAGCAGGCTCCGCGGCCTGCTCTAGAGTAGCGCGCCGGGTGATGACATCACCCGGCGCGCCACCCTAGAGCAGGCCGCGGAGCCTGCTGGGAGTAGTAGGCGCCGGCGCCGGACGGGAGCCGCCGGGCCGGGCAGGTAAGGGCCCCCCTCCCCCCTCCCCCCTCCGCGCGCCCCCTCCTCCCCTCCACGCACCCCCTCCTTACCTTCCCTGCCCGGCGGCTCCCGGCCGGCGCCGGCGCCTACTACTTCCAGCAGGCTCCGCGGCCTGCTCTAGAGTAGCGCGCCGGGTGATGACATCACCCGGCGCCCCACCCTAGAGCAGGCCGCGGAGCCTGCTGGGAGTAGTAGGCACCGGCGCCGGACGGGAGCCGCCGGGCTGGGAAGGTAAGGGCCCCCCTCCCCCCTCCGCGCGCCCCCTCCTCCCCTCCACGCACCCCCTCCTTACCTTCCCGGCCCGGCGGCTCCCGGCCGGCGCCGGCGCCTACTACTACCAGCAGGCTCCGCGGCCTGCTCTAGAGTAGCGCGCCGGGTGATGACATCACCCGGCGCGCCACCCTAGAGCAGGCCGCGGAGCCTGCTAGTAGTAGTAGGCGCCGGCGCTGGACGGGAGCCACCGGGCCGAGAAGGTAAGCGCCCCCCTCCTCCCCCCCCCCGCTGTCCACTTTCATCGGCGGGCGCCCGCTGGCACCCGCCAATGGAAGCGGCGGTGGGCGCCAGTGGGCGCCCGCCGATCCGCCGATCCGCCGAACCGGTTCGGAGCTTTTTCGGACCGGTTCGGATTGGATCGGCCGATCCAGCTGCGGGATCGGAAATCGGATAATTTATCCGATTTCCCACTGGACCGGACTCGGATCGTGGATCGGGTCCGATCCAGTGCACATCCCTAACAAATATATCTGCCAGTATGAAAATGCACTCTCTGAAACAAGGAAAATAAGGCACAGAGCAATTCCAGGAGGAACCAGAAACATCCTATGGCACAGTATAGTTGCGTCAAGGTTGGTTTTGCTCAGAAACTGCATTTTTCCACTGCTAATGTTACTCCTTCCCATTTCTGCATCAGATTGAAATTTTGTTTCGTCCACACAGAAATTGTATTCTGGTGTATATTTTTTTCAAAATATAGCCCCCCTTTTTTTACAGAGAGAGAGAGACGGGGAGCACTGCATTTCCTCAATATCAGAACCTCTTTCAAACCAGAGTGTTGGATTCCATTTCAGAAAAAAACCTTGGGGGCTGCATTCCAGTTCTGGGTGGGGCCTGCTTTGCATGACACTGGTAGTATTTGGAAGGGAAGTTTCAGGATGTGGTGCTCAAGGACCATTGCCCGACCCTATGGAGTCTCACAAGACTCCACTTATCCAATTTATGTTCTTTGTTAACATCTACCTATAGACATTTTCCAACGATGTGGAGGTGGATGCCATAAATACACTGATGACACCCAGCTGGATCTCTCCTCAGGTGTAGCACCAACACTGTCACCTTTGTGGTAAGAAATAATGGCAGCCATCAGCTGACCACCCTTAGGAAAGCTTGTTTGGCCTCCAAAGAAACAAATGGAGGTGTTTGCTCTGCAATGCTGATCTGTGAACAGAGAAGGAGTCTGGCGTGAGCCGAACCAGCCCATTGACCTCGCTTCTTGCTTTTGCAATCAAGGGCAATGAAGGCAATTCTCCGGCAACCATTAAAGCGCCCCGCCTGAAACAGGCAGCTCTGCACTTTGTGTTTAACCTGCTCCAACTTAGCAGATGTTTTATAAGCAGAAGGGGCCTGCACTGACCTCTGCTTTATTTGCAGGAGCAGCTGGGAAGACCACAAGTGGCAGACAAAAAAAAAACCTCGCTTAAATGCCCAACTCTGCTTTATGATCAAGCAATGGGCTTTGAGTCACTGCGGCGCTTAAATGAACCTTCTGTTACTGCTAATGCAAGTCCGTGGCTTAAGTCTGAACACCAGAATCTTTGGAGAAGCATAATGACGCACTTTTCTTTGGCTTTGCCGGCTGTCCTTTCTCCCCCTCCCAACCCATCCCTGTGCTGCCATTCCTTACAAGCAGCTTTCCCAGTTTTGCTTAGGGATGAATGAATCTGTCATTATTCATTTTTTGTGTCTCAGCAGAGATTAGGACTAGAACTACACTACTGTTTTATACTGGTATTGGGGGCACAATCCACATTCCATATACCTCTTTCATAGGCCCTTTCTACACCTCCTGGTATTCTGGGAGGGAGGGGGGAGGCTCTTGTGAGATCCTGATCACGAGAGCCTCCCCCAGCGAGCATATGAGGCACACGACATCCCAGAAGGAAACGGAGAAGTCACACCCGCCATTTTTTTTAGAATAAAAGGGTATCACTTGTTCAAAAAGGGCAGAAGAAATAGAAAGGGAGGGGGAGTTGCACTATATGTTAAAAATACTTATCCCTGCACAGAAATACAAAAGGATGAGCCTGGGAGCCCCATCAAGAGTATCTGGATTAAAATAAATGGAGCAAGGAATAAACGGAGCATGATAGTCGGAGTATACTACGTACCACCCAATCAATGAGAAGGTGAGGATGAAACTTTTGAAAAGCAAATTGCCAGTGTTTCAAGGAAATCTGATGTAGTAGTAATGGGAGACTTCAATTACCCCAATATCTGTTGGGAGACAAATTCTGCCAAAAGTGGCCCCTCCAAGAACTTCCTGACATGTGTGACTGATAACTTTCTCCTACAGAAAGTAGAGGAAGGAAGGAGAGGAACAGCTATCCTTGACTTGATAGTGACCAATAGGGATGACTTAGTCGATAAAGTGGCAGTTAGGGGAACTCTAGGGGAAAGTGACCATGTCATACTTGAGTTCTTGATTTTAAAGGAAGCAAAAGCTGAGTGTAGCCATACATGTACTATGGATTTCAGGAAAGCCGATTTTAATAAACTCAGAACCATGATAAGTAAGGTCCTATGGCAGACCGTAATGAGAAAGGAGTCCAAGATGGGTGGGAGTTTTTAAAACAAGAAATTTTAAAGACACAATTGCAAACAATTCCAACACAGAAAAAGATAGAAGACAACAGAAGAAACCAATGTGGCTCCACAAAAAGCTTAGTAATGACCTGATTTTTTTTAAAAAAGGATACATATAGGAAGTGGAAGGAAGGCTAGGCTACAAAAGAAGAGTACAAACAAGTAGCACAGAAGTGCCAGAATGGTGTCAGGAAGGCTAAAACTGAGAACAAGCTGGGACTAGTGAGGGATGCTAAAAGCAATAAAAAGGCTTTCTTCGGATACTTGAATAGTAAAAGACAGAGGAAAGAAATGGTGGGTCAACTGCTTAATGAGGATGGCAAATTGATAACAGATGACAAAGAAAAGGCTGAAGTGATCAATTCCTACTTTGGCTCAATCGTCTCCCAAAAGTGGTTCTTTGACCCCTCTGGAAAAAGTGAAGTACACGCTGAAGGGGGAGGATTACAGTTTGAGATTGATAAACAAATGGTCAAGGAACACCTAATTTCTTTAAACGAGTTCAAATCTCTAGGACCCAACAAACTGTATCCTAGAGTAATAAAGGAGCTGGCAGAAGAACACTCAGAACCACTGTCCATTATCTTTGCAAAATCACGGAAGATGGGTGACGTGCCGGACGACTGGAGGAGGGCAAATGTTGTCCCCATCTTCAAAAAGGGCAAAAAGGAGGAACCTGGGAACTACAGACTGGTCAGTCTGACATCTGTCCCTGGGAAAATTTTGGAGCAAATTATAAAGAAGTCAGTCTGTAACCACCTTGAAAACAATGCAGTGATTACTAGAAGCCAGCATGGATTTGTCAAAAACAAATCCTGTCAGACTAATCTGATCGGGTATCCTCCCTTGTGGACTGTGGGAATGCTGTGGACATAGTATAGCTTGACTTCAGCAAAGCTTTTGATAAAGTGCCCCATGACATTCTGATTAACAAATGAGTGAAAAGTGGGCTAGGTGGAACAACTATTAGTTGGATCCACAGTTGGCTACAGAATCAGACTCAAAGAGTGCTTATCAATGGTACCTTTTCACACTGGGGGGGGGGAGGTAACGAGCGGGGTACCACAGGCCTCAGTCCTGGGCCCAGTGCTCTTCAACTTTTTTATTAATGATTTGGATGAGGAGGTGCAGGGAATGCTTATCAAATTTGCAGACAACACAAAATTGGGTGGGATCGCTAATACCCTGGAAGACAGAAACAAACTTCAATGTGATCTTGATAGACTGGAGCACTGGGCTGAAAACAACAGAATGAAATTTAATAGGGATAAATGCCAAGTTCTACATCTAGGACAAAGAAACCAAATGCACAGTTACAAGATGGGGGATACTTGGCTAATCAATATTACAAGCGAGAAGGATCTTGGAATGATTGTAGATCACAAGCTGAATATGAGCCAACAGTGCGATGTGGCTGCAAAAAAAGCAAATGCTATTTTGGGCTGCATTAATAGAAATATAGCTTCTAAATTGCATGAGGTACTGGTTCCCCTTTATTCAGCAGTGGTTAGGCCTCATCTTGAGTATTGTGTCCAGTTCTGAGCACCACACTTCAGGAAGGATGCAGACAAGCTGAAACATATTCAGAGGAGGGCAACAATGATGATCAGGGGTCTGGAAGCAAAACCCTATGAGGAGAGACTGAATGAACTGAGCAGGTTTATCCTGGAGAAGAGAAGATTGAAGGGAGACATAATAGCACTCTTCAAATATTTGAAAGGTTGTCACACGGAGGAGGGTCAGGATCTCTTCTCAATCATCCCAGAGTGCAGGACATGGAATAATGGGCTTAAGTTACAGGAAGCCGGATTCCATCTTGACATCAGGAAAAACTTCCTGACTGTTACAGCAGTTCGACAATGGAACCCATGACCTAGGGAGGTGGTGGTCTCTCCCACACTAGAGGCATTCATGTGGCAGCTGGACAACCATCTGTCAGGGATGCTTTAAGATGGATTCCTGCATTGAGCAGGGGGTTGGACTCAATGGCCTTGTAGGCCCCTTCCAACTCTACTATTCTATGATTCTATGATTCTATGGTTCTATGATTCTATGATTCTATGAATTGCGCTCCAGCAAAAAATGTAACTTTTTTTTTAAGGTCCCCAAACTCCCTCCCTGCCATCCCAGGGGTGGTGAAATTGCTGCCAGCCTCTCTCCTGATGGGCATGGAGTCGCATGACATGGCTCCGTGCCCATTTCTGATGCCGCACTTATTCACGAGTAAGCAGGCACCAGGCGGGATGGGCACCCACATATCTTGTGGTCTCAGGACATTCCTGGGACCACTGGAAGAATTGGGTTTTCCCAGGGATTCTTTATCCCTGGGATAACCCTGCCCCTGGAGTCCCTGTGCAGCATTTGTACACCTAGGGAGCACCCATGAATGATCCCACAAGAAATGGTCAGTGTGGAAACAGCCATAGTGTTACATCCTGCTTTTTATTCCGCATTCATAATGATTTGACACAAGGCGTAGATCATCACCAAGTCTATGTGAGAGCCCTTCAAGTGTTTAATATCCTTTAGTTATCTGGAAGGAAGGTGGGAGGAAAAGCTACTGTTCACTTTCAGCAGAAGCCAGTGAAGTTTTCTCCATTGTTTTAACTCCAGATCAGGAAAAGATTGTGTTTCATTTTTGCTCTGAAAGACACAGGAGCAAGGCTGATCAAAACACTGGCAACTTTATGTGGAATATGCATGCACTTTCTTGCCTATCTTAGGACATATCCCAGTAAATACATCTGTTGCCAACACATCTAACACATACGAGGGAAGAATCGATAAAGGATGGGAAGCAAAAGACAACCCTGGCCAATCAATTGAACCAAAGCCAGCAGGGCAAGACAGGAAAGGAAGATTTTATTTTCCTTTCATCAGTTGCTGTGAAACAGACAGTCACTTTCCTGACTTGTTGTCTTGTTCTTTAGGGCACCTATTTGGCAATGAATATTCTCAATGTTCTTGTAGGAGCTGCTGCAGTAAAAGTTATTTTGTCTTATTCCCTTTCTACTTTGTCAAAGCTCTGACTAATGTGCCAGCAGAGAGAGCGACGTTGGCTGCAGTTCAGGCATAATCAGGCGCTGAATTAAGAAGGGGCGGGGAAGAAAAAGTTATTCTGGGGGTTTGCGATTGTTCCGTTGTCATACTTGTTGGTTATCGTTGCCTTCAGCCGTTTCTCTGCCAGCATCCCTTCCCTGTGAATCCCTTCCAAGAGACATCTGAAACGCCTCACTATACCTGCCGTGTTCGTCTCAATTGGCGCTCCTCAAATTGGCCCAATTGCTGAGAAAGCGGCAAGCAGATCACAGCATTCTTGTACTCCCTTCCAAGTCTGGCTTCTTCCCTTTCACTATTCAAAAAGCAGTACATTGTATACGCTGGGCAAAAGGTGATGGCTTGCATGCGTGATGGAGCTGTCACAGATTCAACACACCATTCTCAGCCCCATATTTATGGCTCAGTTTGCCTCGTCTCTGATTTCTGGACCATTGTTGCTTACGTCTCTGCCTCTGGCCCTTGCTTCTTGTTTGCCTGATCCGCTACGATCACGACTTCTGCCTCTATTCCATTTGATCTTCGCCTACTTTTCCTTCACCACTCCGTGCAAACAATCAGCACCTCCAGCTCAGAAATGAGGGAGCCCAGCCCAAAAGGAAGCCCAGTAAAATGCCTGAACTGCCATAACTCAGTGGTAAAACAACTGGAGCTGAATCCATACAAGCTGGAAGTGCTCCTGGTTAGTCAAAAGGAAGATCAAGAAATAGGGACTCAGCATGTGTTGGATGGGGTCACACTCACCTTGAAGACTCAGCTTTGCAGTCTGGGTGTACTTCTGGACTTGGCCTTAAACCTGGGTGCCCAGGAGTGTGTTTGCATAGCTGAGGCTAATGCACCAACTGTGCCCATTTCTAATGCCCGATCTGGCCATGGTTGTTACATCCTGTTTGGATTACTACAACCTGCTCTACGTGGGCTGCCTTTGAAAACTGTTCATGCATTTCAGCAGCCAGACTGGTGCCACTTACAGGGAGCACATGCCTTCCTTATTATAACAGCTTCACTGGCTATCGGCCTGTTTCCAGGCAAATTCTAAGTACTGGTTATGTTCTATAAAGCCCTATACTGGATGAGGCTACCTGAAAGATTACATTCTCCTATATGAATATGCCCAAGTCCAAAGATCTTCAGGAGAGGCCCTTCTTTCAAGACCACTGTCTTCAGAGGTGTGTTTGGTGGTGACCCAAAGAAGGGCCTACTTAGTAGCTGTTCTCAGGCTGTGGAACTCCCAGCCAAGGTAAGCTAGGTTTGCTCCCTTTCTGCTGTCCTTCTGCTGGCAAGCAAAAGCCTTTTTATTCAAGCAGGTCTTTGATGTGTTCGCAGTTTCGTTGAGTTGAATGCTGGTTTTATTCTGTTATTGTTGAATTTTGAAATATATATTGATGCATTTATTTTGTTATTGTTTTAGTTAAGCCCTATTTATGGTTGCAAGCCACCTTGAGTGCCATTTTTCTCGGTCAAAAGGCAGAATACAAATCAAATCAATCAATTAATGGAGCACACGCTTTGCATGGAGGAGGTCTCAGGCCCAACGCCTGGCATCTCCAATTAAAAGTAAAAGGCGATGGTAGAGATCCCACACACAGCGCAAATGAGCAGCAGGAGAAACACTGCTAATCAGAGTAAATAGTACCAGGATAGACCAGTGCCTACCTCACAATTTTGTTTATTCACAAGAGATTAACCCCAGTAAAGTGTGGAGTGCCAAACTTTCCAACCTACGGAGCAAGATTGCAATGTCCAGAATCCCCAGTTCAGGGTCCAATGAAGTCAGGGTCCAGCCAGAGAGATAACAAGTCCAGAGTCCAGGGTCAAGCCAGGTAATCCAAAAGTCCAATTTCCAAAGTCAAGGGTCAATCCAGGTAGTCAGAAAGTCCAGGGTCTAAAGTCCAGGGTCAATCCAGGTAGTCAGAAAGTCCAGGGTCCAAAGTCTAGAGTCAAGCCAGGTAGTCAGTCCACGATCTAAGAACAGGAAGCAGGCAGGGAAGCTAGAAGTCATCTACGTCAGTGTTCCCAGCAAAAGCACTGCCTCCCCCTTTGAGCCTTTTATGCCTCACCTGAGCCTGTATTCGCCCTTCCTCAGCTGTCCCATATTACTGAAGCAATCTTATTTAAGGCTCGCGTCTGCTGCGCTGTGTTTCTGTAATCTCAAACTCCGTCTTGTTGGTCGAATCTGCTCCGCACGCTTCAGACGCTGCCTCTGCTGAGGAGTCAAAGGATGAACTTCTTCGGGCCCAGAATCTTCCTCACTGGAGACGGGGTGGAAGAGGGTGGCTTTCCTGAGGAACTGCCCTGTCCCTCCTCCTCCTCTGGTAAGTCCTGGGGAACGGGCGAAGCTGCAGCCCCTGGAACTTCTTCTTCCTCCTCAGAGGAAGATTCCTCAGATGGGGCCATGACATTTGGATTTAAACAAGGGCCACATTTATTAACTAACGCACAAGTTAGATGGAGGCCTAAGCGGGCATCCTGTCTTTGGCCAACATCTTGGACATAATTGGGATTGGGCAAGCCTTTCAATATCCCAGTAGGTGTCGCTGATGCGTCAACACCTACCAGGATTCCCCATTTGGGGTAGGCAGGCCTTCCTATGTCACCTCCCCTCAGGTTGCAAAACTCAGAGTGGGTGAATAAGGTTGGCCTCAGAGGTAACCCTTATCCCCACATCTGGTGCCGCAGGACTCCCAGCTGAGGGCCTCAGATCTCACCAATCACCACAATGGTGCCTGCGAATGCTCACCAAACCTGTACTTGCTCCTGATGCCTGCACACCTGCCCTGAATTAAATGTGACCAAATTCAACCAATTAACCTATTTAGCACTCCTTCATTGTCTTACAGTATGAAGTAGGCAGGAAAAAAAACCCAAATAAAGTTTGAAGGTAAAAGATTCCTACGTGGCGCCCAAAAAGGCAGCCAGCAAGCCCACACTGTCTACAGTGAGGGAGGGAGGGTTCTGAACAACAAACAAAGGTCAGCAAAAGAAAAGGTCCTCTGGCATGTGGCCGCCAATCTCACATTAGACAGCTGCAGCAGATGCCTCTCAGAGGTGGGCTGGAACCATTGTCTTCCGCATTTCCACTACAGGGGTGCATCATTCGTGCATGATACTTCCGCCTGAGGCATCTGAGCGCAAGTCCCTTTTGTATCAAATGTCTCACTATAAACTAAACATAGGGAAGGGACATGCCTAACAGGGGCTATAATAGAAGCACCTGCTTTTGCTATTAGCTAAGTTTGGAAGCTTCCCAGGACTTGGCTGGAACCAGCTTGGGACTGCAGCTCCTTCTCCCGCCCACAAGGCTCAGGTCCTAAACCCATGGGTGGGGGGGCAAGAGGGATACGGTGGATCTGCTAGGCACAGTCAACACTGGGAGGAGTGGCTCGATCCAGTGCCAGCCGAGCCTCAGTACGACAAATGGTGTGTGATGGCAAGGAGGACTCAGATGATGCTGGAAAGAGATGTTCCTCCCAATCCCGGCCAACTTTCTTTCCTTGTGTGCAGTGCTAAAAAGAAAAGAAAAGAAGGCATAATAGGCAGGGTGTGGGCTTGTGATGTCAGTGGGTGTTGCCATGCCCACTGATGTCATCCATTCAGGGCCGGATTAAGGCCAGCTGATGCCCTAAACCCAGCCCAATAATGGCGCCCCCTTGGCCCTTCCATTGCTTAGCTGGCAAGACATTAAGACTCAATAAGTGCTGAAGGTGAAATAAGACATTCAAAACCTCAGTTTTCTTCAAGGCCATCATCCCCCACACCAGAACACACAACTATATTAAATATAAACTGTTTTTTTTAATTATGCTTATATATTCCTTAAAATAGGTGCGAGCTTCTCTCTGGCAGAGTTTCTCATGGGAGTAGCTCTCTCACTCCCTGTTCTGGCCTTGCGGCTGTAACAGGTTTCCCTGAGAACCTGGACTTGGTACAATGGAGGGGGCCACCCTTGGAAGCCGTCACTCAGATTGTAGCATCATCGTAGTGGGTGGAGCAATCCCACCCTGTTGGCACACGGGCACGGTTTTCAAGTCAGAGGACCTGTCTGTCAAGTGGCTTTTAAATTAGTATTCGTATTAAATAGCTGGAGCAAGGCTGAAGAGCCTTGCTAGAGATCATCTTTCAACGCAAGGCCTGAAAAACCTCCTGTTGGATTCTATCTCAGTCTGGGACTTTGGAAGCACTCTGTACATGCTCTCTCTCTTGCTATTTGGACTCTGGATTTCTGTGGATTGTGCCGTGGGTAGTACAGCGAGCCTTTTCATAGACTTGAACTTGCATTTGCTGCGGACTGTGTGTTTGTGGCCAGACTCAGGTGGCAGGGAGTTGCCAGTCCTTAGCAGAAGGATGGGACTCCTGGGCCTGAGGTTTTACCTTTCCTGTTATCATGAGTACCATATCAGCTCAGCATTCGGCAGGCTGAGTTTCATCTCTGCCTGGCTCTGGTGGCTCAGAGCATGTGTTTTTCCCTCCCTGGGATCTTGTTTAGGCTTTGGCCATGTCCCCTGAGGTGCCAGCATATGCGTCATCTGGAGAAACTCAAATCAGATGGTGGCTAGCCCTAATCCCACCCCCGAGTGATTGCCAGAAGAATTGTATCAGGAAAGGAGCCTAAAGGTTTCTAATTATCATTCAACTTTAAGTGGTGTTGTTTGGAGAATGTAACCATTACGCTTTTCACCGTGTGATTTCCTCAATAAAAAGAAGTCTCACCAATGTGAGTGTCTCGTGTCAGTTTGCAAACATGTGTGAATGTCAGAGGGAACAGGCAAGCTCACGACAGCTGTTTGCTTAGCTCTATATAAACATCATTTAGTATCTAAGACACAGAGTCTCTCTACACGAGTGATTTATTGCACACTCATGATTGGCCACTCACAGAAGTTTGTGGGTCCTTTACATGTTGCTATCAACCTCCAGGACTTCCCCCAATTACCTTGCCTAAAATAAAAAAAGAGATAATGGAGACTTTAAAATAATAGTGGGATTAATTCTGCCATTAGATGGCGCTCTTTCATTGAACTTTATGGAACATTGCCAAGAGGGAAAGTTTTTTTATTACTCATCACATGGTCACTGTTAATCGTGGTTTAAAGAGCCCATGGTGAACGTGGAAAGATCTGAGGGCGGGAAAAGCCTGGTAAGGATGTGTTTTCCCCCCCTTAATGTAGAGACACTCATGGCTTGAGAAAAGAATTACAGAATCTCATTTTCCATTCTGAGATGTAGAAGAACTTTGAAGAATAGTGTTTGGTTTATGTTGTTGCTGAGCCTTTCGAACCAGGCAAATTTGTATTCCGAACCAGGCAGTTATGAGTTTGGACAACATCACTAACACTACTCGTGACGCACCACCAAGCATGGAAATGAAAAGGGAAGAAAAGAAATTCCAGGTCTGTTCGAACCACATTATTCCATCACCTTTCATCTTAAGCATCCGGTATTGCTGAACTTTCCTTAAGAATATTGGTTTCTTCCTGCGCCTGAAATGACGAAGAGCTCTAATAACAGTCAAAAGGGAAGAGCAAATGCCATGCTGCCTCTCCAGTTCCAAGTGCCTCAATCAAGGGCCATGAAATCAGGATGCTTTGATTTTCTGCCAGCTTGTATAGGTGGATCAATCTGGCTTTGTGAAAATTGCAGCCTGGACATTGCGTCAATTGCCTGGATAATCGGAGGATACCTGAATGGAAAGATACCTTTACTGAGAAGAACAGAATCCAAAGCTATTAAGAAGGCAATAAAACAGACACAGAGAGTGGGTGGAGAGAGAGGGAGAGAGAGAGAGAGGCATCTCTCAGCCCTCTTCCTCTGTGGAGTCAATATTCAATTTGTGCTGGTGTTCAGCATAAGGTTTGTTGGGGGAAGACAAAACCAAAACATCTATTTGCTTTCTACAAAAAGGTTGCAGACCAGCTAAGCTGTAGGCTTTACAAGTGTGCTGAGCTGGACATCTCATCCATCACATCAAGATGGGGCTGTCAGTCTGAGATGCTTTCTATCCCAATCCTGAGTTATTAATCTCAGGGGTTCTGCAATGCACACACAAGCCACAAGCCAATGCTATGATGTAGGCTGACCAGATAAAATCCAGGTCAGGGCTCCTGTAACTTTAACAGTTGTAGAGAAAAAGGAATTTCAGCCAGTGTCATTTGTATGCAATTTGTTCCTGGTGAAATTCCCTCTTCATCACAACAGTTAAAGTTGCAGGGGCCCTGCCCTCTTTTGTATATGGTCACTCTAGTATAGTGCCTGCACCTTTAACTGTGGTGATGAAGAGGAAATTTCACCAGGAACTAATTGCATACAAATGACACTGGCTGAAATTCCCTTTTCTCTGCAACTGTTAAAGGTACATGAGCCCTGTCCTCCTTTTCATATGGTCAGCCTACTGGTGTCAAAACTAGGCAGGGATAGCAGCCCTCATAGTACACAAGGCTATTTCAGGGGGAAGAAGGAGGGGCTGGAAATAATATAGGGCTGAACCAAGAATGTTCACCCTCTGTTCATCATATATCAGGGAGAAATCGCACAGGTTGCAGACTTGCCCTTTTCTGGCGGCCACCATCTCCCCTACTTGCATTTCTTGGAAACATGCGATGTCTGTGCATTCTGGGAGAGAAATAAAATGGTGGCTGCTGAATAGGGGACTGTGATGAAACGGTATTTTATTTTGGGTGTGTGTGTGTGTGCGTGTGTGTGTTCGGTTGAGGGCTTGATTTGTTTTAATAAATCCTTTCCATTGCAGGCAACGGTCTGTTTGAATGGGGTCATCTGACTGGATGTTTCATTTTCAGTTGAGAGCGAGAGAGAGTATAATTGTCACTGGGGCCATGTCTACAACAGCCATTTATCCCTGGGTCATCTCTAGGCCGCCCCTTCCAACTCTATTATTCTATGATTGTATGAAACAGTAAGAGTGAATGGGTCATTGCTAGGCAACAGCCAATAAGCTTTATGCAGTTCCCCCTTCCACCAACAGAAGAGACATGATTTAGCAAGCTCTGAGCTGAATCACATGTGCATGTATGTCATGTAGGAAACACGCCAAATTTGCGCAGGGTTTGATATTTGCCGCAAAAGTTGGCATTTTGAGGGGCATGGAAATCCTTATGACAAACGCCCCTCCCCTGCCCGCTTCCACCCTTAGGCACATATTTGTTGCCTGTGTCCTGCCCTCGTTCCCCTGTTGCGGTGTCGCATGGTGGGGTAAAGAGGGAACTTTTCCCCATTGGCGTGGCAACATGGCCAATGCACATCCCAATGTAGATGATGTTCTGTGGACGATGTCATTTTGAATGGATGTGCACCCCAATACAAGGGAATAGCAGTCTAGTTGTCTCTTTCCCTCTCTCCCCAATACATGTGTCTAGCATGCAGTTACTCGGGGTCTTTTTGAAACGGGGTGAAAAAATTGTGCCAGGAAAGGGATCCTACTTTGGTGAGCAAGAAGCAAAACAAAAGTTCACAAAATGAGTCCCTCTTCCAGCCCAGACCTAACAGCATTTGATGACTGGTGACAGACAAATGTGTAACTGACTCTATTGAAAAAAAGATGTTGAATTTGAGGAGATGTGAGTTGTAAAGAGGTTTTCTTTGTAGCATATTATATTATCTCTGATGGCTTATTTGCACACAGACACATTCCTTGAAGTGACAGCCGTCAACTTGCTTGTGTTAACCAGGCCAGCTGTGAAGAGAAAATGGTGTTGGGGGCATTTTTGTTTAGAAAAAAAGATGATTGAGGCAAGGTGGGGGAGGGAAGAAGATAAAGGTTTATAAAAGTAGCCATGGTGTGGAAGAGAAATCTTTTCCCCCCTTCTACTTTCACAATGTCACCCTATGCAATTGATCTGCTGCAGATTCAGGTCAGAAAAAAGAAAGTTCTTTTTTCATAGAACCATAAGAGTTGGAAGGGAACTTAAAGGTCATTCAGCCCACCCCCTACAAATGCAGGAAATCTACTATTGCAGCACCCATGATAAGTGCCCATTCAGTCTCTGCTTAAAAACATCTAACTAAGGACCGTCCACCATCTTCTGAAGCAGTGTGCTGTACAGTCAAGGAACTCATACCATTAGGCATTTTTCCTAATTATTTAGTTAAAAATCTCCTTTCTTGACATTTGAACTCACTGGTTTGGATCCCTACTTCCTGCAGCAACAGAAAGCAAATTTGATCCATCATCTTTGTGACAGCTCTTCGGAGATTTGAAGATGACTTTGGTATCGCTTCTCAATCACCTCTTCTCCAGCTCCTTCAAACTTTAATCATCAGATTTGGCCACTCCAGTCCCCTCCCCATCTCTGTCGCCCTTCTCTGGACTCATACCATCAGGCAACACAGAATGAATGTGTGGAATTTGCTGCCACGAGATGTGGTCAAGAGTACATGATGCTAGAGAGGGATTGAGGAAATTATGGAGCAGATGTCTATCAAGAGTCATGAGCCATGACAGCCAAACACAGGCCTGATCTACACCAAGTAAGATATAGCACTTTGAAAGAGGTATAAGAGCGGTATATAAAAGGCAGGAGCCACACTACTGCTTTAAATGCACTGAAATGCACTGACAACTGTCGGGGCCCATTGACACATACCACATACAGCATTCATTCCACTTTCATGGTGCTGCTTGGTGTGGCTCCTGCCTTTTATATACCACTTTCATAGCGCTTTCATGGTGCTATATCCTGCTCGGTGTGGATTAGGCCACAACCTTCCTCAACCTGGTGTCATCCAGACGCGTTACATTGCAACTCTTATCTTCCCCAGCCACCATGGCCATTGTTTTCTCTCTTTCCTGGAATCCTTCCCATGGGGCAGTTGATGGCAAAGCCACATTGAACACTGTGTTGTTCTGGGCCAGTGCTGCCAAGCAAAATTTGTAAATGTCAAAGCCATTAGCAGTCACACTAAGGTGACCGTTTAATTAATGCTGGTCTAGGTGGCTATTTCCACCTTACTCTATAGCTTCTTGTACATAGCAGAAAAGGTCACTATGGGCGTCAACAGACAAGTCTTTTATCACGCGTTCACTACTGCCCACTTACGGATGTTTGTGCATCCTTTAGGCGATGATGTCTGCCTCCTGCACCTTCCACTTCTGTTTCCATCGCAAAACAGACCCATTTTAATCCGACCTTTTTTAAAAAACGGAATGTGCTGCAATCTCCCGCTGTGCACAGGAAAAGCGGCACGATAAAAATGGCCCCTGAATGAGCCACGTGGTCTTTGTTTACTTCCTCTTTCCTCTCTGGGAAGAAAGAGGAAGTAATGAAGGACAAAAACAGGGGTGAAGTGACAGTAAGGAAAAGCAATTTCCCCCTATGAGATGATGCTCTATGATGTCTTCCCAGAATTCTTGTTTACAAAACCAAATCTGTTTGGAAGAAGAGACAGGGCTGATTTCTTAAGGTGCAACCCTATGCACATTTAGACAGGAAGAAATCTTACAACTCCCGACATTGCTGGGAGTTGTAGAACTTTTTTCTATCTAAACGTGCATAGGATTGTGATCTTAATCATAATCCTATGTGTGTGTGTGTGTGTGTGTGTGTGTGTGTGTGTGTGTGTTTCTACCACATTTTCCAGCATATCATGTCCACCAAATCAATGGTGCACCCTCACAGCCATTTCTCCTGTTCTCAGTTTGATGCTTCAACACCAAACAAAAACTTCAGCCATTTTAGAAAAAAGTTGGTACGTTGGGGCATGGAGGAGCTCTATGTAGACATGACACCTGGCAGGACCACGCTGGTGCCCTGGATGGCCATACCCAAATTTAGGGGCATGTATTTGTTTTGTAATAAGTGAGAACCAACTGGTGTCCCATTCAGTTCAATTTTCATTCATTGCAAAGCACTTCCTAATGGTAAATGAATAGGTACTATGAATGAGTTTCATTTTCTCTATCCCCTTGGTAACCAATCATTATTCATTCAGGGAGGAGGCTTACCAAACTGTGATGGCAGCAGATCTCCTCACAATATCCTCTCTTGTGGCACCATCTTGTTTTCCCAGAATGCCCCAGATATGTGACTCTGGGACATTCTGGGGAGGAAATGGCAACCACAGCCAAAAACAAAATGGCAGCTACTAGTGGGTTCAGCCAAAGGACTGACACTAAGAACAGACACTGTAGCAGCCATCCCAAACTGGCACCCTCCAAACGTGTTGGCCTACAAGTTCCATCATCCTGAATCAGCACAGTGATGGCCATGCTGGCTGAGGATGATAGTTTAGACCCAACACTCCTGGAGGGCACCAGGTTTGGGAAGGCTGCAATGCAGCGCAGGAGCAAAGAAGCTGCACTTTTACTCTTGATGCACCTAGTTTAGGTTTGACCCCCAAAGTTCACCTATGGGGAGCAAAATGAGTAGCATAATATTGAGATGCTTTCCTGAGTTGTAAGGATTACAAAGATGCTAGACATGAAAAGCTTTGAATGCTACATAAAGCAGGGTTGAGGAACCTCTATTGACCTAAGAGCTGGATTCTGTTTCAGAGAAGCTCTAGAGGGTCACAGCCAAGTGCTGGGGGCAGGGATGAAGGCAAAAAGAGTGGAGTCAAAATACCCCAAATACCAGCATATTGTAGCTTTACTGCCAATAACTAAGTCTTAGAAGAGACATTTCAGTCTCTTAGAATGGGGGTGGAGGGGAATGCATGGAACCACCAAATAATCAATGGTTGTGAGAAAGGGAGGGAGGTGAGGGAAAGGAGGTGTGACCCACTGGGGAATAACTGAGGGCAACATTGGGACCTCAGGAGGTCCAGATTTGTCCCCCACCCCAGGCCTGACATTCCCCACCCCTGGTATAAAGGCCAGCTCTTAATGGAATAAGAAGTAGGGCTGTGCACGTACCTCCCGATCCGATCAGGCCCAATCCGATCCGCCTCGGATCTGGATCCGGATCCGGATCTGACCCAGATCCATGCAGACCCCCTCCCTCCTGCTCTCCCTGCTCCCTCCCTCCCTCCCCCAATCGGCCTGCTTAACTGCAGCCTCCTCCACGTCATCCTGCGCAGCATCCTGCCTCCTCGATGTTGGCCGTCTGCTTTCCTGCTCAAGCTGGTTGATGACGTCACCCACCGTGACTGGCAAATGCGGCGATCTAATCTGGATCCATGCACAGCCCTAATAAGAAGTAGATAACTTTGGCAAGCATTATCTAAGGCTAGGTCCTAAACCCAACTTAGTAGGGAGCCAACCCCATTGAAAACTTCTGAATGCAAACACCATCACCAGGATCCTCGTAGAACGGAACCCTATGTATGTCTACTCAGAAGCAAGTTCCTTGCATTCAGTGGGGCTTACTCCCAGGTAAATACGTATAGGATTGCAGCCCTAATGCCTGTGTTTCCGTTATTTAGGATGCAATCCTATGCACGTTTAGACAGACAAAAGTCATGCAAGTCCTCAGCCAGCATGCGTAGGATTTCACCCTTAAGCTTATAGCAGTGCTGGGGAAAACATGGCCCTCCAGATGTTGTAAGAGTGCAACTCCCATGAGCCCTAGCCGGCATAGCCAATGGTGAGGCATGATGGGAGTTGCGTGGATCCTCCAGATGTGGTTGGATTGCAACTCCCGTTATGCCTCACCATTGGCTATGCTGGCTAGGGCTCATGGGAGTTGCACTCTCACATCTGGAGGATCCACCCCACACCCAACCTTAGAATAAAGGAAACTTCTTCCAGGCCAGACCATTTGACTCTCTATCCCAGGGGTGGGCAACATGCAGCCCATGCACTGCATGCAGCCAGCACTGCCCCCTCCACAGCCTCTGCCATACCTGCTGCCAACCCAAATAGAGGGGAAGATGGTATCCGTAGTGCTATGGAGTACCAAGAGGCCAACATTAGCTTGCATACAAACTAATCTTGACCCTTTGGGCACTCTGTAGCACTATGGATGCTCTTCTTTCATTTATTGATTTATACAGTGCTCACGAGGACTTCCCAATCACCCCAGATCCAGTCCAATATTGTCTGTTCTGACTGGTAGAAGCTGGCCAGAGTCTCAAGCCAGTTGAGGCTGGTGGTTCCAATTGTGGTGGGGCTGTGAGTCCATTCTGTGTTTCAGGCCTAATCTACACCTGCCATATATCCCTGGGTGGTCACGAGGTCATCCCTGTGCATCCCAATGACGCACAGCTGATCCCAGGATGAATCGGGGATGAGTACTCAGTCCTCCTGGGATAGCTGGGACTGCTTTTTTCCCAGCTTTTCCCACTGTCTTGGGACCATCCCAAGCTCCGTGGGTTATGAAATTATGTATGGTGTGGAGGAACCGGAGAGAGGGTTTTTTCACCCTCTCTAACAATACTATGGCTATGAGCTATCCAATCGAGTTGATTAGCGGAAAATTCAGGGCCGACAAAAGGATGTACTTCACACAGTACTCAGTTAACGAGATGGTTTCAAAGGGGGGACAGGGCAAATTCTTGAAGGATATGTCTACAAATGTCTAATACTCATGCTGGCCACTGGCTACCTCCTGGTTTAAAAAAGCAGGATACCTCTGGATACCAGTTGCTGAGGAACTACAGTGGGAGACGTCCATTGCCCTCATGTCTTGCTTATGGCCTTCCACAGGCAACCGGTTGGACATAAGAGGAATCAAAATGGTGGACTAGATAGGGCCCTACTTATGCTCTTCAATCATCATCTACACTTACACTCACCTAACATACATTTTGGAGTGTATTTCCTCCCTCCATGGGCAACTGGCTTCTCTGGGCTGAGCTACATCTGCAGTGATCTGCAGTGACAGCCCAGAGGAGTCAAAATGAATATGGGAAATGATTAGCTTTCCCCTTTGTTGGTGGGCTTCACCCCCCCCCCTATCACTATCATCCCCGTAGCATCTGTTTAACTCCAGATGTGACAGGCAAGAGCTGAGACGAAGCCTCAAAAATGTCTACTTCTGGATGGGTCTGATCTGAAATTGGAATAATTGGAACACATACTGTATCCCAAGTCCGTGGTAAGTCTCCTTTATTGTATGGCATCCCTCATTAGAAAGTCAATTAGGTCTCGATTGACTGCAGGAGGCCTCAGTGGGTTTGTCATATGGCTAGAACTTGGCTTGTGGACAAGGGCAATGGCCTGACATCATACTTGTGGTGGCTGCTGTGTGTCAGTCTGTCCATTTATCCCGCTGGTGGCTGCATTGTACTTCAAGAGAACAACTCGCCTGATTTCCAGCCCACAAAAACAGGACATGTAATGTATTTGTGAAATTATAACTTGTGGTGATGGCCGTAAGCCCAGTTCTGAGTTCACACAAACACGCAACGTCTCAATGTCACCGGAAGTCTCCACCTGGGTATAGCAGTTATTGATTCTGACAGGTGGTACAGTCTGCTGGAGAAACTAAAGACTTACCTCTCTCTCTCTCTCTCTCTCTCTCTCTCCCTCATGACCTGCATGTCTGCTTACTCACCTTCTAGAATGCAGGGGAACTTCTTGCAGTGCAGGGAGGAATAAGAGAACTCTTGTAACATATAGAATGCTAAATTCATTCTTTTTACCAAAATTTTGTAATCTTGGGGCTGCCTATACAGTGCTGGGTTGCCGCTGCCTTAAGCAGAAGGGTGGTGGCAGCTAATCCTGACACAGGGGGAGGGTGTGGGGTTTCTGGCAGCAATTGGCACACCGGGGATGCCCTCTGCCCTCTGCCCAGATGGATGGTGACCAATCATCATCTGCCCGGAAACACCTCCGCTGCAACTCCAGAGTTAGGATAGATGGCGGATGTGACATACTCACCTCACTCTGGAGAAAAAAGTCAGGTTAAGTCCCCAACTTTTTAAAGTTGCAACTTCACAGGAAAGCCCTGCAATGGCTGCGAGGTGCCTGCTGCATCGTATAACCGACATAGTGCTGGCGTGCACCCACCCCGGGCCTTTTAGACCATCTAGGCAACCCCCCTTGCATTGTGCATGTGCAAATATGGACTAAAACAGGTGAGGATCATAAGTTAAAATTAAATTGTAAAGCATAAAAAATCAAGTTCTTTGTGTGGGAAGGAAGAGTATGTTGTTTATCAACCGCAATGGCATGGATGCTAACCAATAGGTATCTGTAATAGTCTTCCAAGCCATGCTATACAAGGCACTTGAAAATATATATTGTTTATCCGTTGAGGAAATGTAAACACCACCCATTATTGCATCTGCATCTCTGAGAGCAATTAAAACAACTGGATGGATGAGAGTAATGAAAAACAGTAACGACTGAATTAAAATAAAACAACAGCAAAAAAAAGATGGGGACAGGTTCAGCAGTCAATTAAAAAAAATTCTAAAAATAAGGGTTCATCTCATCAAATAATCATCAGCCCTGCAGGACAAACAAACAAACAGAGGTAATAACCATTTGACAAGAACAATAAGAAAGGGGATCTCCTGAGGCACTGTGTTTCATTATCTGGGCACAGCTACACACAAACCACATTCCTGGTCATGGAGAGGACACAGGGAAGGGCCTTCTTTATAGATCATCTCTTGCTGCTTCAGTTAGGGAAGGGCAAGACATTTGTTTAGTTTACATTTTAATGTGAACTTAACAAATGTTGCCCTGTTGAACCAATATGTGGACCAAAACTCAGCCCGTCACTAAATTTTGCAGTGGTGTTCTCCAATCAAAGAATGTGAACAAACTGTGTGCTTTGGTGGAAAGAACATTAAAATGCATTCTATTAGCAAACCTACTTGCAAATATATGTCTATTGGGCAAATGTGTAACAACAACAACAGAAATCTGTACATTGGCAGAAATGTGTGCGAAAACACGTACGAATTTCCATGTAGACATTTGTAAAAAACAAAATCTCAGTGTTCAGGACAAAGTGAATTTAAGGCTGGGGTAAAAAAGTCTCCCAGTTTGGGATGAACTGCAAAATGAGAAATCGGATCCATCCATCCTTGATTTCATTGCAAAGCATGCCTAGATGTAGTTGTAGACTTCATGGGTGCAGTTGACATAACAGCTAGATATAATTCTCTAATACGCTGTTTATTTTCCATCAAAATTAAGAGGGAGAGGAGAAACTCGAACCTGAATCTCGTGCCTTTTAAGCTATTATCCTATAACAGCAATGAAGTCCTCCGACCAAACCATTTCCTGGGAAATTAATTACCATCTTGCTTAACAGCCCGAAGCGCTGCTCCAGGCCATCAACTCCTTCAGCCAATCATCAATCCCCAGGAAATGCTCCGGGCCTTGAACATTATCGCTTCCATGTAAAAACTGGATAATATGCTACTTTGCAATGTCACTCACAGGATGGGGTGACACACTCACATTTGGCAAAGGCTCTTCTTGTCATGACGAGGCTGTCAAAATTAAAAAAGCATTGCAGCCCCCAGTCCACAAAATCATTTTCTGAAAGGTCTGATTGTATGGACTAAGAAGGATGGGAAGAAAGGGTTCACACCTTCATAAACTCCACAGGACACGTACCAGTTTTCTTTGAGCTATGACAGAAAGTCATCAGGACCCTCTGTGGAGACGAAAACAGAAAAAGGGAAAAAGGGAAAGTACATTTAATTCCCAACGTTTTCCAAACACCCATCTTTCTCAAGGGGAAAACTGCTTCACAAAATCTCCAGCTTTTCAAAGGCCAAACCAGGACGCCCCTGAATAAATTGACTCGGCTAAAACCTGTCCTAGTCTGAATGTATGCAAATCCATTTGATAGGTTACTATAGTCTTCTGTTTTATCAAATTAAGGATGCATAACTGCTCAGTTTTCAGAGCTAGGTTCTGACAGTCCAATCCCATACATCCCTACTTTCTGGTAAATGAGTATAGGATTGCAGCCTAAAAGAGTCCAGCTCTGTGAACATAGACTACATGTTTATCTATTTATTACATTTATATCTCACCCTTTTTCGTCCTTAAGGAACCCAAGGCGTCATACATAATCCTCCTCCTCTCCATTTTATTGTTACTAAAACAACAACCCTGTGAGGTAGATCTGTGACTGGCCCAAAGTCACCAAGTGAGCTTCCATGGCCGAGTGGGGACTAGAACCCAGATCTCCTAACTACCAATCCAACTCTTTGGCCACTACACCACACTGGCTCTCATCCCAGCCATAGAGGGGTGAAAACCATTCCTGCCATAGAGAATCATGGCCATAGCAACTTTTGTTTGGTTCACACATACCCGATATCACACTTATGAACCAATATGTGAACTGAAACCCAGTAAATGTTTGAAATCCACAGGCCTCCATATTTTGCTATGGCTATCCCCAATCGCAAAACACCTAGGAAAAAAATATATGTATACCAGAGGAAAAGGTGCACACAAAAATATGTACATTCACAAAATGCATTATATTAGGAAAATTGCTTGCAAACTACGTGTGTCTATTAGGCAAAATTGCATAAAAATATTCATGTATTAGGAGAAATGCACTGAAAAATGCATACACATTTTCATGCTATTAAAAACAAAACAGAGTTTGGGATGAACAAAATTTAAGATTGGAAAAATAAGAAATGAACAAATCCATCCCTCCCAAAGTAACAAAAGCTTGCTGCCTTATACAGATTATTTGTCCATCTAGCCTAGAACTGTGAGCTACAATATGAAACTCCCTTTGTACTACAGTTATCATTTCTGGCTCGCCTCCAAGTGCTTTCTCTGAAGAAGGCTCAGAGGTTGACAACAACGGAGAGGGCCTTCTCAGTTATGGCCCCTCTGATTATGGACAATGAGGTAAACGGACTAATGTAATATAGCAGCGAAACCGGTGTAAAATCTAGAGTCCTCTAAAGCACTATCTCTCTGTGTGCTGGTTTCTTTCCATTTCAGCATTTCATTACTAAATAAATGCAACTGTTTCTGAATGTCTTCACTCTCTTGATCAGTTCTATTGCTACCAGTACCTTGTACACCCTTTTCCGTGTTCAGTTTCAATTCCATTGTTACTAATGTATGTAATTGATGTTATATGTCTCAATCCTGTTGCAATTTCCTTTGTGCAAACATATTCTATTACTCCGTTTACCCCATTGTTCTAGTTGTTATTCAAACTTGGTGCAGTTGTGTGCTGTTTAGCATTTGTCTTTAATAATAATAATAATAATAATAATAATAATAATGATAATTTATTTCTAACCCGCGTCTCCCTCCGGATCGAGGCGAGGAACAACAATAAATATAAATACAAGGACCATAAAATAGATAAAACATTAAAAACAAATAAAAACCAATACATTATTTAAAAAACACCAACGTCTTTGTTGGTGACTTACAATTGCTGCCTCTATTTTGTGCTTCCCCCTGATTATGGAACACTCTCCCCAGTGAGGCCACCATTGTCCTGTTTTGGGCACCAGGTGAAGACTTTCCTCCCTTCCTGGGCTTCGGACACAATATGATAACGTTTCTAACGGGCCCAAGGATTTGATGTCGATTGTTTAAAATTGTTATATTTTTGGACGTTGCTTTTATATTATGAATATTTAGGGTTTTCCACTTTGTAAACCACCCAGAGAGCTTTGGCTATTGGGGATTCTAGTAGGCTGACCAGATAAAATCCAGGTCAGGGCTCATGTAACTTTAACAGTCGAAGAGAAAAGGGAATTTCAGCCAGTGTCATTTGTATGCAATTAGTTCCTGGTGAAATTCCCTCTTCATCACAACTGTTAAAGTTGCAGAGGCCCTGCCTTCTTTTGTATCTGGTCACTCTAGTATAGTGCCTGCAACTTTAACTGCTGTGATGAAGAGGGAATATCATCAGGAACTAATTGCATACAAATGACACTGGCTGAAATTCCCTTTTCTCTACAACTGTTAAAGTTATATGAGCCCTGACCTGGATTTTATGTGGTCACCCTAGATTCTAGAAACATAGAAATAGAATTGAAATGAGCTGTCTACTCCAGGGATCAACAACATTCCCCATTGCCACGTTCAAGGCAGCCGCCATTAGCGTGGCAAGGGGGAATAATGCACTTCCTGGAGGCCCCAGAAAGAGCGCTTTCTCCTCTTCTGTTCCAACTGGGGCCTCCCTGATGGAAATCAAAATTGGAAAGGTTGGAGACACTAAAGCAGCCTTTGCTTTAAAAAGGATGAAATGGTTGTACCTAGTCTAACGAACAACCTGACTGCACCTCTATGGGGACCTGATTTATAGTGCCATAGCTGCCTTGTTACAATTGTATTTGAAATTGTGGCTCCTTTGTGGCCATTTCTTTCTTGTCATGGATATGAATTATTATTATTTCCGGTTCCCTGAAAAACGTTTGCCCAAAGGAGCGGTTATGTTGTAACCTGGTCTGATAAATTAAAAACGAGCAGAGTGCATTCTGCTTGAGTCACCCAGATAGGGCCAAGGTAGATGTTACACTCACTTCATGGAAAGGAGCAATGTGTGAGCAAAGTTCTGACCGCTGAGAATCTTGAAACTAGAGACAATCATAGGAAAAGACACAGGGAAACATGCACCTTTCTCTGTCCATTGATTATCTCTGCTTAGCTCTTCCCTTCACCAGTTAACTTCCAGTTCGAGTATATTTCCCATCAGCCATGGCTAGCATGTCTAAAGGCCATGGATGATGGGAACTGAAACCAACAACTTCTGGAGGGTCATGGGTTCGTCACCCTGCCCTGGGCATGTTTAGCCTTGAGAAGAGAAGATTGAGGGGAGACATGATTGCACTCTTCAAGTACTTGAAAGGTTGTCACACAGAAGAAGGCCAGGATTTCTTCTCGATCGTCCCAGAATGCAGGACACAGAACAATGGGCTCAAGTTACAGGAAGCCAGATTCCGGCTGGACATCAGGAAAAACTTCCTGACTGTTAGAGTGGTATGGCAATGGAACCAATGACCTAGAAAGGTTGTGGGCTCTCCCACACTACAGGCATTCAAGAGGCAGCTAGACAGCCATTTCTCAGGTATGCTTTAAGGTGACCATCTTTGGGAAACCAAAAAAGAGGACGTTCAGTGGGGGGTGGGGGTGGGAAAGTGCAATTCCGGGGCTTCTGGAAAGCATGTCATTTGCCCCCAGCACCGTAAAGGCCCCAATTGAAGCAGAAGGCTCCAGTCAAGGCCTTTTCTATGTCTGGGAATGATACACTTTCCCTTTTAAGGCCCTGACTAGAGCAGTGGGAGGGAAATGACCCACCTCCAGAAAGCACGTAATTCCATCCCACCACGATCATGCGGCCTTAAATAGGAAAGTGTGACTTTCCTGGACATTCTACAATATTACAGAAAATCCCACCTGACAGAGAGGATAGAATAAAAATGAGGACAAAACCAAGGAAATCCTGACAGTTGTCACCCTACTCCAGCTACTAAAACGCAGTAGGCAAGATCTCCTGGTAGCCCACTCATAATTTCAGCCTCTGGGAGGTTCTTCCACATTCCCAGTTCATGCCTGGGGAGCCAAGCCTCCTCAACCCTAACCCTGACCTAAGAATTAATCCTAACACTAATTTACCAGAGAGAAATTACTCCAGCTACTAAATGTCAGTATGCAAGATCTCATGGTAGCCCACTCATGCTTTCTCTCCCTGATTGGCTCTTCCGCATTCCCGGTTCATGCCTGGACAGCAGTGCTTCCTCAACCCAACCCTAACCCTAACCTGAGAATTAACCCTAACCATTCCTTCCCACCATGCTAATGCAGCCCAGAGAGCTTTGGCTATGGGGCGGTATACAAATGTAATAAATAAAATAAATAAAATTAAAAGGGAAACTATGACTTTCCGGGACAGTATAGAAAATTACAGACTATCCCCCTTGATCCCCTGGATAGAACAAAAACCAGGACAAATCCAGGGTAATCCTAACAGCTGGCATGCCCTAAGCATACCTCAGAGGTAGAATACATGTTTTGTATACTCAAGATCCAAGTTTCGGTGTCCAGTAGGACAGGAAAAACTCCTGCCCAATTCAACAATACTGGGCTAGATGGACCGATCATCTGACTCAGGCTAAGGCAGCTTCCCATGTTCCTAATAACCTGTTAAATTGAGATAAGATAACCATAGACAAATAACTGGTGGAAATGAGCACCTCCTAGCTCTGTGATAAGTTCCAGTTTTCTTTTCTCAACATCTGATGACCTTCAGAATTCTCAAAATCAGAGCCTGGTTTACACCTATGATTCTAAGGAGCTCTGCTTTGCTGACATTTTAATTATACCCATAATGCCTTTGTCCTGCTCCATTGCTGATTTTATCAGCCCTACCAAGTGACAGCAAAGGAGCACAAGGTCAGGCAGCAGCAGAAATAGTTCTGGAGTAGAGCAGGTTCAGAGATCCAGGACTGCATCTACCCTACTGCTTCATGGTGGTATTGAAGTGCACTGATAACTGTTGGGGTACATTACACATTCCATACACGGCTTTCATTGTATTATTTCCTGCCTTTTATTCCACATTATCCAAAATGCCATAACAAATGTCATTGTGCATCCAACGAGATATAAATGTGCAAGAGGGATACAAGTTACCATGATGGGATCGTAATGATTTCACTCAAGGTGTAGATCTGCCCCAGGTGTCTGACTCTGGCCTCTAGTTCAGGACCATGGTGAGCAATCCTGCAGCTTGGTAAGACAAGTTACCCCAGCACTGGCTCAGAGCACCGACAAGGTTTTATAGCCAGACCAGGATAGTCCTTCTGGGAACTCCTCCTCCTCTAGGGCTGCATCTGATGTTGTTTTAAAAAGGCAGTGTCCTTTCCTGCAGTTGGCTGGTTTCTTCTAGGCAGTGAAGGTTTGGGGTGTTAGGAACTGGTTAGGCCTCACTACTCAATGAAGGACTCCAAGGTCCACTCTAAGTTGGAGAGCAGCAACACCTCCTGGGGAATGAATGGGAAGGGTGCAGAATTCAAGGTGAAGAGCCCCGCTTGGGTGAAGGTCCAAAAACTGGTTCTGACTCTTCAGCTTCATGCTCTCCAGCCCTGGGCCATGACATTCTTGACTCTGGAAACGTCTATGTTGCACAAGCAAGGTATGTCTAGCAGAAGCTTTGACATGCAAGGCAATAAAGCAAATGCACAGGGACTGTTATTTCTCTGACATACTCTATGGGTGGATTCCCATGCTATGCAACAGGCATGAGGCCACTGGATTATTCAGAGGCCTTGTTCTTGCCCATAACTGGTATTAGTAATGAAAATACCTTGTTTCATCCCAGGAGGGGTTATTTCTGCGGTCACCCAACTGAGCTGAGGAATCCGAAGGACTCCCCATGTCTGCCGCTCCTGGACACAGTTGGATGCCTCCGCCATGTTTGTGGGCTTGCAGGATGAGCACCTGCACAGCCTGACGAACACTCGGCAGCCATCCATCCTCATCTGGAGCCTCCATTGTGCATGGCAATGGAGGCTCCGGAAATTACATAATTCCCCCTGTTGTGCGAATAGCGTCTGTAAAGAGGAAATGCGCAATTTCTGGAGCCTCAATCATTGTCCAGAATTGAGGCTCCAGATGAGGGCAGATGGCTGCTGAGCACTCGTCGGACACTGGCCCAACCAACAAAGAAGCTCATGCAGTATGCAAGAGGGTTGAATCATGGCAGATCCATGAATTCACCCATCCCTAGTTACTAGGCTGACCAGATAAAATCCAGGTCAGGGCTCATGTAACTTTAACAGTTGTAGAGCGAAGGGAATTTCAGCCAGTGTCATTTGTATGCAATTAGTTCCTGGTGAAATTCCCTCTTCATCACAACAGTTAAAGTTGTAGGCACTATACTAGAGTGACCATATACAAAAGAAGGCAGGGCCCCTGCAACTTTAACTGTTGTGATGAAGAGGGAATTTCACCAGGAACTAATTGCATACAAATGACACTGGCTGAAATTCCCTTTTCTCTACAACTGTTAAAGTTACCTGGATTCTATCTGGTCATCCTACTAGTTACTTCTGGTCATGAAATTCAATCAAAGAGGCCTTTAAACACTGTTTCAGGGGGGAAGGAGCATGGGTGTGGGCCAGATCCACTCCACCTGCCTACTCTTCACTTTCCACATCCACTCACCCATGTTTTCCTTTGAACTCCTTTTGTAGGGATTCCGTGTATTTCTTGATATGCAGGTCTGCTGCTATTATGCTAGCTTGTCCTTAAAGGAGGCCTTATAAATCAGCCCTTTCCAAACAATGGGATGAACAGCTCTCATGCAATGCAGTATGGTGACATTTGCAGGCATCCAGTAGTGGAAAGCTGATTGCTTATAGCACGGCCGGTGTTTTCTGCAAGCTCTTTGCAACACTTCTTGTAGTGTGCAAATTGGGATTTGATGGCACCACTTCCCTGCTGTGCTATCTATTAAGCACTGTGTATTTTGCCCCAACTGTGGGATGTTGCATTATATTTCTCCTCACTATCATTTTATGAACACTCTGCACACACAGTGGCTCAATTCGGACGACACAATAAACAACTGATGTGGGGGAAACAATTGTCAGTTGTTTTGACTATTGTGTCATCCAAATACTGCCATAGTCAACTCAGCGCTGATCCTCATCCACACCACAGTTGATTATTTACTAACATGTTGTGTGGGGAGTGCCCCCTAGGGTTAGCATGAGGGTTAGGGTTAGTCAACCCACTATTGACTATCGTATCGTCCGAATTGATCCAATATCACCTTCTCTCCATCAAATTGAGATTACTCAATCTGCTCAAACTTAAAACTTAAGCTCCTTTTTCTGTGCATGATGGGTTCCACTAGCAAACACTATTGACGTTGTGCAGGTGTTGGTTTCCACTAGAGGAATGTCAACAGTGCCAGACACCATTGGATCTTTCCCTCTGATTGGTCGGTGTCGAGCACTGTGATATGGAGCATTTTATGCCTTGTCTCTAGTTCCTTTCAGACCTGCAAGTTGGGGGCATGAACAGATAGAGCAGAGCAGGATCACTGTGGTAGGATCTAGACCCAACAAAGGCATGTTCAGTTCTGAGATGTAACGGTCCAGTTGATTGCTCAATCATACAGTTGAGCTCACAGTGGTGTGACTTAGGCAAGGTAACTCATTGCCATGAAGCAGTGGTTTTCAGACCTGCTAATTTCTGGGCATTTATTTGGGGACACTGCCTTGGCCTGTTGTGCCTTGGCCTGTTGGATGCATTATCATCCCACTTGAACCAAGGATGCTCTCCTATGACTATACTTTGCAGGGGGGGGGGGTATTGATAGACTGGCTGATTTTCAGGGAAAATGTGTCTGCCCTTACCAATCTTTTCTTTGAGGGAAGCTCTGATGAGCTCCCAAGGAACCTCAGAGTTCCCAAGAACACATCTTGAAAACTAGCAGGTGTAGAATGTTTTCATCTCATTCTGGATTCACTGAAGTCATGTTTTCCACAACTGTGGAGTTTGCTTTCGAGAGAGCCAAGCGATGACGTGAGAATTCATGGCAACTTTGCCCTGATTATTGTTCTTCTGAGAAGCAAGCATTGAACATACCTTACCTTGGTCAATTGACTTCTGCAACATTTGCAAGTGATCATCCTGGACCTGTCTGCGGATTCCCATTAGAAGCGTCATTTCCTAGTGACAAACCGAGACTGTTCTTAGGAGTAAATCTGGGAGTCTTCATAACCCAGCACTATCGGTAGCAATAAATATAAGAAGAGGCCAGACTCCCGTTGCTGCTCCTCCCTTGGAATTACTGATTGAGTATGCCCTATTTTGAAGACCAGCTCTGAAGTATGGATTTTTCCTCTCATTACCATCTCTCACCCAGCTGCACCAGTCATTAAGTTAAAGATCTGTTACCCAAGTCTGACTGCCAGTTATATATCATAACCTCGGATGAGGTGTTATGGGGCATAAATTGATTAAATGGGCAATGTCTTTGAAACCCAAAGGAATGAGCATGGACTGTTATTAGCTACAGCAAGAAAAACATAAAAGGCTAAATCAGGTCTGGCCTAAATCTGTTGTGGAAAGAAATATTTCCTTTAAAGCATGTGGGCAGAGGCACAAGACAAATATTAATTTATTTCTCATGAAAGTTAAATAATCTATTGCAATAGCCATTGTAAGCCTGAAGGCAGGGACTGTCTTTTTTGTGAATTGATTGTAAGCCACTCCGAGAGCCTTTTTTGGCTGATAAGTAAATAAATAAAGGTAAAGGTTCCAGAGTCCTCAGCCTTGGCCGGAATCCACACCCTTTGATTCAGAGGCCTGCTGCTTAATCCTCACTGTGCAGCGGCTTTGGTTATTTAGCGGTTAGAAAAAGCACTCTGCATACTTTCGAAGGTACTCTCTTCTTTGTGATTGCTAGATAGACATTTGACCTATACACATTGTGTGACCCACTGACTTGAATGTAGCTACTAGCCAGATACTGTAGCCTGCCATGTTGTTCACACACACACACAGAGAAAGAGAGAGAGAGAGAGAGAGATGACTTTTGTAGATCCCAGCAGTCTATTATAAGAGAAATTTATTAAGCCACTGACTTGCTGCTATACATGGTTGATGTGTTATGGTCATTTCATGGGTCCCAAGATGCTCAAATCTGATAGACATTTTCTTAGGGACTAACCTCAGGCATTGAAATATCTAGAGAGAATTAATGGAGGCACAGTCGTGCCTCCATTGTTAAGGGCCGTCAGTAAAAAACACATTCCGCCACGTTAAAGTGATAATTGGGGGGGGGGGGAGGTCATTCTAACAGCCATAAAATCGAAAATGTTTCACCAACCTTTCTGAAATTTACAGGTGCCAGAAAGAAATGTTTGTTTTACATTACCTGAAAATTTCAAGAAGATTGGTGAAAGATTGAGGGAAGGAGAGCAGTTTAAGGTAGAAAAGGAATACAAACCTGTCTCCCTGCTTTTGTCAAATTACTTCTGGGTTGCAAGTTTTGTGCTCACAATTTGCATATTTTCTAGAGCCTTATAAATTAATCCAGTGGTGAGGTCTTCTTCCTCCTTGACTTTAGTTGGTGGAAAGCTCTTCTTTTTTAAAAAATTCCCTTCGGTTGAGTTTTAAGGACCATTTTAACCTCTCATTCAAGTCAATGAGGCGGCCATCTTCCCTCATAGCGCAAGGCACGCTCAGTAGCATCGCTCTCCCCCTCCCTTCTGCCTTAGAATGTGGGGTGGGTGAGTGAAATGGCCACTGCCTCTCGCACAGACCTTTTGAGTAAAGAAGAAGAGTTTCTCTTTTCTCTTCTGGAACATGCATTCCTTTGGCTCTGAGAGTATTTTGAGCTATCTTCATAAGGCC
The DNA here is from genome assembly GCA_029215795.1 of Anniella stebbinsi. NCBI lineage: Eukaryota > Metazoa > Chordata > Lepidosauria > Squamata > Anniellidae > Anniella > Anniella stebbinsi. The sequence goes on along the minus strand of JARDYH010000004.1, from coordinate 222,909,675 downwards.
AGTTTGCTCTTTTGCTCCCTGGTGAAGCAGGGTGTGGTTCCTCTGGATCCATGGTAACCTGATCTTCAGATCTCTCTTGGGAATAGGTGGCTATACCTTTCTTTCTATCCCCCCACCCCATACAAACACAGTGCTCCTTCCCTCTTTTCTAAGAGTTTGGTCCATACTGCTATAAAGTTGAAAGCTTCAAACACTTCATTTAATTAGTTTGGGCCGGTGTTAAGTTTTAAGTACAATGTTGAAACCTTTCAAAGTGCTTCTGGGCCTACAACGTTGGTTTCGGCCTAGTCACCCTGTTTTTCTAATAAGGTTTAGAAACAGTTGAGCTGTCATATATTTTGCATAGTGTACACACATGGATTTTCTTTCTAATCCTTGCATTCTACACTGGCTCCCTCCTTGATGTGTTTTTGGATGCAGACAAACTCTTTTTTGTTCCAGCAGGCCTTTGGCAAATAATCTGGACCTCTGTCTATACCTCTGACTTTTAAATTGTTATGTATTTAAAATGTTTTAAATGCTTTAATATTGAAAAGTATTTAATTATATTTTTAACTTTTGTATATTTAGGCTGACCATATGAAAAGAAGGACAGGGCTCATGTAACTTTAACAGTTGTAGAGAAAAGGGAATTTCAGCCAGTGTCATTTGTATGCAGTTAGTCCCTGGTGAAATTCCCTCTTCATCACAACAGTTAAAGTTGCACGCACTATACTAGAGTGACCATATACAAAATAAAACAGGGCCCCTGCAACTTTAACTGGTGTGATGAAGAGGGAATTTCACCAGGAACTAATTGCATACAAATGACACTGGCTGAAATCCCCTTTTCTCTACAACTGTTAAAGTTACATGAGTAGGGTGACCAACTGTCAGGATTTCCCCGGATTTGTCCTGGTTTTTGTTCTATCCTGGGTGTCAGGGGGGATTTTCTGTAATTTTCTATAATGTCCTGGAAATACAAGCTTTCCCCTTTAAGGCCACATTAGCGTGGTTGGAGGGAATGATGAGCTTTCTGGAGGTGGGTTATTTCTATCCCACTGCTCCAATCAGGACCTTACAGGGGAAAGTATGTCATTCCTGGACATTATAGAAAAGGACCCGATTGGAGCAGTGGAGGGTGGAAATGACACACTTTCCCCTCCTCCGCTCCAATTGGGGCCTTTAAAGCAGTGGGGGTAAATGACATGCTTTCCAGAGGCCCCGGAAAGCCACTTTCCCACCCCCCAACCCACTGAGGGTCCTCTTTTTTGGTTTCCCAAATGTGGTCACCCTATACATGAGTCCTGTCCTCCTTTTCATATGGTCAGCCTAGTATATTCCTATTTATAGGTTTGAGCTGTATATGTTTTAGTTTTGTAAGGCTGCCCTGAGGCCCAGCACTGGGCAAAAGGCAGGATACTACTACTACTACTACTACTACTACTAACAGTAATGTTTCAGATTTCACTTATGCATCTGATGTTCTTTTGCATTTACTTTTCTTTATAAACCATTCATATCTTAAGACTTCTTGTGTGGCATGTTTTCATTGGTTTAACAAGTTAAAAGGGGTATTCACTGTTTTCATGCTTATGTTATAAAATCTATTTTCAACAGGCCTAGTAACTTCAAGAGTAACAGAGTTGGGGAAAATCCTCAATCTCTTTGCTATCAGAGGCACTGAGTAAGGTACCCCTGGAGATAATTTAGACTGACCCCAACCACAAAACACTATTCCCTCTTCTGAAGAGATCTGGACCACAAACTACTAAAGACAAACAAAGTAGCAGGCCATAATAACAGTTCTCATGTGGCCATTTGCCTTATGAGGCAGGTGCTCTGTGGGCTACCAAATGGAGGGATTAACAGGCCATAAAGTTGCCTGGCTGGGTCTGCCAGAAATCCAGCCTCAACACTCCTGGAAGGTCCATGTTCTATAGCACCTGCTGTCAGATGAACTTGAGGGAATCCCACCCTCCACCCTTGGGTTTAATTTACTGGCTTCCCCTGGCTGGACCTTGCAGGAAACTATAGGGACAGACAGAGCAGGCATTCATAGCACACATAGAATGCTGAGACTGGCAAATCTAAAAGCAAGTGTGTTGCTTTTCAAGAACCAAGGAAATTCAATGGGTCTTACTTTTGAGTAAATATCTAGGGATGGAAATGTAGCCTGTGCAAGAACTGAGTAGGGTGACCATATTTGGGAAACCAAAAAAGAGGACACCTAGTGGGTGGCAGGAAAATGGCTTTCTGGGGCCACCTTAAAGTCCCCAATTGGAGCGGAGGAGGGGAAAGCATGTCATTCTCACCCCCACCCCACCACTCTAACCGGGCCCTTTTCTATAATGTCTGGGAAATACATGTTTTTCCCTTTTAAGGCCTTGATTGGAGCAGTGGGAGAGAATGACACACCTCCAGAAAGCATGTCATCCCCCCCCACCACCACGCTAATGGTGGCCTTAAAAGGGAAAGTGTGTAATTCCAGGTCATTATAGACTATTGCATAAAATCCCCCCTGAAACAGAGGATAGAACAAAAACCAGGAGAAATCTGGGGAAATCCTGATAGTTTTTTATTATTTATTATTGCATTCATATCCCACCTTTTTTCCGCCAAGAAACCCAAGGCGGCATACATAATCCTCCTCCTCTCCATTTTATCCTCACAATAGCAACCCTGTGAGGTGGGTTGGGCTGAGAGTCTGCAACTGGCCCAAAGTCACCCAATGGGTTTCCATGGCTAAGTGGGGAGTAGAACCCAGATCTCCCAGCTCCCAGTCCAACACCTTAGCCACTATGCCACACCTTAATGGTCACCCTAGAATTGAGCCATGCCAAGTTGGAAGCAGATCGGTTCGTGCCTTGATTTTTAGGATTTTTTTTTTAAAAAGTTTGATTTTAAAAAAATTTCTAAACTTCAAGGCATGAACCAATCTGCTTTCAACTTGGCATGGCTAAAGCCTTACTTAAGAGGTACCATGGGGCCAAGTTTCATCTCTTCATCTTTACTTTCTTTCTTTCTTTTTAATGTACTGCTCAAGGCCCTAGACCCCAAAGAGGAGTATTGGGTTTGAAGTTTTAAAAATTCCTAAAACTCAAGGCATAAACAGATCTGCTTCCAACTTGGCATGGCTAAATCCCTACTTCAGAGCTACCATGGTGCCTAGTTTCAACTCTTTATCTTTAATTTCATTTTTTAAACTTGTACTGCTCAAGGTCCTGGACCCCAAAGAGATTTCTGCTTGAACTTTAAAAAATTCCTAAAAATTAAGGCATGAACGGATCTGCTTCATACTTGGCATAGCTATATCCCTACTTGAGCTACCTTGATGCCAGGTTTCATCTCTTTATCTTTAAAAATGAGGGAGATGCAAGTATTTTGGTTTATTTATTAATGTTAAAAGTGAGTTCAACACATAACACTAGCTTTGAATTTATATTGGATGTCAAGATGGTATAACATCCTGGCTGATGCTGGCTTGGTTGTCAACTGTATAATATCCAGTCATCCATTACACAAAGCCATGAAATTCATTAAACAAAAAACCTATGGTTTACAAAACCAACATTAAGGCACGCTAACCTGTGGTGTTAAGCATAGGTAGGCTGACCAGAAAAAATCAAGGTCAGGGCTCATGTAACTTTAACAGTTGTAGAGAAAAGGGAATTTCAGCCAGTGTCATTTGTATGCAATTAGTTCCTGGTGAAATTCCCTCTTCATCACAACAGTTAAAGGTGCAGGCACTATACTAGAGTGACCATATACAAAAGAAAGCAGGGCCCCTGCAACTTTAACTGTTGTGATGAAGAGGGAATTTCACCAGGAACTAATTGCATACAAATGACACTGGCTGAAATTCCCTTTTCTCTACAACAGTTAAAGTTACATGAGCCCTGACCTGGATTTTATCTGGTCACCCTAAGCATGGGTTAGCATGTCATGTGAACCATGACTTAGCATGTTGTGTGAACCGTTCCTAAACTGTGGTTGCTACATAACCACGGTTTATGCATGCTCACAAACCATTTCCTGCAAAAAGGATTGTGGCCTAACCATAGCTTAGCCTTTTGTCTGAACAGTCTCTCTCTCTCTCTCTCTCTCTCACACACACACACACACACCTACTTCATTGTAATGATATTAAGAGACCTGATCATGATTTCCCATCTCATCTCAGCTAACTTTCAGTGGGCCTGTTCAGACAACACACTAAGCCATGGTTAGGCCGCTTCTTTTGCAGCAAATGTTTAGTGAGCATGTTTAACCCATGGTTAGGAATGGTTCACAAGACATGCTATGTCATGGTTCACGCAAAACACTGAGCCACAATGTTTAGCTCAAATGCTTAATCACCGTGGCTTAGCGTGTCATCTGAACAGGGTCAAACTCTTCAGCTTTAACCTCTAAAATAAAACATTGTTCATAAGAACTGGCTTAGGGTGGAAAGAACCTGCCTTCACCTTTCTGAAAATGAAAGAGGACAAGATTTAAAATGGTAAGTTTCCTCATCCCTTCCAAGTTAGCTTTGACACCTTCGCCTGGTGTCTAAATGACTTCACACATTTCGGATAAAACTGACTTTCTCCTTCCCTTGAACGTTCTGCAATGTTAATTCTGACGGTACATTATTGATTGAACCACAAGTGGCTTTAGCTCACTCCTTCCACCCCCATCCCTGGATTTCCTTCTAAAGAGGGGCATGAGGCATTGCCTTAATCTTCCCCCCTCATCCCCTCCAAAAAATAATATTAACCGTATGGAGGAGGAAATGTTGAGTAGGAAAAGCTAATGAGATTGAGTGTCTTAGCTGTCTAAGATGGTGACCTCAAGTGACAAGAATGAAGAAGCTAGAAAGAGGATCAGGAGGGAATCTTAATTCAGTGGGGATAATGATTGTGACATGGTAGATGAACCTTGGAGGGCACCAAGGTCACACACTTCAGAAGTCTGAATCTCCAACTTTTAATCTCCCTCCATGTGGCAGAGAATGGAATGTGGTGGGGGGGATGACAACAACCATGAAAATGCTGCTTGAATCAGCAACTTTGGAGTTCATCGAATGTGACTGTAATTGATTTCAAGTCATCGCTTAATAGGGAAGCAAATAGCATGCCACCAGCCACCTGAGAGGCAACCTTGAACTTTGAATAAAGTTGTGTGTGGGATGGGGGGGGGGTTGCTTACATCCCGATCCTGGGAAGAAGACCCTCCCCCCCAAAAAACCCACCACCCAACAACAACCCACGAGCAAACGAATAGAGAGAAAGGTTGTTGTTGTTGCTGTTGTTCAAATGCTTTAAGAAACCAGGTGTCCACCCCCAGGAGTTTGAAGGAAGCCGTGAAGATATTACAGCCCCCAATTCACTTAATTGTACATCCTGTTCCCCAGTCGAAAGCACAAACGTCTCCCAAACGAGTAGAATGCAAATCGGAATCATTGTTGTGCATCTCAGGCCCAATTGGCTTCATTATTTTGAGTAATGGTCTCAAAACTGCTGTCTGATCAGCACACCTCTTTGTAACAGCCCATGCGTTGTTTTCACACTGGGAAATGAAAATCACGGGTATCTTTACTGTTGTGTAGCAGGGAGAATTTTAGCTGATGTAGCTTTCCCCATCCCTGCAGCATCTATGCCCTGTGTAGCTGCATCTCATTCCTCCAAGATCCCATTCGTGATATGAATCTGTCACGACCGCTCCCTTTGGGACTCCTTTGTACCTTTCTCGATAAAGGATCCCAACCATGAATGCAGTCAGTATATGGCTGCCTACTCTGTGGATTATTTTTCCTTTCTGCTCCCACCTCTGGCCACCACCTTTCACTCTCCCACGGGGTTTGTGATTCAGTGACGCTTCTTGGTCCCACGGCAACCAGCTTAGCACTCTATGCTCCTATTTATTTACCTCCTTACTTCACCGCTACCATATAACCCAGTACTTTTCCTCAGGTACTTAAAGGATCCAATCCAGGGTGATAGGGTGAACATATGGAAAAGAGGACAGGGCTCCAGTATCTTTAACTGTTGTGATGAAGAGGGGATTTTAGCGGTGTCATTTGTATGCATGCAGCACCTGGTGAAATCCCCTCTTCATTACTACAGTGAAAGCTGCAGGAGACCTGCCCCCTTTTGTAGAGTGACCAGATACAAAAGTGGGCAGGACACCTGCAGCTTTTACTGTTGTGATGAAGAGGGAATTCCACCAGGTGCTGCCTGCATACAAATGACACCAGCTGAAACTCTCTTTTCTGCACAACTGTTAAAAGATACAGGAGCCCTGTTCTCCTTTCCATATGGTCACCCTACAGGGTGAAACAAAATAACTTTTATTTAACAAGAAGTTCATGCACATTACCAATCTTGTGGTATCATTTGTTTCAATACTTGGTAAATATATCTTGTATCTTTGCCTTGAATCTCTAAAGTCAAATCTAACTCCTCCTGCTACCTCTTATCCCCAAAATAATAGAACCCTGATCTAACCAGCAGACTAACCCCGACTCTCTCTCTCTCTCTCTCTCTCTCTCTCTCCCAACCAACTACTAACTGCTAATTGATTTCAACTGCCATTTCCCTTCACACACTTGAATCCAACGGCCAATCAGCATTTACTCTAACATTCACTCACTCCCTTCAACAGAATTAATCACTTACCAGCCTTACCATATGAAGCCTAAACAGCATTTACATCACAGATAAATGGCGTAAACAGTGAGACATCATAGCATCTAACTGGGGTCTGTTCAAGCCTTTATCTATTGGGCAGTATAGGAACGTAAATAAATAAATAAATAAATAAAGTTCCATTCCCTGCCTACTTCTCAGCAGGGGCTGCTTCAATACTCCTTGCCCATGATGACATGCTGGCCCATGCAGGACAAAGGAAAATGCCAGGCAAGGTTGGCAGCAGAAGGCAGGGCAAAAGGAAGGGGTAGAATTTCCAGGGAAGGCAGTGGAGCAGTGGGAGAGATATAATAAACAGACTCCATCTCTCTTGCAGGGTTGGATGGAGAGGCAGTCCAGGCAGATGCAGGTAGGAGCCAGATGCAGACAAAAAGGATGGAGAGAAGAGAAACCAGAGCACAGAGAGAAGGGAAGAAAGGAGAATGAAAGGGCAACTTAAGAAGCCATCACAGTATAAGAGCCTAATGAGAGGCTGATATCTGACCCATGATCTGGTTTGCATGACATGCCACCCATTGTGAGTTGTTGTGATGTCCAAACCCAGTGCAATTTCGACAAGGTGCCTTATTTTTCATGAACAAGCCACCCTGACAACTAGGGATGTGCACTGACCCCCCGGATCGGATCGGATAGCGGATCGGAATCGGACCTGGGGGGTCGGATCGGATCGGATCGGATCGGAGGATGGTCGGATCGGATCGGACCGGATGTCCGATCCGGATCGGACGCCATTTTGAATGCTTTTTCCCATAGCCAAGTATTGTTTTACAAAAACGCCTATAACTTTTTCATTTTTAAAGATAGAAGGATGAAACTTGGGCACATTATACACTGGTTAGGGATAGTTATCTGTGAGAAATTTCAGAAAGATTGGTGCATGAGTTTTGTGGCAATTAATTGTTTAATAAATACCCAGAAATGCCTATAACTTTGTCATTTTTAAAGTTACAAACATGAAACTTTGCCACATTGTAGGTGGTACCTTGGGACCTATCTGTGAGAAATTTCAGAAACTTAGGTGCTTGCCTTGTGTGGCAATTAATTTTAGAAAAATGGGTAGTAGTGGGGTAAATACATTTACGCCTCCCACTTTTTTATTTTTAAAGATACAAACAGGAAACTTGGGCACATTACAGGGAACACTTGCCTTGATATGTGTGTGAAATTTCAGAAACATTGGAGCTTGCCTTGTGTGGCAATTAATTTTTGAAACAATGAGGAAAGAAACACCTATAACTTTGTCATTTTTAAAGTTACACACATGAAACTTTGCCACATTGTAGGTGGTACCTTGGGACCTATGTGTGTGAAATTTCAGAAACATAGGTGCTTGCCTTGTGTGGCAATTAATTTTTTAATAAATACCCAGGAATGCCTATAACTTTGTCATTTGTAAAGTTACACACATGAAACTTTGCCACATTGTAGGCGGTACCTTGGGACCTATGTGTGTAAAATTTCAGAAACGTAGGTGCTTGTATTGTGTGGCAATTAATTTTTGAAACAATGAGGGATTCATTGGACAGCACTTGCCCATAGGGATTCATTGGACAGTACTTGCCCATAGGGATTCATTGGACAGTACTTTCCTATAGGAAATCATTGGAAAGCACTTGCCCATAGAAAATCATTGGAAAGCACTTGCCCATTGAGAAATACAGTTATGCCTCCCACTTTTTTATTTTTGAAGATACAAACAGGAAACTTGGGCACATTGTAGACTGGTTAGGGATAGTTATCTGTCAGAAATTTCAGAAAGATTGGTGCATGCGTTTTGTGGCAATTAATTTTTTAATAAATACCCAGGAATGCTTATAACTTTGTCATTTTTAAAGTTACATACATGAAACTTTGCCACATTGTAGGTGGTACCTTGGGATCTATGTGTGTAAAATTTCAAAAACGTAGGTGCTTGCCTTGTATGGCAATTAATTTTAGAAAAATGGGTAGTAGTGGGGTAAATACATTTACGCCTCCCATTTTTTTATTTTTAAAGATACAAACAGGAAACATGGGCACATTACAGGGAACACTTCACTTGATATGTGTGTAAAATTTCAGAATGATAGGTCCAGGCATGTGGTGGCAAGGTGTCTGCACACACCACTTTGAAGACTGTAGAAAATTTCTCCTGTAACGATCCCAGCGAGAGAGAGTGATCCTAGGCTCAGCCGTTCTGCTTGAGTGAAAGTATCAAAGCAGACACGAGCCAAGTGCTACTTTGTTTCTCCTTTTGTAATGGATACTAGCTCAGTTGCAGCCAAGCGTGCAAGGATCAAAGAGATGAGAGAAAGTGTTTCCTTCTTCTTCCCGGGAGGCGGGAGGGTGCAATTGACAGCCCCAGCCTCTGTGTAAAAAAGGTTAATAACTTTTAATCTAAAAAATTCGTAGCCACCAAATGCCTGGACCTATCATTCTGAAATTTTACACACATATCAAGTGAAGTGTTCCCTGTAATGTGCCCATGTTTCCTGTTTGTATCTTTAAAAATAAAAAAATGGGAGGCGTAAATGTATTTACCCCACTACTACCCATTTTTCTAAAATTAATTGCCATACAAGGCAAGCACCTACGTTTTTGAAATTTTACACACATAGGTCCCAAGGTACCACCTACAATGTGGCAAAGTTTCATGTATGTAACTTTAAAAATGACAAAGTTATAGGCATTCCTGGGTATTTATTAAAAAATTAATTGCCACAAAACGCATGCACCAATCTTTCTGAAATTTCTGACAGATAACTATCCCTAACCAGTCTACAATGTGCCCAAGTTTTCTGTTTGTATCTTCAAAAATAAAAAAGTGGGAGGCATAACTGTATTTCTCAATGGGCAAGTGCTTTCCAATGATTTTCTATGGGCAAGTGCTTTCCAATGATTTCCTATAGGAAAGTACTGTCCAATGAATCCCTATGGGCAAGTACTGTCCAATGAATCCCTATGGGCAAGTGCTGTCCAATGAATCCCTCATTGTTTCAAAAATTAATTGCCACACAATACAAGCACCTGAAATTTTACACACATAGGTCCCAAGGTACCGCCTACAATGTGGCAAAGTTTCATGTGTGTAACTTTACAAATGACAAAGTTATAGGCATTCCTGGGTATTTATTAAAAAATTAATTGCCACACAAGGCAAGCACCTATGTTTCTGAAATTTCACACACATAGGTCCCAAGGTACCACCTACAATGTGGCAAAGTTTCATGTGTGTAACTTTAAAAATGACAAAGTTATAGGTGTTTCTTTCCTCATTGTTTCAAAAATTAATTGCCACACAAGGCAAGCTCCAATGTTTCTGAAATTTCACACACATATCAAGGCAAGTGGTACCTGTAATGTGCCCAAGTTTCCTGTTTGTATCTTCAAAAATAAAAAAATGGGAGGCGTAAATGTATTTACCCCACTACTACCCATTTTTCTAAAATTAATTGCCACACAAGGCAAGCACCTAAGTTTCTGAAATTTCTCACAGATAGGTCCCAAGGTACCACCTACAATGTGGCAATGTTTCATGTTTGTAACTTTAAAAATGACAAAGTTATAGGCATTTCTGGGTATTTATTAAACAATTAATTGCCACAAAACTCATGCACCAATCTTTCTGAAATTTCTCACAGATAACTATCCCTAACCAGTGTATAATGTGCCCAAGTTTCATCCTTCTATCTTTAAAAATGAAAAAGTTATAGGCGTTTTTGTAAAACAATACTTGGCTATGGGAAAAAGCATTCAAAATGGCGTCCGATCCGGATCGGACCTCGTCGGATCGGATCGGATCGGAGGTTGATCGGATCGGATCGGATCGGATTTTCCCGATTTTGGGGCGGATCGGATTCGGATCGTGGATCGGATCCGATCCGATGCACACCCCTACTGACAACCCATGGCTTGTTGTTGGCTAGTTTTCAGGGCTTGAAATGCTCTGGCTTGAAATGTGTATATATTTACCTTGAAATTTGTGTGTCTTTACTACTCTGTCTTGAATTTTGCATATGTTTACTGATCCACCTCACTGCTCTGTCTTGAAATTTGCACATGTTTGCTGATCCACCTCACTGCTTTGTAACCCACATGTATATCCGAGAGCTAACAATGGAGATCAGTGGAGGAAAGTGACAAGTGTGAAGGGAGAGGGGCGCCAAAACTGACTGGCAGATGCAGAAGAAGGATCTTTTGTGGGAGGTGTGCTTCTTTAGGGAGCAGGTGAAACAGTCTTTAAAAAAGAAGAAGCTTTTCACCAGCAAGGGAGGCAATGGAGAGGTTGAAATTGAAAAGGGGATTGACAAGAAGGGGGTATTGGTATGCTTATCTAAATAGCAGACAGGCACTCTGGCGCTCTTATATGCTGGCACAAGACCCCAGGAAAAGATGTGGATGTATTACCATGTTCGCAAGGGCTCAGGAAATGCATTTTATTTGGCCATCTGATGAGGTGGGGGAGTTTCCTTTAGGAGCTGGCAACCCCAGAAGACCATTTGCAGAAAGGGTGCTGATGTAGGGACCGAGAAAACAAGTTCTGCCAGAACAGTGCCTCAGATACATGTCAGGAGCTGGCGGGAGGACTGATGGGGGAAAACAAGCCACAGCAAGCCACAGCGTGCCCAATCATCTGTCGGGTTAGCGAGCCAACAACCAGCCCATGGTGGCTTATTCTCAGGGTGGCTTATCATGTGTCAATGGGCCCCAACAGTTGTCAGTGCACTTCAATACAGCTATAGAGCAGTAGTGTGGCTTTTGCCTTTTATATACCGCTTTCATAGTGCAATGTCCTGCTTGGTGTAGATAAGACCCTCATCCCAAGGAGGACAGGGCTCCTGTCTCTTTAATAGTTGTATTGAAAAGGGAATTTCAGCAGGTGTCATCTGTATGCATGCAGCACCTGGTGAAGTTCCTTCTTCATCACAACAGTGAAAGATGCAGGAGCCCTGCCCTCTTTTGTGTCTGGTCACTCTAGTATAGCTCCTGCAGTTTTAACTGTTGTGATGAAGAGGGAATTTCAACAGGTGCTGCATGCATACAAAGGACACCTGCTGAAATTCCCCTTTTCAATACAACTGTTAAAAATTCAGGAGCCCTGTCCTCCTTTCCATATAGTCACCCTAACCAAAGGGGCAAAGCTCAGCAAGGCAAAGCAGACAATGCAGTTGGGGTGGGACCTGTAATGCCAGGATATTGAAGCTTGTTTCAAGCTGGAGGTCCAAATCCAGTTTTGGAGAAGTTCTTGGAGGCCACTTTCTAGTGGGGTGTGTGGCCAAAATACCAGCAGAATTTAGCTTAAAACTCCCACCTGCCAGTAACTAAGCCTGGGGAGAGGCAATTCCACCTTTAAGAATGGGAAGCCACCACATTGATTGGAAGTGTGGTGAAAGGCATGGGAGAAGAGGAAATGGGTGTGGCCCTCTGGGAACCCCAAGAAGGGCAGATTGGCCCACCGGCCTGAGGATCTGCACCCCTGCTCCAATTCTCTTTCCTACATCACAATTATTACAGGTGTAGGAGGAGCTCTGCTTTTTGTTGCTTGGGGCCGCCCTAGAAAGGGTCACGTTTCATCATTCAATTATTGTCCTGTTTCTCTGCCGCGGCCCCCAGAGTTCTTCCAGCAACCTCTATGGGCTTCAAAAGCGATGCAAGTAATTGATTGCCTTATATAATGAGAATGCCATTAAAGATAATAAACCTTCGGAGAGCGATACCTTGCTAAGCACTGATCAGCAGAAATGCAGTAAACGTGTAGTGCAAATTTGACTTCCTTTTTCAAAAGGAAAGACAGAAAAGGGGGGGAAACACAGAGGTGAGCAGGAGTCAGAACATAATTACATTATGCATGTGATTTAAGCGGAGTGAAGCAATCCATCCACCTCCTACTGCAATCTTCCTCTGTTGGCGCTGGGGGAAAGCGCTCCCCGATTTTAATTAGGTGAGCTGCCACTGTTCAGTAGCAGAGACATGATCCTTGATCACACCTCCTCTTCCACTGCTAACGTTCAAATTGGGATGTTATTCATTGCTGCACATTTACAACACCTGAAACTCTGTTTCTCCCAAATTAATTGTAAAAAGGCTCCAGAGGACTCGGGCCATAAAGACCTTTCCCCACCCTGCCCGCTGGGATGGGGAGAGGAGATTGCGGGCGAGGATGGGGAGAGGTGACGTGGGGGGCCACCATAGGCTGGCCCAGGGTGGTGCCACCGGAGATAGGAGGGGTCTGTGGCTATTTAAGGGGGACCAGGACCCCTCCAAATCTCCACTGTGTGCTGCGCAGCTAGCAGCAAAACAGAGCTGAGCAATCACTACTCGCGAGAAAGCAGAAGGACTTACCCCGAGCTCCAGCAAGCGAAAATTGAATCGGCTTCAGGGCGAGCAGGGAAGCGGCTGGAAGAGGCTTCCCGCTGTGCTCCCGTGGCGGCGAGCCGCTCGGCGGCGGCCGCTTGAAGCGGCTAGAGAGCCGGAGGTGCTCTTTCGGCGCCAGCTGCACCGCAGCGGTGGTTAGTGCCTCTGAAGTGGCGAAGAGTGGGCGGAAGAGGAAGCCCCAACAGACATCCCGCCCCCCCTCCACAGCTAGCGCGGCAGCAATCAGTGGAGCTGTCAAATAACAGCAGGAGGGCTGCCTCAGCGAAGAAGCCGGCTGCAGCGAGGGACCCGGCGGCGGCGGCGGCGCGTTCAGCAGCAAAGTGCTTGCCCGGCTGCTTGGAGCAACAAAGGCAGCGCGACCCGACTGCGACAGGGGCGGTTTAGGCAGCAAGCTGCGAAGGGGAAGCCCAGGCGCGGAAAGAGCCATCTGTGGCAAGGCAGCAGCAAAGGAAGGCGGCTTCCACGGACTCCTACATCCCCAGGCTGTGCCTTTCAGGTTTTGGGTAGCCGGGGGGGGGGGGCATATTAGGCTGCTCCTAGCCACTTTAAAACGTTGCTGAGACCATCAGAACTCTAGCAGGAGGGACAGATTCCCTGGGAGGGGGGGGATTGGAGGCCCCTTCCCCCTTGGTTCTTATTCATATATCTGACTTACTAAGAGGAAATTATAGTGGTTTTATTCAGTGTTGACAATACTGGGCTAATTGCTATAGCAGTTTATATTTGTTCTAGTCTAAGTGCAAACTGTTGGGTGCTGTTTACACCCTTACTCGGTTGTCACCCTTAGTCCCAAAAAAAAAAAAACAAAAAAAAAAAAACAAAACCCTGCTCTAGCATACGCAGGCCACTTAAGGCAGCTATTTAATTGCCAATTAATCCTGTTGGTATTACACGCTAACGGGAAACAGGCCACCCGGTCAGTTATTTATATTGCTGTCAATCCTATTGGTATTATAGTCTTCCAGTAAGACAGCTGTTTACGCAGCATTTGTTTCATCAGCATGCCTCCGAAAAAAGGAATTGTGGGAAGGGAAAGGCTCCTGCACAATCATCACAACGCAAACGGCCCATTGAGAATTCTTCCTCCGAGGAAGAACTGGATCCACAGGTTTCCAGTCTGGTGGCCAGATTACAAGCATTAGAAAAGGAAAAAGGTGTCTCCGCTACCCCTATTCCAATCCCGCCACGCACTCAGACTGAACGTAGGCACACCCGTAAGAAAAGGCATGACAATTTATTGAATACTCTTTCAGCTCATCTGCTGGCGATGGAAAGCGCCTCGGGTGAACCTCCCAATGAAGTGCCAGTCACAGCAGCAAGTCATGCCACAGTTCTTTCCACTTCCATCGCAGAACAGAGTACGGTGGCACCTCCAGAGCCTACTCTTCAGCACACCACCCCGGTTTTGGGACCTGTGCCTACGCCTCAAGGTGAGCTGCCATCGCACTACACCGCACCGGTCTCTCAAGCGTTAGGGTTTATGCCAGCTCATTGGGGTTTTTTCGCCATGGTTCACTGGCCTGGCCTCGCAGATGGGGAACTTTGCTCACCCATATTGGCCACCTCAAACAAATTTGTCCCAGGTCACTCCTTCAGCCTCCGCAATTGCACCTCCACAAGCAGGGGTAGCACCAATGTGTACGGTGCAGCCCCAGCAGCCAGACGCCCAACTCAACACTAGTCAACAGGGGCTACCACAATCCCAAGTGTCCGATGCCACGGCCGCTTGCACTACGGTATGGCAGGGCCCCGCTGGCGCAGCTGGGATCAGTGTTTCACAGGAAGTTAGGGATCCCTACGCAGGTGCTTCACACGATTGTATTCCTACCGGAAGTACATCTGCACCTTTGGGATATCACCTGCTCCCGGCCACCAGGGAAAAAAAAAAAAAAAAATTGTAGAAGGGAATACGTTGACATATTCTCCCTATTATTCTGAGAGCAAGAGAGCTGGGATAAGGACAAGGGTGCAGATAAACAGGCAGAAAGGATCAAGAGGAAAAAAGTTGTTCACACCTGGGCTAATTGGTTGCCTGGTTTCCTCATATATATGGGAGTAATTTTGCAGCGCTTTTCCTGGAAAAGGAGTTATTCTTACAAAATACCTCGATATGATATATCGAGCGTATTCTGAGTACGAGGGCGGAGCCTGGCCGGCTTACGACCAATCATTTCGTCGAAGGGCGGCATTTGATCACGCCCTTTGGTGGGATGTCAAAGATCATGACCTATGGTTACAATTCATGACGCCAGCCCGGCCTGGATTCGGCGAGAGGGAGGATAGCGGACATATCTTGGCCAAGCAACAGCCCGCGTCCACCTCCAGGGGGTACGCGGGCCAGGCGGTTCAACACCACCCGCTCTGCTGGGATTTCAATAAAGGCTGCTGCACACGCAATCCCCGTAAATTCAGACACGAATGTCAAACTTGCTCAGGTTATCACGCCGCATCAAACTGTTTTAAAAACAGGAGCGGAAAATGGCCTGTTAAGGACGCACAGGGCCCCAAACGATCTGGGGGGCAACAACCTCCTCCCAAAGGGACCCAGCCCGGTCAAGCTTAAGCCACTCAACAACTTATTGACTGCATACCCTAGGCGGCAGGAGGCTTTGTACCTTCGCTCAGGTTTTAAGGAAGGCTTTCGCACCCCTTTTCAAGGAGTTAGAAGTAGTTCATTTTCTAAAAATCAGAAATCCCTCAGTTCAATGGAGGATATCGCTAGGGAAAAAATTGGGAAGGAAGTCAAAGCAGGTAGGGTTTTGGGGCCATTTCTGACCCCCCCCCCCATTACACATTTACGAGTTTCACCTTTAGGGATTGTGCCTAAAAAGGCTCCAGGTGAATTCCGGTTGATACACAACCTGTCCTTTCCAAAGGGTGCTTCAGTAAATGACGCAATTCCTGAACATTTGAGTTTTGTTAGGTATGCTTCCTTCGATTCGGCGGTACACATGGTGCAGAGGAATGGGCCAGGGGCATTGATGGGCAAATGCGATATAAAGGCCGCCTTCCGCATTATGCCTATTCACCCCGAAGTTGTTAATTTATTAGGCTTTTGCTTCCAAGGGCAATTCTATGTGGATCATGCCCTACCCATGGGATGCTCTATTTCCTGCTAGGTATATTGCGCAGTAAACTTCTGAACATTTTAGGCAATAAAAGGTGTCGTTGAGGAGATTGCAAGGAGTACTGGGTCATCTTAATTTCGCCTGCAGGGTCATCGCCCCTGGAAGGGCCTTTTTACGACACCTTTGTTGGGCTATGTCAGGCTGGCGTAAGCCACATCATTGCATTAGGGTTACACAGGCCATGCGAGCCGATATTGCTGTATGGCTAAATTTTCTGGAACATTTCAATAGGGTATCATTTTGGCGGCAAGAACTTTTGGTAAAGGCAGACGGGCAGGTACATTTTGACACATCAGGTTCATGGGGTTTTGGGGTTATCTGGGGAAAGAGATGGTGTGCAGTACAATGGCCCGGAAAATGGCGGTCCGACGGCACATGCCGGGACCTTACATTCCTTGAATTATTCCCCATAGTTGTGGCAGCACGTGTGTGGGTGCATGATTTAGCCAAACGCCACTGTATTGTTCTGGTGTGATAACCAGGCCACAGTATAGGTAATCAATCCCCTTTCCTCTCATAAGCCCTGTGTCATGAGCTAGGTAAGAGCCTTTACTCTTCACTGTCTTAAGTTGACATTCTTTTTCGGGCAAAGCATATTCCGGGGCTGAATAACGATATAGCAGATGCTGTGTCCCGACATCAGGTGCAGAGGTTTCGGGAATTGGCTCCTGGGCCCTAACAAGGCCGGAGAACATGCAATTCACTAAGTTACATTGCTGAAGCTAAGCTGGGTTGGCCCTGGTTAGGTTTTCCTCCATCCCTTTGGCTCCTTTGAAGGAGGAGATAGAGCAGGCTATTTGGGCAGTCCTTGGCGCCTAGCACCAGGGCTGCTTATCGAAACGCAGGTATGGAATTTCAGGCATTCCGCATGGCAAATCAGCTGCAACTTCTGTGGCCCATCCCGGTGGAGCATGTGCTCCTAGTCTGTGTACATGCCACACGTAAAGGTTTGTCAACACGCACCGTTTCTCTCAAGCTAGCAGCTTTAGCTTTTAGGGCTAAAGCTCACGGCCTGGAGGATCGTACCTCGGATTTCCGGGTACGCAGGGCCCTTAGCGGCTGGGCAAATGCTACACCTCGCACCCCGATGCATAGGCTTCCATTATCCCCAGATATCTTATTCGGGCTACGGGCACAGTGGCCGCTACTTTGCCACTCCCAATATGAACCAGGCTTATTCCTCGCAGCAGCATTAACAACATTTTTGGGGGCATTCAGGATATCCGAGTTTCTGGCCTCATCTAAGCTAGATACTCCCACACGGGCGTTGCAATTTTCTGATCTGCTTCTTAAAGAGCGCAGAGGCCCGTTTGCTTCTTCGATACTCATACACAGATCAGACGGGTTCGGTCGTGGGATTTCATTATTCCCCTCTACCAACGAAGACTTATGCCCTCTGCAGGCTTCAGCAGCTTTCGTAACCCTGCGTGGGAAGGATGCTGGTTTTACTGTTTTGCCATCAGGATGGCACGTCCCTCACGAAATACCAATTCTGGGCAATAGCTATGCGGGCGCTTGATCATATGGGTCTGCGCGCAGCAATGTTTGGTATGCATTCCTTTCGCATCGGTGCAGGGTCTACAGCAGCGGCTTGAGGATTTTATCCTCAGATTCAGGCGCCAGGCAGATGGCGGTCCACAGCATTTAAAACATGTGTGATGGCATGTAAACACTTAAGCGATACGCAGCGGATGCTAATGCTTTCATGTTTGTTCTAGATTTGCCAGTGGCTTCTGCACCCGTGCGGGTTTCCGTATGCGGCCACAGTATGGTCTTCTGGGCCAGCAAGCATGCAGCCAACTCCAGCTTTGGATCGCAGCTCGGCTTGAGTCAGCACGCAACCATTAGTTGGCTCGGGAAACATGGTATGCGGTGGGATGAGCTCATCCCTACCTTGCTGCAGCGGCATTCTGCTCGGTTTCCCCCACAGGTCTTGCTTATTCATTTAGGGGGGAACGATTTGGGCTTAATGAAGGGCAAGGCCCTCATTTTGCAAGCTTTGGCTGATTTTCAGCATATACGACAGCGCTGGCCCGGCATACGGATTATATGGTCATGCATATTGCTTCGGATGAACTGGCGGGTGTCCAGTCATCCCCTTGCTATTTGCACCTTGCCTCGGATGAACTGGCGGGTGTCCAGTCATCCCCTTGCTATTTGCACCTTGCCTCGGATGAACTGGCGGGTGTCCAGTCATCCCCTTGCTATTTGCACCTTGCCTCGGATGAACTGGCGGGTGTCCAGTCATCCCCTTGCTATTTGCACCTTGCCTCGGATGAACTGGCGGGTGTCCAGTCATCCCCTTGCTATTTGCACCTTGCCTCGGATGAACTGGCGGGTGTCCAGTCATCCCCTTGCTATTTGCACCTTGCCTCGGATGAACTGGCGGGTGTCCAGTCATCCCCTTGCTATTTGCATCTTGCCTCGGATGAACTGGTGGGTGTCCAGTCATCCCCTTGCTATTTGCACCTTGCCTCGGATGAACTGGCGGGTGTCCAGTCATCCCCTTGCTATTTGCATCTTGCCTCGGATGAACTGGCGGGTGTCCAGTCATCCCCTTGCTATTGGAAAGGCAAGAAAGCGGGTTAATACTGAGAGGTTTAAGGCCCTAGCGCAGCATGGGGACTTTAGTATTCAACATCCTAACATTAGCCATTTCGGAGGGAGCTCTATAGGCGCGACGGGGTTTACCAGTCTCCGCCTGGTAACCAGTTATTTTTAGCAGATATTCAGGAAGGGCTACGTAATGTTCTGCTTCCGGGGGGAGGGGGGGGAGACTGTGTAATGGTTTTGTCTCCCCCTGTGGCGGTAGGAGCGGGCATTTGATATGTTTTTAATGGTGAGCATTCACGGGCACTATTCAAGTGATTGGTAACGCCTGAGGGCCAACCACTGAGAGCCCTGCGGCATCAGTTGGGGGGATAAGGCTTACCTTTGGGGCCAACCCATCTCGTCTACTCGGAGCCCTGCGGCACGAGTGGAGACGACACCGGAAGGCCACCCCCACCTCAGATTGGGGAAGCTCGGGGGGTGGCGAAAAAGCAGGCGCCACTTCCCGGGCTGTGAATGTCTCGCCCGACCCCTTCAATGGCCTGGCTGGCCATGCAAAATGCCCGCTTAGGTTACCTCCCCCCTTTATGCTTGCTTTTCTTGTAAATAAATAAAGTGGCCCTTGTTTAAATCCCAACTCTGTGTCGCCTCTTCATTTCTCATCCTTCGCTCCGCAATAGATCTTAGAGCTATCATTTTAATCTCTTACCTTCATGGATCATGTGACTGCCAAAAAAAAGAATGCCTTTCATTTCCAGACTTGTACTTTCCACATGTACATGATGCCTGCACAACACAAACTCCCATCTTCCTGTACGGATAGAAATCCAAAAATACACATCTTAGGAATAATCAACATTATGAAGTTTACTGGGGGGGAATCCAATTTTCAGCTGATCATTAGGTTTCCTCAGACAATGACAATCTTGAATTTGTGGCACTGTGATAGGCTACATGTGGCTCAGTGATGAAGGCTGAGCTTGAACATTTCTCCTGTTGTGGCAATTTTGCAATAGGCTGCAAGCAGGAACAAACACGTTTGTAGTGCTGCTCTCTCCACAACTCCCATTCCGGATGAGGGCTCTCATGACGATGAGGCCATGTTAGCCAATTGGATTAGGCTGTATTACATCATCCTAGGCCAGATCTACACCAAGCAGGATATAACGGTATGAAAGCGGTATATGGTATGTGTCAATGGGCCCCAACAGTTGCCAGTGCACTTCAATACCGCTATAAAGCAGTAGTGTGTCTCCTGCCTTTTATATACCTAGGCTGATCATATGAAAAGGAGGTCAGGGCTCATGCAACTTTAACAGTTGTAGAGAAAAGGGAATTTCAGCCCGTGTCATTTGAATGCAATTAGTTCCTGGTGAAATTCCCTCTTCATCACAATAGTTAAAGTTGCAGGCACTATACTAGAGTGACCATATACAAAAGAAGGCAGGGCCCCTGCAACTTTAAACTGTTGTGATGAAGAGGGAATTTCACCAGGAACTAATTGCATACAAATGACACCGGCTGAAATTCCCTTTTCTCTACAACTGTTAAAGTTGCATGAGCCCTGTCCTCCTTTTCATGTGGTCAGCCTATATATACCATTTTCATACCACTTTCATACCGCTATATCCTGCTTGGTGTAGATCTGGCCCTAGTCAACTCTTATTGGCTATACAATGCTGTAACAAAATTGCAATGATTACATGATCCCTGGTTGGCTGGGATTATGGGAAAGGGAGAGAGCTGGGATAAGGAGAAAGATACTACAGCAGCAGCGGAGAGGATACGCAACCGCTGCAAACAATGAAAACGTGTGGAAAAGGCACAGTGAAGGATTTATTTATTTAGTTTTGCAAAACATTTCGATCTCCCAAAGAAGCCGTCTTTCTCCCTAAGAATTGTTATAGTTAAACATTTGCTGCAGTCCTAACTCTGACATACCAGTATTCATGCATATCAATGCACAAAAGCACCCACTTCTACCTGTTCTCGCCCAGTGGCACTACCTGTGTGTTCCATTAGCTTATGTGCGAAGAGAGTTAATACAACTGTGCAATACCAGTAATGATGATGGATGCTTTCCAGTTGTACCTATGAATAGCTGGTGCGTTCGTGTCCA
The DNA here is from genome assembly GCA_029215795.1 of Anniella stebbinsi. Classification (NCBI taxonomy): domain Eukaryota; kingdom Metazoa; phylum Chordata; class Lepidosauria; order Squamata; family Anniellidae; genus Anniella; species Anniella stebbinsi. The sequence continues at coordinate 222,888,856 of JARDYH010000004.1, read as the reverse complement.
TGGGCAATCTGTAACAAATTCTCCCAGTAGGGACTTACAGCTTGGCAGGTGTTCATTTGTTGCTAAGCTCTCCTTCCCAGGGAGCCAAATTTAAAGCAAGATTGTAGCCCTGGTTCCCTGAGTTAATTCCTCATAATTGCTGTGAATTTGGGGCGGGAGGGGGGGGGGTCCTTCAAACATTAGTGAAAAATGTAAAACTTTGGTTGCGTTGCTCTCTATTGTACAATAATTGACTTAGTCTGGCAAGATAAAATCATTGCAGGACCTTTCTCTAGGCTCAGCACTGAATCACGTGACATTTGTAAGCTGCAGCCATTTTAAATGTAATAACTGTAATATAATTTATTCACTCAAATTCCCCTTTTTAAAAAAAATCCTATATTTTTTCTGTCTTTCGCTCAGACCTTTCATTCCTCTTCCCACTGAAACCCACATAGCACAAAGAAAAGAGAGGCCACTGTCATCGATAGGAAGGACTAACTATTGCATTATTCAGAAATAAAGCCGGTTTTGTCTCTAGCTAACTTGTTTGGTTTCTAAGTCACTTTCTCACTCCCTGCCCCATGCTTCAGTATTGTAATGGGTTCACAAGGGAGCATAAAGAATCTGCTTCTATATGGTATAGAACATGGATTCCTGAGAATCTCATTTGTTACTTTGATGGGGTTTTGAAATCAAGTTTCTAGCATCTATAATAGGCTGACCAGATAAAATCCAGGTCAGGGCTCATGTAACTTTAACAGTTGTAGAGAAAAGGGAATTTCAGCCAGTGTCATTTGTATGCAATTAGTTCCTGGTGAAATTCCCTCTTCATCACAACAGTTAAAGGTGCAGGCACTATACTAGAGTGACCATATACAAAAGAAAGCAGGGCCCCTGCAACTTTAACTGTTGTGATGAAGAGGGAATTTCACCAGGAACTAATTGCATACAAATGATACTGGCTGAAATTCCCTTTTCTCTACAACAGTTAAAGTTACATGAGCCCTGACCTGGATTTTATCTGGTCACCCTAATCTATAACCATTGTTCGTTTATTCTAAAAGGCAGGCAGTCACTTCAAAATGCTGATTTATTTAGGAAATGGAGCTCCAGTTCCCATGGGCATCCAGTAATTTTCCTGCAGGACCAGTCAAAGAAGGTAGTGACCTTGGGCATGTCTATAGCTAAGGGTGTAGAGGGAGGGAGGAGGAGAATCATGGACTTACCTACTTCTGCAATCCTCCCCAGACATCTACACCACCGCGCGACGTCCCTGAAGGAAAGAGGGACATCGCGGGCACCAATGTTTTTCTTTTAAGGAAGAGGAGCCACGTGGCCCCAATCCACCTGAAAAGGGAAGGTAAAAAAAATGCTCCAAGCCCTCCCCCTCCCCCTCCCCACCATCCTGGGGATGGCAAAATTGCTTTCCCCACCAACCCCATGGGCATGGAGCCACCCCGCATGACTCCATACCCATTTTACAACACAGGATGATGGAAAAACTGGGATATCCCCGGTTTCCACTATCCCGGGGTCATCCCTAGGTTGCCCCCGGGCTCCCCTGTGTGTCATGTGGATGCACAGGGATGACCTAGGGATGACCCCAGGATAAATCCCTGGTGTAGACATGGCCCAAGTTCACAAATCCAGGTGTGCCACCTGAATCTCCTAATTACCCTTGCCAGGTGTGGCTTGTTGTTACATGTGAACCTGGCAAGGGTGGGTGGCTCAGGTGTTTAACAAACCACCCAGAACCCATGCTATGTTGTAAGGTTGCTGGATGCCAGCCACCCATCCTCCCTGGGTTCACACGTCACAAGAACCTGCACCTGGGGAGGGTAATTAGGGAAATGAGCTGATATGTGACTGGCATGCACAGGGATGCCTAGCAAACCACCATGGTTTGTTAACCATCCACTCTCATGTCATGCAAACTGGGACAATGTGGGATGGTGACACAACCTCTTAAACCTTTCCCCTAAAATGATTGGTTGGCAAGTCCTGTTGAGGTAGTAGCCAATTTCTTCACCATAATGATGAGTGCTCTTTTGTTTCTCTGTTGGCAACTGGGAGACAGGAAGTGCCTCTCAGGGGTCAGGAAGTTGCTGATTCCCCAATATGATTATCCCGGCTGAATGTTCATGGGGGTGAAGAGGAAAGCTATGACTGTACCACATTGTGTTGTGATATCACAGGGGCTACATCTACAGACGGTGGCCAGATCAGACAACTCTAGGAACAGGTTCTGTTCATGCACTAGCCTCAGCTATGCAAACACATTCCTGGCCACTTCCGAAACCTGGGCATCCAGGTTCAAGGCTGAGTGCAGGCGTACACCCAAACTGTGAGCCTGAGTCTTCAGAGGCAGTAGAATCCCATCCAGTGCAGATTGAATTCCTATTCCCTGATCCGCCTTTTGACTAACCAGGAGCAGATTGTCCAGATTAAGCTTGAATTCGTTTGCCCTCATCCAGTTCATTACCGACATCAGACACTGGTTAAGAACTAGAACAGCTTCCTTGGATTTGGATGGAAAGAAGAGATAGAGTTGGGTGTCATCAGCATACTGGTGACACCAACCCCCAAAATTTCAGACAATCTCTCCTAGTGGTTTCTTGTAAATGTTAAATAGTATGGGGCATAAGGTGGAGCACTGAGGAACACCACAGGCCATCGGAATCTCCCAGCATCACCTTCTGAGATTGCCTCTCCAAGAAGGACTGGCGCCACCATATAACAATGACTCCCACTCCCATCTTAGACGGATTCCACAGAAGGATACCACAGTCAATGCTATCAAAAGCTACCAAGCGATCCAACAGAGCCAGCAGAGACAGACTCCCCTTTTCCTGTCTCTGGTGTAGATCGTCCACCAAGGTGACCAAAATGGTTTCTGTCCCATAACTATGTCTGAAGCTAGATCCAAATGGATCTAGATAATGTACATCATTCAGAAATCCTTGGAACTGAGGTGCAACCTTGCCCAAGAATGGAATGCTAGAGACAGGAAATTACCAATGCAATGGGGTTCCAGACTCTAATATTGTGTCCATTGAGTCACCTGAGGTGGAATACTTATGATGCAAGTAGGAACCAAAGTATACCATGGGTGGATGCATGGAAGGAATAAGTTCTGGGGAGCAACAGAAGAGAATTGGAATCTAGAGCAGGAGCCATTTTGAGAGCAGCAGTCCGAACACATGCCCAATGTTAAGTAAAGTTGGTTTGTCCCATAATTAAGTCTCCTGTGGCATCATTGTATAAAGTTTGTGCAGCAGATATTACAATAACCTTCTCTACGCCACTCTGAACATCTCGGAGGAAAGTTAGGAATATGACTGAAATGAATAACTTTCGAGATGTATAGAGAAATCAGATATTTGACAAGATTCGGTTTAGCTAGCATTTCTTTTTCTATTGAGAGGGCATCAGTGTTCCTTCATTCTGCTCGAAGGGGGAAGAACAGCTCTTAGCTGTTACCCGGGCCTGGGAGAACTAATCCCCCATGGATGGCAAGAAGTGGCATTCAGAGGCAAGAGGTACGAAAACTGAAGTGCCCATCCAGAGCTCTTAGCTTGGGGGCAAGCGCAGACTAAGTGGAGCTGACAACATTCTCTGGTGTGAGCTAAATCAAACATGATAAAAGCTTTAATGACGAGACATGGGAGGTGGCCATGCAGGCAGCCAGAGTCCGGCCTCATGAGGGGTCACGCCTCACCACCGAAATGACCATGCCTCACCCTCGCTGCCACCCCGCTTATGTCAATTTGGAGCTGTGAGTTATGGGCCATTTACACTTTCAAGCGTTCTTGCCAGGGCGCAGCTGAAAGTCCTGTACATTTTGTGTCAAGTTGGAGGTGAGCAGGGGCAGAAAGGCTGGGACTTGAGGTAAACGGAGTCAGGATTCCACTCAGGTCAAGGCAAGCCAGCTTTTTCGAAGAACACATCCCAGAGTGGTAAGCCGTGTTAGTTAGTTGCCTCAAAACCATCAAGGAGTCTTTGGGTCTTTCAAAGATTAAAAGATTCATTGTGGCAAAACATGCTCATGGGCTGGAACCTACAAAAACTTACACCACAACAAATCTGCTAATCTTAAAAGTGTCACAAGGCGCTCTCCTGTTTTGCCTCAATGCGCTGACCCTCGACTGGGACTCTTGACCTTTCCTTTCAGACAACTTCCGCCACCTCCTGGAGAAAGACGTGCACTCTGAGGTGAGGGCTGAATCCACGGAGGTTGAAAAACAAGGGAACCCTGGAACACCCCAGTATTTTTGGAGCCAAGAGGTTTGGAAAGCTGGCTATAAAACATTTATGTAACTATGACGGCTTGTACAATACCTGGCTTGTTGCCTGTTCTCTCACTAGCACCATCTCCCCTGCCCCCCCTCGCTTCTATCATATTTTTTGGATTGGAAGTCCATCACCAAGGATGGCATTTTTCTAGAGTGACCATACAGAAAGGAGGACAGGGCTCCTATATATCTTTAATCGCAGTGATGAAGAGGGAATTTCAGCAGGTGTCATTTGTATGCATGCAGCACTTGATGAAATCCCCTCTTCATCACAACAGTTAAATCTGCAGGAGCCCAGTTCACGTGACCAGATACAAAAGAGGGCAGGGCTCCTGCAGCTTTATCTGTTGTGATGAAGAGGGAATTTCACAAATGACACCGGCTGAAATTCCCTTTTCTATGCAACTGTTAAATATGCAGGAGCCCTGACCTCCTTTTCATATGGTCATTTCCCCCCTACGTTTTCCCCCTTAATTTTTGCACTGTACCTACCTAGAAAATGTCAGGTGCTTTATTAAAAATAATTGAGTTATGGCTGCTGGGCTGGCCAATCCTTTTCTTAAGAGAATTTCTTGTCCCAGAACGACCAGTGAATGTTTTCTAAATAAGCTGGATCTTCCTTGAGTTTTCGGAATGGGAGAAAGCCCTGACCGAGGGCGTGGTGGCATATCTGCTCTCTTCCTTCCCTCCACAAGCCAGGAAAATAGCTCTCTTTGAGCACTGGAAGGTGACTTTTACAGGCACTGGACAGCCTCTGGGGATCTGACATGGGTAGGGTGACCACATGGAAAGGAGGACAGGGCTCCTGTATCTTTAACAGTTGCATAGAAAAGGGGATTTCAGCGGGTGTCCTTTGTAGGCATGCAGCACCTGGTGAAATGCCCTCTTCATCGCAGCAGTTGAAGCTGCAGGAGCTCTGCCCTCATTTGTATCTGATCATTCTAGTATAGCTCCTGCAGCTTTAACTGTTGTGATGAAGAGGCATTCGAAATGGGGGTCAGGCTGCCAACACAGTTGATGTTGTTGCCATATGCAATGGCAATATAAAAGAGAAAAAAAACCTTAGGAACAATGAAAGTTTTGGGGACCTTTAAAATCATTTGAAAATGAATGATCTCAAGACATGCAACCCACTTTATAATTTATTTAATCTTAATAGATACCTGGGGGATGGGGTATAACTATGATCTCATACTCATTACTGGATAATGAAAACATTATTTATTTTAGTTCATCTATTTATAGGCCAGCAAGGTTAAAAACATCAAGCAGAGGTTAAAATCATTACTGAATCCCCAAAACTATTTATGCTACAATCAAAGCAAGAACAAAAATAACAGCAGGAACATCCTTTACTAGCAAACTGTCAAAGCAGGAATACTCAATGGCTCAATTCGGACGACACAATACACAACTGGTGTGGGGAAAACAATCGTCAGTTGTTTTGACTATTGTGTCATCCGAATGCTGCCATAGTCAACTCAGCGCTGATCCTCATCCACACCACAGTTGATTATTTATTACCATGTTGTGTGGGGAGTATCCCCTAGGGTTAGGGTTAGGGTTAGTCAACCCACCATTGACTATTGTGTCGTCCGAATTGAGCCTATTAGTAAATAACAGGTTCAGCAGCAAACTAACAAAAGCAATTACTGCAGGAAAACAACACTGTCTTTACCTGCTATATGAAAGAGGATGTGACAGCCACATGCCCCAGGGAAGTGCATGAAACAATCAAGGTGCCACCACCAAGAAGGCCCTGTCTTTGGTCACCACTTATTCATCTCAGAGTGTGGAGACACCTGGAGAAGGACCTCCAAGATTGGTCTGAGGAACAGGCAGGTTCACATGGAAACTGGTGGTACGTCATATATTTCATCAATCTATTTATCGTATTAAGTAACTTTTTTAAAAAAAATGTATGTTTTCTTGTATAAACTCTATTTTTAAATAAAGTAAAAGGAAACAGACAAAAGGTGGACGGTTGGGTCTGTTGAATACCAAATAGTGAAAATCAATGAATGAAAGCCGAATAGCAAAGTAAACTTAGGGACAAATCCAGGGTGGACACCTGAAGACAGATGCTAGGATCAAAGGAAATGATCAGGGAATAATAATGCAAATGTCCGAAAGTTAATGATAGCCAAAGGTTTGCAAGCACATCTGCGGAGATAATTTCTCCACTCCCGGTTCAGCATTTTAGCAGCCACCCAGATGTTTGAGAAAAAGTCTCTGAAAAAGCAGGGACAATGAATTGCCAGAGAGATCTTTAGCAAGATGCTGAAGGGCCATACACTGCCACAGCCTCAGCTTAGAGAGCAGGCGATTTGGAACTCCAGGGCAAGCATGTGAGCGTAAAAAAGATTATAGACACTGCATGAACAATCTCCAAAGACAAAAAGTCAGGCCAGTGCGCTCTGTATAGAATAATTGATTGGGAAAGGACCAAAAGGCAATGTAAGCTGAGCAGACCATGCTCCTTTAATCTTTTTATGTGTTTTACACTGTGAACCTCTGATCAAAAAAGGTACTACTAAGGTAGCCACTTACGAACTGCCAAAAGGATGAAATGCCTCACCCCAAAAGAGGACAAAACAGGGCACTGGTCTGCACAAAACTGGCATGTGCCTATTTATATGTTATTGATGCACATTTAGAAATGTATAACTTAAATAGAAATACAGTACATCTCACCATAATGTGGAAGAATGTGGCCAGGGCTAGATCTACACTATTGCTTTATAGCAATATTGTGATGCACTGATAATTGTTAGGGCATAGTACACATTCCATATACCCCTTTCATCGTGCTATTTCCTGCTATTTATTCTACATTATCCAAAGTACTGCAAAAAATGCCATTGTGTGTCCTACGAGGTATAAATACACAAGGGGGATATAGCGTTACCCGGTTGGGATTGTAATGATTTCACACAAGGTATAGAACTGGCCCAGATGAGCTGTGTGCCTACCTGGTCCATCTGTTGTCCACATGCTTCAGATGGACAACTGTTCTTATGGTTCTCTATCTTTAAGTCAGAATAGACAGACCTTCAAATAGAGGATGGTCCTCTGGGAGCCCTTTCAATAGAAGACTGTCCTATGTCAAAGAGGACACCCTAGACTACAGGCCCTCCTTGATCCTTCAGCTGCCAAGAAGACTGTCCTTTTCCGATCATCCATGAAAGAGGGACAGTGTCTTGCTTGTTCACACATTCATCACAACGTGATCCTCTACCCTTTCCTGTAGAGCAGAAGTGTGCAGAAAGTAGACCTCCTTAATGTTTGGGACTTCAGGTCCCAGCATTCCTAATCATTGGCCATGTTGGCGGGGGCTTCTTGGAGTTGAAGTTCAAAACCCTTGGAAATCTACCTTTTCCCCACCCCTGACCTAGGGCCCCTTTCCTCACTAAGCCTGCTAAACAACAAAGAAATGGTCTTTAACATGGTGTTTGTAGTACCAGCCCATGACATTGGTAGCTTGGGAACTATAGTTAAGTCATTTGGTGGATCCCCATGGGAGGAAATGCCAACTTGCCAGATGTATGTTGAGTTCTTTGACTTTTTCCTTTAGAATAACCTGCCAAGAAAGATAACATGTTAGCAGAGGGATTGTACCAGTGCCAAAATAAAAATGAATTACAAAGTACAGTTTGAATTCGTGTAAATTCACCAAGCTGTGGAGCAAACAGGTCTTGCTCCTTTGCTCAAAAATCATCCCTGCCTTAATACGATACCAAAGACTGAGCTTAGAAAACAAGTGACTCTCTAAGAGGTGTGTGTGTGTAACAAAGTTTATAGACACCCCTCCCGTAGAGAACCTGTCTTCTGGCCACAAAAAACGGAACCAACTCTTGAGCTGGAATCAATGATTTTCAGTTTGCCCTTTGCCATTTTTCGTCATTTTGGACTGGATGGCCTCCAAGGGCTTCTTTAACTGATTCTGTGGGTGCATTTGGACGCGTTGGGGGCAATAGTCAACTCAACAGCTGATTATCCATGAGGTACTCCCCATACAACATGATTATAATCAACCGTGGTGTGGATTAGGATCAGCATTGAGTTGACTATTAGTCCATGCTGAGTTGACACACTCATCCCCTGCCCTCTTCCCCCCCCAGTCCTCCCACTAGTATCCCATCAGCCATTGCTGCTGAAAATCTATCCTGCTGGCTGGACTAGAGCAGCAGCTGCCGCTTTGACCACTCTTGCCTTGCAACTCGGTGGCTGACGAAATAACCAAAGGTGGCCAAAGAAATAACCAGCAGTTCCCTCCACACAACAAGATAACCAACGCTGGTTTACATCACCAACTCTGCACAGTGTTGGTTATTTGTGTTGAGTATTTCGACCAAATAACCAACCGTTGGTGAAAAAACTCCTGACACACAACGCGATAACCTATAGTGAGTTAAATAACCAACCGTCAACTATTTAAACCACTGTTGGTTCTTCTTCGTGGTCTCTGTGCATCACACACTATGGGCTCGCGCCGACGCCGAGCCTCACCTCGGAACTTCTAAAGCTTAGAAATTATTGGCGGGAACCCCTCCCCCCCTCCGTCCTATCGCGCATGCCTGGGTTCCCGCCTACCTCAGTTCTTCTTCGACCGCCTTGCTGGTTGCCTCACAGGGAACTCACTGGTCCGTTCGTAGCTTAGAACTTGATATTTCTTCCGCTCTTTTGCCTTTCTTCTGAGCTTTTCTTCATCTTTTTCTTCTTCTACTTCTTCTTTCTTCTTTAACCTAAAAAATTTAAAAAAAAAAAAAAATTTAAATTACTATTTATGTTATATTAGAGTTATAGTGTATATAGTTGTTTTTCTTAATATATAGACAGGGGTCCGCCTTTTGCGGCTCTCGGACCACCGGGGTTCTCCGTGGAAGTAACCTCCAAGGAGGTAAACCCAACCCCCCCCCCCCCGCGAACCAGTTTGTCTTCCCGCCAAAACATGGCCTCTAAGATGGCGCACACTTCGTTGTTCAAAAGCTGCACAGGCTGCAAGGCAAAGCTAACGCTTTCAGACGGACACTCCAAGTGCCTCCTTTGCCTAGGGGAAGCCCATGTTGTGGATACCTGCCCGCATTGTCTCAGCTTTTCGAGACAAACAAGAAAGAATCGGGCTAACAAGCTCAGGGCGCTGCTATGGAAGCGGGCGTTGGAAACGGTGGACATTCCCGCTTCGGTACCGGGCTCGGTACCGAGGACGGTACCGACGTCGAGCGCAGAGCCACAGACGGAGTCGAGCTCACGCCCAAAAAAATCTAAGCCCTCCCTTCCCGCTGATGCGGGCAAGGCGAAGCGGCAGAAAAAAGACCCAATACGGGTGGCAGAAGACAAGCGAAAGAAGGAGAAGGAGAAGGGGTCGTCGAAGCCGAAGCATCGGCACACGCAGTCGGAAACGACGTCGGTGGGACGCAAACAGACACCGAAGGCTGCGTCGGTACCAACCACCTCGCCGACACCGATGACCAGATCGCTCCCGTCGCCGGCGGCTTCGGTGTCGATACCGGTCGCATGGCCGTCGACGTCGACTCCTCCGGTACCGGCGCGTCGGGATCGAATGCCCTCGGTACCGAAGAAGATAAAACGCCTGGAATCACCTCGGGTAACGCGGCAAGTCCCCTCGACATCGGCACGACTTACAGTATCTCCGACGTCAGAGTTAGGGGAATACCCCTTTGATCCTTTAGCAACCTGGACTCCTCCACACCATTCTCCTCTAGGAACAGAGTCGATACCGGCGGAAGAGTGGGGCCGGGTTTCCCCAAGATCTGTCAGGTCGTGGTCCTCACAGCCTGAGCCGCTTCCAAGAAAACCATTATTTGACCAGTTTACGGGGAGGAGACTTCAGGATGCGGACCCAATATTTGTGCCACCGCTGCCACCTAGACGACCTCCGTCTGCGTCTATCTCAGCGCCTTGCCATGCTGAACCCAGGCCCGAGTCTCCGGTGCCCCCCCTCGGGGCCATGGTCATTCGAGCACCACAACCTACATCGGAAGAGGATTATGCATCTGACTCTTCGGAGGCGTCGGCAGTGATACACCCATCAATGCCCTCGCCGAACGAGAACGTGGGCACCGACAAGCGTGCGTCGCCATCCGTGGAGGTGGTGTCGTTCATGGATCAAATGCAACGCTTGGCCGAGTCTTTGGGGATTGAGGTCCCAGAATCAGAGGACCCCGCAACTGATGTGGCGTATGACGTCATGTACAGTGACACCACCTCTGTATCAGCCATGCCGCTCTTACCAACGCTATTGCGTACGTTGAAAGAGTCTTGGCACACACCGGCGTCCACAGGACCAGTATCAAAACGCGTCGACGCCCTGTATAAGATTCAACAAAAGGACGCAGGGTTTCTTCTACAGCACCCCAAACCGAACTCAGTCATTGTAGAGTCGGCCCAGGGAAGAACATCTAAATCCCACTCTGCGCCGGTCGATAAGGAGGGACGGAAGCTCGACGCGTTCGGGAGAAGGGTCTACTCCTCGGCTGCATTGGCAGTTAAGATCGCCAACTACCAGGCACTCATGGCGCGTTATCACCTTTTTATATGGGAGAAGGTCACGGCACTGCACGCGCACCTCCCTGACGAAATAAAGGTAGCGGCTCATGTTTTCCAGCAGGAAGCCTCGGCGTTAGCTAGGCAGGAGCTTAGCACTGCGCGACATATGGCGGACTGTCTATCTAAATCAATGGTAGCATCTGTAGCCCTGCGGCGGCATGCGTGGCTTCGCTCGTCGAATTTGTCACAGGAATCAAAAGCGAGGATAGAAGACCTCCCATTCGACGGAGAAGGTCTATTTAATGCCACGACAGACGCGCAATTGGATACTATCCAGAAGGCGCGGATGACGGCCAGAAAGATGGGCTTCTACCAGCCGGCCCCATCACAGACTTACCGCCCGCGTCGCTGGCCAAGACAACAGTTTTATCAACCTCGCCAGCCCTCATTCCGACAGCAGCAACAACCGCGTTTCCAACCGTCACAATCTTTCCGCTCCCAACGGTCGTACCAACCAAACAGAGCAAGACAGAACCGCAACAGACAGGAGTCCAATCCAAAGCAACGTCTTTGACTTACCTCCCCACCAGCCATCCCCACACTTCCGTCGCCGATTACTCCCTTACTACAGGGCATGGACCCGGATTACCACGGACAAATGGGTGTTGGATATTGTTCAACAGGGATATCGTATCGAGTTCGCCACTATCCCCCCAACGGGAGTGCTGAAGTTCACACCTGCCTCCACCATTCTGCTGCAGGAAGTGGCCTCTCTCCTCCAGAAGGGGGCTATCGCCCCAGTCAACATCTCAGAGGGGAGCGGGGGGTTTTACTCCCGGTACTTTACAGTCCCAAAGAGAGATGGCGGCCTACGCCCGATTTTAGATCTAAGGCTACTCAACGATTACTTGATACCCAAAAAGTTCAGGATGGTCACTCTGGGATCTGTCCTCCCATTGCTCCGTGGGAATATGTGGTTCACCCTTGTGGATTTAAAAGACGCCTACTTTCACATCCCCATTCATCCGGCCCATCAACGCTTCCTAAGGTTCATTATCGGAACGGAGATGTTCCAATTCAACGTCCTGCCGTTCGGGCTGAAGACTGCCCCCAGAGTTTTCACGAAATGCATGGCAGTCGTATGCGCATACCTGCGACCTCTGGGGGTAGAAATTTACCCGTACTTAGACGACTGGCTGATCGTCTCTCCATCCCAGTCACAAGCGGTACGGGACGTTGCAACGGTGACGAGCTTATTGAAGTCCCTAGGCCTCGTGCTAAACACGGAAAAATCGGTACTCCAACCCACACAGAGGATCCAATTTATAGGAGCACTGCTCGACTCAACAGTGGGGAGAGCCTTTCTGCCCAAAGACAGACGGTACAGAATACACGATATGGCGCAAAAGATGCTGAGCGTCAGTTCTCACAGGATAATTACTTTGCAGAGACTGCTGGGCCTTATGGCATCCACAGTTTATGTAGTAAGGTGGGCACGCTTACGGATGAGACCACTGCAGATGTTTCTCCTCTCAGTATACGACCCTTTACGTCAGCCCAACACGGTGCGGGTCCACATCCCGGAGTCCCTGCACCAGTCGCTCCGTTGGTGGACGGTTCCGACGAACTTAAAGTTAGGACTGCCGTTTGTAGACACAAGCCCGTCCAGGTCAATCACCTCGGACGCGTCACTTCGGGGATGGGGAGCACATTGCGGACATTTGACGGTACAGGAAGAGTGGCACCCCAAGGAGAGGGTTCGACACATCAATTTTCTAGAGCTGTTAGCTGTACGGAAGGCATTGGTAGCCTTCAAGGACTATGTGTCAAACAGCCACGTCAGGATTGTATCAGACAATATGTCAGTAGTCTGGTACATAAACAAGGAGGGAGGGACACGCTCCATGAAACTCCTCGACCTGACGTTGGTCATTTTCGATTGGGCGATCTCGCAGGGCATACGTTTATCCGCCGTGCATATAGCGGGAACAGACAACGTGTATGCGGACGAGCTCAGCCGGAATTTCTCCAGTGCACACGAGTGGGAGCTCAGCCCCAGCGCAGTTTCCAATCTATGCAGCAGATGGGGGACCCCAAGTATGGACGTTTTCGCATCTGCGGAAAATGCAATCTGCGAACGCTTCTGCACCAGGGCAGGGGCTGGAAAGGGCTCTCTGGGAGACGCATTCAGCACCTCTTGGGGGCCGGGCCTTGTTTATGCCTTCCCCCCGTTTCCCCTCATTTCAAGGGTGGTGGCAATACTACGGCTCGGAAAGACGGACGCCATATTAATTACCCCGTGGTGGCCGAGACAGGCTTGGTTCGCTCCCCTCCTTCATCTAGCCAACGGGGAATACGCCCAAATGCCAAGGACAGACGACATCGTCACGATGGACAGGGGCAGAGTGCACCATCCAAATCCTCAGAAACTAAAGCTGACAGCGTGGAGAATCCGGCAAGATGGCAACACCTAGATCTGCCGGCCACTGTCCAGAGTATCCTCAGAGAAGCTACAAAACCGTCCACGAGAAGATCGTATGATACGAAGTGGAGGCGTTTTCAATTGTTCTATGGCGAGAGAAGAGGCTCCCCGCGCTCCTGCGGGATAGAGGAGATTCTATCCTTCCTAACGTCTTTACATGAAGGAGGCCTACGACAGACGTCGATAAAGGTTTATCTGGCGGCGATATCAGCAAATCATGACCTTATACAAGGTTATTCAGTATTTTCTCACCCATTATCCAAACGTTTCCTCAAGGGTCTGCTTAATCTCCATCCGCCAACAAGGAGAATAGTCCCACAGTGGAGTTTATCGATGGTTTTAGCAGCATTATCCGACAAGCCATTCGAACCAATGGCAACGATAGACCTGCGGTTATTATCTTTTAAGGTTGCCTTCTTGGTCGCCATCACTTCCGCCAGGCGAGCATCAGAACTCTGCGCGTTAGTACTGGATCCTCCATACACACAGTTCTACAGGGACAAGGTTGTCCTGCGACCGGGACCAGAATTTAAACCAAAGGTTATCTCTCATTTTCATGTGAACCAGGACATTGTCCTTCCAACTTTTTTCCAGGACGCCACTGACACCGTGGGCGCAAGGTTGCATTCTCTTGATGTTAGAAGGGCATTGGCCTTCTATAAGGATAGAACACAGTCCTTTCGACTATCCAGGCGTTTATTCGTTTCCTATGGAGGAAAGACAAAAGGCCACGCAGTATCGGCACAACGTTTCGCCAAATGGATTATCCACACCATCTCTCTGACTTATGAGCTGGCGAAAAGAGAGCTCCCAATGGGGTTAAGGTCACACTCCACGAGAGCAATGGCTGCATCTACAGCACTTTCTAGGGGCATTTCTATTCCAGAACTCTGTAGAGCTGCTACATGGTCGTCGGTCTCCACGTTTGTGTCGCATTATAAATTGGACGTCAGGGCAAGGGACGACGCCAGTTTTGGACGTGCGGTCCTATCTTCGATTCTACAGTAATAATGGACAAGCGAGTCTACCCTCCTCCGGTAAGTGATTGCTAGTTACTCGCCCATAGTGTGTGATGCACAGAGACCACGAAGAAGAAAGACAGGTTGCTTACCTGTAACTGTAGTTCTTCGAGTGGTCATCTGTGCAGTCACACAACCCCCCCACCGTCCCCTCTAGACCTCGCTTGTGGTGGTCTACGAGTGTCATCGCCATGCCATTTTTCTATTAAGTTTTGGTTTTTTTAGTTACACTACCTCAGGTTTAAACTGCTAAGGCGGTCTCAGGGAACTGAGGTAGGCGGGAACCCAGGCATGCGCGATAGGACGGAGGGGGGGAGGGGTTCCCGCCAATAATTTCTAAGCTTTAGAAGTTCCGAGGTGAGGCTCGGCGTCGGCGCGAGCCCATAGTGTGTGACTGCACAGATGACCACTCGAAGAACTACAGTTACAGGTAAGCAACCTGTCTTTATCGTCTTGTCTGCACCAAGTCAATGGCTGAATTCGGACAACACGATAGTCAATGGTGGGGTAATAATCAACTTTACAGTTGTTCATCTAGTGGGTACTCCTCACACAACATGGTAATAAATAATCAACTGTGGTGTGGATGAGGATCAGCGCTGAGTTGACCATGGCAGCATTCGGACGACACGATAGTCAATACAACTGACGATTGTCCCCCCACCCCCGGTTGCTTATTGTGTCATCCGAATTCAACCACTGAGTTGGTTGTGATTCCTCTTGCAATGGCCAATTTGATTTTCCAATGTGGGTTTTAATTGTCCTCTCCCGGAAGTGACTTCAGGAGCCAAACACAAAGGAGTGTAAATTGCAGGAGACAACAATATGGTCTTCATTTCTTCATGGGGACAACGATTATTCCAGTGTTTAAAATTATTCTCATGAAAGCCCATAGGAATGGAATGGAAGTTCTTTCTTTTTCTTTTTGCTGTTCTGAATGGACTGTATGAAATAGAAAAGGGGGAAAAAACACACCTATTCCTATCTGTGATGAAAAATAGAATATGAATGATATATAAACAGCAACAAAGCTTCATGAAAGACTGTATGATCCCGGCTTCACCCCTCTCACTCAGTGGCTGAATTCGGACGACACAATAAGCAACTGGGTGGGGAGAAACCATTGACTATCGTGTCGTCCGAATTCAGCCATACACTTTTCATACTCGCACAACGAGAGCTGAAAACCCAAAGTTGGCCCAAGAAGCGTACAATAAATCATGACAGTTGAGTCCATTCTCAGCTAATGCCTTGAAGTTAAATAGACAGGAATTAAAATGAATTCTTCATGAAGTTTTAGTGAAGACTCTGCCCTTGAGTTCTACATGTCAAAAAGGCTCACTCTTTGAAGAAGAAGCAGGCAGTTTGGGCCGCTTAAAAGAAGTATCACATGGAACTAGGGATGTGCACAAATCCCACCCTGAAGCAATAATTTAAAAAAATCCAGTCCACAAATCTGTGGAATCTGTGCAATGCAGAAAAAGCCAGTCTGCTGCAGAATTCACAGGTTGGATTCGTAGAAATCTGAACCCTTTGAATCCATGGTTGAATTCTCCAGCATCCCTATGTGAAACTCTCATTAAACAAGGGCTATATAGCTCAGTTAAAGAGCACCTGCTTTGAAAGGAAATGGTCCCAGATTTAATCCCCAGCATCTCCAGGCAGGGCTAAGAAAAATCCTGCCTGAATCCCTCAGACCAGCTGCCGGTCAACATCAACAATACTGGGTGTGAGGGACCAATGGAATAACTCAGCTTAAGGCACCTTCCTATATAACCTAGCAATGATTCTCTACTCTTGCAGTCAATACTCACAGCAGCAAAGGCAGTTCAAGGACAAGGGGGCATACTCTCATCTAGACCAGGACAGTGAGATCTCTGGCTCTGTGAGGCAATCTACACTACTGCTTTAAAATGGTTTAAAACAGTTTATAACAGTTTTGAGAACTGTTGGGGCCCCGGACACACTCCATAGACAGTTTTCAAAATGTTTTCAAAGTGTTTTATCCTGCATGTGTAGATAGGCTCTGTGTCACTGCGGCCAGGACCCTTGGGCACTTGCTGGGGTCCCAGCATCCTGGCAGGGCCCACTCATGCTTACACCAGTGATGGCATTGTGGAAGATTCAAAATGGCAGCTTGTTGATGCAGCTGCCTGATACAGAAGTCCTAGGGTTGGCCAACAAGCTGCCATTTTGAATTTCCCACAAGGACCTTGGATGTAGCAACATTCCAGCCCATGATTGTGGGGAATTCAAAATGGTTGCTCATTGACCCAGTGTGTGGGTGAACCTATAGGCAGAGATCTGATAACCACAGGAATTGTGCCACGGAATTGGTGTCAACAAACGAAATCAGAACCAACGAGTAACTTAGGATTGTAGAATAATACAGGAATCCACCAATGTTCAGGAAGAACAGAGGACATAAATGGAGCAGGAAGTCCTCCCTGTCCACGATGGGCCAATGGTCAGCCTGGGTGATTGGAGTCAGCCCAGGGCCTGAAACTCTTTCACTGCCTAGTCTGGGGTGGGCAGACGGTAGATCTCCACATATTTTGGGTTTCAGTCCCCAGAAGACATTTTTCTCCCTCTCTCATAAAACTAGGACTTAGGGTCATCCCATGAAGCTGATTGGTGGGAGATTCAGGAGAGATCAAAGGAAGGACTTCTTCACACAGCACATAGTCAAACTATGGAATTCACCTCAACAAGACGTAGTGATGGCCACCAGTTGGAATTGCTTTAAAAGGGGGTTAGACACATTCCTGGAGGGGGAGGCTATCAATGGCTAATACTTCTGATGGGTTTATGCTACCTCTAGTATCGGAAGCAGGATGCCTATCTACACCAGTTGCTGGGGAACATGGTTAGGAGAGTGTTGTTACACTCATGTCCTGCTTCTGGGTTTCCCATCAACATGTGGTCAGCTACTGTGTGGACAGAATACTGGACTATATGGGCCCTTGGTCTGATCCAGAAAGGCTTTTCTTATGTTCTTAAGTCTCTGCCAGCATGCCAATGGTCAGGAATATTGGGGGGGGGGGGGGTTGAAGCCCAAAACATCTGCAAATCAATTTTCTTCTCACCCCTGGCTTAGGTATATATTGCAACCCGAATGCAAAAAAAGTGTATATAAGAGGAAAATTCACACCAGGATGCTGCTGAAGCCAGGATGCTGCATTGGCTTCTGAAGCAATAAACTGACTGTAACACTTCCCTAAAAAAACAAAAACAAAACGTAGCATTTATAATCGCACTGTATGCTTAGCTATGCTTCTTATAGAACAGCCTCAAACACATTCAGGACCACTGGGAAGACAGGAAGCAAACAGCACCTGAGCTTTTGGTGTTCAGATAACCAAGAATACATCTGCGTTGCCACAGCTTGCATCTCCTCCGATGCTTTAAAAGCAAAGAGGGAGGGAGTTGTTCCAGTGCTTCAGAATATACCAGAAAAACACCACCGTTCAGTCATATGCTTGTTCAAAACGAGCCTCGCCATAGGAGATGTGCGTGTGGACATCTGCTCTCCCAGAGACTGAAGGCAACCCCGTTCAAATGTGTTGGTAAGGCAGGAGAGAAATATTAGATGAACACCCGTGTTTGGATCCAGAGTGTCCTTTCCACATATGGAAGCTCCACTTCCATTCGCAGAAGGGACTGAGGCCATTCTACACCAGCCTTTTGTCCTGGGACTGTCCTTGGGTGCTCCCCATGCATCCAAATGACGCACAGGGACTCCCAGGGGCAGGGAGGGATGGGCACGGGTTTTCCTAGGAATAAAGAAACTCTGGGACAACCCGATTCCTCCAACGGTCCCAGAGGCGTCCCAAGACCACGGGAGGTGTGGGCGCCCATCCTGCCTGGTGCCACACTTACTCACAAGTAAGTGCAGCACCAGAAATGAGCGCAGTGCAGCTCCGTGCCCATCAGGACAGGGAGGGGCTGCATTTTCAACATCCATGAGATGGCGGGGGGGGGGTAAGAGTCGCAATTTCGTGGGGGAATATTTTTTTAAAAAACCTACCTTTTGCGATGGGACAGGGGCCCTCGCTCTTGACTGACCGGCCCCACTGCTTTTTTAAAAAAAACAATGCAGGCCGCAACGTCCCAGCTTCCTCCTGGGACGTCGCACACCGCATGTGCACCCTGGGGGAGGCTCTTGCGATCAGGCAACAACCAAAAAAAAGAGAGAGAGAGAGAGAGAGAAAGGATTTAATCCCATAATATCCCAAATCCAAACTAAATACAAAAATGGAGGACAATTCTGTTCCTTCTTAAAGCCGCCGCCGCCGCCGCTGCCCCTAGAAGGAAGCATCTATCAGGTTTAACCCCAAGAGAACGCAAGTGACCCAGTTGGTTAGGTGGAAGGAAGAGCAGGCAGGGAATGAAGAAAACTATCCAAGGAGGTTAAAACTGATGCCAAAAGAGAAGGGAAGAGTTTTTGCTCAGTGATAGAACACATGCTTTGTATGAAAACATTCCCAGGATCAATGTCCAACATCTCCAGGTGGGTCTGGGAAGAAGGTTGGAGGGGAGAAATAAGCTAGAGAACCCAAATAATTGAAGATACCAGAGTGCAGGATGCGGAATAATGGGCTCAAGTTACAGGAAGCCAGATTTCAGCTGAACATCAGGAAAAACTTCCTGACTGTTAGAGCAATACAACAATGGAACCAATGTCCTAGGGAGGTGGTGGGCTCTCCCATCCTAGAGGCATTCAAGAGGCAGCTGGACAGCCATCAGTCAGGGATGCTTTAAGGTGGATTCCAGCATTGAGCAAGGGGGTTGGACTCAATGGCCTTAGAGGCCCCTTCCAACTCTACTATTCTTTGATTCCATGATTCTAAATTAGTCAAAGTGTATTGTTAATTACAATACATGGTTAATCTAAATACCATATGCATAATGATGAATACTTTAGCAAACCTATTCATGGAGAGTTTGTAACAATCCACATGATAGTAATGGCATGGAATTGAAGTTGAAAACTGAGAAACATGGTTGGAAAGGGGGAAAACAGATCTGTTCATTCTGGGACAAGTATCAGAAAATAAGAAGCATGTTCCTTGGTAAATACACACAGTTGATAAATACACACAGTAAATATACACAGTTGGTATATACACACAGTAAATACACAATGCATAAATGACTTTGCATGCACTTGTAATATTATTATTATTATTATTATTATTAAATAATAAAGTTATTTCTTACCTGCCTCTCCCTTTGGATCGAGGCAGGGAACAACATTAATACAATAACAATATAGATCAAATACATCAAATTAGTTAAAAGAGCATATAAAACAATCAACACATTTTAAAATTCTTGGTTTAAAGTTCATCTGGGTAGGCCTGCCGGAAGAGGGTAGTTTTTATAGCTGCCTTAAACTCACAGAGAGTGTTAAATTGACAAATTTCCTCCGGCAGGCCATGCCACAGTCTGGGAGCGGCAGAAGAGAAGGTCCTTTGGGTAACAGTTGTTAGCCTAGTTTTGGCTGGCTGAAGTAAATTCTCCCCAGAGGACCTGAGTGTGCAGTGTGGATTGTATGGGAGAAGATGATCCCACAGGTAACCTGGACCCAAACTATATAGGGCTTTAAAGGTGATGACCAACGTGTTGTACTTTGCCCGGAAACTAATTGGCAGCCAGCGAAGTGATTTTAAAGTTGGTGTGATATGGTCACCCCTAGGTGTACTGGTGACCAACCTGGCTGCCATATTTTGAACTAGTTGAAGTTTCCGGACTAGGCACAGAGATAGCCCTACGTACAGCGCATTGCAGAAGTCGAGCCTCGAAGTTATCAGCATGTGCACTACAGTCTTTAGGTCTTCCAACTCTAGGAAGGGGTGCAGCTGGCGCAACAGCCGAAGCTGATAATAGGCTTATAAGGGGAAGTATGGGGGAAATCTTTGAAAAGGAGTGGGGAGGTTGGGAAGCATGAAATAAACCTTAATAGAAGATTGGCTTCATCCATCTAAGGAAAGGGAGAAGTACAAGAGTCTCAGGACCACCAGAAAAGTTAAGCCACACGCCTTTACAGTGCAGGAATGAATGGGTCACTTGGCAGAGAATGAGAGATCCCTGTGTCACATCTCCGTAAAGCAGCCTATAAATCACCATAATCGCTGTGCCAGCTCTAAAGGTTGGAACTCTTCATGTCAGCAACAACTGGCTGGTGCAAAATACCCAAAGGTCCAAGAGCATCCAAGATCTCTGATTAAAGCAGCTCAAAAGCCACTCGCTTAACCAAAACCTCAAAGACAGTATCAACCCCCTCCCCACACGCACACACACACACAAACACACACACAAAGCGTTTGGGGAATCCAGTTTTCATAGCACTTCTAAACACGAGTGCTCTAGCAAGTATTTACTGCTAAGAACACTGCAAAGTGTTCTGGGCTAGTCTATTAAGTGTTTTGTATCCCATTTGTTTTACTCAGTCATTTAACTGAAGAGGATGTCACTTGCAGACTTAATCTTAAGAGTGTCTACCTAAAAGCCATTTTCAGGCCTAGCTGTGATGACCGCCGGGAGGTGCTATGCACATGTCCAGGTGCTAACTGTTGATGGGCCTTTGTTCTGATGGTTCTTTCTGTTTAAACTGGAATTTTAAACCAATAGAGGACACATTCAAAGAGAGGACAGTCTAGAGATAGACGGACTCACCCACACCTGGCTTCATTGGGTGCTCGCCAAGCCTCCGCCTCCATCTGCCCCTGGTTGCAGTGCCATGCAAGCGTGTTGGCAGTTTGTTGAGTGGCCAACGAACCCGTGGGGCTGTCCATCCTCTTACCAAGCTGCCATTTTGTGCAACAATGGTCGCTCAGGCATGCACCATGCCTTTCATGTGTCAGTGTCCCTTTCACGTTTCTGGAAATGCCCGAGAGACCATTGTTGTGCAAAATGGCAGCTTGCAGGTGTACCCATAGGAATGCATTAGACTAAGGCCATATCTACACCAGGCATTTATCCCAAGGTCATCCCTAGATCATCCCTGTGCATCCATATGATCAACCGGGGACAACCTAGAGACGACCCCAGGATAATAGAAACCGGGGATGACTGCACTTGGTGTGGTGGGCATCCCGGGGCTGAAATGGGCATGGAGCTGCACAAGGTGGCTCTGTGCCCTGGGTGGGGGCAGCAATTTTGCCATCCTTGGGATGGCAAGGGGGGCGTTGGACGGGTCTTTTTCTTACCTTTTACAGTGGATTGGGGCCGTGCGGTTCCTCTTCAGGGGAAAAAATGGCTCCCGCAATGTCCCTCTTCCCTTCTGGGACATCACGTGGCAGTCTAGATGCTGGAGGAGGATTGTGGAAGCAGGTAAGACCACGATCCTCCCCCTCCCTCTCTCCCTCTACACACTTAGGTGTAGGTGAGCCCTTAGAGAAGCTTCCCCACAGAAATGAGCAGGAGCCATAAAACTACTCATGGGTGACAGAATTGGTACCTTCCAACATCCCAAGAGCTCAGATGTGACGTACACTCATGGGAATGGCCCCTCTGTCCCTATAGCCATAATTTTTAGTTTCCTTCCAAATGGCTATAGAAATGCTTTGGACAGAAATTAGGTGCCCCAAAACTGACATGGCAGATAGAGTTAATATTTCCAAGCATGCTCCACAGAAATCCATCCCCCTTTGATAGGAGCTATCCACAGTGTTGAACCCTATCCCCAAACTGGGTTCAGTATCCTGGATAGCTGCTTTGGAGTTCTGACTGAAATCTGGGGCAGATTCACCACCCCACTGACCTAGGAGCCACCAGCCTCCACTGTCCGCTACCTTGGATTTAAACCTCAGTCTTAGTTCTTTATTGTAGACTTCACCCTGTTCAATCACTAAAACACAATCCTCTTTGCCACCACACATTCAGCACATTTCTGTGGGGATGCTTCCTGCACAGATCCTACAAGCAGGGTGGCCCAATTCTCCATCACCAAAAAAGAGTTCACCTTCAATTAGAGGACCATCCTCTGGCATTCCTTCAAATTTGAGGACTGTCCTCTGTTGTTTTTTTTTTAAAAAAGGACAAATGCCACCCTACCTACAAGCGTACTAACTGTACTCCCATAAACTTTTGTGCATGCAATTCAGAAAACCGAGCACATGGGGGGTAGCTTCATTTCATGACAGGTCCATTCAAGATACTGACAGGATCTAGAGTTCCATCACACCCGTGATTTACTGCACTTTCGCCATGCCTGGTTGCAGATTTGCAGCACGGTACTCACATGATGCCGTGCCTGTCCTGCTGACACCCCGCCTCTTCCCCAGCCTTTCCTAGAATGCTAAAAGTCTGGATTATTTTCCCTAAGCGCATTTAATGCACCCTAAATCTCTGTGTAGTTTTAAAGGAACTGGGGGCTTGAATAGATTACATCAGGTCTTAGCAGGGAAAAGCAATCTCTCCCAGCAGCCTGCTCCAAACCTCAATATAAAACCCAAACTTTGCATCCCAGGCTTAAAATGTTTTTTTTTAAAATCATACAATTCCTGAATCTCTGCAGAGACAGAGTTGTACTCCCTCGGTGCCCCCAAAGAGCCAGACTAAAAGGCCGTTCCATGTTTGCCTGGGAGAAAGGCGGTCTGGTTGAAGTGGTCATCGGACAGGACCTGACTGGAGAGAGAAAGAGAAGGGGAGGGATGGAGTGGAGTGGAGTGGAAGAGCGAAGGAGAGAAGGAGCGCAAGAGCAGCTATTCAGGTGAAAGGGATCATAATCTTGACGCACTGGTAAAAAAGTGCAGAGGCAAACCAGGGGGGGGGGAATTAGGTGTGATGGAGGTTCTACACTATTGCTTTATAACAGTTTGTAACAATACTGACAACTGTTGTGGCCCGTGACACATTCCATGTCCCATTTTCAAACCATTTTGAAAGTGTTATATCCTGATTGGTGTAGATCTGGCCGCTAACTAAATCTCTACAGGCCTGGCTTGGGGCCTGCCATTGCAATCCTGACTAGTGCTGTGCTGAAAATTTCGACCATTCCATTTTCAGCATTTCGTGGGTTGGGGGGTTGGGGTGAGGGAATGAAAACTCGGGTGAAAGAGGATGAGAAAGGTGAGAAGTTGAGAGAATTTTCTCTTTGGGGAGGGGAACAGGTTTTCCACAGCCCTTTTTAAAATGTAGACAGTTGTTGAGGGGGTCTTCTTTCTTTTTTAAAATTCATTTTCAGGAATCCAGGAGTTCTTCCTGAATGCTTATTGGAGAGGACGAGGTCACATGGTCTCCAATAGGCATTCACTAAGAACTGCTGGGCTCATCCAAATGCTGGAGGAAGGAAGCCCCTCAGCAATCAACTACACTTAAAAAAGGGATGTGGAAACCCTGTCCCCCCCCTCCCTGCGAAAGAGGCAGAAAAAAAACAATGCCTCTTTCACAGGGAGAGAGAAAGTTTCCAAAATTAGGGAGCAGGTTTTGGCCCAGCACTAATCCTGACACCTCATCCCACTCACTAGCATCTATGCACGTTCCTTATACCCAGGTATGTCCTTTGAGAAAATTTGACTAAGAACTGGAGGAACGGCAAAAGAAGTGTTTCTCTGAAGAAAATTGTCAAGAAGTGGGTTTTTTTCCTGAATAAGTGTATTAGGAATGTTCTTTTTTCCTGAAAAAGTGTTTGAAACAAATTATAAACCAGTATACTTGTAAAATTTCATATTCCTAATTCCATTGATAGAGTTATATTCTCTTGAGGTTTGGACTGAAATATATTCAATTTCACCCAAAAAAAATTTTTGTGCAGTTCTTCAATAATAGGGTGACCAGATAAAATCCAGGTCAGGGCTCATGTAACTTTAACAGTTGTAGAGAAAAGGGAATTTCAGCCAGTATCATTTGTATGCAATTAGTTCCTGGTGAAATTCCCTCTTCATCACAACAGTTAAAGGTGCAGGCACTATACTAGAGTGACCATATACAAAAGAAGGCAGGGCCCCTGCAACTTTAACCGTTGTGATGAAGAGGGAATATCACCAGGAACTAATTGCATACAAACAACACTGGCTGAAATTCCCTTTTCTCTACAACTGTTAAAGTTACAAGAGCCCTGACCTAGATTTTATCTGGTCACCCTATTCAATAATACCTTTCAGGGTTCCTAGTGCTTTTTGCTTTTGTTTCTTTTCACTTCGATCTGAGAAGGTGCTACAGAGACCATAGACGACAGCAGGGCTGATTCTCTGTAGAGACAGACATGGCAGCTCTTCCCTCCCACAAAGCTGGCATTTCTCTCCTGCTGATTTGGGATTCCTATAAATCATTCCATGTAGGATGCCCCCAAATAGCTTTGCAAGGTAATTTTCCTTCAGAGGAGATGACACTAAGGGGCATCAATGGTGTTCAGAATATCATGATTCTCAGCAGGTAACAGGTGACAGTCATGTTGCTTCAGGATTAGCAAAGCCAGCTAACATCAGTCCACAACAACAAGAGCAGAACCAAATGCCAGAAACGTTCCGCTATCTTTTCCTTCAGCCAAATCCAATGGTATCATTTCTAAACAACAACGTTATCATTTGCACGCTCCAGTATCAGAGGCAGTAAGCCTATATACACCAATTGCTGGGAAGCAAGATGTGGTGATGGCCACCAATTTGGATGGCTTTAGAAGGGGGTTGCATAAATTCCTGGAGGAGAAGGCTATCAGTGGCTACTAGTCCGGATGGCTATGTACAACCTCCAGCATCAAAAGCAGTAAGCCTGTATACACTAGTTGTTGGGGAACATGGGTGGGAGGGTGCTGTTGCACCATGTCCTACCAGAGTCATGCAGCAGAAGCATGCTGGGCCCATAAACCATGTCTTGAATGTGGTTCTCTGGTCGACCGCTGGTTGGCCACTGTGTGAACATAATGCGGGACTAGATGGACCCTTGGTCTGATCTAGCATGACTCTTCTTATGTTCTTACCAATATGTTTCTCTGTAGATTTCTGCATAGGTATACAATATTGTAGCTTCTGCATTTCCTGGATTGACTTGATTTACCACCCTCTACGTTGCTATCTAGTAGTATTTGCTAATATAGATGCAATCCCTTTTGTTGGGAACTGCTAAGCATCTTAAACTCCCAGATGCACCACAAGAACCAGTTTTACTTACTGTGATGTTTCATATTATATATATGATATAATATATTATATTATATATAACAATAAAGCAAATGAGAGTTCAAAATCTATGAAAAGCACCACAGTATTTCCCATGACAAGTCTCCTTAGTAATCCAAAGTTCCTGTTAGGAGAGTCCACATGCAAAGTGCCTCCAGAAGCTCAGGCAATGATGGATCCAAACAGAGATGGTTATGGGTGTGATGTTCTACTGTTTGTAGTTGTAAATATATTGCAAAGTTTATTATTTGTGATATGAATTTGTTTATATCTTTAAAAAGAAATAAGAATAATAACAACAGGTAAAGTAAATAACTAGGCTGAAATGTACTTACTGTTTGTGGTTAAAGGTCTAGGTAAGTATGGAGTGCCTGGATTAGCTGGCTGTGTGCCTGAATGGAAAGTGAGTGCAGATTGGCTAGTTGTTTAGAGTGTCTGGATTGGTTGGTTGTGTAAGAGTGGGAGGAGCTAGAGAGCGAGTGGAGTGTATATATGTGTCTGACAGAGAGAGCTGATGGGGAGATTTGAGGGGGATTTTTTGAGAGAGATGTTGAAAGGGATTTGAGAGAACTGAGAGATTGAGATAAGATTTTAGAGCATAGATCAAATGAAGAACAGTTTATAAACGTATAAGAGTATAAGAGTTCTGACTGAAACCAATAAGCATTGAAACCTTGTAACTGATACGCAATTGAACTGAAGTAACCATTAAGCTTGTCAACACACAATTTCTTAGTAATAAATTCTTGTTAATTCCATCTCCTGGCATGGTCTGTGGGTGTACCTGAGAAGGTACTGATGGAAGTGGAACAAAGAAGTCATCTGGAGGCCAGGTTGCTAGGCTGTGATGCTATGGGGCCCAAATAGTGAAGGTGAGACAGGGGCGGCAGCAGCAAGTGGTCGAGGATAACCTCACAGCGGGCAATATAGACAAGATGTTCCTAGCCAAGGCTTTTTGCCCTTGCATCAGCTCAAAAAGGGAAGGTGTGACTGTAACACACTCCTCTGGACCACTTGACAGAAAAGGGCTTTTGGCCTTTTAGCAGGACCCCTGTCACTGCTCAGTCCTCCAGTGATGACACTTCAATCTGGGTGACCCTTCTGCAAACCCCACCTCCACTCCTGTCAGGTTATCATGGAGAGCTTCAAGCCTCCCTCGTCAGGGCCAATTCTGCAGGTGGACGCAGGAAGTAGAGTGACTCCTCCCTGTTCTGCTGTGGAACATTGACAGAGATAAACCCACACAGATTCTGACAAATAACAATAGGGATCTTCCATCTTTTGAAACTGAAACCCCCCCTCAAGATGTTTGCCTCCGCTTTGGTCAATTTTCCTCACTGAGTGCCTCTACAAGAGCGATTTAAAGCTCTTTCAAGGCATATTAAAAAAAATTACCTCCACATGAACGGAGCGCAAATCGGGGGTTGAGGCGCGTTTTCTCTCCGATTATGCACATCTTCGCATGCGCGTTAAATAGCGAGTTTTAATTTGCCGCGGCCGTTAAAGCACATTATGACCATGTAAACATGCGATTCTCCACATTTCAACTAGGGATGTGCACTGACCCCCCGGATCGGATCGGATAGCGGATCGGAATCGGACCTGGGGGGTCGGATCGGATCGGATCGGAGGATGGTCGGATCGGATCGGACCGGATGTCCGATCCGGATCGGACGCCATTTTGAATGCTTTTTCCCATAGCCAAGTATTGTTTTACAAAAACGCCTATAACTTTTTCATTTTTAAAGATAGAAGGATGAAACTTGGGCACTTTATACACTGGTTAGGGACAGTTATCTGTGAGAAATTTCAGAAAGCTGGGTCCAGGCATTTGGTGGCTACAAATTTTTTAGATTAAAAGTTATAAACGTTTTTCCACAGAGGCTGGGGCTGTCAATTGCACCCTCCCGCCTCCCGGGAAGAAGGAGGAAACACTTTCTCTCATCTCTTTGATCCTTGCACGCTTGGCTGCAACTGAGCTAGTATCCATTACAAAAGGAGAAACAAAGTAGCACTTGGCTCGTGTCTGCTTTGATACTTTCACTTTTTACTCAAGCAGAACGGCTGACCCTAGGATCACTCTCTCTCGCTAGGATCGTTACAGGAGAAATTTTCTACAGTCTTCAAAGTGGACCCAGCTTTCTGAAATTTTACACACATATCAAGTGAAGTGTTCCCTGTAATGTGCCCATGTTTCCTGTTTGTATCTTTAAAAATAAAAAAATGGGAGGCGTAAATGTATTTACCCCACTACTACCCATTTTTCTAAAATTAATTGCCATACAAAGCAAGTACCTACGTTTTTGAAATTTTACACACATAGATCCCAAGGTACTGCCTACAATGTGGCAAAGTTTCATGTGTGTAACTTTACAAATGACAAAGTTATAGGCATTCCTGGGTATTTATTAAAAAATTAATTGCCACACAAAGCAAGCACCTATGTTTCTGAAATTTCACACACATAGGTCCCACGGTACCACCTACAATGTGGCAAAGTTTCATGTGTGTAACTTTAAAAATGACAAAGTTATAGGTGTTTCTTTCCTCATTGTTTCAAAAATTAATTGCCACACAAGGCAAGCTCCAATGTTTCTGAAATTTCACACACATATCAAGGCAAGTGGTACCTGTAATGTGCCCAAGTTTCCTGTATGTATCTTCAAAAATAAAAAAATGAGAGGCGTAAATGTATTTACCCCACTACTACCCATTTTTCTAAATATTAATTGCCACACAAGACAAGCACCTACGTTTCTGAAATTTCACACACATAGGTCCCAAGGTACCACCTACAATGTGGCAAAGTTTCATGTGTGTAACTTTAAAAATGTCAAAGTTACAGGCATTCCTGGGTATTTATTAACAAATTAATTGCCACAAAACGCATGCACCAATCTTTCTGAAATTTCTCACAGATAACTGTCCCTAACCAGTGTATAATGTGCCCAAGTTTCATCCTTCTATCTTTAAAAATGAAAAAGTTATAGGCATTTTTGTAAAACTATACTTGGCTATGGGGAAAAGCATTCAAAATGGCGTCCGATCCGGATCGGACATCCGGTCCGATCCGATCCGACCATCCTCCGATCCAATCCGATCCGATCCGACCCCCCAGGTCCGATTCCGATCCGCTATCCGATCCGATCCGGGGGGTCAGTGCACATCCCTAGTTGAAATGTGGAGAATCGCATGTTTACATGGTCATAATGTGCTTTAACGGCCGCGGCAAATTAAAACTCGCTATTTAACGCGCATGCGAAGATGTGCATAATCGGAGAGAAAACGCGCCTCAACCCCCGATTTGCGCTCCGTTCATGTGGAGGTAATTTTTTTTAATATGCCTTGAAAGAGCTTTAAATCGCTCTTGTAGAGGCACTCAGTGAGGAAAATTGACCAAAGCGGAGGCAAACATCTTGAGGGGGGGTTTCAGTTTCAAAAGATGGAAGATCCCTATTGTTATTTGTCAGAATCTGTGTGGGTTTATCTCTGTCAATGTTCCACAGCAGAACAGGGAGGAGTCACTCTACTTCCTGCGTCCACCTGCAGAATTGGCCCTGACGAGGGAGGCTTGAAGCTCTCCATGATAACCTGACAGGAGTGGAGGTGGGGTTTGCAGAAGGGTCACCCAGATTGAAGTGTCATCACTGGAGGACTGAGCAGTGACAGGGGTCCTGCTAAAAGGCCAAAAGCCCTTTTCTGTCAAGTGGTCCAGAGGAGTGTGTTACAGTCACACCTTCCCTTTTTGAGCTGATGCAAGGGCAAAAAGCCTTGGCTAGGAACATCTTGTCTATATTGCCCGCTGTGAGGTTATCCTCGACCACTTGCTGCTGCCGCCCCTGTCTCACCTTCACTATTTGGGCCCCATAGCATCACAGCCTAGCAACCTGGCCTCCAGATGACTTCTTTGTTCCACTTCCATCAGTACCTTCTCAGGTACACCCACAGACCATGCCAGGAGATGGAATTAACAAGAATTTATTACTAAGAAATTGTGTGTTGACAAGCTTAATGGTTACTTCAGTTCAATTGCGTATCAGTTACAAGGTTTCAATGCTTATTGGTTTCAGTCAGAACTCTTATACTCTTATACGTTTATAAACTGTTCTTCATTTGATCTATGCTCTAAAATCTTATCTCAATCTCTCAGTTCTCTCAAATCCCTTTCAACATCTCTCTCAAAAAATCCCCCTCAAATCTCCCCATCAGCTCTCTCTGTCAGACACATATATACACTCCACTCGCTCTCTAGCTCCTCCCACTCTTACACAACCAACCAATCCAGACACTCTAAACAACTAGCCAATCTGCACTCACTTTCCATTCAGGCACACAGCCAGCTAATCCAGGCACTCCATACTTACCTAGACCTTTAACCACAAACAGTAAGTACATTTCAGCCTAGTTATTTACTTTACCTGTTGTTATTATTCTTATTTCTTTTTAAAGATATAAACAAATTCATATCACAAATAATAAACTTTGCAATATATTTACAACTACAAACAGTAGAACATCACACCCATAACCATCTCTGTTTGGATCCATCATTGCCTGAGCTTCTGGAGGCACTTTGCATGTGGACTCTCCTAACAGGAACTTTGGATTACTAAGGAGACTTGTCATGGGAAATACTGTGGTGCTTTTCATAGATTTTGAACTCTCATTTGCTTTATTGTTATATATAATATAATATATTATATCATATATATAATATGAAACATCACAGTAAGTAAAACTGGTTCTTGTGGTGCATCTGGGAGTTTAAGATGCTTAGCAGTTCCCAACAAAAGGGATTGCATCTATATTAGCAAATACTACTAGATAGCAACGTAGAGGGTGGTAAATCAAGTCAATCCAGGAAATGGCGTCCGATCCGGATCGGACCTCGTCGGATCGGATCGGATCGGAGGTTGATCGGATCGGATTGGATTTTCCCGATTTTGGGGCGGATCGGATTCGGATCGTGGATCCGATCGGATCCGATGCACACCCCTAATTTCAACCACTTTAAAGCTCGTTTCATAATGCCGGTTATGCGCTTCACCGCCTGTCGTTTATAGAAATTAGGTGTAAAAGTGATCGTGAGAAGGTGCGCATAATCAAGGCGCCAAACCGAATTCTTCTAGAGGGGACCTGACACACAAAGCTTCAACCCTTTTACTCTGGGTCAAAGGAGGCACTGAAGGTGATCCATTGTTTTCCTCTACCCAATGCTGGAGAAGAAACAAGGAAATAGGTTGTGTTTTATTTTTACTTGACAAATCAACATGTGGGATTTTGTATTTAAAATAAAACAAATAAAACTGCCACCGTTAAAAGAGGACACTTTGCTGCTCTAGCCTGTGTACTCCAGTTTGTGAAGGCTAAGGTTGATCTAGATGCTTATAACGTTTCCCCCTCAACGGCGAACTTATTCTGGGAGCCTGTTTTTTCTTTTCTTTTCTTTTTGTAGTATGTGCTCCCCTCTAGTGTTTGCAATTGTTCATTACAGTGTCGCCAAAATACAAACACAGTATTAAAGCCGATGACTTTAGGCCCAAGATTTAGTACTCCATCAGATGAGCGTTTTATTGCAACACTTGTTACTGGGGCACTCACGGATTTTCACGGGTCTCTCTCACGTCGTCGTCTGACTCCCGTGCGCCTCCCGCCTCTTCTAGACCAGAATTGTTGTTTTAAAGGATATTGTACTTATAACTTGTTTTTATGCTTTATTAGGGTGACCAGATCGCCCGGGGTTTCCCGGTCTTAACCGGGAAAACTGAGGCGATCTGGGCCAACCGGGGGGCAAACAAGGGAAACGATGCCCGTGCAGAAGAGGGCCAATTATGGGCTCGTGTTGCTGCTGTGCTGCTGCCACTGGGCTCGTGCAGCCGCTGTCACCGCCGCCACTGGGCTCGTGCTGCTGGCGCTGCAGGGCTCATGCCAGAGGCTGCGCGGAAGAGGCGGAAGAGGGCCGAATCTGGAAATAATGAAATCAGCTGTCTCCCGCCTCTTCTGTGTGGCCTCTGGCCCCCTCAGGGTTTGTCGCGACAGCGATGAGCCCCGAGGAGCCTGGATGCCCGCGCGGAAGAGGCAGGAGAGGCCGATTACATCACTTCCAGAATTGGCCCTCTTCCACACAGCCTCTGGCATGAGCCTGGTATTGGCATCAGCTGCACGAGCCTAGCGGCGGCAGAGGACCCAGTAGGTCCAGGCTGGGTTTTGGGGGGGGATTGGGGGGGACTAGGATTTTGTTTTCCAAAATCTGGTCACCCTATGCTTTATGGTTAAAAATTTTGTACATCGGTGTTTTTAATGTTCAATGTTTTTAATTTTTGTAAACCACCCAGACAGCTTCAGCTATGGGGCGGTATATAAATGGAATAAAATAATAATAATAAATAAAATAATAATAAAATAATAATAAAATAATAAAAAAAATCCCGATAAGTCTGACTAATTTTTTAAGTTGGAAGTTGCCGCTATCTCCTGCTGTGTGCAGGAGAAGCAGCGTGATCGAAGCCACCCACTGAATGGGCCACGAGCATGTTGTTTACTTCCTCTTTCAAAAGAGGGAGTAATGAGGGACAAATGTGTGGGCGGAGAAGGGACAGTAAGCAAATGTGATTTCCCCTATGTGATAATGCTCACAAATACAAAGCAGGAGGGGAAAAGAAAGGTTGGACACTGCAGTCCCCCCCTTTTTGACAGATTAATGAAGCCTAATTCCAAATGGAAGGCTTTCCTACAGAGTGCTGATTAGCCAGCTCATGAGACAATCATCAAGCAACTTCCTTCCTACCTCCCCGCCCAACTGTACAGAGTCTTGATTGCCACAAGAGCCAGCCAATTATGAAGCCACTTTATCCTCCCTACTTGTGTAGAGTTTGTTTGCTTGTATTTTAAACACATAAAAAAATTGATTGGATCTAGGGGGAAAACAGTCACCAAGTATAACCATTAAGAACCTAAGGAAGGCCCTGCTGGATCAGACCTAAGTAGTCCCACATAAGAACACAGAAAACTGCCTGATATGTATTCAGACACTTGGTCCATCTAGCCTAGTATTGTTGACACTGACTGGCAGCAATATCTCTCCAGGGTTTCAGGCAGGTATTTTTCCAGCCCTATCTGGAGAAGATGAGGATTGAACCTGGGACCTTCTGCATGTGAAGCAGGAGCTCTAACACTGAGCCACAGCCCCTCCCTGAAACAGCATCCAGTTTCCCACAGTGGGCAGCCAAGTGGCCACGAGAAGCTCATAAGTAGGTCATGGGTGCCACAGCACCTCCCCATTCATGTTCACAAGCAACTGGTACACAGAGGCATAGTGCCTCTGATGCTGGAGGTAATATGTAGCCTCCATGACCAGTAGCCATTGATGGCCTTCTCCACCTAGCCCCCTTTAAAAGCTGTCCAAATTGTTGGCCATCGCTACTTCTTGTGGCAACAAACAGCTATGTGGCGTTTGAGGAAATGCTGCTTGTTATCTGTTCCAAATCTCCCACCAATCAGCTTCATTGGGTGGCTCTGGACAAAGGATGGACACATCGACAGCGCCACACTAGCAAGGAAGTAAAACCAGAAACGTGAGGGTAAAGGCAAAACATGCTTGAAACATGAGGGTAGCGCAAAACTTGGCACTTGTGTCCAGAGAAGAGCAAAGGCAGGTAGCAACATCACAAGGAAAACCCACTGTCTGAAGGAGGATGCACAGCCTTGGACACCTGTACTGAATAAGGCAAAAAGTCCCTTCAGGCTGTCCAAGTCAGACATGTCTTCTTTTGGACATGTTCACACATGCACATGGCCAGCAAGACATCCTTCATGGGCTCCCTCCTGCAATGAGTTTACCATTCAACTAGCTGCTGCTGCTATTTTTCCTCCTCATTGCTATCACCTGCTTGATTGCCAGGTGGAAAGCCTACGAGGCAGTGCAGTGGCTTCTACTGTTCCTCCTTCTCACCATCACCATTGCATCTGATCAAGAGGGCAGGGCTCCTGCAGCTTTTACTCTTGTGATGAAGAGGGCATTTCGCCAGGTGCTGCATGTTTACAAGTGACACCTACTGAAATTCCCTTTTCAATACAACTGTTAAAAGATACAGGAGCCCCGTCCTCCTTTCCATATGGTCACCCTGTAAAACCCCCTTTTAAAGCCATTCAAATTGGTGGCTATCACTACAACTTGTGGTAGCGAATTCCAAAGGAAAGCAAAAACGTTCTTGTTCCAGCAGGCCTTTGGCAAATAATCTGGACCTCCGTCTATGTCTAAGACTTTTAAAGTTGTCATGTATTTGAACTGTTTTAATGTTTTAAAATTGGAATATATTTATTTTTAACTTTTGTATATTTCTATTTATAGGTTTTAATTGTATATATTTTAATTTTGTATATCTGCCTTGAGGCCCAGCATTGGGCAAAAGATGGGATACAAATAAATACTACTACTACTACTACTACTAATAATAATAATAATAATAATCTATGCACTTTTTGAAGAAGTACTTCCTTTTGTCTATCCTGAATCTCCCACCAAGAAGAAGATTCTTGTTTTTCTCTGGTTACAAAGATACATTCAACATTAAGTGCATCTTCTCTCTCTGTGCCTATTCACATTGCCCTTAAAACGACTTATATTCTGTTTAAAAACATGGTTTTTAAGTTGTTTCATTATGTGGTAGGACACACTGAGCAGTACTTACGTTTCATAGTGACTGCTTCCTCCGTGTTCACTGGTGTATTACAGGGTTAATTCCTTGACTCTTCTTGTTTAGTTTCTGTTTTGCAGGCTGCTTGAGTTAGGGGCAGGTCAAGCAGCCTGCAAAACAGAAACTAAACAAGAACAGACAAAGAATTAACCATGTGTCACACCACTGAATGCTTTCAGGACAGAGGAAGCAGTCACTATGAAACGTAAGTACTGCTCAGTGTGTCCTACCATGTAATGAAACGACTTCAAAAACCACGTTTTGAAACAGAATATAAGTCGTTTTAAGGGCAATCTTTCTCTCTCTCAATTTCTCTTATTCCCTGATAGTTGCTTTTTAGAAGCACTAGAATTCCTTAAGGACCTGCGGTGCTTTGCAGGGCTGGCTAGCTATAGTTTCAAAACCAAATACTAGCTTGAGCTTTAATGGTTTCCTATCTCATGAAGGATATGAATTTTGGAGCGGGAACAACCTCGCCAACGGCCATTAAGGGATGCCGCCAAAGGACTTTGCTTTGAAGGAATAACACGGCCTCACCAAACACCAAGCCAGGTTAGCAGATGTGGAGATTCTCCCCCCACGGCCCCCCAAGGTGCTTTGCATTATTATTTCCACTGAGTTTAGGCTGACCGAATTCGTGATGTCTCCCTCTCTCTCTCCCTCTCTGGGGGCACTGGCCGGAAAGGGGCTTGCGGCCATTAATCACCATCAGGCATTCTCTCCGTGCCTGCTTCTCTGCGTCTCGCTCAATCAAACAAGGGAGATAATGAAGGATCAGGCTCCACAAAGCTATTACTGAAATGGGTTCCCATTGCAACATCATTTGCAAAGACATTTCCGGTATTTTGGATGTGAAAGCTAATTGATTTGACTCAAAGATGACTGGGCCGTGCCAGGGTGTCTCATTCGCTCCCCTTTTCCTCCGATGACAGAAACTTAGTAAAAAGGACAGTTGTCTTGAAAATAGGAGAAAGGGCTTTTTCAGTGGTGACATTCCACCCCCCCCACCCCAATTCTGGAACGCTCGCCTGTTACCCACAGCGCTGACTTTTCAGCAACAGGCTAAGACGTTCCTGCGATCTCGAACATTTTAAGGAGAGCTGCACACAAATGGCCTCTTGAAATTCTCCACCTTTTTTGTGTGCAGAGAAATTGGGGGACCATTCCACTGAATTTCTCCAGGGGGAGGAGACGTTCTCCAATGGTTTCTCCCAGGCAGGGTTCACAATTGGTGGTGATTAAAGCACAGTTCCTTTGTTTTTCCCTAAGCAAGTTGCACCACCATCAACCCTGTTGGCCAGCTGGCCCGCAGTTTGCATCCACCTCAATGCAGGTGTAAGGGGACAACGTTGTCTCCAGTTCCAGGAAAGAGGTGGAGATAGTGTTGTGCCTAAATTGGGTGTGTGTCTTGCCTCAGTCCCGAACTCTGAATCCAAGTTGACGCTGGCCAATTCAATCCAAATCCAGTTTGGGACTGGATTGGGCCTTCTCGGCCCAAAGCAGACAAAGTGTTATAGTTTACAACAGTAGAGCTACAGCAGGTTAGAGCTGCTCTCCTGGAGGATGAGTGGCTCTCCAATGCAAGCAAAGGCTTCAGGTAACTCCCATGGGTGGGGGGGGGGCGTGGAGCTCACCAGGTTTGGGGGGCAAACAGGAGGAGAGAGGGGTGAGCAGGAGGGGAAGGGAGCGAGCGGCTACAAAAGAGGGCAGGGCTCCTGCAGCTTTAACTGTTTTGATGAAGAGGGAATTTCACCAGATGACACCTGCAGAAATCCCCTTTTTTATACAACTGTTAAAGATGCATGAGCCCAGTCCTCCTTTTCATATGGTCACCCTAAGCCCTGAATATCAGTTGCACTCCCCAGATTTGATCATTTATATGATATTGCCATGGTTGCACTGCATCACGGACTCCGTAATCCTAAGGCTGCATAAATAGCCATTTCCGTGCATATGGCCTTTGCTCAAATTCTCAGGGGCTTTCTTGTCTTAAGACTGCATATATACTGTTAACTATACATTGTTTTTCGGACGATCACCCAGCAGGTCCAGCATAAGCAATGCAGATTTCTTTCAGCCAATTCCCTACTTCTGAACACAACCCTGCTTCTACGGAACTCCATATTCCACTCTTCTGTCTGTTACTTAAGCAGGATCTACACTACTGCTTTAAAATGGTTTATAACCGTGGCGGCAATTGTTGGGCCCAGGACACACTCCATATACAGTTTTCAAAACGTTTTCAACGTGTCGTATCCCGCTTGGTGTAGATCTGACCTAGTCACAACTTTGCATCAAGCTTGCAAATAGTGAAAATGAACCCCTATAGCCGTGTCAGATCAATCCAAGGCCATTTTCACGAAGCACGATCCTAGATGCTCGGCCACCATTAGATAACCTTAACAATTAGAGGAGGGGAAAAAAGAGGCCAAGTGCTTTTTCGTGTTCACCAATAAACAATCTTTCCAGCCTGAATTTACTTACATAACATCCATGAATCATCCCCACATTGTAGTGTTTGGTGTTTCAAGCCGTACCAGTGACCTGGAACGTCTGGATCTTGTATCATATCCCTCCTCCCCAATAGAGTAGCATTACACAAAGAATATCACCTTATCTTCATAAGATTGATTCCGATTCCATAGAAAACTGGCACCAAATAAAATGTGAACAGGTAGCTAATCCCTTGGCATTGCCTGTGTGTTTCTTAGTTGCAGCATAAGAAAAAAGAATCAGACAAAGATGTGGTGGTGGTGGAACTCAATGCTTTCCAGCAACCATTTTTAATACAAAAGGGAGCTGAAAAGTATACCTTTTCCATGACAGTTTGTTAATGTTTACAGCCATGATTGTCTGCAAATTATACTCCATTTTTTTTGGGGGGGGGGGGGGGAAATAATAATAGCTGATAATCCTAGTAACAGTAAGATTATAATGCAGCCAATCAGAAGTGGCTATGTGATAATAGCAATGAGGCCAAACTAAGGTAATTTAGAGCGAAGGCAGTTCTTGCTAAATAGGCACCATCCTCACTCTGAACTAGCTTAATTTTCTTAGTATCTTCCTCAGATAGCCAATTCTGATTGGCTTTGTGCCAACGTCACTATAACTAGGAAGAAGGTAGGAATACTTTCCTTCTTTTCTTTTTTAAAGGTGTCAAAACTGTAGCTAATTGGGGCTGCAAAGAATCTGAATTAGGGATTAGCGGTGGATTCAAACAAATCCTGAATCTCAAACCAATTCGGAAAGATTTGGGAGATGCCTGGATCAAAGCAGTACTCCTCCAAACCAGATCAAATCTGAATTTGAATTCTGATTTTTTTAGAAATCTAGAGGGACCTGTCCCAGAGACCCAGATAGTGCATCGGCAAAAAACAGATACATTTCCCCCCAAGCTCTCTGTGTAAGGAAAACACCAGGGGGGCAGGGAGGGGAGGGAGTGTAGTTTTGTGACTGGCAGCTCTAGCGTCTAATCACAGTGAATGATTTGGCTAGGGCTCTCTCTTTCTGCTGCTTTGTGGAGGGAAGTTGAAGTAATATATCACAGGGCTGGTCCTGTGTTCAGTGCTATTTGCTAGTTCTCTCTCCCAGGAGCAGGAACATTAAAAGAGACCTAGAGCAGTCCGTGGGACCTTGGTGGGTGTTGCATTGGGTGCTCACTAGGGAAATGCCAAATGTCCAAGGCCTTCTGCCATTGTATGCTCTGCATCCAGCCCTGTCCTGTTGGAGTTTCTTTGACGTTACCGAGTAAAAAACAAACAAAAATCCTTTAACTGTCTTTCATTTCTTATATCTCCTAACCTCTGCACCCACGCTTCTGAATTTTTGCAGGTTTCCTGCCTAGGAAGACCTCTACGATGTATGCTAATTTTGTTGAACTCCCCCCCCATCAAAAAAACCCACCCAAAACCCACAGAGGAAGGGAAAGGGAAACAAAAACGGCTGCACCTATCCTCAAAATATTTTGCAGATTTCATAGATCTGGC
Source organism: Anniella stebbinsi (assembly GCA_029215795.1). Classification (NCBI taxonomy): domain Eukaryota; kingdom Metazoa; phylum Chordata; class Lepidosauria; order Squamata; family Anniellidae; genus Anniella; species Anniella stebbinsi. The sequence continues at coordinate 222,850,766 of JARDYH010000004.1, read as the reverse complement.
CAGCTCTGTGCTAAATGTCATTTTCATAACAATTGCCCACCAAAAAACAGGGTGGGTAAATGCATCCTTTTTTAAAAAAATACTCCCAAATTCCAAAGGTGCACAAAGGCCCCTGAACCTATTAATCTGAAACATGGTAGGCTTGGTTGACTCAGGTAGTGCAACAATATCTGCTATTTTCAAACAAATCTGCCAAGAAATAGAGAGCTTTGACTATTGGGTGGTATAGAAATGAAATAAATAAATAAATAATAATATAATATAATATAATATAATAATAATACAGACAGACAGACAAGACAATACCTTGCAACCAACCAGACATAACGTTCATAGACAAAAAAAGAAAAACATACATACCTCATCGACATAGCAATACCAAATGACAAAAATGTTGTTGAACAGGAAGAAGAAAAGAGAGACAAATATACACCACTGGTCATGGAAGTAAAAAAAAAACTATGGCAACAGGAAAAAGTCACAATTAGTCCATTAGTCACATCAGTCACCAGCATCACATCAAAAAAATATACATCCACACCAACCTCCAGAAAGCAGTCATAATTAAAACATGCTCAATCATCAAGAAATTTCTGAATCAATAAAAGACAGCATGACTTGGCAAAGCCCATCATGTCCATCAAGAAAAACCGCCACGAGCGAGAAAGAGATTTATTATTATTATTATTATTATTATTATTATTATTATTATTTCTTACCCGCCACTCCCTTTGGATCAAGGCGGGAAACAATATTAGTACAATACAATATAGATCAAATGCATAAAGTTAATTAAAAGAGCATATAAAACAATCCAGACATCTTAAAATTCTTGGGTTAATATTCATCTGGGTAGGGGGTTAATATTCATCTGGGTAGGCCTGCCGGAAGAGGCTAGTCTTTATAGCTGTTTTAAACTCAGAGAGTGGCTGAATTCAGACAACACGATAGTCAATGGTGGAGTAATAATCAACTTTACAGTTGTTCATCTAGGGTGTACTCCCCACACAATGTGGTAATAAATAATCTACCATGGTGTGGATTAGGATCAGTGCTGAGTTGACTATGGCAGCATTCGGACTACCCGATAGTCAATACAACTGATGATTGTTTCCCCCACCCCAGTTGCTTATTGTGCCGTCCGAATTCAGCCAATGTGTTAAGTTGACAAATCTCCTCCAGCAGGCCATTACAGAGTCTGGGGGCGACAGAAGAAAAGGTCCTCTGGTTAACAGTTGTTAGCCTAGTTTTGGCTGACTGAAGTAAATATTGGCAGTTCACTTTTTTAGATGATGATGATGATGATGATGATGATGATGACATCTAGCAGAAATACCCCGTTGCCTATTTGTCTTAAATTTGGTAGGTTTTGATGCACTGTACCTCCGAATACCATGTAGAAGCACATGAGTCTCATCTGGATGGTCACCACTGCTAGACAGAACACTGAACTAAGTAGGATGGTAGATTTTCCCCCCCAGTTTGCGTTTCAGTAAGTTCATACTTACCAAATGAATATACGAACCAGAAAACAGTTACCCTTTAGTATTCAGACTTCTCCAAATTTTGCCAAGAAGTTCTCTGAACCCCCCCAGAATTAAATGCGCTGAATGTGTGCATTAAGGAAACTGCATACAAAAAAAGAGTATATTACGGGGAAGTATGCACAAGCAGAAATGGGAAAGAAGAACCTTACAATGGGGAAAACAGGTGGTGGTGGGACCCGAAATTGACAGATTTTTCCATCACTAGAACTAAGTAGATCATTGCTTGAACCGAGTACTACAGTATTTATGTTCTTCAACTCCTTCACAATTTCTGTCCCCACACATATCAACAACAGCATCCAGGAGAATTTATGGCAGCTGATCTGGAGAATTGAGCATAAAGGGAAATGCAGTGTGAGTCACAGAGCCATCTCCTCAGATGAAGGTTATTTAATGTGAAATGCACACTCAATCTTCTTCTTCCTACAGGGCCTCTAGGCTGCGTTCCAGTGGTTCAGAGCATTCAAGCCCCGGAAGCGAAAAAGAACCAGCTTGGAAGATGGATATACTGTAAAACTCGGTACTTCAATTCACCGTGGTGATTTGGGGGTGGGGGAGAGGCATTTTCCCCACACTTTCTGGGATCAGAACTTAACTCTTCTCCCAGCACATGTTGAGGATTTTGTGTTTGTGGTTGTGGTTTGACCCAGAATAGTTGTTTTTAAATGATATTGTATTTATAATCTGTTTTATGCTTTTTATGGTTTAAAATATTGTATATCGTTGTTGTTTTTTAATGTTCAATGTTTTTAATCTTTGTAAACTGCCCAGAGAGCTTCGGCTATGGGGAGGTAAATAAATGGAAATAATAATAATAATAATAATAATAATAATAATAATAACTGCAGCTCTGCTGGAGCAGATCAAAACATATATCAAGTTCAGCATCCAGCATCTTCAAGTAGTAAAATAGAAGCTTAGGCCTTGAAGGTGATAGCCCTCTTCCATTGTTGCCCCCACCGAACACCTTGGGGGCTGTCTATATGCAGTGAAAGCCCCACCAGTGGCTGTGGATCTGCGCTGCATCAGTTAGACAACACAGGTACAGCTTCACAGCCACCGCGGGGCTTTACCAGGACGCTGTGGTTTGAAAAAGCACGGATTTACCCCAACTTTTTCAAGCGGAGCGATGACAATATGGTGCTTACGCTGTCTGCAGTCACTCCGGGGGAAAACTAGGGGAGGTGCCTGGTGGAAGACAACCAGCAATTGTTCGCCTTCCACCAGGAAGGGGTCGTGGGTGGCTCCGGTACTCAGATGCCTACCCAGGAACCCCGCGCTCCCTCCTTGGCATCGGGATTATGCAACGCTCCCATGGGAGAGGGAAAATGTGGGGTTTGAGAGGGAGGTGGCACCAACCTGGCACCATGCAGACAGACCCTTGTTCCATGGCATACTTCATTTTATTTATCTATTTATAGTGCTCTCTGGGCAGTTTAAAATTACAACCATAATATACAAAAAAATCAATATCTAAAACTTTAAAACTGTCATATAAAACCAGAATAAGTTACAGTCTAGGGAAAACTTGTCTAAAAAGATACGTGTTCAGGAGGTGTGTGTTTGAAGGATGTTACACTTTCCGCCTCCCAAACCGCAAGAGGGAGGGTTTTCCAGAGAGTGGGTGCCGCTACAGAGACATCTGAATGTGGAGGTTATAACTATCATGACTAATTGCCGTGGCTCATCCGATGGCGGTGACTTCCGTAAGTTAATTATGCTTCCTTTAAAGAAAGCCTTTTATCTCTTCTGGATGTACCGCTAATCACTTTCACTGGGTGACCTCCCAACATCTCCCTCATAGTACTAGAAAAACTCCTCTCTGGCTGCAATCCTAAACCCACTTACTTGGAGTTAACTCTGATTGAACTCCATGGGGCTTGTTTACAAGTAGTCATCCACAGGATAGCACTGTGCACACACGTTTCCCCACAGCATGCAGCATTTCCTAAATACCTTCCTAAATTGGTTTCAGGCAGAAGCCAGACAGAATGCAGTGTGTAAGATTCTAGGAACATGATGAAAGTCGTTGTAGAAGAATACATTTTCCTCTAATGCTGTTATTACTCAGACATTAATTCAGACCTGACCAAGCAACCTTTCAACATGAGCTGTTCCCATTTCCCTTTCTATCATGAGAAAATAATGTTCAGCTTTTTAACAACTCCCAAATGAATTGGAGCAACGCATCATTAGGGCAGCAAAAGCCTTTGTGCTGGCTTTTTTTAAAAAAAAAAACCCGTAAAATTGGTGTTTTAGAAAGTTTTCCCTCATTCCCAACAGATGAACTTTTTTTTTATTACATTGCAACAGTCGAAAACATTGGCTTTCTTCTTAGCAGAATGGTTTGCCCTGCCCATTTGTAAGCAAGAATTCGACTTTGCAAGATTTGCCCATTCTAAATGCCCAACAGCCTGATTTCGATGGAGTTAGACATGCCTAACTGCAAAGGATCGAACTTTTCGACAATCTAATTGAAATGTCAATTTGTGAGCAAGATGCCATCGCTTTCACCTGTATTTATGTTTTGTTTTTTTTAAAAAATTAAAAATCCATTTTCAAGGAACAGCTGCTCTTTTTCTGTTTTTTTGAAAGAGAGTTTAAAAATGTCAGGAGAGAGGATTTGGTTGAGTATACACCGTGCACCAAATTAAAGCAATTCAGACATTACTGGGAGGAGAAGGGCAGGGCTGGAAGGAAAGACAGATTACATATTTTTATTTTTATTTTCAAGTGTATGAATTAAGAGCTTCTGGAGAAAACCACATTACTATTGAACATAAGAGGAGCCATGCTGGATCAGACCAAGGGTCTATCTAGTCAAGTTCTGTTCACACAGTGCCCAACCTGCAGGACATGAGTGCAACAGCACCCTTCTGCCCATGTTCCCCAGCGACTGGTGTATATAGGCTTACCGCCTCTGCTACTGGAGGTAGCACATAGCAATCAGGACTAGTAGTCATTGATGGCCTTCTTCTCCAAGAACTTATAATATCCCCTTTTAAAGCTATCCAAATTGGTGGACATCACTACAGCTTCTGATAGCAAATTCCATAATTTAACCATGTGCTGTGTGAAGAAGCACTTCCTTTGATCTGTCCCGAATCTCCCACCAATCAGCTTGATGGGATGACCCCATTGGGTTCCAGTATTTTGAGAGAGGGAGAAAAATGTCTCCCTATCCAAACTATCCACACCAAGCATAATTTTGTACAATGACAAAATGGATTTTATCATTAACCACAAAACTACAGGCAACACACCTTGGTAGGATGTGTTTCTGTATTAGCTGTCATTGGACTGCACAGGATACTTGGGGGGTAATATGTCATCTAGTGGTAACGTTTGTTGCATTAAAAAGTAGTGAACTATAGGGAAATGGATGCAAAGATGAGCATTTCTTAGGTCTGACGCAAAGGTATAGACCAGCTTTCCCCAACCTGGTGTCCTGGAAATGTTTTGGCCTACAATTTCCATCCATCCAGCCAGCATGAGCCATGACCAGGAATGCTGGGAGTTGTGGTCCAAAACACCTAGAAGGCATCAGGTTGGGGAAAGGTTGACATAGGCAATTGGAAATAGCAACATTCTTGTTTATTTAAAAGGGGAATGTGGAACATGGAACATGTGACCCTCCAGATGTTGTTGGGACTGTAACTCTAAGCATCTCTCACCAAGGCCTAAGCTGGCTAGCACTGATGGGGCTTGTGTGGCCCTCCAAATAGTCCAATGTTTCCCAGCCAATATAATAAGTATAGAACCATCTCATGTTCAGAGCGGTCCCAGATCCAATCTCCAGTCAAAACAGTCTTAAGTAGCAGTGCTGGGGTGGAAACTTCTACCTGAGACAGCCTGTACCTGAGACCAGCCAGATGTGTTGGCGAGGGTGTCATGCCAATAAGGCCTAAGTTCAACCCTCACACTGTTTGGCATCAGTGGATTGGAGAATATGAGTTCTCTTCCCTTCAGGGAAGAGCTGTAGCTTAGTGGTAGTGCATATTCGTTCGCAAGCAAGGCTAGCCCAACCATTAGGCATGGAGGCAGTTGCCTCTGCACTAGATGCTGGGAGGCGGTGTCAAGGTGTTGGATGAGAGAGATGTGAGCCAAGTGGGCCATCATGTTCCCACTAAGCTAGCCTGCTGTCTTCATGTATGGTGAAGGATGTTGACCCGTCACAGCATTGAAGGTTCAAATGTCAGTCCAAGTAAGCTTTTGAATATGGAATGGGAAGGGGTGCCATTTTGTTCTTTGCCTCAGGCAGCAAAATGTCTTGAACAGGCCCTGGACACAAGAGATTCCAGGTTCAATGTCTGGCATCATCAGTAAAGGTTCAAAAAGATTCCTAAATGAAACTCCATAGAGCTATTGCAGGTCAGTGTAGACAACACATTGGCTCAATTCGGACAACACGATAGTCAATGGTGAGGTAATAATCAACTTTACAGTTGTTCATCTAGGGGGCACTCCCCACACAACATGGTAATAAATAATCAACTGTGGTGTGGATTAGGATCAGCGCTGAGTTGACTATGGCAGCATTCGGACGACACGATAGTCAATACAACTGACGATTGTTTCCCCCACCCGTTGTTTATTGTGTCGTCCGAATTAAGCCACTGAGTTAGATGAGCTGAGTCTGACTCGCTATAATGCAACTTGTCTCTAGTGGTTGCCACAATCACTACAAGGATAAATGGATCTGTATCACATCACTGGGCTTTTCTTTTGTCACAAAACTTAGTTAGCAACATTGGAGTTACAAAAGCTATTAAGTAAACTCCAGTTTGGACACCCCACCCCTTCAGAAATAGGGCTTTGGTTTAATAAAAAGAAATGGATAGTCATGTTTGTAAAGAAAAGGTTTACAAGGTGGGATCAATATTTGGAGTCACAAGGACCATGATCCAGCATGAAGGTCACTACCACGATCTTGTGTAATTTCCATTTATGCTGCGCCCATTTAATTCAATATGATTTGCACAGCTGACCTTCCTGCTGGATTATGCCCACAAAGGCCCTGTTCCGACAGCATGCTAAACCATGGTTGTTAAGCATGCTGAGCTAAAGATTATGGCTTAGCTTGTCATATGAACTACGACATAGTGTGTCGTGTGAACCATTCCTAACCGTGGTGGCTACATAGCCACAGTTTAAACATGCTCACTAACCATTTGCTACAAAAGGGGTAACGGCCTAACCATGGCTTAGCTTGTCATCTGAACAGGCCCATACTCTTACACTTATCTTCACAGCCTTAAGATCTAGCAACTCAATGTTTCTCTCTCCCAAAACTAACAGCAGAGACTTTTAGTCTCTTGTGTTGCAGAATACCAAAGTCTACACTTGCCATGGTGCAATGAGGGTGCACGCACAGGATCTGAGTTTCCACAGAATGCAGGTCCCTCACTACTGACACGCCAGAGTCCAAGGGTAGAGGGCACTGCTTCTGCATGGCCTTGAATCCATCCCGTTTTTGTCCACTAAAGCAAAAAATGAGAATAAATTGGGAAAGTTTTGGAACTGGCATCAACTAGCATAGGGAGTCTATGAAAAGCACACACGCAAGCTTTTTCCTCTGCCCTTTCCCAAAATTCAGCTTTTACAGATCAATTTTCCTCTTAAAGTAGCGTCATGCTACATAAGCAGCCAGTTTCGTTTTGCTTTAGTTGATTTTATTTCTATTCATAATGAAACCAAAGTGAAAACTTCATCAAATTTTCTTATAGCTTGTAACGCCCATTTATGACCATTGCATTTTATCTATGCCGAGAAGTAGCAAAAGTAGTCCACAGAGAATCGTTGGTAATTATTTGCAGAAAATATATCTCCAGTTGATGTTCTTTCTTTTTTAAAAAAAACTGCAGCAAATCATTAGCAGTTCACTCCATGTAACAATCCGAGCATCACATAAGAGCAAGAGAAGTATTAGAACCCCGTTTTGCAAAGATATATATATATAAAAATATACCTTCCCAGGAAACTAGGGGGTGCATCCAAAGGATTATCTATAGACATGCCTCGGGACATTCTTGCTCTTTGAAAAGCTGAGCTGCGTCCCCATGGTATATCCCAAACAGCTGGGTGAAGGGGATGACAGGAGGAGGAGGAGGAGGAGGAGGAGGAGGAGGAGGAGGAGGAGGAGGAGGAGGAGAAGAAGAAGAAGAAGAAGAAGAAGAAGAAGAAGAAGAAGAAGAAGAAGAAGAAGAAGAACAACAACAACAACAACAACAACAACAACAAGAACAAGAACAAGAACAAGAACAAGAACAAGAAGAAGAAGAAGAAGAAGAAGAAGAAGAAGAAGAAGAAGAAGAAGAAGAAGAACAACAAGAACAAGAACAAGAACAAGAACAAGAAGAAGACCCTTATGGCCACAGAACTAGTTGTATCACTCTTTGGATGTTGGCCGATACAAGCTTTCACGGTGAGAAAAACAAAATAAAATTGTAGCATCAAAATAGGGTGTTTTATAAAGGGGGAGGGAGCATTGTTCTGCTCAGATGTTTCCATGCTGAGTTCCGTGTGGCTAAAAGGCTTAAGCAACTGTTAGTGGGAGAATGTAGCAGAAGGACAAAAGCAAATTGGATGCCCGATCTCAAAAAAGCTGCTATGGAAATTTATTCGGAAGCAGGAGGTATGTAGGAAGAGACATAGTGGGGACCAGACCTGGGAACATCATGCTTATGAGGACAGTGTTGACAGCTGGCTTTGGAGAACGTCTAATTAAGACTCAAAACTCAGCTGGATTCTGCTTTACATAACGATCAGTTTCATAAAAAGACATACCGTCCATCCAAAGGAAAATGGCTTAATGTTAGGGATGTTGCGGATGCCCGACTAAGTCCGGAAGTCCGACGGACTCCCTCATCTCCATCCCCAAGATCCAGCTTGCTGGGCTGTAGTGCGTTCGCAGGCCCACACTTTGAGTGCCCAGCAGCCGTCTGCCCTCGTCCGGAGCCTCCACTGTTGTGTACAACGGAGGCGCGTTCACGCCTTGAATTGCGCGTAAATGGGGCCTTGCGGCCACCATTTGCACAACGTGGGAAATACACAATTTCCGGAGCCCCCATTGTGCGCAGCAATGAAGGCTCCAGAAGAGGGTGGACGGGCTTGAAACTTCATCGGGTGCTCGCCGAGCCTCAAAGAAGTCTGTCCGTCCCTATTTAGTGGGGGCGAGTCCATCCATTAAGTGGGCAGGGAGGAGGCTCTAAAATAATTCAATTTTATAACTTCCGAACGAGCAAGACCCTCACCCACCAACACACACACACACACACAAAACGGCCCATTTTGATCGCTTGATTTTTTTTTATTATTTTCATCTGTGGAAATTTAACAGGTACCACACCACCTACCTGTACAAGGTGAGCAGGGCTCCAACTCAAGATATAACGACATCAGAGCACAATAAGAGGCTACAGCTGAGCCGTGAATTATGACTTCAGGCACTGCTACACCCAAGAGCGTCCTCAACACCTCACTTAATTGCTGGCGAGTAATTTACCGTTTCAAGGAAGTTGCGCAGATAAAAGTTCTCACATGAAGCAACTTTGGGTTGCCACAAACACCAGACCTAAACTCTATATGGCTCAGCAAAATTTAACCACATATTTGCACGCAACTGAGCACCACCTGATGCACTGGACCAACAGGATATGGCCTGTAGATGGTACCAACGTCTGCATCAAGCCAGGGTGGATAAAAATCAATGATTTCAAAAATATATATTTAAAAAAATCTGATTTTTTTGATTTAAATCAGATTTTTTTTATTTAAATCAATTTTTTTGATTTAAATCAGATTTTTTAAATAAAATGCTTTTTGAGGAAAAATCTATCTAAAAATTGTTTTCTATTTAAGATACATGATATTCATCATGAAATAAGAATTAGTTTTTAATTATGTAGCATGAGGCTGTATATTCACACAATGTTTAATTTTTTTTGGTAAATGAATTCCATTAATCCATTCGCAATGTCATGCTCTTCCAGAGGTTTCTGTAAGATTATTGGGCAAGTTTTCTATCTAGAAGTTATTATCACAGATGCTTGGTTTTACAGTTCTCAAAACTCTGAATTTGTGCCAGCAGAGATCACAATCCCATTGTTCCTTTGCAAATCTGTGTACACAGAATCAACCCCTTACCTCTTAAGTGCTAAGTTTCAAAAAAATCAATGAATAGATTGTTGGGAGTGGAATAGATCTGCACAAGAAGCTAAAAATGAAACCTGCATCTGCTTGTGAATATTAAGATTATACCAGCAAGAATGAGTCTTTGGTAACTCTTGAGTTGTGTAAAATATGTATTAAGCTTATAGCGAGGAAGAATGCACTTTCGGGGGGAGAAGTCACATGATTAAATTGAGTCTTTCTGATTAAAATCGTGATTTAAATCATGATTTAAATCAAATTGATTTAAATCAAATCCACCCTGCATCAAGCACAGTTGCCCATCAAAATAAAGCTTAAAAACCCAAAGCAGAGGAAGAGTAACAGTTTTACTTTAAAGTATATGCATTCTTAAAACTTCCAGGTAGTTTAAGTAATAACCTTTAGTAGTCTGTAGTAGAAAGATTTGAGAAAAGTAAGAAGGTAGCAAGGTCCGGGGTTTCAAATAATCAAGTTTAGTGGTAGGTTTATTCGTTTGCTATGATGTACAATCATGTCTGACAAAGGACCCAGTGAAATAACACCTTGTGGCTTTAAGGCTGGATTCATAAGACTAGCGTCAGCTGTAATCAGGAAAATAAAAATGAGCGGGTGAAAAATACAGATCAGGGACGGAGGCCAAGGGCTGTGCTGATATTTCTGATGGAGTCTCCTCCTCCTCCTCCTCTCACAGCATTTTCCTCTTCTCAAACTCCTTGAGGAATTAAAAAAAAGGAGAAAAGATTTGATTATAGCTGTGACAAGTATTTGCCAATCACTTCACCCTCTCTTCACTTCTGTCATCTCTTGCTTGTCCTGGGTCCTCTCTGCCTGCACTGCCTTTCTGGGTAACATTGCCTGATTGGCTCTCAGACTCACAGTGGGACTTGGTTTGGTGGGAGTGACAGTGGGATGCCATTGGTAAAATGATCTGATGTCACAGAGGGGCTGGATGGCTAGACGCCGGGGGATCCAGCCGACAACCTTGAACTCTTGAGCAAATCTTGAGGGCCTTCAGAAACTTTTGGCAAACTCAATCCCTCCATCTAGGAGTGAACTGTGCGGCACAAGGGAGTGTGGAAAGGTAGAAGCCATTTGAAACAAGAGTTAAGTCATATCTGCTTTCCCCAATCTGGTGCCCTCCAGATGTGTTGGGACTGCAATGCCCGCCATGCCCCTCAGCTGGCGAGGGGAATTGTAGTCCAACACATCTAGAGGGAACCAGGTTGAAGAAGACTGAATTGCAAGATATGGAGCAAACAAAACAAGACGGTTCTGAATTGCTCTTGGAAGGAAAGTGTGAACAAACCCTGACAAAAGTTATTTATGTTTGCCCTCGGCATCTACGAGGCTATCCCACTTTGTCCTCACAACAACCTTGCAAGGCGGGTTTGGGCTGAGAGCAACTTGAACAAATCAAGCCAAGACGTTTCACGGCTGAGCGGTGATTTGAACCCAGGAGTCTCGCTGGTCCATGTTCTACAAATGTGAGACTAATATCATTCTTATTGCATCGAAGGCTTTGATCATAGGAACAAAGCGGAACAACCTTACAGCGCCCGAGGCTTTGGTTACACACTGGCAAACTTCATCTTGCTCAAGTTACTTTCTGACAAGCAGCGCCATTTCCACGAACCCCAAAGAGCAGTTTAACTCACCTTGTACATAGTGGAGCCCAGCTGAGCAGGAGACATGCTGACGGTGACACCAGCGTTTTGAAGGGCAGTAATTTTCTCTTTCGCTCCGCCTTTTCCACCAGCAATGATAGCCCCTGCGTGGCCCATCCGTCGGCCTGGCGGGGCAGTGACTCCAGCTATAAACGAGACAACGGGCTTGGAGTCCGGACCCTGTGATGAAAAACGATGTGTTTCATAAAGGGCAGGGCAGAGTAAAGTGTGAGGGCAGAAATGCAACTCCCCTAGTGTGTGAAGTTAATGGCACTGCCAGACAAGGAAGCAGACAAAGAGCTTAAAAGAGCCGACGGAGAGGCTGGGCTGAGGATTCCGGCCAGGCAAACAGATACATGTGAGTAGCGGTAGAATTCCTGTGCAGAGCATGAGCGGATCATGAAACCCAAGGAAATACTTAAGCAGTTTCAGTTCTAGAAGCCAGCTCCCGTAGGAAAAGAACTCTACGTATTATTATTTTTTTAAAAAAAAGATCTGGTGAGCCTTGGTACTGTTTGCTAGTTATCGTATAAGCAACAATGGGAAAAAAGGAAGGTACGTAGACAATTAACAGCTCTCCCATAAAAACTTTTGAATGGAGAATGCGTGTAAGGAAAGCCAGCAAAGCCGAATACAAGAAATCAAGAGAACCAAAAGCCACTTGAACTGGACTTCCTTCGATTTACTGATTCACTGGCTCCATATATCAGCCAGAGAAGGAGCAGCGCTGGGATTCGGTGGTGGGAAACGTGTGGCCCTCCCGCTGTTGCTGGACTGCAATTCCCAGCAGCTTGTGCCAGCATAACCATGGGTCAGGGCTCAGGAGAGTTGCAAACCAACATCTAGAGGGCCACATGTTTCCCATCCCGGCCTTGTCTGCATATTTCTGCCCCCCGTCCCCACCACTGTGCATCTGGTTCTAGTTGATGGACCTTGGTGGGAAAAAAGAATGAAGTAGATCCTGCACGTCTGAAGTCTGCCTCCCACAGCTTAATTGACAGGCTTCGAAAAGGTCATTGGCTGATCTTTCTGTGAGGATAGATGGACTCAGCTTTTGCGAGCAATGACTCACAAAGCTTTTTGCAAGAAGATTAAGATCATTATTATTATTATTATTATTATTATTATTATTATTATTATTATTATTATTTCCATTTATATACCGCCCCATATCTGAAGCTCTCTGGGCGGTTTACAAAAATTAAAAACATTGAACATAAAAAAACCCGATATACAAAATTTAAAACCATAAAAAGCATAAAAACAAGTTATAATTACAATATCCTTTAAAAACAACAATTCTGGGTCAAAGCACAAAACAACAATGGAAACACAACTTTGGATTCAGTGAGGACGATCACACATAGGTTAATGCTCTTTTAGAACGTTTGAGCTTACAGAATTGTTTTTCCTAAGGAAGTCAGCAGCATCTTCTTCAGCATTTCCACCGATCTCGCCTATCAGTATAATCCCTTGGGTGTTGGGATCTTTCAGGAAGACATCCAGGCAGTCGATAAAATTTGTCCCATTGAACGGATCTCCTCCGATTCCTGAATAATAATAATAATAATAATATATTTATTTATTTATCACCCGCCTCTCCCAACGCCTCTCCCAACACAAATGTCAATTAACGTGGTGCTTTCAGAAGCCAATTCCACTAAGAGAAGTTGACTTTCAAGGCTGCCATCTTGAGTCGGTTGCTTGCAAATGGTAAAACAATTCCAGCTATGAACTACCTATTGGGTGGTTCTGCTGTTGTTTTTCAAGGAAACACCAACCCTTCTGGCTCCAGAACAAACACAACAGAAAACTTGAGATATATCTAATTAAAATGTTGTTACAATGCTATAAGAAGCTACCTTGATACAAGTGGGCCAGTTTGATTGGTACCATCTCTAATTGGTTCTTTAAGCGAGGTAATTCCTAGACCTGAGGGACAGCTGGAGGATTGAACCTGGAGCCTGCTACGAGCAAAACTCCAAGGCTACTGCTGCCCGCGGCTAAGCCACAACCATTACACTCAAGAGATTTCATCACTCAGCTGATGCGTTTTAAAAGACGTGAGCTGCTCTGTTTGCAAGCTGCCTTTTCACGGGTCTTTGAGCCACTTCCCAATGTGCACCTTACAACACGGATTGGAAAACATAATGGCTGCAAGCATCAACAGGAGATAGGGGAAAATTCTGCATCGTTACAGCAGACGCAGCGAGACACAAATTGACTACCTGCTTTGTGCAAAAGCCGTGCAAACTCCAGACTTTCAAATGAGATTAAAGAGGGATCTGAAGTGGCCGTCTTATTCTATATGTTACGGTTTTAGCCCAAGGCATATTTTTGAGTGACCATTTTTAATAGAGGAATGCTGACAGAACACTGATCAAAGGCCACCATTGAAACCTTTCTCTTGGCTACAGTTCCAAAGGAGGGACATGATGTCCAGGGTAGCCTTGGCTTCCACCCCCAGCTTCATCTGTCATCCTTTTTCTGGAGGATGCTCATGAAATCTGCCTCTTTACAGGATCCCACCTGGATGTTAAGATTCCACTGTGCTGGATAGGTTTAGTGGAGCAGAACTCAAAATTCCGGAAGTACATTTCCAGAATTCTGGAAGCTGAGTGAAAGAAGATTCCTGCTTCCTTTGCTGTTTCTTTTCAGTAAACACATGCAAAAGAAAAAAATTAACTTCCCCACAAAAGCTACCCAATTAAAACAACAAGAAGAAGAAGAGCTGGATCTGACCACAGGCCTATCTAATACAACATCCCTACAGTGGCCTGAGCCCTTGAGAAGCTCACAAAAAGACTCCCAAGGGCAATAGCTCTCTCCTGCTGTTGTTCCCCAGCAACTGGTATCCAGAGGCGCATATATCACTACCACCAATTTTGGTTGCATGTGCAAAATATTCTGACATCCCAAAATCCATAAATCCTGCTGGAATATAACCAGAGTGAAACCAAAGGGATGTCAGAACAGACAGAGAATAGAAATGAGGAGATCCATTCATCTCTTGTTTTCTCAGCTAGACTGACCTTTCACTTTGACTTACAAAACTGGACTGTGTAACATTCCGTGGCTGACCATTTCCCCTCAGAAGGCACTGTCATATACATGACATCACATCGGTTGAGCCAATAGGTGCCAGAGGTTTTATTGCGAGTACTGCAAAATCCCTTAACACATTACAACAAATTCATAAGTGGAGGACTGGGATAAAGCTTCATGAACCCCTTCACCTTTTTCATGGTCCTGTTGGTGGCGGCCAAATGTTTCCAGCTGCTACGGGGTACGCTGTGTTTGTTTACCCTAACAGTAACCCCATGAAGCCAAATCAGAGGGAGGGCAATGCTTCCTGCCCTTACTCTGGTGTACTGTGGGTAGAAAAAGACATCCAGAAGCAGCTGCAAGTGTGATTGTGGGCATGCTTGCCCCAAAGTTCACTCCTGTTCCCACATCACAAGCACTAAAACACACTCTTGATGGGCTATGGTTGGGGGAAGCATTTTGACTCAGCACTACTCCTAACACAAATGTAAGACAGAAAGGGGAATTGGTGTTTCTAAGTAGTTTCTACAATCTTATGTGTTGTCTTACACAGGGACTGAGCCTTTCTCAAACCCACCAACACAGACGGATTGTCCCAGTCCAACTTGAGATGTCTGATGAACAGCTTCGTATGTCAGAGTGCCAGATCTTGATACAATACCTGAAGGACGAGGAGAAAAAGACAGACACAGTTGAAAAATAATGTAAATGATAAGCTGGCCTTAGTTCCTATGTTAGAAGGACATAATCAGTTCACACCAGGGATAGGTAACATGGGCATTTGCAGACACCTCTCTCGGTGTCCACCAAGGTGACCTACCCCTCCCACTTTTAAAAAAATTACGTAATTTTATTTATTTAAAAACATTTCTTGGCCGCCTTTCAGGGCAGAAGTCCGCACAAGGTGGCTTACAGCCAGCAGCAGCAACAATAGCAGCAATAACAGTACTCATCATCAGAAGGGCACGGTAAAATAGAATGTTTTCAAGGCCTTCTGAGGAGCCTGCAAGGACGGTGCATGGCAGTCCCCTGATGGGAATTTGTTCTAGAAGTTTGGGGCCACTGCAGAGAAGGCCCTCTCCCGGGTGATCACTCACCTAATTGCTCTCACAGGTGGGCAAATGAGAAGGGCCTCTCTTTCTGACCTTAAAGTACAGGCAGGCTGATATGAGTGAATTAACACATTTTCTAACCAGCGACTGTGATTGCTGTGAAATAGGTTTCTGTTGGTGCTGAAAATTGTAGGTCCGAAGGAAGAATTTAGTGTTTGGAGACTCACACCCCACCTCTGCTTTGTACCCAAGTCTTTCTGGGCAGGTTACTTGGCCTCTGCCACACCTCCCGTGTCAGCCATTTTGTGTTAGCGCTGAAGACACTTTCTCAAACTGCCAAACATGCCCACAGCCCCCAAAAGTTGCCTAACCCTGGTTTACACATAACCACGGCATTCAAAATTATTTTTACAAGAAACTGAACATTATGTTATGTGACGTTACGATTTCTGAGTTACAACCACAACATATGAGGGACCTATTCTGACGCATCAGCTCAACTGAAACAAGTTTGCACTTGTGGAGCCTGCTTTTTCCAAGTCAGCTGGAGAAAGCATCTTCACAGAGGCGGCTTCTCATCAGTTGGAGCCGATTTAGCCTATGAGATGCTGGAGATTGTCCCGATCATGCCAGCGATGAACGGAACGCTTAACAAGCGTTCAGTGGCCTGGCCTGGCCTCGCTCACTCATTTCATATGGATAATCCAGGACCTGCAAAAGAACCTATAAAAATAGCTGCACAATGTCACAGAATGTGCAGGTCTACCCAAGTCAGGTGTCTACCTACATGGACCTGAAACATATGCAGACGTCAATATCCACCCCACATCTACTTTTTTTAAAAAAAATGGGGTCTAAGGCAGGCACAGGATGATTAAGACAAAGCAAAATCACCAAAGGGTTAAGGTTTTTAAAATTTAAAGGTCATTTCATTCAGATATATTAAAACTTTTAAGCAGAGCAGTTGAATTTACAGAATGATGAAAATGCTGAGTAAATACTCCTTCAACACTTATTAAGACCATCAGCTCTGTATGGTTGAAATAGAAGTTAGGCCAAACGCGTTTCGACATTATGGCTGAATTCGGACGACACGTTTAACAACTGTGGGTTGTTGAAGCAATAACCCATTGCGTTGTTAAACGCGTCGTCTGAATGTAGCCACACAACGGAGCAACAACCCACAGTAGGCAAAGTAACAACATTCAACAACTGAGGGGAACAACTCACTTTGCGAGTTGGTTGTTGAATGGTCAATTGACAAACGTGTCGTCTGGAGCGGTGCGTTGTTGAAACAACGATCGTGAGTTGTTGAGAACGGAAGATCAGAGAGTGGAGCGGCAAGAGAGGCAGAAAGCAGGAGGCCGCTCAAGCACTCTCACAAGAGATCCCCGGCATCACCACCATAGCAACCAGGATGCCCGTCTCCCCCACCAGGCAGCCAGCATGGAGCTCAACAAGGGGCCAGCTCCTGCAAGCACTCATGCAGGGTGCCCAGTCAGCTACCCATAAGGATAAGCACACCAGAAGAGCACTACGGCAAAGGGGGGAGGGGGAGACGGAATAAGCAACAACCCCAGGCGCCCTGGAGCAAGGGGCAGGCCCCCCCCACACCAAGAGGGAGAACAACACCCCATCCAAAGTAGACCCCCACTGTACCGCCACCTCCACCCTCACATCACCCAGAAGGATGAGGGCAGGGGAAGCGGCGACCAGAGAGCCCCCCCTCATCCGCCCAACACGGCTGGACAGCAAGCCATTGCCAGGCCCCGAGAATCCCGTTGGGGAGTGTCGCGCCCGTGAGACGGCGTCCCGGGTGCATGAAAGTATCAGTGCCTGGATCTGCGCTACCCCCACCCCCTGTGTCGGCTGTGGAGTTCCATCTCTGGAGTGGCATCCCTCCCTGGCATGCCGCCCCTCTCCACTTCATCCCCTTGGCATGTTCCATGCTTGGCTCCCTGGGGGTATGGCCTCGGCCGTCCCCTCTTCACCGCTGTGCCTTCCAGCCGCCTCCTCCCTTCCTGGGGGCAACTGTCCTTTCCGTAGGTTGTGCCCTGGCATAGTGGTGCCCATATGCCTTATTGCCCATGTCTGGTCTCCCTGCTGAATAAAATTTTCTACGCCACCCCACTCTCACCTTCTTTCCTGTGTGTGCGGAAGATGCTCGGGGGGGGGGGGGGTTGGGGGCTGGGGCATGGGTGCCAACATTGGAATTGCAGCACTGGGCGTGGGGTACGACTGTTGTATTGGTGCTGCCGTTCCTCCTGGCTGCCTCTTTGCCCGAGGCTGCTGAGTTCCACCCACTGACTGAGGCAGCCAATGGGGTTTGGGAGGCATGTCCTGCATCGGCTTCAATGGCGACGCCCATGGTTTTCAGCCGCCGTGTCTTCTGGGATACGTGCTGGAGGACTAATGGAGTTTGGTAAGCAGGGAAAATGGCGGCCGAGCTGTCAGTCAGAGCCGAGTAGGCTATTTGCAACCGGGGTGGTTGCTGGTTCCCTGCAGCGCCTGCTGCAGCGTGTTGTCTGTAGATCACCACCTTTTTCACCCACCGTCAGTAGGTAATTTAACAACCGTTGCTCAGCGCGTTGTCCGAATTGAGCCTATGTCTTCTTCAGTGGCCTCCGGCACACGCTGATATAGTAGACTTGCGAAATAAAAGAACAGATATCTTGAATCTGGGGCTGACTATCAATATCCCTAGAATAGGACAGTAGTATCACTCCCCCAAGACAATGAAACCTGCAGAAAGTGCTCACAGACTGTAACAGCCTCCGTTTCTCAAGCCAAAAATCACTTGAGAAACGGAGGCTGTTATAGTCTGTGAGCACTTTCTGCAGGTTTCGTTGTCTTGGGGGAGTGATACTACTGTCCTATTCTAGGGATATTGATAGTCAGCCCCAGATTCAAGATATCTGTTCTTTTATTTCGCAAGTCTACTATATCAGCGTGTGCCGGAGGCCACTGAAGAAGACGTAACGTCGAAACGCGTTTGGCCTATCTTCTATTTCAACCATACAGAGCTAATCGTCTTAATAAGTGTTGAAGGAGTATTTACTCAACATTTCTATCATTCTATAAATTCAATTGCTCTGCTTAAAAGTTTTAATATATCTGAATGAAATGACCTTTAAATTTTGAAAACCTTTGGTGATTTTGTATTGGCTTTTTTGGTTAAGGATAGCACTTATTAAGACAAAAGCCACTGACTCTGACAATTTCCAAGAATGGGATTTGAATTTCAGAACGCTAGTCTTAAGTAAAGCGGCACATTATGTTTACATGAGGCTTCTGCCCTCGTTGCAGGCGGAAAGGCAACAATGCACCACCACTGAAGAAACCAGAATTCAGATATAGGGGGATTGGTGCAAAAGGAGCCATCAATCCACAACAGGGACAATCTCTCAACTGAAGTACGTCTACGCCACGAAGGGCGAGCTGTCGCAAGCTACAAACTGAGTTCAGTGAATTCCATACATGATCAGAAGCTTTTGAGACCTGGCTTAATTGGGACTTACTCGGACAACTGCTCTTCCCATTTCCCCTCCTCAGGCCTCCAGTTAGGCACGAAAGCGCCTGCTCCTACCGAATATTGTAACATTATGTACTGTTCTTTTTAATTACTGAACACTGAATTTACCCCAGAAGCCAAGCTCTTTTAACACAGACCTGCATGCTTTATAGGCCAGCCAAATCAAATCAAGACAGATGTGGCCAATTCAACCAACTCAAGATGCAAGGATCGTAACTCAAATGTACCATCTATTGCAAGAGGACAGATCCAACTGCAGTTTCAAAAAAAGAAAATGCACCAGATTAATCTTTGAAATCTTACCAACTCTTCCTTTCTTGTGAATGTGGCCAGGCATGATGCCAATTTTACATTCTCCAGGCTAAAAATAAAACCCAAAAAGCAAACTTGGTTAGATTTTATTTAGATTTCCTTCCCAGTCTATTGTAAGAGATATTAAAAAGCAGTATTTGCACATTTTCAACATGCATCGGGAATCCTTTCCACTGTGTCTAGCCTGCCTAGAACTTCCTGTGTATCTGCCATAAAACCACACTACTGTGCAAAAAAATCTGCCACATATTCTAGGATGCATACTCTGTTCTCATGGGTTGCTATTCAAGGCCTATTGGGCCTCACTGTCACCCCACATGGACAAAACATACCGGCTCAGTTCAGACAACACGTTAGTCAATGCAGTATGAAAACTCCACCCAATGGTGGAGTTTTTAGGGGGTACTCCCCACACACGTTCAAACTCCACCGTTGTGTGACTGTGGGCTACCGTGGAGTTGAGTGAAACCCATGGTGACGTTTGATTGACAGTTCCCCCACCCTCACTCCTCCCCTGCTCCTCCCCATGGTATCCCATCAGCCATTGTGGCAAAAAAACAATCCCAGCAGATCTCCAAGAGCGGCACGCGCTCCTTTCGCCACTCTTGCCAGGGAACTCTGTAGCCAGTGGGAAAAGTCAACGCAACGGAAAACTCCACGGAGCCCGCCACACAACACGCCACACAACGGTTGTGAAGGATCTCTCCTCTGCACAGCGTGGATATTCTGCGTGGAGTGTTCCCCCCCCCAAAAAAACCCCTCCACCATTGCGTAGAGTTCTCCTGCCAGACAACAGTTCTCAACGGTGGCGTAAAAACTCCACCGCGGAGTTCTAAAACCACCGTTGAGAAATGTGTTGTCTGAACTGAGCTGCTGCCCTATGCTGCGTCGGGAATGACAGACAGGAAAGCTTTCTAAGGCACATGGTCAGCCATTATTGATTTTATTGCAAAACGCCAGGGGGTCCCAGACAACAGTTTGGGAAAGGCTGTTTTATATATATATATATATATATATATATATATATATGAATGACCCGTTTTATTCTCACAGCAATACTGTTGTGTAGACTGGAATAAGAGATAATCACTTAGCATGCAGCAAGTCCCCATGGGTAAGTGGGATTTCGACCCTGAGTTTACCCACATCCTCATCTAACACACAATGCCCCAGTATACTGTCTTAAGGGGGGGGGGGGTTTGCAGGAAGAGGGGCATTGAAATCAGGACACAGTTGCTCATCAGGGGGTACCAAAAGATAGGAGGGTACTAATTTATGGTGTACCAGTCTGGGGGGGGGGGATCTATCCTCTAAGAAAAAGACACCAATCTATTTTAACTCCATTCGAGCCCTTACGTTGATAACTCCGGGACAATTTGGGCCAACAAGCCGAGTCTTGTCCTGACGAAGCAATCTGTGTTTGACACGCACCATGTCCTGCTGGGGAATACCTTCTGTAATGCACACAACAAGGGAGATTTCTGCGTCAATGGCTTCATTGATTGCAGCAGCAGCAAACGGAGGTGGCACGTATATTGCAGAGGCAGAAGCTCCCGTTTTTTCTTTCGCCTAAGAGCCAATTACATGAAAAACAAAAACAATGCACCATCGTTCCATCGAAACAACTCAGCACGCTGTAAGAGACCTTGCAACCAGGAACGAAATATTTCTTTTTGCCAGCAGATATTTCAGTAATTCTGCGTCAGGCCTATCCCTTAAGAGCTACTGACCAGATTCATGAGCGAACCGGCCTGCAAGCAGCTGATCGCTAAAGCAGAGTCATTAAGCTTTTCCAGCTTACGCAAGAGCTCAAAGTGACAAACAAAGAAACTGTGAAGGCACTGGTATTACCAGAAAGTTTTTTTTTGGCATTTCGCCAAGTTTCAAAAGTCAGTATATGCCGTGCAACATGGGAGTCTGACTTCGATGCAACATCTCAACTCGCAATAGGAGCACTGAATGGGCTGAGTGGTTTCTATGGGTCTTAGTCTTACTTCCAGTTTTGCATCCTCTTTTGAAGTTGGCACTGAAAGGTATGCTCCGCTCTGCTTGCAGGGGTTTCCTCCATCAATACTACGGTTTCCTGACGGTTGTGCTACAACACAACTGTGGGTGAAACAATATAGATTGGGCTATGCTAGAGGTGTGAGGGCAGAAGATACAAGTCAACACTGGCCTTGTAATCAGAACACAACCGCAGAACATGGGGTGGGTAGGTATCTACCCTTAAGCAATCAGAAGGAAAGAATACAGGATCAACAGCATTCGAATGGAGCCCCTCTGTGGTAGTAACACAATGTGCAAACCACCGGAACATTTTGATCTGGATGACACCCAGATAAGACCTTCCCATTTTGTATTAACTAAGAAGAGTTCCCAAGCCTTATGTTCCCGTGAACTGGGAATTACTATTAAGTTCTAAATGACTGATTCTAAGTCAGAAAAATGTAATTATACAATATAAGCATGTTTCGCTCTTGGGGATGGTTTTATAATGCCCCTCATCCTCAGGAATGCCACAGAACAACCTCGCCCAACTTGGTAATCTCCAAGTGGGCAATTAACTCCCAGCATTTCCAACTGTTGGTCACGCTGCCTGGGGCTGATGGGAACTGGAGTTGATGTGGAAGGCTGCCATAGAGGAATCCACACCAGAAACATGACAACTGAGCGACGTGACATTCACCATTCAATTGAGAAATGTCCTTGGCACAAGACTTTAAAATAGAGATGGGCAATTTGTGGCTCTCTGGATTTTCGTACAACCTCCGCGATCCCTCACCACTGGCCAAGCTGGCTAGAGATGATGCAAGCTGAAGGCAAAATAAATAAATAAGTTGCCTGCCCTTGCTTAAAACCTCCACTCCAGCTTAATTCTCTCCCTCACCTAATTTTATTTATGTACAACCCACCTTGTAGTGTAACATCCTCACAAGGCCACTTAGAGCAACTCATACAGTTTATCAAATAATAAAACACGAGAGACAAAAAACTGTTAAGTTAGCCATTAAAACAGCAGCGACTAAAATGTGAAGCCAAATAAAACCGATAAGGGAACTATGTCGAATTAACAGGTTGTAAAAAAAACCTGCTCAAAAGCTACTAAGGACAGTGCTAAATGTAGCTCCTAGGGAGATTCATACAGGCGCGGGCAGTTCTTCACGCAAACCAGTCCCAAACTGTTTAGGACTTTAAAGGCCAAAACCAGCTCTTTAAATTGACCCTGGAAATGAACCGGCAACCGATGCAACTTGTAGAGAATTAGTGTAACATGATCCAAACACCTGACACCATGAGCATGCTTGCGGTTGCATTCTGTCTTTAAAGGCAAGATTGGGTAAAAAGTGTTGGAAAAGCCTAATCCGGATGCAACCAAGGTGTAGGATCATTTATTATATGGCCCTGTAATATTACCTCCGCCACAGAGTTAAAGACTGGAAGCCCCAAGTGACTTTTGCCCCCTTTGCCTGGCGAAATTCCTCCTACTAGATTGGTTCCATATTCCAATGCCTGCTGACTGTGAAAGGTACCCTGCAGGAGAGAGACAATTGTGACAAAAACAAACAAACAAATACCTATTTAAACTAGGAAGAAAAATTACACTGAACAAGACTTCTCCTGAACAAGCTCCACTGAAAAGAATCACCCCAATTGCTCTGATTTCAGGTTGGATTTTCAATCCATGAGATGCTAGATTTCACAGAATCGTAGAGCAGTTGTGCTGGAAGGAGCCTCTAAAGCCATCGAGTCCAACCCCCTGCTCAATGCAGAAATTAACCTTAAAGCATTCCTGACAGATGGTTGTCCAGCTGCCTCTTTAAGGCCTCTAGTGTGGGACAGCCCACGACCTCCCTAGGTCATTGATTTCTAAATGCACAAAGAAGAAAAAATCCCCCAAACCTGCAGTCTAAAGTTGCATAATCCAAACAGGACAATATCATGCAATTATCTTACATAGGAAATTAATCAAAATGGTCACACTGAATCTAGGAATAAATCGAGATCAATCCTGCAGTTTTCCTGAGAGAAGAAAAGCCCCAAGTGGCAAACTCACAAATTAACAGGTTTGAAATATGTCCTCTTGCTCCTAGAACTAAGACATAATGTCACACGCTCCAAATATAAGTGTGGCATGACAGACTATAAATAGAAGAGCCCATTTGCAGTATAGATAGATGCTATATGCAGGAAATGGAAGAAAAAAGTGTCCCCTAGCTTGCACTAAGGTTTAGAATTTCAAAGATGATTTCAGAGCTAGAACTGCTAACCTGTTAACTAATTTTAGCTGATTAAATTATTAGAACTATCAGTTAAGTAATTTTATATTACCCTCAATATAGGTGCCTTCTTTAAGATAATGAACTCTATAATAATTTTTTAACACAAAATGTGATGGGTAATGCTAAAAAGAAAGTATAGTGACATCTTTGTTATCTGCCATTTCCTAATATTCTAGAACTAAAGAAGATTAAAAAAGCAAACGGAGCAGTACATAAATATTGTAAATAATAGTAATAACACCAGAAATTTCTCTACATCTACGTATCATAGGGAAAGGTCAGCAGTGTTGGGAAAGCTGTCTTTCGAGGAAGCTTGTTGGCCGTTACTGATCTTCTCACAGAGGAACTTTTGAGCAGCTCACCAAAGAATCCCAGGCAGGGTTCCCCAAACATAGTTTGGAAAGCAGTGTTCTATGGCATGAGAAAAGGTACAAGGAACCAACTGGCCAAACACGCACCTGTTTGCCGGTAAACCCCTGGCAAATGACCTTTGTGTCTTTGGTGATATAAAGGTTCTTCCGTGTGGCTGAATACGAACAATGCCGTACCCCATTTTTCTGCACTGGAAAATATAAAGATATAGGAAAAAATATTGATAATCTCATTGTGCATTTCTATAGAACTCAAAGAAGTAAAACTTATTGTACCTTTTTGGCCAAATACAGGAGGGTTCCCTTTTAGTATTAATTATTATTAGTATTATTTTTTAAAAGAGTTTGCTGGAACAATTTTATTGACGTTGCAGGAGGCTTCTAAGGCAATTACCTACTTGATCCGAGTGGAACTATGGTCTGCGAATTAGAGAAAGGACTGATGGGAACCTTTACACTCCACCTTGAGCTTGCACTATGAACTACACATCGGAACATTCAGAGTCCACAATCAGAAGTGCTTCTCTTCACTTTTAACACATAAAAACAGGTGCCCCCAATTTCAGTCACCATAAGAAGTGACCCACCTTCCTCTAGCAAAGACAGCAAGCCCTTGGCTTCCCCCCCCCCCCCCCGCCCATGAGAATGGGGCTAGGCCTTGTCGTTTTGGCTCTGCACTTCCAAGCTTGGAGTGTCTCAAAAACACAGAGCCCGAACAAGCTGTACCCTTCCTCTCCAACCTAGGTCTGGGAGAGTGGGGATCAACTTTGCAATTTCATAATTATGGGAATGAATCCTGTCCCACACTCTAGCTCCAAGCTAGATAGCAGAGCTGGTGTTCATTTTGATGCAGCACTTCCAAGGTCCTTGTAGCTCCTTGGAAGAGTAGCGTGATTCTAGGAATGACCCCACTCCTTACCCCACCCCAGGCAGCCACACTGAGCAGGAGAACAGAGTGCTGTTCTTGATCATACAGCACATTTTGGAGTTGCAGAGCAAGGCCAGGGGACAGGACCACACCACCTTTATTTATTTTATTACTTTTGTATCCCACCCCATAGCCGAAGCTCTCTGAGCAGTTCACAGAAATTAGAACCACAAGGTACAGCATAAAACAATATAAAATGTCAAAGCTTAAAACTATGATATAAAAGTACAACCAGAATATTATTATTATTATTATTTATTACATTTATATACCGACTCATAACCGAAGTTCTCTGGGCAGTTTACAAAGATTAAAACTGAGCAGCAATGCAGAGATTTAAAACACAGTTTTAATAACAGATCGAAAAGACTAGAATGCTAAAATGCCTGGGAAAATAAAAAGGTCTTCACTTGGCCCTGGAAAGAGTACAATATAGGTGCCAAGCGAACCTCTCTAGGGTGCTCATTCCACAACCGTGGTGCCACAACAGTAGCTACCTGCCTTACTTCCTTTGGTACAGGCTCCTGGAGATGGTCCCCTGAAAATGATCTTAAAATCTGGGCAAGTACATTATGGAAGGAGACAATCCTTCAGATAACCTGGCCCCGAGGCCCACCTTCCCCTGCACCCACAGAGGGGGAGGGGCAACCACAAGTCACCTTGAGTGCCTTCTTTGGTGGAAAGGCAGGATACAAATTAAATGATAACTCATGGCTGGTTACCACGTTCTGAGAAGGAATGTAAAAGTTTTCAAACTAGACCAGCCTTCCTCAACCTCATGACTTCCAAATGGGCTGGACTACAACTCCCAGCAATCCTGCCTAGCGTGGCCATTGGGGAAGGAAGAACAAGACAAATCCCTGCTCCTGCAAGTATCAGAGCATATAATATTTTCAAAGTGAGAACTCAGTGGTGGCTCCCGAGACTCCAAGAAAGAAAAACAAGTACAATTATGACAGCATCCACTGCTTTCCCTCCAGAAAGCATTCCACGGGACGCTGACCATCCCATGCCCAATAACAGTTTTGGGTTTGGCACGGTGTTACTGTTTTTAGGGAGAGAGAAGACACCTCAAGCAGCCCCAAAAATTAAATTAGGAAAGGGAAATCTGTGGTAGCAGCAGGTCTGCTTTGGGAATTAAAAACTACAGCTATGAGCACAAGGTGACGAACGCAACATCCTAGGAGTTGAACGTTTTGCAGAAGCAAGAAGCACGAACCCGTCCACACACACTTCAAGCCAACCTTCCCAAGCGGAATGAGCTTGTCTCAAGCTGGAAACCTGTGTTTGCTTTATAGGAGGGCCCACTCCTTCCACAAACAAAACACTCTTCTGCAATGATTGGGCATGCTTCCTCAGCCGTGGACAGCCCATCTGAACTCAATACCAGCAATGTGCTCTTTCTAATCCCTGTTCCCCAAAGGTTCTCAAGTTACACCATGCACAGGCAGAGATGCATGGTGCTTCCAAGGCACTCACTCTGTAGCCCAGAAAAAGACAGCCGCTCCTTCTGTTTTCAAAATACGTTTCTAGAATTCACGTCTGCAGAAATACTTCCTAAAGCCCAACGGCATAAAAGATGTGGAACAAAGAGGCAAGGGGAAAAGTCCAAATTGGCTGCTATTCATGATGCTAATCAGGCTTTGGTTTTTAGGGTAAAATCCAAGTGCAGAACAGATTTGTTTTCAACAGAACAATGAGTCTATGTGAATCAATTGTGGACTGGTCTTTATCAAGCTCATGAGTGTCATATAATCAGGGCTGCAAGTCTCCAACAAGCACAAATTAACTGTAGCTCTGGCTGTGGACTCATGCTACTTTCCCCCTCCCAAATCTGAACCTTAGCAACCAGATATTCACCCACTTTGTACAGAATAGGGGTTGAGACCTAATTTCCTTGGTGTTACAACCTCCTGATTCTTGCTTGAGCAACAGACAATTCCAATCAATGCAATCTCAGCTCCCAAGGAAGGCACAAGAACGAAGGGAGATCGGCAGCAAATCCATTACCATAACTAATTTTGCTGTGCTGCGGAAAGTATTCTTGTTTGGTGTGTGTGAGTGTGGGTGTTGCAGTCCACCTCGTCGCCTTACAGTTGCTCCAAAGCCTCAGGAAACCACTCAAAAGATTTCTTATGAAAACTCAACTACTTCTACACTGCAATGCACCTTTATGGTGTGAAGCCAATAAAAGGAACGCCCCTGTAAATGTCTGAATCGAAAAGTATAGCTGGATAGGTTTGCCCATGCTCTGTGTCACCGACGCATAGGATTTTGACTGTCAGAGCATGGACAATATTTACAATAGATCATTAGGAAAAGAATTAAAAATAACACTGATAGCAACATAAATCTACGGCACGACCACACTTGGAATACTTTGTACAGTTCTAGTCACCACTTCTAAAAAGATATTGTAGAGATGGAAAAGGAGCAGAAAGAAGCAACCCAAATAATCAAGGGGCTGGAGGAACTCTGCTATGAGGAAAGGCTATAATATTTGGGACTGTTTAACTTAGGGAGAAAAAATTAGACAGACGCTGATGGACAAAACGATGCAAGGTGTGGAAAATGTGAACAGGGAGACTTTCTCTTCCCCTTTCATAATACTAGAACATAATGGATTCATCCCACGGAGCTGCATGGAGATTTGGGACAGATAAAACGAAGTACTCCTTCACACAGTGCAGAGTTCAGCTGTGGAATGCGCAATCCCAAAATCTAATGATGGCTACCAATTTGGATGGCTTTAAAAGGGGACAAATTCATCGAGAATAAAGCTAATCCTGGTGATTTCATGGTACCTCCAGTATCAGAGGCAGTATGCCTAGTTGTGTGGAAACATTATTAGGAGGGTGCTATCGGCCTCATGTCCTACTTGTGGGCTTCCTATGAATGCCTGGAGGCGGTAATGGGCTGGATGAGGAAAAACAAACTGAAGCTGAATCCAGACAAGACGGAGGTGCTTACTGTCAAAGGCCACAACCTGGGTTTGGAGGTGTGTCAACCTGTTCTGGATGGAGTTACACTCCCCCTGAAAGGCTGTGTTCGCAGCTTGGGGGTGCACCTGGATCCGTCGCTCTAAATGACAGCCCAGATAGATGCGACGGCCAGGAGTGCCTACTATCAGCTTTGGCTGCACCCCTTCCTAGAGTTGGAAGACCTAAAGATGGTAGTGCACATGCTGGTAACTTTGAGGCTCGACTTCTGCAATGTGCTGTACATAAGGCTACCTCTGTGCCTAGTCCGGAAACTTCAACTAGTTCAAAATATGGCAGCCAGGTTGGTCACTGGTACATCTAGGGGTGACCACATTACACCAG
Organism: Anniella stebbinsi; assembly: GCA_029215795.1. Classification (NCBI taxonomy): domain Eukaryota; kingdom Metazoa; phylum Chordata; class Lepidosauria; order Squamata; family Anniellidae; genus Anniella; species Anniella stebbinsi. The sequence goes on along the minus strand of JARDYH010000004.1, from coordinate 222,822,561 downwards.
TTTTAAAATCTCTTCACTGGCTGCCAATCAGTTTCCAGGCGAAGTACGAAGTGTTGGTCATTACCTTTAAAGCCCTATATGGTTTGGGTCCAGGTTACCTGCGGGATCACCTTCTCCCATACAATCCGCCCCACATGCTCAGGTCCTCTGGGAAGAACTTACTACAGTCAGCCAAGACTAGGCTGACAACCATTACCCAGAGGACCTTCTCTTCTGCTGCTCCCAGACTGTGGAACGACCTGCCGGGAGAGATTCGCCAACTTACCAGTCTTCTGGAATTCAAGAGAGCTATAAAGACTTATCTCTTTTGGCAGGCCTACCAAGTCAAATTTTAAGACTTTGTTCATATTTTAATAATGTATTAATTTTATATGCTTTTAATCAGTTTTATGTATTTTATATTGTTCATACAGATGTTGTTCCCCACCTCGATCCGGAGGGAGAGGTGGATAATAAATAAATTTATTTATTATTATTATTATTATTATTATTATCTGGTTGACCACTGTTGTGGGGGAAAGGGGCTGTGACTAACTATACCTATGCTAAGGGGGAGGGAATAATGGTGGGGACTCTACAGGTTATTTAGCAAACGCTAGGGGGAAAAAACTACAAAATGAAATCTAAAGAGACAGAATTTACAGCATGACAATTGCACAAGCCAGAGTTATGTCTGCATTTAATGCCAATGTGGGGCCCTGTGGCTCTCCAGATGTCGCTGGACTACAAGCCCCATCACTCCTGACCATTGGCTATGCTGGCTGGATCAGACTCAGGGAAAAGGCCGCAGCTCATTGTGTGGAGCACCTGCAGAAGTTCCCAGGTTCAAATCCCAGCATCTCCAGATAGAACAAAACAACAAAACAAAAACAAGCTCCAGGAGAGCCTTTGTCTAAATGGACCAAGGGTCTGACTGGTTCCACCTAGGCAGCTTCAGGTGTTCCTACGATGGGGGTCCGACAACAAGCAGAAGGCCACAGGTAACCCCCCCATGACTCAATGGGGCTACTCTGAAACCAGCCTGGCACGACCCTCACATCCCCCCCTCCTGCTCAAAGGGACAACTCTGAATCCCCGGGGCAGAGAATCAGGGGAGCCAGAGGGATCCTACACCCACCGACTCTCGAGTCAGCCTACCGCCACTGGAGGCAGAAGGGAAGCTGGATCGGGGCCGGGCTGCAGAGGCTGGAGAATTCCACCCCCGCTGCCTGGAGGGAGGGAAGGAGGGAAGGAGCCCCCCCCCCCGCTTTCAATGGGGCAGAGGAGTCTGCTCTCGAGTGTAGGGCACGTGGGGGCTGCGGCCCCGATCCTACTGAGAAGTGAGCTTGGCTGCCTTCGTGTGGGGCGGGGGGGGGAGCGGGGGGGCGGCACGGGGGTCAAGGGGGCTGCAGCCCGTCGGCCCCGATCCTGGTGTCCAGTGGGGCTTCGGGGGAACGAGACGTGAGAAGGGGACAGAGTTAAGGGGGGGGGGGGTACTCAGCGTCACGTGACTAGGGGAGAGGGCCCCACCTGACCCCTGACCCCGGCCCCCCACTCACGGAGCAGGAGGAGGCGGCCCAGGCCTCGGGCGCCGCTTCCACAGCACGACATCGTCCCCTCCCGGCCGCCTTCACCCCTCGGCTGCCAATGACAAGAGGGGCCTTGCCAAGCTGGCCCTAGACCCGCCCCTTCCGGCCGCGCAGGCGCACGACCTCCCTTTACCTCACGCCTCTGAAGAGCCTGGGTAGGCTAACCGGGCGCCTGAGCTGTCACGGGAAGCTTTGGAGAAAACGGGCGGAGGAGAAAGAGGAGGCGAATAACCGCGGCAGGGTGATAAGCCGAGCTCGCTGGACGTGCTCCGTGAGAGTGAGCCCACTTCGGAGCTCACGAGGAGGAGGAGGCGAAGCAAGCAGGCGGCTGGAAAGGTCAGCTTCCCCCATGGGAAAGCTGCGGGGTGAAAGGACCCTGCTTGGTCCCGCGGGTGGGGGCGCAAGGGATTGTGGGGGCTGTAGTTCGCGCCTTGGAAGGGGCGGAGGAGCGCGCTCAGGGGCCAATGGGGCTTCCTCCAGAGCGGGCGCGTGCCCTAGAAGTTCAGCCTCCTCGTGTGCAATGCACGGCTGCTGGGAGGGAGATCCCCACGCGATCAGTGGGGGAAAGGGTGTGCATCGCGTGGAAGGCGAGACTAATCCTAGGCATGCTTACTTGGGAGTGAAAGTCCCATTAGACTCCGCGAGGCTTATTTCTAAGTAAACACGTGCAGGATTGTAAGGCCAGCTGAACACCAGTGGATTTGCTTCTGGGCAGACTTGGGTAGGATTGCATTGAAGGAAAGGATAGCGCTGGGTTTAGAGCGACCCTATGGAAAGGAGGACAGGGCTCCTGCAACTTTCGCAGTTGTATTGGAAGGGGGATTTCAGCAGGTGTCGTTTCTATGCATGCAGTGTATGGTGAAATCCCCTCTTCATCACAACAGTAAAAGCTGCCCGCTTTTGTATCTGGTCACTCTAGAATAGCTCCTGCAGATTTAACTTTTGTGACGAAGAGGGAATTCCACCAAGTGCTGCATGCATACAAAGGACCCCTGCTGAAATTCCCTTTTCAATACAACTGTTAAAGATACAGGAGCCCTGTTTTCCTTTTCATATGGTCACCCTAGCTGGGTCTATATCAGGTCTCCTGTGATAATAAAAGACTTTATTCCTTTCAGAAAAAAAGGAAATGAAGATATTCCTTCATCCCTTCTTAAAGCCAAGGTCATCCCCACATCTTGAACCAGTCATATAAGTTAATGTTTAGGTTGTATTGTATAACTTGTATAAGTTAATGTATACCAATTGTATAAGTTAATTATGCCTGTCTGTGAAGAATTCTTTGGCTTTGTCCATTATGAATCTACTACCAGTCAGTTTCAACAGGCAAAACTAAGTTTTACCATTACAACTGAGGGCACACATTCCCATTATCAACTGGCAGGATCACAGAAGTCTCCTGAAGAGAACATAAGAAGAGCCATGCTGGATCAGACCAAAGGCCCATCTAGTCCAACGCTCTGTTCACAAAGTGGCTAAACCAGCTTTCAACCAGGAACCCACAAGCAAGACATGCTGTAACAGCACCTTCCCACCCATGTTCCGCAGCATCTGTTGTACATAAGTATACTGCATCTGACACTGAAGACAGCATATAGCCATCAGGACTAGTAGCCACTGATAGCCTTCTCCTTCATGAATTTTTCTAACGCCCCCTTTAAAGTCGTCCGCATTGGTGACCATCACTGCATCTTGTGGTAGTGAATTCCATAGTTTCACTATACGTATGCTCTGTGAAGAAGTCCTTTTATCTCTTCTGCATCTCTCACCAAATGCTTCATGCGATAATGTCAGATTCTAGTATTCTGCAGGGCCGTGCAGAGCAGGTAATATGCCCAGGCCAGATGGGAAGTGTGTGCCCCCCGCCCCATTTCAAACTGCCCATAAAGTATTTTTAATCAGTGGCACTGATTCAGTGCTAAATACGTATATGAACTAGAACAATTTATTTAAAAAGGTAATGGAAGCGCTTTTATTCAAGATGTAAGAAAGACATCCCTTCTTCACATTCAGAAATATTTACGTGCTTTTCTTTGGGCAAATTCATCAATAACAAGAGAAAAATCATGCCGCTTTGCCTTGTCACTGTTAATGTTCAAAACTGCTAGTCCATTCAAACGTTCTTGCACCATTGTGGACCGAAAGTATGACCTGATATGTTTTTGGACACTGAAGCTCCTCACGTTAGAGGCCACTGTTGCTGGCAATGCCAGAAAAACAGAAGCAGTAGCGTAAGCTAGAGGTGGACCTCCTCGTCGGAGTGCCCCCTCAAAATCGTGGGCCCCGGGCCAACTGGCCCCACTCGCCCCCCTCTGCCCTGCCCTGGTATTCTGAGTGGGGGAGAGAAATGTCTCCCTGTCCACTTTCTCCGCACCATGCATAATTTTGTACACCTTGTGCTGATTCCATATGGGTCAGAAAGCCGTTTGGAAGCCACCAGGAGCAGGGCCTTGAATGCCGTGGTTCCCACCCTGTGGAATGCCCTTCCAACTAAGATCAGGGTTATGCCTGTGTTCCTTTGCTTGTGGTGTTTGCTGAAGGCTTTTCAGGCAAGCATTTTCTCGCTGATGAGGAGACTTTTATTGATCTATTTGTTTGTATTATAATTTTTTTATGTGGTGATTTTATTTCTTTTACACCACTCTGATATCTCTTGACGTGGAGAGGTTTACAAATTCTGTAATAAATAGCTGAGGAAGTTGAAAAGACACAAAACTTTGCTGTCTCACATTCAGCCCCATTCCATAGCTTGGAATTTGTCCCATCCCCACAACTTATTCATGAACCATCATCACAAACAGAGCTGCCATTTTAGATGTTAGATTCACCATTGATACCGACTGTTCTTTACAAATCACATTTTTTTTCCTCCTTGTATATGAATTACCCCAGGCAGAGACTGCCCTTGCACTGAAGTCACTCGAAGTTGTAAAACTCTAAGGAAACATCAACTCAGTCCAAAATTGCTGCTAGACTTAGGTAAACACACTCTTCAAAGGCAATAAACTCAAGAGACCGAGAAGTAAATCAAAGGCCTTGATGAAACCCAGACTAGACTTTGCTCCAATTCAATGACCATCTGTTTTCACAAAGTAGACAAAAAGGGGTGTGCACAGGCTTCGGAAACCCAGAAAGGGTCTCTAGGAGTTAGGTATAATACTCCCATTCCATTATGTTATGAGCAGTACTGACTAGGGATGTGCATCAGATCGAGTCCGATCCATGATCCGGAGCCGATCTGACCGAAATCGGAAAAAAATATCCAATTCCGATCCTGGCTTCTGGATTGTCCGATCTGATCTGAACCGGTCCGAAAGGACCCGATCCAGTTCGGATAAGATCGGCGGATCGGACCTCCCCCCCCCTTGTGCTGCTTATCTGCCGGGACTGTCCGCTAGCGTCCGCTGCCCTCTTCTACTGAGAAACAGGCTTCGCGGCCTGCCTCTCAGTAGCGCGCCGGGTGATGATGTCACCCGGTGTGCTACTGAGAGGCAGGCCGCGAAGCCTGTTTCTCAGTAGAAGGGGGCAGCGGACGGCCTCGGCAGGTAAGGAGCGCAAGGGGGAGGAGGACAAGGGCCCCACTTACCTGCCTGGGCACCAGCTTCCCTCCGCTGCTCCGATCTACTGAGAAATAGGTTTCACGGCCTGCCTCTCAGTAGCACGCCGGGTGATGACATCATCACCTGGCAAGCTCCTGAGAGGCAGGCCGCGAAGCCTGTTTCTCAGTAGATTGGAGCAGCAGAGGGAAGCGGACGGCCCCGGCAGGTAAGGTGTGTGAGGGGGGAGGGTGCTTACCTGCTGGGGCCGTCCGCTGCCACCCGCTGCCGCATGTGGGCAGTAGCGGACGGCCCCAGCAGGTAAGGAGTGCAAGTGGGGGGGTAGGGACAGGGAGGGGGGAGTTAGGCCCCCACTCACCCACCCACCCACTGCCATGATTTCCGTATAGGCTTGCATTGGGGGAAAGCTTTCTTTCCCTCAATGCAAGCCTATGGCGAAAACACCAAAAATGGCAGCCGATCCAAAAATTGGACGTCCGATTTTCGGATCGGGATCGGGTCCGATCTGAGAGACCTCCGATTTTGTCCGAACCGATGCAGGACAACATCGGAGGTCTCGATCCAGGTCCCAATGCAATCCGGAGGGTCCGTGCACATCCCTAGTACTGACTCAATTTTGAAGCAGCTAAAAAGCCAGGGCGTCTTCGTTCCCCACAAAGACACAGGAATGGGGCTAAGAGCCTTCACGTAAGGCTTAGATCAGGCAAATCAGTTCCTAATAGACCTCCTAAAATGCATTCCCCAGAGGCAAAGGTGGGAGTAAAATTGAGCTGATTATGAATGCTGGATGGCAACAGTGATATCTGGTAACGCACCTGGTCATGCAACTGCAATGGGTTCTATTGTTGAACTCCAGCCTGGACACCAGTCATAAAGTCAGTCAATATAGCCATCAGCCTCAAGTACCCTCTTTTGCTATCTGAGATGAAGTCCAGCTCAGTCTTTCTCCAATAGCAAGTAGCACCACTTCCAACGCTTATGGGCAGTGATGTCACTGCTTTTCTCTAGATTGTATAAAAACCCTCAGGTTTTGAGAGTCTCGGCCCCCACCCACCCCCTTCTTAGGAGCATGGGGCCATGCTGCTGAAATTGCTGAGTCTCTCCTCCCAGAGGAAAGGCTCCTGCTCCTTCCTTGCTGTCATCTGAGACTAGGAGCTGCAACGCACACTAGTTGCTGTCTTCAGGAAAGGGCTTCAGTCCAGGGAAAGGTCTATTGTTTTTAGAGATTCCCTCCCTTCTTTCCCCTGCTGCCTGTGTGTGTATGCTCTAAGTCTCAAGAAGACTCCTTTCACAGTCTTGAAACTACTTTTAAGCCTCCATTTGCTGAGCTGATTTCCCCAAAACTAGCTTGTGTATTTGAATCTATTTATACCTCAATAAATGTGCCATTGTGGTGTTATCCTCTTCAATAGTGTGGATTAATTTGGGTAAGAATCGCCTTACTTAACCACAGACATGCCAATGTCTAAAGATTCCTTATAAGTGAGTGTGTAGGTCTCACTAGAATGTGTGCAAGTTTGTACACAGGTCTAACGAGAGCACACCATGTAACAATTAATTATAGTCAAACATAGCAAACTAATATGACATCAAGAAGACTAAGCTAAAACGTTCTCCTAAACATTTACGCATGTGTGCATTTATTGGTTTATAAAGGCATTTTGGCCCTAATAAGGGACCGCAGAGCAGTTTACAAAACAAAGCAACATCAAATAACAAAAATGAAAATGAAAACCTTAACACCAGAGCTAAAATCTTTAATATTAAAAGCTATTAGAAGCCAAGTGTGGGAAGAGTATTTTCACTGCCATCAGGGATGGGTCAACTCTCATCTCATTGGGAGAGAATTCCATAACCGGGGTGCTGCCACAAAAAAGGCCCTGGTGGTGGGACATATAGCAGCGTCTCCAAAACTGATCTCAGCCAGCCGGAGTAGGAGTACTTTAAAAAATCCTGGCCTGCGCCATTTAGGGTTTTATATATAAGCATCAGTACCCACAAACAGATCAGAAGCCAGTGCCATTGACGTAAGATCATGGGAGTTGCTTGCTCCGCTCCCTGTCTCGGCCTTGAAGCTGCTAATTTCTCTGTGAATTTGGGAGTGTTTTGATAAGGTGGGGGCCACTCTTTGAGGATGTCACTCACATTGTAGCGTTATCAAAAGGGGTTTGAACTGCACCGCCTTGTTGGCACATGGGCATGGTTTACAGGTCAGAGGACCTGTCTGTCAAGTGCCTTTGAATAGGCCAGGCCTCCGGTCTATAAGAGGTGGGAACATTGCTGAAGAAGCCTTGCTAGAGTAGAGATCATCTTTCCACGCAAGGCCTGAAAGCCCTCTTGTTGGATTCTACCTGTTTGGGGATTTTGGAAACACTCTGCACATGCTCTCTCACTTGCTATTTGGACTCTGGTTTTCTAAGGATCTGTGCTATGGGAAGTACTGTGAAGCTTTTCATAGACTTGTGCTTGTGTTTGCTGTGGATTGTGTGTTTGATGGGCCTGAGGTTTTACCTTCCCTGTGATCACGCCTACTGTATCAGATCAGCATTCGGCAGGCTGTGTTTGATAGGGCATGATCTTTCGTCTCTGCCCGGCTCTGGTGGCTCAGAGCATGAGTGTTTCCCCCCCTGAGATTTTGTTTAGGCTATTGGCCATGTCCCTTGAGGTGCCAGCATATGCAGCATCTGGAGAAGCTCAAATCGGATGGTGGCGAGGGTGCTTGCCCACCCCAAGTGCTTGCCTGAAGGATCGTATCAAAAAACGAGCCTAAAGCTTTCTAGCATCTTCTGCTTTAAGTGGTGTTGTTTGGAAAATGTAACCATTATGCTTTTGACCGTGTGATTTCCTCCATAAAAAGAAGTCTCACCGAGGTGGGTGTCTCGTGTTAGTTTGCCAGCACGTGTGAATGCCAGAGGGAATGGGCATGCTCATGACACCTGGGGCCTACGGACTGTACATCTCCCAGCACAGTTCAAGATTCTACTTCCTGCTCATTCCACACCACAGAGGTATTGGAAGGGATGAAGGCATCATGGAGCATCGGATTCTTGCCAGAAGGAGGCTTACAAGCCCTTTGCAATCTTGCCCAACCTGGTGATCTCCAGGTGTATTCAAACTACATCTCTTTCCTGAAATCATCATCAAAAGCATTGCTGGGCCCTGTGGTCTTTCGAACGCATGTCAATGCCTGGAGTCTTTCACCCAGATTCTGAAATGGGGCTGCAAAATCGACCCGCTGATTTTGGAGCCAGCAACTTGTTTGTATACCAAATTGTGATGTAGAACCCCTGGCACTGGATTGGGCCAGCTGCATGGTAATGAAGCCAACATGATGTGCTTTGAGAGGGAATAGCCTGAAAAGGCTTCTAAGCAGTGGGGGTTGGTGGGTCCAATTTTGGTGGGGAGATAGATAGATAGATAGATAGATAGATAGATCGATCGATCGATCGATCGATCGATCGATCCATTCTGGGTTTAAGTTAGAACAAGCCTGAGCTCTAGAAGAACTATTTGGGGTGTTGATCTCTCTCCTCAAAATACATTCAGCACCTTGGATAGCTCCAAGGTGCTGAATGCTTTAGAGTTCTGACTGGTTCTGACTACAACCCAGAATCTCTCTCTCTCTCTCTCTCTCTCTCTCTCTCTCTCTCTCTCTCCACACACACCTCCACTGCTTCTAAGGCAAAAAGAGGGGTTAGATAAATTCATGGAGCAGAAGGCTATCAATGGCTACTAGCCCTGATGGCTCTATGCTACTTCCAGTATCACAGGCAGTATGCCTATGTAAACCAGTTGCTGGAGAACATGGGCGGGAGGATGTTGTTGCAGTCATATCCTGCTTGTGCATTCCTGGCTGACAGCTGGTTGGCCACCGTGTGAACAAAATGCTGGACTACATGAACTCTTGGCCTGATCCAGCATGACTCTTCTTACGCTCTTATGTACTATACATCTCCCAGAGATTGGTTTCATAATAGTTCAACTGGCACAGAATTTGTGTGGCCAAGTTGCAATATATATTTTTATATACACCAATTGCTGGGGGATATGGGTGGGAGGGTGCTGTTGCACCATGTCCTGCTTTGCTGGTCCCTGGCCGATAGCTGGTTGGCCACTGTGTGAACAGAGTGCTGGACTAGATGGACCGTGGCTTGGTCTGATCTAGCATGGCTCTTCTTAGGTCTTATGTATAAATTACCCAGAGATTGGTTTCATATTAGTTCATTGGCATGCCTTTCCCCCCCTCCTCCCCCCACCCCCAACACGGTGGGACTTGTAGTTTGGTGAGGGTGCTAAGCAGATCCCTTTTGAAGATGCCTAGGATAACAATTACCAGGGTTCTCTGGGAGTGGGGGGGGGGAGTATTAATCCGGTTTTAAAAGATGGGTCTTTTCAAACCATTATCTTCCTATTCGCGAACATTCCTCCAAACTCCACTAGGTGTCACTAGTCTTTCATGGCTCCAAGATGCAACTCAGCTCTGAAGCTGTTATCAATGGCAGCCCATTCAGTTGCTTTAAGAAATTGCTTCACTTTGCCCTTTGCAGTAAGCTGACCCACACTCAACGGTTAGAGAGAAAAGCCTTCCTTGATACAGATCTCCACAGCAGCATAGGCGGCAGGTCGTCCCTCCGCACCACCAAACTTCCAAACCTCACAAGATAATAATTCTGGAGTATTCAGACTCACACTTAATGTTGCCCTCCTCAGACTTCTCTGAAATTTTTTTTCCGGATAGAGCCAGATACAGTAGGAACCAGTGGTTCCGTTCCATGCTCACATGCAGTCCTTTCTGAGTTGTAACATGTAGAACAAACACAAAACTCATGATTTTTTTCAAACTTTGCTTGTCCATTCCCCACTCGGTGAAAACACAGAGCCCTTCCTACCTCTAGGTCTCACGGCCAAAGTTTTCTCCTTTTCTCAGACGCTTATCAGCAACTTGTTACTGACGGAGCAGTGATTACGCTAACATTCGATGACATCTCTGCATTTCAGCCAATGGCTCTGCGACAGAGCAAAGAGGTGAGCTTCCAGGTCACAAGATGTGCAGATGTGCTCTTTCGTGTATGAAGGTTTCACAGGGGCACAATGGAATGTATTAGCAGGAGGTTTGAGTCAGACCAAAGGAAATAATTTTTCCATGCAATGCACACTTCGTATATAGAATTTGCTGACCCTGCTTCAGATGGGGTATTTATTTATTTATTTATTATATTTCTATACCGCCCAATAGCTAACATTATCTTTTTTAAAGGTACAGAGAAATCCATGGAGGATAGGCCTTGCCAAGGCCAACTGAACAGAACTTCCATGTTTAGAGGCAGCGTGTACCTCTGACTATTAGAAGGGGCTAAACCAAAGGGGAGGGTTTTAAGCCCTCTTTGTAGCCTTCCCACTGGAACGGGATTGGCTGCTGCTAGAAACAAGATGTTCAACTGGATGATCCTTTGGTCAGAAAAGCCCTGCTGGATCAGACCGCAGGTTCATCTAGTCTAGAATTCTGTTTCCAGATGGAGGCCAAACAACTTTAGTTTTAGACCACAAGCTTCTGAAACAGGGCAGGCATCAGGAGTAGGTAGGGTGACCATATGAAAAGAAGGACAGGGCTCCTGTATCTTTAACAGTTGTATAGAGAAGGGAATTTCAGCAGGTGTCAGTTGTATGCATGCAGCGCCTGGTGAAATGCCCTCTTCATCACAACAGTTAAAGCTTCAGGAGTATAGCTAGAGTGATCAGGTGCTGCATGGGTACAAATGACACCTGCTGAAATTCCCCTTTCTTCACAACTGTTAAGGATACAGGAGCCCTGTCCTCCTTTTCATATGGTCACCGTAGGAGTAGGCATGGGTGGGCAGCTGCCAAGGGCCTACATCCAAGCAGGGACCCTCCTCTCTTCATCGTTTCAACCTGCTTCTTCACCTGCCTGTCTCTCTGGCACAGCCAACGATGGTGGTGAGGAGGAGGAGCAGAAGACGCCACTGCCTCCCTACTCACTGACCCTCCGCCTATCAACCAAGCAAGTGGTGGCAATGGGGCTAAGAAAGTAGACTGACTGAGAGAGGAGGCTCATTGAAAGCATGTTGACCAAAGTTCCTCCAGAACCTGGAGCTGGCACTGCTCTGAGAGTTTACGCAAGCTGCTGGACCATTCTGTAAGCATGAAAATAAAATGATAATGTTAAATAAGTACATTTCAAATAATTTTAAACAAAAGAATATCAGGCTGTTTGAAAAGCCCTTTTCGAACCAGCTTGGCAGACGGATGGATGGATGGTTATGGTGCAGCAGCAATGTGTTATGGAGCCGTTGAGGTCCAATTCATGTTTTCCTTTCCTCTTTCTGTCATCTTGATGCTGTTTCAGACTTAAACCCATCCTGTGTCTTTCCAACGTCCAGTCCGCTGGCTTTCTGCTTCGTTGAGCCTTTGATGTCGCACGGCGTTTCCACATGAACTTTAGAAAGATGGAGGAAAATCAACGTAGCTGATCTGCTGCTCAGAGGCCAAGTGGTCATTTGCCAGGTGTCTGCACGATCCCTCTTACCACTCTGGCTGTCTTTGCAAAGCCCTCTGTGTTTGCAGCAAGATGCCCAGCTGGGAGAAGAATGGACTCCTTTTGCCTCTTGTGTTTGTGTTTTCTTACCGAGCTGCTGGATTCGTCATGGCGTTCACCGTGCCAGGATTTAGTCAAACATGCAGCCCCTAGCAGAGCCCAGCAAAAGACGAGTGCTACAAAAGTCTTGAAAGAGCGTTCATTTTCCTCCTTTTTACGAGGTCGTCCTGCGGGACTGTGCTTTGAGACAGCAGGACTAGACCAATGGGTAGAAATTGCAGGGAAGCAAATTTCAGCTAAACATTAGGGAAAATACCCTAAGAGCAAAAGCTATTCAACCCTGGAAGGGACTGGCTCAATTCGGACGACACGATAGTCAATGGTGGGTTGACTAACCCTAACCCTAACCCTAGGGGGTACTCCCCACACAACATGGTAATAAATAATCAACTGTGGTGTGAATGAGGATCAGCGCTGAGTTGATTATGGCAGCATTCGGATGACACAATAGTCAAAACAACTGACGATTGTTTCCCCCACACCAGTTGTTTATTGTGTCATCCGAATTGAGCCATTGACTCTGGAGGCTGGTGGCTCTGATTGTGGCGGGGCTGTGAATCCAGTCTGGGTTTCACTCAGAACCAACAGAACTCTAAAGGAGCTATTCAAGGTGCTTAACCCTACCCCCCTCCCCAAAATAGGTTCAGCACCTTGGACGACTCTTTTAGAGTTCTTGCTGGTTCTGACTGAAATCCAGAATGGATTCACACTAGCCTCCACTGCCTGGAGGTTGATGGGCTATCCTTCACTGGAGGGATACGGACAGATACTAGACAGTCATCCAGGAGGGATGCTGTAGCTGCAGATTCCCACACTGAGCAAAGGGTTGGACTAGCTGACCTCCAAGATCCCTTCCAACTCTACGATTTGATGATAGCCCTCACATCGAAACTACATGGCAGAAGACCCAGTGATTCCACTACACTCATGGAGCCTATGTCCATGATGCTGTGATCTGAGGACACTTTAAAATGCAGTTTTGTTTTATTTATTTTTAAATACACATTTTCATGCTTTAACCAATGGGAGAAAAGTTGTGATCAAAATGCATTTTTCCTGTTAGAAATGCATTTTTTCCAGTTTGAACAACAACAACAAAAAACAGGTCAACAATGAAAAGGGGAGTGAGACAAAATGAGCTACGAAGTGGAGTTTGGAGAATCTTGGTAACTGTGAGTAACCCTATTTCTCACATCCCGAGTTGGTGGACTTCGGGGTTCAGTAAAAACTAAAAGAGATCCCACAAGTCTAAAGTCTCTCCAGCTTAGAGTGAGATTATGGCTCCCATTTACATGCAGTCCAAGCCATGTTGACGTCTTTCCACGTGGCCATCCTTAGGGTTAGGGTGGCTACCACCCTGTGCTCTTTCTGCCCCCATGGAGGGGAGACAAGAGGGAGGGAAGGATGGGTGAACTTTTATCCTCCTGGGGAGCTAGCAGAAAGGAGGAAGATATAGAGTTTAAGAAGGGGCACATTGTGGTTAAGGGTGGGTAAGAATTTCCCTTCAGTTCAGTCTTGAGAAGAATTTACCAAGATTTGCAACTTTCTCCACATTTGGGATAATAATAATAATAATAATAATAATAATAATAATAATAGGAGTGCAAGCTGAGGCTGCAGAGTATCCAGTGCAGGGTGGGAAGACAGAGCCTCTGCACTCCAGCTGCCCTGCATTTCTGCTAGATGGGTGATTTTGCCCATCTAGCAGTGGCACCTCCAGGGTGGGAGGGTTAAGGAGGCTGGGGCAACCACAGGATACATTATGTCAGAGCCAGCCTGCTCTCCTCCCCTCCCCACCTCTGGGAACCCCCCCCCCCTTTTCCCCATCTCTGCACTCCATTTCCCAAGCACAGAGAGGTATCTGGCACAATTCTGTCCCATCAGCTACAAAATGAAAGGTGGGGAGCATGGTTTCCTCAGAGCCAGGAAACCGATCTAGCCTATGTCTTCCCCCAGATACTGTTTGTTGGGCATTTATTTTTATTTTTATTTATTATTTTTCTAATCCACACAAAATCGAATGTCCTCTGAGCTGATTGCAAACATTTTTTTAAAAAAAAACTCAACTAAAATGCCATATAGCCCTTCAAAACATAACATCCAATACACATGTTTAAAAGAATAAAATGCAAGGTGGTGCAGAACTTAAAGAACTTAAGGTATATTTATTTATTTATTTGTTTATTTAAAAAATGTGACAGAAAGCAAAACTGACAGATTCATCCATCCAATTCCAGGGCTGTGAGTGCTTTGCTTTTAAAAGTCTGCACTGGGATCCCTGTGTATGCAGCCATGTTCATGTTTAACTGCAGTGCAGAGTGCTACCGTTTTGAGTTCCAGCAAGCCAGCCTGGCTTTTTTACAAGATACTCCATTCTGTTCTCCCCACCCCCAATCTTCTATGTTTTCCATTTCTTTGCTTCCAATAGTGGTGTTTTTATTATTTATTTATTTATTTATAATATTTCTATACTGCTCAATCTCTAAAAACAGATTCCAGAGTGGTGAACACAGGTATAAACAGTGAAAAGAAAGAAGATTTAAAAAGCAAATTAAAATTGTTCAATTTAAAATAAAGGACCAGGAAAAAACATTGGCTAGTCAGTTGGGGAAGGCTTCCCAAAATAGAGTTAATTTCAAGAGGCTCCGGAAGCAACCTAGTGTTGGCACCTGCCTGATCTCCAGTGGCAGGGAGTTCCACAGAGAAGAGGCCACTACACTTAACGGCTTTTGTGGCCACTGGGGATGCTCAGCTTTCATTTGGCTGTTTTGGTCCTTTCTCCCTGCCCCCCCCCCCACACTTCAGGTTTTTGGTGGGGGTGTTTTTTGCTTTGGCAAAACTTTGGGATTTCCTCAAGCTTGCTGATCCCTCCCTCTGGCCTGTGGGTGGTGCCATTTTTTCCCACAAAAGGATCCGCAGCTAGAAAATGAGTTTCAATGAGTACATATGATCCATTGTTTTTCCTACACCTGTGTCGGTGCTGAGATCTGATGCAAGCTTCTCTCTCTGCCTCTATCTCTGGCCGTTTCTACACCAGCCTTTTTCCCAGGAGTTGTCCCTGGGTTCTCCCTGTGCGTCCTTTGGATGCACAGCAGCTCTCAGGGGCAGGGGGGGACGGGGACGGGTTTTCCCAGGGATAAAGAAACCCTGGGAAAACCCGATTCTCCCCGCGGTTCCGGGATGATCCTGAGGACTGTGGGCAGTGTGGGCGCTCATCGCTGCTGCTTCCCTCTTCCCCACAAGTAGTGAGGGTCTGCAAGAGGGAAGGAGCTGGGCCTGGGGAAGTCTAGGGGCATCAGGTGAGCAGGGGAGCGGGGTCAGGGCTTTTGTGATTGTTGTTACTTACATTTGCATTGGAGTGCAAGAGCGTTCCCGGCTCTGTCATTTTTTAACAAATGGCGGGCGCAACCAGTGTGATCCTGTTTGCTTCCAGGACATCATGCTTCTGTGTAGAAACTGGGCAAAGATCCTGGAAGCAAGTAAGTCCGGGATCACCCCCAGGCCCTCCCTCTACACCCTTACGTGTAGAAAGGGCCTCTGTCTCTGTCTCTCTAACATGCACACACCCTTCACTCCTTCTGCACAAACAGCACATTCTTGTCGGCAGCTGGATTGGAAATCCTTCACCTATAAAACGCCGGTTTCTCCATTAACATCCAGGAGAAACACGGGAAAGAGTGTCGCATCTCACAACGGTACCGTCGTTCAGTTGGAAGCAGCATCTGGCCTCGTCGTTTCCTGCTCTGAAACCAGAGATCCTTCCCGCATTGGGGCGTCTTTTCGTCGACCTGGCGTTGGATAGCTTTGCGAGGGAATGACGCGCGCCACCTTGGTGCTATGAAATGGGGTCCCTTAGGCTGCATCTGCTGCTAAATTTTACCTGCAACAGTTGTGCCTGTTCGAAGCCAACTCTCAGGGAAGGAAAAAAAAAGGGATACGGCGGATCAATGGAGCGAGCGTATTGGCTCTGATTTCAGAAGGGCTGCAAATCCACTCTGGGTTTTAGCCAGAACTCTAAAGGAAACTATCCTAGGTGCTGAACCTATTTTGGGAGTAGGGTTAAGCACCTCACATAGGTCCTTTAGAGTTCTGGTTAGTTCTGACTAAAACCCAGAATGGATTCATAGCCCCACCTAAACCGGAGCTACCAGCCTCCACTGCAGTGGCTTCAAAGGGCATACGATGGATTCTACCATCCTCCTTCTTAATTAAGATAAAGCAGTATGCTTAGCTGTTGTTTTATTTCGCAGCCAAGGTCACTATATATATAGGATTTCACCCTAAGTCTCACAGCGGTTTCAATCTGTACTTCAATTCGTGCTCTGCCAAACATGTCTCCCACATTTTTTTTTCAGCCATTCTCATTTGACTCAGCAGAAAGGAATTTCTCTTTCGAAAAGAAATTCAAAGGAGAAGAAAATTTGGGAGTCATTCTCATGTGTCGGGTTCGGGGTTCTTAGGGTGACCATCCGCCCGGATTTGTCCGGACATGCCCGGGAAATGGGGAGCAAATCCGCATCCAGGCGGAAAAACTGTTTTGGGAGGCCAAATCCGGAAATTTAGCCCCCCAAAAGGGTGACCACATGGCCCTGGGGTGATCCGGGCCAACCGGGGGGCGGCGGGAGCAAACCGGGACGGCGGAGGGTCACGCGGCGGTGGCGGGAGGCTGGCGGCATGAGGCACTTACCTGCTGGGGTGTCCGCTTCCCTCCGGTGCTCGGAATCTACTGAGAAACAGGCTTCACAGCCTGTCCCTCAGTAGCTTGCCGCCTGCCCCAGCCGGTAAGGAACGCGGGGCAGGCGGCACCGGGCGGGCAGCACGGGGCGTGCGGGCGGCGTGGCACGGGGGCAGGCGGCGTGGCGTGGGGGATGGGCGGGTGGTACGGTGCGGCGTGGGGGCGGGCGGCGCGCAGCGCGGATGGGGGGGGTGTGGCACGGCGCGGGAGGGGGGCAGTGCAGGGGGGCGGCGCGGCACGGATGGGGGGCGGCGCAGCGCGGGTGGGGGGGCGGCGCAGGGGGGGCGGCACGGCGCGGGGGGGGGCGGGCGGGCGGCCTGCGCGGGGCGGGCGGCGGCGCGAGGCACTTACCTGCTGGGGCATCCGCTTCCCTCCGGTGCTCGGAATCTACTGAGAAACAGGCTTCGCGGCCTGTCCCTCAGTAGCGCGCCGAGTGATGACGTCATCACCCGGCGCGCTACTGAGAGACAGGCCAGGAAGACTGTTTCTCAATAGATTCCGAGCACCGGAGGGAAGCGGACGCCCCAGCCGGTAAGGAGCCAGGGGCAGGCGGCGTGGGCGCACGGTGGGGGGGGGGGGTTTGTTTTGGGTGGGTGGGGTGGGGGGGGGTCCGGGATTTTGATCCTCAAAATCTGGTCACCCTAGGGGTTCTTACGATCACCTTCCTTTTGAGGTGGCCAAGGAGTGTGTGTCATAAGAACATAAGAAGAGCCATGCTGGGTTAAAACTGCAGGAGCCCTGCCCTCTTGACCAGATACAAAAGAGGGCAGGGATCCTGCAGCTTGAACTGCTGTGATGAGGAGGGAATTTCACTAGGTGTTGCATGCATACAAGTGACACCGGCTGAAATTCCCTTTTCTATACAACTGTTAAAAATACAGGAACCCTGTCCTCCTTTCCATATGGTCATCGTAGCTTTAGACAGAAAAAAATCCTACAACTCCCAGCATGCCACAGGACTTTTTTTCTGTCTAAACGTGTAGCAAGTTTCACTCGGGATTGGATGAGAGCAGCCAAAGGATTTTACAGGAGTTGGGATTGTAACCTGTGCATTCTTCCACACTTGTCCTCTGCCAGAATTTCAAGGCAATGAAAGTAATAGCCTAGTTCTCACTTTTACAGCAAACCTGTGCTGGGGGAGATTAAAACAGAAGTCCTGCCTTGGTATTTCTTTCAAACCCCAAATCTTTTTACTACAATGCACACTTCTGCAATACACTTTTGCAATACAGATTGAACAGGTCACGAGATTTAGCTTGCAATCCGATAATGTGGCCTTGGCTATGAAATAAAACCACAGCTAAAAGTACTGCTATTCTGAATCAAGAAGTAGGATGGTGATAAATTAAAGGGGGGTGTTGAATTAGAAACTAGGGGTGTGCACAGACCCCCCGGATCGGATCGGGACCCAGATCAGGACCTCCAATTTTGTCATGGATCGGTTCGGACAAAATCGGAGGCCCCCCGGACTGGATCGAGTCCGATCCCGATCCAAAAATCTTAAATTTTTGGATCGGCCGCCATTTTTTTCCCCATAGACTTGCATTGCAATGCAAGTCTATGAGGAAAAAATGGCGGCAGGTGGGTGAGGGGGGGCCTAACTCCCTCCCCCCCGGTGCCATCCGCTGTGGACGGCCCCAGCAGGTAAGCCCCCTCCCCCGCGCTCCCTACCCCCCCTGGGGCCGTCCGCTTCCATCCGCTGGCGCCCGTGGGCGCCCGCGAATAGAAGCGGACGGCTCCGGGGGGGAGGGTAAGCCCCCTTCCCCGCCACTGCTTACCTTTCCGGGCCGTTCCCTACCGTCCGGCGCCAGCGGCTACCGCCACCCGGCTTTGCGGCTTGCTCTCGAGTAGAGCGCCGGGTGATCACCCGGCGCGCCACCCTGGAGCAAGCCGCGGAGCCCGCTGGTAGTAGCCGCCGGCACCGGACGGGAGCGGACGGGCCGGAAAGGTAAGGGCCCCCCTCCTCCCCTCCGTGCGCCCCCTGCTTACCTTCCCGGCCCGTCCACTCCTGTCCGGCGCCAGCGGCTACTACCAGCGGGCTCTGCGGCCTGCTCTCGAGTAGCGCACCGGGAGATGACATCCCCCAGCGCGCCACCCTGGAGCAGGCCGCGGAGCCCGCTGGTAGTAGCCGCCGCCGCCGGACGGGAGCAGACGGGCCGGAAAGGTAAGCGCCCCCCTCCTCCCCCCCCGCTGTCCACTTTCATCGGCGGGCGCCCGCTGGCGCCCACCAATGGAAGCAGCGGTGGGTGCCAGTGGGCGCCCGCCGATCCGCCAATCCGTCGAACCGGTTCGGAGCCTTTTCGGATCGGTTCGGACTGGATCGGCGGAGCCAGCTGTTGGATCGGAAATCGGATAATTTATCCGATTTCCCACTGGACCGGACTCGGATCGTGGATCGGGTCCGATCCAGTGCACATCCCTATTAGAAACATCTATACAGATGGGAGTGTATAGATCATACCGTATGAGGTTTCAGGTCAATCTTGTAAGGCATAATGGGACTTAAAGAATTATGAATGATCCCGATCCTATTCCTGCGTGAGAAGATCAGTTCAGCTGTATTTAAGGCAAAGTTCTAGATGGACAGACAAATAGAACTGGACTTTTCGGAGAAACAAATGAGGTGTTTGGAGGTGGGTGTTTGTGTAGGTGGGTGGGGAATAAAAGAGTGGTTTGAAATTGCCCCAGAACTGAATGGGGGTTTCTCTTCCTTCGTCTGCAAAAATACAATCTACAAAGGCAAGTTTTTAAAAAAAATTAAAGGGAAAAAACCCCATCAAACACATTTTACAGCTGATGAGCTCGGACAGATGTCCAGAGGGTGATGAATAATTTAGCTTCAGACCATAAGCTCATTTCCACCACCAGGAACAGGAGATAGATCCATCCCTCTTCTCCCCCTGCACCCAGCCTGGCCTTTTCCCCCTATGCGTCCACAGATATAACATTACGGAATTAAAGGCCCCATGCAGAATTTGTGACTTCCTCTAAAGCATTTGGAGTTGAACAATTTCTGAGATGGGATATCAGCCAGATGTTCCAGTGTCCACTCTTATAATACGTCCTGTATGATCGCCGCTGTAATCTCGAAACATTTTCAGCCCGATCTCAAAACATTTTCAGTGTAATTGGTTCTCTTCCTTGTGGCCGTTCCCTGTTGATTGGCTAGGAATGGACAGAACCGGTCCCACCTGCTCTGTTTACATTACATACTTTCTTTAAAAAAAAATTAATTTGCCCTTAATTTGGATTCCAATAGGAAGTCTGAATTCATTGTTAATAGCTTTGGAATTTGTGACAGTGATGATAATTCGTATGCACCTTGGCCCCTAAGCACAGAGAGCCAGGTCAGGTGCCTAGACATCATAGGCAATGAAGTTTCCTTGTATCTGGATACATATACACATCCCTGAACCTTGTTGGAGCAGTTTTTGGCTTGAATGCTGGGGGACTGGCCTTTCCTTTATTTATCTATAAATAATAGAAATAAAGAAGCCAGATTTGATGTCGAGATCTAGCAGTTGCTGATTTACCACCATCACTGCAGAAGACAAGGTTCTTGTGTGGCTTTGCTATGCCCTTTTAATATTGTTGTCTATTAGTCACTGTGTTAATTTTGATTCACACGGTGCCCAAGCGGCTTCTACTCAGCGTATCTGCAACCCATATGGTACCATTCTTGACTTGATGCTGATCCAGCAGTCATCTGGGAATAACATGTTTAGAAGAAGAGACGGCCATCCAT
Organism: Anniella stebbinsi; assembly: GCA_029215795.1. Classification (NCBI taxonomy): domain Eukaryota; kingdom Metazoa; phylum Chordata; class Lepidosauria; order Squamata; family Anniellidae; genus Anniella; species Anniella stebbinsi. Next base: position 222,802,343 of record JARDYH010000004.1, on the reverse strand, counting down.
GTGATGAAAAGATGTGCATAACTGTTTCCTCCTGGTATGACTTCCTGGATTTCTGACAGCTCACCACGGCATCAAAACAAGGATGTGGAATGCAGCCGGACAGTTTTGAGGACAGTCTCAACGTGGAGAAAGAGCATGTGGCACAAAGTCTTCCCTAGTCTCTAGAATTTCAGAGTGTAATTGATGGATTGCATGTTTGAATGCACTTCTGTGTTAGAAAGCACAACAAACCCAAACTCTCTGCATGCAGAAAGCTAGCACATCAGGTAGAACGCTAGGAAAGGTAGAAGGCAGAAAGTCTGTGGTTCAATCGCCACCGTCTCTAGCTAAAAGAATCCGGTAGGAAGTGCGGAGTGCTGGCATCAAGGGTAGGGATCGTTGGGCACGTGCTGAAGGCCCACAATCCTGCAGGGGCCCACAGGGCAGAAGCCACTGGAGTTGCTCCTCCTCTTTGCCATTGCAACTTGGGTATTCGTTCACCCACCTCTTGCTCTGTCTCAAGAAATGGTGGTGGTGAGAAGGGACGGAGTTGATGCCACGGCCTACTTGTACACTGGCTCTCTGCATCTCAAGCAAGGGAGAGTCAGCAATGATGAGAAAGAGGCAGAGGAGCAAAAGCAACTGGCATCAAAGGTGGTGAGTAGGTAGACTCATTGAGGAGGAGGCCCATGGTAGGGTGACCATATGGAAAGGAGGACCGGGCTCCTGTATCTTTAGCAGTTGTATTGAAAAGGGAATTTCAGCAGGCGTCCTTTGTATGCATGCGGCACCTGGTGAAATTCCCTCTTCATCACAACACTTAAAGCTGCAGGAGCCCTGCCCTCTTTTGCACCTGATTTCTGATGCTGCTACTCAACAGTGTCACTTCACAAGCAGGGACAGATATTCCAGATTCAATTCCCTCCATCTCGTCTCTTGTTTCAACCTTTTTCACAGCCCATTGGGGAGTAATAAATGCCATTCTCTAAATTTTGCGTTTGGCTTTTCCTCTCCTGATCTGCCAACGGACAAGATGAAGATTTGTGGGCCATTTTACACTAGAGGCAATAACATTTATTTTGAAATCAAATAAATGAAGAAGCCATTCTTCTCTGTTTATTTTCCCAGGGAGGAGTTTGTGTAGAGGGAGGGAGGGGGAGGATCGCAGACTTACCTACTTCTGTGATCCTCCCCCAGGGTCTAGACGGCAGCGTGATTGTCCTGGAAGGGAAGAGGGACGTTGCAGTCACCATTTTATTTTAACAGCAGAGGAGCCGCATGGCCCCAATCCAACAAAAGGTTAAAAAAAAGAAAAGTGTGCCAACCCCCCTCCCACCATCCTGGGGATGGTGACACTGCTACCCCCTACCCTCATGGGCATGGAGCCACCCCACACGGTTCCTTCCCCATTTCAGGCCCCGGGATCACGCAGCACACCTACCTCAGTGAAAGGGATGGTCCCAGGACCACAGGGAAAACCAGGATAACTGGGGAACCAGTTATCCCAGGGAAATGGAGGGGTCATCCCTGCCTGCCCCTGGGATGCCCTCTGCATCGTTTGGACACACAGGGATGACCCAGGGACGACCCAGGGAAACATCCATCATGTAGACATGGCTGTAAACAACTAAAACTAGTTTCAATAGAATACTAGACTTGTTTCATGGCTGGCTTAAGGGCCCCATCCTATGTCGTTAAATGCCTGGGAGTAGAGGACGGTCTTAAGCTGGTGCTGAAAAAATGACAGTGTTGGTGCCAGGCATGCCTGAGTGGGGTGCTCATTCCACAGTCAGGGGGCCACCCCTGAAAAGGCCCTCTCCCTTGTTGCCACCCTCTGAGCCTCCCCCAGAGGAGGCACTTGGAGGGGGTCCCCAATGTTGATCATAGTATCCGGGTATGTTCAGGTTGCGAGAGGCATTACATCAGGTATTGCGGTCTCGGTGTAAGGCTTTATAGGTCAAAACCAGAACCTTGAATTGGGCTCAGAAGCATACAGGGAGCCAATGCAAGCAGACCAGAATCCTGATTAACTCCTGACATGATCCTTCTTCAGAATCACTCTTTAGAGCTTGACTCCCAATGCATATACCAGTGTTGGTGGGGTTGGGGTGATTTTCATCAGGATTGTTGCAGGAGAGAATTATTTAGCTCCTGGTCTAGCCCACTATGGGCCCAACCCTGACTGGGGGCAGGAGACAGCACTGGATAATTGAGTTACTACAAGACACCCGTGACAGGATGTATAAAACTGCTTTAAATAAAACCTTTTTTTAAAAAAAATGCAGATGTTAAGTGAAAAAAATACATTTAAACTTAAGTCACATCTACTTTGGCCCTGAGAATTTATGTTGTAATGATCCATCATGACTCCCCTTTCTTTTTATTAATTTGATGAAATTTCTGAAGTCACTTAAGCTCCCAAAGATTGCCCGGCTCACTCAGATCCATGCAGGGACAAACCATTTATTCATTCATTTATTTTATTTATATACAGCCCAACTGGGAAATGTATTCAGGATGATTTACAATCACAAAACCAAAACAGCAATTATTATTATTATTATTATTATTAATATTAATATCTCACCTTTTTTCCCAATAATGGGACTCAAGGCAGCTTACAAATTAAAACATGTACAGATTAAAACAAATAGCGATATGCAAAAATTAAAAATATAATTAAACATAGTACAATTTTAAACTATTTAAAAACATTTTAAATACACATAATTAAAAAATCCAACTGCAATATACCCTCTCCCAAATAAAGCAATCAAATTATCAACACAATACAAAATTAAATATTAAAATATATTAACAAATATTGAGGAGGCAGTGGTAAATTCAATAATCAAGCAATGGATTAAAGAATGAATGTTTGGTTAAAGAGAAAGGGCTTAAGCTGCATGCAGATTCCGCACCAAAGCTATGTAGCCGGCTAGGAATCTAGTGGGAAAAAAAGCATTCAAAGCTGAAGAAATGTAGGGGTGCTAAAGATACTGTTTCACCTAGGTGCCATTTGGACTGGGGTCGGCCCAGCCAGGGATGTTGCCAGCAGGCCAAGACATTACCCTCCTCATCATCATTTTATCCTCACAACAACCCTGTGAGGTAGTTTAGGCTGAGAGTCTGTGACTGGCTCAAAGTCACCCAGTGGGTTTCCATGGCAGAGTGTGGACTAGGTCTCCCGACTCCCAGTCCAACACTCTAACCACTACACCACACTGGCTCACTAAGTTAAGCAAATTGGTGAGGATCAGCTGCATGTTACGTATTCAACATATCAGTATTTTAGCCCTAAGCCAGTAGCTCTTCACCAAATTTGATGGGGAAAAAATCCATAAGTTAATCATGTATTGCATAAAGAAGCCGTGAATCTACTGCCAACCATAGATCCACTAAAAGATTTTCTGCATGAGGCATTTATTGTGTGCTCATTCCCTATTTGTGGTTGTTCCCAGGTTCTTTAGACAATGTCGTGACCCTCCAGTTTTGCTTCTGTGTCTAACCAGCACTTTTGGAGAGGTTTTTGAGAGAGAGAGAGAGAGAGAGAGAGAGAGAGAGAGAGAGAGAAGAGAAGAGAAAATGCAGCATTTTGTTGTGAAAGTGAAAGAAAGCATGATTTTGTATATTTGTGCTATTCCACTGTAGCACAGCACCATCTAGAGGTTGTTTAGTGGAAAAGCAGGAAAGGAAGCACTTCTTGTGTAGCGTTCAGATCTCAATTCCACAACAAAAATTAAAGCAGATACAAAAAATTAACAGCTCATTAACAGCCTTGTGTAGAAAAGCTCCAGGTGAGTTCTTATATTTTGAGACTGGGGGGAAAAAAAACACTTAATCCACTTTCTCCACATCAGGAATACTTTTATAAACCTCTATCACATTTATTAAATTAGAAAACCATGAGGACCCATAGACCACTGAAAACTCCTCCATCCCTCTATTTACATGCAAGGGAAATTGCTATCAGACCTGGATCCTGAGCAAAACCTCTCCCGCCGCAACCACCCCCAGATAATATAGAACATCCATTCCCAGATCCATGGACAGTTGCTTTCATGAGGAACCTAAACGATGAACACATTCGTACTCTTAATGGTGTGTCTTTGTGTGTGTCTACGTGTATGAAGAGCCGAGTGCTTTTATTGCTTTCTGCACATCCTGTATCTAAAACAGCCCTCCACTTTGAGCCTAAGAATAACTTCTTTCCTCCATCCGAGATCTCTTTCGTTCTGCCTCGCCCTCCACTTCTACCAGATGTGCTTCATGCATTGATCAATATTCCCCAGCAATGTGTAAACCGCCGGGCACAGCAATCCTACCAATTAGGGCAGGAGCACCAAGAAAAATCCAAGGGCACAAAGGAAAGAGCAGCAGATCTTCCATTTCCTTTTCCAGTCCTTCCCCCTTGCACGGACTGTTTCCTTCCCGTTCATGTCCATGGGAAGGAAATGAACTACGGCAGCTCCAGAACTGGGGTAATCCCCCCACTTCTGGGAGCTCGTCAGGCATGGGACGGAAGTCTTATACCCACGGAAGTCTCCCAATCTGCCCCCTTTTGGACTCAGGGCCCTGATGATGGAGAAGTAAGGGCTGCAGAGGTTGGATTTCCCCCCTCCAAGGGCAGATCTTTCGCCCTCCCTGTGTGTAGTGCGAATGCGGAAGAGCATTGCATAGCGAGGAGTCCATGGTGCACCAGTTCTCTTGCCCATGTCTAGAGCACCACTCTGTCTGTTTATCGAGCTGATGCATGGGAGGGGGGAGCTATGTTAGTGCCCAAAGAATCACTTGTCAATTCTCTGTTCAACAGAATATAGATAAACTTCTGAGAGTATCTGCATCTGGCCACCAATTTGGACAGCTTTAAAAGGGGGTTAGATTAATTCCTGGAGGAGAAAGCTATCAGTGGCTACCAGTCCTGATGGCTATGTACTACCTCCAGTACACCAGTCGCTGGGGAACATAGGTGTGAGGTGCTGTTGTACTCACATTCTGCTGGTGGGTCTCCCGTTGACAGCTGGTTGGCCACTGTGTGAACAGAGTCCAGGACCTCTATCACACCTAATTTTCCCCCTGGTTTGCCTCCACGTTTTTTTACCTCTGAAGCAGAAGCGCGTCAAGCTTATGATCCCTTTTACCTGAATAGCTGTTTTTTCGCTCCTTCGCTCTTCCACTCCACTCCACTCCACCCCTCCCCTTCTCTTTCTCCCTCCAGTCAGGTCCTGTCAGATGAGCACTTCCAGACCGCCTTTCGGACAGGCAAACATGGAACAATCCTTTAGTCTGGCTCTTTGGAGGCATCAAGGAAGGACCACCCTGTCTCTGCAGAGATTCAGGTGTTGTATGATTTTAAAAAACACTTTCAAGATTGGGATGCAAGGTTTGGGTTTTCTATTGAGGCTTGGAGCCAGCTGCTGGGAGAGATGGCTTTTCCCTGCCAGGACCTGATGCAATCTATTCAAGCCCCCAGTTCCTTTAAAACTACATGGAGGCTTAGGGTGCGTTGAATGTGCTTAGGGAAAATAATTCAGGCTTTTAGAGTACTAAGAAAGGCTGGGGAAGAGGCAGGGTGTCAGCAGGACAGGCACAGCATCATGTGAGTACCTCGCTGCAAATCCGCACACCAGGCATGGTGAGAGTGCACTAAATTGCTGGTGTGATGGAGCTCCTGGACTAGATGGAGCCTTGGTTTGATCCAGAATGGCTCTTCTTATGTTCCTATGTCAAGATTAGCTACTTGTTGCGTAGAATGACTGAGAATGTTATCTTCTGGGCTGGCAGGCTGCACCAATATAAAAAGTCAAGAGAGAACTCTACAAAAAATACTTGTTTTCCCCTGAACACTAGTCGAGAAGCTTGTAATTAGTTACCCAGCCAATTCCAAGGGGAAACCATACCAAAAAATTTGTGCACTGAAAACTTTTGTAGGGAAGGGCGATTTAAGGATCACATTTGTTGTTTGTTTGGTTGGTTCGAAATCTTTTTTACCCCATTCTTCTGCCAAAGAAGATCCTAGAGTGGTTTAGATTAAGATAAATAAAAACAAGAGGCTGTAGACTAGAAGTTCTTGGAATCAAGCGAACGGTGAAAGAATGTGCTTCCTAATCCCATTCGGAGACCCTGGAAAGGAGAAATAATTGGAACTCCATTATTAAGTACTAACGATTTTTCGATAGAGATTGCATTATAAGAAGTCAAGAAAACCCTTTCTTGCCTGTGAAATGAAGGTACATTACCAGGATAAGCTTATGATGATGGGCTTTTGCGCTTGTATATGCAAATGTGCCAAAAAAAAAAAAAAAGGAAATGAGATGTTGGAATGTACATGTTTTAACGTCAACAAAGTTATCGTTGTAACTATGCGGAAAAGGAAACCACACTCCCAATGGGGACGTGCTGCCTCGGCTGGTTCTGTTGCGCACACGGGACCCACCAGCTTGCGCAACGGAGCTTTGTCGCTTCTAAACAGAGTTACTGGCAGGAAGAGGTTGAAGAAAAATGATGCTGATATTTCTGGTACGTTGGCCCTGCCCTCTTTGCCTTTGGCCCCACCTCCTTTTTTATTTCGGCCCTGCCCACCTCTGGAATGTGCCCCCCAAGAACTTCTCCTGACCTCTAAAAGAAACTAGAGGCCTATCTTCACGGCTCCGAGTGGGTGTCGCATTCCCCGCTTGCTCCTTGGTGTTGGGATTATCTGGCGCAACCTCGCAAGAGCGAAAGCGCGGGGTTTATGGCTGTCATCTGTTTCCTCCCCCATCCTTCCCTGAGACTGGGTGGCAGCAGCAACAGCTCAGGGTAGGAGGAGAGAATATTTTAGGGGGAAATGGAAACAGCGGCAGCAGCTCGGGGGGAGAAAATAAACTCTTTTCCCCACAGCAAGGCAGTTCAGGGCATTCCGCCCTCCATTCCGTTCACTGGCCAGCCCCATTGGTTGCTTCCCTTCACTTACTAAATGTTCATGGTCCCACCACCTATGTGTGTAGAATGCATTTTGTAAGCATCCACACCAAGCAGGATACTATGACAATGGAAAACGGTTTGAAAACTTTATGTGGAGTGTGTCATTTCTGTTATAAACCGTCTTAAAGCAGTAGTGTAGATCCTGCCCATAACAGCATCAACATTTCCATTACAAGTTACTTTTATATAAAACAAGGGATTAACATGTGTGTCGCTTAATAGGCCTGGGCACCATTCCCCAGGAGTGCAAGACAGCAAACTAGGAAGATCATAACCGGACTGCATAAGAGCATTCACATTACGGGGGAAAGTGCCTCTGGTGCTGAGGATTACTAAAGTAAACAAGAGCATACCTTGGTTCCTGATTCTCTCTTCCCTTTCATGAGGCTTTACTCTGAGGACCATCATGCAAGCATCATGGAAGAACTGGCGGGAGGGAGGAAAGGTGAATTAGTGGGCCTCCATCCAAGCCATGCTCCTGGAGGCTCCTGGTGCCTCCATCTGGGTCTAGATACCTAGAGATTGCTATTTGCCCAATTTATACTTGATTTCCCCCACCTCCCCAGGTCCCAATGGTTTCACAAATTGCAGTAGATGTATATCCCTTTCCCCACCCCAGCCCCATACTAAGTCATCATTTTTTAATTGTTTCTTGCAATTGTATGCAAATTTAGTTGTACAAAAAATATGAAGAAAAGAACACCAACCCAAAAATTAGCATTCTTTCCTACAAGCGAAAGTGTGACAATCTGGAGTTTGGGAGGTTTTGCGCATGGTTCGTTTATCCCCACTTTTGGGGAAATTTGTGCATATTCACATTATCTAATGCACATTAGATTAGCACATTGGCGCACATCTGCAAGTCCACATTAATGCACAGGCCTAAGATCACAAGTAGAATGAAATCCGATTCTGTCAATGAGCGGGCAATGGAAGAAAAGAGCTAAAAAGAAAAGGAACCCCAGGAAGGAAGCCAAAAAAAAAAGCCAAAGGCAAAGGGGTGGAAGCAGAGAGAAATAATAATAATAATAATAATAATAATAATAATAAATTATACCAACGTGTTTCAGAAAATATATTGCTCTTCTTCAGGGTAATCTAAAGTAAACATAACATTATATAATATTTACAAGTTACAAAATCATAAGTATCTATTACATAAATCCATTCTATCTACTCCAGAACAATTAGAATTTCAGTACAAAAGGAACAACTTCTATTAAAACAATACATGTAAAGGAATCTTTTTAAGAAGCAAGGTTATAAGAGGCTCAAATTCCAAGAATATATTTGTTAGGGGTGTGCATGGACCCCCCGGATCAGAGAAGGACCCGGATCGGGACCTCCAATTTTGTCACGGATCAGATCGGACAAAATCGGAGGCCCCCCGGACCAGATCGGGTCCGATCCCGATCCAAAAATCGGAACGTTTTGGATCGGCCGCCATTTCCCCCCCCCCCCATAGACTTGCATTACAATGCAAGTCTATGAGGAAAAAATGGTGGCGGGTGGGTGAGGGGGGCCTAACTCCCTCCCTCCTGGGGCCATCCGTTGTGGACGGCCCCGGCAGGTAAGCCCCCTCACCTGCGCTCCTTACCCCCCCGGGGCCGTCCACTTCCATCCGCTGGCGCCCGCAGGTGCCAGTGGATGGAAGCGGACGGCCCCGGGAGGGGTAAACCCCTCCCCCCTGCCCCCTGCCCCCTGCCCCCTGCTTACCTTTCCTAGCCGTCAGCTCCCGTCCGGCGCTGGCCACTACTGCGAGCGGGCTTCGCAGCCTGCCCCTAGGTAGCTTGTCAGGTGATCATCACCTGATCATCATCAGGTGATCATCACCAGGTGATCATCAGGTGATGATCACCTGGCGCGCTACCTACGGGCAGGCCATGAAGCCCGCTCGCAGTAGCGGCCAGCGCCGGACGGGAGCGGACGGCCAGGAAAAGTAAGCATGCCGCGCGCCCCCCCTCCCCCTGGCCCCTGCTTACCTTTCCTGGCCGTCTGCTGCCGTCCACCACCCCCTGCCCCCGTTGTCCACTTCCATCGGCGGGCGACCGCTGGCACCCACCGATAGAAGTGGACTGCCCTGCTAGGGAAGCCCCCCTCCGCTGTCCGCTTCCATTGGCGGGCACCCACTGGCGCCCACCAATGGAAGCAGCGGCAGGCGCCAGCTGGCGCCTGCCAATCCATCCAAACCAGATCGGAACCTTTCCGGATCGGATCAGATTGGATCGGCTGATCCAGCAGTGAGATCGGAAATCGGATCATTTATCCGATTTCCCCCTGGATCGGATTCGGATTGTGGATCAGATCCGATCCAGTGCACATCCCTAATATTCGACATTATAACAATGAGCATATTCACTTAAATTCACAACACTCTCATATACATGAAAAGCTCCTATGCTCTGACAATCAACGAAACACAGATGGAATGGATTCATCCAAATCTGTACATCCCTAGCGCAAATCCAATTTCATGTGACCTTTGAAAAAAAAACACAGGTGAGCGTTTTGATGGAAATAATATCTCCCTCCGTAACTTTCACAATTAGATATGAAATTGAAAACTGGGGGGACGGGAGCTAGATCTTCCCTTGGGCTAGACAGGATCACTTGGAATCGTTCTACCAATACTACTGAATATGCTGAAACCTTAGAAAGGAAGTTCAGCCAACATCTTTTGTTCCCGCTCACATTTTCTAGCAGCTCCTTTGAATAGAACTGAATCTTCCATGGAAAGTGTGTTACTTTTCCTAATTTGTAAAGAGCTGAATTTAAGGGCAAACGAGTTCTTTCTCACTTCTTTGACGTCTGGGCATATTTAAGGTCAGAAGATGCAGGTGCAAGTTGAGTAAGAGAAGTCGGTTCCAACAGGGAACGTGTTGTGCTGTACACCTCCCTCTGCAGGCATCCTGGTTGCCATTAGGCTTTTGATGGAGGGCCAAGGACTGTTCCAAATCTAACACCGCTGTCAAAAGTTCACAAGCTTGATCGTTCTTCCATTGATGCACATGCGCAGAGGAGCCGCCAACACACCACCACCATTTTCTTAGCTTTGATTGTTTGTCCCATGTTAAGGTCAACGCGTCTCCTCCAGGGACTGATTTTTCTCCAATATGCACCGTATGGAGCTGTGGAAAAGAGCCCTAGTAAGTGTGAAGGTAACAGGAAAACTAGATCTCCACCAAGCGCACATGTGGTGTCCTTGCTGTGACCTGTGCCCAGCAACACGTCTGGGACATCAGAAAGAACACTTCAAAATAGACTTTGGAAGGAAGGAGGTTGGGGGAGAGAGATGCCTGTGGCCAACGTCTGGCTGTACTTAATGGGAATGCTATTTACTGTAATGGCTTCAGCAACGTATTGGCAGAGTCAGCATCATAAAGCTCAATTTCAGGCTTAAATTAACGGGAGTGTTGAGATAAGTAACAAGCGAAACACTTACAGGGGAAAGGGGAAGGGTTCAGAAAGAGACCTACGTACATAGGGCATGAAACAGGATGGTCATGGGTCCCACTTTACAGGGGACAGTCCTCTATTCAAAGGGCTGTCAGGTCCAAATCTGGTTTAAAGACGGAGGAGGAGGAGGAGGAGGAGGAGGAGGAGGAGGAGGAGGAGGAGGAGGATTTATTACACTTTTATACCGCCCCAAAGCCGAAGCTCTCTGGATGGTTTACAAAAGTTTAAAACATTAAAAATGGCATACAAAATTTTAAACCATAAAAGCATACAACAGACACTATACACAAAGACAACATACAGCTAAAAACAACGTTGAGCTATCAAAAAACAGATCTGAGATTGATTGAAACTCATCCCATGCTGCTAAATGTCTGGGGGGAAGTGTCATGACTCTGGCTAACTCTCTAAGCTTTTGCTCACGACTTTAGGCACACTGATACACAACAATAACAGTGAGATTTCTTTTATTGTAAATCACACGGAATTCAAAGCATGACGGTTTCATTTCTGCAATCACACACTTGAAGCTGAATACGGACCACACAGCTTTCAGGTAGAACGGCTTAATGAGAACAGCACTCACTCAGGGGTAGACATTTAGAGATTAACCTTAGTCCTTAGAGGGCAGGAGCGGCCACACTGCACTGGAATCCTCTGGAACATAGGGACACTCACGGAAAGCCTCCAGACAGAAGGTAAGACTATCTTGAACTAAATCAGACTCAGCCTGTCAGGGAACGCTGAGCAGATCACCAAAGCAAGACGTCAGGAACTGAACCTCTTCGACCTAGGGAGCCTTCCCAATTCACGTAGCTTTAGCTCTGAGGAAGGTCCTCTCACAGGTCCCAAACACACAGAATTGTAGAACAGCAACAATCAGCTTCTGCCTCCCTCTGCCCGTAACTTTGGCTCCATGGAGGGAGACAGCAGGCTATAGAACACGAATCCAGAACAGTAATCACAAGTCCAAATCTATGAAAAGCTACAGTGCACTTTTCATGGCATAGTTCGTAGAAGTTCCAAGTCTAAACAGCAACAGAACATGTACAGAGTGCCTCATACAATTCTAAATCAGATAGAAACTTACAACAGCAGAGTAGCACACAAGCAGCAAGAGGTTTGACGAGATAATTCCTAGCAAAGGAATTACTCTCAGGACAAAGGTAATATAGTGTGGAGGCTGGGCAATTCTAAGCTACTTTGATAGACAGGGCTTCAGGCCTGTAATCTAAAACTCACGTGCCAACAGGGCAGCACGGTTCAACCTCTTCAGATGACGCCACAGTGTGAGGAAGATAGCCCCCACCTTTGCAAAACATAGTTTAATTCCCAGAGAACCTTCAAGGCCTTCGGCCTACCATTTGAGATAAGCACATAACAGAGAAGCAGAGATACATTTTCTCATGACAAATTGCCAAGTCTTCAGTCCACAATTCACAGGGCCAGCCCTGTGAATTGTCTACGAAGCACCCGACACCCAACAGGAAGTGTTTTTGACCTGGCGCCAAAAAGATAGCAATGTTGGTGCCAGGTGGGTCTCATCAGGGAAATCATTCCATAATTGTGTGGGGTGGGCCACCACCGAGAAGGACATATCCCTTTTTGCCATCTTCCAAGCTTCCCTTGGAATAGGTACCCGGAGGAGGACCTAAGATGGTGAGCGTAGTACACAGGTAGGTTCGTGCCAGGAGAAGTGTTCTGTCAGGCATTGCAATCTTGAGCCTTGTAAGTCTCCCCCAGCAACTCGGCCTCCCCACTCACCTCCCTCGTGCCCCAGTTCTCGCCGCCAGTGCGCGGGATCGTGGCCTACTTCATAGAAATGCTGCATTTCCATACCTTCCCTGCCGCTGCCGCCGCCGAATCCCAGGAGGGGGTGAGCAAAAGCGAGACCAGCAGGGGCAGGCAGAGGCGGTAGCGGGGCCCAGGCGAGGGAGGAGGACGAAACGACAAACAGGAAGGGAAAGGCACGCAGAGCTGGGCGGAGGCAGCGGCCGCGGCAGCGAGGGCCCGCATGCGCCCCCCCACCAGCGACTTGGCCTCCCCACTCACCTCCATTGCCGCCCTGGTCCTCACTGCCAGCGTCGCTTGCAGCGGGCACCCCACATAGGAAACGTGGCGTTACTCCAAAGTAGGGGCAGGTAGTCCTCAACGCGCCCTCCCTGCTCCACAAGCCGCTTAGGAATGCTGCACCCTGCCCAGTGTTTATCGAGCCTCGGAGGCTCTGCTTGTGCCTTTGCTGCAGCCCTGCCCTTTTATCCCTGCCGGTCCTGGGGAGGGAGGAGGGAGGGTTGTAAACAAAAGCCAGCGATTGGGAGAGGGATTTCCCAATCGCTAGCTTTTTACAACCCTCCCTCCCCTCCCCCCTCCCCGGACAGGCAGGGATGAAAGGGCAGGGGCTGCAGCAAAGGCACAAGCAGAGCCTCCGAGGCTCGATAAACACTGGGCGGGGTCCAGCATTCCTAAGCGGCTTGTGGAGCAGGGAGGGCGCATCGAAGACTACCTGCTCCTGGGAGGCCGCTGCAAGCGGCGCTGGCAGCGAGGACCAGGGCAGCAATGGAGGGGAATGGGGAGGCTGAGTCGCTGGCGGGGGGGGGTGTATGCGGGCCCTTGCGGCTGTGGCCGCTGCCTCCGCACAGCTCTGCACGCCCTTACCTTCCCTCGCCTTCCTGCTTCTTCCTCCTCACTGCCGCTGCCGCCACTCCTCCCTCGCCTGGGCCCTGCTACCACCTACTGTATTTCTTCGATTCTAAGATGCACTTTTTAAAAATATAAACATGTCTGAAACCAGGGTGCATCTTAGAATCAACGCAAAGCTTTTTAACTATTGGTGGCCCTGAAATTAAGGTGCGACTTAGATTCAATGGCGTCTTAGATTCGATGAAATACAGTTGAATTTTAAGAGTTTTATTGTTATTTTAATAATGTATTAGTTTTATATGTTTTTAATCAGTTTTATGCATTTTATACTGTTTGTATTTGATGTTGTTCCCGCCTCGATCCAGAGCAAATGGTGGGTAAGAAAAAAATAAATACAAAAATAATTATTATTCTAAATTTCCATCTAAACATATAAATTAGCCTATGCAAATGTCCTGCATATCAGTGCTCTGTTCTCTCTCTGTGTTTTTTAATGGTGAACATAAGAAAAGCCCTCCTGGATCAGACCAAGGGTTCATCTTGTCCAGCACTCTGTGACCAAGCAATTGACCAGGGACCAATAAAGCAGGACTTGAATGCAACAGCAACCTCCCACCCATGTTCCCCAGCAACTGGTGTACATAGGCTTATGTTCTTCGATGCCTAGAAGCTTTGGCCTTGGAGAACTAGGGTCAAATGACATCAGGGTGACCTTATGAAAAGGAGGACTGGGCTTCTGTATCTTTAACAGTTGAATAGAAAAGGGAATTTCAGCAGGTGTCATTCTATGCATACAGCACCTGGTGAAATTCCCTCTCCATCACAACAGTTAAAGCTGCAGGAGCCTTGCCCTCTTTTGTATCTGGTCACTCTAGTATAGCTCCTGCAGCTTTAACTGTTGTGATGAAGAGGGAATTTCACCAGGTGCTTCATGCATACAAATGACACCTACTGAAATTGACCTTTCAATACAGCTGTTAAAGATACAGGTGTCCTGTCCTCCTTTTCATCTGGTCATCCTAAATGACATCTCTACTCTCAGCTCATTGGGAAGTCTGCCTCTGCCTCAGTTCTCTGCCTGTAAAATAATGTGAGCCTCACATTTATCGTAGAGAGGAATCAGATAAGGACTGCAAAGCACTGGGGTGTCAAAAAAAATCCTATAGGAATGACCACGTATGTTTCTATCTCACTCCCCGCCCCCTCCAAATTGCAGTTGTCCCTGGTTTTATTGATGATAAAATCCTGGAAGGACTTTCCACAACTTCCCATCATAAATCAAAACAACTGAGATCATATTGAAAGCTCTTTTCATAGCCCCGGTTATGATTCAGTGTTTGCTTGGCCCCCTCCTCTGCTAATAATAAAATCCATCTATAGATCAATTGAATCTTAGCTCTTTTAAATTTAATATAGGTAGAGAGGGAGAGGGAGGCATGCGCTTGAACGATTAAGTGCTAATGTTGCAGAGACAATCACCATACTAATGAGGTTGAACTCTACAAACTTATGGAGACAATGGCTCAATTCGGACATCATGATAGTCAATGGTGGGTTGACTAACCCTAACCCTAACCCTAGGGGATACTCCCCACACAACATGGTAAGAAATAACCAACTGTGGTGTGGATGAGGATCAGCGCTGAGTTGACTATGGCAGCATTCGGATGACACAATAGTCAAAACAACTGACGATTGTTTCCCCCACACCAGTTGTTTATTGTGTCATCCGAATTGAGCCAATGTGAACACTCAGATTAGGAAATATAAATTGCACTCTTGATTCCCAAGAAGTGGAACAGTCAGCCATTGCTTGAAACCCTCAGGTGTATCTGCTTAGCCTGATTATGGGCAGGGGGTAAAAAATGAGCCGGACAACAGATGTAATTCAAAGAAAGAAAACGTGATCTGTTTCCAAAGAAAATGCTGATGCCCATCCACTGTCACATCAACGTACATTGCACAATTGTTTTCTCAACCAGCATTTTTCTATCAGCAATTTTCTGGCATTGATAGGAGTTCATGAAAACCGTGCGCGTCGAGGGAGATGGGCAGCTGATACAGTGCTATGCATATACTGGTGCCTCCTCTAGCCCAAATCCTTATTAATCAACATCATTTTATTGTACACCGGTGCAGACTAAATAAGATCAATATGAAAAGCTTGAACGTTCCTCTCTGTTTTGCAATAGCATAGCCGAAAACATTCTGGCCAGATCTACACCAAGCAGGATCTAGCGGTATGAAAGTGGCATGAAAACAGTATGTAAAAAACAGGAGCCACACCAAGCAGGATATAGCGGTATATGGTATGTGTCAATGGGCCCCAACAGTTGTCAATGCAGTTCAATACCACTCTAGTGTGGCTCTGGCCTTTTATATACCGCTTTCATACACCTTTGATATCACTGCATCCTGCTTGGTGTAGATCTGGCTCTAGTCATGTATGTTCCAGAGTTAGACACTAACTATGGAGCCACAACTGCCTACAGTAGGGTGACCAGATAAAACCCAGGTCAGGGCTCATGTAACTTTAACAGTTGTAGAGAAAAGGGAATTTCAGCCAGAGTCATTTGTATGCAATTAGTCCCTGGTGAAATTCCCTCTTCATCAGAACAGTTAAAGTTGCAGACACTATACTTGAGTGACCATATACAAAAGAAGGCAGGGCCCCTGCACCTTTAACTGTTGTGATGAAGAGGGAATTTCACCAGGTGCTGCATGCATACAAATGACACTGGCTGAAATTCCCTTTTCTCTACAACTGTTAAAGTTACATGAGCCCTGACCTGGATTTTATCTGGTCTCCCTAGCCTACAGTACACGACCAAATAGCCTATACTTCAAGAAGCTTGAACAAAAAGGTGCTTTTGAAAATATAGATGGCTGCCCCATGGATCTGATGAGTAACATTTTGATTTTGAAACTGGTGAAATCATAGTTTGAGGGATGGAGGAGGCCAAACCTTGGGAAACTGCCTTCACACTTTAAGGACAGCTTTGATGGGTTACTTCCCCCCTCCTTTCACATCAGCAGATGTACAGTCTAGTATATTCTTGGACAGATGCACCCCATACCTCCAGACAAATCCTAGGTAATTTGGCTGACTATATGGGGCCGCTGTGCTGGAGTTCAGAATCTCCCCTTGATCTCCCTAGAGCTAATATTCTTCTGCTCTCGCTTGTCTCTAGCTTCCTCTGAAACCTATCTTTGGAACAGCTGTGGCTACATTGTGTTGTATATCCATCTGCCTTTGGGAGCATATTATTTTCTATAAACTTGTGTTATAGATTGCTTTGGATGTCTGAAGCCACTATTCCCAGCCTGTACTCAGTGATAGAGGGCCAAACCAGACATTACTTTAAATATGTCTCTAGCAGCTACATTTTTTGTTTTTCATTTTTACTTTAGAATTGGTGTGGGGGCCCCATTCTAGATACTAATAGGTTCGTGCTAGACACTCCCCCAGTCTAGATTGGGGGTCTGTTTTGACCCGAACACATTTGTGATGTAGCATTAAATGATCAATTAACAGAATTAGGGTACATGGCCATAAGCCACTGAACGCGGAAGCTCATGGCCATCCAATGTAGAGAGGGAGGAATGACAGAGGCGATCTTTGCCTCCGCACTCTTCTTGCTCTGCATTTCAGCTAGATGGGCTGTTTGCCCATCTGGCTTAGGCATCAGGGAGGGGGGAGAAGGAGGCTTGGGAAGCTGGAGGATTCCTTATACAGTGGCCTCCCCACTACCCTCCCTTCCCAGCTCATGGGATCACCCCCTTTACCTTCCCTACGAGATCACTTTTCCAACCTCATAGAGGCAGCAGTGATGGTTGGGGAGAGGGGTGGGAAATTTGGACTCTTGGGTCCGAGGTTGGAGCACTGACTCTGACCTCGGATCCAGCAATCTGAACTATCCTATACCACCCTCCGACACTGCCTAGGGGCCACTGCTCTCTTAGTTGTGCTATTAAACCCTCACCTGTGTTACCTTTTCCCAAGAAACAACCCCTTCATGAAAACACGTCCACTGCTATAACATCCATGGTAAGAGGATATCAAGACTCTACTTAAACCTCTAATGAAGATCCAACACCTTCTGTTCCATTGTTGAACAGCTCATACCATCAGTAGCTAAGTTCACATAATATGCTAACCCATATTTGGTGTTTGGATGTGGATTGTTGTTGAACCGCAGGTTGTTTGTTGAATCCTGCGTTAGCATATTATCTGAACCCAGAACATTTTTGCCAGTGTGGCTTGTTAAGTATGCAGTGTGGCTTCCTGAACAACCCAACAACAAACCATGGTTTTTCAAGGGAGCTTGTTTGAGAAAATTAAGCCACGCTGCATTGTTTAGCAAGTCACCTTGCAGAAAATGTCCTGGATTCAGACAACATGCTAACCTACAGTTCAACAAACAACCCACAGTTCAACAAAAACTCACACTCAACTACTAAGTGTGGGTTTGCGTGTTGTGTGAACCCAGCCAAAGTATAATAATAAAAACCTTTTCTTGTAATTTGAACTAGTGCTGTGCTGAGCCCTGACCCCTATTTTTGCAATTTCTCTCTCTCTTCCAGTGAAAGAGGCATTATATTTTCTGCCACTTTTTGCAGGGAGGGGAGAATTTCAATTTTTTTTTCTCATTGGGGGAGGGGCAAGGGTTCCATTTACCTTTTTCAGGGTAGGAGGTGGTCGAAGGATCTTCTTTCTTTCTTTCTTTTTAACATTGAAAACACCCCGCATGCTCTCTCAGAGTCACAGAATGCTCTACACAAAGGCTTTCAGCCCAGCATTATTTCCTGAAGTCTCACGAGACTGCGTGATGTTGCATCTTCTCATAGGCATTCAGGAAGAGCTGCTGGGCTGCAGAAGCCTCTCTGTAGATGCTGTGTATTAAAGTTAAAAAAGAAGCAGCAGCAAGACCCCTCGGCCACCTCATACACTTAAAGAGGTAAATGGAAGCCCTGCTCCACCCCTGAATGATCCCTCCCGCCCCCAACACCAGCTCCCATGAATGCTGGAGCTTAGCTCAGAGGGAATTGGGAAGCTTGAATTTATTTATTTATTTATTTATTTATTTACTGCATTTTTATATCGCCTAATAGCCGAAGCTCTCTGGGTGGTTTACAAAAATTAAAACAAACAAAAAAACCCATTAAAAATATAAAACAATGACAATATAAAAACATAATTTAAAATACAGTATAAAACACAACCAGGATAAAAACTGAGCAGCCAGGCAGAAATTGATAGGGATTTAAAATACAAATTTAAACAGCTGGTTAAAAATCAAACTGAAGAAGTGTTAAAACACTGTGAGAATAAAAAGGTCTTCACCTGGCATCTAAAGGAGTATGATGTAGATGCCAAGCGAACCTCTCTGGGGAGCTCATTCCACAGCCGGGGTGCCACAGCAGAGAAGGCCCTCCTCCTAGTAGCCACTTGACTCACTTCCTTTCGCAGGGGCTCACAGAGATGGACCCCTGAGGATGATCTTAGGATCCGGGCAGGTACATATGGGAGGAGGCATTCCTTCAGATAACCTGGCCCCAAGCCATTTAGGGCTTTGAATGTTAATACCAGCACTTTGAATCAGGCCCGGATCTGGACCAGCAGCCAGTGAAGCTGGAAATGGACTGTGTAATGTGGTCTCTTGAAGAGGTGGCAGATGGCATCATCATTGGTGCTAATCAAAACAATTATGGCATTTTGACCCCCTGAGCTCTGGCTCCATTGCAACACTGCTGAATGGGCAGCAAACAACCAACAAAAAAGATTGGTAGCTGAAGTGTGTGTGTTTTGGGAACACCCCCCCCCCCCAAAGCATGACTTCCATGCTAAAAATATTTAAGGGAGAACATTTGCTTCAGCCCCTAGATCTCGCACACAAGTGCCGATAATTAAAGGAGCCGGGTCAAATCCTCCAGCTTCCTAAGTTTATTTGCACAATTGTAGATCATTCAAATGCATTCAGCTGTGAGATATTTTTTTATTATTATTATTTTGGAGGACTGGCAAGGTACAAAGAAATGGTCTCATTTAGTTTTATGTGGAAACCCAGCTGCTCTACGAATTAGCTAGCAATGGCAAAGCTGGAAAATATGATTTTGCGGTATTTTTATAACATGGTTAACACCCAGAGCCAGCACAGGTGGCACCACAATTAGTACATCATGCTGAAATCAAGCTTCAGGGTACACACTGATGCATTGATTTCTCTTGTGCAGCTCAGTCCAGGTTAAAGATGGCTCCTATTTATATGGCAGATGCTACTGGGGATACCATTGATGGATTGCTATTTTCGTCCATCCATAGTGGAGTGAATTGCTTTAATGAGGTTCTGATTAGAATGGCTAATGAAATGTCAACCGTAGGGGAATTTAAAGTGAATTTGAGGTAGCGCTGGCTACAGGATTTTGAGGGCTCTTGGGAAAAAAACACCCTCAGTACCCTCCTTCCTCTGTGACTCCACTCTGTGCAGGCACTAGACTAGAGTGACCCTATACAAAAGAAGGCAGGGCCCCTGCAACTTTAACTGTGGTGATGAAGAGGGAATTTCACCAGGAACTAATTGCATACAAATGACACTGGCTGAAATTCCCTTTTCTCTACAACTGTTAAAGTTACAGGAGCCCTGACCTGGATTTTATCTGGTCACCCTAGCTTTACCTTTATTTAAGGGCTACAATGTTTAATTGGAGACTTATTATTGTTTTCTTGTGAAATTCATTTTGAATTGTACATCAACCTGAAACCCCAAAAGGGTAAAGGATGGGATCTATAAATGTTTAAAATAAAGAAAATATAAACAACAAGAGTTTTGTATAGGGTATAATACTTACAAACAACCCTGTAAAATAAATCAGTGTTATTATCATTACCTAGACAAATATACACCCACAACTTTGACCTAGATGGTAAGAATATTTCATAGGCTGTACAAGACTCGTCATAAGTCTTTCAGTAATAATTCCTTCCTGTTATACTTTCTGGAATCCATCCACAAACCTTGAGACTGATGCAAAAGGATATACTAACTTAGTTAAAACCAGCTATGTAAATGGATTACAGAAACATGAGTCCCCCTTTATTTCTCTCTATAAGTCAAAGGATCCCAACTATGGAACAGGCATCCGAATGCTGCTCACTGACTCTGTGCCCAGCGGCAGCGGTAGGCGGTGCGCCCTGCATTGACGCTCCTTCCGCCCATCTACAGCGGAAGGAGTGCCACGGCAGGTTTTCCTGCCGCTGCCGCGCTTGCCCAGCGACTGCTGTAGGGGCGGCTGGGAACATCGGCCCTCCTACTCCAAGGTAAGTGTTTTTTTATTATTTTATTTTTCAAAATGGGGGGGGGAGGACTGAAGAGGCAGTGTAGTGAGCTTATGGCCCGCTGGTCCACTCTCTTCCCTGCCCAGCCCGCTCCAAGCTAAAAAAGTCGGGGTAAATGCCTGACTTTTTTAGAGCGGAGCTTTGGGTCTTTTCCCCGCAATAGCTTCGGAGTGGCGTCAGTGTCATGTAATCCATCTGCCCCCACTCCGAAGCTACTGCGGGGAAAAGCGACCATCTAGGGGTACCCTGTGACCCACAGACCCCTTTTGGCCTCGCAACAGCCATTCCAGCACTCTATGAGCCTATGTACACTACTGCTTTAAAACGGTTGATAACAGTTTATAAACCGTTTTAAAGCAGTAGTGTAGTTAGGCTCTATATTTTCCCTTTTCCTTCACCGTTGCCCCCACTGAACGCTATACCCTACCTCAGGTACCCAAAGAATCCACTCCAGGTTATGAAACAGGAAGAACCTTTATTTACCAACAAGTAAGGTTGTGCAGTTGACAAAGCTTAAGTTTTCATCTGGTTCGATACTCGTTTGTTTCAATACAGTTCCAAATGATCTTTCACTGGCCAGACTTCGGGATGTCCGTATTTCGTGACATCTGTTCCGCATGTCTCATGTCAAGCTTGAAAGTGAATAAGCTTGCATAAACATACAGAATTTGTAGAGATGCACAAATGTCTGTTTAGGAAGAGGGGAGGATGAGCCCACCTGTTTTCACAGAGTTTAGAAGCTGAAATATTTTGGAGGTGGCGGTAGTAACTTAGCAACCCTGCAAGCATTTGCATTAACAACGTCTTTGGTAATCTTGTATGGTGCTTTGGTTATCTTGTGTCTCCAACCTTTTGAGGTCAGTGGGCACATTCAGAATTTTGAGAGCGTTGCAGGTGCTCTCACAAAATGGCTGGCACAGCCAGTCACAAAACACCCATTTCCCAGAAGGCAAACCGGTGAGGGTTAAGGAACCTAAGTAGAAGGCAGAGATGGAGCCTGACCTCGGAAACACAAAACCATTCCTTTGAACTCCGGTAAAGATGACACTGGAGGGCAGCACTTGGCTTTGCAGCAAATCAGCATCCCAGTTTTCTTTCTTTCTTTTTTTAAAAAGAGAAAAAATCTTAAGAAATAAAATCAAATTCAGGAGCGGCAAGGAGTCCGGTGGGCACCAAGCGAGATGTCTACAGACACCACATTGGAGACTTCAGAGATAGAGACCTCCCCCGGGTTTGCCTCCATGTTTTTTTTACCTCTGAGGCAGAAGCGTGTCAAGCTTATGATCCCTTTTACCTGAAGAGCTGCTCTTTCGCTCTTTCGCTCCTTCACTCCTTCGCGCCTTTGCTCTTCCACTCCACTCCACCCCTCCCCTTCTCCTTCTCCTTCCAGTCAGGTCCTGGAAGATGAGTTCTTCAACCAGACTTCCTTTCTGCCGGGCAAAAATGGAACAACCTTTTAGTCTGGCTCTTTGGGGATATTGAGGGAGTACAATCCTGTCTCTGCAGAGATTCAGGCATTGTATGATTTTAAAAACGCTTTCAAGCCTGGGATGCAAGGTTTGAGTTTTATTTTGAGGCTTGGAGATGGCTGCTGGGAGGCTTGGAGATGTCTGCCAGGACCTGATGCAATCCATTCAAGCCCCCAGTTCCTTTAAAACTACACAGAGGCTTAAGGCGCATTAAATGCGCTTAGGGGAAATAATCCAGACTTTTAGCATTCTAGGAAAGGCTGGGGAAGAGGTGGGGTGTCAGCAGGACAGGCACGGCGTCATGTGAGTACCATGCTGCAAATCCACACACCAGACATGGCGGGAGTACACTAAATTACTGTGATGGAGCTCAGAGAGATAGTGATAGACTAAATGCACGGAAGGAAGAAATAGTGAGAATGGTGAGAAGTTGCAAGGAGGAGAGAAAGATCCTTCGTCAGGGATTGAGGGAGGGAAAGACACAGCATAGAAAAAGATTCTCTGACAATTTGCTGATTAGGAGCTGGAGTGGGGAGGGGGAGAGAGATACTGACTGAAATGGAATTTAGCAGCCAAAACATTAGCTGAAAACGTCTAATTTATCTTGTGCTTCTAGTGGCAAAGCTTCTAGCACTGTTTGGCTCAGCTGGCGTGATGACATGGGATGTTCCTAAACATTCCAGCTTCTCAGGTAACAAAGTTGTCAGAATGCTTGTCAGTTTAGATTGTGAGAGCAGGGCTTATTCCTCTCCCAATCTGCTTAAGAAGGGCCCTGTGGAGAGGAATGGCTTTGTTGATCAGCCTGAAGACTGGGAGGAAGTTACAGGAAGCAGGAGATCAAGAGGCAGGGGACCCAAAGGCAAGGCGGCTGAAGGAAGGGCTACGAATAAGGAATGGGATACAGTTCAGTGAACTGGTAAGTTTGGCAACCCAAACTGGAACAGGGAGGACTAAGTAAGACAGTGTAGTGTAGTGGTTAAAGCGTTGGATTGGGACATGGGAGATCCAAGTTCTAGTCACCACTCGGTCATGAAGCTCACTGGATGACTCTGGACCAATCACTGACTCTCAGCCTAACCTACATCATGGGATTGAGAATAAAATGGATAGGAGGAGGACCATGTATGCCACCTTGGGTTCCTTGCAAGAAGAAAAATGGTGGGATATAAATGTAATGGATAAATAAACAAATGGGATCAGAGAGAACATTGTTTTTCACATATGGATTATTTGTATTAATCGGCCAAGATTATATATATATATATATGTAATCACCCCGGTGACAGACAGTCTACCATTCAAATTATGAATTTAGTGATCAGCAATAAAAGAGATCTTGACACTGCATCCATCTAGCATTTTGTTGCATCTATAATGCTTCCATGCTTGTTGCCAGTTTCCCTAATTTTAGCAACATGGAAAAACAGCACAGCATTTCATGCCGCCTTCTGTAAAATGCTGGCGATAACGTTGCAGGAAAAGCAAGACTTTTCATAAACAAAATTAAGGGATAAATAAATAGAAATTCTTTCCCACTGGTTTCCTGGAGGATCAGGACCGGTATGTCGGCCGCAACTCATTGAGGTGTACTTTTGTGGTGAGCTTTATTAAATGTTTGCATTGGAGGCCCACAACTAATTTTAATGGAAAACACACGATCTGATGTTTTGGTTGGAGAGATGTTTGACCATTGGCTACAATGGACAAAAACAGATTCCCCAAAACAAATATCCATTTCAGTATAGGCTCTTTTCTCTCCCGCCCCCTCCTTACTGTATAGTGAATGGGCAGTTTATGAAAGTTGTTGTTTTTATGCTCATTGTTCTTGCTAGGAAGGGCAGGCAATATGTGAGAAGGAACTGAACTTTAAAAGAAGATAGGTAGCTACTGAGTTGAACTGAATACTTAAATAAAAATTGGCCCAGGATTGCCAATTTTGAACCAGCCCTTGTTCCTCTGCCTTCTAACAGCAGCTCAATGTACAAAAAATAGCACGGGATATGTTAAAGTTACAGGCACTATACTAGAGTGACCAGATGCAAAAGAAGGCAGGGCTCCTGCAACTTTAACTGTTGTGATGAAGAGGGAATTTCACCAGGAACTAATTGCATACAAATGGCACTGGCTGAAATTCCCTTTTCTCTACAACTGTTAAAGTTACATGAGCCCTGACCTGGATTTTATCTGGTCACCCTACCTCAAGCCCCAGCATTGGTGGGGCTTTGTGATGACATTGGCCTTTTCATTCTTCTGCTGGGAGCAATGATGCCCTCTCAGAGGCAGCGGTTCTTCGGCGTGGCGGCAGAGCAGCGGGAGGGCAGTGGGAGGGCTGTTCCCACTGCATTTGGATCCCCCTCTGGATCCCTACAAAATGGCCCCCTCCATTCAGCACTTATTTCTTGAGACATTCGGGTGTGCCTGGTCTCACCCAGCACACCCCTTGTGCATGCTTATGCTTGCCTCCCAAAACCGATGGGGCCAGCATTCTATTTATATATTTATTTATTTATCAACACATATGTACTAAGGCTGTGCACGGACCCCCCGATCCAACCCGGATCCCGATCTGTCAGGTTTGGATCAGGCCCAATCTGACTTGGATTGGATCAGGCCCGATCCGACTCGGATCCGCATCCAGATCCGGATCCGATCCAGGTCCATGTACAGCACTCTCTCCTGCTCTCCCTGCTCTCCTCCTCCCTCCCCCACTCTCCCTGTTTACCTGCTGTCTCCTTTGTGTCATTCTGCTGTCGTCCACTCTCCTTGCTGTGTCCTGCCGCAGTTCCCGCTCACGTCGGGTGACAACGTCACCTGCCGTGACCGGCAAATGCGGCGCTCTAACCAAACCATGCACAGCCGTAGGACGCACTGCCTTATTTGCTGAAAAGCCATCAAGGGAGTGTGCAACGATTTTAAACAACAACCCCTATAACAATGACGAAGCCTGGTTCATCGAAGGGCAGTGCTCTCAGCATGTGCTGAGATCCACTGTCAACTACTGACATCTCTTTGGCCAGCTTCTTTCTCCTCCTTCCTGTCACTGCTTGGATTCACCTCCCTCTCCTAAGCAAGTCGATGAAGAAAGGAGCAAGGAGAAGGAACAACAGTCTCCACTCATCATCATAGGCCTGCGCAGCACATTTCATTAGGGTGTGCGCCCAGGGAAATTCTTTAAATGCCATTATTTTTATTCATTCTTTCATTAAACGCTATAGACACTGATGCCCTATTCTGCATTTGGCTTTCCTGCCTACTGGAGGACCATTGCAGGTGAAGGGTGGGGAAATGGAGAGACTCTCTTCAAGCCCCAGCATTGGTGGGGCTTTGTGGTGATACTGGCCAGAGTGGAAGATCTAGTTCCCTACCTGTTGTATTGTCCCCTGTATCAAGGAATTAGGGAGCATTTTTTAAAAGGACCTCTGAGGAGAGGAGTAGGGCTATCAAGTAAGGATTACATTCATGCCTTATTAGCTGATTATGATGCAGGTATAACAAGAAATGTGGCTAAATTTGCGACAGCAGCCCAAAAATTTTGTCAAAACTTCTTAATGCAGGTCGGAGGAGGTTGTAGAGGGGACAAATTGTTGTAACGGAAAACCCCTAAACAAGGGCATACCTGAAATGGGAGGAGGGTTACTGTCTACCTATATGCCATCCTGTGCAGACCCCTGTGAGATGTATGTATTGTATGTATTGAACGTTTGTAATGGCCATTGTGCCATACACAAATAAAGTTATCTGTCCTACATCTTAAGATACTGGCCAGAGGAGGGGCTCACGAGGCGATATTAGCCTTTGGGGTCCCTCCTCCTGGCCTCTTTGAAGCGTGGCTCCCAGCAGAGAGGCTCCCAGCAGAGTGACTCCTTTTTGCTCCTGCTCCCAGTAGCAATGGCGTGCTGTCGGGTGCAGTAGCACTGAAGCAGACGGAGGACCATTCTTGCTGTGTCTGGATCCCCCTCTGGATTCCTACTCAATGGCCCATTTCATTCGGCGCTTATTGTTCCGACATTAGTGTGCGACTGGGCACACCTGGCACACCCCTTGCGCACCCCTATGCTTTCTCCATCAGGGCCCACTTAGGGGGGGGGGGACACTGAGAAGATCTTGCCCAAGGGACCCCAAAAACCTGAAGTCAGGACAGACAGCTGTAATATTTCAGGTTTTAGCGCTGTTCATTTTAGGGGTGCTTTTAATAATAATAATAATAATAATAATAATAATATATTTATTTATTACCCGCCTCTCCCAACGGATTGAGGCAGGGAACAGCACTAAACATAAAATACAAAACTGATTAAAAGCTGATTTTGTATAACCAGAGCTAAGCTCCATGGTTTGGAGGGCCCTTGGACTGGATGCCATCAAGAGGTCTCTCCCTCTACCTTCTCGCTGCCTTTGTCGTAAGCTGCTCATTCTCCTCTACTACTCGTTTGCTTGACAGGCTGAGAGCCAGTGAGCAAGTAGGCTCCTTCTCAACGCCAGTCTGGGCCACAGCGAGAGGCAGGTGAATAAGCTAGTTACGAGAGTGTAGAGGAGTTGCATCTCCCGGTGGGCTCTTGTCAGCAGAGCCCTGCTGGGATGTGGGCCCTTGGCTGACACCTGCCCATGCCTACCCTTGATGCTGGCATCCATATATATATATATATATATATATCCATACCCTTGACACTGATGTTAGTGTGTGCATACATCTTAAGAACAATTATTTTATTATTTCCTATTTGCGTTATTGCACCATTGTGGTCTATTTATTGCAGACCAATGCATGAGGCCTTTAAATTTGAAAGGTGGTTTAGAAATCTTCAAATAATCAAATAACTGTTTTTATTTTGTTTGGTTTTTTTCATTACATTTTTACACTGCCCCATAGCTGAGGCTCTCTGGGCAGTTCACAGTGGTTGTTCATCATGGCTCATAGATGGTCTTGATAACTTCTGCTGGTCAAAGTAGACCTTGCGAGTGGACAGTCTGTGCCGATATAAGGCAAGTTCCTGGGGCGATGTAGGAGCAACCACATGTTAGAACTTAAGAAGAACCATGCTGGATTGTCGACACTGCCTGGCAGCAGCTCTCCAGGGTTTCAGGCAGGAGCTTTTCCTGCCCTAACTGGAGATGCCATGGATGGAATCTGGGACCTTCTGCGTGCAAAACAGGGGCTCAGCCTACCCAACTTCCGCCCCCCTTTTAACTGTAGCAACACTTCAGCCTCCAAAACTATGGCAGATGTTCCCGTCTGGGAATGAAAGCCTAATTAGTTTCACTTCCTGTTTCTCCTGCACAGGCACAAGGCTTTTGTTGTCCAAACACTGCAGAGGGAAAATGCAGACCCATCGTTTGGTATTAAGGGCGCCATCACAACTTTCTCCAGACTGGCACAGATGGTGATGAAAAGGGTTGTTTGCCCGGTGGATCACATGACCGCATGGTGTGGGCTCTGTTCTTATCACAGTGTAGACCACAGTGGCCAGAAGCAGATAGATGAACTGGAACGCTACTGCACACAATCCCCCAGCACAGGAACATAGGAGCCCTGTTGGATGAGGCCAAAAGTCCATCTAGTCCAGCATTCTGTTCACACAGTGGCCCACCATCTGGTCGTGGGAAACCCACAAGCAGGACATGAGTGTAACAGCACCCTAAAGCTCATGTTCCCCAGCAACTGATGTATATGGGCTTACTGCCTCTGATACTGGAGGTAGCATATATCCATCAGGACTAATAGCTATTGATAGCCTTCTCCTTCATCAATGTGTCTAATCCTCTTTTTACGCCATCCAAAGTGGTGGCTATCACAACACAGTAGACTACTTGGTAGCAGATCGACGATGACTCAACAGTGGATCTGAAGAATGGGTTTTGTTTTCCTGGAAAAAGTTTATTTCACACCAATGAAGTTCTGGATAATTGTGGAGAGAGAAAAATGGGAGGTGCCACATTCCTCCTTTATGCCTGTTAGGCTCTGAGCAGAATAGCATTGTAACAGCCACAATAGCAGCAATTTCTGTATTAATAGAGTAATATATTTTTCCTACCTCCTCATCCAAGTTGGCTCCCCCAGTATCGGCCTGGGACTCGGACCACCCAAGTGGCCCAGAACAGTGAGCGCTACAGGCAAAGCTTTACCTCTAGCTAAATGAAGACCAAAAAAAAGGGGGAGGGGTAAAGAAAGGAAATAAAAAAGAGAGAGCAGGGGTGTTGGAAAGAATTGTGAGAATACAAAATCGCACCCACCCAAAACCTATTAATTGAATCTGTGTTTTGGGGGAGTCGTCATACAAAGGGGTTGGCACATTAAGAAGAATGCCGTGCTTTACATTGGGAAGATGAGGAGTGGTGATGTTGAAGGCATCCATCCGGGGAGGGGGGAGTTTGCTGAATTTTCAGCAGCTCATCCCACCCCACCGGATTTTGGATCACTTCCCCATGAGCTGGTCTGACTCGATCTGCATCAAGCAGTGCCAGGTTTTAGAAATTCTGTTTCCCCCCCCACTCATCAATTGAAAGTTGTGCAAGTGAAAGCCAGTATTTGTACAAATGAAGCAAATCCCAGCCAGAATTTATGCAATTATGCAATTATGCAACTTGCACCTGTGACTTGCACCATTTGCTATTGACGATGGGGTGAATGCAACAAGTTCCCAGATGTCTGAAAAGTCGGTTCAGAAATCTTAAGTTGCAGAAGTGCATCCTGCTCTCCTCAAGAAAAAGGCAAGCGTCACAACCCCATAACTCAGGGGTGGGCAACTTCAGGCTCTCCAGATGCTTTGGCCGACAGAGCCTATCGAGTTTCCAAGCCAGTTTTTACTAATCTCCAGGGTTCTGGCAAATTTGCTAAACATATAGACTTTTCGCAAGACACGTCAGTCGGAAAAGGAGCATTAAACAGGACAGCACCAAGTGCCAAAGGTTTGGGAAATGAGCAAAGAACATCAGTAAAGAAGGAGAGAGGTTTTCTTCTTTCTTTCTTTCTTTCTTTCTTTCTTTCTTTCTTTCTTGAACAGTTTGGGGGATGTTCCTCATTGTTGCATGATGGTCTTCACTGGCAAGCTCCCTCTGCAATTTCACTGTACTGGATGCAAACTCAGAGCTCAGTCCACAATAGAGCTGCCTAACCTAAGCTGAGAGTTGTGTACAATGTATTCCAGGTGATGTTCCCGTAGGAGGCAGTGTCCCTAGGGTTCCTCCACTGCAAGTCCTTAGAAGAGCCCTTTGTTTTCCACTGCTTTCTCCTCAAACAGGGGTGAGCACCTGGCGGCCCTTCAGTCCTTGCTAGACTGCAAATCCCATCAGCAGCCCTAGCCAGCAGGGCTGGCCCTACCATTAGGCAGGATGAGGAGACTGCCTCAGGCATCATATGCTGAGGGCAGCAGTGGCAGCCTCAAGTAACTTTATATCCTGGTATCAGGGGTAATAGAGGCCCATTTACAACTGCAAATTACTTAATAAACTTAACTATTCCTAGATTTAGAAAGGCCTATACATGGGCGAAGCTCAATGTTATGCCATCTGCATTGCTGGAGGGAAGATTCCAGAAAATACCTTATAATGAACGGGTATGCCTTGAAGGAGCAGGTTCGTAGCTTGGGGGTTCTCCTAGAACCATCTCTGTCACTTGAGGCGCAGGTGGCCTCAGTGGCATGGAATGCCTTCTACCAACTTCGGTTGGTGGCCCAGCTACGTCCCTAGCTGGACAGGGATAACCTGTCTTTGGTTGTCCATGCTCTGGTAAACTCCAAGTTAGATTACTGCAATGCACTCTACGTGGGGCTGCCTTTGAAGGTGGTTCGGAAGCTGCAGCTTGTGCAAAATGCAGCGGCCAGATTGATAACTGGAACCAGTAGGTTCGAGCATATAAGACCTACTCTGGCCCGCTTGCATTGGCTGCCTATATGTTTCCGAGCCCGATTCAAGGAGCTGGTTTTAACCTATAAAGCCTTACACAGCTTGGGACCACAATACCTAATGGAACGCCTTTCCCAACATGAATCTACCCGAACACTACATTCAACATCTAAGGCCCTCCTCCGAGTGCCTACTCCGAGGGAAGCTTGGAGGTCAGCAACAAGAGAGAGGGCCTCCTCTGTGGTGGCCCCCCCAATTGTGGAACGATCTCCCTGACGAGGCCCACCTGGCGCCAACATTGTTATCTTTTCGGCGCCAGGTCAAGACTTTCCTCTTCTCTCAGGCATTTGGCAATATCTGAGGAGCCTGGGTTTGTTTTGTTTTGTTTTGTTTTTTGTAGCTTTTTGGAGTGTTGTAGTGGTTTTAAATGTACAGATTGTGTGTATGTTGTATGTTTTTGCTGTTTACATTTTTGTATATTGTTTTTAATTGTTTTAATCTTAAAATTTGTGTTTGGTGTTGTTCCCCGCCTCGATCCGTTGGGAGAGGCGGATGATAAATAAATAAATATATTATTATTATTATTATTATTATTATTATTATTATTATGTAAACTGCCCAGAGAGCTTCGGCTATGGGGCGGTATACAAATGTAATAAATAAATAAATAAATAAATAAATAAAAATATGCCTATGTGGGACTGGGGAAATAGAGACAATAGGCCATGTGTTGTTACAATGCCAGTTTTATAAGGAGCTCAGGATCTCCTTGATCACACCGATTATAAATAAATTCCCGGGGAGATTGAATATATTTTACTTAGATTACCTGCTGATGGATCGGGATGCTCAAACTACATCAAAAGTAGCCAGATTTTGTGCAGCAGCTATCATGTGTCATAGAGAAGTAGCAGGTAAATAATAGTAAGGCAGACAGACTTGATATATGTACCTACTTTTAATTGTTAAAATGAGACACTTATATGGTAAGGAATGATATGAATATTGCAAAATCTGAAACTGAATGTACAAACTATATCTTGAGTAGTTATATTTGCTGATGGTTGCTGGTCTATGACTGTAATAAAATTTTATCTTATCCTCTCAACTGTTTCTCCTGGACTCCAAGCTGGTCTGCTCTGTGGGAGGACAAAGTTTGGTATACAAGCTCCTGTGCCCCTTACTGTGTAAACCACACAACTAACTATGCTTGGAGGTGCCCAATTGCCAGTGTTGAAGTATAATTCAACTGCCAGTCGAGTCATGGGGATGGGACACCATTTTGTCCTTTGCCCCAGGCAATAAAATGTCTTGGGCAAAAATGTCTTTTTTTAATGTTAGTGTTGCTGCTATTAAGTACTAGGGTACATTATTTATTACATGTGTAAAACCCATGTCACCCTGGACACCTGCTTTTTTGCCCCTCAGTCCCCTCGCCACGGTGAGGTGCATGAATACTGCAGATGTGGCTCATGCATAGTGAATCTCCTCTCCAAAGTTTGCAGGTGGCACAGCCCCTCCCCCTCACTCATGCAGCCCAATTGGCTGCCTCTGTCCCCTTCCTCCTTCCCTCTAGCAGTAACTGTATGGTTGTGCCCAGGGCCTGCTTTTACACCACACTGATGGCCCAAGCAGGGCCATCTGTCATCCCACCTGATGGAGGGGCTGCCCTGCCGGTTTGGCACAGATGAAATTAACTGCTATTAAAGCTCAAGCTTCGAAAATTTTTGGACTTTCAAAATTTTCTGCAGGTCTACACTGCTCAAGCTTCAGTTTCAAACAAAAACGTGCAAAATCGGTCTGGTAGATCTTGAGTAATAAACCTTACACTGCTGTATTTGGGGGTAAGATTTCTATCATATGTTGGAAGCTGCCTTCATAAGGTTTAAAAAAAGAAAAGAAAACCTAAAAAGTAGCTTCCCAATATTTTAAATAAATAACATGTATTCATTTTTTTAAAAAAATATATATTTATTTTGTGAAAGAAATGTATTTACATGTGCTACTATTTGTATAGATGACCCTTCAATGATGGAGGGAAATTAAAATGGTTCCATTAAAAAAAAACAAGCTTACTGTGGGGTTCATGGCATCAAAGCCTCATTGCTTAAAGTAGAGTGGTACTGTAAATGTAACAGCTCTACAGAGCAAATGCTCGTTAGCAAGAGGCCATTACATATCACCTTTACTGACTAGAGGGTGAGGCAGAATCTATATTAGGACCAGACCAAAAGAAAAAAAGGGGGGATGAACCCAGGTAACCTAATGAGGGCATAAGAATGAACGGCTATCAAGTGTGACCTCTCCTTGATTGTTGGAGATGTCCCAAGGGAAGTCTAGGACCATGACAACACCCTCTGGCAAAGACATTGTCTGCTGGTGCAGATAGACGGGGTAAGAATTACTGCCCCAGGGGAGAATTATTTTTAAACAACAAAGCCTGCTGTCATGCAGGGCATCCAATAGGGGGATCGGGCTTTACAAGTTCTCAGAAGGCTTCTCCATGTGCAAACTCAGATCGATCGACAAAAATGGTTGTGAATCAGGGGCCGTCGGTGCTCTAGTTTCTTATGCTTATTGAAGAATGAATGAAGTCATCGTGTGTAGCCTCACTTTCGCCGAAGGCGGTATTCACACATGCCATTGGAATGAGTGACGTGATTTTTGTTCAGGCATTCCTTGGTTTATTACCTTGTGAAAGGGTCAGCAATAGGCCAAACATGTTAGGGATGTTGTTGAAATCAAGCCTGTCCCTGTGTGATAGAGCCGAAACAAATCCGGGGAAAATAAGCTTCCAGGAAAAAGAATATCCTAATGTGATCTTCTTTGCAAATGCTCAAACTGGTGTTAAAACCCATTTAACGATGGGGTGGGAACCTGTGGTCCTCTAGATGTTGTCGGACTCCATTATACTCAGCCAGCAGGGCCAATGGTCAGGGATATTAAGCAGTGAAATCAAGCAATGCTCTGCCCTAGTGTGAACTACAAGGACACTAGGGACAAAATGCACTCCCCCTACACACAGACACACATGTTCCTGGAGACTTCAGTTTTAGGGACTTGGAGAGGGAGAATATCAGAATGCTGAGGGCTGTGGAGACCAAATCCTATAAGCAAAGCTTGAAGGAGCCAGGTATGTTTAGCCTGGAGAAGAGGCAATGGAAATGCAATATGAAAGTCATCTTCAAATATTTGAAGGGCTATCACAAAACTAATGGAGCAAATTTGTTTTCAGGTACTCCAGAGCAGCCTTTCCCGAACCTGGTATCCTGTGGATATGTTGGACTGCAACCCCCATAATTCCCAGCCAGCATGGGCAATGGTCAGGTATGTTGGGAGTTGCAGTTCAACACATCTGGAGGGCACCAGGTTGGAGAAAGGTGCTCCAGAAGGTAGGGACCCAAACTGATGGGTTCAAATTACAAGGAAGGGGATTTTAATTAAACATTGGTGAGAACTGCCTGATGGTATGAGCTGTTCAACAGTGGACCACATGGCCAGGGATGGTGGTGGACTCTTCTCCATTGCAAGTTTTTAAGCAGAGTCTAGATGATCAACTATCAGAGATGCTGGAGCAGATTTCCTGAATTGGCAGGGGAGGTTGCACCAGATGACCTTTGACGTCCCTTCCATCCAGTGAAGGCTGGTGGATCCAATGTCAGTGAGGCGGTGAATCACCATGGACAGTTCCTTTAGGGTTCTGACTGGTTCTGACTGAAACCCAGAGAGGACATCGGAGCCACCAGCCTTGACTGCTTCCAATTCTATGATTCTAACCCCAGCATCACACACTATCAAACAGTTTTGAGAGGCAACCCCCAGGAGACAATGAATGTCCCAGACAAAGGCCCAATCTACACCAAGCAGGATATAGCACTATGAAAGCGGTATATAAAAGGCAGGAGCCACACTACTGCTTTGTAGCGGTAGTGAAGTGCACTGACAACTGTTAGGGCCCATTGACACATACCATATACCGCTGTCATGCTGCTATATCCTGCTTGGCGTGGCTCCTGCCTTTTATATGCTGCTTTCATACTGCTTTCATTGTGCAATATCCTGCTTGGTGTAGATGAGGCCCATGTCAATGGATTTACCAGGGACAGGTACCAGCTGATAGGGATCATCTCTAATAAAGAGGGGTGGTTGGAGCATGTGCAACCAAGAGAGCTTGGGATGGATATCAGTCTGGATATGGGGATATGGGGATACCTCCAAGACCTAGGCATGTCCTCCCAGCTTGATGCTATGAAGCAGGTGTCAATGGGAGTGGCCAGGCAGGCTCAACAAGCCAGCTGCCTTTAGGAAGGAGTAGCTCTGACCTTTCAATAGCAACAGACTAGTGCTCCTGGAGCACGCTGTGGTTAGCTTGGCTGGTGACTTAACAATGTAATCAGAGACACAATCCGTGATGTTCTCCTGGTGCAGGTTCTTGCACAGCTTGCACTTATGGTACCGGGGCTTGCAAAGTAGGGATGTGCACTGGATCGGATCCGATCCACGATCCGAATCCGATCCAGAGGGAAATCGGATAAATTATCCGATTTCCGATCTCACAGCTGGATCGGCCGATCCAATCCAAACCGATCCGAAAAGGTTCCGATCCGGTTCGGATGGATCGGCGGATCGGCAGGCGCCACTCGGCGCGCCACTCTGGAGCAGGCCGCAAAGCCCGCTGGCAGTAGCAGCCGGCGCCGGACAGGAGCAGATGTCCCTGTAAGGTAAGCAGGGGGCGCACAGAGGGGAGGAGGAGGGTGCGCGGAGGGGAGGAGGGGGCGCGCGGAGCGGCGTGCTTACCTTACAGGGACGTCCGCTCCCATCCGGCGCCAGCTGCTACTGCCAGCGGGCTTCGTGGCCTACTCCAGGGTGGCGCGCTGGGTGATGACATCACCCGGCGCGCCACTCTGGAGCAGGCCGCAAAGCCCGCTGGCAGTAGCAGCTGGCGCCGGATGGGAGCAGACATCCCTGTAAGGTAAGCAGGGGGCGGGGGGAGGGGGATTACCCCCCCTGGGGCCGTCCGCTTCTATCCGCTGGCGCCCGCGGGCGCCAGCGGATGGAAGCGAACGGCCCCGGGGGGGAGGGAGCACAGGGGAGGGGGATTACCTGCCAGGATCGTCCACAGTGGACGGCCCCAGGGGGGAGGGAGTTAGGCCCCCCGTCACCCACCCGCTGCCATTTTTTTCCCCATAGACTTGCATTGCAATGCAAGTCTATGGGGAAAAAAATGGCGGCCGATCCAAAAATTTCTGATTTTTGGATCGGGATCAGACTCGATCTGGTCTGGGGGCCCTCCGATTTTGTCCGATCCGATCCGTGACAAAATTGGAGGTCCCGATCCGGGCCCTGATCCGATCCGGGGGGTCCGTGCACACCCCTATTGCAAAGGATAAACATCCCAGTGGATTTGGATGCAGTTCCTCTCCCCCCGCCCTATCTACTTGGCTTAGCGAGAGAGCACCACTCTTCTAAAAGCAAGCATGGTACATGATGCACTGTCAAAATTTAAAACATAGGTGTGCTTTTTTTTAAAGAAGAAGAAGAAGAAGAAGAAATCTATTTATTGTAGTGTATGTGTAGCACATGGAGTTCTTTGCCACTGGATGTTGCACAATAATCACTACTATAAAGAGACCAAGGAGTGACTATTCTGAATACGATTCAAAGCTTCGCCCTGGAAGGAACTGGATCTTGGATGGGAGAGGAAGGACGGACTTCACAAGGTGAAATCGGAGGTCTCCTCTAGAAGGATTCGCTTTGACGCCTGGTTGCCTGATTATGCGCATCTTCTCACAATTGCGTTTACACCTAAATCCTGTAAACGGCATGCGGTGAAGCGCCTAACCGGCAGTATGAAACGCGCTTTAAAGTGGCTGAAATGCAGGAGAATCGCTTGTTTACATGGTCAAAATGCGTTTTAACGGCCGCGGAGAATTAAAACTCACTATTTAACGTGCATTCGATAATGTGCATAATCGGAGAGAAAACGTGCCTCAACCCCCAATTTGTGCTCCGCTCTTGTAGAGGTAATTTTTAAAATGCCACTTGAAAGAGCTTTAAATCGCTCTTGTAGAGGCACGCTCAGCTACATTAGGATTTCAGAGCTGGCAAAGAACAGAAAAGTCTGCCAAAAAAAAAAAAAAAAGGCTTTCAAATATCTTGTAACTGTTACCAGACTCTGTCTGCTTTTTCCAGTCAAATTGCATAGGCCGTGGCAAGAAACACGCTCAGTTTCACTTTAGGCAGCATTGGAGAGAACCTCCCAAAGTATCATTTCCCCTTCTCTTTTATTGTGATTTAAACCATGATGGGTGAATGCCACCTCCACGTACAGAATTCCAACTCTTGCTAATAAGCAACAGTGTACTCATCACCCATGGGCATTTGGATGGCTTACAGAATGCTGGATGGGGTGGACCAAATCTTATGAGGAAGGTTGAAGTAGCTGGGTGCGTATCACCTGGAGAAGAGACGATGAAGAGGCGATCTGATAGTCCTCTTCAAATATTTGAAGGGTTGTCATGTAGTCGATGAACCTGATTTGTTCTCTGTTGACCTAGAGCAGTAGAGGTGCACATCCCTTGGCCTGTGGGCCACATGAGGCCCCCCCCCCAATAATCCCTTCCACCAAATTTACTATGGGTGTTTCCCACACTGGGATTGTTGCTGTCCATATCTCCTACCACCAATAGTTCACTCCCTGCCACTTTAATTCCTCCCACTGGTGCTTTAATCCCGCCCCCACCATACACACTCCCAATCTCCCCTCCAACATCCATCTTCCTGGAACTGCTGCTGCCTGCTTCTGTGTTACTCTAGGATGCCAGATTCAGAGGGCTCAGAATGCCGCAGACCAATTTGTCTTCTTGGAGACACCCTAATTTCATTTCATTTATTACATTTTTTATACCACCCCATAGCCGAAGCTTACAAAAATTAAAACCATTAAAAACACATTGTACAAAATACAAAAAGAAAAGCATTTACATAAAACTACAGACAATACATATCTACCAAAACAATTTGTTAAACCATCAGCCAAGACGCTTCAAGAGTTAATTTTATCATTGCTTGCTGCCAAGTGCCTGAGAGAAGAGAGCAGTTTTAACCTGGCTCCAAAAAGATAGCCTTGGAGCCAGGCGAGCCTCGTTAGGGAGCTAATTCCATAAATGGAAGATAATTGCATAATGGGGGGCCGCCACTGAGAGGGCCCTCTCTCTTGTTGCCACCCTCTGAGCTTCTCTCAGAGGAGGTTCCCAGAGAAGGGCCTTAGATGTTGGGTGCCCTGGCAGCCACTGTGAGAGAACTCTGTGACCCTTTGAGTGTCAGACTTGTTGCTGCTGCTGCACTTGAGAATGAAAGGGGCACAGCCAAAAAACCTGAAATTCATAGTGGAAGGAGAGCAGTGGCATTTGAGGGAAAGCAATGTTTAGCCTTGAGAAGAGAAGACCGAGGAGAGACATGATAGCACTCTTCGAATACTTGAACGGTCGTCACACAGAGGAAGGCCGGGATCTCTTCTCCATCATCCCAGACTGCAGGAAGCAGAATAATGGGTTCAAGTTACAGGAAGCCAGATTCCGGCTGGACATCAGGAAAAGCTTCCTGACTGTTAGACCAGTACGACAATGGAACCAATGACCTAGGGAGGTGGTGGGCTCTCCCACACTAGATGTCTTCAAGATGCAGCTGGACAGCCATCAGTCAGAGATGCTTTAAGATGAATTCCTGCACTGAGCAGGGGGTTGGACTTGATGGCCTTATAGGCCCCTTCCAACTCTACTATTCTATGATTCTATGAAATACATTCAGTCTAATAACAGCAACACTCTAGCTATACTAGAGTGACCAGATACAAAAGAGGGCAGGGCTCCTGCAGCTTAACAGTTAAAATGTTTTAAAGTGTTTTAATGACAGCTGTTTTATGTTTATGTTTTTAAATTTTGTATATTGTCTTTTTAATGCTCAATCTTTTTAATTTTTGTAAACTGCCCAGAGAGCTTCGGCTATGGGGCGGTATATAAGTGTAAATAATAATAATAATAATAATAATAATAATAATAATAATAATAATAACTGTTGTGATGAAGAAGGAATTTCACCAGGTGCTGCATGCATACAAATGACACCTGCTGAAATTCCCCTTTCTAAAGATACAGGAGCCCTGTCCTCCTTTCCATATGATCACCCTATTACCACTAAGCTACAGTCCCTCAAAGTAGGGACTATTTGGAGGGCTACTTGATCCAAGGCAGGATCTACACTACTGCTTTAAAATGGTTTATATTATAACAGTAGTGACAACTGTTGAGGCCCTGGGCACACTCCATATACAGTTTTCAAACCATTTTCAAAGTGTCATATCCTGCTTGGTGTAGGTCTGATACAAGTCTGATTTAAAGAGAAAGAACTCTAAGAAGGGAGAGAAGGGTCCTTGCAGTTAGCAACATCTGGACAGCAGACTGAGCAGGCGCAAAGATCACCTGGTTAGGCATCCCGACTATGGTGAGATAAGTTATATTTCTATAGAAATGATACATCTTTTAATTAATTTTATCATAAATTTCAACAAGAAACGATGGTTCTGATTTTGACATTTGCATCTGAACAGATAAATTTTCATATGCAAACTGGAGTCCTCTTTTCTCCTCTTTTTTGGTGATGAATTTCCTCTTTTTTGGCAACGTGGAAGTAGCCCAGCTACAAGCACCCCTAGGGTTGGGAGGAGCTGGATTGTTCATCCCTGCCTAGAACAGCTTTCAGCCTTCCTTTACACTGCTTGGTTTCAAGTTGCTCCCTTGGATGCCAGCCTCAGCCCAAATCCGTACAACCCAAAGCATCCCACTCTGAAAGCCAAGCCACGTGGGGGCCCTGCCAACCAGAGTCAGCCGACAGCCCTGGGCCCATAATGAGGTATCGGTTGGTCCACATTCCTCAAATGCCCTTTCTGCCCCTTCATACTTGTATTGATTCCCATCCTTGGGTTGATACTCCTTATGACGCAACATCATTTGGAGCCAGGACTGAAGGACGTCAGCCTTTGAGCAAGGGGACACCTCCAGAATAGGGAGCCGCCGAAAAGCCCTTACCTAGAAAACTGCCTGTTTGCATGGTGGCTCATGACAGAATAACCATTGGAGCAGGTAAGTGACCGTTGTGCTGAGAGAAATGGGAAGCATTGGACTGTCCACCTGCCAACAGTTAAATCTAGTCCATATGGAATGTCCAGCATATGGATTCCGACTACAGACAGGTCCCATGCTGGGTGATGAAAAAACAAAACCATCAAGAAAGCCCCTCTGCTCTGTTTTGCCCACAGGGAATGACATTACATAAAGCAGTAGCATTCTCTGATGTTTAAGCAATCACATAACTCAGTCAGGTGCTGGGGCTCGCTATGAAGGCCGGACAGCTCAGGACACAGTCTAGTAATGCCAGATAGAGCAAGGAGAAATGGGCCTCCCATCTTTCCCCATCCGGGCAGCTGATTTCCACCAGGGATGTGGGAAACCTTTCCCTCCATTTCCACAGATAGCTCTACACTAGCCTTGGGTGTGTTGGTGACCCCTGTGCTTGAACGCAGATACGCTGCTTCCGCAGGGCAGATTTCAATCATGCTTGCGTCCAACGTGCCTATTGTATATTCATTTATATTTATTTATTTACAATATTTATGTACCGCTCCATATGTAAAATAGATTCCGGAGCGGTGCAAATAGGAACGAAAGAGCAAAAAGAAAGATTAAAAACAGAAAATTAAAATGGCTCAATTTAAAAGAAAGGACCAATAAAAACAGTGGCGGTTCAGTTGAGGAATGCTTCCTGGAAAAGAGTTGTTTTCAGGAGGCGCTGGAGGCAGCATAGTGTTGGCACCTGCCTGACCTCTAGGGCCAAGGAGTTCCAAAGAGAAGGGGCCACTACACTAAAGGCTCTCCTCCTGGTGGACTCCAATCAAACCAAATGTCCACGTGGAATTACCAGGAGCATGCCCTCCAATGACCTCAGTGACCGGGCATGTTGGTAAGGGAGAAGGCGCTCTCTCAGTTCAATTCATTTTTGATGTTGTTGCAAAACTTATTCCTATTTGGGATGGAAAGAACTTCAGTTGAATGTGGTAGAGACCTAAACTGACAGACTGTGATCCATCCAGGCTCGGGGCTTTGAGTGCTTAACTCTGGGTTAGAATCCCTGTGGATTCAACCATGTTCATGGTGCTGAATTAGGGTGCCCTCTTCTTTATTCTGACAGCCTCCTCATCTTTAATAGCTATATGGCAGGCAAGTGCAGCATTTTTGTCTTAATGCTGGGATTACTCTTTGGAGGTGGGACCGGTCCCTACTCTGCCTGCGTTCAGGAAGAGAGTTAAGGAGCATCTTTTTTAAAAAAAAATTTAAAAAATGTAATGGTTTTAAATGTTGTTTTTACTGTTTAACTCATTTTTAAAATTGATTGTGGTTTTATGCTTTGGACCTTTTTTAATCGCTGTGATTGGTTTAGACAGGCAGTACAGAAATAATGGGCAGGATTCCACCTGGTTCTGTTAGATTCACCACGAGCACAACAGGAATTAATGCTTCCGAAAGGAACCCTGGAAATGAATGGAAAGTCTAGTTTCCAGAACCAGCTAGATTAGTGGAGCTCCCATGTGTGAGCTCCATTGACCAGCACCATTCCAGAAATCAGCATTTCCACTAATTTCCAGTTGCTTTGGGAACAGCTAGGCTTCCATTGTATGAGTGGTAGGTCCTTCTAGCCTAGCACGCAGGCAATATTGTATCCTGCCATTATATATAATGTGGCTAGTGCAGATGTGAGAGAATTTATTTTCAGTTCAGTTTGGTTTTAAAAAAATTAGCAAACTTCACAAAGTTCTTCAGGCTTGAAGCAGAAAGACCTTGAGATTTAAAAACTACAAATACGGGATAAAGCTAGAAGCACAGACAGTTCTCTCCACCTTATAACGCAGGTCTGAATCATTGCTGTCCACTTGCTGCATATGATCTCTAGCTATGCTTAATTGCGCATCGGCTTGAGTAACCGGTCGCTGCTGTTTTATTGAACTGTTTCATGAATTCCCATGATGAGATAGTCCCACATCTGCCTCCTGCTTGGGAAACATCTGTAAGACTGATTAGATGGGATTTGCATTGGAAGTGGAAAAACGTGGTATCCCTAATTTCTAGAGCTGTGCGCAAGCGGACTCTCAAAATCCTCCACCCTATTTGTGGGTAGAGAAATTGGGGGAACAATGTCACTGAATTTCTCCAGGGGGAGGAGAAATTCTCCAACAATTTTGCACAGGTAGGAATCATCATTAGCAAGGGTTGTAGAACAGCTTCTTTCCTTTTTTTCCCTAAGTTTTTTTTTTTTGGGGGGGGGGTTGCACTGCCACTATAAGTGGCTACAGCATCAACTGTGTTTGCAGCCTGCACCCCCCCCTCCCCCATTTTGCATTCTCCACAATGTCCCATATACCTACCATCACTCCTGAGCAGTAAGGGGAGGGAATGCAGCCACCACAAAAGAGTAATGGTGAAGAAAATATGGAGAAAATTCTGAAACGAGTCCTTTTATTTCTAGGGGGGGGTAAGAAAAGAAAAATCTCAACAATTTCCTGAAGGTTTTCTTCCCCCATGAAAGGGTCTTCCATTTTTTCTGCCTCATTTTCAGGGCAGTTTGTAATTTATTTCAAATGAGTGTTTGTGGGTTGTTGTTGTTTTTACCTTAACTAATCGCTATGACGTGGCTGAGGGCACTGTCTATATTTTTCTTTCTATTACGCATTTCACCATTGCTCCACAGTCTCCCAGGCTGTCTTCACTTCCTGATCTGAAAAGGCCCGATGGGAGGAATAAATTAATGACATCTTCCCCTGGGCAGGAAGGGCAGGCAGCCAAGGAGACTACAGGCTGTTAGAAAGATGACTGTACAATGAAAGACAGGTCACTCACGCACACCCCTCAGTCATCTCATAAGTAAGGTAAAAAGCACAAGAAGTCTCAACCAAACCCATGAGAATTTCTCTGAAATTTCTTCTCCTTTTAATTTCTTTTTTGAAAGCAATTTCTTTCCTATCAAACTAAATGAGAATGGTTGAAATTTTCATAGGATAATTTTTTGGCACAGCACTATTAATTTCCACATACCATATCTGAACTCTCGCTGGTAGTCTATAGTCTATATATTTTTGCCAATCCATCCTGATAGTATCTCTTTTCTTTATTCCTCTATGTATTCTTAACTTCTGTGTCAACTTTTCATCTATTGCTATGTCCCAAATTTTCTGGTATATTCAGTCTTGCCGGGTTCAGAACAACAAAGTTTCCCCCCTGTCCTTTGTTGGCTAGATTCCAGCTTCCAAAATGGTCATCCGCCAGGCAACAGGATGTACTCAATCGTTCATATCCACCAGCTATCAAAAGCCGTCGATACTCATTTAAGCCTCTTCAAATTATGCATGGTTGTAGCTATCACTTAACTACAGCCAGATCTACACCAAGCAGAATATACGTGGTATGAAAGTGGTATATAAAAGGCAGGAGCCACACGACTGCTTTTTGGCAGTATCGAAGTGCACTGACAACTGTTGGGGCCCATTGACACATACCACTTTCATACCGCTAGATCCTGCTTGGTCGCTCCTGCCTTTTATATATAACTTTCATCCTGGTTTCATACTGCTATATCCTACTTGGTGTAGATCTGGCCTATATACAAGCCTAGGTAACTCCTCCTTCATGGCTACCGCAACGTTTAGAACAGAGCTCTCCCTAATTCCCCTCATACCCTTGACCTCAAAGAGCCTGGGCTCCTTCTCACAATTCAAGCCATTGTAGTACTGACTAGGACTTCAGCCGTGGCCATTGGGACTCCACCATGATTTTTATTCCAAAGCAAGCACACTACAGGACCTGGTGCTTGAGTAACTTTGTAATACCGGCACCATTGGCCCTGACGTTGATGTCCCCATCTGTCGACAGGATCACACTTGCTGCTGCAGCCTCTGCTCTTTGCTATTGCTAAAATGGCCATAACAGTATCCTCCCATCTCCACCAGAGGGCTCTTTC
This sequence comes from Anniella stebbinsi, assembly GCA_029215795.1. Lineage (NCBI taxonomy): Eukaryota > Metazoa > Chordata > Lepidosauria > Squamata > Anniellidae > Anniella > Anniella stebbinsi. Next base: position 222,759,593 of record JARDYH010000004.1, on the reverse strand, counting down.
CTTGTACTGGGTGATGTTGAGCGAATCACCATCTGGTCACACAACCCGAGATATTACAAGGGTCCTTCTCCAAACCAGATGCTTTCCTGAAATGTGGAATACCACCTTAAAACAAAACAAAACAGATTTCTTCTTTTTCCTTCTTTTTTTTTTTAAAAAAATAACCACCTATTGGTTCAGAAAGCAACTGCATTTGGATCCAAAAGAGGAAACACCTGTCCACGTTTTATGAAGGCTCTCATAACTACTTGGTGTCTAATGCAGATGATTCATGCCAGGGCATACAAGGACATGGGCAATTGGCAACGGGTCTTGGCCTAGACTCCTGGCTCTTGGCCACTTCTTCGTTTTTAGCAGCATGTGTATGGACCTGGTGCACACCACGAACTTCAGGACATGGTTACAAAGCAAGTTCGGTCTTCCTTTCTTTTAACTGTATATGTATATACGTAGGCTGACCATCTGAAAAGGAGGACAGGGCTCATGTAACTTTAACGGTTGTAGAGCAAAGGGAATTTCAGCCAGTGTCATTTGTATGCAATTAGTTTCTGGTGAAATTCCCTCTTCATCACAACAGTTAAAGTTGCAGAAGGCCTGCCTTCTTTTGTATATAGCCACTCTAGTATAGTGCTTGCAACTTTAACTGTTGTGATGAAGAGGGAATTTCACCAGGAACTAATTGCATACAAATGACACTGGGTGAAATTCCCTTTTCTCTACAACTGTTAAAGTTACATGAGCCCTGTCCTCCTTTTCAGATGGTCAGCCTATATATACATGTGTATACATGCACACAGCAGGGCCAGCATCATGAGTAGGCCTAGTTGGACACCTGCCGAGGGTCGATACTCCAGCATGGGCTCACCAATATGAGCTCTCTGGTTTAAGACGTTGGTACCAGCCAACATCTTAGCATCTTGAGTTTGCTCTACATAAGAACACAAGAAGAGCCATGCTGGATCAGACCAAGGGTTCATCTAGTCTAGGGTGACGATATGGAAAGAAGGAACGGGCTCCCATATCTTTAACAGTTGCAAAGAAAAGGGAATTTCAGCAGGTGTCATTTGTATGCATACAACACCTGTTGAAATGCCTGCTTTGTTACAACTGTTAAAGCTGCAGGAACCCTGGACTCTTGACCAGATACAAAAGAGGACAGGACTCCTGTAGCTTTAACTGTTGTGACGAAGAGGAAATTACACCAGGTTCTTCATGCATACAAATGACACCTGCTGAAATTCCCCTTTTCTATGCAACTGTTAAAGATACAAGAGCCCTGTCCTCTTTTTCACACGGCCACCCTAATCTAGTCCATCCTCCTGTTCACACAGCGGCCAACCAACTGCCTGTGGGAAGCCAATGAACAGGATAGGAGTGCTATCGCCTCCTTCCCTCTCATGTTCGCCACCAATACAGATAGACTAACACACACTCAGGACCAGCATCAAGGGTAGGGTAGGCATGGTGGCCGCCTGCCAAGGGCTCACACACCAGCAGGTGGGCACTGACAAAAGCCCCCACCCCACCCCCTAGACTTGCTCCTTACCATTGCAACTTGCTTGTTCACCCACCTCTCACTGGTGACAATGACGGTGAAGAGGTAGACTTGTTGAGGGGAGGCAGAGCCAACCCAAGACCTTTCGCTGCCCGAGGTGAGGAACAAGATAGTGTCCCTTCCTTTCCATGTCCAAAAGCCAACTGGACTAGGAGATGAATCTTACTTCGACCCTGGGAACAGGACAGCTTCCTACGCTGCATCTGAAAGCAGCAGGCTAATTTAGAGGATGCTGGGCAGGATGTGTAGCCCACAGCTCTCTCCTCCAGCACTTTCCTGACACCTCCCAGTGTCTGCCACTTGAAGTGGCTATCTCACTTTTGCCTAACAGTACGGAGCCCTTGTGGGGAGGGTCCTAGGATGCCCTAGGGTCATCAAAAGCCTAGAGCTGGCACTGGCACACCTACATGCGCACGCACACACACACACACGAGTCTCTTCTCTGTCTCAAGGCACCGATGGCAATAGACAGTATGAAAAGCGACACTACAAATACAGTGAAGGTTAAAATTCACCATGTTCCCTACTCGTTAAAATGGCGCCTCTGGCCCATAATGCTTGAAGTATGGGATTCCCAGGTGTAAGATATGGTGACAACCGATTAGAAAGCTTGAAAGGGGGATTAGACCAGTTTGTGGAACGCTCCGCTTCCACAAGTTTCCCATCACTGTTTTCCAACAATCGGTCAACATTCCACAGCCATAGTCCTCGTTAGGGTCCCTCCAGAGTCCAGACACACTTTAGAGTTTTCTCGAAAGACATTTTGTTTTGTATTTCTGCAAACCTTGGTGTTCCTCCAAGCCTGCTGATCTCTCCCTTTTTCTTCTCTTTGTCCTGAATCCACTGCCCTATTTAGTTGTTATATTTACCAGTAAGACAGACAGCTAACTGGCTTGTGATGAGTAGTTCCACTTCTAATATGCCAGGTTAGTGTAGTTCCTTTCCCTGTTTTCCACATGTGCGGCTGTATGCGCAAAGGATTCTATGGGAACCCCAGTCATGCAGTAAATGTACCCTTCCCTACGGACGTTCACACGGTACACATGGACACCCAGGAGGAGGGGCTAATTGATATGGGTGATATCGGGAGTGTTGCTACTTGGTGTGGCCCCATTCCCTACTTGTGGGTTCAGCTCAGGGGGTTGTTAGAAGATAGTGTCTACAGAATTTCCTCCAGCAAAATAATTGTCACCTGTGATAATCTATGGCAACGGACACTATCTTCTAACAACACCCCCGAGGAAGGCCTTTGAATAAAGTACAAGCCGAAATGCATCGGGCTTCGTGAAAATAAATAATTTGCATCCTGAGAATCCATTTCTCTTTTTTTTCTGATGCATCATTTTATAAACCTCCCCTTAATCACTATAAACAACAATGCTCAAAATTCCCAAATGCTTTCGTGATGGAGAAGGTATTCCAAGCCAGAGGTGGAGAACCATAGAGGCAGGGGTGGCAGGGGAATCAAACCCTCCTTGGGTCCTAATATGACCTTCCGGCATTTGCCACATGGCTACATCCTGTTCCTAGGCCCCATAACATTTTCCACAACCATTGTTCGTTTGGTTATTTTCCAGCGTCTGAGGAGTTTCCCCCCACACACACACATTCTAAAGGGTTCAAATCCTTCTCCTAAGGCTTTGTTACTGACAGTAGTAGCTTTAGCATGCAATCATATGCATGTTTAGCCAGAAAAAAGGCCTCCAACTCCCAGCATGCATTAAGCAATCCTGGTTGACTGGAGCTTCCTCTAGAGTGTTCTTCCTTTGCCAACCCAGATCTTCATAATGTGTCAAAAGGCCCCCGATAGCAGACTTCTAAAAAATCCAGAAACAGTAACCTGTTAAATCAGCCTTTAATGTGATTTCTCTCCTTTCTACGAGAGTCAGCATTGGCCAATTCGTTAGCCCTGGCACCCCTTTGATGAGGTGCAAACGTAGCTAAAGAAAGCAGGCTCCTGTCCCAACTTTGAGCTGAAATCCTGCTGAGAATAATCCCAGCGTCTGGTTTTCAGTCATGCTTCATGCGGAGGCGCATACGTATTTAAAGGAAGGGAAGTCTTCAGGAAGGTATGATTTGCAACTCACATGGCCTTCTCTTGCCTCCTTCCCTCAAAAAGCCCCCTCAGCTGTGCCTATTTTGTTATTTTCCCTTCAATAGAATATGAATTATCCAACCAAAGTGGAGCCTCCACACCGAAGGAAAGAGAGAGAGAGAGAGAGAGAGAGAGAGAGAGAGAGGAACCTTGGCACCAATTTCAGTGTAAAACTCAGACCTTGAGGAGAAGCCAACTTTTCACTGCTGTCTAATAAAATGAAATAAAAGTGAAAAGTTCAAATATTAGACTTTCCTGTGGGGCTGGTTTCATGGGGGGGAGAGCAAATGCCAGAATAAACACTGGCCTAGTGGCAAGTACATGTTTCTGTCTCGTCTGTGGCGAATGCTTGCGAGGGCATCGGCTGGAACGAATAAAACCTCCATTGCAAAAGGGAGGGAAATTATATATGCTTTGAACTCGCCTGAACAGAGGTCACTTGGTTTGGTGACCTAAAAGTGAGAGAATTTTATTCTCTCTCTCTCTCTCTCTCTCTCTCTCTCTCTCTTTCTCTCTCTCTCTCTTGATGTTGTGGTAACAGAGCACAGTGACAACATTTACTATACATCTTCTCCAGCCAAAAAAAGGAAAAAAGAAAAGTGGAGGATGACTTTCAAAAGAATCTTTCTTTTTTTAAAAAACGACAATACCAAAAACCTTAAGTCTTGCAATTCCTAACATCTCTGGTCCCCTCTACTCTGTTTATTTATTATTTATTTGTTACATTTATATCCCATCATTTTCTCCAACGAGACCAAGGGGGCTTACATGATCCTCCTTCTCTTCATTTTATATTCACTACAACCCTGTGAGGTAAGTTAAGCTGAGAGTCAGTGACTGACCCAAAAGTCATTCAGTGACCTACATGGCTGTGAAGGAACTTCAACCTGGGCCTTCCCAATCCCAGTCCAACACTCTATCAATTATATCACTCTAATCACTACACTTTAACAACTACATCATGCTGCCTCTCTCAAGACCCATCATTTATGACCTGCTTAACTGAACGCAACCAAACCAAACAGGAATTAATTATGCTTGCCTTGTGGCTTGATTGCCCTGTCCTCCAAGTCCAGGCAGATAGTATAAGCAAGACATTTGACAAGTTCCAGGAGGTGGTGCCATATTGTCATGATTCCAAGCCCTCCTGCCAAGATGTAAGACAATAAAGAGGTTCACCATGTAATCCACAAAGCTTTACTCAACAAATAAACATCTTTTTCCACCAGATGGGAGTGTGAATGCTAGGAGCTATCCTCTAAGCTTAATTAGCCTAACAAAGCTAGAAAGTTGCCTGTCAACTAAAATGGAGAGTTTTCCCACACTCCAACCAGCATTTTACCTCCAAAGGGTCTTTTTGGAGAAGCCTCTAGTGAGTGGCTAGCCTAGCAGACCTCCTCCCACCTCCTCCCACCTCTGCCTTTTTGACCCTGCAGAAGATCTGTCAACTCTGAAGTCCCTTCCTCCTGATAGGGGCTGAGTTCCCAGGAGTGGGAGGAAGATGGTATCTGAGCCTTCAGCATCCTGAACGATAAGCTCCTGGGAAGATTCATCCTAGACTCCTGAAGAGTCCTGGAGAATCTTCTCCCCTGCTTCCTGTTTTGGCTGGTATTCTTCTGGTCCTGTTTCTTCTTCTTCTTCTTCTTCTTCTTCTTCTTCTTCTTCTTCTTTCAGAAACCCCTTTCCCCACACTAAGGAAGACAGGCCTGATCCTGACACTTATATGGCCGGTAAACTAAGTTTGGCTTGGTTCTATGGATATACCAGAAGGTACATGGATGCAGGGCCGGCATCAACTGCAGGCATAGTCAGACATGAGCAGCAGCCCTCTGACAAGAGCCCCATGGACTTGCTTGTCCTCTTCACCATTGCAACTTGCTTGTTCACCTGCCTTTCATTCTGGCCCAAACAATGGTGGCCGTAAGAAAGAGGAGCAAAAGATGCCACTGCATACTTGCTCACTGGACTTCTGTCAAGCAAGCCAGTGGTAGCAATGATGAGAAGGAGGAGGAAGATCATCATCAGCATTTGACAATGGCAATGAGAAGGTAGACTCACTGTAGGAGGGGCCACATTGAGGGTATCTTGTCCAAGGGACTCCAAAGCCAAAGCTGGTACTGCATGGAGCACTGGGCCCTGCATAGCACAGCACGAGCGGAAGCAGGAGCTGTTGGCAACCCCATCAATGTTATCATGATGGTTGATACTGTTGGATATTTCCCTGAGCTCTCAGTACTTTTGCTGAAATTGCGTTTAAAACTGGAGCTTTGAACTTTTTTTTGAACTTTCAACATTTTCTGCACATCTGCACTGCTCAAGCTTCAGTTTAAAACAAAAATGAGCAAAATCGGTCTGGTAGATCTCAAGTAATGAGGCTTCCATGACCGTATTCTTATGTAGATTGGTTGATAGGTGTGGGATGTGTACTGTGGTTGCTAGTCATCCGCATTGTGCTTCCTCCCCTAGAAGTGGCAAAATAGATAGCTAGGGGCCAACTGTACAGCAAGTCTGAGCAGGCATACAAGTCATCTAGTCAGCTTTCTATACTATGATGATATGTACTTCCATTTCAATTATAGTTATTTCTAAATTTGCACCTATACATATACATTGGCATATGGAGATTGTATGCAGATTGGCACCCTCTTTGGTACTCTCTCTCTCTCTCTCTCTCTCTTATTTTATTTTATTTTATTTTGTTTATTTATTTTTGTTGATGTGTAAGCGGCCAGCTTTGCAGAGGGATCCTTGGTTTGATTTCGCATGGCTCTTCTTATGTTCCTAAGCAGCCCAGAGAACTTTATGTTATGTTCAGCATACAAATGACATCAATACATCAATACATGTCCTGACTCGGTACAAGGTAGCCTCATATGCCTTTATATGTTTCCCAGGACTGAAATTTAAGAAAATACTCCAAGTGATCTCTACGCCATGGCATACTGATTGATCTCTACTTAGCATACAATACTCAAATCCCATATGTTCTGTTAATAAGAAGGTTGTGACCCTATGCGTATACCCCTTCCCCCCTCCAAAAAAAAGCAAAGTGACAGGCTACAAGATGTGAGCCAAATTTGTAACTGAATTTATAGTGCACATCCTGCCGCAGTGGGGTTTAGCATTCCAATTTCAGAATGTCAACAAACAGAAAGAAATGTAGCATTTGTGCTCAAATATCAGCTTTAGCTCATAAACATAGAATATTTCCAGGAAGTACAGTCGTTAAACATTTGAGCCCTTTCCCCAGTTGAGTAGGAAGAGACGGACCATTGGTGTGATTTGCTAGGATACATCAGTGCAGACCTTTGAAACATGATTAGCAATGGTAACCTGTTATAATGGGATTGCAGTTCATTCAGAACAGCAGAATGGATGTTGAGACAATCCCACATAACTCTCAGAAGACACTGCTATATTTTCCAAGTGGGTATGAGCTCCATTACATCAAAACAATGGCACAGATTGCTAAGCATACTGCACCATTGATAGGAACGATTGAGGAAATTGATCCTTTTGAATTCCACTATGTACTGAACTGACGTACACCTGTACACTTGTGTGGGTTAAAACTTCGTTAACACGACAAAAAAGTGCTATCCTTAACCAAAAAAACCAATACACAATCACCAGAAAGTTAAAACTTCGTTATCCATAGATTTTCAGATATTCTGAATGTTCCAGAATAGAAGCATGGACCGACCCCAAGATTCATCTTGGGCCCTGATTCAGCTCTTCCAAATAATAATAATAATAATAATAATAATAATAATAATAATAATTTAAAAATGGCCCAATTCCTTTTGGGCTAATTCAGAAGTTATCCACTTTGACTCAAGTACCAAACCGAAATCAAGACTCAGAAATCTGTCACTTCATGCCTCCCATTGACTATTATGGGAAATTTTAAAAATGCTATAAGTGTTCTGTTGGTCAAAACTGGATGATATTTGTAAGCATAGTAGCCCCTTGGGAGGGGATTACACCTGAGAACGGTTTTTGTGTGACACACATTCATGTTTTATCTTTTTTATTTCTGGGCAAAATTGGATATAATTTTCAGGGATAGCTGCACCTTCTGAGGGGATTGTGCTTGCCAAGTTGTGCAAGAGCAGCCTTGACGTTTTGCGGTATCCCAAAGAGGATGCACTTAACCCCCCAATGTTCCTTGTAGACCCTTGTCCTGAAAATGACAAAGAGCTTAGAGGTGCCCCTAAGTAAGAAACTTTCACAATTTCAGAAGGATAGGTGCAGTGGTTTATGTGGAGGGGGGATCTTTAATTTGGAGTGGAATGGGAAAAGCAATTTGTGTCTCCTTCCCTTCCTCAGGGTTCCTTTAAGCAATTTGTGAGAAAGTGCCAGAGCACATAGAAATATCCCCAGGCAAGAAACCTGCAAAGTTTCAGAAGGCTAGATGCAGAATCTAGTGGGTTATGACTGAAAACCAGTTTATAGCTTTTTCATAGTGAAATGTGGTGGTATTGACAGAATGGCCATTTCATGGTTCCATCGTTGACCTCCCACAAAGCACAGTGATTGGCGCCTATGTTAAAACATGTCCTAGGATTAGAAGGTGGATCTGTCAGTCAATCAGTTGCACTCCCACCCTCCCTCCCTCCCACATTTTGTGAAACGAAAGAAAATATATTATTTGGAGATAACGTCCGTGGGTGTTTAATCATATCAATAACACAAGTTGGCAACGAAGCCTGGTTCTGGATCAACTTTAGAAGAAATCCACTTGAAACCCAACAGAACCAGAATGAAGTAGCCCTATTCTTTTCAGGCTTAGGATTTCATCTGAATTTGATGTTCATCCCTAATTTCACATGGTGAATAATTAACTTCTTGGACTGTCTACCCAAAGGTAAGCTTAGGTGGCTTTCAAACAAGTTTCCCAAAACACCTCTCAGTGGCTAGAAGCCTGCAAAGACCTTCAGAGACACCTCATCCCCAAGCTCCTCCCCCTCCCTGAGGCTTCCCTCAGCAAGGTGAGATGAAATGTGGTCACTGGGAAAGGCAAGGGGAGAGTGAAGCCACCTCAGTGTTTGTGTGTGAATGGGGTGTATGAATGTGGGATGTGTGTGTAAAAGGGGTATGTGTGTTGGGTGGGCACTTGCCAACAGTGTTGGTGGCCATGCCCACTTTGGGTCATGGTTCTGCCCCCTTTGGGCTATGTCTCCACCCACTGTGGCATGCAATCCCCAACGTGTTTTCCAAGAGCGAATTCAAGCCTTGGGATGAAAAACATTCCCTACCCCTCCTATAAGCAATAATAGTAGAATGGAACCTCTATATACAGGAACACAGGAAGCTGCCTTATGCAGATCATTGTGCCACCTAGCTCCATATTGTCTACACCAACTGGCAGTGTATCTCCAGGGTTTCGGGCAGGAACATTTCCAGTCCTTCCTGGAGATGCCAAGGATTGAACCTGGGACCTTTTGCATGCCAAGCATGTGATCTACCACTAAGCTACAGCCCCTTGCCATAAAAAGAGGGACAATAGAATAATTTCTGAGACCCTTACTTCCTGTCATGTTGTTTTTGGATTGTGGCTTGTTTTATATTTTTAAAATGATTTTATGGTTTTAATTTTTGTGAACCGCCCAGAGAGCTTCGGCTATAGGGCGGTATAAAAATGCAATAAATAAATAAAATAAATCCCAGAAGTATCTGGCTAGCCACTGTTGCCCACAGGATTGTTGGATTAGACAGACCTTTTAGTCATCCCCAGCAGGCCCTGAAGACAAGTTCATCAGGGGGCTCCTCAGTCAAACATATGATTCTGAGGAAAAAGGACCACTCGTTCATTTCCGCCAGGCATTTACCACCAATACATTCCTTTGTGGGGAGACCTCATGTCACAGTGTTGTTAACGCCAAGCAGCATTCGGGGAGAGTTTTTAGACAGACGAAGCGAGCCGTCGAAAGAGAGCAGTGTGTGGAATCTAAGCAAAACGGGCCAGCTTTAAAAGAGCGCTCGCCTCTTCATTCACTCTTCCTTCCTTGCCGGTTTGTGAGATTTCTCTGTGCCGCTGTGGAAAGAGCAGCCTTTGGTCTACATACAAGCGCCGTGTAATCAGTTCGGCTCTCCTCCAGCGTGTGATGAAGGGTTACTTCCCCTCACCGGTTCATGGAAAAGAATGAGTCACAACAAAATTATCTAAAATCAGCTTAAGCCTCCAGTCCTTTCCCGCAGTGGTATTGGCCATTTCTAGGCTGACCATATGAAAAGGAGGACAGAGCTCATGAAACTTGAACAGTTGTAGAGAAAAGGGAATTTCAGCCAGTGTCATTTGTATGCAATTAGTTCCTGGTGAAATTCCTTCTTCATCACAACAGTTAAAGTTGCAGGGGCCCTGCCTTCTTTTGTATATGGTCACTCTAGTATAGTGCCTGCACCTTTAACTGTTGTGATGAAGAGGGAATTTCACCAGGAACTAATTGCATACAAATGACACTGGCGGAAATTCCCTTTTCTCTACAACTGTTAAAGTTTCATGAGCCCTGTCCTCCTTTTCATATGGTCAGCCTAGCCATTTCAGTCCCTGCCACCCTGTTCCTCTTCTATGCTGGCTCAGCATACTCAGCTATCTGGCTTACTGCATGCATTGAACTTTCTACTTTAGGCTTTGCTGAAGCAACAAAGCAGGTAATGAAGATCTATGATGCACCTTTGTCACCCGATTCTTGCTCTGAGGGAGATATCTGAAAGACCTCACTGGTATATCTTTCCAAAGGAGAGATCTCATTTGCAACGGTGCATGCATGCTGACCACCAATTAAGGAGCCCGTGAGAACAGAGGTATCTCTCCTATACTGAATCATCCCATAGTAGGTCCATCTATCCCAGTATTTTGACCCTGATGGCAGCAGCTCTTCAGTGTTTCAGGTAGGATTCTTTCCTGGCCCTATCTGGAGATGCTGGGGGGGGGGGGGGGGGTTGGACCTGGGACCTTTTGCATGAAAAGCAGGGACTTTACCACTGAGCTATGGCTCCTCCTCCAAGAAGCAAAGGGAGAGATCTCCTTCATCTTCAATGGCAGCACAAATGGGACATACAAATATATATATATATTTTTAAAAGTTGCAATGTAGGATACTCCTCTTTGGGTTTCCAGCCAGCCAGGCAGGTGTGTCCTCTTTCAGAAACTCAATTCCCTTCCCTTCCCTCACCCTCGCCCCAGGTTTCCCTGCCAACCCACTCTGCATATTTACTGGATGCCAAAGAGTGGGATTTTCCTAGGATGGCACCCAGGATGAAGGATAAATTGAGAATATGAGTGTCTCGATGTGGCCCTCTCTTTGGTGTCCAGCCTCAAAAGTGGCCCTCAGTCTCAGAGCTATTGGAGTTGTGTACCTTGGTAGCACAGCTGAGGCATACGCTTTGCTATATTTGGACTTTGGTCACAATCTTGAAGGTTTATTGAGATGAGGTCTCTGGGAATCATTGTGCCAGAGCGGGCATAGCTGGATGTGTGCTTGTTTGCCCTCTGAATGAATGTTCTGCTCATCCAGGTATGCCACTTTGCATGGCGATCATGTCATATAGTTATTTGCTCATAAAAAGTCCAAGGGAATTTAGAGACCCTGGAGAGGGGAATGCCATGCATCTGTGATCATCAGCTGGGAGAATTTTTATGAGAGCAACCCAAAATGGGTCAGGCGACTTGATGGGCCTGGCCTTACGTAAGGGATAAAGCTGCAAAGAGCTTTGCAAAGTCAAAACGATGGCAAAGAAGAGACATGATAGCAGCCCACAGATATTTCAGCCCATACTTTTAAAGCTATCTATGGTTTTGCCCCGCCCTATCTTTTTGTCCTTGTTTCTTGTTTCACCCCGGCTGATGACCTCTAATCCTCTGGCTCAATATCCTCAGCAGACTGGGTGTCTCCATCTTTGTTCAATGGCTCTATACTAGAGTGACCAGATACTAAAGAGGGCAGGGCTCCTGCAGCTTTAACTGTTTGATGAAGAGGGGAATTTCACCAGGTGCTGCATGCATACAAATGACACCTGCTGAAATTCCCTTTTCTATGCAACTGTTAAAGATACAGGAGCCCTGTCCTCCTTTCCATAAGGTTGCCCTAGAATCAACACAGCCACTTGAATTTTTTTAAAAAACTCTCCTTGGAAGTGTGGCTATGGGGATTGTTAAGATGAGCACCTGCAAATTTATCATTGCACCACTGCCTCACCTTGGATTGTCCGTGGCCCCCTCTACAAGATTTCGCTTTGATGCCCGGTTGCCGGATTATGCGCATTTCCTGATAAGTGTATTTATGCCTAATACCTATACATGAGAAGCATTGAAGTGCACTACTGGCTGAATGAAACACACTTTAATGTTATTTACATGCTGAGAATCGCATGCAAATGTTGCTGAAAGTAATGCGCTTTATTCCATTGGAACTGCCCAAACAGGTTTCCCTCCCTTTATTCTCCCTGCCCACCAGAATCTCCTGCCTTTGGTTACCTGGGTTACCTGCCAGTAATCACCTGGTTAACCTGTTTGATTACCTCTCTCCCCTCCCCCTTTGCCCGATTGCCATTTCATGTGAACTGCTCAGGAGTAAATGGGAATGAGCCTCATAAGTTTCCCCCTCCAGCACCCTTTAAAAACTTATTTTTAGTCAGGGCTGCCTCTCTCTCTCTCCCCCCCCCCCACTTTGCCCGATTGGCATTTCAAGTGAATTGCTCAGGAGTAAATGGGAATGTGCCTCGCACACACGCACATGACAAAACAGACAGGGGGATGCTGCTTCGTCCTTTCCCCCTCCTCTTCTCAGCAAGCTCAACACACACACACACACACAGAGCTCATGTCAGGAACCCAGCAAGAAGTGAGGGGATGATCTGTCGAAGCTGATAGCTAATTGTGCGCACATCCGCACACCCTTCCTATCCCCTTTGCTTCTTGTGAAACCACCTCCATCTGGCCCTGTGTCTCAATGTAAATTATATTCCATCAAAGTATTTAAACTTTATTTTCAGTGCATGTTGGGTCTCTCTTCCTGGAGCTTCCATCCAGAGAGACGGAGAACAAGGAGAAAGTTGCCAGGAGGAGACAGGAAATAAAACTAAATGAAAAAGTGGGAGGTTTTCCCAGCGAAGGGGCAGTTCTATGCATGACATCAAGACCACAGTCCGCCCACTCTGATCATTAATGTGCTTCCTCAGAAAATTGTTTACATGGACATAAGGTGCTCTTACTTCCGCGGTAAATTAAAACTCGCTATTTAACGCGCATTTGAAAATGCGCATAATCGGAGATTTAAAGTGCCTGTACTCCTCATTTGCGCTCCGCTCTTATAGAGGTAAATTTGGTAATGCGCCTTGAAAGAGCTTTAAATTGCTCTTGTACAGGCACCCCAGGATGATCCCCAATCCTCTGGGGAGGCTTTTCAGAGAGTCAGGTGGCTTCAGGGGGAAGGGGGAAGAGAGGAGAGGAGAGGAGAGGAAACTTTCCTACCATGAACTTCCTTCAGTTATGTGATCTTAGGATGCAAGTCAGAAAAAAGAGAAATGAGTTCTCAGGATGCAAATTATTTATTTCACAAAGCCCGACACATTTCAGCCTGTACTTTAGTCAAAGGCCTTCCTCACAGGGTTGTTAGAAGATGGTGTCAGTTGCCATAGATTATCACAGGAAGCTATTATCTTGCTAGAGGAAATTCTGCAGGCACTATCTTCTAACAACCCCCTGAGGAAGGCCTTTGAATAAAGTACAGGCCGAAACGCATCGGGCTTTGTGAAAACAAATAATTTGCATCCTGTGAAGTCGCTTCTCTTTTTTCTGACCTGTTTTGGATGCTCTTCTCCTTTCCTCTTCTTCTTCATTATTCCTAAGAGGCAATCCACAGGGTCCACCACCTGGAAGCTGCCTCCATTGCTGAGCTCTTACATTTTCATACCATTGCATGCATATTCGTTGCTCTGGTGGGTGGGGCTGATCGCCTTGCAATTTCTAACTTCAAATGTGCCCCCAGGTTAACCCAATCTCCAAGCATGATAGTAGTGTGGGGGACGGAGGGGTGTGTGTGGAAATCTGGCCAAGAGGATTGATTTAGAATCAAATGATGTTGACCGACATTTCAACATGCCAACGACATCACCACAAGTTTAATGAGTACTCACTGGACTTTTTGCTGTTGTTGCAGTAGCGACAACACATTAATAAATGCACAACCGATAGAAATGGATAAATCGGTTAACAGGATAAGCAACTCAACAGACTGCTAGACACTATAAGAGCCGTTAGTAATTAAAACATGAAAGTGAAATCTCGAAAAGGCAGAAAGAAAAGGAACCTGGTGTCTAATTTGATAAAAGATGGGAAAAGATTCAGCATTGGTTTGGCCACTACCAAATCAGAAAAACATATAGTTTATTTGTTTCCAAAGGACAGTGGTATTTCCTGACAAAATCTATCAAGCGGAATTTAAAACCACAGAAGCTACCAAATTAAGCTGAATTGTCTTATTCCTTAAGCCATCTCACAGCTGTCTATGAGCTCATCCGTTAACTTCTCCCATAAAAGCTGAAGAAAGTAGCATTAAGTGAGTAGCAGCACCACATCTGGTCACTGTCCGGTTCCATATATGGTATAGGTCTGCCGAGGTCCATGGGGCGAGTTTAATTTTTGCCCCTGTCTGACCATTGCGTCAACACATTTGATTGTCAGAGATGGGATTGAGTGACACTGCAAATTTGGAGTGGGTGCAGTTGGGACAACACCATTTTGCAAATCTTCTCACCTCCATTTTTAAGTCTACTAAGTTGCACAAAATTACTTATCCTAAAGACCCTCCAAATGGCTAAACACAACTGCCGGAATCAACTGTGTACGCTACTTGAGATTGATTCCATATTGAGCTTTCCAACATGGCATCCATGACAAACATGGGCCTATCCCAATTGGTCTCTGGACCTACACATTCAGCAGGTCACACTCTCGATGCTGTTTTCAGTTCCAAACAGACAGATCTGTGGGCGGAGGTGCTAAATACCTCCGTGTTGTCATGGACAGACCATTTTCTGGTCAGGGTTAGTATCATGGCTACCACCCGCCCCTGCAGGGGTGGCGGACCAATTAAGATGGCCCGCCCTCGAAGGCTGATGGATCCTCTTGGATTCCAGAAAGCCTTAGAGGGTTCTATAGCTGGTATCGTCGACGATCCTGTAGAAGCCCTGGTTAACAGTTGGAATCAAGATCTAACTAGGGCTATCGACACGATCGCCCCCAAACGTCCTCTCCGACCCGCTCCTAATCGGGCACCTTGGTATACTGAAGATCTCAGGGAGTTAAAGCGGGAAGGACGACGACTGGAGCGACGATGGCGGAAAACTCGACTTGTATCCGACAAAACATGACATAGAGAACATCTTCGTTCCTATCGCAATATGTGCAGCGAAGAAAGCTTTCTTCTCTGCATGCATTGCGTCTGTGAATTTGCATCCAGCAGAACTGTTCAGGGTGGTGAGGGGTCTAACTCAGGCACCTTCCCCCCTGAACCCAATTTTACAGCCTTCGGCAGTTCGCTGTGATGCCTTTAATGACCATTTCACAGATAAAATCTCTTGGATAAGAGCCAACTTAGACACCATCATTATAGCAGAAGCTGACAATGGAGTGTCCAGTAACTCCGCGAGTGGAATTACACTGGATCAGTTTCAGTTGGTGAGTACTGAGGACGTGGACAAGCTGCTTGGACAAGTGAGGACGACGACTTGCCCTCTCGATCCCTGTCCTTCTTGGCTTGTCGTCCAGGGAGGAGATGCAGTTCAATCACATCTACAATGTATTATTAATGCATCTCTCAGGGAGGGGAGTTTTCCAACATGTTTAAAAGAGGCGGTAGTATGGCCACTTCTAAAAAAGCCCTCCCTGGACCCTCTGGACCTTAATAACTACAGGCCAGTATCAAATCTTCCGTTTTGGGGCAAGGTGATCGAGACAGCAGTTGCCTTCCAACTCCAAGCAGTTTTGGATGATACAGATTTTCTAAACCCATTTCAAACCGGCTTCAGGGCAGCATACAGAGTTGAGACTGCTTTGGTTGCCTTAGTGGATGATCTACGCCTGAGTATTGACAGGGGGAGTGTGTCCCTGTTGGTATTCCTGGACCTCTCAGCGGCTTTCGATACCATCGACCATGGTATCCTTCTGGAGCGCCTGAGGGGATTGGGAATCGGGGGCACTGTGCTTCAGTGGTTCCGGTCCTACCTCTCGGGCAGGTTCCATATGGTAATGCTTGGGGATAGCTGCTCTTCAAAGAAGGAGCTGCTATATGGTGTACCACAAGGTGCCATCCTTTCCCCAATACTGTTTAACATTTACATGAAACCGCTGGGAGAGATCATCCAGAGGCATAGGGCGGGGTGCTATCAGTATGCTGATGACACCCAAATATATTTCTCTATGCCTTCGACAACATCGTCAGCTAAGGATAGTGTTTCTCCTCTGAATGAATGCTTGGAGGCGGTAATGGGCTGGATGAGGAAAAACAAACTGAAGCTGAATCCAGACAAGACGGAGGTGCTCGCTGTCAAAGGCCACAACCTGGGTTTGGAGGTGTGTCAACCAGTTCTGGATGGGGTTACACCCCCCCCCGAAAGACTGTGTTCACAGCTTGGGGGTGCTCCTGGATCTGTTGCTCCAAATGACAGCCCAGATAGATGCGACGGCCAGGAGTGCCTACTATCAGCTTCGGCTGATATGCCAGCTGCGCCCCTTCCTAGAGTTGGAAGATCTAAAGATGGTAGTGCACTTCCTGGTAACTTCGAGGCTCGACTTCTGCAATGTGCTGTACATAGGGCTACCTTTGTGCCTAGTCCAGAAACTTCAATTAGTTCAAAATATGGCAGCCAGGTTGGTCACTGGTACACCTAGGGGTGACCACATAACACCAATCTTACAATCACTCCACTGGCTGCCCATTAGTTTCCGGGCAATGTATAAAGTGTTGGTTATTACCTTTAAAGCCCTACATGGTTTGGGTCCAGGTTACCTGTGGGATCGCATTCTCCCGTATAATCCGCCCCGCACACTCAGGTCCTCTGGGAAGAATTTACTCCAGTCAGCAAGAGGACCGTCTCTTCTGCCGCTCCCAGGCCGTGGAATGACCTGCCGGTGGAGATTCGACAAGTTAGCAGTCTTCTGGAATTTAAGAAAGCCGTGAAGACTGCTCTCTTCCGGCAGGCCTACCCAGTTTAATTTTAAGATGTTTTTAATAATGTATTTGTGTTTATCTGTTTTAATGGTTTATCTATTTTATTGTTTTATGTTTATATTTATTGTTGTTCCCCGCCTCGATCTGGATGGAGGGGCGGGTTAGAAATGAAATAAATAAATAAATAAATAATAAAATAAACTTTTAATGCTAGATTTTCCTAAGACTTTGACTTCAGCCATGTCTACACCAGGGATATATCCCGGGGTTGTCCCTAGCTCATTCCTGGGTGTCTAAATGATGCACAGGGGGTCCCGGGGGCATCTGGGGATGACCTTGAGATGATCCCGGGGTAGCCCTGGGATAGTGGAAACCAGGGATATCCTGGTTTTCCTACCATCCCGGGTCTTAAAATGGACATGGAGCTGTGCAGAGTGGTTCCGTGCCCATGGACGTGGTGGGGAGAAAAGCAATTTTGCCATCCCCAGGATGGCAGGGGGTAGGGGGCACTGGGGGGGTCCCTTACTTTTTCTGCCACATGATGGCTCCTCTGTCTCTTTAAAAAAAATGGCAGGCACGACGTCCCTTTCCTCCCAGGATGTCGCGCTTCTATTTAGAAGCTGGGGGATGATCCTGGAAGCAGACAAGTCCAGGACTGCCCCCTACTTTCTCGCTCTACGCCTTAGGTGTAGAAAGGGCCTTGATATGGTTGGGTTATGCAGGGGTGGGCAGCTGGTGTCCTTCCAGATGTTTTAGCATCTAACTCCCATCAGTCCTAACCGGCATTTCCAATGCTGCGGGATCATGGGAGTTGTAGGCCAAAACATCTGGAGAGCCCAACTTGCCTACCAGTGTGTTAAGGTATAATGGAAGACGAAGCATTGTGTTTGTTAGTGTGGTGTAGTAATTGGACTGGGACTCAGAGGATCCAGGTTCTATTTCCCGCTCGGCCATGATGCTCAATGAGTTACTTTGGGACAGTCATTGGCTCTCTGCCTACTGTACCTCACAGGGTTGTTCTAAGGAAAAATGAAGAGAAAGAAGACCATGCAAGCCACCTTGGGTTTCTTGCAGGAGGAAAAAGGCCAGATACACACACAATAAATAAAAATAAAATAAATAAACCAACCTTCCTCATGTCCCAGTGACTGATAATGACTAAGGCAAATGAAGCCCATCCATCGATGGAGATCAACTTCTCTCTCCTCAGGAACCACAATTCCCCAAGGATATCAAATGCACACTTTAATAGAGGTGTACAAATTATCCATGGTGTGAAGAGAGTAGATGGGAATAAGATTTTTTTTCCTCTTTCTCTCATGATGCTAGAACCCAGTGGGGTTATCCAATGAAGCTGAATGCTGGGACATTCAGGACAGATAAAAAGATGTACTTCTCCCTACTGCACAGTTAAACTATGGAATTCGCTACCACAAAATGTCGTGAATGACACCAATCTAAATGGCTTCGAAAGGGGAGCAGACAAATTCCTGGAGGAGAAGGCTATCACTGGCTACTAGTTCTGATGACCATATGCTATCTCCAATATCTGAGGCCGAATGCCTATGCACACCAGTTGCTGGGCTTCTCACAGGTAGCTGGTTGGCTGGCCACTGGAAGAACAGAAAGTTGGACTAGATAGGCCTTTGGTCTGATTCAGCAAGCTCTTCTTGAGTTCTTATGAAGAAGCACAGTCTCTGGCTCACTGTGTAGAAGATTATGTCGTCCCCCTTGTGATTCAGGATCATA
The DNA here is from genome assembly GCA_029215795.1 of Anniella stebbinsi. Lineage (NCBI taxonomy): Eukaryota > Metazoa > Chordata > Lepidosauria > Squamata > Anniellidae > Anniella > Anniella stebbinsi. The sequence goes on along the minus strand of JARDYH010000004.1, from coordinate 222,741,019 downwards.
ATACTGGTTACGTTAATTGCATAGGCCATGTCTACACCAGCCTTTTTCCCCGGGGTCATCTCGAGGTCATCCCTGTACGTCTAATTGATGCACAGGGGATCCTGGGGTTAACCAGAGATGGGCAGAGACTTTCCCTGGGATAACTGAGACTGCAATGATCCCAATTTTTCCCACAGTTTCGGGAAGATCCCGAGCTCCGTGGGGGTGTGGGCGCCCATTCTGGCTTCCCGCCTCCTCACAAGTAACCGTGGCTATCAAAACAGGCACAGAGCTCTTTGGGAGGGCTCCGTGCAGCAATTTTGCCATCCCTGGTATGGCGGGGGTGAGTGGGTGCATAGGTTTGGTTTTTTTAAAAATTATCCTTTTCACTGGATCGGGGCCATGCGACCAGCTCCTCTTAAAAATAAATAAATAAATAAATAAATAAATAAATGGCACCCGTGATGTCTCTCTGCCATTCCGACATGTTGCACAGCCATATAGACTCTGGGGGAGGATCGTGGAAGCAGGTAAAACCGTGATCCTCCCTCTCCCTCCCGCTACACCCTTAGGTATAGATGAGCCCACAGTGTGAAGCTGCCCCTCTGGATTGTATTTACTTGAAAGTAAGTGTGCAGGGGCAAATCTGGGATCAGTACCACTGCACACAGGGAAGGAAAGTTGAATCCCCCCCCCACGAGTGCTTCATTCCCAAAATCCCCCTGCCCCAATGTGGGAGTTAAAAAGCAGGCAAAAGTCAAGAGTTTGTAGCTCCACCACCTCAACATATATCCAAGGTTTCTCATTCCCAGCCCAGAGAGAAGGATGTACCAGGTGATTTCCCAGAGATGGATCACCCTTTAATTTCCTGCCAGCTCTCCAGTGAGGAACCACCACCACTGCTTACATTTGTTAAGACGATAGCCTCCTGTCCAGGGCCCGATCTACACCAAGCAGGATATGGCACTATGAAAGTGGTATGAAAGTGGTATATAAAAGGCAGGAGCCACACCAAGCAGGATATAGCGGTATATGGTATGTGTCAATGGGCCCCAACTGTTGTCAGTGCATTTCAATATTGCTATGAAGCAGTAGTGTGTGGCTCCTGCTTCTTATACACCGCTTTCATTAGGGATGTGCACTGGATCGGACCCGATCCATGATCCGAGTCCGGTCCAGTGGGAAATCGGATAAATTATCCGATTTCCGATCCGACAGCTGGATCGGCCGATCCAATCCGAACCGGTCCGAAAAGGCTCCGAACCGGTTCGGCGGATTGGCGGATCGGCCGATCGGCGGGCGCCCACTGGCGCCCACCGCCGCTTCCATTGGCGGGCGCCAGCGGGCGCCCGCCGATGAAAGTGGACAGTGGGGGGGGAGGAGGGGGCAGGAGGAGGGGGGCCCTTACCTTTCCGGCCCATCCGCTCCCGTCCGGCGCCGGTGGCTACTACCAGCAGGCTCCGCGGCCTGCTCCAGGGTGGCGTGCCGGGTGATGTCATCACCCGGTGCGCTACTCTAGAGCAGGCCGCGGAGCCCGCTGGTAGTAGCCACCGGCGCCGGACGGGAGCGGACGGGCCGGGAAGGTAAGCAGCGGGCGCGCGGAGGGGAGGAGGGGGGGCCCTTACCTTCCCGGCCCGTCCGCTCCCGTCCGGTGCCGGCGGCTACTACCAGCGGGCTCTGCGGCCTACTCCAGGGTGGCGCGCCGGGTGATGTCATCACCCGGCACGCTACTCTAGAGCAGGCCGCAGAGCCCGCTGGTAGTAGCCACCGGCGCCGGACGGGAGCGGACGGGCCAGGAAGGTAAGCAGTGGCGGGGAAGGGGGCTTACCCCCCCCCCCCGGAGCTGTCCGCTTCTATCCGCGAGCGCCCGCGGGCACCTGCGGATGGAAGCGGACAGCCTCAGGGGGGGGAGGGAGCGCGGGGGAGGGGGCTTACCTGCCGGGGCCGTCCACAGCGGACGGCCCTGGGGGGGAGGGAGTTAGGCCCCCCCTCACCCACCCGCCGCCATTTTTTCCTCATAGACTTGCATTGCAATGCAAGTCTATGGGGGAAAAAATGGCGGCCGATCCAAAAATTTCCGATTTTTGGATCGGGATCGGACTCGATCTGGTCCGGGGGGCCTCCGATTTTGTCCGAACCGATCCATGACAAAATTGGAGGTCCCGATCCGGGTCCCGATCCGATCCGGGGGGTCCGTGCACACCCCTAGCTTTCATACCAGTTTCATAGTGCTATATCCTGTTTGGTGTAGATTGGGCCCAGGAAGCAGTCCCAGATCCTGCCGAATCACCACTGCTAGTACCAGTGGAGGCTCGTGGCTCCAATTTTAGAGCTATGATTATATTCTGGGCTACAGTCAGAACCATCCAGAACTCTAAAGCAAGCTATCCAAGAGGTGGAACCCATTTTGGAGATGACTCCTTTAGAGTTCTGACTGGTTCTGTCTAAAATCCAGAATGAAATCCCAGCCCCACCAAAATTGGAACTACCAGTTTCCATTGTCTAGTTCCACCAGAAATGTTCTATCTGGAATGTTCTCAAGGCTGTGGAAGGATAAACGTAGAAGAGAAACTCCCCACAATCTTTGGTGGGCAGGAAGAGTTCTTCAATTTTCAAGGAACGGGGGACAAAAGTTTCATGCCCAACAGCAGAGATCTCCATCCTCCTTCTCTTTCTTTTGTTTTTTTTAAAAATAAATTCTTTTTGTCCCTGGAACAGTGCTCCTCACCCACTCAAGAACCATCCCCACCTCCGCCCCATCATTGCAATGCCTTTGTGAAAGGGTGCTACATCATGACTTAGCATCCTTCTGGGAACATCGTTCAGGCATAAAATGTCAGCCAACAACAAATCAACAAACCAATCAACAACAAGCACCATTTAAAGAGGACTGAGCATGCTCAGTTGCTCCTGGGAGCCATAGAACGTTGAAGGTGGGGAGGAAGGAAACCCAGGGACTGAGTGAGGGACTGAATTGGTCTGCTTTTTCAGAAAACAATTTCTGGCAGGGTTTCCAACCTTGTGCCCTTCATACGTGTTGGACTCCTGTCATAGTTAAACTGTGGAATTCACTACCACAAGATATAGTGATGGACACTCATTTGGATGGCTTTAAAAGGGAATTGGACAACTTCATGGAGGAGAAGGCTATCAATGGCTACTAGTCCTGATAGCGATGTGCTACCTTCAGTATCAGAGGCAGTATAAAGAATATAAGAAGAACCTTGCTGGATCAGAACAAGGGGCCATCTGGACCAGCATTCTGTTCACACAGTGGCCAATCAACTGTTGATCAGGAACCTACAAGTAGAACATAAGTGCAACTGCACCCTCCCACCCATGTTCCCCAGCAACTGGAGTACATAGGCATACTGCCTCTGATACTGGAGGTAGGATTCCAGTGTACAGCAATTGCTAGGGAATATGGCGGGAGGGAGCTGTTGCACGTCCTGCTTTTTCTTTTCCTGTCAACAGCTCTTTGAACACTTGGGCAGGATCTACACTACTGCTTTAAAATGGTTTGTAACAGTAGTGACAACTGTTGGGGCCCAGGACACCCTCCATATACAGTTTTCAAACTGTTTGCAAAGTGTCATATCCTGCTTGGTGTAGATCTGGCCTTTGTGAACAGAATGCTGGATTAGAGGGACTCTTGGTGCAATCTTCTTGTGTTCTTATGTCTCTCCCAGCCAGCATGGTTAATGATCAGGAATTCTGGGAGCTGGAGTCCAAAAACATCCTGAGGGCACCAAGGTGAGGGAAATCTGGATTTTGGTATCCTGGAGGAGGGCATGATTGATTGTGTCACAATGTTTTGTTACAAGTTGCACTTAAAATAATAATGTGGTTATTCTTTATTGTCCCTTTATTGCATGTGAAACCTGTGTTCTTCTGACTCTTCAAATGCACTTCTCCATCTTCCTTGGGAAGATTATTATTTCGACAGGAGCTCAGATCTCACTTGTACATGTGTGTGGTGTATGCATTTATTTAGCAGCCGTTCTGAATTAGGGGGTTAGGCTGACCATATGAAAAGGAGGACAGGGCTCATGTAACTTTAACAGTTGTAGAGAAAAGGGAATTTCAGCCAGAGTCATTTGTATACAATTAGTTCCTGGTGAAATTCCCTCTTCATCACACCAGTTAAAGTTGCAGGGGCCCTGCCTTCTTTTGTATATGGTCACTCTCGTATAGTGCCTGCAACTTTAACTGTTGTGATGATGAGGGAATTGACACTGGCTGAAATTCCCTTTTCTCTACAACTGTTAAAGTTACATGAGCCCTGTCCTCCTTTTCATATGGTCAGTTTACCTTTCCCCAGCTTACCTCCAAATGGGGCAATCACTTCAAGACATTCCAGAACTCTGCCAAAGCAATTGTGGTTGCCAACATCTTCTCCCTAGGTGCGGGTGCATTCTTTAGTCTCCTCCTTTCCAAAGAATGGGGCCAAAGTCCTGGCTCTGACCACACTGGGCAACTGTGACCAAGGGCAGATCTACACCAAGCAGGACATAGTGGTATGAAAGCGGTTTATAAGAGGCAGGAGCCACACTACTGCTTTATAGCGGTATTGAAGTGCACTGACAACTGCTGGGGCCAATTGACACATACCATATCCCGCTATATCTTGCTTGGTGTGGCTCCTGCCTTTTATATACCGCTTTCATACCGCTATATCTTGCTTGGTGTAGATCTGGCCAAAGAGAAAGCAAAAAGGGTTGATGGGGTAATGGTGAAATCAAGAAACTCTGTCATGGTTACCTGTCATAGTTATAAAGACAAGAGCAGATAAACCAGAACTGGTTGAAGTTCTGTAGAACTTGTGAGCCATCAGTTTTTATTTTTATATATATTTATTGTAGTTCAGTGCTGTCTTCTTAAAGCCAACCAAGGCGGTTTGCAACGATTTCAGAAAAATAATAAGCACAATCATATAAAACACTGAAAACAACCGGGCCTTCAGGGTTTATTTCAAGGGAAGCATTAAAAATCCAATGGGAAAAGCTTTTTTCTCCTTCGCATGAGAAATTTTGTCATTGGTCTGCCCCATAGCCAAACTCTTCCCTTGATGATCCAGGTGTAATCCTCTGTTCCCATCACACATTGTCCTACCAAGGTCCACACTTGAACTGCCAGGCATGAGCCCCGGATCGCAGGGTCTGAACTTGAAAAAAGTTGGCAATCTTAAAGGGGAAAAGTCAAGATTGTCTGCAGAATAAGACTGGGCAACAGGGTTACCTGTAGAGGGTTACAGTGAATATTTGTCCAAGTCTTATCGAAACAGGACTGTATTCAAGAGAGAATCTCTCAGAGACTACCAATTCCAGAATCTTTAATTGTGAACCTCTAGGGATATGCAACAATTTCATGTCAGTTGCAAATTGTTCAACTCTGCCCCACCTCCAGTCCCGCTTCCCGATGGGCTGCTTATGCTACGGAAGCAGTAGCGTGAGCTGGGGGGGACGTCATTGTTGGAGTGCCCCCTCAAAATCATGGACCTCGGGCCAACTGGCCCCACTGGCCCCCCTCTACACAGCCCTGGGTATGACGCACTTTCCAGAGGACCCGGAAAACACCTTTTCCCCTCCTCCACTCCAATCATGGCCTTAAAGGCCTTAAAGGCCTCGATTGGAGGGAAAACATGTCATTCCCAGCCCCGATTGGAGCAGTGTGTGTGTGGGGGAATGACACACCTCCAGAAAGCACATCATTCCCCCTGCCACCCTAATGGCAGCCTTAAAGGGGAAAGCATGTCATTCCAGGACATTATAGAAAATTACAGAACGCCCCCCCCCGACACCCAGGATAGAGTAAAAATTAGGGGTGTGCACTGGATCGGGTCCAATCCATGATCCGGATCTGATCCAGGGGAAACCGGATACAATTATCCGATTTCCGATCACCCCTCTGGATCGTTCAATTCAATCCGATCTGATCCGGAAAGGACCCGATCCAGATCGGAATGGATCGGCGGATCGGCGGGCACCTACTGGTGCCTGCCGCCGCTTCCAATGGGCGCCCACTGATGGAAGCAGACAGCGGGGGGGCTTCCCTGGCGGGGCTGTCCACTTCCATTGGCAGGTGTCAGCGGGCGCCCGCCGATGGAAGCAGTCAGCCCGGCCAGGTGAGGATCACGGGGGGAGGAGGGAGGGAGGGGGGCCCACTTACCTTCTGGGGACGTCCGCTCCCCTCCGCTGCTGTCCACTACTGCGAGCAGGCTTCATGGCCTGCCCCTAGGTAGCGCGCCAGGTGATGTCATCACCTGGCGCGCTACTCAGGAGCAGGCCGTGAAGCCTGCTCACAGTAGCGGCCAGCGGCGGAGGGGAGTGGACAGCCTAGCAGGTAAGCAGGGGGAGGGGGCTTACCCCCCGGGGCTGTCCGCTTCCATCCGCTGGTGCCCGCGGGCGCCAGCAGATGGAAGCGGATGGCCCCGGGTGGTAAGGAGCATGGGGGAGGGGGCTTACCTGCCGGGGCCATCCACAGCGGATGGCCCCAGGAGGTAAGAACCGTGAGGGGGGAGGAGGGAGTTAGGGCCCCCCTCACCCACCTGCCGCCATTTTTTCCCCATAGACTTGCATTGGGGGAAAGCTTTCTTTCCCCCAATGCAAGTCTATGGGGGAAACAAAAATGGCAGCCGATCTAAAAATCTGATGTCCGATTTTTGGATTGGGATCTGGTCCGATCTGATCTGGGGGACCTCCGATTTTGTCCTGAACGATCCAGGACAATCTTGGAGGTCCTGATCCGGGTCCCGATCTGATCCGGGGGTCCGTGCACACCCCTAGCAAAAACCAGGACAGATCCAGGGAAATCCTGATAGTTGGTCACCCTCACAACTTGGAAAACACTGGTCTGCTATAGAATCCATGGGCCAGATTCACAGAAATTCAGAGTCATTTGAATCCAGTTTGGATTTCTCCAACATCCCATGTGTGTGTGTGTGTGTGTGTGTGTGTGTTCTCATTCCTAACCTTTTGGGTTGTCTTGTTTGCTCTTTTGATTATTTATTTATTGCATTTCTATACCGCCCAATAGCTAAAGCTCTCTGGGCAGTTCACAAAAATTAAAACCATGAAGTACAATTCAAAGTATAGAACAAACAACAGTGTAAAAGCACAATATAAAAGCACAATATAAAAGCACAACCAAGATAAAACCGAGCAGCAACACAGAGATTAATACAGATTTAAAATAAAGATTTAAAACAGCGAAGTTAAAAAAAAAACAACAACCCTAAGATGATACTGTTAAAATACTGGGAAAATAAAATGGTCTTCACCTGGTGTCAAAAAGAGTATAACGTAGGTGCCAGGCGAACCTCTCTAGGGAGCTTATTCCACAGGCAGGTGCCACAGCAGAGAAGGCCCTCCTCCTGGTTAAGATGAGCCCGCTTCTTGTCTTGTTCATTCAATCTGAACCACACCAAACAAAACAAAGCCTGCACTACTGTGTTGTTGTTTTCCTTAGGCAACAAGGAAAAAAATGTATAAGAACAGGCGATCCCTGCTGGATCAGACCAAAGGCCAACCGGATGTCCACAAGCTGAAATACGCTTGTATTCCTGAGGGAAATACGCTCTCCCCTCCTGGTGATGCCCCCGATTTTGCGTTCAGAAGCATACTGCCTCTGATCTTACAGGTAACATATGGCCCTCAGGAACAGTAGCCTTTGATAGCCTTATCCTCCATGAAATCCATGTCTGCTCTGAGCTCAGCACAGGCATATGCACCACCTCCCAGATAAAAAAAATGTTACATCTGGGTTCACGCTGATGTGAAGTGCAACATCCGCCGTTATGCTCGCTCATTTCCCAAGATGGAGTGCCAGATGGTTGCTGAAGACGCCTTTATCTCAGCAGAAAACAAATGGGTTTTTTTTTAAAAAAAATGTTACAAATCTATCTATCTATCTGAACATCACTGACCTAATGGGCCTTCTTGTGTGTATGCTTATCCCAGCTGTTAAGTGCTTGTCTAAATATTTACTGGATGGATGCCCACAATGCATAATGCATTCAGTGCAAAAATAGCCCTCTGCAGTATGCTTACCTCTCTCCTGGTCAGACACATGCACATCACCTCATAACGAAAGACTTTTAAGCAGCCCGCACATTTCAGCTGTCTCTGTTTAAAAAGCCCTTTAATCCATTAGCAGTTTATGGGAACAGCATTATCTCCTGGGCTTCTGCGGCAGCTCTGTGTTAAAAAATGCTTACAAAATCAGAGGTTCTTGGCAACTGGAGGTGGGCTATTTTTACCCTTGTGCCACAACCTTTTGTAATGAAATCAAGGGACGACGGAGGGCAGGAGGCACAAGTTCATGGCGGGTAGGGTGACCAGATAAAATCCAGGTCAGGGCTCATGTCACTTTCACAGTTGTAGAGAAAAGGGAATTTCAGCCGGTGTCATTTGTATGCAATTAGTTCCTGGTGAAATTCCCTCTTCATCACAACAGTTAAAGGTGCAGGGGCCCTGCCTTCTTTTGTATATGGTCACTCTAGTATAGTGCATGCACCTTTAACTGTTGTGATGAAGAGGGAATTTCACCAGGAACTAATTGCATACAAATGACACGGGCTGAAATTCCCTTTTCTCTACAACTGTTAAAGTTACATGAGCCCTGACCTGGATTTTATCTGGTCAGCCTTATGACGGGAGTTGGCCTTTTCAGACAGGATCCCAACAGGGAAAGACAAATCCATGGATAACCACACAGAAGGTGGCTTTGTAGCCTACTTCTCCCTGAGAGCATGTCCTATTTCACCGTAGGCATGTGCAGCACATTTCAGTAGAGTGTAGAATTTTTTTTAAAAAAGGTGATCATTTCTTGAATACTCAATCATAAAGGACATTATTTTTATTCATTCATTTATTAAACACTGTAGACACTGATGCCCTGCTCTGCATTCGGCTTGCCTGACCACGGGAGGGCCATTGCAGGTAAGGAGGGGAATGAGGAGATGCTCCTCAAGCCCCAGCATTGTGGTGACATTGGCTGGAGGAGGGTCTTATGAGGCAATATTAGCCTTCAGGGCCCCTCCTCCTGGCCTCTTTGAAGTATAGATCCTGGCAGAGAGGATCCCAGCAGAGTGATTCCTTTTCGTTCCTGCTGCCAGGAGCAATGGCACACTGTCAGGGGCGGCCACAATGGAGCAGCCAGAGAGCAGCTGGAGGACCATTCTCACTACATCGGGATCCCTCTCTGGATCCCTACTCAACGGCCCCCTCAATTCAATGCTTGCTTGAGACATTGGGGTGTGCCTAGGCACACCCAGCACACCCCTTGCACACACCAGTAGACCAACCTGGCTGACTATATAGTATTGATGTTGAACCAGTCCCCCTCCCTAATCCCTATTGTGCTTCTTAATAGTTGAGCGGAGGTTTTGGCTGGCTCTCCGTCATTCTCTACTTGGCTACCTAGATACATGAAGAGGCTTATTGAACTCGTATGCTTGTGTTAAGGTGGAAACCATTTTAGGGAAAGCTGGTAGGATTGTGAGGGGAGGACACACTTCAAGTTACAGGTGAGCGTCAGATCATCCAAATCCAGAAATGAATTGGACTGATTTGGGCAGATTCAGGAGATGTCCAAATCAAAGTAGGGCTCCTCTGAAACAAACCAAATCCAAATCTGAAGCTGTAAAGCTTCATGTGCCCATTCATTTGAAACTTGGCAATTTTCCTTGCAAATTTCACCCAACTCTACTGTGAAATAAAAGAGTTATTGGCAGTTGCCTTTTAGCACACAATCACCAGAAAATTAAGGCTTCCAAAATTTAAAATCAATTCATTCAGATATAGTAAAACATTTAAACAGAGCAATTGATTATACAGAATGATAAAAATGCTGAGTGAATACTCCTTCAACAATTATTAAGACAATTATCTCTGTATAACTAAAATAGAAGAAGGGCCAAACACGTTTCGATGATTCGTCTTCTTCAGTGGCCTCCGGCACAAGCTGATCTAGTAGACTTGATATATATAAAAGAACAGATATCTTGAGTATGGGGCTGACTATCAATATCCCTAGAATAAGACAGTTTGTATCACTCCCCCAAGACACGAAACCTGCAGCAAGTGCTCACAGACTATAACAGCCTCCGTATCATTTGTATGCATGCAGCACCTGGGGAAATTCCCTCTTCATCACAACAGTTAAAGCTGCAAGAGCTATACTAGAGTGAACAGATACAAAAGAGGGCAGGGCTCCTGCAGCCTTAACTGTTGTGATGAAGAGGGAATTTCACCAGGTGCTGTATGCATACAAATGACACCTGCTGAAATTCCCTTTTCTATTCAACTGTTAAAAATACAGGTACCCTGTCCTCCTTTCCATATGGTCACCCTACGTATTATTTTATTTACTTTGTATTAAATTTTGTATTTTGTATTATCCATAACTCCTTTTTTTATCAACTGTCCATAACTGGTTAAGGCTAGCACCTTTGTGTTTGCGTAAATAAAAAGGTGTTCATGCTTCTTAAAGACTGCCCGACGGTCCCCTGAAATGGGCACTTGCAGCGTGGGGTCTGAAATTTTTACAACTCAAAAGTGGGGAGCTCATTACAATAAGTCCCATGGAAACTTTGAGCTACTGCAAAAATCATCGAAACATTGATTTTCATAATGATTTATGTTCACAGTACCATACAACGCCTTCTTAAAATCAGGATATTTTTTATCAGTCGTGTTTCCTTTTTAATTGGTATCTGCACTTTGGTTTCTTTTACTTTGCACTGACTTTTGCTTTGCTTTAGTGACATCGTTTGCAGACTTCATGTAAAAGTTGAGGGGGGATAAAATTTTAAAAAGCACATGTCTGTCCACTACACATACCACTTTGGATTTAAAGTTCGGTTTCACGTGTCTTGCCGTTCAACCTCTGCCATATAGTCTATGCTCTGGCATTCAGAAATAACAAGGCTACTGAATTTCTCAATTTCATGCTCTTTTGCAAGTGCTAGCATCTTTCAAAGCAATTAAGTTTGGCTGGTGTAATATAATATTCTCAGCTATTTCTAATGTACTGGAAATGGATTTTTTTTAAAAAAGATGCTGTTTCATTAAGAATATGCACACTAGAAAGAGGTTGCCTGTAGTCATTAACTACAAATGTGCATGATTTCTCCCTCCTCCACTTGAAAAACAAAGAATTGGAGCAAAAAAGCAGTGGTGTGTGTTACTTAATCCTTTCCCTGTGTATATTCTTTCCGCTACCAATCCCTCCCTTTCCAAGATGCTTATTTCTTTTATTAGTTATTTGTCACATTTAAATTCCCCAAGGTGGCACACATGATCCACCTCCTCTCCATTTTATCCTCACAAGTAGGTTAGGCAGAGAGCCAGTGACTGGTCCGAAGTCACCTAGTGAGCGTCATGGCCGAGAAGGGATATAACCCAGATCTTCCAAGTCTCAGGCTGCCTCTACAAGAGGCATTTAAAGCTCTTTCAAGGCGCATTAAAAAATTTACCTCTACAAGAACGGAGCGCAAATCGGGCGTAGAGGCGCTTTAAACATCCAATTATGTGCATTATCGAATGCGCATTAAATAGCGAGTTTTATTTTGCTCCGGCCATTAAAGTGCATTTTGACTATGTGAACAAGCGATTCTCCGCATGTCAACAGTTTAAATCGTGTTTCGGTCGTCCAGTAATACGCTTCGCCGCCTCTCGGACAGCGGTATTAGGCGTAAATGCGCTTCTGCGAATATGCGCATAATCACCTAACCAGGCGTAAAGGCAAATTCTTGTAGATGAGGCCTCAGGCAATACTCTAACCACTACACCACACTTGGCTCTCAAAAGAGCATAAGAAAAGCCATGCTGGATCAGACCGAGGGTCCATCTAGTCCAGCAGTCTGTTCACACAGTGGCCAAGCAGCTGTCGACCAGAGACCCACAAGCAGGACGTGGATGCAACAGAACTCTCATGCCCATGTTTCTCAGCAATTGGGGTTTATGGGCTTAGTGCTTCTCCCTTCATAGAATAATAGAATGGGAAGGAAGTTGGGAGGACATCTAGTGGAAGCGGGGCTCACGATCTTTTGCTGCCTGAGGAGAACAAGATGGTGCCCCCTCCCATTCCATATACAAAAGCCAGCTGGACAGGTAGATGAATCTGTCTTCAATACTGATGATGGGACAGAATCCTCCACTGCTCCTGAAGGCAGCAGGTGAACTTAGGAAGCACAAAGCAGGCTTCATGGCATGCAGGGCTTTCCTCCAACAACTTGCTGTCCCTTCCCAGCATCTGCTGCCTGAGATGACTGCTTCACTCTACCTGATGGTAGGACTGGCCCTGATCTAGTGGCACTAGTGCAACCTTGAGCCTATCTACACAGTACCTTGGAATGTTTTAAATAGTTTTTTAAAACGTTCCAAATAGGTGCATTTCAAAATGTCTAATGGCCACATTAAGGTGTACTCACGTTACAGGAGAAAAATTCTTCAGTCTTCAAAGCAGTGTGTGCGGTCTCACACCCTTCTGTCCATCTCTTTCTCTTCCATATTTACAATGAGTTTAGGGCAAGGCATTGTTGGCGCTGTAGTTCACTCGCCCACTTCCTCCTTAGCCCCTCTTTCTTCCCCACCAATCAACGGCTAAGCATTTGGGCACTGGTAAACAAAGCACTACCCCCACAAATCACAAAAGGTAAGGAAGGACAAATTATTTTACTTAAAACGATTTATTAAAAGTAAAAATCATTGTATATAGCTGAAGTTAGTTTAAAAAAACCTCTGGTATACAATGTTCAAGGGAGTGCGTCATGTGGTCCAAAGAGTTTTCGTAACCCTTATAAAACGTTACAAAGCTAGAGTGTAGATCGGCTCCTTCTGTTCAGTGAAGGATCTACTATGCAGAATGCAGCTACAGCTTCCTTGTCAGAAGTCTGTCGAACCACTGGTTAAATACCCCTAGCGAAAGAGAGCCCACCACCTCCTGAGGTAGTCTGTCCCTCTGTTGAAGATGAAATCTGCTTCTCTGCAATTTCCACCCATTGATTATAGTCCTGCCTTCTTGGGGAACAGAGAAGAAAGGTGCTTCCAGATAGATGACTCCTAACACTACCATTCAAAAAGACATTTAGGCAGCTGTTCTGTCTTTTCCTCCTCAAATGATGTTTTGTGGAAAGAAAGAACAGATGGAGAATGCTGTGGAACAACGTGGGGGTGTTACAAGCAGGGATGAATGAATTGGTCCATTTTGCTTTCTCCCGCTATATGTTAACCTCAAGTACTTCCCATCCCATTCATAAAGAAATGTGCGAATATTGTTAAGTTCTTATTTTTTATATATATAAAAAGAAAAGTGAAAAAAAAAGTTCTCATCCATCTGCACCAACCACCTTCAATGCATACATGCAGCTATTCCTAGCATAGGGACCACCAGGTTGTACCTGCCCACCATGAACTTGGTTAAAGATGAGGAACCTGCCTGAAGAAATCAGGTGGCGACCCTCATTTAGCACCATGAACGTGGCTGAATGCACAGCAACTCAAAGGCTTCGGTCCCCTCTACAACGATTCGCTTTTGCGCCCGGTTAGGCGATTATGCGCATAATCGCTGAAGCGCATTTACACCTAATACCTCTGCACGAGAGGTGGCGAGAGGCGGCGAAGCGCATTAACGGATGACCAAAATGCGCTTTACAAGTAGTTAATGCGCATAAGCACTTGTTCACATAGTCAAAATGCGCTTTAACGGCTGGAGCAAAATAAAACTCGCGATTTAATGCACATTCAATAATGCGCATAATCGGAGAGTTAACGCGCCTCTACGCCCGATTTGCGCTCCGTTCTTGTAGAGGTAAATTTTTTAATGCGCCTTGAAAGAGCTTTAAATGCCTCTTGTAGAGGCACCCTTCAAAGAGCGACACAGTCAAAGCCCTCTACCTGGATGTACCGTTTTGTGAGCTTCGCTTTCTACCTTATTTGATTGGTAAAGTGTCGAGTTCTTTCCATCCAGTTGCATGCATTTTGGTAAGTTCTTATTTTTTTTTAGAAAAGAGAAACGAATGTCCTTCACACCCATCCCTAGTTACAAGTGGAAGATGATGTCATCTGGGCACCCCGTCCCACACCGAAAATTCCATGAACGAGGCAGAGTGATTTCTGGATGAAGACCACATACGGGACCTCTCCAAGCCTGCTCCGTCTTCTGTGTGACAGCCTTTCAGATATTGTGAAGACTACCGTCAGGTTTGCCCTTAATCTTCTCTTCTGAAGGCTAAAAGATGTGCAGCTCATTTCACCATTCCTTGTAGAACTTGATTTCTAGATCTTCCCACCCATCCTGTCCCGCTCAAATGGAACAGCTTTAATTGTAAAGATGGCTGAGAGTTTGGTGTGGACATTACACCCACTGATCTGTCCCATCCCCTAAGCGGCCAAAGGACTACTCAGCTCTACTATTGAAATCTAGTCTGGTGTGATGTAGTGGAGGCTGGTGGCTCCGATATCAGTGGGGCAGTGAATCCGCTCCGGGTTTCAGTCGGAACCAGTCAGAACTCTAAAGGAGTGATCCAAGGTGCTTCACATATGTAGGTACTTTGCACCTAGGATAGCTCCTTTAGAGTTCTGACTAAAACCTGGAGCAGATTCATCATCCCACTGTCATTGAAGTCTTCAGGCTCCATTGGTGATGGCTCTGAAACTGAATCAGTCTGGAGAAAGCTTTCACCAATGTCATCTCCAAAGGAAGTGAGGCAGGTGGCTACCAGGAGGAGGGCCTTCTCTGCTGTGGCACCTCTGCTGTGGAATGAGCTCCCTAGAGAGGTCCAAATGGTACCTACATTATACTCTTTTAGATGCCAGGTGAAGACCTTTTTATTTTCTCAGTATTTTAACAGTTTATCAGGGTTTTTTAAACTTTGCTGTTTTAAATCTGTATTTTAAATTGATATTAATTTTTGCATTGCTGCTTGGTTTTATCCTGCTTATGTTCTTATATTGTATTTTTATATTGTTGTTGTTTTATATCTTGAATGGTTTTTTATGGTTTAAATTTTTGTAAACCGCCCAGAGAGCTCCGGCTATTGGGTGGTATAAAAAAGGCAATAAATAAATAAATAAATAAAAATAAAAAAGTACTTCAGAGCATCCACAGGTGACCCACATAGGCTGGAAAGTTGGGATGTGATTGTACACCCATGACCATCTACTGATGTCAGAATCTGACAAGTCCCATTTCACTGTAGGCATTGTCTGCCCTTCGGACATGTAAATCGGAAAGCAGGAGAGTGGTTCAAAAGTGTTGCAAGTGACACCTGCAAAATGTCCACCTGTCTAAAATCACAATCCTCAACATGTTTGCTCAGGTTCACAAGGCAGCCCCAACGATGCCTAATGCTTTCCCAGGCCAGCATGTATAGGATTGCAGTCTAAGTACTTTCAGTGGGCTGACTTTATTTTTATTCATTTCATTTCTTAGATTTCTATACTGCTGAATAGCCAAAGCTCTCTGAGCACTTTACAAATATTAGAAACCTTAAATCTACACTATTGCAGTGGAGGCTGGTGGTTCTGATTTCGCTTGGGCTATGAATCAATTCTGGGTTTCAATCAAAACCATCCAGAACTCTAAAGAAGCTCTGCTAGGCGCCAAACCCTAACCCCAAAACATGCCCAGCACATTGGAGAGCTCTGTTAGAGTTCTGTCTGGTTCTGACTGAAATCTGGAATGGATTTACAGCCCCACCGAAAGCAGAGCCAGCAGCCTCCATTACAACATTGCACATAACATTAAAAATCACTTACATATAAACAGACAACACAACCACAGACACAACAATTCCAACAATCAACAACAAGAAATCCCAGCACCCCACTGAAAACCTTGTCCTATGCTGCCAAGTGCCTAAGAGTAGAGGCAGGTCTCAACCTGGTGGTGAAAAGATGACAACCTTGGTGCTAGGTAGGCTTCACTGAGGAGATTGTTCCATAATTGCAAGGGGCAAGGGGACACAACTGAAAAGGCCCTCTCCCTTGTTGACACCTTCCAAACTTCCCACAGAGGAGGTGCTTGCAGGACAGCCTTAGATGATGAGCATAGTATAGACAGGATCATGACGCAAGAGGCGCTCTTTCAGGTATTGCGATCCTTTCCAGGAAACATGCCTAACATTAGCTTGGTTGTGAGTGGGTGGGTCAGGGCTGCTCAAGGAGACATAACTGGATAGGGAGACATTTTTTCTCCCACTCTCATAATACTAGAACCCAGTGGGGCCATCCCATGAAGCTGATCCGTGACCAGCTCAGCACAGATCAAAGGAAGTACTTCACAGAGTGCATAGTTAAACTATGGAACTCATTTCCACAAGATGTAATGATTTTTTAAAAATACCTCTTTATTACATTTTCTTATCCAATAACATATAAATCATTTTAACAATAGCCACCAATTTCAAATATAATTTCCCCTCCTTCCCCCTCATCCCCCCCATGGTTTTTCTTCTGGCTTGTCTCTTCTTTTCTTTTTTTCCCCTTCTTTCTCTCTTCTTTTTTCTATCTTTTATTTTCATAAGTCCCATAACTTTTTATATGCTTCCGCCATATTTTCCCCATTTGGTTCTTTTTTCATATACTCTATATATGCTTTCCAGTCCATTCTGAAGGTATCTCTTTTCTCCCCCCCCCCCCGTAAACTCTGAGTTTCTGTGTCAATTTTTCATTTATTGCAATGTTCCATAATTTTTTTCCCCACATTTTAATTGTCAACATCCTAGCTGTCTTCCATTTGGAAGCTATCAGATGTCTTGCTGCTGTCAACATGAACCCAATTAAAATTTTATCTTCTAACCTTCTATTTTCTTTAATATACATATTCAGTAGAGCTAGCTCTGGCTTTATTTTTATCTCCTGATCCGTAACTTCCTCTATTTTTTGAAATAACTTTTTCCAAAATTTCTTAACCCTTTTACATTCCCACCACATATGTATTTGGGTCCCCTTTTCTTTGCATCCTCTCCAGCACATTGATGTCAGATTTCTGTTTATTTTTGCCATCTTCACTGGTGTCATGTACCATTTTTGTGCTATTTTAAAGTCCCTTCCCTTATCCTTGTTGAGGTTGTTTGGAAGGGGAATTTCTCCAATATATCTCCCCATTCCTTATCTTCTATTCCCTCTTCCAAATCTCCTTCCCATACCTGCCTTACTATCTGCTTTCCTCCAGTCTCTTGTCTTATCAAAATTCTATATATTTGTGTTATCATTCCTGTATCCCCGACTCTGTATTTATCTACATATTTTTCCCACTCTGTTAATTCCTTTGTACTTTCCCTTCCTATCTTTCTGTTTCTTATAAATTTGCCAATCTGCATCCATGCCATCCATGTAATGATGGCGACCAATTAGGATGGCTTCAAGAGCCGGATGGACAAATTTATGGAGGAGAAGACTACCAACAGCTACTCGCCCTGATGGCTATTTGTTACCTCCGGGATCAGAGGCAGTATGCCTTTGCACACCAGTTGCTGGGGAACATGGGCGGCAGGGTGTACTCGTGTCCTGCTTGTGAGTTCCCGGCCGATAGCTAGTTGGCCGCCGCGTGAACAGAATGCTGGACTGGGGGGACACAAGAGCCTATCTACACTACCGCTTTAAAACGGTTTATAACAGTAGTGACAACTGTTGGGGCCCAGGACACCCTCCATATGCAGTTTTCAAAAGGTTTTCAAAGTGTGGTGTCCTGCTTGGTGTAGATCGGCCTCATCCGGCAGGGCTCTTATGTCCTTACCCTTGCTCAGAACGAACTCCCACGGAGTCCACGAGAATGGACTCCTGAGTGAGCCTGCCCGGGATTGCAGCGGGGCTCCGCTCTCTCTCACGCTCCCCCCCCCCGCCCCCGATGCAGGCGCGCTCCCAGGCGGACCGTGCGCTCTCGGTGCGCCGCCTGGCGACGGTGGGCTGCGCGCAATGGAGAGATGCTCCGTGCGCCCCGCTCGGGAGTCGGGGAAGGCGATGCCTTCTCTTCCCGCCTGGCAAGAGCATGGACCGGGGGCTCCTTGACGTCGCGGCTGAGGAGGTGGAGCGTGGAGAAGGGGGGGGGGGGGGGGCGGCGGCTTTATTAGGCAGCCGGGCAGGTTACAATGAGAGAAGCGGCGGCGAGCAGGCGGCGGTGCGCTCCGGCTCTTTCCTTCGCGTCAGAGCCCCCCTGCGCCCGGGTGGGGTGTTCCAAAAGGGGCCGGCCCGCGCCTCCAGGTCCGCAGGAGTGCCCCACCCCCCCTCCTCCGGCGCCTCCTCCTCCTCCCGATCCGGCTTCCTCCGCCTCTCGCCTCGTCTCTGCCTCGTCCCTCCTTCCCCAGCCCGAGGAGCTGCCGGGCCAAAGAGCCGAGGCTGCGAACAGGGAAAGGGAACGCGCCGGGCGGCTGCGTGTCCGAAGCGCCAGCTCAAAATCAGGAACTTCTTCCCCCTGCGCTCCGCGTGCCTCCCCACCCCGCTCCTACGTGGTTTTTCTTTTTTTATTTCCACCCCCTCCTTTCTGAAGTGCAGTTTTTTTCCTTGCTTTTTTATTTTATTTATTTATTTTTATCCGTGCATCTAAGACCTCCCCCCCCCCCCCCCACCACCTACCCACCGCTTCTCTCTTTCGAGGAACTTCACTTCGGGATGGTTCTCCTTTCACTGTGCTTCATAGCAGCCGCCGCTCTGGTGCAGTTGAAGACTTCTGCGGATGAACAAGTAAGTGGAGTCCAAGAAAACGAAAGAGACCCCCCCCCCCCAACACACACAATGCATCTCTTCCCCAAATTTATTTCCTCTTCCATCATCATCATCATTATCATCATCATCAATTCCATTTGCAATATGGGAGACGATGGTGGGAACACGGCTTCCCTCCCCAACTTCCAAACTTTGTTCCTCCTGGTGGCTTTTTGAAAATTCACTCCACCCACCGACCCACCCACACAACTCCAGTGGGTCTGATTGTGTGATGAGTTGCCTGACTCCTGCATGAAATTACTGCTTGGCAAAGCGGCTCAGAACTGCCTTAAGGTTTTAATTTGTAGAGTAATAGAAGAACTTTGTTTGTTTCCAATTTTCCCTTTTGCTAACATAGCCTTCTCTTTTCTTTTCCGTGTGTGTGTGTGTGTGTGTGTGTGTAATGGATTGGCTTGAGAGAGGGTATTAAATTGCATGATTCTGAGTAGATCTGCTACAGGCAAAGGTTGCAGGCTGCTGGTTGTGCAGTTTAATTGCTATTCTCTCAAACGGGCTGGGGCTGGTGGTCATGAATGAATATTGTTGCGGAGGGTGGGGTGGAAATGAGAATGGATGATGGACTGGGGCCCCTACACCAAAGCAAGGCTTGATTTTGGCTACATTGCAAGAGGTTCACCTCTGTGTGAAAGTTTCAGAGCTCAATCTAAGTGGGACATTCTCCTGCACAAGTCCCTCCGTGGCTCCTATTAGCTTCATTGGGGCACATGCAAGGGAACTTTCCTTTGGACCATGCCCCCCTCCCCCCCGGTTGAGAATGATGTAGCCCTTGGGTTGCCCAAGTGTAGTCTAAGCTGAGGCGGAAGAGCAGCGGATCTGTGTTTTCAAAATAACTCACTTCTTGTCAGTGCACCAGGGTTGGAAAACATAGGGTAACCATATGGAAAGGAGGACAGGGCTCCAGTATCTTTAACAGTTGAATAGAAAAGGGAATTTCAGCAGGTGTCCTTTGTATGCATGCAGCACCTGGTGAGATTCTCTCTTCATCACAACAGTGAATGCTGCAGGAGTTATACTAGAGTGACCAGATACAAAAGAGGGCAAGGCTCCTGCAGCTTTCACTGTTGTGATGAAGAGGGAATTTCACCAGATGCTGCATCCATACAAATGACAACTGCTGAAATCCCCCTTTCTATTCAACTGTTAAAGATACAGGAGTCCTGTCCTCCTTTCCATATGGTCACCCTACAAAACATGAACTGCTATTTCCTCCCTAGGCCTGCAAGGGACCTACCCTGTAAAACACTCCAGAGGAACCCTCAGGGTTCTCTCCAAATAATATCAGATCTCTTTCTCTCGTTCATGTAACCTGCGACTGCCCTTGGCCAACAGATGCCGAAGAGCATCCTCACTCCATGGTGGGATGCTAAGGGACCTTTCGTAATATATATTTTGGAACACTTTCCCAACATCCCTTTTTCCTTGTGGTTGGGAAGCAAGAATGAAATTTTGCAACCTGACTCTCTGTTTCCTTTCACTGAATCCTTTATCAAAAATCCCCCAACAAAACAAAAAGCCACCCATCATTCAGTTAAAGGGGCTCTTCCTGCTACCCTTTTTAGAACCTTGCAATTGTCTTCTGGACTCTTTTATGTCTGTGCAGAGACTCGTAGACTGTGCAGTGACAGGGACTAAGAGGCCTCTATTATAAACACACACGTTAGAATGGAGACCTTGTGTTACTTTTTTGAAAGACTGAATGGCTAGGATCTGAATGGTTCTTCTCTTCCTTTGGACTCTGCCTTTTCCTTGATCCCAGGCACACAATGCCAGCTCCTCGTTTCTGAGGGCCCTTGAGCAAGATAACTAGGGTGACCATATGGAAAGGAGGACCGGGCTCCTGTATCTTTTGCAGTTGCATATAAAAGGGAATTTCAGCAGGTATCATTTGTAGGCATGCAGCACCTGGTGAAATTCCCTCTTCATCACAACAGTTAAAGTTGCAGGAGCTATACTAGAGTGACCAGATACAAAAGAGGGCAGGGCTCCTGCAACTTTAACAGTAGTGATGAAGTGGGAATTTCATCAGGTGCCGCATGCCTACAAATGACACCTGCTGAAATTCCCTTTTCAATACAACTGTTGGAGATACAGGAGCCCAGTCCTCCTTTCCATATGGTCACCCCATTCATGCAGTACCTAGTGAAATCCCCTCTTCATCACAACAGTTAAAGCTGCAGGAGCCCTGCACTCTTTTGTATCTGGCCAAGAGGGCAAGGCTCCTGCAGTTTTAACTGTCTTGATGAAGAGGGAATTTCACCAGGTGCTGCATGCCTACAAATGTCACCTGGGGAAATCCTCTTGTCTATACAAGAGCCCTGTCCTCCTGTTCATATGGTCACCTAAAAGATACTTTCAATGGGCTCCCTCCCTCAGTAAGTTTGCTTTTTCACAACTAGCTGCTTTTGCTCCTCGTCCTTTTCCCCATCCTTGGTCCCACTTGTTTGCTTGACAGGCAGAGGAACTATGAGCAAGCGGGCCATGGCATCTCCTCCTTCTCATCATCTCCTTTGTCCGGGCCAGAGTGAGAGGCAGGTGAACAAGTCGGTTGCAATGGTGAAAAGGAAGAGTAAGTCCAAGGGCCCCTGCTGGGATGTGGACCCTTGGCAGGTGCCCAACCATGCCTATACCCTTGACCCCGGTCCTGCATGCACAGTTCAGTGCCTATCTTTTGGATTGAGTGACACTCTGCTGGATTTAAATAGGGCAACCCATGAAATAAAACTCACCCAATTAAGTTTTATAGTCAGTGTATTGATGCAGTAATTTGACTGACTGATGGAATGAGGCTGCAATTCTGCCCCTGCATACATGGGAGTAAGCACCACTGAAACCAATGGGATTTACTTCTGAGTATGCGTGTACAGGATTGCACTGTAAATGTAGATATGGAGGGGAATGGTTCCAAAGCAAAAGGCATTGGCTCTTTTTAGATGATGCATGGATGTGTATCATCTGAAATGAGGCATTTCCTCCTGTGTGACCTGAAAGGGAGGGGTGGGTGGGGGAGGGGTGGGGAGAAGACAGCTGATTTTATAAATATTTGGTTTGTTTTTTTTAAAAAAGTAATCTGCTGCCTGATTAATCAGGGCACTGACTTTCCCCCCCCCCCCCATCAGTTAAACGTTTTTGTGAACTGATTAGACTAATTGATTGATTAAAGCTGCAATCCGATCCATTCTTACCTGAGAGTAAATCCATTTAACTCAGTGGGACTTACCTTTGCATAGACATGCATAGGATTGCATCATCAATGTCGCTGACTCAGTTTTAAGTTGTCCTGAGTATCCTAGACCCATTGCATTTTTAATCTCATCTGCCAGGTCCATCATTACTGAAACACCCAACATCTTTTCTTATTTAGGTATTTTTTTCATAAGCCCAAACTTTGAAAACATAAATCTTGGAAGTAAGCTCCATTAAATCTGGTGGGACTTAGTTCTGAGTCACCATGCATAGGATTGTACTGCATCATAACACCAGGAGAGAATGTCCAGTTACAAATTTCTGGTCCAAGGATACCAGACTTTGTTTTACTAGTATGGAATTTTACTAGCAAGAAATTCTGAACAAATGTTAGTATAACTCCTGTTGTTGTCTCTCCATGTTTGTTTCTAGTCAAACAGGTATTGCAGGTTTTTTTAAGCATTTCAAAAACCTGCAAAACCTGTTTGCCCAGAAGCAATAACCGGACAAAGAAATAAATGTTTGTGGATACCACTTGCAATGGTGGTTGTGAAAACACACAACAACAGACTTTAAACTCTCTGAAGGAACTATTGTCTGTGTTCAGCCTTACAGTGAACAAATTTGAGCAGAAAATCTTGATTCTAACTGTGCCAATTTTCTATATGAAGGTAGTTCATGGGTACAAAAAGGGAATTCTATTTGTCCCTCATTCGTTAAAACTTGCATTGACATACAAGTTATGTAGGCCACATTAATTATTGGTATTTTAATTATGTATTGGTTTTAAGTGTTTTAATCAGTTTTGTATTTTATGTTTGATGCTGTTCCCCGCCTCAATCCATTGGGAGAGACGGGTAATAAATAAATATATTATTATTAGTATTAGTATTATTCTGTTGTTTTCCCTTTTTCTGATGTCCTGTGATGGTTGCTTCACATGCCAATAGGTCTGAGAGGCAATAGGTAGATCTCGTGATGATAAAGACAATTATTGCCCAGGATGGGTGCATTTTCTTCTTTTTTCCTTTCTTGCACGTTTTATGAAGTGCTACCAAAAACCTGTAAAATCTGTTTGCTCAGAAATTAATCTAGCTGTGCCTTCTTTCTCCATGAGCTCAGTTTCTCTTTCTTTTTTCCTGCCCTGAAACTGAGCACATGGAGAAAGATGGCACAGTTAGAGGCTTCCATTTGTTTCAGTTTCCACTTGTTTCAGTCTCTGGAAAGCTGACAGGATACATGTTTACTTGTCTGCCCCAACCCCACCCCTGCCCTCCATCCCTCAGGAATTGTAAGTTTAATTAGCTTTTAAAGGTATTTCTCTAGCCACCAGACGAGTAAGGTTTTTTTTGGGTGCAGCACTGCAATACTATAGAATAGCCCATTCAGAAATATGGGTTTATTAGCTCAAGCTGTTTATGTGAAACTTATTATTTATGGAGCCTTATTAGTGCATTAGAGAATAGCTGTTTATTCCCTTACAGGCAACACCATTCCTGAATATGGATTGGTGGCGGGGGAGAAGGGAGGCAAGAGGAAATAGAGCCATGTAGAAAAACTAGATAGATTTACCCAGTTGGTACTTTATAGACTTATCAGTGGTACTGAGCCATTCCAGCTCAATGGGCCCTCCATGTACAAAAGCAGCCTACCTCTAAGGATGTAAGAGAAAATGTGACAGTTTTTTCCAGTTCAGCCCTCCAGATTTCCTTCCGCTTCCTTCCACTGACGTCGACTCAATTTGTAGCGAGTCAAACCAATATATGATTCTGTTTTTCTGTTTTGGTTTTTAGTGGCAGCAATTTCCGCAATTTTTCTGGGAGGGGGAGGGCTCTTGAAGTTTGCACAAATGGTGTCATATTTATTTATTTATTTTTAAAAAATTGGTGTTCTTACACAAGTGCACACATTTACAAGTCCGCTTGTCTGCTAGGTAGCCACGCAGAGGCATATTCCCCTCTTGTCAATATCCTACTGAAGTGTGGTGTTTCATTCGCTCCACACCCTACTTCATTTAGCCTAGCAGAGCTATATTCCTTACTTGTCAATTTCGCAAGGAAAGGGGAATGGGGGGGAATTGACAAGTTCTTTGACATGTTCTTTGAATATGGCTGTGCTGAACTAAACCAAGAAGTGTGTGGAGAGGATGAAACTGACAAGGATATTGACAAGGGGGAATATGCCTTGCGGAGCTGCATAGCAGGCAAGGAGACTTGCGATCGTGTGCATTTGCGCAAGATCGCCAATATTTTTTCCCTTAAAGTTACAACGCCATTTATGCACATTTTAAGATCTAATAATAATAATAATAATAATAATAATTTAGCAAATTGTTATTTGTGTCAAATTACAATTTGCGCAAATGGCAGAACCCCCAAAAATGTATTTCCGGAATGGGGGGGGGGAAATCCACCACAGTCTGCTTTTGCTTAACAGAATGGAAACACTGAGGACTCCTGTTTGGTTTAAGCGGAATGGAATTCCCAGTGTTGTACATCACCAGTTGCTAGGGATGATAAGTGTCCAATGGGCATCATTTTCATGCTCTGGTTGTGACCTCTGATCAGCCACTGCTGGAAGCAGAACACTGGGCTAGGCAGATTTTGTTTTGCTGGTGTGTGTGTCTGTGTCTGTGTGTGCTTTAAATGGATGCTTTTACTTTGATACCTTTCCAGAGATGTACATTGGATATCCTCATTCACCCTGCTCACATCAGATGTAAACTAATGTTGGTGTCATTTTCCTTTCTTTTTCCAGGCTGCTAGAGAAGAAATTATTCGAACAGGTAAGACCATCAAATTGCCCTTTCTTCTATCTATCTATCTTTCTATCTACACTACACAAATGAAACAGGATAACGAGAAGTCTGGCTAACTAATCTGATGCTATCAGAGTGTTGATGATGTGAATGCTGCTGGTTCTTGATGAACTATGATTAACCAATTAACCAATTCAACCAATTACAAAAGCTCCAGGCTAGCACCGAACTGGGAAAACATCTCAAGACTTCTCTGATCCGGTCCATGTTCAATGCTTAATTTATATAGTAAGGTATATGGGATACTTTGATCTCCCTAGAAGACTCCCTCCCCCACCCCTGGAATGAATATGTGTTGAGGGAAGGGCACTCTGCACATGTACAGGGAGCTCTCGCCAGGACTGGATAGGCAGAGAAACATAGTCTGCAAGTGCAGAGACATATACTGCATGATGTAAGAGTCTTGTGGCTGGATCCAAAGTTTCCTTCCTCTACAGGAAGGGGTCTTTCAATCAGAGATGAAGTTCTTCCATCAAAGGAAGGGAACCTTTGAATCCAGGCCTCCGGTTCCTTGGAATGCATGCTGCTGGCTTCTGAAACATATTCTGCACCACTAAATATTCAGATTTCAAGGGCTTTAAAAGGGCATTCGGCAAACCCATGAAATGATTGATGGTTACTAATGATGGTTAGCTGCTGTCTGAATACCAGGCCTCTGAATACCAGTTCAGGAACAACAGGGAGGATGAAACAGTGGGAGAAGGCGATTGCTCTTAGGACTGAATATGAGCCAACAGTGTGATGTGGCTGCAAAACAAGCAAATGCTATTTTGGGCTGGATTAATAGAAGTATAGTTTCCAAATCACATGAGGTACTGGTTCCCTTCCATTTGGCACTGGTTAGCCCTCATCTGGATTAGTGTGTCCAGTTCTGGGCACCACACTTCAAGAAGGATGTAGACAAGCTGGAGGGGGTTCAGAGGAGGACAATGAGGATGATCAGGGGTCTGGAAACAAAGCCCTATGAGGAGAGACTGAAAGAACTGGGCATGTTTAGCCTGGAGAAGAGAAGACTAAGGGAAGACATGATAACCCTCTTTAAGTACTTGAAAGGTTGTCACACAGAGGAGGGCCAGGATCTCTTCTCGATCATCTCAGAGTGGAGGACACAGAATAATGGGCTCAAGTTCCAGGAAGCCAGATTCCGGCTGGACATCTGGAAAAACTTCCTGACTGTTAGAGTAGTACGACAATAGATCCAATAACCTAGGGAAGTGGTGGGCTCTCCCACACTAGAGGCCTTCAAGATGCAGCTGGACAGCCATCTGCCAGGGATGCTTTAAGGTGGATTCCCGCTGGACTTGATGGCCTTGCAGGCCCCTTCCAACTCTACTATTCTACATTCTATGATGTCCTGCTCATGGGCTTCCTTCTTATGGGCTTCCCCATGAACCAATGCTAGTTTCCTTCACTAGGCTGACCAGATGAAATCCAGGTCAGGGCTCATGTAACTTTAACAGTTGTAGAGAAAAGGGAATTTCAGCCAGTGTCATTTGTATGCAATTAGTTCATGGTAACATTCCCTCTTCATAACAACAGTTAAAGGTGCATGCACTATACTAGAGTGACCATATAAAAAAGAAGGCAGGGACCCTGCAATTTTAACTGTTGTGATGAAGAGGGAATTTCACCAGGAACTAATTGCATACAAATGACACTGGCTGAAATTCCCTTTTCTCTACAACTGTTAAAGTTACATGAGCCCCGACCTGGATTTTATCTGGTCACCCTACCTTCACGCCATGGCAGGTTCCAGGTTCTCTCTGTGTGTCCCAAGTCACAGCTAATCTTTATGGCAGGATTGGTGCCTTGCATTTTTCTCTATCACCATGATGGAAGTTCACAGATCCTGAAGGGGCTTTGAAAAAGTGTTACCTGCCCGTAACCCAGATTTGTAAATCCTAGCTGCTAGCCCTGTTCAAGTGTGACTCACATGAACAGGGAGAGCTTGATGAAAGAGGCGGTGGGGCTAGAGAGCTTGATGAAAGAGGTGGTGGGGCTAAAAGTTTAGCCCCCCTCAAAGTTGTGCTCCTCCATGTTTAGCATAATGACTGAAATGGGGGGGGGCTTACTTTACTCCTGGGGACTTCCCAACACTATCTTGGGTGAGTCTCAACAGTAGAGATCACCTCCAGGAAATTGAGCAGGGAAGCTTCGGTATAATGGAAGAGTTAGTTCTTTTAGGCCACTGATATACCACAAATGGCTAACATCGAGAATGGCAGCCAGCAGGTCGGACCTAGGGAGTCATGGGAGGGAACCATTCCTGACTTTCCAAAGCCAGGAAAGACTACCACTGCTTAGGCAAGGGCCCTTTCTACACCTAATGGGGTTTGGGGAGGGAGGGGAGAGGATCGCAGACTTACCTGCTTCCGTGATCCTCCCCCAGCATCTAGACAGCAGTGCGACGTCCCAGGAGGAAAGGGACGTCATGGCTGCCATGTTTTTAAAAGGAAGTGGAGGCCCCATCACGCGGTGAAAATGGTAAGGACCCCCCCGGCCGAATTCTGCACTCACCCACCCGCCATCCTGGGGATGGTGGAATTGCTGCCCACCCCATGGGCACGGAGTCACCCTGTATGGCTCCATGCCCATTTCAGGTCCTGGGACCGTGGAAAAACCTGGATATCCCCAGTTTCCGTTATCCTGGGGTAGTCCCTAGGTCGTCCCCAGTTGATCCTGGGTTCTCCTGTTCACTTGGTCAGGGAGCTTCTGCAACCACTCATCTTGAGGGCAGCCAATGGCCAGCCTGGGTGGGTGGAGTCCTCTAATGCCTTGGGGACATTTCACTGCTGAGGGAAGTGCTCCAACTTGTAGCCCTCTGTGTTGGTTCCAGGATTTGGAGGGCCCTTAGGCTAGAAACCCTCCATGGACCGCCTCCCTCACTGAGCCTCCCTTTTCACCACCATTCTCACCAGCTGCTTTTGCTCCTCCTCTTCCTCATCGCTGCTATGCCTTGCCTCCTTGAAGGGCAGAGACCCAGTAAGCAAGCAGGAGGCAGCAGTATTTCCTCCTCCTCTTTCTCACAACCATCCTTTACTGGGCCAGAGCAAGAGGCCGGTGAACAAGGAGGTTGCAGTGGTGAAGAGGAGAAGGAACTCCAGGGGGCTCTTGTCAGTGGGCCTGTGCTGGGATGTGGGGCCTCAGCATGTGCCCAACCGTGCCTACCCTTGATGCCAGTCCTGGTGGTCCCAGGTGGCTCATCATAACATGAGGCATCTGTGCTCACAACTGAGAGCTCTCAGTCCCAGCGCTGGCAGCTCCTGACACCAAAACAGAGCGACATGTGGGCAGACAAGCTGACAAAATCCCTGTGGGCTTATAACAAGGCTCTCTTAACCACATCTCAATTTTCCTACATGTGTGAAACAGATGTCTTGTTTCCTGCGGAACGGTGGGGAAGAAGCCCAGCAGAGTTTCTGTGGCATCACTAACACATACTTAGGCTGTTTTTGCACCGGCCTTTTTACCTGGGACCATCCCTGAGTCGTCCCTGTGCGCGCAAATGATGCACCGGGACTCCTGGGGGTGTTGGGGAGATGGGCAGGGTTTTCCCTGGGATAAGAGATCCCGGGGAAAACCCGATTCTTCCCGCTGTCTGTGGAACGTCTTGAGACCACGGGGTGTGTGGGTACCCATCCCTCCTGGTGCCCGCTTACCTGCGAGTAAGCGGGCACTAGAAATGGGCCCAGAGCCATGCCGCTTGGCTCCGTGCCCATCAGGGGAGAGGGGGGAGCAAGTCTGCCATCCCCAGGATGGCGGGGGGAGCCTCCCTGATTTTGGGCGGGATTTTGTTTTGTTTTGTTTTACCTTACCTTTTCGGTGGAGCACAAGTGCGCTCTCTGGATCCTTTCTTTTTTTAAAAAAAAAAAAGAAAAAAATGGCAGGCATGATGGCACAATGTCCCGGGAGGAAGCCGGGACGTCACACTTCCGTTGGGAAAGGGGAGGGCGATCCCGGAAGCAGGTATGTCTGGGATTCCCCCCCCCCCCCGTCCCTCTACAACCAAAGGTGTAGAAAGGGCCTAATTCAATGCTTGCCAGCTGCCAGACCTACTGTCTCTGAAAAGGTGGATTGCCAAGTCAGTGAGTCCTTGGAAGTGGAATCTTCAGCGTCGTTGACTCCTTAATATGGTGGGTTAAACCTGTTCCAGGCTACAGCATGTCCCTCCGCAACTGGTGTATATAGGCTTACTGCCTCTGATCCTGGAAGCTTCCCCAATCAATCCCAAGTATTTCAATCCACAGGATCTTGAATAGCAGGGCTCAGAATGGCCTCTCTTCCTGAATCTTTGGAGAGCTGCTGCCAATTAAAGGAGATAATTCTGGACTACATAGACCCATGGCCTGGCTTGGCCTAAAGCAGTTTCAGCTGTACAGATCCCATCCCCAGAGCACTCTCTCTCTCTCTCTCTCTTTTAATCTGCCAGGTCAGGGCACAATCCTATGCATATTTAGAGAGAAAGAAGTCCTAGAACTGCCAACCTTCCTCAGCTAGCATGGCTGACTCAGGTATGTTGCAAATTATAGGACTTTTGCTGTCTAAATGTACATAAGATTATGCCCTTGATCTTGGTGTGGTAAAACATGGGTCCTCAATTTCATTTGGGCAGAGATTAGGTGGGGGAGTGTTCTTAAATTGCAATCTGTTCCATACGATCTCCAGGATAGGCTCCAGGATAGACTCCAGGGTAATTTGCTTGTTCTCTTAGAGCTTTCCTAGATGTGGCATTTATTGTGCACTCTTGATTCCTTACCTACAGTTGTGTATGAGCTCTACCACGTTGTGATCCTCCAGTTTCACTTCTGGGCTTGTTTTCAGAGCATTTCCCCATTTTTTTTTTAAGAACAGGGAAAATGGGGTATTATTTCTGAAAGTGCTCTTTGTGTATTATTTGCACTATTTTGCTATAGCACAACTCCACCTAGAGGTTGTGTAGTGGAAAAGCAGGAAAGGAAAAGTTCTTTGTGTTGAGGTTGGATTTCAGTTTCACAACAAAACCGAAAGTAGATACAGTACTTAAGAGCCTCTTGTAGAAAAGCTCTTATTATGAGAAACCAGATGCCATTCATCCCAACCCCTCAATCTCCCATTATCATTTAAAGGAGTGATTTATCACAACTGTTTAAAGCTTCCTTCCCCAACCTAGTGCCCTCTGTAGGTTGTGGCCTACAGCTCACATTGTTCCAGAGCTTTGGCCATGTTGGCTGGGGATGATGGGAGTTATGTTCCAAATGCATCTGGAGAGCATCACTTTGGGGGAGGCTGGTTTCAATTTTCACAGGAATTGAAGCACAATCCTTTCAGGTATGAAATCGCTGTAGCTCTAAAGCCGCCTTCCCCAACCTGATGCCCTCAGGATTTCTTGGACTACAACTCCCATATTTCCCATCTAGCATGAACAAAGTTCTGGGATGATGGGAACTGTGAACCAAAACATCTGTAGAGCACCAGGTTGTGAGACTTTGCAATATAGTATTACTTGCTATGGAGATATACTGGTAGATATCCTCTGGGCCAAACTAAATGTTCTGCCAATAACACATAGTATAGTGGTGTGTGATAGTTACTTACTCCTGTGTAAGCACAAATATCCCCTGTTCAGATTTGGATCATAGTGCTCCCGAGGGGAGGATGGTGAAGCGTTCCCCCCATTTCCCTGCCCCCCAGACAGGGGGCAAATAAAAATAAAAGAAAAAAAGTCTCAGTTGACTCTCAGATTACTGTGGTTCTAACCCAAATTGGGGGAAAACATTGAATTTGGCCCTATGTGACTATGGCCCATTCCACACTGGGGATTTCCCCCATGACCGTCCCTGGGTGGTCTCTGTGCATGCAAATAACATACCCAGAGCAACCTGTCTGCACATCCCATGGTACCTTTATTTTCATTTTTAGTATTTAGTATTTACTCCTACTCCTACTATGCTTGTTGGTTTCCAAAAGCAGTGGTGAAGCTGGCAGGGCTCTCCTTCATTCTCATGCTGCAGTTGCTGGAGGGAAGTTTGATTGGATTGGATTGGATTTATTCAATATATTTGACTGTGTATCAATAAATCTTCTCTGGGCCACTTACAATCCAAGGCAAAGAAAATAAAATAGTAAAGGTACAGAACACTATTTAAAAAACACTGAAAAGTACATCAACAAACATACAAATGCTGCTTTCTTAATGAATCATAATGGAAGTCGTGGTGGTGATGTGGGAAGAGGCCGAAATAAACATAAGATCACAAGAATGAACTGGGCTGAGCCTGACCAAAGTCCCATCTAGTCCAGCATTTTGTTGGCACATTGGCCAAACAAATGCCTGTGGGAAGGCCACAAGCAGGACATGAGCGCAATACCACGAGAAGTTGTCTTCCCATTTGTATGGCGGCTTGAAGATGCATAATCCCCACTGAGCAGGGCCAGAGCTAGTATATACATTATCTTTTTCCCTTCTTGCCTGGAAGCAGTCTATAGCCTGGTTCACATGTAATGACAATTCAGAGTATGGGTTGTCATTAAATTGTGGGTTGTCGTTATGTGTGAACCCTGCACTATGTTTTAACCATGGGCTGTTAACCATAAACAACCCAAGAAGAGAACCCATGGTTTGCTGTTTGGTCATGAGCTCTGGGTTGTTTGTGGTTAACAACCCATAGTTAAACCATGATTCAGGTTTTACACAAAATGACAACCCATGATTCAAAACAACCCACGATTCAATGAAATCCCTCAACCTATACTCTGGGTTGTGGCTACGTGTGAACTAGGTCACTGTCTACAGTTCAATGTTACCTCTCTCTCTTTCTCTTGGATGTGGCATGAAATAATATCCTGCTTAAATCTGTGCACACGTACTACATGTGTGTGAAGTCCTTACTTTTAGGTGATACATTTAATGCCATCATTACGAGTGGCAGTGCACAACTTGTAAGGGGAGGTCTCTGCCCCAAGTACCTTGCATTCATCAAATGAAATGTACTCTGATGCCTGGCCATCCAGGGGGAAGGGTTGTAATTTGTGTGGCAATCTACACTTCAAAGTCCCTGCACCCCATCCCAGAATAAAGCAGCCTGCAGAAAAAGAAAAGAAAAAATAGAATTTAGCCATCCCTAGCCTAGACTGCATGCAGTGAATTATGGAACTGCATTTCCTTTCATTCTCATGTATAATTTAAGGCACGGAATAATTCCCATACATCAGCATTTGACATCTTGCTAACAATAAAATATATATATTTAGCTGTTGCAGCTTGAAGGGGGGGTTGGGAAATCATGGGAGTGTGGATAGTACTTTGTGTTGCAAAACCTTCTTGGCTCAGTCCTCTTGAATCGTTCTTCTAGAATTCCACACGGCATCCAACCGGGAAGGTGACAGAATACAGATAACGCTGATGGGTTTCTGACAAGCGTTTGGCTTCTTCCTAACTTTGGCCAAATGAAACGGCCCGGCTGCTGTTGTTGGACTGCAGGCAGGAGCCAGACATTCTGGGGGTGAGGAAAGAGGCTGGCTTGAGCTCTGGACCAACTGGAGTGTTCTGAATGGCCCCTTGGGGAGTCCCTTGCCATTGTCATCTCTGACTGAAGAGGAAAATATACTACTGCACCTCTTAAGATTCAATACAGTGTTCCCCAACCTTGTACCAGGACTAAAACTGGCGAACCTAGCAGGGAGTGATGGGAGTTGCAGTCCAGGAGATCTGGAAGGCACCGGATTGGACAAGGTTGATTTAGTAGTGTTTGGGGTTTTGTTTGTTTCTTGAATAAGCCTCGAGTTCAATCCTAAACATTTTTATTCAGGAGTACATTTTAGCAATTTCAATGGGATGTACTCCCAAGAAAGTGTGTATAGGATTGAAGAATGAGGGCTCCTCACCTAAGGGTGTAGAGGGAAGGAGGGGGGAGGATCGTGGACTTACCTGCTTCCGCAATCCTCTCCCAGCGCCTAGAAGGCCGCGTGACGTCCCAGAAAGGAAGAGGGACATTGCAGCCACCATTTCTTTTAAGATGAGCTGTGTGGCTCTGCATGGGAAAAGGTAAAACAATAACAACAACCGCACCCAAACCCCCTCCCCAGCTGTCCCATGGATAGCAAAATTATTTTTCCCTCACCCCACATGGGCACAGAGCCTCCCTGTACAGCTTTGAAGACTTTGCTACTCACAAGGTTGTGGGAGTGGCAGCCACACCTCCCGCAGTCCTTGGGATGGTCCAAGGAATGTGGGGAAAATTGGGATAACTGGAGAACCAATTATCCTGGGAAAATGGAGGGATCATCCCTGCCTGCCCCTGGGATCCCCTGTGCATCATTTGGATGCACAGGGACTACCCTAGGAAAAAAGCATGGTGTAGACATGCCTTAGTCCAACTTTTTCCAGCCTGGAGGCCTCTGGGTGTTTTGGACTTCCACTACCGTCAACCACAGCCAACATGTCCAGGGGCCAGGGAAGCTGGGACTTGTAGTCCCAAACATCTGGAGAGTCCTAAATTGGGAAAGACTGCCACAGGCTTTTAATCATGGCAGTGTGAACGTGGGCATCCATCTTATCTAGTCCAGTGCTCTCCCATAACCACAGACCCACTGCCGTCAAAGCTACAAAACATCTGGGTTTGATCGAATCTGTGACTGAAATGCGAGCCAAGAAGGTACTTCCACAGCAGGCTTTCACAAGCTGGTGTCTTTCAGAAATTTGGAATTGCAAGTCCCCTATTTCCCAGCCAATATGTCAAAAGTTTGAGATGGTGGGACCTATACTCCAGAATAGTTGGGAGGGACACTACGTTGTAGAATGCTTTTTTTTAACCAAGCTGGGGTTCACAGTGGAACTGCAGATGTGAGAAATTCAAATCAAATAATAAATGTAATACACTTTGGAGAAATACCTATCTTTTCGGTGGTCCACTGTGGTCAATGTTATGTGTTGCATAGACAATGTATATTGCACATTGTTTATAGTTTTGGGCTGAAAATTTAATCACCCTTACATGCGAGCAAGCTCTACTTAACTCAATGGGACTTAATTCTGAGTAAACATGCATAGGATTGAATTTTCATGTCTAACTCTGTCAATATTCAAGTTTCCAAATTATGGTTAATTGCTTTGTTTGTTTCCTAGTTGAAGTATAATTCTTTAAAATAAACTTGCAAAGAAAGCAAAAGCAACTGACCACAAGTTGCAATTACCTTTAACGAGGTAAATAAGATCCACTTGTGTGGCCTTGCAGAATTGATGACCTGATTTTTTAAATGTATTTATTTATTGCCCTCCCCTGGGAATCCTGCTAAATACACTTTCCCCCTCTTCTTTCTTTTTTTCTTTTTACAAATACGTCCCCTTTACCTAATTATATGGTTTAGAATGTTTCCTGTAAGGATAGGATGTGCGTTCTTGCAACATGACCATTTTGCAGCTGCAGCAGAAATTTTGAGATGGAAGCAAAATGAGGGCAATTTCAAATTCCTTACATTGCAGCCTGCAGCATTGACTTGGTTGTTCTGTCAGAACCACTGGTTTCTTCCAAGTTTTCGGATGTACGTGCAAGCATTTTCATCCTATTAATATTATCATTATCTTTGACATTATTATTGACTGTTTGAAGAGCTTCAAATTAGCTGCAGCAAAAAGGTCTCGATAATTGGTGCGTGTCCGTGTGAGATGAAGACAGAAATGATCCTTTTCCGCTGCCGACGGATGGAATTGCATTTCCATAGATGGTAGACTCTGGAAAAAGGATGAAGGAAGACAACTGAGAAGTTTGGATGTCTTCAGTGTTTAAGCATGTCACATTTAATTTTAATAGCTTTTGAATACTTAAAAAAATAGCCTCCCCTTCCTGTTCTGCATTACAGATCTTGGAAAGGACTCTGCTGACTGTAGACAACCCTATTAATGTCTCCTCTTCCTCCTCTTTATTCTCACCTCTTTATTCCCACCTTCTCTTTTAATAAGCACATTTGCTTCCTTGCCCCCATAAGAAGAAATCAGGACATTACTACAGGATTCTTCTTCTTCTTACCATAGAATCATAGAACCACAGAATAGTAGAGTTGGAAAGGGCCTATAAGGCCATCGAGCCCAACCCCCTGCACAATGCAGGAATCCACCTTAAAGCATCCCTGACAGATGGTTGTCCAGCTGCCTCTTGAAGGCCTCTAATGTGGGAGAGCCCATGACCTCCCTAGGTCATCGGTTCCATTGCTGTACTGCTCTAGCAGTCAGGAAGTTTTTCCTGATATCCAACCGGAATCTGGCTTCCTGTAACTTGAGCCCAGTATTTGAAGAGTGCTATCATGTCTCCCCTCGGTCTTCTCTTCTCCAGACTTAACATGCCCAGTTCTTTCAGTCTCTCCTCAGAGGGCTTTGTTTCCAGACCCCTGATCATCCTCGTTGCCCTCCTCTGAACCCCCTCCAGCTTGTCTGCACCCTTCTTGAAGTGTGGTGCCCAGAACTGGACACAATACTCAAGATGAGGCCTAACCAGTGCCGAATAGAAGGGAACCAGTACCTTGTGTGAGGATGATCCTCCTCCTCCTCCTTCAAAAAACTATTTTCCATTGAAGCTTAAAAATGAAGAGGAAACGGATCACCATTCCAAGGTAGGGATGTTGAAACTCAGGCCCAACTGGGATGCTAGTCCAGCCCATTGGGTTTCCACAGTTGGCCACACCCTCTTCCCTTGGCCCCACCCCTTTTCCCTCACTGCTTCTTTCTGGGTAGTTTCCCGGCTTTTCCATTGTTTTTCCCCATCCAGAAAGGTTGCAATGCCTCTCCTAAGGCTTACTTACTGGCAGTAAAAGTTCTAAGCTAAAATGTGGTGGTGTTTTTGCTCCTGCCATTTTGCCGTCAGCCCCCCTGTGGAACGTGGCACCTGAGATCTTGTCCAAAATGGAATGTGACCCTCGGGCTGAAAGAGGTCCAGCAACCCGGTTCTCATGGAAATGCCTGTATGGGGCCCTCCCACACTCTTAGTCCAGTGTTTGGGGCTTCCAGCAAGGTAAACCCCATTGACCTCACTAGGACTTACTTATGAGTGGACATGTAGAGGACTGTGCTCTTAATTGTATTCAGTGGTGCCCAATCAGACACAGGATGGCTTGCGTGAACTGCCTCTCTTGAAAAAGTGTTGTGTCTGTAGTGATGTGCTTGATGTGCTGTGTTTGAGCTAAGATGCGAGGGGCTAAACCTGGAAGCAGGATGTGCTCTGCCACTGTGCACCGCCCACAACCAATCCTGTAGCTCAGTTTTCTCCTGGGTGTCACCCACAGTAGCCCTGTTCTCCTGGGTTCTCCATCCTTTGCCCGCTTACTTGTTTTGTGGCTTATCCACGCATTTGTTGTCGTTAGCGCATTGCATTCCGGTGTTTTCTGAGTGATCCTCAGGAACGCACTGACAGCAGTCATATACGAACACAGGAAGCTGCCTTTTATTTCGGAAAAGGCAAGTAAGGGGATCGTGAGAGAGGCGTACAAAATTATGTGTGATGTGGAGAAAGTTGATAGAGAGACATTCTTCTCTAATGCCTATTGGGGTCATCTCATGAAACTGAGTAGTGGGAGATTATGGACAAATAGAAGGAAGGACTTCTTCCCACATTGCAGAATTAAACTATGGGATTCACTACCACAAGATGTAGTGATGGTCACCGATTTGGATGGCTTTATCAGGAGGTTGGAGAAATTCATGGAGGAGAAGGATACTAATGGCTACTATTTCTAATGCCTGTATATTACCTCCAATATAGGAGGCAGCGTGTACACCAGTTGCTGGGGAACATGGACAGGAGGGGGGTGTTGCACTCATGTCCTGCCTGTGGGTTTCCCACAGGCATAGGCTGACTATATGAAAAGAAGGTCAGGGCTCATGTAACTTTAAGAGTTGTAGAGAAAAGGGAATTTCAGCCAGTGTCATTTGTATGCAATTAGTTCCCGGTGAAATTCCCTCTTCATCACAACAGTTAAAGTTGCAGGGGCCCTGCCTTCTTTTGTATCTGGTCACTCTAGTATAGTGCCTGCAACTTTAACTGTTGCGATGAAGAGGGAATTTCACCAGGAACTAATTGCATACAAATGACACGGGCTGAAATTCCCTTTGCTCTACAACTGTTAAAGTTACATGAGCCCTGTCCTCCTTTTCATAGAGTCAGCCTACACAGGCAGCTGATTGGTCATTGTATGAACAGAATCTTGGACTAGATGGAACCTTGGTCTCGTCCAACATGGCTCTTCTTATGTTCTTACCGAGTCAGACCACGGGTCCACCTAGCCCATGTAGCACCATAAAAGTGGAAATAATGGGGACTGAACCTGGAACCTTCTGCATGCAAAGCAGGTATTCTGTCACTGAGTCACTATCCCCTATAGGCCAGTGTGGACAGGCAAAGCTTGATTAAGGCTTAGTGGAATGGGGTGATGCAGTTAGAAGGGTATAAGAGAAGATTAGACAAAGTCATGGAGGGTAGGGTTATCAATAGCTACTAGCCATGATGGAGCAGTGTACTTCTAAATGACAATTGTCCTATTTGTGGGCTTCCTAGTAGCACCTGTTCAAATAGAATGCTGGACTACATAAGCCTTTGGTCTCACCCAGCAGCTCCCTTTCTTTGATTCTTATGATATGCTAAAAGTATGGATATATCTACTCCATTTGACTCGGAGCTATTTAAAATTTATATGCTTTGCTCCCTCTTTCTTTTGAACAGAAACACCCAAAAGCAAACTAAAGCACTATGTCCTAGCAACCCCAGTCAGCACCAGCGCAGATGGACATTTCATCTCCAACATTGTTTCCGCAAGCCATTCGAGAAGATCCATAAGGGACGTCTCGCCAAGCCCCAAACAACTCTATTTTAACGTGTCTGCTTTTGGAAGGGAATTCCACCTCCGGCTGAGGCCTAACGCTCGTCTGATAGCTCCGGGAGCAGTGGTGGAGTGGTACGAAGATTCTGTGGAAACCAGAAATGTGACTGATGGTGTTAGCGTGGGTCAGAAGGAAGCCATCACGGAAAGGGTATGGAAAAAGGAATCACTGTGGACCAGCTGTACTTATGTTGGAGACCTTGTGGATATCCCAGGAGCTTCTGTCGCTGTTAGCAACTGTGATGGTCTGGTAAGATATATTCTATAACAGATATTCTCTCTCTCTCTCTCTCTCTCTCGGCTACCAATAAGAATGCATTGGTAGGAATGCAACTTGTCCAGTCATTTCTGCTTCAAAATCTATTAAAGATATTAATTTTTTTTGGCTAGGAAAAATGTATTGGAGATGAAGGCGATGGAGCCTAGAACCTCCTCTTTTCCCCACCTTTCTTCCAAAGAGCTCAGAGCCAATTCTGTTTGTCTCTCTTGGCAGAACTACGTTATGGGAGCTGGCAATTCATTCCGAGCATACCCTTCTGCTTCTGTTGCAATGCACTATGGGAGGTGTCGTTTTGATTTCATATCTTAGGTTGTACCGAGATGGCAGCTTCTCCCTTGTTTGGTTTAGGTCCACGGTCTGTCCAGTCTCTTAGAAGAGATTCTTTTTTCACAAAAGGAGACGTAAGTGGGCGGGTATTGAGAATCCTCGGATGACTACAGCAACCCATCTCTGCAAATGCCGTTGTGAAGATGCAAGAGATAAGTTGAAAGGACTTGGTTACAATGGATAGTTTAATATTTAAAAGATTCCTTGTTAATATTTTATGTATAAACTTGGGAGGGTTTCCATTTCTCTTAGCCTTCAATCCCTCTTGCAAGGACACACATAGACGATTAACTTGCGTTGGCGTGTAAACGTGGGTCACACTCCATCTGGATGTTCTCCTGCACAATCCTCATTGACATGAATAGGAGCTCTGCAAGATCTCATTGGATCCCACCCATTTTTTTAAAAAAATATACCCTGTAATTTCAGGCTTCCCAACCTGGTACCCTTCAGATGTTTTGGACCACAACTTGCAGAATTCCTGACCTTTGGCCATGCTGGCTGGAAGTTGAACACTAAAACATCTTGCACCAGGTTGGGGAAAGCTGCTGTAACCAGAGGACAATATTTTAAACCAATTCATTCAAATTACATACTGCTTTTCTTTCAAAAAATAAAATATTTCTTTTTGAGCGGACCCCAGTTTCCAAGCCACTAATCGCTTGTTCAGAAGAAGATGTGTTTTCAGGAGGGAACTTGCTCTCTCGTGGTCTCATTGTAAATCTTGTCCTGCATTCTGACTTCATCACTTATCTGTAATTGAAGTTGCTTGCGTTGAACAAAGAGACACCCTTTAAAAAAAAACAAATACGATTGAACCAGATTTGGATTAAGGTATACAGCCAGTGGCACTGACTGATGTGTGGGTGTGGAGGAGAGGTCTCTGTGTGATTTAATACTCTGTGTGGAATATTTGGTCTGCCTTGTGAAGTCTTTGGCAAATAGCGTAGAGTTTTGACTGTGTCAAAAGGGAGGAGGGAGCTCCTTCTGAGGGCCCCTGGGATCAGAGATAACAAGAGGATTCTCCAATGAGCAAAAGAGAATCCCCTTGTGATCAGAGATAGCAAAGGGATTCCCCAATGGGAGGACAAGCAGTGTAAAGCGGAATCCCTTTGTTACCCTGATCACACGATGGCTGAGTAATGGGACACTGCTTACTGGAAGGTGTGCACAAGGGAGGGACCTGGTTAGCTCTGCTTTACCTGCCCCTCGCCCTCTGGGGGAAGGTGTGGGGCAAGTGAAGCCACCCCGACCAATGCACCAGGTGGATGATCCATCTATCAGGGCAGCTGTGCTGTGTACGACCCTTCCCCTCTGTGCAGCAAAGTTGTATAAATGTTTATGTGGACTTAAAAAACGCACAAACAAAACCCTAAACTGGGATATGGAAACAGAATGAAATGAACGTAAGGTTGGAAAAATGAGAAACTGAGAGAAACCAAATAGGATAGAATTGTCCATTCCTAGTCCCTAGCTTGGTGGAAAACCATAGATTGGTGGGAATCCCATAGCTTAATGAAAGAACACACATCTTGCATGCAGAAGATCTTAAGTTGAGTCCTGGCATCCCCAGGCAGTCCTGGGAACATTTCCTGCTTCAGACCCTGCTGCCAGTCAATGTATAGACATATTGAGCTTGTTGGACTGATGATCTGACTCAATATATGGGAGATACTAAGGAAAGGGAGGTATGACCTGCTGACTGGACCAAAGAGTTAGCTGGAGGGGGGCTGTTGTTACTAGTTAAGAGAGCTGGAGACTTTCCACTAGGAATGTACAAGAAATTTCATCATATTTGAAAAAAAAAATGATGAAAATGCCTGAGTCACAACCCTGAACACAAGTGCAATTTGGGGGGAAAGCTTGCGCGTTCTCAAGCTTGCGGTTGCATTTGCAAAATACATCCTTTTTTTCCGAAATGCACACTTAAAATGCAGATTTTTCAAAAATGAAGTTGTCAGGGTTCCACCTATGGCCTGGACCCCCTGAGCAACTCCTTAAGGATATTTTGCCACCTTCCAACCTTTACCTTCCCCTTTCCAATAACGTGGGGTTTGGGGTTTAGGCTGTAGATGTGGGGTGAGTGACACGCCAGGCTTTTCAGGTTTAACACAACAGTTTACTAGAATAGTAAAACAACCAAATTACAACTAAAGGTGTTTAGTCAAGGGAGCTGAGTGTTACAAAGGCATCAAAATAAAATAAAATGTGCAAATATGCAAATTCTGCTACCCTAGCTGCACCTAGACTTTCAGGCTGTTTTTTCCTGCTTCTTCCTCAGGCTCTCGTCTTTTCCTGCTTTCTCTCTCTCTGGTTGGCTCTTTCCTATCTTTTTATACCCTCTTCCCCAAAATAGAAAGTGCTCTTTCAACCTTGAAGAAATGAAACTTAACTGGAGAAATGAAACTTAACCAGGGAAATGAATCTTCACCAGAGAAATAAAGCTAATCCCCTCAGAGATAACCCCTCCCAACAGAAACCCTCTAAGGCCTGACCTTTTCACTTTGCCTCTCTAGGCTCAAAGGGCTCATCTGCACTTAAGAGTGTAGAGGGAGGGAGGTTCGCGGACTTACCTGCTTCCGCGATCCTCCCCCAGTGTCTAGATGGTAGCGCAACGTCCTGGGAGGGAAGAGGGATGTTACAGCTGCCATTTTTTTAAAAAAAGAATAGGGAGCCACATGGCCTCAGTCCATGGGAAAGGGTACCTCAAAAAAACACAGTGCCCCAACCCCCCACCATCCTAGGGATGGCGATATTGCTACCCCCCATGGGCACAGAGCCTCCCTGTGCAGTTTCATGCCTGCTTTGACGGCTGCACTACTCACGAGGAGGTAGGAGCGGTAGCCACTCCTCCCGCAGTCCTCGGGATGGTCCCGGGACTGCGGGGAAAAGTGGAATAACTGGGGAACTGAAGGATCATTCCTGCCTGCCCCCGGGATCCCCTGTGCATCATTAGGACAAACAGGGATGACCCAGGGACGACCCCGAAAAAAAGCATAGTGTAGACTTATCCAGACCTTCACAGCAGCATTTCCATGCTTTAATTAATGGGGGTGGGGAATGCACATTTGTGTGTTTGCTTGGAAGAGTGTGCTTTTATCCTCTTTGAAAATGTGCTGTTTCCCTGTTCGGGGGATGGGACACATATGCCATGCGCTCATTTTTGTGAGTAAGAACAAGGCAAAATGAGAATCCGGGTGGGAAAAGGAGAGACTCAACATCTGCGAAAATCATTTCTTCACCAATCCTTACCTTTCAGGCCTTTAGTCTTAAAGGTGTGTGTGTTTTTCTTTCTTGGATTTTGCATATGAAGAATGGCAACTCTGGACATTGAGCAAGGAATCTAATTCCTTGACTCTGCAGGTCAGCCTTGTTATCTTGGCAACCTCTCATTGAACCAACTGCTGAAGCTCTTTTTTTCTGTAGGTGTGTGTTGCTGGACAGCAGCTGCCTGTTCTCGCTCCAGAAGTGCTGGGAGTTTCCAAGCCTTGCGTTGCAATCAGCGAAATGCTTTGCAAGACCAGTTCGAGCTCTCGTGGATTTATCAAAGTTTCTTAGACCAAATGGTAGTGCTGTCACCGGGGGTTGTGCATGTTGTTCCTTCCTTGCTTGAGCAATACACTGGAACGAGAAAGTGGACCTTTGGCGGGGAAAGAACATCTGGGAATCTCAATGTCGAAAAATCTGCCCGGACATAAAGAAGACATGAAACAGAGGGGAGATGAGGTGATGGGAGAGAGAATTAGGGTCAGACAGCAGGCAGTAGCAGCAATAGAAAGAAGCCAGAGGAAACTAAGGTTAACCAAATGGCCCTGGAATGATGGAACCGCAGATGATCAGTTGATTAATCTGTATGTTTATATCTGTTATATTTTTGAGCACAGAGATGGCTTTCAAGGGCCATTCATGAGATTGTGTGAGGATTTGCTCCCTTTGGTGGTGTAGCAGTTCCTAGAATCATAGAATAGAAGAGTTGGTAGGGGCTTATAAGGCCATCAAGTCCAATCCTCTGCTCAATGCAGGATTCCACCTTAAAGCATCCCTGACAGATGGTTGTCCAGCTGCATCTTGAATGTCTCTAGCGTGTGAGAGCCCATGGCCTCCCTAGGTCATTGGTTCCATTGTCGTACTGCTCTAACAGGCAGGATGTTTTTCCTGATGTCCAGTCGGAATCTGGCTTCCTGTAACTTGAGCCCATTATTCCATGTCCTACGCTCTGGGATGATTGAGAAGAGACAATTCCTCTGTGTGACAACCTTTCAAGTACTTGAAGAGTTCTATCATGTCTCTCCTCAGTCTTCTCTTCTCCAGGCTAAACATGCCCAGTTCTTTCAGTCTCTCCTCATAGGGCTTTTTTTCCAGACCCCTGGTCATCCTCGCTGCCCTCCTCTGAACACGCTCCAGCTTGTCTGCATCCTTCTTGAAGTGTGGTGCCCAGAACTGGATGCAGTACTTAAGATGAGGTCTAACCAGTGCCGAATAGAGGGGAACCAGTACCTCACATGATTTGGAAGCTCTACTTCTATTAATGCAGCCCAGGATGCTTCCAAAGGGGCCTTTTAGCATTCTGTCAGCCTGCCTCATTCACAGAATTTTACAGGGGTCCAGACAATGTCATCTTCCACTCGTAACCCTTCTATGTTTTCCCACCACTTCTTTCATCTTTTTTCCTACAGCTGAAAATCCATTAAGAAAAGGTAGAGTAAGACAGAATAGCTACACGATGCCTTCTAATGGTTAGTGCTGGGACCCTTCCATC
The DNA here is from genome assembly GCA_029215795.1 of Anniella stebbinsi. Classification (NCBI taxonomy): domain Eukaryota; kingdom Metazoa; phylum Chordata; class Lepidosauria; order Squamata; family Anniellidae; genus Anniella; species Anniella stebbinsi. The sequence goes on along the minus strand of JARDYH010000004.1, from coordinate 222,698,102 downwards.
TGAAGCATCCTCTCTTGGAGCTAGACAGCCATCATTAGTAATAGCTATTGATAATGGAAATTTGTCTAATCCCCTTCTGAAACTTTCCACTCAAGGAGGCCATTGTATCTTCTTCTTCTTCTTCTTCTTCTTCATCATCATCATCATTATCATCACCACCATCTAGGGTGACCAGATAAAATCCAGGTCAGGGCTCATGTAACTTTAACAGTTGTAGAGAAAAGGGAATTTCAGCCCATGTCATTTGTATGCAATTAATTCCTGGTGAAATTCCCTCTTCATCACAACTGTTAAAGTTGCAGGGGCCCTGCCTTCTTTTGTCTATGGTCACTCTAGTATAGTGCCTGCAACTTTAACTGTTGTGATGAAGAGGGAATTTCTCCAGGAACTAATTGCATACAAATGACACTGGCTGAAATTCCCTTTTCTCTACAATTGTTAAAGTTACATGAGCCCTGACCTGGATTTTATCTGGTCAGCCTATCATCATCATCATCATCATCATCATCATCATCATCATCATCATTTTATTTCTATTTCACTCAATAGCCAAAAATCTCAGGGCGCTTCACAACAATTCACAAGATAAAGTACATCATAAACTATACAAAAATTAAAACCATTTAAACAGCTAAAAGCAACTTCAATCAAATCCCATAAATGCAAAGGCCAAAGTACATGTTACACAGGACCCGAGTGCAGAATCCTGCCAATATACCATCGTTTTTAAAAAAACAACAACATAAAAAATAGCCACAGGAGGCATGCCAGCTTGAGCAATGGGGTGTGTGTGTGTAGGGGAAGGGGCTAAGCAACCCCATTTCCTATGGCTGTTTTTCTGCTCCAACCTGCAGTCTCCCATGGCTGTGTTTCATTAAAAGTAAAACCATGGGGGCTGCACAAACATCCATCCAATGATAGCATCCATTTATTTGGCTCCTACATGCTGCTGAATTCCATGTGTCTGTGTGTGTCTGTGTTCTCCAATTTAATTCCCCCCCCCCCCAAGATTGTATGCAATTTGCATTCTTTTAAGAAACTTCTAAGGCTGGCTTCTTCCATGAGGACACCCAGTTATTGTAGTCTGTGTTGCAAGAATCACTCTTTCAGGTGCACTGATTTATCCTAACATTGGAAGGGATCGTTCGGATCAAACCCAGAAAGACCTGCCTTTCTGTGCAGATTTTAGCAAAACCTTGCAGGTGTTCTGTAAAAATATAAATATGTGCTGCATGCTTGGTGAAGGAACAGGCTCACAGCTGACATCAGATGGCATTTCCTTAGTTTAGCGATGTGGGTTTGGTGAGGAGGACTCACTTCATGAGATGGCTTTCCAATACATCTGCCTTAAGGCCAAGAAGCAGCAGGAGCCCTGCCCTGAAAGGCGGCCTAGACATATTTTCGATAAACAAAAATAAATAAATGTTAAGAACCTTCTTTATTCTTGGACAACAGGTACCAGCCAACAGCTTAGTAGCTGAAGCTTGCTATACACAGTGGAAGCTGGTGGCTCTGATGTCAATAGGATGGTGAATCTACTCTAGGCTTCAGTCAGAACTAGCGAGAACTCTAAATTAACTATCCAAGGTACTTTGCGAATGATGCAGATGATACCAAAATGCTAAATGAAAACCCACACTTGGAGAATGAGTATTTAAGCTAAAATTGGATGGAACTTACTCTGGAATGAGGGTCATCTTCTTTCAGCTGTGTACTATTGCGCAGATTAAAACAAGTTGCATTCATATTTTTCCCTCTGGTATATAGTTCATCTTTTTTTAAAAAAAAATTTGGGAGAAGTGTGATTCACCAGCCCCCGGTCAACCTTCAGAAATAATAGATTTTCCAAAGGGGGTGCATTTCCCTCTTCCTGTTCTTCCAGGACTTGTTTGGTCATAGGAAAAACTGAATTAACACACAGAGTAGAATGCTTGGAACATCATCTGCAGTCCTTCAGCCAAGTGGAAGCGGTTGTGTAGTACTTTCAAAGGGTGAACATGGCAAATTGCTTTCAAAACATTTTGCAGATCAAAGCAGGACGATAAATAACCCATAGAGAACTGATGTGCCATTGTGACATTGAGCAAAACTCCATGTTAAACAAGCAAACATGTTTCTAAGGGGATTATATGATTAGCATGTGATGACTTGTATAATACAAATGCCAAAAGTCTGTATATCGATGCAGAGAAAGTAAAGCGCAAGTAAATTCAAGAATGGGGCAGAAAGTGGCTGTTCAAATCCGAGGATGGCCATGGGTCCTACTTTTAAGAGGACCATGCTGTATTTGAAGGGCTGAGAGAGGACAGGCCTCTCTTTGAGGTGTCAGCTGTTTGAAGAGGTGTCCACCCAAGTCTGGTTCAAAACCAACGAACCTGAAGGACGGAGAACAGCAGGGCCCTTGGAATTGGAGTGAGAACGGCCTGGGTCTGTTCTAAAACAATGACGATGTTTGTCGTAGGTCGTCGTGACTCATGTTTCAGTTTTTTTGTACGCCATCTTTTTAAAAGCTCTGTCCGCATACACCTACATTAATAATTACGGCGGATGCAAGTCGCCAGGACAATTCTGTCCGTGGAGAGAGGTTCTTGCCAATGGTTAACAAGGCTTCAATTATGAGAAACAAGTAGGATTAAATCTTGCAGTCATCCATCTCAAACTTGGAGGGCAGCCCTGGCTGTAGATTAGGAAAATGAGTGTTGTAGAGACGGATGCCTTTTTCCCCCAAAAAAACAACAAACTCTGCATCTTCTCATACCTGCCTTGGCTCTTCTGAGCAGGATGGAGTTCTTGTTTCCCTTGGCTTTTCAGAGCAACCAGCAGCCTCACATATTAGCAGGATCTGGCCTATCCTGAAGTTAGCGGGACTTACTTTGAGTAGACTTGCACAGGCTGGGTCAATTACGTTCACCCAATTCATCCTGCTTCCCACAACTATTTTCTTTCCTGACTTATTCCGGTATGCTTTATTCCCGCCCCACCCCCCACCCCCATGAAGAATTGCCACCTTTCCCAACAGGTTGCGCTGTGTAGTTCTTCTGTTTTCAGTTTGGATTTGGCCTGACGATTAGGGGCAGAAAACTGGAGAATTCTTGGTGATGGGCATCCTTTCCCCCTAATGCACAGCCCTAAGATGTAAAGATGGCCCTTAGCTTGGATGATTTTAAAAGGGGATCAGACAAATATGGTATGGAGAGTGAGGGTAGGTGATTAATACAAAAAAATAAGGTATAGTGGAGCAAGTGGGTTGTGACTGGATGCTTTTTAAGTATGTGTTTTGGAACTGTTGTTGAATCACACTTCCCATCCTTCCCATACACACCCACACACCCACACATATTTATATGCAAAACCAGAACCAAACCCAGTATGGTCTGAGCAGCTTGAAAAGTATTTTCCCTTCTGGATTTTTGCTTTTGTTACTGAAGGTGGTATCTGCTTCTTGAATCATCTTTTACTGACGTCGCTTCTCACAGTGTATTGAAAGAGCCTGGATTGCTTATGACTTAGAACCAGCCCATCTCATAGAATCATAGAATCATAAAATAATAGAGTTGGAAGGGGCCTACAAGGCCATCGGGTCCAACCCCCTGCTCAATGCAGGAATCCACCTTAAAGCATGCCTGACAGATGGTTGTCCAGCTGCCTCTTGAATGTCTCTAGGGTGGGAGAGCCCACGACCTCCCTAGGTCATTGGTTCCATTGTCGTACTGCTCTAACAGTCAGGAAGTTTTTCCTGATGTCCAGCCAGAATCTGGCTTCCTGTAACTTGAGCCCATTATTCTGTATCCTGTTTTGTGCTGATGTTACCCCATCAAGGAGAAACTTTCTCCTGCATGTCCAGGTGGGGTACCTGCAGGAAGAGGGGAACAGTTCACATTATGCCCACTGCCCCACACACCCCTGCCTCTAGATTTGACATGTAGTGGGATATGGAAGCAGGTCTTGAGTTTAGCTCTGTCCTCCCTGCCTTGGTACTGTGGCATAAGGCCCCAACCGAAGCGTGGTCAGTTGGTTATCTTGCAGACCTTATCTATATAAATTAGTCCCAGTTGTACAAGCTGCCCGATAATATGGACAAGCGTATGCATGGGGGGTGGGGTGGGAAATTAGTAGAGTTGTGGATGTATGAAAAATTTGTTTCTGTTCATTTTTGACCATAATTTACCTAGTTTTAACCTTCTGGAACTGGATATGGACTCCAATGCAATCTGCAGTTGAAGTGAATACATTTTGGAGTTCAGGATGAAACGTACACAACAAAAATATGTTGAAAAAGATGGAGATTAAACCTGTTTCAACCTGAGGGCCAAGTCCATTTGGAAGAAGTTCACAGGAGCAACATTCCAGTGGACAGTGGGCCAAAGTACCAAAAATTCTAGCATATTTTAGCTTGAAGCTCTTATTGCCAGTAACTAAGTCACCAAAATTATAAATCACCAAATTATAAATGATGGTTTCAGTTGTTTCATGCCCAACCGCCTCCCCCCCCCCCCAAAAAAAAACCCATATGAATGAACAATGCAGGAATTGTAGTGTGGGTTCCACAGCACATGAAAACCTATACAGGTTTGTGAATGCTTCCAAAGCCTGGCATTTATTCTGTTGTTCTTGATCTTGGATTGACTTCTGAAAATATTAAAGTTGATTGGATCGAAGTCAGGGCTCATTATACATTTGAGGATTAGGATTCTATCAGATTCGGTTTATGAAGCAATTATTTTGGTGTTTTCATGGCATCACTAAATATATTTGTATGGAATCATAGAATCATAGAATAGTAGAGTTGGAAGGGGCCTATGAGGCCATCAAGTTCAACTCCCTGCTGAATGCAGGATTCCATCTTAAAGCATCCCTGACAGGTGGCTGTCCAGCTGCATCTTGAATGCCTCTAGTGTGGCAGAGCTACAACCTCCCTAGGTCATTGGTTCCATTGTTGTACTGCTCTAACAGCCAGGACGTTTTTCCTGATGTCTAGCCAGAATCTGGCTTCCTATAAGTTGAGCCCATTATTCCATGTCCTGCACTCTGGGATGATTGAGAAGAGATCCTGGCCCTCCTCTCTGTGACATCCTTTCAATTACTCAGTCATCTCTTCTCCAGGCTAAACATGTCCAGTTCTTTCAGTCTTTCCTCATAGGGCTTTGTTTCCAGACCCTTGATCATCCTCATTGCCCTCCTCTGAACTCCCTCTAGCTTGTCTGCATCCTTCTTGGAGTGTGGTACCCAGAACTGGATGCAATACTCAAGATGAGGTCTAACCACTGCTGAATAGAGGGGAACCATTATCACAGAAATAAAACTATTTCACATGTATATAGTACTTTATCTTGTAATCCATCCTTCTCTAACCTGAAGCTTGTAATCTGATGCAGTTATGAATCAGAAAAATCTTTGAGGTGGGATTCAGAAAACTTGAGTTTTGCTGATTTGCCCACCCACCCAGTTGAATATATAACTATCCCTGAGAGCTGAAATGCAGATGTCGAGAGGAGGATGCAAAATGGTGTTCAGCTAGCCATACGAAGCATTGCTACTGCTACTAATGGTGAGCCACCCACCCCTGAGAAATTGTCGTAAAGTTTCTCTTTCCCCTGGAGAAATTCAGTTTCATGGTCACCCCAATTTCACTTACCACAAATACAGTAGAAAATTGTTGGAGTGGGGCATTTGTGCATGGCTCTGTACTGAATGTTCACATTCTCCTCCTCCAAAAAGTCTAGAAGTCCTTAGTATGCAATAAAGGAAAACACACATACACTGTTGAGCCTCTGGGGCCTTGGCAGCAGCCCACCAACATAACATAAGAAGAGCCATGCTGGATCAGACCAAGGGTCCATCTAGTCCAGCACTCTGTTCATACAGTGGTCAACCAACTATGAACAAGGAACCCACAAGCAAGACATGTTCCTGAGGAACTGGTATATATAGGCTTATTGCCTCAGATACCGGAGGTAACACACACACACACACACACGATAGTCAACAGTGGGGTAATAATCAACTTTACAGTTGTTCATCTAGGGGGTACTCCCCACACAACATGGTAATAAATAATCAACTGTGGTGTGGATTAGGATCAGCGCTGAGTTGACTATGGCAGCATTCAGACGACGCAATAGTCAATACAACTGACGTTTGTTCCCCCCACCCCAGTTGCTTATTGTATTGTCCGAATTCAGCCATTGTGTTATAGATCCTCTCTCTTTCGGTCTGTAACATGCAGAATGAATGTGGAAGTGGAGGTGGCAATATCACAGCAACCATCTTGAGCCTTAGCGTATGTGGGGTCATTAGATCATCTCTAGATCCTAGAGAAACTTGAGAGATTCAAACTTTGTGAATTCCACATCAAAGTGACTGAATCTGTACCTCCAGGACTAACTTGTGGGTTGGAATTAAGCCATCTGTCAACTTCCTGAATGCTCTGGTGCCTTTCTCAGCTCAACAAAATCCCTATCAAAAGGCTTTCGAAAAGGCTTATTTTGATGGCAAACATGTTTAGAAAAAAGGATTTCAATTTAAAACAAATATTGATGTAGACTTTAAAGAAAGTAAGATTGAACAGGACAGAACAGACTTCTAGATTCATTGAATTATAGTAGTTCAGAGTGGGAAAGGACTGTGGAGGTCATCTAGCCCAACCCCTGCCTAATGCAAGTACTGTATCCCTGATAGATGCCCTTCCAACCTCTACTTCAATATCTCCAGCAATGGAGAGTTTACCAGTTCCTGAAGTCATCTGTCCCACACTCAAACGGTTCTTGGGACGTTTCTCCTAATGTGTTTGAATGAACATATATGTTGGTGACATTGACTGAAAATAGATTGATTTATCTATTTCCAGTACGTAAAAGGAGGTACTTCTTCACACAGCACATAGTTAAATTGTGGAATACACTACCAGAAGATGTCGTGATGGCCACCAATTTAGCTGGGTTTAAAAGGGGGTTGGATAAATTCCTGGACGAGAAGGCTATCAATGGCTACTAGCCCTGATGGTTATGTGCTACCTCCAGTATCACAGGCAGTATGCCTGTATGCACCAGTTGCTGGGGAACATGGGTGGGAGGGTGCAGTTGCACTCATGTCCTGCTTTGTTGGTCCCTGGTCGACGGCTGGTTGGCCACTGTGTGAACAGAATGCTGGACTAAATGGACCCTCGGTCTGATCCAGCCTGGCACTTCTTATGTTCTTATCCATTCCAGGTTAGGGATGGGAAAACCAAGGATGCTCATGTTCAATGGGATTCTCTGAATTCCACTTAGTCGCCCAGACCAACTCGCTCCCATTCTGATTCATGACCTCTTCTCCCCCCCACCCCCATCTGAATAGGAAAAGTACACTTTTTTGTACATATTTTTTCTAAAAGTGTACAAACCTCTCCCCCCCTTGATTAAAGTGTGAAAAGGTTTAGAATTGACCAAAATTTGCAAAGTGTAACTGACAAATGTGCCCATCTGGGGCACAGAGTGATTTGTTCTCAAAAGTCTAGGTTTGAATCCCTGTGTTTTCAGCCATGTTATTATTATTATTATTATTATTATTATTATTATTATTATTATTATTTCGTAACAGGCTCATCAGGCAGGTACAGCAGAGGCTGGTGGCTCCGATTTCGGTGGGGCAGAAAATCTACTCCAGAGTTTGGTCAGAACCAACCAGACTTCTAAAGGAGCTATCCACGTGCTGAACCCTATCCCCAAAATAAGTTCAGCATCTTAGATAGTGCATTTAGACTGCTTTCAGATGACGCAGTATCCACCGGTGGATTTATCAGTCACCTGTTGGTATTTGTGTCATCTGTTGGGCAAAAAACACCTCTCGGATGACTTTTCCCTTACAAAAAACCCACTGGAGAAACACAACTGGCTGCAGAGTTGACTTGTCATGCAACCTGTGGTTTTTGTGTTGTCTGAACCAATCCAGTGGAGTTTTCCGCCTCATCGAGTTGGCGTTTTTGCCAGGCTACAGAGTTCCCAGGCAAGAGTGGCTGAAACTGAGCCGGCCGCACTGCTACATCTGGCACAACTCCCAAGGGCGGCTGGGATAGCACTGGGAGGACTGAGAGAGGAGGAGGGCAGGGAGAGGGGAGGGAGCTGTGTCAGTGAAATGCTGGGTTGACTAGTACTGCACTCCATGCGAGCCTCAAGCGCTCCATGGGGGCGTGGCAACATGTCGTGTGGGGAGTACCCGCAAAAAACAACAACTGTGACTTGACTCCTCCCCCACCATTGCTTAAAGTGTTGTCTGAATGCAGCCTTAGAGTTCTAGCTAGTTCTGACAAAACCCCAGAGTGGAGACGCAGCCTCACCGACATCGGAGCTACCAGCCTCTCCTGTGCTGCAGATATCCCTAGCTATTGAATTTGGCTGGTGCAGATGAGTTAGAATTTTGTTTCAGGTTGTTTCATTGAGATATTAGAATGTGGCAAAGTGTGCTGAGTTTATATTTAGGAGAGAAAGGATTTGAGATTCAAACAAAGAAATATACCCTCAAATGAAGGAGAAAGTGAAATCGACCGATTCACCCATGCCTTTTTCTGACCTACATGCATTCATTTGGTTGCCTGAATGGATTTCATTTGCAAAGTTCCCAGTTGTGCAGAGAGCACTTGCACACACCGTGGCTGAATTCGGACGACACAATAATCAACTGGGAGGGGGGAAACAATCATCAGTTGTATTGACTACCGTGTTGTCCGAATTCAGCCAGTGTCTGTCTACCCAGTTTACCAAATGCACATTGGTGGTGGGAAGGACCTGTCGCCACAGTCCATTCCCCCCCCCCCATGTGCACCCATGTGTCTCTTCCTAGACCAGTTGTCTGAAAAGGGCGTTAGTGTCAACAGATTATCTTCCATCATTTGGGATTCCCACACATCGGCAGGTCTGGATGTGAGAGTATCATCTCTAGAACAGGGCTGGGCAATCTGGTGCCCACCAGATGTTGTTGGGCCATTGGCGAGAAGGATCTTGGAATTGTTGTAGATCACAAGCTGAATATGAGCCAACAGTGTGATGTGGCTGCAAAAAAAGCAAATGCTGTTTTGGGGTGAATTAATAGAAGTATAGCTTCCAAATCGCGCGAGGTACTGGTTTCTCCTCTATTTAGCACTGGTTAGGCCTCATCGTGAGTATTGTGTCCAGTTCTGGGCACCACACTTCAAGAAGGATGCAGACAAGCTGGAGGGGGTTCAGAGGAGGGCAACAAGGATGATCAGGGGTCTGAAAACAAAGCCCCCTGAGGAGAGACTGAAAGAACTGGGTATATTCAGCCTGGAGAAGAGAAGATTGAGGGGAGACATGATAGCACTCTTCAAATACCTGAAAGGTTGGCACTCAGAGGAGGGCCAGGGTCTCTTCTTGATCATCCCAGAGTGCAGGACATGGAATAATAGGCTCAAGTTACAGGAAGCCAGATTCCAGCTGGACATCAGGAAAAACTTCCTGACTGTTAGAGCAGTTCAACAGTGGCACCAATTCCCTAGGGAGGTCATGGGCTCTCCCACACTAGAGGCATTCAAGAGGCAGCTGGACAACCATCTGTCAGGCATGCTTGAAGGTGGATTCCTGCATTGAGCAGGGGGTTGGACTCAATGGCTTTAGAGGCCCCTTCCAACTCTACTATTCTATGATTCTATGATCTATGACATACCATCATCCCTGACTATTGACCATATTGGCTGGGACTGATGAATTACAGTCCAACAGCATCTGGAGATGCTCCAGCTCCACTCTAAAAGAACAACCACTGGTAAAACAATGTGCATTGCATTTGTGATGTCACTTTTCTGTCAGTTCTGATGTAGCCCTTTTAAACACACTATTTTATTAATTAATTAACATATTTGTATCCCGCCATATATCATTGGGATCTTAGGGTGGCGTACAGATACAATCAAACAGTATAAAACAAAACATAATGTACACAGCTAAGAACATATTAAACCATTAACAAGCTAAAACCAGTAGATAATTTAAAGTCAATAAAAGCTATTAAAAACATTAGGCAAATTTATCCCTCAAACACTTTGATAAAAAGCCATGTTTTAACTTGGCACCAAAACGAACCCAGCGTCTGTGCCAGTCTGGCCTCCAAGGGGAGGGCATTCCACAACCCAGGTGCCACAACAGAGAAAGCCCTCCCCCATGTTCCACCATGGTGTACGTCCCACATTGGTGGGACACGAAGCAGGTCTCCTTCAACAGATCTCCGATCTCAAGCAGTATCGAGGTCACTGGCATATTGGAGACCAGTACTTCTCGATAATTCTCTAATTCGTCAGATGGAGAAGCTTCCAAATCTTGAAAGAAGGGCAGATGTGATTGGAGACAACCAACCCTTTCCATCCTGCCTCCAAGCTCCACCAAAGGCTACATCCTCTAAACTATGGAATTAGGAAGCCCATAATCTCCTTACTGCAGCTCTGTTTGGATGGGGGCAGTTGGAGGGAAATGTGATGTGGGCATCGTTACCTCCTCTTGCCTTTCAGTTTTCCTCCCAGTAAATCGGCCAGTGTTCGATGCGGTCATGTGCGTTTTTCATCTCTGGGCTTTAAAAAGTGAGCGGCAGGTATTTCGTGACGCAAGCTTTGCACAGCCATTGAACCGAACACACCTTAAACCAACAGAGAGGGTTGAAAGGTAGCTGTGTCTCTTTGACACTCAAAGATGTGTGCTTTAAGACGGGGCAGCATCGTTCCTATAAAAGCACATTTTATGTCCACTCTTTAAGAAGTTAAAGACTGGAGGGTTGTCTCCACAAATTACACCCCCTGTCCTCCCTCCCTCCCTCCCTCCACCACCATCTATGCACCTCCCTTCAGGCAGGTCTCATGTGTTTGTCTTGGCAGGCCTACAGTGTCTGCTTGGCTGGCACAGGGTTATTAAACTGATGGAACACAGAACTCTTGATCCTTTTCAGTGGAGCTTCTATTTCGTGAATGGCCAAGGAGAACGGCATCCTTAGCCACCTGCAGTGACTGGTCCAAAAGCAGTTTGTGTATGGTACTTCTGCAAAAACACCCATTTTCATCATGAGAAGAATGGCTACTGGGATCGGAGGAACGCCTCCATAACAGTTATTCGGTGTCCGAATAACACCGTGAAAGGTGTTATTCGGACGAATAGTGCTGGTTCCAGGTTTGGGGGTAAGGGACCTTCAATGGGCCCCCTCTTTCGGCGAGTCTAGGGTGACCCTATGGAAAGGAGGACAGGGCTCCTGTATCTTTAACGGTTATATAGAAAAGGGAATTGCAGCAGGTGTCATTTGTATGCATGCAGCGCCTGGTGGAATCCCCTCTTCGTCACAACAGTTAAAGCTACAGGAGCCCTGCCTAGTGTGACCAAATGCAAAAGAGGGCAGGGCTCCTGCAGCTTGAACTGTTGCAATGGAGAGGGGATTTCACCAGGTGCTGCATGCATACACATGACACCTGCTGAAATCCCCTTTTCTGTATAATTGCTAAAGATACAGGAGCCCATTCCTCCGTTCCGTATGGTCACCCAACCAGCTGCTCTTGCTCTTCATCCTCTTTCCCCTCATTGCTCCCACCTGCTTTCTTGAAAGGCCGAGTGCCAGTGGGAAGCAGCATCTGCTGGTCTTCTTTCTCACCCCCACCATGGTCTGGGCCAGAGCAAGAGGCAGGTGAACCAGCAGGTTGCCATGGTGAAGAGGAGTAGCAAGTGCAGGGGGAGGGGTCATGGCAGTGGCCCACCTCTGGAGTGTGGGCCCTCAGCAGGTGCCCCACCATGCCTACCCTTGACACTGTCCCCGAGGACTAATCAGAATGTCAACAGTCATGCGCAAGCTTTCATCATTTTGCTTGGTCCCAGCACAGGTATTCTCTGTTACTATTAATGAACCAACGTAGCCTCCTCCTGTTTTGGCTCCTTCATCAAACTTTGGTATCTCTTTTCACCTCTTTGCTTTATCCAGACTTTGTAAAGTGAACCTAGTTAGGGAAACCTAGGCGGCTAGTCACATGAAAAAGCAGAAAGCTCTGCGTTGAAATAGAGACCTATTAGGTCAAACAATAATAGTGACATTACTCCCAAGTAGAGATGTCCGAATCTGTTAAGCTTGGTTTTGTTTAGGTTCTCACTTTCCAATCCTGTGTTTGTTCCATCCCATTTCCACATCAGATTGCAATATATATTATGTATATATTTTCAGGTGCAGTTTTCAAAATATACACGTTTTGTGTGCTTTTTTTTTTTTTTTAAGGTATGCATTTTGATGCACATTTATTTTTCAAACGTATGCATTTTTTGGCAAGCACTTTTGCAACCGGGTAAAATGTTTTTGTGTGCATTTTAATCCAAGTATCATTTATTGTATGCACTGTTTCCAATGCGTGCTTTTTGGAGGGTGAACTACATCACAAATGTCAGAAAAATACTGGTTTGTGTGTCTAACTGTATTCCCGTCTCTGTTCAGGTCTGGGAAATGCAGATTAGGTTTCAATGCAAACCCAAAAAATTCCTCATGCACCGCTACTCAGAGGCCTTTTGGATAACCGAAGTTATCTTGGCTGAGCTATGAAAGGCACTGAACAATGCTTGCTGGAATACCATATGAACCTGTAAGGCTAGGGGTATGCTGCCCACCTGGGGTCCTAGCCAGGCCCTCTGGGGTTTCCCAGAAGGCCATCCCCCTTCCCCTGGCCATGCCCCCTGTTTCCCAACCACCAATCGTTTGACAGTGTCACAGGTTGATGATTTCACTGTTGAAATGCCTCTGCTAAGGCTTAGTTCCTGGCTGGAAGTGCTTTAACCTAAAATACTATTTATTTTATTTATTTATTACATTTTTAACAGTCCAGGGAAAGTCTGTGTGAAGAGGTACATTTTTAAGAGGTGTTTAAAAGCTGTGACATTTTCCACCTCCCGAATTACACGAGGGAAGGTTTTCCAGAAGCTGGGTGCCACTCCGGAGAAGGCCCTGACATAGAGGTACTTCATGGCGACATTTTGTTCATTTCGGAATGGCCAGCAGGACCTTCCCTGAAGACCATAACTGTCATCTGGGTGTATATAAGGGAAGGCGGTCTGCTAGGTATGCTGGTCCCAAGTTGTTTACGGCTTTATAGGATAACAACATAACCTTGTATATGGCTTCACAGCTGACCGGCAGCCAGTGCAGTACTTTTAATACAGGTTTTATATGAGCAGAGCTAGGTGTCCCCGTAAGCACCCTAGCTGCTGCGTTCTGCACTAGCTGAAGCTTCCAAACCACACACATGGGTAGCCCCACACAGAGCGCATTGCAGTAGTCTAGTCATGGAATCTTTGACACTGCCCCTTTTGATGGTATCTTTGATCCCGCCCCTCTTGCCTTTGGTCCCAATCACCATTGCCATGTACTCCCCGAGAGCGAGTCAAAATGGAATCCAATCCTTGGGCTGGAAGAGTTTTGACACACCACCCCGCTATAGGCTGAAGAAGCAGCAGGATTCCACTACCTGCACAAGGGAAGGACCCCTTTGGGATCTCCAGGTTCAGAGGCAGAATGTCACTGATTACCAGTTGCTGCGGAGCAACAGCTGGAGATGGGTATTATCTTCATGCCCTGTTGGTCGGCATCTGGTTGTCCACTATGATTAATGGGACACTGGGCGTTGCTCATAGACTGGGCCCTGAAAAGGTTTAAGTAGGGCGAAGGAAGCGTTGAGGCTAGAGACAGTCTTGGATAGAGCTGTCTAAAATGGAAGGAACATTGTGTTTCTTACGGGAATCAATGTAAGCTACCCAGGCAACAGTGTCAACAGTAGTCTTCATGGTTCTGCATTTGCCCTCTGTGCCATGTTGTAGTTGCCCAGAAAATGTCCTCCCATGATGTATCACTGTTTAAATATCGTTATTTGTGGCTTGCAGAGTCAGCAAACATCAGCAAATATTTAATCCACCCCTCCCCCAGATATAGCTTTGGAGGAAAGCAACAGACAGGTGCTCGTAATTAATAGCTCCTCAGTTCTGTGGAGCTTTAGTGATGGAGATTGTTTAGTTTGATTACTATGGATCAAGGCAGGGTCTGTAAACTGTTGAATCAGCAAGACTGGTTTCACAGTAGAGCAGCCCCATGGCTCCGTCCTAGCTTTGTAGCAAAAGTCCAGACAGAACCTCTGGAGCTCATAGGGCAGCAAAATCCCAGGAAAATAACACTACTTTCCCACCTTATTCAGCATACCAACAACAGCTCCATCAGCAACAACGAGAACAATGTACTACTTTGGATGGAGGTTTACAACTGGTCCTAGATGGGGTTGCACTCCCTCTAAAAGACCAAGGGCCTTTCTACACCTACGGGTGTAGAGGGAGGGGGGCAATCCTGAACGTACCTGCTCTCCTCCCCTTTCCAAATCAGAGTGTGATGTCTCAGCTTCCTCTTGGGCTGTCATGCCCACCAATTTTCTTTTCCCGGGAAGGATCCAAAGAGCGCTCTTGCACTCCTGCATGAAAGGAAGTTTTTTAAAAAAGGGCCCAAACACACACACACACACACCGCCATCCCAGGGGTGGCGAAATTGCTGCCACTCCCTCCCCCGATGGGCACAGAGCCGTGTGGCGCAGCTCTGTGCTCATTTCTGGTGCCTGCTTACTCATGGGTAAGCGGGCACCAGACGGGACGAGCGCTCACATCTCCCGCAGTCTCAGAATGTTCCTGGGACTGCGGAAATAATTGGTTTTTCCCTGGGATCTCTTAGCCTGGGGAAAACCCGTCCCTGTCCCCTCCACCCCTGGGAGTCCCTGTGCATCATTTGGACTCACAGGGACGACCCAAGGATGATTACGGGATAAATGGCGGTGTAGAAATGACCCAGGTATGCAGTTTGGGGGTCCTCCTGGCTTCTGAGCTAACTTGGGAAGCCCAGCTGACTGTGGTGTCCAGGAGTGCATTCTACCGCTTAGGCTGATACGCCAGCTGCAGCCCTATCTGGAGAGGACGGACCCCACCTCAGTTATCCACACGCTAGTCACATCCAGACTGGACTACTGTACTGTGCTATACGTGGGGCTGCCTTTGAAGATGGTTCGGAAACTTCAGCTGGTGCAGAATGAGGCCACCCGATTATTGGTGGGGCGAGGCAATTTCACCACATAAAGCCTGTACTGCGCCAGCTGCATTGTCTACCTGTGTGTTTCCGAGCCCGATTCAAAGTGCTGGTTTTGACTTTTAAAGCCCTAAACGGTTTGGGACCAAGCTACTTGAAGGACTGCCTTCACCCATACCAGCCTGCCCGCACTTTAAGATCAAAAAGAGAGACTCTTCTCACCAGTGAGAGAAATTAGGTGGGTATCCACACGGGAGAGGGCCTTCTCAGCAGTGGCTCCACACCTGTGGAACAAACTCCTACTGATGATCCGCCATGCACCATCCTTACAGGCTTTTAAGAAGGCCTTAATTTTTTTATTTTATTTTACTATGGCCTTTTCATAATGGAATACTGTTTTGCTGCTGTTGCCCTTGCTGTTTTATTACTTGGTGTTTTATTACTGCTTTTTAATGTTAGCTTTTATTGTTTTAATTGATATTTTACTTTCTGTTTTTTTATTGCTTTTAATGTGTATACTGTTTTATATATGGTTGTAAGCCGCCTTGGGAGAGCTTCTGCCCTGAAAGGCAGCTAGGAAATGTAATAAATAAATAAATAAATAAATAAATACTAGACTTGTAGACTGGAAAGATCTCCATCCTCCCGTCTCCAACTCATTTTAATATTGTGGGATTTATTTTATTATTTTTTAATGGCCGGAAGGCTAATTGCCATCATTTTCCATTAAAAGGATCAAGAGTAAGCTAACCATATGAAAAGGAGGACAGGGCTCATGAAATTTTAACAGCTGTAGAGAAAAGGGAATTTCAGCCAGTGTCATTTGTATGCTATTAGTTCCTGGTGAAATTCCCTCTTCATCACAACTGTTAAAGTTGCAGGGGCCCTGCCTTCTTTTGTATATGGTCACTCTAGTATAGTGCCTGCAACTTTAACTGTTGTGATGAAGAAGGAATTTCACCAGGTACTAATTGCATACAAATGACTCTGGCTGAAATTCCCTTTTCTCTACAACTGTTAAAGTAACATGAGCCCTGTCCTCCTTTTCATATGGTCAGCCTAATCAAGAGCAGACAGTGGAAAAGACCCCTGTCTGAGGCTTTTCCTGCCAGTGGGAGTAGCTTAAATAACCCAGAACCCACCAGGAGGAAAAAGCTTGGCATAGGGGTGGCAATATGCAATCTGCAGAAAAAGCAAAGGGTGTGAATTCACTTGCTCCTTGTTTCCTGGCTAAATCACCAGGCTTTTTGCCACTTCTGTAGCAGCAAATTCGGTGGCCATTTTGGCAGAGGCAACAGCTATGAAAGTTGTGGGGGTGGGGTAGACCCTGGTAGGATCTAGGGCAATATAGGCCCCTGGAGGTTGCTCATCCCTGGCTTAGTGTTATATCTGAGCTGGGATTCCTGGTTTGTCACTCCCCTAACAAGCCAGGGTTTGAGGTTGGCTTACAATTCCTGGTTGTCGTTTAGTAAACAAACAAACAGTAGGTTGCTGAGCCCTTGGTGAGACACCATACATACCTTGGCAAATTAGAAATTGTGCAGAACTTCTCTGTGGTCAAGCTCAACCTCTTGAATGTGACACCTGATTGTTAAGACTTTACACAGGGATCAGTGTTTGGTTTTGGATTCCTGCTATTTCTGTGTGTGTGTGTTAAGGAATGCAATTGGCCCAAACATGAATGCAAATATGGTAGAATCCTCGTTCTATCTCAGGATTTCAGCTATGGATGCATCTTCAGCATTGGCTATATTTGGAACTCGAAAGGCCAAGGAGTCTTTCCAGGTAACCACAAGCAATTTGGCTCCCTTGACCATAGCAATTATCTCTCCCTTGCAACTCACATCCGGATGAGTCCTGGAGCTGGGCACAGCTGTAGCCTTGAGCTCATAGCTGAATGGGTCTGTGGCTTTTCAACAGGCTTCTCTAAGTCCCAGTCTGTCTGTATGTCAGGCCAGCCCCGGGCTCAGGGGCTCACTGTCCCCACCACAGTTAAATTCCCCACTAGGTGCCTGAGTTAATGTGATGATTAAAGGCTTCAAAATGAGAGAATCAGTTAATTCAGACACTGGCCAGATCTACACCATGCAGAATATTGCCTTATGAAAGTGGTAGGAAAGTGATATATAAATGGCAGGAGCCCCACTACTGCTTTACAGCAGTATTGAAATGCACTGACAACTGTTGGGACCCATTGACACGTACCATACACCACATTAACCTGCTTGTTGTAGATCTGGCCACTGCCTGTTTTATCAGAGAAAATCCAACCCATTTGGGCTTAAAATCAAGGGGAAGAGAAAGAGGCTTTCCATGGAGAACATAAAAAAGCAAATGTGCATAGAAAGAAAGTAGGCTGTACTCATATAAATATGGGCAGAGAAGGTTTGAATCTTGTGAATGAAGCAGCAGCAATCTTGGTTCCTCTGGAGGTTTGCTTGATTAATCCAACTAGTCACTCTGTTAAAACGGAGAGTAACCAACTACTGTGTACCCCTCATTGGCTGGTCTCAGACAAAGGTGTTTTTTTTCCAGCTAGGAAACTCGAGGGGGGCATAGCTCAGTGGTAGAGCACATACTTTATTTGCAGAAAGTCCCAGGTTCAATCCTCAACTTCGCCAAGTAGGTTTACGAAAGAATCTTTCCTGAAACCCTGGAAAGCGGATGCTAGTCTATGACCCTATTCAGATGATATGCCAAGCCATAGAGGTTAAGCATTTTGAGCTAAACAGCATGATATGTGAACCATGACTTAGTGTTTCATGTGAACCATTCCTAACCATGGTGGCTACATAACCATGGTTTAAACACTCTCACTAACCATTTGCCGCAAAGGGGTTAATGCCTAACCATGGCTTAGCGTGTTGTCTGAACAGGCCCAGTGTTAAAAGTACTGAACTAAATGGACCAAAGCTCTGATGTAGTCTAAACCAGTTTCCTAAGTTCCTATAGGCTTAGAGATATGAAGTCCAAGGGGTGGGATCAGAAAAAAAATGCAGGCAGCTAACAACCCCTTTCCAAGCCCTGTTTGGAAAATTGGGGAGAATATTTTTGTGCCCTCTTGACATGGCATTGATTATACTTTTAAGTTCTGTGACAGGGGCTTCGCTATGGATCTTCCAGTCATCCTTAGAATAAAAACTAACAAATACCAAGTAGGCATGAGTGGTGCATTTTCTGCTCTTCCAATCCATGATGTGTTGGATATCTATGGATGCTCCTTGGAATGTGTTAGATATCTGTCAGATTTTCCAGGTGTGCACTCTCTCTCCAAATATCCCATCCCCCTGCCCTCCAGCATGCTTCCTCACTCAAAGCCTTCCACATCTAGCCTTCAGTCCTTAAAAGTGGCACACTAATTTTGTGTTATCTGTGGAAAGGCATCCAAAAGCTCAGGTGAAATTGACCACTCTCCTCCCTGTGTGGTGTGTCTGGAGAAGAAGGCCCTTCAGGCTAGATGTGAAATTGACAACCGTCCTCCCTGTGTGGTGTATCTGGAGAAGAAGGCCCTTCATGGGAGATGTGAAATTAACAACCCTCCTCCCTGTGTGGTGTGTCTGGAGAAGAAGGCCCTTCAGGCTAGATGTGAAATTGACAACCCTCCTCCCTGTGTGGTGTGTCTGGAGAAGAAGGCCCTTCACACAAGAAGTGAAATTGACAACCCTCCTCCCTGTGTGGTGTGTCTGGAGAAGAAGGCCCTTCACACAAGAAGTGAAATTGACAACCCTCCTCCCTGTGTGGTGTGTCTGGAGAAGAAGGCCCTTCATGCTAGATGTGAAATTGACAACCCTCCTGCCTGTGAGGTTTGTCTGGAGAAGAAGGCCCTTCATGCTAGATGTGAAATTGACAATGTTTGGAGCACTATGTCAGTTTGAGCACTAGAATCAAAAGATTTGCTTCTAGTGGCTGCAGGTGGAGGTGGAAGGAGCAAGTTTGTCAGTTTCAGAACTAGTCTTTGCATTCTGTGTGCTAAAATGTGCAAAATGTTGTGCATCTAGTTGCATCTGCTTTTTCGCCTATGAGCAGTATGCACCACAGTTTGCATCCCGACACACACGCACACACACACACAGACAGAAATAAAACTGGATAGAATCCATGAGAAGCATGGTCTGTTATCCCTTTCCACCCCACCAGAGCTACAGGACCCACACTCACATTGTTGTTGTTTTAGGTTTTAGGATTGCACAAACAATTAGTGTAGTTTCTCTTTGACAGACATTAAAATCTTGTCTAGTTGATGTAAAGTCTAATTAAAGTAAACTGTTATTATAACAGACAATAGCCATGTTTGTTTGACAGAAACGGCAGCATTTTGTAATCCTTTTACCAAGCAAGAAGAGAAATTTCTGGCTTTGCATCCAATTCAGGAGAGCCAAGTCAGGGGATCATATAGGCTTTATAGATCAAACATAATGTGCCACTATTTCAAAGGGAATATTATTCCAGGCACACTCCTAAATCTCTTTGCTTGCAATCTGACACGGTGCAACGGCAGCAGGGCTGTACCGTATGAAATATAGGGCTGTACCATATGAAATGTCCAAACGTGCGCTTCCACACTCCGTTTTATTGCTTTGCAATTCTATTTTCTTTAAGGTCAAAAAGTACACAGGAATTCAGGTGTGGTGTTACCAACACCGGGCAAAGCAGTAACACAATCTCTCCCTGACTGTGCAAGCAATCACGAACTCTACTCTGTGCAGCAGGATGGAATTGGCTTCCTTCCCACTTGCCTTTTTACTGTGAAGTCAATCAGGGCCGACTCTGGTTTCAGCTTAATAATCGATGGGGACTGTTGCCTGTAGGCTGGATTCCTCCCCCCACTGTGTTTTTCTCCTCATCCAAGTTGTTACCTCCAAATTTTTGTGTCCCCAGTGCTATCAGGCTTGGAGTCCTCACCTTACCCCACCAAGGCTGTGATCTTATGTGAATTACTTCTGGATTAAAATACATAGGATTACGTCCCATTGAATTCAGCAGCTTTTACTTCAAAGTAAACATGAAGTCAATCTACACTACTGCTTTAAAACGGCTTATAACACTTTTGAACCGGTTAATAACCTGTTCAGAACTGTTATAAACCGTTTTAAAGCAGTAGTGTAGATAGGCTCATGGAGAGGCTTGCGCTGCGTATCGAGATGGTGATCCATTCCACCTAACTGGTGACCCACTGAGGCAGGAATAACTATTGCAAACAACTATCCAGTGTGTATTTATATGAATACTATGGGAGATGGTGATGGGAGATTTAAGCCTCATAGACGAAAATGTCCCCTAATTATTGAAATAGAAGTGGGGTGGGGAAGTCAGGACGGTGTTATGGCGCTTTGAGGTGCATTGATGACCAGCTATGAGAAACCATTAATATCCCATGAAACCCTAGCCAGGGTTAATACACTTGATGGATGCTACATCCTGTATTGATTAAAGCTCCATGAATAGCACTAAATCAGGGACTTCTTGTCTGCCTGTGATCCAGATGTACAACAAAGGGGGAAAAAAAGTTCATCTTTGATGCAGAAAATGTGCTGCTCTCTGCACTATTCCTGGCTGGCAGTAATGGTGCCAGGATAGAATATGCTTTGTTGAATTAAACTGCTTTTCAGATTTGCAAGAGAAGCTTTCATTGGAAGCTCCTTCTGAATTTATGCCATTTTTTTTCTTCTTGGTGCTTTCTTCCTTTCTTTTTAAAAATAATACTATTTTATTACAACCATGACATTGGAAACTTGTTGACTTTACACAGCACCATCTCCATACTTTTTAGCTCATACACCTTTTTGCAAAATCTGCATTTCTCTGAATTTTGCAATGGAGTTCTCCAATTGCAAATAATTGGAGATACTGGATAATATTGGATAATAATTGGATAATACTGCTAAAAATACATTATTTTTGGGGAAATTGCTTGCAAAAAAAAAAAAAGAGAGAGAGTGTATATTAGACAACAATGCATAAAAATGCACTTTCATGTGAGCATTTTTTAAAAAAATCTCTATGCTCAGGATGAACCAAAAAAGACTTGAGAAGAGATTGGGAAAAAATGAGAAATGGAGCAAAACTGAAATGCACAGATTCATCCATTCCAACGTCCCACTCTCACTATTGGTGGTAAAGCTGCCTTTTCAAACAGATTGGACAAGCCTGCAATGTTGCATGGTGAGGATTCATACACTCCTTTGTCCTCCAATGAATCCCCCCACCCCAGCTCCTGGTTTGCTCTAACCATGGTGATGTGTTATGCCTGCATCGGCAATGATCACGATTGCTCTTGTAACCATAGTTCGAAACTGTGGATTGCAAACCATGGTAACACTGTAAACTTGATCAGCTTCCTCTACAGTAAGCACAGGCCATTTCTACACCAGCCCTTTATTTTTTTTTGTGGAATTGCCCCTGGGTGGTCCTTGTGCGTCCAAATGATGCACAGGGACTCATGGAGGTGGGGTGGATCGGCACGAGTTTTCCCAGGGATAAAAAAAATCCCTGGGAAAACCCAATTTTTCTGGTGGTCCTGGGAATGTCCAGAGACTGTGGGAGGTGTGAGCTCCCATCCCGCGTGGCTCTGTGCCCATCAGGGGAGAGGGACGGAGGAAGTCCAACATCTCCAGGATGGGGGGGGGGGGTAAGGGCTCCATTGCGGGTGCTCCCCACTTACCTTTTGCGTTGGAGGATAAGTGCTCTCTCTGAATCTTTTTTTAAAAAAAATAGCGGGCACGACATCCCAGGAGAAAGCTGGGAAATCGCACTTCCTGGTTTGGAAAGAGGGTGATCCCAGAAGCAGGTGATCCCAGAAGCAGGTATGTCCGGGATTGTCTCTCCTCCCTCCCTCCCTCCCTCCCGCTACACCTGTAGGTGTAGAAAGGGCCACAGATGTAGATTTTACTGTATGCCCAGGTGAAAACCACCTCTGGAAATGAGCTGGTAATTTGTGCACCAGAACAGATGAGCCTGCATGATGCTTCTCACCTCCTAGCCGCAGTTAGGAGAAAGGGCATGTTGCCGCTCCACTGTCACTGAGGCCTCATCTACACCAAGCAGGATTTTGCACGATGAAAGCGGTATATAAAATGCAGGAGCCACACCATATAGCGGTATGAAAGCGGTATATGCTATGTGTCTTTGGTCTCCAACAGTCGTCAGTGCTCTTCAATACTGAGGCACTAGTGTGGCTCCTGCCTTTTATATACCGCTTTCATACCACTTTCATAGTGCTATATCCTGCTTGGTGTAGATGAGGCCTGAGTCTGGTTGAGGGGGAGAATTGCCAGGAAGGAAAAAGAAAGCAGACATAGCAGCTAGTTCTTGAGGAGGGGAGGGGGGGAAATCCCATGCAAACTATTCACCTTGTAGGTATATGATCATGGTTTCCACTCAAATCTGGGAGGGTTACCAGCTGGATAATGCAGCGACATGCCTCATTGGGAGTGCCAAGATACGTTCTGATGTCAGGAGCATGGCAACTGTAGGCACAAACTCCCCCCTCACCCTCATTTAAAATGGCAAGAAAAGAGTCCATTAACATGCCAGGAGCTCTGTGGATTTGCCAGACTCATAATGCTTCTTGGCCATACGGAAGGGGAAAGAATGAGGGCGTCATTTGAAGTGGACTTACTCGAACCGAAAGATCCCACAGTTTCCTGTTTCCTCCTCCTTGGGAAGGGGCCATTCAGGAGCAAGAGAAGAGCTCATACTTTGCATGCAGATGGGCCTTCCAGCTTCTGTTCCATCGTGACCAACGAAAATGCTCTAGGGTAGGGTGACCAGATAAAATCCAGGTCAGGGCTCATGTAACTTTAAAAGTTGTAGAGACAAGGGAATTTCAGCCAGTGTCATTTGTATGCAATTAGTTCCTGGTGAAATTCCCTCTTCATTACAACTGTTAAATTTGCAGGGGCCCTGCCTTCTTTTGTATATGGTCACTCTAGTATAGTGCATGCACCTTTAACAGTTGTGATGAAGAGGGAATATCACCAAGAACTAATTGCATGCAAATGACACTGGCTGAAATTCTCTTTTCTCTACAACTGTTAAAGTTACATGAGCCCTGACCTGGATTTTATCTGGTCAGCCTACTCTAGGGTAACGGGTTTGGAGGCTTACAGCCATTCAGATGGCACTCCAATGCTCTCACTGCCAATAACGGAGCTTTAGGAGATGCATGGGAGGCTTGTATAATGTGGGGGGAAACTGCAGAAAAGCCAGGAAAGTGCCGAAAGCTCAGTGAGAGGGGAAGGGGTGGGCCAGGGGAAGGAGGCGTGGCCCTCTGGGAGATCCCAGAAAGGCCATGGCTGTGTTCAGATGACGCAAAAAAACCCGGTGTTTTTTGGAGTCAACTGTCAGTGGAATGCTCAATGGTTGCTATTTGTGTCATCTGTCGGGCAATTCCCACGCCATGGTTGAATTTTTCGGCAGAAAAACAACTGGCGAAACACAACTGGCTGCAGAATTGATTTCTCACACAACCAATGGTTTTTGTGTCATCCGTGATGTTTCCACCCCATTGAGTTGATTTTTCACCTGGCTACAGAATTCCAAGGCAAGAGCCACCAAAACCGAACCAGCTGCTCTGCTGCAGCTGGCACAACTCGTAATGGCTGCTGGGATAGGACTGGGAGGACTGAGAGAGGAGGGAGGGTGGGGAGAGGGGCAGGTGGTCTGTCAGTCAGATGCCACGCATGCCTCAACCGCTCTATGGGGGCGTGGGAACATGTAGTGTGGGGAGTACCCCAAAATTCCCAATTATCCGTTGACTGCTCCACCCACCATTGTCAAAAGTGTTATCCAAACACAGCCCATATGGGGACCTTCAGTTCTGAGGTTCTGTACTGCTGCAATGCAGAGTAGTGGTTAGAGTGTCAGTTTAGGACTTGGGAGATCCATATTCCCACTTGTTCATAGAGTTTAGTAGATGACCCTGAGCTCATCGTCTGCATGCCTTTGTGTAACCAACCTCACAAAGGGCTGATATGAAGATAGACGTGGCAATGGCAGGAGGGGGGAAACCATGGACTCTGCGCTGAGCTCCTTGGAGGAACATGTTGGCCTCTTGACCAGGTACAGAAGAGGGCAGGGCTCCTGCAGCTTTAACCGTGGGGATGAAGAGTGTATTTCACCAGGTGTGGCATGCATACAAATGTCACCTGCTGGAATTCCCTTTGCTTTACAACTGCTAAAGATACAGGAGCCCTGTCCTCCTTTCCATAGGGTCACCCTAGTGAAACCGAAATGATGCGTCCCTCCCTAATTGCATACAATGTAACAAATAAAACTCATCTTAATTCATTTTGCTGCCGAACAGGTGTGATGCCACCATTCCGCTCACAAGTGCTGTTCCTAGAGAGACTTTGAAGGGAAACAGGCTATCGCATTACATTCAGTTGTTAACCACTTACTGACCCTAACAGCATTGTTGCCATGAGAATGGAAGGACAGATTCTTCACATGTTTTTTTTTTTTTTTTTTTGCCCTCTTCCTTTTTCCTCTCTCATTAGGCGGGCATGATAAAGGCAGGCGAAGATGAATATTTCATTGAGCCTTTGGAGAAAGGGAAACAAATGGACGAAGAGAGAGGAAGGCTTCACATGGTCTATAGGAGGTCAACTATTGCACAGGATTCAACAGATATGACCCCTGACTTCCACAGTGAAGGTATAACTCATGTCTATGGTTCCTTGAATTTACTGCCACAGTGAGCATTTCTTTACATTTAACTATTTTCCAACTTTTACCTTTTTGGAGAAAGATGGGTTAACTTTGACTAACAGCTCAATCCTATACATACGTACTCAGAAGTAAATCCCATTGAGTTTAACAGGGTTTACTCCCAGGTAAGTGTATGTAGGATTACAGCCTCAATTGATCAATGGTTCTGAGGTTGCTTTGCTTTTGTGTGTAGGAATTCCGCATTCGGGCAACTACTAAAAATGCCATTTTGGGTGGCACATTGGTGACAGTGGGTGTTTTTGTAGGGTGGTTGTTACTTGCAGGTCTTCGCCCAAGAGTATTATGATGGATTGGTCTGATTAAAATCTAAAATTAGTCTAAAATTCTTCTTTGGGGATTGGATTCGCCCAGCGGTATAAGCCATTTGTTGAGTTTGGTTCAAGCAGGATTGAATCCTCCATAATTGTAGAAGATACTGCAGAATGAATTCTATGAGCTGAAAACTTTGGATGAATTCAACATTGTCCCAAAATGCTGAAGTTAAATGACAAGTTTAGAGTAGATTAAAGGGAGACATGATAGCTGTCTTCAAACATCTGAAGGGCTCTTTCACAAAAGATAGAGAAGAGGGCCTTCTGCAAGGGATGTTGTTGTTGCAAGATTCCTGTATTGTGTATGGGGTGGACTTGGTGACCTCTAAGATACCTTCTAGCTCTTGACATTCTATGAGCCCAAGTGAAATGGCATATTAGATTTGTGGTCTAATCCATGAGAGAGCTTCTTATGTTCATTGGTCTTTCGATGGTGGTGGTGGGAACAGACAGTATGCTAGCTGTACACAGAACTACCACAGAGAAATGTCTAAGTGGTGAAACTGATTGGCAATGGTCCATAAGATATCACAATATGATTAGTCCTCACCCACAGAGACTTGTGGCCCATGGTCATTTTTCCCATGAGAGTCCATTACTTTGAAATTGAGTGAGGAATAACTTGAGAAGTAGCAAATCACCATATTTGCATTGGCAAGGAGCCAGATTTACTTATTTTCCACTTGTGCTTATCTGATGCTCTCCATTGGATTTCCATTTCTAGTCATACAGGGGGAAAACCCAATGGAGATGGTTGAGAGTTTTTAGTTCAGAAACTGCCTTATAGTGAATCAGTTCATTGGTCCATATAGCCCAGTATTTTTATTTATTTATTTATTTATTTATTTATTACATTTGTATACCGCCCCATAGCCGAAGCTCTCTGGGCAGTTTACATAGGATTAAAAGCAATTAAAAACAATATACAAAAATTAAAACAGCAAAAACATACAACATGCACACAATATACACATGCATTTAAAACCACTGCAACAACCCAAAGAGCTACAAACTCAAAAACAAAACAAACCCAGGCTCATCAGATACTGCTAAATGCCTGAGAGAAGAGGAAAGTCTTGACCTGGCACTGAAAAGATAACAATGTTGGCGCCAGGCAGGCCTCATCAGGGAGATTGTTGCACAATTGGGGGGGGGGCACTACTGAGAAGGCCCTCTCCCTTGTTGCCAACCTCCGAGCTTCCCTCAGAGTAGGCACTCAGAGGAGGACCTTAGATGTTGAACGTAATGTTCGGGTAGATTCATGTCGGGAGAGGTGTTCCATCAGGCATTGTGGTCCCAAACTGTGTAAGACTTTATAGGTTAAAATCAGCACCTTGAATCGGGCTCAAAAACATACAGGCAGCCAATGCAAGAGGGCCAGAGTAGGTCTTATATGCTCGAACCTTCTGGTACCTGTTATCAATCTTGCCACTGCATTTTGCTCAAGCTGCAGTTTCCGAACCATCTTCAAAGGCAGCCCCACGTAGAGTGCATTGTAGTAATCTAACTTGGAGGTTACCAGAGCATTTACAACTGAAGCCAGGCTATGTGCACAAAAAATAATATCTACAAATTTTCATTTGAACTTTGAAAAAATCTAAAAGTTTGGGATGAACCAATTTTAGGGTTGGGAACCCGGGAAACTGTGTCTTGTGCTAGTAAAGTGGACCTGCAGCATACTTAGTTTCCGAAACAGTAGGAGTTGAGAGGACCAAGGTATGTTCCAAAGGGTGGCAGTGGGGGGTGTCTCTCAAATTATGTGAAGAAATCTTGCATTTCGGGGACCGCCTGCCTGCCTCCCAAATCTCAAGAACATTGCTCCAGCAAGGGGTGGAGCATACATCGTTGTCTTTATTAGCCATAATATAGTCAGCAGAAGAGGACAACATGGAGGGGACAGGCCTAAGAAAGGATGGAGCAGGAGATAATGGCTGAGCACAAACTGGCATTTTGTGACTAAGCTCCCTATTTGTTTCCAGAAATTAGTGGGGGCTGGCAGCTCTGATTTCAGTCAGGCTATGAATCCCTTCCAGGTTTCGGTGAGAACCAACCAGAACTCTAAAGGAGCCATCTAAGATGCTCAACCTATTCTGGAGCTTGGGTTCAGCACCTTGGATAGCTCCTTTAGAGTTCTGGCAGGTTCTGACTGAAACCCAGCATGGATTCAGAGCCCCTCCAAAATTGTTACCACCAGCCTTCATTGCCAGAGGCGCTTTTTTTTCTTTCTTGACCCTGGGTTAACAAATGGAGAACCAAACAGTATCTCTCAGGTGGGGGTTGGGTTCAGATCTGCCCAGGAGCCTTCACTTGCCAACTCCCATCTTAAAGGCACAGGAGCTCTTTGCTTCAGCAACTCTGCATAGAATCGGTTGAGTAGCTCAAGAGTACTTTCTTCACTGGGTGTTTCAGTACATGCAAAGTGCACAGTGCCATACTTCTGACAATGTATGGTTGCCTTTATGAAAGAATGACGCCTCCATGGCTTGATGTTCCCACAAACCAAATCTATCCGTTTTAATAGCTGGACACTTAACTTGCCTTGGATTCTTAAAGAGTCCAGAGGGTAAATCCATTGTAAGAAGATTGTTATTTATAAAAGTGGAGTGGTGTGTGATTGGCTTAGCTTTGGGTTACCGTAATGGGCATTGTAATTAAGGAATCCAAGTCACCAGAGGGGGAGTGTGTGGGAATCCTTTATTGAGCGCCTTCCCAATCTACTTACCGATCTGAGAGTTGATTACATGCCGACTCATCATGGCTGAGAACAGATGTAGCATACTATTGGATTAAGGTAGCTCTTGAAGAGGGGATTTGGCATTATACCTCTGCAGCTGGGTTCAGGAAGCTGAGAGCTCTCTGGATTCACGACATTTCATTGAAAATCTTTGTGCCAGAGACTAGAGCTAGCTAAATCAATGGTTGTGTGTTCAGGTAGTGGATTGGACCAAAAATGTCTCATCCCCTCCCAATTTTATTTCATTTTTTTTAGAGAGGGAGTAAAACACAGGGAAGAAGGGGGGAAAATGTCAAACAACATGTGAGCAAGGAGATCCAAGGTCAAATCTTCTAATGCTTTTATTTGGCGGCAGCTTTGAGAGACTCCGGATTTGATTGGAACAATGCGGCATAGGAAGAGGGCATTTAACATTCTCACCAGCCTGTTTTTCTGCTCCGACCCTCCTCTCCCCCAGACGCTTCAATTAACTCAGTAGCAAATACTACTACTACTACTACTAGTAATAATAATAATAATAATAATAATAATAGGATAGATGATAGATAGATAGATGATAGATAGATAGATAGATAGACCGGTATCTCTAGGGATGTATGAGAATGTCATTCCTGTCTGCATATGAATCCCGTTCACAACTCCAAGTGTAAACATGAGCTGGAATGGAATTCTTGGGAAATGCTCAGATTTCCTGAATTTACATTCCAAAGTATGAATTTGCGAAAGTGTACACTTCCCAAACTGTGCATTTGCACAGGTGAGTACATGCACAAATGCACCCCCACACACACACACTCCACATTTTCACAATTTAGGCTAGGGGTGTATATTTTCAATCAAAGAAAATGAATATTTTTTAAAATGCTGGGGTTTTTTTTCCAGTTGGGGAAAATGAATGCTTTTTAAAATGTGCACTTTTCCCCATCAAAAATGTACATTTTCCCCAACAGAAAAAGAAAGACGCTCGCATTCAGGAACATGAACGAGCTAAATGAGCTTTGGGAAAGAATTCATAGAACCTCAATGAGTTCAAAGATCGCATCTTCATCCATCCCTATGTACCTCCCCATCCAAATTCCCTTTCTCCTCCCCAGAGTTTGGCATTCCAGCCTTTCTCTCCAGTGCAGAGGGGGGAAGGGGGTTGTAGTGACCGCAGCCTAAGCCCATTAAGGCTCAGGAGATCATGTGAGGGGAAAACCTGTGAGGAGGACACGGATGCAAAATGGCTTCCCTGCATGTCTGCCTGATGCTGCACGTATAAAGGAACAAGAGTCCTTGAGGGAAATTTCCTTCCCTGCAGGTTCGGAGCCAGAGCCAAAGTACTGGGCAGCCCTGTTTCATAAATAAATAAGGAAAGGCTCCAAACAAACAGGCCCTGTTGGTCAAGAACAGCCAGCCGAGTCGAGTGAGACCAAATTTATCATAAGAGGGAAAGCAGAGAGTGTGTCCCTCACGTGCGATCTTGGATTGCTTCACCAGGAAAATTTCAGCGCCTGTGAAACACACACACGCACACACCACATAAACAAACAAAACCGGTTACCAGGCTGGAACACCCGAGAAGGTGGTGTCTAACTCAAACGTGAGCTGAGGCAAGCTTCTCCCAAAGGTCACATCGGGTCGACTTGTTCTTGGAAGTCACGGAAAGTATTTACCTTGAAACTCTCCATGAAAGCGACGATTTTCAGCCGAGGCTCCCCTAGCAACTTCCTTCAGTGTGCATCTTTCATTCAGCTTTGCACACAGGGACTCCCAAGTTACCAGTCCACATTTCCTAGTGGCCCGTCTCACTACCCCAATTTATTTATTTATTATTCACAGTATTTATTACATCTACATTATAAAGTGTGCTTTATGATTTACAGGGGTTTTGGAGTGCCCCTCAGTCAAAACAGGCTCTCGGAGAGGCGTCCATGCCATCAATCAAATGAGACAGCCCCTGGCTGTAAGACTGCAATCTAGAAAGGCATGACACAAAAGGGAAAAGCGATGAGGAGGGAAGAGGAAAACAAATAAGTAGACTTTCTGCAGGACTGGTGAAGTGGCCACTGCTTACCAATATTTATCTCCTTCGTTGCAGTGGTTCCATTGCAGAGCCGGTGATATCTGATGTTTTCAATAAAATAAATGGTACATAATAACACCCACATGAGGGCAAAATGCCTACACAAACACACAACACACATTTAAAAAAACTAAGGATCCATGTGGCATAGCCCTAAACACTTCCAGAGCAAAAGGGACACTTGTTTATTCAGAAGTAAGTTCCACTACTTTGTATGGAACTAACTCCCCAGGAAATCTATTCAGGATTGTAGCTGTAACCATGATGTCTTCACAGCTCTAACCAGGATTGCACAATCTGGGTCAACCTTTCCTTCCCCCCCTTCTTTGTTTGAAAACACAATTGTGTGTTTATTTGGGTAGGAGGTCAAGCTCAGAACCATGGCACACAGGGAAGGGTTTTTTTTAACCCTTTCCTATGCACCATGGTCCAGATGAAAATTGCCCTCCTGTGCTGCTATTTGCCCTGAGGTGGGAGTTTCTATTGCAGTCGCAGACACATGAATCACAATTACCCAGTTAATATCCCTTCTTGTTTTGCTGTGAATTTCAGTGCTAACAGTGAGAATTATTTGGTTGGCATTAGCAGGGGAACAGTTGTGTGCCTTTCTTTCCATCACTAGCTCAGTTGGCAGAATGTTGAGTACTTGCTCATTTTGCATTGCACATTATCTAGTAGCAAGCATCTGTTTGCAAATACATGCCCACACACAAGGGAGTTATGGCAACTCCTGGCTCCCTGGAGCAATTATCTGTATGTACACAACAATATGTCTGTTGATATGTATGCATTACATATTTGAATATGGTGTAAGAGGTTCTCCATATATATATATATATATATATATATATATTACACAGTGGATAAGTTTCCTAGCAGCATCCGATTTGCAGTTTCAGTGTGTATTATATATAAATGTAGGCGGCCTGCATTTTTGCAAGCATAGGGCAGGATCCAGCTCTGTCACTCTGCGAGTGGAGAAGGAAGCATAGAATAAAGCAAAGGAAGCATAGAACAGAGACCATAACTTGGGTTAAACTAAGGGCCTCTTTATTTGAATAATATGGGTAGTTCACCCCTCCTTGGATCTGTACATGAAGATGTGGGAACCAATGGGTCCTTCTTCAGGCCACTTGCCTGGCTTTATGGGCGAGCATGCTCCAAAACCAGGAGTCGGGGGGAAACCTGCCCCCTTTCTTATATGACACTCTGCAAGTGTGGGGAGACCAACCCTCATCCCCCCCAACCCGAAGCCATACAGTTTGGTGTGGGTGAGGCAGGAGAGTCTCCAAAGGTGAACCATATCCTGACACGTGAGCCACACAGCTCGCTAGGAGCAGGTCCTCTGGATATGCCAATCACCAAATGGTGCCAGAGTGCTCACCATCCCTATTCTAATATATTACTAATTCCCGCATGTCCCTGTACAAATCAACCTATTGATCCACTTTCCTCTCATAGCACTTCCAGCATGGAGTAGGCAAACACCTGCCCACATTTAGTGGGAGGAAAAATCCCTACTCAGCTCTCCCTACAAAGGGAGCAACTACCTAATCCCATACTAGATTAAGGGAGAATGGGTGGGAGCCGAGACAACAGAGGCCGAGTGTTGGGGCAGGGCCAGCCTTTATAGGCTCCACCCCGCCCTTGTCTCCGGAGGCACATGTACCTATGCACTCAGAACCATGGCACATGGGGAAGGTTCTATTCCCTTCTCCCAACAACAGCCATTTCCCACCCAAGCCATTCCGGCTGGGCGGGCAACGGATTTCTGAAATGTACACAACGAAAGTTACAGTTGTGTAAGCACAGTTGTGTACTCTATTGGGCAACCCCTAGGGATGACTGGATTTTGCGGAATGTATTCTGCGGACGTTTCATGGATTGTCAGGAGTTGTTCATTCTGCCACCTGTTTATAGACATATTTGATTTTGGGGGGGGGCACGAAGGCAGACGCGTAAAAATATGCAAAAAAGTAAGGCATGAGTCTCACAACAATTTATGAAATATTTGGTAGTACATAACATTTTGTGCATTTTCCCCATTTCATTCTGTTCCTATTTTATTTATTTATTTATTTATTTATTAAAACATTTATATCCCTCTCTATTATCACTGGGATCTCAGGGTGGCATACAGACAAAATCAGAGCAATATAAACATAAATCATTTACACAGTTAAAAACGTACTAAATTGTTAACAAATGAAAATGGTTGAAAATTTTTAAAAGCAATAAATACAATTAAAAATGATTTAAACTACTTGTAACCATGGAGAATTTATCCCTTTGACCCCCCCCCCCAAGGAATGATACATGGAGGCTAAAGAAAGATCAGAGATGTATTAAACGTGTGTTTGTTTAAAAATGTATGCCTTATATATTTGCACATTTTTTTAAAAAAAAAACTAACAATGAGTTAAATCCAACATAAATCAAAATTAGAGTAGACCCTTTGAAATGATTTTGAAAAGTTTTTTTAAAAACAATGTATATTCTTCTGTGACATATGTACTGGCATAAACTTTCATAATTGCCAGCTAATAAATTTGTGTACATTTGGGGGAATTAAAAAAATCTGGGGATTCAATGCAACCCGACAAAACCAATTTGCTGCAGAAGCTGCTGGTTGAATTCATAGAAATCCAAATTCATTTGAATCCATTCGACACTGGTTGATGTCACCTAAAGGGCATAAGGGTACCTCATCCTGGGAGTTAGCTGCATGGCACATTCTGTGTGTCCCCCACCCACCCATCCCGAAGGTTTATGAGTCCTGAATGAAAGGCTTGTATATTGAAGCATTCTCTAAGACAGGCTAGTGAATAATGGAAGGTGTGCTATTCCACATGCAAATATTATATACGTATTCACACGTAAAATAATTGTCCAATAGAAACAAATGGATCAGTTCTTTTTCTAGCCCATGCCGGTTTCGCATGTGTTCATTCATAGGTCCATTCTGTACTGTTTCTGCACTGATCTGTGTGTTTTTTTCATTCAAAAAACAAAACAAAATGCTTGCATTAAAATTCATATTTAAATAGTATTAAATATATGCTTTGAATGTATTTTCTCACAAAATATGTTTTTCTGGGCATATTTTCTAACTAAGTATGCATTTCCAAGAGTGCAATCCTATATATGTCTACTCAGAAATACATTCCATTGAGTTCAATGAAGCTTCCTCCCAAGTACGTGGGCATAGAGTTGCACTGTTGATCTATTTTATCCAAAAATACGCATTTTTATAATCGTTCGGGGACATTTTTTGGAGCTGAGGACTACATTGTGAAATTCAGAGAAATGCGAATTTTGAAAGAGAGTTGTCAGTTTGTTTTGAAATGCAGACCAAATGAAATCTTCAAAGATCCCTATTCTCGGAGTGCTAGAACATTTGAGACTTTTTTTTCTTTCCTGTGGACAGAGATTTGCAGGCGAAAGCTCCACCAACCACGTCGTATTTGGTGGTTTCTCACTGTAATTTTTCCATGCGCAAATATTTGCATACAGCAGAAGGCATCCAGAAGCTAGTTTTCTGTTGCCACCGGAGATGATAGGGTCACTAATGCAGTTGACTGCTTATTTCCCTTCCCTTCATGGACTGGAAACTTGTCAATGTGTTCAGTATTTTTTTTAAAAAGTGAGCTGAGCTTTGCATAATTTCTTCTACTTATGGCACAGCTACTAGGCTCTTTTGAGTTACTGTATTTCAGTTTTAGTTACTGTATTTCAATAAAGAGGTACACATTAATGCCCTCAGCTTCTTGGAGGTCTTTCCTGAGATCACTAGATATAGAAAGATTTGTCAATGTGGTCTCATTTACTGGGTAGAGAGGGGTCTTAGATCAGTTCCCCCCCCCATTTCATCCTATCTCGACTTCAGCTTTTGCAATGTATTTTTTTTAAAAACTCAGTACAGACATTTGACCGCATTTTTCGTGAGATACTCATTAGTCTGTGCCCACTTGAGGATGCATTGCACCCATTCACTAAAGCATGTTGGAGCTCATTTTGGAAACAAATGCATTTTCCTTTGCACATTTTTCAAATATGTGCATGCAGTCAAATCCCTTGTTTTTTTCTTTCACCTATTTTTTGTGTTGCTGAATGCATTCCAGAACTGGAAATGTGCAATCGCAAATTGCAGTTCAAATCTGCTTTCAGGCCCGGATGTGCAAATTGGGTTAAATCCATTTTAAAACAACAACAGTGGTCTCATACATCCCTAGGCTCCCCAGTTCCTAGGCAGTCAGTTTGGAATATTTCTGCTAAAATTGCCTTTTTGTCTCATCGTTGCCTGGGTTCATACCGGGGGCAGTGGCCTTTGTGGTGTGGATAGAAGGGGGGGGGTGTCTCACCCGCCAACACCAGCCATGGAGATGAAATAATATTAAATTCATGTAAAGGTTGGAGGGGTTGTTGCAGAAATGAGTGCACTAGATTTTTCTGTAGCTTATTTAGCAATCCTTTATGGGAGGTGAACAGAGTTCTGTAGGCTAGTGCTACACCCTATGGTAACGTGGTCGCTGGCCCTGCATCTCGCTCTATAGGTGTACTGACATGTCACAGCACCTCAGTGTGAGGGGATGTCTGGGCCAATCTGGATCCCCTCTCACCTGGAGCAGCTTTACACATGGACATAAGCATGCATCTATCTTATGCTCAACCAATGCCTGGTTGGCAGGGGAGTGGCCGTGGGTCTGTCAGCTGCAGGGGGTGGAGACACCACATGTGGCCCTGCGGCCCCCTTCACGCATGAGGGCAGCTTGATTGAAAATCTCTGCTGCCATCTTTTACCTGCTGATCGTTTTGGCAGTGGAGACTGGTGGGTCTAATTTTGGTGGGGCTGTGAAACCATTCTGGGTTTTAGTCAGAACTCTAAAGGGGCTCTCCATGGTGCACAGCCTATTTTGGGGATCGGGTTCAGCACCTTGGATAGCTCTTTTAGAGCTCTGGCTGGTTTTGACTAAAACCCGGAATGGATTCGCAGCCCCACCAAACTCGGAGTACCAGCTCCCACTGCTTTTGGAGAGAAGCCCTACAGATTTGTTTTCCCCCTGCCTGATGCAGTGGGTTAAATTCTACATGATGCTAGCAGGTGTCTGTAAGCGCAACAGGGCTTTCTTCCCTCTCTTCCAGTGCTGTAGTGGTAAATTTTTGAAGCGCAGACACTCATTACGACAGTCCTCAGAGCCATGCCGGTAAGGAGAGTCCAAAATGGGTTGAGCCATATCAATAAACAAGTTCTAGCACTGTTCATCTCTAACAGGAGCAGGTCTTTGGTACAGGTATTGGGGCTTAATTACCCATTCAAGACGGAGCCACCCCGTAACACTTTCCATCACTACAGAGAGTCCTATATAGCGGCTGCCAAAACTCATTCCTCCCCAAGTTACTGTGAGAATTGCAGCTAAGCTCAGAGGCTACAGGGAATTCTGAGGATGGTGGCAGATGACGTCAGTCTTCCTGGTACTTAAAAGGTGTGGGCGCTTCCTCCCTATGAGCCCCGGTTCCACTATGCCACTGCTGTTCTCTCATCTGCTGCGCTGCCTCAAATAGGCTCTGGAGGCTTTCCCAGCCCTGTAGAGCAGTTTTTGAAGACTTGTGAGGAGGGGGGCTATGTGACGGAGGGTAAATCCCCCCTCTTTGTTTCCACTGATGGTTCGACAGCAGAATTGCATCATTGGATTCAATGTTTCCCACGCATATCCCTCATGGGCATTAATTCCCTACTGAGCTGTCTTGGGAATGTTCTTGTCAGATTTTTATTTTCTTTCACAAGCCCCTTTCAGATAACCTGGGGTGTGTGTGTGTATGTGTGTGTGTGTGTTTGTGTGTGGGGGTGGGGTGGGCGAATGTCTCATTTCTCTTGAGTGTGATATCATGGTCCTCGATAACCGAAGGGACCGGGAATCCACACGGAAATGACTCATGTGAAAGAACGCAATGTGCACCCTGGGAATTGTTCCCTGTGGGTTATGTTTCATGCATGCGTGCTCTGAAAAGGTTGCTGATTTGCGTAAATCCTGCTAAAGTGCACGACCCAGCTGTTTTGGGAAAGGGGAAAGTTTTGTGCTGAGAGAAAGAGGCCTTGTAGCCTGATTCTTTTAAGTATGTGTGTGCGTAGGGTGAGGGGGCTTACATCTGTCCAGACAAGATTCGGAAGACTTGGTTTGGCAATTCTGCTTGGAAGGCGAAGGGCTCTTGGCTCTCAAAGATAAGAGACATCATGAACTTTTCACTTACTGCACAGAGCAGCAAGGGAGGCGTTGTGTTATTTTTCTCAGCTCAGGATAGCCGAGACGAGGCAGGAATGGGAGGGAACCTCCTCCTGATATAGATGAGCATTAAAGAAGAACTCACATGGCATTCACAGTGCAGACCTATACAGGTCTTCTCAGAGTTAGGGGTGCATGAGAATTGTGATCCTGTTTGCAAAGCATATGAACATGCCCTGTTTGAAATTCTGAATGTGAATATGAGCAGGAGCACTTTTTGGGATGGGTGGGTGGGTAGGGGGTGATGGGCAGAGGAGAGGCAGGAAAAGAACAGAGGAGGGAGGAGAGCACATGGCCCATCTGACTTCCAGTCTTCCCCCAGGTCTGTCTTCTGTAAAAGGACACATGGCCACCTTACCTAATGCAGAAAATCCCACAAGCGTCTCTCCTCTTCCCTTGTGATTAAAAAAAATGAAATTGTATGTGTGTGTGTGTGTGTGTGTGTGTGTGTCTAACAACTGAGTATTTCAAAATATTTTTCAAGCTAAATGTTTTGGCTTCTGCCCTCATCGGTAGCTGTGTTTTTTTTAACATCACAGCGACTGATGAGGGTGGAAGCTGAAACGTTTAGCATAAAATACATGTTTTAATACTGTGTTGTTAGTCTTTCTATCTTTCTTCTACATTTTACCTTAAGACTGGCCAAATTTATACCAAGCAGGATATAATACTTCGAAAGCTGTTTGAAAGTGGTGTATGGAACATGTCCTGGGCCCCAGCAGTTGTCAGTGCACTTCAATACCATTATAAAGCAGTAGTGTAGATCTTGCCTGGTTGCATCCACAATGGATCCAGAGCCTTCTTATTGCTTTGCTGTTGTGCCGCTTTACCCAACCTTTCTCTCATAGAATCATAGAATAGTAGAGTTGGACGGGGCCTATAAGACCAACAAGTCCAACCCCCTGCTCAATGCAGGAATCCACCTTAAAGCATACCTGACAAATGGTTCTCTCTCTCTCTCTCTCTCTCTCTCACACACACACACACACACACACACACACCTAAGAGTTTGCTGTTCTTTCACAAAATTGTCGGAGGCAGCTGCCTCATTCTGTCCAATAGTAGGGTAGGCACTGTTAATGCTGAACTGAAAGTTCAGACTAGAACTTTTTGTGAGAAAGAAGTTAGGGAGAGAAACGTTTTTACTTGGTACCCAAAAACCTACAGTGTAATGATAAGCCCTATGAGGAGAGACTGAAAGAACTGGGCATGTTTAGCCTGGAGAAGAGAAGACTAAGGGGAGACATGATCGCACTCTTGAAATACTTGAGAGGTTGTCACACAGAGGAAGGCCAAGATCTCTTCTCGAACAACCCAGAGTGCAGGACGCGGAATAATGGGTTCAAGTTACAGGAAGCCAGGTTCCGTCTGGACATCAGGAAAAACTTCCTGACTGTTAGAGCAGTACGACAACGGA
Organism: Anniella stebbinsi; assembly: GCA_029215795.1. Classification (NCBI taxonomy): domain Eukaryota; kingdom Metazoa; phylum Chordata; class Lepidosauria; order Squamata; family Anniellidae; genus Anniella; species Anniella stebbinsi. The sequence continues at coordinate 222,660,510 of JARDYH010000004.1, read as the reverse complement.
AGCAATTCCCTAGGGAGGCCGTGGGCCCTCCCACATTAGAGGCCTTCAAGAGGCAGCTTGACAGCCATCAGTCAGGTATGCTTTAAGGTGGATTCCTGCATTGAGCAGGGGGTTGGACTCAATGGCCAACTCTACTAGTCTATGATTCTATGAGATTGGGCAAGTATTCCAATGGTTTCAAAACTGTAAAGACCACCCATCCATTCACTGAAGAGGAAAGGCTTAGTAGAAAACCAATGTAGTGCATAGCACACCCTTTCCCAACCTGGTGTCTTCCAGATGTTTTGGATGACAACTCCTGGAATTCCTGATTGTGAGCCATGCTGGCTGGAGCTGATGGGAGTCAAAGTCTAAACCATCTATAGGGTACCGGGTCGGGGGAAGGCTAGGCTATTGGCATTTAGACAAAGGAAGCCTGGGTGCAGATCTCTGTTCAGTGAGATAGCTTACCCAGGTGGCCTTGAGCTAAACAGCCATGTATACCTTTCTGATGAGAGCCTACTCCAATTGGACTGCCTCTTGTGCCTGCAGGAGAGGGGAGGGGAAGCAAGGCCATTCCACCATCCCTGCTGAAAGTCTACTTAACCGTTTTTCTTTCTCCCTACCCATCACTTTTTCCTTATGTGCTGTGTCAGTTTAGATTGTAACCCTGTGGGTAGAACTGTCTTGTTTTACTGAATAATAATAATAATAATAATAATAATAATAATTTATATGGACAAATTAATATCCTGCAACTGACCAGACTTAACAGTTATAGACAAAAAAGAAAAGCACACTTATCTCATCGACATAGCAATACCAGATGACAAAAAAAAATGTTATAGAAAAGGAAGAGGGAAAGAGAGAAAAATATACGCCACTGACTATCAAAGTTAAAGAACTATGGCAACAAGAAAAAAGTCACAATTGTCCCATTACGTCAGTCACCAACATCGCATCAAAAAACTACATGGAAAACCTTCAGAAACTGGGCCTACCAAAATACATCCATGGCAACATCCAGAAAGCAGTCCTACGTAAAGTATGCTCAATAGTCAGGAAATTCCTGAATCAGGAAAAGGCAGCATGACTCAGCAAAGCCTGTCATGTCTTTCTAAACAAACCTGCCATGAATGAGAAAAGAGAGATGATAATAATGACAACAAGTTAATACATAAATAAATATCTACAAAATTAAGGGAATGTGAATGGCTGGAAAGGGCATTAGCAGAGGAGGCCATGGGCTTGCTCACACGTTATTCCCCACCCCACCCCGGGGGAAGACTGGAAGTCAGATGGGCTATGTGCTCTCCTCCCTCCTCTGTTATTTTCCTGCCTCTCCCCTGCCCATCTCACAGTGATGTGAACACAGGACCAGCTTTGGATAAAGCATTTTAATATCAAGGCCCATTCCTGATCTCACTTCAGAGGCAACCCTGGGGAAAATATAATGTCTGGACAGGCCCATAGATGGGGAAGAGAAGGGACAGGTCTTAAAAAGGGAGAACCAGGAGCTTGATATTGAGGAGGAGCATGACCAAGAGGCAATGGAAGACCCTGAGGAGGGTAGGGTTGACAGTGATGCATTCGTAGCGAAAGGAGGGAAAATATGAGTTTAGCAGAAGCGTTATGAAAAGGCTGGAGAAGGGACAGGGTTTTAAATAAATGTCCAGGCATCACAGACTTCGTGTGCCGCCGAGATGATGCTCACGGAACGTGTCCTCAAAGGCCCTTCCCTGTGGAGCTCTGTGCGATCCAGTTGCCATGTACAAAATGCACGCCCATGTACAGGTATGTTGGGCATCTGTCAGACAGATGGACACAGGTTCTCTCACCTGCCACAAATCGCTCGTCGTCACAGCTTTCCCAGCTGTTAATAGGGCCTTCAAGGCCCCCATCAGCAGGGGGAGGGGAGAGAAACGCATTTTCCCCAAGGCTGGGGAAATTGCATATTTCCCCTGCTGCATTAATGGTAGCCACCCACTATTAATGAAGCAGGGGAAAAGACAAAGGGTGCACGCAGGTCAGAACAGAAGAGAGTTCTGCCTGGACCTATGACTCCTTTGTCCTGTCCCAGCAATGTGGAGAAAATCTGCCCGGTGTGTCGGAGCCTGGGAGGGCCGGATACAGGGGTGTCCACTGCCCTCGTGGGCCCAAGTGGATTTTCTCCCCATCACTAGTGAGAGTAGGGTGAGCCCCATGGTCCAATCCATGTCCCCCATTTCCTCAAGGGATGAGGAACCCTTGAACAAGATTTGTTTGGTATCGGTCAAATTGCACATCCTAAAACAAATGTGATGATTGCATCATCAACTGCGAGACATGGCCACCCTCTTCATATCCCTAATAAAGCCCTGTCAAATTGACTGTGGGAACCCCTTTCCTCACCATACACATACATGAGGTAGCTCTGGTGGTCTATCTCATCTTTTCCTCTCCTAACTTGGATCAATTTCTGGAGGAGAAGGCTATCAATAGCTACTAGTCCTGAAGGCTATGTGCTACCTCCAATATCAGAGACAGTAAGCCTATATATACTAATTGCTGTGGAACATGGGTGGGAGAGTGCTGTTGCACCATGTCCTGCTAGCAGGTCCCTGGTCGACAGCTGGTTGGCCGCTGTGTGAACAGAGTGATGGACTAGATGGACCCTAGGTCTGATCCAGCATGGCTCATCTTATGTTCTTAACTGCTCCATACACAAGAGTCAAATGTCAGAAAACTTTCTGGAAGCCTTGAATCAGTCCTAACTCTGCACATGGTGGTCAGACAGCAGCGTTTTCCTTGGCAAGCTGTTAGGACACCATCACGGCGGCATGCACTGTTTCATTGCTTCCAGCGCTTCGCTAGTTCCAGGATGCTGACAGTGCCCAAAATGTTAATAATGACAATTGGAAGATGTGTTATTTATTCTTCGTTGAAAATGACTTTTTAATATGAACCAGAGGAATGGAAGAATCCAATTAAAGGAAGCCAGCAATGCGTTTCGAGGAATGTCAGCCGAAATTCCAGGGAACTCCTTACAAGCTCGTTAAAATTGCTAGGGAAACAAGTCCGAGGGTGGGATTTCTTAAATGAAGACAAGAGGAGGAGAGAGATTTGAGACACCCACCCCACTTTTTTAATGAATTGACTATTTGGTCAAGAATGCTCCTCTGGCAGTACTAAGAAATAAGAATGCCTTGCTTATGTTTGCTTACATGTTTTAAAGATGAAACGTGGCTTGCCAGTTCACCTCTACCTCTGCTTGGAGCTGTTTTCAAACCAGTAGTTATAAGAAATGTAGGATCAAAGCAGATGAGATGATGGAGATCTATGGATGGATCTCCTTTCTCTTTATAGTTTTCTTGAAAGAAGCCCTGGGGGAGAGAAAATTAAATTATGACCTGGGAAAGGTGGGGGAAGGCTTAACACTTTTTCACGAGGCCATCATATTGGTGGAAATTGCTTCCCCATGCTGATATTTGCCCCATTAGGATAACCAAACAAACATGTGGGTCCGCACATAAGGATGAACCAGAATACTGTCAGTTTCACCACCCTATTCATGGGTGGCCTTTTGGCAATTGTTCAAGGTGATGGAAGAAACGTGGGTGAAATGGACATGGAGCTTACTGGAAGAAGTGGCTAGGAACACTCTTCCTGGAAGTTTGCTTTCTCCCCCCCCCAGATGTCCTCTGGGAATAATGCTACGTCGTCAAATAGCAACATTCCCAATGGGTTTCTATTTACCTCCAGAAGCCCCCTGGGAACAATGTTACGTCATCCTGTAGAGTTGTTCCCGGATGACTACTGGGGGGAATATGCTAGCCAACAGGAAGCACTGTCCTTCCTGTTGCTGCTATGAAACTGGTGGCTGCAGCAACAGGAAAGAAATAAGAAAGTCCCCCTTTTGCTCCCTTACTCTCCCCCCCCCTTTGAACTGAAAGTTGTACGTGACAAACTTCTCAAAATGGATCAAGCAGCAAACGGGGTGGGTAATGTATATTTGGAAAACAGCACTGTCCTCTCCTAGATCGTGATCTAGTCCCCCTACCCATTGGATATGTGCTATTTTTAAAAGAAATTTAAAGAGACAGAAGTCCCATTAATGAAGACTTCCCCAGCCTGTTGGCCCCTAGAAGTTTTAGATAACAACCCCCTTTAGCTCTAGCCAGCGTGGGCAATGTATAGCCAATGGTAAGGGCTGGTGGGCGTTGTAACTTGTAATCCATGGAGTGAGATGCCATCAGTATCTTTGTGAAATCAACTCAATTTCACCTCGTCAGTTGCATGAAGCTGTAGAAGTGCTCAACTGACAGTACCTTTGGTGAGAGCCAATAAACTGAGCTTCATTACCAACAAAATTTTGGTGCCATGGGTAGACACAGTTCTTGGGTTCATGGAGATGATATTCAAACAGTTTTGGGTGGGTTTGCAGTGGTCCTGAAGGATCAGCTTTGCAGCTTTCAGGTTCTCCTGCTTTCAGGTTCTCCTGTACTACCGGTTTGAAAACATCTCTAAGAAGGCTCAGGTGACCTCAGTGTCCTGGGTGCCAGCTGGTTCACCTGGACCATGACAGTCCAGGCACAATTATCCACACCTTGGTAACCTTCCAGTTGGGTTACTGTGATGCATTATACCTGTTACTGCCCTTGAAGACACTTCAGAATCTTCACTTTGCACAGACTACAGCTGCCAGAATTTTGACTGGCACAGCCTCTTGAGATCATATTTCACCAGTATTCAAAGCTGGCTGTCTGGTGGCTTCCGAGACCACTTCAAAGTGCTAGTATTGACTTTTAAAGTCCTGGATGGCTTTAATATAAACTTTTGTAAATTGACCAGGAATGAAATTTGGTGAAGGGTGATACACAGACATTTTAAGTACATCAAAATAAAATAAATAGCATGTTGTTCTAAACAGACATTCATTTATTTGAAAGATTTTTAGGCTGCCTTACAGGTCAGTGACCAGTGTAGGCAGTTTACAAACAAAGGACAAATAAAATCTCAATTCCAGCAATATAATATAATAATATAATATAATATTGTAATATGATATAATATAATAATAAAAATATTGAAATTACAAACCACAAAATGGCAACAAGCCAGCAAGCAATTAAAGGAATTGCAATCAATTAATTACTCCCTTCCATCTGTTCAGTTCCAATCTTCAACTTCTGAGTGGTGAAATATTTTAAAGAAAAGTCAATAGTGCCTGGGCACTCTGCTTGTGGGATAAACAAGAAACTATGCATGTATCATTCAGATTTTCACGATGAAAGTATACAAGCATCACACACACACACCACTTGTCAGGGAGAGACCTTTCCACAGCTCTTCATCTTCAGTTTTAGCTTTTTGCCAGTCTTTGTGTGGTTGTTCCTGTGTGGCCTTCCATAATCACACAACAGTGTTCAGATACAATGTGATGAAAATTGCTTTCCTATGGAAAACGGTAGCCTAAGATAAGACGTATGGTTATTGAATTAGGGCACAATACCTTGCATGTTTAGATGTAGGGGCGAATCACTACAACTCCCAGCATTCCCTAGCCAGCATGGCTGCATGGAGAATGCTGGGGTTATAGAGATTTTTTTTTTTTGGTCTAAACATGCATAGTATTGCACCCTTAGAGCACTTTCATTTTGAGCCTTTAATGTAGGGTGACAATATGGAAAGGAGGACAGGAATCCTGTATCTTTAACAGTTGTATTGAAAGGGAAATTTCAGCCAGTGTCGTTTGCATGCATGCAGCACCTATTGAAATTCACTCTTTATCACAACAGTTAAAGCTGCAGGAGCTCTGCCTAGCATGACCAGATACAAAAGAGGGATAGCTCTCTTAATCTTTTGGGGTTTGGATTTTTTTTTTAAAGAAAAACCTCTCACCCTTAAATGGTTTTTCCAAGAGAATATTTCACTTGACCATATATCTTACCTTCCATGCTGTTTAATTACCCGTGTGGGTGTTTGGGACTGACATAGATGTAATCTGTACAAGACCTTACTCTACTCATCCATGAGGAACTTATGTATGCCGCAACTAGTGGCCTCTGAAGGCTCTAGTACTCCTCCAGCATGTCCACGAGAGTCCAGAAAGCTGCTCATTTAATTAAAAGTCAACTAATTAATTGAGGGAGTCCTTGAAATGCTCCCTTTCTGCCAGTTGCTATGGTAATTATGCTTAGAGAAAGAAAACGTGTCATTTTTATTGCTCACTCCAGATTTACAATTCTAATTGACTTTTGGACTTTATTCTTCTGCTCAAAAAAAGAAATAAAAATGAACAGGCTGCCTAGTCAATCTGCTTTTCAAAATGCAGACTAACTGAGAATTCATTTATACCGAGCAGCATGTTTCATACACTAGTAGTGCAATCCGATATATGAATACTCAGAAGAAAGCCCCATTGAGTTCTATGGGCCTGACTTCCAGATAAGAACGTATAGGCTTCTAGCCATGCAGAGTAATTCTGTGCATGTCTACTTAGAACCAAGTCCCATGGAGTTCAACGGGATTGACCCAAATAAGTGTGTTCAAGATCAGAAAGGATCACACGTGCAATGATCCAGAGGCTTTTTTGCACACCTAGGGGTACGACGCACACAGGCAAATATATTTCTACAAGAGCTGTCATGTTCTCCTCTGTGGTTTTAAAATGAGTGAGGATTAAGCATTAATTGCGACACCTCCCGATGTATAAAGTTAATGTTTCTGGACACGATCAATGAAGTCGCACTCATTTGATGCACCCGGGCAGCTTTTAACTCCCCTCCCCTGAGAGTGTGGGTGCACACACACATTCACACTGCACTATGAACCAATGATGAAATGCAAGAAGATTTCTTGCAATAGTTTGCGTACTCTCCAGCTGTTTCCCATGCCCTATAAATGGTACAAAATAAATAAATGCATAGCATCTATGAAGTGCCGTGGCATTTGAGTTTGTGATGCAGCCAAAGGTAAACAATTTTTTTAAAAACACACAAACATACACACATATCCTTGGATTGTGTCCTGTTGTGCCCTTTCATGAACAGAATGAGTCATTCCTTTCCCAGGTCTCTGCGAATCGAAGAGGAAAGGATGGCCAGATCTGCTATGTGTCTGGGTATGAAAGCGGTATATAAAAGGCAGGAGCCACACTATGCAGGATATAGTGGTATGAAGGCGGTGTATGGTACGTGTTAATGGACCCCAACTGTTGTCAGTGCACTTCAATGCCGCTATAAAGCAGCAGTGTGGCTCCTGCCTTTATATATACAATTTTCATACAACTTCCATAGTGCTATATCCTGCTCAGTGTAGTTTGGGCCCAAATGATTTTCACCAATCCCTCCTTCCCTTTGCACCACATCCCACACTTCTCTGAAGGGTCCTCCAATGCTCTAGAGCAGGTCCCCCAGCTTTTTAATGGGTACAAGAGGTTCAGGGGGAATGATTCCCCATATGTTGGCTCTCCATTATCTTGGCTGCCCAAAGTGTTGTCCGTTATTCAGTCTAAACATACAGAGTTGCTTTCCACCATTTCTACTCCAACTTTAAACTGATTTTAAGGAAGGGATGTAAGCATGTTCTTCAAAGAAAGCAAGGGAGAGAGAGAAGTCCTTAATGCACTTTTCTTGTCCTCATTTTAGAAATCTGGTTGAGTAGACCATGTTAAGGACACCATTTTTCATCCATGCTAATGGCCTCTTGAATATTTTTGAATCCCTTCTACTTTTACAGGGATTGTCAAATGGATCCTTTTAAAGATGCACAAGAACACCTCAAGGAAAGGATAAAATCCTTTCCATTAATGAAGAACACCTGCCACTTGAAGTGTGGAAGTTACCTTCAAACCTAAACCCAAACTAAAATGAAATCCTTACCCATCTCTAAAATAAAATGCTGCACTTAAAGACAGCTGACACAATTATCCTCCTTTTGAATAAGGCTGGAATATTCCAGCTTACTTAACATGAACTGCAGTAAAGCCCATTTCGTTTCAACTAAGCTGATAAAACCTTTGCAAAGTATTGGACCATTTCATTAATGCAATGATATTAAAATGGTGTTAGGGGTGGAAAAAAAGTGGACGCAACCCATTTTATTCCATGAAGCTTAGGGAGAGAATTGATGGGTGCAGGGGCTGGGTGGGGGGAGAAAAATATTCATCTTGTAAAGGACTGCTGAATAAGCCAATTCATTCAAAGTGCATTAGCGGCTCATCTGCAATATGCCAGACATCTGCTCTATGTATTGATTTACCGCCATGAATATGAACTACTTATCATGATTGGCTGAGGTCCAGTTTTTGAGTGTGCAAAAGCCAGTGAGATTTTATGTTCCTAATGCCTGGTACTGCTCCTCCTCCCATTGAGAAGGGGGTTGGACTTGATGGCCTTATAGGCCCCTTCCAACTCTACTATTCTATGATTCTATGAAACACCTGGATCAGGGCTGTCATCAAGAGTAAGCATGGTTGGGCCCATGCCAAGGGCCCACACCTCAGCAGGGCCCCACTGACAACATCCCCTTGGAATTTTTCCTCCTGTACACCATTGCATGTTCCTTCTGGTGGAGACCTGGCCTCTTATATTCTGTATTCATGCACCATGCACACTGGTGGAGCTAGATGATGATGATGATGATGATGGGGAAGAAGACATGGGAGTGGAAGGGGAACTGTACTCTGTAGTAAGCCAAGTGCCAGTCAACAGAACTGATTCATAGGTGCCAGTTTCATCTCTGATGTTAAGCTTTCAGAGTCCATTTTTAGAATTACTTTATAGAAGATAAAGCAATCCTAATGCCCATATCCTAATGCAGGGGCGGTATCTGTCAACAGAAAACTTCAGGAATAGGTGTCAGGTATAGGGCTTCTATAAGGCCAGGAGGCCTTGCGGGTTGTAGGTGTCATAAATCACTGGCTTTAAACTCGATAAGCAGGAGGTGGTTGAAAGCTGAAGTATCCATCAGAAGCCAGGTCAAGCAATGCTGGGTTCAGTCAGGGTCTGGTCCAAGGTCAGGATATGTCCAGGCAAGATCAAGGAGCTGGTATGCAAGCAACAAAGACAAGGCGCCAAGAACAATAGTTGCTTCCAGCATCGCTTCTGAGTTCCGGCATGTCTTTTATGGGGATGATGGTGATTGGGAATTGTTGTCAGCTACATTGGCCTTCAGCTGGCTTCTGCCTGTTCCCGTGAAGGGCCACTCCCCAAACACTCCCAGGCTCAGCTGTTCCTCCTTTCTGTTTGAAGCACAACAGTAGGTAGATTTAATTAGAACTGATTTGGCATGTCAGAATCTGAGTGACTCCTTCACCCGGCCCCCCACCTTTCTAAACACTCCATCAGTTTACAGTCCCAAGACCAAGGGAGGGGGGATGACACTGCTCCCTTCTGTACTTCCCCTGAGAACCCCAATAGAGAGAAGCCCACTCAGATTCTGACATTCCCAACTAGTTCTACTTAAATCTACGTACAACCTACAAGGCCTCCCAGCCTTGCGGAACCCCTATACCTGACATCGGGGATGTATGAGAATTTCTTTTCTTTCTTTCCAAACATGCAAGCATTTCCCGGTTGATGCTTTGAATACAAGTGTGAGCACGTGTTTGACAAAAAGATATTTGCAAATTGTCAAACATGTGCTAATGTCGACTTTGTTCCCAGTTCTCGCATCGATTGGTGACAATTTCCCAATTTGTGCAAATTCAAGCAGTAGACCAAATCAGCTTCACTTTAGCCTTGGGGAGGGGAGAGATTTGCGCAGATTTGGGGAGATTTGCACAAATCTGCCGTTCGATGGCTGCTGGATTTGCGCAAGTTTCCTGTTTGTGTAAAGCGTGCAGAAATTGAAACATGAATTGAAATCAGGCACAATACAAGCGGCGAGATGATGATCGGAGATCCATGGCAATCTTGAACATTGCTCATTCGCCCATCCTATTCAGAAGTGGGGCAGGTGTGGGGTAGAGTCAGCCTTGGACCTACTAGATCCAAAGTTCTTTCACTCCCCTGAGAGTATCCAGGATCGGGGCCCTGACATTTAGATGTTTCAGTTGAAGAAATGCACTGAATTATGGGGGTTTGTTGCACTTTTCTAGCCAGCTGTCAATGGCAACCGCTACTCGAGCTTTAAGAAACGTTTTTTTAAAAAAAATCCAGCCATCGTAAATTCCAAACCAATTCACATTGTGGCAGGTGTGTGGAAGAAAAAGCTGCTTGAGGAATGATCTCATAGGCATTCTTTAGCATGGAACTGGCAAATATTCTGTGTCCTTTCTAAAAACAGCTCCTGCCTTTTCAGATGCTGCTGATCTCATCTGCATTCCACGCCCCTCCCACAATGTTTGCATTAAGCGCACATGTGCTGTAGCTGGAGGCTGATGGCTTGAAGGCCCATTCAGTGACTTTTTATATATATAAAAATAATCAATGTGATGCAGGAATTGTCTTGGGAAAGATAAGGGTTTTGATTTCACATACCTTTCAATAGAGCTTTCCAGTGGACGTTTGATTTCACTCCTGACTGCCCAACGGCAGACCCACCAAGGTCGAATACACATCATGACCAGTCTAGGGCAGCTTCCCCCAACTTGGTCTCCTCCAGATGTGTTGGGCTGCAACTCCCATAATTCCTAGCCATTCCTAAATTATGCAATTCCCATAATTCCCATAATTAATTGCTCATGCTGTCTAGGAATTCTGGGAGTTGCAGCCCAACACATTAGGAGGGGCCCAAATTGGAGAAGGCTGGTGTGACAGTCTCTTAAAGAGAATACCTCTTTGAGAAAGCTAAAGATTTTTTCCAGCTCCTCCTTAAACAAGAGCTGGCTGGCTCATTGCAGAGGCTGGTATTTTCCTATAGATAGTTCCAGTCTCAATTAGGCAGGATCTACACTACTGCTTTAAAATGGTTTATAATGGTATTATAAACTGGGGCCCAGGACACATTTCATATATACCATTTTCAACTGTTTTCAAAGTGTTATCTCCCGCTTGCTGTAGATCTGGCCTTAGTCTCCTACACCAAATTTGCCTGTCTGTTGTCCGGCTTCACCCACAGGACTCCTTTTTTTCCTCTCCTACGTCCACCACAGCTTGTCCCACAGCTGTGGAATTCACTCCCCTGGCCACTGCAGTTAACCAAGAGCTTGGAGGTGTTCAGGAAAGATTTGAAAGCCTTTTTTTTTTTAATGGAGGGGTTGGCTGTTGCTCCTGAGGTAGAGCTGGTGGCCCTTGTACTGGCCGCTGAAGATTTTGTACAGGTTTTAATCTTAAGCTTTTCTTGCTATAGGTTTTTAATTCAATTAAGGTTTCCTATTAGGATGACTGTATTTTTGTAAACTGCTGACCTATTTTATTTTATGTACAGTGCTTTGTAATAAAGCGCTATATAAACTATTATTATTATTATTATCATTACCCTTCCTTTCATTTTCATCCATTTTTATATTTTTCCGATTGTGGCTTGGGGTCATGAGCACCCAGCTCCTTTGGGAATGCCGCAATTCCTTTCAGGTAGAGTAGCGAGTCCGGCCAAACCTCCACCCATAACATGGACTTATAGCTGGTCTAAAGGTGGATCAAAATTTCACAACTGAGAACCTTTAGACAAATTTGGGAGGGGGATTCAGGGGTGATAGAGTGGACTACACTGCTTACCTTCTTTTGTAATTTTGGAGTGTGAGGTGAATATTCACCTGGGTTCCTCTGCCCTCTATTATATTTGCACTCACCTTTAGGTTCAAAAAGGTTCCATACATCTGATGAAAATTTAAAAAATTGCCCAGTTTCTGGGTTGTCTCCTTCCTAGAGTTGGAAGACCTAAAGACAGTAGTGCATGTGCTGGTAATTTTGAGGCTCAACTTCCGCAAGGTGCTGTACATAGGGATACCTCTGTGTCTAGTATGGAAACTTCAAGTAGTTCAAAATATGGCAGCCAGGTTGGTCACCGGTACATCTAGGGGTGACCATATTACACCAGTTTTAAAATAACTCCACTGGCTGCCAATTACTTTCCAGGTGAAGTACAAAGTGTTGGTTATTAACTTTAAAGCCCTACATGGTTTGGGTCCAAGTTACCTGCGGGATCACCTTCTCCCATACAATCCACCCAGCACACTCAGGTCCTTTGGGACAAATTTACTACAGTCAGCAAAAACTAGGCTGGCAACTGTTACCCAGAAGACCTTCTCTTCTGGCACTCCCAGACTGTGGAATGGCCTGCCAGAAGAGATCCGCCAACTTAACAGTCTTCCAGAATTTAAAAAAGCTATAAAGACTGATCTCTTCCAGCAGGCCTACCCAGTCGAATTTTAAGAGTTTTATTGGTATTTTAATAATGTATTAGTTTTTATATGTTTTAATCAGGTTTATGTACTTTATATCATTTGCTTTTAATGTTGTTCCCCACCTTGATCCAGGTAGATTTTTTTAAAAATCTACCCAGTGTCTACTAATATTTTAAACACCATACTTTTTAGATTGCAAAGCAATGCCTCTGTTTATCTGGGTTTTAAAATTTTGTCATTTGGGTAGCGTCCATTTTTGTGCTATGTGGTAAGCAGTATTTTTTTTTAGTATTTTTTTTAAAGGTTGCTTATGGAAGAAGGTTCTATTTAATAAACAGTTTTACGGTACTTTTTGGCTCTGTTAGGACTTGGCATAGAAATAAGTTCACTTTCTTTTCATGAGAGAGCTCATTTATGTCTTATTCTGGGGTTTGGAAAATACACTTCAACTTAAAACAGATCTCTGTGACATACTATAATGTCTGCTCAAAGGGCACAGGCAAAGAGATATTTTAATCTTCATCCCAAAATATTACTTCCTATCAAAAGGAATGCTGAATATTTGCAGACAGTTAATCTGGAATATAGTCAGATTGTCACCCTAAAGACATTATTAGTTTATTAATCTTCTGTCATTACATTAAACGGCTTTAAAAGAATTAGACAAATCTATTATTATTATTATTATTATTATTATTATTATTATTATTATTTCCTTAGATGCCTGTTTCAGAAAAGACTCAAGGTATCTTACCAAACCCCCCCCCCCATTTTAAACTATTTAAAACAGCTAAAATAATTAACAATAAAATTCCATAGCCCAATAAAGCAACAAAGGCCATGTCTACACCATGCATATATCCCGGGGTCAAGCAGGGACAACCAGAGACTTTTCCTGGGATAACTGGGGCTGTGGATTTCCTGTTTTTTTCCCCACGGTCCCAGGACATGGTATGACATGGTATGGCATGCAATCACGGCTCATCCCTTCTTCCCCACGAGTTGCAGGGCTCTGGAAATGGGCACGGAGCTGAGTGACGGCAGTCCGTACCCATCGGGGGTGGGGGAGCAGTTTCAAGGGTGATGCTTTTTATATCCATAAGCCTCAGAGTTTGGAGGCTTACGAGTACCCAAGGTGGATCTGCTAGGATTGCGCCCTAAATTAAGAAGCCCATCGTATATTGTCAAATGCCTGGGAGTAGAGGAAAGTCTTAACTTGGCATTAACATGACAGTGTTGATTCCAAACAGTCATCACAGTTTGAGGGCCACCAGCAAACAGGCCCAGTCAACATCAGAAGCAGGTTGCTTGGATGCTAAAGGGACCATTGGACTGATTCAGCAATGTTCTTTGTATGTTCTGTTGTTCAAGATATTTTCATATTGGCAAGATCTCATGGAAAATGCATCAATGGCTTCAAGTCTGGTTGTGTGAGTTCAATACGCAATTGGGGCCGGTGACCAAACCTCAAGTTTGCAGTCCCCCCCCCCCCATGAACCATGCATGACGTATTATATGCAAGTGGGTCCCACCCATGTAAATTTTCAAGGGGGTGATTATGACAAGGCTCTCTCCCTACTGAAATGATGAGGCTGCCTGTGAGCTAGCCATTTGGAAGATATTGAGGGGGAGTTTCTCATGTATCACTTCCCAGGTTGAAACATGTTATATGATCCCTGCTTTATTTACATCAGGGGGATGCCACCTGCAGCCCTGACTTGTGCAAGTGGAAAGAAATTCTTATGCATCCCTAAAATAAATCCGATTCTGTCCATGATTGGATGATACAACAACAGACCCCTGACAACCCTCAAACCAAGACAGAACAGATTTAACAAAATCTGTACATCCGTAGCAGGGTTGTAGGGGGCTGCAGCTATTCCCTGGCTTTTGAGCCCACTCTTTCCCTGCTGCTAGTAGAAGCAGAGAAATCACAATTTCAGTGGCGATACCTGGGGGATAAGAGAGGGTCCCCCCTCACAGTGATCCCTAGATCTCAGTGGTCTGAGAGGAGAAATTGCACCCTGAGGGCTGTATGTGCAAGGAGGATGAGTGTGTGTGTGTGTGTGTGTACATGCATATATTTCTTCCAGATGACATTAGTTTTGGCCCCTAGGGAAAAAAAGGTTGTGCATCCTTGATTTACCTGGAACACAGCAATGTTTGAAGCTGCCTTAAACTGACTCAGACCATTGGTCCACCTCTCCCAGTACCAGGGATCAAACCTGGGACCTACTGCATGCAAAGTAGATGTTCTACCACCTGATATCAATCAATCTTTATTTGCAGTCGACAGGCCATTAAACCAACATGTGAAGTACACACATATTAATAAAAACAAATGTTAATAGAAAAGGGAGGGTCCAAAATCTCTTAAAACGTTAATTAGTGAATTTGAAAGAGATGATCAAATGATCCTGTTTGTTCTAGTGAGAATAGCAACACTCAGAAATTTGCTCACTTGCTCAGTAATTAACTTGTCGGTGCCCCAGAGTAAGTATAACAACCATCTTGTAAAACACAAGCATGCTCCCCCCAAAAGATAAAAAATAAGGTATCTATAGTAGCTACCTGATATTATAACAACCACCTTGTAAAGACACTGGCTCAATTCGGACGACATATTAGGCAACGGAGGGGTAAATAACGTACTGACCGTGCATTAGGTAGGAGGAGCTCTACAGATGACGCTCTGCAGCCGGTGCTGCTCGGAACCAGCAAACGCCTAGGCTGCTAATAATAATAATAATAATAATAATAATAATAATAATAATAACAATTTATTTCTTACCCGCCTCTCCGTCTGGATCGAGGCGGGGAACAACAACATGATAAAATACATAAAACTGATTAAAACATGGCCATTTTGGTTGCAACCTCTCCTCCGTGTGTCCTCCAGCCGTATCCCAGCATGCGCTGTGAGTGCTGCTGGCTGCATAGAGTGGCCGGTGGTTTTTGGCTGCTCTAGGCAGCAGAACTCTATTCCGAAATGGAATAGTCCACGGAGGGGGGGGGGGCTGAATTCGGATGACACTTTAAACAACGGGGCTTCGGGTTAAACAACGTGTTTAAAGTGCCTGATTAACGTACTGTCAGTTGTGTGTGCGTTTTGTGTTGCCCTCCAAATGACACAATAAGCAACACAACTGACTATTGTTCCCCCCTCCTCCATTGCCTAATGTGTCATCCGAACTGAGCCACTGTGTGCTCCCCACAAAAGTTTTTTTTAAAAGGTATCTATAGCAGCGATGGAGCCTGTGGAGGGCCAAATTTAGCTTGTTTGCAAGCTGAATTTGGCCCTTTTGGCATCACTTAGCCACTATGGAATACCCAAAAGGCTAAATTTAGCTTGGAAACAAGCTAAATGTAACCATTGTAGTATTCTGTAGTGCTACAGAATGGTTTGCTGCCGAATTTCAGCAGTAAACAAGCGATTTCTGTTGGGTGGGTGGGTAGCACAACTTTTATTAGACATGTCAGTTTGCTCATCTTGTTCCTCGCATAGATGAATAAATAATTGTGAGAAGCTCTCATTCAGATCTGCGTGGCCTTGGAGAGAACCCTAGTACTTTACTTTGGATCCCTTATCTACTATATAATGTGAACATTTTAATCATAGGAACGCCACACACGCACCCCACATGCCCCTGGCAAGTTTTGGGATGAGAAATGTGAAAAGTTCAAGGTTTCTTTAACCACCAAACAACATCCTGGTATACATTGTGCTAAAAACAGACAACAGTCCTAAGAGAATACAAAACTAAGAAAATAAACACACACACATACCAACTGATTGCGAAAAAAGAAGAGCAAAAGGAAAGAATGGGAATTCATAGTACTCCAGCTATAACAAGTACAAAATATCTATCTATCAGTATTTCTACGAAAACTTTAAGGGTTGAACCAAAAATGTAGCAGTTACCTAGTTCGGCTTTCAATGATGACATCACATATTGCTCTTGCTTTGAACTGCCGCAGTGGAATTTCTCAGTTGGTGCAGAATATAACTCTCTACAGTGCAGCGTTTTGTTTTGTTTTTATTTTAAACACTACCCCATAAGTGGTGTGCCTCTGGATCAATCTAAGTCGATATTCACCTTGTCAAGGGATGGCCAGATGTCTGTTTCACATTTCACATTTCCCACCCCCCACCCCCATTCTCTTTATGAAGAAATGGGCACATTTTGTTAACTTCTCATCAAACAATGAACCAAACAAATCCTTACCCATCTGCACCAACCAAATCCAATAGGTACAGGTATTCCAGGGATGTAGAGAATGATCATGTACCTGCCTTCCATATAGCTGTTCAAGGTGAGAAACCTGCTGTCCTTGGTCCCATTCCTCCTACCCCACGAAAAGGCTACCAATGGTTACTAGTACTGATGGTAGGCTGACCAGATAAAATCCAGGTCAGGGCTCCTGTAACTTTAACAGTTGTAGAGAAAAGGGAATTTCAGCCAGAGTCATTTGTATGTCATTAGTTCCTGGTGAAATCCCCTCTTCATCACAACAGTTAAAGGTGCAGCACTATACTAGAGTGACCATATACAAAAGAAGGCAGGGCCCCTGCACCTTTAACTGTTGTGATGAAGAGGGAATTTCACCAGGAACTAATTGCATACAAATGACACTGGCTGAAATTCCCTTTTCTCTACAAATGTTAAAGTTACAGGAGCCCTGTCCTGGATTTTGTCTGGTCACCCTAACTGATGGTTAAGTGCAACCTCCAGTATAACAGGCAGTAAGCCTGTATACACCAGTTGCTGGGGAACATGGTGGGAGGGTGGTGTTGCACCGTGTCCTGCTTGTGGGCCCCTGGTCGACAGCTGGTTGTCCACTGTGTGAACAGAGTGCTGGACTAGATAGACCCTTGGGCTGATCCAGCAGGGCTCTTCTTATGTTCTTATGAAAAGACATGTCCTTAAGAGTTGTCGGCAACATTTCCCTGCATTGTTCAAGGGAAACAAAGAATATAGTGATAGTATATTTGGGGTGCCCCACACATTGCAACATGAGGGTCGTGAATCCCAGCTGTTTACATGCACATGGCTGTATACATCTGGAGCTCCATGGCCTGCTGCCATCTGCTTGTGCTGCAGGAGCCGATAACCTGCCGTCCACTAACCTAATTAGGCTGTAAGTCTGATCCACAAACCAGTTAAGCTGGCATTCTTCTATCTAAGTTGGTTTTGCCCCACTGACCTAAGTGGAACTGCGTTGGCTTGAATCCAGAGATTCAAAGCAGGTCAGGCTATTAACCTGCAGGGAATGGGGGGGGGGGGGCGTGCAAATAGCAGATAAGTAAGCGGCTAGTGAACTGTTTGTAGAAGTACTTTCTTTTCTAGGCCTTGCAGCGAACAGGACTGCCCTTGCCAAACTGAGGAAAAGGCAGGCTGGGCTTATTTCAATCGTCGTTTGAAATCAGAGTTTAAAACAGCAAAAAAAAACAAGGAAGATGGATTTCAATCCATGTAGCTTTCATTGGATTTCGTTATTACATTTCTACCCTGCCCAATAGCCAAAGCTCTCTGGGTGGTTTACAGAGCTTAAACACCATCAAAATACAACATTGTTACAGAATGTAAAAGCCATTGACATACAAAATATAACCCACCCACCTACCCCCACGCAGTATGTGTATATTAAATTTCAGCTATGTTTCTGTTCAGGTTGTTTCAGAAAGTGTGACTTAGCTCTCTACACTACTGCTTTAAAACAGTTTATAGCAGTTCTAAACCGGTTAATTACGGTTATTAACTGGTTTTAAAATGTTATAAACCATTTTAAAGCGGTAATGTAGATAGGCTCTATGTCTGTATTAAAATGAAGACCAAACAAATTCCTCAAAAAGATAACCTCTGATCTTTCTTTCTTTCTTTCTTTCTTTCTTTCTTTCCCCACATTGTTAGGATCATCTCTGAATAGCACACAGTTCATTCATAGAAAAAAATAACTCATATCAGTGTTATATGCTGCACAAGTTCAAAGCAAAACGAGAAAGAGATAATGAACCTTTGAACTTCCTAAATTCAGAGTGAGATTATGGCTTCCACAAATTAGTATGGTTTCCACAAATCTGTGAACAGACCTCTGGCAGGATTCCCAACGGATACCTACCAAAGGAGAAATGAACCAAGAAACATGCAACTTTTTATGCTGTTGCTCAGGACAGTATAAATCATGGTTTCTGGGTTATTATCACAAAAGGGTGGCCACATATGAATGGCTAAAAAGAAAAAGGTTTGGTCTTTGAGCTGAAAGAGGTTCCACACCCCTGACTTACATGCGTTCAAGGAAACATCTGAAGAGTTCTACAGTGCTCAAGTGTTTGATTTTTTTCCCCACTCTCAAATATTCTCAGCCGTTGAATGTCTCGCAATCTATGTGGCTTGATTTGATAAGGCCTCTCTCTCTCTCTTTTTAAAAAAATAAGATTCAGAAAATCTCCCCAGCGGGGAAAATGGGGAACTATCTCATTGATCCTACAAATCCACTGTTCAGGAACTAGCTGAATATCAAAGAAAAGAAAAGGCTTCATCCTGCCCCCTTTTCCCACTTGTGTACGCAAACAAAAAAGGAGGACCCTCCACTTTCTCCTAACCATAAAACCACTTATTGGAAGAGGAAAATGGCAGCCAAGCCCAAGGGTCCTGCATGGAGCAGATGGCTCTTTCTTCTTTCTGACCTGCCTGCTCAGAGTATTCCATTCATGCAGCGGGCATAATGATACGATGACATGACAGTATATTTCCATGGGACGTGGCGCTCCAAAAACCTTTGCCAGGAGGAGCAATTTTTAGAAACTGGAGCCAGGGTATGAATTTCCCACTTGTGTGCTATCACAGGGTTTGCATTCTTGAGCATGAAAGAAGCTGAGGTCAAATCATGGGGCTTGTTTGCGATGCTCGGTTTACTCGCCCGCAAGGCAATGGCTCGCAGTTCCAGGGAAGTCTCCCTGTTTGATGTGGAGAAAAGGGGAGTTATTTATGTGTTGTTGAGTGACTGAGATGTATTGAGGAGGGAGAGAGAATTCCCAGCTAATGAACCAGGGCCTGGAGTGCGTGCAATGATTGGTGGTGTAATTTTTCAGAGATTCAACCCAATCACTGTTCTCCTTAAGCTGTCTCCGCACCATCAGTGTTCAACTCAGAAAAAATAAACAGCCGCCGTGTCTCCCTAAAAACAATGGGACAGAGCTTCATCCCAGCTCAATTCCATTTTGCCGCTTTTAAAGAGACTGAGCTGTGGTGGTGGAAACTGATCATTTGCCCCCCCCCCCCACACACACACACACTTTGAAACAAGATGGGGAGAGAGAGCCCACTTTGTCCTGAAACAGATACACACTCCTTGAAAAGCTTCTGGGAGTGAAATTTTGCTTCAAAACAAGTTGGGTGCTCATCACCCACCTTGTTTTAAAGGGGGGGGGGAATCACCCTCTTCTGGCCACTGCTGCACCACCAGATTTTGGTGGCATACTGCCACATTTTTGTTTCCATCCCCACAGCAAATTTGGCAACTGCAGTGGGGCGGAGATGGAGGCTGCAGAAAAGGTCAGGAGGCCTGCATATAACCCGTGGGCTGGGTGTTGTCCACCCCTGATTTAGAGCTTACCAGAGTCCCTATGGTGGTTCTCTTCCTGCTGACACTGTGGCTTCCAGGCAAGCTGAGAAAAGGGTTGCTGTAAGAATTCAGGTTGGAGCAGTATGATGAGAGACCAAATCTGGACCCAATTTGGGAGTGAGATTGTATTGTCAAATGCCTAGATGTCTTCATCTAGTGGCCGGGGGTAGTAGCTACAGGGGCTGTCCACAACCCCCCTCTGACTCACCTCGGAGGCTGTTTCAGTGCCTCCAAAACAGCCTTGATTCAACTTGGGGTGCTTCAGGGCTGAGTCGCCTCACTTCGGAACTGAATCTGAAGCGAAGTTTGCCCCCTCCCGTAGGTTCTTGGGCACCTGCCATGCAGTTTTTTGCTCCCTCCCTCCCCGCTCACCCCGAAAACCAGGAACAGCCGCTGTGGGACTTGCGTATACTGTCCAGCTGCTATTGATACTGCCTCGTATTTGGGCCAAGGTGAGCAGAATCGGCCTGGCTCGCCTCGGATTTGGGGATTCGGCCCACGGGGTGCACAGGCCTAGTGGTTACCATTTACTGAAAGCATAACAATTTTGGAAGAAATTATCTATGATCATTGAACATTCATTTTTTATTTTGATTTTTTTTACTCCTTAGGTTCTGAGCTTGGAGGCCTGCCCACATTTGACTCCACTTATGCTAGCATAGAGCAACAGCTGAACGAGACAGCGAGGCAGCGCAGGCACACTGGGGGCAACGACCACAATATCGAAGTGCTTCTCGGAGTGGATGACTCCGTGGTCCGATTCCATGGCAAAGAACACGTGCAGAACTACCTCCTCACCCTGATGAATATAGTGAGTGCGAATCTCTCTACATTTGTCCATTTGTTTGTGTATGGAATATATCATGTGCCACCCAAGTGGCAGATGTACTTGGGGTGTTTTACATTTTTAAAAAATGAAACAATAAAAAAATAATAACCCAAACAGTAAATACAGCGATGAAAATATCAAAATATTAAAACATTAGGAGCACAATCCTATGGAACATTAGGAGCATGATCCTGGAGGCTGAAGTTGTCAGGGTGAGAGGAGTAGGGCAGGCAATTGTTGCTTCCCCATCTTCCAGTCTTTAAGTTTTTGCTAGATGGGCTTCTTTAGCCAGTCTAACAAGGGTGCTTCAGACAGGGAGAGAGGGAAGGAAGCTGGGGGAGTCTCAGGATATTATGTATCCTGGCCACTCCAGCCTCCACTCCTCCTGAGTCACTGAAACACCCACTTTTCCTCATCTCGGAGGTCAATTTTCCGACCTCGGAGAAGCAGCCGCCGTGGTTCTCTCTATTGTCTCTGACCTCAGAGGGGGGAAATCCAAGTTATCATAGGATGCTTGACCAGGGACCATCAGATTCCTCTCTACTAATATTAAAGAGACAGCGGTAAAATTATTCATCAAAGCAACAGATTGAAGATGAAATGCTTGCTGCAAAAGGAGGATTTTAACCTGGCATTTCAATGTGTGCAGTAAAGACAGCAGGCAGATCTGTTGTATTCCACACACCCCCGCGACTTATTTTCTCCTTGGAATTCCCCCCCCGCGTGCTTTCTATCCCCCTCCCCAGTTTTTTCTAGGTCTTCACATCTCCAACTCCATCCTCCCTTCATCTCGTCCTCATCACCCTCCCTGTGCACAGGGTGACTGTCTGCAGCAGAGATGCTCTCTGTACAGTTTAGGACTGTGAGTTCATCATGATCTTTCACATTTATTTCATTGGGGCCTAGGGATCTACAGATTCCGTGTGTTTCACAAATTGTCAGAAGCCTTCCGTCTAGGGTGACCAGATAAAATCCAGGTCAGGGCTCCTGTAACTTTAACAGTTGTAGTGAAAAGGGAATTTCAGCCAGTGTCATTTGTATGCAATTAGTTCCTGGTGAAATTCCCTCTTCATCACAACTGTTAAAGTTGCAGGGGCCCTGCCTTCTTTTGTATATGGTCACTCTAGTATAGTGCCTGCACCTTTAACTGTTGTGATGAAGAGGGAATTTCACCAGGAACTAATTGCATACAAATAACCCTGGCTGAAATTTCCTTTTCTCTACAACTGTTAAAGTTACACGAGCCCTGACCTGGATTTTATCTGGTCAGCCTACTTCCGTCCCAATCAACCGGCCATCAACAGAATCAGATTTTCTTTTTCATTTTTCAAATTTGCGCAAATACAAATTTGCACAAATTTGCACATTTGGGGCTGTTTTTTGAAATAAAATGTGTATTTTTCTACAACAAAATTTGCATAAAATTCCAGAAGGTTAGGTAGATACTACGCAAGTCCACGGACTCCATCCGACAAGGGAAAAGCCAGTCTGGAGTGAAATTTGCAGATCAGATTCATAAAAATCTGAACATCTGGTTCATCTGTGGATTTCTTCTAAGGGAGACTCACTTGGCCTGAACCCAACTTGACCTCATATATGGTAGGTCAGAAGAAAAACCATGACTCTCCTTTCTTTTTCAACACAAGCTACAAGGCAGTGTGAAGTCAATTATATACTGAAGACAAGGGCCGCGAGCCAGCTCTGGTTGCACACAACAGCTACTGACCTGGATTCAGGAATATATATCCCATCTGCACCCCACCCCTCAAAAAAAGCATGTGACTAACTCAATGGGACTGGGTAAAGCACATCGCTATGCAAACTGATTTGAGTGAGTAGTAATCAGGCCTCCTGTTAGAAAGGCAATTAGCAGAAGAAAACAAAAAACAAAAAAGTCCAAAGAGAATGAGCCTTTACCAGACTCACATGCACACAATGCTATCATGGAATAAAAGGAAACCTCACCCTTCTTTGGTGAAGAAAAGGGAAACTGTTTTTAGTCGCAGAAACTATTCTCGCATGTACAAAGGCAGGTGCAGTGTAGAGTTTCAAAAATGAGTTTGTTCAGCCTATTTTGTGTTCCATGATACAGGCAGGAGTGAGAGAGCAATCATGTGTACTCCCAGCAATGGTAGAGGAGAAAGAGAGAGAGAGAGGAAATGAAGGGGAGGAGCAAAAGGAAGAAATCACCGGAAACCACACCATAGGCTGTAGAGATCCTAAGGGAGCTGTGGTCAAAATTCCCATGAACTAGCTAACTACAACACTACCCCTTTCCAGTAACTTGAAGATGAGGTTGAAATATTTCCAACACAACCCTGTATGCACATCTGCATTTGCAAGAAGCTGTATCCACACTGAGATCCCCTTCACTGCATTATTAGAACATAAGAAGAGCTCTGCTGGGATCAGACCGAGGGTCCGTCTAGTCCAGCATTCTGTTCACACAGTGGCCAACCAGTTGTCAACCAGGGACCAACAAAGCAGGACACGAGTGCCACAGAACCCTCCCGCCCAGCAACTGGTGTACATAACCTCCTGCCTCTGAGAGGTACCACATCGCCATCAGGACTAGTCACCATTGATATAACCTTCCTGTCCAGGAATTGATCCAACCCCCTTTGAAAGCCATCCAAATTGGTGGCCATCACTGCGCCGTGTGGTAATGAATTCCATCATTTAACTATGCGCTGTGTGAAGACGTCCTTCCTTTTATTTGTCCTGAATCTTCCACCAATCAGCTTCATGGGATTCTAGTATTATGGGAGAGGGAGAAAAAAATGTCTCCCTATGCACAGTCTCAACAGAATGTGCAGCAAATATGCTTTATGGAATCTCTTCCTTTTGTTCTTAATTTGCTTAGATCAATTGAAGTCATGATGGATTTTCAGCAGTGCAAAAATTAATCTCCCACATTGGCTTTTCTATTTGATTATAATTATCCTTGCATTTTAAACGCCTTGGGAATATTGGTTTTTGAGAGTTAACACAAACAGACTTAGCTTTTCTAAGCCAGAATTGATTTGTTTTTATTACCCAAATGGATTGGCTAAGGAGGAGGAGGAGGAGGAGGAGGAAAGATGTGGCGAAATAGCTCCCTCTGCTGATAACATAGAATACCTCTTAATATTGTTATTAAATTTACTTAAGATTTGATCATGGAAGATAGTATTTTCCTTTTGAGATGTCCTGAAACGTTTTTTTTAAAAAAATGTTTCATTCTATGGGATTCAGTGCTCTTAAATGTCACATCTGCCTTGAGGTTTGGGCAACTAGGGTCTGGTGAACATGAAATATTTGAACTTGTTGAAGTTCTCTGAATTTGTCCTCAAAGTTCATTTCCCCTCATTTGCATTCCAGAATGTGAGCAGTTATTTTTTCCAACCAGAAAAAAAATGTGCAGAAGGATACAAACCCAAGCCTAAAAATTATTGGACAGCGTTTTAACTTGCATTTTTTTTCCAACCCAAGAAAATGCATCATTCATTGCACAAATAGTCAGTCAAATCAGGGATTTGATTGGCCAGTCAATATATTCAAGGCTCACAAGTATACAGCAGAGAAAAGTGTGTTTGGTAAATACAAAAAAAAAAACACATTTATGACGAGATCATTTAGCAACTGGGAAGCAACTTGATAAGCAGGTGAGGAGACTCTTGCCTCTGTTAGTTCCTGGATTTTCTGATCAGGTGGAGAAGGAATGGACAGTTTCTCCCACTTTCTCATTTCTCCAATAAGTTCATTTCATATTCTGAGAATTCCGCCGGTCCTCAGCTCAGTAAGTGTTTTTTTTTTTAAAAGGCTTTGCATGAAAATTCATTTTTTAAAAATCTGTTTGTGTGCACATTTCTCTGAATACATTCATTTTGTATATATTTGGCCCCCAATATATACATTTTTGTGAATAATTCCCCCAACATGATGCATCTTCATTTCCTCTGTTACACTTCCTTGCGCAATTTAGATATGCGCTCATCTTGAAGGATAACTGAGTGCCCATTTGCGTACCGGTTCAAAAGTGCAAAATCTGGTATGTTGGCATTAAACTGAGAACTCAGTGGATTTCTCCAACATCGCTAAGGGAGAGGCCATGAGAGCGTTCATGCTCCAGCTCATCACTACATGTTGTAACCTATGAAGCCACCCTTGGAGTTCAGTTCTGCCCTAGCAGAGAAGGCTTATTGAAATGCTGCAGTGACTAACTGTCCCCTGCAACTGACGCCTTTTTCTTTGCCAATAACCATTCTTTCTCAGCTCCCCCTCCTGCTGACTCCACAAAAAAGTGCTTTGCAAGCAAAAGCAGGGGAATCAATGCATCTTCATCTTTAAAAGGAGGGCCTGTGTCGATTTTTCATGAACCTTTCAAAAGCAGCTGAAGCAGAAGGCTTTCAAAGACTTGAGCACTCCATGTGCCTGAGGAAAATGGATTGCTTCCAAGAAATACTGAGCTGTAGGATCTCTGCAGTTCAATCTAAACCTGGTTGGTGCTGCCTGAAAAGACAGATCAGTCTCTGATGCATCCTCTGTGCATGTGCATTGGGTACAGAACTATTGGGAAGGATTGGTCCCTTCTTGATACAACGGCAATGGTGCTTCTCCCTTGCGATTTGCCGTTCATCGTACAATAACCAGCAGCCATGAAAAGACCTTCCTTCCTCATGTTTCATGGTTATGATGCTTGAGAGGTGATCCAGGATTCACCCTTCCAGCAATGGTCTGAGAGAAGCTCCTGCACGGTCAGTGTTATCCAGCTATCATGGTTCCAAAGACATGGTTCTCAATGTGAGGAGCAGTTGCCAAAAGCAGGTCATGGCAGCTTCCCTGGTCAGGGAATCCTATAGGGTGGCCAGGTGCCCTGCTTTGCAGAGGACAGTCCTAAATTTAGAGATCTGGCAGAGAACAGTCCTCTATGTGGAGGTATCCTCTGTCTGAAGAGCTATTCAATCTAGATCTGGTTGACAGTCAAAGAATCCTAAGGAGGGAGCGCAGTGAGGGGCCGTGAAGTTGACGATCAACTGTTAATATCTCGATGGCAGACTAAGCAGGCATAAAGGTCACCTAGCCAGTCTTTTTCACTCTGGGGAGATGTGTTATATTTCTGTTTAAATTATAGTTATTATTTCTAAATTTGCAATACTTCTAAGAAGTGATGGTTGAACAAATCCTTGGTGAATTCATTATTTCTTCTGAACTCACCCAGGTTAGCTTGGACTCGACTTATCATTCGCTGTATTTGGATTTTAGCACATGCACAATATCAATATCCTTGGGAGCTGTAGCTTCGAAATGTATATTGTGGCATGATTTCATGCGGCACCATATTATGTACCCCCTCCTCGATTGGTTGTTTTTTGGAGTCAATCCTACCAACTCAGCACATGTGCAGAAATAGCATTTTTTAGATTTAGACTGTGCATGCACCACAGCTTGCAATCAGTTCCAAACTTAATAGCAGGTTTGTTCAACACCAATCCAGGTTCACTACAAAGGTGAGCATTACAAACGGACGGGTTTCAATCAGCAAGCTGCATAATAACAAAATTTTGCAGTGTAACTACTTAGAACCTGCCTCTATTTCCCCACTCATTTTTCATCTTTTTGCTTATTTTATGAGGGGGAAATGAAATAGCCACACTGTGATTTTATATTGGTAGGACCCATCTGGAAGCCCCTGGACTGAGGGTCTTCGCATCATCCTTCGTGAGGCTCAGCCTCCTTGATAGAGGCTGCAAAACTGCCTCGTTCTATCAGTGTGGAAAAAAGAGGCTAAGGGGAGGTGTACACATTTATGCACGGTGTGGAGAATACGGATAGGGAGACATTCCCCCCCTCTCCCATAATACTAGAGCCCGGGGTCATCCCATGAAGCTGATTGGTGGATTCAAGACCTATAAAAAGAAGGACTTCTTCACACAGCACATAGCTAAACTATGGAATTCGCTTCCGCAAGATGTAGTGATGGCCACCAATTTGAATGGCTTTAAAAGAGGGTTAGATAAATTCCTGGAAGAGAAGGCCATCAGTGACTAGTTGTCCTGATGGCTATGTGCTACCTCCAGTATCTGAGGCAGTAAACCTATATACATCTGTTGCTGGGGAATATGGGTAGGAGAGTGGTGTTGCATCCCTGCCTGCTTGTGGGTTCCTGGTTGACAGCTGGTTGGCCATTGTGTGAACAGAGTGCTGAACTAGATGGATCCTTGGTCTGATCCTGCAGAGCTCTTCTTACGTCCGAATGTTCTTATTATAACTGATGGATGAGTGTGTGTGTTTCTTTTCCCTTCCTGTCTATGTCTCCTCCCCCCCTTAGGTGAATGAAATTTACCATGATGAATCCCTGGGAGTCCACATAAATGTTGTGCTGGTTAGAATGATGATGTTGGGCTATGCCAAGGTAAATAAACCAGGTGAATGGTTCATCTATCTCCTTTCTCATTCAAATTGCTCTTACAGGGTGGGGTAGTACTGTGCATGCTTTTGCAACTAGGAAAAAATATGTATCTGTGTACGCATGCAGGCGCATATCGATATGTCACAGGAAGGCTGATAAGAGTGAGAGCCCCCTGCTAGTGGTTTCCATGTGGGGCGTTAGTTGAAACAGTTGTGATGCTAGAGATCTGTGACCAGAGCTCTTGAGGTCTGTTCGATACACAATGTCAACCTTTTTCATCATTAAAGCAGCCTCAGCAGGGGATGTCAGTATTTGATTGGAGAAGCAATGATGGGAGCATGGGTTTCACCCCTTCCCCTATTTATTTTTGACAGACATACGCCACCCGATAAGAATGGTTCTCTGGTGGCTTACAGTAAAAAGAGAACTCTTTAGCTATGAACATAACATTCTCAGGGTTGAGCACTCCCTCACCCGGTACTTCTCATCCAATTACATATCAGGACACGCTGCAAATGCTTTAAAGCTGAGATGTGGTGGGGGGATTCAGGAGATTTGGACATGGATCGCTCATGTTTGGATCTTGAATCTGGGATGAGCAAGTGGTGGGAGTGAGATGCACCCCTGGCTCCAACCCATCAAGGGAGGGGCTGCTCGCCATTTAATTTCCCCTTTGCCTTTCTGGTTGGGTGGATGGAAATAGAAAGTGGGTCATGCCTGAGGATGCTCCATGCTATCCAAAATTACCACATTGAAATCACATGCCCGATGGAACTGATCGTTAAAGAAGAGCTGGAGTCAATGATGCAAATTGATCAAACTGGCACAATTCCTATTACTTTGCGGAATTTATCTTGCAGTGATATTGCAAATAGACATTGGGGGTGTTCAAGCTTCAAGGTGCTTTGTGGGGCACTGAAATCATGCTCCACCTCCACTGGGTCACTGGAACTCTGCCATCCAGTTTGACTTCTGGGGTTTCAGCTGGCATTGCTCAAGAATTTTAAAGATCACTTTGCAGTCATGACGACAAGAGACCTGTTTTTAAATTCAAAAGCAGAGGTTCTTGGTAAACTGAATTCCCATACTGCATTTTTTTTCTGCTTCTCACAGAATCACAACTTATTATTATCGTTATTGTTATTGTTATTTACATGTCTATACCGCCCAATAGCCAAAGCTCTCTGGGCAGTTTACAAAAGATTAAAACATTAAACATTAAAAATCAATATATAAAATTTTAAATCATAAAAACAGACAACATACAAAAAAATCCATTTAAAAACAACTTTGAGCTCTCAGCCAAAGATATACCAGGGGTCAGTTAAACTCAACATATGCTGTTAAATGCCTGGGAGAAGAGAACAGCCTTTTCCTGGCTCCGAAAAGATAACAATGTTGGCGCGAGGAGGGCCTCTTCAGGGAGATCATTCCATATTTGGGGGGTCACCACTGAGAAGGCCCTCTCCCTTCTTGCCATGCTATGAGCTTCCCTCAGAGTAGGCACATGGAGGAGGGCCTTAGATGTTGAGCGTAGTGTATGGGTAGGTTCGTGTCAGGTGGGGCATTCTGTCAGTTATTGTGGCCCAAGCTGTTTAAGGCTTGAATTCTCTGACTTCCCTTTGGAGAAAGCTGGCAGAAAGTTGGAGTACAAGGCAGGCAAAAGCTGTTTTGCCATCCAGTAGCAGCCATTTTCTCCAATCTAAACAAAACCTGGAGATTGGGATGCATGAAAAATTCATTTCGATTTGTTTTTATTTTGAATTTTCCCTGTTCACAACTCCAAATGCAAACATGAAGGGGTGGGGCATAGTTTTCTGGAAAAGCTAGCAAGTCCCTAAACTTGCATTGCATTAAAAAGTGTGCTTGTTTTAAAAATGTGCACTTTAAAATGCACATTTGGGAGTGAGATGAACGAAGGTCAGAGGTAAAAATTGGAGAATCTTGATGAACTCAAACCTTGCTGATTCTCCCAACCCTAGTGGCGATTGTCTTCCACTCAGTTGGGGTGGGGGGAACCTGTCGTCTGCATGAACTAATAGAAGTTAGAAAGTAGAGCCTATGCCAGCGGAGGCTGGTGGCCCCGATGTCAGTGGGGAGGTGAATCCGTTCTGGGTTTCAGTCAGAGCCAGTCAGAATTCCAAAAGGAGCCATCCAACATGCTGAACCTATTTTCAGGGCTAGGCTTCAGCAGCTTGGATAATTCCTTTAGAGTTCCGACTGGCCCTGGCTAAAACCCAGATCGGATTCCCCACCCCACTGACATCGGGGCCACCAGCCTCCAGTGTGTTCCTCATTGGCTTCATTTTGGGCTATAGTTCTATCGGCACTCCCTATTTGAGTTTGCTATTAGAGGGAGTGATGGCAGCCCTCTACACCTGGAGCCTGACATTCTACAGTCCACTTCATTCTGCATGATTTATAGTATGGTTGCCCGTTTCCTTTTTATGACACCACTGTTTGTCTCTCCGCAAAGAAACACGCCGAGTTCTGACATTATATATTGCTCTACCGCGGTTATTCATCCGTATCATCGTGACATTATTTAATGGAGCTGCATGAAATGTTTGGGGTGGATGAAAGGACGACAGCATTGTTACCCTCAAGTGCTAATAAATATTTACTGCCTTTGCATTTGTACACACCAGACTTGCGTATATTATAGACAGTGTGTTTCAGACCGCCCTGGCAGAGCTCTCGGTGTTGTCTATGTGTCTGCGTGTCACTGCCCTTCGATTTATCGTCCGAGAGTGGTGCATTTCCCCCGGCGTTTTGGAATGTAAGCAACCCCCAGCTGTGTGGTTCCAGTTGTTCTGGCTGAGCAGCTGTTTCACTCTGGGCGCTTGTTCTGCATGTGGCTTCTCCTGTAGGGAAAGGGATCCCAAACTCATTACTTAGATAAAGAATATAAACATTTGAGATAATGGTTTCTGCAGAGTTTTTAAATGCAACTGTCACAAGCAGAGCCGCAGGCCTGGACCCAAGAGAACGCCAAATAAACCTCAAGACGAGGATGTTTATAGCAGGAGATTCAGTTCAAATCACTTCCTCCTATAAGGGGAGGAAATCGCCACGTGATGTCACATCCTGTGATGAGTTTCAGGAAGGAAAGAACTTGAAAGGGGATGTCATGGCAGGCTTGTGTCTCATAATGTTTAGTTTCTCTCCGAGGGAAGGGGAATCAATGAACAGAACTATGTCACTGCTGAATGATCAATGATGTTTGCACTAGGGCTGTGCACAATTCCTCGATTCGGCTCGAAGGCTGATTTGGAGCTTCTAAATTGGCTCCGATTCGACTTGAGGTGCCTGGGCACCACCCGGGCCTGCTTCAGATTTGATTCCAAGTCTGAAGCAGGCCAGGGCACCCAGACAAATGGGAGTCTATTGGACTCGCCTCCTGGCCACCCAACTTACAGTAGATCTATGACAGGCCAGAGCAGCTCTCATAGAGCATGGGCAGCTCGCCAGCATGCACATAGGCTTCAGGTACGTCCCATGCGTGGGCAGGAGGGGAGGGAGACGGTGGCTGGCAATTGGGCTGAATTGTCCCGAAGCGCTTCCTCTGTTTCGAGCCAAGGCATTCAATCCAGTCTGGAACTGCATTCAGGCCGAGGCAAGCCAAATCGGACGACTTCAACTCGGATTCAGGGTTTAGGACCAAGGCGAAACACACCCCGAGTTTGCACAGTCATTGAGAAGTTGTCATCCAGTGGAAATAGACTGCTTAATAGAGTTCCACATGTGGTGTTTTCCAGGGCCATCACATTCAGGATGGTTGTGAAGTCCTTGCAACACAATAATTGTTGTGAACCTCCCAGTGAGCTTCTGCTTTGGGGCAATATAGAAATGAAATGAAATAAATAAAAATAAAGTGCTTACTGCCTGTGGCTACTGCTTCCACGTTACTCTGGGCTCTTTTCTTTCCAGAGCACCAGGCCATTTCTTAGATAGATTAGATAGATTAGATAGATAGATAGATAGATAGATAGATAGATAGATAGATAGATAGATAGATGTGTGTGTTTAAAAGAAACCAACATCAGTGGCCCATGGGTCCCAGCATTTGGCTCACCATACCTGCTGGTAGAGATCTTGATCTGATCTTGATCTGAGATCTCGTTCCCATTCTCTCTTAGTCCATCAGCCTCATTGAGAGAGGAAATCCATCAAGAAGCCTGGAGAACGTGTGCCGTTGGGCGTACCAGCAACAAAAAACGGACCCTAGTCATTCCGAGCACCACGATCATGCCATCTTTCTCACCAGGCAAGATTTTGGACCCGCTGGAATGCAAGGTAATGTGATCCAGGCTCTTCCATGTACGTATGTGTGTGTTCGTCTCTATGTGTGTGAAACTACCACCACTCTGTATACAAGACACTCTGTTCCATATGTTCTCTCTCAAGTTGTTATTAGCTCAATTGTCTCCTATTGGCTTACATTATGAAGCGAAAGCAGTTCCAGTGGTTCACAAAATAACTTTTTCAGCTTGATGAAAATGTAAAGGTAGTAAGGAAAATTAGAACGTATGAATACCATCATTTGCTCACTGTGGGTCAGAGGTTACTAGGCAGCTCCGGGGGGGGGGGGGGAATGCATGAATCAGCAAAACATGAGCTCGCTACAGATCTCCAAATTCCATCTTGTACCTTGTTCCAGCTTGAGACCATATTCGCTTGTGAGCTTTGTCTTTTCTTTCTGCATGAAAATCTGTATGTATTTTCGTGCATTCCCCCCCCAAATCTACGCATCCGTTGTGTGTATCTTTGAAACAGATGCATTCTTCTCCCATTGATTAAAGTGTGCATTTTTCAAATGTAGGCATTTTAATGTGCATTTTTCAACTGTACACATGCTGTCAAACATATTTTCGGGGTTCACAAATCACACTGAAATCTCAGAAATGTGCAGACTTTGACTGCAGATTGTGCCTGAGTCTACATTTTATCTGGAAGGTGAGAAATGGCTAAATTCTCTCTCTTTTTTAAATTTTTTTATTTTTCAACATAAAATACAACATAATCACAAAATAAAATACAATACCAAACTAACAATCCCTTCACAACCCCCCCCTGCTCCCCTCCCCCCAGAGACCTATCTTTATTCATTTATACATTTTTCCAAAATTGTAAAGAGTCTTTTAAAGGTGAACATCCTTTCCCCTTTATTAATACATATTCCAAAAATGGACTCCATATATTTTCAAAATCATTCTTCCTGGTAGTCCCCTCTTTACTTTAAGATTACATGTTAGTTTATCATTAAGTGCAATATCCCATATTTCTTTATACCATTCTTCTATTGTATAATTCCCTTGCATCTTCCAATTCTTAGCTATCATTAATCTAACAGGTGCCAGGAGGTTGTTAATCAATTCCATCATGCTTAGCGTCCCAATTCCGTTATCCCATGTTGAAAGTAAAGCCAGTTTTGGACTTAATTCCACATTGCTTCCCATTATTTCACTTATTTCTTTAAACACCCTTTTCAAAATTTTTGTACATATTCACAACTCCACCACATATGGAAATATGTTCCAACCTCCTGACATCCCCTCCAACAGTTCTTTGAGATTTTTTTGTCTATCTGATGTAATCTTACTAATGGCTAAATCTCAATCAAAACTGGACTGCAGCAAGCTTCTCATAATCCTTAGCTCCTAGTCAATGGGGTTATGATGAAATTTTGATGGAACAGGAAATACTGTAGCCAGATCGTTGACAGGGGCAGGTTATAGGGGGCTTTACAACAGCTTCACTGCCTACTGATCTGTTCCTGGGCACAACTCAAAGTGTGATTTAAGATCTTTGAAGTTGGGCTGTGCTCACTGCCTGTCCCCATTTGCCTTGGAAGCTGATTCAGAGCTTCCAGGGCAGCTCTCCTGGAGGACGGGCGGCTCACCGGTGCATGTGGATGCTTCAGGTAAGTCCCACAGACAGGTGGGTGGGTGGTAGTGGCTGGCTATTGGACAGAATCAGCTCAAAGTGCTATGGCTGCTTTGGGCTGAGGCGGCCCAATCCGGTCCCAAACTGGATTCGGGTAGAGGTGTGCCGAATCGGCTGCTTCCACTCGGATTCGGGGTTCGGTACCGAACTGAAGCACACCCCTACTATAAAAACTTCTTCTCTCAGTCTTGATGCCATCAGATACCTGTCTGGATATTAAGATCTAATGGGGATGCCCGTTTGACAGTGCCGAGGGTTTGACCCACGGCAACGTGAGTAAGGTCATTCTTGATGCAGGCACCTCAATTGTGGGACTCCCTGCATGTTTATATGCAGCCAGTGTTGAGCCTTGCAAGGTTTCAGCACTTGCTAGAGACTGATTTGTTCGCCCAGGCTTTGGATTGGATCTGCATTGCTGTGTCTTGGAAACATACTTATCTATGTTTCTGTACTGTCCCGTTCTAGTGTTTCATTAGTGGATGTTGCATCATTTTATTGTGTTTCGTGGGTTTTATACCTTCCTTTGGGATTATTTTATAATTATATTACTTGATCAGTCAGTTGGAAATACGGTTGGTGGGGATGTGAGCCAGGGCCTTCTCAGTGGCTGCTTCTGGACTCTGGAACTCCCTGCCAATGGAGGTTGGGTTGGCCCCCATCTCGGTTGTCCTTTTGCCAGCAGGACAGTTAAAAATGTATTTCATTCAGGCGGGGTGCAAGCCACTCTGTTGTTGAAAGGAGTTTTAATTTTCATTCTTCTGTTGTTGTGTTTTTAATTGCATTTTAATTTGCATTTATGTTGGATTTTAATTAATATTTTGTTTTTAATCGGTATTTTATTATATTTAGCCACTTTGATCATCATTCTTTTGCTCAAAAAGGGATACATATGAACAGCTTCCTATGATGCAACGGAAAATACATATTTTCCTGTTGCATGCTAGAAACATAAATATATGTCTCTTTCGGCACTCATTAACATTGGGAACAAATTTGTTTTTTGGGTAGGCTAAAGATGTGCAGTAGCTTTTGGTGGGTTAAGAAATATGGTGATCGATCGTTGGTCGGTTTTCAAATCCCAATCTTTAACACTTTCAACAGGATATGCTCCAGTAACAGGCATGTGTCACCCTGTCAGAAGCTGCACTCTTAACCACGAAGATGGATTTTCTTCTGCTTTTGTGGTTGCCCATGAAACTGGTCACGTGTAAGTCTTGCTACCAAATAGGCTTCATTGAAGTACTTTTAAATTTGAATTTGCATTGATGCTTTCTGAAAGAGGTGTTTCCCTCCGCCAAAAAAAATGTTGCCTCTTTAATAGATTAATGCTTACTGTGAGCCCCTTTGGGTACAATGTACTACGTTAAAGTGGCATATAAATATACCATATTTCTTCGATTCTAAGACACTATCGATTGTAAGACGCACCTTAATTTCAGTACCACCAACAGAAAAAAAGCTTTGTTTCTAAGTGTGGGAAAATCGCCATCAATTCTAAGACGCACCCCGTTTTTAGAGACATTAATATGGGAAAAAGTGTGTCTTAGAATCGAAGAAATAGGGTAATCAATAAATAATAGTGTGAATGAATGAAAGAATCATTAGGGGTCTGCAACTAGACATCCCAAAATTAAATCTACTGCATCAACTTAACTGCCCTTCTCTCCTGCCGAATTTCCAAGCAAGAGGATTGTGGTGGTAATGGTTTCTATGGCAACAGAAATGGTCCATCATCCATTCCTTTCTCAAAATGGTCGTCGAAGGGGGAAAATGAGTAGCTGACCCACCACAATCATTAGCCACATCTGATTGGAGTTGTAATCCAAAAGCTCTGGAGGAAACCAAGTCCAGGAAGACTGAATAGTTCTCACTGTGGTGGGTAAAGTGTAGTGAGGGCTATACCACTTTGTACTGAAAGTTTGTTTTCACAGACAGAAAAAAATATCTGCGGGGAAACTCGCACGCAACAGAACCTCTGTCATTTCCAAAGAGGAAGGAATTTGTTTTGGGGGGGGGGGGTATGGGGTGTGAAGTGAATCAAAGGGGGGAACCAGTCACGTGTCCCCCACCTTCGCTGCCACCACCTTCTCAGAGGCTCCCTGGCTCCCACGCCCCTAGAGAAGGGCACCAGAACCCTGGCACTCGATCTCTGGAATTAGCACTGGACCCAAGGCACAAGGAAATAGTAGCAAACGTATAAATGAGGTAGCAGAATTTAATTAAACTAAGGGTGGGGATATATATGGGAAGAACAGCTAAAAAGAACACCACTCAGGCATGCATAGCATAAAACCCAGTAACCTTAAACCATAAGACAACCTAGCTGCAAACTACTTACGCCTAAGTAGGGCCTGCCATTGCCACCACCACGAATACCTCCCCACACACCATGAGGAGGGGCAAGACAAAGACCCAAGGGGGGGGGGGAAGTTCTTTGCTTTATACCCTCTAACTCTCTGCTTCTCTCCCCCCCCCCCCAGCAGCTCTCTCCTCCCCTTGGCACCATGGGTGCCTGGCTTCACACCTCCCCAGCTGCAGAATCCTCCTTCCTGCCAGTCCGGTGGTTTATGACCTTGGCACTGATAAGGCCCGTCCTTCCTGGCGCCGAGGCCTTCTCTGTCTTGCCCGCCTCCCTTCTCCAGGTGGTCTGTTGTAAATCCATCGGCCGGGGCCCTTTCTCCTTAAAATACATGCATGAAAAGTGTCACGCTAAAACTACTCCCCCCACACACTACATAACCCATACTGCATCCCTACCCAGTGCAGTCCCTACCCCAGTCCTTCATATGGGGGAGTACTTCATCTCGTGAACCCCCAACTGCAGTCTGAAGTGGTTCAGCGCAGATGCAAATTTACCACTGATGAGTTCAGCTCTGTGGAATTCAAGCGACCCCGGAATTGAAAGAGCGGCAGGTCCTTAACACGTCGCAACAGCTTTTTGGCTGGCTCACCTGGCTTGTTCTTCAGCCCAGCCTGGTCAACTTTATGAGAGTGGAAGATTATTGAAAGCCCCTTTATATAGTTAAGGCAGTTTTCTCCCCCTACCCACCCCCCCAATTAATTCCAACATGCTGGTCTTTGATTTCAGGCTAGGAATGGAACACGACGGACAAGGGAACAGGTGCGGGGATGAAACAGCCATGGGAAGCGTCATGGCTCCACTGGTGCAAGCAGCTTTCCATCGATACCACTGGTCCCGGTGCAGCGGCCAAGAACTCAAAAGATACATACAGTAAGGTCCAGCTTGTTGGTAAGCGGATGCTGTCCTGTGAGGCAGAAAATGCCTGGAGTGAGGCTGGGGAGCCACCGGGGGAAAGGTCGGGATCTGGCTGATGCCCAGCCAGAGGACAGAATCTGACCTGGAAGCATGTATAATCAGGTCAGGAGGAACCAATGGGCAGCAGCAAGCAGAGCCTTGTTAGGGCAAAGAAGAAGGACGCCCTCCCTTCTTTCTTTGCAACCTGCAATGATACATGCCAAGGGGTATCATAATGCACAGGTTGGGAGGATCCTAATTCAACTCCTGGTAATCAGTCATTGACTTTTTAAGGGCTCAGGTCAGATAACACATTAGTCAACGTAGTGTGAAAACTCCACTCAATGGTTGAGTTTTTAGGGGGAACTCCCCCACACAACATGTTCTAACTCAACCGTTGTGTGACTATGGGCTACCGTGGATTTGAATAAAATCCATCATGATGTTTGGTTGACACTTCCTCAGCCCTCTCTCCTCCCCTGGTCCTCCCGATGGTATCCCATCAGCCATTGCTGCAAAATAAAATCCCAGTGGCTCTCCTAGAGGGGCACTCGCTTCGTTCGCCGCTCTTGCCAGGGAACTCTGTAGCCAGTGGGAATGCAACAGAGGACTCCACGGAGCCTGCCACACAACACGCAACACAATGGGTGTGCAGGAACTGTCTTCTGCACAGTGTGGATATTCTGCATGGAGTGTTCTCCAAAAGATATCTCCACTATTGCAAGGAGTTTTCCCGCCAGACAACACATTTCTCAACAGTGGTGTAAAATCTCCACCGTGGAGTTCTAAAACTACTGTTGAGAAACATGTTGTCTGAACCGATCCAAGGAGTGGTAGTTAGGTAATGGATGCACCTGCTTGAAGACCCACTGTGTGGAAGGTTTGGAGGTAGCAGATAGCAATGGGGACCAGCTCACCTGCCTAATTCCATTTTTGAGCATGGTAAGCTGCCCTGTTCCCCCCAAAATATTTGAAGTGCTTATTCTGAGCCTGGTTATGATCCAAGAGTGGGACCCTGTTCTGCCCTTCATGATGCCTTTGGGAGTGTGATGGAATCCAATCCCCTCCACAGAACCTTTGAGGTTCCTCACCCCTCCCTCATATTTCAAGTGAGCATTACAAGCCAAGTCACTGCCATAGATCTTCTGCAGGAATATATGAGAAATTTGTTTCAGTTTAGTTTTGATGAGAATTTCCTCAATTCATACCTTCCGGATCGAGTAGGGACTGAAACTCAATCTATGGACAAAGTCTGTACATTTCTGAGCTTGCAGTGTGATACACAGACCAAACAAAGAAAAAAAACATTCTTCGATAACATGTGTACATTTGAGAAATGTGCATGAAAAATACATACTTTCGAGAACTGTGCACAACCGCGCTATAATCACAGGGAGAAGAATGCGTACATTTCATAGATGTGCATGACTGATGCGTACATTTGGAAAAACACTCACGGATTTTCATGGGGAAAGGAAAATGCTGCATTTATTTATTTATTTATTTATTGCATTTTTATACCGCCCTATAGCCAAAGCTCTCTGGGCGGTTCACAAAAATAAAAAACCATGAAATCATTCCAAAAAACATAAAACAAACCACAATCCAAAACCACAAAATAACATACAATATAAAAACACAACCAGAATAAAACCAAGCAGCAGGAATTAATACAGATTAAAACACAAATTTAAAACAGCAAGGATTAAAATTGAGTTAATTTAACTGTTAAAATACTGGGAGAATAAAAAGGTCTTCACCTGGCGATGAAAAGAGTGCAAAGTAGGCACCAGGCGAACCTCTCTGGGGAGCTCATTCCACAGCCGGGGTGCCACAGCAGAGAAGGCCCTCCTCCTAGTGGCCACCTGCCTCACTTCCTTTGGCAGGGGCTCATGGAGAAGGACCCCTGTAGATGATCTTAGGGTCCTGGCAGGTACATATGGGAGGAGGCGTTCCTTTAGATAATCTGGCCCCAATATGATAACCTGTCTTAGAATATGATAAGGACTCGAGTCGAGACAAGCTTTGAAATGGAATTTGGAGAACTTTGTCATGCTCAGGTTTCGCTAATTCGCACAGACCTAAATTCTTCTGCGCCTTTCCTTCCATATGTGTTATGGGGCTCAGGAGAGTGGCTAATGGGTGTGGAAACGTAGAACTGCAAGAAAGTAAAACATCATCTAGTCCGCCTTTTTTCCCAACAGCAGGATGTTCAACCTAGTAACTCCCTTGCAAAACAGTCTGAGCAATGCAGAACACAATGTGCCAAATAGAAACCATTTATGGTTTGTGTAGAGCAAGAACCACCGATACTTTTTTACTTTAATGCTGTTAAATTGGTTGATTAATTCTAGTTCTGCAGTCCACCTGCAGTCCTCTAGTGCCCTCTAATGGTGGACGCCATGATTTGATAGAGAGGGAGAGAATCTCCCCTTCTCCAAATGTTACTGCAGGGATGTGGGACCTGTGGCCCTCCAGATGTTGTTGGAATGCAATCCCCATTGCCCCAAACCATTGGCCAGGCTGGATGGGGCTAATGGGACTTGGAATCCAACAACCCACCTCTGTTTCACAGTGTGAAAGGATAAGTAATGCCCTTGTTATTCCAGGCCACTTATACATGTATGCAGCCATAATCAGTGGGATACAGCATCCCCTTCTGTGTGAAATGTAAGCTGTGGCTGCATCTCCAGCCGAGGCCTCTGTCTTTTTCTCTTTTCTTTCCCCTGCAGCTCCTATGACTGCCTCCTTGATGACCCCTTTGAACACGATTGGCCCAAACTTCCTGAGCTGCCGGGGATCAATTATTCCATGGATGAACAGTGCCGCTTTGATTTCGGAGTGGGCTACAAAATGTGCACGGCGGTATGTCCAGAGGGCTTTCTAGAAAGTAAGGCTGGACCAAACTTTCGAACTATTGAAAGTTCAGCCCAAATTTGATCAGAGTTGGGATGAAAGGGGGGGGGGGATCTACCGTCCTTCTGCCACAGTTTTTGATGGACGGCCTGCAATTTGGGAAGTGTTGAACTTCAGGCGCATAAGCCAAATCCAGGCCACCTGAGATCACAATCCCACCTTCCTGGCTTCCTCAAGAGCTATGCACCTTTCCCTTGACCATGGATCATTTGGTAGTTCCCCAGCTTTTGCATGCCCCCCCCCCCCGGTTCTAAAAGGTTGAGCCTGTTCAGACGACATGCTAAGCCATGGTGGTTAAGCATGTTGAGCTAAACATTATGGCTTAGCATGTTGGGTGAACCATGGCTTAGTGTGCCGTGTGAACCATTCCTAACCATGGTGGCTACATAACCACAGTTTAAACATATCCACTAACCATTTGCTGCAAAATTCAGGGGATTTTTCAAGCCCTATCCTACAAAGAAGAACGAGCTTGCGATCCTATAGACACTTCCTGAGGCGCAAATCCCATTAAATTCATTGGTACTTACTTCTGAGTAGACAGGCCTAGGATTGTGATGTAAATGGAGTTTTAGCCTATTGACACCCTTTGTTGGGCGTCACTGCCCCCAGAGGAGAATGCTCAGGGAAACAGAGCTGAGTGCCTTTATATACATTGTGTAAGCCTGTTGCCTAGCTGTTGTGACTGTGGACAGAGGATAGGATGTGACTCCTGCTAGTTACAAGGGTTAAGGGACAGGCTTATACCCTGCATGCATCTGGAGTTTGAAGACTCCATTCCTACTGTAACCGCTCATGATCCCTGGAAAGGCTGCCACTGAGTGTTGGAAGAATAGTATTCGATGCGGCATGAGTAACTCCAGCTACAAAGGGAAACCGCATGCCCTCCATGCTCAGACAGGTGTGCTTTTGGCTTATCTAGGAGATACCAAGGTGCCATGTACCGAGATAGGCCATCAGCCCATCCAATACAGTCATCCCCTCTAATAGTCAACTCAATTCAGGTGGTAGAGCCAAAAGAGGAAGCCAAAAGAAGGAGGTATCAGTCTGCTTGGGGGAACACTGAAATTTGCAGAAGCAAAAGAAATATTATGTAAAACTAAAAACCAAACAAACAAAAATAAGGGGACCAACCCCCCCCCCTCAAAGAAACAATCCAATCACTACCCAAAGTTGAGTGTCTGTTAGAAAAGAAAACTTGGGTGACGGTGATGGTGAAATGGAATGGAATGGAGTATCCTAGAGGAAGGCCTGGCTGGCATGCTGGTTGGAAACCTGAACAGGAGCCCTCCTGTTCGGAGATGAAGATATGCTGCAATGTCTTGTTGCAGATCCCACTTGTGTGGTCCGTTGGCGGCTCTTCCAAATCTTAGGTAGTTCCGCCTAGTCCGGAAACTTCAACTAGTTCAAAATATGGCAGCCCGGTTGGTCACCGGTACACCTGGGGTGACCACATTACACCAATCCTAAAATCACACCATTGGCTGCCAATTAGTTTCCAGGCAAAGTATAAAGTGTTGATTATTACCTTTAAAGCCCTACATGGTTTGGGTCCAGGTTACCTGTGGAATTGCCTTCTCCCATATAATCCGCCCCGCATGTTCAGGTCCTCTGGGAAGAATTTACTCCAATCAGCCAGAACTAGGCTGACGAGTGTTACCCAGAGGACCTTCTCTTCTTCCGCTCCCAGACTGTGGAATGGCCTGCCAGAGGAGATTCGACAAATTAGCAGTCTCCTTGAATTTAAGAGAGCCGTGAAGACTGATCTCTTCCAGCAGGCCTACCCAGTTGAAATTTAAGATGATTTTAATAATGTATTAGTTGTTATTTGTTGTTAATGTTTTATCTATTTTACAGTCGTTGTATTTATATTTATTGTTGTTCCCCGCCTCGATCCGGAGGAAGAGGCGGGTTAGAAAAAATTATTATTATTATTATTATTATTATTATTATTATTATTATTAGGTGAAGAGGGCTTTCCAAAAAACTGTTTTCTGACATGCCAGAGATTATTATTTTCTGTTTCTATCCTTATCGTGTGTGCATGTTTATGGTGATACATACATTCTCCCAATCTGCCACACAACCTGCCTACAATTCCCATCATCCCCAGCCAGCCACCTCTGAATGGGGATGATGGAAGTTTTAGTCCAGCATGTCTGGAGAACAATGGATACCCACGTACCCATTGCCAAAAAAAGAGGGCAAAAGAGAACGTCAATTTGCACAGCATTTGCATATGCTATTTCATATGTATCAATGTGAATTTACAAATCATAACTATAATTCAAATTGAAATGCAAGGCATCTCACCATAGTGGACATGACTGACCAGCAGGGTTGCTGTGTGCCTGCTCAGTCGGCTATCTAACTGTTCATGAGCAATTAGAAGGCCTGCTTCCCCTCCCTTGGGTAGGGCACATCTTCAAATAGAGGACAATCCTCTGTAAAACAGGGCACCTGGCTACCCTGGGAAAGCACCAGGTTGGGGAAGGTCTGTGTTTGTGCATGTATGTACATGTATGTGCGGTATGTGTTGTAATATAGAGAACTAGTCAATAGGACATTTGCATCTGATTTATGGGGGTGGGAATGTAAGCTAACGTGTGCATAATGCTGAAAGATACAATACAACTGCATGAAGGCATCATTAGCTGGTCCTTTTTTCCCATAATGATAAGGATGGGCAAACTCACCCGGGCCCGACTCATGGGATGGTTGCCCCATCACTGCTGCATGAGCTTCTCTAGCGGCTTGTTAAGCGTCTAATGAACTCTCGGCAGCTGTCTGACCCTGCCCTGAGCTTCCTTCGTGCCCAACGGTGGATGCTCCAGAAATTGCACGTTTCTCCCGTCGCAGAAATGGCGGCCGCAAAGGCCCCATTTACGCAGGAATAAAGGTGTGAACACTGCGACATACACAATGGAGGCTCTGGATAGGGATGGCTGGCTGAAGGTGCTCAACGAGTCGTGCGGGCTCGCGACCCTCATGTCTGCAAATGCACCGCAGGCACCCGACTGGGTCCAGGGGGCAGATGCAGGAGAGTCTGTCAGACTCCAGGTCAGGCGCCCACGATATCCCTACCCACAGTCCTTCATAGAAGGATTAGCTCTGTACTGAAAACCTGCTGGTACCTTTTGTTTCGGGAGTACACTGATCCTGTACAACCATTTTCCTGACTTTCTATATTTGGAACCCTCTGTATGTTGAATTGTTCATATTGAATATAAAGTCTCTGGGTTTTTTTTTTCTTTTTTGGAGGGGGAAAAAAACTGATCTTGGTGTTTCACTTTTCCCAGTTTCGAACATTTGACCCATGTAAACAGTTGTGGTGCAGCCACCCGGACAATCCCTACTTCTGCAAGACAAAGAAAGGGCCTCCGCTTGATGGGACGGAATGTGCGCCCGGTAAAGTGAGTGTGTACTTTCACGTTTTCAACTGCCTGTTGGCTTCCAAGGCACAAAGTCACAGACAATTTGTCATGTGAGTCTGTTTTGTTTCCCATCAAAATTCCACTGTCGGGAAACTTTGTCAGTTTCTTTTTGGTCTTTCCCTGTAGAGTATGGCTTGGTTCCTGAATCTGCTTGGATCCTCTAGAGCTATTTGGAGATTTACAAATGGGGCTTACAACACAGTACTTTCTGACCATTGGCCATGCTGGCTGGGGATATGGAAACTGATGTGCAAAACAGCTGGGGGGGCACCAGGGCCAGATCTACACCAAGCAGGATATAGCTGGTTAAGCAGCAAGCAAAAAGATATTTTCGCAGTTAGCAGCACAGTAGCAATCATAATCATCATCATCCAACCCACAGGAAATGATAAACGGCCTGAGAAAAAAAGAGCGGTTGAGCCACTGTACCAACTGAAGCAATATCCTAGTTTTGGGGTTGGGAAAACATCTCCCCATTCCTGTTACAGATGTGGTATGTTTTAGAAGAAGCTCCACCATGAGACAATGGGAGGACATTGTTTGCTATTAAGGCCTGGTGGCAATGCATGCTGTTCCTCCTAGTCCGGTGCCCTGTTGGGATGCAACCTAGGCCAGATCTACACCAAGCAGGATATAGCGGTATGAAAGTGGTATGAAAGCAGTATATAAAAGGCAGGAGCCACACTCCTGCTTTATAGAGGTATTGAAGTCCACTGACAACTGTTGGGGCCCATTGACAC
This sequence comes from Anniella stebbinsi, assembly GCA_029215795.1. NCBI lineage: Eukaryota > Metazoa > Chordata > Lepidosauria > Squamata > Anniellidae > Anniella > Anniella stebbinsi. Next base: position 222,617,122 of record JARDYH010000004.1, on the reverse strand, counting down.
ATACCATATACTGTTATATCCTGCTTGGTGTGGCTCCTGCTTTTTATAAACCGCTTTCATACCGCTCTATCCTGCTTGGTGTAGATCTGGCCCAGGCTGCCTACTCTTGACATGGCCTGACAAAGGACCTTCCAGCTCCTCCTTAACTTCTCCTGAGTTGGCCTACGTAGATCCGTCAATCTCTGTTTCACTCCGCTCCTCATTTTTCCAACTATCCATTTGCTTTGCCCCATTCCTGCCCGCACAAACGTCTGCACACATTTTTGGAAGCACTTTTCCCTAATATAACATATCTCTGTAGGCTATTTTCACCAATATATGCAGTTGTGTATGCACTTTCCCCTAATATATGCATTTTGTACGAATTATTTGATTGGGAAATTGCATCGCAGTATTCAGAGCAGCGTGAATATTGAAAGTATAACTGTGTTTCAGTTTGCATATTGCTTCAGGAAGTGTGAATTTAGCAAGTTCACACCAAATGAATTTCTCCCCCATCCCTTCTCCTGAGGAGCGCTCAGGCATGGGAGGCCTTGTGTTGCCACTTGTGCACTGGACTTCCTCAGCTGAGCTTCCCATTCGTCGCATCTCCATGTCTGCTCCTGCAGTGGTCATAAAGGATTTAGAGCTGGAGCGTATGATTGGTCAGGCTACATCAGGGGCACTGCATCTGCTTCCTCCCTTAGTAGGGTGTTTTCCAAGAAGGGGGTCTCAGGACATGTTTTCGGGGGAGAGGTAGCTAGCGTTTCCTCTTGGTTCCTGCACACCATCCTTCTGCATCCTGGTGCCTTCCAGAGGCATGGGACAAGTTCCATAATACCGCAACCAGATGGTCATTGGGTGGATGATGGGAGATATAGTCCAACACATCTGGAAGACTCCAAGCAAAGACATCTCCACCCAGGAGATTTCATCTGAGGTAGGCTGATCAGATAAAATCCAGGTCAGGGCTCCTGTAACTTTAACAGTTGTAGAGAAAAGGGAATTTCAGCCAGTGTCATTTGTATGCAATTAGTTCCTGGTGAAATTCCCTCTTCATCACAACAGTTAAAGGTGCAGGCACTATACTAGAGTGACCACATACAAAAGAAGGCAGGGCCCCTGCAACTTTAACTGTTGTGATGAAGAGGGAATATCACCAGGAACTAATTGCATACAAAGGACACTGGCTGAAATTCCCTTTGCTCTACAACTGTTAAAGTTACATGAGCCCTGACCTGGATTGTATCTGGTCAGCCTAATCTGAGGAGACCTGGCTCTGGGTTGGTCCTGGCAGGAAAATGGTTGCCTGGATGTAACACTCAGCTGTGTCGGAGATAATCTCCCTGCTGGACTTTGGGTGGATATTGGAAAATGTACCCCTGGGCATCTGGAAGGCACCAAGTGCAGTATCCAGGATCAAGGCCTTGATAGATAATAATAATAATAATAATAATAATAATAATAATAATAATAACAATAATACATTTATTTCTTACCTGCCTCTCCCTCTGGATCGAGGTGGGGAATGACATTGAATACAAAATTACTATAAAATTCATCAAACTGATTCAAAACACATAAAACTAATACGTTATTAAAATAACATTCAAACATCTTAAAATTCGACTGGGTCGGCGTGCCAGAAGAGACCAGTCTTTATGGCTTTCTTAAATTCGTAAAGAGTCTTAAGTTGACGGATCTCTCCCGGCAGGCCATTTCACAGTCGCAACCAACCTGTCATTGTAGACCAACTGGCTTAACCTCCATGGTGGGCAAACTCTACTCCCAAAGTTTCCCGACTTGAAAAAGGGGCAAGAGCAATCCGTTCTGCAGGCACCTTGGCAGGGCGCAAACTACAGTGATGCCGCAATGAGACCTTATTTTATTTTTGTGTTTCCCTCCCTCCCAGTGGTGCTATAAAGGTCACTGCATGTGGAAGAACACTAACCAGCTGAAGCAAGATGGCAATTGGGGAGCCTGGACGAAATTTGGCTCCTGCTCCCGGACTTGCGGAACCGGCGTTCGCTTCAGAACCAGGCAGTGCAACAATCCCATGTAACAGTCTCCTCTGCAACCTTTGCATTTGTAGGACCTTACCTGTGAATTCCTGCCCCAAAAGATTAAAGCATGAAATTTGGTGGGAGGGATATATATTTTCAAGTGCACTTTTTTTTTCTTTTTTCTTTTTTTAAATGCATTTTCCAAATGCCTGCAAGTTTGGGTATGTGTATGCTCCTGTTTGTGTTTATATCCGGGATTGCAAACGGGACAAGTCCTGATGATTTGTGAACTGAAATGGAATTCTCATACATCTCTGGAGAGGTTGTCTTGATATCTAGGGCTCCTTTCTTGTGAGTCTCCTCATTCAGAGCACCAGTGCGGTTCTCTCCATGCCAGCTATGAGGGGGTGGGGGCAGGGAGCAGATCTCTGACTTCTCCTTCCGAGATCGGAGTACTGTCTCTAACCTCAGAAGGAATTTCCCAAGCCATTCTATGGTCCCTGGGATGCTTGCCCGGGGATCATAGGATTGCCCTCTTAAGGAACTTCTCGGAAGGAAACTTTTCCACATCTTCTTCGACCTTGCACCCATCTGCAACTGCCCAATCAAACCTCCCTGTGGTGTCAAGGGTGCTCCTGGACAATAAGTGAGACACTGCAGGTTAGAAAGCTTGGAAAGTTTTATTCCAGGTACTTCCTGAACTTAACTTATTTTAGGATCGAAGCTGTTATAAATGCTAATATGACAATACTCCTGCTCCTGCTGCTACTCCTGCTGCTGCTACTAGCAACATCTGGTAGTTGTGATATGAACCAGAGGTTCTTTTGATGCTAGGAACATAAGAAGTCACTTTCTACCATTTGTACATCTAGTCCTGTAGTGTCTGCAGCAGCTCTCTAGGACCTTAGATGCAGGTGTTTGCCATCACCTACTAGACGACCCTTTAAACTGGAGATGCCAAGTTTAAAGGATTGAACCTGCAACCTTTGCATGTGGAACCCATGGTTTGCCAATGAACTACTGTCCTTTCCTGTAGCTGTGACAGAGCAAGATGGAAGAAATCCTGACCAGCCTGTATAGTATTTGGGGAACCTGTAGCCCTCTGGATGATTTTGGACAATTACTCCTATTGTCCCTGGCCGTTGGACATCCTGGCTGTGACTGATGGTAGTCCAATGGCCCCTGGAGGGCCACTAGCTCCTCACCCCTGCTTTATTGGCAAGCATGGAGATGGAGCAAAAATAGTTGTGCTCTGGAAAGGGAGATCAGGGTCTCCCAGCCATTCTAATCCAACCCCATTTCTAACTTCCACCCCACAAAGGCCAGTGAATGGGGGCCAAGACTGTGCCGGCGTCAACTTTGAGTACCAGCTGTGCAACATGGAAGAGTGTCCAAAACATTATGAAGACTTCCGAGCCCAGCAGTGTCAACAACGCAACCCACATTTCGAGTATCAGAGCAGCAAACACCACTGGCTGCCGTATGAACATCCTGATGGTAAGTGATGGCCTTTTCTTGCTTCCTTCCCTCTTCCTCAAGAGCTGGTTCAAGCACTCCAAGGAAGCAGGAAAAGAAGGTCAAATCATCTATTGCCGCAAGCACCCATTTCTCCGCAGCAACTCCTTGCACTTCCCTTTAGAAAGACACTTCTAACTTCTATTATAGACACTGAGTGGCAATAATAAGCAGACCTACTATAAAATTCAATGGCTGATTAAGTATAATTAGGAAATACATTCTGGTTGATCTTGATTGAAGATCTGATATTCTTTCAGCTCGGGAAAACCTCTAATGCAAAGCAGAACAGTCTTTGAATAATGACGTGCCCCATTTAAGAGCTATTTTCATACTGGGCTTCCATTTCCATGGCTCTCCTGAAAGCTAGGATCATGCAGGAAGTTGAGATTAGGACAACAGATGGATGGATGGATGGATAGATGGATGGATGGATGGATGGATGGATAGATAGGGGATAGATGAGCACATAGTGCTCACCTCAAAACCAATGGCGCGAACAAGAATTTCTAGTCATTGCTCACAAATGCTCTGGGTGTTTGCTAAATACCTATAGGGTGCACTTGATGCCTCAAGAAATCTCATGTTTCTAAGCAAGCCTCTCTCAGCCTTCGTTCCCTCCAGCCCCCAGGAGCTGTCATACAGAGACTAATGTTCAGCCTACCTTACAGGGTTGTTGTAACTTTTACAGCAAGATAATGTATGGAATATTCAAATGTGCTGTTATAAATGTGAAGTAATATTCAGTCATGCTGGATCTGTTCATTTCAGTGTTTATTATTAGGGATGTGCAGCGGATCGGGTCCAATCCACGATCCGGACCCGATCCAGGCGAAATCGGATAAAATTATCCAATTCTGATCCCTATCATCAGGATCGTCTGATCTAATCCAATCTGATCCGAAAGGACCCGGATCGGAAAAAATCGGAGGATCATACCTCGGACCTCCTCCCCCCACTTGCACTCCTTACCTGCTGCCTCCTCACTACCGTCCATTGCTGCCTGCTGCTTCAGTACTACTGCGAAACAGGCCTTGCGGCCTATTCCACAATAGAGTGATGGCGCGACAGGGATGGGGGAAGGGAGGTGGAGGTCCCCCGTTACCTGCCGGCATCCCACGCTGCTGTCCACTGCTTCCATACTACTGATAAACAGGCCACAAGGCCTGCTTATCAGTAGTACAGAAGCAGCGGACGGCAGCGCAGGACGCCGGCATGTAAGGAGCATGAGTGGGGGGGAGGGACAGGGAGGGGGGAGTTAGGTCCCCACTCATCTACCTCCATGTTTTCTGCATAGGCTTGCATTGGGGGAAAGCTTTCTTTCCCCCAATGCAAACCTATGGCAAAAACACCTAAAATGGTGTCCGATCCGAAAATCAGACGTCCGATTTTCGGATCGGAATCAGATCCGATCCGAACCGGAATGCTTCCAATCCGATCTGATCCAAGGCATCAATTCCAGTTCCGATTCTGGTACTGATCCGATTTTTTGGGTCCATGCACATCCCTATTTATTATTTATTTACTTCATTTGAAATCATGAGATTGCCTTCATAAGTTGTCTGGTGGTGGGTGGAGTTTGTCACTTGAGGCGAGTGGTGTGGGAACCATTCCCCTGTGGTTGCTTCCCATGCTGCTCCAGTAGCTTCCCACACTGTCAGCCCCTGCCAAGAGATATCTCTAGTCTAGTGTTATCAGGGCAGAGTGGGAAGGAGTCATATGAGACGGGAGACTGTGCACTGCTTTTGTACTGTAAACATTGTCCCAGATTTGGATGGCATTGAGATTGACATTTTGACTGTGTTTTTGTGCTGTGTAGCTGCCAAGCGATGTCAGCTTTTCTGCCAATCCAGAGAGACGGGCGATGTGGCTTATATGAAGCAACTGGCCCATGATGGAACTCGTTGTTCGTACAAAGACCCATTCAGCATCTGTGTGCGTGGAGAGTGTATGGTGAGTAGAGCCTGCTGATGATGCTGGTTGCTCTATTTGGAAAGAGATGTTCACAAGAAGCCCAAAGATGTGTTGAGCATCAGAATGGGAGAACCAGCGATTTTCAAGCCTGCCTGTATTCCCCGAAATTCACTTCGACGTTCATTTTGGCTCGCTCCCATTTTGGTTTTCAGCCTGTTTTTTTTCGGCTCATTCAAATGAGGAAAGTGTGCATTTCTGTCTGTAGACTAAAGCATGAAAATGCATATTTGGGCAGAGGAGGGCAGGAATGCGCATTTCAAAGTGCACTGTTTTTTTTAAAAAAAATGCATTTCTCGAATGCAATCACAAATTTGCAAACCTTTCTTGGGAATAAAGCCCTCCTGCTCACATGTGCATTCGAGATTGGGATATGTTCACGTGATTTGCTAACGGAAATGGAATTCTCGTACATCCCCAGTTGGGCAAAATATTCATGTGTCTTGGGTATGACCCAGGGCAGTCTTCCCTGACCTGGTTCCCTTGAGATGTTTGAGACTGCAGCTCCCATAATCCACGTCCAACGTGGTTGTTGGCCATGCTGACTGGGAATGATGGAAGTTGTACTCTAACGCATCTAAGAACATAAGAAGTGCCCTGCTGGATCAGACTGAGGGTCGATCTAGACCAGCACTCTGTTCACATAGTGGCCAACCAGCAGGGCATAGTGAAACAGCACCCTCCCACCTATGTTCCCCAGCTCCCACCATGTTCTGGAGGACACAAGGTTGGGGAAGACTGTGATGAAGCTGACTGAGAATGATAGGGGTTGTATTCCAACACAGTTCCTTTCCTAGGGGAAGAGCTCTAGCTCAGTGGTAGGGCAGATGCTTTGTAGGCAGGAGGTCCTGGGATCAATCTGTAGCAACTCCGGGAAAGACCTCTGTCTGAAACCATGGGGAGGTACTGCCAGTGAATGTTGAACACTAAACGAGATGGACAAAAGTCCTGTCCCTGCATAGGGCAGCTTTCTGTGTTCCTATTTGTTGGGTAGGGCCCTTGAGAGGGTGATAGAAGGGATGTTTTGGCAACAGAAGGTACCATGTTCAATCCCCAGAAGGAAACGCTTCTATGGGTTTTTTTTTTCATTTCCCAAAGGGTTGCTTTGAGAGCAGCCCCTAGGAAACCTGGAGGTGGGAACTAAAAGCCACCTCCTTTGGGAGATCCTGTTATCCCCAGTTTTCCTGGAAGGTAGCTCCTCAAAATAGCCCGCGAATAGCGCAACAACAAAGAAGTTTGCAACTTCTTTGCTATGGGACTGCTTTGATGAGGGCATCCTAGGTAAATGGGTTGGGCCAAGAGCCCACTCACCTCTACAAGGGACTACTTGGGGTAAGAGGAGGTGGGCTTCATCTCCCAGCTCCAGATTTTTGAAAGGTCAGCTTTTCCAGAAGGGGGTAACCAAGGAATCTTCTTCAGCTCAGATTGTCATTCCAAGTCAGCATGGCCAATAGCCAAAAAGTTCATAACAGCCGTGGCTGTTATTTAAAATGAATACTAGCAAATTTGATCTGCGTTTTTTGCAACTCTCAGTTCGGGTGATGTCTTTGAACCTCTCTTTGCAGAAAGTGGGTTGCGACAAGGAAATTGGCTCCAACAAGGCTGAAGACAAGTGCGGAGTATGTGGAGGAGATAATTCCCATTGCCGGACAGTAAAAGGGACCTTCACCCGAATCCCTAAGAAGCCTGGTAGGATTGTCTCCTAATGTGTCACTGATTTCTCTTCTGCATTTGTCATAATAAAAAAAAGTCCAGAAGCCAACTGGAAATAGGGCTTTCCCAACTGATCTGCACACATTTGAATGGATCTTATCAATAGTTCATGGCATAACTCAACCCTCCTCTAGGATGCACACCTAAACGTGGTGAGGGGGTTTGAGAGTGACAAGGGCTGCCTCTACAAGAGAGGTTTAAAGCTCTTTCAAGGCGCTTTAAAAAATTTACCTCTACCTCGGGCGTAGAGGCGCGTTATCTCTCCGATTATGCGCATTATCGAATGCGCGTTAAACAGCGAGTTTTATTTTGCTCCGGCCATTAAAGCGCATTTTGACTATGTGAACAAGCGATTATGCGCATTAACTACTTGTAAAGCGCATTTTGGTCAACCCTTAATGCGCTTCGCCACCTCTTGCCGCCTCTCGTGCAGAGGTATTAGGCGTAAATGCGCTTCTGCGATTATGCGCATAATCGGCTAACCAGGCGCAAAAGTGAATCCTTGTAGAGGGGACCAAGGAGGCTGAGAGCAATGACACCAGGAGTCCAGATAAAAGCTAGACTCCTAGCAAGGTCACCAAAAGGCGGAATGGTCAAAGCGGACCTATAATGAGAAGAAATGACTTATTAGAAAAGATAATAATGCTAGGAAAAACAAAAGGTAGAAGGAAAAGCAGAAGACAAAAGATGGGATGGATTGACTCCATGAAGGAGGATGCAGAGATGAAGTTGCGAGATCCGAATAGGGTGGCTTACAACAGATATGAATAGAAGTCATTGATCCATAGGTCACCATAAGGCGAAGCTGGCTTGAAGGCACATAACTAACTAACTAACCATAACTCAGCACATCAGGGCTGAAGGCAATTTTTGAAGTGTCCCAGGATAAGTTGTTCTGTGTTCAGGATACTTGTTGAAGCATTGACCAAACCAGCTGAACAAATACATGCCTAATGGGAGGCTTCCAAGTTTACTATCCCCCCAGCTGAAGCCGGCAGGGTGGGAGGAGCAGCAGAGGCAATCTTCCTCTCTTTATCCTCTCTCTTTGGGAGAGGGAAGGAAATTGGATAAATCATATCCTGGCCTCTGCAGTCTCCTCCCTTCCCTGCCCACTTGAACACTCTTCCTCCTGCTGCAAGATCATTTTTCTGACACCGAAGGGCAGTTCTTTCCCTGCTGACTGGGAGGGGAGGGGAGGGGGATCAGATCTCCAACTCCCTCTTTCAAGGTTGGAGCACTGTCTTTGATCTCAGAGGAGGGTTCCAAACTGTACTCCGGTCTCTGGGATGCTCACCCAGGTCTCTGGGTGAGCATCCCAGGCACCAGCGGACACTCCGGAAACCTCCTCTGAGGTCAGAGACTATCATTATCAGGCCTGTTCCCCTTAGTGTGAGGGAAAGAGCTTCAGACTATCAATCAGAATCAGAATCAAATACTGAACTAGAAGAACTAGAATTTGAAACATACCAGCCCACACAGAAGGCTGGGGAGGTGATTCTCCCAGGCTCTTCACCAGCCAGGGATGAATCTTCATCAGTCCTTATCAATGAAAATGTTAACAACTCAGAGTCTGTGGGAACTCAGCAATCCTCTGAGGGGGAAGGGACTTCAGAGTTGACCGATCCCAGAGTTTGCCACAGAGTCAAACAGGTGGAGCTAAAAGAAGGCGAGAGGTGATAAACTCAGCTAGCTTCTTACCAAAAGCTTCTTCAGAGGAATCCTCCCTGAAGTTAAGGGACTCAAAGAAAAGACCTTCACTTTGGTTGAAAGGGTGATTGTCTCTGTTAGTAAGCTAAGTTTTAGCCTAGAGGAAAGTTCCTAGTGTTTAAACTCTCTTCAGGTGCGAAAAGTCGTTTATTTGCTGAATAAAGTGTTGTGGATTATTTGGTAGACCTCTTTATTGTCTCTCACTGCAGCGGGAGGGCTTGGAAACAAGACAGAGACAGTCTCTTAGTTACTGGTTGAGGGTTGTCCTGGTTGAGCAATTCTCCTCCAAATGTCTAATCACCCTCTTCCAACAGGGAAACAATTAAGCAAGAGGTGCCAAAACGAACTCAAGTTTCTGGAAAATGAAATCTGCAAGTATCCAACTGATTTTTCATAGTCTTAAGTTTCATTGACTATTTTTTTAAAAAAAGAAAAAAGAAAAAAAAGAAAGGCCCATTGCAATGGGTGAGAAAATATTTAAAATGGCATTTAGAACATAAGTGATATGTTTGATAGATAAAATACACTCATCTGAAGACACAGTCAATGAAAACTCAAGACCTTGGTGCCCCAATCACTAATGAAAGATGTTCTGTTTAGGGAAGACGAGAAGCGCATTCATTTTGCCCAAAGGAGCTCGCAATATCTCTGTTTCTGAAACCATTGAATCTAAAAATATCCTGGGTAAGTTTTGCCCCATTGCAGAACACTGGGCATATCCATGACCACCATGATTTTTATCTGTTTTTTTGCTTGCCTGACATTTACAGGCATTGCAAAAACAGACAAATCGTTTATGCTTCCCCTGAGAGCGTCTTGTCCTGTAGGATAAGAATATTTTGACAGTTATATCATATTTGCTCACCTCTTTCATCCATTACTTAAAAATAACAACAACGACAAAAGCAATGGTCAAGTTCAGAGACTTAGCATGATGAATTTGGCTTCCAATAGCAATTTCTCCACCTTTTCCAGTCCTGATCTCAACCATTGGGAGGAAAATGAATTCTCAATAACACATTTTTCACAATGCAAAGTTAAGGATCCGACTGATGGATGCGAAAGGCAGGGGGGATGAGCCGTACAACTTGACATTTTCATTCCATGAAACATAGGAAACATAAACGCTTTGTCTCAATTATCCAGATTGCTATGGTCTCCAGAGAACATAACAAAGTAAGTGGTTTGCAATACGATTAGCTCGTTTTCCCTCCTCCATGCGAAGGTGGGAAATACAAGGCAGCCTAATCTCCGATATTACAAACCTCTCTGTCCTTTCATTTACTGTTCATGGTTTGATGGATGTACTGCTTCTGCAAATGGGGCCTGCTTTTCCTTGCAACGTCCTAACACTCGCCCTGATTTTTCTTCTTTTGTTTTCTCTTCTGCTTTCTCCCATTGACTTCCTGCACATGTCAAAGGGTACCTTAAGATGTTTGACATCCCACCCAGTGCTAGACATGTGATTGTCCAAGAAGACGAGGCTTCTCCTCACATTCTTGGTAAGTGCTTCTCTGCTTAGGTTTGGCCATCGTGTTGACGGTCTCCATGTCAAAGTCTTACACATCTTTCCAGAAGATGCTTAGGAGCAACACAGATGCATTCTCCTGGCAGTAAGGTTGCCTTCTGAGGAGCTGAAATGGTGCCTCCTTAGAGGCCGTAGAATTGCCCCTCCCCATATTTAAACTATACACCAAAGGGGGAAAAAGTAAATGAGTGTTTAGAGTAAAGATGTATGAGAATTTAGTTTCAGTGCATTAAACGCCAGAACTTGCCCTGTCCACAACCGTGAATGCGAAGATGTTTTTTGTGCAAAATGCGCACGTTCCCAATGTTGTGATTGTGTTTGCAAAATTGGCTTGTTATGCACAGAAAAATGTGTACTGTATAATGTGTATTTTGACAAGCAAAATGCATTTTCATGCTTTAGTCAACAGTGGGAGGGATGTCCTCATTTTGGTGTGTGCTTTAAAAAAAATGTACATCCAATGTGCAGTTTCTTCATTTGAACAGCAACGACAAAAGCTTTCCTTTGGGAATGGGATCAAGGTGGACTGAGCTTTGTGGTGGAATTTGTGATAAGGCCATAAGTTGAATCAGACAACTAAAAGTGAGAAGGTTCAATTATTTGACTGACCTTGGCTTGATCCAGTTCCTGAATAGTAGTAGTAGCTGGCCATGTGAAGTGGCACCTGTGCAGTTCACATGGAAATCATGTGCTGAGATCACATCTGAATTGGGTCAGAGATGTTGGATGTTAAGAGTCTCCAGAAAAAGAAGAAGGGAAATTCTCGGAAACCACCAAGCAACTGATGGTCAGGGGAAAGGAGATGGGGCCGTTTGGGGAACCCTCTGGATTGGGGCCCACAGGCCTAAGGTTCTGCCCCATCAAAAGCCTCACATTACATGTTCACTTGTGGTAGACAGTACCGTTTCTCGTTTCTTTCTTTTCCAACTTTTAGAAATCGTGTTTTCTTTGTTCCAAACAAAATTGGCAACTTTAGTCTGATTCATTTTAAAACAGATTGAGAACTAGTGATGTGCACTGACCCCCCGGATCGGATCGGATAGCGGATCGGAATCGGACCTGGGGGGTCGGATTGGATCGGATCGGAGGCTGGTCGGATCGGATCGGACCAGATGTCCGATCCGGATCGGACGCCATTTTGAATGCTTTTTCCCATAGCCAAGTATTGTTTTACAAAAATGCCTATAACTTTTTCATTTTTAAAGATAGAAGGATGAAACTTGGGCACATTATACACTGGTTAGGGATGGTTATCTGTGAGAAATTTCAGAAAGATTGGTGCTTGCCTTGTGTGGCAATTAATTTTTTAATAAATACCCAGGAATGCCTATAACTTTGTCATTTTTAAAGTTACACACATGAAACTTTGCCACATTGTAGATGGTACCTTGGGACCTATGTGTGTGAAATTTCAGAAACATTGGAGCTTGCCTTGTGTGGCAATTAATTTTTTAAACAATGAGGAAAGAAACACCTATAACTTTTTTATTTTAAAAGTTAGAAGTCTGAACATTGCTCACTTTGTAGATGGGTTAGGGGTAGATATGTGTCAGAAATTTCAGAATGATAGGTCCAGGCATTTGATGGCTATGGAATTTTTAAATTAAATGTTTCAAAAAGTTTTCCACAGAGGCCCGGTCTTCCCCTCTTCCCCCTCCCGCTTCCCGCGAAGAAAAGGAAACACTCTCTCGTCTCGATCCCTTTGATCCTTGCTACTAGTATCCATTACAGGGCTCGTGTTTCCTTTCCTACTTTCACTTTTTACTCAAGCAGAACGGCTGAGCCTAGCTGAGTTTTGCAGCCATGCGTGCAAGGAAGGATCACTCTGGTCTCGATCCCTTTGATCCTTGCTAGTATCCATTACAGGGCTCGTGTCTGCTTTCCTCTCTCGATCTCTTTGATCCTTTGTTCCTCCCCTTCTCCTCCCCCTCGCCGGCATTGTGTGTGCGCCCCGCCGGTGACCTCGCGTGCGGGCCGGTTCCTGGGCAGCAGAGGCTCTGCCTGGCTGCTGTGAGGCTCCTGAAGGGCTTGCCTAATGCGGGCTGTTGTGCTCCGCTGGGCCGCGGGGGTAGGTTGATGATGAAGAGGATGATGGGGAGGGCGTTCAATGCGCCGCCACAGCTCCCTGAGGGGCGGCCTGAATGGCCCCTCCGCTCCAGACACCCGGCCTCGGCAGCCAGGATACGCTGCCAAGCCTGCCGCCGCCGCCGCCCGCGCGCGCGCACACACACCACCCGTCCATTATCATTTGGGCAGCCCTAATTAAGGAGCGCTCAAGAAATGGCGAAACCCCCGCTCCTTTTTTCTTAATTCCTTGCAGCTCCCACGATTTAACCCTTTCCTATCAGCTACAATTAATTAATAGTAGGATGACCAGTACCAGGAGACTGGTGTGTACAAATGTTTTTTTTTTTTAGGCTTGAGATCATAAAGAGGCAAATATTCTACCTACAGTATTGGAAGCAGTATGTTGGGAAACAAGATGCTTTTTTTTAGGCTTGAGATCATAAAGAGGCAAATATTCTACCTACAGTATTGGAAGCAGTATGTTGGGAAACAAGATGCTTTTTTTTAGGCTTGAGATCATAAAGAGGCAAATATTCTACCTACAGTATTGGAAGCAGTATGTTGGGAAACAAGGGTGACCATATGACAGTTAAAGCTGCAGGAGCTATACTAGAGTGACCAGATACAAAAGAGAGCAGAGCTCCTGCAATTTTAACTTTTGTGATGAAGAGGGAATTTCATCAGGTGCCGCATGGATACAAATGACACCTGCTGAAATTCCCTTTTGGTCTGCCTGGCTGCTGTGAGGCTCCTGAAGGGCTTGCCTAATGCGGGCTGTTGTGCTCCGCTGGGCCGCGGGGGTATTATTACTTTTTAAAAAAATGTAATTAGCAGGATGACCATATGAAAAGGAATACAGGGCTTTAACAGTGGAATAGAAAAGGGAATTTCAGCAGGTGTCATTTGTATCCATGCGGCACCTGGTGAAATTCCCTCTTCATCACAAAAGTTAAAATTGCAGGAGCTCTGCTCTCTTTTGTATCTGGTCACTCTAGTATAGCTCCTGCAGCTTTAACTGTCATATGGTCACCCTTGTTTCCCAACATACTGCTTCCAATACTGTAGGTAGAATATTTGCCTCTTTATGATCTCAAGCCTAAAAAAAAGCATCTTGTTTCCCAACATACTGCTTCCAATACTGTAGGTAGAATATTTGCCTCTTTATGATCTCAAGCCTAAAAAAAAGCATCTTGTTTCCCAGCATACTGCTTCCAATACTGTAGGTAGAATATTTGCCTCTTTATGATCTCAAGCCTAAAAAAAAAAAACATTTGTACACACCAGTCTCCTGGTACTAGTCATCCTACTATTAATTAATTGTAGCTGATAGGAAAGGGTTAAATCGTGGGAGCTGCAAGGAATTAAGAAAAAAGGAGCGGGGGTTTCGCCATTTCTTGAGCGCTCCTTAATTAGGGCTGCCCAAATGATAATGGACGGGTGGTGTGTGTGCGCGCGCGCGGGCGGCGGCGGCAGCGGCGGCAGGCTTGGCAGCGTATCCTGGCTGCCGAGGCCGGGTGTCTGGAGCGGAGGGGCCATTCAGGCCGCCCCTCAGGGAGCTGTGGCGGCGCATTGAACGCCCTCCCCATCATCCTCTTCATCATCAACCTACCCCCGCGGCCCAGCGGAGCACAACAGCCCTCATTAGGCAAGCCCTTCAGGAGCCTCACAGCAGCCAGGCAGAGCCTCTGCTGCCCAGGAACCGGCCCGCACGCGAGGTCACCGGCGGGGCGCACACACAATGCCGGCGAGGGGGAGGAGAAGGGGAGGAACAAAGGATCAAAGAGATCGAGAGAGGAAAGCAGACACGAGCCCTGTAATGGATACTAGCAAGGATCAAAGGGATCGAGACCAGAGTGATCCTTCCTTGCACGCATGGCTGCAAAACTCAGCTAGGCTCAGCCGTTCTGCTTGAGTAAAAAGTGAAAGTAGGAAAGGAAACACGAGCCCTGTAATGGATACTAGTAGCAAGGATCAAAGGGATCGAGACGAGAGAGTGTTTCCTTTTCTTCGCGGGAAGCGGGAGGGGAAGACCGGGCCTCTGTGGAAAACTTTTTGAAACATTTAATTTAAAAATTCCATAGCCATCAAATGCCTGGACCTATCATTCTGAAATTTCTGACACATATCTACCCCTAACCCATCTACAAAGTGAGCAATGTTCAGACTTCTAACTTTTAAAATAAAAAAGTTATAGGTGTTTCTTTCCTCATTGTTTAAAAAATTAATTGCCACACAAGGCAAGCTCCAATGTTTCTGAAATTTCACACACATATCAAGCCAAGTGGAACCTGTAATGTGCCCATGTTTCCTGTTTGTATCTTAAAAAATAAAAAAATGGGAGGCATAAATGTATTTACCCCACTACTACCCATTTTTCTAAAAATTAATTGCCACACAAGACAAGCACCTACGTTTCTGAAATTTCACACACATAGGTCTCAAGGTACCATCTACAATGTGGCAAAGTATCATGTGTGTAACTTTAAAAATGACAAAGTTATAGGCATTCCTGGGTATTTATTAAAAAATTAATTGCCACAAAATGCATGCACCAATCTTTCTGAAATTTCTCACAGATAACTATCCCTAACCAGTGTATAACGTGCCCAAGTTTCATCCTTCTATCTTTAAAAATGAAAAAAGTTATAGGCATTTTTGTAAAACAATACTTGGCTATGGGAAAAAGCATTCAAAATGGCGTCCGATCCGGATCGGACCTCGTCGGATCGGATCGGATCAGATCGGAGGTTGGTCGGATCGGATCGGATCGGATTTTCCCAATTTTGGGTCGGATCGGATTCGGATCGTGGATCGGATCCGATCCGATGCACACCCCTATTGAGAACGTTGGGAACGGATGCCATTCCACTGTGTGAAATTCTGTCGCTCAATTTCATTTCATTTATTTATTTCTTTGCTGCATTTCTATACCGCCCAATAGCTGAAGCTCTCTGGGCAGTTTACAAAAATCGAAACCATAAAAACCATTCAAAATATAAAACAAACAACAGTATAAAATCATAATATAAAATACAGTATAAAAGCACAACCAGGATAAAGCCGAGCAGCCATGCAGAAATTAATATGGATTTAAAATACAAATTTAAACAGCAAGGTTAAAAAATTAAACTGATGAACTGTTAAAATACTGAGAAAATGAAAAGGTCTTCACCTGATGTCGGAAGGAGTATAATGTAGGTGCCAGGTGAACCTCTGCCACAGCAGAGAAGGCCCTCCTCCTAGTAGCCACCTGCTTCACTTCCTTTGGCAGGGGCTCACAGAGAAGGAAATTAGATCATGCAATTGGGGAGGGGCCATGACTCAGCGGCAGAAGCAACTGCTTTGCAGGCAGAAGATCCCAGGTTCATCGACTGGCTTGAAATCCTGGAGAGCTAAGATGGATGGATTTGCAGGCTGATTCTTGCCTCGATTGTCATTTTGAGTGCCAATCTTTCGTAGACGGGGTGGGTGGGTTACAAATCAAATAGAAAGAAAGAAAGAAAGAAAGAAAGAAAGAGAAATTGTCAGATTTTAAAGGAAGAACTCACTTCATCATGAGCTTGCATTTTTTAAAAAAAATCCATACAGAATTCTTGTACATTTTGTATCTGCATTTTGTATCTGCATTTTTCTTGATGTACACATTTTTCTCCACATTTATAAAATGAGCATATTGTCCCACAGTTTACATTCCTGCAGTGCTGTTATTTTCTCAAATATATGCATTTTGTGTGCACTTTTTGCTTCGCAGAACTTATAAAAATGTGGATTTCTGTACAGAACTCTGCCTCAACTCACTTATAGGCTCAGGAGTTGCAAACTGGGTAAATCCATTAAAAAAAAACTCAGCAGAATTATTTTCTCACCTATCCGTACCGGAAAACCACTGCTAGTCAATATTGACAATTCTGGGTTAGAAAGACCAATGGTTTGACTCAATATAAGGTCGTTTCTGATGTTCTTAATATATATGCCTGTCCAAATGTGACCAATGGCAACTTTTCCCACTGTTTCATCCAAAAGCTACATTCCGAGGCACCGATAATAACATGCATTTGCAGCTGGCGCTTTTAATTTCCAGCAACTCAAACTATTTGCCTTTCCATCCACCTCACCAGGTTGCTGTATGTTTAAAAATATCCAGCGGGAGAAATTCATGCCAGTTTTCAAAGCTAATGATTTTCAGACCACCTGAAATCGAAGTGCCTCAAAGATAGAATAGCAGAAAAAGAGATGGGTTAGGTTTTCTCCACTCTCTGCAGGAGCCATACAGACTTAGAGAATTGTGTAAGGTGCTCCTTCATTAAAGGCAGCCACTACAAGAGTATGGGTGTGTTTTTTCTCCCTCTGTGGGCCATTATGGTCAATTGCTGATATTCGTAATAACAGATTTGGTCCAGATTTAGATGACAAGCATTCAAAGAATTCACAGGTGGGATAAAATTATACTAAATGGTGTTTTCGTTCCCAAAAAAATGTGGCTCGAAGAGATTACTGTTATCTACCTCTTTAGATACAATAACGATAACAAAACAACAACAACGAATTATGCCATTTTATAAGATCAGTATCTGACATAATTGAAGCAGAACAGGAGCTACATCCATTGTCATGCGGTCATGAAGCAGTAAGAAAATGTTGGGGCTCATGAAAGCAGGCATCCCTAAAAAAAAGGGGAGGTTACAGGACAGAGTCTTTCTGCAACGCAATTCCAGTCAAGAAACCATGAAGACCCCAGAGACCCCGTAACAGCAAAGCTAGGCTCTAGATCTCTTGGGTTGGTTGCATCTATGGGTCTAACCAATGCAATACTGTTCCCAGTGATTAGGCCCAGAATGCACAGATGAGCTGGCCAGTGGTGTGCATGAACTTAATGCAATGGGCAGAACTAGGAAAGAGAATGACCCATGCCAGGTGGGTAGAATTGCCCGAAGGGGTAGAGCATCAATGTCTACGATTTCAGTCCTATTCAGACATTGCTTGGGAGTGAATACCTTGAAACTTGTTGGGGCTTACTTCTGAATAAACATGTATAGCAGCCTTTCCCAACCTGCTGTCCTCTGGATGTTTCAGACTACTATTCCCAGTATTGCTGACCATGGATCATGCTACCTGAGGCTGATGGGAGTTGAAGTCCCAAATATCTGGAGGGCATCTGATTGTGGAAGGCTGATGCATACGAATTGGGCTGTATGTGTCTGAGCTCTGGGTCTGGAAGTTGCCAGATCAAAATTCACGAATCAGTAGGTGGACCTAAGCCAAGCCAATGTTCTCTCATCCTCGCCCAAACCTCATCTGAAATTCAGGAATGGCGATACCAACCTGCCAAAAAGAGTGGTTGCAAAAATCGCTAAAAGGAATCATGTGAAGCACTTGAACACTTGAAATGCTCTATAGAACTGCTTGTTAATATCACTCTTCCTTGAATTGCGTGGGGTCTTCAAATGGAAGAGTACAAGCCAAGCACCCTATCCTCTTATTGCATGTCCTTTCATCCCTTTTCTCAAAGTCCGTCCTTGCTATGCATTAGTCTTTCTTTGATTCTCCTCTCCACTAAGGGTGGGCAGATCTGTCTAAGGTTGGTCCATGTCAGTTTTGCACAGGGCTGAGTCAAAGGCTGTTCCATCCCATTCATGTACATTTTAAAAACAACAACACAAAATGCACTTTTTGTTTTGTTTTGTCTTGTTTAAAAAAAGGGGGGGCACTTACTTTTTGTGAGGTCGTCCAAGGGTTGCCTTTTCCTTATTTTTTTCTGGTAGACCAGTTGGTTATTCTGTATGGAGAACCAGTGCCTGTTCCAGGTCCATCTGACTATCCGTCAGCTCCCATCAACTTTTGGGGCTGGAAATGCCCTTGTGAATGGTGGCATTTCCATAGAATTTCTCTGAATTTTGTACAGGCGGGTGAGGGTGGAGAGACAGCTGCCCCCATGAAGGGATGGGAGCCGAAGCACTTTCTAGCTGTTGCAAACAGCTATAACCTGTTTAAAAAGAGAGCGAGAGAGAGGCAGCCCTCAAAATCTGTAGATCAAACTGTGTATTAGATGGTGTGTAAACGTGGGGAAAATGCAGATTGAGCCACATAAGTATGGACCAATTTGCACAATGATCTGGAAGGGGTGAATTGTGTCAGTTTGCTCTGAAATGCAGAACACGTTCCTCAAGGAAGAACCCTGGTCTCCACCAGTGATAGACAAATCAGTCTGTTTCCATGTCCGTTTTGCATGTATTCAATTGCAGGTCCATTCCGTCCAAGTTCAGCATCAGTCTTCCATTATTATTTCTTAAAGCAGGACAATTTGCATTTATTCTTGTATGCAATTTTCCCTACTTTATGCATTTTTTATGCAACTTTCCTTAATATAGCCATTTTATATGACATTTTTGAGCCAAGAACTGCATTGCAATTTTCGCCAAGGTGCCCAATCCCCACAATCTAGGAAGTGCAAAGTATATTTGTTTGCTTAAAAATGCCGGCCAAATGAATAATACTAATAATAATAATAATAATAATAAATTTATTTCTTACCTGCCTCTCCATTTGGATTGACGCAGGGAACAACGGTAAATATGAAATATGATAAAATACATAAAACTGATTAAAAACATGGTGCACATTATTAAAATAGTAATAAAACATCATAAAAACATCATTAAAACATTCTAAAATTCCACTGGATATGCCTGCCGGAAGAGACTAGTCTTTATAGCTTTCTTAAATTGTAAAAGACTGTTAAGCTGACGAGTCTCCTCTGGCAGGTCATTCCACAGTCTGGGAGCTGCAGAAGAAAAGGTCCTCTGGGTAACGGTTGTCAGCCTAGTCTTGGCCGACTGTAGTAAGTTCTTCCTTCACCTGTGTTTTGCTCCCCCAAGGTAACTGTAGGCCATCTGTGCAGGGATAGGCTACTTTCGCCTCGGTATCCTCTGCTGTGCCTGAATTGAATCTAATTAGTAGCACTAGACAGAAGGAAAGGGATTAAGAAGTTCTTGATCAGCAAGGGGGAATTTAGGTTTCATGGCATAAAAAAGATACAAACCCAGCACCATATTTTGTGCTGGCTTTGAGAGAGAGAAATCGCCACCTGTCAATTTACACAACAACCATCAATTGATCTCTGTTGGTTTTGCTCGTTTTAGCCATTAAGAATCAGGCCACAGGCCACTATATTCTGAACGGGAAAGGAGAGGGATCCAGCTCTCGTTCCTTCATTGATCTCGGCTTAGAGTGGGAGTACCATATAGACGATGACATTGAAACGCTTAAGACAGATGGGCCATTGTATGATGCTGTTGTCGTATTGGTAAGTCACACTGAGTTTGAGGTTTCATGTCATGTTCACGTGTGATGGACAGGGCTCACATCTCTGTCCCAGGTCTAGCAAAGGCAAACTAGGAGTTTCGCTCACACAGCCAGTGAGGATGTATCCAAGTTAGGGATGTCATGGATATCTGGGTCGGAGGGGTTCCGGTGGACATCCATCCACTCAGTCCCCTGGATGCCAGCAAGCTGGTGGCATCTGGTACCCCACAAGCTGCCCTTTTGCAGAGAAATGTTAGGCAGTCTTTTATGTAAAACTCAATTTTGTGCAAAATGGCAGCCGTAAATGCAACATTGAAGGCGTAAGTGGTTGGGCGGCTGGTGGGGGTCCGACAAGCAGGGTGTGAGGTGGCAGCGGGTGAGTTTGGCCATCCCTAAACCATGTTGTCATCTTAGAATGACCTACCCAACTTGTCACCTTCTTGGCTAGAAGTGGCCTGCCGCTTATGGTGGTCCACCAAGGGCTTGATAAGTTCCCAAAGTTTTTGCTGCTCACCTGGGAGTGTGTGTGTGTGTGTGTGTGTTGGGGGTTTCCGAGCTCATGATAGAGTACAGTACAGAACTGTTGGGCTGCCATTGGCTTGGGGGGGTCACAAGTACACCCAGGCCAGGCCACCCAGCTGGTGAGCTATAACAACACCCATTGAAGGCAACGGGATGGAACTCTGGGTGAATAGAAATGCCCATTTACTAAGTGGTAACTTACTACACTTAATAAGCCAAGCTTCTGTATTGTTCTTCCAAGAGATGAGGAGAATTTTGCAACGCTTCTCCGCCCGTTCAAAACTGGAAGCCAGAGAGTAGCAAGATGATAATGACATCAATGTACATGGACGATCTTTCTCACCGTTTTGCAGGATGAGCAGTTACATTGTCCTTAAAATCCTAAGCAGTAGTGGTGGACCGCCATGTTTTCAGTAGGGATGTGCACTGACCCCCCGGATCGGATCGGATAGCGGATCGGAATCGGACCTGGGGGGTCGGATCGGATCGGATCGGATCGGAGGATGGTCGGATCGGATCGGACCGGATGTCCGATCCGGATCGGACGCCATTTTGAATGCTTTTTCCCATAGCCAAGTATTGTTTTACAAAAACGCCTATAACTTTTTCATTTTTAAAGATAGAAGGATGAAACTTGGGCACATTATACACTGGTTAGGGATAGTTATCTGTGAGAAATTTCAGAAAGATTGGTGCATGAGTTTTGTGGCAATTAATTGTTTAATAAATACCCAGAAATGCCTATAACTTTTTCATTTTTAAAGTTACAAACATGAAACTTTGCCACATTGTAGGTGGTACCTTGGGACCTATCTGTGAGAAATTTCAGAAACTTAGGTGCTTGCCTTGTGTGGCAATTAATTTTAGAAAAATGGGTAGTAGTGGGGTAAATACATTTACGCCTCCCATTTTTTTATTTTTGAAGATACAAACAGGAAACTTGGGCACATTACAGGTACCACTTGCCTTGATATGTGTGTGAAATTTCAGAAACATTGGAGCTTGCCTTGTGTGGCAATTAATTTTTGAAACAATGAGGAAAGAAACACCTATAACTTTGTCATTTTTAAAGTTACACACATGAAACTTCGCCACATTGTAGGTGGTACCTTTGGACCTATGTGTGTGAAATTTCAGAAACATAGGTGCTTGTATTGTGTGGCAATTAATTTTTGAAACAATGAGGGATTCATTGGACAGCACTTGCCCATAGGGATTCATTGGACAGTACTTGCCCATAGGGATTCATTGGACAGTACTTTCCTATAGGAAATCATTGGAAAGCACTTGCCCATAGAAAATCATTGGAAAGCACTTGCCCATTGAGAAATACAGTTATGCCTCCCACTTTTTTATTTTTGAAGATACAAACAGGAAACTTGGGCACATTGTAGACTGGTTAGGGATAGTTATCTGTCAGAAATTTCAGAAAGATTGGTGCATGCGTTTTGTGGCAATTAATTTTTTAATAAATACCCAGGAATGCCTATAACTTTGTCATTTTTAAAGTTACATACATGAAACTTTGCCACATTGTAGGTGGTACCTTGGGATCTATGTGTGTAAAATTTCAAAAACATAGGTGCTTGCCTTGTATGGCAATTAATTTTAGAAAAATGGGTAGTAGTGGGGTAAATACATTTACGCCTCCCATTTTTTTATTTTTAAAGATACAAACAGGAAACATGGGCACATTACAGGGAACACTTCACTTGATATGTGTGTAAAATTTCAGAATGATAGGTCCAGGCATGTGGTGGCAAGGTGTCTGCACACACCACTTTGAAGACTGTAGAAAATTTCTCCTGTAACGATCCCAGCGAGAGAGAGTGATCCTAGGCTCAGCCGTTCTGCTTGAGTGAAAGTATCAAAGCAGACACGAGCCAAGTGCTACTTTGTTTCTCCTTTTGTAATGGATACTAGCTCAGTTGCAGCCAAGCGTGCAAGGATCAAAGAGATGAGAGAAAGTGTTTCCTTCTTCTTCCCGGGAGGCGGGAGGGTGCAATTGACAGCCCCAGCCTCTGTGTAAAAAAGGTTAATAACTTTTAATCTAAAAAATTCGTAGCCACCAAATGCCTGGACCTATCATTCTGAAATTTTACACACATATCAAGTGAAGTGTTCCCTGTAATGTGCCCATGTTTCCTGTTTGTATCTTTAAAAATAAAAAAATGGGAGGCGTAAATGTATTTACCCCACTACTACCCATTTTTCTAAAATTAATTGCCATACAAGGCAAGCACCTACGTTTTTGAAATTTTACACACATAGGTCCCAAGGTACCACCTACAATGTGGCAAAGTTTCATATATGTAACTTTAAAAATGACAAAGTTATAGGCATTCCTGGGTATTTATTAAAAAATTAATTGCCACAAAACGCATGCACCAATCTTTCTGAAATTTCTGACAGATAACTATCCCTAACCAGTCTACAATGTGCCCAAGTTTCCTGTTTGTATCTTCAAAAATAAAAAAGTGGGAGGCATAACTGTATTTCTCAATGGGCAAGTGCTTTCCAATGATTTTCTATGGGCAAGTGCTTTCCAATGATTTCCTATAGGAAAGTACTGTCCAATGAATCCCTATGGGCAAGTACTGTCCAATGAATCCCTATGGGCAAGTGCTGTCCAATGAATCCCTCATTGTTTCAAAAATTAATTGCCACACAATACAAGCACCTACGTTTCTGAAATTTTACACACATGGGTCCCAAGGTACCGCCTACAATGTGGCAAAGTTTCATGTGTGTAACTTTACAAATGACAAAGTTATAGGCATTCCTGGGTATTTATTAAAAAATTAATTGCCACACAAGGCAAGCACCTATGTTTCTGAAATTTCACACACATAGGTCCAAAGGTACCACCTACAATGTGGCAAAGTTTCATGTGTGTAACTTTAAAAATGACAAAGTTATAGGTGTTTCTTTCCTCATTGTTTCAAAAATTAATTGCCACACAAGGCAAGCTCCAATGTTTCTGAAATTTCACACACATATCAAGGCAAGTGGTACCTGTAATGTGCCCAAGTTTCCTGTTTGTATCTTCAACAAATAAAAAAATGGGAGGCGTAAATGTATTTACCCCACTACTACCCATTTTTCTAAAATTAATTGCCACACAAGGCAAGCACCTAAGTTTCTGAAATTTCTCACAGATAGGTCCCAAGGTACCACCTACAATGTGGCAAAGTTTCATGTTTGTAACTTTAAAAATGACAAAGTTATAGGCATTTCTGGGTATTTATTAAACAATTAATTGCCACAAAACGCATGCACCAATCTTTCTGAAATTTCTCACAGATAACTATCCCTAACCAGTGTATAATGTGCCCAAGTTTCATCCTTCTATCTTTAAAAATGAAAAAGTTATAGGCGTTTTTGTAAAACAATACTTGGCTATGGGAAAAAGCATTCAAAATGGCGTCCGATCCGGATCGGACCTCGTCGGATCGGATCGGATCGGATCGGAGGTTGATAGGATCGTATCGGATCGGATTTTCCCGATTTTGGGGCGGATCGGATTCGGATCGTGGATCGGATCCGATCCGATGCACACCCCTAGTTTTCAGTACTGCCAATTTGAATTGTTTGCTCCTTTTACAGATCATTCCTCAGGGCAACGACACCGAATCGAGCCTGACGTACAAATATATCATCCACGAAGATTCTGTGCCTAATGTCAACAGCAACAATGTACTCCAAGAGGAGCTGGATTCTTTTGAGTGGGCTTTGAAGAATTGGTCCCAATGCAACAAGCCTTGTGGAGGAGGCATGTTTTTAATGATGGGGGTACTGATGCACGGTGTAGGGGATTTGTGTGCATGTATTATGCAGCCACATTCAAATAGGGACAGATAAATCCATGTACTTCCAACCCATGTCAATTTCACAGGCATCCATCAATAAGTCTGCTCTGTCCTGTACCTGCATGGATCATTGATTTATTTATTTTTGCAAGGGCTTCTAACTGGATGATCACTCAACTGAAATATTCCCGCTTTCTCCACAGTCACATTTTAACTGAGACATTTCAACCAATCCATGAATCATCACGGCGTTGGTTTTTCCCTTCCAGGTTTTCAAAACACCAAGTACGGGTGCCGCCGGAAGAGCGACAGCAAAATGGTTCACCGCAGCTTCTGTGAAGCCAGCAAGAAGCCTAAGCCCATCCGCAGGATGTGCAACCTTCAGGAATGCACGCAGCCATTGTAAGCATCCGCTTGTTCTTTATGACGCGTCAGCACCAGGGATGTACAAGAATTGCGTTTCAGTTCGCGGACCACTCGAAAATGCCCCATGCGCAATTGCAAATCTGAACGCAAACAGGAGCATTTTTCTCCAAAAGTGTTTGCAAATTCCCAAACGTGCCTTCACATTGCAAAATAAGTCCTTGAAAAATGTGCAACCTTCTCAAATGCACAACTTTCCCAAAATGTACGACATTTTTTTTCAAAATGAACACATTTTGAATCACTCACACTTTGGTCCATAGGGAGAAATGTACACAATTTTGTAAATTTGTGCAACGTTGGGAATTGTTTGTAGAAACTCCACATCCGAAAGCTGTTTGTTTTGTGCAATTTCCCCAGTCGTGCAAAATGTACAGCTAGCGCATACTAGAGTACAAATTGAGGAGAGATAAGCAGGGTGGCAGGGTGGGGTTGGACATTCACCCAGGCACAAGGTCTACTTGTGGTCAAACGAAAGGTAACTTCACTCAGTGAAATTCTTGCTTTAGACCATTTCCATAACTTGCCAAGAAGTACCACATTATAGATGGAAAGTTCCCAAGCCCAATTCAAGGCATCAGTTTTAACCTATAAAACCTTATATGGCTAGGGAGGGCAATACTTGATGAGAATGCCTCTCCCAGCATGAATTTACCCATGCACTATGATCAATGTTTGAGGCCTTCCTCAGAGTGCGTCCTCCCAGAGAGATTCAGAGTTTTGACAACAAGAGAGAAAGCTTTCTGGTGGTGGCCCCCTGAGTCTGGAATGGTCTTCTCAGCAAAGTCTACCTGGTGCCAACCACATCATCTTTTGGACATTAGTCTAAGTCTTTCCTCTATCCCCAGGCATTTGATTAGGGAAGTTGGAGAAACCCATCTGGGGGAGGAAGTGTGTACCTCCCCAACCATCCCCGCCAGACTTTGGCTCGCTTGCCCATGAGCTGGCCCAACTCAGTCTGGATCGAGTCAGGCCAGATCATGGAGTTTCCAGAGAGGGGACTGAAAAAAGAAATTTGCACAAATTGTGGGCACAAATTGTATAATTTGCACAAATCACATATGGTTTTTATGGGGGGAAAGTCCTGAGAATAGTTCCTAGATCATGGGGAAACCCTGCAGCTCAGTTCACAAATGCAAGCCAAGCCGGGAGGGCAGCGGGGATCTCTCAGTACCCCAAAAGGATTTCATGGCATATCATAGGCTTTTATGGCATATCATGAGCCTTTATGGCATATCATAGGCCTTTAAAGACATCAGTTGAAGTGTTTAGTTGTCAATGTTTGGTTAGTTTTATTATAGGGTTATGAATTTTTGTGTGGACATTCTGTTTTACCTGTTTTAATGTTTCTGTGTTTTGACCTTGTAAGTCACCTTGCATCTGTTTTAAAGAGAAAGGAGACAAAGAAAGCCAATCAATAATATCAAAGAATAATTACATTTCAATACCAAAGCTAAATTCAATGGTCTGATAGGCTTTGTTCCCCATATGCTAAAAGGCAACAGAAAAAAATTGCTTTAGATAACCTTTCGCTCCTCCATACTTTGGTAGGAACGTATTCTTTAGCATGGAGGGACAACTCACCTCCCTATGATGGTTGAGATGGGAAGAAATCAGACACATGCCACATTTTCAACGGTTATATATCAAGTCCAATCTTCTTTCATGTTTATATATTAAATTGGATGCAGCTGTAGCTATATATTATTCAAACTCCTGTTCTCTGTTCAATCTGCAGAACTTGTCCATCAGGGAAACTCAGTCATTCATGGATCATAAAATATTTGTGTAGGCAATGCAGGTTGATGGAAGTCTTCTCAGCAGGTTGCTTTATTAAAGTGTCCAAAAAAAAAAGGAGAAAAGCAGGTTCTCAGAATGCTGAGATACTTTATCTCAGCATTCTGAGAACCTTCTTCTCTTCTTTTTTTTTGTCCTGAGCGGATGCTATCCTCCTTTTGATTTGTTGTATTTATTAAAGTGTAACATCTCTTCTTTCTTTTTTCTACCTCAGCTGGGTTGCAGAAGAATGGGAGCATTGTACCAAGACCTGTGGGACTTCTGGTTATCAGATCCGTGCAGTGCGTTGCATTCAGCCGCTTCATGATGGCGCAAACCGCTCAGTTCACTTCAAGTACTGCAACGGGGATCGCCCGGAGAGTAGAAAGCCTTGCAACAGAGCGCCATGTCCTGCTCAGTGGAAAACCGGGCCATGGAGTCCAGTAAGCACCCTGAAGCTTCTGTATTTGATCTCTAGCCAAATTGTTCAATTAAAAAATCTAGATCCATCGACTCTTTGCAGGTGCTCCTATCCCAGGGCTAGAGATGAGTCAGCAAAACCAGAACTCACAAAAAGTTCTCTGAAATCCATCTTTTTTTAAAATTTTATTTATTATTTCAACATATAATAAACATAATACATAAACAAAACCTTGACATCCCCCCCCGTGCTCCCCATACCCTTGAGACCTACTCTTCCTCCATCTTGAAGCTCATTGCGACTTGAGTCCATGGCTGCCTCTACAAGAGAGGTTTAAAGCTCTTTCGAGGCTGATTAAAAATTTTACCTCTACAAGAGAGGAGCGCAAATTGGGGGCTGAGGCGCTTTAAACTTCCGATTATGTGCATTATCGAATGCGTGTTAAACCGTGAGTTTTAATTTGCGGCGGCAGTTAAAGCGCCTTACCGCCATGTAAACATGCGATTCTCCGCATGTCAACAAATTTAAAGCGCGTTTCGGTCGTCCCGTAATGCATTTCGCTGCCTCTCGTACAGAGGTATTAAGAGTAAATGTGCTTCCGCGAATATGCGCATAATCGGGCAGCCAGGCGCCAAAGCGAATCCTTCTAGAGGGGGTCCATATTAGAGTGCAAGCTTTGTTTTTTTTTCTTTTTTTCATGAAAATCCGTGCATATTTTCTTGCGTATTTTTCCGAATGTACACATCAATTGTGCACATCTCTGAAATATACAAGTTCTTCTCCCATCAATTAAAGCCTGTTTCTGCACAATTTTCAAAAATACATTTTTTCTCACGCACATTTTTCAAATGTATGCATGTCATCCAGTGCGTTTGCAAGCTCAGTAATGTATGGATTTCAACTCCAGATTGCATCTCAGTACCCGTTTGTTTTGGAAGGTGTGAACTGGGTAAATCCAGATCAGAAATCAACTCAAACAAATTTCTCATTCATTCCTACCCAAGGCTGAAGACAGAAATCGTGTAGTCATTGGAACTCATGTGATACATATTATTACAGGGATGATGTTGTACTCCTACTACAAGAAACAGCAAAATCTGAAATGCAAATTCTTGGATGTTGATTTTATTCGAGATTATTTTAACTAGGGATGTACGAGATATTTGTTTCCATTTGGTTTTGATTAGATTTTACCTAGTTCACGTCTCCCAGAACAGAATGCAAACTCCCCTTTGACTTTGTGCTGTTTCCCCGGCCACTGGAATGGAGCTCCTCGAAACTTCTCCAAAATGGAATACATCCCTTGGGCTGAAAGGGGTAGGGATGTTTCAAGAGTCTGAGAGGGTGGTTGAGTCTGATAGACAACCCCCTGCTCAGCCTCCCAGAACCCCTTCACCAAGCTCCTATGTGCTTATTGGACCCATGAACCAAGCTGGCACAGTCCTCAAGAACCCAATGTCTGCCTGTTCCCTAGCCAAGCCACCATTGTCTGAAAAAATGGTGGCTCCGATTTTTCTGCGAAAGTAATGTTGCTTCAATGGTGGCCGCAAGGGGCCATTTACCCAACATTACAGGTGTAAAAAATGGAAACAGAAAAATGCATGCAGGAGCCTTGTCCGCTCCCCCTTGCAATGTTGTGCAAATGGCCCCTTTATGGGTAACATTTTGACATCATTGCTTTTGCGGGAAAAGTCAAGCCGCCATTAATGACGGCGTGCTGAGGTCTCGAGCTGCCACTGGGTGCTAATCAGGTGCCTGTGATCTGCGCAGCGGTTCGTGCAGGGAGCCAAACAGGAGCAGACAGATGGCGGTGGCTCAGCGGGTGCCCAGCGGTGTGGATGTGGGTGAGTCTGTCCATCCCTAGAAAGAGATCCATCGTCCCTGCCCTAAATTCATTCCGTAATAGCTGAAGGGACAGTTTTTGGCTGATTCAAAAGGTTTCCATGTATCCAGCAGTAGAATTGGAGAGGGGAAACACCTGTACAGTATATTTTCTTCGTCCATTCGGGGAAATGCAAAAAGAAGCCTTGTTTCTTGTCTTCCTAGAGCCTTGTCGCTTTTCTCCATAGTGTTCTGTGACCTGCGGTGAAGGAACAGAATCCAGGCAGGTGTTATGCCGCACTGGTGACCAATGCAATGGAGAAAAGCCAGAATCCATGAGAGTTTGCAAGCTCGCTCCCTGTAACGGTAAGAATTTTTTTGCCTCTACTTGCATCAGGGTGAGGCTATCTAGAATCTGCAATTTAGGACCCAGTGAAGTGCCAAAAACATCTGGAAACTGGTGCAAATAACTGTACCAAGAGTTGTACCCATTCAAAATATGGCATTTCTGTGTACTATAGTATAAAATCTCTATGGATGGAAATCCAAATCATGCAGAGCATGATCAGGCAACCTGGTACTGTCCAAATGTTTTGAACAACTCCCATCAGCCCCAGCCAGCATGACCAAAGGTTCATTGGAGTTATAATCCAAAACACCTGGAAGGCACCAGGACACTTATCCTTGAATTGAAGTGTGTCCATTGTAAATCATTGTCCATATTGTGGTCCTTAATATTCTTGTCTTTATGGGATGGATTGCTAAAATTTCATTTGAATAAGTTGTTGTTGGAGTCATTATTTTTCTTCAGGATTTAGTCTCTTCCCCCACCCTGACAGGAAAGTGAAGTTTGAAAAACCTTCTGCACGAATTTGGTCTGTGCCCTAGAAGTCCACTGGATGTTGAGGGGGCAGAGAGAGGGGGCAGAGAGAAAGAAAGAGAGAAAGAGAGAGAGAGAGAACAAAAAGTTCAAAAACTGCCGAACTTCTAACGTTGAAATCATAATATATGGAATTATGGCAAGTAGCCCTGGCAGAAAAAAAATGCATACCCACTGAAACTAGCTAAAGGCAAAGTCAAAACACCAGACTTTTATAAAACATGGCAGAATTTTATTCTATTCTATATATGGATCACGGACATACACAGCATTACTTCTCAAAGCCTTTTCTCAAATGATGGAAAAGAGACTAAACATAAGTTTGACACACGAAAGGATTATAAAGAAAATTTCTAAGCAACCTATGGATTCCATGTATGCCTTGGATTGTAAAGTAAAAGTGGTAAAATATGAATATAGCTTTAAGAGTGCGACCCTCTGACAATAATTCAGTTTAAATTCCATGTATTTATATTTATTTATTTATTTATTATTCTTATTTTTCTCTCTTTTTTTCTTTCTCTATTGATTTTGATTTGGTGTTAAAAAAAATAGATATAATATTTTTGCAGGAAACTCATCAAAAAAAAGAGGGGGTTAATGAGTTACGAATGAGGGACGTAGGAGTCTATGAAAAGTCTTTTGGTACTTCTAAAGCGAGAGGTGTGGCAATAATAATATCGAAGAAATGTGGTGTTAATATTCAAAGTGTAAAGAAAGATAAGAATGGAAGGATCCTTATAATCTACTGCATGATTGAAAAGGAGGAATTTGTTTTGATTAATGTTTATGCTCCAAATGGGAAACAAATTGATTTTTTTGAAGAAGTATTTAATATGGTGGGAGAAGTGGAGAAAAAGAATATCGTGATGGCAGGAGATTTTAATATGGTACTTGATAAAGGGAAAGATAGGGATAACATTATGAGAGATGGTAGAGGGGAGGGGAAGACGGAATTGGCTAAGTTAATGGAGCGGAAGGATTTAATGGATGTTTGGAGAGTTTTAAAAGGGGAGGAGAGGAAATATACCTTCTACTCACCTGGATTCAAGAGTTACTCAAGGATTGATTTTATTTTTATATCAAAGAGTTTGGTGCCTAAATTAATAGATTGCGATATTGGAGTAATTAAGGTTACAGACCATGCATTAATGATGATGGATATTAAAATGAAGAAGGATTATAAACAAGCAAAGAGATGGAGACTTGATGTAAGAATTTTTAAAAATAAAAAACAGTAGATAAAATAAAAAAAATGCAGGAAATATGGCAGATAAATGAAAAAGAGGTTAATTTGCAGGGGTTATTATGGGATACTATGAAAGCTGTAATAAGAGGGATGTGTATTAGGGAAATGTCCACACTTAAAAGCAACAGGAAGTACAATATAAAAAGGTAGAAGAAGACATAAAGACTTTAGAGGAGAGATTAAGAGAGACAAAAGGTAAGCGGTTATTTGCCCAAATTCAAGCAAAAAAAAAGGAAATGGAGAAAGAAGATATAGAACAAGTTCAAAAGAATTTGTTATATTTAAAGAGAGATTTTTTTGAATATAATAATAGGAATTCAAAGATGCTGGCCAGATCCACGCAGTCAGAGAAGGCTAAGAATATGATAGGAACAATAAGAGATAAGTTAGGGAACAGATATAACTTGATGAAAGATAAATTGAGTATTTTTCAGGATTTTTATAAAGAATTATATACATCAGATGCGGTATCACAGGATAAAATACAGGAATATGTAGAAAGAAATTGGAAAATAAGACTGGATGAGCAAGATAGAGATTGCGTGGAAGGCTTGGTTACTGAGAAAGAAATAGAGGAAATTATTGACAAACTAAAAGGAGGTAAATCGCCAGGGATTGATGGTTTGGGGCCGGAATTTTATAAAAGATTTAAGGAAATCTTAATACCAAGATTAAAAAAATTATATAATAATATAATAGAAGGAGGAATGACTCCGCCATCGTGGGATCAGTCTTTGGTTATTTTATTACAGAAGCCAGGTAAGGATTTGATGGATCCAGCTTCGTATAGACCAATATCTTTAATAAATCAGGATGTAAAAATATTTACAGCAATAATGGCAAAAAGATTGGGCATATTTATTTTTAAATATATAAAAAAAGATCAATGTGGATTTATCTGTGGTAGAAAAATGCCTAATTTAATAGGGAGAGTTATAAATATAATAAATATTATAAAATAAAGAAACTTAAAAGTAGGGGTGTGCACGGACCCCCCGGATCGGATCGGGACCCGGATCGGGACCTCCAATTTTGTCACGGACCGGTTCGGACAAAATCGGAGGCCCCCCGGACCGGATCGAGTCCGATCCCGACCCAAAAATCGTAAATTTTTGGATCGGCCGCCATTTTTTTCCCCATAGATTTGCATTGCAATGCAAGTCTATGAGGAAAAAATGGCGGCGGGTGGGTGAGGGGGGGCCTAACTCCCTCCCCCCCCGGGGCCATCCGCTGTGGACGGCCCCGGCAGGTAAGCCCCCTCCCCTGCACTCCCTACCCCCCCTGGGGCTGTCCGCTTCCATCCGCTGGCGCCCGCGGGTGCCAGCGGATAGAAGCGGACGGCTCCGGGGGGGGTAAGCCCCCTTCCCTGCCACTGCTTACCTTCTCGGCCCGTCCGCTCCCGTCCGGCGCCGGCGGCTACTACCAGCGGGCTCCGCGGCCTACTCTCGAGTAGCGCGCCGGGTGATGACATCACCCGGCGCGCCACCCTGGAGTAGGCCGCGGAGCCTGCTGGTAGTAGTCGCCGGCGCCGGACGGGAGTGGCCGGGCCGGCAAGGTAAGGGCCCCCTCCCCCCCTCCGCGCGCCCCCTCCTCCCCTCCACGCACCCCCTGCTTACCTTCTCGGCCCGTCCGCTCCCGTCCGGGGCCGGCGGCTACTACCAGCGGGCTCCGCGGCCTGCTCTAGAGTAGCGCGCCGGGTGATGACATCACCCGGCGCGCCACCCTAGAGCAGGCCGCGGAGCCTGCTGGTAGTTGTAGTCGCCGGCGCCGGACGGGAGCGGCCAGGCCGGGAAGGTAAGGGCCCCCCTCCCCCCTCCGCGCGCCCCCTCCTCCCCTCCACGAACCCCCTGCTTACCTTCTCGGCCCGTCCGCTCCCGTCCGGCGCCGGCGGCTACTACCAGCGGGCTCCACGGCCTGCTCTAGAGTAGCGCGCCGGGTGATGACATCACCCGGCGCGCCACCCTGGAGCAGGCCGCGGAGCCCGCTGGTAGTAGCTGCTAGTGCCGGACGGGAGCGGACGGGCCGAGAAGGTAAGCGCCCCCCTCCTCCCCCCCCGCTGTCCACTTTCATCGGCGGGCGCCCACTGGCGCCCGCCAATGGAAGCGGCGGTGGGCGCCAGTGGGCACCCGCCGATCCGCCAATCCGCCGAACCGGTTCGGAGCCTTTTCGGACTGGTTCGGATTGGATCGGCCGATCCAGCTGCGGGATCGGAAATCGGATAATTTATCCGATTTCCCACTGGACCGGACTCGGATCGTGGATCGGGTCCGATCCAGTGCACATCCCTACTTAAAAGCAGGATTATTAGCATTGGATATATTCAAGGCCTTTGATTGCGTGGAGTGGCCAGCGTTAAAAATTATATTAAAAACATTTGGATTTGGAAATAAATTTATGGGACTGATTAACCAGTTGTATAAAAATAATAAAGCGGAAATAATGATTAATGATGGGTTAACGCAACAAATTACACTAGCTCGAGGAACTAGACAAGGATGTCCACTTTCACCGATCTTATTTGCAATAGTGATAGAAATTTTAGCAAATGTAATAAGGGAGGATGGTAGATTAAAGGGGATAGGAAGAAATTACAAGATTAAAGTGAATATGTTTGCGGATGATACATTATTGACACTAGAAGATCCCCTAGAAACTGGCGAGATTATTCAGAAGCATTTGAGGGAATTTGGGGAAATTACGGGATTACAAGTTAATTGGGGGAAGTCAGAAATGATGTTATATAATTATAATAATGAAGAGATGGAGAGGTGTAAAGTTAAGTTAGGATTAAGGCATAAAAATATAATACGATATTTAGGAGTTAATATAGATAGTGAAGTAGAAAGATTAGAGGAACTTAATTTTGTAAGGTTAAGAAAAGAGGTAGGGGAGAAATTACAGATATATAGAAAATTAAAACATTCATGGTTTGGTAGAATAGCGGTGATTAAAATGAAGATTTTACCTAAGGTTAATTTTTTGTTTAGAATGATGCCGATTAGAATCTCATTAGCAGAGATTAAAAGCTGGCAAAATATGATTAATGCTTATTGTAATGGGGATAAAAGAGCAAGGATAAATAAAGGATTATGGTATAAGGCTCAAAAGAAAGGAGGTTTAGGACTTCCGAATATTAAGAATTATTATATTGCTAATCAGTTAAGATATATTATTAATGGTATTTTAGGGGAGGAAAATTTGGAATGGTTGGAACCGCAAACAGTGGAGGTAGATTGCAAATTGAGAAATATATTTTTTACTAAAAGGCAAAAGAAAGAATTGAAGGTACTGGATAACCCGTTGTTGGAAAATATATTGGAGATCTGGGAGAAATTTAGAGGGAAGTTGATACCAGAAGATTCTCCGTTTGCCCCAGTAGTAGTGGTGGGTAACTTCCCAAGGGAGTTAAAAGAGGAGATAGAAGCGAGACTGAAAGATCAAGAAATAATTAAGTTAAGGAATTGGATGGAAAAGATGAAGGATAGAGAGCATTTTAAAGAGTTTTTTAAAGGACAAAAGATAGCTTGGTTTAAATGCTTACAATTGGAAAAATGGACTCAGGAATGGAGATTGAAAAATAAGAAATGTAGAAATAATACTAAATTTGAAGATTTAATTGATCTAAAAAGAAAAAAACAAGAAGCTGGAGTTAAGAAAGGGTTGACTAGTGAGATATATAAAATATTGATAGAGGAGGAATTCCAGGACTCTCTTAATGCTATAAAAGAGATTTGGGAAGAAGATGTTAAGGGGAAAATTAAGGTAGATAAATGGGAGAGGATATGGAAAGTAAGAATGTTAAAGTTGTTGTCGATTAGAATTAAGGAGAATTATTATAAGATAGTTTGGAGATGGTATCTAACACCTGTAAGATTTCACCAGATCGATAAAAAAGTGTCTAAGAATTGTTGGAGGGGATGTCAGGAGGTTGGGACCTATTTTCATATGTGGTGGAGCTGTGAATATGTACAAAAATTTTGGGAAAGGGTTTTTAAAGAAATAAGTGATATAATAGGAAGTAAATTGGAATTAAACCCAAAATTAGCTCTACTAGCAATATGGGATACTGAAAATGAGCATGTAGCTAATAGAGAATTGGTAAACAACCTCCTGGCACCAGTTAGAATAATCATTGCAAGAAATTGGAAAGGGCAAGGAAGCTATACAATAGAAGTTTGGTATAAAGAAATTTGGGATATGGCCTTGAATGATATGTTAACATGTAAAATGAAAATAAAGAGGGGATTGTCCAGTAAGAGTGATTTTGGAAAAATATGGAGTCCCTTTTTGGAATATGTGTTAAGATCGGGAAAGGGACAAATACCTTCAAAAGAATCGCTGGAATTTTGGAAGGAGGAAGAATGATTATGAGAAGGTCTTGGGGGGAGGGTGCACGGGGGGATTGTTAAGGGTTTAAGTTGTTTATTGTGTAAGTTTTAAATTGTGTATGTTATTGTGTTGAATTAATAAAAAAATTAAATAATAATAATTTAAAAAATGATTTTGATTTGGAAAACTAATAAAATCTTTTTTAAAAAAAAAGTTAGAAAGAGAGCAAAACGGGGGTTGCAGACAGAGAAAAGGCAAAAAGGGATTGACGCTGCCCCGTTTTGCTCTGGCTCCACCCATCACTGGCTCTGGTCCCACCTACTACTGGCTTGTGACACCCAATAGATAACCCCTGAACAGTATGATGTGGCTGCAAAGAAAGCAAATGCTATTTTAGGCTGCATTAATAGAAGTAGAGCTTCCAAATCGCATGAGGTACTGGTTCCTCTCTATTCGGCACTGGTTAGGCCTCATCTTGAGTACTGTGTCCAGTTCTGGGCACCACACTTCAAGAAAGATGCAGACAAGCTGGAGAGGGTTCAGAGGAGGGCAATGAGGATGATCGGGACTGGAAACAAAGCCCTATGAGGAGAGACTGAAAGAACTGGGCGTGTTTGGCCTGGAGAAGAGGAGACTGAGGGGAGACATGATAGCGCTCTTCAAATACTTGAAAGGTTATCACACAGAGGAGGGTCAGGATCTCTTCTTGATCAACCCAGATTGCAGGACACGGAATAATGGGCTCAAGTTACAGGAAGCCAGATTCCGGCTGGACATCAGGAAAAACTTCCTGACTGTTAGAGCAGTACAACAATGGAACCCATGTCCAAGGGAGGTCATGGACTCTCCCACACTAGAGTTATTCAAGAGGCAGCTGGACAGCCATCTGTCAGGTATGCTTTAAGGTGGATTCCTGCATTGAGCAGGGGGGTTGGACTCGATAGCCTTATAGGCCCCTTCCAACTCTACTATTCTATGAGTCTATGTGGCCCTTCACAGGAAAAAGAAAGATGCCCCACCACTGCTGAAATATGATGTAGCTGAGGGTTCCTTTCCCCCTTTTTGCATCCACTCTGCTCAGAGTAGATGAGAAAGCATTCTGCATGGGCTAATGTCCTTCCTTTTCCGGGCATAGGTCCAAGTGAAAGCCTGGGGTTGTGTTGCATAAAAAAAATAAATGTCCCATGTATTGAAGTCAAACTGACTTCATTCAGGATAAGAGTTGGGGCAGGCCGGGGATACAGAGAATGTTTCCATGAGTATGATGCTTAAAGTGGTGTAGTGCATTTCCAGGCCTTCTTCTGGACTACCTTCCAGAAATGATAAGATGCCGATCCACATGAAATGTCATGTCACCACTATAAGTGGAGCAGACACACCAAGGTGTTTTTAAAAAAATGGAGTTGGGGCAGTGAAGGTTTGCGTATGGGGAGAGAATATTCAGCTACTCCCTATTACACTAAGGTAAGTCAACCCCCTACCACCCCTTTAATTTCCTAAGAAATGTGGACCTCTTTTGACAAAGCCATCCCTATTTTGTGTAGTGGGGGGGAGTTTGGTCAAGTACTAACAAGAAACCTAAGATCAACTCTCTTTAGCAAAACTTTGATTACATAGTATCCCTGGCAAAACTTTAATTACATGGACAATAGGATCTTTGTAATTCTGTGCACTGTGATATGATTCCAGTTTCAGCATCCCATAAGTCTTTTCATTTGGGCTCAAAGTTCACCATAGATGAGGAGATCACAGTGGCCTTTGATGTCATAATATCATAACAGGAATATGTATCAAAGGGATATATAGCCCGATCCATCCTGCTGCACCGGTAACAATTTCAGTAAAGAAAAGTGATGCACAACTGCAAGAGGCGGACATAGAAGCCACTGAAAATATCTGTGACTCAACTCAAATTTAGCGTGAAAGGGTTATTGCTGCTGTTGCACCGGCACAGTATTTTGAAGTAAAACTGCTTTCAGCGAGGACTGGAGTGGGGAAAAATGAATCATGTTTCCTAGGAGTATTAGGCTTAATAGCTGTTGCTATAAATCAAATGAAGTTTGAGAGCTGAATTGCATAAGCAATAATCCACAAAATAGCAGTGTGGAGAACAGAAATGTCAGTACAATTGCTTCGACTAGTACTTTGCTCATACAGACATAGTGTAAGCTGACAGAAGCGCCCGGCATCCATCCACCCTCGTCTGGAGCCTCCATTGTGAGCAACGGCGGAGGCTCTGGAAATTATGTATTTTCCCTGTTGCATAAATGGGGCCTTTACAGCCGCCATTTACGCAATGGGGAAAACACATAATTCCTGGAAGCTCCAGACGGGGCAGATAGGTTCACAATATCATTGGATGCTCACCAAGGTTCAAAGGAGCTCACGCAGTGCCGCAAATGGGGTTGGACAACAACAGGGTGAGAGCGTCTCTGATGAGTAAGACATGGGTGAGTCCGTCCATCCCAAGTTACTGGGCCAGTTCACATGAAACGACAATGCAAAAAGCATTTTTAAACTGTGGGTCACTGTAAAAGCAGTGACCCACAGTTTAAAATGCTATCCCTTGCTCCCACTCAAGTCAGAAGTGGTTAAATGACCCACGGATCATTTGTCTATGATTTGTTTCATATTAGGTGTGAATCGGAAATTCCGGCTTGTCTCTTCCCTGACAAGGCACACCATTTACCCAAGAACAAACTATGAGTTCTTTCCTTCTATCGCATTGAAGTTCTTTCTATTCCATTTATGAAGGAATTTGACAACGTTGTCCAGTTCTTACCAACAAACAAACCAAACAAAATCCTCACCCACCCCTAACCCCACAGTCTTGATGCACTGCCATAAAGAGTCAATGTAGTGTAGTGCTTAGAGTCTTGGACTGGGACTCAGGAGATCTGGGTTCTAGTCCCCACTTGGCCATGAAGCTTACTTTGGGCCAGTCACTGACTCTCAACCTAACCTGCCTCACTGTGTTGTTGTGAGCATAAAATGGAGAGGAGGAGGATCATTTATGCTGCCTTAGCTTCCTTGGACAAAAGGTGGGCTATAAATAGAATGAATGAATGAATGAATGAATGAATATAAGAGGGTTGAAAGTAGCAATCTAGTACCGCCTTCCTCAACCTGGAATCTTCCAGATGTGTTGCAATATAATTCCCATTATCCCCAGCTTTCCCAGGTTGAAATGCAAGATAGCTGGATGGTGTCAGGTTGGGAAAGGTGGATCCAGTAGAAGATTAGAGAGAGAGAGAGAGAGAGAGAGAGAGAGAGAGAGAGAGAGAACGACCAAGTTTACTGTAGGTGAACCTACTGTAGGTGAACTGAAGGGCCTGTTTATGCAGATTTAATAGGGTCTGCATAAACAGGTGCTGAACAAGAGATGTCTTCCATGCAAAACATACTGAACTCTCAGGAGTTTTGTAACCATTTGGGCACTAGAGGGAAGCAGAGACTGGCCTGCTACATGAAAATGTGTGAACTGTGTTCCCTCTGTGTGAAATGACATTTTCCTACCTATCGATCTATTTGGAACGCAACAATGCTTCTAAAGCAATCCACCCGGCCTATTCATTCTTGGCTCAGAGTAAACAAAGGAAGTTAGTGCAGCACCCTCTGGGCATCCCAGGATCCTCTCTTAATCAGTGCCAAGATATTGCTGAGCAACAAGCAAGCCAGTGTTGCAAGATTGGTGCCCTTTGTCACACCTCCTTTTGCTGCCATGAGACACATTCACAAGTAGGAGTTTTTTCACCCAGGAAAGCAGTGAAATAATAAATGGGTGTCTACATTATGTACAGATGAGCTTTACAAGCCCCTAAAGTCTACTACTGCTTGGATTTTCATCTGAACCAGAGAAGAAATGTCATCTTCCCTGGCCTCTTAATTTCTCCCTGCTCAATGTCATGGAGTTACACCACTTTATGACAGGGCCTGGGAACTAGTAGCCCTCCAGATATTGTTGGCCTACCATCACACCTGAACATTACCCAAGCTGGCCGAGGCTACTGCATCCAACATCATCAATAAGGTCACAGGTTCCCCACCCGTAATGTATTCCATTCAATGGTGTAAAACTAAGAGGCTGAGGGTGTGGTAAGGAGCCCATCCCCTATGGAGGAACTTTATCTCCATTTCCCAAAGCCAAGGTGAAGTTGGGGCTAAGGTCTTGTGAGTGCTCCAACCAATTGCTTGCCGATGGTTTTGAAGACAAACAGATGAGCCTTCATTCATCCTTACTTGTAACCGTATTGCTTGTCGCATCTGCTATCCACTGCAAGAGGCTGATAGCCAATCCATGTGTAGCTTTGGGCAATGAGAACATAAGAGTGATGCTGGATCAGTCCAAAGGCCTAAATAATAATAATAATAATAATAATAATAATAATAATAATAATAATAAATAATAATAATAAATAATAATAATAATAATAATAATATTTTTATTTATTTCTTACCCGCCTCTCCCTCTGGATCGAGGCAGGGAACAATATCAATACAAACAATATAAACTACATAAAACTAATTAAAACATTATAAAATTAATACATTATTAAAATCAATAAAACTCTTAAAATTTGACTGGGTAGGCCTGCCAGAAGAGATCAGTCTTTATAGCACTCTTAAATTCCAGCGTTCTGTTCATTCATACAGTGGCCAAGCAGCTGCCCATGGGAAACCAAGAAATAGGACATGGAAGCAGTAGCATCTTCCCACCCATGTTCCCCACAAACTGGTATAAAGAGGCACACTGCCTCTGATACCAGAGATAACATATAACCTTACCCCAGCTAGTTGTCCAATCCTCTTATGAAGCCTTCCAAATTGGTGGCCATCACTACATTTCGGGTAGCAAATTCCATAGTTCAACTATGTGCCATGTTCTAGTATTATGGGTGAGGGAGAACCTGTGATGGGATCTTCCACAATTTTTAGTCAATGGGAACACAGCCTCGATGACAAGGAAGATTCCGAACAGGGTCATGGCATTGCAAAAAAAGACTTCATAAAGAAACGTCTCCCTACACCATTTCCCCAAACCACAATGACTCCAAGGAGGTCATATTTGCCTTGCAGGAGAAATGTTTCCATAGTGTTCCATAGCTCAGGAATCCAGGGGGAGACACAGAGGCTGTGTTTGGACAACACAAAAACCACCAATGATTTTAGGAGTCAACTGTCAGTGGAATGGCCAACAGTTGCAATTTGTGTCATCTGTTGGGCAATTTGAACCCCAGGGTTGACATTTTTTGGCAGAAAAACAACTGGAGAAACACAACTGGCTGCAGAGTTGACTTGTCACACAACCGGTGGTTTTTGTGTCGTCCAAACCGAGCCAGTGGTGTTTCCAACCTATTGAATTGATTTTTTTCGCCTGGCTACAGAGTTCCCAGGCAAGACTGACCAAAACCGAGCCGGCTGCTTTGCTGGAGCTGGCACAACTCGCAATGGCTGCTGGGATAGCACCAGAAGGAATGAGGGAGAAGGGAGGGTGGGGAGAAGGGTGGGCGGTCTGTCTGCCAGTTTGAGTAGGAATCCACTCCATGTGAGCATCAACTGCTCCACGGGACGTGGGAACATGTCGTGTGGGGAGTAACCCCCACCCCAAAAAACAACTGTTAGTTGATTCGTCACTCCTACATTGACAAAAGTGTTGTCCGAACGCAGCCAGAGATTTAGATAACAAAAATGGCACAAGGTCATGGGTTAACCCCCACCCCAAACCCTGGAGTCCCAATCTAAATTGCGCTCATGCACATAGCTGGAGCTACCATAACAAAACAAAACCTGTGGGAGGTCCCATTACAGAACTTCCAAAATCACGTCTGCTCTGGCCCAGGGTGCTTTTCAGGGATCAGCTTTGTTTCGCTTTGACAGAGCTTGGCAAGACCGATGTTCCTATTTTGCCCAGAAGCTGAAAAGTTATTTATCGAACTGAGGAAATCAAGATTGTGTCTAGTGACAAACGGCAGTGGGGACAAAATCATCGCCGTGTTTTGCCCATTTATATGAAACACAGGAATGTGCATCGCTTAGGCATGATGAAGCAATACAGAACTCTTGCATGCAGTTAGCATTAGTGATCAGATACGGAGCTAATTTATGCTTCTCCTTTTTTTTAAAAAAAAAAAGGCTTTTGATTAAATATTACCTTGTCACATTTTTGAAGCGGAAAGGTATGGGTGGAGGAGAGCTTGCAGCCTTTTGTGGTTGTGGGGGGAATCACCATACATAGAGGAACGCCATGTGTTAAAAAGGTTGCTGTAGCCACAGCTATGCCTTAAAAGAGGGGTGGGCCAGTGGAGGCTGGTGGCTCCAGTTTTACTGGGGCTGTGAATCCATTCTGGTATTCAGTCAGAACCATCTAGAACTGGAATGGAGCTATCTAAAGCACTAATAACCTATGCCCAAAGTGGGTTCAGCACCTTGGATAGCTCCTTTCAAGTTCTGGCTGGTTCTAACTGAAAACCAGAGTGGAGTTGCAGTCCCACCAAAATCGAGCCACCAGCCTCCACTGGGATGGGCAGACTTCAAGTCGGTGAGATCAACTTTGTGGTTTTTTTTTTTTTTTTTACTAGATCATGAATTTGTCTAAATCATTTTTTAATCCCATCCAAGACAGAGGCCAACATGGCAGTGAGTTCCACAGACTCATTGCAGCAGGATCAGACAACTTCAGGGCGTGCAGTGGTCACTTTCAATACTCCCCCCCAACTCCCCATGGGCTGTATTATGCATAGTAAGGGGGGGTTGAATCAGCCCCACTGATTTCTTTCTTAATTATAAAGTGGGGTTCAACTTTTGTTGTTGTTGTTGTTGTTTTTAAAAAACTAATCTAGCATTAAAATTATTCCACGTTAATATTAGAGCTTCTGTTCCTTTCTGGTTTTGGTCTCTTGATTGTTTTATTTACAGTTTGTTTGCTTGTCTGTTTGTTTGATGGATTGACACAGCATCCTTCAGTATAAATATTTTCAGGGCAATCCACAAAAAAAGATAATGAAAACAATAAAAGCCACTATAAGACAACACAATCAATTAAATAGCAGATAATGGCTGTTGTAAGACAATCTCATCAGATGTTAAAAGGCCTGGAAGCAAAATTTTAAAAGACTTATTTACAGGGAGACATCCATATGCTTTCCAGTGAATTAGTGAAATCATTAAATATCCCCTTTAGAACATTTCCATGAAATAAAATCAAAGAAACAGAGGGAGTTAGGTACTTTCTAGAGAAGGGAGTTAAGGACTAAACGATGTGCTAAGTTAAATATGTTACGTAAGATGACCAAATGAAAAGGAGGACAGGCCCCTGTATCTTTAACAGTTGTATTGAAACAGGAATTTCAGCAGGTGTCATTTGTATGCATACAATTCCCTCTTCATCACAGCAGTTGAAGATGCAGGAGCCCTGCCCTCTTTTGTATATGGTCACTCTACAAACGAATGCAGGGCTCCTGCAGATTTAACTGTTGTGATGAAGAGGGAATTTCACCAGGTGCTGCATGCATACAAATGACACCTGATGGAATTCCCTTTTCTTTGCATCTGTTAAAGATACAGGAGCCCTGTCCTCCTTTCCATATGGTCACCCTAGTGGCTGTTCCCACCTAGCTGCTTCTTTCCTTACATCCTGGTCCTCCATCCCCCAGTTATGGAGGATAAAAAAAGAGAGGGGACTCCCTTGGTGCCAGTGGAGGTCCTCTTCTTTTTCTTCATGGCTGGGTGGGAAGGTTTTCTCTTCCCCTTCCTATGAGCAGGAATCCCAATCTGGATTGGGACCACCATGTACTTACACTGAAGTTAGAAAAGGTGAGGATTAATATCATACTACATATTTAAAACAAAGTGTAGTTTAGACCCAAGAGAGCCCTGTTCTAGCAACGAAAGAGACCCAGAGACTTGACCCAAACACAAATGTGGCTGGAAAATGTGTGAGTGAATATCCAGGGTCAGCAATGCAGTACTTGTAGGGTGACCAGATAAAATCCAGGTCAGGGCTCATTTAACTTTAACAGTTGTAGAGAAAAGGGAATGTCAGCCAGAGTCATTTGTATGCAATTAGTTCCTGGTGAAATTCCCTCTTCATCACAACAGTTAAAGGTGCATGCACTATACTAGAGGGACCATATACAAAAGAGGGCAGGGCCCCTGCAACTTTAACAATTGTGATAAAGAGGGAATTTCACCAGGAACTAATTGCATGCAAATGACACTGGCTGAAATTCCCTTTTCTCTACAACTGTTAAAGTTACAAGAGCCCTGACCTGGATTTTATCTGGTCAGCCTAAGTACTTGAGCTTTGAAATAGCTCTCTCAGCTTGTCAGCGACCAAACTAAGATGCTTTCAGATGGGCTCTGTTTAATGCACCTCCAATCTGGCCTGCACCAGATGCTCCAAGGACTAGCCCTCCCATGGGACTCATTTAGAGCACTTGAACTTGATGCAAAATGTGATTAAGCTTAGAGGGCTGTTGAATTGGTTTCCTGAATGAGCTGCAGGCAGCTGCCCATCGCAGGGCTAAGCTCCTTTCTGCTCCTCATCAACCCCCACTTGCTGCTGCCGCCTGATTATGCATCTGGATTGTTCCAGGAAGGAGACTTTTCATCACTCAT
This sequence comes from Anniella stebbinsi, assembly GCA_029215795.1. Lineage (NCBI taxonomy): Eukaryota > Metazoa > Chordata > Lepidosauria > Squamata > Anniellidae > Anniella > Anniella stebbinsi. The sequence continues at coordinate 222,573,491 of JARDYH010000004.1, read as the reverse complement.
CCCTCTCCTAAAAAATGGACTACAGGCAACTTTCTGGACGTTTTGTCCCCAAACTTCCAAAGCTCATTAGAAATGGAGAGCAAACTCCTCCTGGACCTGGCTCATGATGGCCATGGGCTGTCATGATTCCCACAAGTCACTGCTTTCATTGCCTTCCCTTTTCCAACCAGGTTTACCTGGCAGTGGGGTGGAATCACATTGTGTGTGTGTGTGGGGGGGATCCTTTAGACCTCCATAAGGCAACAGAGCCTGGTATGGAGCACCTGAGGCCACCAAGAAACATGGGCAAGTAGGTCTCCTGGTCCTCCGCCTTCCTTCTAGAGTCCCTGACCTTCTATCGACCTTGCTGCTAGGGACATTTGAATGGGAAAGAGGTCCTCCTGTTTTGGGGTGTGTGGAACTACTCTAGGCCCAAGCTGAAAGAATTCTATTTCAGTCTGATTAGGATCAAGGCCAAATTAACAATCAAGCCCATTGTGAGGTGAGTCCAAGTGAGTTTTTGCCATTGCTAGGCAAAATGTTGCAGGATGCCTCCTATATAAACAATGAGGCACAGAATGTGAGAGCTGTAACAAATATCCATAGCTTATCTTTTCAAAGAGCAGCAAAGCTTCTTATTCATTGCTGTATGGAGTGTCCAGATATGACAAGAATTTTCCTGATGAATCCACAGGAGGAAAGAAAGAAAGAAGCTGTCAGGAAGGAACCCAGTCGTCTGGTTTGTTGGGCAATTGCAAGGATGAAAATGATTGTGCTAAAACTGTCCCTTGGGTTAGTTCCAGACTTATTGACCTACTGACGTTAATGGGATTTAAATCTAACTTAGGTTCCATTGATTTCCATGGGTCTATAAGAAGTGTGGATTCCACACATAGCCTAATAAATTAAATGTGACTTCAGAACTCAGTTCTAATATTTACTACCGGCCCCGTGTATTGATCTACAGGTGATCCATACAACATCAGCCTCCTTTAGAACAAAGCCATGTTGCTCAAGAAGATGTTGTCTTAACTCATGTTGGATTTTGTCTTCCAGATGAACCTTGCCAGGGAGACAAATCTATCTTCTGCCAGATGGAGGTGCTTGCCCGGTACTGCTCCATCCCAGGATACAAAAAGTTGTGCTGCGAATCTTGCAGTAAACGTAGCATCACCCTTCCACCTTCTTTCCTTAGCGAAGCTGCAGAAACTGAAGAGGACATCATGGCTAACCCCGTCATCATACCCAAGGCTTTGGTTGCTCCAACTGGTTTAGTCCCTCCTCATTCCGAGAGACAAGGTGCTTTGGGCAGGATGTCCTTGGTAGAAGAAGACACACATGCACTTATTCCCCAGTCCTACAGTCATGCCAGAGTTGCTGATCCACCCCAACGGAGAGTTCAGAACACAGCAAGGAACAAGACTTCTGGGCCTGTTTCAGTGCCATATCAGCCACTGACCAAAAGTGGGCATCTCCTTATCCACAATTCCTCAGCCTTGTTAGATATTGGTCCAGCTGGGGCAAGTAACGGCAGTTCATCTGGTGCTCATTCTCAACACAGAACCTCACGAAAAAATGAGAAGCAAGCTGACAGGAGGCAAACTCCAAGGCCTTCCACTGTACAAAGATGAAACTTAGGGCAAACCAAAGGGGAGGAGGGAATTCATGAAAGTGGAGAAATTGTGTCTTTGCTTTCTTCCAGACACCAAGGTGCATGCAAAATCTCCAAAACCAAGACTCTTAATACATCAACAACTAAAATGAAGAAAAAAAGTGCAGGTTCACTTTCAAGTTACATCTATCTTTCCCCCTTCTTCTAACCCCTACCCCACCCACCCCGCTCCTCCTTCACCTCTCCCAATATCTGGTGACCCTGAATCCTTCAAAGAGAAGCTCCAAAATCACATAAACCAAAAAGGTAGAGATGTGTATCGTATCGTTAAAATGTACGATAACGATACGATAAAGTCGTTATCGTGCAAGTGTTTAATGATGATGATATGATAGAAAAACCTACAATAATCATCGGAGACGATAATTTTCAGGCGATTTTATCATTTTATTGGACTGCCATATAAATATACCTATAACTTCTGTATTTTAAAAGTTAGAGGCTTGAAACTTTGTCCTAGTGTTTATGGGCTATGCCTAAGTATTTGTATGAAATTTGAGCTCAATCCCTCCAACTCTTGATTTTATATGATTTTTTTAAAGATCGTTTCCATTCTGACAGGTCTGACTGAATGCACGTGGTGAGCTATCATTCTGACCCGTCAGAACTTAAACGATCTTCAATGAATTCATATAAAATCTAGGGTTGGAAGGATCAATCTCAAATTTCATACACATACTTAGGCATACCCCATAAGCACTGGGACGAAGTTTCAAGCCTCTAACTTTTAAAATACAGAAGTTATAGGCATTTTTTCTTTAAAAATAGGGCTGCAAAAAATATCGTTTTTTCATGATAATTATTGTGAAGACGATATGGTTCGCCTACGATATGAATGAATACGATAATTTTTTTGGTCCAAAATGACGATAACGATAAACGACAATATTTTTTCGCATGCACACCCCTAAAAAAAAGCAAGTTAATGAGTCGGTTGGCCATTTTCTGCTGCCCAGGAATCTATGTTGTGTATCAGCTGCTCACTCTCTCTCTCTCTCTCTCTCTTTCTCTCTTTAAAAAAATATTATTAATATTAATTAAAAGGAAGGAAAGAAATTGAATTTTGTTTTGGAGGGGAAGGGAGGGCCACCAAGCAAAACTACCAAAGATTACACTCCTTTGAAACATGATTTACTGTGGACCCACAAGTCCATATGAATTGTATTGCTAATTTATCTGTATAAACAAATGATATAGTATGACTGAAAATTGCAGCTGTCGTGTACGTAGCAGGGAATATATGGATTTCGTTACATCTGTTCTGCCCATGTTGCACGGATGGTCAAGTGTCTTTCATGCTGTCATCCGCGGATTGACAGAATCAGTTTGAAACAATCCTTTAGGGATCAACAAAATTTTTGTTCCTACTTGCAAATGCAGACTTGCTCAGGTGGACGTTTGTGCAAAGCCCTCCAAAAGTAAAGACAAAAACAGTCTGTGTAATCCACACAATTTTGAAAAAGTTGGTCTGCTGTGGGTTCCAGGAATCATAGAAATCTGAACATATTTGAATCCTTTACAGTTTTTTCCGATATTGAGAGAGAGCAAGAGAGAGAGAGAGAGAGAGAGAGAGAGAAAGGGAGGAAGAGAAAGAGAAAGAAGAAGAAAGAACGAAGTACTATTTCTGAGAATTCTATGTTGTTCAACCATTTATTTATGGACCTCACGTTTGAGGATCGTATTTTGGTGCCTGCTGTTCCATTCTGCCTTCTTCACATTCCATGAACATGCTTATCAGCTGGAATTCAAGGTGCCCAATACACACTCTCAAGTGTTTCCCCATACACATGGTCAAGAGGCTCTAGACATCCATGAGAGCTTTCTGGATTGCCATTTCAGATTTCCATGTGCTGCATCAGAGCCGCTCTTGAGTAAGGGTGGAAGAAACGATCCGTTTCAGTTTCTCTCCCATTTCCCCTTTTTCCAATCTTAAATTCTGTTCACCTCAAAACTTTGAAAATTTATCCAGCCTTAAGTTTGGTTCATCCCAAATGTGGAGAATTTCTTTTTAAATTTGCATGAACATTCATAAACATTTTTTGCACATTTCTCCTAATCCATGCACCTTCACCTAATATAGACATGTTGCAAGCAATTTCCTTGATAGAATTGGTTGTGGACATTATTTTCCCTAATATATGCATTCTTGTACACATTTTTTTTATTTTGGGGGGGGAGGGGGGATTGGCAAACCCCATCGCAAAACTCAGAGAAGTGCAAATTTTGACAGCTAACCTCATTTCGGCTCACATAGTTGTTCAAAAGCGCAAAATTCCGCAAGTTTCAGATTAAAATGTGAACTGAACTAATTTCTCCTCCATCCCTACTTTTGAGTGGCTCTTCATGGGCACGATGATCAATAGTGGCCAAGAAGGATGGGAGAATCTCAAAAGCCTGAGATGCTCATCTTTTCTTCAAGCTACTCCAATGTGATGAGGAAGGTCTGCCCACAGGTCTCTATATCCCAGCAAATAGTATGGTAGCAGAGAGATAATCTTCCATTTGTCTGCCCTTCTTAATGGCACCGGGATTGCAATCAATCTCTGACCTGCAATGCATACCTTGGGCTATGAAGTAGTACAAAATATCTCTGTTTTGGAAGTGATTCATTTGTGCCTCTTAGGGCAATGTACATTGAGTAACTGAAATGTACTGATGGGTGAGCAAAAACTGATTCTCTGTGCCTCTGGGAGGGAGAAGAAACATCCAGGTTCACACCCCAGCCTATACTTAATGGGGATCTACTGAGGCCTAGACTAGCAGTGCCTTTTATTCCCTGCACCAGCGCAAGTCCACAGGGTGAAATTGAACGTGAGTTGTGCACAGAGCCCACACTGCAGTCCAGGTTGCACACTGAATCCCCAAACTACCCCATGCAGCCAGCCTTGCAAATGAACAGAGTTGATAGTGCCAGCATGCACGCTGTGGTTCAGGAGTGGCACCTGTGCTGGATTACTCCCACATCACAGTGCAGTTCTTTCCAAATAGATGAATTCCGTCCTGGGTTCTGGCCCGACCAACAAAGCCACAGGTACAGAGAGGGCCTAAGGAGCTGAACGCAGGGTGCAGGATGAGGAAGGGAAACATGGGTGCATTCATAGGGAAATGGTACTTGTGCAAAACTTCAAGGAACATCAGCTGCGCAAGAAGAAGTGGGCATAAGTCACCGATAGAAGACATGGTTCCAAAGCATGATGTGAAGGCACAGGACACAGCAACTTTGATGAAGCTAAGCAGGAGCAATTCTTGTCAGGGCCTGCATGGGGGGACTGTCTTGGGACCTTTATGTATGCTGCTTTGAATTCCACAAAAGAAAGATGGGAATCTAAATGTTTAAAAAAATGCTTTTGATGCGCAAGGTCCTGGGTTCAATCTTTGACTTCTCCAGTAGCAGAGTTGTGAAAGGCCCTTGCAAGAAGCCCTGCAGAGTCACTGCCAATTAGAGCAGAGAATACTGGACTAGATCTGGCTCAGGATAAGGCAGCAACATGTGTTCAGATAAGGAACTGGATTTGCACAAGAGCACATCAATGGCTGTAGTGCAACTCCCATTTTTCTCCAACAGGGCTTGCACATGAGAAGCTTTCACTGATCTACAGTCAAGATATGGTTATGTTTGAAGGCGACTTTTTTCTTCTTCTCATTATTAATATTTCTGCTAAATGGCCTGTTTGCTTTTTGTCAAGCCAAAGAGCACCTCAAAATAGCATAGGCACAAGCGACGAGAGATCGATGTGACATTTCTCAGAGGTGGCTGAAAATAAACTTACATTTTCATCATCTCGAGGTGAAAGACAGAATTGTTACGTCCTGACAACTGCGCTGCCAACATGCATCTGACTGAGATAAATTGCTAGCAATTTTGGTCACTATCGAACCAATTCGCCATTGCTTCCAGATAGGTGATCTCTCTTTCTCTATCTCTCTCTCTCTCTCCCTCCACCCCCCCCCATCACCACCCCCTGGGTTTTGCTGTAAAGTACTTGTACATAGGAATGAAAAGTAAAGCTATTTATTAAAAGTTTGTTGTTGTTGTTTCTATGCTAGTTCTCATGAACTGAATCATTACACTAAAATTGTGGCATTATTTCTCCACTGCAAAGTCAAGAAATTATATGTAATGCAGAGAATTTTAGCACAGCAGCAGTCTAAACATATTTATAGGGATGTGTGGATTTCCCATTGGATGCTTGCAGAGACGGATGCGGGGAACTGCAGGAAAGCATACAGCATAGCGGGAGCCCCTGGCCACCTTTCCCCATCTACTCTTCTTTGCTTATCTCTCTCCTTAAGCGGCTAATTTTCCCTAGTGTTTAGGGGTGGGGAGGAACAGCATAATTAGCCCCTAGCAGAGAGATACGATACACAAAGTTAGATAATGGATGACTGCAGAAAGGTGGCCAGGGGCTACAGATTCCCAGTGTGTTTGCCTATGATCCCCTGTAGCTTTTCTTGCCTGTCTTTTGGCAGAGAGCAGCATCGGAATTCACAACACCCACAGCCTAGCTTGTATGGGGTTCCTTCTCACATGATGGCTGTCCCACATAAGCAAGCGCTCAGATAAGACTTTTTAGAACTGCATCTCACCTTTGCTCAGTGTGTGTGTGTGTGTGTGTGTAATATATAAAATTCCAATGCCTCTGCTTTATACTTTTGACACAGTCAAAGTATTGTGTAACTAGGCTCCGAGCTCCAAACCGCTGGAAAAGGAGTTAAGAGTACACCACAGGTTTAATCTGGTGTGCAATTAGGCCACTCAACTTCAACTTGACATCAGAAGGGTGTAAATGGCCTTCTTGTTTACAGGATTATGGATTTGCCCCTTACATTCAAATGTGTGTGTTAATTCTCAAAATTCTAGTCGTACGCATCAGGCAAAAACGATAAAGCAAATGAATCTACTGTACATTTTTGAATAAATATTTTAACGGTGTTGTATTTTTTTATTTGTAAGCATCTGTAGAATTTTAAATAGATGACTAAAGTTTAAAATGTGTTTTTATAAAGAAGAAGAAGAAGAAGAAGAAGAAGAAGAAGAAGAAGAAGAAGAAGAAGAGGAGGAGGAGGAGGAGGAGGAGGAGAAATGATTCACTTTATCCTGACTATCTGACAGAACTATTCAATCACAAAGGGAACTCGCAACATTAAAGTGACTGGAGCACAATAGACTGCAATTAAAGAAAGTGTTTCAAATTAACAAAAATAAAATCTTACCTACCAGGGTTGCTGAGATAAATGACAGGATATTGAGTCCTCCCCGCCCACCCATGAGAATATAGAACGATTCACCATAGAACATGTAGATGTAGCAGTTTTCTTTTACAATGTAGACTTCACTGACTGAAAAATGTTGACTTGATGTCGTCAAGACAGTTGCATTTACTGGGAAACTTTCAAGGGCAATTTTGTTAAATATCAATATGTTTAATAGCAATATGGAAGATATAATGACATTAATATTCTAAGGAAGTTGTTTAGCTTGGAAGCCAAAGGGAAGAAAATAATTTTGCATTTCTTGTCACAATGTAAGATAGGATTCTTCTTGTACAGAAATTCTACACAGATCCACACACTTCTTGGTATCTCTAGCTAAGGCCCCTTCTTACTAAGTTTCCTTCTTCATTTCTGCATCTTCTATTCCTCCTCTATGTCACTACCTCCCTCTTACAACTGCATACAAGTGTCTCTAAACCATCTATACAACACATCACTCATTTTATTTATTTATTTATTTATTTATTTTACTACATCTTTATACTGCCCATCAGCCGAAGCTCTCTGGGCAGTGCACAATTAAAACCATAAGAATAACAATATAAATGTAAACATTAAAAAGTTAAAAAGGCAGTGTAAAGTGAGCTACATTAAAAACCAGGGAAAGGCTGTGTAAAAAGGTATGTCTTCAGGAGGCGTTTAAAAGACGTCACATTTTCTGCTCCCTGAACCGCATGAGAGAGAGTTTTCCATTGTTTGGGGGTACCATTTCCTGTATGTACCCCTCATATGTGTGATCATCTGTGAAGCAGCCTGCCCCCAAAGTGCACCTACTTTCGGAGCTTAGGTAGATGGCCAAGAGTTGGTGGACCTTCTTGGTAGCACCGTCTTTGTGGAACTTGCTTCCAAAGGAGACCAGCCATATTCATATTTTCGGTGGTTTTCAAGAGGCTGGAGAATATTGTTTTACTTAGACCAGCCTTAGTGGACCTTGGCTCCAGTTTTAGTTACATTGCTGTCATAGGTGTGCCCAAGGGGTGTGCCTGGTGTGCCCAGGCACACCCTAATGTCTACAGCAATAAGTGCTGAATTGAGGGGGGGGCATTGAGTAGGGATCCAGGGGGATCCAGACACAGCAGGAATGGCCCTCCAGCTGCCCTCCGGCTTCTCCGATGCCGCGCTGAAGAACTCCTGCCTCCAAGAGAGCATCATTGCTCCAGGCAACAGGAATGAAAAGGCCAGTGTCACCCCAAAGCCCCACCAATGCTAGGGCTTGAGGAGCATCTTCTCATCCCCCCCCCCCACACACACACACCTGCAACAGCCCTTCCATGGTCAGGGAAGCCGAATGCAGAGTAAGGCATCAGTGTCTATGGTGCTTAACAAATAAACGAATAAAAATAATGTCCTTTATGACTGAGTATTCAATAAATGTTTGTCTTTAAAAAGAAATGAATCCCTGGGTGCACCCCCTAATGAAATGTTCTGCGCACACCTATGGTTGCTGTGTCTGTTTTATTTTAATTGGTAGTCTCCCGTGCTGATGATTTGTTGTCCTTTTCATTGCATTCACTTCTTTGCAAACCACATTGAGAGATTTATTATTATTAGTTTCTGGAGCAAAGAGGCAGGATATCCATGTTAACAGATATAAATACAAGCATACAATGAAGTAGCATCTTCAGCCAGTGCCCAGGTTGTAAAGTATCCACAGGGATGTGAAGAGGAATCAGTAGGCTGAAGCCACAAGCAAAGAAAACTATGGACTATCTTGTGAGTACCACTCTTCTAGTGTGGTGTTGCTACTTTTGGATGAAATCTCTTGAAGCACAAAGGAATGTCATGACCTAGAAAGCGAAACACCAAACAGACACATGGAATGCTTCTGTGCAGTACACTTCGAAAGTTCTAGAAATCAAAGCCTTCATGCTCTGTCTGTCTGTGGCCTAATCCACACCAAGCAGGATATAGCACTACAAAAGCAGTATGAAAGTGATATATGGTATGCGTCAATGGGACCCAACAGTTGTCAGTGTGCTTCAATACTGCTATAAAGCAGTAGTGTGGCCCCTGCCTTTTATATTAGGGATGTGCACTGGATCGGACCCGATCCACGATCCGAGTCCGGTCCAGTGGGAAATCGGATAAATTATCCGATTTCCGATCCCGCAGCTGGATCGGCCGATCCAATCCGAACCGGTCCGAAAAAGCTCCGAACCGGTTCGGCGGATCGGCGGATCGGCGGGCGCCCACTGGCGCCCACCGCCGCTTCCATTGGCGGGCGCCAGCGGGCGCCCGCCGATGAAAGTGGACAGCGGGGGGGGGGAGGAGGGGGGCACTTACCTTCTCGGCCCGGTGGCTCCCGTCCGGCGCCGGCGCCTACTACTACTAGCAGGCTCCGCGGCCTGCTCTAGGGTGGCGCGCCGGGTGATGTCATCACCCGGCGTGCTACTCTAGAGCAGGCCGCGGAGCCTGCTGGAAGTAGTAGGCGCCGGCGCCGGACGGAAGCCGCCGGGCCAGGAAGGTAAGGAGGGGGTGCGTGGAGGGGAGGAGGGGGCGCGCGGAGGGGGGAGGGGGGAGGGGGGCCCTTACCTTTCCGGCCCGGCGGCTCCCGTCCGGCGCCGGCGCCTACTATTCCCAGCAGGCTCCGCGGCCTGCTCTAGGGTGGCGCGCCGGGTGATGTCATCACCCGGCGCGCTACTCTAGAGCAGGCCGCGGAGCCTGCTGGAAGTAGTAGGCGCCGGCGCCGGACGGGAGCCGCCGGGCCGGAAAGGTAAGGAGGGGGTGCGTGGAGGGGAGGAGGGGGCGCGCGGAGGGGGGAGGGGGGCCCTTACCTTTCCGGCCCGGCGGCTCCCGTCCGGCGCCGGCGCCTACTATTCCCAGCAGGCTCCGCGGCCTGCTCTAGGATGGCGCGCCGGGTGATGTCATCACCCGGCGCGCTACTCTAGAGCAGGCCGCGGAGCCTGCTGGAAGTAGTAGGCGCCGGCGCCGGACGGGAGCCGCCGGGCCGGAAAGGTAAGGAGGGGGTGCGTGGAGGGGAGGAGGGGGCGCGCGGAGGGGGGAGGGGGGCCCTTACCTTTCCGGCCCGGCGGCTCCCGTCCGGCGCCGGCGCCTACTATTCCCAGCAGGCTCCGCGGCCTGCTCTAGGATGGCGCGCCGGGTGATGTCATCACCCGGCGCGCTACTCTAGAGCAGGCCGCGGAGCCTGCTGGAAGTAGTAGGCGCCGGCGCCGGACGGGAGCCGCCGGGCCGGAAAGGTAAGGAGGGGGTGCGTGGAGGGGAGGAGGGGGCGCGCGGAGGGGGGAGGGGGGCCCTTACCTTTCCGGCCCGGCGGCTCCCGTCCGGCGCCGGCGCCTACTATTCCCAGCAGGCTCCGCGGCCTGCTCTAGGATGGCGCGCCGGGTGATGTCATCACCCGGCGCGCTACTCTAGAGCAGGCCGCGGAGCCTGCTGGAAGTAGTAGGCGCCGGCGCCGGACGGGAGCCGCCGGGCCGGAAAGGTAAGGAGGGGGTGCGTGGAGGGGAGGAGGGGGCGCGCGGAGGGGGGAGGGGGGCCCTTACCTTTCCGGCCCGGCGGCTCCCGTCCGGCGCCGGCGCCTACTATTCCCAGCAGGCTCCGCGGCCTGCTCTAGGATGGCGCGCCGGGTGATGTCATCACCCGGCGCACTACTCTAGAGCAGGCCGCGGAGCCTGCTGGAAGTAGTAGGCGCCGGCGCCGGACGGGAGCCGCCGGGCCGGAAAGGTAAGGAGGGGGTGCGTGGAGGGGAGGAGGGGGCGCGCGGAGGGGGGAGGGGGGAGGGGGGCCCTTACCTGCCCGGCCCGGCGGCTCCCGTCCGGCGCCGGCGCCTACTACTACCAGCAGGCTCCGCGGCCTGCTCCAGGGTGGCGCGCCGGGTGATGTCATCACCCGGCGCGCTACTCGAGAGTAGGCCGCGGAGCCCGCTGGTAGTAGCCGCCGGCGCCGGACGTGCCGAGAAGGTAAGTGGCGGGGAAGGGGGCTTACCCCCCCCCCGGAGCCGTCCGCTTCTATCCGCTGGCGCCCGCGGGCGCCAGCGGATGGAAGCAGGCGGCCCCAGGGGGGGTAGGGAGCGCGGGGGAGGGGGTTTACCTGCCGGGGCCGTCCACAGCGGACGGCCCCGGGGGGGGGAGGGAGTTAGGCCCCCCCTTACCCACCCGCCGCCATTTTTTCCTCATAGACTTGCATTGCAATGCAAGTCTATGGGGAAAAAAATGGCGGCCGATCCAAAAATTTCCGATTTTTGGATCGGGATCGGACTCGATCCAGTCCGGGGGGCCTCCGATTTTGTCCGAACCGGTCCGGGACAAAATTGGAGGTCCCGATCCGGGTCCCGATCCGATCCGGGGGGTCCGTGCACACCCCTATTTTATATACTGCTTTCGTACCACTTTCATAGTGCTAGGGTGACCATATGAAAAGGAGGACAGGGTTCCTGTATTTTTAACAGTTGTACTGAAAGGGGAATTTCAGCAGGTGTCATTGGTATGCATGCAGCACCTGGTGATATTGCTTCCTCATCACAACATTTAAAGCTGTAGGAACCCTGCCCTGTTTTGTATCTGTTAACTCTAATATAGCTCCTGCAGCTTCAACTGTTGTGATGAAGAGGGAATTTCACCAGGTGCTGCATGCATACAAATGACACCTGCTGAAATTCCAATTTTAATACAACTGTTAAAGATACAGGAGCCCTGTCCTCCTTTTCATATGGTCAACCTACCTACCATTAGACAGAATGAGTGGCAGGAAGTATCAGCAAGACGGACCTATATGTGCCACACAACTTGTCCTGATTCCCCTAAGTTAAACTGCTATCCTCAGGTGCAGTGGAGGAAAGTGACTCATTGTCGGTGTTGCATAGGCTGACCATCTGAAAAGGAGGACAGGGCTCATGTAACTTTAACAGTTGTAGAGAAAAGGGAATTTCAACCAGTGTCATTTGTATGCAGTTAGTTCCTGGTGATATTCCCTCTTCATCATAACAATTAAAGTTGCAGAGCCCTGCCTTCTTTTGTATATGGTCACTCTAGTATAGTGCCTGCACCTTTAACAGTTGTGATGAAGAGGGAATTTCACCAGGAACTAATTGCATACAAAGGACACTGGCTGAAATTCCCTTTCCTCTACAACTGTTAAAGTTATATGAGCCCTGTCCTCCTTTTCAGATGATCAGCCTACATAGTGCTATATCCTGCTCGGTGTGGATTAGGCCACTGTCTCTTGCTTGCATATACAATAAACTGTAGGGGAGTTGGAAGAGGGGGAAATTCTTCAGTTTGCTTTACTTTTCTGCCAAGTGGATTGCTCTTTCATTGAGCGTGTATGGTACTGACATCATCTGTTGTATTGGGAACACCTAGCAATAAAATCTTCAGCATAAACTCACCTCACCGCCCTGGAAGCGCCCTGACTCTTCTTTAATGTTCATGATCAAATATTTTCTTCAACGCAGCACAAAAGCCATTTCTGGCTGATGCAGCTCACCTTCCTTTCAGAGCCATAGCAGATTTCATTTCAGCTAGGAGTACAGATTGAAATAGCGCAGGAGCGTTCATGACTGGCCCCAAAGGGATAAAGTTTTGAGGTTGAGTTTTGAGTCTTTTTAGTGCAATGAATATGAGTTAATACTTCTCCTGTTGTAGGGTGACCAGATAAAATCCAGGTCAGGGCTCCTGTAACTTTAACAGTTGTAGAGCAAAGGGGATTTCAGCCCGTGTCATTTGTATGCAATTAGTTCCTGGTGAAATTCCCTCTTCATCACAACAGTTAAAGTTGCAGGGGCCCTGCCTTCTTTTGTATATGGTCACTCTAGTATAGTGCCTGCACCTTTAACAGTTGTGATGAAGAGGGAATTTCACCAGGAACTAATTGCATACAAAGGACACTGGCTGAAATTCCCTTTCCTCTACAACTGTTAAAGTTATATGAGCCCTGTCCTCCTTTTCAGATGATCAGCCTACATAGTGCTATATCCTGCTCGGTGTGGATTAGGCCACTGTGATTTTGTCTTTCTGGTCCACGTTTTGACTGCAATTATTTATTTTGATTTATTCACCAAAGCTTCAGCTGAAGAAGGCTTAGGAAAAACAACCTGCACAGGCCATATGTCTTCTTGGTTGCATGTAGTTCAAAGAAACAATTGGATATGAAGGTAATTAAATCTAATTGGGCTCACCTACTGTGCCGCTCAGCAGTGGAATCACAAGTTTAGTTGCTATCACCTCCTGCTATTTATATTTCCCCAATAAACATCCTCTTAGCATTTAAAACCACTTGCTCCAAACTACGTATGTATGAGAATTTCATTTCAGTTGGCAAATAAACTGAATTTGCCCCGTGCACAAGCCAAATGCAAACAGGAGAGGATCTGTGTGTGTGTGTGTGTGTTAATGTTGAACATTCCCAGCCTTATGATTGCATTCAAAATATGTGTCCTTTAAATAAAATGTGCACCTTGAAATATGCATTCTTCCATATATATACAGTTTCTCTTGCAACAGACTAAACATATCTGTCATGTATAGCATCGAGGTTTTTACCAGGCTGCAAATCTACACCCCAAGGGCCAAAACTGACATATTAAAACTGTATCAAGCGCCGATGCCTTTTAGAGAATTTATTCTTGACTAAATGCTAGAGTCTCAATCCAGGCAGGGCCCATAATGAGGGAAGACACAGTTAAAGCCCCCTTACCCTAGGATTCTGGGCTGGAATAGGGTTCCTATGCCTACTCTAGAGTAAAAATGAAAAAAAAAAACAGATTTAAAGTAATATCAGTTTTGGCCAGTGAAGGCTGGTGGTTCTGATGTCAGAGGGTATGTGAATCCAAACTGGCTTTCAATGGTTTGGGACCTTGAGGCTGAGACAGAATGGGTTATAAGTAGAACTGTGCTCAAATGGCCTCTCAAAATCCTCCACCCTATTTGTGTGGGCAGAGAAATTGGAAGGGCAATTTCACCAAATCTCTCCAAGGGGAATCGAAATTTGCTAAGAGTTTCTCATACAAAAGTGTGTTTGTGTGTTCTGCCACAGTAAATGGCAACAGCAACAAATGTGTTGACAGCCTAGTACCCAGTTTGCATGCAGCACAATGCAGGTGTGTGTGTGGGGGGGGGGAAGTGTTGTGTCTAGATCCAAGGAAGTGGTGGAACTAGTTCTTGTGCCAAAAAACTGCCCTCCAATTTCCTTAAAGTTTTCTTCCCCATGAAAGAAGCTTCCATTGTTCTGCCTCATTCCCAGGGTATTTTATAATTTAATGTTGTGTTTTTGAGCTGATCTAATCACCTCAGGGAAGCTGAGGGCACTGTGTGTGTTCTTTCTAGGGCTCTATATCATATCATTAACATGTACGATAACGATACGATAAGGTCATTATCGTGCATGTGTTTAATGATAACGATACGATACAAAAACCTACGATAATCATCGGAGACAATAATTTTCGGCCAATTTTATCATTTTATCGGACTGCCATATAAATATACCTATAACTTCTGTATTTTAAAAGTTAGAGGCTTGAAACTTGGTCACAGTGCTTATGGGGTATGCCTAAGTATGTGTATGACATTTGAGATCGATCTCGCCAGCCCTCGATTTTATATGAATTTTTTAAAGATCGTTTCCGTTCTGACAGGACTGAATGAATGCACGTGGCGAGCTGTCATTCTGATCTGTCAGAACTGAAATGATCTTTAATAAATTGATATAAAATTGAGGGTTGGAGGGATCGATCTCAAATTCCATAATCATACTTAAGCATACCCTATAAGCACTGTGACCAAGTTTGAAGCCTTTAACTTTTAAAATACAGGTCATAGGCATTTTTCTTTAAAAATAGGGCTGCAAAAAATATCATTTTTTCATGATAATTATCGTGAAGATGATACGGTTCACCTACGATATGAATGAAGACGATATTTTTTTTGATCTGAATTGACGATGATGATAAACAATGATATTTTTTGGCGTGCACACCCCTAGTTCTTTCTATTACTCACCTCTCCATTGCTCTGCAGCCTCCCAGTCTGTCTGCACGTCCTGAACTGAAAAGGACTTAGGGAAAAATTACCTCATGATGTCTTCCCCTGGGCTTTCACTGAAGTGTGGGATGCTACAGGCTGCCAGAAAGATGATTGCACAGTGAAAAACAGGTCACTTGGACACCCTCTTCAGCCATCGTCTAACTGAGGTAAATGCCAGAAACCCAAACCCAACCCATGAGAATTCCTCAAAAGTTTTCTTCAACACTAAATTTCTTTTCGAAAGCAATTTCTGTTCTATCACCTTGAATGAGAATGGGCAACAAAAAGATGGGAGTAATTTTCACCACAGCACTAGTTACAAGTAATAATCTCTATTTGATTATACATTTTTGCACTTGACGCTTTCATTAAAGTTCTAGACGTAAGGTCACATTTAAGCCCTTCGCTATCGATTTTCATTAGAAAGCAAGAAAAATGTGAGAAGAACTGCAAGACATAAAATGCTCTAAGAATTGCAATGAAGAAAGTACTAATGGCAACATTGTTGTGCTTCATTCAGATTCAGTGTTTGCAATCTTCCTTGTTTGCAGACCTCTCTCCTACGCCACCCCGTATGCACACAAAAACTCCATGTGGTTGGATTGGCCATGCTGAAATCCGAAGGAACAAAGAAGGATCTACCATGTGGTGCCATCACAACAGGACTTTGGGTAACGTGAGCAGGAAGGCCCCCAAATGCAGCAGAGCTGGCTTCTTGTATTTTGAAAGAAGTCATACACATTGCCATTTAAAGGGTGCATGTCCACAGTCTAAAACTACCTAATTGCCCCACTGAACAACCCTTTAGTTAGTGGAAGTCAACCAACACTTCATAGTGCATATAAAATGGTTATTATCAAGTGATTAGATTCCCAGATCATACGATTCCTTACTGATGCACAAAACAGGAGACATAGCTAATGCTGAGGACCAATGAGACTCAAGATAGCTTTGTGTAAAGTAACCATGTTTCTACCTAGAGAGGTCTGAATGCAAAGACATGGGCTTGAATTATTTATTTTGCAAAAGAGCATGAAATAAATTGAACGGTGTGGTTGGTTTTTTAAATTAAAAAATCAGATGAATTATCCATCCAGCTCTACGTAGAAACAGATGGTGAATATTTGATTTGGAAAACAAAATATCATCTTAGTCATGCAATAAATTATTCAAACTATCAATATTGAGATTCCTAGATCAGCTGATGTGACCTTTACTGCAGGAGAGTTTCACTTGAAAGCTACTCATGGTGTAGACCCAAAAAGTAAAACAAAAAAACAAAAAAACTGCTTTTCAAATAAACCTGTTCGTTGTTTTCGCACATTTGACGTGGCAGCTCAGTCTGTTTACCATTCTGTGAAGGTCGCACAGATCTTTAGTGCAACTCAATAAGCACTGCATCCATGGAGACATTGGCTGAATTCGGACGACACAATAAGCAATTGGGGTGGGGGAAATAATCGTCAGTTGTATTGACTATCGTGTCGTCCGAATGCTGCCATAGTCAACTCAGCGCTGATCCTAATCCATACCACAGTTGATTATTTATTACCATGTTGTGTGGGGAGTAGTACCCCCTAGATGAACAACTGTAAAGTTGATTATTACCTTACCATTGACTATTGTGTTGTCCGAATTCAGCCATTCACTCAAATAGTGCTAGCGATGCTCCGCTGAATCTTTCTATTGCAAAAGTGGTTTGCCCATTATGCTTGCAAAGTTGGTTGTGTGAGCAGTTGCACACCTGGTTGTGCAGTGGGAATGCACAATCCATTGCATAATGGGAGTACACAAGAGCAAAACCGCTTGCACTACCACACTTGCACAAATATATATTTAGTTGGATTTTTCTCTTGCACAGAGTTCAGAACTCGTTTTCTGCTAGCACCATGTCATTTGGGCTAATGGAATGACAAACAACATTGCTACAATGTAATACTTGTTGCAGACAGTGCATGGATCATTTGTGCAGCCTTAAGGTTCCTCAGATGTTGTCCCTCAAGCTGGAATCTGTAGATCAGGCTGACATTTTCAAGTGAGACCTAAGCTCTAGTCTCTGAACTTGACTTCTAACTGCATCTGAGGCATTACTAATTTGACCGGGACTTCAAGTGATTCTTCATATGGAGTGGAGGAATGTATTCCCCTTATTGTTCACGGCAACTGTCTGTTAGACGGAGTTGTTAAACGATATTTGCTGATGAAGCTAATGGCGAAACTAGACAGCATACCAGATGCCTGTTTGTTTAACTTTGTATGATTCGTTTAACCTTATATGAATTGTTGACCATACTGAAGAAAGCAACTATGTATGTGCTATAAAGAATTGTGTACTCCAGCTTCGTTATCCATTGTATTTGCATTAGTAGTTGCATGCCTTATGCACTATCTATTTATTCTTGACGTGGTCAATTACTGCCTTCTCTACCGATTTATAAATTATATGTTGGGAGCATGCAGGGTTGGTTGTACCCCTAGGCAAAGTGGCCAACTCAGACAACAGACACTGGGGGACAGGTGGCAACAGTAAGGGGTTACCCTATCTTCATAACATAAATATTGTGGCCGCATGCCCAGTGAGGAAGGCCCCTGGGTGCCTCAAGCACATCTTTTCAGATCACAGTGTTAATATGAGCCAAGTAAACCTTGGGCAGGTCCTGGAGCTGCATGGCAGAGGGTCTGCTCATTCATGATCAAAATGCTAAACTTACAGGCAATCATAGTTTTCAGGTTGGGAGTACAAAAAATGAAGTTGGGTGGAGTCAGGATGGGAACAACAGCTTGATTCTGGACAATGAAATGAAACATTCCTTTGGATTCCTGTCTCCAAGACTGAGCTAAAGGTAGCCAATGAAGCATTACAAAGGCCACATTTCTGAGAGACAATTAGGTAAAAGTGCTGTAAACTATGTGGGGTCCCCAGGTGGTACTTTAAACAGCTGGTCTATCTTGCGCTGGGGATGCTTCAGGATTGTACCTAGGGATGGCAGAGGAATCCAGCCAGTGGGTGAAGTTCATTGAGCATTAGTCAGCTTGGTCCCATGGACACTGGCTCGCTTTCCTGTGAGCTGGACCAACTCAATCTGCATTGATTGAGTTTCCTCGTGAATTATATCCCTGACCGTTGCATGTATACACATTGCAATTTTGCAATCTTGTAACACTTCGAAAATATTACATTCCTGGCAAAACTGACCTTCTGCAAAACTGTGTTGATTGCAAAATTTCTTCAGCCAGTTTCTTCAGCCAGTTTCTTCAGCCAGTTTCTTCAGCCAGTTCAATGTTTCCCTCACATAAATTGGACGTCGTTATATGGATACGGCTTATCTGTACCTTTAACAAAATCGGCCTGTTAATTAGCCCTTCATCCTGTGGCAGCTGCTCTTATCACATAAAACTCCTTGGTGTTTTTTCGCACTCAAGCCACAATGCTCCTCCCTATGCTCCACATCACTTCAATCTGTAAAGTATTTGGTGAGTTATACTTTCTCACAGATAAGTAATCGATAATTTTCACTGATTACTTTGGCTAAGTAAACCCTACATTTCCCTCACTGTCTTAATATTACAGGACAAGACAAGTAAAGTTAGCAGAGGAATATATGAACTACTACAAGCTAATTTAAAGGAGCTTTTGTAGGAGCTTATCTACACAGTCCCTTGGAACGTTTTAAATAGTATTTTAAAACGTTCCAGATAGGTGCGTTCTAATACGTCTTAGGCCACTCGCTTTCCTGCGAGCTGGACCAACTCAATCTGCATTGATTTGGGGCCAGCTTTCAGATTTCAATTTTTTAATTATTACTTGTGTAAAGTAATTTATGCAAATTACCGCCACGATTTGTGCAAATTACTCAATCTGCAGTCGAACTTTGAGTAATTTGTGCAAATTTCAGCCAACATTTCTCAATTTGCACAATTTGCTTTTTACGGAGAAAAAAAATCTGAAAAAGTTCCTAGATTTCAGGAACAGAACCCTGGGTTGACATTCAAATGCAAGCTGAGTCGGGGGCACAATAGAAATTCATCGAGCCCCAAAAGGCCCGGATTTCCCACCAAGAGACATTTGTAGTTGTACCATATTTGGGTAACACCCCAGATGGAGACAATTACATGAAGCAAATTTATACAAATACACAAACGCTGATAAGCTAAACAATTACTACACATCCAACATAAATTCGCTTTGTATAATTGTCCCCATTTGGGGCGTTATTCAATATAACTTACATTTGTGTGTTCTTTAGTATTTGTTCGTTTTGCTTCTATTTAACTGTTGCCCTTCTTGGCTTGTTGTGGTACCATATTTCCCACCCCGGCTTTGAACTGCCAATTTGAAGGCACCCTCTTGGGTAGGTAGGTTGTTGACTTGGCATTCAGGAATTTCCCCAGCTTTCCATATTGCTGGAAGGTTACTCCTCCTTGCTGAAGTTACTGAAGAGAACACATGGACAGGGATGGATGAATTTTTCACGATCACAACGATTCTCCAAACACCACCCTGAAGTTCACCTCACCTCATTTCCTATGCCCAATTGCATTCTTTCTTCATTTTGTTTGAGGGAGGAAAATGCACATTTTTTAACAATTTCCACCAAACACACATGCGCGCACGCACACCACCCATAGAGTAAAGTTTTAAAGCAATACACAAAACCCAGTGTAAAGCACAGTGAGGATTTCAACAATAGAACCCACATTCAAGCTATAATTTACTGACAATTTGGTCTTGACTTTAACAGCAGTAGCAAGAGTAAAACGCAGTAATTTGAAAGGAGGAAATGCTTCAATTACTGTCAAAGCTTCAATAAATTTAGAGCTTGATGGCCAGATACGAGTACTATGGGGAGCAGATCCTTTAGTAACGCATTGTGAGTCTGTTCATAAAGAGAGAATTGAAAAGATGAGAAGATAGGAAGCTGCCTTATACTGAGCCAGGCCGTTGGTCCATCTACATCACTATTGCCAACACTGACTGGCAGCAACGTCTCTCCAACGTTTCAGGCAGGAGCTTTTCCTGCCCTACCTGGAAATGACAAAGATTGAACCTGGGTCCTCCTGCATGTAAAACAGGTGCTCTACCACTGAAGTACAGTCCCTCCCTAAAATTGCATCCTGTTTCCCACAGTCGCCAGTCAAGTGACCGACCATAAGTAGGACACGAATGGAATAGCGCTTTCCCACTCCTGTTCACAAGCAACTGGTACTTGGGTCCTCCACCAGAAAGTCTGTCTCTACAGCTTGAGTCGGGAGACATAATTATTGACAATTAGCAGCACTATGCTTCCCTGAGGTTTACAGTGGGACATGTTGCAGATAACCAGTCCTTCTCTTTTAAAACCTCGTCATCTGCTAATTAGAACTACTGCCCATTGAAGCACACAGTATTAAGCTAGATCAGGAGAGGAGTATCACCAGCCCATGCATTCAATGAGGCCCACAGGACCTCCCAATCTGGCCCTCAGCCTCCCCTATGCTTGCCCCCTTGTACTGCCATTGGGCTTTTTTTTAAAGCCTCCATTGGTGAAAATTGAGGCTTATAATTGCCATGTGTGGTACATTTGGAGAGAGATGATGACAAGGGAAATGCTAACCCTCCCCTCCCTGAACACTGCAACTATTCCTTGAAAAATCACACACACACACACACACACACACACACACTGTATGCTGTAATTAGTTGCAGCATGGGGCAGTTTTTGACCTGGTTCACACATAATGACAAACCATGGTTTCATTAACCATGGTTTGTTGAGTTGTGGGTTGCCATTAGGTGCAAACCCAAAATATGGATTATTAACCATGAACAATACCAAGAGAAGCCATTGTTTATTGTTGGATTGTAAACTGTGGATTGTTTAAACCATAGATTGTTATTATGTGGACCCAGAAATGTGGGTTTTTCATGAGTTTTTTCATGAGGTTAGAGAACAAGAGTAGTAAAAAAAAAAACCAAAAAACAAAAAAAAAGAGTTTCTTTACATGCCAGTACTGCAATGCTGCAAAGGCAGTTGGGATACAAGGAGGGAGGAAGTGGAGGGGAAAAAACAACCCAAGGACTGAGAAAACAAACCATGGTTTGTGCATTCATCTGTCATACAAATCCTGAGTAAAACAATAAATCATGGATCAAATAAACCCAGGGTTAGAGTTACATGTGAAGCAAGCCCCTGAGAGTCACTGTGTGTGTACATTCAGGCAAGCAGGTAGAGAGGCCCATGCAAGCAGTAGGGGGTAGTCCCTCCAACTGCTGGGATGCATCCCTCAGCATGCTTATTTGCCCTAGCCAATGTGGCCCTCAGGCCCAAAATGATTCCCCACCAATGGGTTAGATGAACCTCCTACCTGACTCAGAATAAGGCAACTTCACATGAACTTCACATACCAGGAGGGGCCATGGCTTGGTAGTAGAGCACATGTATTGCATGCAGAAGGTCCCAGGTTCAATAACCAACATATCCTGGTGAGGCTGGAAAACTTCCTGCATAAAGCCCTGGAGAGCCATTCATACCAGTCAGTGTCAACCATACCAGGCTAGATGAAACAAGGGTCTAAGTCAATATCAGGCCACTTCCTGTGTTCCTGTGTCAATCCTCACACGATGTCGGCCCTGTCCTGCAGTCATCTTACCTCTTTCCCTCCATTTTCTGTGTTTTTCTAGGGTGGGGAAAGTGCAGTATTTCTTCTCCACATGGGATAAAACTGCCCTTCCATCCCCATGTATTGCCATCCTTGTGCTATGTCGCAGAACGTCCCTTCTTGGGGGGGATGCATTGAAGGGTGGTCTTGCTGATGAAAAAGGAGGTCAGGGGTGGGTCTCCTCCAGTCCGTGGAACCACTCAACTGGGTGGGAGGGAGGGAGGGCACAGGAAGACCCCTTGCAGAAGGGAGCATCATTGGTGCCCAGCTGATGAAATGCTAAATTGCTAAAAAGCTAGACAACAAAACCAGAGGGGGGGGGGGGGGGGGAAGGCACCCATGCCCATCACAATGTCCATCAACCACAAGAAGCAATGAACTGGAGGGGGAAGGAAAGGGGGACGGGTGGGGCGGGCCCAATAGTGGAAGAGCGAACAAGTGTAAAGAGATTTCACCAATACAATGGCAATTCCAGGAAGGCACGTGAAAGGGACCAGCGCTTGACACGCTAATGAAACAGAGGTGGAAACTGCAGATCATACCTGGGGGGGGGGGAAGTAGGTGTGAGGGACACCACTGTTGACCCATACCGTCACATCTCTTTCCACCAGCACCTGTGAATGGTTGTTTACCTCCAGCATGCAAAAGTTTGCCAAAGAAGCTTTCCTTTGATCATGGGGATGCAATGACAAGGGAAACTTTACCTGTTGGATATTTGTTCTTCAAACCGTTTTGAAAAACAGATGAGTCTAGACAGAAGTCAGGCAGAAAACTTAATGGCAAGTACTTCAGCTTCATATTAAATCTGAAAGTTACAGCAACTGCAAAGTAATAAAAGAACGAGGAAGACAATAAAGTAACATACCAAATACATATATTAAGGGGAAAGTAACAATAAAGAGGGATGAAGAGTAATCCCGTCCTACCAGTCCTGAAGCTGTAAACATTCTGCTTTTAAATCCAATCTTTTCAAGCTGAAATGGAGATTGATTGGGAGGGAAAGCTAGAATTAACACAAGACATTGTCACACATTTCTGTTTGTATCTCTGAGTGGATTCTCTTGTCTGAAGGAAAATCAATCATTACTTTTTTATCCACTTCAAGGACATATCTAATGTTTGACAGCATTATCTAAAATTTAATTTCCATGCTCGCAATTAGACAAGTTGTCTTGGCAGAGAATGTTTCTTCATTTCCTTCACTCATAGGATGATGAACTATTATTAGTATGGAATGAATTAAACATTACCTAAGACTCCATTTATTTATTTTCAAGTGCGGCACATATTTGCCTTGTCCAATTTCTTGGCTCCACCTAATTACCAAGAGCAACACTACACTATTTACACTGCACTCCTATAAATGTCTACTTAGAAGTAACTCCCAGCGACTTATGGTGCAATCCTATGCATGTTTAGACAGAAAAAGGTCCTACAACTCCCAGCATTCCCCAGCCAGCATAGGTTTTTTTCCTGCCAAAATATGCGCCTTTACTCCCAGGTGAATGGATATGGGATCACAGCTTTAGTTGTCAGGCAGGTAATCTTTCCTAACAGCTCAATCAAGCCTCCATCTTTTCTGGCTGTTGTTTGTTCGAGATCAATCAATCTTTATTATTAATAGTCCATAGACCATCATATCCACCTTGAAATATTAAAACATTAATTTAAAACAGAAAATTCAACTACAGGGATTACATACAAATTGCAGCCTAAAACATCAGGGATCAATATATCGGGTGTTAATTAACTGAGATCTACAACTAACTGCTATGCAAAGAAATTTAGCAACTTTCAAAGTTATGTACTTATTTGTGCCTTTAAGAAGATTAATCAACAGAGCTTCTCCAGTACGCAGTATAGGAGGAATGATCATCTCATTAAAAAGGAAAGCAGCTTCAGCATCCTTGGGTGATCTTGCAGGGACAGGGATGTCAGCGATCTTGCGGGGACACTGGCGATCGTGCCGGCAGCGGCTGATTGCACCGGGAAGGCGGGCAATGGCAGCACTGAGAACAGGTATACCCTCTGTTCCTGAGCCCTATGAAGTACAGCCCTCCCAGGCACTGCATGCTGGGAGTTGAAGGCTGTACCTGAGACTAGGACTGTGCGAGGAAATAACAGATCGATCATAAAATGGCGGATCTGCCATCAAATGGCCTCCATGATTAGAATTTTTGAATCCGAAGCCCGAAGCTTACACAGTCCTAACGGCTAGCATACATCTCCAGGTTTACCATTTGGTTCACAGCAGCTTCACAATCAGCATGGAAATTCTGGCATACTTGAGAAACCATCTCTAGATCCTAGGAAACTCAACTCCTAAGATAATCCCCAGGTTCTATTATCATAGGAAAGCATGGAGCCCTGATGCTGTTATTACAGCATTGAGGCAGGTATGCATGTGACTGACAGATGGTGTCAATCAATGTTAGATGGTGTCACCCTTACCACAACCTCCCAATCAGCTTTGGGAATGGGAAGAGCATAACACAGCTGCATGGCATTTCCTGGTACAAAACCAGCTCTGATAGTATTGCCTAAAAGTATTTCAATCCCCCACACACATTTACTCAGATGATGTAGTGGAGGGAATAGAGCAGGGATGGGCAAGTTGTGGCCTGCCAAACATTTTGTCCAATAATAATAATAATAATAATAATAATAATAATAATAATAATATATTTATTTATAACCCGCTTCTCCCTCCGGATTGAGGCGGAGAACACAAGAACCACAAAATAGATAAAATAGTAAAACAAATAAAAACTAATACATCATTTAAAACATCTTAAAATTCAACTGGGTAGGCCTGCCAAAAGAGATCAGTCTTCATGGCTCTCTTAAATTCAAGGATACTGCTCATTTGTCAAATCTCCTCCGGCAGGCCATTCCACAGTCTGGGAGCGGCAGAAGGTCCTCTGGGTAACACTCGTCAGCCTAGTTCTGGCTGATTGGTGTAAATTCTTCCCAGAGGACCTGAGTGTGCGAGGCAGATTATACGGGAGAAGGCGATCCCACAGGTAACCTGGACCCAAACCATGTAGGGCTTTAAAGGTAATAACCAACACTTTTACCTTCACCCGGAAACTGATTGGCAGCCAATGAAGTGATTTTAAGATTGGTGTAATGTGGTCACTCCTAGGTGTACCGGTGACCAACCGGGCTGTCATATTTTGAACTAGTTGAAGTTTCCGGACTAGGCACAGAGGTAGCCCTATGTACAGCGCATTGCAGAAGTGGAGCTTCGAAGTTACCAGCGCGTGCACTACCATCTTTAGGTCTTCCAACTTTAGGAAGGGGCGCAGCTGGCATATCAGCCGAAGCTGATAGTAGGCACTCCTGGCCGTCACATCTATCTGGGCTGTAATTTGGAGCAACGGATCCAGGAGTACTCCCAAGCTGCGAACACAGTCTTTTGGGGAGGGGGGGCGTAACCCCATTCAGAACTGGTTGACACACCTCCAAACCCAGGTTGTGGCCTTTGACAGCAAGCACCTCCATCTTGTCTGGATTCAGCTTCAGTTTGTTTTTCCTCATTCGGCCCATTACCGCCTGCAAGCATTCATTCAGAGGAGATACACATCCCCATCAGCCCCTAGTCAGCATAGCCAGTGGTGCAGGATGATGGGATTTGTAGGCCCAAACATTTGGAGGACCCCAAGCAGCCCAACCCTGGAACAGAATGTTTCATTTGGGACCTAAAAAGCTGTGTTATACCAGGTCAGATCATTAAAAAAAAAAAAAAAAAAGATAGACAGATTTTAAAATGTGAAACTTTAGTTCTAAAGCACAAGCTTCATTTGTTCTAAAATTTTATTTATTTATTTACAATATTTATATATTTCCTGATGCCCAGCCGGGATCCGGCTTCCTGAAATATGAGCCCATTATTCTGTGTCCTGCACCCTGGGATGATAGAGAAGAGATCCTGGCCCTCCTCTGTGTGACAACCTTTCAAGTATGTGAAGAGTGCTATCATATCTCCCCTCAGTCTTCTCTTCTCCAGGCTAAACAAAGTGCAAAATAGACCGTGGCTGGTCCATACGGGAAGGCTTCCTGGAACAACTTTTTCAGGAGGTGCCGGAAGAAATACAAAGTTGACGCTGGCCTGAAAAATCATAAACTGGATTTGCGACTTTTGGCGTTTTGTTGTGTTTTTGGAGTGCTGTATCATGCACATTGCATTGCCTATATATCCATTGATTTGGTGTTTCGGTTGTTTTTCAAGAAGTGGACAAATGTATTTAATTTAATATGTGGATACTGCAGAGAGCCATGCTGCGTTGGACAACAGAGTTCGAGAGAACAACTAAGATTCCCTCCTTTGCTCATTAAGCAGCCCATATTGAGCTCATGGCTCATCTTGATGTATCAATATTTATTTGCACATTCCCGTCGGAGTAAAGCATAGAAGCAGGGCATGGTGGAAATAATCCCCAGAGGATTTACGTGCTCGTTAGTTGAAAGAGCAGCTTGGTAGTAAAATAAAACAAACACTTAATGTCGCCTCAAGAAGGCTTTTAATTAAGTTTTCAACAGATCCCCTAATTAAAGGGATACACAATGTTGGGGAAGAAAATGGATTTTTGAGTATGTATTAATATCCTTCTGATGTTCTGGTCAAACATATCAATCTCTTTCTCAGCTTGTTATGGGGAGAAATTATTGTGGAACAATTTCATGCTCTGTAAGCTAGGTAACAGGAAATTGATTCATGCTATTTTAATCCTAGTACTATTATTTCAGCTGTCATCCTGGATGAGTCCCACAAATTGCTCATAAAAATATTAACCACACGTACGCACACTAACAGTGAAAGATATTTAATAGAAATCTGGTAAGTCCAAGAAAGACAGCAATGCAATTTATCACCCTGCTCGGGATAGCTGATTGGAATTAAGCCCATGTGGACAGGATAAGGGTTAGGGTTAGAGAATAGAGGCATTAGGGAATGAAAAACAGGAGGGGAAAATTCAGGTCGACGAGCAGCAAAGTGGGATACCCTTTAGGCCAGCTGGCCCAAGGCAGGTTGCCACCTGAAACTGCCCCCTCCCCCCCATCAGTCCTGTGATCCCCTCTGCCCGCCTCCCGCACATGATCTGCATGCCTGCCTGCCTGCCACTAGGCAGCTTACTTTCCCTAACAAGACTACGAGCAACTGGATCGCCAATGCAGGTGCCTGTAAGGCCTTTCTGCCATGAGGAGCTGTGTGCACCCGTGTGTCCCTCCAGCACAGCCCCTGAAAGCAGAAAGGCCTTACAGAGGTGGCACGCTGGAGATTCAGGCGCACATGTCTCCTCCAGGGAAAATAAGATGGTTGACCTGGCTGTCAGGGACAGGAGGCATGGCAAGGTGCTACAAGCGAGCAAGCAGCTGCTGCTACTTAGGCCTGCCAGCTGCCTGCAATGCCAGCAAGAAGTGGCAGACCCTTTGGAGGGGGAGAGCTTGGCTCTTCCCCTCCCTCTCCTATGCCCGCTTCCTACCGCTTAATGATAGGGCTGGTCCAACCTTTAAGCCTGGCCCAGAAGCTGCAGTTGGAGGACATGCATTGTGGCTACTAACATGGGCCACTTCTCAACAGCATGGCATACCACTCCGAAAAGAACTGCACTGGCTGCCAATAAGCTACTAAGCCAAGTTTAAGGTTCTGTTCTTAACTAGGGTGACCATATGAAAAGGAGGACAGGGCTTCTGTATCTTGTGTTGAAAAGGGAATTTCAGTAGGTGTCATTTGTACGTATGCAGCACCTGGTGAAATTCACTCTTCATCACAACACTTAACGCTGCAGGAGTATAGCTAAAGTGACCAGACACACAAGAGGGCAGGGCTCCTGCAGCTTTAACTGTTGCGATGAAGAGGGAAATTCACCAGGTGCTGCATGCCGACAAATGACACCTGCTGAAATTCCCTTTTCTTTGCAACTGTTAAAGCTACAGGAGCCCAGTCCTCATTTCCATATGGTCACCCTATCTTAACATGCAAAGTTTTAAAGAACTTGCAGGCAAGCTACTTTAGCGATCACTTCACCCCTTATGTCCCTGCCTGGTCCTTGTGGTCCTCAGGAGGAGTACTTCTGATGGTGCCGCATGTATGTACCAGTAACAAAAAGCACTCACCCTCTGGAATGCATTACCTATTGACATTAGAAGGAGATACTTGCTTACAGTGTGGTCCTCAATGGCAACGGTGGAAGTCCACAAGCTGGCCCAACTCAACCGGTGTGGAGTCAGGGTAGCTCATGGGCAAGCAAGCCATAGTCCACGGGGTGGACTCAGCAAAGGTTTGACAGATTTGACCCCCACAGATGGATTCCTTCCCCACCTGTAGACCGGAATGAGGTCCCAGGGAGCTTCTCTGAAATTGAATTCAGCCCTTGATCTTAAAGAGGTTCTGTACACCTGGTGTACGTTCAGGCAAGGCATGAGAAAGTTCTCATTTCCCACAATGTATGAATTAATGGATGGAATACACCATCATCGGATGGTGGTGATGATGGCAACTGGTACAGATGGCTTTAAAATTAATGGAGGATAGCCATTATCTTGATAACCATCATTAGCCATGATAGCTAAGTGTTCAGTTGGTGGAGGGGCAAACAAGAAGCAAGGTCTGTTTCCTTCCTGCCCAGCTTGTGGCTTCCAGAAAGCACTTGGCTGTCCACTGTTGGAAACGGGAGACCTGGTTGCTTTGAACCTGCAGGGCTCTTCTGTGTCCTGAGTTTATTAGACAATCCGTTGTTCCAGCAAATGTATGGATGATCCCAGCTTATGTTTGTTTGTTTCCATGCATGCATCTGATAACGAGTAAGCAAAATGCAAATTGACAAATACAGAGGGAGGGGGAAGCCATCTCACCAATTCAGTAATCTGTCTATTTTAATGCAATAAAAAAAGACATTTTATTTTGTAATTGATTCATGCTGCTAACATCTCCTAGGATGGACCTGCTTCCCTTCCTAGCATTTCTTCCCCTATTCCTTGGTTATGGTATTAGTGTGTGTTAATTTGAGTCTCCTTTCCCCCCTGGGAGAGACAGCAGTCAGTGCTTTCATTTTGCACCTGCAATGGCACAACCACTTAGTTGGCTCAGGGGACCCTGCAACAAATTGATAATCTGGCCTGCAAGAAACTCAAATGTGGCATGAATCCCTTGCTTTTCCAAGGGGAGAGCGCTTGTGGAGCGAGGTGAATGACACAGGTAGCAATGAGCAGCAGGCTGCTAGTTAATGCCATCCAGCTCCAGACAAAAGTTCAAAATGTCTTTATAAATAACTATCATTATAGTCAGGGGGAAAAGTCTCCAGCTATGTAGATGCTATTAATCATAATCCTTGAGATTACAGCGTGGGTTGATTCAAACCTGAGATGATTTCTCTCCATTTGTAAGCCATGGGAGATTCTGTGCCTCTTCTAGAGTTGTGGGCAAATGGGCCTCTTGAATCCCCACCCACCCCCCACCCCAATTTGTGCACACAGAAATCATGTGAGGGCATTTTAACGAATTTCTCCAGGGAAGAAAAAAAAATCAGCCGCACTTTCATGGGCGTAGAGTTGATCATTAGCAGTGGCAGTAAAATAGCTTTAAGAACATAAGAAGAGCCACGCTGGATCAGACCAAGGGTCCATCTAGTCCAGCACTCTGCTCACACTGAGCCAACCAACCATCAACCAGGAACCCACAAGCACTACACGTCCACGTTCCCCAGCAACTGGTATGCTTAGGCTTCCTGTCTTTGCTACTGGAGATAGCACATCGCCATCGTGACTAGTAGCCATTGTTAACCTTCTCCTCCCAAAACTTATCCAACCACCTTTTCAAAGCTATCCAAATTCGCGCCATCGCTACATCTTGTGGTAGTGAATTCCATAACTTTTACGCTATCCAGACCCAGGATCATAGAACCATAGAATAGTTGAGCTGGAAGGGGCCTATAAGGCCATTGCGTCCAGCTCAATGCAGAAATCCACCTTAAAGCATCCCTGGCAGATGGTTGTCCAGCTGCCTCTTGAAGGCCTCTCGTGTGGGAGAGCCCACCACCTGCCTAGGTCATGGGTTCCTTTGTCGTACTGCTCCAACAGTCAGGAAGTTTTTCCTGATGTCCAGCCAGAATCTGGCTTCCTGTAACATGAGCCCATTATTCCGTGTCCTGCTGATGTGTGGACAATGCATGTGAACAGCAACTGCATTAGCCTAGCCATCATTTCGCACTGTCTTCAATGCAAACTGTGGGTGGATGGGATGGAGGCCACTGCCAAAAAAATAGTGGTGGCAATTCTGCAAAGTGGCTTTCTTTTTTTGAGGGGAGGGGTCAGATATAGGAGAAAATCAGAAACATGCTCAGAAAAAAAAAATATTCTGGGAAATTTCAGCTCAGCCCTTTCTCATGCAAAGTCTGTTTTCCTTGTAGCAGAGAGCACCAGAGATTTATTTATTTACAAATGTGCAGAGCGAAAAGGTATTATGGGAATGCAGAAGCATGTGTATGGGCGGGGGGGGGGGGTACTGGATTGATCACAACACCACACAGTCCAGTTCTCCAAAGTCCAAAGCAGGCCTCTCCGCCGCCTACCTACCTACCAGCAATGCTGCCTCCAGCCAAATTAAACTACTTTTTCCTCAGTTCTACCGATCCAAAATTTCTAGCAGCTGCTTCAAATTCCCCCTTGTGTTCAATGAAATACACTGAACACAAAGGAGCATTACATTGCGTTGCAAGGTCTGCATTCTCACAATAAGAACGTAAAAAAATAAATAAGAAGAGACATTTGTTTAAAGTATTTCTAATCAGCCCCACGTCGAAATATCTCATAGCGGGATGCAATCACCAAAATCAATTTCATATAAGACCTGCTGGATCAGGCCAAGAGTCCATCTATTCCAGAACTCTGTTCACACCATGGCCAACCAGCTGTTGACCAGGAACCCACAAGCAGAACACAGGTGCAACAGCACCCTCCCGCCCGTGTTCCCCAGCAACTGGTATATATAGGCTTATTATCTCTGATACACTAACCCCTTCACATCTCCAAACACGTTTTATGCCTTCAACCCAACCCATACATGTAAGAGAGTCTTTCATATTTCCATCTTCTCAGGTCAAACACTTTCATTATTGGAAGTGAAACCTGCATGAGCAAAATCGCCCAACCCATGCGGCTTTGGTACTATGAAATCAAAGGCATGGTACAATTGTATGTGAAAGAGATATGTAGGAGCTTTACATGGAAGTAAGAAAGGATAATATTGAAAGCAGGGTGCTGCAAATGGAACCAGCTGGTGTCTGAATAGGCAGGTTGACTTTCCACGGCAATTTTCTGTTAAAAGGAAAACACCACTGTGGTGTTTTGCACATGCTTAATTTCTCATAGGTCTGGAATGAAACGTTACCATAAGGAGCCTTTCTGTTCAGGATCCCAACCATTTCATTCCAATGCCTTTCCCAAATATTCTTCCATCACACCCACCCCTGCCCCAAGAGTCATTTCACATTCTGTAATCTCTGAGCATAGGTCCAGTCAAAGGGCTTTTTTCCCCATAAAGTTTCTTTCTTTCTTTTTTTAAGTCTGCATACCATGGGGTCCTCCTCAAACCTGCTGACACCCCCTGCATGTGTGGATGGTGATATTTTGCTATGTAAGCAGCAGCACTCACAGATAGAAATAGAAGGCATGATATATTTCAACTGTTATCTCCTTCAGTGGGTTAAGAGCACACCTGACCCTGGTTAACTGAAAAAGGCACCTATGCTGAAGCTTTGATCACATGTAAATATATGGGAGTGTAATAGCTCAACGAGTCAATAAGTTGGCTAAAAACTGAATGATTAATCAACAAAACATTATTTAATCCTGAATTATGACAGCTCAAATATTAAGTAGCAGTATGTAGTAAGAGACTGACCATCTCTATTAAGCTGAAGAGCTACCATGGCAATTATACAACCGGCTTGAATTTTCTTGGTGTGGAAATGATATCTCTTATTAGAAATGAGGCAATTAAAATATTCTGAGAGCCCCTAAATTATTTTTCCCTTTCTTTCAATTAAAGAGATGTTTCTTTCTTTCATCGTCATATGAAATCATTGGCAGAGAACGCAACTTAGAACTTTTGCATTTAATATACCAGAATCAGTTTCTACAAATCCCATCTAAATAAAATGCCATGTATATAACTGTTGTTGTTCCGTAATGTTTACTTTGACTGGGTTCACATATAATATAATACTGAGCCATGATAGGTTTCTAACCACTATGTGTCATAGATTATGCAAACAGCCCACTGTGCCCATTCTTCAGAGCGTGCGTTCTCAGAGTGGAGTGTTTGGGAGGATTAACCCATCATGAGTGGCAGAAACATCCCACAGATGAGACACGAATGAACCCATCATGGGTTCTGCCAGAAATAGGTCATCATGATTTAGCCATTGTGTGGCCTCTGAGATAGGGTGACCAGATAAAATCCAGGTCAGGGCTCATGTAACTTTAACAGTTGTAGAGCAAAGGAAATTTCAGCCAGTGTCATTTGTATGCAATTAGTTCCTGGTGAAATTCCCTCTTCATCACAACTGTTAAAGTTGCAGAGGCCCTGCCTTCTTTTGTATCTGGTCACTCTAGTATAGTGCCTGCAACTTTAACTGTTGTGATGAAGAGGGGATTTCACCAGGAACTAATTGCATACAAATGACACTGACTGAAATTCCCTTTTCTCTACAACTGTTAAAGTTACATGAACCCTGACCTGGATTTTATCTGGTCAGCCTACTCTGAGACTCTAGGGTGACCCTATGGAAAGGAGGACAGGACTGTTGTATCTTTAACAGTTGCATAGAAAAGGGAATTTCAGCAGTTGTCATTTGAATGTATGCAGCACCTGGTGAAATTACCTCTTCGTCACAACTGTTAAAACTGTAGGAGCCCTGCCCTCTTTTGTATCTGGTCAAGAAGGCAGGGCTCCCACAGCTTTAACTGTTGTGATGAAGAGGTAATTTCACCAGGTGCTGCATGCATACACATGACACCTGCTGAGATTCCCTTTTCTATACAACTGTTAAAGATACAGCAGCCCTGTCCTCCTTTCCATAGGGTCACGCTACTCTGAGAGCCAATCATGTATCTGAGTAAGCCTGAGGCCTTTTTTATTATTATTGTCAAAGGCTGATGTAGTAGTTGGTTAGTGACAATCTGAAGGGGTAGAGACACTTTGAATATGTATAGAAGTAAATTCAGTTCTAGCTATGTGGGAAAGTGTGGTTGGGAAATGACAGTTAAGGAGTTGACCAATGACAGTTAGGGATAGAGTCAGTCTGTGGATAGCCAGTCCTGGAGACAGTCTGCTGGTTGGTGGCTGGCATTATAGAGACCTAGGAGAAAGCTGAGGAGAACTTGAATAGCTAAAGCCTGGTTATTAAGCTATTTCTTCTTTGTGGAATAATCTTACATGGCTGGTGAAGATCAGGGGTAGGGAGCAAGTGGCTGTGTTGTGCAAGAGGCTGCCCTAAGATCTTGCCAGAAGATGGTTACATGAGCAGGCAGTAAAGATCCAGATTAACTGTCCAAGCAGATAAGAATACAACAGGAAGAGTTTTGGAAGTCAGAGGAAGACTATATCCAAGAGCTGTACCTGGTCATCAGAGTCTTTGGCAGTGGTGGAGGTTTGGGAATTTGGCCTGAGGTAAAAGAAATCATTAACAGGCTTGTAATATCAACAGTCTCTTTTCAATCCTTAAGAAATGTCAGCAAGCATTCTTTCTTACATGCAAAGTATCCCTTTAATAAATTAACTTATTTAATAGTTCATATTGTCTCTAGGGTTGGTGCCCATCTAAGCCTCTTATATCAAGCTACTAAGAGGTTTAAAATTATTCCAAGAGAATTGGTGGGAGTGGAAAAGGGTCTGCTTGTGGAATCCAGAATTATACAGGCAGAGAGTTCCCTTGGCCCTGAAATATAAACATTTGATGGAAGTAAGAAACCCTATAGGTGGGATTGCTCAGTGAAGGAGCAGTTTCTTCAAAGGTGGTGGCAGTGATAAGGATGGAAAATCCTCCATATATTCACTGAAGACATCATGGCTATGAGTCCTATGGGCCTAGACATTGGCCATATCTACACCAGGGATTTATCCTGGGGTCATCCCTAGGTTGTCCCTGTGCATCCACATGATGCACAGGGCATCCCGGGGGCAACCGGGGATGACCTAGGGATGACCCTGGGATAACCCTGGATAGCGGAAACTGGGAATATCCCGGTTTTCCCACTGTCCCAGATCCTAAAATGGGCACGGAGCTGCATGGGGTGGCTCTGTGCCCATGGGGTTGGGGGGAAAGCAATTTCACCATCCCCAGTATGATGGGGGCACAGAGTTTGGCAGGGAGGTTCCCCTTACCTTTTTCACCAGCTCCTCTCTCTTTAAAAAAATGGCAGGTGTAACGTCCCTTTCCTCCTTGGACATCAGGTTGCCATTTAGACACTGGGGGAGGATCATGGAAGCAGGTAAGTCTGCGATCGTCCCCCCTCCTTCCCTCTACTTCCTTAGGTGTGGATGAGCCCAGAATCTGAGGGGCTGTAGGCTACTAGTGATTCCCCACTCCAAGGTAGGAGACAGCACTTCGACCTCAGAAGGAGGAGTCGGACACCTGTCCTCCTCCAACCCTGCCCACTCGCTGCCATCATGGAAAGAGGTGCACTGGTTGGCCTCAATGGTCAGAAAAGCTGTTCGCAGATGGGAAAAAGGGGGCATTTCAGTGGGTGGAGACAGCAGGAGTCTAGAGAGGCCAGGATATGAGCTGTCTTGAGGCTCTTCTAGCCTTCTTCCCTCCCCCTCCAAAGCGACAAATGCAGGGGTGGAGGAAGAGATTGTCTCCGCTGCACATCCTGCCCTACATTGGGTGATCAGAAGCCTCTGAGTTTGGGAACTTCTGATTCCTGAGGGCTCAAGCGATGGGAATATGGCCTCAATTTTGCAAGGCTGTAGCTCCCAGGAGGGATTGGCAAGCAAATCACAAGGCACTCTCATTCGTTTCTGTTTAGACATGAACAGTCACCGAAAGAAATCTGTTAGTCTTTCTTGGCAAATTGCTAGATCTGTGTGTGTGTGTGTGTGGGGGGGGGACTTTAAATATTCAATAGGAAGAAATAGATTGCATTCTGATGAAAGAGCTTAGATATTTCCCAGACAACTAAAGTGCATCTTAACAAAAGACAAGATGACAACATAAATCGCATAGGTAGGAACAGTGGTATTTGTTGGAGAGAAAATGATACAGCATGTAATAGATACTTGTATTGTTTAGCAAAAAAACAACAACCTATAGTTTGAAATCGGTAATGATGATCTCAGAATTCTAACAGAACAAGAAATGGTGAGAAGGACTCAAATATGAGACGAGTTGATTTCTTTCTTTTATCTGGCTATGAATGTAGAACAAAATGTTCAAACCTTATCTCCTAATAAACTTGATGGCAATATGTTGATATGCCAAGTTCCCCTCTTAGTGAGGAGCCGTGATTCGTGGAGGGGGGGGAGGAAGGACGGGGGAGGAACGATGGCACAACTCCAGTGGCAGCATCTCCTTGCCAGGAGGGGACTGCTGAGCCAATCAACACTTTGAGTGGTGGGGCCAAAGAGGTGGACCCACCAGAATGAGGTCTCTTCTTTGTTCTCACTCCAGTTCACCCTGAGGCTCCTAAAGGTGGTCTTCCCATGCATCCGCATGACTGCATTTCCTGGCTTCATCACCACCCACCCATGCTGGATAGTAAAATATCTTGCAGTGGCGGAAGTAGTCAGCAATTAACAGGGCTGGGAAATAATTTTACCTGCAAACCAATTGGCAAAGAATGTGCAGTTTGTTTGTTTGTTTTGCCTTCCCAATTGTGAGAATAATTCCGTTGTAAATAAGTTGATCTGGACTACTCGTAAAGTCGTTGTGGATGTTTTGTTTTATAATGATTGTCACAACTTATGTAGGTGTGATAGGCATTGGGCTGGATCCACTGGTGAAAGGAATGGGATTGGGCTCCCTGCTCCCCAAGGTGAGGATTCCCATAAGGGATCTCGGAGACATGGCACCAAGACCAGACCAGGATGGGGGCTGCAAGCTGGCCATGTTCAGGGTGGTGGGAAGGTGTGCCGCATTTGCTGGTTGTGGCAGGTGACATCATCACCCAGCACGAGTGGGAAAGCGGCCAGCTGACATCGAGGAGGCAGGACTCCACAAAGGACGATGGGGGACAACGCAGAGGAAGCTGCAGGTAAGCAGGGCGATTGGGGGAGGGAGGGGGAGAGCGGGAGGGTGGACTCTGCATGGACCCAGAGTGGATACGGATCCAGATCCAAGGAAGATCGGATCAGGCCCAAACCAACACAAGTTGGATCAGGCCCAATCTGGACCTCCCAGATCGGGATCCAGATCGGATCGGGGGGTCCGTGCACAGCCCTAATTACAACCAATTATTACTACATAGAACAAAACTGAGCAAAACTCTTGAAATATCAGGCACAATAATGTGGGGTGGAACTTTTCCCATTAATAGGAAACTTTCCAGAAAGGTTTCCAGTACTTTAATTCTCCATGGAAAATTTTCAGGTTCATAAGTAACAATGAATGGATGCCAACTGTAAATACAACATTAGGCAAGCTTTGCAGTTTCAAAATTATAATTAATGTTTTTCGGCTAATTATCCCTAGTGACTAAATACATGTATGTCTCAGTGTGAAATGGAACTAATAAGTAGTGACGGTGAAACTGAAGATTCCCCAAGAAACTCAGTAGAAATGTTTTGAACTCTATTGGAACAGACGAGTGGTTGTCAGCAGCATATTATGCCTAGTTCTTTGAGTCACTAAAATTAATGTGTGCAGCCTTCCCATGCTGACTGAAGAATGATGGGAGCTGTAATCCAGCAAACCTGGAGGGCACCAGGTTGGGGAAGGATGAATTAACAAAGTAGCCATTTTCAGCACCTTTGTTTCTTTCTTTCATTTAAGCAATGTGAGGGATATCAATGTTTTTGCCTTTATTATTTTGATTGGAATAGTGGTAAAAATGTAAACACTGAAATCACATTAAGTGTGCTTTAATTCCCCCACACCCAAATATTTCAGATCAAATACCTGGGGTGTTTTTTTTAGCTTTGTTGCTTATTTTACTCGTGTTTAGTAAAAAATGCTACATTAAGAGAACAATCTTATGGGCCCCAGGCATCATTTGGGGGGAGGGGCATAGGATAGTTGGGATTCCTGGATCCGAGCTCAGAGAGAAGCACTCGGGCTTCGGACCCAGGAATCCAAGCTCCCTTCCCACTTGCAGCCAGCATGGAGAGAACCGCTCCAATTGCCTCTCTGAGCTCACAAAAGAGACTTTGGAGAGGATGGGAAAGGCGGTGGTTCTGTGGACGGGGAGGGGACTGGGGAAGCGGACATATGAGCTATTCCCAGCCCTCCCCAGACTCTGTCCCTCTCCCTCTGCTAAGCCCTCGCGAGTCAGGCAAAAAACAGCCTGCGATGTTCAGCTGCTTTAGAAGTTCTAGTATATAAAAGGTTGTAAGTAATTGTTTATAAAATGCCGAAAGTTCCAAGAAAGAGGTTAAATAGACTCACAGTTATGTTGCAGCCGAGTAAGTATAAGGGGGAAGTTCATGTGTGGGTGCTGATTGGATGGGGGCGGGAGAGTGCCTGGATTGGCTGGCTGCATGAGAGTGAGAGGAGTTAGAGAAGAGGTCTGTGTATATATGTGTTTGGCTGACAGGGGCTGAGGGAGAGTTGTTGTTGACTAGATTAGAAGCTAGGAAGGGCCTGTCCGGGAAAGAAGTGCTCCCAGTTTACTTACAGCAGAGTAAGCGTGTTTCCAGAGAGATCCAGTCAGTAAAAATACTCACACACCAGCGGGTTGTGTATAATACAAGTCTTTTACTGTGATTCCAATAGATATATACAGCAGTCTGGTCCATCCAAATATAATACAGGTTCCAGGAAGATTTTTACATAGCATATCCGTCCATCCTCATAATTCTTATACAACCAGCCTCTCTCCTCATCCTCCATCAAATATTTACAGCTTATATACAGTAGACTGGACAATAACGAAGCACCTATTCAATTAGGAAAACTTCTAGAAAAAACCCACTATCTCCCTGACCTTTTCAGCAGCAGACAGAAAAAACTATTCTCCTAGCTAATTGACTTCAGGTGCACTAGTCAGTCCTCTGGACACTTGCAACTATCCAGTCCTTTTACTCATCTTAAATAAAATTTTCCCCTGACAGGGCCAACATGTTTTGTTATTTTGGTGGAACTAGATTGTGGGAAAGAGTGTAGTGTAGCTTAGAGCGGGTAGAGTAGGCAGGAGCAACGTAGAACTTAGAAGTTTATATTTGAAACGTGTTATGAACAGAAAGTATTGAAACATATAAGCATGGTACTTGAAACAGCTACGCAAATGAACTGAGGAAACCAATAAGCTTACTGTGCATGCAATACACTGATGTTATTAAATCTTATTAATTTTATCCAACTGGTATGGTCATTGAAGCATACCTGAGGAAGGTACAGGTGGCAGCGAGAACATAGAGGCTTGTCTGAGGCCAGGTTGCTGGGCTGTGGAGCTGTGGGGCCTAATAGTAAAGGCGGGACAGGGGCAGCAGCAGCAAGGGGCTAGGATAAGGCATCACACAGCCATCCGGCAAAAATGCAGAGTGGAAGAAGCCTGGAAGGAAAGATCACTTCCTGCTCTTCTTGCTCTGCATAGAATGTCCATCATCCACCAAGTTCAGAGGCTGGTGGCATTCAGATAGGATTGTGCCTTAAATCGCTTTTTAATTATTTCCTGATACAAATTATTTCCCTCCCAACTAAAACTGACTTTTTCCCCTTGCATGTGACTAGGTAATGTCACATGGTCATGTGAGAATTCCAAGAAGTTCTGGCAGACTGGAAGGCTACCTGTGAAGAGTCCTGTGCTTCTGTGGTGTTTCAAGTCGGAGGAGGTCAGGAGGGATGTGGTGCAGCCTGGGCCGGCTAGCTGGCAGCCAAGGAGGAGATCTGGGCTTCGGCAGCAATTCGTATATTCATGATGAGAACTTGGAATATTTGGAGAACTTACATCCATCCAAGATTGGTCAGAGGGATGCATATCTTGACAAGAAAATTATGGTTTCTGGATGGGCAAACTCACCCATGTCCAATTCGTCGCAGGAGCTCTTTGCGCTGTGGAAAGGCCCAACGGGCGCTCAGTAGCCATCCACCCTCGCTCTGGAAATTGCACATTCCCCCATTGCGTAAATGGCTTCCATAAACACCCCATTTATGCAAGAGTGAAGGTGTGAATGGTCCATTTGTGCCTTTACTCTTGCGTAAATGGAGCCTTTACGACTTCTATTTATACACCGGGGGGGGGGGATATGTAATTTCTGGAGCATCTATTATTGCGCACAATGGAGGCTCTGGACGCAAGCGCGTGACTGCCAAGCACTCATAGGGCCTTGTGGGCACTCAGAGAGTGGGTCTACAAACATGCCATGGGTACCCACCGGATCCATGGGGACAGACGTGGGGGAGTCTGTCAAACTCCCAGACTCAGTTGGTTGCCTGTGGCATCCCTATTTCTGTTGGGCTAGTTGGTTGCCCGTCATTACCTGAAGTGGCCAACCAACTGAAGCACCTGGGGAACTAGCAGCCTCAACAGTTTTTGTAAGGATAAAATGGGGGAGCGCGGTGCCATGTATTTTGCCTTAGGTTCCTTAACTGAAACATAAGCCTGTACACTTGTTGTTGGGGAACATGGGCAGGAGGGTGCTCTTGCACCCATGTCCTGCTTGTGGGTCCCTGGTCAACAGCTGGTTGGCCACTGTGTGAACAGAGTGCTGGACTAGATGGCCCCTTGGTCTGATCCAGCAGGGCTCTCCTTATGTGTCTTAAATCATGGGAGTTGAGAGATAAGCCGCAACTAGAGTGGGTCATTAAACAGCGCAAGGTCAATAAGCCAAAGATATCCGTTTGATGCCAAGGAAAATAAAACCAGATCTAGGAATGTGCTGAAGAATAGTCGTAGTTGTTCCAGGTTCAAGAATAGTCCAAGCTGGGTCCAGGGATAAGCAGAATCAAGAATTGCTTCCAGCAAATGAACTGGGTTCACCTTTATGCTGAGGCTGATG
The DNA here is from genome assembly GCA_029215795.1 of Anniella stebbinsi. Taxonomy (NCBI): domain Eukaryota; kingdom Metazoa; phylum Chordata; class Lepidosauria; order Squamata; family Anniellidae; genus Anniella; species Anniella stebbinsi. The sequence goes on along the minus strand of JARDYH010000004.1, from coordinate 222,533,791 downwards.
GATGAGTGAGGCCTGACCATGTGCTGGGCCCCTCCCCAAACACTCTTGGGCTCAGATGGAGGCACAACACTATATTCTTATAGTACTGAAAAGTAAAAGACCAATACGCCATGCAGGCGGTCAAAGTGCATGGCAGCAATCAAGGAAATAGAGCAGGTACTTAGTCGGGCAGCATCCTCACATCATACAGATGTTGTTCCAACTGAGGGACAAGCTGTGTGGTTAGAGCTTTATAGGGCCTGGTGGTCAGGAATTGATCTTTATGGTCTGCCGACAATGCTCAATGTTGGTATTGCAGGCTAGATGGAGCCACTGAGCTCAATCCGCTGGGCTTGCAGAGCAACTAGAGTAAGGCAGAAAAAGGAGCTAAGATGCCAGAGTCAGAGGAAACCTGATTCGAGACCCTCCTTGGCACCTCACCCATGGATATTAATCATAATATCCATAGTCTGTGTGGTTTTTCAGGCTCAAGCATTCATCTCTGTGCTGCAGAAAGTAAGACAAAGTGGCTCTCTGCTGCCAGTTTCCAAAATCTCCAAGGGTAAAAGCTTCACAATTCACCTTTAAAGCCGTGGAATACATCTGTCAGCCAAACAAAACAGCTCTAAAATGGATGGCGTAATGATACTTGAGCACTTCAAGGAGTAACAAGTTTAAAAACTGATATTGTTACATCCCACAAATTCTGATAAATTGGTGCTAATATTAATTCAAGAGTCTTCAGTGTTATTGCAAAGTTGGCTGTTCAGTGATGGATAGACTTGGACCAAAATAAATGTTCAGGAGAAGATGCATGCATGCAGGTGTGTGTGTGTGTGCGAGAGAGAGAGAGAGAGAGAGAGAGAGAGAGAGAGAGAAATTTGTATATTTACTTTTTCAGAAGCTACTGGGAATGTGTACTTGCAAAATGAGCCAAGAAGCAAAACTACAGCATTTGCTGCTCTATCGAAAAAAAGAAAAGTAAAAACATCATGCACTGTTAATATTACCCATAATAATAAAAACTTCTGTGTATAACTTCTAGATAATTGCTCTTGTCATTACCTCACTAGGGAGGGGCATGTCAAAAGCTCCATCATCTATACTCAGACCTAGAGAAGGACCCTCCACAGATAATTTATCTTAGAACAGTCTTTACTGGACTGGTGCCATGGTCCAGAATTCCACTCTGACACATCATCCTCAGAGGATAAAGCTCCTGAGTTAAAGGCTCAGGGAGAGGTCTCATGTACAGAAGGATATCATGTGGTTCCATACTCCAGAAAGGCCCCAGGGAACAAGTCCTCTGCGTCCAGAATAAGTTGTATTGCCATCCCTGGAATCTGAGGACCCTAGGATTCTGACCACCACACTGCAACACTTCTGCATCATTGCAGCCTGAGGATGCTGAAACAGATCAGACCCTTTTAAGGATGAAGACCTAAGTCAATAGGAAAGAGGGGCAAACCAGCCTAAATGAATCCAAAACCCTACGTAAGGCTCATTCTCAATCGGCTGCTTGTTGGAGCAACATACAGGCAATTTTGTCTGACTTCCTGCCTCACTTGGTGTTCTCCCTGATCCTGCTCTATTTTTTGGTCTATCTGAGAAACCTGCTCCTGCCAGATTGAAATCATCTGAATGTCACTTGCCCCAAGTTCTCATTATGATCCTCATGGTGCCCAATGAAGCTAAGCACTCACTGCAACAGGGCTTGCTGGTTGAAACAGAGCAGCTCACTAGTTACCTCACTGTGTTGCCTTATAGTGCTGTATAGCTAGCTAGACAGCTCAAGGCAAACAGTCTTTATATGTCTGTTGTTGTCTAGCTACCAGGCCATAACTGTTACCTTGGAAGGCAATGTACCAAGGGATCAAGCAAAGCTCCTTCTTAATTATCTCTTGTTTGTGCTTCTCCAGTCCCTCAGGAAGTGACTCCATCTGCTATAGCATCCTTCTTTCCATGGCGGAAAACATTTAGATAATCAATAGCAGGAATTCACTTTGCCAGTTCTAAATGTGAGTTAGGCTTGTGGTGGCTACAAAACAGCCATTGTTGTCTGGTGGTGGCTGCCACTCCCACTCTTCCCCCCAAATAATGGAACATCTGGGACACTATGAGTACAGGAAATGGTAGCCATCAGGAAACAACTGTCAAGAGGATCTCTGTGGCAGCTGAAAATGGTACGCTCTCTGAATAAGTGATGAATGGCCACGTACAGGGTAATGAAGACAAACACCATTCATGCCCATTCGATAGGCTCAGCATTTGTTTCCTCATGAATGAAAAGTAAACAAAATGGCCCACAGTTCAGCAATTCTTGGGGTGGGTGGGGTCTCCCTCACTGGGGGTCTCCCTCACTGGGGGTCTTCAGGCATAAGGTGGAGAGGACTGGATAGGGGGGCGGGTTTTTTCTGGACCTTTCTACAGCTTTTGATTCCATTGACCATGGTATCCCTTTGGATCACCTGGTGGGGCTGGGCCTTGAAGACAATGTATGGCAGTGGTTCCAGCCCCTCCTGTCAAGTTGTATCCAGAAAGTGGTGTTGAGGGACTACTTCTCATCACTGTAGCTGTTGGTCTATGGTGGCCCATAGGGCTCTCCTGTCCTCAGTGTTATTTACCATCTACGTGAAAGGACTGGAAGAGGTCATCCGGAGTTTTGGAGTGAGATGCCATCAATAGGCTGATGACCCTGATGACACTGATCTCTATTGCCCTTATCTAAGGAATAGATAAGGCTTAGATAAGGATGAACAAGCTGAGATTACACCCAAAAAAGACAGAAGAGCTTTTAGTAAGTAGAAAGCCTGACTCGGGGACCTCTTTTGGATGGGGTCATGATTCAACTGAAAGACCAATTTCATCACTTGGGAGTGCTTCTGGATCCTAAACTGCTACGAGATCTTCAATGGGCAATAGTGGCAAGGAGTGTGTTTTCAAAACTTCGTCTAGTGCACCAGCTTCAGCTGTTTCTGAATCGGTCTGCTCTGGCAACAGTTATTCATGCCTTGGTTCCACTACGGATAGACTATTGCAATGTGTCCTCTGTGGGGCTTCCCTTGAAGAGTGTCCAGAAGCTTCAAGTGGTGCAAAATGCAGCAGCTAGGCTGCTAATTGGTACATGGTATTGTGATCATATCACCCCAATACTGAAGAATCTGCACAGGTTGCAGGTTGTGTTCTGGGTTCAATTCAAGCTGTTGGTTTTAACTACTTCGGTGCAAAAAAATTCTCCCATGAGAATTTTGACCATTCTCATTCAATTTGATAGAAGAGAAATTGCTTTCGTAAAGAAATTCAAGGGAGAAGACATTTCAGAGAACTTCTCAAAGGTTCAGTTCAGGGTCCTTGTACTGATCTTATTTATGAGATGAGTGAGGAGTGTGTGAGAGTGTCCTGTCTTTCATTGTACAGTCATCTCTCTGATGGCCTGTAGCCTCCTTGCCTTCCCACACTTCCTTCCCAGGGGAAGACATCATAAATGTATTCCTCCCATAGAGCATTTTTCACATCAGGAAGTGCAGGCAGCCTGAGAGACTAAAAGCAATACTGAGATGTGTAATACAAAGAATAATATAGACAATGCCCTCAGTCACCTCACAGGGATTAGTTGAGGTCAAAATCACCACCAACACATGTTCAAAATGAATTATAAAATGTCCTGAAAATGAGGCAGAAAAATGGAGGCCCGTTCCATGGGGAAAGAAAACTTTCAGAAAATTCCTGAGATTTTTCTTTTCTTACCTTCTAGAAATATTTTCTTCTCCATTATTTTTGTTGTGTTGGCTGCATTCTCTCCCCTCAATGCACTGGAGTGATGCTAGGCATATGGGGAATTGTGGAGGATGCAAAATGGCAGCCATATGATGCTGTTGGCTCTTACAGTGGCAGTACAACACCCCCCCCCAAACCCTTTGGAAAACACCTTGCCAGTGGTGATGCCTACCTTTGAGAAATTGTGGGATAATTTCTCCTCCTTCTGGAGAAATTTGGTGAAATTGTCCCCCACCCCACCCAATTTCTCTACCCAAAAATAGGATGGAGAATTTTGAGAGGATTTTGACTTGTGCACAGCTCTAGTTTTAACCTTTAAATCCCCAAACAGCTTAGGGGCTGCCAATTTCGGTATGAACTTTCTTTGTTACTAATATCAGCCGTCCTTTTGAAGACACCCTCTCTTACAGAGGCCGACATGGACACATAGGAAAGGGCTTTCTCCTGTGTTGTTCTCAAAATATGGAACATATACTCCCCCAGCAGTTACAAATATCCCCTATACTCTCTTCATTCAGGATGGGGGTCAAGGCATGTCTTTTTAATTTGGGCGAATTGAACTGTTAGACATTTTAATGTTCTTGCTTTAATGTGGTAGAGAAATGCAACAAGTCAGTAAATAAAAACAATTGGTTGGAGATGCTCTCCTTCTGGATTGCAAGGCCCACACCAATTTATGATTCTATGAAATCACACTCATAATAGGCACCAGGAAGTAGAAGAAGAGCATTAGAAGAGCTGCGCTAAATCAGACAAAGGTTCTATGTAGTAGGGATGTGTATCGTATCGTTAGAATTTACGATAGCAATACAATATGCTCTTTATCGTGCACTTGAGTTATGATAATGATACGATAGAAAAACTACGATAATCATCGGAGGCGATAATTTTCAGGCGATTTTATCGTTTTATCGGACTGCCATATAAATATACCTATAAACTTCAGTATTTTAAAAGTTAGAGGCTTGAAACTTGGTCACAGTGCTTCTGGGGTATGTCTAAGTATGTATATGGAATTTGAGATCGATCCCTCCAACCCTCGATTTTATATGAATTTTTTAAAGATCATTTCCGTTCTGACAGGTCTGGCAAGGTGTCATTCTGATCTGTCAGAACGGAAACCATCTTTAAAAAATTCATATAAAATCGAGGGTTGGAGGGACCGATCTCAAATTCCATACACATACTTAGGCATACCCCAGAAGCACCGTGACCAAGTTTCAAGCCTCTAACTTTTAAAATACAGATGTTATAGGCATTTTTTCTTTCTGCCAAAAATATTGTTTTTTAACGATAATTATCGTGAAGACGATATGGATCACCTACGATATGAATGAAGACGATAATTTTTTTGGTCCAAAATGATGATAATGATAAAAAATGATATTTTTTTGGCGTGCACACCCCTACTATGTTGTACAATGTTCTGTCCACACAGTGGTCAACCAGTTGCCCATAGGAAAGCCACAAGCAGGACATGCGTGCAACAGCACCTTCCCACCCATGCTTCTCAGCAATTGGTGTACACAGGCATATTGCCTAAATATTGAGCAGTGACAGATTACGTGGATTTGGACTGTGTCACCTCCTGCATAATGGATATATGCAGAAAGAGAGGGAGAGGACATAATCTGAATAACAAAAAACCCGATCTTTTTTAAATTTGTATTTTAATGTTTCTTGTGTTCATTTCCACAGCCTGGAGGATTTTATTCCAAGCAGATGCTAATTACTTCTTATTTTGACATCAGAATTATAAATGAAATTGGAACGGAGTGTATTCTAATTTCCTGTCCAAACTGATTGATACTTTTTTCCATTCCACCTAATGACATTGTCTATTAGACTGCCTAATACAGGCATGATTGGGTGAAGAGGACCATGTTATCTGCCTCATATTTTAGCTTAGTTATAATGTCAGTGGTATTCATTTTAAAGCTGCAAACTCCAATATCTTCTTTTCAGCAGTAAATGTGAAAATTGTGGTATAGAAGTAGTCTGGGGGAATATTACAGTGCCAGTACTGGAGAAGAACATTTCTTGTACATTTTTTCCAGTTGGAAGAGGACAAATTATTATGGTTCTCATGTCCTGTATACGTCTGTGTGGCCATTAAGGCTAAGGCTGAGCTGAAAATTTCCCATGGGAACTCCTCAGAAATAGGGATGGGTTAACAAGTGATTTTCAAGATCATAGAATAGTCATAGAATTGTAGAGCTGGAAGGGGCCTACAAAGCCATCGAGTCCAACCCCCTGCTCAATGCAGGAATCTATCTTAAAGCATCCCTGACAGATGGTTGTCCAGCTGCCTCTTGAATGCCTCTAATGTGGGAGAGCCCACCACTTCCCTAGATAATTGGTTCCATTGTTGTATTGCTGTAACAATCAGGAAGCTTTTCATGAAGTCCATCCGGAATCTGACTTCCTGTAACTTGAGCCCATTATTCCGTGTCCTGCATTCTGGTTTGATCGAGAAGAGATCCTGGCTCTCTTCTGTGTGCCAACCTTTCAAGTATTTGTAGAGTGCTATCAGGTCTCCCCTCAATCTTCTCTTCTCCAGGCTAAACATGCCCAGTTCTTTCAATCTCTCCTCATAGGGCTTTGTTTCCAGACCCCTGATCATCTTCATTGTCCTCCTCTGAACACGCTCCAGCTTGTCTGCATCCTTCTTGAAGTGTGGTGCCCAGAACTGGACACACTAATCAAGATGGGGCCTAACCAGTACCGAATAGAGGGGAACCAGCACCTCACGCAATTTGGAAGCTATCCACATCACACTGTTGGCTCATATTCAACTTGTGATCTACAACAATTCCATGATCTTTCTCGCTTGTCTTATTGATTAGCCAAGTATCCCCTATCTTGTAACTGTGCATTTGGTTTCTTTTTCCTAGGTGCAGAACTTGGCATTTATCCCTATGAAATTGCATTCTGTTGTTTTCAGCCCAGCACTCCAGTCTATCAAGATCACTTTGGAGTTTGTTTCTGTCTTCCAGGGTATTAGCAGTTTCAACTCCATACCTGCCCTGAAGCCAGTTTGAAATGGATCTAGAAAATCTGTATCATCCAAGACTGCTTAGAGTTGAAAGGCAACTGCCCTTTCGATCAACTTACTCAAAAATGGAAGATTTGATACTGGTCTATAGTTATTAAGATTCAGGGGATCCAGGGAGGGTTTTTTTAGAAGCGACCAAACCACCACTTCTTTTAAACAGGATGGAAAACTTCCCTCCCTGAGAGATGTATTAATAATATCTTGTAATTGTAGTCTAATTACATCTCCTCCCTGGGCAACCAGCCAAGAAGGACAGGGATCGAGAGGGCAAGCTTTAAATACTTTAAGATGCAATCCTATACTAACTTACTGAATTGAAAATAAGCTCTACTGAACACAACGAGATTTATTTCTGAGTTAGCAATAGGGAGAAATTCATTTGGCTCTCATTTTAATATGAAGTTACTTAATTTTATGCTTTTGAACCAACATGTGAACTCAAATCCTGTTATCCTTGGAAATCCACTCCTTTGTCCTTTCTGAATTTTCAATGGGATTTTTCGATCAAAAGTATGAAGACCCGTATATGAGTGTAAATCACATCACAATGAATTATATTAGGAAAATAGCTTGCAAAAATGGCTATATTAGACAACATTTCATACAAAGATACATGCATTATAATGTATGAATTTTCATGTGAACTTTGTTTTTTTTATTTTTTTAAGGAATTCTTAAAGTTTGGAACAAACTGGACTTAAGATGGGAAAATGAAAAACAGAGGAATCAAAATTGGCAGATTTGTCCATTCCTAATCTGAGTACAGGTATAGGATCTCTGTGTAAATCACTTTACAATTCTAAAATATTGCCATACATTATTTTACCCTTTGTTGTGATAATTTGGCATCTGATAGTCCCCCCTTCCTCCTCTCACCCCATTAAAAGACAGATTTTTTAAAATAATAATAATAATAGTCCTCAGAAAGGACTGAACTTAGGGTGACCATATGAAAAGAAGGACAGAGCTCCTGTATTTTTAACAGTTGTATGGAAAAGGGAATTTCAGCCGGTGTCATTGGTATGCATGCAGCACCTGGTGAAATTCCTTCTTCATCACAACAGTTAAAGCTGCAGGAGCCCTGCCCTCTTTTGTATCTGTTCATGCTAGGCAGGGCTACTGCAGCTTTAACTGTTGTGATGAAGAGGGAATTTCACCAGGTGCTGCATGCCTACAAATGACACCGGCTGAAATTCCCTTTTCTCATCAACTGTTAAAGATACAGGAGCCCTGTCCTCCTTTTCATATGGTCACCGTAACAGAATGTATGGGGAGGTGAATAACTCTTGGCTTGTTTTCCTAACATTTTGCATCAATGGAAGAAGAAATGATAGGGAAGCAAACACAATTGGCATCCCTCCCTCATCTTGCCCTCTACTTTCACAGTCATTCTTCGTTAAAGAGTTCCAGCTGGCAAGATCCTCTGGGTAGCATGGGTGTCCCACTGCTACAGCAAATTGTTTCTAATGAGCACAAAAGTTACTCTTGTCCAACCTCAAATACAAATAAGCAGAATAGCGGAGTTATAGCTAGCGAGGGTTTTAAAACAAAACATAACAAAACAACAGTAATTAACCAGTCCAGCTCCTAATGGGCAAGTCAATAAGGCGTAATGGCATAAAATAGCTTAATGGGGAAGCCATTGTCACTGAACACTGGCACATCTTTTCATCCAGACTTAATTTAATACCACCAGGGTTGCATTCATTATTGCCAGGTATGGCTGTGTGCTTTCAGTCCTATTGTGGGGTAGCTTGCAGGTCTTTCATGAGTACAAAAAAATAGTCTTCTGGATTAGATCAAAAGTTCACTGAGTCCAGAATCTTGCTTCCCATAGAAGCTAAGCATATGTCTCTGGGAAGCCTGCTAAGCAGAACCTTAAAATAACACATCTCTCTGCCATTGTTGGTCCCAGCAACTCAAATTTGGTGGCCTGCTGAATCTAAACTTGAATATCCTGTTCAGCAGTAGTGGCAAAATTGCCTATAATTTACCCCGTCAATTGTATCTGGGAACATGAGAAGCCTTTCGCTTTTGTTTTTTTTTCCTAAAAGGAAACTGAAGTCAAAATAATCCACACTGTAACCACATCTCAGTGAAACAAATGATAGCATGAATGTTCATTCACAGGAATTCAAAAACAAAAGAGATTAAAACAGAATTAACATTAAGGCCTGCCCCGATGTCACAGTCTCCAAGGATTACTGTAATGTGCTCTATGTGGGGCTGCCTTCAAACAGCACTCAGAAACTTTAGCTGGTTCAAAGAGCTGCAGCCAGATTGTTGACTGGGGCTGGTTATAGGGAGCACACAACTCCTCTGTTAAAGCAGCTCCATTGGCTTCCAGTCTGTTTCTGGGCACAATTCAAAGTGCTGGTTGTCACCTATAAAGCCCTATATAGCTTGGGTCCAGGTTATCTGAAAAACTGTATTCTTCCTTATGAACCTGCCCGTGCTTTGAGATCTTCAGGGGAAGCCCTTCTCTCAGTCCCACCACCATCACTGGCATGCCTTGTGGGAACGCGGGAGAGGGCCTTCTCGGTGATTGCTCCAGTGCTCTGGAACTCCCTTCTCAAGGAAGCTAGCCTGGCTCCCTCCTTGATGTGTTTCCGGAGGCACACAAAAACTTTCTTATTCCAGCAGGCCTTTGGTGAATAATGTGGACCCCCATCTATGTTTCAGACTTTTAAATTTTAATATGTGTTTTAAATGTTGAAATGTTTTAATATGAAAACCTATTAATTATAACTTTTGTATATCTCTTATTTATTGCTTTTAACTGTATATGTTTTAATTTTGTAAAGCCACCTTGAGGCCCATCATTGGGCAACAGGCAGGATACAAATAAAGATAGAAGAAGAAGAAGAAGAAGAAGAAGAAGAAGAAGAAGAAGAAGAAGAAGAAGGAAGGGTATGATCCAGACATAGAAGAATATGATTTCAGACCTAGTCAAGATAGGGGTTGGCAGGGGAGTGGGAATTCATCTCTGCCAGGTTTCACAGTCAATTGCAGAAAAGGGGGAAGAATCTACTGCTTCTCAATTACTGTCTGACCTACCCATCGGAAAAGGACTCATGGGTGGGGTGGGGCAGGCCAAGGAAAATTCTTGGCTAAGCAGGCAGGAAGCAGATTCAGCCAAAGAAGTGGTGTGCCCAAGTCTGTCTCCTAGGGAATGGAAACAATTGGAGTGGTCAAGGGAGAAAACCAGCCAATCACATGCAGTTCGTGTCCCCAGGTTAAATATCCCTGTAGAGTTAGATTGACAAGTGAGGATCTCTAGTCGCTCCATCCCTGCATAAAAGCTAGTATAACATACACTCATGCGGGTTCTATGGGGCTTAATTAGAATAGACTTGCAACAAAAATATATAACTTGAACAAAACATTAATTTACCCCCCCCAAAAAAAAAACCCATGATACAATTTGCCCGCCTATGTCCAAACAACAACAACAATAGCGATCTCTTGCTTGAAGCCCAGTCCCACGTGGTCCTGCATTTTCAAGCACTGAATATTTTGGAAGTCCTTTGTGTAGAGTGTTCTTAACTTTAATTTCTCAAGGCAATCCTCAATCAGTATTTCAACATAATAGTTCAAAGTACTAGCCCTGCAGTAATATAATTAGGACAAATATCAAGGATGCCAAAAAGAAAAAAAGAAAAAAAGATTCCCCGCCCTTTAAAATTCCTCTGTACAAAATTACCAGTTCAATTTACCTTATACAAGGTGACAAGAGCCTATAATTAAAAAAGAAATCTTCCAAATTCAGCTTCCAGCCGAACCAACAAACTCTCCCTTTTTTTTGTTCTCTCTTCTCTAGCCCTCCCTCTGAGTGAGGACTCCGCCCAAGGGACCAAACCCTTTGCTCCATAGGGGTTACACTTGGGCACACTATGGACTCTGGTGAGGTCTTTATATCTGTGTTCCTCAACAAGCACTCCATTCTCTTGAAGCAACAATGACAAACCACAAGGTGTGCTAACAGACTTTATAATGTACATATAATCCCCATTGAGTCCCTATTAACATGAGATAGCGATAGTTCATCTTCCTGTGTCTACACAGGGCCTCCAAACTATACTTGGCATGAAGCCAACTGTATACCAAATTTTGTCCGAAGCCCATTATACATTTCTCCACTTTGGATATCCACCAGCGAATGCCGAAATTCTCATTTAGAGGGCTGTCAACAGTCCTTGCATAGGTGTGCGCAAGGGGTGTGCCAGGTGTGCCCAGGCACACCCTAACGTCTCAAGCAATAAGTGCTGAATTGAGGGGCCATTGAGTAGGGATCCAGAGGGGGATACAGACACAGTGGGAATGGCCCTCCGGCTGCTCCGGCGCCGCACCAAAGAGCCACTGCCTCCAAGAGAGCATCATTGCTCCCGGCAGCAGGAATGAAAAAGCCAGTGTCACCCCAAAGCCCCACCAATGCTGGGGTTTGAGGAGTGTCTCCTCATTCCCCCCCCACACACACACACCTGCAACATGGTCAGGCAAGCCAAATGCAGAGTAGGGCATCAATGTCTGCAGTGTTTAATAAATCAATGGATAAAAAATAATATCCTTCATGACTGAGTGTTCAATGAATGTTCATCTTTAAAAAAACAAAAATCCCTAGGTGCACACTCTAATGAAATGTGCTGCTCACGCCTATGATTCCTTGGTGCAACTCTTGAGATTCTGGATGTTCAACAACATTTGCCTGCGATTGTCACCATTCCCTCTGCTCTTGCATCAAACATCCACAGGCAATGTTTGGGTTCTGTTTTTCTCCGATGAATGCCCCTTCACATTACACGTTTTGTTGGTACCCATCACATTTGAAGTGTGCATCTTAAAGCATGAAGTGTTCTCCTGTCCTTCCAGAGGCCACATTTGTGTGGGTTTCATCTTTCTCAATCTGAAGCCGCTGAAGCCGCTGAAAATTGGATACCTTTCAAAAGGAATAGTCGGTGATGATGAAGAAACACTCTCTGGTCTAAAAGCCAGCTGTCTAGTTTGTTGATTGGATCCCTCATTGTTCTGAAAGCAAGAATAAGAGACTGCCACAATAAAAATAGAGCAATGCCCACTCCAGTCTCAATGGCCATTGATTATTAAGGTTTAGTTGGCTTTGAGCCTAAGCAAGTGCATTTCTCCCCCATCTCTCTGGAAAGGTATTCAAGCAGCTGTGTTGCTCATATTAGCAGCTCATATTAGCAGTAAGTATTAGCAAACTTACTGCTAATATGAATGATAATTTAAGAAATATGAGTACTTAATTGCATTTATGTAACTGCCTTCAATCGCTTATTGAGGACCTTTTCATTGTGAACAACGCTTTCTCTTCTTCCATTTGAACGGAGGCATCAAATTGTCCCTCTGCTAACGAGAGAACTAAAATTCGTTCTCTTTGGGGAGGGGTGGTAAATTCAAAACAAACCAACACAGAGGCTCATCAAGATGCACATGGCAATAAAGCATGGATGAACACGCATAGTAGCCAACACTTAAAGGAGCCCTTTAGAGATCCAAGCGCTGTCTTAGCAATGATGGCAACAAATGCCAGATGAGTGAAGCGTCTTCATCCATTCCCACCTGTGTTAGAAGTAGACCTTTATTATACCAATAGCCTTCTGACTATTTCCAAATATTGTTTTGTGTAAACCATCCAACTGGGCTGTCATAGATCCAGTTCACATTGTATATGGATTCCATCACATTTAGGGTAATGGCACTCTCGTGGTCCATCCTTTCTGCTTTTGGTGCTATGGACTCGCATGACGTTGTCTTAGTCCTGCACTATTCTCACTTCCCCCTCCCTTTTTGTGGTTTATTTTGCACTGAGAAGTCTGCTTCATCTTGGAAGTGCGCAATAAAAACCCAAATGTAAACCAGTAAATCCACTTCTGTGTTTGGGGGGGCGTGTCTTGAAGACCATTTTCAGTGATGAAAGAATAGGGCTTGCTTTTAATCAGCCAGGGCAGTTTTACAACTTACTTCCTCTTTTTCATCTTTGGACACGTTAGGAGTTGGAAGGAAGGTTTCAGTGCTCCAACTCCCTCTTTTTTTGGGTTCCTTCCTTATTTGCTGAACCCCTGTCCTGTTGGACTCGCAGAACTTCATGCAATTGCCCCATTCGCAACCCTGAATGTGAGCACAGTTTCGGGAAGGGAGATGGTTTGGGGGAGTCATTCGGGGAGGATCTTCATCCATCCCTGGGACTGAGAATTGTCACCTCTTCTTTAAACGTTATTTGCCAGACCAGCGATGACAAGACTAGTGGCAGCACACAGGAAATAGGAAGTAAGTAGAACTGGGTCATGATTCCAAGCCCTCCCACCGAGATCTGAGACAACAAAGAGATTTGCTGGACAATCCACAAATTCCTTATTCCGTGAAAAACACTGCATCACACCTGAAGGGAGAGTAAAAGCTGGGAGTTATCCTCTCTGCTTAATTAGTCAAACAAAGCAAGGCAGTTCCCTGTCAAATAAATGGACATTTTCTCACCATGCCTGACAGGCATGTACCAGACTCCTTCTTCAGGGAGGGTCCTCTTGACCTAACTGCTGACATGCAGCTAATCTCGCAAACCACCTCTCACCTCCTCTCAACTCTACCCACTTTATTTATTTATTATTGCATTTCTATACCTCCCAATAGCGAAAGCTCTCTGGGTGGTTCACAAAACAAATACACACACACACACACACACACACACAATAAGAGCTCAATGAACATCTTTATGTAAGTTATATCTTTATATAACTAATACAGAGAGAGTGAGAGAGATGCTCACTAGTCCTGATGACTGCCTTAACGCCCACTAATTTCAGTGTGACTAGGGTGACCAGATAAAATCCAGGTCAGGGCTCATGTAACTTTAACAGTTGTAGAGAAAAGGGAATTTCAGCCAGTGTCATTTGTATGCAAGTAGTTCCTGGTGAAATTCCCTCTTCATCACAACAGTTAAAGTTGCAAGGGCCCTGCCTTCTTTTGTATATGGTCACTCTAGTATAGTGCCTGCACCTTTAACTGTTGTGATGAAGAGGGAATTTCACCAGGAACTAATTGCCTACAAATGACACTGGCTGAAATTCCCTTTTCTCTACAACTGTTAAAGTTACATGAGCCCTGACCTGGATTTTATCTGGTCACCCTAAGTGTGACTAAAGCCTAATCCATACCAAGCAGGATATACCACTATGAAAGTGGTATGAAAACAGTATATAAAAGGCAGGATCCACACCAAGCAGGATATAGCAGTATATGGTATGAGTCAATGGGCCCCAACAGTTGTCAGTGCACTTCAAGACCCCTATAAAGCAGTAGTGTGGCTCCTGCCTTTTATTTGCCACTTTCATACCGCTTTCATTGTGCAATATCCTGCTTTGTGTGGATTAGTCCTTGGTCTTGATGCAACCTTTGTTTTATAGCTGCTGGATATTGGAAAGCTGATTACAATAGGTTTAAATGAATACACAATGAGCCATGATAGAAGAGCTTTGTGATCTAATCTCCCAATGTCTTTCCCCCGCCCCATTAAAAGTGTATATAGGAGCTCCTATTTGAAGCAAGAATTAGTGCTGTGGGAGGGAAGTTGACTCCTGCCCCTCTCACCGCGGCCATGATCTTAACATGACCTAAAAACTACCATTATCCATGAAAGTGGGAAAGACAGGTAAAATAGTGGTACTGCTATCTTCCCCCTCTCTGCAGCTACTAGCAGTTGTGATGGGGCATTAAGATGGAATAATGGTGTTGGTACAAAGAGTTAGCCCCCTCCCCTCAGCACTGTGGACCCAATACAAATTAGGGGCCCACATGGCTGCTTTTGATTAAAGTTTACCCAAATCATCAAAATCCACCAATATTTGATGGGTGATCCAAATGAGGATTTCTCGCATCACATATGTAATATACCATATCTTGGTTGCCAATGCCACAGAGGACACCAAGCAAACACCTGTTGCAAACTTTTATCCCTGCTGCCACCAGCTCCAGCCTACCATTTGTGAAGGTATGGAAGAAGGACAAGCATCTTACCATTGTTAGGGTACCATAAGATGAGCTCAGGAAGCCACCCCAAGTCATCACAATCAGCCACTAGTAAGAACTGCACTGGCTCCCTGTTAGCTACTGAGCCACATACAAGGTTATGCTGTTATCCTACAAGGCTCAGAACAACTTGGGACCAGCATACCTCGCAGACTGCCTTCCCTTATATATACCCGGACAGCAACTATGATCCTCAGAGGAGGCCCTACTGACCATTCCGAAACAAACGGAATGCTACCATGAAGAACCTCGCCAGCAGGCCTTCTCTGTAGTGGCACCCACCCTCTGGAAAACCCTCCCTCATGCAGTTTGGGACGCGGAAAACATAACAACTTTTAATACCTCCTGAAAACAAAGCTCTTCACACTGGCTGAATTCGGACAACACAATAGTTAATGGTGGGGTAATAATCAACTTTACAGTTGTTCATCTAGGGGGTACTCCCCACACAACATGGTAATAAACAATCAAGTGTGGTGTGGATTAGGATCAGCGCTGAGTTGACTATGGCATCATTCGGACGACACGATAGTCAATACAACTGACGATTGTTTCCCCCCACCCAGTTGCTTATTGTGTCGTTCGAATTCAGCCACTGTCTTTCCCTGGATTTTAACTTAGCTGGTTTTTATATTGCCTTTTTAACTTTTAAGGTTTTAAATGTAGCTATACTTGTTATATTTTATTGTTTTTAATTGTGCACTGCCCAGAGAGCTTTGGTTGACTGGCAGTATAAATGTAATAAATAAATAAATTTGTTAAAGATCTAGTCTTAGCTGATGATGTGGAAATGGTTCAATATTTGCTATCAGCAACTCGGTTAACAATATCCTGTAACTGTGGGGGGGGGGGGAGCACAAGCCCTGAACTTGGGTGAATGTTTGATTAAAATATGGGGAAAAGTGTTTATGGTAAAAATTGCAAACTTGATCAGAGAAAGGGAGGACAGAAAGTTATAAGCTTCTTTTGTTGGAAAAATGCACTTGTCCAATAAAGTGCAAGAGAATGATAATCCACATTCCCTATTAGGGATATTATGGGGTTGTATAGACTGCATTTTAATATCTGACAAGTGGGCACTTTTTTTAACTTGTAAAAAGGAATATGAATGATTTCGTGTTTCTTAATTATTTGTATGATTGAATACTTGCAAAAATAAATAAATAAAGACTAACAGAGCAATACCACGAGAGAGAGAGAGAAAGAGAAAGAGAGAGAGAGAGAGAGAGAGAGTCAGACTTCCCTTTAACTGGGCAGTAGGAGTAGTTGACCCTCACTTCAGTTACTTCAACATCACAATATATCACAATGGTTTTGACATGATCCTTCAGGTGTAATCCTATGTGAGTGTTGTGAGTCAGTTAAGACAGAGATGAAGAACAGCTGAGCCGGGGTCTGTTTGGGGCATGACACTTCAATAGAAGCTGGCAGAGACCAACCAGCTGGGCTTCAGGCCAGCTGACGTTAATTGCTCATCAATCCACATCCCATAAAAGTCTGGCCAGAGCTCAGCCAAAGTGCTGAAAGCAACATTTCATCTTGGATGTCTGTGTTTTGCTCTGTGCTTCTCAACGCTGTGCCTTTGATTCAAGCCTGGATTCTGACCCTTGGATTGTGACTCGACTGTTCTCCTGCGTGTTCCTGAAACCTTAGACTTGCCCAAACATATCTTGACCCTGTGGACCGGCTTCCTGACTACAATTCAATGTCTTGTGATTCCAATACTGTTATCTGGACTTCAAATGGCAGCTTCAGCTTTTGACTGACAGACTGGATTACTGACCTTGGACCTGGACATTCCTAAGTGGCATCCTTGAAGCACGACAGTGAGTTAGACAGGAAAAAAGTCTTACAATTCCCAACACATTCCAGCATTGCTGCCCGGGGCATGCTGGAAGTTGTAGGATGTTTTTTTTTTTCTTTTCTGTCTAAACATATGTAGAATTGTACCCTTAATTGGGGAAGTATTTTGAGTCTGTACCATGCCACTGGCAACCAAAGTAGTGTGTAGGGAGAGAGAGAAGGAAAATGTGGAGTAAAGTCAACAAGTGGAATGGGGAGTGGGACAGATGTTATCCACATTCTAAAGTGCTATCCATAAAGATGCCTCCTTCTTTGCAGAGATGCTTGAGGAAGTTGACTTTTGCAAATCCCTGTATGAAATGGCCTCATGGACTGCCTCTTAGTTCTCCACTGAACTCTGCATTGCTTCTCCAACACAGTTCAGCAATTAAAAATATCAACAGATGTGCTTAGATGCAAATTTTGAGGAAAAGGATATATTTAAATAGGCTGACCATCTGAAAAGGAGGACAGGGCTCATATAACTTTAACAGTTGTAGAGAAAAGGGAATTTCAGCCAGTGTCATTTGTATGCAATTAGTTCCTGGTGAAATTCCCTCTTCATCACAACTGTTAAAGGTGCAGGCACTATACTAGAGGGACCATATACAAAAGGAGGCAGGGCTCTGCGACTGTAACTGTTGTGATGAAGAGGGAATTTCACCAGGAACTAATTGCATACAAATGACACTGGTTGAAATTCCCTTTTCTCTACAACTGTTAAAGTTATATGAGCCCTGTCCTCCTTTTCAGATGGTCAGCCTATATTTAAAGTAATCTTTTGCACACAAAAAAAATTGGTTTATTTTTTTAAAGAAAACACAGACGAATGCAGACACAGAAAGGAATAATTATCAAAAACATGCAGAAATTATCTGGACTGGAACCAACAGTTTTGTCAATCCCTCCACTTTTCCTGGTCTCAGCCAAGTCCTTGATCATATTTGTTGCATAAACTTTTGGTAGTTTCCAGGCATCTTCCAGAGCCAAAAAGGCAAAGTTGCAAAGTTCAAAATCCAAGCTTAAACCCTGAGTTGGGAGAACTCTTGTATAAATAAGAAGCAGACTCTGCAGGCTATCATTAAGCCATGCCAAATTTCAGGCTGTCTTCCTCCCAATGAGCTCTCCCAGAGTGATGCCTCATCAAAGCACTAAGAGTGATTATGTTCCTGGAATTTTATTTCATTCATTTTATTTATTACATTTCTACGTTGCCCATCAGCCAAAGCTCTCTGGCTGGTTATCAGGACAAAGGTTAAAACCATCGAATGCAATAATGTAGTAAAACAATACTATATGTTTGAAACAGAATAAAATGAAAGTAATAACCAGTACAAAAACCAGCAGCAGAACAAAAATCTAAAAATGCACTAACACAATTTTAAATGCTGAAGAACTAAAACGCCTGGGAAAATAAAAAGGCCTTCGCTGAAAGACCACTGAAAAGAACATAATGTAGGCACCAGGTGAGCCCTTCTGGGGAAGCGTGAGGGATCAGCGGGGTTCACCTGGTCACTATAGACTCCCTGGTTTTCCCTGCGCATGCCGAGGTACCCATACCAGCACGAAGCGCAAGGGCAGAGCGGCCATGAATGATGATGGCTCAAACCAAGGTGCAACTTGAGAATGGATAAATATATGGCTATATGGTCTGATTTTTTTTAAAACCTATGTATAATTCTCTCCCTTTTTTAACATTCAATGAAAAATGATGATATCGCTGTATATGTAATGTGGGATTTTTTTCAGGATTTGTTTTTGTTTTTATTGCTTTGTTTCTTTGATATTCACAATAATTAAAAAAATGGCATTTCACTAAGGGGCGGTTCTCTCTGATATATATATATATATATATATAGCAAGAAGAATTCCAAGCAGGCTGTGTTAGCATACACATTTATCAGTTTCGTGTTGAAAAATGGGGCTTTTGACAGCATGGCAGCGCGCAGTGCGAGGTTTATGATACAGATAATCTGCTTTCACCACACACAATTTACAGTCTGACATTGAAAATAAAATGCTGATGTTTCAGGGGACTGTCCATCACAACTCCTTAATGTGCTTGCAAAAAAATTCCAACACAAAACCATCCATTTGGTGTTGCTAGCCAAGGGGAAATTCACAGAATGATTCGAAGAATGACTTAGTCTGATTTCCCTGGAATAACAAAAAGTTCAAGAGGTGGCTCCTTTACCTGGTTTTAGGGGTTTTCATATGAATATACATGCCTAATTTCACATTTTTGTACCACTGTGACAACCAAAACTCAGATGTCCTTCAAAATTCACAGTTCCCTGGATTTTGCAATGCAGTTCTGCAATGACCTTCTAAAAACTATATTAGAAAAGCTGCTTGTAGAAAAGTGTGCCTATGAAAAATATGCACATATTTGAAGACATGTGCACAAGAATGCTTCTGGATTTTCATGCAAACATTAAAAAAAAAATCTCAACATTTGGGACAAACGAAATTTATGACTGGAGAAATTCTCAAAGTTGTTAAATCCTCACATTGCATTATGGGGGGCAGGGGGTGAATGTAATGATGACCATATGAAAAGGAGGACAGGGCTCCTATATCTTTAACAGTTGTATAGAAAAGGGAATTTCGGCAGGAGTTATTTGTATGCAAGTAGCACCTGGTGAAATTCCCTCATCATCAGAACAGTTAAAGCTGCAGGAGCCCTGCCCTCTTTTGTATCTGGTCACTCTAGTACAGCTCCTACAGCTTTAACTGTTGTGATGAAGAGGGAATATCACCAGGCGCTGCATGCATACAAATGACACCTGCTGAAATTCCCTTTGCAATACAGGTGTTAAAGATACAGGAGCGCTGTCCTTCTTTTCAAAGGGTCACCCTAAGAACATTTATCCTTCCAATGCGATAACTATTTCCCCCCTTTTTAATGAATGGTGTTTGAGTTTTTTCTTCTTCTTCCATGATTTGTTTCTTGTTGTGTTAAGCCACAAGTGTCTGGAGTGTTACTCCACGTCTATAGCCAAAACCCCACCTTACTGGGAAGTGGAAGGTAAAAAGATGGTGGGACTCTTAAGGAAGCATAGATCTTTAAAATGTTGCTCAGGGAGACCTGGGCCAGATCTACACCAAGCAGGATATAGCGGTATGAAAGCAGTATATAAAAGGCAGGAGCCACACTACTGCTTTATAGTGGTATTGAAGTGCACCGACAATGGTTGGGGCCCATTGACACATACCATATACCACTATATCCTGATTGGTGTGGCTCCTGCCTTCTATATACCGCTTTCATACTGCTATATCCTGCTTGGTCTAGAACTGGCCCAAGTCACAGGAGGAAACCTGACAGAAGCTGAAATTGACATATTCACCCTTCTCTATTTTACCCAGAAAGCCCCTGTCACAGGAATGCTAAATCATCACATAGTATAATTCTGGTTTTCTATCTAAAAGGTGACTTCCTCAACCAGTGCTGAGGGGTACATGTTTTTTTTTTAAAAAAAAGAAAACTCAGTACACACACCCATCAGAACGATGTTATGTCATCATGTAATGTCCATTTAGGGGACTTCTAGGTAACAAAAAATGGTGGCTACCCAGAGAAGTGCTGATGATGCTGGAAAGTTTCACCTACACCCAAATTTCTTCCTTTGCTCTGAGAATTGATAGGGGTTTCATCTCAGTGCCTTGAAGTATGTACAAGTGAACATTTCAGGCTGCAATGTGGGGGGGGGGCAATGCATGCTCTAACTTTCCTTTGATGGGAATTTATTTGGAGCTTTTCAAATTGCCCACATACACAGAACCACCTTGAATGTACCATTTGGTACCAGTAATGGCACAATTAACTAGAGACTAGTCCCTGCCTCTGTTTTTTTGACAAGATGGATAAGGTTCCTTCCTATGAGATCAAGGGCAGCATGATCCATCAGAATCTACTCATATCTGCTCCATCATCTTTATGGAACAATCAATTGTTAGCAAGCAATTTCCAAAGCCACATTTTCCCACCTACATACAGCTGCTGCTGCTGCTGCTGCTGCTGCATCAAAATGAACTATCTGAATTCATCCAGTTGTTTAAGAAACTATTGAATGGATTATTCATTTATTGGATTATTTATTTATTTATTCTGCACATCTAGACAGTATGGTGTCATGGTTAGGGTGTTGGACTGGGAGCTGGGAGATCTGGGTTCTAGTCCCCACTCTGCCATGAAGCTCAATGGGTGACTTTAAACTAGGGGTGTGCACGGACCCCCCGGATCGGGACCTCCAATTTTGTCACGGATCGGTTCAGACAAAATCGGAGGCACTCCGGACCGGATCGAGTCCGATCCCGACCCAAAAATCGGAAATTTTTGGATCGGCCGCCATTTTTTTCCCCATAGACTTGCATTGCAATGCAAGTCTATGAGAAAAAAATGGCGGCGGGTGGCTGAGGGGGGGCCTAACTTCCTCCCCCCCGGGGCCGTCCGCTGTGAACGGCCCCGGCAGGTAAGCCCCCTCCCCCGCGCTCCCTACCCCCCCTGGGGCCGTCCGCTTCCATCCGCTGGCGCCCGCAGGCGCCAGCGGATAGAAGCGGACGGCTCCGGGGGGGGTAAGCCCCCTTCCCCGCCACTGCTTACCTTCTCGGCCCATCCGCTCCCGTCCGGCGCCGGCGACTACTACCAGCAGGCTCCGCGGCCTACTCCAGGGTGGCACGCCGGGTGATGTCATCACCCGGCGCGCCACCCTAGAGCAGGCCGCGGAGCCTGCTGGTAGTAGTAGTCGCCGGCGCCGGACGGGAGCGGCCGGGCCGGGAAGGTAAGGGCCCCCCTCCCCCCCCCTCCGCACGCCCCCTCCTCCCCTCCACGCACCCCCTGCTTACCTTCTCGGCCCGTCCGCTCCCGTCCGGCGCCGGCGGCTACTACCAGCAGGCTCCGCGGCCTGCTCTAGAGTAGCACGCCGGGTGATGACATCACCCGGCGCGCCACCCTAGAGCAGGCCGCGGAGCCTGCTGGTAGTAGTAGTCGCCGGCGCCGGACGGGAGCGGCCGGGCCGGGAAGGTAAGGGCCCCCCTCCCCCCCTCCGCGCGCCCCCTCCTCCCCTCCACGCACCCCCTGCTTACCTTCTCGGCCCGTCCGCTCCCGTCCGGCGCCGGCGGCTACTACCAGCGGGCTCTGCGGCCTGCTCTAGAGTAGCGCGCCGGGTGATGACATCACCCAGAGCACCACCCTGGAGCAGGCCGCGGAGCCCGCTGGTAGTAGCTGCTAGTGCCGGACGGGAGCGGACGGGCCGAGAAGGTAAGCGCCCCCCTCCTCCCCCCCCCCGCTGTCCACTTTCATCGGCGGGCGCCCGCTGGCGCCCACCAATGGAAGCGGCGGTGGGCGCCAGTGGGCACCCGCCGATCCGCCGATCCGCCGAACCGGTTCGTAGCCTTTTCGGACCGGTTCGGATTGGATCGGCCGATCCAGCTGCGGGATCGGAAATCGGATAATTTATCCGATTTCCCACTGGACCGGACTCGGATCGTGGATCGGGTCCGATCCAGTGCACATCCCTACTTTAAACGTCATCAGACGGGGGGATCACATTTCCCTATCATTATTTTTCTGTTCCACAGTAGGGATGAGTAGCTTCCTCTTTCTTCACTCGAGGAAGAAAGAGGAAGCAGCAATGACCACGTGGCCCATTCAGTGGGTGTTTTTATCACTCTGTTTTTCCTGCACACAGAGAAAATGGCAGAACATTTCGCTTCAATAGAAAAAAAAACATGGGTTTACTGGGTCTTATTTTATCATGGAAAATATAGCAGAAGGAGTGGGAGATGGATGGGAGGCAGACGGCATCATCAAGAGGACCTGCGAACATCCATAAGTGGCCAGTAACAAGCATGCTATAAAATGCTTGTCTGATGACATCCTTTGGGACATTCACTGACTCAGTCTAACCTGTCAGGGAAAATTTAAGTTTAAGTTGTCTAAAAGTTGATTGGACAAAAGTCTGAGTGTCCAGAAGGACTGAACAAGCCAGCTGAAGTCAATGAGCAGAGAGAGAAAGTTTTTTCTATGCTGCAGAGAAGGTCAATCTGATAGTGGGAATGTTTCTACTAGGATAAGATAATTGAATATGCTGAGCTAGGGTCCAGAAATGTGTATATAAATCAGCCTATAGAAATGACTGTGTGGTGGGTCAGGCTGGAGTTATTTGGAACGGAGACTGTGTATGAGAGATTTGATGGAGGACTAGGCTACGCTATAGCCATAAGGAAAAGCCTGAATATATCTGGAGAAACCAGTTTTTGCCTTGTATATATTTTATATTGGAACACAAGTAAAGGACTTGTATTATACACCATTTTGCTGAGTGTGAGTATTTCTTCAGCTACTGGGATTTATCTGGACTTTATTGCTTGCTCAGCGCAGTCAGCGCTTGTCTCTCCCCAACATAACCTACTTCACTGGGTTGCTGTGAGAATAAAACAGAGAGGAGGAAGATCACGTAAGCTGCCGTGGTTTCCTTCCAAGAGGAAGGAAACTGGGATAGACATGCAATATGTATCTCCTATCCTTCCACTGGTGGTTGTCCCATTTTGTTGTCACTGCAAACCCTGTGATGCAAATTAGGCTAAAAGACAGTGACTAGCCCAGGGGTATGCAAGCTGATGCCCTCCAGGTTGCATACCCCGGGGACTACAACTCCCAGATGTCTCAGGCAACAGGGCAATGGTGATGGAGTTATATGAATTGTGGTCTAAAACATCAGAGCCCTCTGTCTATCCTATGTCTTGCCAGGAGGAGCTGGACAGAACAGGAGGAGGATTGACATCATCCTTTTCTTTTTCTAGCTGACTTACCTCTTGGTGGGTGGGATCAGTGACACAGAGACTTTAGGATCTTGAAGTTCCCATCCTATCCTCTTCCCTCAGGGGCAAATTGGTGTGGAGCAACAGATCTGCTAGATTCATAAGAACATAAGAAGAGCCATGGAGATCAAACCAAGGGTCCATCTTGTCCAGCATTCTGTTCACACAGTGGCCAAGCAGCTGTCGACCAGGGACCTACAAGCAGGACATAGTGCAACAGCACCCACCCGTCCATATTTCCCAGCAACTGGTGCATGTAGGCTTTCTGCCTCTAATACTGGAGGTAGCACACAGTGGTTAGGACTAGTAGCAATGGATAGCCTTCTCCCCCCAGGAATTTATCCAACCCCCTTTTAAAGCCATCCAAATTTGTGGTCATCACTACATCTTGAGATAGCGAATGTCATAGTTTATCTATGTGCTGTGTGAAGAAGTCCTTCCTTTATCTGTCTTGAATCTCCCACCAAGCAGCTTCATGGGATGATCCCAGGTTCTAGTATTTTGAGAAGAGAAAAATGTCTCCCTATCCAGATTCTTCACAGCATGCATAATTGTGTACACCTCTACCATGTCTCTCCTTAGCCTCCTTTTTTTCCCCCAAGCTAAACAATCCCAGCTGTTGTAACCTTCCCTCACAGGGCAGATGCTCCAGCCCCTTGATAAATTTAGTTGCTCTTTTCTTCACCTTTTCCAGCTCAACAATATCTTTTTTAAGTGTGGTGGCCAGATCTAAGCCCACACACATCCATTGAACAGAGTGGGATTTACTTCTGCGTAAACATGCACACGTTTGTATTGTGAGGCTGTAGCCCTATGCAACATACTGGCAAGTCAGCTTCACTGAATCTAATAGGCTTCACTTATAAATAATAATGCATGTGATCAGGCTATGAGCTCCATCACACCAGCGATTGAGTGCCCTCTCGCCATGCCTGGTGTGTGGATTTGCAGCACGGTACTCACATGACACTGTGCCAGTCCTGCTGACACCCCACCTCTCCCCCAGCCTTTTGATTATTTTCCCTAAGTGCATTTTATGTGCTCTAAGCCTCCATGTAGTTTTAAAAGAACTGGGGGCTTGAATGGATTGCATCAGGTCCTGGCAGGGAAAAGCCATCTCTCCTAGCAGCCGGCTCCAAGCCTCAATAGAAAATCCAAACCTTGTATCCCAGGCCCCAAAACATTTTTTAAAGCCATACAATGCCTGAATCTCTGCAGAGACAGGATTGTACTCCCTCAATGCCCCCAAAGAGCCAGACTAAGGGGTTATTTCATTTTCGTCCAGCAGAAAGGCGGTCTGGTGGAAGTACACATCTGACAGGACCTGACTGGAGGGAGAAAGAGAGGGGAGGGGTGGAGAGGAAGAGCAAATGAGTGAAAGAGCAGCTCTTCAGGTGAAAGGGATCATAAGCTTGACGCACTTCTGCCTCGGAGGTAAAAAACGTGGAGG
The DNA here is from genome assembly GCA_029215795.1 of Anniella stebbinsi. Taxonomy (NCBI): domain Eukaryota; kingdom Metazoa; phylum Chordata; class Lepidosauria; order Squamata; family Anniellidae; genus Anniella; species Anniella stebbinsi. Next base: position 222,508,820 of record JARDYH010000004.1, on the reverse strand, counting down.
CAAACCGGGGGGGGGGGGAATTAGGTGTGACGGAGCTCTATAAGAGTATAACGTTTTAAAAAGAACACATGCTTTGAGAATGTTCCATCCAAAGTGAATTACCCTAATTCCCTCTTACCTCAATGCCAGATTTAAGTGAATGTTCTCCTCTTCCATTAACATCAATGGGACGTAGACTTTAGAAATGCTTTGTGCTGAATAAAAAGTAAAGTACATTCCATGCAAACATCTAGTTTTTCCAACCACCAAAAAGAAGAGGAAAGGGGGATCAAAACCATTATTGGAAACAGAAACCATCAGCATTATACTCAATGAATTGTTCCATCATTTAAGCTTCAAAATCACACACTTCAGTGTTATCATGCCGAAAAAGCTTTTTTTTTCCTAGAGGAAAAGCTCAGAAATGAACACCACTATAACACACTGAATAGATTTTCACAGATAGTTCTGAAAGAACATTTTTCCATAATACGTTTATTTAGGTCACAGTTTCTCACCTGCCTGATACATCCCCCATTGTCTTAGCTCTGCTATTCAGCATATTTCACTAGGGCTGTACACAGCCCCCCCAACTCATCTAGGAGGCCATTTCAGAGCCTTCAAAGTGGCCCCAATTTAACTAGGGGTGCCTCGGGGCTCAGCCGTCTCACTTTGGAACCAAAGTAACCAGTACCCATCACGGTGAGGCATCTGGAGCACACTGAATGTGAAAAGCCCATTCACTAGATAGGCCAAGATGGTTCAGTGAGCTCCAGATGCCTCACCGTGATGGGTACTGGTTAGGCTGAGCATATGAAAAGGAGGACGGGGCTCTTGTAACTTTAACAGTTGTAGAGAAAAGGGAATTTCAGCCAGTGTCATTTGTATGCAATTAGTTCCTGGTGAAATTCCTTCTTCATTACAACAGTTAAAGGTACAGGGGCACTGCCTTCTTTTGTATATGGTCACTCTAGTGTAGAGCCTGCAACTTTAACTGTTGTGATGGAGAGGGAATTTCACAAGAGACTAATTGCATACAAATGACCCTGGCTGAAATTCTCTTTTCTCTACAACTGTTAAAGTTACATGAGCCCTGTCCTCCTTTTCATATGCTCAGCCTAGTACTGGTGCTAGCCAAAGGAATGGTGCACCCTTTCATTGGCACAACCAATTTTAGAAGGAGATGGTGAGCTCAGCATAGAAGTGCCTTGCCCTGCTCCTCTTGCTCTTGCATGCTTCAGAATGAGGTGGGAACATGATTGTACAGTATTCAGAGTGCAGAATGACGGTGCCACTTCATGCGGAGAATTGCATGTCTTGAGAATACACCGTAAGCAAAGGGTCACAACAGCGGAAAGGACTAAGCTAGAACCTTTCTCCCTGATGGCCTAGCTTTTTTTAATTCTGGGATATTGCCACTGCTGTTATTAGGGCATTCAAAAACGGCATCCCTCCAACTGCAGCCTGAAGTGATGCAATCTATTCAGCATTTTACCCCTTCCGTTGGGCTCCATGTGTGAACCAGACCCAAATTTGCACAGAGCCAAGCATATTACAAGCATATAAAGCATATATAAAGATAGGATGACAATATTGCTCATGATAGCCCCCAGCATCTGACAAAGCCGGTGTGGGACTACCAGTGGTTTTCAAACCCTGTTATGGGAAAGGAATTCTCAAGGAGAAGATTAGAAATGGTAGACAACGTTCCTTTGTTATGTGCTACAATACGGATGGGAGAATCAGGGAGGGTTGAACTTCCTGAAATTCTCTGAACTTTACTTCAAAGCTCAGTTTGGCTTGCAGCCACTGTCATTTGCAACCTGCTTTTTGGTCTTTTCGAATCATTCAAAGGCTGTGCAGGTTGTGCATTTTAAAGTTGTACACATTTTGTGAATGGGAACAGGAATTCAGGAATTTGCAAACAGTTTTGGAGAACGCGGACTCCTGTTCACATGAAAGGTTGTGAAAAGGGCATTTTCGAGTGATTTGCAAACTGAAATGCCAAAACAGATGAAGCCAACCTACAGGAAATGTCCTGCTGGGGGAGATTATTGGGTATTTTCCTAGACAAAAGTTGTGAGAGCAACTGTTAGATCTAAGACACCTGGCCTGTACTTCATACAACTTTCATGGATGCTCTGAAACTGAGCTGTTGGACCTCTCCAGCCCAAGAGCAGAATTCAGTTTTGGAGAAACTCTTGAGTGCTGCATCTTAAGTGGCGGATGAAGCCAACAGCAAAATGGGGCAAGGACAAACTATCAAATATGCCAGCATATTTTCACTTAAGGCTCTTCCTGCCAGGAACTAAGCTTTGGGAGAGGTATCTCAACCTTTTAGAATGGGTGGGGGCAGGGAGCACAAAAGCTGGGAAATGGGGTTGGTGGTGAATGGAATGGAACCTGTGGAAGGGGCATGGCCTTCTGAGGAATCCCAGGGGGGTGGATTGGGACCCCCAGGTAGGCCAAATCTGACCTGCAGCCTGAGGTTCTAAAACATATCCCAGAATCCTCTCCAGTTATTTAGCAGACATTCAGATGAGTCGACATTAGGTTGACCCTATGGAAAGGAGGACAGGGCTCCTGTATCTTTAACAGTTGCATAGGAAAGGCTATTTCAGCAGGTGTCATTGGTATGCCTGCAGCACCTGGTGAAATCCCCTCTTCATCAGAACAGTTCAAGCTGCAGGAGCCCTGCCCTAGAGTGACCAGATACAAAAGAGGGCAGGGCTCCTGCAGCTTGAACTGAAATGGACCTTTCCCGTGTTGCCATCCTCTGAGCTTCCCTTGGACTAGGCACCCAGAAAAGGACCTTAGATTTACATGAGGGAAAGGGCAATGTCAGCAATGGCAGTGTCCCATGTGAATGTGTGTCCTCTACAATATGCTCCAGAATCCAGCAGAACATTCAGGGATTCCAAGGAATTCCAGGTGTTCCCCATTGGACATTGACGTTGGAAGTGTTCTCCAAAGGGGGAAAGTGTGAAAAATCATTCCAAATGTTGTAGCCCCCTTTTGTGTGCTGTGCAAGTGTATAAAGTCAGCTGAAAGCCCTCAGAAAAACTTAGTCATAATATGCCAAAGATGACAAAGGTGGATACTTGGTTTTGAAAATGATAGGGATGCTATGAACTGGATTTTGTTTCTCTGAAATGTTCTCTTGTTCGGTGGGATATAACAGCCACTTGTACGGAAGAAGCTGCGTACGGTCTTCTTCAATTGGGTTGCCGCTTTAAATCTGCAGTCCCATCTACATGAAAAAATTAAATGGGCTGACCAATCATTCCCTCCCACTCCCTTACTCTGGAATCTGCCTAAGGCACCAGGCCTCAGTAGCCCACCTGGTACCATACTGGATCTTTGTTTCTAGCCTAATTTCTCACCACTCTTTAGGATCTAGCAGAATTTTATCTAGATCATTTCTCTGGCTCAATGAACAAATTGTACTTCCCATAGCTCTGCTTTGATAATGTCTTGGGATTTTGTTCCGGAGTTTGCAAAGCCATCACAGTTGGATTACACTGATGTTTTCTTGAGCCTCCTACAGTTTGCCTGGCTGTGGCTGTCACGCTGCTAATTGTCACATGCCCCAGCTGAGAAACCTCGCAGCTTCTTTCCTGATGCAGTGTGTGTGTTTTGTCTTGTTTTTATTATAATACTTTTGCGTACAAAAATGCATTCCAGTGAATCACTGTGCAAATTTGCTGTTCTAATACAAGAGAGAAAGGTTGTTCCAGGATATAAACAACAGGGTATGGGGTGGGAGGAGAGAAACTTTCATGCTGTTGTGTACCGATAGAGACAGAGATATTGACCTTCTTTGGACTTAACCTCAAAAAGGGTAAGACCCGAACAGGGGAGGCTGATGGATCCGATTTTGGTGGGGCAACAATTCCATTCCAAGTTTCAATCAGAAGCAGCCAAAACTCTAAAGGAGCTACCAAAGATGCCGGACCCTATCCCCAAATTGGATTAAGCACATTGGATAGCTCCTTTAAAATTCTGGCTGCTAGTAACTGAAACCCAGGATGGAATCTCCACCCCACTGAAATAGGGTCCACCAGCCTCCCCCGGACTTGATACACACACACACACACATGAGGAGAGATTGAAAGAACTAGGCATGGTTAGACTGGAGAAGAAAAGATTGAGGGAAGATATGATAGCTCTCTCCAAATACTTGAAAGGTTGTCACACAGATGAGGGCCAGGATCTCTTCTTGATCATCCCAGAGTGCAGGATACAGAATAATGGGCTCAGGTTACAGGAAGCCAGATTCCAGTTGGACATTTGGGAAAAACTTCCAGACTGTTAGAGCAATATGACAATGGAACCAATGACCTAGGGAGGTCATGGGCTCTCCCACATTAGAGGCCTTCAAGAGGCAACTGGACAACCATCTGTCAGGGATGCTTTAAGGTAGATTCCTGCATTGAGCAGGGGGTTGGACTCAATGGCCTTATACGCCCCTTCCAACTCTACTATTCTATGATTCTATGATTCTATGATCCTGTATATATTCCTTTCACTTTTCAGAAAGACTTGTTTTCATTCAATGAGGGCTAGCAAGGAGGAGCTAACAGCTCATTCCATTCCATTCAAAAGGAATAAATCCTTGGTGATACAGATCTACAGTACTCTGGATTTAGCATGAGAGCTAAGCAGAAATACAATTCTGTCATGCTCTGGTGTAACTAGAAACATAGAACTAGACAAAAATGAATGTGTCAGTTTTGCTTTCATCCATATTCATTTTTAATCATCATCATCATCATCATCATCATCATCAACATCATCATCTCAATTTGTTCCCACTCAATTTATGAAGAAATTTGTGGATTTGGGGGATGTCAAGGCCCAGTCCCAGTGCTACAGTGGGCCCTACAGTTCAATATCAGAATCTGATCAGAAGTGATCCAGAAGGGTTTGGAATCCATTTCAGTAGTGGGAAATCCTAAAGGGCCTAAGAGTTTCCAATGTTTAGTTATTCCTATAATGGGAAGAGGACGGCTGTGGGGCTGGTTTAGGCTTAATCAGCTTGTGGGATGTCAGAATAAAGGTGAGTTTATTATCTCTCAGGAAAGCAAGAGAGAGTCCAGTCCTTCCACCCATGTTCTAGACCTTGAATGTCATGCCTAGACTTAAGAAAGCCAGCAGTCTCTCCATGAGAACCTAGCAGAAGGGATGGGGGGCAGGTTTAAGAGGTGTTACACAGGTTGATACATCAACTCGAGTGGGAGGAATAATAATGTATTTAATAATGTATTTTATATGTTTTATATCATTTGCTTTTAATGTTCTCCGCCTCGATCCAGAGGGAGAGGCGGGTAATAAATAAATAAATAAATAAAATTATTATTATTATTATTATTATTATTAGAAATGCCCTGTTTGGCATGGGGCTCATTTATAGGATCAAATCCCCTGTCAATCAGGTCATCAGGAAGTGTATTATTGTTGTTCCCACCCTTCCTGTTAAGCCATTGCTCAGGGCCTTTGCTGATTACACCTTCTTGACTGTCCATTTTTTATTGTCCATTATTTCCTGTCCATCATTTACTGCCTGTAACTCTTAATGATTGGGACTTGAGCTGCGAGAAATGCTTCTCACCTGGTCTTTAGTTTATTTCACCTGAATTGTCTGTGAAAGCTAGAACCCTATCTAGTTGACGTGTGAGTCATTAAGAACCTGCCATGGAATGTGTTGTTATACTCTTCATAGACTCTGAATTCTTGTTTGCTGTGGATGGTATATCTTCATCTTCGAGAGCACAGAGGGCCATCTGGTTTGGGCTGATTGTGACTTTTGACCCGTGTTAGCATGGAAATAGCAAAGTGGAAGTTAATGGTCATCTAAATCGTGTGTGTGTGTGTGTGTGTGTACTCTTGAACCTATGACTTGACTCTTTGATTTGATAGGCCTGGGCTCATATAGCATGGAGAGACCAGTGAAGAATTCAAGGTTGGGCTAAATCTCTGCATCTACACCTTTTCCTAGAACCCGTGTGTTTGATTACCTGGGATGGTTTATGTGAAGAATCATTCGAACCTCTTATCCTGTATTCACAACTGCAGAGATTGCAATGGGGAAATCAAATTGTATTGATCTCTGACATAGTTAAAGTTATTAGCTTATGACTCTTCTTTGAACTAAGTAATGAGTCTATGGTTAGTTACCACCAACTATATGATTTCTGGAGAGGGTTGAAACCATTAAGCTTTTGCTATGAGAGCTAAGAAGCTCATCTATGAGACCTGATTTTGTTACCAATAAAAGTTCCCACCATTTCTGGTGTTTTCTGTCAGATGGGCACATGGCAGGTAAATTCATATCAAAACTGAACTGAAATAATATTCTCACCCTTCTGCGCTGCCCAAATTAAATGGGCACATCTATTTCCATTTTGAAGCTCGTTCCATCTAGAGTCTGTATCAGATTGCAAAATTTGGTTGTTGTTTTTCTTTTTTCATGAAAATCCATGCATACTTATATGCATTTTCCAAAAGTATGCACATTTTCATGCATATTTTTCAAATGCTGTTGAATGCATTTGGTTGAATGCATCCCACAAATCACATTGAAAGGTCAGAAATGTCTAAGTCTGACTGAGTCTGTGTTCAGCCAAGAAGATGCAAACTGGGTAAATCCTGGTCAAAAAATAACTGAAACAAATTTCACTTACATCCAAACTGTCATGTAGCTGGTAAAGATGAGAAGCCTGTCTAAATCAGCCCTAACCTAGCTGAATACATGGGAATTCAAACCCAGACTTTTAAGAGCTAAACCCTCTAAGCCATAAGTCTGGATGAACAAAGCTCTCAGATTTGCTTTCTCCCACATTATTTTTTCCTCTTTTTAATCATAAAATCTTTCCATTGTGTTTATTAAAAAATGCCAATTTTGTTAAGAAAATTTCTTTTAAAATGTTCTTATACAAACCCGAACTGAACAAAACTCTCACCCATCCAAACATGGAACAACATTTAGGTAGGCTGACCATCTGACAAGGAGGACAGGGCTCCTGTAACTTTAACAGTTGTAGAGAAAAGGGAATTTCAGCCAGTGTCATTTGTATGCAATTAGTTCCTGGTGAAATTCCTTCTTCATCACAACAGTTAAAGGTGCAGGGGCCCTGCCTTCTTTTGTATATGGTCACTCTAGTATAGTGCCTGCAACTTTAACTGTTGTGATGAAGAGGGAATTTCACCAGGAACTAATTGCATACAAATGACACTGGCTAAAATTCCCTTTTCTCTACAACTGTTAAAGTTACAGGAGCCCTGTCCTCCTTTTCAGATGGTCAGCCTAATTTAGGGCTAGGCAAATCCAGAGACAGCCATTTTGAATGATCCGTTTTCATTGGCAGCGAGACTGTGGATTACACAGAGATGCGCTGCACCTTTCAGGGCTCCTTAAAATATACTTTACTTTGTTCTCCAAAATTACATGCTGCTGTTGCTAACCCAAATGGAACCTCAAAGTTGCTTATCATAAAAATTACGGATGGGGGAGAAATTTGTTCAGGTCACATTTTAAAGCGAACCTACCTCATTGAATAGGTGAACCAAAAATCAGTTGTCCTTTGAAATTTGTCCTTCTACAAATTCTTCAACGGTGTTCTTCAATTTTTTAAAAAATGTGCAAAATCGGAAAGGCGCAATGCATATCTTATTGAAAATAACATTCAAAAATGCATTATATTTGGAACGCTGCTTGCGAAAATACACCCAAAGGTTTCTGTTAGGCAAAAATTGCTCACAAAATTACACTTTGTAGGAGAAATGCTCACAAAAATGCAAACGATGTTTCATGTAAACATGAACCAAACATAAGTTTGGGGAAATTCTCACCATTCAGGACAAACTGAATTTAAGGCTGGGAAAAGGAGAAACCAAAACTGACATATTTGTCCGTGTCTAATAAAAATGATAAAACTTCAAAAGTCCCTTTATGCCTAAATTCAGGATAAAAGGCTTTATTATTCCCTGTATTACTTCCTTGGGTCACTTCAGAATGCCTTATTGTTGTCACTCTGGTGCACGGGCGGCAATGACTAAATCTAGATCCAGCCACCAGCTCGGTTGATTTTAATCCCAGGTTGGATCCGGCCATGCCCTAAATCCCCTCTTCTTCACAACAATTAAAGTTGCAGGCACTATACTAGAGTAACCAGATACAAAAGAAGGCAGGGCCCCTGCAACTTTAACTGTTGTGATGAAGAGTGAATTTCACCAGGTACAAATTGCATACAAATGATGCCGGCTGAAATTCCCTTTTCTCTACAACTGTTAAAGTTACATGAGCCCTGTCCTCCTTTTCAGGTGGTCAGCCTAGGTAAGGACATCTCCAACAGTCTGCTAAAACCACAAGGGAAACAAAATATATAGCAGCTTTTCCTGAGCTTCCTCTTCCCCAAACATCTTAACCCCATTTGGGTTTTCTTTTAATGGGTTTTCCATGTGCAGTTTCAGGAGAAGCTAGATATGACCTCATATGGTCAAAAGCAGGACACTAGCACACACCTCCTGGCTACCTCACAACCCCAGCCATGGGAATTTCACTGATTCCCTCCTCCTTTGAAAATAGCTTTGAATGAACGATCAAAGCAAATGTGGACAACCTACAGCATCACAGCCCTGAATCACATATCTTTTCACCTGAATATGGGAACACAATTGCATGCAAAGATCTTTGAATACTTTCCTATGGAACAGATGGTTGGTGCTAGGTTGGAGGGGAACATGTTTAGAAATAGAGTTGGGGTCCCCCCCCCACAGAATCAGAGAGACAGTGGCTGAATTCAGACAACACATTAAGCAACTGATGGGGGGTGGAAACAATCGTCAGTTGTGTTGCTTATTGTGTTGCATGGAGGGTAACACGCCACTCACAAACTACTGACGGTATGCTATTCTGCCCAAATAAGCAATGGAGAGAAACAACTGGCTTGCAAGTTGTTTAGCTCGAAGCTAGTTGTTTAAAGTGTTGTGGGGAGGGGTGAGTATGTTAACAGTGTGTGGTGAGTGGGTTAAAACACAAGCCCATAGAGGCAGGCAGCAAGAGTGACCAAAGCAGCGACTGCCATTTTGCTACACCTGGTGCAACTTGCAGAGGCTGCTGGGATGGAACTGGGAAGACTGAGGGAGGAGGGAGGGTGGGGAGAGGGGCAGGGGTTCTGTCAGTCAAATGCTGGGTTGACTATTAGTCCACTCAACACCAGCCCCAACCACCCACAGTTGTGCAGGAATATGTTGTGTGGGGAGTACCCACAAAATAACCAACTATGAGTTGGCTACTCAACCCACCATTGACTAATGTGTTGTCCGAATTCAGCCACTATGTTAAAGTGAAGCTATTCATTATACGGAAGACAGAAGTTTTAGGAGGCAATTCACAGACTGCTTACATTGTTTCCATTGACAACTGCATAACTTTTTTTTAAATGAATCACTCTTGTCATTGAACCCCCACCCCACCCACCCACAGTTTCCATTTGCTGAGAAAAGCAAAAAGAGAGACAAATGGGAGAGCAATAGTTTGGATGATACAATTCCAACTAGAATGTATCCATGAAGGGCAGAAGGTCCCCGAGAGGTCTATTTCGGGGCTAAAATATATATCAATGGCTGTGGGCCGATTAACAGATTATTAACTGTATAGCAACGTCTCCTTATCAATATCTACTGATGATCAAGGACATCATTTTCTCCAACTTTCTGCAACAATCATGAGTCATGAAGTGTGGAGACAGCTGATAGCCAAAGGCAAACTTTAAATATACCCAGCACTGGCCTACTGGGGAGTATCATTATACAGTCTCTGCAAGGGGATTTGGAAGAGCTAGTCAATTATTAAGACTAATGGTTGGTTTTGTTTGGGAAAGGAGAAGCCAGAAAATAATGAGAAGTTTGAATCTAGTTTCTTTTTTCTCTCCACCTGCTCCTCATACCATGAGATAAGGCAGCTTCTCTCAAACTTTGGGTTGAGGAGGATTTCCCAAGAAACTATATGAAGCACTTTATTTCTGTCGCTGGTTTGAAATAACTTTAAAGAGCCCTGAAATAATTTTAAACAGGCTGAAAAGTAAAGATCAGTGAGGTCTTTAACTACATTCAGTACAAATATAGCTTTCTTTCTGTTCCTTAATCCCTAATCTATTCCAGGTACCCAACTGTTGAGGTTCCACCCCGACTGTCAGAGTTCCTCCTTCCTGGCTGGACCCTCTGACCTTGCTCCTTAAAGATATACTGCCTCTTTAAGAGCTGCACTCTGTCCCTCTGGGGACCCAAGTTTCCACCTTTTCTCTTTTCCCCTCTCGGTAGCGTGGGGTTTGAGTTGTAGGCGGGTGTGAAATGGTATCTTCAACAACACTGACTTTAAACCAAAAAACTCTTTACTATTCCAGCCATAGTAAGGCACATTAGCTTAAGGTATTTACACACATAGAGCTGTTACTTTCAAAGGCAATAAAAACAAACAGAAATAAAACCACAGTTTCATCTGGCTTGGCTGCTTAGTACTTGGTAGTTCAACATAAGGTACCAACCCTCCAGATCAGCACTCAAATGAACAAGAAGGAGATAGAATTCCTAGAGACCACAGCATGGATGAGGGAGCATTTGTTCAGACTGACCTCAAGAGCTAATGACCCATGGCTTAGATTAAAGAACAGTACAGAAGCAGGTTAAAAGACATAGTCAGAGGCTTAACTCTTAGAATAATGCTAGGGGTTCAAAGTACTTAGAGATCCAGGTTAACAATACCAATTTCAGAACAGGCTATGGTTCACAATTCAAGAGGAGTCATGGTGAGAGCCCCAGGTAAAACTGGAGTCATTCCCAAAAGAAGGTTCTCCATCCTCAGGAGCCCTGAACTGACTTGGGTTCAGGGTCAGGAACAGTTGCAGCTAGGCAGATTCTTTGCTCTTGGGAGTAGTTCCTTTTACAGGATTGCTACATGTCAGGGGTCCAAGCTGAATTAAGTCCAGGTATCATGAAAAAAATAGGCTAGTAATGCCCCCCAGCCAAATATGGACTTTACTAGATGTGGGGTCCCAATACACAGGACCCAAACTAACTAGGGTACTGGATACAGAACAAGTTTAGGCAGTGGAGTGCTCTTAGCAACACAGATGGTAACACCTGGCAAGAGGGAATCCTGAACAACAGAGAGATTTCCTCTTCAGGGCTTCTTCTGAAAAGGGCCCCTGGCAGAACCTAGTCCAGGAGAGAAGCCTAAATTTAGACAAGGCTAGAAATATACACACTTGGGCAAGTCCAACAACTGAGTCTGCACTGAAGATGTTTACTGTATGGATGTCAAGGCAAACAACAGCCTCAAAAGTCGCCAATAGTCCAGATCAGAAGGCATTCTAGTCAATCAAAGGCAAAGGAGCTTTGTGTGGAAGGAGAGCTCAATAGTCACAGTTCAATTTATACAAACTTGAGGAGGACTAATTTGGAGGTAAAAGTTGTACTGAGACCTGTGTGCTTGCTTCTACCTACTCAGCCTGTAAAAATGTGAAAAACAGACTGAATCTATTGGACATTGTCACAACCTTCCCAACAATTGTGGAATTGGAAGGCATTTATCTTTGGGAAGAAAAAACCAAGCAAGGGATGGATGTATAGAAAGAGAACATTATGTTAGTTTACAGCTGGAGTGTTCCCTATTTATACAGCAAACATAAAATGTTCAGGTTTTGCTGTTACCATATTAATGAAGGAGGCCTGATGTATTTTCCCAGATTTCAGAATGTTGGCTAAAAGGTTATGTTTATTCCTGATGCAATGTCATCCTTTTGTGCTATGACAATTAGCAATGCAACAATTTCTGTACAATAGCTAGCTTTTCAAAGTGCAAAATCGGTGACTGAATGGAGGAACATTGACCTTGGCTCTCAAAAGACAACTTTACCAGATAGGATTTGCGGGGACAAATCCCATTACAAACAGAAAATTATACATCTGGGTGGGTATTTTCAAAGCTGAAAATTGCCATATGAAAAGTAAATGTCCTGGACTCTTGGAAGATGGCATTTTTTTAAAAAATGCAGAGGCCACAATAAAGCCAATGTCAGAATAACAGGGGATTGTCTTACAAATGAAAGAACAGCAAAAATATGTGCTCAACCACCCATTGAGATCTGCTTGAAGGACTTTGATTAAAACAAGTGTGTATGCTTGGGTGAAGGTTAGTGTGAGCCTGTAACCTTGCTCCCTATCCAATTTCTCCTCACCAGGCATGATTTTGTACACCTCTACCATGTCCCCCCCCCCTTATTTATCTTTTTTTCTAAGCTAAACAGCCCTAAATCTTGTAACTTTTCTTCATAAAGAAGTTGCTCCCACTCCTTGATCATTTAATTGTCCATTTACCAACTCGGTAACATCTTCTTTTAGGTGACCGGGAATGTACACAGTACTCCAAGTGTGGTTGCACAATAGGCCTATATAAGGTGTCGTGATTCTAAACCCTCCCGCCAGGATGTGAGACAATAAAGAGGTCCACAGTGCAATCGGCAAAAACTTTATTCAGTAAATAGACATCACTTCACACCTGAAAGGAATGTGGATGCTAGGAAGTATCCTCTAAGCTTTATCAGCCTAACAAAGCAGGACACTTGCCTATCAACTAAATGCACAGTTTCTCACAGGGCCTGACAGGCATTTCCTGAACCCATCCTTTAGGGAGGGTCTTCAAGTCGTAACACTTGGCAAGTGTCTAGCCTAGCAGACCACCTCCCACCTTCTCTCAACTCCAGCAGTTTAACCCTGCGACGGACTCTGGGATCTGTCAATTCCGATGTTCCCTCCCCCTCTGACAAAAACTAGTTCCCAAGGGAGGCAGAGGATAATCCCTGAGCCTGGGCCTCCTCTTCGCTGAGCTCCTGGGAAGATTCCTCCTTAACTCCAGAAGAGTCTTGGAGAATTTCCTCCCATGCTTCCTGTCTTGGCCACTCTTCTTCTTCTTCTTCTTCTTCTTCTTCTTCTTCTTCTTCTTCTTCTTCTTCTTCTTCTTGTCCAATTTGGGATACACACCAGGGAGATTGGGCCTGATCCTGACATAAGGCCAGCATGATATTAGGCATATTTAGTTTTGATGTCTTCCCTAATTATGTCTAACATGGAATTCGCCCTTTTCACGTTTTCATCAAGCTGTCCACCATAAACCCAAGATCTCTTACTTCATCAGTCACTGCTAGCTCAGATCCCATCAGCATATACATGAAGTTGGGAATTTGTGTTCCAACATGGATTACTTTTCATTTGCTAACCTGGAGCTTCAGTACAGAACTGTCGTCTGTCATGTTGGACGTGTGCGTATTCGCCTTAAGCCCAATACACACCTGATAATGCAGTAACAATAATCCCAGTCAACTCCAGGACACAGACCTTTTCCCTCCTGCTCCTGGCTGAGTTGCTGGAATAGTTTACCATATGGAAGCCACTTGATACTGCATGTACTTCATGATCTCCTTGGTGAAGATGGACTAGAGTTTTCTCCCAAAGTTCCACCTGGTAGCCAAGCTGAATATCTTACAGGTTCAGTTGTGTTTATTAGACTGAGCTCATCAGTTTGAGATCCTACTGATTGCATCCAGTTCAGATTGCATCCAGTTGCATCATGGTTGGCCATGATCAACTCTGAAAGCATAAAATCTGCCCTCCCAGTCTAAAAATTACAGCCCAGTGTACATTTCCCTTGTAATGATCTCCACTGGCTGGTGTACAATAGTTGTTGTTTATTTATTTAGCATTTTGCCCTGCCAGGCTACAGCAGTAGATCTTTCAGGTGCACCAGCTTTGTTTTCTCCGTTGCCTTTTCTTGTCTTCGAAATAAACACATTTCACCTCTGTTTCTTGTTGTTATGACTCTGTCAAATGGGAACTTTGAAAAAATAACAGCCACTGAAACTCAATGCTTATAAAAGCAGTACACACACATTATTACCTGAGCTGAGAAGGGCTGACTTTACTACAGGCTTTTGTTTCAACTGCCTGTGACAAAAAAACACTATTTTTCCTGATGACGTCAGCCACCTCTTTTCCATGCCAGAAGGTTAGCCCTTTCTGCGCTATCTCACTTCCTCTCCAAAGGTTTCAAACAGGTAATTAGAACTGGTTCATAACATACTTATATTTGGATTATATTCTTCATTTCTTACTCTCTAAATCCTGAGCTTTTCGTAAATCAAATCTCTTTTTAAGATTTAAACATAGGGATGGATGGACCCCCATGTCCAGCTCCGGCGGACGCTCACCACTGGTGTGGCCACCTGCCCCCTCTTATTATGCTATGCGAGCTTCTTTGTGGCTCAGGGACTGCCTGATGAGGATGCGAGCCCATCTGCCTTAGCCCTGAGCCTCCACTGTTGCAGAAGATGGAGGCTCTGGAAATGGTGTATCCCTACCTTGCATCAATGGCAGCCGTAAAGGCCCCATTTACACAATGAGATAAATGCGCAATTTCCCACTCCTTGGATGGCAGCACAAAACCCAGGATGTGTGGCACAAAATTAGCACGGAATTTTGGTATATGTTTGGAGGAGATATGAGTTTTGGGGGTTCATAGTTAACAGAGCCTAAATAATTTGTAGCAATTTCTCTCTCCTTTTTAAAAACCACTCTCATTGTTTTCCCATCAGTGAATACTTCACAGATGTTTAGATGTACCACAGTGCCGTAAATACTTTAAATTGCCTAGCTGAATGGTTTCCCCTTTGGCACCAGTCACCTGCTTTATGTTGTCATCAATATTTCATTCCGACGTGGGCTTAAAACTGTCTTGATAATGCAGTGGCATATGGGTGTTGTGTAGGATGACTGCCTTTTGGAGTTGATGATATGGGCTCGTCTTTCATTTCGGCACATCAACGGTGCATAGAACTAGAGGAGATTGCTTCCCCTGACGATAAAGGCAGCTGGTACCCATGTTGTACAAAAGCATTTTGTGATAATACCCACGCTGACACGTTGGCAGTGACAAAAGTAGAGATTTGTGGGATGGCATTGTGCTAGCGCTTTCCTTTGGATAGTTGCAGGGCAGAAGTGGTATTTGGAGACAGCAGCTGTTATCGTAGTATTGGATATGAGGAAGGAGGCCCCAAAGGATCATCCAGTAGTCTACAGATGTGCAAAGCACACTCCTTTATTTCGGCAGATTTATCTGTCATCCCTCATGGTGGCTTTGGATATCTGCAGGCATCCATACATCTGAGGAGGAGGAATGGTGAGGAAGATAAAGGGAGAGAAGGGAGAAGGAAGAGAGAAAGAAAGTCAAGAGATGGAGAATTCCTCCCTAGCCTATTGCTGGCAGAAGCTGCTGATGTCACAACAACAATCATTTGAGGCTCACAGCAGAACATGGGGAGTTATTTGAATCCTGAAAAAGAAAATCCCATTATGTCTCTGAGAGATGTTCGGGTCCTGTCACACTTTCAGTGACATCATTTAGGGCATGGCCGGATCCAACCTGGGATTAAAATCAACCGAGCTGGTGGCTGGATCTAGATTTAGTGCTATATCCTGCTCGGTGTGGATCTGGCCTTCAATGCAAGTGTTACAGCCAGAGCTAGTGCTTTAGGGGAGAGGAGGCAGATATAGAAAGCGGGAACTGAAAAAGAGAGTGGAAGGTAACATTGTTGTCAACCCAAGTTTCAGAAAGTAGTTCAGTCTGCATCCAACAATAATAATAATAATAATAATAATAATAATAATAATAACGATTTATTTCTTACCCGCCTCTCCGTCTAGATCGAGGCGGGGAACAACAACATGATAAAATACATAAAACTAATTAAAACATGACAAATATTATTAAAACTGCATTAAAACATCCTAAAACATCCTAAAAACATTCTAAAAATTACACTGGATACGCCTGCCGGAAGAGAACAGTCTTTATAGCTTTCTTAAATTCTAAAAGACTGTTAAGTTGACGAGTCTCCTCCAGCAGGTCATTCCACAGTCTGGGAGCAGCAGAAGAGAAGGTCCTCTGGGTAACAGTTGTCAGCCTAGTCTTGGCCGACCGCAGTAAGTTCTTCCCAGAGGACCTGAGCGTGCGGGGCGGATTGTACGGGAGAAGGCGATCCCACAGGTAACCTGGACCCAAACCATGTAGGGCTTTAAAGGTAATGACCAACACTTTATACTTCGCCTGGAAACTAATTGGCAGCCAGTGGAGCGATTTTAAAGCTGGCGTAATATGGTCACTCCTAGATGTACCGGTGACCAACCTGGCTGCCATATTTTGAACTAGCTGAAGTTTCCGGACTAGGCACAAAGGTAGCCCTATGTACAGCGCATTGCAGAAGTCAAGCCTCGAAGTTACCAGCGCGTGCACTACCATCTTTAGGTCTTCCAACTCTAGGAAGGGGCGCAGCTGGCGTATCAGCCGAAGCTGATAGTAGGCACTCCTGGCCGTCGCATCTATCTGGGCTGTCATTTGAAGCGACGGATCCAGGAGCACCCCCAAGCTGCGACCACAGTCTTTCAGGGGGAGTGTAACCCCATCCAGAACCGGTTGACACACCTCCAAACCCAGGTTGCGGCCTTTGACAGCAAGCACCTCCATCTTGTCTGGATTCAGCTTCAGTTTGTTTTTCCTCATCCAGCCCATTACCGCCTCCAAGCATTCATTCAGAGGAGACACACTATCCTTAGCTGCCGATATTGTCGAAGGCATAGAGAAATATATTTGGGTGTCATCAGCATACTGATAGCACCCTGCCCCATGCCTCCGGATGATCTCTCCCAACGGTTTCATATAAATGTTAAACAGCATTGGGGAAAGGATGGCACCTTGCGGTACGCCACACAGCAGCTCCTTCTTTGCAGAGCAGCTATCCCCAAGCATCACCATCTGGAACCTGCCCGAGAGGTAGGACCGGAACCACTGAAGCACAGTGCCCCCGATTCCCAATCCCCTCAGGCGTTCCAGAAGGATACCATGGTCGATGGTATCGAATGCCGCTGAGAGGTCCAAAAGTACCAACAGGGACACACTCCCCCTGTCAATACCCAGGCATAGATCATCCGCTAAGGCGACCATAGCAGTCTCAACTCCGTATCCTGCCCTGAAGCCAGTTTGAAATGGGTCTAGAAAATCAGTGTCATCCAAGACTACCTGGAGTTGAAAGGCAACCGCCCTCTCGATCACCTTGCCCAAGAATGAAAGGTTTGATACCGGTCTGTAGTTATTAAAGTCCAGGGGATCCAGGGAGGGCTTCTTTAGAAGCGGCCGTACCACCGCTTCTTTTAAACACGATGGAAAACTCCCCTCCCTGAGAGATGCATTAATAATATATTGTAATTACGATCTAACCACATCTCCTCCCTGGACGACCAGCCATGAAGGTCAGGGATCGAGAGGGCAAGTCGTCCCCCTCACTCGTCCAAGCAGCTTGTCCACATCCTCGGTACTCACCAACTGAAACTGATCCATTATAATTCTACTCGCGGAGTCACTGGACACTCCATCGTCAGCCTCTGCTATAACGACGGCATCTAAGTCGGCTCTTATCCGAGATATTTTATCTGCGAAATGATCATTAAAGGCATCGCAGTGAACCGCCGAAGGCTCTAAAATCGGATTCAGGGGGGAAGGTGCCCAGGTTAGACCCCTCACCACCCTGAACAGTTCCGCTGGACGCGAATTCGCAGACGCAATGCGCGCAGAGAAGAAAGCTTTCTTCACTGCACGTATTGCCACCCCATAGGAACGAAGATGTTCTCTATGCCGTGTCTTGTCGGATAGAAGTCGAGTTTTCCACCATCGGCGCTCCAGTCGTCATCCTTTCCGCTTCAACTCCCTGAGGTCTTCCGTATACCAGGGCGCCCTGTTAGAAGTGGGTCGGAGAGGACGTTTGGGGGCGATTGTGTCGATAGCCCTAGTTAGGTCTCAATTCCATCTATCAACCAGGGCTTCTACAGGATCGTCGATGATACCAGCCATAAAACCCTCCAAGGCTTTCTGGAATCCAACAGGATCCATCAGCCTTCGAGAGCGGACCATCTTAATAGGTCCACCACCCCTGCAGGGGCAGGTGGTAGCCGTGATACTAACCCTAACCAGAAAATGGTCTGTCCATGACAACACGGAGGTATTCGTTACCTCCGCCCACAGATCCGTCTGTTCGGAACTAAAAACAGCATCGAGGGTATGACCCGCTGAATGTGTGGGTCCAGAGACCAATTGGGATAGGCCCATGGTTGTCATGGATGCCACGAACTCCCGAGCTCCACCTGACAAACCAGTCTCGAATGGGATGTTGAAATCGCCCAGGACCAAAAGCCTGGGCGAATCCAACACCAGCTCCGAGACCAGTTCCGTGAGCTCAGCCAGGGAGTCTGATAGGCAGCGGGGTGGCCGGTACACCAACAGAATCCCTAGTCTATCCCTGGTCTTCAAACTCAGGTACACACACTCGATGTAATTCAGTTCACGAACAGGAAGTCTGGTCAGGTTAAGATTATCCCTGTAGACCACAGCTACTCCGCCCCCCCCGCCCACTTTCCCTCACCTGCTCACTAACACAGTACCCAGCTGGGAGGGCCTGCGCCCATGTCGGTCCACTATCATCTCCCAACCAGGTCTCAGTGAAGCATGCCAGGTCAGCCTCCTCATCCGAAAGAAGGTCATGGATGACATGTGTTTTATTTTTAACTGACCTGGCATTACATAAGAGCAAGGAGAGGTTCTGTGGGTGGCCTGGTTCGTTCTCCAAGTTCCCGGGATAGCAGAGCAATCGTAAGGTAAGATAGGTATTAGATAACTATCTCTCCTTCCCCTGTAATGGCACATCGCCCTGCCAACGCCATATCTCCCTTTGCCCAGCACAACAGAAATTGCCACTCCCCTACACATTGTGGATAGCTGGAAGGAAGGGTGGGGTGTAGGTGTAGGTGGCTCTCCTCTCTTGTGCTCTTCATTGATGGCTGCAGGTTTGGTTCCACGGCGTCGCTCCCAAGGCTGAGAGCCTCAGTCCAAGAGCCCTTTTGCTCGCACCCACAGGCTCGCGCCTTCAGCAGCCTGAAGGCTGAAATACCTGTGGAGATGGGTGGGGCAAACAAACACTTCCTCAGGCTCAGCCAGCAGCACAGCACTCCCAGCCAACCAACGACCACAACAGATGCCCTAAGTGCTGAGGAAGAAAAGGAAGGGAATTCTGTTTGATGTCAATGTAAAGTCAGAGGAGCTAAATTTTCCAGGATTAAAAAAGAAAATCTGTGTTCAGAATGAAGGCCTATTCAGACCAAAAGTCTGACTCAGGCCAGATCTACACCAAGCAGGATAGAGCGGTATATGGTAGGGGTGTGCACGGACCCCCCGGATCAGATCGGGACCCGAATTGGGACCTCCAATTTTGTCCCAGATCAGATTGGACAAAATCGGAGGGCCCCCGGACCGGATCAGGCCCGATCCCGATCCAAAACTCGGACATCCGATTTTTGGATCAGCCGCCATTTTTGTTTTCCCCATAGACTTGCATTGGGGGAAAGAAAGCTTTCCCCCAATGCAAGTCTATGGGGAAAAATGGTGGCAGATGGGTGAGGGGGGCCTAACTCCCTCCTCCCCCCTCATGGTTCTTACCTCCCGGGGCCGTCTGCTGTGGACGGCCCTGGCAGGTAAGCCCCCTCCCCCGCGCTCCTTGCCTCCCGGGGCCATCCGCTTCCATCTGCTGGCAGCCAGCAGTGGAGGGGAGTGGACGGCCCCGGCAGGTAAGCGGGCCATGTGCCCCCCTCCCCCCCTGCTTACCTTCCAGGGACATCCATTCCCCTCCGCTGCTGGCCGCTACTGCGAGCAGGCTTCGCGGCCTGCTCCTGAGTAGCGCGCCAGGTGATGACATCATCTGGCGCGCTACCTAGGGGCAGGCCCCAAAGTGTGCTCGCAGTAGGGGCCAGCTGCGGAGGTGAGCGGACGTCCCCAGAAGGTAAGCCCCCTGACCCTGCTGTCTGCTTCCATCGGCGGGTGCCCGCTGGTGCCTGCCAATGGAAGCAGACAGCCTCACCAGGGAAGCCCCCCGCTGTCCGCTTCCATTGGCGGGCGCCTACTGGCGCCCGGCAATGGAAACGGTGGTGGGTGCCAGCGGGCGCCCGCCGATCCTCTGATCCATTCCGATCTGGATTGGGTCCTTTCCGGATCAGATCGGATTGGATCGGACGATCCAGCGGGGGGATCGGAAATCGGATAATTGTATCTGATTTCCCCTGGATCGGATCCGGATCGTGGATCAGACCCAATCCAGTGCACACCCCTAGTATATGGTATGTGTCTTATGGGCCCCAACAGTTGTCAGTGCACTTCAATACCGCTATAAAGCAGTAGTGTGGCTCCTGTCTTCTATATATGTTTGGTGTAGATCTGGCCCAGGTAACCCATTGTGGTACTTACGACAGGGACCTGCAATTGGCAGAATTAGAGGGCTGTCAGATGACCCTGGGGTGATAGATGGGATGCTTGGGGATGCCCTTGCAACCTTTCCCATCCTGGCAGTCACTTGAAATTATGACATTATGGTGCCATCCAGGGGTCCTTGCCAGCTCAGCTCAGGTTAACTGGTGCTGAGAGGAGAAACTGAGGGACTCATGCAAGTGGTTGCACTCAAACATCTCCTATTACTTCCGGGTTAACAGAAAGCACGTGGAAAGGCTTGCACAGTTGCCAGGCAGCACATACCCTGACTCCTCCAATTTGCCTATTTGGTGTAGACCTAGCCCCAGAGGATTTAAAACCTTGATCTCTCAGCCACTCCAATATTCTGAGCAGTACCAGTGCAGCAATGCTGTGCCGAAAATTTCTCCCACGTGCTTTTGACCATTCTCATTCCATTTCATAGAAAAGCAATTGCTTTCAAAAAGGAATCCAAAGGAGAAGACGTTTCAAAGAATTTTTCTTAAGTTGGGTTCAGGTTTCTTGTGTTTACCTTACTTATAAGGTGGCTGAGAAGTGTGTGGAGGGGTATCCTGCCTCCCAGTGTACAATCATATCTCTGGCAGCCTGTTGACTCCTCAGCTTCCTGCACTGTAATGAAAGCCCGGGGAAAGTTATCATGAGGTAATCCCTCCCATACGACTTTTTCGTGTCAGGAAGCGCAGGCAGCCTGGGAGGCTGCAGAACAATGGGGAGATGTGTAATAGAAAGAAAACATACACAGAGAGCACCCTTGGACACCTCACGGTGATTTAAGTATCCACAAAAACAGTGGGACTTTGAACCCATTCTGGATTTCAATCAGAACTAGCCAGAACTCTAAAGGAGCTATTCAAGGCACTGAACCCCAGTCCCAAGGCTGGTTCAGCACCTTGGATAGCTCCTTTAGAGTTCTGGCTGGTTCCGACTGAGACCCGGAATGGAGTCACAGCCCCACCGAAATCAAAGCCACCAGCCTCCACTGCATGCCAAGCTCCTGGCAACAACTAACACCAAGTGCAACGTCCCAGTGAGTGCAAGTGCTCACTGACACAAATGCACGTCTCTTGACGAGATTTTGTGCATTCTCTGGGTACAAAGCACACTCTCCCACAGCCCTTTGGCAATGAGCCTATTTCAACGAAGAAAGTGGCTGAATGCCAAGGTAGAATGCCAACACAATGCATTTCCTGTTGGTCGCTGTTAGGAGCTTGGGATGGACCTGTGCTACTTTGGCTAGGAGGTAGAGGAATCACCTTCTAAATGTTCTTCCACATTAAAATAACCTCCCTGCAAATAGAACAGTAACACAGTACTGAGAAAGGCCGATTCTAGCCCTTTGTCTACTCTGCTGGTTTTCTATATCTAGTGAGTTCAAGGAGTTCCACACTTGCCATTCAAATGGGTGAACTCCATCCCAGAACCTCATGTTGCTACAGTTGTATATCAGGCCCCACATAAAATGCTAGTAGAATGGCCTATACCACTGAAGAACATAAGAACATAAGAAAAGCTATGCTGAATAAAACAAGGTGGGTGAGTGTGTGTGTGTGTGTGTGTAAATATAACTTTCTAAGAATTATACATAAACTTCAACAACAGCAGGCAACATATCCACATAAATATCCATTTGCAAGTAGTGTCTATGGTCTTCTCTAAATGAGTGATTTATAGCACGCTTGTGACTAGCCACTCACGGAAGTTTGCGGGTTGATTTCATGACATTGTCAACAAGCAGGACATCTCCAACAGTCCCCCACTTTATTCCATTTTTTTTTTTAAAAAAAAGAAAAAGATCAGAGATAAGCTGAAATAAAACCTTAAATGTATACGGAAGTTCCTGTCTTCTTAAATTATATACCTGCTTCCTGAAAGTTAATGCACGGTCAGCGCAAATGGATTCTCTATGCCCTTTTGACAGCTAAAAGACTGTAATTACAAGAACGGAAGGATAAATGCTCACTTCCTAAAATGCAATGCACTGAGGACCTAACAACACTTTCAACATCTGAACTGGTTGAGATCACAGCTCTGAAGACTCTTCTAGGGGGGGGGGGGGGGAACCTTCCTGCAAACACAATACAAGCACAGTACAGAGTCAACTGGCCTATAGCTTTTCTCCCAGATGTGCTAATTTTATTTTGTTTTGTTATTGTTGTTGTTTCTGCTGCTGCTGCTGCTGTTCTTTACCTGCAGGGAGTTTAAACATGCCACCTGCGACATGAATAGATGCAGTTCACCCTATTATCCCAATATTGTACCACCTCAATCTGTTGCATAAATTCAAGCCAGGCCTTTTTCACACTGCTTCTGAACCAAAGGACAGCTGATGTTCTTCACATCACATGGTTCGCCCCTGCGGACAAGATTGCTCTTTCACAAAACAGACAGGCCGTGAGAGCTAACAGTATGAATAACGGCACACATGATTCGACCGCCAGAGGGAAATGTGTGTCCTTTTCTCTCCAACAGCAGAAGATCAATTCTGAAAGGCTGCATGTATGTTACCCTCGCTTTGGGATTAAGGAAAGTACAGGTTGTCTTCTTTCTCCATGGGGGCTGCTAATTACCTTGATTCAACTCTAAAAGGCATTCCTGCCGTGATGTCCTTATCCCCACCTCAGCTATACTTCTGTTCTTCCCTTTCAAAGCTCACCTCCATTATCTGACTTCCCCTACTTTGTCAAATGGAACAATGTTTTAAAACTGCATGTAAGAGAGAAATGGTTCTTCAAGCTGCATGTCTCACTCGTTGGTAGCTTCATTGTCCTCACCATTAGGACATTTCAAAACTAAAAGAAAAATCTGAACTTTACTTTTTTTTAAAAAAAAAAGTAGCTTTTAAACCATAAGAGAATAGCACATCCATTGCCAGCTATGTGATCTTCATTCCCAAGTGAATGTACCTTTGTGTTTGAAATGCCACATTTATGGGAATAATGAGAGTGGCCTTTTTTTACCCTGTGAGGTGGAACCATGGGCTCCAGCATTCCGGTGGTGTCCTTGTGCCATGGACAGGGCAGGTCTTCAGACTCATTATGATTGGAGAAGCCTTCAAAAGTCGGGCTCTGCACGGAGCTCCCCATTCGCTTCGGAGGCTGATTTAGAGGTTCCAAATAAGACCTGATTTGACTTAGGGTGCTTTGGGCCTGGGCCAACCATCTTCAGATCCAGGTCTGAAGCAAGATCTGGACATCCAAAGCGGTTGACCATTGCAGGTTCCCAGCTGCTGTAGGCTGAGACCTTAGATCTGGGAAAGTACAGAGTCCCCATCTTCATTTAAAATGGTACCTTCCACCCAGGACGGGGGTGGGGCTGCCAGATGGCTCAGGTAAGCTGGATTTTATTCAGCTTGTCATGAAAATGAGGAAATTTTTATTAAAACCATTAAAACCACACAGCTGATGAAAAAAGATCCTAGCACAAATTCCCTATAAGGCCAATGCTACAAAGCCCCCACTTCATTCAATCATCTTCCATGGTGCAGGAAGAAAAGTGACAATTCATGCACGGCCTCAGTAAGAGCCTATCTACGCTACTGCTTTAAAAAGGTTTATAACAGTTTAAAACCAGTCAATAACAGTTATTAACCGGTTTAAAACTGTTATAAACCATTTTAAAGCAGTAGTGTAGATAGGCTCTAAGTCATCTAAGTGTAGTGGGAGGTACAGAGGGGATAGTTTGCCCAATTGCATTTTTGTGTTAATGTGAAATAACATGTGTTCTTCTGAAGTCTGTACCATGTTCCAAGCAGTTATATCACGGTTTCCTCCTGGTGTAAATTCTCCGATGTTCATCAAGGCAGGACTTATCATCAATGCTCTTCCTGCACACTAAGTATGTCTATCGTCACTCCTCTGCATGGGTTCTTTAACGTCTTCCAATGTTTCTTCTGCAAGTGAATCATTTACTCCACTTGGAGCATTTATATGGAATTTCTTTCAATGTCTCAAAAGGCAGGAACTAATTTAATAAAATTTAATAAAATTTTCTGCGGGTGGGCAGGCAGTTGGGCAGGGGGGAGCAGCGGCTCACCATTGCCCCGAGTAGAACCCAAAGTGCTTTGGACTGCCTCAGCCCAATCCAGTCCCAATCCAGATTCAGTTCGGTTTGGATTCGGGGTTCGTTTCCAAAGTGGTGCACAGCCCTATTCAAAGGCTCTGGGTAGCCACTTATACATTACCAAAGAAGATGACCAAAGAGGACAAAAATGTACATGGGTTGATTGAGATTTGTATATGAACATTTAAAAGTGACTATACTTTAAATAGGAACACAATGCATCTCACCATCATGAGGACTGTAACCAGATGACCTGTATGCCTAGTCAGTCTGGGGTTTCAGGTGCTAATGTTGATGGGCAACTTCAAGACCCCCAGTGCTTCCTTCTTATATCTCATGATATTTGAATTGGACTTGAACTGAGACATATGCCTCACTGGAAAATATAAGCAGTGAAAAATTGAATGGAATGGGCGACAATAAACTAAAAATTGCATACTGACATGAATTATGTAAATTGCTGCAAACTTTCTTACAGAATTATTTATACATTTTCCTGCACGATGGGGATGGGTGGGAACCAAATCCGTTTGTGAACAGATGCCAGAACGAATGATCCTGCACAATCCATGAAACGTACACGGGACGGAGTTCACAAAATCCGGACATCCCTATAGATAGAGCAGGAATGTGGATGTTTTCACCCATGGAATTATTCTGGCCTGCTTCCAAGCCTCAAACCCTGGATGGATCCCTGCTGCTAACTCCTATCTCAGATCACAGGTGCAAGGATGCAGGTGAGTCTTTTTGCATGCCACTCAATGGCTCCATTGGCATGACTTGAGCTGCACAAAATTGGGGACTTTGAGAGTGTTAAGAGGAGTGTCTGATCTTCCCAGCATCAGCTATGGTCTTCAGTGCGGTGTCACCCCAAACCAGGGATTTCGCTGGCACTGGAAGGAGCAGGTGCCACATCCGTCTCCTCCACTCTGCATAGATCTATCATATCTCTATTTAAATTATAGTTATTATTTCTAAAATTTCACCCCTACATATACATTTACATATGGAAATGGAATGCCCATTTGGGTCTGCTTTGGTCCTGGGTTTTTTTGGGGGGGTGATACAATTATTATTATTATTCATTTTTGGCAATGCATAAATATCCACACAAAGAAGAAAATGCAGCCAAGTGACAGGAATCCAACAGAGAGATAGGGTCAATGAGCATAGTACCTCTCTCCCCCTTACACAATTCTAATTGTGTCGGAGGAGGGTGTGAATACCTGAACAGAGTTTAAGGTAGACTTAAAGGGGAGGGGTTCATTTTAAGTCACTACTAAAGAAATTTAGGGTGCAGTCCTATGCATGTTGAGATGGCGGGGGGGGGGGTCCTTACAACTCCCAGCATTCTACAGCAAGCATAGCAACAAT
Source organism: Anniella stebbinsi (assembly GCA_029215795.1). Taxonomy (NCBI): domain Eukaryota; kingdom Metazoa; phylum Chordata; class Lepidosauria; order Squamata; family Anniellidae; genus Anniella; species Anniella stebbinsi. The sequence goes on along the minus strand of JARDYH010000004.1, from coordinate 222,482,992 downwards.
AGCATCAATCAGAGGACATAACATCATTCAAAGTGAGGCATTATGGGAGATCGTGGCACCCTGCTGGACCACCAATAGGAGGAATACCACTGCTGATTGTAGCCAAGGAATGGGGGGTGGAAAAACAAGGAATGGAGGGTGGAAAAACTGGTGCTTTTTGTTCCCAGTAAACTTCCCCACCCATGGAAAAATTGAGAATTTACTTCCCAACTACTGGAAAAGAATCAGTTATTTATTTTTTATTTATTTATTTATTTCCATTTATATACCGCCCCATAGCCGAAGCTCTCTGGGCGGTTTACAAAAATTAAAAACATTGAACAATTAAAACACCAATATACAAAATTTAAAAACGTAAAGCATAAAAACCAGTTAAAATTACAATATCCTTCTGGGTCAAAGCACAACAACAACACAAAAACACAAAAACCCCTCATCATATGCTGTTAAATGCCTGGGAGAAGAGGAAAGTCTTGACCTGGCGCCGAAAAGATAACTTTTAGCTTTTTGCCTTCCCCCTTTCACTTTTGGGGAAGAGTTGTAGACCAGTATTCTTGAAGCCAGCTTATTTTTTTCCCTGTGAGAACTTCTGTAGGTTTTAATTACCTTCTTAGGAGATCTCTTGGTAGACAACATTTCACTGTGCTCAGTGGTTGAAAGTCCCAGATGCAGAAAATCCCGGATTCAATCCCCAGCATCTCCAAGTAGGTCAGGAAAAAATTCTGCCTGAAGCTCTGGAGAGTGCTGCTAGTCAATGTTGACAATACTGGGCTAGAAGAACCCAAGGTCTGTCTCATTACAAGGCAGTTTCCGATGTTCCTCTGTTCCCCATACGTATCCACAAACACGAGTGAAATCCCAGACATGGAACATTGGCTCAGGCCTATGCTAAAGTGACCTCTAAAGGTCCATGAACATCACCACATTAATTTAGCATTTCATCCACTCTTGTATCCTGGGGCTAGAATTTTATGGGAAGCAAACCTCACTGCTTTTCTTGGAGAATCACTATGCCTACGCCAAGTTATTTGATGCTGATGAATGCCAGCCCTTTTAATAACAAGCCACCCACAGAAATGTAGCATGCTCCGCTGTCAATGAAACAAATGATCCCTGGAATGAATACATACACTTGAAAAGGAAACATAGGGGCAAACATAACCATCCTTCCGGAACGCCTCCTCCCATATGTACCTGCCCAGACCCTAAGATCATCCTCAGGGGTCCTTCTCCATGAGCCCCTGCCAAAGGAAGTGAGGCAGGTGGTTACCGGGAGGAGGGCCTTCTCTGTTGTGGCACCCTGGCTGCATTTTAAATCTGCATTTTAAATCTGTATTAATCTGCATTGCTGCTCGGTTTTATCCTGGTTGTGTTTTTATATTGAATGAACGAGTGAATGGATAAGAAAGGGGAAATGTATTCACAGTCTTGAGTAAAGTGTGCAAAACTAGCAGTTGTATAGAGAAGGAAGCTGAGGTAGAACCAAGTTGCAATCAGCACTCATAGGTAGCTCCTTGAGGTGGTAAAAGGGGGCTCTCAGGAAAGCCAACGTTCAGGGAACCAACAATGCAAAGATTTTTCCGCATTCCCCCATTGCAACTCAGCTATGTACCCACTTTGCTGAACATTCTGATGCAGCTTTTCAACGGACATAGGATATTGCTTTTACTGTGTCAGGCCATTGGTCTGTCTAGCCCGATATTATCAACACTGGCTGACTGTGGTTCTCCAGAGTTTCAGGCATAACTTTTCCAACCCTCCCTGAAGACGCTGGAGATTGAACCAGGGACCTTCTGCATCCAAAGTGTGTGTGCTCATCTAATGCAAAGGTGGAATATGCCTCCATTTTTGGTCCTGAAAAAAAAATGGTGCCTCAGGTATGCAAAGATGGGGCAAGCCTCCATGCTGGTTGCTGTGGAAAAGGAGCATGAGGTGGGTTATTGGCCCCATGCTCTTGTCTTTCCAGATGCCTCCGGATGGCCACCGTGGGAAACAGGATAATGAGTTAGTTAAACCTTTGGTCTGATCTATCACAGCTCTGCTTACGTTCCTATGTTCAGAGCGTCATCAAAATCGGAGCAATTTCTGGAAGTGTTTTAAATCATCCTCATTTTGACAGCTCAGTTTGAGTCAGTGTGGGTTCATCCCAATTCCTTTAAAAGAATAATATAGTATATTTTAATTAGGTGTTCTCAGCCAATTTCATCGTCTTGCATTTTAAACAATTGTTACCCCTTCTGAGCCCTAGGGATGAGTCAGAATAGGAAATGACAGAATATTAAAACGTTGAGGAGAACTGGTAGCAAGCTCTCCTGAGATTCCCTATTCATGAAACTGGGAAATAGCATAATCGTACGCTAACTCTCTTCTTAACTAAACCAGACCCATGAAATTCAGCAGTGGCAATGTGTCATGTTCATTTAGGGCACCTGGAAAGGGATACAAATGTCATTGGCAAGGATTTAAGTTTTATCCTCTTAGGTAACTGCAGAAATGTGCTTCCATTTGAGGTGGTAGCATGATACTTCTTTCAAGGCTTATCTCCATTTGGTGTCTGCAATGCATCCAGGCCAGCTGAAAACATCTGTAATGCACAACTAGGGATGTCATGGAGATCTGACTGGGACTTGAGGCCTGGCAATTTTTCCCAGACTCATCAAACACCCCCTTTCCCGATCCTTTTCCTAACCGCTTATCGTTCACTGGTTTCCTAGCTTTTGCGTGCCGCTCTTTTTAACATTTCAAAAATGTCAAAATGCCTCTCTTAAGGCTTAGTTGCTGACAATAAGACATTTAAGTTGAAATGTGCCCACATTTTTGGTATGTTGGCCATGCCTGACACCAACATGGTCATCTTCTTAACACCAGGTTAAGACTGGTGTCAACACCCAGGCATTTAATGGCATATGATGGGGCACTTCTGTCGGCTGTCTTGAACAGGTCTGTTATTAAAATCATGAATTGAAATTGCTTTTAGCTATTTAATTGTTTAAAATTTTGTATCTTTAAAAAATAGACCACATTTTATTGTAATGCTGTATTATAGTGTTTTTAATGCTGTAGATTTTGTATATATTTTTATAATTGTTGGGAACTGCCCTAAGAGCCCCTGGTAGTGGGCAATATAGAAACAATAATAATAATAATAATAATAATAATAATATACATCATACTATACTTACTCACCCGAAATAATCTTGGAAAATGCAGATCATAAAATATACTGGGACAGAACAATTCATACCGACAAGACAATACCCTGCAACTGACCAGACATAATGGTCATAGACAAAAAAGAAAAACACACATACCTCATCGACATAGCAATACCGAATGACAAAATCTTTGTTGAAAAGGAAGAAGAAAAGAGAGACAAATATACACCACTGGCCATGGAAGTCAAAGAACTATGGCAACAGGAAAAGGTCACAATTATCCCATTAGTCACATCCATCACCGGCATCACATCGAAAAACTATATAGAAAGCCTTCAGAAACTGGGCCTACCAAAATGCATCAACACCAACATCCAGAAAGCAGTCATACTTAAAACATGCTCAATTGTCAGGGAATTCCTGAATCTGTAAAAGACAGCATGACTTGGCAAAGCCTGTCATGTCCGTCTAGAAAAACCTCCACGAGCGAGAAAGAGATACAATAATAACAATATCTATTTCTCACTCAGGATGGTTTTTCTAGATGGACATGATGGGTTTTGTCAAGTCATGCTGTCTTTTACAGATTCAGGAATTTCCTGACAATTGAGCATGTTTTAATTATGACTGCTTTCTAGATGTTGGTGTGGATGCATCTTAGTAGGTCCAGTTTTTGAAGGTTTTCTGTATAATTTTTTGACGTGATGCCGGTAATGTATGTGACTAACGGGATCATTGTGACCTTTTCCTGTTGCCATAGTTCTTTGACTTCCATGGCCAGTGGTGTATATTTGTCTCTCTTTTCCTCTTCCTTCCTACAACATTTTTCATCATTAGCAATACTATGTCAATGAGGTATGTGTTGTTGTTGTTGTTGTTGTTATATTTAGTCAGGATCAGGTCCATTTCCCCTAGTGTGAGGGAGTGGGTTTCGCAGCCTGAATCAGACTTGGAGGCTGAAGAAGCAGATGTATGCCAAGAAATAGGGGAGGAAATTCTCCAAGACTCTTCAGGAGTCCAGGAGGAGTCTTCCTAGGATCTTATTGTCAGGATGTTCAGGCTCAGGGATCGCCCTCCCTCTCCACCCAGGAACTCAGTCTTTGTCAGAGGAGGGGGGAACATCAGAGCTGAAGGACCCCAGAGTCCACCGCAGGGTCAAGTGAGGAGAGGAGGTGGGAGATGGTCCATGAAGTTAGTTACTCAGCAGAGGCTTCACCTTCAAGACCCACCCTGAGAGACATATTCAATAAAAGTCTGTTGAGCACTGTGGAGAAACTGTCCATTGAGTTGATAGGCAACTGCCTTACTTTGCTTTGTTAGGCTAATTAAGCTTAGAGGATAGTCCCTAGCTTTCACACTCTCCTCAGGTGTGAAGAGACATCTAATTACCAAACAAAGCTTTGTGGATTGCACAACAGTGGGAGGGCTTGGAATCATGACATGGTTATTAACGCCCCTTTTGACTTCAGCCCCTATCACTGAAATGTGCCCCCGAAGAGTTTCTCTGAGATTGAATTTGGCCCTTGGGCTGAAATAGGTTCAACACGCCATGCTATAGCGTGCGAAAGGGCAGAATGGGCACATGCCTTTTCCAACACGCAGATTGAGAAGATGCACCTGACTTGATCCATGTAAAGGGCTTCATGTAAAATACCTGAGTGGTGCCTAGAGATGAGATGCATCCACCCACCGACCAGCTATTTAACTTCTATACACAGGCGTCATCCTTTTCATGGAATCCGCAACCCAAGGAATTCATAACCCAAGATTGCAACTATGGAAGATGTTAAGCCAGGGTTAGATCATTTGGCCGCTGTGGCCACCAATGTGCCCCCAGAAACCTTTCTTGACATCCTACCTTTCTCTCTTTCTTTCAACACCTTTGCTTTCCAGCAGCTATGATTGCCGTGAAATCTGTTCCTGTTGGTGGCGGCTGGTTAATGTCTTGGGCCCCATACCCTACCCCTGTCTTGTGCTCAGCCTTTTGGACAGGTGACATGTCCTTTGCCACACCTCCCATGGGACCCATTTTGTGGTAGTGCCCAGGACGGTTTCTCAAATTACTCAATGTGCCCATCGCCCAAAATTTTGCATACAATTATGTTAAACCTACCTTATTGAGAGTGATTTCAAAAAAAGAGGGGAGGGAAATGGGTAGTAGACTCCTTTGTATAAGAATTAGCCAATTTTCTCTCCACAGATAATGAGACGTTGCCTACAGGGAAGCTTGTTAAATCACTTGCTACTGAATCAATAATAGTTGTTTGGAAAAGTCTACTAGAACAACCATCCAACCCATCATTGAGATGTGTTATAGAATTTGGGGAGGGAGGCTTGTAAACTCATTGAGTATTCTCTTCACTCTGATATGTCAGCTCCAAGCCCATTTTTCAATCCCACCCCTTGCACAATTAAACTGGCATAAGGGTATCCACAAATTGACCGCTGTTCCATGGTGTCGATTGTGACACTATCCCATAAATCCATCTCCATCTATCATTGCCACTGCCTCTTCCTACTCAGTCAGGGGGGTGATGGTATTATCAAGTAACAAAATAAACAAAGCCCCCAGTGGTCAAGAATCAGAGATGGAAAGTTTCCTGTCTCAAGCATCCACCTGTGTGTAAGGAGATATGAACAAGTGCCATGGATGTCTTATCACTTTTTGACATTCAGTTCCTGGACCATTTGAAGACCGAATTCAGATAACATCACTTCAAACTAATTGAATTTGCTAGAGCAACTACTGAGTCATTATTACACTTCGCCAGGCATATTAGACTCATGAGAGCATCCATTCAGATAAGACCTGGGAATCCACAAGGAATTGCAACAAGCAAAACTCAACGATTATTTGTGCTACCACACACTTGTTTAAAAAAAGGGGGGGTAAAGAAGAGGAAGAGGTGGTTGAAGAATGCTTTACATTATAAGGTACACAAAAGGGAAAAGAGTGTGCAAAGGGCAGTTCTTTGAAGTGAGGATGAAAGCTAAGAATTAGACTATTTGCGGGGAAAGGCCCGGGACCGCGGGAAAAACCGGGATAAGCGCCATCCATTTTATCCCAGGAAAAGTGAGAGGTCATCCCTGGTTGACCCCGGGATCCCCTGTGCCTCATTTGGATGCACAGGGATGACCTCGAGTTGACCCCAGGATAACTGGATGGTGTAGACATGGCCTATGCGTAACCATGGTGGCTCCAGAAATTAAGCATTTCCAAAGTTGTGTAAATGGCAGCCATAAAAGCCCCATTCACGCAATATTAAAGGCATGAATGTTCCATTCACATCTGTAATGTTGCTTAAATGGGGACTTTATGGCAGCTTGGCGAGCTCCCAATGGAGTGAGGCAAGGGTGAGTCCATCCATCCCTATGCCCCACACATTTTAAAAAGTATTCTAGTTGGGCTCTAAGCCCTGGCCAAGTTGGGCTCATGCTTCCCCTACTACTTGTATCCCAATTGGGGTGCAAGAAGCGTGAGAAGAGACTCAGTTGGTGCTTGCTAGAGCTGGCGTCTGCAAGCACTGACAGAGTGGCATGAGAGAATCTCCAATCTTTCATGAGACCAGAGATAAGAAAGGGATTCCCCTTTGCACTGCTTGCCCTCTGATGGAGATTCCTCCCCCCCACAAGTGGTGGTGGGGCTTAGGGAGGGGAGAGACCCACAGAGAATGCTGGAGGTTGCCCTCCCCTGGTGTAGGGCAGGTCTGATGGATGAACCAGAATTTCACTTCCTGGTAGGGTGACCAGATATAATCCAGATCAGGGCTCATGTAACTTTAACAGTTGTAGAGAAAAGGGAATTTCAGCCAGAGTCATTTGTATGCAATTAGTTCCTGGTGATATTCCTTCTTCATCACAACAGTTAAAGGTGCAGGCACTATACTAGAGTGACCATGTCTAAAAGAAGGCAGGCCCCCTGCAACTTTAACTGTCGTGATGAAGAGGTGATTTCACCAGGAACTAATTGCATACAAATGACACTGGCTGAAATTCCCTTTTCTCTACAACTGTTAAAGTTACATGAGCCCTGACCTGGATTTTATCTGGTCACCCTACTTCCTGGTTTATATGGCACATTGTGGAGCTCAGATCATACCTGGGGTGAAGGATCAGATGCAACAACTGTTCACATTTTGAGTTCTCTATTCCACCCGCATCCCCAAATTTTCTAAGTCAGTGTGGTGTTGCAGTTAGAGTTTCCTAGGGCTGTGGAAACCCTGGTTCAAATTCCCACATATCAGTAAAGCTCTCTGAGGGGCTGAGGGTCAGTCACTTGTGGTTAGTCCAAGCTAGCTTGCAAAATATTTGTGAGAATAAAGGCAGGGCACCATGCATGCCACTCAACTCCTAGGAGGAAGGGAGACATAAAAATGCAATACTCTTTGCTACGTCCTTCCAATGTGTACCTTTAAGACCAAATACTTCATCATAAAACCAACATATCTTTAGTTTTCAAACATCCCATTACTTATTTTGAAGGACTGAACATCAGCTGTTAATTTAGATTAAAATCCCCATCATTAAGAGTGAGGAAAAAGAACGTCATCATAATATATCATTTATTGATAACCCTGCAAAATCCAGTGGTATAAAGCAAGACACCATCATTAGCAAAAGGCTTCTGATACATTTTGTAACTCAATAATCTATTGTTTTCTCCCCAAACCCTTTTCTGGGCTTCGAAAGACCATTTAATCTTAATGACTTGGCACTTTTTATGCCTGCCAGTTCTTCTTTTTTCTGCACATTTTTTTTCCCAATCTGGATTCCACTTTCTCAGCCGTTTCAGCTGTAACAACAAAAAAGCTTTTCAAGAAATAATCCTAAGCGGTCTTACAACTCCCCCTCCCTGATCAGTTGTGTCTGTGTTTGATTTTGACAGATTTATAGATCGGCCTGTAAATGAGCCATTATACACTCCTCCCATCGTTTCCCTGGTGTATGTTCTTATAAGTTATAGCCATTTTAAAAATTGCATGGAGGTACCATTTGTTCTATCTGATCTACTCAGGCAACCCAAACTCTGCACTGGTAAAAAAAAATAATCCAATTGTCTCAGCTGATAATATATCGCTGAGTCCAGCATTATTATAATAGTACCCTGAGGCTCCAGCCACGATTAACCATGGCTTTTATGAGTTTATTTATTTAGATTTCTTGTCTACCCTGTCCAGTGATTGGACAAAGTTACAAATGCACTTTATGAGCCATTCACTACCCGCAAAGAGGGTGTATGTATCTCCGCCTGAGAGACTGAGTCATTCTACAGCCATCTGCAAAGCTGCTGCTGTCAAACACTTGAAAATGGATCCAAATCACAGCAACAGAGGCCCTTGTCAATGGATTCTTTCAGGGCCAGTCTACGGGAGGGGTGGCTCAAAAATCCGCAGGAGCCCTGTGGGTCCGCCGGATGCCCTGCGCTTGGCCCGATGGAAGACGCCCAGTAGATTTTCGCCCCATGGTCCCTTGCGGCGCTGGTCCTGTCGAGCGTGGGGAGAATTGCACAATTTCCCCAGCCTTTGGGAAATTGTGTTAGCCCTCCCTGCCCCATTGTGTGACAACATCTGGTGGGAAACATCCTGGCTTCTGTGAGCCGAAAGTGCTTGTTGAAAAGCCTTCAGGATAATTGCTTCCTTGTTCCAAGTAGGAAAGAGGATAAGATACACAATGCAGCAGAAGACAGATCTTGGTACTCAGCCAGGCTGGTAAGTGGGTCCAGTAACTAGCATTCACCAACCATCATGTGCCAGGACAATCAGAATCATGTCCATTCCAAAATCTGGACAGCACTCTTAAGGAGATCAAATCCAACTCAGCATGGTAGAGTGGATCTCCCAACCCCTCATAACAGGTCTCTGTTGTAGATTAGACTGAGAGATAATTAATTGCTTAATTTTTTCATCTGGGGTTTCTTAACAGTCTATTCATTATCCCATATGGTTTCCCTTTATATATTTGACAGAACTGATGGGCAATAGTGGTCCTTCTGTATCTATAACAGGGATATTGAATCTATTTCAGCCCAAGGGATGAATTACATTTTGGAGAAGCTCTTGAGGACACATTCCAGTGATGGGTACAGCTAAAGGCCAATGGGACAGGGCCAAATTACCAAAAAAATACCGACATTTGTTAGCTTCAAGCTCTTACTGCCAGTAACTAAGTCTTAAGAGAGGCCTTGCAACCTTTTAGAATGGAGGGAAAATGGGCAAAAGCCAGAGGCTACTGTTCAAAACCCCTGAACGTTTCTTTGTTGCTATTCTAATCAAAGGTGTGCAAAACTATATAGCCAAGACAATAAAGAAAAGGCTGTCAATAAAGTGTCCCCACCATTGGCTAATAAAATACTGAAAGCAATAACCAATCATCACCTAAACTAACACAGCAAATGCCAGAGACATGTTTGGAGTGTGCTATTTTGAAAATATGCATATTCCCTGTTCAACTGAAATCGGAAAATGCACCAACGAATGCAGGAAGCAAGGCGAGACCAGCTTCAAGCTGGTATTCGGAGAATCGGGGCATTTGCAAAAACGTCTTGTTCACCCATTGCTATCTAGAATGCAATTCTTTTGTTCAGTGGGTCAAATCAGAGGCCTTGAGCAGCGCCGGCTGCGCTGAAGGTAATCCAATAAGTCTTTGCAGTTTTCTTGCCCCAGCAGTAAAAATCTAACTCTTATTGGCAAGTTGTTGATTTTTGAGCTGTGCTAGAGCAGCTGTTATTTTTATGCCTTGCTGATCCAGGAAGACATATGCCAACTGCTATGATAATGTCACACAGAGAGAGGGGGGGGAGGGAGGGAGAGAGACAGAGAGACAGAGAGAGACAGAGGGAGTATAATTGTTACATTTCTCCCGGCAGTCAGATTTCCATACTGCCTCATTTTATATGTACAGGCGTGAACATCCATTCTTCATCTGATGGGAAATGGCACATTGCCCTGCAGCAAATTTATTACCATGGTATAGATTATAAGAAGAATAAAGCACCCTTCATGCGTTATATGAGGAGTGGGGGAACCGTTTTCAACCTTAGGGCCAATTAGCAACACGGGAAAGGTCTTGCGACCCACATTCCATTTGTAGGCAGGGTCAAAGGCACTGGCAGAGTGGGTAAGGTGACCATATAGAAAGGAGGACAGGGCATCTGTATCTTTAACGGTTGTATTGAAAAGGGAATTTCAGCAGGTTTCAGTTGTATGCATGCAGCACCTGGTGAAATTCCCTCTTCATCAGTTAAAGCTGCAGGAGCCCTGCCCTCTTTTGTATAAGGTCAAGAGGACAGGGCTCCTGCAGCTTGAACTGTTCTGATGAAGAGGGAATTTCACCAGGTGCTACATGAATAGGGTGACCATATGGAAATGAGGACAGGGCTCCTGTATCTTTAATGGTTGTATTGAAAAGGGAATTTCAGCAGGTTTCAGTTGTATGCATGCAGCACTTGATGAAATTCCCTCTTCATCACAACAGTTAAAGCTGCAGGAGCTATGCTAGAGTGACCAGATACAAAAGAGGGCAGGGTTCCTGCAGCTTTAACTGTTGTGATGACGAGGGAATTTCACCAGGTGCTGCATGCATACAAATGACACCTGCTGAAATTCCCTTTTCTACACAACTGTTAAAGATACAGGAGCTCTGTCCTCCTTTCCATGTACTCACCCTATATTGTGTATGTTTTAAGTGTCATTAAAATGAATGCAACATTGATGTGTCCTGGATTTGGGTCAAAATAACTTATGTTCACTCCAGTTTCATATCTAATAGGCAATCAGTTGAGTTATAGCTGAAGTGAAGGCTCTCTCCTCCCCAACTCCCCAGTTATTGTTTTTCATCACATTGTCTTGAATTTGCAGTTAAAACCCAAATAATTCCTACAGAAATCGTCCTAATGAAAATGACAACAACTAAGTTACCAGCATGAATAAATAATACAACCTCATTCTTTCTTAAACACACAGGCATAGCGATTCTGAAATAGAATGGATGTCATTTTAATGGAATTTGACATTTTCTAAATGTTAGCAGTCATATATTTGCATCTCTTTGTGAGCCAATGGTCCCCCAAGGGCTGCTATACTGGAAACATGCTTTATTGCTGGAATATCTAAAATCTCCCTCATCACTGCTGTAATGCCTTTTCCTGTATCATTTACATGCAATAGGTGAGGCAGATATACTTAGTTTTCTGTCATCTATTCCCCTGTCTCATCTTAGCTTTTGATTTTGCCTGCCCTGACTTGACCTGATTTACCTTTCTCGACCCAATGTTACCCACCCTGATCTGACTCCATCAAGTGCTACCAGCTGCCCCCCAGTGTGCCTGAAGTAGTTATTTACTTATTTGATTTATACTCTGTGTTCCTACCAAACAAAAGGTGCTCAAGTACCCGTTAGAATTATAGTAAAAACCAAAGTGACTCCATTTTGTCTTTGTCTATATTTAGTTCTTTGCTTTGCACTCAGCGCATGCTCAAATTCCTGCCAGCTTTTGAGACACAAAGAACAAAGACCATTGATGGGATTTGTTGTAACAGACAGTAGAATCTTTTCTCTGTAGCTTCAGGAGGCCTTGAAGAGCTGTCTCTTTCTAGGCTTCTTTGAAATATGACTGAGATAAACATTCTGGGCGTTCAGCCAGAAATACTGTGTTTCAACTTTGTATTTAACCTGCTTGCATTCCTGAAACAAATGGTCAGACTTGTTTGGGACACGAGTCCACATTGTCTGATCCTTCTCATGAGAAAGTAGAAATAAATAAAAGCTTTTTGGATCTCTGCTTTAGTCTGCTTTGCTTTTCTGTGAATGATTGGAAAACCTCCAGAAAAGAATCCTAAGAGTATTTTTTGCAACAAACTGGCACCCCAGATGGGACAATTCTGGACCACCCTTGGATCCTGGGTGCTACCGAGATAGCGCTGAAGTGTAGGGGTGTGCATCGGATCGGATCCGATCCACGATCCGAATCCGATCCGACCCAAAATCGGGAAAATCCGATCCGATCCAATCCGGACAACCTCCGATCCGATCCGATCCGATCCGATGAGGTCCGATCCGGATCGGACGCCATTTTGAATGCTTTTTCCCATAGCCAAGTATTGTTTTACAAAAACGCCTATAACTTTTTCATTTTTAAAGATAGAAGGATGAAACTTGGGCACATTGTAGACTGGTTAGGGGTAGTTATCTGTGAGAAATTTCAGAAAGATTGGTGCATGCGTTTTGTGGCAATTAATTTTTTAATAAATACCCAGGAATGCCTATAACTTTGTCATTTTTAAAGTTACACACATGACACTTTGCCACATTGTAGGGAGTACCTTGGGACCTATGTGTGTGAAATTTCAGAAACGTAGGTGCTTGTCTTGTGTGGCAATTAATTTTTAGAAAAATGGGTAGTAGTGGGGTAAATACAGTTACGCCTCCCATTTTTTTATTTTTGAAGATACAAACAGGAAACTTGGGCACATTACAGGTACCACTTGCCTTGATATGTGTGTGAAATTTCAGAAACATTGGAGCTTTCCTTGTGTGGCAATTAATTTTTGAAACAATGAGGAAAGAAACACCTATAACTTTGTCATTTTTAAAGTTACACACATGAAACTTTGCCACATTGTAGGTGGTACCTTGGGACCTATGTGTGTGAAATTTCAGAAATATAGGTGCTTGCCTTGTGTGGCAATTAATTTTTTAATAAATACCCAGGAATGCCTATAACTTTGTCATTTTTAAAGTTACACACATGAAACTTTGCCACATTGTAGGCGGTACCTTGGGACCTATGTGTGTGAAATTTCGGAAACGTAGGTGCTTGCCTTGTGTGGCAATTAATTTTAGAAAAATGGGTAGTGGTGGGGTAAATACAGTTACGCCTCCCACTTTTTTATTTTTGAAGATACAAACAGGAAACATGGGCACATTACAGGTACCACTTGGCTTGATATGTGTGTAAAATTTCAGACAGCTGGGTCCAGGCATGTGGTGGCAAGGTATTTTTGAAACAATGAGGAAAGAAACGCCTATAACTTTTTTATTTTAAAAGTTAGAAGTCTGAACATTGCTCACTTTGTAGATGGGTTAGGGGTAGATATGTGTCAGAAATTTCAGAATTATAGGTCCAGGCATTTGATGGCTATGGAATTTTTAAATTACATGTTTCAAAAAAATTTCTACAGAGGCCAGGTCTTCCCCTCCCGCTTCCCGCGAAGAAAAGGAAACACTCTCTCGTCTCGATCCCTTTGATCCTTGCTAGTAGTATCCATTACAGGGCTCGTGTTTCCTTTCCTACTTTCACTTTTCAAGCAGAACGGCTGAGCCTAGCTGAGTTTTGCAGCCATGCGTGCAAGGAAGGATCACTCTGGTCTCGATCCCTTTGATCCTTGGTAGTATCCATTACAGGGCTCGTGTCTGCTTGAGTACAAAGTGAAAGCAGACACGAGCCCTGTAATGGATACTACCAAGGATCAAAGGGATCGAGACCAGAGTGATCCTTCCTTGCACGCATGGCTGCAAAACTCAGCTAGGCTCAGCCGTTCTGCTTGAAAAGTGAAAGTAGGAAAGGAAACACGAGCCCTGTAATGGATACTACTAGCAAGGATCAAAGGGATCGAGACAGAGAGTGTTTCCTTTTCTTCGCAGGAAGCGGGAGGGGAAGACCTGGCCTCTGTAGAAATTTTTTTGAAACATGTAATTTAAAAATTCCATAGCCATCAAATGCCTGGACCTATAATTCTGAAATTTCTGACACATATCTACCCCTAACCCATCTACAAAGTGAGCAATGTTCAGACTTCTAACTTTTAAAATAAAAAAGTTATAGGCGTTTCTTTCCTCATTGTTTCAAAAATACCTTGCCACCACATGCCTGGACCCAGCTGTCTGAAATTTTACACACATATCAAGCCAAGTGGTACCTGTAATGTGCCCATGTTTCCTGTTTGTATCTTCAAAAATAAAAAAGTGGGAGGCGTAACTGTATTTACCCCACCACTACCCATTTTTCTAAAATTAATTGCCACACAAGGCAAGCACCTACGTTTCCGAAATTTCACACACATAGGTCCCAAGGTACCGCCTACAATGTGGCAAAGTTTCATGTGTGTAACTTTAAAAATGACAAAGTTATAGGCATTCCTGGGTATTTATTAAAAAATTAATTGCCACACAAAGCAAGCACCTACGTTTCCGAAATTTCACACACATAGGTCCCAAGGTACCACCTACAATGTGGCAAAGTTTCATGTGTGTAACTTTAAAAATGACAAAGTTATAGGTGTTTCTTTCCTCATTGTTTCAAAAATTAATTGCCACACAAGGAAAGCTCCAATGTTTCTGAAATTTCACACACATATCAAGGCAAGTGGTACCTGTAATGTGCCCAAGTTTCCTGTTTGTATCTTCAAAAATAAAAAAATGGGAGGCGTAACTGTATTTACCCCACTACTACCCATTTTTCTAAAAATTAATTGCCACACAAGACAAGCACCTACGTTTCTGAAATTTCACACACATAGGTCCCAAGGTACCCCCTACAATGTGGCAAAGTTTCATGTGTGTAACTTTAAAAATGACAAAGTTATAGGCATTCCTGGGTATTTATTAAAAAATTAATTGCCACAAAATGCATGCACCAATCTTTCTGAAATTTCTCACAGATAACTATCCCTAACCAGTCTACAATGTGCCCAAGTTTCATCCTTCTATCTTTAAAAATGAAAAAGTTATAGGCGTTTTTGTAAAACAATACTTGGCTATGGGAAAAAGCATTCAAAATGGCGTCCGATCCGGATCGGACATCTGGTCCGATCCGATCCGACCAGCCTCCGATCCGATCCGATCCGATCCGACCCCCCAGGTCCGATTCCGATCCGCTATCCGATCCGATCCGGGGGGTCAGTGCACATCCCTACTGAAGTGCGCACCAAGCCATTTGGCTTGTCAACGCTGTCTGAGAACTTGAGCCGAGGATACCTGGGAGGTTAAAGGATCGTCCTAATTACGAACCAGACAAAGTGGGAGGCCTGGACTTGGTGGTGGACGCACCGCAAAGACTGCAGGAGTAAATATCTTGTATTTTTGTTGGGATTGAGATTTACTGTGCTGTTGAGAGACAGTAAAATAGAAAGCCATGGGGGCCATGGGATCCGCTCAATCATCTGTTGATACTTGCACTCCCTTGGAATGTATGTTACATAACTGGAAGAATTTTAAAATGGATTATGGTGTGAGTGTACATAAGGATGAACCAACCAGACTGTGTCAGAGAGAATGGTCAGTTTTGTTGTCTGAGTGGCCACCTGAGGGTTCTTTTGATTCTAGCTTGATTTCTAAACTGCATGTAATTATAACTGAACGTGGATTATGGAATCAATTTGTATATATAGATCCATGGCTGAACTGAGTTCAAACAAAACCAGGTTGGATTAAGAAATGTATGGGACAAATGTGTAAGGCTATGTTGGCAAGACCCGGGTGGAAGAAAGGGAGACAGGTTCTCCCTGATTCCAGACCCCAGGAGGGATTTTTTGAATTAAGCCCCCACCGACGGCTCCAACAAGCACAAGCTGCTCAGGAGAATCAGCTGGCAACTCCCCCGCCTGACTTGGAGCCTAGTGAACTGAATTTGACTCCAAGGCACCTCCGTTCCCAGGGGGTAGCTACTGACCGGGAAATTACAGGGAAGGAAGCCAGAAATCAAAAGGCCTCCTCTGAGCAATCTTCTCTGTCTATTGTTGTGCCTGTCCCTTCTCCATAAGCTGACAGTCATAGATCAGGAGAAGAGGAAACTGCAGCCACACATCCACCGCCTTATGAAGGTCTTTTAGACCAAGCTAGACTGGCTGCTAAACCCCTGACCCCTCAGCCAACAGCTTTGAGGAAGGGGGGGACAGGATTTGACACTCCTGTTAAAGAGATGCCCTTGCGACAAGCAATAGCAGAGGGGGGGCACATTTCTTTATGTTCCATTCTCAACTAGTGACCTTTTTAATTGGAAAACTCAGAATCCGTCCTTTTCTGAAGATCCTGAGAAAATGATCACGCTGTTTCAGAGTATTGGAAGAACACACCAGCCAAACTGGGCTGATTGCCAAATGATGCTCGATACTTTTCTGATAGCAGCTAAGAAACGCTCAGTGCTGGGCCACAGCCGAAGTATTGCGGCTCAAAGGATTGCTGATGCTGGGGGAGCACCAGCAGGCTTGAATGTGATGTGCCCATTAGAGGACCCGCGTTGGGGTTCAGAGCCAGAAGGTCGGGAGTGTTGTGCCACTTATCTGGGATTGATTGTGGAAGGCCTCCGGAAGGCTGTGGTTAAGGTTCAAAACATGTCTAAAATTTATGATGTCAGACAGGAGAAAGATGAAAGCCAATCTGCTTTTCTTGAAAGACTGTATTCGGCTTTTCGGCGCTACTCCTCCCTTAACCCTGAAGACCCTGAGAACCAAAGATTAGTGAATGTGATGTTTATAGGTCAGTCATCTCTAGATATAAGGAAGAAATTGCAGAAATTAGGAGAGCCTGGGAAACCTCTGTCAGAATTGATGGGAGTGGCGCAGAAAGTTTTTGCAACAAGAGAGCAAGAAGAAGAAAAAAGGCAGGATAAGAGAATGAAGCAGCAAGTGAATCTGATGGCTGTGGCTATGGGCAGAAAGCCAAATGAGAAAGAAGGGAAAAGGGGGGCCAGACCGTTTTCACTTGACAAGAATCAATGTTCTTATTGTCGGCGGTTTGGTCATTGGAAGTCAGATTGTCAAGAGATAAAGAAAAAGGGGGGCCCCAAGCTTGCAGCAGAGGCAAGAGTGTTTACAGCAGAAAGTGAAGAGCAATGATGGGGACCAGGGTCCAAGGCCACCACCCTCCAGAGCAGAAGCTCTAAAGAGGACCCTATGGTTGTTTTAAGTGTGGATAGCCAAGAGTTAAATGGACTTATTGATACCGGTGCGACCTTTTCTATGTTACCCGGCCCCCCCTTGAAGAAAGGAACAAAGCATGTTGTAGTGGAAGGCATAGGGAGAAAGAAACAAAGATTGAATGTCAGTCCTCCCCTCCTTACCAAAGTTGGGGACCAGGTTTTACAGCATGAATTTGTGTGGTCTCCCTCCTGCCCTGTTGCTTTGCTGGGACGAGATCTACTCACTAAATTGCAAGCCCAAATTTACTTCATTGGATCCAAAATGTGTGTAGAGATTCCTAAAAGACAAGGGTCTAATTATCAAATAGCTCTTCGAGGGAAACATGCCTCTCTAGCTACAGTTAACCCTATCTTGCCTGGAGTAAATCCTCAGGTCTGGGCTGGAGAAGCCCCAGCCAGGGCAAATCAGGTTGCCCCATAAAAATTGCCCTTAAAGAAGGAGCTGGCCCTGTGAGACTTCGACAGTACCCATTGAAGCTAGAGACTCGCAGGGGACTGAAGCCTTTGATTGAAAAGTTCAAAAGGTATGGATGGCTGGAAGAAACATCTTCCCCCTTCAACACCCCAATAATGGGTCTCCCCAAAAGTAATTCCTCTTGTTTAAGACTAGTCCAAGACTTAAGAAATATTAATAAATTAATAGTGGCTGAACATGCAGTGGTACCCAACCCACACACCCTCCTAACGCAAGTGCCAACCTCAGCACGGGTCTTTTCAGTCTTGGATTTAAAAGATGCATTCTTTTCAATACCTCTCCATGAAGAGAGCCAAGACTTGTTTGCATTTGAATGGGAAGACCCAGATACACATAAGAAAGTACAACTGAAATGGACCATAATGTCTCAGGGGCTAACGTCCGCGCCATCGATCTTTGGAAGATGCCTCCAGAAAGATCTGGAGCCCTGGAAAAATTGTCACCCAGAGGTCACTTTAATTCAGTATTGTGATGACTTGCTTCTGGCTACCCCTGACCAGACTACCTGTTTATCGGCCACGGTGTCCCTGTTGAACTGGCTAGGAGACAGAGGCTACAAAGTGGCCCGGGAAAAGGCACAGATTTGCCAGGAAAAAGTAGTCTTTCTGGGATATGAGCTGTCAGCAAGAAGCCGTGCCCTGAGTACAGAGAGAGTACAAGCAATTCAAGAATTGCCTTCCCCTTCTTGCCCAAAGGAATTAAGAGCGTTCCTGGGATTGACTGGGTTTTGCAGACTATGGATCCCAGATTATGGAGGGAAGGCTCGGCCATTGTATGAATCACTTACAAAAGAGGGGCTCCTACAGTGGAAATGGACTGAACTGATGAATAAGGCATTTAAAGATCTTAAGCAAGCTCTTGTTTCACCACCTGCATTAGCCCTTCCTAATCCTAGCAAACCTTACCGTCTCTATGTGCATGAAAACAAAGGCATAGCATCAGGAGTTTTGACTCAACCCTGGGGAACTACCTGGAGGCCAGTGGGTTACTACTCCCGGGTTTTAGATCCGGTTTCAAGAGGCTGGGCTGCATGCCTCCGTGCCGTCGCTGCTACAGCTCTCCTAGTAGAAGAAGCGCAGAAACTAGTAATGGGAGCAGACATGGAGATAATTGTGCCACATGGAGTTCCTCAGATTTGGGGCAGTGAAGGAGAAAAACTGCTGAACCCTGCTAGGCAATCCAGATATGAAATCTCTCTGCTTTCAAATCCCAGCCTGACCTACCGTCGAGTAACTGCTCTGAACTCAGCTACCCTGATGCCAGAGCCCACCAGAACTACACCTCATGATTGCCTCACTGTGTTGAACCAAGTCACACAGGCGAGAGAAGATTTGAGTGATGAACCTCTGCCAGATGCTGAACTCACGCTGTATGTTGATGGATCCAGCTCAGTTGAAAATGGAATCAGAGCAATTGGATGTACAGTAGTAACTGACTCTGAAGTCTTGTGGCAAGAGAAGCTGCCAAACACCTTTTCGGCCCAGGCTGCTGAAATAATTGCTCTGACCCGCGCATTAGAACTCAGCCAAGGGAAACGGGTTAACATCTATTCTGATTCACGGTATGTCCATTCTGCCGTGCATGCACATGCAATGTTATGGAAAGAAAGAGGATTCATCACCTCCTCTGGACAGAAGATTGCAAATGGACCCCAAATCTTGAGACTCTTAGAAGCTCTTCTTCTGCCTGAAAAAGTTGCTGTAATGCATGTAAGAGCCCATGGGAAATGTCCCATTGAAGAAAACCGAAGAGGAAATCAAAAAGCAGATCAAGCCTCTAAAGAAGCGGCCAGAAGCGGGACACAGTACCAGTTCACAGCACTTGGAAACTTCAATCTAGCCCGCCCTGTGTATGCCCCCAGAGAAGAAGAAACTGCTAAGGACAACCACGGAGTGAAAAATGAAGAAGGATGGTGGATCATACCTGGAGGAAAAGTAATGGTCCCACGCATTCTACTAGTCAAACTACTGACTGAATTTCATCAGCAGGCACACATGAGTGCCAATGCAATGGGAGATCTCTTCATAAGGACTATGGTGTCACCTGGATTATACATGGAAGCACAACGCATTGTGGCTACCTGTCCCACTTGCCAAAAGGTGGGAACAAAAGGAAGAACTCCTCCTGCCCCAATGGGAGGAAGAACCTTGGGCCCACTACCCGTTCCAGAGACTTCAAATTGACTTTTCAGAATTGCCCCGATGTGGAGGATATCGATATCTATTATTGATAATAGATCAGTTAACTGGATGGTTGGAGGCATTTCCAACCAGGACTTGTATGGCAAGGGAAGTTGTGAAAAAGCTTGTGAATGAAATTGTGCCCCATTTTTCATTACCAGAGACTATTGAATCAGATCAAGGAAGTCATTTTACTTCCTCACTTGTGAAAGGAGTGAGCACAGCCCTTGGCATTCAGTAGAAAGTGCACACCCCATGGAGACCAGAATCATCAGGACAAGTAGAGCGAATGAATCGGACTGTAAAAATTTTGTTGACCAAGCTATGCACTGAAACCAAACTGAAATGGGTTCAGGCATTGCCTATAGTTTTGAGCCAGATCAGATGCATGCCCCGCAAAGGGATTAAATTGACCCCATTTGAATTGTTATTTGGGTTTCCACCAAGGGTCTTACCACCTGGTCAAAGAGAAATTGTATGTGGGGAATTGGGGAATGCAATGTTAGAAGAACATATAACTGCCCTCCAGTCTGTTTTATCTTCTCTCCACAGGTTTGCAGCTTCGTTCCAGAGTCTACCTCTTGATGTGCCAGTCCATTCATTCCAACCCGGTGACCAGATGTTGATAAAGAAGTGGAAGAAGCAACCCCTGACTGAAAGCTGGAGTGGACCATTTCAAGTGTTAATTGTGACTCATTCAGCCCTTAAAGTAAAAGGTTCTGATAAATGGACACATTTTTCTAGGGTGAAGAAATACCGAGAAGCAAGCATCAACCCACAGGAGCCTGTCACTCCGGAAGCTGATGGCTCCTCTGGGGAAGAATCCAGCAACTGGACTTCTATCCCATTAGACAATCTAAAACTGAAATTAACACGCCATGCTTGATGGGCCACTAATTATAACACTGATTGTAACTGGGATAGTGGTAGTGTGTTGTTTCAAGCCTGAACAGTTTCTTGGCAAACCTCACCAAGATGTACCCCTTTGGGTCATTAATTCTGATAACCATATGTTTGAGTAAAACTGTAGTTAAAGAAGAGTCCAATCAATGGATCCAAATTGTGAAGCAAACTGCAGCTGTACTCACTAATAAATCCTGTGTAATCTGTGCACTGAGCCCTAAGTCCCACCGAGATGGACTTCCCTTCTTGCCCATTCCCCTCAATAAAACAGGGATTGTAACAGATTAAGGCTTCCAAAAAGTGTCCTTTAAATATACCCACTATGATTCCAGCAGAGCCCTCAAAGTAGTTTCCTTGCCAGGACCAATCTGCATTTCACAGTATGGCTCAGGGTTGTTTATTAGCCAGTCAGTATGCCATGAGACTTGGTATTCTGACCAAACAGCCCCTAAAGAGGGAACCTGGAATTGTAGTAATTTAAGTAAAGTACCTTTCAAAGATTGTGGATGTTCTTTGAGCAGAGAATGGATGCATAATTGAGAAAAGAACTGCACTCATTTCATAAATGGGACCCGTATGACAAAGACTTCCATATTATCCTCTGTGACTTTAGCTCTTCTCCAGTCCCGGGACAAGGGACATAGACACCACTTGTGGTGGATTTGTGGAGAATAGGCTTATAAACAATTACCCCAAAATTGGAAAGGTTGTTGTTATTTGGGGGTTGTGGTTCCAAGACTGTGGATAATTTCCTCTGATACCCACAAAAGAGAAAATAAATCTTTAGATCTAAAAGACATAGCAGGAAGAGGGAGTCAGAAATAGAATGATGAGGAATGGCCAGCTGAGCGTATAGTTGAGTGGATAAGTCCCACTACCTGGGAATCTACTGTATCTGGCAGATCCAGCCACTATTTGACAAACAGGCTGATACGTTTACAAGCAGTGCTGGAAATCATAGCAAATCACACAGCTGATGCCTTAGATTTAATTGCCACTCAATTTACTCAGCTCCGGACTG
This sequence comes from Anniella stebbinsi, assembly GCA_029215795.1. Classification (NCBI taxonomy): domain Eukaryota; kingdom Metazoa; phylum Chordata; class Lepidosauria; order Squamata; family Anniellidae; genus Anniella; species Anniella stebbinsi. The sequence continues at coordinate 222,461,343 of JARDYH010000004.1, read as the reverse complement.
CAACTTTACCATTGAAATTGAGATTAGATTATGTATTGGCAGCACAAGGTGGCCTTTGTGTTGCCCTGAATTTTTCTGATTGTTGTTTCAAAATAGACAACAATAGAGAAATTATAAAAGGCCTAGCTAGAAACATAAAGGAGGTAGCCCATGTGCCAGTCCAGAAATGGAATGGATGGAATTTGGATTGGCTCACATCTTGGCTCCCTAATTTTGGATGGTTTAAAACTGCATTCTTAGTATATTGCTTAGTTATGATTTTAATCTGCATTTTGCCTTGCTGTATTCCATGCTTTATGGCTTTAGTGAAACGAGTAGTAAATTCTATCGTAGAACGTGAAATGTATTCTCATTATGTATTGCTGGCTATGCAAGAGAGAAGAGAGTATGAAGAAGTAAAAAATTAGACATGGTTATCATATATGTATATGTTATGACTTTCAGGAATGGCTCTGAATTAGATAAAACTACAGAACCATGTAAGTCAGGAACCCATTCAGTGGACTGAATGTGATCAGAGTCATGAATAGATAGCTATTACCATTCTGCAGTATAACCAATACTTTGATGTGTATGATCCCCCTGATGAAATGTTGTGTTTGCAATGTTTTCAGAATAGAGACTGAGAATGACAGAGTATAAGATCTTTAAACTCCTTAAGGGGGGAGATTGTTAGAATTATAGTAAAAACCAAAGCGACTCCATTTTGTCTTTGTCTATATTTAGTTCCTTGCTTTGCACTCAGTGCATGCTCAAATTCCTGCCAGCTTTTGAGACACAAAGAACAAAGACCATTGATGGGATTTGTTGTAACAGACAGTAGAATCTTTTCTCTGTAGCTTCAGGAGGCCTTGAAGAGCTGTCTCTTTCTAGGCTTCTTTGAAATATGACTGAGATTAACATTCTGGGCGTTCAGCCAGAAATACTGTGTTTCAACTTTGTATTTAACCTGCTTGCATTCCTGAAACGAACGGTCAGACTTGTTTGGGACACGAGTCCACATTGTCTGATCCTTCTCATGAGAAAGTAGAAATAAATAAAAGCTTTTTGGACCTCTGCTTTAGTCTGCTTCGCTTTTCTGTGAATGATTGGGAAACCTCCAGAAAAGAATCCTAAGAGCATTTTTTGCAACACCTCAAAACAGAACACTTCCAGTCCAATAGGGGGGAAAATTATATGTAACTCCCTTTTATCAGAGCAAGCCTGCTCAGGTATGGGAGGAGATCCCAAAATTGAAGTATTGCCCTATTCAAAGCCCCACCAATTTCACACTGGAAGGGCAGAAAGGAAAAAGGACCGGTGTTTTGTCTTCTTCATCTTCATGGTCTTTGTCTTCATCATCATCTTCAGTGTAGTCATCTTCATCTTATTTATTGATTGATTTGATTTGTGCCCGGCCTTTCTGCCGAAAATGGCACTCAAGGCAGCTTACAATCATTGGTACTGATGACAATAAGCACAAATACATAAAAAAACATAATTAATAACAATTAAAAATACAACAGCCGAATAAAAACAACATCCAGCTCAAACGATCTGCTTACTCACTAAAGATCCACTTGAATAAAGGAGTCCTTGCCATATGAAAAGGAGGCCAGGGCTTCTATAGCTTTAACAGTTGAATAGAAAAGCGAATTTCAGCAGGTGTCATTTGGTGAAATTCCCTCTTCATCACAACCTGGTGAAATTCTGTCTTCGTCGCAACAGTTAAAGCTGCAGGAGCCCTGCCCTTGTTTGTATCTGGTCACCAGGTGCTGCATGCATACAGATGAAACCTGCTGTTAAAGATATCGGAGCTCTGTCCTCCTTTACATGTGGTCACCCTACTGCTGGTGTGAGGACAACAGGACAACATGGCCTTCCATGGTGGAGAGTTCCATAATCCGGGAGCAGCCACGGAAAAGGGGGTCTCTCACGTTACCACCAAACATGTCTCTTATCATGGCAATCTTGAAAGAAAAGCCTCTTCACAATATCTTAAGGACTGGGCAGGTTGAAATGGGTGAAGAGGCTCTGTCAGCTACCCTGGTCCCAAGCTGTATTGAGCTTTATAGGCCACAACCAGCCCTTTAATTTGGGCCTGGAAACAGATCGATTGAAGTTATTGTAATATAGGGTGACCCTATGGAAAGGAGGACAGGGCTTCTATATCTTTAACAGTTGCATAGAAAAGGGAAATTCAGCAGGTGTCATTTGTATGCATGCAGCACCTGGTGAAATTCCCTCTTCATCACAACAGCTAAAGCTGCTCTAGGTATACTAGAGTGGCCAGATACAACAGAGGGCAGGGCTCCTGCAGTCCAAGTTAGCAGCACTGGCACTGGTGGACAAGTTGTCTGACTCCGCATCGTGTGATGTAGTGGATAGATTGTTGGGCTATGATCTGGTCTTTATTTGATTAATTTTTTTCAAATATTGCTTTTGCAAACATTACACTCAAGCCTGTTGTCAGCAGCTAGTAGCTCCGAAGTGAGATCTTGCCACTTCAGGCAGGATTGCTTTCATATTTCAATTACTCTATTATGAGAGCCAGTATGGTGTAGTGGTTAGAGTGTTGGACTGGGAGTCAAGAGATCCGGGTTCTAGCCCCCACTTGGCCATGGAAACCTACTGGGTGACTTTGGGCCAGTCACAGACTCTCAGCTCAACCTACCTCACAGTGCTGTTGTTGTGAGGATAAAATGGAGAGGAGGAGGGTTATGAATGCCAGGATATGAATGTAATATAAAAAAGACAGGATATAAATGTAATAATAAATAAATTAAATAAATAAACTTCACTTATACCAGGATCAAGCATTCTTTCCTAGAAATGACCATTCAACAGTGTGGATGATATAGTTGCAAATCTGAAGCAGCAGGTCCTCTCAAAAAAAGCCTCATTAGCTTCCCCGTGGCACCGTAAAGGAAGTAGGCCAAAACACAACAAATGCTTGCTTCTCTTTGATTTTCAGTGGATGACGGGGTGCAAAGGAAGAAGACAGCACCGACAAGAAAATATGAAATAGGTCCAGAAGCTTATATAAACAGCATGAAACAAAAAGCACACCATCATCTAGTACAGAAAGCCATTATCAGCGAGATTTAATGACAGAGCCATTGTTGCATGTCATAGCCCAGAGCTGAGACTAGTTGCATAAGCTTTATCACTAATGGTCTCTACAAAAACAAGAGAGAAGAAAACACGTGTGTGTGTGTGTGTGTGTGTGTGTGTGTGTGTGTGTGTGTGTAAGAAACAAAAGGCTTGTTTGGCTTAACACAGTGTGACTCCATGACAATTGCAAAGGTAGGTGTTTCCTGGATCCTTGTATGATACATCAAGAATGGGGTTGGGTGTAGGCTGACCATATGAAAAGGAGGACAGGGTTCATGTAACTTTAACAGTTGTAGAGAAAAGGGAATTTCAGCCAGGGTCATTTGTATGCAATTCGTACCTGGTGAGATTCCCTCTTCATCACAACTGTTAAAGTTGCAGGGGCCCTGCCTTCTTTTGTATATGGTCACCCTAGTATAGTGCCTGCAACTTTAACAGTTGTGATGAAGAAGGAATTTCACCAGGAACTAATTGTGTCGTGACTCTGGCTAACTCTCTAAAGTTCTTGCTCATGACTTCAGGTACACTGATATACAACAATAACAGTGAGATTTCTTTTATTGTAATCACACGGAATTCAAAGCATAACGGTTTCATTTCTGCAAACACACACTTGAAGCTGAAGACGGACCACACAGCTTTCAGGTAGAACGGCTTAATGAGAACAGCACTCACTCAGGGACTGACATTTAGAGATTAACTCTAGTCCTTAGAGGGCAGGAGCGGCCACGCTGCACTGGAATCCTCTGGAACATAGAGAGACTCTAGGATTAGGCCTCCTAACAGTAGTATAACGGTCAACTGGCAACTAAATCTTCACTCAGCCTGTCAGGGAACGCTGAGCTGACCACGGAAGCCAGAAGCCAGGAAATGAACCTCTTCGACCTAGGGAGCCTTCCCAATTCACGTAGCTTTAGCTCTGAGGAAGGTCCTCTCACAGGTCTCACACACACACGAGTTTCAGAACAGCAACGATCAGCTTCTGCCTCCCTCTGCCCGTAACTTTGGCTCCATGGAGGGAGACAGCAAGCTATAGAACACGAATCCAGAACAGTACTCTCAAGTCCAAATCTATGAAAAGCCACAGTGCACTTTTCATGGCAGAGTTCTTTAGAAGTAACAAGTCCAAACAGCAACAGAACATGTATAGAGTGCATCTCACAATTCTAAATCAGATAGTAACTCACAGCAGCAACAGAGCAGCAAGAGGATAGACGAGATAATTCCTAGCAACGGAATTACTCTCAGGACAAAGGCAATATAGTGTGGAGGCTGGGCAATTCCAAGCTACTTTGATAGACAGGGCTTCAGGCCTGTAATCTAAACTCACGTGCCAACAGGGCGGCACGGTTCAACCTCTTCTGATGACGCCACAGTGTGAGGAAGATAGCCACCTTTGCAAAGCATAGTTTAATTCTCAGAGAACCTTCAAGGCCTTCGGCCTACCATTTGAGATAAGCACATACCAGAGAAGCAGAGATACATTTTCTCATGACAAATTGCCAAGTCTTCAGTCTACAATTCACAGGGCCAGCCCTGTGAATTGTCTACGAAGCATCTGACACCCAACAAATTGCATACAAATGACACTGGCTGAAATTCCCTTTTCTCTACAACTGTTAAAGTTACATGAGCCCTGTCCTCCTTTTCATATGATCAGCCTAGTTGGGTGAGGATTTCATTTGTTTCTTAGGGTGACTATATGGAAAGAAGGACAGGGTTCCTGTATCTTTAACAGTTGTGTAGAAAAGGGAATTTCAGCAGGTGCCATTTGTATGCATAGAGCACCTGGTGAAATTCCCTCTTCATCGCAACAGTTAAAGCTGCAGGAGCTCTGCCCTCTTTTGTATCTGGTCACTCTAGTATAGCTCCTGCAGCTTTAACTGTTGTGATGAAGAGGGAATTTCACCAGGTGCTGCAGGCATACAAAGGACACCTGTTGAAATTCCCTTTTCTACACAACTGTTAAAGATACAGGAGCCCTGTCTTCCTTTCCATAGGACCACCCTAGGTTTTAAGAACTCACAAATACTTCCACGAATGGGTAGGAACGAAACTGAGGGTTTTTCTTTAAAAAAAAAAAAAGCAAAAGCAGGAGAAAGCAAAACTGTCTGATTTGCCCATCCAATCATGTTTGAGTGCTTAACTCTTAATAGTTTGGGCTTGGATCCTTGTGAATTCAGACATGTTAGTACCAAATTAGGATTTGTGTTCCTCCCCCCTAAAAGGCTTTAGATCTTTAAGAGTTATATGGCAGGCAAGTATATCATGGACTTCTCCATGCTGAAAAAAAAATTACCTATTGAATTTAGCAGCTACAGATAGATCAGAATTGTCTTCAGGGCATTGTTCGATAAGAACCTTCCAAAATTCATACATTTCATGATAAACAGGATGGAAATAACTTGAGATTTAAAAATAAAATGAGGAAGAAAGAAAAACTAATGGATTCATCCATCCTCACCTAGGAAGCTGCCCTATACCATATTACGATGTTTGCCTCCCTCTCTCATAATACTAGATCTGGGGGTCATCCCATGAAGCTGATTGGTGGGAGATTCAGGACACACAAAAGGAAGGACTTCTTCACACAGCCCATAGTTAAATTATGCAATTCACCACCACAAGATGTAGTGGTGGCTACTAATTTGGATGGCTTTAAACGGGTTTGGATAAATTCCTGGAGGAGAATGCTATTAATGGCTACCAGTCCTGATAGCTATGTACTACCTCCAGTATCAAAGGTAGTAAGCTTATATACACCAGTTGCTGGGGTAGATGGGCAGGAGCGTACTGTTGCACACATATCTAGGCTGACCAGACAAAATCCAGGTCAGGGCTCATGTAACTTTAACTGTTGTAGAGAAAAGGGAATTTCAGCCAGTGTCATTTGTATGCAATTAGTTCCTGGCGATATTCCCTCTTCATCACACCAGTTAAAGGTGCATGCACTATACTAGAGTAACCATATGCAAAAGAAGGCAGGGCCCCTGCAACTTTAACTGGTGTGATGAAGAGGGAATTTCACCAGGAACTAATTGCATACAAATGACACTGGCTGAAATTCCCTTTTCTCTACAACTGTTAAAGTTACATGAGCCCTGACCTGGATTTGATCTGGTCACCCTACCCATATCCTGCTTGTGGATTCCTGTTGACAGCTGGTTGACTGCGGTGTGAACAGGATGCTAGATTAGACCTGGATGGACCCCTAGCCTGATCCAGCATGGCTCTTATGTTTTTATGGCTGTCTAGTCCAATATTGTCCACACTGACTGGCAGTAGCTATCCCAGGTCTCAGGCAATTAAGGGAGCTATTATGTATGACCTGTTACCTGATGCTTTTAGATAGAAAGGCCAGGGATGGAAGCTGTTACCTTCTGGTTGCAAAGCGTGTGCACCAATATATCGCTACAGCCCTTCTGCCTCGTTATGAGATATCTGTAGGATAGGATGACAGCCCAACTTGATTCTTAATGGCAATGTTCAATGTAGCTTTCCAATAATTGTCTACAGTTTGGAAGCAGCCTTGCCCCATCGTGTGTGGCATGAATTGTACAATGTTATAAATCAGTGTTGAAATGATTGGTTGCCCTGTGCCTCTAATCATTTACGTTCAATTAAGATAGGATTCAAAGCAAGCTGCTGGTCAGAAGCATTGAATATGTGGAACATACAGCCTTAAATAACAACAACAACAAAAAAGGAAATAAAGGATTGGGGGAGACGGCAGGATTGGAATGGATCTAAATTTCCGCAATGTCTAACTGATTGCATTTTCTTATGTGAATACAGTGTAATTGAGAAAACAGGTAACATTATCCATAGATAGCAGTTCAAAATATATCTCAGCAGCTATAGTAGGGCCCTAAGCTCAAATCCACCCCACCTGGGGTCGCAATCCAGCCCTCAAGATGGCTCTACCCCCTTCACCTGCCCCCACTCCTTTCTCCTATGAGGAAAGGTGGCAACAGCTGGGATTGCTCAGCTTGGAAAAAAAGGCTGAAGGGAAACATGATAGAGTTGTACCAAATTATGCATGGTGTGGAGAATGTGGAGAGGGAGAGATTTTTCTCCCTCTTCCATAATACTAGAACCCAAAGGGGTTAATCCCATGAAGCTGATTGGTGGGAGATTCAGGACAGGTAAAAAGAAGGACTTCTTCACACAGTGGATAGTTAAATTCTGGAATTCGCTGCCACAAGATGTGGTGATGGCCACCAATTTGTATGGCTTTAAAAGAGGGGTGGATGAATTCCTGGAGGAGAAAGCTATCAATAGCGACTAGCCCTGATGGCAATGTGTTACCTCCAGTATCTGAAGCAGTAAGCCTGTATACACCACTTGTTGGGGAATATGGGTGGGAGGGTGCTGTTGCACCATGCCCTGCTCGTGGTTCCCTGATCAACATCTGATTGGCCACTGTGTGAACAGAGTGCTGGACTAGATGGTGCATTGGTCTGATCCAGCAGGGCTCTTCTTATGTTCTCCTGTCCACTAATCCCTTGGTGATTTCCTGGATTTTGTGCAGCTTTTTCCTCATTCTAAAAGATTCTAAGGTTCTCTTCCGAAAGCTTAGTTACTGAGAGTAAGAACTTTAAACTCAAATATGCCGGTATTTTGGGTATTTTAATCCCATCCCTTTTGCCTTTGGCCATGCTAATTTTGCCTTGGGCCCTGCTCACCAGTGAGACACAGCCTCTGATTGCTTCTCTGGAATTGAATCAGGCCCTCGGGCTGAATGAGGTCCCACACTCCTGCCCTATAGGAAAAATTCCTTTGCATTAGCAGTTTTGGAACTTGGCTTTCCTTTAGGGAATATTTGGATCAGCAAAACCCAAGCTCTGAAGAACCTGTGTTACAGCTCCTGCCTGTGAAAAAGGGTGGAGAATTTCTCATCCCCCTGGAGAAGTTTGGCGAAACTTTAATCCCCCCTTTTCAATTTCTCTGCCCACAACTAAGAAGGAGGATTTTAAGAGGTGATTTGCACACAGCACTAATAATCATCGGATGCCCATAGGCATGTGCACCCAGGGAATTTTATTAATTTATTTTTTAAAGACAAACATGCATTGAGTACTCATTATTTTTATTCAGTTATTTATTAAACACCATTCCATTGATGCCGTACTCTGTGTCCAGATTCCCTGACCACAGAAGGGCCATTGCAGGTGAGGGAGGGATGAGGAGACATTCCTCAAACCCCAGAATTGGTGGGGCTTTATGGTGACAATGGCCGGAGGAGGGTCTTATGAGGTGATATTGGCCTTAGGGTTCCCTCCTCCTGGCCTCTTTGAAATGTGGCTCCCAGCAGAGAGACATTATTGCTTGACATATTAGGGTGTGCCTGGGCACACCCAGCACACCCCTTGTGCATGCCTGTGCAGATGCCCTGTTATATGGTCCAGCACTCGAGAAGCTAAGTTGGTGAGTACTCAGGACTAGCCCATTTGACAACAGCACCTGAAGGCCATGTCTACACCAGGCAGTTATCCCAGGGTTGTCTCTAGGTCATCCCTATGTGTCCAAATGATGCACAAGGGATCCCAGTGTTAACCGAGGATGACCTAGAGATGACCACGGGATAACTGAAACTGGGGATGTCCTGGCTTTTCAACAGTCCTGGGATAACCTCGAGGACCACTGCTGGTGTGGCGTGGCCTCATGAGTCCTCAAACAGGCATGGAGCCACACGGGGTGGCTCCATGCATGGGGGTGGGTTGAGGGCAGCAATTTCACCATCCCTGGGATGATGGGGGGGTTGGGCATGTGGTTTGGCAGGGAGTAACTTATCTTTTTCACCGTGTGCAGCATCTCTTTTAAAAAATGGCGCTCCCGCAACGTCCCTCTTCCTGTCCGGGATGTTGCGCAGCCGTATAGACACTGGGGGAGGATTGCGGAAGCTGGTAAGTCTGCAATCGTCCCCCCTCCCTCCTGCTACACCCTCAGATGTACGGTTCTCTGCCCTGGGAAAATAAGATTGGCCTCTTCCTTATTTTGCTTCTGATGAGCTTTGGAGACTGTTCTGTTTCAACAGGCTTTCAATGCAGCACAATGTATTGGTGGTCCTCTTTTTCAGTTTTAATGATGCACTCAAATTGATTGATTTTCCCCCTTTTGCTCTTATGTTTCTTGGTTTCATGAGGAGTTTTAATGTGTATGTTTTTCTTTGTACATCACCCTGTGACCCTGGTAGGTGGAGGGTATGATTAGTAAGTGTACTGAATAAATGCATTTTAGGCTCTAAAAACCATTAGATGTGTCCTGATTTCTGAGTAGTGAGATGTTTTGAGTCCAGCAGTTCATTGTGGGTGGGCTTTCTCGATACAGCACTGATATGTGCTCTAGCTCTTAATCTGTCTCTTGTTGGTTGAGCATGGAAAGCGCAAGCTGGTCCTTTGACTATGGTGCTTTGGTTACTGACTCATGTGATCTCAGCATCTTGAGGGGGATTTAATTGTCCCATTTGAGGCCCATTTAACTTGAGAGGTTACATTTCAGAAGGGCTTTCTTCATTTCTTCTCCTGCGGATGGGTAATGCAGTGATGTGCTGATTGTAGCAGTAGTTTTCATGTGCTTAGAGTATTGAGTTTATCAAAGCAATAACTGCGGTTGTCAGGGGGATAAAAAGACTTGACATTTGAACACACATCACTCACTTTGAGTTGTGATTTATTCTAAAGCGTGTGTACCATTATGCAAAATGTTATATGGCTATACTCTGATCTAGTTTCCCCCCAAAATATTGCCTTTGCAAACATTACACGTAAGCCTGTTGTCAGCAACTAGTAGCTCCAAAGTGAGATCTTGCCACTTCAGGCAGGATTGCTTTCATATTTCATCTACAGTCACTCTGTTGTGAGAGCCAGTATGATGCAGTGCTTAGAGAGTTGGGCTGGAACTCAAGAGATCTAGGTTCTAGTCCCCACTCAGATATGGAAGCTCACTGGGTGACTTTGGGCCAGTCACAGACTCTCAGCTCAACCTACTTCACAGTGTTGTTGTTGTGAGGATAAAATGGAGAGGAGGGTTATGTATGCTACCTTGGGCTCCTTGAAGGAAAAATGGCAGGATATAAATGTAATAAATAAAATCAATCAATATTGGCCTCATGTCTTCCACCCTATTGCAATGTGCCAAAGAAATATATTGACCTCTCCCATAGTGCAATGGTAGAACACATGCTTAGAAAGCAGAAGGTTCATGGGTCAATCCCTAACATCCTGAAATATTTGTTTCAGGAAAGATTGGGGTAGAGGTGGTACCGAAATGTTCCTTATTCCCCCTTTTCTCTTTGTACAGATGTATCCAATTCACACCTGCTGGACTTAAATGGAAACCAAAAAGAAATTAGCAATCAGAAATATGTATATTTCTGAGCTTATGATGCATTCTGCAAAACAAACAAACAAAATATTCAACAATGTGTACACAAAGAAGAGTGTGCCTGTCCAAAATGCACACAAACATGCTTTATTCTATGGATGCATGTGTATGAAAATGCATATGTTGAAAAATAAATGCATATATTGTGAATACACAAATGCATACATTACAAAAAATGCATATGCAGTTCCAAACACCAATCTATTAAAAACAAACAATCACAAAAACTGAACTTTTCGATTAGATTGAGATTCACAGAACTGCCCACCCCTAGTGAGCAGAACAGACCTCTGTGTTGTGACTAAGCCTGTTCCCCTTGGTCTGGGGGAAGGATTTTCAGGCGATCAATCAGAGTCAGAGCCAGAAACGTACTAGCCTGTATGGGGAGTGGGAGAGGTGGCTCTCACGGGCTCTTCACCAGCTGGGAATGAATTTTGCTAGCCCTTATTTCTGTGGGTGTAAACAACTCACAAGCTGGGAATCAGTGTTCTTCCGAGGGGGAGGGCACTGAAAGCCAAGCTGATCCAAGAATCCGTCGGAGACCAAAGTAGGCGGAGTGAAAGGAAGGTGAGAGGAAGTCGGCCTGGCAAGCTTCTTGCCAAAGGCTTCTTCAGAACCAGCCTCCCTGAAGTTAAAGCATACTGGAAAAGGACTTTCCCTTTTTCTTGAAAGGACAATGGTATCGCTTAGTTTGCATAATCTTGTCTAGAGTGAGGTTCCTAGAAAAGTAGAATCCCATCAGGTGGGAGGAAATGTTTATTGCCTGAATAAAGTTTTGTGGATTACATGGCAGACCTCTTTCTTGTCTCCCAATAAAGCGAGGGGTGTTGGGAAAGTTGACTCTCTTGATATTGGACATGAGAACAGAGGATGAGTACATAGCAGTTCTGGTGGAACAGGCTTGGTTAAGAGAGCCACTGGCAAATGCTGGCTGCACAGCCTTCCATTCTAATGGTGTAATCACCATGGACAAGTCCACCAACCAAGCTGCCCCCCTCTATTTAAGTCAGCCTCCTCCAACCTGGGGTCATGTTGACTACAATTCCCATCTCCCCTAATGATTGGCAATACAGGCCGGGGATGATGATGGGGTTGTAGGAACAATATCTGCAGGGTCTCCACATTGGGCAAAGCTGAACTAAGACCTAATATTCCATGTCTTTGATGAGTAGACTATTGATGGATGTGTCCAGAAGTTCCTAAAAGGCAGGAGTCCCAACACAGAGCTCACCAATGGTGCCCGCAAAGGGGTCTGCAGTGAAGTGCCCATGAGTTTCTGCAAAGTTTCTTTTAAAAAATAATCATATATATATATATATATATATATATGGATTCGTATATATACATACCTGGATGTGTATATATCCATTGCAATGAATGAAATGCCTATATATGAAAATACAACTGCCTAACAATTGTACGTAGCTTTGGTATTTCTCTCCACCCAGTCCCTTTGTTTGGTATTCCCCCCCCCCTTCCCCATAGCTAGCCTTCATCTTTCTCTCTCTTCCTGGACCCTAGCCATGCTTTTTCTCTTCCATTCATCCTTTATCAAACTGTTTTTTCCTTGCCTCTAGTCTCACTATTTCTCCCCCTCCCACCCGTTACCTCACTTTTTATGCCCCTTCTAATCCCAGATCTACACCAAGCAGGATATAACACTTTGGAAACATTTTGAAAACAGTATATGGAATGTGGCCTGGGCCTGAGCAGTTGTCAAAACTGTTAGAAACCATTATAAAACAGTTGTGTAGATCCAGCCCTAGATTCAGGCCTCACTATTTCTCATTTATCTGCCTTCTATCTAGGGGTGACCATATTACGCCAGCTTTAAAATCGCTCCACTGGCTGCCAATTACTTTCTGGGCGAAATACAAAGTGTTGGTCATTACCTTTAAAACCCTACATGGTTTGGGTCCAGGTTACCTGTGGGATCGCCTTCTTCCATACAATTCGCCCCGTACGCTCAGGTCCTCTGGAGAGAACTTACTACAGGCGGCCAAGACTAGGCTGACAACCGTTACCCAGAGGACCTTCTCTTCTGCCACTCCCAGATTGTGGAATGACCTGTCGGAGGAGATTTGACAACTTAACAGTCTTTTAGAATTCCAGAAAGCTATAAAGACTGGTCTCTTCTGGCAGTCATATCCAGTGGAATTTTAGATTTTTTTAGGATGTTTTTATGTTGTTTTATTGCTATTTTAATAATGTTTGCCATGTTTTAATCAGTTTTATGTATTTTATCGTGTTTTATATTTACTGTTGTTCCCCGCCTCAATCCAAGTGGAGAGGCGAGAAATAAATAAATTTATTATTATTATTATTATTAATAATAATAATAATATTAATATTATTATTGCCATGCTTCCCCCCCTTTTTCTCCCAGCCTCTAACTTCACTATTTCCCTCCTCTGACCTACTTTGACTAGCCAGGCTCCCACAGCAGCCACAATGTGGCTAGTCACATCCTCAAGAGGAGCCAATACAGTTTCTCAAACACCCAAATGTGCCCAGGGATCCAAAATGTTAGGGATCCCTCCTCTAACGTGCTGTCCAGATCTTGGTTTTTCCTTTGATTGAAATAAGTATTTCCCTCAATGAATATTCTCTTTAAAACGTTTTTTTGGGGAAAAAACCTTTAGAGAATAGTGCTTCTGATGTATAACTCATGGGAGATGTCATGATTCTAAGCTCTCCCGCTAAGAGGTGAGACAATAAAAAGATTTGCTGTGCAATCCAGAAAGCTTTAGTCGATAAATAGTCTCCTCTTCATATCTGAAAGAAGTGTAAATTCTAGGAGCTATTCTCTAAGCTGAATTAGCTTAACAAAGCAAGGCAGTTGCTTATCAGCTAAATGGACTGTTTCCTGCAGTGTTCAATAAGCTTTTACTGAACCCCTCCTTCAGGGAGGGCCTTCAAGTTGTAACCTCTGGTGAGTGGCTAACCTAGCAGATGGCTTCCCACCTCCTCTCAACTCTGTCCACTTGACTGTGCAGCAGGCTCTAAAATCCGTCGGTTCTGATGTTCCCTCCCCCTCTGACAAAAATTAAGTTCTCAAAAACAAAAAAAAGCTTGAGCTTGACCTTCTCTAAAGCTCAACTGAAGATTTTTATTTTGTCTAAAGCTTTTAGAACTTGATTTTGATTTTACTTTTATGCTGTTAGTTTTATTGTCCCCTGCGCCTGTTTGGTGCATTCCCTTCCTTTGATTGTTTTATTGTGATTTTATCAGAATGTAAGCCTATGTGGCAGGGCGTTCCTGTTTTGTTTTACTCTGTACAGCACCATGTACATTGATGGTGGTATATAAATAAATAAAGAAGAAGAAGAAGAAGAAGAAGAAGAAGAAGAAGAAGAAGAAGAAGAAGGTTTTTCTTTTACTCTTAAAAAGTTTTTTTATTTCCTCCCCCGCTTCCAATCTTAGCTAACCTCCTCCATCTTCTGCTGCTGCTGCTTCAAAATACTCTGAATCTGATTCAAAATATACACCAATAAGCCTGTGCTTGATATTAACACTTAGAACAGTTTTGACAGCTTTTGAGCCATAATGATCACAGCTGGCAGTTTGACACTGGAACATTACAGTGTTAAATGTTGACAGGTAACATTGCAATAACAGTCAAAACAAATATTGATGCATTTCTGTTCTGTATTATTCCTCACTGTTCAATTGCAATGCCACCCACAAAATACCTTGCTAGCACACAAATTTAGGAGGCTTGACTGTTCATAAAAGAACTTCTCAGTGAGCGCCATTTGGGAAGCTGTAAAGTGAAAGGAGGTGAAGGGAGTAATGCCCTGTTATTGTAGTCGGTTTTGAGACATGGTGACATTTCAAGTAGAAAATGAGGGCTGTCATTAGTAGGGGTAGTAGTCATAGTGGTAGAATCATAGATTACAATCAGCCACTACAAAACATACATCATGATTCAGATTAAACTCAGATTCTGGCCCGCTTGCATTGGCTGCCTGCAGGTTTCCAAGCCCGATTCAAGGTGCTGGTTTTAAGCTATAAAGCCTTACACGGTTTGGGACCACAATACCTGATGGAACGTCTTTCCCGACATGAACCTACCCATTCACTACGCTCAACATCAAAGGTCCTCCTCCGGGTGCCTACTCCAAGGGAAGCTCGGAGGACGGCAACAAGGGAGAGGGCCTTCTCTGTGGTGGCCCCTCAATTTTGGAATGATCTCCCCGATGAGGCCCGCCTGGCGCCAACAGTGTTATCTTTTCTGCACCAGGTCAAAACTTTTATTTTCTCCCAGGCATTTTTAACAGCTCGAGGTTTCACATTATGGCCAGGCTTGACAGTTAAAATGTTTTAAAGTGTTTTAATGATAGCTGTTTTATGTTTATGGTTTTAAATTTTGTATATTGCCTTTTTAATGCTCAATCGTTTTGATTTTTGTAAACCGCCCAGAGAGCTTCGGCTATGGGGCGGTATATAAGTGTAAATAATAATAATAATAATAATAATAACAATAATAATAATAATAATACAGTGGGGATGTTCCAGCCCTTCTTTGTAATCTTCACTAATTGGTCTTCACTAATTAAAGCCACAATGCTTTGCATCCATTCTTTATTCGTTGGTCTTGCAGAAATTCCTTGATCTGCCTCTATTTTATCATCCATATTAATATTATAAGTATTATTAAATGCAGGCCAGGATCATTTCTCATCTCTGTAAACTGCTCTGGGAGCCTTTCTTGGCTGAAGGATTAGATAAAAATGCTTTGAATAAATAAAATAATACCATGAATGTCTGTTTACGTGAGTCACTGTCTTTTTATATCGTTAAGAAGACACACCTTCCATGAATACTTTTAGGCAACAATCCTATACCCACTTGCATTGGAGTGAAGCCCATTTAACTCAATGGGACTTACTTCGGAGTAGGCATGCATAAGACTGCACTGTCTTCCAGTACGTAACTGTTCTACTGCATGTCCACCACATATGATAAAAAATATGGCTTTTGTGCATGACAGTGGGAATGGGGAAATATGAGTCTGCCTGCCGGACCACACTCAGGTGTATAGAAGCCTCTCAGACCAAATTCGTGGAAGGTTCTTAACATACACATTGAGATAGCGTTGAAACTATGTCCGGCAGCAAGTAGGAATGTATGAGAATTATGTTTTTACTTGCAAAACTTGCAAGCATGCCATGTTTGAAGCTCCAAACGCAATCACAAGTGCGGGCATGTGCCCGCCGAACATGTTCACGAATTGCTGGACATGTGCTCATGTTTGATTTCTGCAACTTTCCCAGCTTGGTATTGCACAAATCTTCTAATTTCTGCCAATTTCGCTGTAAACTCAATCAGCCCTGCTTCAGACTATGGAGAACAGTTCCACAAATTTGGAGAAATTTGCTCAAATCTCACCTTCAATCGCTGCTTGATTTGTGAAATTTTCTTGTCCGTGCAGAGCGAGCAGTGATTCCAAATGAGAACAGAAATTGATCATGAGACAAGTGGTAAGATGATGTTCAGAGAATCCTAACAATCCCAACTATTGCTTGCTTGCCTATCGCTAACAGCACACTTTTCATAACAGGAAGCAGCAGAGAGTTTAAAGTAGTGTACATTACCCTTTCCATCTCCACCATTTATCCTCACAATGCCCTTTGATTAGTAGGTATGGCTGAGATATGTAACTGGCCTGAGATCACCCAGGAGTTTTCATGGATAAACAGGGATTCGAACCCAGGTCTCCTTTGTATCTAGTCCAACTCTATCCTAGGGATCGGCGACCTGCAGCCCTAGGGATGCACGTGGCCCCTACACTAATTTCCACAGCCCTTTGCAAATGATCAGTTCAGACCTCTGGCAAGATTTACGTCTTCCTCCCCTGCCCACCCTCTGGGCAGGAAGGGAGAGGAAGAGAAAGGGGATAGAGAAAATGCGGTGGGAGAGAGAGACACACAGAGAGAAGGTGTGACTCCACCCACTTATGGATCTGCCACACCCACAGCTGGCTTTAGCCCTGGCTCCCATCAGCATGCAGCTACTTAAAAATTGTCCCTGAAGGAATGAAGCCAGAGAGAGAGAGAGAGAGAGAGAGAGAGAGAGAGATTCCTCACCTTTATTCACTGTACTCGATTGTCTCTCCAGATTCCCCACCTCTATTTACTGCACTCGATTGTCTCTCAAGATTCTCCACTGTACTAGGTTGTTGCTCAAGATTCCCTATCTCTAGATTGTGTCTCAAGATTCCCTGCCTCTATTCACTGCACTAGATTGTCTCTTAAGATTCCCTACCTCTATTCACTGCACTAGATTGTCTCTCAAGATTCCCCACCTCTATTCATTGCAGTAGATTGTCTCTCAAGATTCTCCACTGTACTAGATTGTCACTCAAGATTCCCCATCTCTAGATTGTCGCTCAAGATTCTCCACTGTACTAGATTGTCGCTCAAGGTTCCCCATTTCTAGATTGTCGCTCAGGTTTCCCCACTGCACTAGATTGTCTCTCAAGATTCCTCACCTCTATTCACTGCACTAGATTGTCTCTCAAGATTCCCCACTGCATTATCTCTATCAACTGTGCTAGACTGTCTCTAAAGAATCTATTCACTTCGCAAGGTTATCTCATGTTATTTGTGGCTCCTAATTTTCTGTAGGTGGCAATTTTGACAACAATGTGTCATTGATTGTATTTAATATTTTGATAGCTACGATTCTACTTTTGTAAACCTAGCTTGACTGGATTTTTTGCTCTTCTGATTATAGACATTTTCTTACAATTAGACATTACAATTATTTTGTCACTTGTTGTTTGGTGTTTCACTCTGGTTCTCTTACAAGAATTTATTTTGACAGTTGAAATTCCTAATGCATTTTGAGTGAAACATTAAACTTCAAGGGAAATGGCACATGAAACGGAGTTGAGATTTTGGATGGCTGACTACATCGGTTATAATGAAAGGTCTCATGGGAACACTGTGTCAAGTCTGCACAAGAGTGTGACCATCGTGGGGAAATTGATATTGGGGAAAATATCTCAGTGGAAGAATGGTTGTGGAATTTGGAAAATGTGGCTAGAAATTTGATTTGGTCTGCCTGAAATAAAATGTTGTTGATAAAATGATGTTGACCCTCCCCCCCCCCCCCATTGGGGAAAGAGACATACAATTTTCACCATTATTATTTTGGATATGTACATTATTATCATCATCGTTAATAATACTAATAATATTTAACAGATATCTGAACATATTTAAATATATCTCTATGTGGTATTAAAAGAATCCCTCCTGATCTGCTTTTAGCAGAGTCCATCCCAACCTCTAACGGACTCTCTCCTGACCTGCTTTTCTTTTCTATTCATGTCACCACAGTGGGAGCCTAATATCAGAAATTGTACCTGGTGATAGCTTAGTGAGGGTAGATCTCAAGTAGGAAGATCGCTGGAATCAATTCTTGGCAGCATTTTAAGACCTGCAATCTCTTCCTCTTTAACATCAGAAAAGGAATTGAGAATAAAACCCTTTATAAATTTTGTACATTGATTTTTAATGTTCAGTCTTTTAACCTTTGTAAACTGCCCAGACAGCTTTGGCTATGAGGAGGTGTATAAATGTAAATCATCATCATCATCATCATCATCATCATCATCTAAGAATGCAATAAAAAACTAAAAAATAAATAAATCCTAAAATCTAAACTCAACTCTAAAAACATTTTCAAAGCCATCAACACCTACAAAATACCTATCCTCACATACTCATTCGAAATCATTCACTGGTCACACACTGAACTCGAAGAAATAAACAGACTCAATCACACCAAACTCACAAAACACCGCATGCTGCATCCCAACTCATGCATTAAAAGAATAACGATCAGCAGGAAAGAAGAAGGAAGAAGCCTGCTAGACATTAACACAATGCATGCTAAACAGATAAAATCACTCAGAGAATTCTTCCACACTAAAAACACCCCCATTCATAAAGCCATAGTAACAGCAGATAAAAATTACACCCCACTCAACCTAGCACTACAAAATGAAGACCAAACACGACCACTCACACTCGCAGAGAAAAAAAGAAAAATGAGCAAAAAAACTCTCCATGGGAAGCACTACAACGTAATACAGAACCCATGAATAAACAAAGAACAATCATATGAATGGCTCAGGAAGGGTGAGCTATTTCCAGAAACCCAAGGATTCCTAATAGCTATACAGGATCAAGTTATAGCAACCAAGAAATACCAAAAATACATCATAAAATATAAGAGTGTAACAACAGACCTATGCAGGGAATGCCATCAATTCTAAGAAACAATAGACCATATAACAGGAGGATGCAAAATTTTGGTAGGAATGGACTATACAGACAGACACAATATAGCTGCAAAAATATTCACCAACAACTGGCCATTAAATGCAACCTGATCAAACAATGTACACCATACTATACATACTCACCCGAAACAATCTTGGAAAATGCAGATCATAAAATATACTGGGACAGAACAATTCATGGGGACAAGACAATACCCTGCAACTGACCAGACATAACGGTCATAGACAAAAAAGAAAAACACGCATACCTCATCGTCATAGCAATACCAAATGACAAAAATGTTGCTGAAAAGGAAGAAAAAAAGAGAGACAAATATACTCCACTGGCCATGGAAGTAAAAGAACAATGGCAACAGAAAATGGTCACAATTAGTCTGTTAGTCCCATCAGTCACCGGCATCACATCAAAAAATTATACAGAACACCTAATTATACAGAACACATAAGGGCAGCCCTGCATAGAGCACATTACAGAAATCTAAATGAAAGGTGATTAAAGCATAATCAATGAAACACTCTGTACTAGTCGCTGATTTCAGCAGAGGCAGAATGTGCAGCTTCTTCATGTCTTGTGGGGAAAATATTGCTTTTAAAAAGAAAAGAAAAGATGTCCGAAGTTAAATACCATGCAACCTCCATGAATATTTGTTACTCACATAGAAGAACAAGACAGCCTAGGAGGGAAATGTCATCCAAGGGTAAGAAAGACCAAGAGTTAAGTCAGCAGCACGGCAAGATGTTCACTGGGAACGCAACTGCACCTCCATGTATGCACAACCCTGCCTATATTTCCCGACTCACCGAGTCCACCAAAACTCGAGAGAAGTTTCAAGCTGCACAAATTTGGAGACTGAAATTCTTCTATCACACACACACACACACACACACACCCCTTTTATGGGACACACACAATACTTTGAGCTGCATACCCAGGTTGCAGGATTTCAAATCCTTCAACCGTTTCATAGGGCATTGACGCATTTGTCAGTAAATGCCTATTGATCTACAAATGGACTGGATTTGAGGGCTGCATATTGTGTGGCTCCCGTAGCCATATTCCATACTCCTTCCTTTGTGCAGTTCAACACTGAAATGCTACCCTTTTTACCAACGTGAAATGAGACGCCAGCTGTGCTTTTCCTATTGGGTTGGTGTCAGATGTACTTTCATATTTTACTCTCAAAGTAGGCACATAAAGAAGCGACTTTATGTTAGGTCAGACTATTTAGCCTTCTAGCCCAGTGATTTCAGGCAGAGTTCTTTCCCATCTCCTCCTGCTGATCTTTTTATTGTTCACTGGAGATGCCAGGGATTGAAGAAAGGGCCACCTGCCTGAAAGCATGACCTCACTCTTATCAGTGAGCAATGGGTCCTCCCCTGGTGAGATTAGGCTTCACAATCTAGGCTACTGAAGCACAGTTTCCATTGTACCTTTTTTAGAACATTTACCAAAAAGGGAGTGTTCAAATAGGGCCATAATGGGCCCCCTGGTGGGCCCAAGGTTGACTGCTCTACACAGATTTCTGAAATTCAGGGAGCAATCCTATGCATGTTTAGACAGAAAAAAGTAGGGTGACCAGATAAAATCCAGGTCAGGGCTCATGTAACTTTAACAGTTGTAGAAAAAAAGGAATTTCAGCCAGTGTCATTTGTATGCAATTAGTTCCTGCTGAAATTCCCTCTTCATCACGACAGTTAAAGTTGCAGGGGCCCTGCCTTCTTTTGTATATGCTCACTCTAGTATAGTGCGTACACCTTTAACTGTTGTGATGAAGAGGGAATTTCACCAGGAACTAATTGCATACAAATGACACTGGCTGAAATTCCCTTTTCTCTACAACGGTTAAAGTTACATGAGCCCTGACCTGGATTTTCTCTGGTCACCCTAGAAAAAAGGCCTAAAATTTCCAGCGTGCCCCCAACCATCATGGCTGTTGGAGGAATGCTGGGAGTTGTAGAATGTTATCTATTTAAACATGCATAGGATTGCATCCTTAATCACTATAATCATTTGTAGCGTTAGTCTTTTACTGTTAAAATAAACACCACCTAAAACACACACACACATCTAAAGCTATCCCGATGTATTCATTCAATGTAATGTGTTCATTCTCAAGTCACAAAAATGAGGTTGTATTTTCAGCTCATCTAGGAGAATCACTCCCTATTTTGTTCCCCTTGGAGGAGGTGCAGTTTAACAAATGGCAGAGCAGCTCATGTGTGTGTGTGTGTGTATGTGTGTGGCTCCCGCAACGAATTGGTCCACCATTGTTTGTAGTGATGGAGCTCTAAATGAGCATCTCTACAAGCTGTTGTGTCCTCTCCCAGGCCCCAGGAATTGTGCTTGATCAGGATATCAAGTCATTCCACAGGCATTGCAGTTAGAAGAAATGGACAAAATGATGGTACCCATAAAAAATGGTGGTCTCCATAGTGGTAGAGTTATTTTTTGCAGAAGGAAAGCACCCACACACTGGGATGGGGGCTGCGTACTTTAAGGAAGAAGCCGGCATTTTTGATTCACACTAATGCCAGACTTGTATACATCAAAGGCTACACTGTGCTGACATTGGGGGTGGGGTATTTTGGCCTCATTCTTTTCACTTTGCCCCACTACATTTTGCCTTCAGCCCCACCAACTACTAGAATGTGGTCCCAGAGAGCTTCTCTGAAAATGGGATTCGTTGCTTGGCCTGAAAGAGGTTCCACTCCATCTAATGCCATGCAAGCCAATCACTGCTTTTGCAACTGGGCTTCCCCATGCCCCCCTGTGCACATTCCTCCAATGCCGGTCAGGAACCACGCTGAGTCATACTTGGAGTAGATCCATTGAAATCAGTGGGACTCACGTTCACCATAATTAACTTAAAGCCTATTGCTTTCAATGGGTCTATTCTAAGCGTGACCAAAGCTGGATCCAACTCCTTCTCCTCTGGAGCAGATTTGTGAGGAGGGCTGCCTAGGGGAGGGGAATCCCTCCCCCCAACAATATGCATGCCACTGGCGGACAGTCATCATTGGATACAAGCCAGTATGATCTATCTTTGAAAGCCAATGTGCCCCCCAGCCTGAAAGACTGGCATCTGTAGTTATTTCTATCCTGACCAGATGTTTGAGGGGACAGCCTCAGTTCAGCTGCTGTGGACTTAGCCACCATGTCAGAGAATTTAAAACTGCTGAAAATAGCTTCACCTTCATGGGACTCTTTTACAAGACCTGGATCTGATATTTCAGTAGGAAACACTGCAGCCTCCTGGAACAGAATCTTGCCCGTGACACAGAGTCTATTGATGCTCTCATCAGTCCCTGTAGCTGAGCTAGGCTCATAAGCTCCCAGATTTGATAACAAGAGAAGTAACAACAACAATAATAATAATTATTATTATTATTATTATTATTATTATTATTATTTATAACCCACCTCTCCCTACGGATCGAGGCGGGGAACACAATGCAAATACAAGCAAACAAAATTTAAAAATTTAAAACAAGAGAAACACATCATTAAAACATTTAAAATTCATCCGGATAGGCCTGCCGGAAGAGAACAGTCTTCATGACTCTCTTGAATTCATGAAGACTGTCAATTTGTCTAACCTCCTCCGGCAGACCATTCCATAGTCTGGGAGCCATAGAAGAGAAGGTCCTCTGGGTAACACTCGCCAGCCTAGTTCTGGCTGGCTTGAGGACTATTGCCTTCATGCCCTCTTTGTGAACTTCTCAGAGGCATGTGGTTGGTCATGTGTGAAACACGGGTAGCTGCCTCATTTGTTTATTACATTTATATTCCACCTTTCTTCTGTTGTGGAACCCAAGGTGACTAGACGAGGCTCCCAGGTGAGCTCTCCTTCAAGCACTGATTCAAGCACTGACCAGACTCCGACCTGTTTAGCTTCAGCAAGGTGGCTGCCTCATGTGCCTTCAGACAATGCCTTGGGTCCACTCTTCATCCATCGAGCTCGGTATTGTCTACACCATCCTTTCCCAACCTCGTAACCTCAATATACGTTGAGCCACAACTCCCATGATACCAAGCCAGCATGGTCAGAAATGCTGGAAATTGTAGTCAAAAACATTTGCAGGGCACCAAGTTGGGGAAGGCAATGGGTCTTCAGGTTTTCAAACAGGACTTTTCCCCAGCCCTGTTGCAAGATGCCAGAGATTGAAACCGTGTCCTTTGGCATCCAAAGCACGCACTCTCTGCCTGAGATACATGACTAGTTTAGGGATGGAGGAGAAATTTGTTTAGTTCACATTTTAATGCAAACATACCTGATTTTGCACTTTTGAACCCGTATGTGAACTGAAATGCAGTTATCTCTCAAAATCTGCACTTCTCCAAATTTTGCAGTGGAGTTCTCTAATCTCCCCCCCCCCAAAAAAAGTACAAGCATTTGTACATTAAGGAAAGATGCACAAAGTGCATATATTAGTGAAAATAACATTTCAAAATGCATAGTACTGATTGCAAAAATGTGTATATTAGGCAAAATTGCATGCAATAGTGCATGATTAGAAGAAATGCATACAAATTCTGATGCAAACCTTTTCACCACCCCCCTCAAAGTTAAGGGGAGCCAAATTTAGGACTGGAAAAATAACTCTGAGTTTGGGATGTACCAAATGTAAGAGTGCAAACATGAGAAACAGAGAGAAAAAATAGAAACTGACAGATTCACCCATCTCTAGACCTAATGGGTGGTTGGTCTCATCCAGCAGGTCTCTTACGGTAGGGTATTCCAGGAAGAGAACATGAGTTTGCTCAAGATCTGCTCAATCCTTCCCCATGTCAGTATTCTACCTTTATTCTAGATTCTTCTGAATTCCTAGCAACTTACCTCTAGCTTTCCCCATTTTTTCTCTTGCCTTTCTGCTATTTCTCATTCCACATTGCCTTTTTGCTGTGGCTGGCTGCCTATGACAGAACAGATTCAATACCATTTAGATAATCTAAACATCACCGCAACTATCTGGAGCATAATGAAGTAAGGGAGGAAGGGACTTTAAGAAGAACAAGCATCGCTACGTTAACCACCTTGTCTGCAGATGAGCAGGAAGGACATTGCACTAGTCTTGTGCAGCTTGAAAATAAAAGGCATTTCTACACACACACACACACAGAGAGCCTTGAAAGCAGGGGTGCTGTGACTGTTTGCTGGTTTCCTGTTGCCAATGTAAAAAGAAAAAGAAAGGGCAGTGGTTCCATGCACATTTGCCATTGTGGATACGTGTCCCAAACAGTTTTATAGCTTTAAAGTCATGGAGTGAAAAACAGCTGTTGAATGTGCAAGTCAATTGCACGTGGGATGTAGATTGATGATTGAAATTCTACTGCTTATGTTCTGTGCTGTTGGAATGAGGGGGTGGGGAATCCCAGTGGAAATTAAACCTACTGTGTCTCTATTTGCTCACTTCCATTCAAGAAAGTAATTTCTTCCTTGTTTCTTTCATGGCCAACGTTTACGTTGTAAGCCCTGTAGGAAAGGAAACTGGGTTGCTTTGTTTTTCTTAAGCTAGGGAGGTCGGAGAAATCTGCAATAGAATCAAATGAATTTGGATCTCCATGATTCTGACCTGCAGATTCCACATCAGACCAGATTTTCCGAAGCTACATGGATTCCTTGGACTTGTGGACTGATGTTCTCTCTCTCTCTTTCTCCCTCTCTCTCTCTCCCCCTCCTCTCTCTCTCTCTCTTATCTTTCCAGAATTTTATGTAACTGTAGTTGTAGAACAATGACTAATGGCCAAAAATGCTCATTTCCTCCATACGTGGAAAATATACACATGAAGGGGTAGATTTACACATGGGAGGTGGATATTTTCACATTGTTATGAAAATCCATGCATATTTCCATGTGCATTTTCCCAAACATGCACTTCAATTGTGCACATTTTTGGAATGCACGCTTTTTTGAAACATACTCATTTTGAAATGTACACCATTTTGAAATGTATGCACTTTGAAACATACAAATGCTATCAAGCGCATTTTCTTTTCTTTATTTGGTCCATGCGCATTGCAAGCTTGAAAATGTACAGGGTTTTAACGCAGATGGCACCTGAGTCCATGTTTGGTCCAGAAGGTGCTAGCTGGGTAAAATCCTGATCCCAAGTGAACAAAAAGAAATTTCTCACACAGCTCTAATGAAGACACATCACCTCTCTTTCAGCAAAATGCAGAGCCAGGCTTCACACAGATGGCTTAATCTCCCTGTCGAGTGAAAACATTGTACTTTCTGTGCAATGGAAACAAGAGAGTTAAATCGAACTGTCTAACATTTGACTGGGAGCTTTGCCATACACGGATGTTGTCAGAGGCACACAGAGTCTGTGAAAACTTTGCACAAGAGGAAATCTACCAAGTGCTGTGGGCTTATCCTGGCTTGCTCTCCTTTGCTCCAAGTTGCAGTGAACAGCAAAACACTTTGGAAACTAGGGAAGCGCACAGACGCAAAAAATCAGATCAGAATCAGAATCGGAACTTCATATTTAGAAAAATATTGCATCGGAAAAATCGGAGCTCTGTCGTATCGTGTCAGATCTGATACCGATATGAAAATTGGACATCCGATTTTTGAATCGGACACCACTTTGAATGATTTCACCATAGCCTAGTAATGTGTTATGAAAATGCCTATAACTTTTTTTTATTTTTAAAGACAGAAGCATGAAACTGGCCACATTGCAGATGAGTTTGATGTACTTATCTGTGAGAAATTTCAGGAAGTTAGGTCCAGGCATTTTGTGGCTATGATTTTTTTACTTTAAAAGTTCCAAAAGTTTCAAAACAGTGGATTTGACAGCTGTCAATCTGCACCCCCTCCCCCCTGTCAAACCCACTGTTTTGAAACTTTTGAAACTTTTAAAGTAAAAAATTCATAGCCACAAAATGCCTGGACCTATCTTTCTGAAATTTCTCACAGACACGTACCTTACACCCATCTGCCATGTGGGCAAGTTTCATGCTTCTATCTTTAAAAATAAAAAAGTTAAATGTGTTTTTCTCCTCATATCTCCCAAAATACCTTGCCACTACATGCTTGAAGCTATGCTTCTGAAATTTCTCACACATGTCAACCAAAGTGGTATCGCTAATGTGGGCAAGTTTCATGTTTTGATCTTTAAAAATAAAAAAAATTGAAGGCATAACTTGCTTTCCTCCGCTGCTACCCATTTTTCAAAAATTTATTGCCACCAATAGCAAGCACCTATGGTTCTGAAATTTCACACACATGAGTCCCAACATACCTTCCGTAATATGGCAAAGTTTCATTTGTGGATCTTTAAAACTAAAAACGTTATAGGCATTCCTGGTTCGTTAGTAAAAAATGCATAGCCACAAAATGCCTGGAGCTATCTTTCTGAAATTTCTCACACAGAAGTAACTAACCCATCTGTAGTGTGTGGCCAAGTTTCATCCTTCTATCTTTAAAATAAAAAGTGATAGGCATTTTTGTAACACAATACTAGGCTATGGGGGAAATCATTCAAAATGGCATCCGATTTTCCAATTTTTTCGATTAAAATCGGAGACAAAAATATCGTATTGGAAAAAATCGGATCACCAAGTTACCATATCAGAACCATGTATCGGATGTCCAATATCCTCCGATTTTAATCGGTGTCGGATATTGGATCCGATACGATGCACATCCCTATTGGAAACAAGCCTAGTCTTGGAAATACCAGCTGTATTTCCAAAAAGCTGGGTTAAGAATCAAATAAGAAAGGAAGAGGAGGTTTCACCCTGGAAATAAGAAGAGGAGTAGATATAGGCCATGTCTGCATCAGGCTTTTATCCCGGGGTCATCCTTAGGTCATTCCTGTGCGTCCGTATAATGCACAGGGGATCCCAGGCTC
This sequence comes from Anniella stebbinsi, assembly GCA_029215795.1. Taxonomy (NCBI): domain Eukaryota; kingdom Metazoa; phylum Chordata; class Lepidosauria; order Squamata; family Anniellidae; genus Anniella; species Anniella stebbinsi. The sequence goes on along the minus strand of JARDYH010000004.1, from coordinate 222,434,689 downwards.
AACTGGCGACATCCTAAGAATGACCTGGGATATACTGGCTTTTCCCCAGTCCTGGAACCATCCTGAGGACCATGGCTGGTGTGCCACACACTCCTGGTTCTTAAAACAGGCATGGTGTCGTGCGGGGTGTCTCCATGCCCATGGGGTGGGGAGCAATTTCACCATCCCTGGGATAGCGGGGTGGGGGAGAGTTGGGCGCAAGGTTTTTTTCCCCACTTACCTTTTACCCGGATCAGTAAAGCCCCATTTACCCGAAATCACTGAAAAGGCCTGTGCTGAAAATACAGCATGGGTTTAGGAAAAAACATCAGGATGCTGCTTTTGCCACATAGATCCCTGTAACATCCTGCTCCAGCTTGAAATGAAGCAAAACAACATATACAAAAAGTCCATGAGTCATATACCCAACATTGTACAAAACAATGCATATTTCATATGGCAGACCTCTCCTTTACCAGCCAACATAAATGGATGGTGTGAGATTATTTGGCTTTGTGACCTTCAATAATAAAAAAAAAACACAGATGTTCTCTGTATATTTATTCGGGGTGCTGGTCGCGCGTGTTGCTCCATTCATCTCAAAGCTTACTCAGGCTATCAAACATTTGATTTCACATCTACCACCCAGTGACAGGGGAAGCAATGGTGTTGCCAGAATTCAAACCTTCACTGTGTTTTATTTTCATCCCAGCCATGCTTCAAGTAAGAGGGGATGTTTGGCAGCAATAGGTTGGGCACTTAAGTCCACCCCATCCTGTTTCTACACAAATCTATGATTCACACACACACACAAATGTGAGTGTATGTTTTCAGGAAAATCCAGTTAGGTCATCTCAATACTGGACCAGATTCTGTTAGGGGACCAGGAATGGTTGTGATGCCTCCTATCACCTGCATACCCCTGTATCCCCTCAAGATCTGTTCCAGAAGTTCAGGGGACACTTCAGAGCATACTTTTGGGAGGTCATAGGAAGCTGCGGTGGGGGGGGGGGGAGAGGAAACAGTCTCATCATTTGTTTGATTTGATTTGCACCCCACTTTTCTACAAAAATGACACTCAAGGTGATGCCTGTCATGAAACTAGAAGTCTGTTTGCCAGGCACCCCATGCATTTAAACAGGCACCTTTGAATGTATATTCTCACAAATAAACATTTTTAAATGCATGGGTTTAGACAAATTAATCTGCCCTGTCTTGCTTCAACCTTTATCTATTATTATTCTCCCACCCACGCAAAAAATGGCCAAGAGCAGAGCCTTATAATTGCGTAAGTTGGAAAACTGGGGCAATTTAGTTAACATCTTTCAGCCGAAAAGTGAGTTGGTTCCATTTTCTTTATAACGCAGAACTTCAAGGGACAAGAAAACAGGCATCATAGATTGATAGTTAAATAGATAGATGGACATATAGATGCTTTCAGTGCTGAGTGCAAGGTACATGTAGCAATTTAAATATGAAATGAAGTATAGATCAATTTTATTAAAATTTTGTGCATTCATATTAACAGGGTTACGGAGTTATAATATTCATTCATTATATTTCTGTATTGCCCACTAGCCAAAGCTCTCTGGAAGATTCACAGCATGATAAAACACAATGCAAAATCTTTAACATGCAGAAATTTTAAACAATTGACCATTAGGGATGTTAGAGAAATCTGCATGGAGGAGTCCAGAGGACATCTACCCTCTTGGCCCCCTGAGATGCCAATCCATGGACCCCCAAGCTTCTTTGACTTGGTGCACTCCGGGTGAGGCAAGCTCGTAGTGTCCTGCTGCCCCACAAGCCAACAATTGGAAATATTTGGGAGATATCCAAATCAAAGTGGCGGCGATGGTGTTCCTCCAAACTGAAGTCTGAACTGAATCTTAGTTTAAACACCCTCATCCAGTGCTAGGGGTTTGATCCAAACGGCAAGCCTCTGTGGCTGAATTCTGTCAGTAGCAGGCTTGTTCTCCTTAGTTTGGGGAAAGGGGTTGGGCCAGATCTACACCAAGCAAGATATTTAAAAGCTGCTTGAAAATGGTATATGGAATGTGTCCTGGCCCCCAACTGTTGTCAATACTGTTATAAACCATGATAAAGCAATAGTGTAGATCCTGCCTCAGAATCCAAAGGAGAAGGACCAGAAATTTAGCAGCCAACACAGGAAGCAGGGGAGGAGATTCTTAAAGACTCTTCAGGAGTCCAAGATGAATCCTCCCAGCAGCTTGTCAGTGAAAACGCAGATAGCCCAGAGACCGTACCTCCCTCCTGGGAACTCAGCCTCTGTCTGAGGGGGAGGGGACATCGGAGTTGGCAGATCCCAAAGTCCACTGCAGGTCAAGAGGGTGGAGTTGAGTGGAGGTGGGAGGCGTTCTCTTGAGGTAACAGCTCGTGAGAGGCTTCTCAAGAAAGACCCTCCCTGATAAAAAGTGTCTGTTGCAGTGTTGGGAACAGCCCCGCTTGAGTTGAAGGCAACTGCCTAGCTTTGTTAGTCAAATTAAGCTTAGAGCATAGCTCCTAGCATTCACATACCCTTCAGGTGAGAAGAGATGTTTGTTTTTTGAATAAAGCTTTGTGGATTGCAGATGTCTTTATTATCTCGCACTGGCAGGGAGGATTGGAACCACGATACGTTCCAACCTAAAAGAGACAGTGAAAGAGCCTGTTCAGATGACACGCTAAGCCACAGTTGTTAAGCATTTTAAGCTAAACATTATGGCTTAGCGTGTTGTGCGAAACATGACTTAGCATGTTGTGTGAACCATTCCTAACCATGGTGGCTACATAACCACAGTTTAAACATGCTCCATTTGCTGCAGAAGAGTTAGTGGCCTAACCATGGCTTAGTGTGTTGTCTGAACCAGCAGAGAGAGAGAGAGAGAGAGAGCAGACTTTCTCACATCACATGTAGTTTAGCTCTTATAAATGGCCCGGCTGGATCAGCCCAGCATGTTTTGGAAGAAACCCAGAAAGCTAGAGATGCCAATGGACCACTATAAAGGAGGCCAGGATCCTCTAACACATCCTTCCTGCCCTGGAGGCTTTCAAATGTTTTGGACTAAAACTTGCAGAATTCCTAAGCATTAGCCATGTTGGCTGGGGCTAACAGATCCAGAACATTTTGATAGCACCAAGTTGGAGAAGGCTGCCCAACTGTGCACATCCCATCCCATGGTGTTTCATTACTCCAAACCATGCAGATTAACCTGTGCAGCCATCTCCACAGATAGTTCGATAATGACATCTCCGGTACTGCAAAGCAATTTGAAAGCCCATCTTCCAGCAGCCGCACAACCTGTGATTTAATTTTGCTTCCTGTGAAGAAACTCTCTCATTTGTTCCAAATGTGCTGCCAATTTCCTTGGATGCCTATAGAGTTCTGACACATGCAGAAGCAGAAGATAATTTCCAGTATCCACTTCCTCCAGCAGCTTGGCATCTTCAGACTGTACGAGTCCCATAAGTAGTTTTGTGCTCATTATATCTTCCTTCAAAGGTAACCACATCCCAGCATGCTTCGACATCAGGGTACATAATTTTGCTTTGGCCACAAATGAGTTCGCACTAACTTGGCAGTTTTTCTTTCATTTTTGTCCATTTATTTGCTTCGAATGAGATCTTTTGCCAATGGAGATGAAATGTTAGAAGACAGAGAGAGCGGATGGAAATGGTGCCGTTACGATGATGAACCTGAAATCTGGACTACAGCAAATGCCCGAATTCAGATGAGAGGCATGAAGCACCAACACTCAACCCTGACTCTTGGTTTGCCCTTCGGAGTGTCCAGCTCTGACAATGCCCCTTTGAGCTTGAGGTTGTTTAAAAATTCCCCGATCAGTTTTGTGCTGCCAGCTGACCAAAGATCAGGGAAGAACACAGGTGGGGTCAGGTTTCTGTGTGATTGGGACTCAAAAGTCTAGGATAAAAGTACAATGTGGTCTGAAGGGGTGCCAAGGTCGGATGTCCAGAAGGAGATAAGCATCCGAAGAATAACAGGGAACAGGCAATTGAGCAAGGTCATAGACAATCCGGGTCGTAAATCAACAGCAGAAATAAGGATGCGAGGAACGCAAGCTGACGAAACAGAGTCAGGAACAGATTATTTGTTTCTAGCAAAGGCGTCGCATCTCTGCAAAGCTTTTCAAGGCTGACCACTTCTGGCTCCACCCAGCCCCTGGCTCCAATTGATCAAATGAGCACCTTACACCTTCCTCTCGAGCAGAGCTGGACTCTAGCCAAGCACTACGCCTGAAGGGAGGCAGCTGAACATGCCTCGTCAATCGGCATCTTTCCTGGGGAGTTATTGGAGGGCTGTGCTCCTGCTCAGACTCTGAACTCTCTGCTGACACATCAAATGGGCCTGGCCGTTCCTCCTGAGTCGGGCAGGATGTCTCCTGGATTTCCTCTGCTGGTTTCTGTTCTGGTAAGGCTTCTCCCTCATCTGATGAGGTATCTCCAATGCTAAGCATGACATTTCGTCCGGACTAGCAGGTGAATTTACCCCGAAAGAAATCGCAATTGGCTCGCTTGGTTCTGAATTCCTCTGTCCAATCTCGGATGAAAGTTCTCCTTCATTCCAATTTCTCAATTAGCATTTACAAACAGCTACATCAGTACAGAACTCCCCCTTGCCCAACGACAAGCCCCCTCTCCTGATCTCTTCTTCCTCAAAATAATGTGCACCTTCACTCCTAGGAAGCATGCCTGTCTTCAGAAATAGGGTTGCAGTCTGACAGCACTTCCTGGAATGCCTATATGACCCACCCTGGCATGGTCACATGACTGCTCCAGGAAGTGTCTGTTGGGCTAAACTTCAATCTCTGAAGACAACCACGCTGCTACATGTACAAAAGGAGGCTTTCTAATATACCAAAAACTTTAGAGAAGCTGCTTTCTGGCTGAAATAATTGAGAAAAAATTATGTAGATCATGCAAGTGCTGTTCATCAATCCACATTTGAATAATGGAGTTGACTGGACAGCCAGAAGACCTTAATACACATACAAGCATTACAAGCATAGCAGAATCTACTTACAAGCCACCTAATCAAGAGTGTTGAACTGGGACTCAAGAGATCTAGGTTTTAGCCCCACACTTAGCCGTGAGGTTCACTGGGTGACTTTGGGCATTCAGGAGGCAGCTGGACAACCATGCTTTAGGTGGATTCCTGCATTGAAGAGGGGGTTGGACTCGATGGCCTTATAAGCCCCCTCCAACTCTACCATTCTGATTCTATGATTCTATGACTGATGCTCAGCCAACCTACCTCACAGGGTTGTTGTTGTGAGGATTACATGGAGAGGTAGAGGACCATGGAAGTCGCCTTGGGTTCTTTGCAAGAGGGGAAAAGGCAGGAGATAAATGTAATAAATATTAAATAAGTACATCACTAGTTATGACAGATGAGACTAGGGTAACCAGATAAAATCCAGGTCAGGGCTCATGTAACTTTAACAGTTGTAGAGAAAAGGGAATTTCAGCCAGTGTCATTTGTATGCAATTAGTTCCTGGTGAAATTTCCTTTTCATCACAACTGTTAAAGTTGCAGGGGCCCTGCCTTCTTTTGTATCTGGTCACTCTAGTATAGTGCCTGCACCTTTAACTGCACCTTTAACTTTGCTTCAGGACATTACAGCTCTGAATGTAACAATAAATAATTTTTGGCATTATTGCTGTTTGACCCCAACTCCTGGTTTATTCCACAACTTCTGGTTCTTGCTGACTCACTTCAGACTGCTCCCACAGCTCAGACCTAAGATGCATTCAAACCTTAAGACAAGCCACTATCTCTAAGAACATAAGAAGTGCCATAGACTGAGGTCCATCTAGTCCAGCATTCTGTTCACACGGAGGCCCACCAGTTGTCAAACAGGGACAAACAAAGTAGGATATGATGCAACAGCACCCTCCCATTCGTGTTCCCCAGCAAGTGGCTGTATATAGGATTACAGCCTCTGATTCATAGCCATCAGGACTAGTAGCCATTGATAGCCTTTTCCTCCAGGAATTTACCCAACCCCCTTTTAAAGCCATCCAAACTGGTGGCCATCAGTACATCTTGTGGTAGCGAATTCCATAGTTTAACTATGCGCTGTGTGAAGAAGAACCTCCTTTTATCTGTCCTGAATCTCCCACCAATCGGCTTCATGGGATGATCCCGAGGTTCTAGTATTATGGGAGAAGGAGAAAAATGTCTCCCTATCTACATTCTCCACACTGTGCATAATTTTGTACACCTCTATCAGATCTCCCCTTAACCATCTTTTTTTCCAAGGTAAACAATGCCAGCTGTTCTAACCTTCCCTCATAGGGAAGATGCTCCAGCCCCTTGATCATTTTAGTTGCCCTTTTGATCTCTCTTGCCTCAGTTCCCCTTCTGCAATATGGGGCTAATCAGATGGGCCAATTTCATAGGGCAGTCAGAGGAATTACCAAAATCTATGTGAAATACTTTGAACATGGGAAGTCTTATACATGAATGCTAACTATTTTTTAAAAAAAAAAACAACATAGCATACATTCCAGCAAGACGCTTGAAAAGTTACATTGACAACCCTAATTCGCCTAAAGATTGACAATGGGAAACAAACAAAAAAAAACCATTTAGAATTAACATCCCCAAGAAACAAGCTTATGGTAATAATTAGGGGTGTGCACGGACCCCCCGGATCAGATCGGGACCCGGATCAGGACCTCTAATTTTGTCACGGATCGGATCAGACAAAATTGGAAGCCCCCCGGACCGGATCGAGTCCGACCCGATCCAAAAATCGGAACGTTTTGGATCGGCTGCCATTTTTTTCCCCATAGACTTGCATTGCAATGCAAGTCTATGAGGAAAAAATGGCAGCGGGTGGGTGAGAGGGGGCCTAACTCCCTCCCCCCCCCCGGGGCTGTCTGTTGTGGTCGGCCCCGGCAGGTAAGCCCCCTCCCCCACTTTCCTTACCCACCCGGAGCAGTCCGCTTCCGTCCGCTGGCACCCGCGGGCGCCAGCGGATGGAAGCAGATGGCCCCAGGGGGGTAAACCCCCTCCCCCCTCCCCTGCTTACCTTTCCTGGCTGTCCGCTCCCATCCGCCACCGGCTGCGGATGTCATCACCTGGTGCGCTACCTAGGAGCAGGCCGTGAAGCCTGCTCAGAGTAGCAGCCGGCGGCGAACGGGAGCAGACGGCCAGAAAAGGTAAGCGCACCACGTGCTGCCCGTCCCTCCCCTTGCCCCCTGCTTGCCTTCCTGGCCATCCGCTCCCGTCCGCCGCTGGCTGCTACTGCGAGCGGGCTTCGCGGCCTGCTCCAGAGCAGAGCGCCAGGTGATGTCATCACCTGGCGCACTACCTAGGAGCAGGCTGTGAAGCCTGCTCGCAGTAGCAGCCGGTGGCGGACAGCCAGGAAAGGTAAGTGTGCCGCCCGCCCCCCGCCCCCCCTCCCCCTGCCCCCTGCTCCCTGCTTACCTTTCCCGGCCGTCCGCTCCCATCCACCGCCCCCTGCCCCCATTGTCCGCTTCCATCGGCGGGCGCCAGCTGGCGCCCACCAATGGAAGCGGCAGCGGGCGCCAGTGGGCGCCCACTGATCTGCCGATCCATCCGAACCAGTTCGGAACCTTTCCGGATCGGATCGGATTGGATCGGCTGATCCAGCGGTGAGATCAGAAATCGGATAATTTATCCGATTTCCCCCTGGATCGGATTCGGATCATGGATCGGATCCAATCCAGTGCACATCCCTAGTAATAATGTAATAGCTGATCAAATAGCATGAATCTATCTATCTATCTATCTATCTATCTATCTATCTATCTATCTATCTATTTAAAAACTATCAGTAGCCGTAATCCATTTTAAAGTGGATTAGCCTTTCTCACAAATATTCACACTTGTGAGAAAGGCCTTTTATCTTCATTTTGTACATGTGGCCTTGAAATATAAAATCTGCTAATGACACAGCACCTTGGCAATTGCTGCTACCTGCCCACGTGAACAGGATGTAAAAAATTTGCACTGAGATTTGTGATGGGGGCATTTTTTCACGCACGAGACTGAAGTCACCTTTCTGCCTTCCCTGCACAGTGATCTAAAGGCACCATTGCTCACTAATGCGGAACAAAAAAAAAAGGTGGAAGAGAAGCATACCTAATTTGAAAGGACACCCAGGCTAATGTGCCATTTTATATTCCCCTTGCAGTGTGATTTAGACCCAGGAAATGCAGCTTAAATCTCATTTGTTCTCAGGTCTGTGGTGCATTAAAGTGGTACCTATTTGCCTCTGGATGCAAAGCTATATCACCTTTCTCAAATTGGAGTGTCTCAGACTCCATTTCTTTGTAAGCGTCTCTCTGAAAATAAGTCTTCTGATGTCAGATAGGGGGAAGGGGGAATCTCACATCCATATGAGCCTATATCGGTTTCCCTTCTTTTGTTCTCTTTTTTAAAACATTTTCAAATGGGCAAACAAAACTAAAATAAAATTACATCAAGGTGATAGACAGTATGGCATTTAACATACCCCCACACACACACTTTACAGGTAAAAACATGGGTGGGATCCATTGGCTGCTTGGAGCTTTTCTTCATGATTCTTCTTAATAGCAAATTATATTTTGGGTACAATCCTATGGATTGTACTCCATCCCTCCGAAGCCTTTCCATCCTCTGCACTTGCATTTTATGCCAGATGGACCTCTGAGCCAGTCTAACTTACTTATCGTGCTAGAAGCAGGGAGGAGAGCTAAGAAGCCTTTGGATCTGCAGCATCCTTAGCTAGGGATGTATGAGGAATTCATTTCAGTTTCTTTCCGATCAGGATTTTATCCAGTTTGCACTTTCTGAACTGGGAGCCAGTGTGGTGTAGTGGCTAGAGTGTTGGAGTTGGGAGATCCGGGTTCTAGTCTTCACTTGGCCATGGAAGCTCCCTGGGTGACTTTGGGCTCGTCACAGACTCTCAGCCCAACCTACATCACAGGGTTGTTGTAAGGATAAAACAGAGAGGAGAAGGAGGATTATGCATGCTGCCTTGGGTTCCTTAAGGAGGAAAAAGGTGGGGTATAAATGTAATAAATAAATAAATAAAGTCGGACACAATCTGTGGTCGAAGTCTGTACATTTTCAAGATTGCAGCACAATTCGTGATCCCAAAAATACACTTGACTAGCAAACGTTTGAAAAATGCACCTGGGGAAAAAAAGTGTGCTTTTGAAGAAATGCACACAAATGCACTTTAATTAATGGGAAAGGAATGCATACGTTTCAAAGATGTGCACAATGAATGCATGTGTTTGGGGAAGTATGCATGAAAATACGCACAGTTTTTCATGTCAAAAGGAAAGAAAAAAGAACAAATCACGCAATCTGATACAAGTCGGAACCAGCTTTGAGATGGAATTTGGAAAGCTTTGGGAAGCTTGAGTTTTGCTGATTCACACACCCATACTTACGGCCCCTCAGATATTGTCTACGAGCCATAGGATTGCTGTCATAGGATGCAATCGTATGCATGTTTAGCAGAAAAATTCTTACAACTCCAAGGATTGTCGGATTATTTTTTTCTGTCTAAGCATTCCACAATCCAAGGAAAAAAGGCTTTCATAGGCATGGCTGCATATGCACCTGATTTGTATATGACATAAAACCATGCCGTAGTGTATAAAATCAGATATATATATATATATATATATATATATATAATGCTTTTAGCTAGTTATATTTTTATGCTCTGTTGCCAGGGTCTGCCTTCATGCATACTTTACATACAAAGACAGCGGAAAGCTGATAAAACGTTTACCATATATAGCCCAGAAGGAATTGTTGATGTGAGAAGCAGCAGTTAAATACGAGGAGGGTTGTTCAGGTATGGTGTACTTCAACCTTCCCTAACATGGTACCCTACAGATGTTTTGGGATACAACTCTCATCCTTCCCAACCAGCATGGCCAATGGTCAGGGATTATGGTATTTGTGGTCATTTTTGGCATTTTGGCTACCCACCTCTTGCACGGCTGCACCCCCCTCTTGTAAGGCAAAAGGGGGGATGGACACTGGTTTGTGACCCATTTTGCCTTCATTCCCACCCACCAATGGAATGTGCCCCCTGAGAGGTTGTCCAACATTGAAATCAGTCCTCAGGCTGACAGAAATTTGGTAAATTTGTTCTAGACCCAGGACCAGTGGAAACTGGTAAATCTGCTCTGGGTTGTAGTCAGAACCACTCAAAACTCTAAAGGAGCTGTCTAAAGTGATGAAACCATTTTGGGGATAGGGTGCAGCACCGTGGATAAGTCCATCAGGGTTCTGACTGGTTCTGACTGAAACCAATGGATTCATATCTCCACTGTCACTGCAGCCACCAGCCTTCACTGTCCAGGGCCTCTTTTACATGAACAACAGTTGACTATCCAGAGGGTGAGGGGAGTCTGATGCTGAGGAACAAACTGGACTGGAACCTTATTAGAATCTGTCAGGTTCTACTGTAGGTCTAGAAGCGTTCTTCAACATCGCAGGCCTAACTGGCACACTCACAAGCCAGCAGGATCCTTTGATCATCATACCACACCAACACAGGGAGTCCTTTGAACATGACCAACAGAGTCAAAATACCTCCAAAGATGTTAGTAGTGGGTAGATTGTGGTACATTTCTCAGTAAATGTGAGGTCATCTCAAATCATAAATGGATGCTGGACGTTCACAAAGCTTGGCAGACTCTGGGGTGGAAATTCCTGATTCAATCTTTGTTAAAAAGGATGGATAGCTTCCCACTCTCCTTCTCTACTGGTGTTATGCTGAATATTTCCATTCTTCCTATTTTGACGCTTTATATGTGTGGGTTGTGTGTGTGAAATTAAAACTCTGATGATAGAGGCTTGCAGAGGGTGAGAATTTTGAATAATTTTCTCCTTGGGAAGGGGTTCTATTTACCTTTTTGAGCATAATCTGAGGAGTCCTCTCTCTCTCTCTCTCCTTTAAAAATGCCTGGGACTCTTTATAGAGAAGCTTCTCCTGCCCAGCGTCTCTTCTTGAATTCCCATGAGACCACATGACCTTGCCCTTTCTCATAAAACATTCAGGAAGCGCTCCTCAGTGACAATCAATGCTAAAAAGATGCAATTAAATGTCTGAAATATAGGCACCTTCTTTAGACAAAATTTACTCCTGTTCAAATACTTATGACTCCAATAAATAGTTTAATTACCACAATTAACACTTCCCTGTTTTAATGGGCACTAAAGAAAGGGATAGAGGAAAACATCCTTTCATTTGAATGTTTTCTGCTTTACTGGTTTTGTTCACAATTAAACCAGTGGAAGAAAAGTATTATGGCAGTAGAAGATTTACCAAAAGTATCCAGATTGGATTATACTAAGGACAGTGCTAGATCTTTTACAAGTTTGCCATCAGCTATTTAATTCTGTTTTCCTTTTGCAGTTTTCTATTCCTTGTTGCCTTTTGTTCTGTAGGGATCTAAAACAGAAGAGAGCCCTCATCTCATTTGCCCCTGCCCAGTGAGTAAGCAGGGCAAGGGAGAGTCTTTTCAGTGGTGGGACCTTGTCTCTGGAATGCCCTCCCAGAAGTATTCACCAGATGCTTACATGATGGTCTTTTCGGCACCAGTTGAAACCCTTTTTAATTTTCCCAGGCATTTTTTTAGTGCATTTAGATCTTTGCACTCATCCCTCCTGATTTTATTTTGCTGTTTATGAGGGCTGTGCTCTGCCTCGGGGTACCAGATCGGGCCAAGGCACCACAAAATGGGTCTGAAACACCTTGGAGCTCTTAGGCTTGAGCTGCTTCCTCAGCTGCTGCGAGGCTGACTGAGAGTCCATTGGACTCCCTGCTCTCTTCCCTCCCTCCCTCCATCACCCTCTCCCCCTCCCTCCCCGCTCACCCCCAGAACCTGGAACTTTTGTCTCCATTGCCTGCAGGACTTCCCTTAGCCAAATATTTTCAATTAGAGCCACCATTTTAAACTAAGATGGGACTCTGTCGTTTTTCTAGATCTATGGTCACAAACTACTACAGCAGCTGTAAAAAGAGCCATTTATGACTGTAGATCTAAGAAAACTACAGAGCCCCCACTGCCATTTAAAATTGTGGTTCTAATCAAGGATGTCCTGCAACTGTTCTGGATACTGGGAATGAGAGAAGAGTTCAATGGACTCTTGTGCCTGGCTTTCCTAGGCCGACCCACTTCAGGGAGGTCTGAAACTTGCTTCAGAACTGAATCTGAATCAGGTTGGCCCAGTCCTGAAGCACCCCGAGTCAAATTTGGGATGATTCAGAGCTCCCAAATCAGGCTCTGAGGCAAGTTGGGAAGGGCCGTGCATAGTCCTACTATTTATTTATTTATTTAATCATTACTAAATGATAGGGCAATGTAAAAAAAAATACAAAGGTTTGGATCCAGGTTTAAGTTGGACAACTCCACTGGTGGAAGGAGACTCCTCTGCCATAATGGCTGTATGCTACCTCTCGTATCGGAGTCAATATGCCTCTGAATACCAGTTTCTGGGAAGCAACAGTGGGTGTCAAATATTGTCCCAATCTTGGGGGAGAGAGAGCCTGTGACACTGATTCTGAGTCAGAAGGAGACACTGTAGAGCCAGGCCTTGTCAATCAATCAATCAATCAATCAATCTTTATTGACAGTCAACAGACCATTTTCCAAAGTAAAAGCAAAACAAACAGTCAGCAAGCTGATTAATCAGTATACAGTATACATATCAGTGTGCAAATCTTATTAGGAGGGATTACAGTCAGATGGCCATTTGGTCTCTACAGCGGATAGCAAGATGAAGAAATTTTGATACTTGTATAGTGACATACTTGTTATTGCCCTGAAGGAGACTAATCGTCATAGACTCCATAGAGCCAGGCCTTGTCATGGAAAGCCAAACTCCTGAGAATTTGGTTCTCCTAGGCCTCCTATCTGGTTACAAGCTGGAGGTCAGGGTGGTGAGATCAGGATGCTGCTACAGCCTATTTTCCACAGCTGGGAGACCTGACCTTTATGAAGGCCCCTTCTTCTCAACCAAGGATGACTTTCATAGAACAAGACAGCAAGGGAGAAGGTTTCTGGGGTGTGTTCTAAGATGCAATATCAACTCAACAGGATGGACAGAGATGTCCAGTGAGGCATAGCATGTGTTTGTGAACTAGGTTTCCTTGCCAGGATCGAATGTCTTTTAATGACCTTTAGCAGCCATCCCCTGTATTTAAACAAGGGCAATAGGCATTAGAGTTCGCTGGATACAATGGCTGAATTTGGACGACACAATAAGCAACTGGGGGGGGGACAATCATCAGTTGCATTGACTATCGTGTCGTCCAAATGCTGCCATAATCAACTCAGTGCTGATCCTAATCCATGCCACAGTTGATTATTTATTACCATGTTGTGTGGGGAGTACCCCCTAGATGAACAACTGTAAAGTTGATTATTACCCCAGCATTGACTATTGTGTTGTCCGAATTCAGCCAATGTCTTTATAACCTGAAAAGCTTCCTTGTTTTGTTTCTTTGTTGGAACCATAAACGTATTTGGATTCATCCTGTATTCTCAACCTGAGATTGTTCGGGTCTTTGACTGGAAAACCCAGAGACTGATCCTGGTTAAGGAATTACATTGTAATATATTCTCTAATGATTTATCTAGGTGTTGTAAAGGCTCAGTGCCAGTTACTGGAATAACAACAATAAAAGTCTTACTGAGACCTGAGCCTCACAGGTGGGATGTCAGGAGTTGATAGTGGGAGAGGGCTATTGCCTCATGTCCCACTAGTGGGCGTTCCATAGGAACCTGGTCAACCACTTTGGAGAAAGGGTTGCTAGGCTACATAGGCCTTTGGCCTGATCCAGCAGGGCTCTCAAGTTCTCAAGAAATTGATATAGAACAGCATAGACTGTTGCAAGATGATTAAAACTCACTGCTTTGAAACTATAGCATTATTATTATTATTATTAATTATTATTATTTATTTATTTGCAACATGGAGAGTGGTTTCTTTGTTGTTCTTCACATAAGCTATCGAGCTCAAGTGGAATACTCAAAGAGATAATTACACAACACCCGGGCATTTCAATCGGGCTTACTCACTAAGCGTTTCCAGTAGACCTTGCCCAAAGGAGTAATGTTCCATGCTGGGTGGTGTTATCTCAGTGCTTTTGAATGATGTATTGAGCTCCTTACAGAATAGTATGTCTACTGCTTCACTCACTTGTCAGTTTAGCTGGTTTTGACATCTTCCTTGTTCTCACCTAAAGCGATAGCTCTAGTAATTACATTTGGGACAGAAGGTAGAGCCAGCTGCAAGGAACAAATGTCTTCACATTCTTAACATTCTCTGACACATTCAGGCTACGACCTCCTCTCTTCTAAGGAGAACACTGAAGAGACACTTCCGAGGCAAGTTTGAACTAAACTTTTACAAGACTTGCTATGTTCAAAAGTGTGTCGGACACATTTATTTCCTGCATCTGTGCATTGCAAGGAATCCTGGGATGGATTTCTTAAACAAAGCACTGCTTTGTTAGCATCTCCAAAGCTGGCCCTGACCATAGCAACTTCAGGGATGATGAAGTTGACTCCTGATCTAGATTCCTCCTTCCGCTGGACCACTCCCGTCCCTCCCCCCCCCCCAGATACCAATCCTTTGGTAATTTCTTGGCTTTTTCATTGCTTTCCCCCCCCCCCCATTCTAAACAGTCAAAATGCCTCCCTTAAGACTTAGTTACTGGCAATAAGAGCATCAAGCTCAAACATATTGGTATTTTGCCATTTTTAATATTTTGGTCTTGGTCACTTTTGTCTTCAGCCCCACCCATCACTGGAATGTAGTCCCTAAGAATGTCTTTAAAATTGAATTCTGCCCTTGGGCTAAAAGACAACCAACAACTCTTCTTTAGATGATGATGATGATGATGATGATGATGATGATGATGATGATGATAACTAAATAACACTGTCAAATGTTCGAAGTTTAGGTTTCAACATGCTTCTGCAAAACACCTGTCCACTTCTATGTTGATTATAACAACCCCCCTTAGATTTATCCAAATGCCCCCTACAGTTCTTGTGATAAGATAGTGCAATTTAGTTCATAGTGTAGGGCTCTATACTTGAGTGCCTGTTATGTCGAAGATCTGATACATTATCTTTTTATAACCTATTTCTTTCTGCATGGTTTTTTTACAAGTTTGCCCTGTTGCACTTACAAGCGGGATTTATAGTCCAGATTGCTAATAAAAGAAAAGAAATGTTCTTGCTAATGACAGTGTGTACATTGGGCAAATAATGTGTTCCTTGGTTCTGGCGCTGGGCAAAACATGACAGAAATTTAATGAAGCCCATGTCCTCGATTATCATTTAGATCAACCCTCAGGTTATATTTTCTGCATTAGAGCTGTGATCTGTCTTGTCTTAAGTGTTCAGTTCCTGTACATATTTTGTTTCCAGCTTCAGCTATTTCTTTTTGTTATGGGCCAGTGGCAAAACATACGAGTTGAGCTGAATCGATCAACTGAATTTTGCAAAGTCCTCAACATTCAGGACAAAATAAAAACCTCCTTGAGATACAAATAATTCAAGTGTGGGAGAAAGTTAAACTGGCAGATGTGTTCATCCGGGCATAGCGCTTTGAGTACTTACCTCTTGAACCCCTGTGTATTAAACCATGTTAATGCTACATTAGAGTTCTACTTTCTTTTTTTCTGAGAGTTCCTCATCAACAGCTGTATCATGGTGCTCTCCAAGTTAGAGGTGAGCAAACTCACCTCAGGTCGCCTCAGAGGGTGCTCGCCCACCACTGCTCTGCAAGCCTCTCCTGAGGCTCAGCTTTGCCCGGCAAGCGCTCAGCAGCCGCCCGCTCATGAGCTGAAATTTCACACTTCCTCCTCCTGTGTCAACAGGGGGAATTGTGCAATTTCTGGGAGCCTCTGTAAATTGCTCACTTCCCTCTTCCATGCCAATGGTGGCCTTAAAGGGCCCGTTGATACAAGGGTAAAGGTGCCATTGACCCAGGGAGAGGAAGTGCATGATTTTGTGGGTGGGCGAGCGGTTGCCGAGCGCTCGCTGGTAACCCTGATTTTAAAAAACAGACACTCTCAACTGGATTAAGATGACACATCAGTCCATCCCTACATGTG
Organism: Anniella stebbinsi; assembly: GCA_029215795.1. Taxonomy (NCBI): domain Eukaryota; kingdom Metazoa; phylum Chordata; class Lepidosauria; order Squamata; family Anniellidae; genus Anniella; species Anniella stebbinsi. The sequence goes on along the minus strand of JARDYH010000004.1, from coordinate 222,418,577 downwards.
CCAGCCTTACAGTCAACTTCTTTGTCAAGCACCTAACTCCAGAAACCCTGTTGATGGACCCTGTTTATATGGGACATTTAACGCCCCCTCTCCATCATCACTATCAGCTTCAGCTGATATGCCAGCTGCGTCCCTTCCTAGAGTTGGAAGACCTAAAGACAGTAGTGCACACACTGTTAACTCTGAGGCTCAACTTCTGCAATGTGCTGTACATAGGGCTACCTCTGTGCCTAGTCCGGAAACTTCAACTAGTTCAAAATATGGCAGCCAGGTTGGTCAGCGGTACACCTAGGGGTGACCACATTACACAAGTCTTAAAATCACTCCACTGGCTGCCAATTAGTTTCCGGGCGGAGAATAAAGTGTTGGTCATTACCTTAAAAGTCCTACATGGTTTGGATCCAGGTTTCCTGCAAGATTGCCTTCTCCCATACAATCCGCCCCGCATGCTCAGGTCCTCTGGGAAGAATTTACTATAGTCAGCCAAGACTAAGCTGACAACCGTTACCCAGAGGACCTTCTCTTCTGCCACTCCCAGACTGTGGAATGGCCTGCCAGAGGAGATTCAACAAATTAGCAGTCTCCTTGAATTTAAGAGAGCCATGAAGACTGATCTCTTCCGGCAGGCCTACCCAGTTGAATTTTAAGATGTTTTTAATAATGTATTAGTTTTATTTGTTTTTAATGTTTTTATCTATTTTATGGTCTTTGTATTTATATTTATTGTTGTTCCCCGCCTCGATTCAGAGGGACAGGCGGGTTAGAAATAAATAAATAAATTATTATTATTATTATTATTATTAGCACACCGCTTCCTCTATATGAAAGCAAGTGTATCAAGATGCCATTTCCAAATCGAGCACTTCCACACCCACTCAAGTCACCGATCGGTGTTTTTGTGATCCTGTAGCTCTGCAAGTGTTGCAGCTACTGACCGGTACATTTATAGGGGTGGGACAAGACTTCAAAATATTGCAGGCTTAAAATGTGAATGTCCTGCACTTGAAAAGGTTGGTGTTATTTCAAGTTGTTCCCATCCTCTTTGAGCTGGACTGGACCCTAAATAGTGCCCACTGCCATCCTTAATCATTCCCCCACTCTCCCTGCTAGTCTTCACTTTCCCAAAGTGTTTTTTTTTTTGGGTGGTGGGCTTACCAATGGGAAGGGGTTAACAAGCAGCAGAGGGTTCCCTTTGGGTGCTAACGATGCAAGTCTTGTATGTTTTATTGATTTACTATATGAATTTCAACACTGGTTTAACCATTTTGTAATGTCAATCTGAAAACGTGGTTATAGAGTAGCATATCAGTTGTGTTTCAAATTTTGGGACTTCTCTGGGTTCCCCAAGCCTGCTCACTCTCCCCTCTTCTTTCTCACTGGCCATTTTTGGTTATGATCTTAGTGGCACTCACAACCTGTGTTTGCTAGTAGAAGGACTGATTAAAAAAAAAAAGCAGTTTCTTTTCTACCTGAACAAAGTAAATAAGCAGAGATGGTCCAATATGGGGGGGGGGGGGGGGGCGGAAAGGGTGGTAACCCATCTCCTGCCTTCCTTCTCCACAACCCTCAGTCCATTAATCCAATTAAAGATGTTTTGCGCTCATGATCTTAAAACCGCTTAATTCTCTGCAATGAGTGTTTTTGTTGGAAAAGGAGAAAATAGGTCAAGAGGAGTGTTTTTGAGTGACTTTGTAAATCCCCCCTCCTATTCATGACCTTAGGGTTAATGGGCCTCAGTTCCCATTATTATTATTATTATTATTATTATTTACATTTCTATACCAAAGCTTTCTGGGTGGTTTATATAAGATTAAAACAATTAAAAATATACAAAATGTAAAACCACAAAACTACTCAACATACACAGAAACATGCCTGTAAAAACAATTTAAAACAACTTTATATGGGTTGCTGGCTTTTGGCAATTCAAAAGACTGGCGTCCCTCTAGGTCTTGTCCTCCACCCCACCAGCCTTAATGGACGCCAACCTCCACTGTAATTAAACAATGGGAGCATTAGGATGATCTGCTCCTGGACACCCATGGAACCAACTGGATTTCAGGAGCATAAAGGAGAAATACCCCTGACCTTATCAAGAATTTTTTTGATGGCCCACTGGAGTCATAGAACTAGAAGTAATCCATGACTATCAACATAGCGGTTATAATAGTTTCTTTTCTTGGTTCTTCTCTGGCACAAGATATTTCACTAGTCTTTGCACTTCATGTAAACTTCTTCAGGGGCTTCACCCAGGTGCTTCAAAATTCCACCCACTTCAAAGTTTTATTTTATGTACTAGCAAATCTAACCATAAGATATTCTACTGCAGATTTACAAGAAATGATTTCTCTCTTTCCAAAAATCAATACAGTCTTCCCCTTTTTATATTGTTTGTGTCCTTGCGCTTAACACTCCTTTTCCTTAACACACATTTCTACCATCTGCAAAGAAGCTCACAGAACGGTAGTTGATAAAATGGCATTACATAAGCTCCCTCCCGAGCCTTCTGGCAGGTTCAGGATATATATGCATGAATACTTGTGATCAAGTACAGAAATATGATGTCCCTTATCAAGAGAAGCCAAAAACATCTTGTCCCCTTTGCCCAAATCTGCATTCTCTCATGAATAACCTCCCAGAGGCTTACAAGCTAGTGGCTAGGGTGACCAGATAAAATCCAGGTCAGGGCTCATGTAGAGAAAAGGGAATTTCAGCCAGTGTCATTTGTATGCAATTAGTTCCTGGTGATATTCCCTCTTCATCACAACAGTTAAAGTTGCAGGGGCCCTGCCTTCTTTTGTATATGGTCACTCGGAGTATAGTGCATGTGTTGGGTGTCAGGTGCTTCATAGACAATTCACAGGGCTGGCCCTGTGAATTGTGGACTGAAGACTTGGCAATTTGTCATGAGAAAATGTATCTCTGCTTCTCTGGTATGTGCTTATCTCAAATGGTAGGCCGAAGGCCTTGAACGTTCTCTGGGAATTAAACTATGCTTTGCAAAGGTGGGGGCTATCTTCTTCACACTGTGGCGTCATCAGAAGAGGTTGAACCGTGCCGCCCTGTTGGCACGTGAGTTTAGATTACAGGCTTGAAGCCCTGTCTATCAAAGTAGCTTAGAATTTGCCCAGCCTCCACACTATATTGCCTTTGTCTTGAGAGTAATTCTGTTGCTAGGAATTATCTCGTCTATCCTCTTGCTGCTCTGCTACTGCTGTGAGTTACTATTCTGATTTGGAATTGTGAGATGCACTCTATACATGTTCTGTTAATGTTTGGACTTGTTACTTCTAAAGAACTTTGCCATGAGAAGTGCACTGTGGCTTTTCATAGATTTGGACTTGAGATTACTGTTCTGGATTCGTGTTCTATAGCTTGCTGTCTCTCTCCATGGAGCCAAAGTTACGGGCAGAGGGAGGCAGAAGCTGATCGTTGCTGTTCTGAAACTCGTGTGTGTGTGAGACCTGTGAGAGGACCTTCCTCAGAGCTAAAGCTACGTGAATTGGGAAGGCTCCCTAGGTCGAAGAGGTTCATTTCCTGGCTTCTGGCTTCCGTGGTCAGCTCAGCGTTCCCTGACAGGCTGAGTGAAGATTTAGTTGCCAGTTGACCGTTATACTACTGTTAGGAGGCCTAATCCTAGAGTCTCTCTATGTTCCAGAGGATTCCAGTGCAGCGTGGCCGCTCCTGCCCTCTAAGGACTAGAGTTAATCTCTAAATGTCAGTCCCTGAGTGAGTGCTGTTCTCATTAAGCCGTTCTACCTGAAAGCTGTGTGGTCCGTCTTCAGCTTCAAGTGTGTGTTTGCAGAAATGAAACCGTTATGCTTTGAATCTCCGTGTAATTACAATAAAAGAAATCTCACTGTTATTGTTGTGTATCAGTGTACCTGAAGTCGTGAGCAAGAACTTTAGAGAGTTAGCCAGAGTCACGACAGTATAATTCCTAGCCAAAGCCAAAGCCAAAGCCAAGACCTGCTGTGTCCAGAAATCTCCCGCTGGAGTTCTCCCTCAAATTCGAAAAGACCTGCAAGTAATTCTCTTCAACACCGAGACTGTGTAAATTCTTCAAAAGAGTAAGTAGATCTCCCTGTTCCTTGGATTTTACAAACCTTTGCCTGCATTCCTGCAAGAAAATTTATGATCAGCCTGAAAGATTCACACACCCCCCTCCACCGCATCGTTTTTGCTAATTGAGATCTATCTGCGAATTGTACTTTCGTTTTCCTCGCCAAATTGATGCCGCTTCAAAAAGGAGAAGAGAGGGGGAGAGTAAAGATTAAAAAAAAAAAAAAAACCACCTGTCATCAGCTTTCGTTTTTCAGAAAATTTAGAACTCTTTTTTTTCTCTCATCCTTGCTAAAGACACTGTTCATTTGATTTGAAACTTTAAATTTTGCTGTTATCTGCCTTGTCATTTCTACAGTGATTTTGTTCTGTATTATGTACCACATGTTTTGCTCTGATTCTGCCTTTTTAATGTTTCTTACCATGTACAGAATGTTTTTAAAATGTCATTGTTGATTTTTAGAGCTTAAATCAAAATGTTCTGTGTAGAAAGTTTTTTCTCCCTGCTTGGAGGCTTTTCTCTTTTCCCTTAGCTGTCTCCGTTGCGCGCCGGAGAGAGTTGGGGGGAGGGGTATATATTTTCCAAGTTAGGAGGACATTTTGGGGAGGGGAAGATGTTGGGTGTCAGGTGCTTCATAGACAATTCACAGGGCTGGCCCTGTGAATTGTGGACTGAAGACTTGGCAATTTGTCATGAGAAAATGTATCTCTGCTTCTCTGGTATGTGCTTATCTCAAATAGTAGGCTGAAGGCCTTGAACGTTCTCTGAGAATTAAACTATGCTTTGCAAAGGTGGGGGCTATCTTCCTCACACTGTGGCGTCATCAGAAGAGGTTGAACCGTGCCGCCCTGTTGGTACGTGAGTTTAGATTACAGGCCTGAAGCCCTGTCTATCAAAGTAGCTTAGAATTTGCCCAGCCTCCACACTATATTGCCTTGGTCCTGAGAGTAATTCCGTTGCTAGGAATTATCTCGTCTATCCTCTTGCTGCTCTGCTACTGCTGTGAGTTACTATTCTGATTTAGAATTGTGAGATGCACTCTATACATGTTCTGTTAATGTTTGGACTTGTTACTTCTAAAGAACTTTGCCATGAGAAGTGCACTGTGGCTTTTCATAGATTTGGACTTGAGATTACTGTTCTGGATTCGTGTACTATAGCTTGCTGTCTCCCTCCATGGAGCCAAAGTTACGGGCAGAGGGAGGCAGAAGCTGATCGTTGCTGTTCTGAAACTCGTGTGTGTGTGAGACCTGTGAGAGGACCTTCCTCAGAGCTAAAGCTACGTGAATTGGGAAGGCTCCCTAGGTCGAAGAGGTTCATTTCCTGGCTTCTGGCTTCCGTGGTCAGCTCAGCGTTCCCTGACAGGCTGAGTGAAGATTTAGTTGCCAGTTGACCGTTATACTACTGTTAGGAGGCCTAATCCTAGAGTCTCTCTATGTTCCAGAGGATTCCAGTGCAGCGTGGCCGCTCCTGCCCTCTAAGGACTAGAGTTAATCTCTAAATGTCAGTCCCTGAGTGAGTGCTGTTCTCATTAAGCCGTTCTACCTGAAAGCTGTGTGGTCCGTCTTCAGCTTCAAGTGTGTGTTTGCAGAAATGAAACCGTTATGCTTTGAATCTCCGTGTAATTACAATAAAAGAAATCTCACTGTTATTGTTGTGTATCAGTGTACCTGAAGCCGTGAGCAAGAACTTTAGAGAGTTAGCCAGAGTCACGACAGTATGCAACTTTAACTGTTGTGATGAAGAGGGAATTTCACCACGTGCTGCATGCATACAAATGACATTGGCTGAAATTCCCTTTTCTCTACAATTGTTAAAGTGACATGAGCCCTGACCTGGATTTTATCTGGTCACCCTACTAGTGGCAGGTATGGCCAAAGCCAAAACTAGATAGATGAAATAACAATTGTTACTTTTCTCTTCAGCCTCCTCTCTCTTTCTATCTTCTCTCTCTTTCATTTCTTTCCCTCCTCTCTCTTTTTTGTAGGACTGTGCAAGCTTCGGCTTTGGATTTCCGAAGCTTTGGCGGCCATTTTATAAAGAATCCGCCATTTAGTGTGCAGCCCTAGTTCGGAGTGGGGGAAGAGCCTACAATTCCCTGCATGCATTGCTAAGGAGGAATGCACTTACCAGGGTCTGGGAATGGCAGGCCCTCGAGGCCTTGCTGTTGCTGCTGCTGGTCACTCGATCACCTGCCCATGAGATCCGGGCCACGCAAGTCCCTGGATGGATCGCCACATATTCCACAAGTTCCCTGCAGCTGCCTGCTTCCTCTGAGAGCCGCCTGCTTTTGGGAGCCCAGACTTTACCAGCAGCAGGAAGAAGCAGGCAGCTACAGGGTGATATTTTGCCCATCCTACAAGAGCTGCACTGGTTCCTAGGGTGACCACATTTGGGAAACTAAAAAAGAGGACACCCAGTGGGGTGGGGGTGGGAAATCAGCTTTCAGGGGCCTCTGGGATGCATGTCATTCACCCCCACCACCTTAAAGGCCCCAAATGGGGTGGAGGAGGGGAAGGTGTGTCATTCCCACCCTCCACTGCTCCAATCAGGGCCTTTTCTATAATGTCTGGGAATGACACACTTTCCCCTTTCAGGCCCTGATTGGAGCAGTGCGAGGGAAATGACCCACCTCCAGAAGGTGTGTCATTCCCTCCCACCATGCTAATGCAGCCTTTAAAGGGAAAATGTGTCTTTCCAGGACATTATAGAAAATTACATAAAATCCCCCCTGACACCCAGAATAGAACAAAAACCAGGACAAATCCGGGGAAATCCTGACAGTTGGTCACCCTACTGGTTCCCAATTAATTTCCAAGCAGCATTCAAAGAATCAATGATTATCTTTAAAGCCCTAAATGACTTGGGTCCAGGATACTTTTTGGACTGTTTCCTCCCATTCCATCATTCTGAAACAGCTTAACCAGCAATGCTCACCTTATTTTCAATGGAAGCCAAAGCCAAGCACTTCGTAAAGAGTTAATTTTTATAAAAAACATTGGGGAGGGGGGATTTAAGGACAAAGATGACTTGCAAAAATATTTCTCTCTTCTTTTATTTCTTGGAGTCTCCACCTTAAAAATAAAATCTCAAGCGAAGGCACAGATTTAATCAGGAGCACAGCACAAAAAGTAACAAAGGCAGATGTCAGGAGGTGGAGAATCAATACAAGCACAGGAAAGCTTGAAAATCCTCACCATATGCTGGTCCACAGACAGACGAACCCAAAGGAGTGAGACGGACAATACAATTACCCTGGCAGAAGCCACGAAAATGCACTTGACTGGTAATTGGCCCAAAGGCACGCTGTCCTATATTAAGCAAATCTACCTCCCGCGTTACTGATCATGGTGGCATAATAGATTACACTTGTCTGACAACACCTGGGAAGTCTGGAGACAATCTTTAAAGCATCATTTCTAAGAGAGGTTTGTGGCTAAAAGTGCAAAACATATAGCTTAAAATTGAAAAGGAAAGAAAGCAGGTTGAATTAGGCTGACCATATGGAAAGGAGGATAGGGCACCTGTACCTTTAACAGTTGCATAGAAAAGGGAATTTCAGCCAGTTGCAGAGGCCCTGCCTTCTTTGGTATATGGTCACTCTAGTATAGTGCCTGCACCTTTAACTGTTGTAATGAAGAGGGAATTTCACCAGGAACTAATTGCATACAAATGACACTGGCTGAAATTCCCTTTTCTCTACAACGGTTAAAGTTACATGAGCCCTGTTTTGTCTAAATCCTTCTTTGGTAGTGAATCCCATTAATTATGTGTTGTATATATTATCTTCAGGAAAGGTGAAGAACCTTAGGCCTGTGGGTCAAATGCAGCCCTCCTGGTGTCCCAGTCTGGCCCTCTGAGGTCCTCCAGATAGCCATGCCTCTGTTCCTCCAGCCACCAGTTGTTCTAGGCTAGTTAAAGTAATGTTTTTTTAAAATATGTTTTACAATGGCATTGTATTCTGTGATTTTAAGTTTGTTTTGTGAATTGCCCAGAGAGGGCATTATACATATGTAATGGACAGTGTAAATATGTAATAAATAATCCACATGCATCTATTTCCTGTTGAGTGCATGTCCAGGACCAATGTTCCAGGGGCCAGAGACTCCACATCCCAATCTAACTGCTCAGGTCATGACATCAGGGGATAGAGATCCTGTCCAGGAAACAAGGGAGGAGTCATGATGATCTCCTAATGGGGACTGGTCTGAGGGTTGTGTGATAGTTGAACATCAAAGAGGAAGGCTCCTGAGGGCATGCACAGCTTGTTGGGCCCTATTTCGGCCGAAGGAAGATTGGTCCTGTGAATCAGTGGGTCATCTGGAAAGCTAAACAAGTTTTCCAAATACCGTTCTCCCTCCACACCTGCAGCTTTTGGGGAGGTACAGAGCCAGGATGACCCAACAGGTTCCACAAAGAAAAGATGATCAGATGCACACATCATGCAGAACCAAGGAGTGAATTGAATGGGCCTTTTTTTGACACAAAGCTTTACACATTTAAGAATACTGATGCTGCCAGATCTCATGACTGATTGGGTTGTTGGTTGAAATGCATGCATTCATAATGTTCACCTTTATAGCGAGGCTTTGGTCTGTCTTATGAATTCGTTATTTTTGGATTATATTGCGAGCTTCTGAGCATTCACAGCCTGCATCTAAACTATGACACTGTGGATGCACGGAGTTGTTTGGTTTTTTTCAGGAGGAAAGTTGATGATGTTACTTTGGTTTTTCTTTCAGGAGGAAAGTTGATGATGTAACTTTAACCTTTTCGGGAAAGTTTGATATTTAAACTCTTTTCACAAACCCGTCATGTTTGCCGTATGAGCCATATAGGTTGTATATACCTCCCTATATTGATTCATATCTTTTGCCTCCATATACAAATCAGTAGGGATGTGCATTGCATCGGATCCGATGTCCACTACCAATTAAAATCGGAGGAAATCAGGCATCCGATTCATGATTCCGATACAGTCCATCGGAGCTCTGATTTTTTCCAATACGTTTTTTTCAGTCCGATTTTAATTGGATAAAATCAGAGAATTGGAAACCATTTTGAATTATTTTCCCCATAGCCTAGTATTATGTTACAAAAATGCCTATAACTTTTTTATTTTTAAAGTTAGAAGCATGAAACTTGGCCACATTGCAGATGGGTTTGAGGTACTTACGTGTGAGAAATTTTAGAAACATTGGTGCAGGCATTTTGTGGCTGTAATTTTTTGAAAAATGAACCAGGAATGCCTGCAACTTTTTTTACTTTTAAAGATCCACACATGAAACTTGGCCACATTGCAGATGGTATGTTGGTACTCGTGTGTGTAATTTCAGAAACATAGGTCCAGGCGTGTAGTGGCAAGGAATTTTTGAAGAATTGGTTGCATTGGGGGTAAAAAAATTAACGCCTTTAACTTTTTAATTTTGAATGATAGAAGCATGAAACTTGGCCACATTAGAGATGGCATGTAGGTAGTCATGTGTGAGAAATTTCAGAAACATTGGTTCAAGCGTGTAGTGGCAAAGTATTTTTAGAAAAATGAGGAAACGTCTTTAACTTTTTTATTTTAAAAGATAGAAGCATGACACTTGGCCACATTGCAGATGGGTTTGAGGTACTTATGTGCGAGAAATTTCAGAAACATCGGTGCAGACATGTAGTGGCTATGAATGTTTTACTTTAAAAGTTCCATAAGTTCCAAAACGGACGGGGGGGAGAAGGCGGGGGAGGGGGGGTGCTGTTTGATCCCTACAAATCAGTGATGGCGAATAAACAACCAGTCAGAAAGGGGTACATAATACGGTGATGCATGACATCCAAAGTTCAGCTCCTAAGAAGCAGCTTGATGTTGCTCGTGCAAAAAAAAAAGCTTGTAAACACAGAATGAGATCTCAAATTAAAGAACTCTCATGAATTTGTTATTTTCCAAGGAAATCAATTCATTGGAAGTACGTTTGTTTTCTTCACTATTCAAGAGTATTCAAGTGATGAGAAATCAAGTGACAGACAGCTCTGGGTCAGCTGAGCTTCAGACGAAGACTTCACCATGGCAAACGTTCTGCCTCTCTTCCCGACGTTGATTTGAGCTGATGATCATCATGACAAAAACGACAGGTGACAGCACCAAGAACACGGAGTGTATGCTTGCAGAATGCAATCCACCTATGCAGCATCATTGATTTCAGCTGGAACTATGTCTTCAGAAACATGGCAGTGAAACAGCAGCACTGTCAAATTCATCTTACTCTGAGAATTACCACGCTAAGATAGATAGATATATCTTAGTTCCTACCATCTAGTGATGTGGACCAAGGAGCAGGTAGGGATGTATGAGAATTTCGTTTTTGCCTGCCAAATATGAGAACTCCCTGCTTGAAGCTCTGAGCATGAACACTAGAGCGACCATGCGCCCACTGAAAAATATGGCAAATCGTCAAACATACATCTCATTCCTGATTCCCGGTTCGATTTCTGCCCATTTCCTAATCGGCACAAATTTTCTCTGTCGACTGAAGCAAGCCCTGCTTTATCCTATTGGGGAAATCCGTAGAAATGTGGGAAGATTTGCACATATCTCCGATTCAATTGCTGCATGATTTGCACATGTTTCCTGTCTGCAACTACGAATGGGAATGAGGCAAGTGATGAGATGATGTTGGGAGAATTCTAGCGAACTTGGACATTGCTCATTCTCCCATTCCTAGGAGTGGGAAATGTACCGCATGAAAGCATCAGGACACAGGTACATGTTCAGATGGGACATCACTCGACAGACCCTTGGCTATCATATACTTCTGCCCTGAATTTTCTAGGCCATGTATGAAAGCATCCTTGTAGTCCCAGTCCTATGACCTGTTGTGCAAGACAAAAATGGAACCGGATCGGTTGCTGGGGTTTTGCACCAATGCAATTGCTCTTGCACTGGTGCTGCACCTCAGGACCGTGCAATTCCACTGCACAAGGGCCCTGCGGGAGTCACAAACAGCCAAGACTTTGGCGTAAAAGGAACATGAACAGCAATCCTATACTTGCACACTTCAGCAGGTGTGAGAATATGACAACCGAATGGGTGCAAGGAGACAAGGAAACATAGCTGGTTTGTTCCATGATGGACTTCACCATAGCAGCTTTGGCTCCTGTATCGTTAACCATACGATACGGGTGACCATATGAAAAGGACCATATGAAACGCATGGCCATATGAAAAGGGTGACCGTATGGAAAGGAGGACAGGGCTCCTGTATCTTTAACAGTTTAATAGAAAAGGGAATTTCAGCAAGTGAAATTCCCTCTTCATCACAGCAGTTAAAGCTGCAGGAGTGAGCAGATACAAAAGAGGGCAGGGCTCCTGCAGCTTCAACCATTGGGATGAGGAGGAAATTTCACCAAGTGCTGCATGTGTACAAATGACACCTGCTGAAATTCCCTTTTGTATGCAGCTGTTAAAAATACAGGAGCCCTGTCCTCCTTTTCATATGGTCACCCTACTCACTGGAATACTCGCAATCTCCTGCCCTCAACTCCTCCATCAATACGATGGTGATAAATATAATCCACTTTGCTGGGGCTATTCTGCAGAAGAAAAAGATATGGAATCTGGGGGTCTCAGGTTCACACACACAGTATCCCCATTTCATTTCAACGAGGGGGAGCAGATCAATACATTCACCTATGAACATCGGGCTGTTCCTTCCACTGAAATGGATGAGGTAGCCTGTAGGTGCAAGAGCGCCATCTGTATATTCTAGGGCACAATTTATGCAACATTCCCATCCCGGGAATTCCCGAGCCACCATTGTCGCGGCTTGGTAAGGGATGTGTGGCTTTGTTGGGCTGTTGCTGAGTCATGGGGGTGCCCAACAAGTGGGTTTGTGAGCGCTCCACGTCTAGGCAAGCAGGGTCTGGGAGGGTGGAGGAGTCCATTGGATTCCACCCCCTGACTTTTGTGACATCCCTGGTGACAAGGAGTGGATCGTTGTATTCTGGTATTCAAATCTTAATTCCTGGATGCAGAATTCTTGATTCTAAGTGCATATGCTTTTTTGGACCTGGCTCTCATTGTTGGATTTCATGATCCTGGGGGTGGGGTGGGGAGGAAATCGATCCTGGAAGCCTGAAGTCTGCCCTTTAGGGCAATTCAACAGAATTTACAGAGGAGAATAGGTTATGTATGGCAACCAACTTAGAGAAATTATGAAAACCAAATCTTCCACAGTAAGACATAGAAGGTTAAAAGAGAATCCAGCCATCATTTCAGTTTCATTTCTGTTACTGGTGAAAGGGAGCTCCATTTCCCTCCCCCCCCCCACACACACACAGTGTGCTTTTGAGTACCAGCTCAACATTTTGTTCACTTGTCTCCTCTATTTGATAGACAGTCCCCTATTTGAAGGTCTGTCCAGTCCAAAGCTGGTTTAGAGATCAGGAACCATAAGGCGGCAGAGCAGGACTCCTGAAGCTGCCCATCAGCAGTTAGCACTTGGTGAGCAAACTGAGCAAGCACACCGGTCACCTGTTCACACTCTTCTCCACTATGACGAGACATATTATTTTATAAGTAATTCTTTATAAATGTGGACCTATACATACAAGTTAGCATATTCAAATCTTTGTCCTCTTTTTTCATGATGCATTTCTTCTTTTTCGGCAATGCGTAAATGGCAATCTTATTCATTTTTTTAATTTCATTTATATCCTGACTTCTTTCCTCCAAGGAACCTCAAGGCGGCGTACATAATCCTCTTCCTCCTCTCCGTTTTATCCTCGCGACATCAACCCTGTGAGGTAGGCCCAAAGTCACCCAGTGAGCTTCCATGGCTGAGTGGGGATTAGAACCCGGATCTTCCAACTCCCAGTCCAACACTCTAGCCACTACACTACGCTGGGATGTTTGAAGGAAGAACATAAAGCCCCCTAAATGTTGGTGTTTGAGACTCTTGGGAACGCCACATTCCTAGGACACAGCTAAGAGAAGACTCCCAGCCTCAGGAGCAAAGGACCTATGCAATCCCTAAGCTTGTCTAGTCAAGCCTAAACAAACTCCAAGCTTTAGGCTCAGACAAATTAAGGAGCTTCTGGGAGTTGTGTGAACATCTTAGGGATTCCACAGCTCTCTTATTCATAGGACTTCCTTAATCTATGCCCTGAAGGGCTTTTGTACAGCTCTCACTGAGCTGTGATTAGTGCCAAGGTCTTTGACAAGCAATTTTTGATTTGCTAAATCGAATCATAACAGCTTCTCCCTCATTGGCACATGAACATTGAAACCCAGAAAAGTTCAATTCACTTCATTCAACCCTCCACCTCATTCAGCCATTGGGCTGACCAACAACTCTTAGCCTGATTTATCTCAACAGCCATTGTGAGGAAGATGTGCTTGACTGTGTGAGGATATTCTGACCCCAATCAGATGTTAGGTCTGACATCAATAACAACAGAACAGGTTAGGCATGATGTCAGCAGAATGTATAATCATGCAGAAAGTTAATCAAATGGGTTGGATCCAAACTGAGTAACAACCAACTTATGTCTTTTTGATTTCTATGGGTCTACTCTAAGCATGGTTAAGCCTGGCTCCTGTCCACAGTGCAGCCTTCCTCAACAGGAAGCCCCTCCAGATGTTTTGAACTTCTACTCCCATTACCCCAAGTCAGCATGGCCAATGGCCAGGCATGCTGGGAGTTGTAGTCCAGAACATCTGCAGGGAGTTTGCGGGAGTTTGCCATCATGTTTAATGGGTCTTATTCCCGGTAAAGTGTTACAACTGACTTTCATGTATTCAGCATGTTCTGTGTGTGCCATTCCAAGCAACTTGGGGAAAACATGATACAAATGTGTGATTTTGAAAAATTACAAACACAATCGCCATTAAAATATGCTCCATTAAAAGCACTACATTCATTACAATGTCCAAACAGCATTATTTCCAAAATTCACATCGATATTTTGCAAGACTTAGAACAGTTCTGTTTTTTTCCTGCCACCGCTTTGGCAAAACATTTCCCAAATATTAGAAAGAGTAGGATGTACACCAGCTGTGCTTTGGCATACATCACATTTACAAAAGTGATTGGTAGATATTAATTACATGCAAGCAAGGTAAAAATTAGCTGCACAGGATACTTCCAGTATTTATGGAAACTCTTTTTAAAAAAAAATTAAATAAAAAAAAACCCTGTGTAAGAATGCTCACATCAGGAGACATTGCAGAGTGAGAATAATTCAGAAGCATGAAAACCAGTGGTCCCAAACTTTCAGAAGCAGTAAAATAAATTGATATTGATGGCAGCCATTCTGCAGTCTTCCCCTACCTGGTGACCTCCAGGTGAGTTGGAGTACAACTCCCATAATCCCTAGGCAGCGCAGCCTGAGAGACTGCCTCCTTCCCTGTACCTATTATTCCCTAGACTGATGGATGCTTTATTAATAATACCATCCTAAGCCTATTGACATAAAGGTTCTTTTTGGTAAGTGCTTTATATTCAGATTAATTCTCTTTCTCTCAAAATAGGGTCACCTTGAATGTTATCACATATGGAAGGGAGGGAGCCAAAGTGGTGTGTACCTAGAGCTGTGCTGAATATCCTCTCATTTTCACTTCCTTTGAAAGGGCGTATTTGATATACCGAAATTCATTATTATTACTGCTATAGGCAGGCACCTGGTCATCATGGAGAATAGTTTTAAAGTAGTATGTTGTGTTATTATTTAACAACAGCTGTTACTCATCCTGAACTTCCAGGATAGAAACTCAGATATATCTAAATTAGGGCTATGCAAGTTTCAGCATTCTGAAGCTTTGGCATTCCCTGCTTCACACTAGGGCTGTGCACAAAATGGCACATTCTACATAAAATGGCTACCAATGCTTCAGAATTCCAAATCCGAAGCTTGCACAGCCCTAATCTAACTACATGCACGTATACACCTGTGTGCATGCACATGCTGTAAGGATTGGGCCCAGCCCCTCTGCTGAAGCATCACGTGAAGACGTAGGGACCGACTCAGAGTTCAGTGATGATGAGGATGAAATGGTGACGGAGTCACCAAGGTTTCAGGAAACAGAGCAGGGAGTGGAAGTGAGGAATCTTGGCGCAAAGCCAAAGAGAAACTTCTTCATCTATGGGAATAGAAGATCTTACGGGGAGGGAGGAATTGAGAGGGACAGACACCAGAATTCTACTTCAGGTAAAGAGTGCGGAGCAACTTCAGAAAGTTAGGCGTTCTACAAGGTTGGCCCATCAAAAGAGGTCCCTAGGGGAAGACCCTCCCCTACAGTAGGCCTAGAAAAGCCACTCTGGTTTTGTGCTGGGGATGGCACCAGTTTTATTGTAACATTTATGGCAATTGTGCATTTGTCAAAGGGATCTTTACCTACTCTGTGCACCCAGATCTTAGCTCCAGGCTACTGGAGACTGAGGAAGCCTGTAACCTGAAGCGCTGTTGATCTGACTGATTCGCATAATAAAGGCTACTTACTAAGATCGACTGGGTGGCTTGGCACTCTACATATATAAACCAGGGGTGGGCAACCCATGGCCCATGAGCCACATGTGACCCATCAAGATGTTTTTGCACCCCGCTCCAAGGGTGCCCCTGAGGTACTACTAAATTGCCACTGAAATGCCCCAACCCAAGACATAAGCAGCAGCTATGGATGCGGCTGCGCCATTCTGTGGTCATCGATGCCCCTGCCCCAAGCAGAACCACTACACAGGGGGAAAAGTGGCCAGCAGTCTTGTAAACCTATAAGACACTCCAGTCTGCTCTCATAGGGCCTGATGGTGCAGAAGGATATTACCCACTTGCATTAGAGAGTTGATTCTACTGAGCTGTTTACCATAAGCTCTATGGTACAGGATGGTGACAGAGTGTCCCCCTGCACCATAGAGTGCTGTGAGAGCAGACCAGAGTGTCTTATATGTTTCTAGGAGAGGGCAGTAAGATTGACAGCCATTTTCTTTCCTACGTGATGGTGATCCTCAGGGGGAAGAGGAAACAACAACAGTCATTTCGCCAACCACATTTCCCCCTGTGTGGAAGTGCTGATTCTGCTTTGGGTGGTGCTTTCTTTTCTCAGGGTCCTGTAGCATCACCGATGGGGGAATAAAGCTTTAGTTTCATTCTAGGGATGGGCGAACGGCCCCACGTCCTGTTTACGCTCTGCTCGCCGGACTCCCACAGGTTGCCTGACGTTCAACGTGGGCCTAGTGAGAGCTTGTGCCTTTTTTTGTTGTTGCTGTTGTCCACAAGCCATGATTTGCACAAATTCACAGCTGGGAATGTTTACGGAAATCAGAATTTGCGCTAATAAAAATCCCCACCTGCGAATTTGCGCAACTCTCGATTTGTGCGAATTGGGATTTGCGCAAATAAAAAAGAAACTGTAAGTTGGCCCGACGTGCCAAGTTGGTACTCGTGAGCTGCCATCCGAAGGGCTAAGCTGGCAAAAAATTGCTGAGCTCCACTCATGACCAGATTCCTCCAACATCCCTACTTCACCCCCATCCTGGCAATACTACTCAATAGCATTTGTATGAAGGTGAGGTTAAAGCCTCCCCCACAATGTCAGCATTGTTGCTACAGATCTGGTGTGTGTGTGTGTGTGTGTGTGTGTGTGTGTGTGTGTGTTTGTGTGTGTGTGTGTGTTTAGAGCCCTCAGCTGCTATCCCAACACCATATGTGGCTCTAAGGGTCATAGACTTTGCCCAGCCCAATATAAACAGATGACATAAGCAAGAGAGTGCATCTGATGAAGTAGACTCTAGTCCATAAAAGTTTATGCCACCAAACACTTATTAGTCTTTAAGGTGCTAGAAGGCTCTTTACTGGGGGAGGGGAAAAGAAGCTTTAATATTTAGTCAAGAGTGTTTGGGGTTCTCTCTTTGTCAATAGGTTGTGAACTCTCTGTTGTGAATCGCTCAGAGAGTTTGCTGCCACAGAATCATAGAATAGTGGAGTTGGAAGGGGCCTAGAAGGCCATGAGTCCAAACCCCCTGCTCAATGCAGGAATCGGGCCGTATAAAGGAGAAATCAATTTATAAGTAAATATTAAATAAATGTACCTGCTGGATTTCAGAGCAGGCACTGGGAGCCCAAAGGGCAAATCTGTCAATGTTCTGTGAGGATGGACAGAATTCTCAGGGAGGCAATCTCTGCTATGCCAGTGACATGAGATATTTTAAAACAATTAAAAGCAGAGGTAAATGTTTATGCATTATCCTTCATGTTAAGGCCATGGGGAGTTTGGGGGTGTTCACTCTATATCCAGGAGTTCTCTTTTAGAGAGTGGAAAAAAAATCCAAATCTGAAGAGTTTCAGATATCTAAATGAAAGTATCCCTTGCAAATGTTGTTCAAGCCTTTTTTAAAAAAAACCTCTCTCTCTCTTACACACACACACGCACACACACACACATGGCTGGCCCTCATGGACCCACTTGGACACTTGCATTAATAGGGCCCTTAAGGCTCCGGAAATTGCGCATTTCGCCCTTTCATGCAAATGGTTGCTGCCATTAACGCAGCAGGGGGAAATGTGTGATTTCCAGAGCCTTAAAGTCTCCTGCTTCCATTAACATAGGGGAGGAAAGGGAAGCCAGGGTGGGAGGTTGCCTAGCACTTGGTGGAGGCTCGTGCATTCACCAATTTCGCCCATCTCTAGCCACATTTGCAATTAGCTGCATCCTGCTAGAATCCAGAGCCCATTTGTAGGTAGGACTTCGAGACTGTTGCAATGGTGCAATCAAAATACTGATTTTAGATGAAGACGGAATCACTCCTGACTCATATTGACACAGGAACAGCATCCCCCGCCCCAAGTTTCTCCTAACAACCCAATATGGTACAAAAATCACACACTGTACAAGCAGTGAAGTCCTAAAGTAGTTGCTGTTGTTTTTGCCAGACAGGGCTTGAATGTCAAGAAGAGTTCAACAAGGTCGCCAAACCAAACTGCTGAGGTAGCTCAGACCAAGTCCTGTTTAATGCCGTTGTTGTTAGAGTTTTTTTCGAGATTTTCCATCATCAAAACTTGTGTTTTCTCCACCCAGTTCTCTTTCTGAGCCGATCTCCCCGTTGCTGATGACGTCAGGTGATGGCCCGGCTGCTGGGGAAGAGCGGCCGGTAAAATGGCATTGCTTGGTCCCCGCTGGGAACAGGTCTCCCTGGGCATTGCATTCCCTGAGCAGAGCTGAAGCCGGAAGGCTGCTTGGAACCCTCGGCGAAAGTTTTCATTGAAGAAGCCGTAGATGATGGGGTTGACGCTGCTGTTGAAGAAGGCCAACCAATGAGCGAAAGGGTAGACATAGATATTGATGATTCGCAGTTGCTCTTCGTTCAGGTCGGCATAGTCAGAGAGCATCGCCAAGGTCCACAAAGGCAGCCACGAAAGGATGAAGAGCAAGGCCACAATGATCAGCATCTTGATGACTTTCAGCTTCTTCTTGTAAACAGAGTGGCGCTCCTGGCCTTGCTTCCCAGTGGCAGGCACGGCAATATTGAAAAGAGTGATCCCTATCCGAGCGTACATGATGACAATGAGAGAAAGAGGAGCCAAGTAGATGTTGGCGAAGAGGACCGTTGTATAGATCTTTCTCATGTCCTGATTGGGCCAGTCCTCCCGGCACCAGTAGACGGGACTAGTCTGGTTGTCATGGCCAAGCATCACTCGGAAATGCTTTTCTTCTTCCACTTTCAGCATCACTGCAGACGGGCACATGATGGCAATAGCCAGGACCCAGATGACGGCGATGATGACAACCGCCGTCCATATGGTGAGCTTTTGTTTAAACGGATAAACAATGGAATGGAACCTGCGATGGAGAGAGGAGGCACCATTATTTGCATCTCTGATTTCAAAACATACCTTCCTATGAGAGCAAAAAAGGGAAGAAAGCTGGACAATTTGTATGGTCCCAACTAGAGATATGTGAATCAGGAAAACTCACGCTCGTCCAAACTCCATCTTGAAGCCTGTTCTGACCCATGTCGGTATAAGATTGTGAGTTTTGTTGTTCCTTCCCAAACATACACATCTATTGTGCATGTGTTTAAGATGTATGCATTTTCTCCCATTGATTAAAGTACATTTGTGTGCATTTTTCATAGAATCACAGAATAGTAGAGTTGGAAGGGGCCTATACAGTCATCGAGTCCAACCCCCTGCTCAATGCAGGAATCTACCTGACAGATGGTTGTCCAGCTGCCTCTTGAATGCTTCTAGTGTGGTAGAGCCCACAACCTCCCTAGGTCATTGGTTCCATTGTTGTACTGCTCTAACAGTCAGGAAGTTTTTCCTGACGTCCAGCCGGAATCTGGCTTCCTGTAACTTGAGCCCATTATTCCGTGTCCTGCACTCTGTCTGGGTTGATCGAGAAGAGATCTTGGCCCTCCTCCGTGTGACAACCTTTCAAGTATTTGAAGAGTGCTTTTATATGTCCCCTCAATCTTCTCTTCTCCAGGCTAAACCTGCCCAGTTCTTTCAATCACTCCTCATAGAGCTCTGTTTCCAGACCACTGGTCATCCTTCTTGCCCTCCTCTGAACACACTTCAGCTTGTCTGCATCCTTCTTGAAGTGTGGTGCTCAGAACTGGACACAATTCTCAAGATCTCAAGATGGAGCCTAACCAGTGCCGAATAGAGGGGAACTAGAACCTCGCATGATTTGGAAGCTATACTTCTATTAATGCAGCCCAAAATAGCATTTGCTCTTTTTGCAGCCACATCACACTGTTAGCTCACATTCCGCTTGTGATCTACAACAATCCCAAGATCCTTCTCACTTGTCGTATTGATTAGCCAAGTATCCCCCATTTTGTAACTGTGCATTTGGTTTCTTTTTCCTAGATGTAGAACTTGGCATTTATCCCTATTAGATTTCAAAAATGTATGCATTTCCATGCTCTTTTTTCAAATGTACATATATTTCAATTGCATTTTTTGTTCTACAAATCAAATAAAAAGCTCAGAAATGTATAAACTTTGACCAGAAATTGCATTCAGATCTGTGTTCATGTCTGCATTTGATTCCAGGAAGTGTCAATTGGGTACATTTGACACTGAACTGAACTGAACTGAAACTAATTTTGCATACATCCCTAGTTTCACCCACCTACCAGAGTTTTCCACAATGTTCAGGACTCTATATGTCTTCCTAGACAGGCAGAAGAATTTCATCTTAATTACCAGGTGCCCTGAGGAAAGCCACTAGAGGAATGTTCCAAAGGATGCTAGCTAAATTTGAAGGGGTAATCTATCTGGTGAACGTGTGTGTGTCTGTATGTATGTATAATCCCAAACACTGAAAGTCCACCCTTTGACTAGAAAGTCCACCCTTTGATGAGAAAGATCTACTTCCTTGTGTTAAACTAACTAGAGTTTATCATTACATCTGACCTGGGGAGGGGACTACTGCTTGTTGAAAGAAGTCAGGATCACACCATGCTTCATGACGCTGGCTTGTTAACAGAACATAGTTTAATTAGAGTTATCCCCTATTAGACATAATGATCAACTCCAGGTAGTTTAAAGCCCGAACTTGGGGTCATGTCAGAGGAGGAGAGGGGAGCATATGAGTCCTGCCTCTGCTCATTCACACGGTTCTAAACTATGTTTTAGCATCACATCCAAAATGGGTCATTGACTCAGGCCATTGGTCCAGCATATTGCCCCTCTGATTGTGAGCAGTTCCCAAATTCTAAGGTGGAAGTTTTCCTCAGCCTAGTACCTGACTCTTCTTTTTAAATCGAAAATGCCAGGGACCTTCCATATGCAAAGCCTGTGCTTTATCCCTGTGTTATGAACCCATGTCTATAAAGCCCAGATCCACCTCAACTATCTACCTACACCAATAGACTCCTTGCCTGGAATCACCATTCTGTATCCATGTACATCTTTTTTCCATGAAGCCTGAATTGCAAAAGTTTTGGGTAAGGCTTCCATTCGTTGAATGGTGACTCCTAAAGCTCACCTTTGCAAGGACCAAGTTTCCTTGCTAAGTGCCCTTTTACTGAGCAATAAGCTTTCACATCACCCCTTCACCCTGCAATTACGTGGCTTGCCATGTATGCTTTCTTCCTGATGTTACAACACAATGCTGTGGCTCCCAACGAATGTAACCATGAGTGATAGGGACACAGTCATACCTGTCAACTGCAATTGCCACCAAAGTGAATACAGACGCCGAGACAGATATCCCCTGGACCATCCCATTCATCTTGCAGACAACGTTCCCAAAGGGCCATCCTGGAATATAAAATATTGCATCCAGTAAAGACACCAAAACGGTGCTCATATCATCTCAACAGTAAAGAACACACAAAGGTGCAACTCGATGTGATGGAAGCAGCCACATATGTGTAATCATGTCAGGGGTGAGGGGATTCTAATCGTTACACCGAAAGGGTTGCACAAGTGACGGGAGATGAACATTTTGAATATCTGAAATGCTAAAATATTATAATCATTATTAATCAATGCAACTCCCATCAGCCCTAGCCAGCATAACCAATGATGAAGGATGATGGGAGTTGCGGTCCAACGACATCTGAAGAGCCATAGGTTGCCCACCTCTGGATTATATAAATCAAAAGCAGAGCTACGATGCAACCACATGACTTCTTTGAAATTTATTTCAAAAATAAAATATTTGCTCCTGTTCTTCAAGGAATGGTCTAGGCTGGATCCAGACCAAGATGGTTTAGTTCTCACTAAGATCAATGGGACTGAAGTTAAATCATGACCGATGTGTGCTATTGACTTCAATGGGACTCACATTCAATCTGGATCCAAACCCATGGGAATAAGTACACGAGTAATGAATTTACTTTGGAAGGACCTAGGGATGGGCGAATAGGCAATGTTTGAGTTCACCAAGATACTCTTTACATCAACTTGCTGCTCATCTCTCCTTGATTTGCACTTCTGTTTGCGACTGCTGTTTGTTTTGCGCGAATGGGGAAATTGCACAAAAACTCCCAAATTTGCATGAATTTGCCCCATAAACTAAAGCATGGTGATAAGTCCAAGGCCCTCCCAGGTAAATCTCCAGGTAAATAGGCTTTATTATGAGAATCGATGAGTCCAACTGAGTTACAGACCTTTTCATCCTAGAGCAACCTAATGCTAACATCACTGATTAAGCTGGCACAACACAAAATAGCCTACCTTTGAGGGATGCGCTATCTATTTGTATTTATTATTTATTAAAACGTTTGTATTCCGCCCTATTATCACTGGGATCTCAGGGCGGCATACAGATCAAATCAGAACGATATCAACATCAACAATTTACACAGCTAAAAACGTATCAAATCGTTAACAAATTAAAACCGGCAGACAGGAAGGTGTTGCAAATCTAGCACCGGTCTGAGTACAGAACCTGAAAGGCTTTCTCAGTCCCAACCTCAGGGAGGTTTTTCCCTAGGAAACTCTTGTGATGGACCAACCTTGCAGAACACCGTACATCCTTACTCTGCTCCTCCCATTTGACTCCATGTCTGATCCTCGCATCTGTCATGCCCACCTCCCCCTGCCCTGTAACTTGGTGGCTGGGGTTTGATCCAGAGTCTTCC
Source organism: Anniella stebbinsi (assembly GCA_029215795.1). NCBI lineage: Eukaryota > Metazoa > Chordata > Lepidosauria > Squamata > Anniellidae > Anniella > Anniella stebbinsi. Next base: position 222,395,939 of record JARDYH010000004.1, on the reverse strand, counting down.
CTGTCTCCGTCTCCCTGAGCATCTGGTTCCTCCCTCCCCCCTTCGCACTCTTCATCTGACTCTGAGTCCATGGCCATGGTCTCTGCAGAGACACTGGGCCCAATCCCGACACATGAGTGAATTAAAAGTTGCACATGTTCAGAAAGTTGTGCATTTTTCAAGTACACATTTTGTGAACACAATTTTGAGAATTTGTGAACATTTTCAAAGAAAATGTACTCCCATTCGCAACTGAGTTCGAGATTGCAAAGAAGCCATTTTCAAGTGATTTGCAAACTGAAACAACATTCTCATGCCTGCCTGGTTCCAACATTGTTATCTTTTCGGCACCAGGTCAAGACTTTCCTCTTCTCCCAGGCATTTAACAGCATATGCTGAGTTTTTAATTGACCCCAGAACTATATTTAGGCCTGGCTTAGGGTTCACAGTTGTTTTAAAGGTATAATGTCTTTATATGTTGCCTGTTTTTATGCTTTTATGGTTTTAAATTTTATATATCAATTTTTAATGTCCAAAGTTTTAATTTTTGTAAGCCACCCAGAGAGCTTCGGCTATGAGGCGGTATATAAATGTAATGAATGAATGAATAAATACAGGTCCATGACAAGACTTACCAGATATAATGTTGTCTAGTAAGGTGGTGGGCATGCAAAATATCCCCACCAGCAGATCACTGACAGCAAGATTCAGGATGAAGAGGTTGGTGACGGTACGCATGTGTTTGCTCCGCAGGACAATGAAGCACACCACTCCATTGCCAATCATGCACAGGAGGAAGATGAAAAGGTAGGAGATGATGAAGACCGCAGCTATCAGTGGCTGGTGGAGGTAAAAATCCACATAGGAAATGTTGGTCTCCATGTTACAGGCGCTGATATGCCCACTGCAATTTCTCACAGGTGGTCCATTGATTGAAGAACTGCGATCCACATTCTTGGTATCCATGTTACATTGTGCCTTACAGCAGAAATAAAAATAGAATCAGCAAGGAAGAATCACACAGCCAAAGGGAAATGCGGTACTATTCAAAGCTGACTGATGTTCTATAAGTAGAAATGTCTGTCATGGGGAACTCCAGCCGTCTTGGGGCTTGATGGAGTGTCCTGGAGCCCCAGCTCAGCTTGTGTTTGGCAGAGAGAATGGGAGAATGGCTCATTTCCTGTTGCCGCCGCCATTGTTGTGCACAATTCTCCCAACCTCTGCACTGATGATGCTGTTAGTGGAAGGGAAGGGAGTGCCATAGCACTCCTCTCCCACCCTGCTGCCATCACCATGCAAGGTGGAGAATCTGCCAGGTGGCGGTTATTGGGTTGGAGTCCAGGGGGCCAGAACAGTGAAAGCTCACTGAGATCCGCCCACCAAAATTGACCACACCACAACCCCTATCCATAAGTGTTTTATCATATTTACTTGGATCAGTTATGAGATTTTGGATTCCTTTCATTTTTTCATTTCAGCGTGCATATGATTATGATAAAATCTATCACAACAATGTCGGCCATGATCATTTATAACTTAATCATTTGTCCATTAAATAAACAGGTGACAACTGTCTGATTAGTCAGCAATATCAAACATACCTTGAGTCCCACCTGCCCACACACACCTTAAAAACACTTCCAGGATCCTTGGATATTGTGGTGTTTCTGTCAGCCCTTCCTGCCCTCACCTATTGGTTGACCGTACTAGAGTATTTGCTGCATGCAGAAGGTCCCAGATTTTGTCCCATTTCTAATCAAAAGTTTCCAGTAGCAGATGATGTAAAAAAGCCATGGAGAGCCACTGCCAATAAAATTACATTATCACTGGGCTAGACGAACCAATCATCTGTGCTGATATAAGGCAGCTTCCTATGAGCTGCTGTGATGTAATGGGATCCATGACCATTCAAGTTCTTACAGGCTAGAAGCACTGGTTTGGGGAGGTCTGGGTTTGGATGGAGGTGGCGGCAAGAGGCAAACGGGAGGGGAGGTTGCAGCCACGGAGGGCACCGGGGAGATAAGGGGTGGTCTTCACGTAGGGATGTATAAGAATTTCATTTCTACTCGGAAAACATGCAAGTGCGCCGTTTGAAACTTCGAACGCAAGCCACGTACGTGCCTGCCGAAAATATTCACAAATTGCCAAACACACACTCACAACCATCCTGTTCCTGATTCCCAGTTTGATCTGAGAAAAAAAATCCTAACAAGCGCAAATTTCCTCAATAGACTGAATCAGCCATGTCAGTGTATCAAGGAAATTTGCACAGATTTGTGGAGATCCGCGCAAAGCTCCCATTCCACCGTCGCTTGATTTCTGTAAAGCAAACAGCGCTCACAAACATTTGACGGGAATTCGACACGAGAGGAACAGCGAGGCAATGATGGGAGGATCCTAGCGATCCCGAACATCCCTCGTTCGTCCATCCCTAGCATTGCTCATGAGAAGTGATCCCTAAAGGCAGTGTCTGATTGGTTTCAGGTCACCGTTACTGAAAATCAGAAAATAGAATTATTTACTTTAACGCGGGCCACTGTGGGAACGTCAACTGGTTTTCCAGCAACGCCACAGCACTTTCCTCCAGACAGGAAGCGTTGTCACTATCACCGCTGCTGCTGCCAGCTGTCAAAGCATTGTTCTGGGCCTTCCTAGACTGCAGGGGCCTGAATCACTGCCCCTCTCTCTCTGGCTCAGTTCGGATGACATATTAAGCAACGGAGGGGTAAATAACGTACTGACCGTGCGTTAGGCAGGAGGAGCTTCACAGACGACATGCTGCAGCCAATGTTGCTCGGCACTGGCAAACGCCCCGGCTGCTATGAACTTGCAGTGGCCATTTTGGTTGCAGCCTCTCCTCCCTGTGTTCTCCAGCCGTATCCCAGCAGGCACCGTGAGCAGGCATAGAGCAGCCGGGGGGGGGGGGTGTTGGCTGCTCTAGGCAGCAGAACTCTATTCCAAAACGGAATAGTCCACGGAGAGAGGGGGGCTGAATTCAGACGACACTTTAAACAACGGGGCTTCGGGCTAAACAACGTGCAAGCCCATTGTTTCGCTCCGTTGTTTAAAGTGCCTGATTAACGTACCGTCAGTTGTGTGTGCATTGTGTGTTGCCCTCCAGATGACACAATAAGCAACACAACTGATGATTGTTCCCTGCCTCCTCCGTTGCTTAATATGTCGTCTGAACTGAGCCCCCCCCTCTCTCTCTCTCTCCTACCCTGTTTGTGTATGATGATCATTTCAGTGATTAAATGCCACGCTGTTATTGATGAACGAACTGATTCAAATTCTTACTACAGCAACTAAAAACACAATCTAAAAACGGAAAACTGCAATCTGAACCCTCGCTCTTAAAAAGCTGCCCCAAGACCTGAAGCAAAGCGCAAGATGGCAAAGAGGACAAGCCTGTTCTCTGTTGTGCAGAGCGTAAGCTACAACGGCATAAGGCAGAGTTCCAGCATCTCCGGCAGTGAGTCGAATCTGACCCTCCAGGGTTCCACATATGGCTACATCTCTTTCCCCTCACAGCCAATTTCATTGCTGGCTTCTTGGCTTTTGTGCGGTTATTTTTTTCCCCCCATTGTAAAAGGCTGCAATGCTTCTCCCGAGGGCTTGGTTCCTAGAGGTAAGAGCCTTAAGCTAAAATATACTGGTGAGTTTAGTATTTTGGTTCCACCCACTACTAAAATGTGGCCTCTGAGCACTTCTCCAAAATTTAATTTGGGCCTCAAGCCGGAAGAGGTTTTCTACACCCCCAATATAAGGGCTAGATTGTGGACAGGTGAACCAGGATAGTCGGGGTTTCATTCTAGCGTGAGCCTTCTCTAACCTTCCCCCCCACACACACACACACACACACCTTCTCTTGTTTTGCTTGCAGCCTACCTCTGAAAAGCTTTTTATTCATTAAAATAAGAATCCTAATTAGCCAGGGCAGACACATGAGTTGCCAAGGAAATGGAAAATGGAATAATGTCCTTATTATTACCTATAGCCAAGTGACGGTCTGGGAGTGTGGAATTGGATCTTGTTATGTGTACATTTGACAAGGGCATCTCCTGAAGTTCATAATTAACTGCTTAAAACTCAGAAATAGAAGCAAATGGGAGGGATGAAGGTGGGGGCCCCCAGACTTTAAAAAATACTAATTAAAAATAATCCGACGAGCAAAGTTCACAGCTTTCTGACAATGCAAATCAATGCCGGTCCACCCGGCAATGACTTGCAAGGAGGCACAGGGTAGATTTATTTAAATCAAGGTAATTAAATTCACACGGAGTAGAGACCAATTTCACTCCATGATTTCAATTGGGTTTCCTATTTTTGCAAGCTTTTATGTCCCCAAGAAATGGACCTGCATGCCGATTGCTTGTGTTGAAACAAATAAAGCATATTGGTTTGCAACTAAACAGAGTCTCTTATTTAGGAACGTCACAGAAAACCATTGGCAACAATGCAATCATGTCTTTTGCTTGGCAATAATGTATATCCTCCAACGTGTCATGAATGAAAATAGTGACACACTTGAAACCTCCCTATCCTTCCAGCCAGTGTTCAGCGATAGCTACATCTGAGCACTCCAAAGAATGCCACATCTTGATGCTCAAGGAAGTCTCTCACCAGTCTACCATATAGGACAGGCTGGAAGGGTTGGAGGGGCATTTTGCTTGGTTTAGCACTTTTCAAACCAATACATAAACCAAAACTCAGTTATCCTCTGAATTCACCCTTGTCCAAATTTTGCAATGAAGTTCTCCAATCAAAAACTGAATACACAATGGCTGCATTCGAACAACACATTAGTCAATGGTGGGTTGAGTAGCCAACTCACACTTGGTTATTTTGTGGGTACTCCCCACACAACATATTCCTACACAGCTGTGGGTGGTTGGAGCTGGCATTGAGTGGACTAATAGTCAACCCTGCATTTGACTGACATAGCCCCCGCCCCTCTCCCCACCCTCCCTCCTCCCTCAGTCCTCCCAGTTCTATCCCAGCAGCCTCTGCAAGTTGCACCAGTTGTAGCAGAGTGGCAGCCGCTGCTTTGGTCTCTCTTGACGCCTGCCTCTATGGTCTTGTGTTTTAACCCACTCACCACATGCCAGTAACACATTCACCCCTCCACACAACACTTTAAACAACTGGCTTCGAGCTAAACAACTTGCAAGCCAGTTGTTTCTCTCAGTTGCTTATTTGGGCGGAATAGCATACTGTCAGCAGTTTTTGAGCAGTGTGTTACCCTCCACACAACACAATAAGCAACACAACTGATGATTGTTTCCCCCCCCAGTTGCTTAATATGTTGTCCGAATGCAGCCAATGTGTGTGTTAGACAAAATGGCACACAAAATGCACATTTTAGGAGAAACGCACACATAAAATGCACACTAAATTACATTTTTTATTTGAACTTAAAATAAAACTGGCAACAGATCGAGACAGAGCTTCGGCTGTGGGGCGGTATATAAGTGTAATAAATAATAATAATAATAATAATAATAATAATAATGTTTTTCCATTAACTAATGCCTAAGGGTGTAATCCTATTAATGTTCAGGCAAAAAACAAAAAGGTCCTGTAACTCCCAGCAGTCTGCCAGAGAAACAGAATTTAGCAAGGGCTTCCCGGAGCAGTCAACTCTACAACATACATACCATTACCAAGAAGGCCCTGTCCTCTGTCCCTCCCACTAACCACATCTCAGATGGCAGAGGAATATTTATTGGATTTATTTATTTGTGGCATTTATATACTACAGAATACAATAAAATCTCCCAGCTGTTCAAAATTTTACACATGCATTAAAAACACTTCCATCTACAATAAAGAACAAAACATATCAAGGAGCAGTAAAATGGAGCAGCATAGTTATTTTACGTACAGCCCAAGGAAAGCCTGGGTGACCAAGCGTATTTTCAGGAGGCATTTCAATGATGTTACATTTTCTGCCTCCCGAACTACACAAGGGAGGGTTTTACAGATGGTGGATGCTGCTACAGAGAAGGCTCGCCATCTGGGTTCTCAGAAGGACCATATGGCAAGGAGGACTGCGTTCCTGTATCTTTAACAATTGCGTGGAAAAGGGAATTTCAGCAGGTGTCCTTTGTATGTATGCAGCACCTGGTGAAATCCCTTCTTCATCACAACAGTTAAAGCTGCAGGAGCTCTGCCCTCCTTTCTATCTGGTCACTCTTAGTATAGATACTGCAACTTTAACTCTTGTGATGAAGAAGGAGTTTCACCAGGTACTGCATTCCCTTGTATAAGGGAAGGTGCTTTGATAGGTTTCCTGGTCCCAAGTTGTTATGACAATAACATAACCCTGTAAGTGGCTCGGTGGCTAATAGGCAGCCAGTGCAGTCCTGTTAACACAGGGGTTACGTGTCCAAGTCAGCCCCCTTAGCTTCTGCATTCTGCACTAGATGCGGCGTCTGAACCATGCACGAGGGAAGCCCCTGATAGAGATGCTGCTTTCGTTGGGGAGTTGTAAGACTTTTTTTTTCTGCCTAAACATGAAAAGGGATTGCACACTTATTCATTGATCTTACATTAGTCTATCTTTCAATGACTTTAAAGCCAAGAGAGTGCTTGTTTCTGGGGTTAAAGGTATATCAGAAAAATGTAACTTTCTGAGATTATGCTACAACTGATAAAAATGTATCATGCAGTTGCAGTTTGGAAGGAAATGAGGTTGCAGAATGAGGAAGTGGAGAGAGTGTTTCTGCAGCACCTTGCAAGGTTTGTTTGTTAGTGCTATTTAACTGACTTCCCCAAATTGCCAGGGCTAACAGGACATGGCAGGTTCTTTCACATCTAAGTCATTTCTCTTTGATGACAAGTAAATTGCTAAAAGGATGAGAAGCAGTTCAGCCATTTTTCATTGTTTCTCCGAAGCAGACCTGGAAGCACGCCCAGGAAAAAGAAGGACCATATTATTATTATTATTATAATGATGATGATGATGATGAGTGAGAGAGAGAGAGAGAGAAACAGAAGTATAAAAGGAGTGTCGTTGTCAGTAATTGGAATTACGCTCTACACTTCTTGCTCTCTTTTCAGGGGGGGTGGAGCAGATTTAGCCATGGGGAGGGGGGCGTTCATTCAAATCAAAGGAAATTGCCAGACATTCTCCTGTATCTTTAACAGTTGCATAAAAAAGGGAATTTTAGCAGGTGTCCTTTGTATGCAGGCAGCACCTGGTGAAATTCCCTGGTCGTCACAACAGTTAAAGCTGCAGGAGCGAGACTAGTGTGGCCAGATACAAAAGAAGGCAGGGCTCCTGCAGCTTTAACTGTTGGGATGAAGAGGGAATTTCACCAGGTGCTGCATGCATACAAAGGACACCTGCTGAAATTCCCTTTTTAATACAACTCTTAAAGATACAGGAGCCCTGTCCTCCTTTCCATATGGTCACTTTAAGCCCCGGGGCCTCGAAGCTACTTGAAGGAAATGCTTCCCCCTACCATGAACTTTGCCCCTCCTATATCCTTCCCAATATATTCTTTTTTCCTGGAACCACTGCTGTGTGCCTTGACAGCAATCCACAAACCACATAGGGCGGGTTTACGCAGGGTTGTTTCTCTGTTGAGGACTTCAGGGTCAAGTCATGACTTAAATATGTAGACGGGCCATCAAAGATAAATCGACCAGAAATAGGCACTAAAGTTCTCTCTGCATGGCTTGTTCTCAGTAAGCATTCATGATCAAATTTGTTTTTGGCTTTGCATCCTATGTAATTTTCTCTTCATAATCCACTTCAGACATCATCAGATAGCCTTGAGGTTTGGCTGCTTGCCCCTTTCACTGGAGATATCTCACGAAGTAAAATGTCTCAACTGGTTCAGTTCAGACCCTGATGTTCTGAGCAGGCCCTACTAGGTTCAAAGCCTGGTAACGCATCCTCTTCTTCAAAGAGGTGCCCTTCAAATTCTAAATTTGGTGGACTTGGGAGCGGTGACATCTTATGTACATAGGGAGCTGTTTTATATAGGGTGACCATATGGAAAAGAGGACAGGGCTCCTGTATCTTTAACAGTTGCGTAGAAAAAGGAATTTCAGTAGGTGTCACAACAGTAAAGGGGCTCAATATCTTAAATGGTTATCAATTCCAAAATACAGGTGGGCCTTTACACTAGCTAGGTTTAATGTGTTACCTTCTAGATTATTGGAGGGCCGATTTGAGAAAATCCAATGGTGTAACAGATGTTGTCCTTGTAATGTATCTGAGGTGGAAACAATAACTCATGTTTTGCTATCCTGTGAATATTATCGCCAGGCCAGAGCTGATTTAATTCAGCCCATTATACATTCCTCACCAGGAAGATCATCCAAACAACTTACAAATCTGTTACTACAAGGTTTGTCTAAGACAATAACAGAACAGGTGGCCAAGTTTCTGAATCTGGCATTACAAACAAGAACATTAATATCAGCCTGATCATTTTAGAATAAAAGTGTCTGTATATTTTTTACTCAGAATGTTTTTTATATTTGTGATACCTTTGTTCTATTGACTGTAATGAAAGAATGATGATGATGCATGCAGCACCGGGTGAAATGCCCTTTTCATCCCAATAGTTCAAACTGCGGGAATCCTGCCTTCTTTTGTATCTGGTCAAGTTCAACTGTGCTCTTGCAGCTTTAACTGTTGTGATGAAGAGGGAATTTCACCAGGTGCTGCATGCATACAAATGACACCTGCTGAAATTCCCTTTTCTTTGAAGTCATAATTAAAACACGCACAATCGTCAGGAAATTCCTGAATCAATAAAAGACAGTATGACTTGGCAAAGCCAGTCATGCCCATCCAGAACAATCGCCACGAGCGAGAAAGAGATACATAACAATAAAAATGCCTTCATGAATGCATGCTGAACAATTCTGCATTGAAGCTCCCCAACTCTTTATAGTGATTGGCCTGACTTATTGTGCAATTTAAGGCTATTTCTTCTATCGATGCAGCTGTATACTGCCAAATTCAATGGTTGGTGAGGAACAAATGTAGAAGGCATCTGGCTGGCCACTGGGCAAGCAGAATGCCAGACTAATGTGATGATGAAGAGGCTTTCAAGTTTTACTATTGCTAGTGATCGATGTAGGAAGTCACAAAATGAAGAAAGTAATCAAGCAGACGCTGGTTCCTTCTTTCCTTTTCTTTGATGGAGTGCCTACTTTATGCTAGCAATTGAAATGGTAACACATCTCTGCAAGGTTGTTTTCATTTCTAATTAGAAGCTAAATGATGTATTTTGGGTGGCTGAAAGTCTTTTGTGAAAGCTCAACAGATTTGACAAGTTGAACCTATGTAGTCAGAAGTAAGCACCATTGAGTTCAATGGAGCACACTCCCAGGTGACTAAGTACAAGAGGGAACTCATGCTGTGATATGAATCCTGGTTGGGCCCTTGCATCTTATTTAGGCTGACCATATGAAAAGGAGGACAGGGCTCCTATAACTTTAACAGTTGTAGAGAAAAGGGAATTTCAGCCAGTGTCATTTGGATGCAATTAGTTCCTGGTGAAATTCCCTCTTCATCACCACAGTTAAAGTTGCAGGGGCCCTGCCTTCTTTTGTATATGGTCACTCTAATATAGCGCCTGCAACTTTAACTGTTGTGATGAAGAGGGAATTGCACCAGGGACAAATTGCATACAAATGACCCTGGCTGAAATTCCCTTTTCTCTACAACTGTTAAAGTTATACGAGCTCTGTCCTTCTTTTCATATGGTCAGCCTATCTTATTGCTCGTAGAAAGCCAGTTAGTGTGTGTGTGTGTGTGAGTGTGTTTGTAAATCAAAGGAGGTACATGCACACACACCTTCCTTGGATGTGACAATGGATTCACCTTGGGGTTGTGGCTCTCATGAGTTCCTGCATTTGCCACTACACACCACTGCCTATGTTCATACAGGCAACTTTCTGCACAACAGAATGGTAGCTCCAGAAGCCTTATTTTAAAACAGCAACAATGACAACAACAAATTACACACACACACATTCCCCTCTACTACTCTGCCTTCAGATTGCTTTGTCCTCTCATTACCCTTTAAATACTTTGTGATTTAAATACCTCCTTGGCTCTGCAGAGTCTGCAGGCCAAGTGAAAAGAATACATAAATGCCTGTTTAGAGTTTCCTGGTCATGCATAATGGATTTCTTGTGGCGAGAGCCCCGTGGAAGAAGAAGCAAACACATCACCCGGTCAAAGTGGAAGATGTGTATTATGCCAGGTTGGGCCTTGGTGCTCATAGGAAGCCAGAGAGCGACAAAAATATTCTAAAAGCTTTAAGTCTGTTTCCCGCAATCAATCTTGGGTTTTTTTTATTATTATTATTCTATTTCGTGAGAATGCAGGGTATTTTGACCTTTGCAGTTTAATTGAAGCAGAGGGAATAAAATGTTTGCATTTTGCATTTAGTGAACTCAAGACACCACTGGGCTAAAATGGCCCATGTTTCCGTTTTGTGAATGGCTTATTGTAGGCTGACCCATGTTTTTAACAGTTCTATTGAAAGGGGAATTTCAACAGGTTTATAAAAGGAGTGCCAGAATTACACCCTACACTTCTTGCTCTGTTTTCAGGGGGGTGGAGCAGAATTAGCCATGGGGAGGGGGGGGGGGGTGTTCATTCAAATCAAAGGAAATTGCCAGACATCCTCCTGTATCTTTAACAGTTGCATAACAACAGTCATCATCACAACAGTTAACAGTCATCATCACAACATTTAAAACTGCAGGAGCTAGTCTAGAGTGGCCAGATACAAAAGAGGGCAGGGCTCTTGATTTACCAGTTCTATTGAAAGGGGAATTTCAGCAGGTGTCATTTGCATGCATGCAGCACCTGGAGAAATTCCCTCTTCATCACAAGAGTTAAAGTTGCAGTATCTATACTAAGAGTGACCAGATACAAAAGAGGGCAGGGCTCCTGCAGCTTTAATTGTTGTGATGAAGAGGGGATTCCACCAGGTGCTGCATGCATACAAATGATACTTGCTGAAATTCCCTTTTCTATGCAACTGTTAAAGATACAGGAGCCCTGTCCTCCTTTGCATAGGATCGCCCTACTTTATGTCTATATTTCATCAAGGCTTGTCTTGTCAGTGTGCTGAGAGTTGAACAAGTGATCACCAAATCTCTCATTTGGCACTAATTAATTTGCTCAGGGCTCATTTGGTGGGTGCATTGTCAAATTACATGGCTTGTCAGGGTGAAGAGCAGAAAATATGATTGGAATACAAGGGAGATAGAGAGCAAGGGCTGGCTGTACATCTGGAGGATACAGGGAGTGCAATGGGGAAACATGTCAACAGACATGCAATTTCTGATGACTAAGAGCCGAGCTAAACGTGATGGTAAAAACTACATTTGCTATGGAGTCTTTGTTAAAGAGCCAGTGGTGGTGTAGCGGCTAAAGTGTTGGACTGGGGGTCGGGAGATCCGGGTTCTAGTCCCCCACTCAGCCATGGAAACCCACTGGGTGACTTTGGGCCACTCACAGACTCTCAACTCAACCCTACCTCACAGGGTTGTTGTTGTGAGGATAAAATGGAGAGCAGGAGGATTATGTATGCCCCCTTGGGTTCCTTGGAGGGAAAAAGGCAGGATGTAAATGCAATAATAAATGAATCAATCAATCAATCCGTTAATAGTAGGTATGTAGAAGGGGCTTTAACCCTCTCCAGCCCCATCAGGGTCTCAACAAATCTCCCCTCTCCCAACTATGATTAGCCCCAGAACAGAAGCTTCCAATGGGCCCCGAGAATGGGCCCTAAGTGAGGGCTAGCATCAAGAGTAGGTATAGTTGAGCTCCTGCCAAGAACCTGCACCGAATCAGGGCCCCACTGACATGAGCCCCTGGAGACCTTCGTCCTCCTTATCATTACAACCTGGTTGTTCACCTGCCTCTCGCCCTGGCCTAGAAAATGGTGGTGGTGAGAAGGAGGAGCAGGAGATGACTCTTGAGTACTTGCTCCCTGGATGGACAAGGAGCAAGAGGAGCTAGTAACCATGGGAGCGAGAAGGTAGACTCAGCGAGGGGGGAGGCCCACTGAGGTGTCTTCCCCAAGGACCCTCAAAAAGCTGGAGCCAGTGCTGACCATCATAAAAAGGCTGAGAAACTGTTCATTTCTTAGAGTAATCCACCATGGGCCCCAAAGAAGCATCCCAGCAATGGAAGCAGAGCTGCAGGAAAGGTCTGTCAGGGTCTGGAGCAACTCCCCTATGAGGAAAGATGGCAACATTTTTGGGCTTTTTAGCTAGAAAGAAAGAAAGAAAGAAAGAAAGAAAGAGGGTATGATAGGGGTGTATAAAATTAGGTGCACTGTGGAGAAACTGGATTGGGTGGAAAACCTCTCCTATAATATTAAATCCTGGGGCCACCCAACAAAGCCAAATGGTCAGGACAGATATTTCTCCCTACTGTGCATAGTTAGACAACTGAATTTGCTTCCACGAGATGGATGAATTTGCTTTCCAACTTGGAAAGCTTTAAAATAGGATTCGATAAATTCAAGGAGGAGAAGGCAGCAACCAACGGCTACTAGCCATGATGTCTAGAACCCACCACCAGCGTTAAGAGGCAGTATGCCTCAGAATAGAGCTGCTGGGGAACAAGAGCAGGAGTGGACTTCTGCCCTCGTGTCCTACTTGTGGGACTTTCAGAGGCATCTGATTGGCCACTGTGGGACAGAAGGCTAGACGAAATAAGCTTTGGACTGATCCAGCAAAGCCCTTCTTACGTTCTTATAATCAGCCCAGGCTGATTATAAGCCTTCTAGCCTAATGAGATTCTTTTGCTCGTAGCGAGGCCAGACCCAACCCTACCAAAGTCCAACCGGCTGATTAGCATTGTGGTTTCATCACCTTTAGTACAGAATTCCTTAAACTGTGATCATTCAAAGAAGAACATAACGGATGGAAACAGCAGAAGAACGGAAGGTTCTGGTGAAAGAATGAAAAAGACAGTAAAACAGTTTTTTTCGAGGAAGTTGCCTACCCAAATAATTAGTTTTATGGCAAAAATCAAACCTGAACATCATTTGGGCCAGCACCACTCCAGACGAACCGGGTTTTGTCTCATGATTTGCAACCACGTTTCTGAAGTCCTAGGGACATTTTGGACCTAGGGCTTCTCTGAAATATCTGTTTCAGAAATTTCAAATATCCGCAAGATTAAGCATGACATATCCGGCCACAACGATCGTCAGTGGAGGCTGGTGGCTGCAAAGTCAGCGGGGCAGTGAATTCATTCTGGGTTTCAGTCAGGCAGTGGCTCTCTTCGATAGCTGCTTCAGAATTCTGACAGGTTCTGACTGAAACCCAAAGCAGATCCGTTGCCCCACCGACATCGGAGCCACCCAGCCTCCGCTGCCTGGTGTCCACTGAGTTCAAATGATTAGCTATCAGTTAAACAAAAAGGGCTAAAGACAATGTCATCATCACTTGACAGCAGGCTGTATCGGTATCCTACTGTGAATATACCAAGATGGCTGAACTTTTTTTTTTTGAAAACCCTATTTTTCCATGAAAATATATTTGAATTATTTATTTATTTACTACATTTCTATACCGCCAAAGCTAAGCTCTTTAAGCAGCTCGCAAAAATCAAAAACATAAAATACAGCTTAAGTATAAAATTGAAACCACGATATGGAATAAACAAGGGTGCGTATTTTTCAAATGGGGAACAGAATTCTCTACTAATACAACTCGGGGGGTGGGGTGGGAAATGATGGATGATTCTTAAAGAACAACCTAACGTAGGGTGACCGGATAAAATCCAGGTCAGGGCTCATGTAACTTTAACAGTTGTAGAGAAAAGGGAATTTCAGCCAGTGTCATTTGTATGCAATTAGTTCCTGGTGAAATCCCCTCTTCATCACAACAGTTAAAGTTGCAGGCACTATACTAGAGTGACCATATACAAAAGAAGGCAGGGCCCCTGCAACTTCAACTGTTGTGATGAATTGGGAATTTCAACCAGGTGCTGCATGCATGCAAATGACACCTGCTGAAATTCCCTTTGAAATACAACTGTTAAAGACACAGGAGCCCTGTCTTCCTTTCCGTAGGGTCACCCTAGCCCTAAGAACAATTTTAAATTAGTCCTCCTTTCCATATGGTCACCCTAGCCCTAAGAACAATTTTAAATTAATTAAAACCGCAAATCTGCTTAAAGGAAGTGGAGAGTAATCAAATGTTGTGAAAGCAAGGCAATTCCGTTGTTATGTCTTTATTACTTTGGCTTAAAAAACAGTAATTACTTCCTCCTTCTTTTAAATAGATTTAAGTAATTCAAGGTTACATAGGAACATAGGACGCTGCCTTACACAGAGTCAGAACCTTGATCCATCTAGCCCAGTTTTGTCAACACTGGCTGGCAGTGGCTTCCCAGGGTTTCAGGCAGGATTATTTTCCTTGCTCTTCCTGGAGAAACAGGGGATTGAACCAGGGACCTTCTGTATGCCAAACATGTGCTCTATCACACTGAGCTATGACCCCAGCCTAATATTCTCCCCTTATCTCCCCTATGATGGACAGTTACAAAACCTGGGATTGTTTATCTTGGGGGGGGGGGGGGAAGGAGGGTAAGGGGAGACATGGTAGAGGTGTACAAAATTATGCATTTTGTGGAGAATATGGATAGGGAGACACTTTTCTCCCTCTTCCATATAATACTAGAACCCAATGGGGTCATCCCATGAAGCTGATTGCTGGGAGATTCAGGACAGATAAAATTAAGTACTAGTACTAGTACAGATTCAAAGGAGGGTAGGGCTCCTGCAGCTTTTACTGTAGAGATGAGGAGAGGATTTCACCAGGCGCTGCATGCATACAAATGACACCTACTGAAATTCTCTTTTCTATAAGAAAGTTGTATAGAACTGCTCTCCTTTCCATATGGTCACCCTATTGGTGACTATATGGAGAAACATGTCCTCCTTTTTATATGATCACCCTATTGGTGGGGTTTTTTTTCCCTTGACCTTACTGATAGGAGTGCAGTTACTTAAAGCTCTCTTACACCCCAGAAGGCCTTTTACTGGAAATGGGCGGAAAGTTCCAGGTGACCAAACCATACATTGAAACAACGTGTCACATAACTTGAAATAAACTCATCAGAGTTTAGGAAGAGCTGCTGGACTGGAGAAGCCTCTTTATAAAGAGCCCTGGGCTGCTGCAAATGCTGGGGGTGTTTTTACAATAAAAATAAAATCAGAAGGAAGATCTTTCAGCCACTGCCTACACTTTAAATGGTAAGCGGAAATCCTGTCCTCCTCCCCAAGGAGATGGTTTTTCAAAATTCACTTGTCTTTCACCACAGTTTTTATTTATTTTGCCCAATCCCATGAACTGCCAAAATGGAAGCATCAAAAACTAACTTAAACTGGCTTAAACTTCTCCAACTTGACACTTGGAGAAGAGAAAAACCCAGTGGGTATCTCCATTCCCATTCTCATCATCGTCCCAGAGGTGCATTGGGTCACACCAAAGAGAACATTCCAAAAGAGAGCTCATGCTGCAATTCAGGGGCCTTGGTAGGCCTGGCCCATGGATCTATTCCCCAGAGCCCTGAGTGTCCAGTTGAGCCAATGGGAGCTTTATTTTTCCTTAGGTTAACTGCCATGCAGGATACAATTTTCAAGGGAAATTGAGGATGGGGAGAATCACAGAATCAAAGAATAATTGAGCTGGAAGGGTCCCATGAAACCATCAAGTCCAACCTCCTACTCAATGCAGGAATACACCTTAAAGCATTATTTATTTATTTATTTATTTATTTATTTATTACATCTTTATACTGCCCATCAGCCGAAGCTCTCTGGGCAGTGCACAGTTAAAAACCATAAAAACAACAATATCAATGTAAACACCAAAAATTTAAAAAGGAAGTATAAAACAAGCTACATTAAAAACCAGGGAAAGCCTGTATAAAGAGGTATGTCTTCAGGAGGCGTTTAAAAGTTGTAACATTTTCTGCCTCCCGAACCGCACGAGGGAGGGTTTTCCAGAGGGCGGGTGCCACTACAGAGAAGGCCCGCCGTCAAGGTTCTTCATGGTGGCATTTTGTTTGTCTTGGAATGGCCAGTAAGGCCTCCTCTGAGGATCGTAGTTGTCGTCCAGGTTTATATACGGGAAGGCAGTCTGCTAGGTATGCTGGTCCCAAGTTAAAGCATAACTGACAGATGGCTGTCCAGCTGCCTCTTGAATGCCTCTAGTGTGGGAGAGCCCATGACCTCCCTAGGTCATTGGTTCCATTTTCGTACTGCTCGAACAGTCAGGAGGGAAGGCTTAACTCTCCTCTCCCCACACGCTGAAATTGCAAAACACACACACACAAAATCTCCCTGCATGGCAATTAAGCTTCAGTTTGGGATGATTTGGGGCAGGGTGCAAATTACTAGACATGATAGCACTCTTCAAGTACTTCAAAGGTTGTCACACAGAGGAGGGCCAAGATCTCTTCTCGATCATCCCAGAGTGCAGGACACGGAATAATGGGCTCAATTACAGGAAGCCAGATTCCGGCCGTACATCAGGAAAAACTTCCTGACTGTTAGAGCTATATGACAATAGAACCAATTACCTAGGGAGGTGGTGGGCTCTCCCACATTAGAAGCATTCAAGAGGCAGCTGGACAGCCATCTGTCAGGGATGCTTTAAGGTGGATTCCTGCATTGAGCAGGGGGTTGGCTTGATGGCCTTATAGGTAGGCTGACCATCTGAAAAGGAGGACAGGGCTCATATAACTTTAAAAGTTGTAGAGAAAAGGGAATTTCAACCAGTGTCATTTGTATGCAATTAGTTCCTGGTGATATTCCCTCTTCATCACAACTGTTAAAGTTGCAGAGCCCCTGCCTTCTTTTGTATATGGTCACTCTAGTAAAGTGCCTGCACCTTTAACAGTTGTGATGAAGAGGGAATTTCACCAGGAACTAATTGCATACAAATGACACTGGCTGAAATTCCCTTTCCTCTACAACTGTTAAAGTTATATGGGCCCTGTCCTCCTTTTCAGATGGTCAGACTACTTATAGGCCCCTTCCAACACTACTATTCTATGATTCTACTGGATTAATTACTTTACTTGAGGCGATTTGCATGGGAAATGAATTGGCTACTTTTGCCTCTGGTGAAATTTAAAGAAACCTGAGCAATTATTCTGACATTTGCGTATATACATATAAATCAACCGATGCCCATTTTCAGCAAATTTGTGTCTTCGGCCCCGAATCTTTCAAGTGCCTGACAACACTCCTGCTGCAGTTGCTTAACCCGTTTCACCAGCTCCATCTGGAAAGCTTTAGAGCTAGATATCCTGTACAGACCTGACAGCAACTATCACTCTTGTCTCTGTAACCATGTGGCGAGACTACTATCACGTGCTCTATGTGGAGCTTCCACAGTGAGTGTCTACATGCAGCAGCTTTTGAAGGATGAGATGTTCCCAGATGGGCTACTTTTAGCCCAGGGCTCTAACATTTGCACAGGCTATTCTTTTACAAACCCAAGTTGATGTGCCAGCATTGACTGTAGAGCCCTCCGTGGCCCATCAAGAGTTTGCTTATAAAGTCGTTTATACCTGGTTTCTTCTGCCCTAAATAGGGCCCTCGGAGCAGCACACAAATCATGTTTTAAACGAGGAAACAATATTAAAAGCAATAAAAACAGCACAACGCGCCATAAATTACAGCAAGTCAACCACAGCTTCAATTGCACACCAACAGACAAAGATCCACAGGTCAAGAAAAAAAACAGGCTCAAACAAAGCCCTCGAGTCTCCTGAATGTGAAGTCAAAACATATTGTGTAGTCTCCCAGGGTACTAAAACTTCACCGACTGGGCACTGCTAAACAGAAGGCCCGATCCCACATCCCTCACCTCACATGGCAGCAAGGAACACAACAGGGACTCTCCTGACAAGCAGAGTGCGAGGATAGGTTCACACAGAAGACGTGGACTCTGAGTTCCTGGGACGACTTGTAGACTGAAGCTATGTTCTACTGAGAAAGATCTGGTTCCATTACCACCACATGCGGCATCTGTTAAAGAGGAGGAGCTTGTCAAAAACAAAACGAAATCAGCATAGCTGAATGAATATGTATGTATGTATGTATCACATTTATATACCACCCAATAGCTAAAAGCTCCCTGGATGATTCACAACAATACACAAGGATTTCTATATACTGGAATAGGCCTTCAACTCCATGATTCCCACAGCATGGAGGCTAAAACGGTCAGACTGGGGTAATGGAATCAGTGGCCATGGCCACACCCACTGATATCATCAGGCTTGTGGAGGTCCATTTGGGAGGGCAATTCCCCCTCCCCAAATATTTTTCTGTACCCCATATGTATCTCATCCCTAATTATGCCGCTCATTGCTACCTATTGCATCTATACCTATATGCAATTTCACAGACGATTTGATCGCATTTCAGTTTGGCACCTCGCAGGTTATAGGTACTTCCTAGCCAAGTTGCAAATCCTGTGCTATTTTGTTTTTCAAGTGTTCACACGCACATATGTACCATCAACTTCGAGAGCTTCGGCTATAGGGCGGTATAAAAATGCAATCAATCAATCAATCAATAAATTACCTCCCTATAGTTTCTACGGAGAACTGCTAGCCAGACGGCTGAACGACGATACAAATTAGATCCCACTTAAAAAGCTTTGGCTTCGATCCTCTGCACGGATGGGGTCCATGCCAAGCTTTGCCATGGGGTGGAACCACATCATCGTTCCATCACAGTTGCTTTTAAACTGCAAATGCCACTAGATGATCCATCGGATAACGATGTCAAGCGTGAAAGCATTTTTAGAGAGACGGGTATTCATCTAAATAAAGACAGACATCAGTGTTCTTTGTAGAAGAAAAGGAAAATCATGGCTTCTGATGTTACTTACATTTCAAGAGCAGGATACGTATTCTTAGCGACGCTCACAAAATTCTGAACCACTCCCTGGATCTTAAGAGTTCCAAATGACATAGGCGCCATTCTGTAAACACAGTCAAGCATTACCATTCTCACCAAAAATAATAATCCGGACTGTGTTCAGACCACTGTGTGAGTACAGTTATGCAGCAGTTTTAAGCTTATCCCCCCCCCCCTTTACAGGTTACTGATGCGTTCCGGCATATGGTCGTACAAATTAAATTGCAAGGGGAGGTAACTAGTTATGGCAAATATGCTCTCCTCCCCCTGTCACAGGAACTGTAGATTTGCACAAGTGACTGATCTTTGAACAACAATCCAAACACACTCATATCTACATTTGTCTGTACACTGATCTAGCTAGGATTCTCTGGTTGAAGGATTATACTTTCCTACTTGCAGGATTCCTTTTTTCTTTTAATGCAGTGCTCTGGTTGTAGTTGATTTTAGGAAAAAGACAAATTCATGGAGGACAGAGACTAAACTTTAATATATTCTCTCTCTTTCTCTCTCTCTCTCCACATATATATATATATATATATATATATGTCTGTTAGTTTAAGAGAACAGTTAAGGAACTCAAAGTTTACTCATGTGCAAAAAAGCATGGTAATGGTAAGACACCAAGCTTTAATCTCCTTACTATTTAAAGAGCAAACATGTTCAACAATTTCACAGTTGCTTTGATCTCTTGCAATATCACCTCCATGCACTTACACTTTCCCTGGGTCCAAAGTTAGGGTGACCAGATAAAATCCAGGTCAGGGCTCCTGTAACTTTAACAGTTGTAGAGAAAAGGGAATTTCAGCCAGTGTCATTTGTATGCAAGGCAGGGCCCCTGCAACTTTAACTGTTGTGATGAAGAGGGAATTTCATCAGGAACTAATTGCATACAAATGACACTGGCTGAAATTCTCTTTTCTCTACAACTGTTAAAGTTACATGAGCCCTGACCTGGATTTTATCTGGTCACCCTATCTAAAGTAGGGCTGTGCACCACCTCAGGCCGAAGCCCAGAATCCAAGTGGAGACGGGCCAATTCGGCCTGCCTTGGCCCAAATACAAGGAAGTACCAGGTCAGCCTGTGACACCTTGAGGCAAAGTAGATGGGTTCCGAAGGCTTTGGGATGCCTTAGGCCGATTCGGGGGGGGGGGCTGTTCCCCAAATGAGGGAAAGCTGGTGCAAGGCCAACTGTGAGTCACAGAATCATAGAATAATAGAGTTGGAAGGGCCCTATAAGGCCATCGAGTCCAACCCCTGCTCAATGCAAGAATCCACCTTAAAGCATACCTAACACATGGTTGTCTAGTTGCCTCTTGAAGGCCTCTAATGTGAGAGAGCCCACCACCTCCCTAGGGTCATTGGTTCCATTGTCCATTGGACTCCCCAGATTCCCCTCCTCTCACTCCCCGTCACCTCCCAAACATGCCACCGCTGCCAGGACTTACCTCGGCCATACATCCTCCTCCGCCCTTAGAGCCACAATTTAAAGGTTAGATGGGAGTCTCTGTTTTTCATAGATCTATGGTCGCAAACTATGACGGCCGTGAAGGGGCATTTTGCTAGTTTGCGACCATAGTTCTATGAAAAAGAGAAAGCCCTCAATCTTACCTTTAAATCGCAACTCTAAGGGAAGAGGATGCATGCCAAAGGTAAGTCCTGGAGGCAGAGGCATCTCTGGATTTGGGGGAGGGAAGAATTGAGGAGGAGGAGTCCAATGGACTCCCGGTTGGTCTTTTTGCCAGGCACGCAGAAGCCTGCAAAGGCTGACCTGCTTCAGAGGGGCCAAAACTCACTTCAGCTTCGGTTCTAAAGCGAGGCAGCCAAGCCCCCAAACACCCCAAGTCAAATCAAGACCATTTCACAAGCTTCAAAATAGCACATCTGGATGGTGGTGGTGGTGGTGTGCACAACCCTAGTCTAAGGCACAGCCCAGGCAAATCACCAATATCAGCCTCCATTTCAGCCACCCCACCCCCTCTGCCCCTATTCCCTCGGGCTTAATTTTCATGAAGACTCAACCTGATAAATCTGTTCGCAACACCGGCCATAAAATAAGCAAAAGGCTAACAAACCAAAATGCATTAGAACATGTGCAAAGTGCCTTGCCTACATCTCTGAAATGATCACAGTCCACCCCCTCCCCTTTCAGGCTCTGGAACAGGTGTGACAGGGCCGAGGCTCGGCCCAAAGGAGGGGGCAAGGTCTCTGCTCTCCCCCCACAGCTCTGGGATAATTTCTGCCCTTCTCCAAGTTCCAGAGAAAGATGAGGCTCTCTCGCCAGAGATGAGAGGTTTTATGGTCTCAAGGAAAGCATTCAAAAATGACTGCATGCCAGCCAGCTCATCTGGCGATTCCTTCTTTCCAAAGCAAGACAGAGCAATAAGCCTGGCTCATCAGCACTTGTTGCTTAAACACAAGCAGTTATATCACCGTGGCATAATGCTTCATGCTCCCTCCTAAGCTTCAGTTCCCAGTTATTTATTATTATTATTATTATTATTATTATTATTATTATTATTATTATACATTTATATACCGCCCCATAGCCGAAGTTGCCTGCAGTTGGAGCACCATGTGGCAGAGCTGGATGGGGAAAAGGGAGAAGAAGATCTCTGGAGCCTTCACCCAAACTGCCCATTTGGAGCTTCAACCCCAAAGAGATGCTGCCTTGGGTTTACTATAATCCATCCTCAAGAGAACAATCTTCCAGGAAGGTCTCCTGAAAGGCCCTCTCCAATTCAGTGGGAGCTCTGCAGGAGGACACCGTTATGGCCAAATGCTCTGCTGGGTCTGCACATCAGTCTTGTTCGTTTCATGCGCAGCGAGAGAAAAATGAACCAAGGCAGAGGAATGCAGAGATGAGAGTCTAGTTTAACGATGGGCAAGTAATTTGCGTCTGCTCAACTGTAACGACAACCAAAGGCACACAGGTTGAATTACAGCCACATGGCGGTGACTCTTGGAATGCCAGCTGCCATGCAGTGAAATGGAAACAGCAAGATCAGAATTCTTGAACAGAAAAATCAAGATTCAACACTGGCCAGTCCTAGTCCTATAAAAAGTCCTACTTTACGAGTACTGCTACAGATGGGAGGTTACCCGATCAAAAATTGAGATCAGATTAGTTTGACAGGGTTTGTTCTTGACAAATCCATGCTGGCTTCTAGTCATCACTGCATAGTTTTCAAGGTGTTTACAGATTGACTTCTTTATAATCTGCTCCAAAATTTTCCCAGGGATGGATGTCAGAATGACTGATTTGTAGTTCCCAGATTCCTCCTTTTTGCCCTTTTTGAAGATGGGGACAACATTAGCCCTCCTCCAGTCGTCCGGCACTTCACCCGTCTTCCATGATTTTGCAAAGGTAATAGACAGTGGTTCTGAGAGTTCTTCTGCCAGCTCCTTTATTACTCTAGGATGCAGTTTGTCAAGCCCTGGAGTTTTGAACTCATTCAAAGAAATCAGGTGTTCCCTGACCATTTGTTTATCAATCTCAAACTGCATCCTGCCCCGACAGCTTGTACTTCACTTTTTCCAGGGGGGTCATAGACCCGCTTTTGGGAGAAGACTGAGCCAAAGTAGGAATTGAGCACTTTGGCCTTTTCTTTGTCATCTGTTACCAATTTGCCATCCTCATGAAGCAGTTGACTCACCATTTCTTTCCTCTGTCTTTTACTATTCACATTTCTGAAGAAAGCCTTTTTACTGCTTTTAGCAGCCCTAGCTAGTCCCAGCTCCTTCTCAGCTTTAGCCTTCTTGATACCATTCTGGCACTTCTGTGCTACTCGTTGGTACTCTTCTTTTGTAGCCTGGCCTTCCTTCCACTTCCTATATGTATCCTTTTTTATTTCCAGGTAATCTCTAAGCTTTTTGTGGAACCACGTTGGTTTCTTCTGTTGTCTTTTATCTTTTTTCCTTGTTGGAATTGTTTGTAATTGTGCCTTTAAAATTTCCTTTTTAAAAAAACTCCCACCCATCTTGGACTCCTTTTCTCATTAGGATCACTTGCCATGGGGCCTTACTTCTCATAGTTCTGAGTTTATTAAAATCGGCTTTCCTGAAATCCAGAGTACTTGTATGGCTACATTCAGCTTTTGCTTCCTTTAAAATCAAGAACTCAAGTATGACATGGTCACTTTCCCCCAGAGTTCCCCTAACTGCCACTTTATCCATTAAGTCCTCCCTGTTGGTCAGTATCAAGTCAAGGATAGCAGTTCCTCTAGTTCCTTCCTCTACTTTCTGTAGGAGAAAGTTATCAGCCACACATGTCAGGAATTTCTTGGAGGGGCCACTTTTGGCAGAATTTGTCTCCCAACAGATATGGGGGTAACTGAGGTCTCCCATTACTACTACATCAGATTTCCTTGAAACACTGGCAATTTGCTTTTCAAAAGTTTCGTCCTCATCTTCTTCTTGATTGGGTGGTCGATAGTAGACTCCGACTATCATGCTCCTTTTATTCCTTTCCCTATTTATTTTAATCCAGATGCTCTCAATGGGGCTCCAGGCTCATCCTCTTGTATTTCTGTGCAGGAATAAGTATTTTTAACATATAGTGCAACTTTGCCTCCCTTTCTATTTCTTTTGTTCTTTTTGAACAAGTTGTATCCTTCAATTGCTATATTCCAGTCATGGGAGCCATCCCACCAAGTTTCAGTTATACCTATCAAGTCGTATTTGCCTTCATGTATTAAGAGTTCAAGTTCATTCTGTTTGTTTCCCATACTCTGGGCATTAGTATATAGACACTGAAGCCCATGTGCTTTGTAGTCCGGCTTCTTTCCTACATTTTTTCTAGACTGTTTTGGGGAACTATTGAAGCTGTTCTCTCTGTTATGGTGCATAAGCCTTCATCCATTGTTGCCTCAAAGTTTATGTCTCCTGCCCCCGTAGGATTCAGTTTAAAGTCCTCCTGATGAGGTTCTTCATGCTGCAGCCAAACACATTCTTTCCAGCCCTTGTGAGGGGCAACCCGTCCCTTGCCAGCAGTCCATCTTCCAAGTAGCGTAGCCCGTGGTCCCAGAATCCAACTCTCTCACGTTGGCACCACCTTTGTAGCCAGTTGTTCACCAGGAGTATTTTCCTTTCCCTTTCTATTCCTCTTCCAAGAACTGGGAGGATGGATGAGAAAACTATCTGGGCCCTAAAGTTCTTGAGATTCCTTCCCAGAGCTTCAAAGTCTGACGCGATTTCTTCGTAGCTCCGCTTGGCAATATCATTTGTTCCCACATGGATGAGAAGAAAAGGATATGTGTCAGTGGGCTTGATGGGCTTTGGCACCCTTCAGTCACATCTCTAATCTGTGCTCCAGGGAGACAGCATACCTGGCAAGTCCATGGGTCTTCGCAACATACTTTGGTTTCAATCCCACGCAGCAGGGAGTCTCCCACAACAACTACTCTTCTCTTCTTCGTGGTCGACTGACCTTCTGCCTCTTGCTCGCTGTTGCACAGGGTCTCCTGTAATTCTTCCTCTGCAGGCTGTCCTCCAGTCTCATCCTCCAGTAGCCAAAAGCAGTTGCATAACTCTAATGGTTCCACTAGTGCAGAGTGTCTTCTAGTTCTTCTGCTCCTAACTGTCACCCTTTTCCAAGGAGTTCTTTCTTTGTTGGTTTCCCTCATCCCAGCATTCTCTACTTCTGCTTCGGCTAGCTGTTGCTATTCAATCTCTTGCGCTTCTTGTTGCTGTTGCAGTTCCACCGCCATTCTGTCTAAGAACTCTTCGCCTTCTCTTATTCCTTGGAGGGTGGACACTCGCCTCTCAAGAACTTTCACTTTTTCTTCCAATAGTGCAATGAGCTTGAACCTGTTGCAGGTGTATGCCATCTTGATCTCAGGCAGGAACACAAGCATTGCACACACTTTGCAGGTCACCACCAGTAGAGACTCCTTTCTGTCCATAGTCTCCATTTCTGTTTTGTTTCTGCCTTTAAAAAAGCCATAAAGACCGATCTCTTCTGGCAGGCCTACCCAGTTTAATTTTAAGAGTTTTATTGGTGTTTTATTGGTATTTTAATAATGTATTCATTTTATGTGCTTTTAATCAGTTTTATGTATTTTATATTTGATGTTGTTCCCTGCCTCGATCCAGAGGAAGAAGCGGGTAAGAAATAAATAAATATATTATTATTATTATTATTATTATTATTATTATTGTGTTGGAGTTTTGTTAAGGGCCTCCCCCTTGACCTCCCCTGCCGAACTCCCCCTGACAAGCTCCTGTTTGCTCTCCCTGTTTACTCACTCTGATCGCTCGCTCTCTAGGAGCTCTCTTCCTTATATTCCTTTTAGTCCAGCTGGAGCAGCTTCCTCTTCTCTGCTCTGCTCAGCTAGGAATCCAGAGGGGTTGGGCCAGCTAGGGATGTAGGAGAATTTAATGATCGCTCACAAAACATGCAAGCATGCCTCATTCAAAGCCGTGAATCTATGCCAAAAATGTTTGCAACCTGTAAAATGCATGCTCGTGTTCACCTGATTCCAAATTTACACAAATTTCCTCAGTAGGCTGAATCAGTGTCACTTTAGGTTATGGAGGGAAATTGCACCAATTGGGAAATTTGCGACAATTTGGGGATATTTGCGCAGATCTCCCATTTGATCACTGCTCAATTTGGACCAGTGTCCAATTTGCATAAACGTTGCTCGTTCACCCATCTCAAGGGCCAGCCCCTTCCCCAAAGTGATCTTCCACCAAGAAAAAAAATCCCTCCTCATGTCTTAAGATGAGATGGGGAGCAAGGATGTCACGAATGCCCTACTGAATCCAGGAGTCCAACGGACACCCCCACGTCCGTCCCTCCGGACCCAGTCGGACGACCGAAGCACAAACATGGATCCGTGCTTGAGCACTCGCAAGGCCCTGGCGAACACTCGGCAATCCTCCACTCCCGCTGTGGAAATTGCGCACTTGCCCCCACGGCATCAATGGGGCCTTTATGGCCACCATCAGCACAGTGGGGGAAAGTGAGCTATTTCCCCCATTGCATAAATGGCGGCCATAAAGGCAATTAAAAAAAGAAAGCCAAACCCTGGCGCTATGAAACAATCTTTCCTTTAAACTTCAATAAATTCTTCGACCTGCTCTATGCGTTTCGGAAATACATCCTTCATCAGGAGCTACATGAAAAACAAGTGCGACTACAAATTAGACAAACGGCAAATTAAAAATAAATTATAAAACAGCTTAAGATTAAAGGTAAAACAACACCCATATCAGATAATAAACAACTTTTTTAAAATCCTTGCTAACAACAAACACTATAGCTAAACATTTACACATTCACCCAGAAACACAAAAAATGAACTCACCTGAAGGAAAACGCACTTTACTGTAACTTCTCAGTCATTAGCACAATATTAAAACAATGAAACCAAAATACAAAAGGAAACAGTTCTCGGCTTATTGGGCATCCCCACCAAGCTCTTGACGCACGGGGGGGGGGGGGGGGGGTCAAGTATGCAATTTCAGCACTGGGAGCAGACGCCTTGCCCGCCTGACAAGCAGGGGCGTCGGGGTGGATACAGGTGAGTTCACCCACCACTGAAATTGGGGAGTTGCAGATACTCTTCCACAAAAGCCCAGTTTATTGATCCCTACCATGGAAGGCATCCAAAAGCCTGCACTGAAATATCAGCAGGTAAAATGGGAACGCAAGAAAACACACACACACCCCAGGATGAAGCTTCTGTAAGATGCTATGTTCTTGCTCGCTTGTAACCATGGTTATGCAAATATAGAGGCAAGAAAGGAAGCAAAGGAGAGCAAGTAAATAACAGTCAGTGCTGCTTTGTAGAAGATAATCTGAATTCTCCAGGTCACCTCCCCACCACACTCACTCACACGCACCCCATGGAGATGTTCTCACCAGCAGGAAGAAGATACAGATCAAAGAACGTGTGCGTTCACAATGCGGAGCCTTACATCGAGACAGGCTGTTCATAATACAACACCTGTTATCAGCGCTGCTCGCCTAACTTCGCCTGGAGTGGATCACCCAAACAACGATTCAAGTCTTGGCAGCCTGTGAACTTTTTCTTTTCTTTTAAGAGTCATCTGCCAGGTAATTAGCAGCTGGAACAGAAAGTCTTGCAAGAGCCGGTCTACCAAGCTAAGAATTCCCAACCCAGCAACTCAGAGCACAATGAGATCTCAAAAGATATAGGTTCTGGCAGAGTACCTATTTCGGGCATCCCTATTACACAGACTGCTATATGCAATCAAGTAAAGCGGAAGCATGCAACATTTTTGGCCGCCATGGGGCACATTGGCTGGGATCGGGGGATCGGGGGTCACACACACAAACAACAAGCCTGTGAGTCTCCCGCCACTGCTATCAAGAGAAACGCTTCCGTATCTCTGCTCTCTCAACAGAGATAGGAGAAAAGGAAGAGATTCACCTTGCTAGAGCCAGAACTACTGTGGGAAACCCCAGGCTGTGCCACCCATGTGCCAGACGTAGGATGGTCTGGTCAGTTGCCAGAAATGACTTGGCGGGCCGCATGCTGTCCACTGGCCGCATCTTTTGCCGCCCTGAAATGAAACAATGGAATGATATTTTACTTCTCATGGGTGATTCATGTAAACTGGGGCTCTCCAAGACAGCCCTGAATGTGAGGGCCCCTGCCCTACCCTGAAACACCACATTTAAGCCAGTTTGGGACGACATCCATTGGTCACATCGACCTTCAAAGCAGTGAATTTTTTTTTCTTGTCATTTTCTAGAGTGTACGTACCGGAAGGGGTTTTGTGACCAAGGACTGGGGAAGGCAATGCGTCTCTGAATGGAGCGCCAGAGGGGGGCTCCGATTCCCTAAATGAATGGATGATAGAGTGAAAGAGGCCTGACAAGCCACAACATAAGGAGAACAGATTTCGCAAAATCCATGCATCCCTAGCTAAGAGACGAGAAGAGAATATGCTTACCTGCCATGCATTTGTCTCCTTTCCAAATCTAACAGTTCTGTGTGTACGGTGAGAGAAGATGGATCCATGTCCCACACCTTCACGTTTCTTTATTTATTCACTAATTTATTTTTGCAACTTATATCCCACTTTTTTCCCTCCAAGGAACCCAAGGCGGCGTACATAATCCTCCTCCCATCTCCGTTTTATCCTCACGACAACAACCCTGCGAGGTAGGCTGGGCTGAGAGTCTGTGACTGGCCCAAAGTCACCCAGTGGGTTCCCATGGCCCAGTGGGGACCAGAATCCGGATCTCCCGACTCCCAGTCCAACAAGTTAACCACTACACCACACTGGCTATACTTAGATGAAGATTTCTGCACTATCTATCAGGCAGTATATTGCAGTTTTTAAAAATGCACTCAGATTTAAAACCAGAAGCCCCAATCCCTCAAAAGAAATCGGGTGAGTGGATGGTGGGGTTGACAGTAACTTGAATGGAACCTGGTTCCAAGATTGTTAGGCATGCACATGTTGACATCGTGAGCCACACGAAGGCAAATGCATCCATTACTTCTGTCAGTGCCGCAGACCTGAGAGCGGGCACATTGTAGGTCTGGAACCTAACCAAAAGTGGCAGCTCATCTGAGAGGTATTTCAAGGGTGGCGCGTTCAATCAGTCCTTCATTCTCCAGCAGTTCTGGGATGTATTTCAGCATTCAGGACCCTGGTCAGCAACCACCTTTACTGCAACCGAGTTTCATTTTGGGAATGTAGTAGTAAGCCGGGACTCCTCAAAGTAGACTGCTGAGAAGTCCAAACATGTCCACAGGTGATGCTTTCTGGACAGAGCCTTCTTTGCCTTCCTCTGGGTTGGCAATGGGGAGGGGGATGGAAGTTTAGACGCAGGTGCCACTAGCTGCTGATCTCCAATACAGAATATGAGCGACATAGACTCATAGAACAGTAGAGTTGGAAGGGGCCTATAAGGCCATCAAGTCCAACCCCCAACTCAATGCAGGAATCCACATTACAGCATACCTGACAGATGGTTGTTCAGCTGCCTCTTGAAGGCCTCTAGTGTGGGAGAGCCCACCACCTCCCTCGGTAATTGGTTCCATTGTCGTACTGCTCTAACAGTCAGGAAGTTTTTCCTGATGTCCAGCCCAGGTGCAACAAAGCAAGGACCATTGAGAAGTATGAACACTTAGAAAAGAGGGAGAAATAGACACAATAATGCACAGTGACATTACTGTACATTGTATAGTACTTTTGCAGTGGTTGGTAAGACTCACCATTTTCACATGATAACACTCTTCAAGGAGTTGAAACGTTGTCACATAGAGGAGGGCCACTACCTCTTCTCCATCATCCCAGAGAGCAGGACACTGAATAATGGGCTGAAGTTACAGGAAGCCAGATTCTGGCTGGACATCAGGAAAAACCTCCTGACTGTTAGAGCAATATGACAATGGAACCCATGACCTAGGGAGGTCATGGGCTCTCCCACATTAGAGGCATTTAAGAGGCAGCTGGACAACCCTCTGTCAGGTATGCTTTAAGGTGGATTCCTGCATTGAGCAGAGGGTTGGACTCGATGGCCTTATAAGCTCCTTCCAACTCTACTCTATGATTCTATGATACGATACATATTTAAAAAGATGGGGTGGACAGCCTGGTACTCCTCCAGATGTTTTGACTACAACTCCCATAAGCCCCCAGCCAGTGTGGGCAATGGACAGGGACTATGGGAGTTGTTGTCCAAAGTGTCTGCAGGGCACTAGGTTGCCTAACCCTGTAATAAAGGTTCCTGTCTCAAAGAGAGGATTTGGACAAAGGCAGTTTTGTCATATTATGTTACCTGGGCAGGGAGAGGGAGTAAAAATGTTCACCTGAAAAAATTTACTGAGATAAGGAGAACTATAAATCAGCATTAAATACACATGTGTAGTGTATGCAACGGTTATTTTTAGATACACCTACAAGTAGGGTTGGATGAATCTGGCAGTTTTGCATCTTTCTTTTAATCTCAAATTCTCCATCCCATTTGTATGGAAATTTGCCTTCCAGGTGGCTTCCCCGGGGCTCTGTAATGCCCTCCCCAGGGAAGCTAGACTGGCTACTTCCTTGGTGTGTTTTCGGAGGCAGGGTAAAACTGTTCTATCTCAACAGGCCTTTGGGGAACTAGCTTGGACCTCTGTGGATGTGTTGTTTATATCTTGGATTTTTATTTTTATTATTTGTATTTAAAATGTTTTTAAATGTTTCAAATATTTTAAAATTGTACTATGCTTAATTCTATTTTTAATTTGTGTATATTTCTATCTGTTTTTAACTGAACACGTTTTCATTTGTAAGCCACCTGGAGTCCCAGTATTGGGAAAAAGGCAGGATATAAATAAATAAATATAATAATAATAACAACAATTTTGCATTTTTTAATTTTTTTAGGCTCATAGCTTTTTAAGTTATTATAGTGGTTTTAAATGTATGTGTGTAGTGTATGTTTTTGCAGTTTTAATTTGTATATACTGCTTTTAAGTGTTTTAATCTTATGTAAACTGCCCAGAGAGCTTTGGCTATGGGGCAGTATACAAATGCAATAAATAAATAAATAAATAAATAACAACAACAACAACCAGACAGATGTCTCATCCTGCTCACGACACCAAACCTCAAAGAACTTTGATGTAAGCGTCACACCTTGGAATGGAGAGTTCTTTTAGAGTTCTGACTGGTTCTGCTTAAAACTCAAAGCAAATTCACCTCCCCGCTGACATTGGAGCTACCAGCCTTCACTGTGTGATCCTGAAAACACATGACATTAAGCCCCAAAATGGCAATGCACAGCCTTCTTACAAAAAAATAAAAGACAGCAGACTCTCAGTAACCTCTTTTTCACCTTCCTCCCTGAGTTGAAATACTTTTTAAAAATATTTTTTATACATTTCTTTGATAAATGCCAATCCTTTTAGTATGCTCAAAGAAATACTCAGCAAGGATGAAAGGCTGAGATAAAAGGCAATCTGATGCTCAGATCAAAGACTCAGTTTTTTAAAAAAAAAACATATTTTTTTTTTATTTTGAGAAGGCTGAAATCTTAAACATACCAATGCCATCAAAGCTTCACAGAACTGAACGTGACTGTATTGTTTATGCTCCTGAAACTCTCTATAATATTTCATGCATCTGATGAAGTGGACTATAGTCCATGAAAGCTTATGCCAAAATAAATCTGTTCATCTTTAAGGTGCCACAACACACTTCATCATTTTTAGCAGGCAGGATTCCATTTCCCAGCAGGTAGGTAGACAAGGTTATCTTTAGTTACATGACAGAATTATGGTTTAGTTTGATAGTACAATTCTACTAGGGGGTCTGACCACACAAGAACATTTTAGAATCACAACAGAAGTGGAATTAAGAACGCCAGCTAGAAAAGAAAGGAATTTGTTTAATCTCCGTAGTTTGGATAGAAGATAAAACCTCTTGCTCTCTTTTTCTCTTACACTGCAATTCTATGTCTAATAGTGCACAACCGAATTTCCATCTTAATAACTGCATTTAGGCTGCATTCCTATGCGTAGATTTACATGCAGATTTTCAGGTTATGCAGAGCAGGCAAATGGGGACATCAGTGACATCTCCCAGGTAAGCAGAGAGCAACTCTAGCTACACATAAAGGAAAATATATATTATTTAGACTAGAGCGTGTGTCTGGAACCCATCGAAATGTGTGCGGCCCCTTTTAAGAAGGAACGCTTAGGAATCGAAATCCTGTTGTCTTTTTTTCAGGTTGAGAGATCTCAAGGACTCAAAACTCAATCTTCAGCAAAACCAACTAGTGAGCTCATTGGCTATTTGAATGCTAAACCAAATATTTGTTGGACAGAGAAAAGGGAAGATGGAACCTTAGGGAAGCCAAGGTACATCTACACGAGCTGTTTCCCCCAGAATATTGTGGCACAAACTGTTATAAGCATCCTCCTCTCCATCTTATTCCCTCAACAACCACTCGAAATCTCATGTGCTTCACGGCTCATTGACGTTTGCTCATCGAGGCTTTTGCTCCACCTAATATGGATTCGTCTTAATTTCCAACCCTCTTCAGTCAGTAGGATTGAAACGATGCAGCAGCAGCAAACAAAATCGGGCTGGATCTTTGAAAGATGATGGTCTCAGGAATACAGGTCTGCCTGTCCTTTAGGATTTGAGAGGTCCGTCTTTAAAAGAAAGGGCCATTTCATACCCTTGAAGTTGTGAGGTGGTCCCTTTTAGTGTTCCCTTGGTTTATATGTGGATACTATCAGAACACAAAATCACCCCTTTCTACCTTGGCCTCTTCCTTCCTCCCCACTCACCTTTTTGTTTGTTTGTTTGTTTTTGCCTCCTGCACTAGTGAAATTTTGTTTGTAAATTCCTTGGGGGCAGAGACCTGTCTTCTTTCTTATATTGCTCTGTAATGTACCACCCATGATACTGTAATAATATGCAACGGTGGCTGGCAGTAGCTAAGGGGGATTAAGGTACAGCAATCACTGGCCAGAGTGAAGGTGATTTTAAGAAGGGTCAAGCATGTCATCAGCTTATGATCTCTGTAGCCAGGTTTTTAGCTCCCAAGAAAGGTTCCTGTTCCTGTCCCAGGAAGAAGGAACCCCATACACATTTACAAGTTAGTCCCACGAAACACCATGAGATTACCTCTACTCTGAGTAAACTAAGCAGTAAGACTGCTTTGCCAGAGCCAGAGGTTTTAAGAACATAAGAAGAGCCACACTGAATCAGACCAAGGGTCCATCAAGTCCAGCATTCTGTGCACACAGTGGCCAACCAGCTTCCCAGGGGGACATGAGTACAATAGCATCCCCCCACCCATGTTCCCCATCAACTGGTGCACACAGACTTACTGCCTCGGATACTGGAGATAGCACATAACCGTTAGGGCTAGTAGCCATTGATTGCCTTCTCCTCCAGGAATTTGTCCAATGCCTCTTTAAAGCCATCCAAATTAGTGGCCATCCCTACATTTTGTGGAAGCGAATTCCATAATTTAACTATGCACTGTGTGAAGAAGTACTGGTTCAGTTTTCCCCAACCTGGTACCCTCCAGGCTGGGGAAAACCCCATCATCCCCAGCCAGCATGGACGATGGCAGTTGTCACCCAAAACATCTAGAGAGAGCACCCAGATGGAGACGGATGAATACACTAACTCTTTCTATAGAATCCTGTATGAGTACTCAAACCAGCTCCTAAAGTTGATGGCCAAATGTTAAAATGGGTTTTTATGCCTCATTTAAACTCAAGTCTGTATAGCAAGCAGAGTTATCTCCGAGATCTCATTGAAAGTATCTTCCAGAGTAGACTTACGTGGTGGTTTTTGTGTGTGTGGGGGGGGGGGGAACTAAAGAGAGAGAGAAGATAAACACTAAAGCTTAAGCATATTACGGATCAGAGCCTTGCAATGAGTCTTCATCTTCTTTTCTAGGCGGAATTAAAAGAGCCCCGCACCATTCCTCAGAATCATTTACGCACCCAGCACTTTTTCCCTGCCCTGAGACCGTTCCCCAAATAGGTGGGTTTACTTTCCCAACCGTTCCTTTGAACAAGGTTTAAACAAAAAACAATCCTTACATTTCCATTACATCCCCCTTCCCTGGGTCCTTCATTTAAGGGGAAACTATCAGAACGCAAAGGCTGCCCCTCCTTATCAGCTTTGTTTGACTTAGAGAACAATCCCTGCTGTTCTGGGGGGGGGGGGCTACTCACAAGTAAGCAAACAGAGGCGGTGCAGCTGCCAAAGCTTACCAGTCTGTTAGCCCGCCTTCCTCAACCCGGTGCCCTCCCAAAGTGTTGGACTACAGCTTCCATCATCCCCAACAAGCACAGCCAATGCTGTCTTGGTCACACCACCAAAACCCCAATTTCTGGTTGTTGTTGCTGCTGCTGGTGGTGTTTATTTTTATTTTATGTGCTTCTTTCATCTGTTGCTGATTTTACTGTTGGTTTATCAAATTTCAATTCTCAAGAGGGGAGGGGGGGTGCCCAAGGGAAGTTATTTTTGAAATGTGCCAACCTCGACTGCAAACGCTTAAAACTGAAAAAAAAAATAACCCCCTTCCCCAGGCTAAATGTCAGCGCAAAGCCTCCAGAACCAGAGGAGCTCTTCCAAAGCCTTGGTGCATGTCCAGAGCGCTCAATAGGACTAAGGAGGGACGGCGGCAGCCCCAACCCAACACACGAGGCATCTGGGAGTGGAGGAAAAGGGGTGCGTTCAGATCCCCCAAGGCGTGTGCGCCGGATAAGCCTCAGCCCCGGAACCTCTCGCCTTATAGAACTTCAGAGAGCAAGAAGAATGGGCGTGAGGAACATGGAGCTCTCCTGAACCCAGAAACCGCGACTTTCCAACCGGCTTTGCAACCCACCCGTAGATCTGGTCTCCTTCTCAAAACACAGACCCACCGACCCACCCAACTTCTCGCTCCCTTTCGATGCTCTCACCGGATTAGGACAAGCCTCCCCACGGAACCGAAGTGCCCGAGCGGGAGGCGTCCGCTGGGTAGGGTTCCCCGAAGTTTCCCCCGGCGGGCGCGCCCCACCAGCGCGATCCAGCGCTCCCCGTCGGCCCCGGCTCCACGTGCGCCATGGCCCGCGATCGTCTTGCCGAGCAGCCTTCTTTCCCTCCCTGGCTGCTCTTGCCTGGGCAGGAAGGAGGAGCGCAGCTTGGGCGGCGCGTCGCTCCTCCGCCTCCTGCCGCCACCGCGCGCTTTGGCGACCAAACGGCAGCAGCCGGGCGCTCTGCTCTGTTGCGCTCCGCCCGCCCCCGTGGCGTTTTGAGCATCGGGCGAGGGGGGCGGTTCTGGGCGGCACCCGAAGCCCCCCGCGTCCTCCAGAGGCAACCCAGAAGCCCCTTCCTATTGGCCCGCCCTCCGCGGTGCGCGCACATCCCGGGGGGAAAGGAGCGGGGGGGGGGGGGCGGTCGGATTTGCGCCCCTCTCCGCCGCATCCCTCCAGAAAAGGCGGATGGCCTCGCCGAACGGGGCGCGTTCTCGATCCGAAGCGGGGGAAGGGGGGGCGTCCAGTTCGGTTCGAATAAGCCGCTAGTCCTCATTGCCGTATCGACGGGCGCCTCCTTCGTAGAGAAAACGCTTTGCAATTTTCGATCTCTTGCGATCTTTCCAGAGCGTGGGCCATCTGCTCCTCGGAAGGAAATCTCGTTGGACTAGGTTGGACATCTCCAGGTCTGAAAGTTGGGCTTTGTAGACTTAGGGTAGAATCCAAGTAAAGGCTGATTTAAAGTAGTCCCATTCGTTTCAGTGGGTCTACTTTAAATAGGCCTTTTGTTGGATTCTATCCTTTGGGTGCAATCCTATGCATGTTTAGACAGAAAAAAGCTCTTACGACTCACCGCAATGCGGGAGTTGAAGGACTCTTCTATCTCAGCATACATATGGGCTGCCTCTACAAGAGAGGTTTAAAGCTGTTTCAAGGCTGATTAAAAATTTTACCTCTACAAGAGAGGAGCGCAAATTGGGGGCTGAGGCGCTTTAAACATCTGATTATGCGCATTATCGAATGCGCGTTAAACCGCGAGTTTTAATTTACGTTGGCAGTTAAAGCGCCTTACCGCTGTGTAAACATGCGATTCTCCGCATGTCAACAAGTTTAAAGCGCATTTCGGTCGTCCGGTAATGCGCTTTGCCGCCTCTCGTACAGAGGTATTAGGAGTAAATGCGCTTCTGCGAATATGCGCATAATCGGGCAGGCAGGCACCAAAGCGAATCCTTCTAGAGGGGGTCAAGATTTCGTCCTAAACCTGTTGCAATCATATACTGATTTGGAGGGGACGGGGACGTACTTCTAAGTAGGCATGCACAGATTTGTGCTGTTAAAAGTCTGATCCTATGTAGAGGGCTTTGGTTATAATTCGGGGGGGAGCACACGCAGCACTGCAGAGGATCGGGATGGTAGAAGTTTTGTAGGACTTCTGTATTCAGAAGTCCTACAAAATACAGTGGGGTTAACCTCAAAGTGAGATTGCATGGACAAGACACACACTTTGGATGCAATCCTGATACGATTTACTCAGGAATAAACTCCATTGAATTAAATGGGTCTGACTTCTGAATAGACATAATTGAGGATTGCACTGTTAATTGTTGTGAACTGCCCAGAGAGGTTTGATTATTAGGCTGTATAGACATGTAAAAAATAAAGAAATAAAAATTAAGACTATATAATCCCCCGAAACTCTGTGAA
Organism: Anniella stebbinsi; assembly: GCA_029215795.1. NCBI lineage: Eukaryota > Metazoa > Chordata > Lepidosauria > Squamata > Anniellidae > Anniella > Anniella stebbinsi. The sequence goes on along the minus strand of JARDYH010000004.1, from coordinate 222,359,853 downwards.
ATTGACTTCTGAATCACCATGCATAATATGACCGTGTTATGATCCAACCCTAGTAAACCCCATGGAAAGTGAGGTGTTTTTTTCTTCCCCTGACAATGTAGTTTACGAGAAATGCAGGCGATCAGATACTTTCTGGATTCAAGATTAATCTGTGCTCTTGTAGGCATGGTGAGGGCTATCCATCAAATGCAGATTTTGATTATGGAGCTCTACTGATAGGAAATTTGATTACGGAGCTCCACTGATAGGAATAACCTTCAGCTGTTCCATCATCATCATCATTATCAACTCCACTGCACCATCAATGAAGGTGAGAGCTTATAGAAGCAGCCAAAGGTCCCTGCTCTTAGAGAGGTTACAATCCACAAAACAGGCAGTGGAGAAACAGGAGAGGAGAGAGAGGGGGAATGTAGAAAAATGCCTTAACTACATGTACAGCTTGGTAATAAGGATTAAGAGGATAAACGAAAGGTGTTTCCAATTGCCTGCCTTTCCACACCACATCCCGGGCCTTCAGTCAGAATTCAGCAGGAGCTCTTATCATTGTGCTACAGCTGGGATCCTTCCTCAGGGATGACTCAGGTATCAATCCCATTGTACCAGGTGGGACTTAGGGAATCTACATGCAGATGAAAGGGTTACAATCACTTTGGAAAGAACAAAACGAGATGGAGTGCATATTGCGTATGCACGGAGTTCCTTTGCTTATCTTCGGACTAACCACAGCCAGCCTCAACGCACATACGGGAGTGGAGGAAAAAAGAGACATTCAGATGAGGCAGATGGTTAGTTTTCAACTCCCATAATTCTTTTTGTAGAAATTAAGTGCTATGTGAGAAGAATCTTACTGGTTGATTATTAGCGGATGATTAACATTAACACTCACTATTTATAGTATTTATTTGTAGATGAAGAGTGTAGTGCCTTTTTATACCAGCTAAGTTGCAAGCTGCAAGCACATGACTGTATGTTATATTTGTTTTGCCTTTGGTCTATTGACTGTAAATAAAGGTTGATGATGATGATGATGATTTTCTTGCTGTGGTTTAACTGTTGGCATTTTCACAGGCAGCGTTGCAAACATCACTGTTGCTGATCAAAAGTCATTTTTGCCTTTGGTCAGTAATGGTGACCTTACTAGCCAGTGCTAGGTAGTGCTAGATCAAGGTAATGCTAGATCAATTTATAGCGTGCTCATGACTGGCCTCACGCGGAAGTTTGTGGGTCATTTTGTGAGCCTCCTGCGGGTCTCCCACTCCTTTCCTCCGTTATTCCGCTTAAAAACAAACCTTGGAAAACCCAGTTCTTTTGAACTATAATTGGGATTTCCTGTTGTGTGCAGTCGAAGTTGCGTTATGAAACGTCCACAGGGGGTGCTGTCCCATTGAACTATATGAGCTTGGAAGTTTTAATTTGCAGACCACATGGTCGCTGCTCTCCTCCCGTGTAATTCAGCTCATTTCAAATGCGGAAGAGAAGCAGGAAGTAAAGCAACGGTAAGGAAACACTATTTCTCTTTAATCTAAAGGGCTTCCAAGAAAGAGTAATGGTTGAGCCTCCAGCTGCTTCTATCCAGTTGACCACAACTGTAGAGTCAAGCAAGGTTGTTCCCCCAAAATATGCACACCAGACAGACCTTTGGCAGGCAGCATTCAGCCCTCTGCAAACTAATTAAAAAGGAGTGCAAGTGTCCATTACTGCTGCAGACCAGAAGATACCTCTCATGTACCATGAAGAAACCAGTCTTCCTACCTGTAGTCTGGCATGTCCATTGTCCATCCTGGTGATAAAGGATCAACCTGTGTTCCTCCAGAGGTTTTGGCCTACAACTCCTATCATCCCTCACAATTAGCTATGCTGGTTAGGGCTGATGGGAGTTGTAGGCCAAAACATCTGGAGCCCCCACCCCAAGTTGCCCATCCCTGCAAGACAGGAAGAAATTCAGCCAGTGTAGCCATATCAGGATGGGGATGGAATGACAGGGTGAATGCTCTACCTGTGAAATGTCTGCCTTCCCTGGAGCCCTGGCTTGGAAGGAAGATGACAGCTCTAGGAGTGAATGCAAGACAGAGGCATCACAGAGACTCATGTTTTCCAGACAATATGGGTCTTGGAGGGCTCATAATGTTCATCTCAAACGTAAGACAATAATTGCACTTTGAAACTCCATCTGCCTTGTTCCCATAACCAAATGCAAGTTTTTGTTCTTGTTCAAACAGGAAAAGTGTGAATTTTTAAAGTTTTTAAAATACATATATAAATTTTCAAAACACAAATGTTTAAAGTGCACATTTTTCTAAAAAGAAAAACAAATGTTTTGTGAATGAAATAGGAACCTCAGGACTATGTGAGCTTTGCCCCAAAGAGTTCTCACATTTGCATTTTGGGGTATAAACAGAGCGAATTCCGATCAAAGCGAAAGCAAAATGAAATTTTCATCCATCCCTATTCCAAATCAGATGTTAATGTGAATTGGAATTCAACTCTCTGGCTGGAAGTATTCAAGCACAGGTCGGATAGGCATCTACTGGTGATGATTCAGCTCTGGGTCTCCTGCATTGCGCAGGAGGATGGACAAGTGGAGGCTAGTGGCTCTGATTTTGTTTGGGCTCTGAATCCATTCTGGGTTTCAGTTAGAATCAGCCAGAACTCTAAAGGAGCTATCCAAGGCACTGAACCCAATTTTGGGGATAGGGCTCACCACCTTGGATAGCTCCTTTAGAATTCTGGCTGGTTCTGACTGAATCCTGGAATAGAATCAGAGCCACAGGTCTCCCCTGGATTGGAGTATATGGTCTGCAAAGCAGCCAGCATCTCATCTGCGATTCTTTCCCCCTAATACCCAATCTGCCTCCGAGCCCCTTCTTTACCATCCCACTCAGCCTTCCTACCACCCCTCCGCAACATACCCTCTGTCCACCAACAATCCTCTCCCTTCACTCATTCCCACTTCTACTAATGTTCCAACGGCCTGGGGAATGTAGCTTTCCCCTGGGGACTATTGCTGGTTTTCCCAACAGTTAGTTGGGTGGGAGGAAAGAGGGGAGTGGGTTTGGAGGATTGTTGTGGGCAGGAGACAGCTTGGAGGCTCACAGGGGATGTGGTGGGATAGGAGATCAAACCTCATCCTGTCCCTGATTGAGGGTGTGACAGGATCCAATTCATGCTAGCTCAGAGAAAGGGCCAAAACATTACTTTAAATCTGAATCAAGCAGCTATGACCTCTCTCATTTTTCACTTTTACTCTAGAGTAGGCAGAGGGGCGTAATCTAGATCTTAAAAGCCTACTCCTCATGTTAGGGTCCTGGTCCTGATTGGGGGCCCTGCTCCTGCTCTAGCGTAAAAACAGAAGAAAAAAGAAAGACATAGCTGCTAAAAACAGATTTAAAGCAACGTCTGTTTCGGCCCTATGCAGAGCTATTTCCCCAACAAATCAGGAATCGGTGTTCCACTTGGAGCATCTCCACCTGGAGCTTTTGTGCTTCCTTGTTCTTTGGAGTCATTGTTGTGGGCAGCATTACATGGGAGGAGAGGGGCGACAAGGGGGTTGAATTGAATACTTCCCCTCCGTTCAGTTCCATTGAGTTCTATTGAGACAGCACCATCTAGGGCTGGAATATCCTGCTGTTTCCTGGCTATTACCACTTTAAAAGTTGGAGGGTTATCCCAGAATTTCTGGACAATTTAGCAGGAGACATCCTGGATGTTGACGATGTCATGAAATTGACCAGAAAACTTCCATGAGTGACCAATCACGAGCGTGCAATAAATTGCTCAGTTAGAGCAGCCCTTAATCCAAGCCAGTGCAGTTCAGATCTGGGGCAACTCACTTGTTGCTAACCCCAAGTCCACACTGAACAGATTCAGAAGGGGCAAATGTCTTTTGTTTAAAGTGAGCCAGGAGTGTCCCTTGATACTTCCTAAAAAGATCATGGATGCTGCGGTCTCTTTTTTCATGTTCATCCTCCAATATGCCTTAGCCTTTCATGCTGAAAAGTGAATTTCCAATCTCATCATTACTTCCCCACCCAAAAAACTCATTTTCCCTCCCTCTTAATTGATCTGTATTTAATCAGCACTTATACAGCACAATGCAATCAATTACCCAGTTACACAAATGTGACTTGACCTGTACTTGGTCTTTAAAGCCAAACCCTTCTCACTCGCTGGCAATGTATTTTTCACAAAGGCATCAGGGGACTGAGAGGCTGGAAGGAAGAAGAAGTTAATTACAAAGGAACGCTTGCTATAAAGCAGGATCTATCACACACAGCCATTCCAGACACACAGTCACACACGCATCCTGTATCACAGCAACCCAACGTCTCTTCAAAGAAAATCAGACGTCTGCAACCTGCATATAGGGTTGTCAAGTGACCAGGAAAAAATGGTCTGACCAGCTCTTGTGCCTTTTAACAGCAGCCTGATCTGCAAAAATCAGCCAGCGAAGCTTTTTTCACAGCATGGAGATAAACTTTACATCTGCAGTGCTGTTAAAAGTACGGTTGCAGAGGTCAGTTGGAAAGTTGGCAACCCTAGGGACCATGACTTATTTTGTTTTATCTGAGGCATTTGCACCACAACTCTGGATTTGTAGGGTGACCATATGGAAAGGAGGACAGGGCTCCTGTATCTTTTAACAGTTGCATAGCAAAGGTAATTTCAGCAAGTGTCAGTTGTATGCATGCAGCACCTGGTGAAATTCCCTCTTCATCACAACAGCTAAAGCTGCAGGAACCATGCCCTCTTTTGCATCTGGTCACTCTAGCTAAAGAGGGCAGAGCTTTCCTTTCAATGCAAATAGCAGGCCTAGAGGTGGATGGGGTGACATCCAAATTGGGTTTACAGTGTTTGAAGGATGGATTCTAGCAAGTAAAATTCATTCTGGCACAGAGACCTGATGTGCCCTGGCTTCAATTCCACTCTGTCATTTCCCTTCCTGGAAGAGATTGCCATTGACTGTATTTATGGCATGGGGGGGGGGGGAGGAGGAGGAGGAGGAGGAGGAGGAGGAGGAAGAGAGGGAGGAGATCAATGAGAAGAGCTCATGGGGATTTGGTTGAGAAAGATTCCAGCTCTTGACTGCATGGATTTGAATGGAGGCAACTGCCTTGTCTCGGGATGTCAAAGAAATCTGCAACATTTTCAAACAAGTTGGATTTCTATGAATCTGACCCACAGATTCTGTGGCAACCCAGCTTTTTCTAAATTCCACAGATTCTATAGTCATGCTGACCACATTTTGGTGGCAAACCAAAAGCAACGATGATCAAAAAACAGGGCACCACACAGAGTGTGCAGCACCCCATGGAGTTTGGCCCACAGTGGCCAAAAACGGCCCCAAGACCTCCTGCAGTTGCCCATATCATGCCTGTTACTGTTGCTTTACGAGCAACACCCAGACGACCTCTAGCAGGAAGCAACTAGTCACATGACTAGGAGCTGGAGGGAGCTGGGATGTTTGAGAAATGTGTGTCAGTTCATTTTTAATCAGGATTTATCCAGTTCACACCTTCCATATCAAACATGGACCCGTATACCATCTGCAGTCACAGTCCATACATTTCTGTTCTTGCAATGTGAGTCATTGCAAGAACACACACACACACACACACCAAAATGCATTCGACAGCATGCTTACATTTGAAAAATGCAGACAACTACGCTTTAATCGACGGGAGAAGAATGCGTACATTTTGAAGATGTGCACAATCGATGTGTACATCTGGAAAAAGGTGCAGAAACATACACTTGGATTTTTATGCAAAAAGAATACAAAAACAAAGGTCGCCGTCTGCTATGGCCTTGAGTCAGAACGAGCTTCAAGAAGCAATTCAAAGAACTTCAGTGGCAGAGGCCCATCGTTGGTATGATATCTCTGTTAATCAATAGTTATATTTCAACCCTCTTGCCTCAACTACGGTTTCCTGATCTCAAGAGAATACTGCAGTCCACCCCTGGTGCTGACAATTACTTGGCCAAGACAACTTCCTATTTTCTATTAACGGCATCAGCATTCCGTCCTCTATTGCATCAGGTCACCCTCACTTTGTGCCAAATATCACGGAAAGGCTCATCCTATCAAGAGCACCTATGTTAGGGTGACCACATTTGGGAAACCAAAAAAGAGGACCCTCAGTGGGGTGGGGGGTGGGAAAGTGGCTTTCCGGGGCCTCTGGAAAGCATGTCATTCACCCCCACTGCTTTAAAGGCCCCAATTGGAGCGGAGGAGGGGAAAGTGTGTCATTCCCGCCCTCCACTGCTCCAATCGGGTCCTTTTCTATAATGTCCAGGAATGACATACTTTCCCCTGTAAGGTCCTGATTGGAGCAGTGGGATAGAAATAACCCACCTCCAGAAAGCTCGTCATTCCCTCCAACCACGCTAATGTGGCCTTAAAGGGGAAAGCTTGTCTTTCCAGGACATTATAGAAAATTACAGAAAATCCCCCCTGACACCCAGGATAGAACAAAAACCAGGACAAATCCGGGGAAATCCTGACAGTTGGTCACCCTAAGTCCTATGTGGCCCTGATCTCTGTTACAGCCATGCATTAAGCACTGTGACAATAAAATCCCAATTGGCTTTCTGCAAAAGGTTGAATCTAGCTTTGAAAAATCCAGGCAGAGCTGATCATGCCACAAATGCCAACATTGTGAATGAGGGGGACGATTGTCTATCTCTACTGCATTCAGGGTTATACGGAGGTCAGAATATAACAGCAATGCTTTGTCTAAGAACTGAATATACACAATTTCATTACACAGTAAGGGTCTGTAGTCAAAAGAGCCACTTAAAATGAAAGGTAGATGCTCAGGATGGCCCTGGCGATTGCTACAAGGCAATTTCCAACTTCACCGGGGAAGAGGTTGACATTGACACAGTCAATGCAAGAGTTAGATTTAACGTAAGCTTCCTATTTCTTTTTTAACTGAATCATGTTCCCTTGCTGTATGCCTCTGCCACTAATGATCTGGCGAAACGATACGGCTCCCATATTTTCAAGGTGTTCGGAAGGATCTTGGAATTGTTGTAGATCACAAGCTGAATATGAGCCAACAGTGTGATGTGGTTGCAAAAAAAGCAAAGGTATTTTGGGCTGCGTTAATGGAAGCATAGCATCCAAATTGTGTGAGGTACTGGTTCCCCTCTATTTGTCACTGGTTAGGCCCCCATCTTGAGTATTGTATCCAGTTCTGGGCACCACACTCCAAGACAGGATGCAAATAAGCTGGAGGGCGTTCAGAGGAGGGCAAAGAGGATGATCAAGGGTCTCGAAACAAAGCCTGAAAGAACTGGACATGTTTAGCCTGGAGAAGAGAAGACTGAGGGGAGACATAATAGCACTCTTCAAATACTTGAAAGATTGTCACACAGAGGAGGGCCAGGATCTCTTCTCCATCATCCCAGAGTGCAGAACACGGAATAAAGTGCTCAAGTTACAGAAAACCAGATTCCAGCTGGACATCGGGAAAAACTTCCCGACTGTTAGAGCAGTACAAAACAAGGGTGAAAAGCACCAAACCAAAATACACTCAGACCAGAGATAATCAGTTTAACAGTATTTATATTTGCACAGAAATGCTGCATATAACCAAGTCCTATAATGCCATCGGGTCCAACCCCCTGTTCAATGCAGGAATCTACCTTAAAGCATACCTGACAGATGGTTGTCCAGCTGCCTCTTGAAGGCCTCTCATGTGGGAGAGCCCACAACCTCCCTAGGTCATTAGTTCCATTGTCGTACTGCTCTAACAGTCAGGAAGTTTTTCCTGATGTCCAGCTGGAATCTGGCTTCCTGTAATTTGAGCCCATTATTCCGTGTCCTGCATTCTGGGACACTGAATATTATGTTAGCTCTAATATCAAAGATAGCATGCCTCTACATGCCTGTTCATAGGGAACATAGGCGGGAGGGTGCTGTTGCATTCCTGTCCTGTTTGTGGGTTTCCCACAGGTACCTGGTTGGCCACTGTATGAACAGAATTTTGGACTAGATGGACCCTTGGTTTGATGCAGCATGACTCTTCTTATGTTCTTATGTTCAAGCTAAAATATGTGAATATTTTCGGTATGTTGGCTCTGCCTACTTTGCCTCTACCCCATGCCTTTTTCTTTTGGCCTCATCTACTACAATCATGTGGCCCCTGAGAGCTTTTCTCAATTTGAATTTGACCTTCAGCTGAAAGAGATTAAACACCCTTGATCCATATACACATTCTTCAAACACATTCCTGTTCATTATTCGCTTGAAAGTGGGGGATTAGGCAGAAGGAAAATAGGACCAAAGGGGGTTTAGGCAAATATGAATCCTCCATATTCAGAAGCAGTATACCTCTGATTGGCAAATGCTGGGGACAAATACCAGAGGACTTTCAGTATCAGAGGCAGTATGCATATGTATACCAGTTGCTGGGGGAACATGGGCAGGAGGGTACTCTGCACTCTTGTCCTGCTTGTGGTTCCCCGTTGACAGCTGGTTGGCCACTGTATGAACAGAATTCTGGACAAGATGGTCTGATCCATCAAGGCCCTTTTTTCTGTTCTCAGGACATTGAACTGCCTTCATGACTTGTTTGTAGGTTCCCTGGAATTATTTGATTTTGGCCACTGCAGGAAATGGGAGGGTGGATTAAATGGATCTTCCATCTGATTCAACAGGGATCTTCTTATGGTTCTTCTATTCAGAGTATAGTTTGGAAAATACATGCAGCACCAACATTTACAGAGAATTTCTGAGAGCAGCTTTGTTTTAGCTCTAGCTGGAGAGAAAAATTATTTTTTCAGCCTTCCTATGTTCCAATTGATGACAAATGTCTTCCATAAAATAGAAAAGGAAATTGCAGCAGATGAAACAGGCATTATATGGATCAATACATTTTATTGGCCTTGGCAACTAGCTGGCCATGGACAGTTGTACAGAGAAAGACTGCCCTGCAGTGAGTTTTTGTTGTTATTATTATTTATATGTGGCATTTTACAGAGTTTCACAGGCAAAGAGGGATAGGTCTCTGCTCCCAAAGTGCTTACAAACTAAAGCAACAATGGAGTAAATGGAGTGGGGATGGGATACCTCTGGAACTCTCTCTTTATTGCATGGAATGAGCTTTTGACCCTATATTTTTTTAGCTTTTAACTTAGGCTGACCAGATAAAATCCAGGTCAGGGCTTATGTAACTTTAACAGTTGTAGAGAAAAGGGAATTTCAGCCAGTGTCATTTGCATGCAATGAGTTCCTGGTGAAATTCCCTCTTCATCACAACAGTTAAAGTTGCAGGCACTATACTAGAGTGACCATATACAAAAGAAGGCAGGGCCCCTGCAACTTTAACAGCTGTGAGGAAGAGGGAATATCACCAGGAACTCATTGCATACAAATGACACGGGCTGAAATTCTCTTTTCTCTACAACTGTTAAAGTTACATGAGCCCTGACCTGGATTTTATCTGGTCAGCCTATTTAACTTGACTTTAAAAACTTCTTTGTTCCCATCGGCATTTTTGTGGAAGTGTTGCATCAGGCTTCTAACTGTTGCTGTATTTGCTTTTGTAATTGGATTGTTTTATGTTTTAATTATAATTGTCAAATTCCTTGGGAGGTCTTTGACCAGAAAGGGAGAGTAGCCCTTTTAAAGCCATCCACCAATTTGGATGACTTTAAAAGGGGGTTAGATAAATTCCTGGAGGAGAAGGCCATCAATGGCTACTAGCCCTGATGGTTATGTGCACCAGTTGCTGGGAAATATGTGTGAGAGGCTGCTCTTGTACCATGTCCTGCTTTGTTGGTCCTTCGTTAGCCACTGTGTGAACAGAGTGCTAGAATAGATGGACCCTTGGTCTGATCCAGCATGGCACTTCTTATGTTCATATTTTTAAAAAAATAAGATTCATAATACAAAAGCTAGAGGCATCATGGTCATTCATCCTTGGCATTATAGAATTTAGACATTGATGAATCGGTCAGTTTCATTTTTAATCCTGCATTCAAATTTTAAAATCCTTTCCATTCCGAATCTGAAGAAATTTAGTGAATTTTGGTAAATTCTTATTGTATTCATATATATACAAGAAAACAAATTCTCATCCATCATTCACCTGCTAAATTAAATAGGCATTCCCAGCATGGAGAGGACCATGATGTGCCTGCCTGCCAGGTAGCTCTTAAAGATAAGGCACCTGTCAGGAGAGAGTGCGGGAGGGAGAGAGAGGCAGTGACCCTAATTAATTACTAACTAGGTTGGATACTCAGGGCTTCAAATCCACACTTTGAAGAACTAAGAACTCAAAGTCCTTGGTCTGGATGAGTAAGTTTGTCGTTTTGTTTTCTTAGGCTGACCATATGAAAAGGAGGACAGGGCTCATGTAACTTTAACAGTTGTAGAGAAAAGGGAATTTCAGCCCATGTCATTTGTATGCAATTAGTTCCTGGTGAAATTCCCTCTTCATCACAACAGTTAAAGTTGCAGGCACTGTACTAGAGTCACCATATACAAAAGAAGGCAGGGCCCCTGCAACTTTAACAGTTGTGATGAAGAGGGAATTTCACCAGGAACTAATTGCATCCAAATGACACTGGCTGAAATTCCCTTTTCTCTACAACTGTTAAAGTTACATGAGCCCTGTCCTCCTTTTCATATGGTCAGCCTAGTTTTCTCCCACATTCCTTTAAAATCAAGTGTGTTTTGTCCCAGATACGAAGATCTTTGAGAATTTTGGTAAATCGAACAGTTTAGACATGAAAACAAAAATCATTAATGAGATGTCAGCGGGAGCATAATGACTGCCATGCACAGGGTGACCAGATAAAATCCAGGTCAGGGCTCATGTAACTTTAACCATTGTAGAGAAAAGGGAATTTCAACCAGTGTCATTTGTATGCAATTAGTTCCTGGTGAAATTCCCTTTTCATCACAACAGTTAAAGGTGCAGGCACTATACTAGAGTGACCATATACAAAAGAAGGCAGGGCTCTGCAACTTTAACTGTTGTGATGAAAAGGGAATTTCACCAGGAACTAATTGCATACAACTGACACTGGCTGAAATTCCCTTTTCTCTACAACTGTTAAAGTGACATGAGCCCTGACCTGGATTTCATCTGGTCACCCTAGCCATGCATATCTAGGTTGTGACTGATTGCACAAGCAATGTGCTTTTGAATGTTGGCTTCAGCTAGAGCAAAAGCAAGTCACTCAGTAATGGGATGTCCATCTCCTTGCTAAAGTTGAAGTGTTTAATATCCCAATGATGAAATAGCCTTGTAAAATCTTGCAGTTTAAGTTAGCTGAGGAAAGGAAATTAAGGAGCAGTTTGTAGCTAGAGACGAACAGTATTTTATTTTCAGGTGTTGAAGGCAGTATACCAGTGGTGCCTCATCCTGCAGGACTCAGATTCATTTTCTTTCTGCCTTACTGTTGCCTGTAGAGATTTGCAGGTTTCCATAGTGCTTCAGAATCATAGCTGTGGGGAGAGACAATAACAGGATGAATGCCCACCCGTGGATAATACAGCCAAAGAGCTACAATATCCTTCGTAGCCAACAATTCATTTTCATCACAAATTATTTATCAGCTAAGCTGTAACTTTCTATGAGCTGAAAATGGATGGCTTACATTGGGGGGTACTTAGCCATTGGTTGATCCAGTGTGTCTCCAATACACACACAGTATCTGAAAAACTCATTCTCTTAAATGCTGAGGCTGTTCTTCATGGTTGGAGTGTCAGCAGAGAAATCACCCGGAAAGAAGGGAATGAAACAGTGGCTCAATTCGGACGACACGATAGTCAATGGTGGGGTAATAATCAACTTTACAGTTGTTCAGCTAGGGGGTACTCCCCACACAACATGGTAATAAATAATCAACTGTGGTGTGGATTAGGATCAGCTCTGAGTTGACTATGGCAGCATTCGGATCACAAAATAGTCAAAACAACTGACGATTCTTTCCCCCACACCAGTTGTTTATTGTGTCGTCCGAATTGAGCCAGTGCCTATTCATATGGGTGAACATGGGAGTTATGGACACAACAACATCTTGAATTGGAGGGTGCAAGGCCATTCTTAGTTGATGGAGCAATTTGTCTGATTAATTCCAAGAGATGCTGGTGTAAGGAGAAACAAATATACAAACAAGTGGCAATAGATCTGATGAAGCAAACCCACGCACCCACCCTGGCTTACTAGAGACAGGCCCTGATTTCCTGTCTAGTTGGCTTAGGTTCAAAGATGTTGTCTGTTTAGGTTAGGGGGACCATATGGAAAGGGGGACCAGGCTCCTGTATCTTTAAGAGTTGCATAGATGAGGGACTATCAGCAGGTGCCATTTGCATGCATGCAGCACCTGGTGAAATTTCCTCTTCATCACGACAGTTCAAGCTGCAGGAGCTCTGCCTAGCATGACCAGATACAAAAGAGGACAGGGCTCCTGCAGCTTGAACTGTTGTACTGAAGAGGGAATTTCACCAGGTGCTGCATGCATCCAAATGGCACCTGCTGAAATTCTCTTTTCTATACAACTGTTAAGGATACAGGAGCCTTGTCCTCCTTTTCATAGGGTCACCCTAGCTTAGGTTGCCTTGGAAGTACTGATTCACACAGACAACGACTTCAAATGCTAAGGAGTGCTTTTCTTAATGTGTGAAGTACCATTCACACATAGCAATCATCCTGTATACAGAGATAGAAAGAAAATAAGAATAAGTTCACAATATTTTGCTAGCACAGGTTCTGTCTCCTCTCAAACACACTCTCAAACGGTACAGAAAAAAACACACCAAGAATCTGGATCAAAGGCAGAGCCCTGTCTAGAGAGCAAAAGCTTATTTTTTTTACCTTCTTTTACATCCTTTGCCAGCTTCTATGGCCTTTAGCATAAATGGAAATTAAAATGCTTTAAGCTCGCTGATTGATTACAATAGGGTGGTCTAGCATCCTCAAGGACTCTTCAGCTTCAGGTAATACCTAGGGGTGTGCATCGGATCGGATCCGATCCACGATCCGAATCCGATCCGCCCCAAAAATCGGAAAATCCGATCCGATCCGATCCGACACACCATCCGATCCGATCCGATCCGGCGAGGTCCGATCCGGATCGGATCGGATCGGCGGATCGGATGCCATTTTAAATGCGTTTTTCCCATAGCAAAGTATTGTTGTTTTACAAAAACGCCTATAACTTTTTCATTTTTAAAGACAGAAGGATGAAACTTGGGCACATTGTACACTGGTTAGGGATAGGTATCTGTGAGAAATTTCAGAAAGATTGGTGCATGCAGTTTGTGGCAATTAATTTTTTAATAAATAACATGGAATGCCTATAACTCGGTCATTTTTAAAGTTACACACATGAAACTTTGCCACATTGTAGGTGGTACCTTGGGACCCACGTGTGTGAAATCCCAGAACCGTGGGTGCTTGCCTGGTGTGGCAATGAATTTTTGAAAAATGGGTAGTAGTGGGGTAAATGCAGTTATGCCTCCCATGTTTTTATTTTTAAAGATACAAACAGGACACTTCGGCACATTACAGGGAACACTTCCCTTGATATGTGTGTAAAATTTCAGACAGCTAGCTCCAGGCATGTGTTGGCAATGAATTGTTGAAAATTGGGTAGCAGTGGGGTAAAATACAGTTTTGCCTCCCATTTTTTTATTTTCAAAGATACAAACGGGAAACTTTGGCACATTGCAGGGAACACTGCACTTCAAATGTGTGTGAAATTTCCGGAAGCTAGGTGCAACATTTTAGTGGGAAACGAACGTTTATTCATGGCATTTCACATGGGATTTATGGGTTGGTTTTAAGAGCTACAAAGCTCTAACTCGCTCACATGGCACAGGACCTATGCCCGCTCAAACGCTGAAAATTTCACAAACTTTGGTGCAATACTTTAGTGGGAAAACAAAGGTTTATTCATGGCATTTCACATGGGATTTATGGGTTGGTTTTAAGAGCTACAAAGCTCTAACTCGCTCACATGGCACAGGACCTATGCCCGCTCAAACGCTGAAAATTTCACAAACTTTGGTGCAATGCTTTAGTGGGAAAACAAAGGTTTATTCATGGCATTTCACATGGGATTTATGGGTTGGTTTTAAGAGCTACAAAGCTCTAACTCGCTCACATGGCACAGGACCTATGCCCGCTCAAACGCTGAAAATTTCACAAACTTTGGTGCAATGCTTTAGTGGGAAAACAAAGGTTAAACTTTATTATTTTAAACCTTCAGGAAAGGGAGGGGGAGGCTGTGTTTGTGTGTGTGTGTTTGACAGCTTGATCCACCAATTGTGCTTTAGAATACATGACTGAATCACCCAATCCTGTGAAGACTTTCTTCAGCCTCCAATCGCAATGCTGGAGGAGGGCACCAGTATATATTCTCTCAGCCCTGCCCTTCTGGCTCTTTGTGGGTTGAACGTGGAGGAGATTAGGGAGTGTTTTGGAGCTGTGTTGGAGAGACTGTATTGATTGAATTGATTTGATTGCATTTGGAGGTGGTTTTGAGGAGTTTCTGATCTTTTACTTCAGCTTTTCTTGTTCTCTCTCTTGGCTTTCCTTTCTCTCTTGCCTTTCCTTTCTTAGATAGCACGTTTGTTTGTCTGTGAGTTCAGTTTGTCTTTGCAGTGAGTGTGTTTGTTCTACTTTCGCTTTCTGAAAAAAACCCAAAAAAATAATAAAAAAATATTTCTATCCTCTCTCTCTCTCTCTCTCTTTCTCTCTGTGTGTGTGTGTGTGTGTGTGTGTGCGCGCTTGTGAGTGAGTGTGTGTTGCTGGGCTGTGTAGCCTGCTGCTACAAACACAAAAAAAGTCAGCAAAGCACACACTTATACAAAAATAAATAATAATAAAAATAAAATGAAGCGTGGCACTCAAAGGGGGGGTGCTCCCAAGGCAGCATTTGGGAGAGGCCGCTCTGGGCATGGCGCTGCTGCTGCTGCTGCTGCTGGGACCAGCAGCAGGCAGCCTACTTCCACACCCCCAGTTAAACTGAGGCGTTCTCCACTGGGGCAGCAGAAGCAGGCAGAGGCAACTCAAAGTAGTGCCTGCAGGGCACTCTTTCAGCAACATGAGGCAGGTGCTGGGAGCAGCAGTGGGCATGAAGAAGGAGCACTATATCCAGCTCCTTCTTTGGTGGGTGAGCCTGTGAACCCGCTGACTGATCTTTTCCCAGATCTTGTGGAAGTCAGCGAGGTTCAGAGTGAGGAGGAGGACTCTGATGTGGGGCAAGAGGAAGAGCAGGCAGCACCAGAGACTTACTCTCCACAATCCGTCCTCTCTTCCACTCATTCCCTTGCTCCTGAGGTGACACCACAGAGCGAAGGCGCCGGCAGGCCGTCTGTGTCACCCCAGAAGCGACAGGCAAGCAAGGTGTGGGACCACTTTGAGGTGGCAGTGGATTCCCGCTTTGCTGTCTGTCGCCACTGCAAGATGTCAGTGAGCAGGGGAAAAATGCCAGGCCACTTCACCACCACGAACCTCACCCGCCACATGCAGAGGCACCACCAGTCTGTTTTGCTTGGGACCGAGGCGGGCACCTCGCAGCAGACTGGTGCTAGCGGCAAGGGCAAGCAGAAGGCTCCTGCAACTTCTGCCAGCTCTCGACCTCCCATCCCCAAGAGGCTTCGCCAGGCCACCATGGAAGAGATGGGGTGGGGGAAGTATGGAGCCACAAGGTGGCGTTTTCCAGCGCCCAACCAGATCACCAATTGCATCGGTGAGATGGTGGCGTTGGATGACCAGCCATTCAGCCTCGTCAAGAACGCAGGCTTCAAGAGGCTGATGGCTCTTGTGGTTCCATACTACAAGCCGCCGTGTCGCACCACCCTGAGCAGGCGTGTGGTGCCCTCCCTGTACCAGGCATGCAGGGAGTTAATTCTGGGTCGTCTGTGCCAGGCAGAGGCACAGAAGGTGCACTTCACTTCGGACATCTGGTCCAGCGAAGGAGGAGTGCACGCTTACCTGTCCCTGACGGCTCACTGGTGGGGAGCCTCAGGGCAGGAAGCACCCAGGACTTCTGGGACTGGGAAGGAGGGCTGCCGCTGGGCCCTCCTTCATACCGCAGTCATGGACCAGTCCCACACGGCGGAGGAGATTACGGAGGCCATGAACCGCATGGTGGCAGGGTGGCTGGGCGGGCACCAGCACACCCGCGGTTACATGGTCACGGACGGGGGAGCCAATATGCTGAAGGCGGTGCGCGATGGCGGATTTGAGGGCATCCGCTGCATCGCGCACGTCTTCAACCTGGTCGTCAGGGATGGCCTTGGAGGCAGCAAGGCCCCTCTCCCTCCCCAAATCCGTAATCTCCTAGAGAGCTGCAGGAAGGTGGCTGGGCATTTCCACCACAGCGTGAAGGGCAGTCGGTTGCTGCGGGAGAAGCAGCAGGAGCTGGGACTTCCGCAGCACCGGCTAGTGCAGGACGTGGCAACACGTTGGAACTCCACCTACCACATGCTCGAGCGTATGGTGGAGCAACAGCGTGTTGTCCACGAGATGTTCAGGGTCGGGGACATTGGCATCCAGGCCCCACTGTCCAGGCAGCAGTGGGAGGCCATGTCCCAGCTTCTGGTGGTCCTCAAGCCGTTCCTTGAGGCCACCGAGACCCTGAGCAGCAGCACTGCCCTTCTCAGCCAGGTGCTCCCCGTGGCCAGGCATCTCCAGAATCAGATGGGCAAGTTTCTGGAGGCCGGGGATGCCGTCACCGGCAGGCGCTTCCTGCCAGAGGTGCGGGAAGTGGTGACGAGGCTGAGGGAAAGCCTATCCCGCCGGGTCCAGCCTCTCTACAACGAGAGGCAGTACATGTTGGCCACCATGTGCGACCCGCGCATCAAGGATGGGTTATGTGGGCAGACTTCCCGGGCAGGTTGGGTGGAAATGCTGGTGACGGACGTTCGGGCGGCCCGGGATGCCAGGATTGGGCAGGCAGAGGAGGAGCCCACCGAAGCCCAGGCGCTAAGTCCGCTGAGCACCACCAGCAGCGGCGGCACCAGCACCACCACACCCAGCAGGGGGACAGGCCAGGGGTTTTGGGACAAGGCTTTGCAGGCTGCGGTTGGGCATAGAGGCACTCAACCCAGCCGCCGCCAGGATGACGCTGCAGCAGCAGTGCAGCGTTACCTGGCGGAGCAGATGGAGGACGGCTCCATCGAACCCCTGGCCTACTGGTCATCTCGGCGCCAGATGTGGCCTGATCTGGCGCGGGTGGCCATGGACAGAATCAGCTGCCCACCGTCCAGCGTTCCAAGCGAGCGGGTGTTTTCCATGGCGGGCGACGTGGTCACACCCCACCGCTCTCGCTTGGACGCTGAGATTGTGGAGCAGCTGGTCTTCCTCAAGGTCAATCTGCCCCTGCTGGGATACCCCACCCTCATGCCCGCGGGGGAGTAATTGGCAGGCACCCCCCATCCATCCCACACCTTTGGGCAGGCACCAGCAGGCCCTTGATTTTTTAATTCTTATTTTCGGTTAATTAATTTTCTTTACTTTAATTTACTGGCTGTGTTGTTTACAGCTCAGTAACTCAACTCTGAATGATGGATCCCGAAGGGATCTAGTTTCTTCTCCTAGCCTCTTACATTGAGGGGATGCACAAGCATCTCACACATTCTATGTTGTTTGACTTGAACCAATGTGCTTGCACGTGTGCCTCTGAAATTGGACTCCGATGGCTCCCTCCAGGCCTTCTGTAAGGTCCCACACTTCCATGGGCGTTTCTTCTTGTAAGACCACGTCAGAGGCTCATGAGAACTTTGGATAAGAAGAAGGCTTAATTTTATCGCCAAGGAACGCATGCACCTCTCTGACTATGAACGAAGGACGCGATAGGATTCCTCTTCCAGGCTCCTACATTGAGTGGATGACAAGCAGCATCCCACACTGTTTCTGACTGTGTCTTATGGACTTATGTGGCAGCCTTGCAGGGCTGTCACTGTGTGTTGTGTTTATTTTGGCTATATGATTTTAAAAACTGCCTGCCCGCCTGCCCACCTGCTAGGTTGCCGCCATTGTGAAGTAGCCGGAATGCGTGGGCTGGTCTCACGGTTCTATTGCTTACTTGTGCAATGCGCAAGCGCCTGGCATCATGCCCGCCTCTGCCTCTGCCTCTGCCTGCCTGCCTGCCTGCCCGCCTGCTAGGTTGCCGCCATTGTGAAGTAGCCGGAATGCGTGGGCTGGTCTCACGGTTCTATTGCTTACTTGTGCAATGCGCAAGCGCCTGGCATCATGCCCGCCTCTGCCCCTGCCTGCCTGCCTGCCTGCCCGCCTGCTAGGTTGCCGCCATTGTGAAGTAGCCGGAATGCGTGGGCTGGTCTCACGGTTCTATTGCTTACTTGTGCAATGCGCAAGCGCCTGGCATCATGCCCGCCTCTGCCTCTGCCTCTGCCTGCCTGCCTGCCTGCCCGCCTGCTAGGTTGCCGCCATTGTGAAGTAGCCGGAATGCGTGGGCTGGTCTCACGGTTCTATTGCTTACTTGTGCAATGCGCAAGCGCCTGGCATCATGCCCGCCTCTGCCTCTGCCTCTGCCTGCCTGCCTGCCTGCCCGCCTGCTAGGTTGCCGCCATTGTGAAGTAGCCGGAATGCATGGGCTGGTCTCACGGTTCTATTGCTTACTTGTGCAATGCGCAAGCGCCTGGCATCATGCCCGCCTCTGCCTCTGCCCCTGCCTGCCTGCCTGCCTGCCCGCCTGCTAGGTTGCCGCCATTGTGAAGTAGCCGGAATGCGTGGGCTGGTCTCACGGTTCTATTGCTTACTTGTGCAATGTGCAAGCGCCTGGCATCATGCCCGCCTCTGCCTCTGCCTCTGCCCGCCTGCCTGCCTGGAGGTGCCCATGCAGCTGTGACTTTGCCTCTGCCAGTGGGACTTTGCCTCTGCCACTGGGACTTTGCCTCTGCCACTGGGACTTTGCCTGGAGGGAGCTGTGCCAAACTGTGACTTTGCCTGGAGGAGCCTGTGCCAATGTGACTTTGCCTGGAGGAGCCTGTGCCACTGGGACTTTGCCTGGAGGGAGCTGTGCCAAACTGTGACTTTGCCTGGAGGAGCCTGTGCCACTGGGACTTTGCCTGGAGGAGCCTGTGCCACTGGGACTTTGCCTGGAGGGAGCTGTGCCAAACTGTGACTTTGCCTGGAGGAGCCTATGTGCCACTGTGACTTTGCCTGGAGGAGCCTATGCCAACGTGACTTTGCCTGGAGGAGCCTATGCCACTGTGACTTTGCCTGGAGGAGCCTATGTGCCACTGTGACTTTGCCTGGAGGAGCCTATGCCACTGTGACTTTGCCTGGAGGAGCCTATGTGCCACTGTGACTTTGCCTGGAGGAGCCTATGCCAACGTGACTTTGCCTGGAGGAGCCTATGTGCCACTGGAGTCCTCCGATCCACAGCGGCCGCACGAATAAGGTAAGTGTGTGCAGTCAACGCAGGGACACCTGAGAGTGTCCAGAAGTGGGGCAGTCTGAGATCTTACTTCCGAGTAAGCAAGCAGGCAGCCCCGTGTGCCTACTGGGGTGTGGGCACTTAGGACCGGGCAGATGCCAGTCCTGGGTGAGAGGGAGCCAATGGTGGAAAAGTATGATTTATCTCATGTTAATTCTTTCCCCCCCCCTCCTTCTTTTGCAGCCTATGGAACTCTTCGCCACTGCGCAAAGCGCACCCGTGATTCCAGACTGCCCATCTGCCCCAGCCACGGCCACATGGAGGTGGCCCCTCGATTCACGTCACCCCTACGACTCAGGTAAGAGTGCAGGCAGAGTGGCCATATAGAAAAGAAGGCAGGGCCCCTGCACCTTTAACTGTTGTGATGAAGAGGGAATCTCAGCAGGAACTAATTCCATACAAATGACACTGGCAGAAATTCCCTTTTCTCTACAACTGCTGAAGTTAGGAACCCTGACCTGGATTTGATCTGGTCAGCCTAACGTAGGGTGCTATTAGGAGTGAATGAATAACCCAAGGACAAAAGAAATGGTGATTCTCTAATGATCCGGTAAGCTGTGTCCTGCCAGACACAAAAGGATAGCCAATCCCTCTAACAATGGGCTCAGAAGAGTGATTTAGAAAGGGAGGGGTGCAGCAGGAGAAAGAGGATTGCATCACAAACAAGAGAAGTGTGCCGGTGGGAGACTACTAGGACTTGCATGTATTAATTATTTAATACAAATCTTTATTTATTTTCCTTTCTTCTTTTGCAGTATAAAAGTATTCATGTAATATTCATTATCCCCCTCCTCTTCTTTTGCAGCCTATGGCACTCTCACTGCCACAGTGCCCGGGAAAGGAGAGACTTTGCCCATTAAATGCCAGCCTGCCCGCCCACTGCTGATGCCGCCTGCCGCCTTCCAGATCGTTCCTGCGAGGCGGGCCAGCCGCCTTCCTTGCACAAGCCATGGGACTAGGGGTCCTCCAGGAGAATCTCACCGAGTCCTCAACGCCCTCAGGACTATGGTAAGTGTTCTGTGAATGGGGGGGGGCACCTTCCACCTAACTGAAGGTTGGCTGTCTGCCTGCTAACTTCCGAGTGAGCAGGCAGCCCCGTGTGCCTGCTGGGGCGTGGGCACTCAGGAAGGGCAATCCTGGGTGGAAGGGAGCTGGTTGTGTTAAAGTGGTCAACTAATATTCATTCTTTCCCCCCCCCCCTCCTTCTTTTGCAGCCTATGGAACTCTTCGCCACTGCGCAAAGCGCACCCGTGAATCCAGACTGCCCATCTGCCCCAGCCACGGCCGCATGGAGGTGGCCCATCGATTCACGTCGCCCGCACGACTCTGGTAAGAGCCTGTCAGAGAGCTTACCCACGAGTAAGCAAGCAGGCAGCCCCGTGTGCCTGCTGGGGCGTGGGCACTCAGGACCGGGCACATGCCAGTCTTGGGTGGGAGGGAGCCAGTGGTGGAAAAGTATCATTTTTCTCATATTCTTCCCCCCCCCTTCTTCTTTTGCAGCCTATGGAACTCTTTGCCACAGTGCCCAGGAGAGACGGTAATGCAGACTGCCCACCTGCCCGTCACTGCCCGCCTGGAAGTGGCATCTTATCAACAACGCCCTCAGGAGGACTACGGTAAGTGTTCTGTGAATGGGGGGGGCACCTTCCACCTAACTGAAGGTTGGCTGTCTGCCTGCTAACTTCCGAGTGAGCAGGCAGCCCCGTGTGCCTGCTTTGGCGTGGGCACTCAGGAAGGGCAATCCTGGGTGGAAGGGAGCTGGTTGTGTTAAAGTGGTCAACTAATATTCATTCTTTTCCCCCCCCCTCCTTCTTTTGCAGCCTATGGCACTCTCACTGCCACAGTGCCCGGGAAAGGAGAGACTTTGCCCATTACATGCCAGCCTGCCCGCCCGCTGCTGATGCCGCCTGCCGCCTTCCAGATCGTTCCTGCGAGGCGGGCCAGCCGCCTTCCTTGCACAAGCCATGGGACTAGGGGTCCTCCAGGAGAATCTCACCGAGTCCTCAACGCCCTCAGGACTATGGTAAGTGTTCTGTGAATGGGGGGGGCACCTTCCACCTAACTGAAGGTTGGCTGTCTGCCTGCTAACTTCCGAGTGAGCAGGCAGCCCCGTGTGCTTGCTGGGGCGTGGGCACTCAGGAAGGGCAATCCTGGGTGGAAGGGAGCTGGTTGTGTTAAAGTGGTCAACTAATATTCATTCTTTTCCCCCCCCTCCTTCTTTTGCAGCCTATGGAACTCTTCGCCACTGCGCAAAGCGCACCCGTGAATCCAGACTGCCCATCTGCCCCAGCCACGGCCGCATGGAGGTGGCCCATCGATTCACGTCGCCCGCACGACTCTGGTAAGAGCCTGTCAGAGAGCTTACCCACGAGTAAGCAAGCAGGCAGCCCCGTGTGCCTGCTGGGGCGTGGGCACTCAGGACCGGGCACATGCCAGTCTTGGGTGGGAGGGAGCCAGTGGTGGAAAAGTATCATTTTTCTCATATTCTTCCCCCCCCTTCTTCTTTTGCAGCCTATGGAACTCTTTGCCACAGTGCCCAGGAGAGACGGTAATGCAGACTGCCCACCTGCCCGTCACTGCCCGCCTGGAAGTGGCATCTTATCAACAACGCCCTCAGGAGGACTACGGTAAGTGTTCTGTGAATGGGGGGGCACCTTCCACCTAACTGAAGGGTGGCTGTCTGCCTGCTAACTTCCGAGTGAGCAGGCAGCCCCGTGTGCCTGCTTTGGCGTGGGCACTCAGGAAGGGCAATCCTGGGTGGAAGGGAGCTGGTTGTGTTAAAGTGGTCAACTAATATTCATTCTTTCCCCCCCCCTCCTTCTTTTGCAGCCTATGGAACTCTTCGCCACTGCGCAAAGCGCACCCGTGAATCCAGACTGCCCATCTGCCCCAGCCACGGCCGCATGGAGGTGGCCCATCGATTCACGTCGCCCGCACGACTCTGGTAAGAGCCTGTCAGAGAGCTTACCCACGAGTAAGCAAGCAGGCAGCCCCGTGTGCCTGCTGGGGCGTGGGCACTCAGGACCGGGCACATGCCAGTCTTGGGTGGGAGGGAGCCAGTGGTGGAAAAGTATCATTTTTCTCATATTCTTCCCCCCCCCCTTCTTCTTTTGCAGCCTATGGAACTCTTTGCCACAGTGCCCAGGAGAGACGGTAATGCAGACTGCCCACCTGCCCGTCACTGCCCGCCTGGAAGTGGCATCTTATCAACAACGCCCTCAGGAGGACTACGGTAAGTGTTCTGTGAATGGGGGGTCACCTTCCACCTAACTGAAGGTTGGCTGTCTGCCTGCTAACTTCCGAGTGAGCAGGCAGCCCCGTGTGCCTGCTTTGGCGTGGGCACTCAGGAAGGGCAATCCTGGGTGGAAGGGAGCTAGTTGTGTTGAAGTGGTCAACTAATATTCATTCTTTTTTCCCCCCCTTCTTCTTTTGCAGCCTATGGCACTCTCACTGCCACAGTGCCCGGGAAAGGAGAGACTTTGCCCATTAAATGCCAGCCTGCCCGCCCGCTGCTGATGCCGCCTGCCGCCTTCCAGATCCTTCCTGCAAAGAGAGCAAGCCGCCCTCCTCGCACAAGCCATGGGACTTGGCATTCGCCCTCAAGGAGAATGTCACCCAGTCCCCAACGCCGCTGTTGGACTTTGCCCTGGATGCCAGCCTGCCCGCCCGCTGCTGATGCCGCCTGCCGCCTTCCAGATCCTTCCTGCAAAGAGAGCAAGCCGCCCTCCTCGCACAAGCCATGGGACTTGGCATTCGCCCTCAAGGAGAATGTCACCCAGTCCCCAACGCCGCTGTTGGACTTTGCCCATTAAATGCCAGCCTGCCCGCCCGCTGCTGATGCCGCCTGCCGCCTTCCAGATCCTTCCTGCAAAGAGAGCAAGCCGCCCTCCTCGCACAAGCCATGGGACTTGGCATTCGCCCTCAAGGAGAATGTCACCCAGTCCCCAACGCCGCTGTTGGACTTTGCCCATTAAATGCCAGCCTGCCCGCCCGCTGCTGATGCCGCCTGCCGCCTTCCAGATCCTTCCTGCAAAGAGAGCAAGCCGCCCTCCTCGCACAAGCCATGGGACTTGGCATTCGCCCTCAAGGAGAATGTCACCCAGTCCCCAACGCCGCTGTTGGACTTTGCCCATTAAATGCCAGCCTGCCTGCCCGCCTTCCAGATTCTGCTGTGGAAGGAGAAATAAATAATACTAGGTGCTGCAAGAGACCATGTGGATTGGCTCTACATCAAAGCAGCCTTCTGGTTTAGAATTACATACTACACAAGAAAAGAACAATCACTTATCCTGCAAGATCCCTTCCCAGGCTAGGATCTGAATAATAGCTATTAGCTAGGATCTGAATAGCTATTACCTGGGATTAGCTACTAGTGCATTTGGTAGCATTCCTGCAACCAACACCTGTCTTGTCATGTAAATGTATGGGTCCCTAAAGCAATTTACAATCACTTTACATTTTACAAATGAATAAGTGAATCTTTCTTCCCTCATTACCAATCCACACCAGGCAGGCAATGTCCCCTTCCTGAAGGTTTAAAATAATAAAGTTTAACCTTTGTTTTCCCACTAAAGCATTGCACCAAAGTTTGTGAAATTTTCAGCGTTTGAGCGGGCATAGGTCCTGTGCCATGTGAGCGAGTTAGAGCTTTGTAGCTCTTAAAACCAACCCATAAATCCCATGTGAAATGCCATGAATAAACCTTTGTTTTCCCACTAAAGCATTGCACCAAAGTTTGTGAAATTTTCAGCGTTTGAGCGGGCATAGGTCCTGTGCCATGTGAGCGAGTTAGAGCTTTGTAGCTCTTAAAACCAACCCATAAATCCCATGTGAAATGCCATGAATAAACCTTTGTTTTCCCACTAAAGCATTGCACCAAAGTTTGTGAAATTTTCAGCGTTTGAGCGGGCATAGGTCCTGTGCCATGTGAGCGAGTTAGAGCTTTGTAGCTCTTAAAACCAACCCATAAATCCCATGTGAAATGCCATGAATAAACCTTTGTTTTCCCACTAAAGCATTGCACCAAAGTTTGTGAAATTTTCAGCGTTTGAGCGGGCATAGGTCCTGTGCCATGTGAGCGAGTTAGAGCTTTGTAGCTCTTAAAACCAACCCATAAATCCCATGTGAAATGCCATGAATAAACGTTCGTTTCCCACTAAAGTATTGCACCAAAGTTTGTGAAATTTTCAGCGTTTGAGCGGGCATAGGTCCTGTGCCATGTGAGCGAGTTAGAGCTTTGTAGCTCTTAAAACCAACCCATAAATCCCATGTGAAATGCCATGAATAAACGTTCGTTTCCCACTAAAATGTTGCACCTAGCTTCCGGAAATTTCACACACATTTGAAGTGCAGTGTTCCCTGCAATGTGCCAAAGTTTCCCGTTTGTATCTTTGAAAATAAAAAAATGGGAGGCAAAACTGTATTTTACCCCACTGCTACCCAATTTTCAACAATTCATTGCCAACACATGCCTGGAGCTAGCTGTCTGAAATTTTACACACATATCAAGGGACGTGTTCCCTGTAATGTGCCGAAGTGTCCTGTTTGTATCTTTAAAAATAAAAACATGGGAGGCATAACTGCATTTACCCCACTACTACCCATTTTTCAAAAATTCATTGCCACACCAGGCAAGCACCCACGGTTCTGGGATTTCACACACGTGGGTCCCAAGGTACCACCTACAATGTGGCAAAGTTTCATGTGTGTAACTTTAAAAATGACCGAGTTATAGGCATTCCATGTTATTTATTAAAAAATTAATTGCCACAAACTGCATGGACCAATCTTTCTGAAATTTCTCACAGATACCTATCCCTAACCAGTGTACAATGTGCCCAAGTTTCATCCTTCTGTCTTTAAAAATGAAAAAGTTATAGGCGTTTTTATAAAACAATAATTTGCTATAGGAAAAAGCATTCAAAATGGCGTCCGATCCGGATCGGAAAATCCGATCCGCGGATCGGAATCGGATCCGATCCGATCCGACACACGATCCGATCTGATCCGATCTGATCCGACCCCCCAGGTCCGATTCCGATCCGCTATCCGATCCGATCCGGGGGGTCAGTGCACATCCCTAGTAATACCTCTTTGGTTTACACACTTTGCCCCATGTTGTTAATGGTAAGAACATAAGAATAACTGTGCTGGATCAGACTGAGGGTCTATCTAGTCCAGCACTTTGGTCATGCAGTGGCCAACCAGCTACCGACCAGCAACCCACACATGGGTCAGGGGTGCAATAGCACCCTCCTGTCCATGTTCCCCAGCACCTGGTGTATATAGGCTTTACTACCTGTGATACTGGAGGTAGCACATAGCCATCAGTACTAGTAGCCATTGATAGCCTTCTTCTCCAGGAATTTATCCAACCACCTTTTGTATCTGGTCAGGAGGACAGAGCTCCTGCAGCTTTACCTGTTGTGATGAAGAGGGAATTTAACCAGGTGCTGCATGCATACAAATGACATCTGCTGAAATTCCCTTTTCTATACAACTGTTAAAGATACAGGAGCCCTGTCCTCCTTTCCATATGGTCACCCTAGTACTGAGGGTAACTCTTTAAGGTTAAGGGAGTGACAGGCCATGTAGGAAACCAATATTCAGAGATTTTAGAAGCTTTAATGTATAGAAGTGTGTTACTTGGGGTGGGGAAAGTATGATTTACTGCATTAGTCATAATTGTCCCCCACTTGTTACAACTGTATGTATTCCTCTTAAGGGAACTAGGTGAATGGTCAAAGATTTATCAAAAGGTAGAGTTGTGGTTTAGATAAACCCCATGACTAGAAGAAAAGAGAAGTAAACTAGACAGTTGACCACATGAAAATCAGCAGTGGTGTTCAGTTTAGGGATAAACCAGTACATCAGAAGGGATGAGACATTCTGGGAAGAGGATGGTCTAAACCGATGATGTAGACCAATAAAAGATATTTTTAAAATAAATGAATATGTACTAGAGACTGAAAGAACTGGGCATGTTAAGCCTGGAGAAGAGAAGATTGAGGGGAGACATGATAGCACTCCTCAAATACTTGAAAGGTTGTCACACGGAGGAGGGCCAGGAGCTCTTCTCAATCAGCCCAGAGTGCAGGACATGGAATAATAGGCTCAAGTTACAGGAAGCCAGATTCCAGCTGGACATCAGGAAAAACCTCCTGATTGTTAGGGTAGTACGACAATGGAACCAATGACCTAGGGAAGTCATGGGCTTTCCCACACTAGAGGCATTCAAGAAGCAGCTGGACAACCATCTGTCAGAGATGCATTAAGGGGTATTCCTGCATTGAGCGGGGGGTTGGACTCGATGGCCTTATATACCCCTTCCAACTCTACTGTTCTATGATTCTATGACTTTGATAAAGGTTTTCAAGTCTGAACACAGAAGAGAAAGAGATCTTTCCTTCCCCTCAGGCATGAGATCCAGGATGTTGCTCTGAGCCTAGAGAGATGGAAGTCCCCTTGTAGAGTAAGGGTCCCTTTGCAGAGTCAGCATGGGAGGTGCAGAATTTGTGAGTATATAGCTACAAGATTTGTGAGTATGCCATTTTGCTTTGTCTTGGGTGAAAGGTTTGTGACTGTGTTAAAATTTGGCTTTTCTTTAATAAAATACATTTAATGTTAAAGTGTGAGTCGATGTTTAAAGTTCTAAGTGTAATCTGGGTGAATGGAAACATCCTGTCTTGAATCCTCAAACACACCTTCACCTACACCACTTGGGCCAAACTGAGGTTTGTCTGAGTATTTAATAACAGGCCCCCCAGAACTTTAGCCTTAAGTTCCCCCTCTACAAGAGTCAGGTTGCCTATGCCAGGTGTGCAGAACCTTTGAGATGAGGTCCAAATTCAGCCTACCTAGGGCTCCAGTCTGACCTTCCAAGGTTCTCCACATGGCCATGCAACTTAAGAACATAAGAGCAGCCCTGCCGGATCAGACCAAGGGTCCATCTAGTCCAGCATTTGTTCATACAGCCAGTGGCTCGCCAAAATAGGACATGAGTGCAACAGTACCCTCCCTCCCATGTTCCCCAGCAACTGGTATACATGCAAAAAAACACCAAACCAGCCAGCTGGAGCCTGAACAGATGCCTGATGTTGTCTTTCCTTGCCTCTCTCTCTCTCTCTCTCTCTCTTTCTCTCTCTCTCGCTCTCTCTCCCCAGTTGGCAATTCACAGGCTGAATCTCTATGTAACATCCCTCAGGTCATCATTTCAAAACTCACCACAGTCTCTAGCCCTGACAGAGAGGGAAAGGATTGCTCCAACACTTCTAAACAAATGATGTTATAAACAGCTTGTCCTCTTTCACTCTGTTTGCTACTGCACCAAACGATGCCAGTGCTGTGAGGCATTACTTTGTGATGTACCAACAACAGTACACACGGGCATCTGTACAGATCTGTTGTCAAGAGACACTCTCTGCAGAGAGTCATTTATTCTGTATGCTCTTCTCCCGGCTCAGTCAACATTCTTTGGGAAACAGCTTTCAAGCAAGCACATGAAACAGCAGTGTGGAGATAGATCTATCACCTGTGGATCCTTTTTCATCGGCTGCATGAAGGATGATGGCTCGTGATCGGTACTGTTAGGGTTACAAAATAGTTCTGCTGGTAATTATTAAACCAATTTAACATAAAGAATATGGGAAGACTCTCTGCTGGATCGGACTGAAAGACTGCTCAGTCCAGCCTCCTGCTTCCAGCAATGGACACCCAGATGACCTCTGGGAAGGCCACAGGCAGGGCACAATGGCAAGAACCCCCCCTCCCCATTATTTATCCCCATCAACTGCATAGGACAGGAGTTCAGAATCTCTTTCAGCCCGACGACTGAATTGCATTTTGGGGAAGCTTTCAGGAGCCACATTCCAATGGTGGCTGGAACTGGAGGCAAAACAAGGTGGGCCCAAACACAAGGTAGTAAGACCATAATACCCCAAACACCGGTGAGTTTTAGCTTAAAGCTTTTTGTCTTAATTACTGTGGTTAAAGCTGTGGTTTAAGGTGTCTTCTGAACAGGGCCACTGCCAGTGATAAAGCCATAGGAGAAGCATTTCAGCCTTTTAGACTGGGGGAAAACATGCAAACATGAGGAAAGCATGAACGCTGGAGCATCTTCCTTATGAGGGAAGGTTGCAACAGCTGGGATTGTTTAGCTTGGAAAAAAGGAGAGTAAGGGGAGACATGATAGAGCTGTACTTAGTTATGCATGGTGTGGAGAATATGGATAGGGAGACATTTTTCTCCCTCTCCCATGATACTGGAATCCAATGGGGTCATCCCATGAAGCTGATTGGTGGGAGATTCGGGACAGATAAAAGGAAGTCCTTCTTCACACAGTGCATAGTTAAACTATGGAATTCACTACCACAAGATGTAGCGATGGCCGCCAATTTGGATGGCTTTGAAAGGAGGTTGGATAAATTTCTGGCGGAGAAGGCTATCAGCGGCTACTAATCCTGACGGTGATATGCTACTTCCAGTATCCAAGGCAGTAAGTCTATATTACCCAGTTGCTGGGGAACATGGACAGACGGGTGCTGTTGCACACATGTCCTGCTTGTGGGTCCCTGCTGGACTAGATGGCCCCTTGGTCTGATCCAGCATGGATCTTCTTATTTTCTTAAACCAGCGAAGAAGGAGCCAAGGGAAACAGGAAGGGGGCATAGGAAGCTTTCCACAAGTGGTAGTGATGGCCACCAATTGGGCTGTTTTTAAAAGGGGGTTGGACAAATTCCTGGAGAAGGCTATCAGTGGCTACTAGTCCTGATGCCTCCATGCATGTCTAGCTCATTGGACTCTCACCAAGTCACTTCCACCACCCGCCCCATCTCGCAGCACAGCGTGAGCTTTTTTAAGTCTCAGCAAGCATCTTACAAAGTTGCAGGCCCATCCACACTCCTCCAGAGCCTCCACTGTCATGCACAATGGAGGCTCCAGAAAGTACGGATTTCCCACGTTGCAGAAATGGGGCCTTTACTGCCGCTATATACACAGCATGGGAAATATGTAATTCACGGAGCCTCCATTGTGTGCAGCAATGCAGCCTGCCATACAGCCCTTAAAGAGAGGAGCTCTCAGACAAAATGAGGTGGTAAACCTAATTCAGCATTCATACGGTTGATGAATATATTGAGTCAAACCCACACTTTTAAGAGCAAAGCACTCAGAGCCCTGGGCCTGAATGGACGTGTATTGGATTAGGTTGCAGAAGAATGGAGCAGAGTCAGCTGTGAACTTAGAGTCATATGCAGTGTTTAGTGGCATGTGTATATTTATTTGATAAAGCACTTGGCAACTATTATGACATTAGAGTTGGTTGTCATTGCTTCACAGTGAAGGTCAGAGCTTTTTTCTTAGTCTGACCATGTGAAAAGGAGGTCAGGGCTCATGTAACTTTAACTGTTGTAGAGAAAAGGGACTTTCAGCCAGTGTCATTTGTATGCAATTAGTTCCTGGTGAAATTCCCTCTTCATCACAACAGTTAAAGTTGCAGGGGCCCTGCCTTCTTTTGTATATGGTCACTCTAGTATAGTGCCTACAACTTTGGTCCCCTCTACAAGGATTCACTTTTGCGCCCGGTTAGGCGATTATGCGCATAATCGCTGAAGCGCATTTACACCTAATACCTCTGCACGAGAGGCGGCGAGAGGCGGCGAAGCGCATTAAAGGATGTCCAAAATGCAGTTTACAAGTAGTTAATGCGCATAAGCGCATATTCACACAGTCAAAATGCGCTTTAACGGACGGAGCAAAATAAAACTCGCGATTTAACACGCATTCGATAATGCGCATAATCGGAGAGATAACGCGCCTCTACGCCCCATTTGCGCTCCGCTGGTGTGGAGGTAAATTTTTTAATGAGACTTCAAAGAGCATTAAACCTCTCGTGAAGAGGCACCCTTTAACTGTTGTGATGAAGAGGGAATTTCACCAGGAACTAATTGCATACAAATGACACTGGCTGAAATTCCCTTTTCTCTACAATGGTTAAAGTTACATGAGCCCTGACCTCCTTTTCATATGGTCAGCCTATTTTTTCTACTAACGAGAGTAAGATAATTCACAGTAGCTTTCTTGCAGTTTGCACTTTTCAGCTGATAAGAATGCTCCTTGCTTTGCTGTGAGAAACTTTCTTTCCTGCCAAAGACATAACCCCCCCCCCTTCTCCTCTTTGGTGAAGGGACGGAAGTGCGGCCCTTTTTACACCACAGGGCCTTCCAGGAGGCAGGGGGGAGGATCCCAGGATCTCCTGCTTCTGGGGTCGTCCCCCAGCATACACAGGCCAGCATAACATCCTGGAAGGCAAGAGGGATGTCGCGGGCACCATTTCATTTTTAAAAAATTGTCAGAGATGGAGCGCAATTGCACTCCACCGACAAAAGTAAGGTAAAACAGAAGAAACATCAAACCCGCTCCCCCGCCACCCCAGATGGGTACAGACTGCCCCCGTGCAGCTCCGTGCCCATTTCCAGAGCCCCGCTACTCACGGGAAGGTGGAACGAGCTGGGAGGTGGAAGGTGGAACGAGCTGGTCCTCAGGATGGCCCCAGGGCTGTGGGGGAAATTGAGATAACTGGGCAACCAGTTATCCCAAGAAAATGGAGGGGTCATCTCTGCCTGCCCCCAGGATACCCTGTGCATTGTTTGGACGCACAGGGACAAACCTGGGGAAAATCCATGGTGTAGACATGGACTCTGTGTGTGTGTGTGTGTGTGTGTGTGTTGTGACACAAGCCCTATAAAATCCTGGTCAGGTCTGCTACCTGTTCTCACCCGAGAGGGGGAGGCATGCCACCTAGGGATGGACAGACCTACCCCTGTCTGGTTTTTCTGAGCACCGGACAAGCTGTTTTTGCCACTCTTCCATGCCCACCAGGTGAGTCAAGGCCCTTGCAGGCTCAGCAAGTGGTCTGGATGTGCCCCACCCATGCCCACTCCTAGATACAAGCTGGCATTTTTATCAAAGATCAGGGCTCTGACTTTTTCATATATTTATGTTGTGCAAAAGGGCAGCCATAGAGGGCAATTTCCACAATATTAGAGGCATTGTAGGGCTCGGCCAGGGGGTGCAGGGGTCCCGGCACAGGAGATTCCACCAGTTGGGCACCCACACCATCCCTAATGCCACCTTCTCAGGAAATAAGCCCCTGGGACGATGCTTGTTTCATCCAGGGAACCAATGCAACAGCAACTGAAGGGATTGTGACCTACCAACTGAGGGGAGCATATAAGATTCTCTTTGCTTTTAATACCAGCATCCATTTCCCATCAATAAACTATATCATTCTTTCACACAAGTGTACTTGAGTCATATTGGTACCTTCGAATCTGGCCCCAGGTTTAAGACAGCCAAATCTATCAGTTTTCATTCATTCCATGTTCATTTTTTTATTTTTAATCTTAAATTCTTTCCATCCTGAATGTGGAGTAATGCACATGTTTTTAGTAAGTTCTTATGAAAGACAAACTGGAATGAAATTCTTACCCATTCTTAAATACAGATCATTCCTCCCTTAATGCCTGTTACCTCATCACTCTGTTCCCGAGCAATTGGGTTTGACAAACGGTCTTCCTATTGACAGACTGCTCACGTTCCTCCAGAGGAAGCATAGTGGCAGAACATACCAACCATTACTGCTGACACCTTCCCCAAGGTCTCATTTTTGCCTCATTTTCAACAATGTCCCATTCCTGAATCACTTTCAGGTTGCAACAACCCATAGGCTCAGTTGGGACAACATGATAACCAATGGTGGTTTAAGTAGTCAACTGTTGGTTAAGGTTATTGTGGTGTCTGTCAGGCAAAAACCACCCCATGGTTGACTATTTCCTCAAAATAACCAATGGAGACTATCTGCACAACCGTTGGTTAGTGTGCTGTCGGGCTCAATGGACTATTTTGCAGAGCTGAGTGGACTATTTCAGCTGGCTACAGAGTCTCCTGGCAAGAGCTGCTAAAGCAGCGGCTGCCACTCTAGCCCAGCCAGCAGAATTCACAGAGGCTGCTGGGATAGCACTGGGAGGACTGAGGGAGGAGGGAGGGTGAGGGCTGTGTCAGTCAAACACTGGGTTGACTATAAGTCCACTCAACACCAGCCTCAACCACTCCACAGTTGCGTGGAAACATGTTGTGTGAGGAGTACCCCCTCTATAATCAATACCGGGAGTTGACTATTAACCCACCATTGACTATTGTGTTGTCCAAACACAGCCATAGACTGTCCATTCTGTAGTTCACAAGAGCTCATTCAGATGGTCTCCAAGATCATGGAGAGAATAATGGAGAGAAATGTGGGGGGCGGGGCATTTTGCACAGCAAACACCGATGAATGCTGATTCCAGATGGAGTTCCCCTGCTGTAAAGTGACCAGATAAAATCCAGGTCAGGGATCATGTAACTTTAACAGTTGTAGAGAAAAGGGAATTTCAGCCAGTGTCATTTGTATGCAATTAATTCCTGGTGATATTCCCTCTTCATCACAACTGTTAAAGTTGCAGGGGCCCTGCCTTCTTTTGTATATGGTCACTCTAGTATAGTGCATGCACCTTTAACTGTAATCCAAAGGAGGGCTTAAACATAGTGAAAAGCCTAGTCGGGGTGGGTCAGACTTGAACCCACATCTAGTTTGTACTGGTCAGACTTGAACTCAGTACACCCCAGAGAACAGGCTGACTTTCTTACACCTGAGTGATAAGCCAG
Source organism: Anniella stebbinsi (assembly GCA_029215795.1). Classification (NCBI taxonomy): domain Eukaryota; kingdom Metazoa; phylum Chordata; class Lepidosauria; order Squamata; family Anniellidae; genus Anniella; species Anniella stebbinsi. The sequence goes on along the minus strand of JARDYH010000004.1, from coordinate 222,326,727 downwards.
AGTGAGAACTGAGGGTCTGCAGAATCCCTGGGGAGAAAGAGCGCTCATTGTGAATGTGAGGAGAGAAAATTGAAATTTAAACAAGAGGCGAGAATTTGAAATTTGGAAGAATTAGAGATATTTGGGGTTATGAGGATTGCCCCTATAAACTACTAAGCTGATAACCCTTGAGAGAGAAGTAGTCAAATTAATTCTGGGGGGATGCCACCAGAAAATTAATTTGAAATAAAATTTCAATCAGAGACAGGCTCAGTTAGACTAGATGCAGCCTGAAGGAGTTAAGGAAAGAGTTAGGAAAAGGGTTGGACTCCCAAATTAACCAAACGACTTAGGCGGTCCCAAGCATACCATCTCAGGATAGGAAAAATAATTAAAAAAAATAAAAATCCTATAAACTAGTGTTAGGGTCACTAACCTTATAGGCCATTGTGAGGCCAAACAGCCAAAGACCACTGGGCGTTTGTCTACCCACATCCCTTTTGTTTGGGTGACCATCAGACAGGAAATGCCCGGACAAGTCCGGAAATCATATCCATTTGAGTAATCCGGCCAGATTTATTCAAATTTATTTAAAAGTCCGGGAAAACGGAGCATTTCCGAGTCTCCTGGAAGTCCGGGAGGCCTGTCTGGGCCTTTATTGTGGTCGCCGCAGTGATGACGTCCAAAGTAAAGGCCCGGATTTCTGAGAGGGAGGGATGAGGAGTGCTCTTTCATCCCCCCACCCCTTCCTCTCAGCTATCCGGGCCTTTACTTTGGCAAAAGAAAGGCCCGGATCTCCGAGAGGAAGGGTGAGGGGGCAAAAGAGCGCTCCTCACCCCTCCCTCTCGGCAATCCGGGCCTTTATTTTGGACGTCGCAGTTATGTTGTCCAAAATAAAGGCCCGGATTGTTGAGGAAGGGCAGCCAGCAGCCCAAAGGCAGGAGCAGCCAGCAGCAGCATCGTCACCATTGTCAAGGTAAGGCAGCAGCGCGGGGTTTCATGGCATGGGGCATTGTTGCGCGCGGGGCGGCATGGACTGGTCTGGGTCGGACTGACCTGCCGCAAGGGGCCGCAGGTCATGGGGCATTGTGGTGCAGTGCACAGGGTGGTGGGCTGCTGCAGCCTAGCACGGCCTGGGGTAAGGCGCAGCCCAGCGCAGCGCGAGGTCAAGCTGGCCCGGGGTGGGGCAGGGCGGCCTGGTCCGGGGTGGCGCACGAGGCGGCACGGCCTGGTGGGAAGGTGGCCTGACATGCAGCCCAGGGCGGCATAGTCTGGTGCTGCCTAGCATGGCACACGTGGCGCAGCTCACGTGGTGGTGCGACCTGGCGTGGTGCGCAGGGTGGCACAGGGTGGTGCGGCCTGGCACGGATCGCGGGGTGGTGTGGCCTGGCACAGCAAGTGGAGTGATGTGGCTTGGTCTGGCGCCCGGCACCCAGCGCAGCCTGACCCAGTGTGGCACATGGAGCAGCGCGGCATAGGGGGCATACTCACCAGGTGTTCTGGGGCATTCCTGGCATTCTGGGGCATCATGGTGAGCGTTGTGACCTGGCCCAACCTGGCATGTGGGCATCTTAGCCTGGCCTTGCGTGCGGGGCTGGGGCTGCCTGGATATGTATTTATTTATTGTTGGGTGCTGCTACTCTTTAGTGAACTTTCTTTAATATTTTCCATTTATTTTGATGAATTAATTGGGGTGTATGTGGGTGTATTTTAAAACTTTTATTAGCTTTGGCATGGGTGAGTATGCTGGTATGTGTGGATATTTATTTTATTTTCAGTCTTGGTTGAGTGTGTGTGGTTGTTCGGTTGGTTGGTTTTTGCCTTGGTTTGTGTCTGGAATTTTATTATTTTTCCTTGGGTGAGTACGTGGGTGAGTGTTGTATATTTAATATTATTTTATTGCAATGGGCGTGTGCATGTTTTTGTGTTATTTTGCATTGTGTGGGTGGCTTATTATTATTATTATTATTATTGTCATTATTATTTTGCCTTTGTTGAGTGTGGGGTGAATTTTTATCCCTCCCTCCAGTTAAGTGTGTGTGTGGAGGTTGTTGTTGTTGTTTTAATTGCCTTCGGGAGGGTGTGGAGTTTTGGGTGAGTGTGCAGGGGGTATGTAGATTTTAATTTGTATTACCTTTGGTGCGAATGAGGTGTGAGTGGATGCTGCTGCTGATGATGATTTTACCTGGGGTGTGTATGTCTGCCCTCTTTTGTATCTGATCATGCTAGGCAGGGCTCCTGCAGCTTTAACTGTTTTAATGAACTGTTTATCACCAGGTGATGCATGCATACAAATGACACTTGCTGAAATTCCCTTTTCTATACAACTATTAAAGATACAGGAGCCCTGTCCTCCTTTCCATATGGCCACCCTAACTAATGGAATAATTGTAACTTTTTCCTGTTACCATAGTTCTGTAACTTACATAGCCAGTGGTGTATAGTTTTCTCTTTTCCTCTTCCTTTAATGCAACATTTTTGTCATTAGGTAGTGCTATGTCAATGAAGTAGTGTGTTTTTTCATGTTTGTTTATGACTGTTACGTCTGGTCGATTGCAAAGTGTTGCCTTGTCCCAGAATTGTTCTGTCCTGGCAAGATAATATATGAGTGCATAATGTGGCTTGTCTTGTCTTGTTTGAGTGTGTCTGGATCTCCTAGGCTTTGAAAGCATCTATATCAGAATTATACTCTGAATCAAAAGAGAATTAGACAAAGTCATATCTTGGTCTAAATCTATTAGTAGTATAAGAATAGTATCCGCTACAGAACCTGTCTACGAGAAACCAAGACCCAATATTAGTTATCAACAATATAAATATGTTCCATGAATAGCGGGTGCATTTCGTTTCATGGCATAGTTAAGAATAATTATAGCTACTGATTGTGTTGTAAAGCAGAAAGCTTTAGCCATTTTTGATTGCTTCTTGTATTGTCTTGCTTATTCTTACAGCTTAGTTACAGCGCAGTAATATATTTACTGAGGCATTAGAATTTAGAAGAAATCCTAAGTGAATAGAAGAATAGTGTGTGTATGCTATTAGTCTATTTGTGTCTAGTTAAAAATTATTACAGTTGAGACTATTGAGACTGCTTGAATGAAGTAAATGTGTATTGAAACTCTGGTATTTGAGATATGAAATGAGTTCCAAAAGCAGATAGATGCAGTGCCTTAACTTGCATGAGTTTCTAAGAGTGGTAGCTATTGAAAGCAACAGGGATCCAATTCTTCCTACCTTGCCAAAACTTTGATTAGAGCTGTGGCCTCTCTAGTAGACAAATAGAGTGGCCAGAGACATAAGATGGTCTGGGATGGTCTCTGCCACTCTGGGGACCGCTCTGGCACGGGCCCCTGTATTAAAGTTGCCTAATTAGAATAAAACCTTCACCCGATATTGTCATGAAGAGAGAGATATAAGCTGAAAGCATACTAATTCAACCACTGGGAACTGGAGAGCAGCCAATTGTCTGTTTTAGTGCTCTCTTAAAAAGGTTTCCTACCATGCTTGCGTGCTGTAATGATAAAACAAATAAGCAAGCTGCAGACCTAAGCATGAGCTATGATGCCCATGTGTGAGTTTATGTGTGTCTTTGCTATTCCTCAAAATTAAAATTGTATATAAACTCTTTAGAGTTAGCAGTTGAAGAATGCCATCGTCTATTTTGCAATTGTATAAATTATTTCTTAGCAAACTCAATTCATATCTAATCAGAGATTGCCTAATACGAACAGATACTACTGGAAAACCCTTCAGTCATTTTAGAACGCTGTCTTACGTTAAAACCAGCAACTCTGTTCCCCAGGGCTGGTGACACAACTCCAGCCCTTAGAAATTCAGATGATATGACTGACAAATATGATTGTGAAACCCAGATAGCTCTTGTGAACGTAACGCGAGCAGAGTTTTGACTAGGGGTGTGCACGGACCCCCCGGATCGGATTGGGACCCAAATCGGGACCTCCAATTGGAGGCCCCCCGGACCAGATCGGGTCCGATCCCGATCCAAAAATCAGACATCCAATTTTTAGATCGGCCACCATTCCCCCCCCCCATAGACTTGCATTGGGGGAAAGAAAGCTTTCCCCCAATGCAAGTCTATAAGGAAAAAATGGTGGCAGGTGGGGGAGGGGGGCCTAACTCCCTCCTCTCCCCCGGGGCCGTCCACTGTGGATGGCTCCAGCAGGTAAGCCACCTCCCCCGCACTCCTTACCCCCCTCCCCCTGCTTCCCTTCTGTGGCGCGCTACCTGGCGCGCTACCTAGGGGCAGGCCGCGAAGCCTGCTCGCAATAGCAGCCAGCAGCGGACGGGAGCTGACGGCCACAGAAGGTAAGTGCGCTGCAGGCCCCCTTCCCCCTGCCCCCCTCTCCCCTGCCCCCCTCCCCCCTGCTTACCTTCCGTGGCCATCCGCTCCCATCTGCCACTGGCCGCTACTGTGAGCAGGCTTCGCGGCCTGCTCCTGAGAAGCGCGCCAGATGTTGTCATCACCTGGCGCACTACCTAGGGGCAGGCCATGAAGCCTGCTCGCAGTAGCAGCCTGCGGCGGACGGGAACGGATGGTCACGGAAGGTAAGCATGCCACAGGCCACTGGCCGTGGGCCCCCCTCCCCCTCCCCCGCTCCCCCCTGCCCCCTGCTTACCTTCCGGGGACGTCCACTCCTGTCCTCCGCCCCCTGCCCCCTTTGTCTGCTTCCATCGGTGGGCGCCTGCTGGGGCCCGCCGATGGAAGCAGACAGCCCCACCAGGGAAGCCCCCCCCCCGCTGTCCGCTTCCATTGGCGGGCACCTGCCGATCCTCCGATCCATCCGATCTGGATCGGGACCTTTCCGGATCAGATCGGATTGGATCGAACGATCCAGCGGTGAGATCAGAAATCGGATAATTGTATCCGATTTCCCCTGGATAGGATTCGGATCGTGGATCGGACCCGATCCAGTGCACATCCCTAGTTTTGACTACTATTTATGCTGTGATCATAAAACCACTGAATACTTTCCTTACTGAAAATAAGAAATATTAAGAGCCATTTCCCTCCTGAGTATAAATAGTGCTGAGCTCATTCCGCTAACCCGACAGCTTGTGCTGTCATGTATTGTAAAGTCTATCAAAACCGCACCCCTCTCTTGGGAAACGGTGAAGCATGCTTGCCCAGTATGCTGCCTTGAGTGGAAATCCCATATGTTATCCTGTTTTCTGTATGTCTGTTCCACTGACTTGGTCAGTCGTGAAAGTAGTGCCGAAAATTGCTTCTCCTTCAGAGAGGCAATGAACCTATCTACACTACTGCTTTAAAAAGGTTTAAAATGGCTTAAAACGGTTTATAACAGTAGTGACAACTGTTGGGGCCCAGGACACACTCCATATGCAGTTTTCAAAATGTTTGCAAAGTGTTATATCCTGCTTGTGTAGATAGGCTCAATCCTAGTATTTTAACAAAACAGAAGATAAATTGAAAACACAGTATACCAAAGCAGAGGCATGTTCATCGGTGTTTTGAAATAATGCTTGCACACATCCTATGTGAAAGAGAAGATAAGAGCCTGCTCATAAAAAGCCATAAAAATGTCTCATATGAGCAAAGGAGGGATTGAAAGTAAAAAACTTAAACAATGGTGTACTATGGTGTAAGATGTGTCTGGTAGCAACATTGGAAGTCTTACAGTGTTGACAACTGTCAACTACTGAGCCAAGACCTACCAAATCAAGTCAAAATAGCTTCAGTTTTCTCTTTAATTTTATTATTTTTATTTTTTATTTTATTTTATTCCATTTATATACTGCCCTATAGCTGAAGTTAAGTAGACTTAGCTAATCTGTCAGCTGTTATTGTGGAGAGACCATATTGTTTTCCCCATTCTCTGCAGTCATCTTAAATGCTGTCTCCTCTTTTGAGTCCAAGTGACTCTTGTCGCTGAAACAGTCACTCCATTTAAGAAGGCGAAAGCTGGATCCTGTCTTCAGCGGGGTTGTAATATTCTTTCCATGATGATAAAATCTATTTTAGTATTTACTCATCCTCTTAAGACTCAGATTTTGATCATTTGTTTCTAAGGCATATGTGATGGTTTTGGAGCCATGACAAATTCATGTTGATTGCATAGGGGCATCTAGGCTGACCATATGAAAAGGAGGACAGGGTTCATGTCACTTTAACAGTTGTAGAGAAAAGGGAATTTCAGCCAGTGTCATGACTCATTTGTATGCAATTAGTTGCTGGTGAAATTCCCTCTTCATCACAGCAGTTAAAATTGCAGGGGCCCTGCCCCCTTTTGTATATGATCACTTTAGTATAGTGCCTGCAACTTTAACTGTTGTGATGAAGAGGGAATTTCACCAGGAACTAATTGCATGCAAATGACCCTGGCTGAAATTCCCTTTTCTCTACAACTGTTAAAGTTACATCAGCCCTGTCCTCCTTTTCATATGGTCACCCTAGGGGCATCACTTCCAGACTTGAACCGTTAAAAGACACCATTATGCCCAGGCACAAATGCTTGGATTTTGGAGGTACATAAAACCTGGCTCGTAATCATCAGGGAAAGCTGCTGCTGTTCCCCCCCCCCCCCCGGCAGATGGCTTGTGGTGTTGATGACTGTATGGCAGGTGGGAATTCCATAGGTGCAGCTTTACAGAGCATGAAGGTGCAGTGATGGGCGATGGATGGACCTGAGGAGTTGCTGTATCTCGTGTGGTTGAGGGCACGGACCCTTTGTCAGAAGTGGGTGGCAATACTGAGTAGCACCTAGGATTAAAACTCTTTTTAGGCTGAGGAAAATTGTGTATGCTGTCAAGTTTAGAATTGGCATGAGTGTCTAAAGTGCCACAAATAGGTGCATTTGATAGCTATGAGTGGCTCTTGGGCTGTAGTAATTACAGAGCAAACATTTCAACCATTAGTGAACATGCCTCGCCTACATGAGCTGTAGAGAATCACTGTTGTTAAAAGAGTCCTCAGCCCCCTTTACCAATGGAATCCTGCTTGGTCATGGTGGAAGCTAACTGTTCCTGGTTTGAGTAGCTGACCCGTGCTCCCCAAAATTTATCCTGCTTTATGTAGCAAGTGTGGTTGGCTCTGCCTCCTTGTTTCCCTAGTGATTCATTCTGAAAAAAAATAATGATAGATTCCTGAGGAGAAGTAATTTAACAAAGAGAAGTTTGAATTTCTCATTAATAGTACTTAGTTTGCAAAGGGTTTTTGTTTTTGTTTTTTAAAATGCTAACTTAACCATAGCCTAAGCTGGTGGATTTGACAATATGATGGCAACTTCTGCATCTGAGAATATGACACTAGCTTGAGATGAAAAAGTTCCCAGGCTTCTCACTGCGAAACTGAGCTAGCTTTGAGTCCCTCTAGCTGAAAAGAAGCTATCTCCGTTTGCAGATGATTAAGACTGCACTAGCAGACTGAGCCTATGTTATTGCCCCTATTTGAGGCAGGAAAAGGTGAAGGCTGTAACCTGAGGCCTCAGTGGTTTGGAAATGTGTACTCATCCGCCCCACCTGCTGCAGATGAGCGCATCCTGAAGCTCTCCAGGTACAAGTATAATCAAAGTTCTCTGAGGTTAAGAAATGCACACTGTCCCATGTCTGAAGTTTGATTAGTTTTTCTCTTGTTTAAGTGAGTGGTTGATTCTGCAGCCTATCTTTATTCTCTAGAGAGAGAGCATGAGCCGATCTACATGCTAGATTTTTAACGTTTTATAAGAGTTATGAAAACTCTTTGGGCCACATGACATACTGTGGGGGGAATTTGAGTCCTCGTGGGTGGCCTAGTGACTCCCTCTTATGAGAAAGGGGGTCACTTAATTGTAAAGATCTCTTATAAGAAAGATCTTCTCTCTAATTCCTTACAATGTTGATACAATACCTAGCCTATATGTAGACTAGGGATATCCCTAAGAAAGGAATTTCCTCCCATAGATTGGAGACCACCCACCCACTAACTCAAAGGAATTAGATTCTCACAAGCAACTTAACTCAGTTTGCAGTGGAGACCAAATAATACTCACATACGATCTAGTTCCACAGAAGCAGCTTTATTCATCAGCTGATGGAGTCAGAGAAGGAACTCTGACTGCCGCACAGAAGCACGGAACACGATTTTATACATGTCCAGAATATGCACACTTCACATTTCTAAGGGGGTTGGACATTAGGGCAGGCCTAATCAAAGGTTACTCCCAGACACAATCAAAAGGCTTGACGAGATATATTTTTCTGTCAATTATATGATTTAAGATTGCTGACTGACGGAATGCAAGTAACACATGAAGAAGTGAAACTTCTTATGGACAGGATGCCGGCCGCGGTTTTGGCCTAAAGGCAAATATAACTTTTTAACTTCTCTATTTTATACATCTGCTAGTTTCGCTTCAGCAGTCAGTTTGTCTTACATGAAAAAGGAGGAATGAAATCCTGAGCTGTGAAATAAGGTTACAATCAATTAATCATGAATAATCCAATTTTAGCTATTGGTATGATCACACCTGAAATATTCTTCTTGACACGTACTCCCTATAACATTGTATACCTGAGGTTTTTTAAAACTCACTTCAGCTATATACAACGGTTTCACTTTTAATAAATCGTTTTAAGTAAAATAATGTGTCCTTCCTTACCGTTTGTGATTCATGGGGGCAGTGCTTCATTTACTGGTGCCCAAATGCTTAGCAGTTGATTGGTGGAGAGGAAAGAGGGGCTAAGGAGGAAGTGGGCGAGTGAACTACAACACCCACAATTCTTAGCCCTATACTTATTGAAAGCTAGGGAATGACAGAGGAACTAAGGAGGAAGTGGGTGAATGAACTACAATGCCCACAATGCCTTGCCCTAAACTCATTGTAAAAATGAAACAGAAAGAGACGGAGCAGAAGATTGTGTGATCACACACACCATTTTAAAGACTGAAGACGCACCTATTTGGAACGTTTTAAAATACTATTTAAAATGTTCCAAGGGACTGTGTAGATGGTGTGTTGCTTCATTGAGTCTGGGAAGAATCCTTGAGTCTGGGAAGAATCCTGTAATAGCACATTGTGAGGGAAAACAACAACGCTTTTTCCTTAATGTATAAATGAATATTTGTATGATTAAGAGCCTATCTACACTACTGCTTTAAAATGGTTTATAACAGTATTAAACCAGTCAAGAGCTGTTATTAACCGGTTTAAAACTGTTATAAACCATGTTTAACCAGTAGTGTAGATAGGCTCAATTTTTTTAAAAAAACAACAACCATGCAACATCTGAGGCTGTTGTATTAGAGAAATTGTGTATTTTATAACACACCTTCCCTGCCATCCAGAAACAAGTGGAAAGGTGGAAAGGAAAGTGAGAAAAATAAAACCAGGTTTAGAAAAATCTGTATGAAATTGTGTTTGAGAGACCTATAGCAATAAGAGTTTCCCCACCCCGTGGGAGTGATGTCAAGAACCTCACTGAAGTCAGTAAGGAAGTAATATTTCATATTGCTTATCTAAGTTGCACAGAAACGCGCAGTTTGTTCCAGAAGATGCATGATGTCACGAGATCAGCCAAGGAAATGAGATGCTGATAAAAGTCCTTAAGAAAAAGGACTCATTGGCGCCTGACTGTATCACACACACTAGAGTTAAAGTTGCTGAAAGGAATTCCTGGATCCATTCAGCCCATATGAAGAAACTGAAATACAAAGGCTGTCAGCCCACAGACAGCTTCGGGGCAGAAAGCGGCAGTTTTCTGGACCTAATCGATCAGTTTGAAGGTGGAGGATTTACCAAAGCGGAAGCAAAGGAACCCTTTGGAGACCTAGGACCAGAAAGCCGTGAGGAAAAAGCGAAAAAGCTACATAATAATAATAATATTTATTTATAACCCGCCTCTCCCTCCGGATTGAGGCAGGGAACAACAACAATATAAAACACAAGAATCACAAAACAGTTAAAATTTAAAAAAACAAGAAAAAATACATCATTAAAAACATTTTAAAATTCATCTGGATAGGCCTGCCGGAAGAGAGCAGTCTTCATGACTCTCTTAAATTCATGAAGACTGCTTATTTGTCTAATCTCCTCCAGCAGACCATTCCACAGTCTGGGAGCGGTGGAAGAGAAGGTCCTCTGGGTAACACTCGTCAGCCTAGTTCTGGCTGACTGGAGTAAGTTCTTCCCAGAGGACCTAAGTGTGCGGGGCGGATTGTATGGGAGAAGGTGATCCCACAGGTAACCTGGACTCAACCCATGTAGGGCTTTAAAGGTAATAATCAACACTTTATACTTCGCCCGGAAACTAATTGGTAGCCAATGAAGTGATTTTAAAACTGGTGTAATGTGGTCACCCCTAGATGTACCGGTGACCAACCTGGCTGCCATATTTTGAACAAGTTGAAGTTTCCAGACTAGGCACAAAGGTAGCCCTATGTACAGCGCATTGCAGAAGTCAAGCCTCGAAGTTACCAGCGCGTGCACTACCCCCTTTAGGTCTTCCAACTCTAGGAAGGGGCACAGCTGGCGTATCAACCAAAGCGGATAGTAGGCACTCCTGGCCGTCGCATCTATCTGAGCTGTCATTTGGAGCGATGGATCTAGGAGTACCCCCAAGCTGTGAACACAGTCTTTCAGGGGCGGTGTAACCCCATCCAGAACTGGTTGACACACCTCTAAACCCAGGTTGGGGCCTTTGACAGCGAGCACCTCCGTCTTTTCTGGATTCAGCTTCAGTTTGTTTTTCCTCATCCAGCCCATTACCGCCTCCAAGCAATCATTCAGAGGAGACACACTATCCTTAGCTGACGATGTTGTCGAAGGCATAGAGAAATATATTTGGGTGTCATCTGCGTATTGATAGCACCCCGCCCCATGCCTCCGGATGATCTCTCCCAGCGGTTTCATGTAAATGTTAAACAGCATTGGGGATAGGATGGCACCTTGTGGTACACCACATAGAAACTTCTTTTTTGAAGAGCAGCTATCCCCAAGCATCACCATCTGGAACCTGCCCAAGAGATAAGATCGGAACCACTGAAGCACAGTGCCCCCGATTCCCAATTTTCCCTGGCGCTCCAGAAGGATACCATGGTCGATGGTATTGAAAGCCACTGAGAGGTCCAGGAGTACCAGCAGGGACACACTCTTCCTTATAATCTGACTATGGGCCATAAGAAAGCCCCTCTGAGAGAATGTGGGAGAGCTGAAGCCCCCTACAGCAGAAAAAAAGAGACAAGATTTGGCTGTTTGCTTTGCCCAACTATGGTCCCCTCTACAAGAGTTCACTTTGACACCTGATTCTCCTATTATGCTCATCTCCTGACAATCGTGTTAATGCCTAATATCTACACACGAGAGCTGTTGAAGCACAGGACAGGCTCTATGCAAGGCGATTTCATAGTTGTTTACATGCGGAGAGTCGCATGCAAATATTGCTGAAAGTAATGCACGTTGTCCTGGAAAAACTGCCCAAACAGGTTCCCTCCCTTTATTCTCCCCACCCACCAGAATCTCTTGCCTTTGGTTACCTGGGTTACCTGCTGATAATGACCTGGTTAACCTGTTCAGCTACCTCTCTCCCCTCCCATTTCACTCGAAGTTGTCCCCCCTCTCAGAACTGCTCAGGAGTAAATGGGAATGTGCCTCATAAGTTTCCCCCTCCAGCACCCTTTGAAAACTTATTTTTAGTCGGGACTGCCTCCCTCCCCCCCTTCACTCGATTGCCATTTCAAGTGAACTGCTCAGGAGTAAATGGGAATGTGCCTCGCACAAACGCACACCAAAACAGACAGGGGGATGCTGCTTTGTTCCTTCTCCCGCCTCTTCCAGTGAGCTCAACCATTGTAAAACATACACACGTACACACACACACAGCTCATGTCAGGAACCCAGCAAGAAGTGAGGGGACGATCTGTCTAAGCTGATCACTAATTATGCACACATCCACACATCCTTCCTATCCCCTTTGCTTCTCGTGAAACCATCTCCATCTGGCCCTGTGTCTCAATGTAAATTATATTCCATCAGGGTACTTAAAAGAAACTTTATTTTCGGTTCATGTTAGGTCTCCTCTTCCTGGAACTTCCATCCAGAGAGACAGAGAACAAGGAGGAAGTTGCCAAGAGGAGACAGGAAATAAAACTAAACGAAAAAGTGGGAGGTTTTCCCAGCGAAGGGGCAGTTCTGTGCAATGACATCATGACCACAGTCTGCCCACTCTGATCGTTAATGCGCCTCCTCAGAAAATTGTTTACATGGACATAAGGCGCTCTTACTCCCACAGTAAATAAAACTCGCTATTTAATGCGAATTCGAAAATGTGCATAATAGGAGATAAAATAGGCTGACCAGATAAAATACAGGTCAGGGCTCATGTAACTTCAACTATTAAAGTCATATGAGCCCTGACCTGGATTTTATCTGGTCACCCTGGCATGTACTCCTCATTTGCGCTCCGCTCTTGTAGAAGGGAAATCGGTAATGCGCCTTGAAAGAGCTTTAAATCGCTCTTGTAGAGGCAGCCTGTGAGTGACATTGTTATTTTCTACATTTAAGAGTGGTGAACTCTTGTAAGAATCTTCAACCTAGAGCCGGACTTTGGCTCATCCTTTGCCTGGGACCTGAACTCTTGCCCTTTTACCTGGAAGCAGTTAAGACCATTACTAGAAAGCTCTGCAACCAGAGCTACACAAATAGAGATTTGGCATTGAATTAGATGACTACAACACTGTGAAGTTTATACTAAAGTTTGTTTGTATACTGTGTATAATGTGTATTATGGAAACCTTTAGTGATTACCTTTAGATCCTAATGAGTTAAGTCCTACAGTAAGTGAATTTGTTAGTTTAAGTTGATATCTTTTGAAGAGACAGAATTTTGTATTAAGATACTAGATGAGAGAATGACAAAGAACTGATGAAAATATCCTTTGAAGCCACACTTGGGTATTTATATTGCATTCCAATTGCCAGACAACTTACGTGCAAGCGTTTTCATTAATAGTGAAAAGTCATAGTCAAATTTATTACTGCTTTGATAGCAATAGTAAGGGTATTTTGTTACTCGCTCTTTCAGATTGTTGAAGATAGGCTGACCATATGAAAAGGAGGACAGGGCTCATGTAACTTTAGCAGTTATAGAGAAAAGGGAATTTCAGCCAGTGTCATTTGTATGCAATTAGTTCCTGGTGAAATTCCCTCTTCATCACAACAGTTAAAGGTGCAGGGGTCCTGCCTTCTTTGTATATGGTCACTCTAGTATAGTGCCTGCAACTTTAACTGTTGTGATGAAGAGGGAATTTCACCAGGAACTAATTGCATACAAATGACACTGGCTGGAATTCCCGTTTCTCTACAACAGTTAAAGTTACATGAGCCCTGTCCTCCATTTCATATGGTCAGCCTAGTTTAAGATGTGTTACATTATATGCTCATATTAAGTCATACAGTAAGCTTCCTTCCTTGTTGTGCTGTTCCAAATAGTCCCCATAGCAACAATATAATTGCAGCCTTATATCAATCATCAACCATAGTTAAATAATAACAATAATGAGAAGTTGGAGAGAGTGAAAATGTTTGAATTAATGTTTAATTAATTAATGAAAAGTTTTAGATTTTTATTAGAGAACTTGTGATTGCTAGAAACAGCCAGACTATAGCAAATAGTATATACTGATTAAGATTACCTTAAGCCCTTTTGTGAAGTGAGATACTGGCTGAATTCAGACAACACATTAAGCAACTGAGTGAGGGGGAAACAATCGTAAGTTGTGTTGCTTATTGTGTTGTGTGGAGGGTAACATGCCGCTCACAAACTACAGACGGCATGCTATTCCACCCAAATAAGCAACGGAGAGAAACAACTGGCTTGCAAGTTGTTTAGCTCAAAGCCAGTTGTTTAAAATGTTGTGTGGAGGGGTGAGTAGGTTAATGGTGTGTGGTGAGTGGGTTAAAGCACAAGCCCATAGAGGCAGGTGGCAAGAGCGACCAAAGCGGCAGCTGCCACTCTGCTACAACTGGTGCAACTTGCAGAGGTTGCTGGGATAGAACTGGGAGGATCGAGGGAGGAGGGAGGGTGGGGAGAGGGGCAGCGGCTGTGTCAGTCAAATGCTGGGTTGACTATTAGTCCACTCAACGCCAGCCCCAACCACCCACAGTTGTATAGGAACATGTTGTGTGAGGAGTACCCACAAAAGAACCAACTGTGAGTTGGCTACTCAACCCACCATTGACTAATGTGTTGTCCGAATTCAGCCAACGAGTTTATTTTAGAAAATAAGTAAGTAGTAGGGATGTGCAGTGGATCGGATCCGATCCACGATCCGAATCCGATCCACCCAAAAATTGGATAAAAATGATCTGATCCGATCCGCCAACCATCCGATCCAATCCGATCCGAAGGGGCCCGATCCAGATCGGAAAAAATCGGAAAATCGGATGCCATTTTGAATGCTTTTTCCCATAGCCTAGTATTGTGTTACAAAAACGCCTATAACTTTTTCATTTTTAAATATAGAAGGATGAAACTTGGGCACTTTGTAGATGGGTTAGGGGTAGTTATCTGTGAGATATTTCAGAAAGATTGGTGCAGGCATTTTGTGGCAATTAATTTTTTAATAAATAACCAGGAATGCCTATAACTTTTTCATTTTTAAAGTTCCACACATGAAACTTTGCCACATCGTAGGTGGTACATTGGGACCTATGTGTGTGAACTTCAGAAACGTAGGTGCTTGCCTTGTGTGTCAATTAATTTTAGAAAAATGGGTAGTAGTGGGGTAAATACAGTTATGCCTCCAACTTTTTATTTTTAAAGATACAAACAGGAAACATGAGCACATTACAGGTAACACTTTGCTTGATATGTGTGTGAAATTTCAGAAAGCTAGGTCCAGGCATGTAGTGGCAAGGTATTTTTGAAACAACGAGGAAAGAAACGCCTATAACTTTTTTATTTTAAAAGTTAGAAGTCTGAAAGTTGCTCACTTTGTAGATGGGTTAGGGGTAGTTGTCTGTCAGAAATTTCAGAAAGTTAGGTCCAGGCATTTGGTGGCTATGAATTTTTTAGAGTAAAAGTTACAAAAGTTTTTCCACAGAGGCTTGGGCTGTCAATTGCACCCTGCCCCCCGCCTCCCCCTCCCTCTTTTATCTGTCTAAACTCCGTGTTGTTGTAACTTTTAATCTAAAAAATTCATAGCCACCAAATGCCTGGACCTATCTTTCTGAAATTTCCGACAGATAACTACCCTTAAACCATCTACAAAGTGAGCAACTTTCAGACTTCTAATTTTAAAATAAAGAAGTTATAGGCGTTTCCTTCCTCATTTTTCAAAAATACCTTGCCACTACATGCTTGAAGCTATGCTTCTGAAATTTCTCCACATTAGACATACCACTTTGGTTCACATGTGTGATAAATTTTAGAAGCATAGCTTCAAGCGTGTAGTGGCAAGTTGTAGTCTAACACCTTTGGAGGGCACCAGGTTGGGGAAGGGCTGCTCTAAACAAAAAAAGAGAAGTAGGTGGCCCTAAGTTGTTCGTCATCAGTTTTCCACAACCCCACAGTCACCTCTGCATATCATATTCTCCATCCTGTCCTCATGGTTTATCTGCTTTGGAAGAATGAGAATTTCACTTGCACTTTCTGCCTCCTTAGGGAGGATGTGGCGTTAAGGCTTGTGAGCCTTAGCTTCCAATTTCCCTGCTTTTTGGTGCTTGGTTGGAAACTGTAGAGCCTTAATGTTGGTTTTGTAAACTGTAAGGTTTTTTGTTTAATGAATAAAAATACAACATAAAAGCACAACCAGGGTAAAACCGTGCAGCAATGCAGATATAAAATACAGATTTAAAACAGTGGAGTTAAAAAACTATAATAATAAATTGTTAAAATATTGTGAGAATAATGTCTTCACCTGGCGGAGAAGGACTCCTGAAGATGAACTTAGGGTCCAGGCAGGCACATATGGGAGGAGGCGTTCCTTCAGATAACCTGGCCCCAAGCAAATTGTGGCTTAGCGTGTCGTCTGAACAAAGCCATAGATTCCTCTGACATTCCTATTCTAAAACATTCAAGAGCTCGATGCAAATGTTTGCTTGCTCATGTGCAGGACAAAGTGAGGAAGGAGACATGGGTGCATATGTAAGCCCCACCCCCATTGTCCCAACGTGCCTGGCTGCCATGTAGACATCTTCATTGGAAACCCAGGTAAGGCGGTATCCATGAACATGGGATCTTTGAGCTCAATGGTTTAACAGCTGGGCATTGGGGGACATTGCAGCTGGGCTTATGTACACTCCCACGCCCCCCTTCCCCACTGTGGACCTATATATTTCATTTCATTGATTTATTTTTATTTATTACATTTCTATACTGCCTAATAGCTGAGATTCTCTGGGCAACTCGCAATTAAAATTATAAAATAAAACATGATGAGGCATAATATTAAGCTTTACAAGTTTAAAAATACCACGTCAAACCAGAATAAACCCAGCAGCAGGTATAGCCCAGAGAAAGCCCATGAGAAAAGTATGTTTTCAGGAGGCATTTAAAAGATGTTATGTTATCTGCCTCCCAAGCTGCACAAGGGAGGGTTTTCCATAGGGTGGGTGCCAGTACAGAGAAGGAAAACACCTGCATAGAAAAAGGAAAACATCTGCATGAGCAGGAAAACAGCTGCGTAGAACTCATTCAGACTGCTGGTCCCTGGAGAGGGCTCCTTGACCCTAAGGACATCTTTGCTTTATCGGTAGGGTGACCATATGGAAAAGAGGACAGGGTTCCTGTATCTTTAACAGTTGCATATAAAAGGGAAATTCAGCAGGTGTCATTTGTATGCATGCAGCACCTGGTAAAATTCACTCTTCATCACAACAGCTAAAGCTGCAGGACCCCTGCCTTCTTTAGCTAGAGTGACCAGATACAAAATAGGGTGATCATATGGATAGAAGGACAGGGATCCTGCAGCTTTAACTGTTGTGATGACAAGGGAATTTCACCAGGTGCTATTGCATGCATACAAATGACATCTACTGAAATTCCCTTTTCTGTGCAACTGTTAAAGACACAGGAGACCTGCCCTCCTTTTCATAAGGTCACCCTAGTTCAAGACCTCTGATCTAACCCAGCAGGGCTCACCTTGATACCTTGGGGAAGCACATTACCAAGGCCTGAAGTCCACAGACCTTTCTAGCCTGGGTTTGTTTCCATCCCCAGCAATCTGGTATTCTGAACATGGAGGTTCCATCTAGTAACTGAAAGGTGTGCATTTGGAAAGTTGTGCACTTTTAACATGCTTATATTGCAAATGCAAGTTTTTGCAAGGTTTCATGATGAACGTGCACCCCTAGTCATGTTCAGAGTTGTAAGTGGGGTGTTTTCGAATGATTTGCAAACTGAAATGAAATTCTTGTACATGTCTAGTCCAGACTAGGGATATGTATCATAGCATTAAAATGTCCGATAACGATACGATAAGGTTGTTATCAGACATCCGATTAACGATAACGATACGATAGAAAAACCTCAGATAAATATCAGATCCAAAAATTTTCAGCCCTATTATATCGGATTATCGGACTGCCATATAAATAAACCTATAACTTCTGCATTTTAAAAGTTAGAGGCTTGAAACTTGGTCACAGGACTTACGGGGTATGCCTAAGTATGTGTATGAAATTTGAGTTCAATGCCTCCAACCTTTGATTTTATATGAATTCATTAAAGATCGTTTAAGTTCTGACAGGTCAGAATGATAGCTCACCAGGTGCATTCATTCAGACCTGTCAAAACGTTGCAGGATCTTTTAAAAATTCATATAAAACACAGGGGTGGAGGGATTGATCTAAAATTTAGCACATATGTGTAGCAACATGTGCTAGACATGTGTATGAAATTTGAGATTGATCCCTCCAACCCTCGATTTTGTATGAATTTATTAATGATCGTGCAACTTTTTGACAGGTCTGAATGAACGCACGTGGCGAGCTGTCATTCTGACCTGTCAGAACTTAAACGTTCTATAATAAATTCATACAAAATTGAGAGTTGGATGGATCGATCTCAAATTTCATACACATACTTAGGCATACCCCATAAGCATTGTGACCAAGTTTCAAGCCTTTAACGTTGAAAATACAGAAGTTATAGGCATTTTTTCTAAAACAAAATTCAGCTCTTTAGGGCACAATGGGGCTGCAAATTAAATATCAGATTTCAGATAATTATTATGAAGACGGTACGATTAATCTACGATATTATTGGAGACGATAATTTTTTTGGTCCAAAATTCTAATAACGATAAAATACAATATTTTCAGGCGTGCACATCCCTAGTCTAGACTTGGTCTGACCTACACCAAGATCAGGGTACTAACATGAATGGGATTCATAAATGGTGTCTACTCTGCTTTTACAACCTTCCCTGCCAGTAATTAACAAACAACTTGTGGAAAAACATTCCATGAAGCAATGTTTGCATGGTGACGTTATATTATTATTATTATTATTATTATTATTTTATGTTTCCTATTCCTGGAAATCAATTTCACGGACTTAGCCTAAATTTCAGTGCTTTGCAAGGGGAATAATTTGTCTCTATCCATCCTTTCAAAAGAATTCAGAAAGGTTCTGGTCATGAAAACCCTCTTTTGCCCTCTAAAATTATGTTTGGCCTTTTCTTTGTAATCAAATAGAATATTCATTACTGGAGATGGAAATGGAAGCATAAGACTTCTTGCTGTGGATCCAGGCTCTGTAATCATTGCCAGCTTTGCCTGGGGCAACAGAAAACAAATTACAAATGTCGGCTGATGACAAATGACTCAACGATAGGCAAAAATGACTGTCTGTGGCTTTATGAACCTATGAAAAAACAGCCAGCATGAATTGGTGCTTATGAATTCTCAAGTGCTAGAAGTACTAGAGGGAAAAATATACTATACCTAGGGATGTCACAAGTATCCAACTGGGTCCGGAAGTCTAGTGGAGTCCCTCACTCTTAGTCCCCCCGACCACACTTGCTAAGCCACATACACACACACCCCGGCTCCCTTGAAAAGTGGCCACTTAGAATCATAGAACAGTAGAGTTGGAAGGGGCCTATAAGACCATCAAGTCCAACCCCATACTCACCTTATGGCTGTCCAGCTGCTTCTTGAAGGCCTCTAGTGTGAGAGAGCCCACAACCTCCCTAGGTCATTGGTTCCATTGTCATACTGCTCTAACAGTCAGGACGTTTTCCCTGATGTCCAGCCGGAATCTGGCTTCCTGTAACTTGAGCCCATTATTCCGCATCCTGCACTCTGGGATGATCGAGAAGAAATCCCATCCTCATAGCAAGCCAACATTTGTGGCTGCTAAGAAGCCACATTTCTGCAAAATTACAGGCATAAATGCCCCCATTTACTTCTGAATTGGGGCTGATTCAGAAGCTCTGAATTAGCCTCTACAGCAAATTGGTGGGGGGAGGGCTATGCACAGCCCTACAGAAATTCTCCCGTCCACCCCAAGTCACCACTTATGAAATTGAGGGGGCTTTCAAAAAGCAGTTTCCACATTAGAGGGACATTTAGCTATTCAAGACAAAAAGGTCAAACATTAAATATATTTGGATATGCAGAATGACCCCCATCTCAAGTCTTTTCAAAGCATTTGCTAGTTGAAGACACTCATTTAATAAACATTGATGGCCTTATGGATGTTAGTTGGGAAGGGAGCTGAATGCAGGAGTGTGGCAAATGAAGTAGCTGAAGAGTAGGCATATATGGGAAATTCAGTTCAGTCCATTTTTGATCCAGGTTTACCAAGTCCAATTCTCCAGAAATAAACATGGAGTCAAACACAATCTACGTTCAAATTCCATGCATTCCAAGCTTGCAATGTGATTCATGAACCAAAACAAATGTATTCAACATCAGGCATACATTTGAAAAAAAATGTTCATGTAAGAAATTTGTACTTTTGAAAAATGCATACAGCATACATTAAAAGGGAAAATGGGAAAAATATGCATGACACATTAATTTTAATATGAAAAAAAACAACAAAGCTTGCAATCTGATACAGATTCGAAGTTGGAATTAGGCATAAGAACAAAAGAAGAGCCCTGCTGGATCAGACCAAGGGTCCATCTAGTTCAGCACTCTGTTCACACAGTGGACAACCAGCTGTCAACCAGGGACCCACAAGCAGAACACGGTGCAACAACACCCACCTGCCCATGTTCCCCAGCAACTGGTGTATACAGGCTTTCTGCCTCTGATACTGGAGGTAGCACATAGCCATCAGGACTAGTAGCCATTGACAGCCTTCTCCTCCAAAAATATATCCAACCCCCTTTTAAAGCCATCCCAAATGGCCGCCATAGCTGCATCTTACATTAGCGAATTCCATTGTTTACTATGCACTGTGTGAAAAAGTACTTCTTTTTGCCTGTCCTGAACCTCCCACCAATCAGCTTCATAGGCATGGATGGACTCACCCGTGGTGGCCTCACTGGGAGCTTACCAGGCCACCTCTGCCACCAGCCTCTGCTCACAATGCCACATGAGCTTCTAGATGGCCCAATGAGCACCCAATGAAGCTGAGCAAACTTTGTGTGCAACAATGGCTGCTCTAGAAGTTCCGTATTTTTAATGTTGCGGAATTGGCAGCTGTAAATGGGCCATTTACACAACATTAAAATATGGAAGTTCCAGAGCCACATTGGCAGCCTCTGGAGTCCATGTCATCAGCTATTAACCCCTTGTTCTCCCACCCTTGCAATGAGGGGAGAATGTGCCATTGGCAGGCAGTGATGGAGACCCCTGCCCACATGGTCTCTCAACCCTTGACAGGCAGTGGAGGCTGTAGTTGCCTGCCAACTGCATGTTCTCTGCTCCTTGCAAGGAAGGGAAAACCAGGGGTTAATGGGCAACTCCTGCAGCTGCTGCCTGCCAAAGCTTGAGAAGCTGCAGGTGTCACCCATTGGACCGTGGCAATGGGAATTCCAGAGGCCGCCATTTTGTGCAGGGCTGCTCAGCGAGCAGATCCGGGTGAGTGCTTATACTTGGAGAGCAGGGTGTTGTGTCTAACTCCTTTTACCCTGAACAGCTGATGAGTTGAGAGAGGAGGGGGCAGAATCAGATTCTGAACAAGAAGAGGATCTGTTGGTAGCACCAGGGGATAGACTAATTTCCCAGGTCTTTGTTCCAGCTGCAGAGGATGTAAATTCAGAGATTAGCCCTGAGGAGGGGAACTTATCTGCAGCTGAGGAACCCCAACCAGCTTTCCAGGAGGAGGAGGAGCCGGTGGACGCTTTAAAGCATGCAACATTCCAGAGGAGGCTGAAGCGGGATGAGGTTAGAGTGGGGAGATGTTGGTTGAAGGACTCTCTTTTAGGTCTCTTACAGAAAGCAATTGTTCCTTTTGTCATTTGCTTAATCCTCCCTTGAGGTGAGTATGTTAATTAGTTTGTTTTGTGTTTACAAGTTATTTACCTGAAGTAAAAGGAGTTTTTGTTCAATTCTGAATTGGCTTCTTATTTGGTAGCTGCCCAATTCCCAGTAAAAGAAAACACAACACTGGGCCAGATCTACACCCAAGCAGGATATGGTGGTATGAAAGTGGTATATAAAAGGCAGGAGCCACACCAAGCAAAATATAGCAGTATATGGTATGTGTCAATGGGCCCCAACAGTTATCAGTGCACTTCAGTACCGCTATATGATTGTAACGGCCTTTGTGCCATAAACAAATAAACTGCTTACTTACTTACTTACTTACAGTACCGCTATAAAGCAGTAGTATGACTCTGCTTTCATACCACTATATCCTGCTTGGTGTAGACTTGACTCAGGTCTAGGGGGCATGAGAGAGGGGCAGTCTGTCGGACTCCATCCTCGTCCCAGACCCTTGTGGCATCATCCCTAGTTGGAAAGGGCTTTGTGATGGAAATCGGAAACTTCAGTGAGTTTGAGCTTTGCTGATTTGCACATCCCTACGAGAGAAAGAAAGAGAGAGAGAGAGAGAGAGAGAGAGAGAGATCAGTAGACACAGATAATGGTGAGAAAATGCAGTTAGGCTGCAATCCTCAACTTATCTGGGAGTAAGTCCCATTGAATTCAATAGGACTTACATCTGAGTAGACAAGTATAGAATTGCATTGTTGGAGATGTTAAGCTTGTTGAAAGCTAAAGAGGGATGATCAGGTGGGCTTTGATGTAAGGTTTGAAGGGATAGAGGTGCGTAGTACCATAGAGTAAATGCAGCCCTGTCACTTGAACACAGAAATATAGTTCTGATTGTCCCTGGAAGTCTACCGCCGCCACCACATGATCCCGAACATTGCAAGGATTTTTAAAGTGTGTAATGGCGGCTAAAGGAATGATGTTCTCCTGATTCAAACCATCTGGCAGCTATTCAGAATTCTGCTCTGTCTTCACTGGGTCCATTTATGAGCCACAGTTACATAAAAGAGCTTTAGGTATTTTTACAATCTATGCACACTTTTTCATTCCAGACCTTCTGCCTTCTCTCATTTTGACCCTTGCAAGCGGCATATGAATGTGATCCGAGAGGCAAATACTCTACATCCCTCATCAGCAAAACGTCCACATGCGAAAATCACCACCATGTCGCCTATTAGAAAGATCGCAAATCCCTTAATTAGGGGTGGCCGCAAGGAAACTCAAGGGTGTATGAAAAGAACCAGGTACTTCAACTGGAGACAGTGAATGAAAATATTGGGGAAAAAGGTTGGCAGAAACAAAGCTGGGTGACATTTAGGGATGGTGTGGATGTCCAGTTGGGGCTCAAGGCCTGGAGAGAAATTGCTGGCTTGGCACCTTAGACACTCGTCCGTGGATCCCCATGCTTGCATGACCTGCGCATGCCTTTTAAGGCTGCCATTTGCACAAATGGGACGTTTATGGACAAGAACGAGACCCCATTTCTGTTCAAAATGGGGGCTCAGCAAGGGAGGAGGCACCGGGCGCTTTCCCAGCTTGGTGCATACTGAGTCAGGCAAACATTGAGGTCCTTGGTCTAGTGTGCAGTGAACCGAGCTGGTGGTTTCTCACCGGGCTTCAAGCCCCAACCAGATGCCAGCAGCATCCCTGAGATAAATCTGTCTGTATTGCTTTCTACAACATCCACTTTTTTAAAGTACAAGTTCATTATGTTCTACTATAGTTTGCAAAGGATTTTGGTAAATGCCTGCGGACCCACTAGGCTGACCATATGAAAAGAAGGACAGGGCTCATGTAACTTTAACAGTTGTAGAGAAAAGGGAATTTCAGCCAGAGTCATTTGTATGCAATTAGTCCCTGGTGAAATTCCCTCTTCATCACAACAGTTAAAGTTGTAGGCACTATCCTAAAGTGACCATATAAAAAGAAGGCAGGGCCCCTGCAACTTTAACTGTTGTGATGAGGAGGGAATTTCACCAGGAACTAATTGCATACAAATGACACCGGCTGAAATTCCCTTTTCTCTACAACTGTTAAAGTTACAGGAGCCCTGTCCTCCTTTTCATAGGATCAGCCTAGTTAAAGTTACATGACCCCTGTCCTCCTTTTCATATGGTCAGCCTAAGACCCATCCACCCATGCTTTTTTAAAAAAAAAATCAGAGAATTGCATAGCAAAATTCAGAAAAGTGCAAAAATAGAAGGACAATTGCATTCTGGTTTACATATTAATTCAGCAAGGGTGTATTACAATGGTTCATGTTAAAATGTGAACCTAATGAAACAATAATGAATGTTCTCATGTTGCAAAGAGAGATGTTTCCAGTTTTCATCTTTAGCAAGGAAGGCAAAGGATAACTGACATGTTTTCTAAACCAATGTGTTAAAAGTATTAATTCCAGTTTTTTCCTCAAATATATTCCCAGATGGATCCAATAAACCTATAATCGCAACTGAGATGATGATTATGTCTTTCAATTTTATGGAGTTCTGGACAAAATTGGCACATCAACTGTTTTAGCAAACCACCAAACACAAATGGACTTGATTGATAGGTTTACCATCCAAGCATCCATTCTTATAACTTCATTTTTCAAAAGCTGTTTCTCCACCCAGTGAATGGATGTGGAGGTGACGGTTAGGAATGTCATGGATATTCCTAACCATCACCTGGATGAGGAAAAACAAACTGAAGCTGAATCCAGACAAGACGGAGGTGCTTGCTGTCAAAGGCCACAACCTGGGTTTGGAGGTGTGTCAACCAGTTCTGGATGGGGTTACACCCCCCTGAAAGACTGTGTCCGCAGCTTGGGGTACTCCTGGATCCGTCGCTCCAAATGACAGCCCAGGTAGATGCGACGGCCAGGAGTGCCTACTATCAGCTTTGGCTGATACGCCAGCTGCGCCCCTTCCTAGAGTTGGAAGACCTAAAGATGGTAGTGCACTCACTGGTAACTTCGAGGCTCGACTTCTGCAATGCGCTGTACATAGGGCTACCTCTGTGCCTAGTCCGGAAACTTCAACTTGTTCAAAATATGACAGCCAGGTTGGTCACCGGTACACCTAGGGATGACCACATAACACCAATCTTAAAATTACTCCACTGGCTGCCCATTAGTTTCCGGGCGATGTATAAAGTGTTGGCTATTACCTTTAAAGCCCTACATGGTTTGGGTCCAGGTTACCTGCAGGATCGCCTTCTCCCATATAATCCGCCCCGCACACTCAGGTCCTCTGGGAAGAATTTACTCCAGTCAGCCAGAACTAGGCTGATGAGTGTTACCCAGAGGACCTTCTGCCGCTCCCAGGCTGTGGAATGGCCTGCTGGAGGACATTCGACAAATTAGCAGTCTTCTGGAATTTAAGAAAGCCATGAAGACTGCTCTCTTCCGGCAGGCCTATCCAGTTTAATTTTAAGATGTTTTTAATAATGTATTTGTTTTTATCTGTTTTAACGGTTTATCTATTTTATTGTTTTTATATTTATATTTATTGTTGTTCCCCGCCTCGATCTAGATGGAGAGGCGGGTTATAAATGAAATAAATAAATAAATAAATAATAAATGGATATCCAGGAAGGGGGCTGGAGTCCAACAGGTATCCACCCCTCATCCCCATGGACTGGAGTCCACAGACCACGCTGGCTGCCTGACTCTGGCAAGTGGTGCATGGCCACCCAGTCCCTCAGCAAGCCACCATTTTGCGTGAAAATTGTGGCTCATTCTTTTATGTAAAGGGCCTTTTATGCAAATAGTGGCCATAAAGTGGCCATTTACACAAGATTACACCATTAATCTTACATAAATGGCTGCTTTATGGCCACCATTTGTGCAAAAGGCCCTTTACCTAAAAGAACAAGGCGCCATTTTCATGCAAAATGGCAGCTCGGCCAGAAAGCAGGCGACCGTACATCACTCGCTGGGCACCCACAGAAAGCCCAGTGGCTCACACATTACAACAAACAGGGGCTGGCTGCTGGTGGGGGCATGGCGAGTGGGACATGATCAGTAGCATGGTGAGTTCACCCATCCCTAATGGTGGTGTAAACTGAATGGTCTTTTCCCATTCATAAATTTACATTGAACTATCTCCATCTGGCAGAGAAGCTTCATGTCTGAGCCAAATAGAAGGCATTTCTATAAATTAATTAACATTCATTAGCTTTTCCTGTTTTCAGCATGTTAATCCCATTGCAGTTCCAGTTCATTTAGCTTGCTAGTCAATTTTCTGGAATAATTACTTTGACTTTTTAGACAAAGACAAAGCAAAGGGAGCATTTCATCAAGCAATGTATAAATAACCTTTGTAAACAACCTTTGAAGTATTTATATTGAAAGGTAGCACAGTACTCTTTAAATCAGAGGTGGGGTACTGCTCCGGCTGGATGATGTCCTTGGGTATGGCCACATCAACAGATGTCAGTAGATGTAACGATGGGTGAACTTCCCCATGTCCTCTTCACACTCTGCTTGTTGGGCTCCTGCCAGCAGGTATGCAGGATGAGTCTCCTGATGTTCCACCGGTGCCTGGCAAGACCTTGTGTCTTTTTTCTTTTTCTTTTTTTGGTCCATGAGCCAAAATTTTTGCAAATTTGGGGTTGAGAATATTTACGGAAATTACGATTTGCACAAACTCACAGCCATAAACATCACAATTTCCATAAAATTGCAGGCATAAAGGACCATTTACACCTTCAGTTTTGTGCAAATTATGATTTACATAAATATCCACAGCCCCGAATTTGTGTAAATCCCAATTCAAACAAATCTTCATTCATTCAAATTGGAAACTGCGAACTTGCCTGACTCGGTGCATGCCAAGTCAAGACAGCTTGGGAATCCATGACCTGGCATCCAGGGGGCCAAGCTGGTTAAAATATGTCAAGCTCCACCCCCAAGCCAGATTCCTCCAACATGCCTAAGTAGATGTGGCCATACCCACTGGCATCATCTGCTTCCCACCACTCCTCCAGGCAGGACGAGTGTTGGCAGGAGACCATTGGGACAACGAGTGGTACCCAAAGCCTCCAGATCACTGACCCATGGCCAAGAAGACCCTAGATATGTGATTTTATATCAATTAATGCCATGATATTATAAGACCTTTGATTGAGAGCTGACAAAGAGTCTGCACTGGAAAAGTAGAGCAAACTGTACTGTGCAGCAAACGTGTTCTTTGCAAAGCAATAGCAAGGTCACAGTGAATTCTGTCTCAGATAAGACCTCAGAGCTGCTGGTAAGAAGCAGAGGAGAGGAGTGGAGATGCATGCTCAGACACCAATTAAGAGAAAAAGCCTTTGCTGACTAGTTCCTGTTGGGCTCCTGCAATCATAAAGCGTATCGAAAATGTCCTCACTTGATGCCTGCTAATTTGGGTAGCTATAACAGAAGCATGAACAATGGTTGGGAAAAGGCGAAAATGGTGGTGACGGCCAAAGCTGACCATAAGTTCAATGAAGATGTACTACAGATAAATGTGTCAATTATGATGGTAGACCTTCAGAGACTCTAAGTGATAATGTGGGAGATGTTTCCAAAACACATGGGCTTAAAATGCGAGATTGTTGGGGGGATACACCTCATATCTCACTGGTGGACAGGTGGGTTCCATCACCCATACACCTCATTTTTTATTGGAAGATGATTGTCCCACCTCTGTCCAAAACAAGTTTATACAAGCTCAGGTAGCAAGAGCGCATATTCACTTCACTCTGATTTCTTCTTGCCTTCGCCTGTAGTCTTCACTGGACCAATAGACCCAAGGATTTGGGTAACTATGGATCGTCTCAGCATTTCGGCTTTATACTGTACCTTGCAAATAATTTTAACCCTTTACTTTCTGAAATCAGAATATTTTCTGAACTTGGGATTTTGTTTGATTCTGAAGATGGGACTTGGAATCATTTCAAAAACTGAAGCTATCCTAGAATCATACTTACCCTTTTACTTCCAAATTTAATTAACCTCTTAAATATCATTATGTTTTTAGATCACTTGATTTTTACTTTTACACTTTGGGCTTTTTCTTTCTTTCTTTTGCTTTTATATTTAACTGTATAGGTGCCAAATTTAACCCTTTATATGCCTAGAAAAACCCTTTACATGCCTAGAGTAATGCTTTAGCTTTGCATTTTACATTCACGGAAGTAAAGGGGAAGTTAGACATTTCTAGACTACCTTTCAAATGCAAATGGAGTGCAGGAAGGTGTTGCAGAGATGTCATGTGATCCAGATAAATAATGCTAGGAGACCAATTTTCTATCTTCCTCACTACATTTGTAGTACCAACTTGGTCAACTGTATTTCTTTTCAATAAACTTACATAGGTTAAAGAATTAAACAGGACCAAGTCAACATGCTTCTGGAGCTTATGCATTTTATGGTATTGTTATATTTAATGTTGTTCCCCGCCTCGATCCAGAGGGAGAGGCAGGTAAGCAATAAATAAATACATAAATAAATATATTATTATTATTATTATTATTATCCATCACACAGTGGGTTGAACTAGATGGCTGGGTTCTGGTTCTGCCAGATCCAAGTCATCAATCACGTTCTCTTGGTTATGAAGATGAAACAAGCCACTTGTATGGAAAAAATGACAGTTTTAATAATATGTGTCATGTTTTAATCAGTTTTATGTATTTTATCATGTTGTTGTTCCCCGCCTCGATCCAGACGGAGAGGCGGGTAAGAAATAAATTATTATTATTATTATTATTATTATTATTATTATTATTGATGGAAAATGGATGCAGAATATATACATGCAAAGAAAGCACCTCTTTCCAGCTAATCAGCCTTTCATAGCTTGGTGTCTATCAGTGTTGGGATTAAGCCTGTTTCCCCTCAGTTGAGAGAAGGGTTTTCAGGCGATCAATCAGAGTCAGCTTCTGTTACAGAAGAGATGGTGCCAGAAACCAACCAACCTGTATGGGGAGTGGGGAAGGTGGTTCTCACTGACTCTTCACCAACTGGGAATGAACTTTTGCCAGCCCTTATCTCTGAAGGGGTAAACAACCCACAAGCTGGGAATGAGGTTTCTTTCAAGGGGGAGGACATGAGAAGTTTGGTGGATCCGAGGACCCATTGGAGACTAAAATGAGCTGAGACAAAAGAAGGGGGGAGAAGGTCAGCCCGGTTAGCTTCCCATCAAAAGCTTCATGAAAACCAGCCTCCCAGAAGTTAACGCCTACTGGGAAAAGGGTTTTCCCTTTTTGTTGAAAAGACAATTCTCTCGCTTACGTGCATAATCTTGCCTAGGGAAAAGTTCCTCGAACCTTAGAGTCCCTTCAGCTGGGAGAAGATGTTTATTGCCTGAATAAAGCTTTGTAGATTACATGGCAGACTTCTTCATTGTCTCCCAATAAAGCGAGGGGTGTTGGGAAATATGACAATTGGGGCCCTCATGATAGATTTAAGCCTATGAGCCATAGCAGGTTCTCCAGGCTGGTAGCATGCACATTTCCTCCTAGAGCAAAGCCAAAGCATGAAGCTTGTGTGCTGGATATTATAGGCTTCCATGCTAGGTTCCTGACTTTCTCTCAGGAGTGGACAGGCTGCATCCCTCCTCTCAGAAGAAGCAGAGGAGAAGTCCTCTCACTGGTTCTCAAAGCTTCTCAAAGCTTGGGAAAATAATTGGCCTGGTTAGGAGTGAAAACCTCCCAGCTCATACAGAGATAAGACTCTATGAGAAAAAGATGACAGCCCATCCAGGGAATGAGGCCTGCTCTTGTCAGCTAAAGCCTGCTAAAATCTACTCACCATGTTAGGACTCTTAAAAGCATTTTAGAATCCTGTGAAGTCCATATTTCTGCTCACTAACAAACTCATTACAATGGCCTTCAACATCCCCTGAAAACCTATGATTCAAGAAACCCATACCTCCAGCTCTACTGGTACATCAAGATAGATATGTTTATGGCTTGTAAGAAGTACAGCTTCTATATTCAGTGATGTGCCAGATTCCTGTGTGCTTATCTGCCTCTGTTTAACATTTCAATCAGTTCTCAGTATCCGCTATTCAAGATGTGTCACATAATGAGTTGGCTAAAGCCTTAATTCAAAGGATGAAACCAGATATGATCACAAATAAAAATAGAGCATTTGGCCTATTATTTAGTAACAATAATGCTGGCCCATGTATCTACAAATGTATTAAAAATACACACACTCCCACCAAATAATGACTATGCTTTCATTAACAGCAATTAATAGGGATGTGTATCGTATCATTAAAATGTCCAATGATGATACAATATGTTCTTTATTGTGCATACAATTAACATTAACGATATGATACAACTTCCTATGATAATCATCGGAGACGATAATTTTCAGCCTGATTATATCGGATTATCGGACTGCCATATAAATATACCTATAACTTCTGTATTTTCAAAGTTAGAGGCTTGAAACTTGGTCACAGGACTTATGGGGTATGCCTAAGTATGTGTATGAAATTTGAGATTTATCCCTCAAACCCTTGATTTTATATGAATTTATTAAAGATCGTTTAAATTCTGACAGGTTAGAATGACAGCTCGCCATGTGCATTCATTCAGACCTGTCAAAAAGTTGCAGGATCTTTAATAAATTCATATAAAATCAAGGGTTGGAGGGATAGATCTCAAATTTCATACACATGTCTAGCACATGTTGCTACACATATGTGCCAAATTTCAGATCAATCCCTCCACCCCTGTATTTTATATGAATTTTTGAAAGATTGTGCAACTTTTGACCTGTCAGAACTTAAATTATCTTTAATAAATTCATATAAAATTGAGGGTTGGAGGGATCGATCTCAAATTTCATACACATACTTAGGCATACCCCATAAGCATTGTGACCAAGTTTCAAGACTGTAACATTGAAAATACAGAAGTATAGGCATTTTTTCTTTTAAAATTCAGCTCATAGGGCACAATGGGGCTACAAATTAAATATCGTATTTCTGACAATTATTGTGAAGACGATATGGTTTACCTACGATATTATCAGAGACAATAATTTTTTTGGTCCGAAATGACAATAATGATAAAATACGATATTTTCGTGCGTGCGCATCCCTAGCAATTAACACAAATATCGTTGCAATTTGCATTGTTTCTTGTAGTTAATAAAAGGCTACGACTGCACCTATTATATATCCTGGAACTCTGGAAAAGTAACAGGGAAGGCAATTTCCCCCCTCCTCTGTTTTCAGACAAAAGTCTCCAAATATCTGGTTTCTGTTCCACTTACAGTGTATCTGCATTGTTTTTATGCTTGCTCTAAATATTCATTTAATTTCTGTTTTCTCTTGGGGAAGATGACATGTTATCATAAAAAAAACCAGTGATAAATTTGTTTTAAATAGAGCAGACACTATTAATCTGTCCCATGACTTATCTCTCCTATTATTTCTTTCTCAACAGTGAGACAGATATTCATTGTTTGTGTTTCATTAGCTTCCACTACAAATTTGCTATCCATTAGCTTGAATCCAGGATTCAATTTTCTTAGCATTGTAAATACTTGGTTGATTTGGGGCTGCTGTTGAACAAGGTGTCACCAACAGACTGCCATACATGCATGGAATACAACACTCCGGTTCGTCTGCTTCCTTACTTCTGCCAATGGAGGCTGATTTTCAAATGAAAAAGAGAATACGTGGCAGGCAGGTACATCATGGTCCTCTCCATCCTGGGAATAACTGTATCAATTGAACTGGACTGGTGCAGATGGATTAGAATTCTGTTTTAGTTTGTTTTGGTCAAGAATCTCCCCAAAATCTGCAAGGTTCTTCATATTTGAGAAAGGAGGAACTTGAGATTTAGGATATTCTAATGAGGATGCAGGTGAAACGAATAGATTTTCCCATTCCTATTCTTAGAGCGTCATCAGATGGGTGGATTTTCACATTTCCCTACCATCACTATGGCCTCCTGCTGCTGTCCCACAGTACTGCTGGTCTCTTTGCATGAGGAGAGAAAGAGGAAGCAGCGACGACCAAGTGGCCCATTCAGGGGCTGTTTTTATCACGCCGCTTTTCCTGCACACAGCAGGAAATGGTGGCACATTCTGTGTGTTTTGTTTTTTTAAAAAAAGATGGATTAAAAGGGGTCTATTTTGTGATGGAAAAATGAGCAGAGAGAGCGGGAGGCACATGGGAGGTGGACTTCATCGTCTAAAGGACTCATGACCATCCATAAGTGGGCAGTAACGCGACAGAGAAGGAGAGGCAGGAAAAAAGTAGAAATAGAAAAACCTTGTAACATTTTATGTGAGGATGAACAGAATACTTTTAGAGACGGTGAAGCTACAGTTCTTTCTTAAGCCCAGGTCATTAAGACACGGAACCTAGCTGAGACAAGTATTGGTACAACAGTCAGCATGACTTAGTCACTGGGCGATCAATTTCGTTGCTGTCTCAAGCTGAGGGACCTACCATTTGTCTGTAGTACTGCAGGGACTTGCCCACCCCCATTTTGAACGATGACCCAGGCACAGCTGCCTGCTGCTTCTGGAGCCCCATTAGCCTGCATCACTAGCTGTGACTGGCAACCACAGGGAGTAGCTTTGGGAAAATGCATTCTCTTGGATGTGCCCAGCATGCTTATGGACTCTACAGATGTAGGAAATGGATCAATAGGATATTTTTAATGTTGTGTTGTTCTCTTGTTTTTAAAATTTTTAACTGTTGTGAATTTTTGTGTTTATGTTGTTCTTGTTCCCCGCCTCGATCCGGAGGGAGAGGCGGGTTACAAATAAATATTATTATTATTATTATTATTATTATTATTATTATTATCAAGTAATGTCTGCCACGATTGCAGTTAATATGACAGATGGAAATCGTATCTATCCCAGCTGTCAGATGACCCTGCTCTAGTGTGATCGAGGGCAGGGTGAAGCAGAGACTATTTGAAAGGGAGCAGCAACAGGTCTCTGAATTGCTAAAACCAGGGGACAACCCGATCCCTGAAGCTTTTGCGGTGGTCGGTAAGAATCACCATTTTCACATGATAGCACTCTTCAAGGAGTTGAAAGGTTGTCACACAGAGGAGGGCCAAGATCTCTTCTCCATCATCCCAGAGTGCAGGACACAGAATGATGGGCTCAAGTTACAGGAAGCCAGATTCTGGCTGGACATCAGGAAAAACTTCCTGACTGTTAGAGCAATACAATAATGGAACGTATGACCTAAGGAGGTTGTGGGCTCTCCTACACTAGAGGCATTCAAGATGTAGCTGGACAACCATCTGTCAGGTATGCTTTAAGGTGGATTCCTGCATTGAGCAGAGGGTTGGACTCAATGACTTTATAGGCCCCTTCCAATTCTACTATTCTATGATTCTATGATTCCCAGAGGAACCTACCAGCATAGCCAATGGCTGGGAATGCTGGGAGTTCTGGAAATCTCTTTCTGCCCACATCTGTATTAGAGAAGTGTGGCTGCTTTGGGAGATGTGGCTGGTCCGTCTGCAGCCAGGGTCAGCCCTGCCATGAAGGATGATGCAATCTGCCTCAGGCAGCACCTTGAAGGGGGTTAGAGGAAGGCAGTAATTGGTACTTGATAATTGGTGCTATAAGGCTATAAAAAAGGCATTGACTCTAGCCTGAGGGTAGAGCTCCTATATAGGTGAACCCAAGGCAGTTCCCTTTTGCAGAATGGATGGCATGCCAAAGTACATACTTGCTAATTCAGACTGTGCCAAATACCCCCTTTTTTATTTTAACACACAAATTAGCTATTGGCGTGGTGGTAATATTGTTCCCAGAAAATGCTTTAATTGTGACAGTATTCACCATTTGTTTTCTTTTTTGAATTACACATCTTCATTGCCATTGTCCTACAGAATATGGAGGAAATACAATACCCATGTATCTGGGGAGTGAGCCCCATCCATCTCAATGGGACTTACTTTTGAATAGAGACATATCAGATTGCACTGTGAAGCTTCGATGCAGCCAAGAAATGGATTTGTGACCAAAAGGACCAGAGAGGTCTCATCACCTTCATTGGTTGTCACTTCGAAAGTGGAAGAGACTTTCAGGGTCACATATTGAAATTTACGACACGTTGCCAAAAGAGATGGAAGGAGATATGCAGCTGCTGTTCCTCTATACATAAGAGGAGCCATGCTGGATCAGAATGAGGGTCCATCTAGTCCAGCACTTGGTTCACGCAGTGGACAATGAGCTGTCGACCAGGAACCAACAAAGCAGGACATGGTGCAACAGCACTCTCCCACCCATGTTCCCCAGCAACTGGTGCACACAGGCATACTGCCTCAAATGCTGGAGGTAGCACACAACCATCAGGGCTAGTAGCCATTGATAGCCTTCGCCTCCAGGAATTTATCCAACCCCCCCTTTTAAAACCATCCAAATTGGTGGCCATCATTACATCTTGTGGAAGTGAATTCCATAATTTAACTATGCGCTGTGTGAAGAAGTCCTTCCTTTTCTCTATCCTGAATCTCCCACCAATCAATTTCATGGGATGACCCCGGGTTCTAGTATTTTGAGAGAGGGAGAAAAATGTCTCCCTATCCAGATTCTCCACACCATGCATAATTTTGTACACCTCTATCATGTCTCTCCCCTTAGCCTCCTTTTTCCAAGTTAAACAATCCCAGTTGTTGTAACCCTCCCTCATAAGGGAGATGCTCCAGAAGAATACTTGGGGGGGGGTGAAGTTTGCCAAGCTTTCAGCAGATCAGCGCCCCCCCCCCCCGACTCTGGCTCACTAACCCACAAGCTGGCCTGACACAATCTGTATGAGTCAGGCTAACTCACGGCTATCCACTTGGGGATGGGGGAGTCCTAAAATCTCAATTTAAGTAAATTCCTTAATTTGTGCAACTGCACCCATAAATTGCACAAAATTAAGGATGCAATTGGTGCAGATTAAGCTATTTCTGGGTGGAATTTGCACAAATTAGGCAAATTGTGGTTGCAATTTGCATAAAATGGCAATTTTACAGGGGGGGGGACACCAAGAAATTTCTTGGATTTGGCTTATGAATGCAAGCTGAGCCAGGGCTTTGGGGGAAATCCTTTGAGCCCCCAAAGGACCAGATTTTCCCCCAACAGCCAACCGTATTCTGTACTGCCCAATGCTGCTCTCATTCACACATGCTGGCTAGGCATTGCAATCACCGAATGATGGACCCGCGCCAACTAGCTGAGAGTCTCTATCTTGGATGCATCCTGTAAAAGCTGCAGACCAAATAGGGTCACCCCAAAGCATTTTGCTGCTTGAAGCACAGTCCAGATGCTCCCTAACTCCCCCATGCGGGAGCCAACACTTCAGAAAGCCTTGCAGCACCATTCAGACACCCTGCCTCCGTATATCCATTTCCCACCCCAATGCAGCCTGAAGCAGTTCGCTTCACCTTTCTACAGAGCAGGACTAGCCCAGGGAGCAAAGGCAATGCTTCCTTTCTATTGGCAGACTAAGTGGTGATGCAACCCACTGCATGATAGTGGTCTACTATGACTCCTACATGCTGGAACTTAGGACTTACCTACTTCCATGATCCACCCCCAGGGTCAGGAAGCGTGATGTCCCGGAAACAAACAGGGATGTCGCATTCATCGCGCCCGCGTTATTTTTTTAAAAAAAAAGAGACTGCAGCTGAGCGCAATTGTGCTCCAATGAAAAATGTGAGTTTAAAAACAAACAAAAAAGTCCTGACCCTGCTCCTCTCCATCCCAATACCCCTGGACTCCCCCCAGCCCAGCTCCTTCCCTTTTGCTGACCCCCACTACTCATGGGAAGGAGGGAAGAAGCCAGGATGGGCACCCACATCGCCCATAGTCCTCGGGATTGTCCCAAGACCACGGGTTAAATCGGGATAACCGAGGTCTCTGTTATCCTGATAAAATGATGGGATTGTCCCTGCCTGCTCCTGGGATCTCCTGTGCAGCATTTGGATGCATAGGGACAAGCTAGGGATGGCCAGTGTAGGCCGGTGTAGACGCGGCCTCTGACTGGAAGAAGCTCTTCAGTATCTCAGACAGATCCACATTCCGAGTTTTGATTTCTAATTTATGAAACCCCCTTTCCCAAATCCTCCTCATTTTAGAGTTTTCCCCAGCACTGCATATCATGGTGAGGTTAAGCAGTGTAGACACTGGGTTTTGAAAGCCTGCCTACGTTTTCTCATAAAGTTTGATTAAGGGAGCTAATGACTTAAATAAGTAACTTCTGGCCCCAATTCCGATGGTCGATACAAAGATGCATGGTCTTTGTGATGAATAGCATAATTAGACCCTTTTGCTTGTGTATGTGAAGTGACTTGCCTTAGCAAACGATTAGGTTGATTTTCAAAACAAACACACACACACACACACACACACACACACAAAACATTTTATAACTATATTTCATGCACCTCGTTTTTACTGAATGGTGAAAGTTCCAGGAGTAGGCTTTTAACTAGGGATGTGCATGGACCCCAAAAATTGAATCGGAATCGGAATCAGAAGTTCAGATTTTGTAACGTATTGTATCGTTAAAATTGGATGTCCACCTTATCGGATCAGATCCAATAACGATACAAAATTGGAAGTTCCGATTTTGATATCGGACTGCCATTTTAGGTGTTTTCCCCATAGGCTTGCATTGGGGGAAAGAAAGCTTTCCCCAATGCAAGTCTATGGGGAAAACACCTAAAATGGCAGCAATCCCCCCTTACTCCCCCACTCTCCCACTCGCGCTCCTTACCTGCCGCCATCCTGCACTGCCATCCACTGCTTCTGTCTACTGAGAATTAGGCTTTGCGGCCTGCTTCTCAGTAGAGCGACGATGCGCCGGGTGATGTCATCACCTGCTGCATCGTTGTTCTAGTGAGAAGCAGGCCGCAAAGCCTAATTCTCAGGAGACAGAAGCAGCGGACTGCAGCGCAGGATGATGTCAAGTAAGGGGGGAACTCTCCCTCTCTCCCTCCCCCTCGTGCTCCTTACCTGCCACCGTTGTCCACTGCCATCCGCTGCTCCATACTACTGATAAACAGGCCTTGCGGCCTGTTCCACAGTAGAGCAGTGATGCACCGAGTGATGATGTCACCCAGCATGCCGGCACACTATAGTAGAACAGGCCGCAAGGCCTGTTTGTTTATCAGTAGTATGGAAGCAGCGGGCATCAGCGAGGAGGTAGCAGGTAAGGAGCACAAATGGGGGGAGGGATGGGGGGAGGGAGAGGGGAGGGAGGGAGAGGGAGGCCCCCACTCACCCACCACCATGTTTTCCCCATAGACCTTGCATTGGGGGAAAGCTTTCTTTCCCCCAAAGCAAGCCTATGGTGAAAACATGTAAAATGGAGGCCCAATATTAATCAGATCTGAAAAAATCAGACCAGGAGAAATTGGACCTCCTGCAGCCGACATCGGAATCGGACATCGGATGCCCAATATCCTCCGATTTGTATCGGTATCGGGTATTGGGTCCAATACGATGTGCATCCCTACTTTTCACTGGTTGATTTTCCTGGGAGATTGGAGACTTATGACGATCTTCAAAACAAATTCTTTCTTTACAAATATAGACAGCTCAACAGCTTCCCATGATAAGCTGTGCTTATTTCTAATGCTGCAGTTCTACATAGAGGCTGCCTCTACAAGAGAGGTTTAAAGCTCTTTCAAGGCGCTTAAAATTTTTTACCTCTATAAGAATGGAGCGCAAATCGGGCGTAGAGGCGCATTATCTCTCCGATTATGCGCATTATCGAATGCGCATTAAACAGCGAGTTTTATTTTGCTCCGGCTGTTAAAGCGCATTTTGACTATGTGAACAAGCGATTATGTGCATTAACTACTTGTAAAGCGCATTTTGGTCATCCCTTAATGCGCTTCGCCGCCTCTTGCCGCCTCTCGTGCAGAGGTATTAGGTGTAAATGCGCTTCAGCAATTATGCGCATAATCGGCTAACCAGGCGCAAAAGCGAATCCTTGTAGAGGGGACCAGAGTTGCCTGGCATCAAGCCCCATTGGATTCAGTGGGGGTGTTGCTTCCGAGTAGACATGCA
This sequence comes from Anniella stebbinsi, assembly GCA_029215795.1. Taxonomy (NCBI): domain Eukaryota; kingdom Metazoa; phylum Chordata; class Lepidosauria; order Squamata; family Anniellidae; genus Anniella; species Anniella stebbinsi. Next base: position 222,289,330 of record JARDYH010000004.1, on the reverse strand, counting down.
TTGGATTGTGCCATAAAAGAGCAGCAGTCCCCCAAAAGCAACTGCTGCCTTCCTCCATGCTTGCTTCTCATCAGCCAGCTGCAAATAGTCAACATTTCTTTTTTCTTTTCTTTTCTTTTTTCTATGTCAACCAAAATTAAAGATCAGGTCATGTGTTACAATAAACCAGGATTAGGCAGACTTCTAGGGCACATTTAAGAAACTGTCCTAGATACCATCACAAAATGGCTCCCATGGGAGAATAGCAAAAGACAAGTAACCCAAAAGACTGAACACAAGGCAGAGGTGAGGATCTGAGCCCCACATACTAAACAACTCCTTTGAACCCACATTTTTCAGCATCAACAGAACCTGATTTCACAGCAATCCTGAGTTTTGGTAGGGTGACCATATGGAAAGGAGGACAGGGCTCCTGTATCTTTAACAGTTGCATAGGCAAGGGAATTTTAGCAGGTGTCATTTGTATCCCTCTTCATCACATCACACCTGCTGAAATTCCCTTTTCTATACAACTGTTAAAGATACAGAAGCCCTGTCCTCCTTTCCATATGGTCACCCTAGGTTAGCTCCCCCCCTCCACCCACCCACCCTCACAGCTGTTTTCTCCTTCTCTGCTGATCTTGAGTTAAATCAATGGGGCTCTTTGTTCAACCCATTTCATGAGTCTAGTCTCTTATTTATCCACCTCCGTGGACCAGGGGATGGAAACGGGGAAAGTCCATGAAACCTGCCTTGACAAGTTTTCCCACCCTAGTAAGGAACAGGTGCTACCGGCTGTGTGCATGAGCTTTGTCAGTGTAGCTGCCACTAGCTCTTTATATAACAACAAACAAACAAAACTTCATATAGGAGGAAAATGTTAACAAGCCCAGAAAGTGCGAAGCTATATTTAACAGAGACAGATGAGTCTAAGATGAATTTGCCAAGTGCTGTGGCTTCACTGTGCAGATCTCTCTATAAATCATATGCTCTGTGAGCTAGGAAACAACTTCTTTCAGAGTCTAGCAGCAATTATTTGTCAAAGACAAGGAAAAATGAGCCAGATGGTTCAGTCTCATTAATATTTTAGAGCTGAGGGATGGCTGCTATGATGGGGGCAGGTGGGGAAACAGAATTCATTGATGTCACGCTAGTGGTCAAGTAGGGTGACCATATGGAAAGGAGGATGGGACTCCTTTATCCATAATAGTTGTATTGAAAAGGGAATTTCAGCAGGTGTCATTTGGATGCAGGCAGTACTCGGTGAAATTCCCTCTTTGGCCTTTTTCACACCAGGCAAAATGCCTGGGATGGACCCCGGCTGCTCCCTGTGAGTCCGCATGACGCACAGAGAGTAGCGAGGCGGGGGGGGCACAGAAAATCCTGATTCTTCCGTAGTCCCGGGAACTTCCTGGGACCACAGTAAAATGTGGCCGGCCGCCCAAGTACAGCTGCACTTACTCGCAAGTAAGCGCAGCTGCACTGATGGCCACGGAGCCACACCGTGTGGCTCCAAGGCCATCAGAAGAGGGGGGAAGCATAATCACCATCCCCAGGATGGCAGGGGGGAGGGGGCTGATCGCGTGCCATGTTTTTTCTTTTTTTTAACTTACTTTTGCACTGCAACACAGGAGCATTCTCCTCAATTTTTTTAAAAAATGGAGGGCATGATGTCCTACAGTCTGGGAACAGCCTGGGCCATCGAGCCCATTAGATGTGGCTTGAAAGCGCTGATCCTGGAAGTGGCCACTTCCGGGATCACCCGCTCCCTGCCCTCTCCACCCCTATGGTGTGGAACAGACATCACAAAGCAGCAGAAGCCCTGCCCTCTTTTGTATCTTGTCAGGCTAGACAGGGCTCCTGCAGCTTTAACTGTTGTGATGAAGAGGGAATTTCACCAGGTGCTACATGCATAGAGAAGAACACCTGCTGAAATCCCCTTTTCTATACAATTGTTAAAGATACAGGAGCCCTGTCCTCTTTTCCATATGGTCACCCTCAGTCAAGTCATTGTTAGATAGTTAGATCCTAAGCTAAAGGCTATCAAGATTTGGTAGAGCAGAAAAAGAACAGAGGCAATGTTGGGAGGAAGACATGAACCAGAGAAGACATGAACCAAAGAGAAGAAAAGGATGGCCTTGGTAGATCAACCCCAGCTCTGTGTTTCTGGCACTTCTGGCATCATCAAGACAACACAACGTAGGGGATGTCCCAGCAACTCATATTTCAAGGCACACAGCCTCTGAAGACAGTGTTTCCATTCTTGACATCCAGGCATCCTGGGGTGGGCAACCTGTAGCCCTCGTGAGGTTTTGGCCTACAAATCCCATCTACATAGCCAATGGTGCTGAATGATGGGAGTTGTAGACCAAAATACCTGGAGGGCTGCAAGTTGCCCACCCCTGTTGTAGATACTTAGATGGGAGTAAGTGCAGTGTGTTTTCCTTATAAATAGAGAGAGACACATAGGATTGCACCATCATAAATGGGTTGAGGAGTCCCCAGGTATAGAAGAAAGGAACATGGCTGGAATGAGATAGGTAAAGAAGCGGAAGAATGGTCGGCATCATGAGCCTATTTGATGTCACTGTAACATTCAAACCTGGGCTGGGTGAGAATTTTCTTTCAGTTCAGTTTTGAAAAGCATTTATCAAAATCCACAAAGTTCTCATACTCTGGAGGGGGAGGGGAAACTTGAGATGTTAAAAATAAACTGAATATGGAAGAATTGATAGATTCTTGTATCCAGGCCCAGGGCTTAGCTCTTCGAAATATAGGTTTCAATCCCCTGTGTATGTGACCATGTTAGTGCTAATTTAGGACTGCCACCATTTTTTTCCTGACAGTTGGCTCATCTCTGTGTGATCTGTGGCTTATGGCATTTTTTGCTAGCCAGTAATTTATTTGGCAGTTTGTAAACCATTTGCATGGGCTAGTAGACGTTAGTAGGTGGTGGTAAATAGGGCCTTCAGCTCTTGCTTTGCCATAAAACCCAAAGAAGAAGACGAAGACAAAGATGAAGATGAAGATGAAGACAGAGACGAAGAAGAAGAAGGAAGAAGAAGTGGTCTCTCCCAGTCAGAAACCAGTAATCATATCTCATCCCTTTGCTTACTTGCACTCACACACCAAGATTTAGGTGCTTGTAGTTAAACACTGTCAGAGAGGCTTCTCCAATAACGTGTACAAAAGCACTCATAAAGTAATTTGATATCAACTTCTTCTAAACTGGCTCTAACCTGTGTTTATTGCTTCCAATACGAAATGCTGTGTTGCCACACCTCCTCTGCATAAATCAACTCTGCTGTAAATCACACCAGACTATCCAGCACAACCGACCCTTGCAACATGGTGAAGTGCAACATGGTGATTATCTGTATCCCCCACCTTGAGCATGGAGTCAGTGGCTCTTCGGCATGTTGCTGTGCTGTTGTTCAGCAGATGGGACAATCGTGCATCGGTCACCATTTTGTGACGTTGGCTTTATGTGGAGCATTTGGCACAAGAGTCACCATCCCTCACACCTCACTTTGCTTCACAATAAGAAACCTGTTATTTAAATCAAGACCTTTTTTTGTTATTCCTCATGTCAAGCATGGAATGTTCATTTCGGGAATCAGAAAGTGTGAAGATTCATCATGCGTCTAGCCTTTGCCATGACTCCCTATTGACACGATGCTCTTGCAAATGTGCTGACCTGAAAGTAATGGTTTCTCAATCAAATGGGCTGATGACAAACAGCACATAGAGCAGTCTGCTTGATGTGCTCCTGGTTATAATTAACCACACGTGCTTGCCATTGTCCAATTAATTTCACAGCAGAAATGCATGAAATAAGATCAAAAGGTTGTGGAGGGAACATTGGCCCTGAATTCACTTAGTTACAAACACTCCAAAGCTTCATTGGGTGTTTGGTTTTGCTATTTGTCATGAGGCAGTCTGAAGAATCTTCCTCTGAGGAGGAAGAAGTGGCAGAGACTGCAGCCTCGCCCATTCCCCAGGACTTACCGGAGGCAGAGGAACAGCAGGGAGGTTCCTCTGAAGAGCCCCAGGAAAGTCACCCTCTTCCACCCCCTGTCTCCAACGAGGAAGATTCTGGGCCTGAAGGGGTTTGTCCAGTAACTCCCCAACAAAGGCGGAGGCTCAAGCGTGCGGAGCAAGCGCGTCCCACAAGACGCAGCATGAGATGGCAAAAAACAGAGCACAGCTGATGCAGGCCTTAAATGAGATTGCAAAGGAATGTGGAACAGCTGTGGAAAAGGGGCGAGGACAGGCTCAGGTGAATATAAAAGGGGAAAACAGAAAGCAAGGTTTTCGTTGGGAACAACCGACGTATTTGGCTCCTGACACTCCCGCATACTTCTGGCTTGCAACCTGTGGACTGAACAACTGGCGTGACTGTTGACCCTGGACCCTGGACTCCGCTCATATCTGGTTTGACCTTCGGCTTCGACATTTGGACTGACTGAATCTCTGACGTGACCTTGCTTTGGTAAATGGACCTTGTGGACTTCTTAAAGTGATTTTGAGATCCTGAAACGGAGCTGTGGACTGCTTTGCCTCTCAGTGTAAGTTCGGCACTTGACTCAGACCAGGGGGTTAATCTCTGGAGTATAAATAAAAACCTTCAAACGAATAAGTTCTGGCGTCCGTCCCAGACATTCTTTGATAAGGGGTTTGGCTAAAGTCCCAGACTAAAAACTGTTGTAATACGACACTACTGAATGTTTCGAATTTCTTGTATGTTCTGCTGTTGGAGGGTTTTTGTTTTCTTTTACAAAGAGAGATTGATCACTGTACATTAGGACAGCATGCACTCAAGCATTTTCCAGGTTTAATCCCTATATGTTCCTTTGTTAAATCTCCATTTTAAACTGGGGTGTCGAACCTCAGGCCCAGTGTTCTGACTAGGCCAGTTCCCCTTAGGCTGGAAGAAGGAGTTTCAGACGATCAATCAGAATCAGAGTCTGAAACAGAAGAGACGGCACCAGAAACATACCAGCCTTCATGGGAAGTGGGAGAGATGACTCTCACGGGCTCTTCACCAGCTGGGAATGAACTTTCACCAGGCCTTATCTATGAAAGTGTTAGAGCAGTATGACAATGGAACCAATGACCTAGGGAGGTCATGGGCTCCCCCACACCAGAGGCCTTCAAGAGGCAGCTGGACAGCCAACAGTCAGGGATGGTTTAAGGTGGATTCCTGCATTGAGTAGGGGATTAGACTCAATGGCCTTATAGGCCCCTTCCAGTTCTACTATTCTATGATTCTATGTAGTAGGGCTGGAAAACGATCCTAGTGAGCAGCTGTCAGTCAGGGCAGACTAGCTTCCCTTAGCCTTGTGTCCTCCATATGTTTTGACTACATCTCCTATAACCCCTCACCAACAGTCATGCTTGCAAGGACTGATGGGAGTGTAAGTTCCAAACATCTGGAGGGTACCACTTTGGGCTGGAGTAAACGTTACTGGGCCAGTTGGGCCAAAGTTTTACTGCCGCATAAAGAAGCTTCATCTCTTCATATGTGCATGGAAGCTTAATCAGGGATGGTTTTTTTCTTATTATTTATGTATTGATTTGTGTAATTTTACTTTTATTTTCTATTACATTTATATCCTGCCTTTATTCCTCTTTGAGGAACCCAAAGCAACATACATAATCCTCCTCCTTTCAATTTTAGCCTCACAGAAACAACTTTGTGAGGTTGGTTGGTCTGAGAGTCTGTGACTGGCCCAAAGTCACCCAGTGAGCTTCCATGGCCAATTGGGAACTAGAAGCTGGATCTCCCGACTCCCAGGCCAACAATCTAACCACTACACCACACTGGCTCTCAGTAATTGTAGACTGCCCTCTAAGAAAAACCTCTCTGGGAGGCTAAAATAACAGAACAATTTAAACAAGAAAACAATACACTCTCACTCATTCTCATCCATGTGTTGCTGAATCTAAGGGATCTCCTTCCACCAATAATCCAAACAGCCTTTTTTGCCTGGCACCCCACCTCCCGTAGAGCCTAGCAAACAAGAGGGGCTTTGTGCAATCTTGAGAATAGGGTGAGAGGAACTAAATTTTGTACCATGATTTTTTATTTTAAAAAAACTCTCCACGTCTTTGGCTGCAGGCTTGAAATAATATATTGTTTAGCAGTTCCTCAAGTCAGCATTTCTAATAGGATCAAAGACTGAACAATGAGACTCCGCCGAGCAGTGTACACCCCCTTTAATCACTCTGCATCGAGTCCTTAACTTTTGCTGAAATCAGCAGTTGTTTTGCATGACTAGGGGCAGAAGGCTGATTCTCACAAATTTGTAAAGATTCCTGCAGAAGGAATCACCGATATTCACCGCTCGAGCTAGGAAGAACCAGCCTGTAGGGTTGCAAACATCTACTGGAAGCAAACCCCATTGAACACAGTGGTACCTGCTTCTGAGTAGACCAAAGGGTGCTTCTACGACTGCTGCCCTATTAATACACAAACACATTGGTTTGCTCTGTGTAGGGTGACAATGTGTCATTTTTACAGTGGTTGGTCCTCTCTTTGAATGGCTGTCAGGGGACCATCCTCTGTTTGAATGCATCCTTTATTTGAAGGGCTGACTTGTCCAATTTTGATTTAAAAATAAAGAGCCCTAAGAACTGTTGTCCATCCACAGAACACATAGAAACACAGGTCACCTGGCATGTACTGTATTTCTATTGAAATGATAACAATTATTTCTAGATCTCCAGCTATACGTATAGAAATTGTATGCAGATCAATGTCCCGTTTATGAATGATGCATTTTCTCTTTTTTGCAGATACGTACATGGCCACCATGTACAGCATTGTGAATACTAGCCAAGACTGGAGTGAGTTCAGGACCATGGAGAGCAATCCTGAGGCTACAGTACTTACCAATTTCCCCGTTGTCATTGCCATGGTGTTATTGTCCCTGCAAACAGAAATAACCACATAAAAAAACTCCTCCAAATGTGACTCCATGTTAGCAACTTAAAGAAATTGACAGATGATAACAAAAAGTGGCCAAGAGGACAAAGGAGTAATTGATTAGCTATCAGCCCCTGCCACTTGCTTTATGTTACTGGCTGCTTTGCCTGATGAGGCTTATCATCCATTGTCTCAGCGTAGAGATGTCAGAGGAATCCATCTTGTGGGGCAGGGGGGACCTTGAGTAGCTTACATTGGCTCAGCCTCCTGGACATGGTTCCGTTTTCCACTAACTAGCTCAACTTGGTCTGCAGCGAGTCAGGCCCGTTAGCAGTTTTTCCATATTATTTTTTCAATTTGCACAAATTACAGGTGCAACTTGTATACATTTGCATACTTCGTGCAAATTGCATGAATTGCGGCCATGATCTGAGCAAATCACACTGAGTTATGTAAATTTCAACCGCCGTATGCGCAACTCTCTATTTGCGCAAACTGCAGCTCCAACTCCCTACCTGCAAAAGACCCCGAAGTTTTGGGGTGAACCTGTGGCTCTGCTCGTGAGCCAAGTCAGGCCATCAGCTGAAATCCAACAAGGCCCAAACAGTCCAGATTTCCAAATGATGGACATCCCTATCTGAAGGCAAGTTTACATATTTAGCAGAATGTGATGCTAAAGCTTTTCCTAGACTGTTTCACTTCAAGCTGAGGGGGAGGGGAAATGGCACATCTAAATTGTCCCCACAATGCAAATTTCCCTGCACAAAAAAAAGTGTCAAAGATCAGAGAAGCTCAGATATTTTCCCTGACATGCTAGGTTTCTACATGGAAGGCGTTTTGTTTATTTTTCAATTAGGGGGACATTCAAACATACAATCCACCAGCCCAAAGTGGAACAGTGCCCTGCTCCAATTGGGATGCCGTCACCTGCTCTGGGCAATGGTTCATGTGAGGAGGCATGATGTGAGACAGGCACCTGAAACAGGAGCAGTTTTAGCACCACAGCCAGTACCGCAGGCACTAGCCTAGGACTTAAAGTGAGTTCAGGACCATGGAGAGCAGTCCCGCAGCTGGATTACTGATGAGATGCCCCAGCACTGGTTTAGAGCAATTGACAAGCTTTTATTCTGAGGAATCCCTCTGGCTCTCATGTGGTTAATGGCTGCAGCCCCATACTTCATTTTGAGCTGTGCCAAGCCACCCAGATAAGAGAAAAAGGTAAGCTGGAATTTCATAGGACATTTCGTAGAGTGCCTACTATCAGCTTCGGCTAATACGCCACCTGCGCCCCTTCCTAGAGTTGGAAGACCTGAAATCAGTAGTGCATGCGCTGGTAACTTCGAGGCTCAACTTCTGCAATGTGCTGTACATAGGGCTGCCTTTGTGCCTAGTCTGGAAACTTCAACTAGTTCAAAATATGGCAGCCAGGTTGGTCACCGGTACATCTAGGAGTGACCACATTACACCAGTTTTAAAATCACTCCACTGGCTGCCAATTAGTTTCCGGGTGAAGTACAAAGTGTTGGTTATTACCTTTAAAGCCCTACATGGTTTGGGTCCAGGTTACCTATGGGATCACCTTCTCCCATACAATCTGCCCTGCTCGATCAGGTCCTCTGGGAAGAATGTACTACAGTCAACAAGAACTAGACTGACAACCATTACCCAGAGGACCTTCTCTTCTGCTGTTCCCAAATTGTGGAGTGACCTGCTGGGAGAGATTCACCAACTCACCAGTCTTCAGGAATTTAAAAGATCTATAAAGACTGATCTCTTCCGGCAGACCTACCCAGGTGAATTTTAAATTGTTTTATTGATGTTTTATTGGTATTTTAATGATGTATTGGTTTTAAGTCTTTTAATCAGTTTTGTATTTTACGTTTGATTCTGTTCCCCACCTCGCTCCATTGGGAGAGACGGGTAATAAATATATTATTATTATTATTATTATTATTATTATTATTATTATATCCTGGGGAGCAAGGGGGGTGTTTCCTGTGTTGTGTGCATTTTGCCTTTATCATAGAATCATAGAATCATAGAATCATAGAGCCGGAAGGAGCCTACAAGGCCATTGAGTCCAACCCCCTGCTCAATGCAGGAATCCACCTTAAAGCATTCCTGACAGATGGTTGTCCAGCTGCCTCTTGAATGCCTGTAGTGTAGGACAGCCCACGACCTCCCTAGGTCATTGGTTCCATTGTTGTACTGCTCTAACAGTCAGGAAGTTTTTCCTGATGTCCAGCTGGAATCTGGCTTCCTGTAACTTGAGCCCATTATTCCGTGTCCTGCACTCTGGGATGATCAACAAGAGAACCTGGCCCTCCTCTGTGTAACAACATTTCAAGTATTTGAAGAGTGCTATCATGTCTCCCTTCAATCTTCTCTTCTCCAGGCTAAACATGCCCAGTTCTTTCAATCTCTCCTCATAGGGCTTTGTTTCCAGACCCCTGATCATCCTCATTTCCCTCCTCTGAACCCCCTCCAGCTTGTCTGCATCCTTCTTGAAGTGTGGTGCTCAGAACTGGACGCAATACTCAAGATGGGGCTTAACCAGTGCCAAATAGAGGGGAACCAGTACCTCATGCAATTTGGAAGCTATCCTTCTATACATGCAGCCCAAAATAGCATTTGCTTTTTTTGCAGCCACATCACACTGTTGGCTCATATTCAGCTTGTGATCTACAACAATTCCAAGATCCTTTTCGCTTGCCGTATTGCTGAGCCAAGTATCCCCCATCTTGTAACTGGGCATTTGGTTTCTTTTTCCTAGGTGCAGAACATGGCATTTATCCCTATTAAATTTCATTCTGTTGTTTTCATCCCTGCGCTCCAGTCCATCAAGATCACTTTGATGTTTGTTTCTGTCTTCCAGGGTATACGCGTTCCCACCCAATTTTGTATCGTCTGCAAATTTGATAAGTATTCCCTGCACCTTCTCATCCAAATCATTAATAAAAATGTTGAAGAGCACTGGGCCCAGGACTGAGCCCTACGGTATCCCACTCATTACCTCCCCCACAGTGTGAAAAGGTACCATTGATAAGCACTCTTTGAGTCCGATTCTGTAGCCAACTGTGGATCCACCTAAGAGTTGTTCCATCAAGCCCACTTTTTCCTAGTTTGTTAATCCAAATGTCATGGGGCACTTTGTCAAAAGCTTTGCTGAAGTCAAGGTTTACTATGTCCACAGCATTCCCACAGTCCACAAAGGAGGTTACCCAATCAAAACATGAGATCAGATTAGTCTGACAGGATTTGTTCTTGACAAATTCATGCTGGCTTCTAGTCATCACTGCATTGTTTTCAAGGTGTTTACAGATTGACTTCTTTATAATCGGCACCAAAATTTTCCCAGGGACGGATGTCAGACTGACCGGTCTGTAATTCCCAGGTTCCTTTTTTTTGCCCTTTTTGAGGATAGGGACAACATTAGCCCTTCTCCAGTCGTCCGGCACATCACCCATCTTCCATGATTTTGCAGAGATAATTTTGTAGTTCGTCGGGCCATGGAGATTTGAACTTGTTCAAAGAAATTAGGTGTTCCTTGACCATTTGTTTATCAATCTCACACTGCAATCTTGCCCCTTCAGCTTGTACTTCACTTTTTCCAGGAGGGTCATTGTCTGTTGTATGTCTTGTTTGTTGGTTTGTTTGGGCATGGCGTGTGATTTGTCTGTGTGTGATCTGTGTCTTTCCTGAGGGAGGGTGTGTATGTGTGTATGCATGGATTGTGTGTGTCTTTTGCCTGTACAGTGTGTGATCAAAGGTGAGCAAGTGTTTTTCTGAGCATCATTAAGAACATAAGAAGAGCCCTGCTGGATCAGACCAAGGGTCCATCTAGTCCAGCACTCTGTTCACATAGTGGTCAACCAGCTGCTAACCAGGAACCCACAAGCAGGACATTGGTACAACAGCACGCTCCTTCCCATGTTCCCCTGCAACTGGGGTATACAGGCTTACTGCCTTCTGTGTAACAGGTTTTGGAGCAGAAAACTGTAGGTGGTCTTCATATTTTGGATCTCAACCCACCTCTACTTTATGCTTAGGTTCTTGGGCAAGTTCCTCCTCTTTTGGTCTCACCAGTTTGCCTTCTAGTGAGTCTAAAATATTAGGTATGGCACCCATTTTGGGAGTAGGCAAGCCATCTGATTGCTGCCATTTTGAGGGATTGCCCATAGCACTAAATTCCAAAGTGCCCCCCCAAGCCAGGGGGGGAAGGATGGAGTCCCCTGGTTCAGAGAGTATAATTACAGAACTTTGGAGAATGCACTGACCTTCATGACAGGATTGCTCCCATGGCTCTGTAAAAACAGCAACATTTTAAAGCATAAACCTCTGGCTAGACGTTTAAGAGCTAGCAATCCTAAGAATGACCCCTTTAATAATGCAGATCATTGTTTAGCGTCCTGCTTTTCTTTTCTTTTTTCCTGTATCAACATGGAGACATCCATTGACCTTTTTGGAGTTCACGCTTTCGTTTCACAGCTCTGTTGCAGACACGTAAGTGCCCCTTAATCCCAGCAATTGGAAGGAACGTCATAGAAAAAAACTTAGCCTCCTCTGCCCTTTCCTTATTGTTGTTATTTTTCTTGCTGTTGTTTTAAACGCAAAGGGAGGCTACAGGCAATATTAAGCTATCATTTTCAGGACCGTGCATTCATTTCACAATTATTTATTTAAAATAAATATCTGCTACCCTATCAGTTAAACCCTCAGGGTGGCTTACGGTTTTAAATAACATCTTTAAATAATCACAAGAAAATTTCTGCAAGAAATAGAATAACAGCAGAAGCTAACTAAAACAGCAATGTGAAAAATGGCAGGATCCTACGAAAAAGAAAAGAGCAATCGCCGCCGATGTAGTAAAAATGAACTTGGCTAACTTTTAAAAGACCTGAGAAAATTAAAAGGCCTTCTCCTGGCAATGAGAAGGTGTAGTAATATCAGCCAGCAAAACTGCCTGGGGACACTATTTCACAGATGGAACAGAAAAAATAGGGGTGCCTGCACAGACTCCTTCAGCTCCAGCTCAGGACAGAGTTCATTTCTCTCCAGATCCTCATGATGTGCCTAGGGGGAAATCAAAAAGATGTCAGTCCAATACAGATCTGGACTCTCCTAACCCAGATGAGTATGATGTGGATTTAATGGTCCTAGATGAAGGGGAGTAGCGTGGTGAGTCCAATCTAGAGGAGCCTGATTCCCACCACCTCTTTCAGGATTCCCATTACCTTCCTCTGCTATGTAAATCTATGACAGCCTTGGCTTTGAACTCTTCAGGGGAAGCTACTAACCTCTCTATGTCGACAGCTGTCTGTCCTGATCCCCAGCTCAGGAACACAGTGGTGAAGTTGCCTGCCCTTAGCCCAAAAGTGGTGAGTTGGATTGTCTGTTACAGCACAAGAAATCTGTTGCTGTTGCTAACAAACATTACATTTTAGAACAGCCAATTATGGATCAGATTAAAGTCCCACATATTGATGCACCTCTGGCAGCTCTTGTGAGCATCCGACTGGGTCCAGGAGCCCGGCGGAACCCCACCGTGTCCAACCTCTGGAATCCAGTTGGATGGTCCTGGCACGAGCGTGAACCCCCACCCAAGCACTCGCGAGGCCCTGGTGAGTACTCGGCAGCCACCCGCATGTGTGCCAAAATTGAGTGTGCAATTTCAGGATCCTCCATAAATTTGCACTTCTCCACCCCCCTGCACCGATGGCGGCCTTAAAGTCCCCATTGATACAAGGGTAAAGGTGTGAATGTCCCATTGACAATTTTACCCTTGTGTCAATGGAGCCTTTAATGTTGCTATGGGGGGAGGGGAGGGGACAATTTACAGATGCTCCCAAAATTGTGCAATTTCCCCCCTTTGTGTCAACTGCAGCCACCATTGATGCAGGAAAGGAAAGTGTGTGATTTGGTGTGCCCACCGAGGTGAGCTCAGGCGAGTTTGCCCAACCTTGATCCCAAGTCACCTGAGTAACATTAGAAGATCATAGAATAATAGAATCATAGAATAGTAGAGTTGGAAGGGGCCTATAAGGCCATCAAGTCCAACCCCTACTGAATGCTGGAATCCACCTTAAAGTATACCTGACAGATGGCTGTCCAGCTGCCTCTTGAAGGCCTCTAGTGTGGGAGAGCCCACAACCTCACTAGGTCATTGGTTCCATTTTCGTACTGCTGTAACCATCAGGAAGTTTTTCCTGATGTCCAGCTGGAATCTGGCTTCCTGTAACTTGAGCCCGTCATTCTGTACCCTGCACTCTGTGTTGATCGAGAAGAGATCCTGGCCCTCCTCCGTCTGACAACCTTTCAAGTATTTAAAAAGTGCTATCATGTCTCCCTTTAGTCATCTCTTCTCCAGGCTAAACATGCCCATTTCTTTCAATCTCTCCTCATAGGGCTTTGTTTCCAGACCCCTAATCATCCTCGTTGCCCTCCTCTGAACACACTCCAGCTTGTCTGCATCCTTCTTGAAGTGTGGTGCCCAGAACTGGACACAATAATCAAGATGGGGCCATCCAGAGATGGGGTAATCTAATAATCATTTGGTGGTGGTGGGGTTTAAAATACACATGGTGTTAAATTAGGAATGGCTGAGAATTTCATTTCAGTCTGGTTTTGATATTTACAAAAAGTTGCTCTTCCTTCAAAGAACTTAAAATTGTGAATCTGACAGATTAATCCATCCAGGCCCAGGACTCTTGAGTACTTTGCTTCTTAAAGTCTGGATTTGGTTCTTTGTGTATTCAACCAAGCTAGTGATCAATTTGGGTCCCTACCTTCAGGCAGACTCCCTCTCTTTAACAGTTGTATGACAGGCAGGTACAACATGGTCTTCTCCATGCTGGGAATAGCTGTACCTACTGAATTTCACCAATTCAGGTGGTGAGTAGTTCTGGTCACCACAACTAGAAAAAGATATTGTGGAGCTGGGAAAAGGGCAGGAAAGGGCAAATAAACTAATCAAGGGACTGGAGCAACTCACCTATGAGGGAAGGTTACAATAGCCAGGATTGTTCAGTTTTAAAAAATGGAGGCTAAGGGGAAACATGATAGAGGTGTACAAAATTATGCAGGGTGTGGAGAATGTGGATGGGAGACATTTCCCTTGCTAGAACCCAAGGTCATCCCATGAAGCTGATTATTGGGAGATTCAGGACAGATCAAAGGAAGTCCTTCTTCACACAGCACATAGTTAAACCGTGCTATTCAGTGCCACGAGATGTAGTGATGGCCACCAATTTGGATGGCTTTAAAAGGGGATTGGACAAATTCATGGAGGAGATGGGTATCAATGGCTACTAGTCCTGATGGCTATGTGTTACCTCCAGTATCAGAAGAAGTATGACGATGTACACCAGTTGCTGGGGAAGATGGGCAGGAGTGTGCTGTTGCCCATGTTCTGCTTGTGGGTTTCCCACAGGCAGCTGGTTGACCACTGTATGAACAGAGTGCTGGACTAGATGGACCCTTGGTCTGATCCAGCAGGGCACTTCTTATGTACTTATTTCAGTTCAGTTCAGTTTTGATACTAACTTACCAAGTTTTGCAAATGTCTTCATGTGCAGAGTGGAGAGAACATGAGATTTTAAAAAACGTACTGCAGGAGAAAGCAAAACTGATAGATTCATTCATACTTATCATAAATGTGTCACCTACGGTGCCATATGACGTGTGCTTTTTTAAAAATTGAAAATTTGAATTGGAACTGCAGGGCTGAAATGAGTCTAATCCTCCCTCCACCCACCACAACCCTGACAAAAATCCAGATCCTCATGGCGTAATTAGTGCTTGGACAATAAAGCTTCCATTGGCACCAATGAGAAGGGTTTTTTTTTTTCTGTCATTAATTGTAGTGCAGAGACAGTTTTGTCAGGATCATGATGAGGAAAGTAAGGCTTAAATGCCCCTCTCCATACTGCAACCTCGATGCAAATTGAACAAACAAACCCTGTTTGTATTATTAAACAAAATGTTCTTGTATAACACTGCAGGTGATGCATTTCATGTCAGGTATAGTTAGGCTCCTTAGCCCTATTAATTTTTCCCTTTAAATCCTCACATAATGCTGCAAGCAGCACATTTAATAGCTTAAAATGTCAGGCTCCAAGTAGTATTGTTTGCCTGTGTGCAGGAAAGTGATTCTGTGGCTTTCGAGTACAGTGGAAGCTGTCCTGTCACACGAAATTCTTGTTGTCGTTCTAAGCTCCTGCCAGAACGTGACAATAAAGACAGGTGTTCCTCTTCTTGCTGTTGTTTTGTGAATAATAGCAAAGGGAGGTAACTACCCTTGGCAATCTTGCAGAAAAGTAAGCAGATCTTGTAGGTGAAACTGGTGTAGCTCTCTACCAGCAAAGATTAATCAAACTTTGGAGAGGGTTTTGCCTCCGCCTCTGTCAAAAGTGATGAAAACACAAGACCCTGGGCTGAAACCTTCCAGCAGAACCCCGTCTATTTCCAAATGAAGGAGAGCCTCAACACGGCTCTGCCCCCCCCCCCCCGGTGTTTTCTTTAACTTGCTGCAAAAGGTTGCTTTTGGAATTGAAAGCACAACCCAATGATTTAAAAAGCCAGGCACACTTCTACCATCCTTTCATGTGCTTTGGATTCTGACTTCTAAATTGCTCCTGTGGTCCCTGGTTCACAGTGGTGTTGTGAAAGCCAGATGCCCCTTGGGTAGTTTCAAAGATTTTTTTTTTAATCTCTTAACACATGAGGTGGTTAACAAATTCTGAAACGGGGAAGGATGGAAAACACCACAGCGTGTCAGTGAGAGTCTGTTGTTTAGTGCCTATTTCAACGGTTCCATCCATGCCTATGAGGTGGACAGGACTCGGGGCCAAATCCAGGCTGCCTTGGGGTCTACAACTGTCTCTCCAGGGTTCCCCAGAAGGCCCTTCTCTGGTTGGGTGCTTTCCTGTCTTTTGTGCCTGGGCTGGTACAGCTTAGCATCTCTCAGCAATAACATTGAATCATTTCGTTTGATCAAGGAGGAGAGTTCATCTAGAGGGCCATGTCAAAAGTTCTAGAAGGGCCTGTCGGGGACATATTCACAGGGCTAGAAGAGAGAGATGTAAAGGCAGCATGAAGAAAGCCCCTATGATTGAGCTGGTGGAAATTCATTGTACTTCCAAGGGCAGGGGAGTGAATACTTGTACAGATCAGCACAATAGAGACTTGTCTCTCTCTTTTTTCTTAAACCTTTTTTTTTCTTTTTCACCACTGTAGGGAAGCAGCTACAGAGCTCCTAATGATCACCAGGACGATTCTGCGCTACAGTGCCTCTGAGGATGGATGCTACATCAAGATGCAGCATCCTTTAAAATAGGTTGATGGAGTGGGTGGGGGGATGGAAACATTGCTATGTTTTCTCCCCAAATAATACACCTAAAAAGTCATGACATCACTTTAAGAACATAAGAAGAGCCTGAGAGACAAAAGTGTGGATAAGATGCTTCCACTTTATATCTAGAGTGGCCATGTGTCCTACTTTTACAGTCCTCTATGTAGAGGACTGTCCAGTCCATGTCTGCTCCATTTTGATAGAGCACCTGAGGAAGGGAAAGCAGGAACCATGGAATTGGTCATTAACAGTTAGCACCAGGGCAGCAGACAGAGCAGGTCAGGTTTTTTTCCACTACACAGAGATGAATTGTATTTCTGTTAAAATTATAATAATCATTTCTAAATTATCATCTATCCATATAAAGCAGTGCATGCAATTGTATGCAGATTTGTTCTTTTTGGGTGGAGATTCATCTCCTCTCTCTCTCTCTCTTTGTCTCTCTCAATGTGCCAGTGTCCACCTTATATAGACTTTAGCCAAAATCAGTGGGTTCAGCTCAAGATTTATAGGTTTGCCCTTTTCTAAGCTACAGGAAGAAATATCCCAGCCCACATCTGCTGACTAATAACCTGTATTGACATTAGATTATGGGAAGCTTTGACATTTTCATGAATCAGATGTTGACCTCAAAATATGTTCTTTAGTCAACAGAACCCAGACAAAGGTACCAGTCAAACAAATGAATCAAAATAGATTGAACTAAAGCCATGGTTGTCCTAGCCATCCAACTTCAAGTTGAACTATCAGGGAAGAAATGTGTTTTCAAGGCAGTTTCAAACCAGGTGACAATCAGCAGGCCTCAGTGTTGGGGCCTTTTTTGAAAGCTCCAGTTTGGCACTGGAAAATGTCCAGGTTCCCTAACCTATGTTGGATGATAGGCACATTTGGAATTTTGAGATAATGCCATTGGTTCAACCATTCTGATGCACCAAAATAAAGATGGTGCTGGAGGAGACTTCCTGGAGGAGACAGCTGTTTCCTGGAGGAGAAGGTTATCAATGCCTACTAGTGCTACCTCCAGTAGAAGAGGCAGTAAATCCATGTACACAAATTGCTGGGGAACATGGGTGGCAGGATGCTGTTGCACTCATCTCCTGCTTGTGGGTTCCTGGTCAACAACTGGTTGGCCACTGTGTGAAGAGAGTGCTGGACTAGGTGGACCCTTGGTCTGATCCAGTATGGCTTTTCTTATGAGGGCAGCACTTTGCATTGCAGTATGCCAGCCTCCCATATATACAAGAGGGCAGGGAAACCAGTGGTCACCAAGTGAGGTGTCTACATGCACACTGATGCTCATTGGCACCACACTGGAAGCCTCAGGAATATGTGAATGGCTACTTGCAATAACGTTAAAACAGGAAGAGAAGGAGGACAGGGGATGAAGAGACAGGTGAGCCTGAGATTTTGCCAGGATAGTTTCTGTAGTGCTAAACTATAGTTTAACATTCTGTCTGATCTGTCATAGAATAGTTGAATCATAGACTAGTAGAATTGGAAGGGGCCTCTAAGGCCATGGAGTCCATCCCCTGCTCAATGCAGGAATCCACCTTAGAGCATCCTTGACAGATGGCTGTCCAGCTGCCTCTTGAAGGCCTCTAGTATGGGAGAGCTCATGACCTTCCTAGGTAATTGGTTCCATTGTTGTACTGCTCTAACAGTGAGGATTTTTTTCCTGATGTCCAGCCGGAATTTGGCTTCCTATAACTTGACCCCATTATTTCGTGTCCTGCACTCTGGGATGATCAAGAGGAGATCCTGGCCTTCCTCTGTTTGACAACCTTTCACGTATTTGAAGACTGCTATCATATCTCCCTTCAATCTTCTCTTCTCCAGGCTAAACATACCCAGGTTAAACATGCTACCAGGCTAGCTTAGCTAAGAGCTTGATGCAGTGCAGAGGGTTGTGAGAACTGGAGTTGTTTAAGGCAGGGATGGGCAACTCCTGACCCTCCAAATTTCAACTCAGAATTAAGTCCCATTGGTTTCAATGGTATTAAGATCCAGGTAGGTATGGGAGAACCAGGGATGCTCGTGGTCACCAAAAATTCTCCAAACTTCACTTCAAAGCTTCTCGCTTGAGATTGTAACCTGATGCTTTCATATCTTTCAAATTGGAGCAGTGAGCATTGTTCAAAAGTTCACACCCTTCCCCAATTGACTGAAGCATGAAAATGCAATTTTGTTTTAAAGTATGTGTGTTGTTTTTTAAAAAAAGGGCACATTTATTGAAGTTGAACACAATGCTAGGAATTTGCAACCAATTTCAGAGAACATGTAGGCGTTCCAGTTTGGAGTTGTGAATGAGGCATTTTCAAATGATTTGTGAACTGAACTGAACTTCTCAGGTATCCCAGGATCTGAGTTCATAGATCAAAGCTCTTGGTAGGAATGGCACAGGTGTTTCATCTAAGCCTGGGCCAGAATTTAACCCTACTGACTGCGACATTCCCTCTCCAGATTGCTCTCTAGAAACCTCAGATGTACCAGGTTGGTCACCAGTACATCTAGGAGTGACCATATTACGCCAGCTTTAAAATCGCTCCACTGGCTGCCAATTAGTTTCCAGGCGAAGTATAAAGTGTTGGTCATTACCTTTAAAGCCCTACATGGTTTGGGTCCAGGTTACCTGCGGGATCGCCTTCTCCCGTACAATCCGCCCCGCACACTCAGGTCCTCTGGGAAGAACTTACTGCGGTCGGCCAAGACTAGGCTGACAACTGTTACCCAGAGGACCTTCTCTTCTGCCGCTCCCAGACTGTGGAATGACCTGCCGGAGGAGACTCGTCAACTTAACAGTCTTTTAGAATTTAAGAAAGCTATAAAGACTGTTCTCTTCTGGCAGGCATATCCAGTGTAATTTTTAGAATGTTTTTAGGATGTTTTAGGATGTTTTAATGCAGTTTTAATAATATTTGTCATGTTTTAATTAGTTTTATGTATTTTATCATGTTGTTGTTCCCCGCCTCGATCTAGACAGAGAGGCGGGTAAGAAATAAAACGTTATTATTATTATTATTATTATTATTATTAGAAGAGAAAACCCCACTCCTTTCTTCTGCCATGGCCGAACCATCCCTATCACCCTTCCCCAATGCCAACACACACTGCTTTGTAAAAGCTGGAGAAGAAGAGGAGCGCTCCCCTGTCCACCTCTGGTACCCGCTAGTGGGACAAGAAGAGGAAGGGAGGAGAGCATGGGCCCCTCTCCTCCTCCATTTTGTGCCTAGAGGGGGCGCTGCATGCAAGTCTTTTGGTCTCACTGCTGGGGTCAGGAGAAAAAATGAAAGACGTGCACACGGTAAACCCCGCTGTGTGCAAAACGGACGAGGAGAGGAGAGCGCTGCTCCCCCCCTCGTCCTCCTTCCATCCCTACTATTGTGGGGGCAGCAGCAGTAGCATGGTAAAAACAGCACGGTTGGGAGGAGGACCAGAGGGGAGCCACTCCCCTCTTGTCCTCGTCCTGTGTAGGAACTTTTTATTATCTGCTTTTCTGTGATTATTATAGTGCTGGGGCAGGGGGACATGGGGGGAGGGTTATTGAATGCTGGGGTGGGCGAACAAGGGGGCAAGTAGGCCTACACACATAGAACATTGTTATCAAGGGTTGGATGCTTCAGTTTGGATGAGAATCTGATAAGAGAATGATTTGGAAATATGATTTGATGTTGCTCAAAGACTTGTGACTCATGAAAGACTTGTACCAGCTCTATTGCTTAATGACATTATTCATGAGGGCTTGTGACTTGATATTGCTAAAAGGTATAATTCATATAAATTTGTGACTTATATTAGGGTGACCAGAAAAATCCAGGTCAGGGCTCATGTCACTTTAACAGTTGTAGAGAAAAGGGAATTTCAGCCAGTGTCATTTGTATGCAATTAGTTCCTGGTGAAATTTCCGCTTCATCACAACAGTTAAAGTTGCAGGGGCCCTGCCTTCTTTTGTATATGGTCACTCTAGTATAGTGCCTGCACCTTTAACTGTTGTGATGAAGAGGGAATTTCACCAGGAACTAATTGCATTCAAATGACACTGGCTGAAATCCCCTTTTCTCTACAACTGTTAAAGTGACATGAGCCCTGACCTGGATTTTATCTGGTCACTCTAACTTATATCACTTACTTTTAAGGAAAGTAAGTGAAAGATCTAGGATCAAGAACAGGTGAAGTTGTGGTTAGAAAATCCCCCTGTCCATAAGAACAGAGAAGTAAACCAGACAGTTGACCACAAGAAAAAGGGAATTTGACCTTTCGTTGTCACAAACACCTACATCAGAAGAGGAAGGTATATATTTGGGGAAGAAGAATTAAATTACAACTAAATTTAAGAACTAAATTATGACATGGGCTGATAGGTTTGGCCATTGCAGAATGAATTAATCTATAATAAGAGGGAGGTCTTTGCCTTTAGAAAGGTTATTTAAGTCTAGTCAACAGGAACCGCGAGGTCTTTCCTTTCCCTCAGGCATGGCATCCAGGATGTTGCTCTGAGCCTAACTTGAAGGCCTCAGTAACTCTTTGGCTGCCTGGGAGAAATGAGAGTCCCTCTGTGAAGTAGAATTCCTTCACAGAGTATGTAAGAATGTTGCCATGGGGGGGGGGGGGGTTGTCTATGTTTGTCTATGTTTATCTATGTACTCAAGAAATCTTCCAGACTTGTGAGTATATCTCTTTAATTGCTTTGCTGTATGGAGAGGTTTGTGTGTCTGTTTAATTCTAACTTCCTTAAATTGTTTTAATAAATGTTTTAAAGCAATAACAGTTTCATTGAGTTCGTGAGTATGGGCAAAATCAATGATTCTGAATGTCTTATCTTCATATCCTCCTTTCACCTACTGGGGAATTTGAGGAGCATTGATGCAGGGACTGCAGCCTGCATTCAGCTCACAAAAATGTGTATGCAATTTCTGGTGCATTTCTTTTAACACAGTGTTTTCCTAGCCTGCACACTTTCTGCAAGCAATTTTACCTGAGTACAATGTGGTTTGTGTGCACTACTTTCTCCTAATGCATGCATTTTGTGCATGCTTTCCCTTAAAATGCACTGTTAGGGTTCCTTCCATGTCCTGGATCCACTCAGCAACTCTTTAAGGATTTCTTGCCTCCTTAAAAGTCCCCCCTTCCTTCCTTTACCTTCCCCTTCACAATATCATGAGGTTTAGGCTGTAGATGTGGGGTGAGTAACACTTCAGACACTTTAGGTTTAATACAGTGGTTTACTGGAATATTAAAGCAACCAAATTACAAGTAAATGTCAATAGAGCTGAGTGATACAAAGCCATTAAAAGAAAATAAAAGCTGCAAAATGCAAATTCTTTTACCCTAGCTTCATTCAGGCTAGGGCAGTGCACGGACCCCCCGATCTGGATCTGTCAGATCTGGATTGGCCTGATCCAGATCTGTATGATCTGGATCTGATTCAATCCAGATCCAGATCCAGATCTACGGATCCAGATCCGGAGACCCTCCTTTTCCCCATAGACTTGCAAGTCTATGGGAAAAAGGACTCACCGCCCTCCCCCAACTCTCCCTGCTTACCTGCTGCCTCCTCCTCATCACTGCCGTCTGCCACTGTCACTGCCCGCCACTGCCACTGCTTCCTCTCTACTGAGAACCAGATGTCGCAGCCTGATTCTCAGTAGAGCGACGTCGCGCCGGGTGATGACATCACCTGGTGCAATGTTGCTCTACTGAGAATCAGGCTAAGAGGCCTGGTTCGCAGTGGAGAGTAAGCAGCGGCAGCGGCAGGCGGTGGCAGGCGGTGATGAGATGGCAGCAGGTAAGCAGGGAGTGTGGGGGAAGGCAGTGAGTCCAATGGACTCACTTCCAGCCTGGCGTCCCTGGGTGCCAGCTGCGCAGCTGACACCCAGGGACCTGGAAGGGCAATAGGCCCAGGAACGATCCAATCTGGTCCGGATTGATCCAGACCTCCCCCGATCCGGTCTGGTTCCAGATCTGGACGGTCTGGATCACCCCAATCAGCTTCGGATTTAGGATCCGGATCCGTGCATAGCCCTAATTCAGGCTGCTTCTTTCTGCTCTTTCCTCATACTCTGGTCTCTCTTTCTGGCTGGCTCTCTCCTTTTATCCTCTCTTCCACAAAACCAAATGTACTGTTTCAACCTTTAAGAAATGAAACGTAACTGGAGAAATAAAACTTAACCAGGGAAATGAATACAAACCAGAGAAATGAAACTACACCTCTCAGGGATACCCACACACACACACACACACACACACAAAACAAAACCCAGGCCTCTAAGACCTAACGTCTCTATTTTGCATCTGTAGGCCTAAAAGCTTCACATGTACATTTTGTGATGTGAATTGCATCACAAAATTCTGAGAAGTGTGGATTTCGGTGCACAAGTGCATTCTGGTTTATGTGATAGGTTTGGGGGGGGGGTGAATTGGGTACATTTGTATAAAAATGCACCTACCCCTGGTGTGTATATACAACAGGCCAGGGAAAAACTAGAAATGGGGTGGCAGGGTTGCTTGCCAGGCTTCTGACAATAATGAGCATGGCTTTTGGAGACAACCATCTGCTGCTACAAAGACAGAACATTTGGTGATGTGAATGTTCCAATACAAAACACTCCCTGCTGATATATCAGGGTTTGGCGGAGGTGGGAGTTTAGAGAGGTATGGCTAGACATATGTATAAATTCATCTATTCACCCATTTTTGCACTGCTTCAAAACCCTGCAGAATTGTCAGGAGCAAAATGTGGAAATCAATTCATCATGTTGCCTTCCTTTCACTGAAAGCTATCATCTCTATTCAGCTTTTGTTAATAGATTCAGCTTCCTGCTCAGGATCTTCATGATTTCTCTGTCTCTCAGGGATGAGGAAAAATATATTCTACCCCACCTCAGGTGAGCTATTACTAACCTCTACCAAAATTAAATTTGGGAGAGCTTTGTTATTCATGAAAGCAGCTGTTGAACCTTGAAACGTGAGCGCTTTCTTTCAGAAGCCACAATCAAAGCAGAACAATGCCTACTGATCAGACATAAATTGGATAAACTGATTGCCTCTAAATTTTAAAAAAAATGAACAGTCCCCCACCCGGCAATGAATTCTAGGTTCAGTTTCAAAATACGGAATATAGAGCATGAACTTCTCTAGATACCAATAGTTGAGGTTTCAAGGCAATTTTAAGTATTGATATCAAATACAGACTGACTTCAGAAACCAGAGATGAATTGGAATGAGTGACTATGTGATGAAACTTTGTTTTCTTTTATGTGTTACGGATGGGTGAAATCGGCGAGTTCTTGCCCTGTGGGCGGTTTGATCCGCCGCTGCTGCCACCCGCCTTGTGAGCTGGGCTACGCAAGTTTCCCCCGGATGCTCGCAAGCACTGTCCGCTGTGGCTTCCTGCATTAATAGCGGCCACCATTAATGCAGCAAGGGAAATGTGCAATTTCTGGAGGCTCCAGCAATTGTGAATTTCCCCCCAGTGCGTTGATAGCTTCTGCCATTAGCATGGAAGGGGGAAATGCACAATTTCCAGAGACTCTGGAAATCAAGCTTCTCCACCCCAACCCCACCGAACCAATGGGTGCCTTAATGGCCCTATTAATGTGAGGATAAACCTTTACCCTTGCATTAACAGAGCTTTTAAGGCCCCCATTGGTGAAGGGGGGAGGAAAATGCATTTTTCCGGAGCCTGCAGAAATCACGCACTTCCCCCCACTATGTTAACGGCAGCCGCCATTAGTGCAGGAAGCCAAGGTGGGCGGTTGCCAAGCATTCACGGGGGGGGGGGGGGAGTCGCCAGCACATGAATGTGGGTCCACGCTTGCACTGAGCGTGCTTCACTGGTCCATGAGGGCCAGATGTGGGGGGGGTTGCCCTCACAGACCCAGTCGGATGCTCGCGACAACCCTATTTGCATGTTTGATGTACTTTAACCTACTGTAACCCTAAGTAAGGCATCTGGGTAAGGCGCTAGAACTTAGTCAAACATGGAAGCCCTTCGTTTCATAAAACTTAAGAATTTATAATTAACAACTTCACAATTAACACTCTGTGTGCCCCTGAGTTGTCTCAACTCCTACATAGCTGTTCAACCGTTCCTGCAGGGTCCTGCGCGTTGCCCGGGTAAACTTGATGCCACTCCTTAAATGCTGTTCAACATGGCAGGCTGCCCAATTCCCTGCTCCTTACAGACATTATTTCCAACGTCACCCTTCTCTTTCTTATCTTACCCAAATCCCTCAAAAATCTTCCCCCTTTCCTTTTTCTTCCTCCTCTGGCTCCTCCTTCTCACTCCTCCTCCTCCTCCTCCGCACCGCTCCCAACTGCCCCTCCCTTCTATTCTCCTCCTTCTGTTACCATGACAACCGTGCCACACTAGTATTGCTCCTAAAATAAGTCGGTGAGAGGAAGGAGTTAGGACGTTTTAGGTTTTGAATGGTGTCTCCTGATTGGCTGATTCATTTTTTTTTTTCAGTTGGGAGAGAGAAAAGAAATAACAGCCCCTTGGCATTCTTGGGAATTAGTTAGGGACTGGGTTTCAAAGGGGTAGGATTGGGGGATTGGGGCTGCAACGGAGAGGGGTAGTTCGATTATCCTGAGAGATTGAGGGAACCAGGTTATCTGAAGGAACACCTCCTCCCACATGCCTGGACCCTAAGATCATCCATGAAGGTCCTTCTCCGTGAGCCCCTTCCAAAGGAAGTGAGGCAGGTGGATACCAGGAGGAGGGCCTGCTCTGCTGTGGCACCCCGGCTGTGGAATGGGCTCCCTAGAGAGATTTGCCTGGCACCTATGTTATACTCTTTTAGACACCAGGTGAAGACCTTTTTATTTTCACAGTGTTTTAACAGTCCTTCAGATTGATTTTTAACCTTGCTGTGTTAAATCTGTATTTTAAATCCGTATTAATTTCTGCATGGCTGCTCAGTTTTTATTCTGGTTGTGCTTCTATGTTGTATTTTAAATTATGTTTTTATACTGTCATTGTTTTATATTTTGAATAGTTTTTACAGTTTTACTTTTTGTAAACCGCCCAGAGAGCTTCGGCTATTGGGCAGTATATGCAGTAAATAAATAAAAAATATTTAGTTAGTTCATTTCTATACTGTCCAATAGCTAAAACTAGGGGTGTGCACGCCAAAAAATATTGTCGTTTATCATTATCGTCAGTTTGGACCAAAAAAATTATAATCTTCATTCATATCGTAGGTGAACCGTATCATCTTCACAATAATTATCGTAAAAAACCGATATTTTTACAGCCTTATTTTTAAAGAAAAAATGCCTATAACTTCTGTATTTTAAAAGTTAGAGGCTTGGAACTTGGTCACAGTGCTTATGGGGTATGCCTAAGTATGTGTATGAAATTTGAGATCGATCCCTCCAACTCTCGATTTTATATGAATTTTTTAAAGATCGTTTCAATTCTGACAGATCTGAATGAACGCACATGGCGAGCTGTCATTCTGATCTGTCAGAACTGAAATGATCTTTAATAAATTCATATAAAATCGAGGGTTGGAGGGATCGATCTCAACTTTGGCACATATGTGTAGCAACACATGCTACTAGGGGTGTGCATGGACCACCCTGATCGGATCGGGACCTCCAATTTTGTCCAGGATCAGATTGGATAAAATCGGAGACCCCCTTGATCGGACCAGGCCCGATCCCGATCCAAAAATCGGACATCCGATTTTTGAATCGGCCACCATTTTTGTTTTCCCCATAGACTTGCATTGGGGGAAAGAAAGCTTTCCCCCAATGCAAGTCTATGGGGAAAAAATGGCAGTGGGTGGGTGAGGGGGACCTAACTCCCTCCTCCCCCCTCGCAGTTCTTACCTCCCGGGGCCGTCCGCTGTGGATGACCCCGGCAGGTAAGCCCCCTCCCCCATACTCCTTACCTCCCGGGGCCATCCCGTGGGTGCCAGCGGATGGAAGCGGATGGCCCCGGGGGGGTAAGCCCCCTCCCCCTCCACCTGCTTACCTGCTGGAGCCGTCCGCTCCCCTCCGCCGCTGGCTGCTACTGCCCCTGAGTAGCCATGGGGCCCCCTCCCCCCTCCCCCTCACCCTGCTTACCTGCCCCCATTGTCCGCTTCCATCGATGGGCACCAGCGGGCGCCCACCAATCCGCCAATCCATTACAATCTGGATCGGGTCCTTTCCGGATCGGATTGGATCGGACAATCCAGCGGGATGATCGGAAATTGGATAATTGTATCCAATTTCCCCTGGATCGGATCCAGATCGTGGATCAGACCCGATCCAGTGCACACCCCTACATGGTACACATAAGTGCCAAATTTGAGATCGATCCCTCCAACCCTAGATTTTATATGCTTTTTTTTAAAGATCGTTTCGACAACGGGGGCAGGGGGCGGAGGACGGGAGCAGATGGCCAGGAAAGGCAAGCAGGGGGCAGGGGGGAAGGAGGTGCGGGGGTGCGCAGCGCGCTTACCTTCCATGGCCGTCCGCTCCCATCCGCCGCTGGCCGCTACTGTGAGCAGGCTTCGCAGCCTGCTCCTAGGTAGCGTGCCAGGTGATGACATCACCTGGCGCGCTACTCAGCAGCAGGCCACAAAGCCCGCTCACAGTAGTGGCCAGCGGTGGATGGGAGCGGACGGCCAGGAAAGGTAAGCAGGGGGCAGGGGGGGAAGGGGCCCCGCGCGTGCCACTTACCTTCAAGGGATGTCCGCTCCCGTCCACCGCTGGCCACTACTGCAGGCGAGCTTCGCGGCCTGCCCATAGGTAGCGCGCCAAGTGATCATCAACTGGCGCGCTACCTAGGGGCAGGCCGCGAAGCCTGCTCGTAGTAGCGGCCAGCAGCGGATGGAAGCGGACGGCCCCAGGGGGGTAAGGAGCGTGGGGGAGGGGGCTTACCTGCCGGGGCCGTCCACAACGGACGTCCCTGGGGGGGAGGGAGTTAGGCCCCCTCACCCACCCGCCACCATTTTTTCCTCATAGACTTGCATTGGGGGAAAGCTTTCTTTCCCCCAATGCAAGTCTATGGGGGGGGGGGGAATGGCGGCCGATCCAAAAATCGGAAGTTCCGATTTTTGGATCGAGATCAGACCCAGTCCGGTCCAGGGGGCCTCCGATTTTGTCCGATCCAATCCGGGACAAAATTGGAGGTCCTGATCCGGGTCCCAATCCAATCTGGGGGGTCCGTGCACACCCCTACTTTAAAGGTTATAACCAACACTTTGTACTTTGCCCGGAAACTAACTGGCAGCCAGTGGGAAGATTTTAAACCTGATGTGATATGGTCACCCCTAGGCATGCCAGCGACCAACCTGGCTGCCATATTTTGAACTAGTTGAAGATTCCGGACTTGGCACAGAGGTAGCCCTATGTACAGCGCATTGCAGAAGTTGAGCCTTGAAGTTACCAGCACATGCGCTACTGTCTTTATTGATTTATTGCATTTATATCCCACCTTTTTTTCCACCAAGGAACCCAAGGTGGTGTGCATAATCCTCCTCCTCTCCATTTTATCCTCACGACATCAACCTTGCTTGGTAGGTTGGGCTGAGAGTCTGTGACTGGCCCAAAGTCACCCGGTGAGATTCCATGGCAGAGTAGGGACTAGAACTTGGATCTCCTGACTCCCTGGCCTGCACTCTAACCACTACACCACACTGGCTCTCAGTAATTGTAGACTGCCCTCTAAGAAAAACTTCTCTGGGAGGCTCAAAACACAGAACAAATTTTAAAAATTGCTCCAGCTTATAAAGGGAGGCATAGGCATGTTCAAAGCCACATCACTGTCGTGACTCTGTAAGTTCTAACAAAAGGGGTGCGAACAATAAACAGACCTCTTGAAGGGAAAGATACAAATCCTTTATTATGCACAAAAACGATCGTTCTCCCTCCTCCAGCAAAACAAGGAAAACAAGGTTATCAAAAGGCTTTGTAGCCCCTAGGCATGCAGTTGAGTTTACTTAGAGAGAAAAGAGAACAGAGTCAATTCATTAGGACAAATTAGTCTGTAGTGCCCTATTTGCTAGCCTCTCTGAGCGGCGGGTGGTTTTGAGTTTGAAGTCCCTCCTCTTTGTCCTACGCCTCGTCACTGCATTCCTAAACTCCTTTGTCCCAGAAGAGAAAGTACTCTCTCCCTGGTTTAGGTCGTTATCGTCTTGAGGATTTACTTCCCCCCCTGCCGTGGGAAAGGGCTCTATTACTTCGTCTTGCAGTAACTCCTCCATTTCCTGCCCCTGCATTTCCTGCATTCCATTCCCAGGTTCTGAGTCGGAATCTGAGATATCATTCCTTTGAAGCAGGGAGTTGGACGTAGACACAACAATCACAGACAGGGGCTCGGACCGTAAATCATGCCTGTGTCCAAACAGGGTGGCACTGCTCAGCCCACCAAGATGATGCTACAGTCTGAGTGACTCCTTCAACAAGGGGCCCCCACTTTTCTAAACACTCTATCACTTTCCGAGGGACCTCTAAACGGCTCAAGGCCAGAGGGTGGAGGAGGGGTGAACTCTTTCTCTGAGAATCCTGACAGAGATAAGCTTGCACAGACATACCAAACTACTTCTAAATAAATCTAACTTGTTGAAACCTATACCTGACTGTGAGCTGATGTTCAGAGAGTCTTGGTGAGCTGGAACCTCGCTCGTTCACCCATCCTACATCAATGTAGACTATACCCCGGAATTCAGATTATACCATGAATTTGTAGTGCCTCCAATCTAGGACAGGGATGGTGAATCTCCAGTGCCCATGGTCTGGATATGGCCCAGAAGAAGTCTGAATCTGGCCCTGGCCCTTATCTCCAAAGTTCAGACTGAGCATTCCATGTTAATCACTTTCAAACACCTCTTTGCATCAGAAATTAGATTGTGCATGTCCCTGAAAAATGCATAAGTGGGAAACAGATTATTGGTCAAATGAAAAAGATAACTGAAGCTAGTTAAGGTTGCAAATCTGTGCACATCTGGAAATAAGCCCGACAAAACCCAAATGTAATTTTACTTCTAAGTAGTCATGTGTCTCAACAGATTCGTAAAGATTTAGAAGATTGTGGAACAAGACAGGATTATTATTATTTTCATTTGTGGATAGCAGCAAGCTGTTTAATTGTACAACACTGGAAAATATCATGCTGTTGATTAAAGTATGAGAATACAAGTGTTGGATGTGTGCATCATTAGTTGTTAGGAATTAACATATTTCATTAGATATAGACATAAAGAAGGCAGGATTTAAAATATAAAAAATGCAGAGTTAATATTTTTTTGGTATTGGAACAGGCACTTGGGAAATAAAGTTTGCAGCAGGAATGAGGTTGTTCAATAAAGCAACTTGCTTTACTAATATTCAAGTTATAATCCTATAGTTATCAGAAGCTAGAAGTAACTCCAATTGAACTCAATGGGGCTTCTTTCTGAGTTAGACCTGTATAGGATTGCAATCTTTATTCACTTATTGTATCAATGTATTATAGATTGTATCAATGTATTTTTAAAAAATCCATGTGTATGATTCATAAACAAAAATACGTCAACAACCTTGAGGTTGATTCATTAAAAACAAAGGCAAGTAATAGCCCAGGAAGTTATAAACTAAGCCTATGTACTCAGGTGAAAATATTACTTACACCAACAGGTTGTACTGCTGAGTTGATATTCTTCAGCATGCTTCACGGCTGACTACTTATGTCTATGAGAACATAAGAAGAACCATGCTGCATCAAACCGAGAGACATACTGGGCCGGATCTACACATCATCCTCGATGCGCCCTTCCTGCGCCACAAGCTGCTTTGGAGCGCTGCACTTCATCTAGTGTGACTCAAGCCTCAGAGGCTCTGCTCACGCTCTCGCCGCCGCCGCCGCCCTTTCATCCCGGCTGGTCTCAGGGAGGGAGGAGGGAGGGTTGTAAACAAAAGCTAGCAATTGGAAATCCCTCTCCCAATCGCTGGCTTTTGTTTACAACCCTCCCCCCTCCCTCCCCGGGACCAGCCTGGATGAAAGAGTGGCGGCCGCAGCGGCACGGGCGCGGGCAGAGCCTCCGAGGCTTGAGCCACACTAGATGAAGTGCAGCGCTCCAAAGCGGCTTGTGGCGCAGGGAGGGCGCATCGAGGACAATGTGTAGATCCTGCCCAGCATTCTATTCCCAGAGTGACCAATGGCTGACAGGTGGGTTGGAAAGAAAGAAAGAAAGAACAGGTACCCCTTCTCTAAAGCAGTACTTGTTGGGTCCTCAGAGTGGTGCCTCTTACCAGTTTGCAATGGCTTTTCAGGTGAACTAGAACTTCTAAGTAGAGTGTGAAGCTGCTGTAAATTATATGGTGAACCTCAAGCTATATGCCAGCTAGAGGGTCGTGCAGAGCTGGTAATATGCCAAGGCCAGATGGGAAGTGTGTGCCCCCACCCCACATTTCAAACTGCTCATTAAGTATTTTTGTAATCAGTGGTGCTGATTCAGTGCTAAATACATATATGAACTAGAACGGTTTATAAAAAGGGTAATGGGAAGCACTTCTATTCAAAATGTAAGACATCACTTCTTCACATTCAGAATTTCATGACGGACGGATTCTGCGCTGTTTCCGCAAGGCGGGCTCCTCGCTTCTCGATGGGCCACATACGCTACGGAAGCAGTAGTGTAAGCTGGGGGGACCTCCTCGTCAGAGTGCCCCCTCAAAATCATGGGCCCTGGCCCAACTGGCCCCACTGGCCTGTTAGGGAGAGAAGCGCTCCCCATTCGCTTTAAGCAGAGTAAGCGTGTTTTTTCCAGCTAAGTCCAGGTCGTAAAGAATGCTCACACTCCAGCAGTATAGTGTATAATACAAGTCCTTTACTGTGTTCCAATAGCAAATATATATACAGCAACTGGTTTCTCCAATACATCAGGTTTCCAGGAATATTTCACAAAGCATATTTCCATCCATCAATATTTCTCATTCCACCAGCCTCCTCCACGTAATCCTTCAGCCTAACTCTAACAGCCATTCTCCTATCCTTACTTATATACATATTTGGCTGCACCCTGACTCAGCCCTCAGTCAATTAACCAACCTTCTAGAAAGTGTCCACTATCTTACTGACTTTTTTAACAGTGTATAGAAAAAACTATCCTATGTGATTATTGACTGCAGCTGGCTGTTCAGTTCTCCTGGACACTCTAAATTGTCCAGTTCTTTAGTCATCTTAAACAGAAAATTTCCCTATGGCCCTCCTCTGCACAGCCCTGGCCAGCTATGATTACTTGTCCCTGGTAAGTAGTTGCTTCTCTCAATTAAGGATGATGGTACTTATTGTTCAGTTATGCATGTGTGTCTGCGTTCGTGTGTGTGTGTAGAACACACAATTACTGTTCAAAATCAGGTTTAGTGGAAGTGGTAGAGAAAGAACAAATTAATAAAATGGGTCCTAACCAATAAAATGTCTGTGTTTGTTTGTAGCATCAAATCTTCGGTATGGAATATCTCTATTGTAAGTGTTTAGAAGGGTTTTTTTTCTGGGCTATATTGGAGACTTGGGTACTCATAGGTCTTTGAGTGACTATAAGACAAAAGATGAAGCAATATATATTGCAGTAAAGAGGCAAAGGCACCACTGTTTCTCCTCAAATTTAGGCTGTAATGGGGTCAGCACTCACCAAATCTCTGATAAGGAAACACGTTTTGAATTAAACCTGAAAGCATGCTACATTCCTGTACACAAAAAGGAATATTGTATGGAAACTATGAGCTCACTGTCTCTCCCTTAAAGAAGAATCTTCACCTGTTTTAAGCGGGCCTGTTGATTCATGTCCTGGTGAAGTGTGACTATCTAACACTTTGGGGCAGGGGAAGATCGAGGTGGTTTAAAATGGGACATGTGGCTACCTGCAACCCTGAGCTTGAGCACTGAAGACTTCATGCTGCGACTTGAGACTTGCTAGAAAACGACGCTCCGAAATCAGAGCGTCATGCTGCAATTTGCTAGAAAAAGATTCTGTGAAATCAGAACCCTGATTTAGTTCAGGGTCTCAGATATGAATGGCAAATTGCTGGTTTTACTAACTAGCTAAACTACAATTGATTCTACTAGCTCATTAAACTGCACCAATTATGGTTTGACTAGTTAGCGGTTGAACTAGTTTTAACAAGCAGAGCCTCACATTACAGCTGGTATGGCCAAATGAAAGAAGGTGAAGTGGAATTCGGAGCTGAAGTCCTTGTTCTCCATGGCATGATAAACAACACATGCTAAACTTGCTACAACTGTTCAGGAAGCTGGCTAAGGCCTCAGCTTGATTTTATAGAGTGCACATACTTGGCTGCAATGGAGAAAAGCAATCCTACAACCTCTCCACCCCTTTTGCTCATAATGCCTACTAAAAAAAGAGGGGATAGGATGGCAGGGCACTGCATTGTCTGTAAGCAGAAACAAATAACATGACTCAACTGAGATGAAAAATTGGGTCTCCCTGGTGACTGGTCACATTATAACTACTGCAGCATTCCTTCGTTGTACAATGAATACGTTACGTACACAATTTCTCAAACAGAAATGGTTGAGAAATTCCTTCTCTCTGCATTTCAATGTAAACTTACCAAATGTGCTCTTCCCAAACTTAAAGACAAACTGCAAGGCAGTTTGCCTCCAAGATCTTTACATTCCCGAATTTTGCAAAACAGTTCGAGGAGGGGGGTGGAGCATACAAAAATGCATTTTACAAAAAAGCAATGCATGAAAATGTGTACATTTGCAAAAATGTGTGCTTAAAAGCTTTATGAAATGTGGAGAAATGCATACATTTGCAAGCAAAACGCACAGTAAAATGCATATGTTTGGGGAAATGTATACAATAAATGTGTGGTTTTTTTAAAAAAATACATAGGAATTTTCACGTAGACTAAAAAAATGGAATCAGGATGGAACAAACTTAACGTGCTGGGGTACACTGGGATTTGTAGGACTTTTTCTGTCTAAACATGCATAGGATTACACCCTTGATACTGGAAAATGAAAGCCTGAGCAATAGTGAGCTTGACCGATTTGCCCATTGCTAACTAGGAACCAGGGTGGCTTCATGAGGGCACCAAGTGATTGACTGGGACAAGATCACCTAGCCCACAACTAAAGTCTACAGATGTGGAATTATTTTTTGAGTACTCCCCTAAGGACGCCATACTATGCATTTTTAGACAGAAAAAAGTCCAACTCCCAGCATTCCTCAAGCAGCCATGATGGCTAGGGCATGCTGGAAGTTACAGGATGTTTTTTCTACCTAAACACGTATAGGATTGTGTCGCAAAAATTAATTTTCAATAGAAACCCGACCCAGGAGGCAAAGAGGTTGGTTAGAATTTGGTATCTAATGTCCTACTGTACTATTTGCACAGGTAGTGGTGGGGTGGAGGGTTACATGGGGGAAAGAATCAAAAGTGCTTTCCTTTACCTGTAATCTCAAGGAGTATAGTCCAGCCTACCGACTCATTCTGCTACACGAAAAGACTCAGGAGGTAAACTTGGGGAAAGTTGTGCTAAAATGTTTACTTCTGAATAACTGTGAACAGCATTCAGTGATTTGGGAAGAAAATCAATGTTGGATCTCTCCCCTCTCCCAATGAATAAAAGTGAGATCATCTGTTGCCTCCTGGACACTCATAAAGTGCTATAATTCTTTCTCTTAGTTCATCATCTCAGATGCAAGCCATGCCATCAATTACATTGTTTCAATTCAGACGACACGATAGTCAATGGTGGGGTAATAATCAACTTTACAGTTGTTCATCTAGGGGGTACTCCCCACACAACATGGTAATAAATAATCAACAGTGGTGTGGATTAGGATCAGTGCTGAGTTGACTATGGCAGCATTCGGATGACACAATTGTCAAAACAACTGACGATTGTTTCCCCTTCCCCAGTTGTTTATTGTGTCGTACGAATTGAGCCATTGTGTATATATTGAGCATACGTAGCATTATAGACATATCTCTCTCTCTCTCTCTCTCTCCCCTACTCCCAATAAGATTGTGATTGAACTTGCAGCATCTAACAATTTGTCAATATGCCTTTTTTCTGCCTGGCAGGGATGCGTTGCTTTTAAGAGCTATGTGAGAACTTGTAATTCCGCAAGTATTTTCGATCACTGCCTCTCCATGCTAAGAAAAGATTTGCTTTCTTATGCATCTGCTAAGAGTACAAGAGGAGCCTGGGAGTGTGGGAGTTAGCAATCTCCATCTAGAAGCTCTTACACATGTGCACAGAAGCAGATATCCAAGCCTTCTCTCTCAGAACATGGATTGTTGCTTCCTCCATCCAACTCACTGGGGCTCTCTAATTACTACTTTGCCTTTGATTTGGCTTGAACAACACAGGGTTCTTTGCTTATAAGGAGGGGTTATTGAATCAAATCTCCCAAAAAACTGAAAATACCAACTATGTCCACAGTTCTGTGTACTTGGTGGAAGGAAATGCTATCACTACCAATGGTGTTCACTTTTAGACATGTTAAGGATGATGCAAGATGTCCTCAGTAAAGGTTTATAACAATTCTAGGGTGACCATACGAAAAGGAGAACAAAGTTCCTGTATCTTTAACAGTTGTATAGAAAAGAGAATTTCAGTAGGTGTCATTTGTATGCATGTAGCACCTGGTGAAATTCCCTCTTCAACGCTACAGCTAAAGCTGCCAGAGCCCTGCCCTCTTTTGTATCCAGATATAAAAGAAGGTGGGGCTCCAACAGCTTTTACTGTTGTGATGAAGAGGGAATTTCACCACGTGCTGCATGCATACAAATAACACCTGCTAAAATTCCCTTTTCTATGCAACTATTAAAGCTACAGGAGCACAGTCCTCCTTTTCATATCATCACCCTAGTATTGACAACAGTTGGGGCATGCGATACACCCCATGTACAGTTTTTAAACCATTTTCAAAGTGTTATATCCTGCTTGGTGTAGATCTGTTCTGTATCTTTAAATATTAAATGTGACTGTTATTCAGAAATCAGATGAAGGTAATTTAGTCACAACCTAGAAGCCCTGCAGGCAGAGGGGGTGAAATCTGCCTGTTCAGATCTGCACAAGCCAAGAAGGGAGACCCTCATGTGAGTTTTCACTAAGAACTGCTATTATACCCCCAGACACTTGTAGATCAGGATGATGAGGAAGCAGAATGCATTGACGGAGTAAGTAGTTCCGAGGACTGTATATCAAGCATTCTAATTTGTCTGGAAAACATTTCTTCAAAAAATTGCAAACTTCAAAAATAATCTTTCAAGGATTAGGGCTTGTATCTGGGAATATAACGCAGACCTATGCCTTGCAAGTCTTACTGGAGCTCCATTTAAAATTGGAGGATATGTAACTGCTCAGGCACATGGTAGCCTTCCATCATGACTTAAGGCAGAACTATAATCACATACAATTCTGCCTCCTTTCCAGGAGATTCATCGCAGATTTCTTGTTCTTCTTTGTAAATCTCAATGGCTGCTATTAAAGGTTTGCTTATTCTGGCAATGTAATAAGCCTATGCAATTTAGCTGTGCTTCTATTTGACTCATCAGTTGTGTGACTTCCTGGAATCTGAATACCTGGAAGAGCCAGTGACAGCACCAAATGTCTCGGAGATCAGTAGCCTGAAACACCTGGCAGTGCCCCCAGAATGGTACCTGTTTGACAAGCTCGCCTTAGGCTGGAACAACTGGACACAATGAATCCTTGTGTAGTAGAATCCTTCCTATGGGGTGGCAATACGTGCAGCGAAGAAAGCTTTCTTCTCTGCACGCATTGCGTCTGCGAATTCACGTCCAGCAGAACTGTTCAGGGTGGTGAGGGGTCTAACCCGGGCACCCTCCCCCCTGAACCCGATTTTAGAGCCTTCGGTAGTTCGCTGTGATGCCTTTAACGATCATTTCACAGATAAAATCTCTCGGATAAGAGCCGACTTAGATGCTGTCGTTATAGCAGAGGCTGACAATGGAGTATCCAGCAACTCCACAAGTAGAATTACACTGGATCAGTTTCAGTTGGTGAGTACCAAGGACGTGGACAAGCTGCTTGGTCGAGTAAGGAGGACGACTTGACCTCTCGATCCCTGTCCTTCTTGGCTGGTCGCCCAGGGAGGAGATGCAGTTAGATCACAATTACAATATATTATTAATGCATCTCTCAGGGAGGGGAGTTTTCCATCATGTTTAAAAGAAGCGGTAGTACGGCCACTTCTAAAAAAGCCATCCCTGGATCCCCTGGACTTTAATAACTATAGGCCAGTATCAAATCTTCCATTTTTGGGCAAGGTGATCGAGAGGGCGGTTGCCTTCCAAATGCAAGCAGTTTGGGATGATACAGGTTTTCTAGACCCATTTCAAACTGGCTTCAGAGCAGGATATGGAGTTGAGACTGCTATGGTCACCTTAGTGGATGATCTACGCTTAAGTATTGACAGGGGGAGTGTGTCCCTGCTGGTACTCCTGGACCTCTCAGCGGCTTTCGATACCATCGACCATGGTATCCTTCTGGAACGCCTGAGGGAATTGGGACTCGGGGGCACTGTGCTTCAGTGGTTCCGGTCCTACCTCTCGGGCAGGTTCCAGATGGTGATGCTTGGGGATAGTTGCTCTTCAAAGAAAGAGCAGCTATGTGGTGTACCACAAGGTGCCATCCTATCCCCAATGCTGTTTAACATCTACATGAAACCGCTGGGAGAGATCATCCGGAGGCATGGGGCGGGGTGCTATCAATACGCTGATGACACCCAAATATATTTCTCTATGCCTTTGACAACAGCGTCAGCTAAGGATAGTGTGCCTCCTCTGAATGAATGCTTGGAGGCGGTAATGGGCTGGATGAGAGGAAAAAAACTGAGGCTGAATCCAGACAAGACGGAGGTGCTTGCTGTCAAAGGCCACAACCTGGGGTTGGTGGTGTGTCAACCAGTTCTGGATGGGTTGTGTTCGCAGCTTGGGGGTGCTCCTGGATCCGTCACTCCAAATGACAGCTCAGATAGATGCGACAGCCAGGAGTGCCTACTATCAGCTTCGGCTGATACGCCAGCTCCCTTCCTAGAGTTGGAAGACCTAAAGATGGTGGTGCACGCTCTGGTAACTTTGAGGCTCGACTTCTGCAATGCACTGTACATAGGGCTACCTCTGTGCCTAGTCTGGAAACTTCAACTAGTTCAAAATATGGCAGCCAGGTTGGTCACCGGTACATCTAGGGGTGATCACATTACACCAGTTTTAAAATCTCTTCACTGGCTACCAATCAGTTTCCGGGCGAAGTACAAAGTGTTGGTTATTACCTTTAAAACCCTACATGGTTTGGGTCCAGGTTACCTACAGGATCGCCTTCTCCCATACAATCCACCCCACACGCTCAGGTCCTCTGGGAAGAATTTACTACAGTCAACAAGAACTAGACTGACAACTAGACTGACAACCCAGAGGACCTTTTCTTCTGCCACTCCCAGATTGTGGAATGACCTGCCAGGAGAGATTCGCCAACTCACTAGTCTTCAGGAATTTAAAAGATCTATAAAGACTGCTCTCTTCCGGCAGGCCTACCCAGATGAATTTTAAAGTGTTTTATTGGTGTTTTATTGGTATTTTAATGATGTATTGGTTTTATGTGCTTTTAATCAGTTTTGTATTTTGTGTTTAATGCTGTTCCCCGCCTCGATCCATTGGGAGAGGCGGGTAATAAATAAATATATTATTATATTATTATTACTTCCATATAAAAATAAATGAAGAGGATGATATAAAATTGTTTAGTGTCTAGTGCTTTAATCAAAGAGGCAGAAGTCTGGCTGAATTTCACTTGGGAAACGTAAGCAGAAATGTGTCCAAAGTACTCCAACCAGCCTTCTCTGGGTATACATTTTTGAAGGACAACTAAGCATGGTCTTCTTGAAAGAAGCTCATCCAAACATATCTTGTCCTCCACCCCGTGCAGCAAAATAGAACAAATGGACACAGTGAGTTCTTGTGTAGTACTTCCATATGGAAGATAAATGAAGAGAATGACATGAAAGCATGTCATGTCTAGTGATTTGATCAATGAGGCTGAAGTGAACTGGAGAAACTTAAGTGGAAATGTGTACAAAGAACTCCAACCAGTCTTCTCTGACTGTACATTTTTGAAGGTTAACTATGCATGGCCTTCTTGAAAGCAGCTCATCCAAAAACATGTTGTCCTTCGCCCTGGGCAGCAAAATATTTTGGGTTGGCCTTGCCTAGCACGGGAAAAATATGACCCTTCATCTCTTGTAATATTGTAATCCTGCTGTAGAAAGGCAAAAAACTTTAGCTAAGTAAAATGTCCCTGGGCAACGTCGACTCCTGATTCTGAGCAGAACTAGCATTGCTCAATATGAAATCCTAGACTGTCAAGTCATGCTCCAACACAAGAGTTGGTGGCAATGAAAATTTCTGTTGGCTGGCTCTATATCCTTGCCTGTTTCAAACCTGTGTTAATACCATCTGGGATAAGTGGCACTGTACAGTAATAGCCTAGTTTCCTGAGGGTTTGGATGGTTAAGGAAGAGAATTTCCACTGGTTGGCACCATCTGCTAATCACCTATTTATCTGCTTGTAAACCAAGAGTAGGCAGCTTCTGCTCCCACAGTGCCACTGAAATTCAGTGGTGCTTTTTTCCTGGCTTAAAGAATCAAGCTGTGGTTTGCTGCTATGTCCCTGGCAGCAAACTGCGATCACACTGCCAGCCACGCTGCTGAAACTGAGTGGCAAAAAAAAGGTGGGGGGTTAAAATAAAAGAATCTCCTTTTTTCTGGCGTACTATCAAATTTAGGCAGCAAATTCAGTGGCCGCAGGGTAGGTCACAAAAATGCCTGCGCATAGGCTGAGTGTTAGGGCTGTGAACGGACCCCCAATCTGATCTGGATCCTGATCTGTCAGGTCCGGATCGGGCCGAATCTGATCCAGGTCCATTCACAGCACTCCTCCCCACTCTTCCTGCTCTCTCCTTCCCTCCCCCCACTCTCCCTGCTTACTTGCTGCCTCCTCCTTGTCATCCTGCCATTGTCCTCCCCCCTCACTGTGGGCAGGTCACTTTCCTGCTCGTGGCGGGTGACGTCATCACCCGGCATGAGTGGGAAAATGACCAGCCCACAGTGAGGAGGGAGGATGATGTGGAGGATGATGTGGAGGATGATGGCAGGACAATGGCAGAGGAGGCAGCAGGTAAGCAGGGAGAGTGGGGGGAGGAAGAGAGAGAACAGAGAGAGCTGGAGGGAGTGCTGTGACCGGATCGCGGATCCGCTCCAGCCTGATCTGGCCCCAATCCAATCCAACTCGGATCCGGGATCCAGAGGTCTGAGTCAGCCTGATCCACTCCGTATTCGGGATCCAAATCCAGATCCAGTCGCAGCCCTACTGAGTTTTGCCCACTTCTGCTCTAAACTATAATAATATCAATATCAGCAGCTTCTCTATTAGTTTGGGGTCTTTTTCTAGTCCATGTCTCTGACCATGCTGGCTGGGAATAATGGAATTTGTAGCCTAGCACATCTTAAAGGTACCAAGGTTAGGAAGGCAGATATGAGGGATAGCTCTCTGAACATCCACTGCTCATATTGTTCTAACTGGCATGGCAAATATTTTCTCCTGACCAAATGCAATAGCTAGCTGCACCACAAAGAAGAGACTCTCCTTTTCAAGGCTTCCATTTAACAAGGAACATGAGTCCTGAA
This sequence comes from Anniella stebbinsi, assembly GCA_029215795.1. NCBI lineage: Eukaryota > Metazoa > Chordata > Lepidosauria > Squamata > Anniellidae > Anniella > Anniella stebbinsi. The sequence continues at coordinate 222,249,422 of JARDYH010000004.1, read as the reverse complement.
TGTCTTCTTGGTATTAAAATGTAAAATGCGGAACAGATTTTACTACTACATGCTTGTTCTCGCCATTTTCCATGAAACGAGCTAAAGCTGCAGTTCCTGGTAATGCTGGCTTGTTGCAATATAGGGATTAAAGCTCTCGCAGCTTGAACTGTTGTGATGAAGAGGGAATTTCACCAGGAGCTATATGCATACCAATGACACCTGCTGCAATTCCCTTTTTGTCGCAACTGTTAAAGATACAGGAGCCCTGTCCTCTTTTCCACATGGTCACGCAAGCAAAATGTCAGCACAACCACTGTTGCCTTTGCTTTTTGTGGAGATGCAAAACACTGACTCTATTCCTTGGAGGTATGAGGAGGTATAAGAAATAATAATTTGATATTTCACTGCAGCGCCCTGCATAACAAGGCATTAGGGAGGTAGGAGCACAAGTGTGAACATGTGTCAACCAAAAATATTCATAAATTGCCGAATATGCGCTCATGTTCGATTTACGCAACTTTCCTAATTTGTACGATTTCCCCCATAGACTGAACCAGTCCCACTTTAGCCTATGGAAGAAAGTTGTGTTAACTATCTGTGCAAATTTCTTGTTCAAATGCTGCTTGATTTGTGCATTTTCCCATTTGCATACCACGAGCAGTGATCACAGGTGCGAACGGTATTCACGCACAAAACAAACAGTGAGATTACACACGGAGGATATTCACAATTTTAAATATATCTCATTCACCCATTCCTAGTTATTTTCTTTTTTTAAAAAAATAAGCTAGACAAAGGCAAACTACCTGACAAAAATCACATCTAGTTTGTCCCTGAGATTATAACATGTCACATACATGTTTTCATGTAGACAGGCCTTCTCACTTTCATGCATTGTCCTAATTCGGTCTTTATTTACTTTATATCCTGCCTTTCTCACTGAAGACGGTGCTTTAGTTCCACTGAAGATGGAATGCAAACTCACGTTAGCTACGACTGAAGTGCTACAATCCAAGCACATGTTTACTACATCTGCTGTTAGCGAGAACTAATCCCAGGAGATCTCACCCATATTAATACAGACAGTCTACTGAATCTGCAGGCTTCATTACTACCCAAATCTCCTTTTATCTATTATAGTCATCCTCTCTTGTCCCTAACCTCTGGCCCTTTCCATTACACTCTCCCTGTGAGTTTCATAGTGACCTTGCATTGTTCATATTCAGAGATAGAATACTCTTACTCAATGGGCTTCAAGCCTAATGAAGCAGGAGGACCACTGATGTGTTTCTAAGTGCTCTTCACTAGAGAGCACATTTCACATTAGCAGGGCACAGAGGTGCTGTGAACCTCACAGCAAAGAACTGAGCTACTACTGCATTACATGCATTCGGTATTTAGAAGGAAGGATCTAAACAAACTGGAATATTGAAGAGTCTCCTCTGCTCTTTAATGACCACATTCAATTGTGCCATTAACTCCAAGAGAGTTTAAGGAACAGCAGTTCCTTGGTACTCTGTACCCATCCCCAAATGAATGCTCTCCCGTGAGTGGTGAGTACTGCCATCGTTTTTTTTTAATGAGATTTATTTAGAAGATTTGATTGAATGATCCTTAAGGCAACTTACAATACATTGTAATAACATAGGGTGACCAGATAAAATCCAGGTCAGGGCTCATGTAACTTTAACAGTTGTAGAGAAAAGGGAATTTCAGCCACTGTCATTTGTATGCAATTAGTTCCTGGTGAAATTCCCTCTTCATCACAACTGTTAAAGTTGCAGGGGCCCTGCCTTCTTTTGTATATGGTCACTCTAGTATAGTGCCTGCACCTTTAACTGTTGTGATGAAGAGGGAATTTCACCAGGAACTAATTGCATACAAATGACACTGGCTGAAATTCCCTTTTCTCTACAACTGTTAAAATTATTATTATTTATTATTATTATTACACTATATACTGCCCCATAGCCGAAGCTCTCTGGGCGGTTTACAAAAGTTACATGAGCCCTGACCTGGATTTTATCTGATCAGCCTAACACACAACCCTTCATCCAAGGGTAGCCAACTTATAGAAGAACGTAAATGCCATGCTGGATCAGACCAAGGGTCTATCTAGCCCAGCATTCTATTCACACAGTGGCCAACCAGCTGTCAACCAGGGACCCACAAACAGGACACGGTGCAACAACACTCTCCTGCTCTTGTTCCCCAGCACCTGGTGTATACAGGCTTACTGCCTCTGATACTGGAAGTAGCACATAGCAATCAGGACTAGTAGCCATTGATAGCCTTCTCTTCCAGGAATTTATCCATCCCCCTTTTAAAGCCATCCAAATTGGTGGTCATCACTGCATCTTGCGGTAGAGAATTCCGTAGTTTAACTATGCACTCTGTGAGAAAGTACTTCCTTTTATCTGTCCTGCATTTCCAAGCAATTAGCTCCTCCAGACGTTGCTGGACTGCAACTCCCTTCACCCCTCTCCATTGCCCATGCTTGCTAGGACAGATGGGTGTTGCAGTCCAAGAACATCTGGAGGGTGACAAGTTGCCCACCCTGCCTTAATCCCCTGGCTGATGGATGTGGCAAGATGCTTTGGACTCCAACCTCCATCCAACCCAGCCGGCATGTCCAATAGTCATAAATGCTGTAAGTTGTACTCTAGAACATCTGGAAGATACCAAGTTGGGGAAGCCTGGGCTGTGGGTGTGTTTCCCTTTAGCCTTGCAAACCCAAGACAACTTTTAGCTAATTTAATAGCTTTATATACCACATACCATATCTAAAAAAATGTTTCCAAGCAGTTCACAAAAATACGTGATAATATAATAAAACACAGCATTTAAAACATTAATTAGCAAATAATGTGCAATAATTAGCAAATAATGTTGGTAGCACATTCAATCAGGAAAGGCCTGGGTAAGAATATGGGTCATTAATTGGTGCCTAAAACATGCCAGTTACTTGTTATAAGAATAAACCATCAGCAAATTCTGATTGATTGCTGATGAATGGGGAATAGTAAAATCCCACACAAAGCCTGACATTTTAAATACATCTCTGCATAAGAACTCAAGATTGTTAGTCCCTAGCCGATAAAAGAAGAAGTGGGTGGGTGGGCATTAATGGCATAAAATCACTCCTTAAAATTAAGAGACAAAAAGAAAAATAAGTGGACAAAATGCTCATAGATGAAATTAAGGCCTTATTCCCATCAGTTGCTAGTGCACATTGGCCCACTAAATCACATTCTGCTGAGTCATCCTCCCACCCAGAAAGCCAATTGGTGATTCGGTAAGGAAGAGAACTTCCATTGGGTGATGCTGCTGCCACTTACATATTTACCAGCATCTAACCTATATATACTCCCACCTGAGCCTGTTGCTCCCATCTATTCGTGGTTGGGTTTCCAGCATCTTGTTTCTTATAGCAGAGTTATGGCTTCTCAGGTGTGCCAAAATTTCCATGCTGAGTGTGAGGCTGCTCTGAATGGAATGGTGAACCTTGAGCTATATGCTAGCTATGTGTATTTATCCATGGTAAGTTTTTTTTCAATTAATACTTTTAGTAAGTTTTGTTTTCAATTTATGTTGATACAACAATAACTAGAAAGGAGAACAATGTGTTATTAGGTAGAAAATGAGAAGGGAAAAGGGTATGGGGTCAATGTTAATAAATTGTGCTCATTTCCATTCATGGAGTATATATTAGGGTGACCAGATAAAATCCAGGTCAGGGCTCATGTAACTTTAACTGTTGTAGAGAAAAGGGAATTTCAGCCACTGTCATTTGTATGCAATTAGTTCCTGGTGAAATTCCCTCTTCATCACAACAGTTAAAGGTGCAGGGGCCCTGCCTTCTTTTGTATATGGTCACTCTAGTACAGTGCATACACCTTTAACTTTTGTGTTAAAGAGGGAATATCACCAGGAACTAATTGCATACAAATGACACGGGCTGAAATTCCCTTTTCTCTACAACTGTTAAAGCTACATGAGCCATGACCTGGATTTTATCTGGTCACCCTAGTATATATCTAAGTGAATAAACCAAGTTTCAATCCATTCTCATATGTAGAAGCAAGTCTTCTTCAGTCAACTGGGAGTTGGTCCCAGATGCTATATACACTATTGAAAAGTTGTCACACAGAGGAGGGCCAGGATCTCTTCTTGATCATCCCAGAGTGAATGATACGGACTAATGGGCTAAAGTTACAGAAAACCAGATTCTAGCTGGACATCAGGAAAAAAAATCCTGATTGTTTGAGCAGTATGACAATGGAACCAATGACCTAAGGAGGTAGTGGGCTCTCGCATGCTAAAGACATTCAGGATGCAGCTGAACAGCCGTCTGTCAGGGATGCTTTAAACTGGATTCCTGCACTTAGCAGGGGTTGGACTCGATGGTTTTACAGACTCCTTCCAACTCTAATATTATCTGATTTTGTTGTATCCTAGGTGAATAAATATATACTATGACTGCTACCAAGAGTAATTCTTGTGGGTACTGATAGACCTTTGTCTTAGACTTCTATATTCTCAACTTCTATTTTCTCAAGAGAAGGGCTGAATAAAAAAAACACTGAAGCCAAACCAAGAGCATGGTAACTTGTGTTGGCATAAAATAACATTAGCTTTTCTATTAAAGGACTTGTACACCTGACTCGCCACTTTAAAAACCCTCAACAGCTTTCAAAGCAACGCCATTTCCCTCCCCATCTTCATGCAGTGGAATTGCAGGGTTTCATGTCTTCCTTCCGCTTTAATTTGAAGGGATTAGCTGTCAAGATAACTCCTCATAAGAACATGTTTCTGGAAACCTATTTGGGCAACTCGTCCAGAAGCAAATTGTTGCAGATGTGGCACAATGTATTCATCTGATTGCATATTATCAATTGGTGGCTTTCATGTTCCTTCATTCTACTGGCCCTACTAGTCTTCCTACTTTGACCGTGATGATGTTGCCCTGCTCCATGTGGCCAAGTTCCTAAAGGAGCAGTCCCAAGAAGAGTGGAAGCATGCTGAGAAGTTCCTGAAATATCAGAACAAGCGAGGGGGCCATGTTGTGCTGCAGGACATCAAGGTGGGTATCATAGATACTTTCAGGGGGGAAACATGGAGTCCTGATGCACCTTGCATCCTGGATACATACACTGGTGCATACTGTTGTTGTGTTGAGTTTGTGTGTGTGTGTGTGTTTATGTACAGAAGCCAAAGCAGGATGAATGGGGCAACAGCCTGGATGCTCTACAGAAGGCCCTGCAGCTGGAAAAGAAGGTGAACCAGGCCCTGCTGGATCTGCACAAGCTGGCAACAGAGAAGGGAGACCCTCATGTGAGTCTCAGTTCTGAATTGCTACAGTACTCAGAGGACCTCTTGACAAGTCCAGGAAGATTAATTCAATTTAGATTGGGGAACAGCAGGAGCTCAAAGCTTGGTAACTCTTATGGCGACTGCTGATTTTGAAGTAGAAGTGCTTGAATAAGAAAACAACATTTTAGGACCTCCAATAGGGTGGCCATATGAAAAAGAGGACGGGGCTCCTTTATCTTTAACAGTTCTATTGAAAAGGGAGTTTCAGAAGGCGTCCTTTGTAGGCCTGCAGCGGCACCTGGTGAAATTCCTTCTTCATCACAACATCTAAAGCTGCATGAGCTATACTAGAGTGACCAGATACACAAGAGGGCAGGGCTCCTACAGCTTTATCTGTTGTGACGAAGAGGGAATTTCACCAGGTGCTGCCTGCATACAAATGACACCTGCTGAAATTCCCTTTCCAGTATGACAGTTAAAGATACAGGAGCCCTGTCCTCCTTTTCATATGGTCACCCTAATCTAGGGTGACCAGATAAAATCCAGGTCAGGGCTCATGTAACTTTAACAGTTGTAGAGAAAAGGGAATTTCAGCCAGTGTCATTTGTATGCAGTTAGTTCCTGGGGAAATTCCCACTTCATCACAACGGTTAAAGTTGCAGGGGCCCTGCCTTCTTTTGTATATGGTCACTCTAGTATGGTGCCTGCAACTTTAACTGTTGTGATGAAGAGGGAATTTCACCAGGTGCTGCATGCATACAAATGACACCTGCTGAAATTCCCTTTTCTCTACAACTGTTAAAGTTACATGAGCCCTGACCTGGATTTTATCTGGTCAGCCTATCTCCCTGTTCTTAAGGTTACACAAACAGATCTACACCTTGTGTCATATCATTATGATCCCATCATGGTAACGCTCTATCCCTCTTGCTCATTTATACCTTGTAGGACACACAATGGCATTTGTTGTGGAGTTTTGGATGATGTGGAATAAAGAGCAGGAAATAACCCCATGATAGCAGTATATAGAATATGTCATGTGCCCCAACAGTGATTGGTGCACTTCAGTACTGCTATAAAGCAGTAGTGTAGATCTAACCAGGGATGTCTTTTATTTATTCAGGGCATTAATATACTGTCCTTCATAAAATAGTATCCCCAGGTAGTTTATGATGCAATTTGAACTCTAAATGGCAAGAATTAAAATATATGTTATCACGAAATCAAGATAGCCTTCAAAATTAATGTCTTGTTCATTTCCCATGAGTGGAACTAGAACTCTGTGTGCCGCCTCATTGAAAAGACGTTTGATTTCAAATTGTCCCTCGAGGGCATTCTCAAAAGGCCTATCCACACACCACAGAGCGGGTGTTGAACTTCTTTTGGCCTGAGGGCTAAATTCAATTTCAAGAAAGTGCTTGGGACTTGCATTCCACTGGTGGGTGGAGCCTAAATACTAGCATATTTTAGCTTCGAGCTCTTACTGCTAGTAACTTAGCTTTAGGGGAGGCATTTCAAACTTTTAAAATTTGAGGGGTGGGAAGGAAGGAAATGTGCAAATGGCCCCAAAACCCAAATGATTGGCCGTTGGGGAAGGGGTGGGATCAGGGGAAGAGGCCATGGGCATTTGAGCAATCCTGGAAAGCCAAAAGCTGCATTTGGCCTTCTGTTTAATACCCCAGCCATAGCGGTAGAATGGCTTGATCGGGATTCCTGTTCCTCTAGGAATTCCAGTCCTAAAGAAGCAGCCTGGATCTTTGCTAGAACTCTTAGCATGCTATGGTTCCCAAGATTCTCTGGTGTATAACCAAATTGGCCTCTGCTTGAGGTATATTAGGCTAGTTCAAGCTTTTGGGACACAATGAATAAGCGATTATTCAGTGAGTAATAAGATTTGTTGATGTCGGGCTCCTTGTTCCTCTTTGGGTTGTTTTACAAGCTTTGCAGCGCGTGGATGTTCAATGTAGTCCTTCTTCTCTTTGATCCCCTCAGCTGTGTGACTTCCTGGAGTCAGAATACCTGGAGGAGCAAGTGAAGGCCATCAAGCTCCTGGGAGACCACCTCACCAACCTGAAGCGCCTGGGGGTGCCCCAGAATGGCACAGGGGAGTACCTGTTTGACAAGCTCAGCTTGGGGAAGAGCAGCTGAACTCCCTCACTGCAGCAAGCTCTGTGTATTGGTGACAAAAAAAATGAATAAAACAAAAATTATGGCACAAAACCTAATGTTATTTGGTGCTGTTAGACTGAGATAAAGAGACTTGGCTGAATTGCTCTGGAGAGAAAGGGGAGGGGAAGAGACTAATATACAGGGGCAGCCTTCTGTATGTACCCACGAATGGCTGGTGACAAGCCAAAGCTCTCAAAGCAAAGGTGGGGAACCTTTTTCAGTCTAAAGGTTGAATTTCAATATGGGAAATGTTTTGGGGAGCTGCATTCCATCTGTGGGAGGAGCCAAAGCTTATTTCCCAGTTTTAAGCCTACTCAGGAGTAAGCAGGACAAGCCTCTGTATGGGAGGGTTTAGATGACACTTTAGGCAATGGAGGGGGGAAATAAGCAACTCAACCTACTTTACTTAACTGGTGCTTCCCACACATGTTGACCCACCCCCGGTCGCTCGGCTGAAAGTCCCGTCGTCCTTCCGGGCGGCTGGTGCTGCTCCCTACCTCAGCTTTATCCTATCATGCATTGCAAGTTCTGTTGGCTGTAGAGGAGCAGCCAGGGCACTTTCGGCTGCTCCTGCCAGAGAACTCTATGGCCTACCTAAATAGCACACAGAACAAACAACGGAGCCCTATACATGACATGTTAATCAATGAGTCTCTGGATAAGCAACAGAGCAGCCTGTTGTTGTTTTTTCCTGTGGGTTAAATCAACAAAATAATGTATTGTGAGTTGTGTGCTTGTTGTGTGTTGCCCCCCCCCCAGACAACACAATGATCAATAGAATGGATGATTGCCTCTTTGCCACCACCCCTTTGATTATCGTGTCATCTGAACCCATCCAAAGTCTGCTCAGAAGTAAGAATGACTGAACCACTCAGCAGTAGGGATGTCAGAGAAATCCATCCAAGAGGAGTGGAGCTTGCTGAGCTTTCTTCAGCTTGGCCCCTCAGGACTTTGGCTTGTTTCCCCATGAGCTGGTCTGAGTCAATCTGCATCGCATTGGGCCAATTCATGGACTTTCTGGGTTTTTAACATCTGTTTAAAAAGGAATTTGCACAAATTACTGCCACAATCTGCATAATGTACTCAAATGATGGCTGTAATTTGCACAAATTTCTTTTTACACAAATTCAAAAAAAATCCCCAGATTTCTGGAAAACGCCTTGCAGCTTGGCCCTCAACTGCGAGCTGAGACAGGTGCTCTGCGGGAGTCTGTCAAGCCCCCAAAGGGCTAGATTTTACAGCGACAGACATCCCTACTCAGCAGTACTTCACCCTAGCATCCCAAATACGAAACCTCTGCATCCGTGCTCAGATGTGAATAGACATACTGCTCATGCTTAAATAGGTTTTTTCCTCTGTTAAGATGTGGGAAGTGCAGCAGATGTACCTGATGAGTTCCCCTGAGGGCTCTTTCTATCCCACCTGTCTGTTTTAAATGATAGGACAAATTCATACAGGTTGAGGTGTATAAATTGCTACTTTGGGAGCCTTCACAGTGGTGAGATCCATGTTGAAGGACAAGTCATATTTACCTAGAGGCCAAATGGGTTCTGTAGCAGCATTTCTGGGCACAGACTTGGCTTTCAACACTGATCTAGTCCAAGGTTCTTCCTCGTTTTGCCTATTTCTCTTGATGGCCTTTACCGATACGTCTCTGAGGACAGAGAGGCCACCACCACCACCACTCCAGGAGGCAATGCAAAGCCTGACATCACTGGCCACTTCTTAAAATATGCATTTTTATGGGGAGAAGTGTGAACTTTTGAAAAATGTGCACTTTTCCTGTTTGAATGGGGGTGGGGGGGAAACAGGTTGAAAATGAGAACAGGAACTGAGCTCTCAAGTGAAGTTCAGAGAATGGTGGAAAGCTCAAACATCCCTGATTCTCCCTCCTTAAGTGGGACGTGCAAAGGAAGTTCTGGTGATCTCATTCACTCTCCCCCTGCCCATCCCTTGCACATTAGCTCCAAGGGAGAGTATCTGGTGGTCCCAGGCTGCTGTTGCTTTGGTATGTCTCTCCCAACCTCTTCCAAACATAGTGCTTCTGTACACTTGTTCTGACATGCATCCTCTTCCAACCTGTGGATATGGGCATGGTGGAAACAACAACTGGAAAACATGATGTTTGAAGTGGGCTGTCTGGGGTGGGACTACCAACTAAGGATGCAATCCCATGGACTGCACGCTCCCTGCCTGGGAGCCCCCAAATTTGGAGGCTTCTGAGATCCCTATGCCCTGCTGGGCTGAAGCAAACATGGTGGGAGGAGCGGCAGAGGCGATCGCTGCCTCCCTGCCCTTTGATCTTTGAGGGGGGGGTTGATAGGTGGGCTTTTTAGCCCATCTACTGAGAGTGCTTTGGAGGGGGAGTGGGGAAGCTCAGGAGAAATCACATCCTGGGCCTCAACAGTCTCCTCCCTCCCAGCCCACCAGGACACCCCCTTTCCCCCCTCTCAGAGGTGGCATTTCCAACCTTGAAGAGGCAACTGGCACATTTCTCTCCATGCTGGATGTATAGGGTTGAGGGCTGTATCTCTGTCTTCCCTTCTGATATTGGGGTGCTATCTCTGACCTCAGGAAGGGGTTTCTGAGCCATCCTATGATCCCTGAGACACTCACCCAGTGGTAGGTACAGGTCAAAAGTCTGCAGGGGCCTGAGAGATCGCCGGATGCCCCATGCTCTGCCCTCTTGGGCCCCGCAGAATATGCCTGGTGGATTTTCACCCCATGGTCCCTTGCGGCACAGGGGAAAATGTGCAATTACCTTGGGGAAATTGTGTTAATCTTCCTCCTTGCCCCACCAATGAGGGTCTTAGAGACTGCCCCCCCACCCATTGCTGCCTGAAAGGGCCTCTTAACGCTTGTGTTAAAAGGCCCTTTCAGGCCCCAGTGGGCTTGGGGTGAGGAGGAGGAGCAGGGTTTTCCCCTTCTACTCTAATTGCAGCCTCAGGTGTGCACTTTTTCACACCTCCCCCTTCTCTCGCCCATTGGGATCAAAAGGGCCTTTCAATGCACGTGTTAAGAGGCACTTTCAGGCCCAGATGGGCTTGGGGAGGCAGGGAGGGAGCGAAAGTGTACATCCAAGGCCTCCAGAAAGTGTGCAATTCCTCCAGTATGCTAATGACATGCCGTGGGAGTTGCACACTTTCCGGAGATGTTGGATGTATGCAACGCCAAGCGCTTGCCAGGCCGGCTCGGCCAGAAAAGGGCCAGCCGGGCAGCATTCAGCCAGCTCCCAGGAAGCTTGCCATTCACTACCCAGTGACCACAGCATCTCTCCCTGAGGTGTGTACTACAACCCACGCTTCTCCCAAGCTTAGGCTGACCAGATGAAATCCAGGTCAGGACTCATGTAACTTTAACAGTTGTAGAGAAAAGGGAATTTCAGCCAGTGTCATTTGTATGCAATTAGTTCCTGGTGAAATTCCCTCTTCATCACAGCAGTTAAAGTTGCAGGGGCCCTGCCTTTTTTTTGTATCTGGTCACTCTAGTATAGTGCCTGCACCTTTAACTGTTGTGATGAAGAGGGAATATCACCAGGAACTAATTGCATACAAATGACACTGGCTGAAATTCCCTTTTCTCTACAACAGTTAAAGTTGCAGGAGCCCTGACCTGGATTTTATCTGGTCACCCTACCCAAGCTGTTACCAGGAAATATGTCTGACTTCAAAACAAATTGTTGGAGTCTTGAGTGTGAATTTGATGCTTCCAGGATCAGAGGCAGTAAGCCTATATACACCAGTTGCTGGGAAACATGGGTGGGTGCTGTTGCACTATGTTCTGCTTGTGAGTCCCTGGTTGACAGCTGGTTGGCCATTGCGTGAACAGAAGTGCTGGACTAAACAGACCCTTGGTCTGATCCAGCATGGCTCTTCTTATGTTCTATACATGATTGCCCCAAGTCAGAGAAACAAGAAAACATATTTTTATACTGAGTCCTGTTGGCTAATCAGTGACATGGAAATTAAAGTTTTGAGAAGTGTGGCAAAGTTAGGTTTCAACCTTGAATTCTATTAAAATCTGGGTGATTTGGTTCAGAGAACGATTTACCTGGATGCACACATTCACATGCGTGCTGTACTGTATTTTTGTGTATATATAGTATGGATTTTCTGAGCAATCAATTCTTGTTCCAGTTTGAAAGGCTGCATTTAAAGTTGGAATATGAGCTGCCCCATATCAGCGTTCATACGGGCGAAATAAAATTACATTTCTCTTTATTGCTTTTCTGAAGCTGAAGTGTACGCACTTCCCTGGGAGTAAGTGCCATGAAATTCATGAGCATAGGATTGCCCTCTTAGGTATTCATGTCTTTCCGTGTTGCAATTGTTTCATCATTTTACTGTAGTGTTTTGTAATAATTTAAAAACAAAACAAAACAAGAGGGTACTTCAAGGAAGACCATGGCCTAAAGTGCTCACCAGGAGATAAATGCTTCAGAATTATTTCTGTCTGGACTCCTGTGACTTTTAAAGAAGCTGAACTTCAGCAAGCAAACCGTTACCAAAGATTGTATCTCAGTTGTGGTTCTGTTTCACCTGCAGAATTTCTACTTGTATCTTTACGAAATGTGATATACAGTTGTCAGTGAACAATTGCTAATAATCCAACCTAGAATAGCTCTTTGGGCTATTCTACATGAGGCTCCTATCCCACCGGTGCAAATCTGCTTCTTCTTCGGGATGGTGAAATTACTCTTGTATACGCTTCCCCATATATATTATATATGACCTTGCAGAATGTATGATTTGTCTTGCTATTGTTTTTACTATACTTGTTGTAACCACTGGTTGAAACAATAAAGTTTTATCTATATATTATCACGTTCCAATGTGTACGTTTCAAAGAGTGGATACATTGTGCAGCTGCAAAAAAAAAAAAAATACATTTTCCCCGTTCAGAGAAAACACAGCAGAAGCAGGTAGAGGAACAAGACCATCACAGGAGGACAACAACATTGTGCAAAGCAGCTGGAAAATACGGTGCCTGATGAATGATGCTCTCATAACAAAAGGCTCATGTCAATAAGGATAAGGATACATTTCTATACCACCTCATAGCTGAAGCTCTCTGAGAGTTTTACAAAGATTAGAAACATTAAAAACAACATGCAAAATTTAAAAACATTAAAAACACACAACAGACAGTATACATAGAGACAAAATATATCTTTTTAAAAATAAACTTCGAGCAATCCGCAAAACCGTAAAAACAAATCTGGGATCAATTAAAATCCATCATATGCTGCCAAATGCCTGGGAAAAGAGAAAAGTCTTGACCTGGTGCCAAAATGACAGCAATGTTGGTGCCAGATGGGCCTCATTGGGGAGATCATTCTATAATGGGGGGCACCACCAAGAAGGCCCTTTCCCTTGTTGCTGTCTTCTGAGCCTACCTGAGAGCAGCCACCCGGAGGAGAAAAGCCCTTCCTGCACAGTGGCCAGATCTACACCAAGCAGGATATAGCGGTATGAAAGCAGTATATAAGAGGCAGGAGCCACACTACTGCTTTATAGCGATATTGAAGTGCACTGACAACTGTTGGGGCCCATTGATACATACCATATACCACTATATTCTGCTTGGTGTGGCTCCTGCCTTTTATATACCGCTTTCATACCACTATATCCTGCTTGGTGTAGATCTGGCACATCCCTCACCAAACTCCTTTCACTTCCACACAAATCCTGCCCACCTACCCTCCCTCCCTTCACATAACGATGGCTTTCCATTGCCAACTCAATGTGCCTCTCCACTGGTTTGCTTCTTCACAATTGGCTAAAATCCCATGGGATCTTTTGCCTGCATCCAAGTGCTTGTTGACTGACACTTTTATTAAACACATTGGTATCCCATGCTTCCTCTACAGACCAAACAATGGTGTACGTGGGGGTTCTCCCCATTTGATTGTCTCAACAACCCTGTGATGTAGAGTCGGCTGAAACATAGCGGGAGAGTTCAGATGACATATTAGGCAATGGAGGGGGGAATAGCACTCTCACCTTGCATTACTTTCCCTGTGCCCGGCACATGACATGTTGCCCCTCCCCTGTCGCGTGGCTAAAAGTCCTGGCATCCTTCTGAGTGGCTGGTGCTCTTTCCTCCCTCCTCCCTCAGTCCTCCCGGCCCTATCCCATCATGCACCTCAAGTTCTGCCAGCTGTATAGGAGCGGCCGGGGAGGAGGGGTTCAGCTGCTCCTTCGAGGGAACTCTATGACCAACTGGAATAGTGCACTCAACAAAGGGGAATCAGCAATGGAGCTCGACACACATCATTTTAATCAATGGGTTTCGGGATAACCAACGGAGCAGCCCGTTGTTTTTCCCCATTGTTTTTTAATTCGCCAAAATAGTGTACTGTCAGTTGTGTGTCCATTGTGTGTTGCCCGACACATGGCACAATAATCAACACAACTGACTGTTTGATTCCTCCCATCCCCCACCCCCGTTGATTATCGTGGTGTCCGAATCAAGCCAGTGACTCCCTCCAAAGCCAGCCAGTGAGTTGAATAGCTTCAGGTTAGGCAGGGTGATAGGATCTACCTCAGGCTTCAAACGTCAGGGTGCTAAAAAGGGCAGCAATGTCTAGTTGTGAGAGCACACTTCTGATTCAACATGCATGGACTCTTCTGTAAGTTGCTCTCTAAAAAATGCTCTGGGACTTGCAGTTACAGGGGCCCTGCCTTCTTTTGTATATGGTGACTCTAGTATAGTGCCTGCAACTTTAACTGTTGTGTTGAAAAGGGAATTTCACCAGGAACTAATTGCATACAAATGACACGGCCTGAAATTCCCTTTTCTTTACAACTCTTAAAGTTACATGAGCCCTGTCCTCCTTTTCAGATGGTCAGCCTAGGTATAGTCATAGAATCATAGAATCATAGAATAGTAGAGTTGGAAGGGGCCTTTAAGACCATCGAGCCCAACCCCCTGCTCAGTGCAGGAATCCACCTTAAAGCCTACCTGACAGATGGCTGTCCAGCTGCATCTTGAAAGCCTCTAGTGTGGGAGAGCCCACCACCTCCCTAGGTAATTGGTTACATTGTTGTACTGCTCTAACAGTCAGGGCATTTTTCCTGATGTCCAGCCGGGATCTGGCTTCCTGTAACTTGAGCCCATTATTCCGTGTCCTGCACTCTGTGTTGATCGAGAAGAGATCCTGGCCCTCCTCCGTGTGACAACCTTTCAAGTATTTGAAGAATGCTATCATGTCTCCCTTCAGTTTTCTCTTCTCCAGGCTAAACATGCCCAGTTCTTTCAGTCTCTCCTCAGAGGCCTTTGTTTCCAGAATCCTGATCATCCTCGTTGCCCTCCTTTGAACCCCCTCCATCTTGTCTGCATCCTTCTAGAAGTGTGGTGCTCAGAACTGGACGCAATACTCAAGATGAGGCCTAACCAGTGCCGAATTGAGGGACACCAGTACCTCTCATGATTTGGAAACTATACTTTAGGGTGACCAAATAAAATCCAGGTCAGGGCTCATGTAACTTTAACAGTTGTAGAGAAAAGGGAATTTCAGCCAGTGTCATTTGTATGCAATTAGTTCCTGGTGAAATTCCCTCTTCATCACAACAGTTAAAGTTGCAGGGGCCCTGCCTCCTTTTGTATATGGTCACTCTAGTATAGTGCCTGCAACTTTAACTGTTGTGATGAAGAGGGAATATCACCAGGAACTAATTGCAGACAAATGACACTGGCTGAAATTCCCTTTTCTCTACAACTGTTAAAGTTACATAAGCCCTGACCTGGATTTTATCTGGTCAACCTACTATACTTCTATTAATGCAGCCCAAAATAGCATTTGCTTTTTTTTGCAGCCACATCACACAGTTGGCTCATATTCAGCTTGTGATCTATAACAGTTCCAAGATCCTTCTCGCTTGTAGTATTGCTGAACCAAGTATCCCCCTTCTTGTAACTGTACACTTGGTTTCTTTTTCCTTGGTGTAGAACTTGGCATTTATTTCTATTGAATTTCATTCTGTTGTTTTCAGCCCAGCACTCCAGCCTATCAAGATCACTTTGAAGTTTGTTTCTGTCTTCCAGGGTATTAGCGATCCCACCCAATTTTGTGCCATCTGCAAATTTGATAAGTATTCCCTGCAACTCCTCATCCAAATCATTAAAATGTTGAAGAGCACTAGGCCCAGACTGAGCCCTGCGGTACCCCACTCATTACCTCCCCCCAGTATGAGACGGTACCATTGATCATCCCCCTTCAACCATCTGTTATATTATAAATTTTCCACGGGGGCTCCAAGGAAGTTGCCAAGAATGACCCACACACATTTTGAGGGACAAACAGCCCTCTGAAAATGTGTGGGCTGGCATTCAGCACAGTGCTTAGGTGCACACATCACAAGCCTGTTGCTTTCATGGGAAGAGGTAACACTCCATAAGACTGGCTGTTTTTATCTTTCACTGTGACTATTTCCTTGAGAAGGTCAGTCAAAGGAACTGAACTTAATACACTGACAACTGTAGATGTTTTGACAGCTGTTTGTTTGTTTATTTGTTTGTTTGTTTGTTCGTTCATTTTTACAGGACTCTTCCGCTTTCCTTGTCACTGCATTCACATGCAAGGAAAAGCATTACCTGTTGAATTTCTGCTTGCCGTGCAGCTGTTCAAGCCACAGTTAGATTTGCAGTAAAAGGAGCCCAATTCAGAATAGCCCAAGAGGAGGATTGTTTTGCTTAAGAAATGTAGTCTCTGTGATGATATATTCTTGTAAGGCACTGAGCGTTTGTATACAATGTATTGAATTTCAATTTTGTGATAGAAATTTTTATTGTCAATATTTTGTATTGCATTGTATGAGGTCTGTTGTCGGTTTCTTTGGCTATAACTTGCACTTGGTTGCCTAATAAACATTTATGCTAAAACCACAGGAGCTTTGCCAGAAAAAAGATGGTAATTTTGTGAAGAAGAACTCTTCCACATGTGCCAAAAGGGGGGGACGGTTATTTACCATCATAAGCTCCTCTCTCTCACCCACCCACCCACAGAACATACCAACTCCAGGTGTTTTAGGGCCTTTGAGCAAGACACCCTGCCCCCCTCCCACAGTGGGAGAGTTCGGATGGCATAGGAGGGGGGAATATCACAGTCACCGTGCATTATTTTCCCGGTGCCCAACACATGATATGTTGCCCCTCCCCTTGTCACACGGCTGAAAGTCCCGGCGTCCATCTGGGTGGCTGGTGCTCCTCCCTCAGTCCTCCCAGCCCTATCCCATCATGCCCCTCAAGTTCTGCCAGCTGTATAGGAGCGGCAGAGGTTTTTTTGGCCGCTCCTGCCAGAGAACTCTATGACCAACTGGAACAGTCCACGCGACAAGGGGGAATCAGCAACGGAGCCCGGCGCACGACATTTTAATCAATGGGTTTCGGGATAAGCAACGGAGCAGCCCATTGTTTTTCCCCATTGTTTAATTCACCAAAATAGCGTACTGTAAGTTGTGCGTCCATTGTGTGTTGCCTGACACATGACACGATAATCAACACAACTGACAGTTGATTCCCCCCTATTGATTATCGTGTGGTCTGAATCCAGCCAATGAGTCTATCTTCACACTGCCATTATCACCAGCTGCTGTTGCCCATAATTCTCTTTCTCATCATTGCTAGTACCACTTGCTTGCTTGACAGACAGAAAGCCACTGAGCAAGTAGACCAGGGCAACTGCTGCTGCTCCTCCTCTGTTGTCTGGGCCAGAATAAGAGGAAGATAAACAAGCAAGTTACAGTGATGAAAAGGAGGTGCAACTCCAGGGGCTCTTGTCAGTGGGCCCCTGATGGGATGTGGGCTAGGGTGACCATATGAAAGCAAGGTGAGGCCCCTGTATCTTTAGCAGTTGCATAGAATAGGGAATTTCAGCAGGTGCCATTTATATTCATGCAGCACCTCCTGAAATTCCCTCTTCATCACAACAGTTAAAGCTGCAGGAGCCCTGCCCTTGTGACCAGATACAAAAAGAGGGCAGGGCTCCTGCAGCTTTAACTGCTGTGATGGAGGGAATTTCACCAGGTGCTGTATGCATACAAAGGATACCTACTGAACTTCCCTTTTCTATACAACTGTTAAAGATACAGGAGCCCTGTCCTCCTTTCCATATGGACACCCTATAAATTGGGGGGGGGGGGGGGGGAATAGCCAAATCAAAAACTTTTAAATAAGATGGAGTCCTTCTTCCTATCATCTGATAGCTGTGCTCCAGCAAAACTAATTGTGCTGACAGCTTACAACAAAACTTCAAAACACAAAGCATAATAAAACAAGGATGAAACCAGAAAATCTATAATTAACAACTAAAACCAAATAAGAGGCTTGAGTAGAAAAGCTCATATAGGATTATTCTGTGATTCAGTGAACGTCATCCCCAAAGCCATGCGCTGCTTCCTTCAACTCCTACGCTCTTAGAGGTGTAGAGAATACAAACTGTAGTGTAAAGAACTATAAAACTCTTGGACAACATTTTTTTAAAAAAAAATTGTGATTTTTTAAAACAAAACAAAAACCATAAAAGAAAACATGAAGCCTTATGGCTATCACCTGCTAACATTTCCCCCCCCCCTCCAAAATATGTTATACTGAGCCCTTCTCCCACCCATAAAGCTGATTGATAGGGTGATACAGAAGAGAGTTTCTGTTGGATGCCGCTGCTGCTAATCACACCCATCCCTGCTCTAAACTGTATTACTGCCACCTGGGCCATGTATGCTTCCCTATCAGAATTTCTGCTGAATCATCCTCCTTCTCACAAACCTGATTGGTGGGTTGATATAGAAGATAATTTCTGTTGGGCGGTGCTAGTGCTAATCACACATTTACCTGCCTCTAAACTGTATATATACCACCTGAGTTTCATGTCCCTCTATAGTAGAGTTGTAGTTGATAATAACTTGTTTTGATGTTTGGTGTTATCTCATTTTGTCCCCCTAGGTCTTAACCATGGCTTCTCAAGTACGCCAGAACTTCCATGTTGAGTGTGAGGCTGTTTTGAACCAACTGGTGAATTTGGAGCTGTTTGCTAGCTATGCGTACTTGTCCATGGTAAATTGCTATTTATTCTCTTTCATTGGGATGAACGTGGTCAGTGTGTGTGTCCTCAGTTTTATCTCAATTCTGTGTATGTTTGTTCAACCATATCTTACACAACTTGTAGTTTTCATCAGTGGTGGAACTAGGGCTAAACCATGTAGCTGGGTTCTTGGGTCTTACAATCCAAGACGTCCCAAAATGACTACCAGGACAATTTTTGGTAATGAGGGCTGCAGACAGAGGTCCTGTTCAGAAGACACCTTAAACCATGAAGGTTAAGGCTTTTTTTGTTGTTAATTACCATGGTTAAAGCCTTAACCACTGTGGTTTAAGGTGTCTTCTGAACAGGGCCAGACTCAACATTAGCACTTGCCCAAGGAAGGGCACATTGCTTGGAGCTTTGTTCGTTTGTTTTTTCTTTCTTAAAACACAACAAAACAAAACACTTCATTGGGGATGAAGCTAGCCAGGCTTGTACATGGTCCCAAATGCTATTTTTTTTTCCTATTTGTAGAAGTGTTGTCCCTTTCTACAGAAAAAAACTGTACTTATTCTGAAGTAAATGTGTCTACCATCAGGGTGGTAGATCCACCCTGCACTCTTTTCTTGTAGTCATGATGCTATGATTTAAATGCAAAACTGCACATGCTCAGAGTTTGTTCCAATTTTATCAGGGCTGGCAAGCAGGTTTTGCCTTTTAGTTTAAGGTATCAGGAGTGTAGAAGCAATTGCAACACTGGAAATGTCACAGGTGTGGAAAGTGGTGAGAAGCATAGAAATATTGTGTGTCTTATAAGTGAAGTAATACCTGACCATCGAAACCAAAGGTGAAAAGCATATGACCATTAGGTTCAGGGTCTAAAGCTGCATAGATGCACCACTGGGCTTAATTCCCAAGTAACTGTGCATAGGTCTGTAATTCTAGCTATGTGAACTAGGGGTGTGCACACCAAAAAATATTGTCGTTTATCGTTATCGTCATTTTGGACCAAAAAAAATATTGTCCTCATTCATATCGTGGGTGAACCGTATCGTCTTCACGATAATTATCGTGAAAAAATGATATTTTTGCAGCCCTATTTTTAAAGCAAAAATGCCTATAACTTCTGTATTTTAAAAGTTAGAGGCTTGAAACTTGGTCACAGTGTTTATGGGGTAAGCTTAAGTATGTGCATGGAACTTGAGATCGATCCCTCCAACCCTCGATTTTATATATTTTTTTTTAAAAAAAAGATCGTTTCCTTTCTGACAGGTCTGTCAGAACTGAAATGATCTTTAATAAATTCATATAAAATCAAGAGTTGGAGGGATCTATCTCAAATTTGGCACATATGTCTAGCACATGTTGCTACACATATGTGCCAAATTTGAGATCAATCCCTCCAACCCTCGATTTTATATGAATTTATTAAAGATCATTTCAGTTCTGACAGATCAGAATGACAGCTCGCCACGTGCGTTCATTCAGACCTGTCAGAACGGAAATGATCTTTAAAAACTTCATACAAAATCGAGGGTTGGAGGGATTTCATACACATACTTAGGAACACCCCATAAGCACTGTGACCAAGTTTCAAGCCTCTAACTTTTAAAATACAGAAGTTATAGGTGTATTTATATGGCAGTCCGATAAAACGATAAAATCACCCGAAAATTATCGTCTCCGATGATTATTGTAGGTTTTTGTATCGTATCGTTATTGTTAAAGACATGCACGATAATGACCTTATCGTATCGTTATCATACATTTTAACGATACGATACACATCCCTAATGTGAACATGCCTATGGGAAGTCTCAATTAATGGGGGCTTGGTTGTTCCAACTAGCACTTTTTATAGCAATCACCATAAGGCAAAGTAGGGGCAATGACTACTGGAACAGGAATTGCACTGATGGCCAGTTTTTCAGCTACTCCATCAATGTATGGTTAAGTAGGCTCCTCCAACCTGCATAGACACACTTCCAGGAGCACCATGTATCTTCGGGGTTGCATATTGGTTAAACACCCTCTGACCTTCTGCAATCCCTTCATTCATATTCTTTCTAGTATTCCCTTTTGACCGTGATGATGTTGCCCTGCCCCATGTAGCCAAGTTCTTGAAGGAGCAGTCCCAGGAGAAGAGCGAGCATGCAGAGAAGTTCCTGAGATATCAGAACAAGCGAGGGGGCCATGTTGTGCTGCAGGATGTCAAGGTGAGTGATGTGGATGGTCTTTAGCTCAGCTTCATTCAAGGAAAAGATAGGTTGAGATCCGATGCTGCTTGAATGTAGCAACCACGCACTGATGTATCCATTCCATGTTTTATTTTTGTCTTGGGGGGGGAGGTTGTACAGAAGCCAAAGCAGGATGAATGGGGCAACAGCCTGGATGCTCTACAGAAGGCCCTACAGCTGGAGAGGAAGGTGAACCTGACCCTGCTGTATCTGCACAAGCTGGCAACAGCAAAAGGAGACCCTCAGGTTAGCTGGCAAGTACAAGTTCAAGGAAGTTGTGTTTTCTTGAAACATTTGATTAGATCAGCTTTCCTCAACCATGTGTGCTTCAGATGTGTTGACAATTCTCATAATCCTGCAATTGAGCATCCTGGATGGGGGATCATGGGAGTACATCTGGAGTGTACTGGGCTGGGGAAGGCTGGATTAGATGCTCACTATTTTCAACAAAAAAATGGTGCAGCAAAGTAATCAGAAGTGAGAGCAAAGAAATTAAGAGAATCCTGCAACTTGTTAATTGAAAGGCGTGGGAAGAGTAAAAAGAGCATTCACAAATTGCATGCTTTAAGATTCTAAAAGTGGTAAATCAGAAGGCAAAATTTTTGGAACTGGTCTCCATTACATCATGCAAATAGATATTGAAAGCTGGGGCTCATCTTGACGACGGCACTTTGGTGCTGCGAGCCTCCAAGGCCCTGCATTTGCACTCCTTCACATAATCCACAATCAGGGGTCACCATCGGCTGGGGCATGCCTCAGACACAGCTCCGAAGCAAGGCGACAGTCGGCAGGTGCCATCATCGCCTTGCTCGAAGATTTTAAAAAAGTCATGGTAAGTACCGGAGTTTTTCAATCCGGAGCTTTGGGAATTTGCCCCTGGATGGCTTCGCGATGGCTGCTGCGTCATGTAGATGACTTGCCACCACTGTGGATCCACCCCGGGGCAAGCCCCTCATTAAGACAAGCCCTTGAAGGCACTCAAAGGTATTCTGTAACCAAACCTCAAGGTGCAAACATTGGGGGAGGGGACACTATTCTCATCCCTGCAGTGTTCCTAGGCCAGAGTTACTGCCACTGATACCAATACCAAGATTAAAACCATAGCTATAAAGAAACCATTGGTCCCATGCGGCATGCACTAGATGCAAAACCCTGAGGCATTAGGAATTGCAGTGTTGTGCCAAGCGCAATTCAGCATACAGGTGTAACACCCCAGAGCACAAATTCTCCTATCAGGCTTTACTCAATATGGTTTTTGTTGAACAGCAGGGAATTTGGGAAGTGCAAACAAATTGTGATTAGCTCTAAAGGTAGCTGATTGAAATTGAGGTGCACCCATTTGTTTGAGAGGAGTTGGCATCCAAAAAAGTTCCCATTCAAGCCACAAGGTTTTGCAGCTGAAACACCAGTATTGGGAGTCCGATATTTCTGTGACATGCAGAATCTGGATGTGGGTAGGCTTATTCTAGTTTTCCCCCCATGGGTTGAGCTAATCCTCACCATAATCACAGCTGATGCTGTCCTCCTCCACAGGAGATAAAGGCCATGTGGCTTGTTCCTCTTTGTAAAGTTGTCCTTGACAGATGTATATGCAAATGCTTGCATTCAGCTCAGAAATGAAACTTCTGTCAACCAAGCAACGCTTCTTTCCCCTTAGCTGTGTGACTTCCTCGAGTCAGATTACCTGGAAGAGCAAGTGAAGGCCATCAAGCGGCTGGGAGACCACCTCACCAACCTGAAGTGCCTGGGGGTGCCCCAGAATGGCATGGGGGAGTACTTGTTTGACAAGCTCACCTTGGGGGAGAGCAGCTGAATGTCCCCATCACTGAAAGTGTGTGCAAGTTACATTGGGAGCAGAAAAAAAATTAAAATTGTCCTTCACTGGAACAACATCTGGTGTTTTATTCGAAGCCCAATGGAAGGACGAGGCAGCCTTTGGATGTCATATATATAGCTTTATTCCTTGAATTTAGGGCTACATCAAGGGATAAAACCATATTTTTTTCCCCAACGTCCTAAGACTTTGTCTTTTCATTCCTTTGGATTATTTAGATGGCAGCTACTTTTGTTCATTCTTGCTTTGTTCAGAGCTACAGACATTTTGCTGAGTTGCTTAGTTTTCCATTCTATTCCTTTGGGGTTTGTTCTTCCCTACTGTGTTCCTAAATTCTGGCTGAACTGGGAGAATTCCTAAAATCAATGCAGGAATTGGGTGATGTGCAATATTCCAGAGCTTTTGATTTAGCTTCCATTTTTTCCTGTATTACGGATGCACATTACAGTTATTATACAGTTAGCCGTGTTTGTCTGTAAAGCTGTGAGTCAAAATGAAAGGAAAAGAAACCCCAGGTAGGCAGTCAAAGAAAGCCAAAGGCAAAGGGGTGGAACCAGGGAAAGGTTTCATAAAAAGTTATTGTAAAAATGAAGGTACCAACGCGTTTCATACTCAAGGGGGATCTACACATGAGGTTTTTGATGTTTTATAAGGGTTATGAAAACTCTTTGGGCCACATGACGCACTCCCTATAACGTTGTATATCTGAGGTTTTTTAAAACTCACTTCAGTTATATACAACGGTTTCACTTTTAATAAATCGTTTTAAGTAAACAAATGTGTCCTTCCTTACCGTTTGTGATTCATGGGGGCAGTGCTTCCTTTACTGGTGCCCAAATGCTTAGCAGTTGATTGGTGGGGAAGAAAGAGGAAGTGGGCGAGTGAACTACAACACCCACAATTCTTAGCCCTATATTCGCTAGGGAATGACAGAGGAACTAAGAAGGAAGTGGGTAACTGTACTACAACCCCCACAATGCCTTGCCCTAAACTCATTAAAAAACAAAAGAGGAAGAGACAGGGCAGAACAGCGTGTGATCGCACACACCGCTTTAAAGACAGAAGACTGTTCTCCTGTAACGTGAGTACTCAGTAATGTGGCCTAAGACGTTTTAGAACGCACCTATTTGGAATGTTTTAAAATACTTTTTAAAACGTTCCAAAGGACTGTGTAGATCGGCCCATAGTGTTGTCCTTCTTCAGGGTAATTTTGGAGTCACAACGCTATGTCCAAAATGCATGAGTAGTACCTTCATTTTTACAATAACTTTTTATTAAACCTGTCCCTGGTTCCACCCTTTTGCCTTTGGCTTTTTGGGGACTGTAAAGCTGTGAGCCAGGCAGCCAGGGCCAATGCAAAGTTGCATAAAACATCTCTACATATGATATATAGGAATACTGGAAAGTTCTTAAACAACCATTCATCCTGTGTCACCTTGAAGACAACTACATTTATGCTGGCATAAAATTCTATGGACATTGTCCACTTCTGGACCTGATGAAGTGCAGGATATATCATTACATCCCTGTGATGCGGGAATTAACAGAGAGCAGAAGTGAACAGTGAGAGCACTTAACCATTGTAAAGAGGTATATACTTCAAGTATGAAACCATAGACACCCACCACCTATCAGTCATCGGACTGAAGATCTTACAGCTCCGTTCTTACTACATTAGAACATAACACCTACAGCCAGTCTTGAATGGATGCTTATTTAGATCTTTAGGTCGGACTTACTGGGGTGTTTTTGTCACACGAAGAAGGCTAGAAGGGGCGGGAGGCATATGACTTTGTGAGAAGGACCTGTGAGAATCCGTGAGTGCCCAGTAATGGGCGTGCAATAAAATGTTTGTCTGATGGAGCTCATAGACTGCTTCTATTACCATGGACAGGATCTACACGTCGTCCTCGATGCGCTCTCCCTGCACCACAAGCTGCTTTGGAGCACTGCACATCGTCTAGTGTGGCTCAAACCTCGGAGGCTCTGCCCGCGCCACCACAGCCACCGCCCTTTCATCCAGGCCGGTCCTGGGGAGGGGGGAGGGTTGTAAACAAAAGCCAGCGATTGGGAGAGGGATTTCCAATTGCTAGCTTTTGTTTACAACCCTCCCTCCTCTCTCCCTGGGACCTGCCGGGATGAAAGGGCGGCGACGGCGGCGAGAGTGCAAGCAGAGCTTCCGAGGCTTGAGCCACACTTTCCATATACAGGAAATGGGAGTGTTACATCCTTTACCCCTCTTTTTTTCCTTTGCTATTTTAGGTTGATAAAAATGATCCTTGCGTTGGGATAGGTTTTATGATATGCTCCTCTCTCTCTCTCATATGGTTTCCCCTGCTTCTTTGTTGCGGTTACATTTGTAAATGAATACAAAAAAATGCTTATGCCAAGATAAGTGTGTTGGTCTTAAAAGTGCTACAACGGACTGCCCTGGCTGTCCCCCTTGAGAGTTCTTATTTCTCTAAGGGATTATGCCTCCCCGCCAGCCATCTAAAGGAGGAGGGAGATTTTTGTCTCTCTGGCGTAGAGCCCCACTGTCACAGAGGAAAGAAGTTTGGGTCCATTGTTCTGCTGGGTTGTCATGCTCTTCAGAAAGGCTGCCTGGGATTATGAGCATCATCAGATGAGCTTTTATTGCACGCTCATTACTGCCCGCTCATGGTTTTTTGTGGGTCTTTTTGATGATGCCGTCCCCCTCCCATGCGCCTCCCACTCCTTCTGACCTTCTTCCCATCACAAAATAAGACCCTGGTAAGCCCGACTTATTTTTAGAAGTGAAACCTGCAGCGATCTCTTGCTGTGAGCAGGAAAAGTAGCAATATAAAAATGACCACTGAATGGGCCATGTGGTCTTCGTTTACTGCCTCTTAATCACTACAGAAGTGGGGGGAGGGAGAAGCGATGGTAGGGAAATGTGATTTACCCCCCACCTGATGAAAGCCCTACATGTCTTGGCCCAGAATTTCCCACATTAGAGGCCTTCAAGAGGCAGCTGGACAACCAGCTGTCAGGCATGCTTTAAGGTGGATTTCTGCATTGAGCAGGGGGTTGGACTCGATGGCCTTATAGGCCCTTTCCAACTCTACTATTCTATGAGTCTATGATTCCCCCTTCACCCTTCCTTGTTCTGTTGGCACCTCAACTGGTCACTTGAATTTACTTCCCATGTTTGGGTTTCCCAAGACCTAACCCTGGCAGGGGGAGGGGATCTTTCTATGCAGAAGCTGCATAGAGTGGTGGGTTTGACAAGGTGTGGCTTCACAGGGGAGAGTTTCCCTGCTCTTCAAGGGACAGGTGACAAATTGGCATGGGCCCAATGACCCTTTGGTTCCCTGGTTTCTCTGAATGCATCCTGAACAACATTTCTGGCCCTATTGCCTGTCAAGCTGATGAAAATAAATCAAAGGCAGTTGATAGCAAAGTTTTTGATGAGTCTGGTGGTTTTTGTTGATTGATTAAAATTATCGTTCTTTATACGTTGGTTTTTAGGGTTTTAATGTCTGTAAACTGCCCAAAAAGAAAGAAATGTAAGGTATAAAATGAAATAGGTGGTGCTTTTGCCAGCTGTTTAACAGTAGCCTGATCCCAAGGAGTTAAAGGCACAGGAGCAAAATCAGGCATCTGGCAACACTGTCTGGATCCTTTCCTATCTGTCCTTCAATCCACCTGCCCTTGACCATGTTGCCACCTCTTTCTGGTAGGGTTCCTGGGTCCCTTCCAGCCAGATGTATGACTGGCAGGAAGGTAACATCTGCAGCTCACCCACTTACATTGCCTCTGCTTTGGGACAAGCTGTAACCCTTCTATTCCTGCCTTGCATGTATTCCCAAAGGCTCAGGATCCTTACCAGGAAAAGATGGCAGCCCTCATCTTGTCATGGAGCTTACTCGAAGCACTGCAGGCTGTTTAGTCCCCTTCCTATCTTCTGCACCATATCCCCTCCATTTATTTTAAGCATATCTTTAGCATACAACTGAGGACCAAAATTTGCCTATCTGAAGAAAGTACTATTGATATTTCGGGGGAAGGCTTCATTCATGCCAACAGGATCATTCCTTCAAGTGCCCATATCACACCAGAGGGGCATTTTTGGTGAGATCCATCAACTAACTCCCCTAACCCCCCCCTCCCATGGCCTCATGGCTGCTATGTTCATTATATCAAGGATGCATGTTAATTGTGTTCTTCTAACTAATGTCCTTTCTAGTTTGGAGTTAAGGATAAACACTACCACTTTAAAAAAATTAAAAAAACACACACCAGGAAACACGCAATAACAGAACCAATCACATGCCAAGCATCCAACCACATAGGCAAGCCTATCTCTCTCTCTCTCTCTCTCTCTCTCTCTCTGTGTGTGTGTGTGTGTGTGTGTGTGAAAGATAAGCTAACAACAGAGTAATCAGAAAATTTAGCTTCCATCATCATCACAGCTACAGATGAGGGAGGAAGCCAAAACATTTCGTTATAAATATATTTTCTGATTACTCTGTGGTTAGCTTATCTTTTGGGGAGAGCAATCCGATGGCCGCTAGACAGAGTCTGGGAGCCATGGAATAGTTTAGATTCCTGAGTCCAAGGTCAGAGACAGGGCTCTGACCTTTGAGCCAAGAAGCTCCTGGCCCCTCCCCCTCGCAGCTGGCACAGAGAGAACTTTGGTGGGAAGGGAAACCTGGAGACAATTTTGGAGGGAAGGGAAAGGGGGCATGCTGGTGGGAGAGGAGGGCTTATGCCATATCCAGAGGCCTCCTGAGCCTCCTTCTGTCCCCCCTCAGCTAGACAGATGAAAAAGATTGCCTCCACCACACCTCCCACTCCATATTGGATGGCTGTAAGCGCCTCCTTGTTGCTTTGCTGTGGTTGTGAATGTCACTGTGCCCAACTGAGTCCAGGAATCCAACTGACTTCCCGTGTCTGCCCCCACCCAGACCCAATCAGGCAACCATGGCTTTGCTGTGGTTAGGGATGCCACGGCTGCCTGACTGAATCTGACAGACTCCCCTGCATCCATCCCCCGAGAGCCAGTTGGGGGCTCGCAGTGCATTCACAGGCCCATGTGCAGAATGCCCACACAATCCGACAAGCACCTGGCCGCCGACCACTGGCCGCCCTAATCCGGAGCTTCCATTGTGTGTGACAATGGAGGCTCCAGAAATTACATAATTTCCCCTGCTGCATAAATGGTGGCCGTAAAGGCCCCATTTATGCAAGAATAAAGGCACAAATACTCCATGTCTTTATTAAGGAAATTATGTATTTTCCGGAGCCTCCATTGTTGCACACAATGGAGGCTCCGGATGAGGGCGGATGAGCTCATGACATCGTTGGACACTCACTGAGTGAGTGTGCCATGAGCAGCAATGGAGTGAGCATCTGACAAATCGAATGTGGGTGAGTTCGGCCATCCCTAGCTGTGGTGAAGTTTTGCACCCCCCTCTCCCTGGAGAGAGAGAGAGAGAGAGAAATGCTATTAAGCAAAAGACAAGAGACATTTTCCCCTACCCAATAGCTGATAGGACTGCATTGTTCAGCCATTACAAACCCAGCATCCTTTGCAAATTTGTTTTCTCCCAACACAGACCCTAGCTACCCATCAAACACAGCTTCTGCTGTCCTCACACCCTGCATGACCTCCCCTCTCTCTCTACATGACGATACCCCCCTCAGTATTCTGTCTTCATCGTCCACATTCCTACTGTATATTTCTGCTGCATATTCTAGCCATCTCTGCCTACTTGATCCTTTCCTCCATCCTCAGGTATCCCCTTCCTAAAAGCCTGGCATGCTTGCCTTAGTGGGATCAGGCACATAGTGAGGAAAATAATTCTTTGGGGTGGAACACGGCTAGAAAGATAATGGTGTTCTTTCCTTATGGCCTATTTCCCTGAGGGGTTTGCTGGGGCCAAAGGAGACGACTCTTCCTCAACTCGCATTATTCATTCAGCTGGTGCTTCCTGTAATAAAACACTGAACCTGCCTAATAAGGCCGAGGAAAAGTTGGAAATCTTCAGCACTGCACAGCATTACACCAATAAATCACCTTATGAAATTGGCAGCAATGGCATTTGAAACTTTTACTTGTATGTTCTTGTTTCCAAAACTTTTACCTGCTAGACAATAGCAGTCTGTTTAAAAAATAAATAAATACATCAGTTCCAGACAAGGACAAAAGATGCCATGAAAATCTGCCTCTCGGTCCGTTGAATGGGTGGCAACTTCTGCAGAGCCAAAGAGAGGCGGGGGGTGTTCAGATGACACTTTAGACAACAGAAGTGTTAATAACTCACTGTGCATTATTTTGCTGGTGCGCGCCACATGACATGTTGCCCCTCCCCCCGTCGCACGGCTAAAAGTCCCAGCGTCCTTCTGGGCTGCTGTGTCTCCTCCCTCCCCCCTCCCTCAGTCATCCGGCCATATCAAGAAAGAATAGAAGAAATTCTTCTCATACTGGGAAGTGCCTCCCCCACAAAATTAATAATTTGCTCCAAATACCATTCCCTAGGGTGACCATGTGAAAAGGAGGACAGGGCTCCTGTATCTTTAACAGTTGCACTGAAAAGCAAATATCAGCAGGTGTCATTTGTATGCATGCAGCACCTGGTGAAATTCCTTTCTTGATCTTCCATCTTTTTTCCCCAATAAAATTCCAAGAACAATACCGAATCATGATGCAGAACCATTGTCAATGAGTTATTCTGTGAGAATGTATAAATATCACGTATTCCAGAAAGTTGCCAAAAATCACACAACCTTTCATAGGGGAGGTGAAAATGTGGGGGAAGGAGGAATGCCCTTGTCAATAAAAAGAGTGTTCAGCACAGCACTTTTAGGGACACAAGAGCCTATTAAT
The DNA here is from genome assembly GCA_029215795.1 of Anniella stebbinsi. NCBI lineage: Eukaryota > Metazoa > Chordata > Lepidosauria > Squamata > Anniellidae > Anniella > Anniella stebbinsi. Next base: position 222,220,017 of record JARDYH010000004.1, on the reverse strand, counting down.
TTGAAGAAAAGGTCTAACTCTCCATTGGATTGGATTGGCTTTCTCCCACCAGCACCATCTTTCTGTACAATAGTTCTCCTTGGGAGGGTATATCACTAAACTATGAAAAGGAGGGCAGGACACCTGTACCTTTAACAGTTGCATAGAAAAAGTAATTTCAACAGGTGTCATTTGTATGCATGCAGCACCTGGTAAACAGCTAAAGCTGCTAGAGCCTTTCGCTGACCAGATACAAAAGAGGGCAGGGCTCCTGCAGCTTCACCTGTTGTGATGAAGAGGGAATTTCACCAGGAACTAATTGCATACAAATGACAGTTGTAGGACTTTTTTCTGTCTCAACATGCATAGGATTGCACTCTGTTTAAAATATTTTAGATGGTACCTTTTAGGGCAAACTTTTGGAAGACAGCTTATAACAAATCTTCAAATCACAAAGCATAATACAACTGGGATAAAAGCAGAAAATCAATAATTAACAGTTAAAGCCAAATAAGAGGCTTGAGTAGAAAAGCTCATTTAGGAATCTTCTGTGATTCAGTGAACGTCATCCCCAAAGCCATGTGCTGCTTCCTTCAACGCCTACGCTCTTGGAGATGTGGAGAATGCAAACTCTAGTGAAATGGGCTAAAAAGGCGCTTGGATCATGTAAAGCCTTACAGCTATCATCTGCTAACTTTACCCCTGCAAAACTCATTGTGCTGGGTCCTCTTTCTACCCATGAATCTGATTGGTAGGTTGATATAGAAGACAATTTCCATTGGGTGGTGCTACTGTTGCTAATCATGCTTTTAACTGCCTCAAAACTGTATATATACCACCTGAGCCACATATTGGCTTAGTTTGGACAACACAATAATCAACAGAGGGGGGAAGAAGCCACCGTCAGTTGTGTTTATTATTGTGGCGGGCAATTAAACTGACAGTACGCTATTTTGGACAATTAAACAACGGAGAAAAACAACGGGCTGCTCAGTTGCTTATCCCGAAATCCATTGCTTAAAGTGTCATGTGTTGCGAACCCCCCTCTCTCCATGTACTATTCCACTCAGTCATAGAGTTCTCCAGCAGGAGAGGCCAAAAAAAACCCTGGCTGCTCCTATACAGCCAGCAGAACTTGCTGTGCATGATGGGAGACAGCCAGAGGACTGAGGAAGGGAGGAGACGCAGCAGTCCAGAAGGATGCCGGGACTTTCAGCCGCGCCACAGGGGGAGGAGCATGGTGAGTGTGTTATTAACCCTACCATTTTCTAAAGTGTCATCCGACCACACCCATTCTTTATAGCAGCAGTTGATTTTTTAAAAATCTCATTTTCTCTGCTAGGTCTTAGGTATGGCTTTTCAAGTGTGCCAGGACTTCTATACTAAGTGTGAGGCTGCTGTGAACCAACTGGTGAATTTAGAGCTGCATGCTAGCTATGCGTACTTGTCCATGGTAAGTTAATAATAATTATTATTATTATTATTTATAACCCGCCTCTCCCTTCGGATCGAGGCGTGGAACACAATGCAAATACAAAAATCACAAACAGTTAAAAAAAAATTAAAACAAGAGAAAATGCATCATTAAATCATCTTAAAATTCATCCAGATAGGCCTGCCGGAAGAGAGCAGTCTCCATGACTCTCTTAAATTCATGAAGACTGCTAATTTGTCTAATCTCCTCCGGCAGACCATTCCATAGTCTGGGAGCCATGGAAGAGAAGGTCCTCTGGGTAACACTCGCCAGCCTAGTTCTGGCTGGCTTGAGTAAGTTCTTCCCAGAGGACCTAAGTGTGCGGGGCAGATTGTACAGGAGAAGGCGATCCCGCAGGTAGCCTGGGCCCAAACCATGTAGGGCTTTAAAGGTAACAATCAACACTTTATACTTCGCCCGGAAACTGACTGGCAGCCAATGAAGTGATTTTAAAACTGGTGTAATGTGGTCACCCCTAGATGTACCAGTGACCAACCTGGCTGCCATATTTTGAACAAGTTGAAGTTTCCGGACTAGGCACAAAGGTAGCCCTATGTACAGCGCGTTGCAGAAGTCGAGCCTCGAAGTTACCAGCACGTGCACTACCGTCTTTAGGTCTTCCAACTCTAGGAAGGGGCGCAGCTGGCGTATCAGCTGAAGCTGATAGTAGGCACTCCTGGCTGTCGCATCAATCTGAGCTGTCATCTGGAGCGACAGATCCAGGAGTACCCCCAAGCTGCGAACACAGTTGCTATTATCTCTTTCATTGGGATGATCTTGGCCACTGTGTGTGACTTCAGTTTCATCTCAATCCTATGTATGTTTGTTCAGCCATATCTGACACAACTTACTGGTTCGATCAGTGGTGGAACTAGAGCTGGGCCATGAAGCTGGGGTCTGGGTTCCACAGCCCAAGAGGTCCCAAAATGTCTACCAGGAGAGTTCCAGGTAATTCTGGCTGCAGACAGGTGCAACACCAGTGCCTGTCCAAGCAAGGACCCATTGATGGAGCATCCTTTTTACTTTAAAGAAAAAAGCATCGTACTTAATAATTAGGTATACATTAGGTATACATTAGGTATACAAGCATATACATGGTCCCATATGTGTGTGTGCGTTTAATTTAGGGGTGTGCACGGACCCCCCGGATCGGATCGGGACCCGGATCGGGACCTCCAATTTTGTCACGGACCGGTTCGGACAAAATCGGAGGCCCCCCGGACCAGATCGAGTCCGATCCCGACCCAAAAATCGTAAATTTTTGGATCGGCCGCCATTTTTTTCCCCATAGACTTGCATTGCAATGCAAGTCTATGAGGAAAAAATGGCGGCGGGTGGGTGAGGGGGGGCCTAACTCCCCCCCCCCCGGGGCCGTCCGCTGTGGACGGCCCCGGCAGGTAAGCCCCCTCCCCCGCGCTCCCTACCCCCCCTGGGGCCGTCCACTTCCATCCGCTGGCGCCCGCGGGCACCAGCAGATAGAAGCGGACGGCTCCGGGGGGGGGTAAGCCCCCTTCCCCGCCACTGCTTACCTTCTCGGCCCGTCCGCTCCCGTCCGGCGCCGGCAGCTACTACCAGCGGGCTCCGCGGCCTACTCTCGAGTTGCGCGCCGGGTGATGACATCACCTGGCGCGCCACCCTGTAGTAGGCCGCAGAGCCTGCTGGTAGTAGTCGCCGCCGCCGGATGGGAGCGGCCGGGCCGGCAAGGTAAGGGCCCCCTCCCCCCCTCTGCGCGCCCCCTCCTCCCCTCCACGCACCCCCTGCTTACCTTCTCGGCCCATCCGCTCCCGTCCGGGGCCGGCGGCTACTACCAGCGGGCTCCGCGGCCTACTCTCGAGTAGCGCGCCGGGTGATGACATCACCCGGTGCGCCACCCTGGAGTAGGCCGCAGAGCCTGCTGGTAGTAGTCGCCGCCGCCGGACGGGAGCGGCCGGGCCGGCAAGGTAAGGGCCCCCTCCCCCCCTCCGCGCGCCCCCTCCTCCCCTCCACGCACCCCCTGCTTACCTTCTCGGCCCGTCCGCTCCCGTCCGGGGCCGGCGGCTACTACCAGCGGGCTCCGCGGCCTGCTCTAGAGTAGCGCGCCGGGTGATGACATCACCCGGCGCGCCACCCTGGAACAGGCCGCGGAGCCCGCTGGTAGTAGCTGCCGCCGCCGGACGGGAGCGGCCGGGCCGGGAAGGTAAGCGCCCCCCTCCTCCCCCCCCTCCTCCCCCTCCCGCTGTCCACTTTCATCGGCGGGCACCCGCTGGCGCCCGCCAATGGAAGCGGCGGTGGGCGCCAGTGGGCGCCCGCCGATCCGCCGATCCGCCGAACCGGTTCGGAGCCTTTTCGGACCGGTTCGGATTGGATCGGCCGATCCAGCTGTCAGATCGGAAATCGGATAATTTATCCGATTTCCCACTGGACCGGACTCGGATCGTGGATCGGGTCCGATCCAGTGCACATCCCTAGTTTAATTTCTACTTTTTAAAAAAGTTATCCCTTTCTACAATAAAACTGCCTTTGTTTTAAATTAGATGTGTCTACCATCAGGGCAGAAGAAGTGCATTGCATTTTATTCTTGTAGTCGTGATGTTATGACTTAAAAGCAAAACTGTCCATTTCCAGTGTATTTGTGTGTGTGTTTTTATTAGGGCTGGCAAATGGGTTTTGCTTCCCACTGTAACACATCAAGAGTGTAGAAGCAGGAGTAGCCCATGAAATGTCATGGGGATGGAAAGTCGAGGAAAGAATAGAAATGTTAGTTCTTACAAATGAAGTAGTACACATGGGCCATCTAAACAATAAGGAAATCTTATGGAGTCTAACTTAAAACAACATCAGGATGTGAGTAAAAAGACTTTCTACAGAATTGTTACTGCTGCTACTTATGAGCGTCATCAAGCATCATCAAATGGTGGGGAAATCGTGTTTCCTTACTGTTGCTTTCGCCTCCTGCTCCTGTCCCACAATAGGGATGAGCAGCTTCCTCTTCCTTCAGGCAGGGAAATGAAAGGAAGCAGCAATGACCACGTGGCCCATTCAGTGGGCGTTTTTATCATGCTGCTTTTGCTGCACACAGCAGGAAATGCAGCAAGTTTCACTAAAAAAAATTGGATTTTCAGTGTCTTTTTTTGCTGCGGAAAAAAAGACCAGAAGGGTCAGTAGACGCACAGGAGGCAGATGGAGGCGTCAAAGGGACCTGTGAAAAACTATGAGTGGCCAGTAATGAGCGTGCAATACAACACTCGTCTGATGATGCACTATAACAGTAACTACAAACATCTGCTCTCCTGCCACGTGATGTTAATAGGATCCTCGTGTCCCACTATATTAAGTGGGCAGCATTTTTTGTTTTCCTTGAGGTGGGCAATTTGTGCCCCCCTTAAATGTTTTGTCCTACAATGTCCATCACCCCTAGCAGTAGTGAGGGATGATGGGAGTTGTAGTCCAAGACATTTGAAGGGCCACAATTTACCGACTTCTGGGCTAAATGTACCCCTTAAACATGGTCTGTGTAGCTCCTGCTTTCTTGATCCTTCATTCTTCCATTTTTAGTCCTATCACTTTGACTGCGATGACGTTGCCCTGTACCATGAAGCCAAGTTCCTGAAAGAGCAGTCCCAAGAAGAGAGGGAGCAAGCCATGTAGTTTCTGAGATGCCAGAACAAGCAGGTGTGTGTGTGTGTGTGTGTTGCACTGCAGGGTGTCAAGGTGTGTGTGAAAAGGGTGATCTTTGCCTTCTGCTTTGAGGAAGAAGAATATATTTGGACTTGGTGTGTGTTGGATTTGACTTTGCGGAACTCCTGTATAATGCATGCACTAATGCATCAATTCTTTATCCAGGATCCTTGCACAGAAGCCAGAGCAGGATAAGTGGGAACAGCCAAGATGCCTTGCACAGGGCCCTGCAGCTGGGGAAGAAGGTAAACCAAGCCCTGCTGGATCTGTACGAGCCGGCGTTGCAGGAGGGAAATCCACATGTGAGTTTTCAGTAATACCACAGGATTCTAAAACTGCCTTTGAATTGGAAGGTTTGAGAAGCTGAACACATCTTGGCTAGCTGAGTCACAATGTAAGTCTTATAAGGCTTTTTAAGTCTTACGTGAGACCTGTATTTTGAAAGGAAGGAAGCTTTTAAAAAAATCTCATGCAAGGTTTTTTTGTTTATGTGAGCCCTAAAGCCACATTCATCTTGATTTTTTTTATTCTCGCATGGCATTTAAAATCTGGCCATAACTCTTTCAGTTTTTCATAATAAATTGAGCTAAGCCCCAACAACTTATTGTGCCGTCCAATCCAAAGAGTATTAGCATACTTGTTTGTACGGAAGCTAGCATAAGGATAGGGTTACAATTTTATTTTTCTATGAAATTAAGTAATGTACAAATTTCTTTCTCACCCCACTCAGCTGTGTGACTTCCTGGAGTCTGAATACCTGGAGGAGCAAATGAAGGCCATCAAGCAATTGGGAAAACACCTCACCAACTTGAAGCGCCTGGAGGTGCCCCAGAATGGCTTTGGGGCATACCTGTTTGACAGGCTCACCTTGGGGGAGAGCGGCTGAACCCTTCAATAAACCTTGCATAGCATGGTGTGTTTGGAAAAAATAAAGCCAAATGTTAGCACAGCCACTGTTGTCTTTGCCTTCTGAGATACGGAACATTGGCTCAAGTGCTTAGAAATATGAGGACAGTATCAGGAATATCGATTTGATACTGCCTTACTGCTGGGATCGCTGTGTTTTATGCCTTATCTGCCTTACCCCAGCACCTGCTGCTGTTTTGGATGGGAAGACAGCATCCCTGCATCTGACAGCTCCTGCTTTCTCCTAGATTTGCTTGACAGCTGGAGCCCATGACAGTACCATTGCCAAAAAGTAAACAAATTAAGGGAAGGCTGATGGCTTCTCCCGTCTGTATAGCACTGCGTAGGGTGACCATAGTTTGGAAACCAAAAAGGAGGACAACATGGCCGCCCCAAGGGGGCATGCCCACCAACATGGCCATCCCCCAAGGGGGCGTGCCCACCAACATGTCCAGCCCCCAAGGGGCATGCCCACCCAAACATGGCCTTGGTCACATGTCTGATTTCACAGCATACAATTAAGACAAACCTATTCCACACAATATCTTCATGTTAAAATCACTAAAATAAAGAACAAGTGAGACATTCAATGTATCTGAAATTAACTTTACTCACTCCTACTTTTGTAGCTTTTGCTGTACTTTGAAACTTTTGCTAAGCTCTGTGTGATACAGTCTCCCCTTCCCTCAAATATCTTTTCTGACTGCAAATCCTTCACTGGATGACCATAGTCCCAACTTTCCTAACATTTAACACTCTTTCCCCATAACATTTCTCTTATCCATACTCACAAATTCAGCATTGCTACCACTGAACAAATGAAGCAGTTGATAAGTGCAGAAAAATCTAGTACAACAACCTAGCATTGCAGGAAGAGTATAAAATACGATTACCCTGCAAACATTAGCCATGGAACTAAAGGCTTGCTGTAGTCACTTCTCACCTCATAGCTTGTTTCGACTACTGGTTTATTAGTGAGAAACTAATCTAAAAATGTGTCATTATATCTCTGGTTCATTAGCCATGTAAACAAAACCATAGTCAGTAGCAATACAAAGAAAGGCCAGAACAGATGCCCATTATCACAATGCTAGACAAGGACCTTTCCCTCCTTTTATCCAAGTATATCCTGAATTTACACTGCCTCAGTGTATAGAGAATAGAAATCCCAGTCAGGGACCCAAAGAAAACTGCCCAAAGAAACTTTAGAAATAACTCTTGTTGATTTCAATGAAGCTTACTCCCAGATAAATGAATGTAGGATTGCAGCCTCTTCACATCTATTCACCTTACTCTAGCAAGTGCAAGGCCCTCCTGTCAAGGACAACTATGCACTCACAGAACCTGGCCTCCTTGATCATGCAACCAGCAGGTGCTTTCCAGAAAGATGCTTTCAGAGCCTAGGAGATCCAGACACACTCAAACAAGTCAAGCCAAGCCATGCTCTGCTGGGACAGAACAATTCTGGGACAAGACAATACTTTGCAAGCGATCAGACACAACAGTCATACATATAAAAGAAAAACACAACTACCTCATTGACATAGCAATACCTAATGACAAAAACATTGCAGAAAAGGAAGAGGAAAAGAGAGACCCAGCAAAGGTTTTAGGAAATCTTACTCATATTGGCATAGGTTGAGATATTTTGCTGGTCAGAATTTTCATCAGTACAACTCCAATGGACTTTGATGGAAATGTCTTTAGGACTTTTAACAATTTTACTTTGGCCTTTCAGACTTCAGAAACTTCAGGTGGACGATATAAAATAACTAGCAATTACAGGAGAAGTGAAAAACCCTTCTCCACCCACCCCACCCACCATGCACATTGGTGCAAGAGCTAATAGTTAGATCCAAAAGATTAGTGAATTAAATGGAAAAATCATTAACAGTCTGACACGGGTTTTGGGAATTAATTGAGAAAATATATAGAAGATACAATATACAATGTGGATCTAGACTCCAGCTCAGCTAGATATGATCTTGTGAAGATTAATAAACTGAGGAGGAATATGACTTTAAAAAAAAAAACTTAGAACTCTATGTATTTCAGCCTTCCCCAACCTGATCCTCTCCAAATGTCTTTGACTGTGATTCCTATCTGGTCATGCTAACTGGGCGTTGGGAGTTTTATCGAACACATCTGGAGAGAACCAGCTTGGAGGAGGATACTGTATTTAACAAGAAGCATCTGTTTTTGTACAGTTACTAAAAGGATAAAACAAATGCTAGCACCAGCAAATATCACATAGATGAAGTAAAAACACCATGGCCAATAACAATCATCCTCCAATAGAGATGGATAATAAATTATGTATTCATGATGTTTAAAAAGCCCACTGAAATTGCATCCATTTACTTTGCCTTTCACACAGCCATGAGCTATTGTATGTTCAAATGAACTTCTAATATGATACCATTGACATTTTTATATTCTTTTTTAAAACTGTTTCATGATTTATTCAAATAAGAAGCAGTAAATAAATATTGCTAATAAGTCAATTCATACATCAATATATTTCAATGTTCTCCTCCAACAAAACAATCAAAGAAAAGCAAATGGGTGAGGTAACCAGATAAAGGTACTGCTTTGAAGCCAGTTTTCTGTTCCAGCACTACACCTGTTTTCCAGACAGCTAAACCAATTTGCTCAAACCATCTCTAAATGAATTCTTAGAAAATTCATTCAAATTTATTTCCTGTAAATAGAAATATCAACTCCATATCACTCCCCCAACTCTCACATACAAAACTATAGCTCCCCACACACACAAACACCAAACTCTCTCAGAATCACCCACCACAAAACACACACACACACACCCATTCATAGACAAATGAACATGCACCCATCAGATAAATATACTCACACACTGCAAACAAGTAAACTCTCTCAGGATCACCCACCCCAAAACACACGCACACACATCCATTCATAGACAAATGAACATGCACCCCAAGCACCCATCACATAAATACACTCACACAAACATACCTTTCCCAAGGCTGCTCTTATGCTTGCTTCCCTCCCCCTCCCCCATTTCTCTGGGCAAATTATGGGGATTTTTACATTCACCTTGAAAATATTCTTAGCAGCTGCAAGGGGTTGCAGAGAAGGGGATTAGAAAAGTACAGGATAAGACCTGGGGGAGGAGAGATCCTAACAGGTGGAGGGCAGTTTTGGAAAAATTCTCAGAACCTTGTAACTCCCAGGATAAAACTGTCCTACCTGCTGCTCTGCCTGCTTTTTGTCCTCTGCCTGCACCGTCCAAGAAGAGGCCCAGGATCGTCGAGCGGGAGCAGGAAGGGGTTTGCAGACTAAGTTTTGGTAAGTGTGGATGAGGGTGACCCACCAGGGGCAGGTCTCAGAGGTGCCCCAAATGGGCCGGCTGAAGCCATTTCCAGATTCCTAGAGGTGACGGCCCCTCTAGGAACCCGGAAATGGCTTCGGAAGGCCTCAGAAGGCTGAAACCGGAAGTCCTAAAAACGGGCCTGCAGAGGCCTGCTGAAGCTATCTCCGGATTCCTAGAGGGCCGTCGCCATAGCGATGGCCCTCTAGGAACCCAGAAATGGCTTTGGCAGGCCTCAGAAGACCAAAACTGTAAGTACCCAAAATAGGCTTTGGGGGGGGTAAATTTCCGGATTTGGCCCCCCAAAACGGGTTTTCCCCCCTGGAATTGGATTTGCCCGTCTTTTTCCGGGCATGTCCGGACAAATCCGGGCGGATGGGCACCCAAGCACTGCGGGGAACCCTGAGGGCGACCTGTGCAGAAAGATAGAGTCAGGCCTCTTTCAAGTAGTGTGTGGGATTGTCCTGCGGGACCCTTTAGAGGGTCATTCATCAAACGAATGAATGAAGGCTGGGGGGCTGTAGGCACATGTGCACTGCATCCAATACCTCTTCCACATTCAGAGGATGTCCACCTTTTTTTCTTTTTGTCTTCTAGAAAGCTAACCTTGCCTGGTTTTGCCTTGTCCATGTCTCTGTAACAGACTCATCTGGCAAGTCTAAACTGTGCTTGTCAGACGCAAGCTAAAGCCACAGAAAAATAAAGTTGGAAACCTTGCCTGCAAGAATAATCCCACCTGTGTGAAAAAGCACCCAATGACCTTTCCAAGTTCCTTTTGCTTGTGTCCCACCCACGCCCTCTCTCTTTGCGTAACGTTGCCTTGACGTATCCCACCCCTGTCTCCTTCCTCACTCTTCAGCTTCTCTGCCATCATCTGGCTGAAGCCCTGTGAGTATTTCTTACTCATACAGTGCTTGTTGGTTCAGACAATTGCTATTATTAACTGCATCTGCCTCACCCAATCACCCCTTGAGCTGGAGTGGGTAACTTGTGGCCTTCCAGATATTTTGGCCTATGAATCCCAGCAACCCTAGCCAGCATAGCCAGTAGCAAGAAAACTTGGGAATTGTAGGCCAAAATATCTGGAGGGCCCCCCAATTTATCCTCTTACTCTTTGGAAAAGGTTAAGCTGGGAATTAGCCACTTTCCCAAGGCCTCCCTACATCTCAGAAAGAACTCTGATCTCTCCATTCCAAGTGCTATACTCGTGCCTAGCTAGAATACTCTGTCTTCAACTCCCATCAGCCCCTGGCAGCATAGCTAATGATCAGGAATGCTGGGAGTTGTAGGCCAAAGCAGCTAGAGGACTCCAAGTTTGAGAAGACTGATCTAGTGAGTTTGTTAGCGAACAGAAATATGGACTTCATAGAGTTCCAAATGCCGCTAAGAGACCCCTGTAGTCTATCACAATGAATAGATTTTAGCAGGCTTTAGCTGGCAAGAGTAGGCCTCATTCCCTGGATGGGCCTCTCATAGTTATGTCATCCTGGGAGGTTTTACTCTTAATCAGGTACTAGGAAGGCAATTACTTTCCCAATCTGAGATGTTTTAAGAACCTGTGAGAGGGTGCCCCCCTTGCTCCTTCTGAGAGGAGAGGGATGTAGCCTGTCAACTCCTTAGAGGCAAGGAGGCATCTAGCAGAAGGTCCTATAAGATCAATCAATCAGATCCAGTTCACAGGCTTCAAGCTTCAGTCTTGCTTCAGGGCTCAATGTCCGCTGTCAGCCTGGAGAGGTTTTGGGGCTCAAGGGATGGCTTCCATCTATCGTGGGGGGCCCAATAGGCACCCATCTTTGAGAGCTTGGTTAGAAGGGGGTGTAAACTTTCTTTGCATGCAGATATGTGACGTACTCCCCTTTGGGTCTCTTTTATTTCTCTCTATAATAGAAGGATCCTAACTATGGGACAAGTCATCAGACTACTGCTCACTGATTTTGCAACTCACGGGCCCTTTTTTGGCCTCACAGCAACCAGCCCAGCACTCTCTATTCACCCTTTTCCTTCACAGCTGTCACCATAGGACACTGCACTCCACCTCAGGTACTTCAAGAATCCAATCCAGTTTATGAATTGTTAAACTTCTATTTAACAACAAGTAAGTTCATGCAGTTTACAAAGCATGTGGTTTCATTAGTCGCAATACTTGGTTATTACAATACAGTTTCATATGTCACCCTGCCTACTCTACCACTAACCTACACTATCTCCTACCATTCACTCTTTTCCCATAAATAATAAAACACGTTGATCCTACTCTGTTCTAAACCCTTCCACAGACAAACCCAGATTCTGACTCTCCATGTACAACTCTCAACCGCTTCTGTCCTAACTCCTCCCTCTCACTGCTAACTGCCAATCCAAACCTTTGAACCACCAACCAATCACCAATCATTTCACATTCTATTCACTCGCTCCCCTTCCCACCAGAATTAACCACTTACCAACCTTCCATTTGCCGTCCAAACACCACTTACATCCTAAATAGCAATAGTCAGTAAAACATTACAAACACTTACATCATATATAGTTGGCAATAAACAGTAAAACATCACAATATATTCTGCATCCATTTTCTATCAATACACTGTCATCTTTTTGCATATGTGGTAACCAAAAGAACCTGAATGATGACTTGGACCTGGCTAGGCTGACCATATGAAAAGGAGGACAGGGCTCCTGTAACTTTAACAGTTGTAGAGAAAAGGGAATTTCAGCCAGTGTCATTTGTATGCAATTAGTTCCTGATGAAATTCCCTCTTCATCACAACTGTTAAAGTTACAGGGGCCCTGCCTTCTTTTGTATATGGTCACTCTAGTATAGTGCCTGCACCCTTAACTGTTGTGATGAAGAGGGAATTTCACCAGGGACTAATTGCATACAAATAACACTGGCTGAAATTCCCTTTTCTCTACAACTGTTAAAGTTACAGGAGCCCTGTCCTCCTTTTCAGATGGTCAGCCTAGACCTGGCAGAACCAGGACCCAGATCTAACACAAGGACTTACATCATGCTGGCCCTCAGGATTGAATCCTCCAATTCAAGTATCTCATATCAGCACATTCTTAATTCTCCATTGGAAGGATCAGGAAATTCTGAATCCCTGCTGAGACTATCATGGATTATATAGTAAAATAGGCACATACTCATAGGAACATAGGATACTGGGTCACACCATTGGCCCATCTAGCCCAGTATTGTTGACACAAGACTAGCAGTGGCTCTCTAGAGGGTCCTGCAGCTGGGAAAAAAAGGTGAACCAGGCTCTGCTGGATGAATCAGGCCAAGCTAGTGACAGAAGGGAGGCTCTTATGTATGTTTTCAATAATGCCACATCAGTCAGAAGCCGGCCTTCCATTAACAAGATCAAGAGGCTGAGTGCATCATGCTTAAAGATCCAAATATGCAAAGCTTTCGTTAAAATATTCCTTTTGAAAGCTAACTCGCTGCAGAAAAATCCCTTTTCCATCTGCAACTCTTCCGTTTCTTCTCATCAAACCAATTTCTTAAACCTTGCTCGTTTCCATGGCATTTAAAAGCTGGGAAAGAGTAGGCTTGTTTTAGCCTCTCCACGTCTTGACCTCAGCAGCAGTGGCTGTTGATTTTACTCCTCGCTGTAGGGGGATTAATGCTATGTGCCCTTTTCCTTTGTGAACCGGAGCTTGACAGGGGGACATCAAGGCTGCCCTTAAGGCTTGCGATGAATCTTATGCAATATTTAGCAATGGTTTTCCTTGGGCTTCTCAGCTGTGAGACCTTCTAGACTCCAAATACCTGGAGGAGCAAGTGGAGACCACTGTTGATCTTTAGCTGCTGCTTTGCAGAAAATAATTAATTTGGACTTGATGTGTGGTGTACTTTGTGAACTCCTGTATAATGCATGCATTAATGTATCTATTCTTTATCCTGGCTTCATTGTATATAAGCCAGAGTAGGATGAAGAGCTGGAGAAGAAGGTGAACCAGGCTCTACTGGATCTACGTAAGCTGGCGATGCAGAATGGAGACCCTCAGGTGAGTTTTCAATAATACTACAGTAGGGTGACCATATTTTGGAAACCAAAATGGAGGACAACATGGCCACTGCAAGGGGGAATGCCCACCAACATGGCTGTCCCCCAAGGGGGCGTGCCCACCAACATGTCCAGCCCCCAAGGGGGCGTGCCCACCCAAACATGGTGTTGGTCATATGTCTGATTTTACAGCACACAATTAAGACAAACCTGTTCTACATAATATCTCAATGTAGAAATCACTGAAATAAAGAACAATGTATCTGAAATTAACTTCACTCACTCCTCCTTTTGTAGCTTGCTGTACTGTAAAGCTTTTGCTATACTCTGTGCGATACAGTCTCCCTTTCTCTCAAATATCTTTTCTGACTGAAAATCCTTCACTGGATGACCATAGTCTCACCTTTCCTAACATTTAACACTCTTTCCCCCATCACATTTCTCATACCCATACTCATAGATTCAGCATACTGCTACCACTGAACAAATGAAGCAGTTGACAAGTGCAGAAAAATCTAGTACAACAAACTAGCAACCTAGCATTCAGAAAGAGTATAGAATACTATTACCCTGCAAACATTAGCCATGGAAGAAAACGGACTAAAGTCTTGTTGCAGTCACTTCTCATTAGCACCTCTGGTTTATTAATGAGAAACAAATCTAACAAATCTAACAATGTGTCATTATATCTTTGGTTCATTAGCCATGTAAACAAGACCACGGTCAGTAGCAATACAAAGGAAGGCCAAAACAGATGCCCATTATCACAACGCTAGACGAGGATCTGTCCCTCCTTTTACCTTTTAACCAAATATCTCCTGAATTTACACTGCTTCAGTGTGCAGAGAATAGAAATCCCAATCCAATTGAATTCCAAGTATATCATGTATAATGGATTAAATCATTTACATGTGTGTGGACACTCAAACAATCCTAAAAGACTGGTGGGGCAGTACTGATCTTTGCAAATGGCATGCTTATTCAGCTTAGCAAGGTTTTTATTCTACATATTTACAAGTTCTACCTTTAATAACATTTTCCATCAAATTAGCTGGAACAGGCATTAGGCTGTTCCAGCTAATTTGATGGAAAATGTTATTAAACGTTATCAGGAAAGCGAGCATACAGGGTAAGCGAGCAAAACAGAACAAGACTCTTGCTACACCTGTTGAACTGATGTACAAGAGTTTTCCCCAGAAGACGTCTAACACTGCATAAAACCTCCGCTTCAGTTCTGACAGGTTGACCACCTTTTCATACATACACCCACCCCCGCCCTCAACAGCTCAACCATGTCCGTGTTCAGCAGGAAGACAGTCCCCACTCTGTGTTCCGGTAAGTGTGCCTAGGATTGCAGCTTTACAGGCACAATCCCATCTAGGTTCACTCAGAACATGGCAGCTGTAGCTCAGTGGCAGGGCACTGATTTGAAATCAAGAGGTCTCTGGTTCAATCCCTGGCCTCTCCAGGGAGGGCTAGGAAAGAATCCTGCCGGAAGCCCTGGAGAGCTGCTGCTGCCAGTCAGTGTTCACAGTATCAGGCTAGATGGACTGCTCAGCATAAGGTAGCTTCCTGTGGAGAAGTCAGTGCTTCATACAAAAAAATTACAAAAGTTGTATGTATTTGACGTACTAGTCATAGTCATCAACAACAGTCCATAAAAATAAATGCACCCCTCTGAGCAATGGAGGCTGGTGGCTCCTATGCCATTGGGACAGTAAATCCACTCTGGGTTTCAACCAGAACACCAAAAGAGCTTTCCTACAGGCTGGACCCATTTAGGGGATTGGTTTCAGCACACTGTAGAGCTCTTTTAGACTTCTGACTGTCACTGAAACTTAGAGTGGGTTTAACAACGCCCCACTGTCATAGGAGCCACCACCAGCCTCCACCACCGCCCTTGACTCACTAGTGCACGCTTGCACACGCCGCACCTCCTTCGCCCCATGACGCTGCCGCTACCTCCGGGCCTGAGCCGCTGCAGCCACCGTACCCATCATGCCACCCCATACTTGAATCATTGATGGATCAGAGGTGAAGAAAAAACAAAAGCTGAAGTTTAAGACCCCCACGCATTTTGATGGCTTTGGGGATTATTGGGATGAAATATCTCCAAACACATGCTGGGTCTGGAGGGCTGATGGGAGAGGAGGAGGAGGGATGGCAACAGCCCACCCCCGGTATAATGGAGTCAGCACCCGTCTGCCCACCCCCTTGCAATAAATCACCAAACGGAGGGTTTTCCAAGCAATGGATGCAGCTGAGATGGACTCAGGCAGCAGCCAGCTGGCCCCAGAAAGAAGCTGGATTTCCAGCAGTTACTGTTAAGGCTTTAAAATCTGCCTCCTTATACCTGACTCGCCCAGTGCTTTGCAGCAAAAAGCAAAGATCATGGGGAATTTGTGGGTTTCTCCCCTTCCCTGCATTCCTCTATGGTGGTGGCCCTTTGATGAGCACACACAGGACAATAAAAGATGAACAGCTGTCATTAAGCCCTTCTTAAAATGACTCAAAGGCCAATTCCTCTTTTACTGACCTGCTGCAAAAGACACCTTCCTTCAAGCCAATATGTGACAGTCACCCCCACACTAACCTTTGTGTCTCTCTGTCTTCCTTACATGCCCTTTCACTCCTATAGCGAAATCTTCCTGAGCCTTGCCCCGTGAGGTTTTCCATCCAGGATTTATTTCAGGGTGGTAAGGGGCCCATTCCTCATCTGCATGCATGCCCATTGTGCTCATCCTCGGTGGCGCCCATGTTTCTGCCTCCACCGCGCTCGATTTCGGAAACGACAAAATCGTCTTCTCCCATCTCTTCAGCACAGGGATCTGGGCTCCTCGGGGCTCATAGCTATTGCGTCAAACCCTGAAGAGACCAGAAGAGGCAGGAGAGGGCCCATTCCAGAAGTAATAAAACGGGCCTTTCTAGCCTCTCCAGAGCGGTGGTCTGGGCTAATGGTGAGTAGTCGTGATGGCAGTGACCCAGCAGGAGTCTAGACAAGCAGCTGGGCAGGCAAATTTTCCAGATTTTGGGGAAAAAACGCGGATTTCCCCCCGGACCCCAATTTTGCCACCATTTTCCGGACTTGTCCAGGGGTTTCCGGTCGACTGGTCAGCCTATACTACAGGACTCCGAAATCTTTGTTGAACTGGAAGGTTTGCAAAGTTGAACACATCTTGGCTAGCTGAGTCGCTTATATAAGTTCTTGCTTGAGACCTACATTTTGAACAGAAACTAGCTGAAAAAAATCTCATGCGCTTTGTTTTATTCTCTGTGGTGGCCCCCCAATTGCGGAACAATCTTCCCGATGAGGCCCGCCTGTCGCCAACATTGTTATCTTTTCAGCACCAGGTCAAGACTTTCCTCTTCTCTCAGGCATTTAGCAATATCTGATGAGCATGGTTTTGTTTTGTTTTTAGGCTTATAGTATTTGAAAGTTATTATAGTGGCTTAAATGTATATGTATATTGTATGTTTTTGCTGTTTTAATTTTTGTATATTGTTTTAATTGTTTTAATCTTATGTAAGCCATCCAGAGAGCTTTGGCTATGGGGTGGTATACAAATGTAACAAAATAAAATGAATAAATAAAATTATTATTTTTGGGGTGGGCCTTAAGGCCACAATCATCTTGAATTTTTGCATGTTTGCATGGCATTTAAATCTGAACATAATGCATCTTCCAGCATTTCCTCATGAATTAAACGAAATCCTTAGCAACTGACCATGCAGTCAATTCAAAGGATATCAGCAGGCGAGGCTGTTGGCTCCATTTTGGTAGGGCTGTGAATCCATTCTGAGTTTTAATCAGAACTAGCCAGAACTCTGAAAGAGCTATCCAAGGAGCTGAGCCTATTTGGGGGATTCCCAGACCAAACAGAATCAGAGCCACCAGCCTCCACTGGATATTAGTGCACTTGGTTGTAACCCAACCTTTATGCCAGCTCAAAGGTTGCAATCAAGATTCTGTACAAAATTTAGTTCTGTACAAATTTCTCTTTGACCCCCTCAGCTGTGAGACTTCCTGGTAGGGATGCCACGAGCACCCGACTGGATCCAGGAGTCTGGCGGGACACCCCCCCCCCCCACGTCCAGCTCCATTTACGCCTTACCATTGTGTCAGTGTGGCCTTTAAGGCTGCCATTGGTGCAAAGGGGGGACTGCACAATTTACAGAGGCTCCTTAAATTGCGCAATCCCCCTGTTGGGTCATTGGCAGCCATCATTGATGCAAGAAGGGAAAGTGTGCAATTCTGGCATGTGAACAGGTGGCTGCTGAGCCAAGGCGAGCCTTAGAAGAAGCTCACACAGCCCAGCTATCAGAGGCAGGCAGCAGCAGGGTGAGTGCCCACCGAGGTGACCGCAGGCAAGTTTTTCCACCCCGACTTCCTGGAGTCTGAATGTCTGTAGGAGCAAGTTGAGGCCCTCAAGGAACTGGGAGACTACCTCACCAATCTGAAGGGTCTGGGCTTGGCCCAGAAATGAGAATGTACCTTCTTGACAAGCTCACCTTAGGGGAGAGCCACTGAAGTGTACCCTTCAACTTTGTGAAGTGTCTGAGTCCTTGTTAAGTTTGGAAGATGCAAACTAGATCCAAAATGAAACAGATTTGTCATGCATCCCTAATCCAGCACGGTGACCTGCTGAACCCCGCAACGAAGGATTCACCCAACCCGGGGCTCTTCATATGTGTGGGATGATGGGAGTTGTAGTCACTGTCCAACACATCTAGAGGGGGCTGGGCTCAGGAAGGCTACATGGTGACCTTTTCTGAGTACTACACACAGCATCTATTCAGTGAACGTATCAATGAACTGACCACCTTGCCTTTAAACGTGCAAAAGTTCCTTCAGGTGACTGCCGTCCTCTTTTCCTCCTCCCACCCTCACCCCTAGTTTTCAGTCCGTGCTGAACGACCTTTAAAAAAGCTGTGGGAAGACCAGCCCAATAATAAGCTTCTTGAGGTATAATGACTACTTGGATTGTGTGGGCACAGGCTTTATTTAAGACACAAATCCTATGCATGTTTAGACAGGGGGGAAAGTCCTACAACTCCCAACTGTCTAAATATGCATAGGATTTCTCCCTTGTGAGCAAAAGAAAGGAAGTCTCTCTTGGACCCAACGCCCACACCCTACCCATCAGTATCTATTGAGGGGGCAGTCCCCATACATGTGCAGCCCTAACAGTGTTCCCCTCAATGTTATACATAGTGCTGTTTTTCCCACACTTTTTCAACCATTCCCATTCAATTGGATGGAAAAGAAATTCAAGGGTGAAGAAACTTTCAAAGACATTCTCATGGGTTGGGGTTGGGTTTCCGGAGCTTATCTTACTCAGGAATTGGCCAAGAAGTGTGGCCACACTTCATTTGAAGCCAGGGGAAGACTTCCCAACGTACATCCCATGGTGGGTGGGTGTGGGTGTTTTCAGATCAGGAAGCACAGGCAGCCTGAGGAACTGCAGAACATACACACGCAGAAACCTTGGCCACCTCACAACGATTAGGTAAGCTCAGAAAGGCCGCGGAAATAAATTATACAACACCCAGAGACTGCAACAGAACAATGAAAGACTCTTTCATGGGGGAAGTCAACTTTCAGGAAATTGGAGGACAGATTTAGGCACAGCACTGGCTCCACCTCTTCCCTGGAGCTGGAGAAAACTCTGTGTCCGTCCACCCGCAACACCTCCATCATGGAGATTGAAAATGAGGGCCAGCCCGTCAACACAGCCTTCAAAAATGCTTACAACAAAAAGAAGCCGTGCTACCTACAATCCATGCTAATGGTGATCACTATCTGTGAGGAACTGTTGGCAAATTTCTCTTTCCACTGCAGAAATTAGGTGCATTTGCCACACATCACACACACACACACGCACATGCACAATTTCTCTCCCCACAATTGGGTAGAGAATTTCAAGAGGCCATTTGCGCACGGCTCTCATTATACACATCTCACTGGACTGTCCGCAATCCTAACGTATTGTTTCCATGGTTCTGCTCTGTCATGCTCTAGAATTTAAATGGAAGTTTGGAATATGCTGAAGTTAAAGATCATCCTGAAAAAATTGGCTTTCAGATGACTCCCAATACACACAAAATAAGATGCACCCACCCGGACAAAGCATGAAATGGTCTTCCACATTTATTTATTTATTTACCATTCTCAGTCAACCTAATAGAAAAGAAATTACTTTGGGGGGGAGGGGGGATTCAAATAAAAAGAGAATTTCACTAAAATTCTCATTGGTGGAACATGGGGTTCTTGTGCTTAATTTATTTGTGAGGTGGCCAAGGGATGTGTGTTAGCACCCTGTCTTTCATTGTACAATCTAGGGTGTGTTTGCAGCCTCCTTGACTTCCCATACTTCCCATGCCCAGGAGAAAACATCATGAGGTACTCCATTCCATGGGCTTTTTTCAGATCAGGAAGCTTGAGCAGCCAGGGAGGTTGCTGGGTGATGGAGAGACTTGTGTAACAGGAGGAAATAGAAAGGTGGGAAAGCTATGGTTGTTGGAGGAATCCAGTCTAAGACTTGTGCTCAGTACGTTTTTGCCAAGTTTGAGCAGCCAGGGAGGTTGCTGGGTGATGGAGAGACTTGTGTAACAGGAGGAAACAGAAAGAGGAAAAAGCTATGGTTGTTGGAAGAATCCAGTCTAGGACTTGTTCTCAGTACGTTTTTGCCAACTCGGCCCCCTGGATGCTTGCCTACAGCCCCTGAGATTGCCCAATCTGGTGCTTGCTGAGTCGGGCAAGCTCGTAGTGTCTCGCTTACCTGCGAGCCACCATCATGGCTAAGCTATTTACAGAAATTACCATTTTGCATTAAATGCTGGTCATAAATGATCTAATTTGACCATTTACACCTGCAATTTTTCATAACGCATGCAAAATGGTGGCTCACGGGCAAGCTGGATCCTGCGAGCTCTCACTGGGCACCTTCAGACCATCTGGTGGCTCAACCCACTTGCCTGCCAGCAAGCGGTGCTCAAGCAATGTGCTGGGGATTTCACTTGCGTTGGGTTTGCACAACTTTCCCCTTTCGATTTGCGCAAATTTTAAATGTTGCACAAATGTTAAAGTCAGCCCCTCTTTAATCTTTGTGAGAAATTTGCACAACTTTAGAAATTTCAGTGAATTTGCAGGATTTCTGCACTGCTTTCACATTCGCTCCCTGTTCATTCTGCATAATTCATCAATTTGTGCAAAACAAGCAGCGATCGCACATGCTAATGGAAATCAAGTGCTATTCGAGCAGCAAGCTGAAGTTCAGAGAATGTTAGCCGCCTCAAACATCACTCATTCACTAAGGCTGTTCAAAGTCCCTCTGACTTGCCTCAGAGGCCATTTCAGAGTCTCCAAATTGGTCCTGGTTGGATTCCGGGCATTAGGGGGCTGGACCGCCTCATTTTGGCCCCAAAGCCAAAGTGAAGTTCACCCCCCAAAGCAGATCATGTGCAGTCACATGATTTCCTGGGTGCCTGCCATGTGACTGCACAGCAAGAGCCTATGACAGCCAGGCCCAAGGCCGACCGAAGGTCCATTAGACTCCCCGCTCACTCTGACCTCCATTTCTCCTTCCCCCCACTCATCCCCAAAACTTTTAGACTGACCATATGAAAAGGAGGACAGGGCTCATGCAACTTTAACAGTCGTAGAGAAAGGGAAATTTCAGCCAGTGTCATTTGTATGCAATTAGTTCCTGGTGAAATTCCCTCTTCATCACACCAGTTAAAGTTGCAGGGGCCCTGCCTTCTTGTGTATCTGGTCCCTCTAGTATAGTGCATGCACCTTTAACTGTTGCGATGAAGAGGGAATTTCACCAGGAACTAATTGCATACAAATGACACTGGCTGAAATTCCCTTTTCTCTACAACTGTTAAAGTTACATGAGCCCTGTCCTCCTTTTCATATGGTCAGCTTACCCAAACCTGAAGCCACTGCCACTGTCTGCAGGACTTACCAATGCTGTCCTTCCTCCTCCATTAGAACTGTGATTTGAAAGTAAGAAGGGGGTCTCTCTCCTTTTCATAGATCTACAGTCACAAACGATGGCAATGTCCCTTTACAACCTTGATAGTTTACAGGCATAGATCTATGAAAATTACAGAGCCCCCATCTTACTTTCAAATCTCAGCTCTAATAGAGGAGGATGCACAGCAAAGTTCAGTCCCACGGGTTGTGGCAGTGAAGGCTCCAAGTTTGGAGGGAGGGGAGGGACAGGAGGGAGGGAGGGAGGTGAAAGGTGAGACCCATGGACAGGCAGGGGGAGTGGGGTTGGCCCAAGGCATCCCGAGGTGCTTCGGAATTGATCTGATTCGCCTCGGAGTGCCTCAGGCCAATCCAGTTCTGCCTCATATGTGGGACAAATTAGCCCGACTTGCCTTGTTTCCAGGGTTTCGGCCTAATGCAGTGCATAACCCTGTTGGTCACCTATCCCTATCCTCAGTGATAAGGTAAGCTCAAAAACACCCCTGAAATGCTAAAGCACCCTGAGAATGAGGCAAAAAGAAAAAAGAAAAGAGAAGCCTCTTTCACAGATTTTTGGTATAGTGCTTACAATCCTGTATTTTTCGTGTTCGGCTTTCCCTAGCAATCGATTCCTGGTTCAGTCTGGGCTACCAGATTTAAAATCCAGACGGCAGATTATTAAATGGCAGCTTGCTTTCAAAACGGCATCGATTTCAGGTAGTACTACCACATTTGGACTAACAGCAGGAATGGGGAAATAATTTGATGGGAGCACATCGCAACCTTTCCTTTGAAAGACCCAACTTCCATCTGGAATTTGGGAATTAAAATAAATCTGTTTTTGCATTAACAAACCATCTGCAGTAAAGGGGGCACACTCTGCTTAGCAATCCACAGGCTTTTTATTTCAAACGCCTTCGGAAAATTGGGAAATTTCCATCCTAGTGAAAATGGCACTAATAATAATAATAATAAAAAAGCCTCCTTGAAAACAAAAAGGCAGAAAATAGAGACATAAAACTTTCTTTGACAAAGCTGAGCTGTCCTTTCTCTCTGTTGCTAGTTTCTAGCAAATCTTATTCTACTGAGCCAGCCTCCCACCCACAATGCCAATGGGTGACTTGGTAAGGAAGTAAATGTCCACAGGGTGGTGCTGTTGCTAATCACATGTTCCCTTGCTTCTCAACTATATTAATATCGCCTAGATGGCATTCATCTCTGTAGACATCATTACATAAGAAAATAAGAAGAGCACTCTGTTCACACAATGGCCAACCAGCTGTCGACCAGGGACCCACAAGCAGGACATGGGTGCAACAGCACCCTCCCACCCATGTTCCCCAGCAACTGGTATACATAGGCCCACTGCCTCTGATACTGGAGGTAACACATAGCCTTGAGGACTAGCAGCCACTGATAGCCTTCTCCTTCAGGGATTTATCCAGCCCCCTTTTAAAACCATCGGAATTGGCAACCATCACCATTTCTTGTGGCAATGAATTCCATAGTTTAACTATGCCCTGTCCCCTCTCCACATCTTAGGAATTTTCATTTTCCGACCTTCCAAACTGCCACTCTTGGTATCCAGCTATCACAGCTACTGATGACAGTGGAAGGTGAAACATTGAGCTCTAAATATATTTTGTAATTTCCGTGTTGTTAGTCTATCTCATATATCAGTCTCAGTTTAACCTTCCTAAATATGGAGGTTAAGGAGATGAAGCTGCAAGTTTTAGGGTGCAATCCTATGGGGATCCAATGTGTGAACGAGAGAAGTGGCGGAGGCAAACTTTACCTCCACATTCCTCCCACACTGCATTTTAGCTAGACGGGCTTTTTTTGCCCGTCTAGCTGGGGTTCTGCAGAGTGGGAGGGAAGGAATCTGGGGAGGACTTGGGATACCGCATAAACTGACCTACCCAGTCCCTCCCTTTTCCCCCCACCGGCATGATTCATTCCCATCCTCTCCGAGGTTGCCTTTACAACCTCGATCAGGCAGCCAGCTGCAAAGGGGAAGGGGGAAGGAGCAGATTGCTCAAATTCCTGGCTCTGAGATTGGAGTGCTGACTCTATGCCCCCCTAGACTCTGCCTAGGGGGCATAGCATTGCTCCCTTAGAAAAGGTAACAGCTAAATCCTGGTTGAGAAGCGGGCAATATATGCCCTGGTTTGAACAGCTGAGCTAGAAAAGATTTCAGACTTGCTGGTGCCATTCTAGTGGCAGGGGAAAACCTTGTTACTCTGGCAGTCTTTTTGTAATTTTCAGCCACTGTGAAATGTCTAGTTTGCTATTTATTCCATCTTATCTGCTGTTGATTCTGTTGCTTTTATTAACTGCACCACATAAAATACACTTCTCATATATATATATATATATATATATATGAATGAAGAAAAGGAATGCAGCATCAATCTATGAGTTTTCTAAGCAAGCTGGTCAGAAGCCACGGAGCCTGAGGGCTCTTGTACCATAGCTGCATAGCTGTCGCAACTGTGGAATGTTCCTCCTAGTCCTGGAATGCTGTGGCATGACCAGTGACACTTGTTAAATTGTCCCCTTTTGTCCATGCCTGATCAAACTACAGGAACCTTGTCCTTGACTATAGCTGGAGGACTGAATGCCTTGTTTTCTGAATTCTGTAACAATTGCTCAAGTTTGAAATAGGCTGAATCACTACTTGGTTGAGACAGCAGGAGATGATGGTCAGTGTCGTGTGTGTGTTGCAGCAAGCCCAACCTTGACTTGCTTTCACTTTAAAAGGTTAGAAGTAACCCAAAAGTGGAGCAGAAGCTCTTGCTATCAGAATAGGATTCTATATTTTTGGCACAGATTTGCTGGGTTTTGAAGATCAGGTTCTCCAGAACATACCACTAGATATTGGCTCAATTCAGACAACACAATAAACAACTGGTGTGGGGAAAACAAACGTCAGTTGTTTTGACTATTGTGTCATCCGAATGCTGCCATAGTCAACTCAGCGCTGATCCTCATCCACACCACAGTTGATTATTTATTACCATGTTGTGTGGGGAGTGCCCCCTAGGGTTAGGGTTAGTCAACCCACCATTGACTATCGTGTCATCCGAATTGAGCCATTGTGTCAATATCCTGAGGGCTGCATCTGATTGGTAGGGATGTTGCAAGAGTCTGCACAGGGGTGGGGTGGAGTCTGACAGACTCCCCCACACCCACCCTCCCACTCACCCGTAATGTGGCATAAATAGCCTCTTTATGACTGCCGTTTCTGCAACATTCCCTTCCCGGAAATGCCTGAGCTGCCATTGTTGTGTGAAATGGTGGCTCAGTACAGGGGGTCAGTCCCGTGGCTTCGTTGAGTGCTCGATGAGCCATCCAAGAGCTTGCATGGCGCAATGAGCAGAGGCAGCTTGGCGAGCGGCCGATGAAGCCGGACGCAGGTGAGTCCATCCATCCCTAAATGTTGGTCAGGGGCCACACTTGCACACACGTCTGCATCCACACTGCTCCACAGACACATACATGTCTCCCCTCTCGACCCATGGAAAGCTATGGATCTCAGGTATGAAGGTAGGGACGTTGGAGAAACCTACAACAGAAATGAATGAGTTCAAGTTTCTGTGGATTTGCCCCATGGATTCCACAGCAGATTGGCTTTCAGGTTATCATTTCCATTGACTTGGCAGTAGGGATGTCAGAGAAATCTGAAATGGAATCAAATGACTTCAGATTTCTGTGAATCCAACCCGCAGATAACACACTGGATTGGATTTTTTCCAAGTCACATGGATTTCGTGGACTTGTGGACCAGTTTTTTACCTGCACATTTTGGAGAGGATTTGCGCATTTTCGCACGTACAAATTTGTGCAAATGTGAATTTGTGCAAGTTCAGGAAATGGGGGGGGGGTGACCTGTTTCTGTCACTGAGCAGACAACTGAATAAAAGGCACCTGACAATCTGCAAAATGCAGATGGAATGGATATTACAAAATCCCTACATTCCAAGACGGAGGTAAAAGCTTTGTCCATCCCCCTGTCATCACCAAATAGAAAAGCAATTCAAAAATTAAAAATTAAATTCAACTTTACTTGTTTTCATTTTTACTTAAGGTCTTGTAAAACTGCTTTTAGCTATTGATTTATGTAAGCATATTTAACCTGGGAATCACTCTTTCATTACAGCTGCCAACTGATATTTCAGTTTTAAGTAAAAAGCAGGTCAATTCCTAAGTGATTCTCCTAGGCAAGTTATATCTGATTCATTTCAAAATTTGGTAAATTTCCTTTGTATGTATTCACATATATGAATTTAATTTTAAATTTTTGAAATGCTTTACTATTACAGTTGTCAAATGATATTACAGTTTAAATAAGCAACACTGATTACTGAAGGAGAATCAAAGTGTATGCCACCAAGGTATTCGGTTATATTTTACTACATTCAGTAATTCTCAGAGCGGAGTTCAGAGTAATATCTTGTTCACAATTACTTGTTTTCAATTTTTGTAGTGCTCTGTCCCTTCCAGTTGTGCAAGGTTCTCATAAATGTAAAATCAATACTGAGGAAAAGATAATTGAAACGGATTTCATAATTCTAGAAGTTACCGTCTATTATTATTTTTGTATTAAGCATATTATTCCTTGTATCATCAAATATTGTAATATGTTGTAATATCGGCAATAGTCTATATGATTTCAGTATCAGATATTGTATGTGTATATTTTCAATATATATTTATTGCATGTACAACGAGATTGTCCAATTATTACTATAATTGGAAATTTATTTTCTACTCAACTTGATATACTGGACTTGCTGGGTATTAGTATATTTACCATTCTCAGTAAGCACTGCACCATTTTTCATAGAGAATTAATCATTTAGTACCAGTAGGACCTTTTTCTTTGCCAGTTTGCTTGTGAGGTCTCCTCTTCTCTTTTTTTGTTTGAAAAATCAATGAAAACATTGGCATTAAAAACCTGTAGTATATTGCGATGTGCTTCTGCGCTGTCGGATGCTTGTGTCCATCCGTCGAGCATCTAGCTGGGCCACAACTGAAGTTGGAATGCTGACTTTGCCCTAATCTAGCACAGAGAGAGTCCTATACTTGATCTGGGAAAATTTGACTGCTTTTAGCTTCCCTGATATCCTGTTTAGGGAGGAGGAGGAGGAGGAGGAGGAGGAGGAGGAGGAGGAGGAGGAGGAGTGAAAGAGCACTGTTGACTCACCAGTTAACGTATCCCAGGCACCTCGGTCAGGACCCGAGAGACTGCCTAAATGGCATGTGAAGCTGCCTTAAAGCAAGGCAGACCCAGTGGAGACTGGGTGGCATTCCGAATCCATTCTGGGTTCCAGTAAGCACCAGCTAGAATTCTAAAGGCGCTATCCATAGGGATGCCGTGACTGCCCACCTGGGCCCAGGAATCCAGCAGCCACCCTCCCCCCCCCCCAGTGTCCAGCCCCCCAGACCCAATCGGACGCTCCCGGCATGAGTGCAGACTCCTGCCCGGCGAGCACTTGGCAGCCACCCAGACACATGCTAAAAATGTGTACTTCCTCTTGCTGCATGAGGGGAAGTGTGTAATTTTGTGAGCACACTTTCCCCCATGCCAATGGCGGCCTTAAAGCCCCCATTGACACAAGGGTAAAGGCGCCACTGTCACAGGAGTGTACAGTTTTGGCATGTGAGTGGGCAGCTGCTAAGACCTTGCTGGGCCAAGCTGAGCCTCAGAAGAGGCTCGCATGGCCCGGCAGGTGGCGGCACGGTGAGTGCCCACTGAGGCAAGTGCAGGTGAGTCTATCCAAGCTGCTGAACTTATTTGAGGAGGAAGGGAGGTTTCATTTAATTCATTCCATTTCATCCTGTGTTGCCAATATGGCTGGCTGTGGCTCACCCTAATCTTGGACAGAGAGAGATCTTCCCCAGCCTTGCTTCCTGGGATCTTTTAATTGTTAGGCTGACCATATGAAAAGGAGGACAGGGCTCATGTAACTTTAACAGTTGTAGAGAAAAGGGAATTTCAGCCAGTGTCATTTGTATGCAATTAGTTCCTGGTGAAATTCCCTCTTCATCACAACAGTTAAAGGTGCATGCACTGTACTAGAGTGACCAGATACAAAAGAAGGCAGGGCCCCTGCAACTTTAACTGTTGAGATGAAGAGGGAATTTCACCAGGAACTAATTGCATACAAATGACACTGGCTGAAATTCCCTTTTTCTCTACAACTGTTAAAGTTACATGATCCCCATACTCCTTTTCATATGGTCAGCCTATTAATTGTGGAGCTGATTCTATTTGCATGTAAGCTGTGTTCTCTGCCACTGAGCTCTGGCTCCTTCCAGGCTGCCCTTTTGGAAATCTGCTGGCTCTGCATTCATCAAAACTGAATGTATTGTTGCTGATGACAGCTGTCTTTCAATCCCTGTTCACGGGGGACTCTCCCATCTAGACCTATGCAATACATACATCAGTTCTTACCAAGGTCCCGAATAACCCCATGACATGTGTGACTGTCCTCTTTTTTCCCTCTCTCTTCATTTTTATTGCTTATTCCCTTCACTTCAGGGATACATCTGAGAGTGTAAGATTTCAAGCTGGAATAAACATCAGCTAGCATGGTGGAAGCTGTGAAACCCAAGGCGAAAATGTTCACCTTGCATTTTGATTTCGACTCATTGCACCGAGGTCCCAGGTAGGATAAACACATCAGAAGATGTGGGCCCTCATGCCAGCAGCAGGTTTGGCACTTTCATTTCTGTAAACAATGGATAAATCTGATTTCCTCACAGCAAGCAAAATATGGATTCTCTCAGAATCTTATTATGGTAGGGAAATGCAGACAGATCTCAGTGTACTCTAGCACCACACTGGGTAGGGCAATGCAATACTTTTTGGGCTAATTTCTCCAGGATTGGAACCAAGCTTTCCTACCCAGAAATCTTCAGGGTTGGATGTTGTGTGGTCAGGCAGATCTCCCTGGTCTGCATCTGCTTTAAATAATATTCAAAGAGATTTCTTGCCCGGCTAGTAAAATGTCCTGGTTTGGGCAAATCTGCTTTCAGGATGTTCCAGGTTTGAGGGAGCCCTGCGTAAACTGCTCCAGTGCTCTGGAACTCCCTTCCCAGGGAAGCTAGACTGGCTCCCTCCTTGATGTGTTTCCGGAGGCACACAAAAACTTTATTCCTGCAGGCCTTTGGAGAATAACATGGACCCCATCTATGGTTTAAGACTTTTAATTTTAAATGTTCATATGTATTTTAAATGTTGACATGTTTTAATCTTGAAACCTATTTAATTTATTTTTTAACTTTTGTCTATCTCCTCTTTATAGCTTTTAACTGTATATGTTTTCATTTTGTAATGGCGCCTTGAGGCCCAGCATTGGGCAAAAGGTGGGATATAAGTAAAGATGACAACAACAACAACAACAACAACAACAATCCCATTCACCATTGATATGCCCTGACAGCTTTACCTGGCAGCTGGTAGCAGCAGCAGCAAGTGGTTGAGGGCCGCCATTTTGATTTCCCACCACGCTGCAGAATGACGCTGTTGGTCATTGCTTGAAATGAAACAGCTACTAGACTTGGCCACCTGGGGTGCTCAGAGCACTGGGTTGCCAAAATTAAATGGGGTTGCTGTAGTGGTGTCAATAGTGGGCCCTGAAAGGGCGCTGGGAGCCTGGCACCTGTCCCAGGATGCCAGTTGCTGATGCTAACCCTGCCTGCGCTGATGTGGGGTGGGCGGGAAGAGAGTGGATTAGAACAAAACTGGTGAGTGTTGCTGTGGATGCGGATGCATCTATTGTGGGCTGACCTGCATAAAGTCAAGTCAATAAAAATTTTGGGCTGGGATTAATTTTTCCACACAATAAACCCTTTCCAGCTCTGCCTCGAGTCTGTGGCTATTGCTTATCTGCATGATTTTCAGGGCTGTTTACGCCTTTTGAATTTAGTTTGGTGGTGTTTCTGAATTTACATTATTACTGAGAGGTGGCCAAGGGTGCTGTGTTTCTCCTCCTCCTCCTCCTCCTCCTCCTCCTCCTGCTCCTTCTGTCTATTACACATCTCTCTGCAGACTCACCCACTGCCCCCACTACCTGATCTGAAAAGGGCCCATAGGAGGAGTTCACATTACGTTTTCCTCTGGGCTTTAATTGAAGTATTGGCCTTATGCAAGCAGGGTATAGGTGTGTGTAGGCTGACCATATGAAAAGGAGGACAGGGCTCATGTAACTTTAACTGTTGTAGAGAAAAGGGAATTTCAGCCAGTGTCATTTGTATGCAATTAGTTCCTGGTGAAATTCCCTCTTCATCACAACAGTTAAAGGTGCAGGCACTATACTAGAGTGACCATATACAAAAGAAGGCAGGGTCCCTGCAACTTTAACTGTTGTGATGAAGAGGGAATATCACCAAGATCTAATTGCATACAAATGACACTGGCTGAAATTCCCTTTTCTCTACAACAGTTAAAGTTACATGAGCCCTGTCCTCCTTTTCAGATGGTCAGCCTAGGTGTGTGGGGTAGGTGTACATGATCATATTATTAAACTGCCCACCCCACATATACAGCCAATCCATGGAAGGAGCAGGTAGCCCTACCCCTGATGGTCATGCATCTCTCACCAGCCAACATCCACAGTGTTCAGTAAGGGGAGCCTATGGAAGTACGGCTGCTTATCCATAGGCTCTCCATGCTGTTGGGAAACCTGGCATACGAGCTTCATGACAAAACAGAGAGCCTAACAACACATGTGCAAATGCACACATGTGGACTCTTCTTTCAGACCATGCACCAAATGTGCAGATGTTGGAGCTATAGGTAGGGCCTAGAAGTATGTGTGCATTCGTGGCAGGGGCCTCGAATTCCCCACACTAGCTGTATGCGTGCAGTAAGATCTTCTCAATTGCCCTATATTGAGCCGTAATAAGCCCTCTCTCACTGCAGAGTTATCTCTTGATTGAACCAACATGATTGCATAGCCCCATCAATTGGCTATGCATTGTGACTGTTAAATGGAGACTGCATGTTCAGAAGCAAGATGTTTCTGAATAATAGCAGTTATGGGCGAGGGAGAGGTTAGTTCAGTTCGGATTTTAATGTGAGTTTACCTAATTTTGCTTTTGAATATGAATTTAGCTAATTTCACATTTTCAAACTACTGTTCCAATTGAAACAGAAGTTATCTTTAAAAATCCGTGCTTCTCCGAATTGTGTTATGGGGTTCTCCAATCACAAAATGAATTAAAAAGTGTCTATGTTATTTATTATTTAGTATAGCACTTTTATCCCGCCCTTTAGCCAAAAAAGGCTCTCAAGGCGGCTTACGAAAGGAAATAGCATTCAAAATGCATCGTATTAGGAAAATTGCTTGCAAAAGATGTGTATATTGGGCAAGATGCCTACCAAAAATGCATGTATTAGGAGAAATGTACACAACAAGGTTTATGAATTTTCATTCAACATGTTTTGTAAAGCAATCTCAAAGTTTGAGAAGTACTGAACTTAAGATTGTGAAAATGGGAACTGAGATAAACTGAAACTGAAGCATTCATCCATCTTTGATGGCTGGAGATCAACAATGTGGATGGACCATTACCCTCATGCTATGATTGCAGTAGTGCAGCTGGTGAATTTTAGACCCGAGACTTCAGGCACAAACTTATGCATGTTTAGACAGGAAAAAGTCCTACAACTCCCAGCATTCCCCAGGCTGGCTGGGGAATGCTGGGAGTTGTAGGACCTATTTCCTACATGTGCATATGATTGTGCCCTTAATGGTCTTATGGGGTGGGGAGCTTTAGAGAGCCAGTGTGTATTAGTTCAGTTGTGAAGCACACAACTAACATCATCATCATCATCATCATCATCATCATCATTATTATTATTATTATTATCTTTATTTATATCCCGCCTTTTGCCCAATGCTGGGCCTCAAGGCGGCTTTACAAAATTAAAACATATACAGTTAAAAGCTATAAATAAGAGATATGCAAAAGTTAAAAATATAATTAAATAAGTTTCAATATTAAAACATTTCAACGTTTAAAATACATATTAAAATTAAAAGTCCTAAAACATAGATGGGGGTCCACATTATCCTCCAAAGGCCTGCCAGAATAAGAAAGTTTTTGTGTGCCTCCAGAAACACATCAAGGAGGGAGCCAGTCTAGCTTCCGGAGGGAGAGGCGGGCTACAAATAAATATTATTATTATTATTATTATTATTATTATTATTCCCTGGGAAGGGAGTTCCAGAACACTGGAGCAGCCACCGAGAAGGCCCTCTCCCGCGTTCCCACCAGGAGTGCCTGTGATGGTGGTGGGGCTGAAAGAAGGGCTTCCCCTGAAGTTCTCAAAGCACGGGCAGGCTCATAAGGGAGGATACGGTCTTTCAGATAACCTGGACCTGAGCCATATCAGGCTTTATAGGTCATAACCAGCACTTTGAATTGAACCAGCACACATTTCTTTTCTCTCCCCACCACCATAACCATTCCATATTTTACAACTGTTTCTATATTCCTGATACATTGGGCTGGGGGACAAGAACCTGTTTTCCCAACTTGCTTTTTGAAAGAAAGAAAGAAAGAAAGAAAGAAAGAAAGAAAGAAAGAGGAATTTCACATTTTGCTCACTTAAATCATAGCACCATCACAACTATCGGAATAAAATGGAGCTTGCTTCTGCTGCCCTGAAGCTACACAACCAGCTGTTTCCTGTTTGAAGGCATCATCTGTTTGAAGGGTTGCACTGTCCAATTCTGATTTAAAGATAAAGAAACATAAGGAAGGTTGCCTCGCTGCAGCTAGCACCTGAATAGTAGACTGAACAAGTAGGCACACACGACACCTGGCCGCCGTTCCACACTCTGGTGCAAAAAAGGGCAACTCAAATGATCAAGAGGCCGGTGCATCTCCCCTATGAAGCAAGGTTGCAACAGCTGGGATTGTTCAGCGTAGAAAAAAGGAGGCTAAGGGGAGACATAATAGAGGTGTACAACACTATGAAAGTTGTGGAGAATGTGGATACAGAGATATTTTTCTCCCTCTCCCATAATACTAGGACCCAGTGGGGTCATCCCATGAAGTTGATTCAGGACAAATAAAAGGAAGCACTTCTTCACACAGTGCTGTGTTAAACTATGGAATTCACTACCACAAGATGTAGCGATGGACACCAATTTGGATGGCTTTACGAGGTTGGATGCTTTCCTGGAGGAGAAGACTATCAATGGCTACTAGTTCTGATGGCTACGTACTACCTCCTGTATCAGAGGCAATAAGCCTATATGCATGAGTTGCTGGGGAACATGGGCAGGAGGGTGCAGTTGCACTTATCTCCTGCTGGTGGGTTCCTGGTTGACAGCTGTTTGGCCAGGGTATGAACAGAGTCCTGGACTAGATAGACCATTGGTCTGATCCAGCATGGCACTTCTTATGTTCTTCTTATGTTCTTATTTCTGAATTTGCATCTGTCTATATATATTGATATATGCCAATTTTATGAAAATAACCCTCAGTTATGGCAATTCATAAGTGGACACCTTAAAATGAACTGGAAGTCAGCACATCCATCGCTTGAAGGAGCCAGACTGCAGCATGGAGAAGCATGCTAAAATAGGTCAGTCAGCTCAAATATGAAGAGGACCTACACAGATTTCTGTGTAATTTCTTCCTCAGTTCTTTTGGCATTTGCCATTGCATTTAGCAATCTATGGTAACTTTGTGGGTGCTTGCAAATAGAATTACATGCCCCCTTGGCAGCCTCAAATGTTCAGAAATTCTCAAACATGCGGCGCATTTGGAAATGGTGTAAATGTCCAAGAAAAGCCCCATCCCAAACTGCACCATTTTAAAATGTCGCGCTTTTGTCTCTGGTAGGGAAAATTGTGCAACTGAGAAAGATGCCGATATTTTTGCGCAATATCACTTGTTCACCATTCCTAGGATGACCATATGAAAAGGAGGACCGGCCTCCTGTATCTTTAACAGTTGCATAGAAAAGAGAATTTCTGCAGGAGCCCTGCCCTCTAACTGTGGCGATGAAGAGGGGATTTCACCAGGTACTGCCTGCATACAAATGACACCTGCAGAAATTCCCTTTTCTGTGCAACTGTTAAAGAAACAAGAGCCCTGTCCTCCTTTCCATAGGGTCATCCTAGGTTAAGTCGTTGTTAGATAGTTAGATCCTAAGCTAAAGGCTATCAAGATTTGGTAGAGCAGAAAAGGAACAGAGGCAATGTTGGGAGAAAGACATGAACCAGAGAGAAGAAAAGGATGGCCTTGGTGGATCAAGCCCAGGTCTGTGTTTCTGGTGGCAGCCAGCCAGATACCTTTGAGATTATCATGGCAACACAATGGCTGAATTCAGACAACACAATAAGCAACGGGGGGGGGGGGGGGACAATCATCAGTTGTGTTGCTTATTGTGTTGTGTGGAGGGTAACACGCCACTCACAAACTACTGACGGTATGCCATTCCGCCCAAATAAGCAACTGAGAGAAACAACTGGCTTGCAAGTTGTTTAGCTCAAAGCCAGTTGTTTAAAGTGTTGTGTGGAGGGGTGAGTGGGTTAATGACGTGTGGTGAGTGGGTTAAAACACAAACCCATAGAGGCAGGCGGTGAGAACGACCAAAGCGGTGGCTGCCACTCTGCTACAACTGGTGCAACTTGCAGAGGCTGCTGGGATAGAACTGGGAGGACTGAGGGAGGAGGGAGGGTGGGGAGAGGAGTGGGGGCTGTGTTAGTCAAATGCTGGGTTGACTATTAGTCCACTCAACGCCAGCCCCAATCACCCACAGTTGTGTAGGAATATGTTGTGTGGGGAGTACCCACAAAATAACCAATTGTGAGTTGGCTACTCAACCCACCATTGACTAATGTGTTGTCCAAATGCAGCCAATGTAGGGGATGTCCCAGCACCTCATATTTCAAGGTACACAGCCTCTGAAGACACTGTTTCCATTCTTGTCATCCAGGCATCTTGGGGTGGGCAACGTGTGGCCCTCATGAGGTTTTGGCCTACAACTCCCATCTGCATAGTCAATGGTGCAGAATGATGGGCATTGTAGACCAAAATACCTCCTTTTCAGATGGTCACCCTAACCATCCCTAATTGCATCCGTTGTTTTTTCTTTCTCTTTCTTTTCTTTCCTTTTTCCTTTGTAAATTTCAGTTGTAAACAACTTTCTTAAAAGCCACTTGATCCAGGCTAATGGAGGGGGGTGTGGTTACCTCTGAAAGAAAGAGATTGCTAAACAGTTGATGCCTCCTGTACAAGTCAGGACTCCTTTTGTCGCTCACTGAATAAATTGAATATTAGCATGAGTAGGTTTCATAACGGATGCCATATTTTCTTCTCGCACCTTACTGTTTTGCTTTTCCTAAAGTGGAGACAGGAGCATACTTTTTACAGCAGCTCTGCCTTCACAAAGCAGCCACGACAAAGAAAAGGTCCAGTCCTATCTTTTGAATCCTGTAAAGAATTCAAATGCTCTTGTGTTTGAGATCGCGAGGTTGCCGCAAACAGGGCTGTGGCTCGCAGATAAAGCAGAACAGAGAAGGTTGGTGTTCAGAGAATTGCAAAGAAAGGCAAGACAAAGGCGGAATGCTTACCATTGTTGGATCGTAAAGAGTGGAATTGCTGAACTTCCTACCCATTTAATATAAAATGTGCATTTGTACAGCTTCCAGAAGGGTAGCCATGTTAATCTGTTGAAACAAAAACAGCCAAGAATCCTGTGGTACCTTAAGGACAAACACCACATTAACCAAAGAAGGGGAAAATGCCATAAAACAGAACCGAACTTTCAAAATACACATTAGAGATAGATTCAAAGGATACACAAATCAAAGAATGTACAGGGCAGGCATCAGGTAGTGTGCCCATTTGAAAGTCTTCATGAGAATGAATATGAATTCTTCCTCCATTTAAACTGTGAAAGCAAAACCGTACAGTTTAAAGTCTAGAAATTAATAATCCCCACATAAAAGTACAACACATTTTTGAAAACATTTTCCAAATCTCAGTGGTGCACTTGTATATCTCCTCTGCCAACATACAGGCTCAATTCGGACGACACGTTAGTCAATGGTGGGGTAATAATCAACTTTACAGTTGTTCATCTAGGGGGTACTGCCCACACAACATGGTATTAAATAATCAACCGTGGTGTGCATTAGGATCAGCGCTGAGTTGACTATGGCAGCATTCGGATGACACGACAGTCAAAACAACTGACGATTGTTTCCCCCACACCAGTTGTTTATTGTGTCGTCCGAATTGAGACACAGTTGATTAAGTAATTTTCTACAAAAGAGTAATCACTGACAAGATGTTGAATACAAACAAGGGGCTCATCTACACCTAAGGGTGTAGAGGGAGGCGGGAGGATCACGGACTTACCTGCTTCCACGATCCACCCCCAGTGTCTAGACGGCTGCATGACATCTTGGAAGGAAAGAGGGACGTTGCAACCGCTATTTAAAAAAAAAAAAAAAAAAAGACGAGCCCCATCACGTGGTGGAAAAGGTAAGACCCCGCCTGCCAAACTCCGTGCCCACCCACCCCCTGCCATCCAGGGGATGGTGAAATTGCTGCCATGGGCACCGAGCCACCCCGCGCAGCTCCGTGCCCATTTCAGGAACCAGGAGCACACGACACACAGCTGCTGTTGTCAGGATGGTCCCAGGACCGTGGAAAAACAGGAATATCCCTGGTTTCTGTTATCCCAGGGTTGTCCCTAGGTCATTCCCAGTTGATCCTGGGATCCCCTGTGCATCATAGGGATGCACAAGGACGACCCTGGGATAAATGGCTGGTGTAGACATGGCCAGGGATTTCATAATTTACTTAATACAAAGAATTTGTATTTGACGGGGGAGGGGCACAGCCAACCCTAATGCCCTAGCACGGTCATCCTCTGATGCCTGCCCTAGGTCCCCTTTTAAAAAGTCCCCGTATTGGCGCTGCCATTTTAATTTCCCACAATTCCCCAGAGCAATGCTTTGTCAAAGGCATTGCAGGAAATTAAAATGATGGCTCCCAGTCACCTAGCACTGGACTGGGGTGCTCTTGCCTGCCACTATGAAGTAAACCTACCACAGCTCACTCACGTAGTTTCATGTTCTCTGCCCTTGATTCACCCTTCCTCTGCCTCAACAGAGGACTCCCAGGTGCTGGAGGCATTATCCAGTGAGCCACTGCATGATGCCCTAAGGCCTTCCAGAGGTTGTGGCTTTACCCAACTCTTCGGATTCAGATGACACACTCCCTCCTAATGTACTCCTCGCCACCCCATACTGGATGAGCCAGTGGCTGCAAAATCAGGCAATGGCCCATTAAGAGACAAACAGCTCCTCCAAGGGGATGAAGTTAAGAGCAGGTCCAGATCAACCAGCCTCCATAAAGCCTCTTAAGATCTCCGCACATTGCTGAGACAACAGTGCTTTCAGAGTGAGTTCCAGCCAGCCTACAGCTGTCCAGGGGTCTAACAGACCCTGCCTGGTCTGATTTTGCCATCCTGCCTATCCGGACATGCCTCTGCTTCATCAGATTCAACTCTGCCTTGTTAATGCAATTGCTTCAGATTGTCTCACCTGGAAGCCTTGAGCCAAGATAGACAGGAAGCATAGTAGGGAGACCA
This sequence comes from Anniella stebbinsi, assembly GCA_029215795.1. Classification (NCBI taxonomy): domain Eukaryota; kingdom Metazoa; phylum Chordata; class Lepidosauria; order Squamata; family Anniellidae; genus Anniella; species Anniella stebbinsi. Next base: position 222,183,033 of record JARDYH010000004.1, on the reverse strand, counting down.
CTGAGATCGGAGGGGGTCCACAAGAGAGAGCTTTGCCAAGTGTCCCATAGCATACAGAAAGTGATGCTGTGTGCCAAAGGGGAGTGGGAGGATGGGGTTTGTGAACCTGTGCCTCCTTTACAATCCATCAATCCATAATTTGGAAGCGTGCCTGAACTGAGCCACATGCTGCATAGAGCAGCGGCTTTCTGCTAAGGAATAAATATGGATAATGTGTTTGGAACTAAACCTTGACATATCATTCATTGATAATTGCACTAGAATTTGCATCCCTCAGTCCATCCTTCTGAGAGTGTCTGACAGTCAGAAATGGCAAGGAGTAGGGGTGTGCAAACCAAAAAATATCGTTCGTTATCGTCATTTCGGACCAAAAAAATTATCGTCTTCATTCATATCGTAGGTGAACCATATCGTAGGTTTTTCTATCGTATCGTTCTCATTAAACACATGCACAATAATGACCTTATCGTATACTTATCATACATTTTAACGATACGATACACATCCTTAGCGAGGAGCTATGCTGATCTATTAGGAAACATCCAGCAGAAACAGAGATGTAATATTTTTGTTTGGAAAGACACATAGAAGGCGTTACCTAGCCCAGAAAAGTCATTTTCTCTTTCTCTGCTTTTGTTTGTTTGTTTGTTTGTTTGTTTGTTTGTTTGTTTTAAACTAACATCCAACCTGATGGATTATTTGTGGGGTTTGTTTCATTTCTTTATTTACTTGCACTAATAAAGGTATTTCTCTATTGTTTCTTCTGGACCCTGCATCTCTATTTACAGGCTTCTTGTCTCTGCTTTTTTATAATCAGTTGAACCTTAAAAGCAGTGCTAGCTCCAGATTTTTGAGGGTCCATGAGCAAAGTACCCCTCAATGGGCCCTTCCCACAATGAGTCTACCTTCTCACGTCCATTGTCACCAACTGCTATTGTTCCTCATTAACATGAAAGGGGGGGAATGCACAGTTTCTCAAAGCTCTGGAAATTGCGCACTTCCCCCTTTCATAGCAATGGTGGCCACCATTAATGCAGAAGGGGGAAATGCGCAATTTCGTGAGTGGCTGCCAAGTGCTTGTTTGGCCAAACTGGGCCTCAGAAGTAGCTCGCACGACTCAGAGAGTGCTCACGAGTGCCCTCACAAGCCTGGTGTGAGGGAATTCATACACCCCTACAGGTGAACAAGCGGGTTGCGATAGTGAAGAGGAGGAACAACTCAGGGGGTTCTTTTCATTAGGGTAATGTCAATTTAACAACATGAAATTTGAGCTGTACTGAAACTTCTTAAACCTTATCAATAAAGTTTTGTTTTTGTTTGGTTCTTACAAACCTCGTTCGTTACTCACAAGGGGCTAAATAAAACTATAGAAGAAAGAAGCGAGATGCTATAAATTTACACCCACACGTATAAAGAAATTGAAGGTTCTCCCTTCATAAGCTGGAGGGTAAAAGTATACAGAAGGTTTTCCTCACCAAAAGAGAAGAAACTCAAGAGTAGTGGTGGCTGAGCTGAAAAAGCTGTAACTGGTCAGGTGGTGAGCATAATCTGAAAAGAGGTGATGATAGGTGATGCATTCCTTCCACATACACTTGTTCTTAGGGTGACCCTATGAAAAGGGGACAGGGCTCCTGTATCTTTAACTGTTGTATAGAAAAGGGAATTTCAGCCTTCTCCTCCAGGAATTTATCCAACCCCCTTTTGTATCTGGTCAATAGGCAGGGTTCCTGCAGTTTTAACTGTTGTGATGAAGAGGGAATTTCACCGGTTCTGCATATATACAAATGACACCTGCTGAAACTCCCTTCTCTGTGCAACTGTTAAAGGTACAGGAGCCCTGTCCTCCTTTTCATAGGGTCACCCTATTTTCAGTGGACCCCTGATGGGATGTGGTCCTTCAGCAAGTGCCCAAGCATGCCTACCCTTGATGCCAGCCCTGCCTAAAAGAGACTTCATTTGGGAGTCTCTTCTCCCCAGACAGACGGCCTCCATCCCCTACACACACACACTATGTCCCACTCTGTCTGCTAATTGTCATAATTGTAGGCAGAAGGTTTGAGGATAATGGGTCACCTAACAATTCTATTCTTTTTTACCAAGTCTGTGGCACAATGGATGTGGGAGGTTGCCCAAAGGCGTCCATAAAAACTCAGATTGTGCTCATATTTAATGTGTGAATTACTTGCAGCTGGAGATCTCAAAAGCTATCACTGGTTTTTGATTGAGTTTTATTTCCCTGCAATGCTCCTTGAGCAAGGCATAGCTTGTCCCTATTAGCAACCATGTGATGAAGCAACCCTTGAGCCCAGAAGGTATTTGTGACTGTTTTTGGTTTGCTTTTCGTCTCAAGCAACGCTCTCAGACGTTAGCTTTTCCTTTGCAGACACCTGGGCTGCTAATTGCTCTTCACATCATTTTTAGCCATCAAAAATAGCAAGTGTCTGGTCAAGTTCGCACCAGATAGCATACAAATTGATGGCAGCTGGAGCGATGTACAGAACACAGGACCTTTCTGCACTTGTTTACATTTTGCAAATTCTGTCTACGACTTGCCAGATTCACAAACTAGGCTAAATTTGTGAATCTTCACAAACTGAGCCTAGAACTTAGATCTTGGTCTACACAGGCAGCAGATCGAAGTGGGGATGAGGTGGTAGAGATGTGATAGAATGGACTGTACCATTTCAAACTACAGGTGAAAGATCTCTTTAGGGATGTTGCGAGCACTTGATTGGGTCCAGGAGTCTGGTGGGCTCATGCGTAAAAATGAGGTACCTATGTGGGATCGTTTAGATGTTGCAACTGCTTTAACTTTCTTACCCACATTGATGCAGCATACATGATACTATTTGAAGACCTGTCTGTGGTGTCCTTCACCTGCTGCTACATTCCGTAATGGTTGCCATGACAAAATGGCAGCCCAGGTTGGTGGTATAATTGGAGCAGCAGAAACATGAGCAGTACTGAGTCACCCTGTTACACAAACAACTGAGAATGATCTTCCAGGATACTCAGAAGTTAAAAACACTATCCACCCTAATAGAACTTACTTGGGGAATTTGAGAGGAATTGGAAATTACAGGTGAGGTTTGGTAAAGTTGAATTTAAACCCCAGATTTCCTTTTCCCCCCCATGCACACACACATAGATCATGCTGTGATTTATGACAGTATATGCTAAGGGAGCCCCATAACAGCCATTCATGGTGCCAGTAATGGGTGACAACTGTCAAAGATACAGGAGCCCTGTCCTCCTTCCCATATGGCCACCCTACATTTCCAGGATGGGAAAGGTAAATGAAGCTCACAGAAGGGGGCTCTGCTGCCCTCCCCCAATCCAGAAATGAGGATTTCCGGGGTTATTGTAGAAATACCAAATCCCTGTTGCCCATGTGCTGGGTCCCACGAGTGCAATGGAATGAACAGAGGGGCTCCCTTGGATACTGCCCTGTGTCTGCAGCTTAACTAGTGATGGCACCAAAACTTGTAATTAGTCATAAATTGAATGTGATAGGTTCATAATTTCCAAATGCATCACGAGCCCTGACATTATTCCAACAAACTTTAATATTTATGAAATTCAAATTGTAATTGATTGTAAGTCCATTTGTATTTTCTGCACATCTTACATGACCAAGCATCCAGACTCCTCCATCTTTGCGCATGATTGCTATAAACAATGCACATCTGGTAACAGCCCATCAGAGGAGGATGCATCATGACATTTTATGTTGTGATGCATGGAGTGGAAAAGAATGCCACATTAAACAAGCCACATCCATTATGATGCAGATTGTATTGCAAATGGAGACAAGTTCAAGGATACTTCACCTGAGCTTTCATATGAATTTATAATAGGGATGTGTTTCGTATCGTTAAAATGTACGATAACGATATGATAAAGTCGTTATTGTGCATGTGTGTAACGATGATGATACAATAGAAAAACCTACGATAATCATCGGAGATGGTAATTTTCGGGCGATTTTATCGTTTTATCGGACTGCCATATAAATATACCTATAACTTCTGTATTTTAAAAGTGAGAGGCTTGAAACTTGGTCACAGTGCTTATGGGGTATGCCTAAGTATGTGTATGAAATTTGAGATCGATCCCTCTAACCCTTGATTTTATATGAATTTATTAAAGTTCGTTTCAGTTCTGACAGATCAGAATGGCAGCTCGCTACGTGCGTTCATTCAGACCTGTCAGAACGGAAATGACCTTTTAAAAATTCATATAAAATCGTGGGTTGGAGGGATTGATCTCAAATTTCATACACATACTTAGGCATACCCCATAAGCACTGTGACCAAGTTTCAAGCCTCTCACTTTTAAAATACAGAAGTTACAGGTATTTTTTTCTTTAAAAATAAGGCTGCAAAAATATCATTTTTTCACGATAATTACTGTGAAGACGATACGGTTTACCTATGATATGAATGAAGACGATAATTTTTTTGGGTCCCAAATGACAATAACAATAAACGACGATATTTTTTGGTGTGCGCACCCCTAATTTATAATAGTGAATTTGTAACTCTGCAATAAAGAAAAAGGAAATAGGATGGGCTCAATTCGCCCATCGCTAATCCTAACAGCAAATCACATCCAACTATGAAATGTTACCATTGGTGGAAAAGCTAGATGTGATTTGGACAGCAGGAGACAGACGGTTTTGTTTTTCTGTAACAGTTTCTGAGCCAGAGGTCCCCCTGCCATATGCACGACATGTTAGTAAGTTATAGATAAAGATCTCTACATATACACACAGTGGGAGAGGCAAAAGGATAGACAGATGTGGTCAGAAGACTCAGCAATACAACAGAGAAGTGTGTCCAGTTAGTAGGAAGAGAAAATAAGCTCTAGACAAAGGTAAATGATCCAATCAGAGTGGCTGTGGCCCACCCACAACAAAGCAAGTTGAAAAGTGCATATAAATACCTAATCAATGACAATTTCCTTCAAGAGTGAACCACCCCCAGTCTCTATTTAGCCCTCTTCTGATGGTTTCAATTCTGCCTATGCAGTCCAGCTCAGCATCTCCATGCTAGAAGAATTGCCTTGTGTGAAACTCTGTGTGCGTGTACATGACTTTGCATAGGTGCATATGTGTGGAATAGGGTCCTTTTCAAGTGCAAGAAGATTGAAACGCTCCCTCCCCAGTTTCTCAGATCTAACTAGTTTTAATGGCTAATTTCTGGCTCCCCCCCCCTTTTTGTTTTGTACAAAGAAAGTGCAGTTTGCTCTAGGTAAATAGCAGAAGGGCATTGCTTGCACATAGAGGGATACATCATGTTTGTCTCTCTATGTTTTCAACATTTTCATGCAGTTCTTCTGAGATATAGATATTGATATAGATATATCAGCACATGAGGATATAAGGTTAAATTTAAAATTATGGATGTTAAAATAAAAATTATAAATTATGATTCAGAGGAAGCATTAACTGTAGCAACAGTAGCAGCAGCAGCAGCAGCAGCAAAAACTGAATTTCAAAAGGCCATACCTAAAAATGTCTGCTGGAAAAGCTACCTCTTGGCTTCCTACCAAAAGGCAATCAGCAATGGGGCTAGGTGAACTTCCTTATGTAGCGCATTCTATTATCTTGACGCAAACACATAAAAGATCCTGTCTCTCATGCCCACTTCCAACCACAGGGTGGCCTGGAGCAAAACCTTAACAATTGGTGACTCCCAACGTAACTGTAACATATTGGATTGAGCCAGTAAACAAACCAGGAGCCAGTGCAGATCAGAGTTATATGTTTCCAATCGCTCCACTCGAGTTATTGGCAGCTCCATTCTCAACCAATGGAAGCTTCTGGGCTGTATTTAGAGGCAATCCCAGATAGAGTGCTGTGCAATATTCCACCTAACATGGATGTGACTATGGCATGAATGACTATTGGCTAGATCTGGCTTCAAGTGAAAAGGGTGTAGCTGACAAACCGCCGGAGGCTAGTATAAGCCACATTAGAAGGTGTGCAGGGGAATGAGTCCGTGATGGTCTCAGTTTGTTCATTTAGAGCCTATCTACACTACTGCTTTAAAACGGTTTATAACAGTTATTAACCAGTTTAAAACTGTTATAAAGCGTTTTAAAGCAGTAGTGTAGATAGGCTCTTAGTTGTTGTCTCCTCTGCCTTTCAAAATATAAATCCATCTGAGGCAGCTTATAAGTAGTTTCAAAATACATTAATATCATCCTCCAAACCTTCTTTCCAGAGTTGTTCTGCCCGGAGAGCTTGTTCATCTGCCTGCTGAGCAGGGATTTCTTCCTGAGAGCTGTCCATTGCTCAGAAAGAAAGCTTTCAACTCTTCCTATTTTTGCCACAACACACAGTTCATTCTGTGCCTACAGGAGATGGAGGAAGAGCTGAACTTCATATTAATTCATACAGAGTCTCCCAGGGTGGCATCCTTGAAGAGTGCCTTGACATTCAACACTTGCTTAATCCTCCATAAATATTTTGGTGTGTTTTCATTTGTTCGTGCGAAGGGTTCCACTTATCTCAGCATAAAGAGCATCCATGCCAATGCAATCAGTTTAAAAACAAAAATACTCTCTGTGTATGGATTACATGAATCATAATTCAAGGTAGACAGGGCCAACATCAACAAAGATGCATCGCCAATTACATGTCAATGAAATATATTATGGACCAAAAAAAAAACAACCATCAGAAATGAAGTGCTTTACAAGATGCTCTTCCATCCAACTTGGATAATTTCCTCAAGGGCCCATTGGGTGGGAAGGAAGCATGTTGATAAATACTTATCATTGGTAAATAAATATGGTAGAATGCATATGATGCATGGGGTCTTAAATAGGAATGAAATAGGGAACTGGATTGACCCATTCTGCCAAATCAATGGATCACACTTTAGCATCTGCATTTTGAGCATCTACAGAACTTAGGTAGGTTACACAAACTCTTGTTCCGTGTCATTTGGATACCACACACAAACAACAAGGTGCTAACCTTAACCCAAATCCTCAAAACAAAAAAAGAAAGTTAAGGAGAAAATATATAATACATGTTAATACTAATAAAATATATTTATCACAAAAAAAAAAAACTATTCAACATACATATGTATAATAACAAAGTAAAAACAAGGCTCTTATGATTCTGGCCAAATGCATTTCAACAAAAGTGTCTTCTTCAGTAGCCCAATCACTGAAAATAAACAACAGAAATAATAAAACATTTAGTAGTGCCTCAGATGGAGGAAAATTTAGTCTTTTCCAATATGTAATATAATATAAGATTTTTTAAATGACCCACCTAAATTGTTTGAGTACCAGGCAGAAGTTTTTCACAACGGGGCTGATTTAAATATTTCCCAAATAATGGGATTGTATCACTCCCCAAATTGGTGTGTATAATACACCCTGGAATGAAAGATATATACAGAAAAAATATTTAAATGCCCAATTATACTTTAACTTCACAGGAATGTACATCAATTTCCACCAAGAGTAAGTTAAAAGATACTCACAAATGTAATTCACTGGCTTTACTGCTTGTAAATGGTAAGGTACTGCCCAGATAAACCCTTGACCACCAGGCTTTCATTATATACCCAATTAGTATGTTCATTATGTATATCAGCTGTGTTCACAGCTTTAGAAAAAGCTAGGAATTACTCCCTCAATCTGTAACAGGCACACATGATAATACACATACACGATGAGAAACCATTTTCAGCTGAATGCTGTCAAATCAAACAAATCACAATTTACAAAATACATGACCAATTACAATCTTCATTAAGTCCATTTGGCATAACTGTTCTGAGTATGAAAATCCAAAAGAGTTCTCATTTTTTCAGTCTTTTTTCCAGTTGTTGTCCGGAACCAGTCTGTCTTTCCAAAGTCCAGAATTTCAAATCCTTTTCAGAATGTCCCAATTCAATAAAATGTTTTTACCACAACATCTCTTTAATAAGAATTTGTCCGATTCGGCTAATTGCTTGAGGTGTAATACAGCTAATGCTTCTTTTAGCCATATGTTTTGGCTAGGGTTGTTGTGAGCATCCAGCACAGGGGACTCTGATGGACACCCCCGCCCCCGGCTCGGCCCCCGAGACCACCCTCGCCAAGTTCCCAGCCACTCCTCCCTGAGTCCCCATGTTACATAAAAAGGGTGGCTCATCCTGCATTTCTTCTTCCTTTAATTCCATCAGTTCTTTTTCTATTTCTAACAACTGAAACCACCCCGTCCTTTATTATTGTTAACAAATGCCTTAATTGATGTGGACTGGCACATATATAGAGACTATATGAAAACGGAATCAAATAGAATGACTTTGGTAGAAGCTTACAGAAATTTGTGGGACTCACGAAAAGTAGGTGATTAATAAATGAAATGGAAATTTAATATACCACCCTGGATAAGAAAATGAGAAGGAAAGATGTAAGAAGGAAAACTCTGTAATCGATTAAGGGTGGGGGGGGAATTGGGTGGGATTTTTTTTTTTCATTATATTTTAATTTTGAAATTATTGGGTTTTTTTAAATGGTGGCTTACATATTTTCGGAAACGTAATCTTGCATAAATGGCACCTGTAAAGAGGCCATTTCCGCAACATTACAGGCCTCTTTCTTGTTCTGCTTCTGTCCCACCTCTGTTGCCATGGTAGTTGGGTGGCTACAAGATGCTCGCAAACTGCACCGCTATTATAGGAATGGGTCCGGTAAGTGCCAGCAACTTGATGAGCATGGTCTTGGGGCAAGTGGGGGGGAGGTCCGTCAGACTCCACTCCTGTGATGGGCGCTCGCAACATCCCCCAATTTTAATGGCCTGCTCTTCATGCCCTTGCTAAGTCTTCCAGTATCTTTATTTGATCCCATTTTATTTTTAGACATTTCAAAACTGGAATTCACATGCAGTTATTTTAAATTATTATCTTTTCTTATTGTAAGCTGCCTTGAGGGCCCATTGGATGGGACGGTGTCATGAAAATGGAACAAGAATGAAACAAAATAAAATTGAAATGGTTTGCTTCCCCCAAATTCTCTTCTGTATATTTCAGTGTAGTATATCCACTAGAAATTATCTGAATAGCCAAATGCTTGCTAAATAGTCATTGAATATTTGGTACCTATGTTTAAGAGTTGATAATCTTTGATTTGGTACTGACTCTGATCTTTGATTTCAGTACTTAGCATTTTCCTTTTATATTTGAGAGAAATTGATAGTATGCAATGATATTTGATATTTGACTGTATTTTATCAATGAAATGCAATTTAGGCTTTTGGAGCTGGTATTTCATTAAATTTTATATTTGATGCTGACCAAAATGAAAATATAAAAATTAAGAGATGCCAAATCATATAGTCCAGCATATTTCCCTGGACATGTCCCACCTCATCCAGTAGGATGCACCCCACAGTAGGACTGTACTTGAATTTGACATTTTGAGGTTAAATTCCACATTCAAAATTCAGATTAAATTTCAAAATTTTGAAACTTTTGTGAATTTTGATTTTTTAATTAAAAAATCATTTCATCTCCACCCTACAGCTTATATTGGCACATACTGATTTACATCCAGAATAAGATACATGCAGTGCAAAATCGTGTTTACAGATAACCGTGATTCAAAATGTTGCACATCATCTGAACACACAACCTACCTTCTTCCACATTACAAGTAAATGGTTTATAGTCTTGCTGCCCAAACTTACTAACCATGAGTTTCTGTTTTCAGATGTTTTACCATTGCGGAGAGAAGGATGCCCCAGAAAATTAAGCAACTGAAAAATGCCAATGAATTAAGGAATGGCATGAGAAGTGATTAAGTTGCCCATGTTTCTGAAAGATAAGCAACTTAACACACATTAATTGGGAGGGAGTAGTAACGAAGTAGGCAATCTTTTCTTGTATGGAAGTACCAGCCTGCATAATTCCTCATATTAGCAAAGCAGATGTTCTGCATCAAAATGTGCTGAGCATCAGAAAAGATCCAGAAAGGGGTGTTTGAAAAAGGCTCCCGGCTCTTCCACAAGACCCAAAACCAGTGGGCGGGGAAGAGGGCTACATAGCTGGGATGCCTCTGAACTGCCTCTGAATTGGCTGGTTCTAGGAGCAAGTAAGTGTTCCTCTTCCACCTCGGGTAAGGTTCAAATGGGGAAGAGAATGGGCATACAGCCCAACACCTTCTTCCGAAGGGTCAATGCATCCTCATCTGGAATCTAAAAATGGGAAAATTGGGGGGGGGGGGGATTCACATTTTTAAGAAGAGCATACCCTCCATAGAGTAAAGCTTAAAAATAGACATGGGGGGATATGCATTTTTAAACATGCACTTTTTTAAAAAAGTGTGCATTTTTCTAACATGAATGCAAGTGCAGGAATTTGCAGACTTTTTCATGTGCTTCTGCCCACATTCAGGATTGCTAACAGGACATGTCCGCATGATTTGCGAACACGAACTAAAGTCTCATCCATTCCTACACAAAATGGCAAAACATGTAGAGTCATTATATTCAAACCAGAAAAACTTTTCCTGGATCCACACATGCTGCCCTATAATAATTCCTCCCCCAACCCTACATTTAATGAGCTCAAAAGTAGCTAAGCAAAATACTGTGGAGTTATTATTATTCTTTGAAAACTGCTGCTGTTGATTTACATGCACCCTCCAAATTCATTTCCGGGCGGTTAGTTTGGGGAGCTGCCCATATAATAAATCCACTCTTTGTTTGCATGTGGTGAAACGCAGCCTAGTTTTCCATTGTCACATTTGGAATATCATTAGAAGTGAGATGAATGGATTCTCTGTCAGGGAAGCATTATTTATATGTATGGCTACAGAACAAACTGCACCTGAACGGCCCTTGCTTCTGTTCTCACACACAAAACCAAGGTGCGCTCATTCGGCCTGCCTCGCCTCAGTTCCGAGTTGGTTCCAGATTAGCCTGAGGTGCCTGAAGCCGAAGCACATCAGCACCGAAGCTTCGGGGTGCCTCGGGCCATTTCGGAACGGCACTGGGCCCTCCCTCCCGCTGTCCCAGGAAAGATGGTGGTGAGTCCATTGGACTCACCTCCCTCTCCCGGCTCTCCTCACTCACATGCTGCCTCATCGCCAGCAGCCATCACCACCGGCCGCCATATTGCTGGCAGTGCCAGCCACCATCAACTCCAGCCACATATCTTGAAATCGCAGCCTGGTTCTCATCTGAGCATTGCACTGCTCATGGCAAGTGATGCGGCGGGCGCCAGCGACGAGGGCAGCCAGCGGCACCGGGAACAAGGGCGGCTGGCAGCGCCGGCAATACAGCAGCCGGCAATAAGGGCAGCTGGTGATGAGGCAGCAGGTGAGTAGGGAGAGCCACGAGAGAGAGGTGAGTCCAATGGATTCACCAACAGCCTTACTGCCGGCTTTCCCGGGTGCCAGCTGCGCAGCCGGTACCCAGGGACCTGCAAGCCGAGTCGCCTCAGGGGGGAGGGCGAATCTCACCTCAGCACCGAGGCAAGGCAGGCAACCAGTCAAATCGGGGCTGTTTCAGGTGCTCCAAAATGGTCCCCAAGGCAAATCGGGGGGCGTGCACAGCCCTTATTATGCTATTCCAGCAGATGTCAATAGGGATGTCGCAGGGACCTGACTGAGTCTGGGAGACCAACAGACTCCCCCACATCTGTGCCCCCGGATCCAGCTGGGTGCCCACAGCATGCTTGCAGACTCCCGCTCCAAGCACCCACGAGACCCAACGAGCATTCGGCAGCTGTCCACCCTCATCCAGACCCTCCATTGTGGTGGCTCTGGAAATTGTGCATTTCCCCGTTTGCGTGAAGGGGGCCTTTATGGCCACTATTTATGCCATGGGGGAAATGAGTAATTTCTGGGGTGAGGGAATCACGGAGCATGGCCGAGCCTCAATGGAAGCTCACCTGGCCTGATGACCAGGAGCGGGTGAGTTTGCCCATCCTTAGATGTCAGTGCTTATTTTGTGCTAGCTCCACCCACTTCGGACAGTCTGTGTGGCCGATTTTGTAGGTTTCACAGCATGAGGCCTCCATACTGCTGAGGCGTTGGAGTGTCACAGTGGCCTATCGCTCACTCAAGGCAAATCCTACGGAAGGCCACTGGCAGGCTGTCAGTAATAATGCTTGAACTTGCAAACAGGGCAAGTTCTGGTGAAAAACAGACGCAGCTAAATTCTCATGCATCCCTATCCCAATCAAAACCCATTAGGTTCCCTATGTGTTGTTTCACTAGAAATAGATTAAAGTTTTATTTCAAAAGAAAACACGTATAACACCTAGTTTTATTGCAGCCAGTTTTAATGTGTAACATATTTTACCGTTACTGCTATTAGGGTGTTGTTGTTGTTTTAATCTGGAAGCGTTGATTATATTAGCCATTCTTTTTTTATTGCTTTTAGAAATGGGTTGTTAGTTGTACTTGTACTCTTATGATTATATTCTACGTTTTATGATTATGCTGCATGCTGCTCTGGTTACATTTAGTACTTGTAGCAGCTGTTGTCATCAGAGGCTGCATATGTATTGTTATGTATAGTACAGACTGGCAGGCTCTAAAATTTATTTCTGGTGCGCTTGGCAAAAACTTTGTCCAAGAGTGGCTTAGTGTCATGATTCCAAAGCCTCCTGCTGAGATGTGAGATAATAAAGAGGTCTGCCCTGCAATCCACAAAGCTTTATTCAGTAAATAGTCATCTCTTCACACCTGAAGGGAGCGTGAAGGCTAGGAGCTATTCTATAAGCTTAATTAGCCTAACAAAGCAAGGCAGTTGCCTATCAACTAAATTGACAGTTCCCCATAGTTCCTGACAGGCTTTTACTGAATCCTTCCTTCAGGGAGGGTATTCAAGGTGAAGCCTCTGCCGAGTGGCCACCCTAGAGGACCACCTCCCACCTCCTCTCAACTCTGCCCACTTGAGTCTACGGCAGACTCTGGGGTCTGTCAACTCCTAAGTTCCTCCCCCTTTGACAAAGGCTGAGTTCTTAGGGGATGGGGAGGGAGATCTTTGAGCCTGGGCCTCCTGTCCGATAAGCTCCTGGGAAGATTCCTCCTTAACTCCTGGAGAGTCTTGGAGAATTTCCTCCCAACACTTCCTGTCTTGACTGGTGTACATCTCCTTCTTCTTCTTCTTCAGCCTCCAAGTCCGATTGAGGCTCCAAAAGCCCATCCCCCACACTAGGGAGTACAGGTCTGATCCGGACACTTACGCTCAAACATCTTGGCAATTCTTTTCTTGAACTCCTGGTAGCATTGTAAACATGATTCTCCTTCATGTGATGTGTAGTAAAATGCAGCATAAGTCCTACTTAGAGTAGAGCCATTGACATGAATGGAACATAAGTTGCTCATTACTAACTTGTCCTATATATTTGAATGTGTCTGGTCTAACTAGGACTTATGTTGGATTTTATCCACAGTTCTCTATATATTATTATTATTATTATTATTATTATTATTATTATTTACACTTATATACCACCCCATAGCCAAAGCTTTCTGGGAGGTTTACAAAAATTAAAAGATTGAACACTAAAAAGACAATATACAAAATTGAAAACCATAAACATAAAACAGCTGACATTAAAACACTTTAAAACATTTTAACTGTTAAACCTGGCCACAATGTCAATCAAAACCTCAACTTGAGCTGTTAAAATGCCTGGGAGAAAAGAAAAGTTTTGACCTGGCGCCAAAAAGATAACAGTGTTGGCGCCAGGCAGGCCTCATCGGGGAGATCATTCCATAATTGAGGGGCCACCACAGAGAAGGCCCTCTCCCTTGTTGCCATCCTCGGAGTAGGCACCCGGAGGAGGACCTTTGATGTTGAGCTAGTGTATGGGTAGGTTCATGTCACGTGTACAACGAGGCTGTGGGGACCTACATTTGGCCTCACCTGAAAAGTTGTGCAGTACCATTGGCCATGCCCTAACTTCTGCATGGATGTTTGCAAGGGAAAGCCTACACATATGATTTTACCACCTATCTGAACTCCTACCATGCAGAGTTCCTAAACATGTGAAAAGCTGATACATGCAGAGCTCTACACCCATAGGCTTTCCCTTGCTGATGTACGTATCTAATGAATGCTGGGGCCATTGATGCTGCATAACCTCTGGGGTGGGTGCAGAGGAGCAGCCCTCAGTCCCATCCTACACACAATTCCCTTTCATGCAATGTGGCTTTTGCCAGCCTCAGCTCTTCTTGATACGTGGTCCACCTTGGAAAAGGAAGTCTCCAGATATACTTCCTGGCTCTGGTTCCTCTCCAGTCAGCAGAACTAGACGTCCACAGCAAGTAAGGCCCAGCATCAAAAGACCCAGCCAGTTCAGTGATGCTTGGTTGACGATCACCGTGTGATTACAGAAACACACCAAGATCATCATCACCTTCTTTAATTGTATACAGAAACCTGCTTCAATCCATGAATTTATTGTACTAGATCAGGGTGTGGTTGCTAGCTCACTCGAGTTACAAAGGGTGGAGCTTAAGACCTAAGAGGTGGTACAAAACAGGTGAGGGGCTGGAGCTTGATGGGATGGAGGGGAAGTCAGAGGCAAGTCCGAGAATGGCACTTGGCCAATCAGAGGAAGTGTGTGCCTGGTGCCTCAGCGGTGGAGCCTGAAATCTGTTGACATCAAATTCTCTCTGTTTCTCATCTTTCAATCTTCAGTTCATTTTGAACTTTCAGAATTTCTTGAGTCTTAAGTTTGGTTCATCCCCAAATTTGAAGGTGTTTTAAAGTTTCCATGAAAATTCATCGGTATTACAGTGCACATTTCTCCTACTACATCACTGTTGTTATTATTATTATTATTATTATTATTAGACACCTTTCTCTTAAAAGAAGATCCAAGAAAGGGTTAAAACATACAAAACAACAATTAAAAACAGATTAAGCAAATTTACAATTCCAAGCCCCAGGGAAACAACTAAATTCAGAAGTCCCATCATCTGCCATGAAACGCCTGGGAGTAGAGGGAACTCTAAACCTGTCACTGCAAAGATGACAATGTTGCTGACAGATGGGCCTCATGGGGTGAGCATTCCACAGTTGGGGGCCACCAGCAAGAAGGCCCTCTGCCTTACTGCCATCCTCTGAAACTCCCTCACTAACACATGCATTTGAATCCAATGTTGCCTAATATTCACAGTTTTTGCTAGCATTTTTCCTAGCTAGCACAGCTCGATGACGTGGACAAGGTGCTTGGACGGGTTCGTGCAGCCACCTCTGTATTGGATCCTTGCCCCTCTTGGCTAATAAAAGCTAGCAGGGATGGAACAGCCGGCTGGGCCAGGGAAGTGATTGATGCCTCTCTACGAGAAGGAGTGGTCCCAGACCATCTGAAAGAGGCAGTAGTGAGACCACTCCTGAAGAAAGCTTCCCTGGACCCAAAAATCTTAATAACTATAGGCCGATGGCAAATGTTCCATTCCTGGGCAAGGTCCTTGAGTGGGTGGTTGCTGGCCAGCTCCAGACACTTTTGGATGAGACTGATTATCTGGATCCATTTCAGTTGTGTTTCAGGCCTGGTTTTGGCATGGAAACAGCCTTGGTCACCCTGTATGATGACCTATGTCGGGAGAAGGACAGGGGGAGTGTGACTCTGTTGATTCTCCTTGATGTCTCAGCGGCTTTCGATACCATCGACCATGGTATCCTTCTGGCACGACTGGCTGAGTTGGGAGTGGGAGGCACTGCATTGCAGTGGTTCCGCTCCTACTTGACAGGTCAACTCCAGAAGGTGGTGCTTGGGGGACATTGCTCTGCCCCATGGATTCTCCAATATGGGATTCCACAGGGATCAGTCTTGTTCCCCATGCTGTTGAACATCTACATGAAACCGTTGGGTGCAGTCATCTGGAGTTTTGGAGTGCGTTGTCATCAGTATGCTGATGACACACAACTCTACTTCTCCTTTCATTCTTCATCAGATGAGGCTGTAGATGTGTTGAACCGGTGCCTGGCTATGACAATGGACTGGATGAGAGCTAATAAACTGAAACTCAATCCAGACAAGACTGAGATGCTGTTAGTGGGGAGTTCCTCTGACCGGATGGAGGGTGCTCAACCTGTTCTGGATGGGGCTATACTCCCCCGAAGGAGCAGGTTCGTAGCTTGGGGGTTCTCCTAGAAACATCTCTGTCAGGTGGCCTTGGTGACATGGAGTGCCTTCTACCAACTTCGGCTGGTGGCCCAGCTACGCCCCTATCTGGACAGGGATAACCTGGCTTCAGTTGTCTATGCTCTGGTAACCTCTAAGTTAGATTACTGCAATGCGCTCTATGTGGGGCTGCCTTTGAAGATGGTTCGGAAGCTGCAGCTTGTGTAAAATGCAGCGGCCAGATTGGTAACAGGAACCAGAAGGTTCGAACATACAAGACCAATTCTGGCCAGTTTCCGAGCCCTATTCAAGGTGCTGGTTTTAACCTATAAAGCCTTACATGGTTTGGGACCACAATACCTGATGGAACACCTTTCCCAACAGTACACTCAACATCAAAGGTCCTCCTCTGGGTGCCTACTCCGAGAGAAGCTCGGAGGATGGCAACAAGAGAGAGGGCCTTCTCTGTGGTGGCCACCCAATTAAGGAATGATCTCCCCGATGAGGCCTGCCTGGCGCCAACACTGTTATCTTTTCAGCGCCAAGTCAAAATTTTTCTTTTCTCCCAGGCATTTTAACAGCTCAAGTTGAGGTTTTAACTGACTTTGTGGCCAGGCTTAACAGTTTAAAATGTTTTAAATGTCAACGGTTTTTATGTTTATGGTTTTAAATTTTGTATATTGTCTTTTTAGTGTTCAATCTTTTAATTTTTGTAAACTGCCCAGAAAGCTTTGGCTATGGGGCGATATATAAATGCTATTATTATTATTATTATTATTAATAATAATAATAAACATTTGTGAATGCTGTTCGCCCTAATATATGCATATTTTGATTGGACAGCTCCATTGCAAAATTCACAGTGAAAATTTCAAAGGATCACTAAGTTTCAGTTCACATGATGGTTTGAAAGTGCAAAATTAAGTAGGTCTCCATCAAAATGTGAACTAAATGATGGACATGGAGGAGAGCCAGTGCAAAATCTCTCAATGTAAAGACAACATAGCCCACCCGCTTGATCCTAGTTGCACTGCCTGTTATTTTTTAGCTTCCTCTGAAGGCTTTGAGAAGAAGATATCAATACTGAAGCTTCAGGTCAGACCCTAGGATCTGGCAATCCTAGGATTGGGGCACTCAAGCCTTAGAGTCAATTATTTTTGCAAAGGTGATACGTCGAAGTGATGCCTGCCATCTTGAGTCAGCTACTACGCTGATAAGAAAGACTGTTCAGTCTGGATTCATTCAATACTACATTGCAAATGCAGCATTTTACGCACCTTGTTAAAAAGGCAATTCAGCCAATGTGTCAACCATTTATTATACAGTAAAAGCATGGTGTTCTTTAGCAAAAGCTATCAGGAAGTTATAATGGAAATTTGCCACAATGTTTATGACTTCAACTAGTAGCTGGAACATAGTGTGGGGCATTTTCCTAATTATCTCTCGCTCTTTCAAGCACAGGGGGTGGGAGAGGTGTCAATAAATGCCAGCAATAAATACCAGACAAGCAATTTAGAAAGAAGGCTATAATTAAGTCCCTTGATTTAAATTGACCTTTTTTTAAAAAAAACCACCAAGTATAACATTGTTTTTTGTACACACAGCCATCTCCAAATATGCATACAAGGATGGGTGAATGTTATTTCTGGGAGGATGCATAATTAAAGTCATATATTAATTTTGCAGGAAATACCTGAAATTTAACATTTTACACAAGAGAAGGCAGTCGTGCATTCTAGTTGCTCTTCCAGTAAGAATTTTCCCCAACCTGGTGCCCTCCAGATGTTTTGGGCTGCAGCTCTCAGAATTTAGAGCCAGCATGGCCCAAGCTTCACTAAGGGCTCCAATTCACATCTTAAGTGTGTAAATAAATCAGAAGTTGGAGTGTATTGGGGGATGGTTAGGCTGACCATCTGAAAAGGAGGACAGGGCTCATATAACTTTAACAGTTGTAGAGAAAAGGGAATTTCAATCAGTGTCATTTGTATGCAATTAGTTCCTGGTGATATTCCCTCTTCATCACAACTGTTAAAGTTGCAGAGCCCTGCCTTCTTTTGTATATGGTCACTCTAGTATAGTGCCTGCACCTTTAACAGTTGTGTTAAAGAGGGAATATCACCAGGAACTAATTGCATACAAATGACACGGGCTGAAATTCCCTTTTCTCTACAACTGTTAAAGTTATATGAGCCCTGTCCTCCTTTTCAGATGGTCACCCTAACCAATGACCTAGGGAGGTCGTGGGCTCTCCCACACTAGAGGCCTTGAAGAGGCAGCAGGACAGCCATCTGTCAAGTATGTTAGGGTGACCATGTACTCCTACCACTGAGGAACAGACTCTCCCTAAATGTTGCTAGCCTGGTGTTTTGGCCTTCAAATTTCTCAGTGTCTTGCTCCCACATTTAAGAACAGAAGTACACCTAGGAAAAAGAAACCAAATGTACAGTTACAAGATGGGGGATACTTGGCTAAGCAATACTACAAGCAAAAAGGATCTTGGAACTGTTGTAGATCACAAGCTTAATATGAGCCAACAGTGTGATGTGGCTGCAAAAAAAGCAAATGCTATTTTGGGCTGCATTTATAGAAGCATAGCTTCCATATCGCGCAAGATACTGGTTCCCCTCTATTCATCACTGGTTAGGCCTCATCTTGAGTATTGTGTCCAATTTTGGGCACCATACTTCAAGAAGGATGCAGACAAACTGGAGGGGGTTCAGAGGAGGGCAACAAGGATTATCAAGGGCCTGGAAACAAAGCCCTATGAGGAGAGACTGAAAGAACTGGGCATGTTTAGCCTGGAGAAAAGAAAACTGAGGGGAGACATGATAGCACTCTTCAAATACTTGAAAGGTTGTCACATGGAGGAGGGCCAGGATCTCTTCTCGATCAACACAGAGTGCAGGACACGGAATAATGGGCTCAAGTTACAGGGAGCCAGATTCCAGCTGGACATCAGGAAAAACTTCCTGGATGTTAGAGCAGTATGACAATGGAACCGGTTACCTAGGGAAGTGGTGGGCTCTCCCACACTAGAGGCCTTCAAGTTGCAGCTGGAGAGCCATCTGTCAGGGATGCTTTAAGGTGGATTCCTACATTGAGCAGGGAGTGGACTCGATGACCTTATAGGACCCTTCCAACTCTACTATTCTATGATTCTGTGCTTGATTAGACCAAAGGCCTATCTAGTCCAGCATCTTGTCCCCACAGTGGCCAGTCAGATGCTTCAGTGGGAACCCTCAAGCAGGACATGAGCACAATGTCACCCTCATCTCACCCAGCAAGCAGTATCGAGAGTCCTACTTCTAATACTTTGTCGATACTTCTAATAGCTCTATTTAAAAGGGAACCACCACAAGCTGTCTATAGGTAGCTCGACTCCCATGTCATTAGGAGCAAGTGTGAAAGCCAGGATGATGAAGTGGTGGGAGCGTTGGACTGGGGAGATCTAGATTCTAACCCAACCATGAAGCTCACTGGGTGACTTTGGGCCAGGGTTGTTGTGAGGATAAAATGAAAAGGAGGAGGACCACGAATGTGCCTTGGGCTCCTTGGAGGAAAGGCAGGATATCAATGTAACAAACAAAATAAAATAAATAGAGCAAATGATAATGCTGGAAAGAAGAACGTATGTAAATGTACCCCAAGGCAACCTCCCAAGCACCGAAGGCAGGGCTTTCTTCCATGTTGCCAATCAGGCTTAATGCTGCTCCACAGCTTTGTTGTATCTCAAACAGAAAGATGAATATGATTCAAAATCTGAACTGAAGGCTACATCTGGGATTACCTATCAAACACCTTGCAGGAGGGAAGAAGATGAAATGAGATTCTCTTTCTCCAAAGGTTCCCTAGGAAGATGTAACACTGACA
Source organism: Anniella stebbinsi (assembly GCA_029215795.1). NCBI lineage: Eukaryota > Metazoa > Chordata > Lepidosauria > Squamata > Anniellidae > Anniella > Anniella stebbinsi. Next base: position 222,163,063 of record JARDYH010000004.1, on the reverse strand, counting down.
TTGCTGTCTCCACCAACTGTTCTGTCAGGAGAACAGTTGGTGGAGGCTTGGAGCACCCATTGTCAGCAGAGAGCAGCTTTCCCCAAACGTGTTGGACAACAACGTTCAGCATCTCCCAAACAGCATGGCTGGTTCAGACCAGGATATGTTTTGAGTTTGCTTGGCTCTGTCTTAAGTTTTGGTTTCCTTCCACAGGAAACCTGCTGCCATTCAATTTCACTGAAAACGAAATCCGAGACAAGTGTGATGGAATTGCCAAACCATCACCAGGGAGCTGTCTTATGTTGGCTGTCTCATTAAATATTGTTTTTAAAACTCTTGCTGCAATGTATTGCTTTTGATCTCACCAACTCTTGCTATAATGTATTGTTTTGATGCCAATTTCTCTCTCTCTTGTCTCTTTGTGTGCATGTGTCTCTGACATGCACCACAGATGAGGGGAGGAGAGGAAGCAAGAGAGATTGGCCTTGGAGGCCCTTCCAGTTAAGTGACGTCTACCTACATCCTCCACTGATTGGTATCAAGAAGAAAGGACAAGCCTGTCAATTTCACTTTCTCATTTTCCCTGTCCCCTCTGTGCATGGGTTTGCGATGGGAGTTTTAAAAGCCTCCACACACACACACAAAAAATGTATCCATGCCTTTCTCCTCATATCCACATTTTTCACTGCAGTTTTGCTTAATGTTTTGCAAACAGGTTTCCCCATCTCCCTTCATCTGATCCTTTATTAATCTACACATTATTTTGGTGCACACTTTCTCCTAATATATGCATTTTTGTCAACATGCCTTTCTTCGGAAAGCTGCATTGCAAACGCTGAGGAGTGCAAATACCGAAGGATAGCTGTGTTCTGGTTTGCAGATTCATTTGGGAAGTGCAAATCAAAAAATGCAAACTGCAGAAAAGTCTCCCCCATCCATAGTACTAAGGACAGAATCCATATCCACAGAGTCACCTGCATGCAAAGGGATTGGCACAGGGTCAAAGAGAGTCTTGCTCACCCATTTCCCCAAGCCCTTCAGGGTGCATGAATAATTCTCATTCAGGTAAAAGGAAGTGCTGGAGATATGGAGCTCCATCACACCAGCGATTGAGTGCACTCTCGCCATGCCTAGTGTGCGGATTTGCAGCACGATATTCACATGATGCAGTGCCTGTCCTGCTGATACCCCACCTCTTACCCAGCCTTTTCTGTTTTTTCCTAGAACGCTGGATTATTTTCCCTAAGCGCATGATGCCATCTGATGCCATCTGAAGCCATCTGACCAGTCTGACCTACTTTGGACTGAGCCAGCCTTGATCTGGATTCAGACTCAAGCAGTCCAAATTGCCCCACTTCGGTTTGGGATAGAGATCTCGAACTGAAGCAGTGCACAGCCCTAATTTTAATATAATTCATGCTTAGTTGACATTGTATTGGGTGTGTTTTTCAAAATTATAACCTGGCCTGAGCTGAAGGCCAGGCTGCTGACCCTCTTTCAGCCCAAGGGGCTGCATTCCAGTAGTGGGCGGGGCCAAGGACAAAAGGGGCGGAGTCAACATGCCAAAAACTCTGCCTATTTTCTCTTAAAGCTCTTGCTGCCTAAGTCTTAGGAGAGGCATTTCAACATTTTAGGATGGGGAGAGAATGGCACAAAGGCCAGAAGACCGCCAAGCAATTTGTGGGATCCTAGCATAGCTACCTGGGGATCCCTGGAAGGTCCGATTTCTCCTGTGCCCCCTGGCATAAGGGATGGAGTATGAGGAATGGTCTACATTAGGGATGTGTATCGTATCATTAAAATGTCCGTTAACGATACAATAAGGTTGTTATTGGACATCTGATTAACGATAATGGTACGATAGGAAAACCTCCGATAAATATCCGATCTGATAATTTTCAGCCCGATTATATCGGATTATCGGACTGCCATATAAATAAATCTATAACTTCTGTAGTTTCAAAGTTAGAGGCTTGAAACTTGGTCACAGTGCTTATGGGGTATGCCTAAGTATGTGTATGAAATTTGAGGTAGATCCCTCTAACCCTCGATTTTATATGAATTTATTAAAGATCGTTTAAGTTCTGATAGGTCAGAATGACAGCTCGCCACGTGCATTCATTCAGACCTGTCAAAAAATTGCAGGATCTTTAATAAATTCATATCAAATCAAGGGTTGGAGGGATCGATCTCAAATTTCATACACATGTCTAGCACATGTTGCTACACATATGTGCCAACTTTCAGATCAATCCATCCACCCCTGTATTTTATATGAATTTTTGAAAGATCATGCAACTTTTGACCTGTCAGAACTTAAACGTTCTTTAATAAATTCATATAAAATCAAGGGTTGGAGGGATCGATCTCAAATTTCATACACATACTTAGGCATATCCCATAAGCATTGTGACCAAGTTTCAAGCCTTTAACTTTGAAAATATAGAGGTTATAGGCATTTTTTCTTTTTAAAAAAATTCAGCTCTATAGGGCACAATGGGGCTGCAAATTAAATATTGGATTTCTGATCATTATTGTGAAGACGATATGATTAACCTACAATATTATCGGAGACAATAATTTTTTTGGTACGAAATTCCGATAACGATAAAATACGATATTTTTGGGCGTGCACATCCCTAGTCCACATAGACATGTGGATCAATGTCCAGTCACAGTTGAACATCTTTTATGGATTTCAATATGGAATTTACCAGTTTTCATCTTCTGGACTGAACATGGACTTAGACACAACCTGCGGTCAAAGACCATACATTTCTGAGCTTGCAATCTGTTTCATGGGCCCCACACCCAACATACATTCCACAGCATGGGTACATTTGAAAAATGTGCATGAAAGAAAGTGTACTTCTGAAAAATGCCTACATAAACACACTTCCATTAATGGGAGAGAAATGCAGAAATGCACACAATTGATGTGTGCAATTGATGTGAAAATGTACACAGGTTTTCATGTGGATATGGACTCAAGTCAGAAGGAGCTTTGAGATAGAATTCGGAGAACTTAGGTGAGTAGAGTTTGGCTGATTCCCACATCCCTAGCAGCTAACAACTCTCAATCCTATGGCAAACTCCTGTACCATGTGCCCTCCAGATGTTATAGTCCAAAACATCTGGAGGGGAATGGGTTGGAGAAGGCTGGTCAATAGAAAGGCATTCTGAGATACAGCTGACCCAAAACGTCTTTTGAAATCTTTTTCCAGCCTTGGTGGAATTTTTTCATGAAACTAGGTCCCCTCCACTCTTGCTGCTGTCTAGCTCTTTGTGCCTTCCTGAAACTGAAGCCACTGAGGAGCGGACCAGAGTAATTCTTCCAGTCTTCATTCTGGTTTCTAATGGATAGGAAATATTGAGGAAACCGCACTGGACCAGCCGTGGAGAGCAGAAATGCTGACAGTAATAAATGGGGCTGATAATACGCCTCAGTTTATATTCCCTCAAAATTGAAAGTCAGATGTGTGATGGGGGCAGAGAGTACCTGCTCTGCGTTAATGCTGAAGTCAAGAGATTAGTTAACATAAGAAGAGCCATGCTCGATTAGACCAAAGGCACATCTAATCCACATCTATATTGAGTTCAATCCACCAACCAGGGGATCATAGCTAAGCACCTTTCTTCATAACCTGCAAGTGTATCTCCCTTACTGCAGCACTCCACTCTTTCTGCTAGAAATGCCTTTTACTTTCTGTTGCATTGATAAGGATTTCTTGCTACCTTATCTGACCTCCAAACATTTTCTTGCTTAGCAAAAGAAAACAGCAGATAAGGCACTCTAATCCTAGGGGCTGAAAATATATTTGGCTGACGGATCATAATGAAACATAGCTCCGTTGACAGACTTCTCCTGGAGGGAGGGGAGGCAGACAACATTTTTGAAATGGAAACTTCGCAACTGAAGCTGCCTGCCCTAGGACGGAGGGGCTAATTGTTAGATGCACTCCACCATTTTCATTGCTTCCTAATATACCTTTGCTGTCTGTTGGAAATTGGGATTTATGACAACGCTCCGTTTTTGTTTGCACAGCATACCATTTTTCTAAAGAAGAAGAAGAAAATAAAATTAGCACAGCTAGCAGAAGCCAGGAAGTACTGAACAACATATATGTTCAGTATTACAGCTATGTTCAGAACTACAGATATGTTTCAGACGTCTGTTTGTGGGGCGAAGACTTCAGTGCATTGCCATAGTGATGAATGGGTGGTTATACAAAACGTAAAATGTAAGCTTTGCCCTGCTTTATTTCATCAAATCATAATGAAAATGGGCCCTCTTTTTATAGCCATGCTGTTAGCATGAAAATATTTGCTAGCGTTGGGTTTTGTTTACTGTTGTTTCTACCTCAAATTTGGCATGGACTGTCCTCTAACTGACTTCTCACACACTATCAATCGGATCAATTTTCTGAGGCCGTTCCTAAAAAATCCCGAATCTTCCCACGGTCCCACGAACTTCCTGGGACTGTGGGAGGTGTGGCTGAGTAAGCTTGCGAGTAAGCTTGGCAGCAGAAACGGGCATTGAGCCACACCACGCAGCTCCGTGCCCATCAGGGGAGGGGGTAGCACTAGTTTCACCATCCCCGGGAGGGCAGGGAGGGGTGGAGGGCCAATCACACGCATTTCCCCACACACACTTACCTTGAGCGATAGAGCGCAAGAGCACTCTTCCCGAGGTCTGGTGGGAGAATGGCGCCCAGGATGTCGCGACGACCTGGGAGGAACCCGGGACGTTGCGCCCATAATGTGTATTGGGAGCGACAATCCCGGAAGCTGGTACTTCCAGCATTGCCCGCCCTCCTCCCTCTACACTCCTATGGTGTAGAAAAGGCCTGAGTCATTTTCTCAATATAAGCCATAGGAAACCCTCCCCCCCCCCTCAATTTCTGGTTATAATGGCAGAATGCAATTCATCCAACTCATCCCTGCAATACATTATCTTTGCTCACATGAGCAAAAATATAACAAGAACAAGTTCCCAACCTTCTGTCACAGGAGTCAGAGATGGTGGCAATAAAGGTGTTCAATATCATGAAAATGGAAGGGGTTGTTGGGAGGGGGGCATTTTTACTGGAACCACAGCAGAGGGGAAGGGTTAGGGTGGTTCCCGATGGAGGGCTCCTAGTGCTACCTATTACAAGGCAGTGTGCAATTATTCCATCTATTCTTATTAGATTTTCTGTGATCAGAGAAACAAAACAGAAACAATGGGGGGTATGAGATGGTGACATCTCGGCCTCCTTAATATTCAGTGAATGAGGCAAGGCAAGTTTTCTTTGTGGACGGACGAGCTTTTCTTTGACTGGAGGAACATCCAGTCATTTGAGATCCATCTTCAGTCTAAAGTGGTTCAGTCCAGGCATAGGCACTCCACGAAGGGTTGTTTAGTGGATATAGCAAAGCTTTTTCCAACCTGGTGCACTCTGGACGCTGTGGACTTCAACTCCCTTCCGCCTCAGCCAACATGGCCAATGGTCAGGAATCCTGGAAGGAGGAGTCCAAAATATCTAGAGAGCAATAGGTTGGAGAAAGCTGTTGTTTTGAATTTGGATGGACCACATTTTGGTCCATCAATTTTGAGTTTGGATGGACCACATTTTGGTCCATCAATTTTGAGTTTGGATGGACCACATTTTGGTCCATCAATTTTGAGTTTGGATGGACCACATTTTGGTCCATCAATTTTGAGTTTGGATGGACCACATTTTGGTCCATCAATTTTGAGTTTGGATGGACAACATTTTGGTCCATCAATTTTGAGTTTGGATGGACAACATTTTGGTCCATCAATTTTGAGTTTGGATGGACCACATTTTGGTCCATCAATTTTGAGTTTGGATGGACAACATTTTCGCTCTGACTCTTGTTCATGGGTAAATTCCATGTAACCAGCACCCAGCATGTTGGAACAGATATTCAACAGTGGAGGCTGGTGGCTCTGACGTTGGTGGGCAGTGAATCTGCTCCAGGTTTCCGCCAGAACCAGTCAGAACTCTGAAGGAGCTCTAAAGGAACTCCTTTAGAGTTCTGACTGGTTCTGACAGAAAAGCTGAGTGGATTCACCATCCCACTGACATTTGAGTCTCCTTCTTCCACTGGTAGTCAATAACCCTCTGGAACAGCCTATTTGTTTAAAGATTAGTTTAAGGAATTGACAGAAAAGAAGTTGTTAGGCAATTACCGAGCAAGCTAAAATGTATGTGTGAGGTAAATCCAGAGAAGGGTTTGTTTGTTTGTTTTTGCCTTCTGAACAACGTCTCCCCCCTCTTCCTTTAGGCCACAGCACAGCTACTAAATCTGCTGAACCAATATCCATTTTAGATTTAATTACTTTACCTTTCAATTGTTATTATTATTGATCAAATTCTTGCTATTTAGCCTCTTGGAACTGATGCCAGCTCTGCAGCGTTTGACACGACTGACTAGTTTTATAAATATTTCCATCCCTATCCCTGGCCTATTGAAGCACGGCGTTGCAGAGTTAATTTCCAGTCTTTTGACAGCAGCTTCTAGCATTCAATCAGAAAGAAAGAACAATGCCTGCTCTTAAAATCTGGCTATGCAATAGGCCAGGTTAACCTAGCACTTGCTCAAATTAACATCTGTCGGATTTGTTGAAGGTGGAATTCATTCTTCTTTTGATTTGTAAAAAGAGAGAGAAAAGGTCTAGAGTAATCCTGTCTAGATCTTAAAGTGATGGACTCCATGATCATTGTCTCGGGTTTTTGAAAAACTCTCCTAGACATATTTAAATGGAAAGATCCCGTTGTCACTTGTATTATAGTTAGCATGACATGTAGCCTTTGGTGGGGGAATGAGAAGAATGTAAAAATAAAAATTTCCATTGCTCTGGTGCATCTTGTTCTAGTAAAAGCACCATTCTGACCCAAAGTTCCATTCATGCTCTGATGTGTGCAGCCATCTACTGTAGATGCCTCCTCTTTCCTTTGCTTTAATGGATTTGACTTCACTGTCAATTGCCCACATGGGGATGTGTGAATCAGCAGAACCCAATCTCACTAAAGTTCCCCGGATTCCATCTCGAGGCTCGTTCCGACTTGAATCCATATTCAAGGAAAGGGCAACGAAAATGATCAAGGGGCTGGAACATCTCCTCTCTGAGGGAAGGTTACAACAGCTGGGGTTGTTCACATTCCGAGCATCCGCAAGGCCCAATGAGTGCTTGGCAGTCATCTGCTCTTCTCCAGATTGTGGGCACCACATTCGAGGCTCCAGAAAATGCATATTCCTCCCCTCCCGTCATGTAAACAGGGCCTTTACAGACGCCATTTACACAATGGGGGGAAATACATAATTTCCAGAGCAAGGATGGACAGTTGCCAAATGCTCGTCAGGTCTCACTAAGCCTCAAAAGAAGCTCAAGCGGCCCACACAAATCGGAAGTGGGTGAGTTCGCCCATCCCTAGCAGATGTTTTCTTTTGATTTTTTAAAAAACTTAGGAAAGCATTCAAGCTGTGTGATCCTTCACTCGCAGTGTGAAGTGGTACAGCCCAATCTACCACCTCAAGACTCTACCACATTCTGTTGCAGGTGTAAAAAGCCTCCATGGTGGTAGCAGATTATCCATTGGAGCCTGAAGTTATCGCTTTATTTCTATGCCACTTTCCCACAAGTTTCTGCTCAAAGCAGCTCACAACATCTCAAACTAGAAAAATAACAGCAATAAATACAGCAAAGGGGGGCAATTAATTCAAATCCATGGTATAACATCATAACGTAAACAACTACAGTTGTAACTATCAATGTACCACGTTAGCTGCAGGCATCACTACATCAGCATACAACAACAGCATCCGCAAATGTCAATATAACCTGGCCTTTATGAGGTAGAAGACGCAACAAAAGGCCCATTACTGTTAGAAACACTTATAGCAGCTGAACAGACACGTGGTAGTAAATAAATAAATATTTAGTAGTAGTAAATAAATATGATACCCATGGTTTAAGACAGGATAAGCTGTTAATTGCCTGAGAGAAAAAGAAAGTCTTGACCTGACGCCGAAAAGATAACAATGTTGGAGCCAGGCGGGCCTCATTGGGGAGATCATTCCATAATTGGGGGGCCAGCACAGAAATTTTGGAGATGTTAATGTGCCTAATGCTTCTTTAATTCATATGTTTGGGCAATGCTCCGTAGTCGCCTCCTTTTGGGAAGAGGTTCTAGCAAGGAAAAAGTTTGTACTGAATCAATCTTTAATATGGAAGGATGTGCATGTCCTCCTAAACTACCTGCAGGGTTCTTGGAACCTAACACAGCGTCAGCGCAAACAGATCTTCAGAGCCCTTATGACAGCTAAAAGACTTTGGCCGTTATCACATGGGAGGTTTGATGCACATCCACCTTGACTTTTCTCCACTTCTTCAGCGCTGGACTCGCATGATGCCATCCCCGTCCTGCTGCTCTCTCGCCCTGAGGTTGGGATTTTTAGTTTCTGTTTCGATGTATCCCTGAATGGGCAAAGTCCAAAAGGCACAGGCAGGTATCGCAGGTATCACAGGTATCGCAGGTACCGCAGCAATACCGTAAGTTCTGGGAAGAACTTACTGCGGTCGGCCAAGACTAGGCTGACAACTGTTACCCAGAGGACCTTCTCTTCTGCCGCTCCCAGACTGTGGAATGACCTGCCGGAGGAGACTCGTCAACTTAACAGTCTTTTAGAATTTAAGAAAGCTATAAAGACTGTTCTCTTCCGGCAGGCATATCCAGTGTAATTTTTAGAATGTTTTTAGGATGTTTTAGGATGTTTTAATGCAGTTTTAATAATATTTGTCACGTTTTAATTAGTTTTATGTATTTTATCATGTTGTTGTTCCCCGCCTCGATCTAGACAGAGAGGCGGGTAAGAAATAAATTATTATTATTATTATTATTATTATTATTATTATTATTATCACGTGCAAATCAAAATGCTAGACTTGCATAGGAAATGGAGGGGGAACCTGCAGAAGCAAACCAGGGGAAAAAATGTAGGTGTGATAAAGCTCTTACACTACCATGTTGGAAGGATAAATGCTCACCTCCCATAATGCAATGGATTGAGGACTTCATAACACTATCAACGTTTGAATGGGTGACATACAGGCGCAACTTGCGAGTGGATAAATACATGGCTATATGGTCTGATTTTCTTTGAAACCTATGCACAATTCTCTCCCCCTTTTTATATACTTGATGAAAAATGATGACATTCCTGTATATGTAACGTGTTTTTTTCTTTTTCACAAATTGTTGTTGTTGTTGTAACTGTTTGTTTCTTTGATATTCACAAAAAAAGAAGAAGAAAGGGCTACAGCCAGAAAAAAAAAGTCTGAGTAAACTTTTCTAAAGATTTTTAACTGGTCTGGGATGTTAACACCTTTATCTCTGCCTTTCCTGCACTGCATTGCAAGTGTCCCAGAATCTGAATGTGTCATTATTCAATCAGTACTGCCTGGCAGTTGCATGATTTTTGACAATGAGCTGTCCTAATGAGGTCAGTCCTGCTAAATTGCCCTTTGAAGTGAGCACATGTTGGATCAAGGGATTGAGAATGGGCATTTCAAGGCATTAATCAGAGGTGTGAGAGCTCTACAAAGGCATGGCTTTCAGAGTTGGTGGGGGCGTCAGATTTCTTGCTAGAATGAAAACAAAAGAAATATTAAGTTAGGAATAGCAACTTAAGAAAAAAGTAAAGAAAAAGAAAGAACAGGACTGAATAAATTCTGCTTTAGATGGAGGATTTCTCCATGCAGCATGAGTGATCAATAAGGCTTATGCATTAGGGATAGGGAACCTCTTTTCTGTCAAAGGTAGGCACGTCAGAGGGATCAGCTCAGCCCCTGGACTTCGGCTCATTTCCCCACAAGCTGCAGCTGCTGAGGGCCCACACTCCAGCAGGGGCCCACTGCCAAGAGCCCTCAGGAATTGCTCCTCCTCTTCGCCATTGCTATAGGGTGGCCATATGAAAAGGAGGACTGGGCTCCTGTATCTTTAAGAGCTGTATTGAAAAGGGAATTTCAGCAGGTGTCATTTGTATGCCTGCAGCACCTGGTGAAATTCCCTCTTCATCACAACACTTCAAGCTGCAGGAGCCCTGCCCTCTTTAGCTAGAGTGACCAGATGCAAAAGAGGGTAGGGATCCTGCAGCTTTAACTGTTGTGATGAAGAGGGGATTTCACCAGGTGCTGCATGCATACAAATGACACCTGCTGAAATGTCCTTTTTGACACAACTGTTAAAGATACAGGAGCCCGGTCCTCCTTTCCATATGGTCACCCTACCATTGCAACCTGCTTGTACACCCCCCTTTTGCTCTGGCCCAGCCAACCATGCTGGTGAGAAGTAGGAGCAGCATCAGACCCCAGTGCCTGCTTGCTTTCTGGTTCTCTGCCTGTCAAGCAGCAAAATGAAACAGGTTTAAGGAAAATTGAGGGTATAAAAAACACGCAACAAATATATCACAAATTTTAAAATAAAAACCAATATTTCAGGCTAAATCTAAAGCAATCGATTAGCAGACCAGCAGTTTATCATAGATACAGGCTGAATTCGGACAACACGATAGTCAATGGTGGGGTAATAATCAGTTGTTCATCTAGGGGGTACTCCCCACACAACATGGTAATAAATAATCAACTGTGCTGTGGATTAGGATCAGCGCTGAGTTGACTATGGCAGCATTCGGACGACACGATAGTCAATACAACTGACGATTGTTTCCCCACCCCAGTTGCGTATTGTGTCGTCCGAATTCAGCCACATAGTTTGCAATTCTGATTTCCAAAAGCAAAAAAGCCTATACAAATGTACAATGCCTATAGCCCAAAGCTGTTTCGACCACACCGGTCCTGTTCAGTGTGGGTGGGCAGGGGGGAATATAAGCAACAATTATAGTCTTTGTTAAAACATTCTTTCCATGATGTTAAATGTTCTACATGAAACTAGTAATAAAATTTGTAGCTGAATGTAAAAAAAAAAAAAAAAAACGGGGGGGAGAGACATTCCCTCCTACATCTAAGGATGATTAGCTCCTTTTATCTATAGCTGCCGTTTACCATACCACAGAAAAAAATTAACAGGACTGTTGTTTAGAATGGGGGGGGGGGGGTTGGATACTGGTGCACTGACCAACTCCTACAACAGGCTTAGATATTATCAAGCAAGCAAGGGGTAGCGATGATTAGAAAGAGACGGAACGGCAGCAACTGGTGACTATGGCATGAGACAGTGGACTCACAGAGGGAGGGGGCAATTGAGTACGGAGACATCACTGAGGCCGTTTCTACATCAGCCTTTTATTCCCCAGTCATCCTCGGGTCGTCCCTGTTCATGCAAATGACACACAGGGACTCCCGGGGGCAGGGGGGGCGGGGACGGGTTTTCCCCGGGATAAGGGATCCCTGGGAAAAAGTGATTCTTCCTGCAGTCCTCGCAAGTAAGTGGGCACAAGAAATGGGCATGGAGCCACGCGGTGTGGCTCCGTGCCCATCAGGGGAGGGGGGAAACAAGTCCATCATCCCCATGATGGTGCGGGGGGCAATTTTGGGGGGAATTTAAAAAAACACCTACCTTTTCAATGGAGCACAAGTGCGCTCTTCCGGCCCCTTCCCAAAAAATTGAAACCGCGACAGCGTGACAGCCCGGGAAGAAGCCGGGACATTGTGCTTACTAATTTGGAAAGAGAGGAGCAATCCCAGAAGCAGGTACATTCAGAATCATCCCCGCTCCTTCCCTCTACACTCGTAGGTGTAGAAAGAGCTGGAATGTGTGCATGGTCCCAATGTACAGCAGTATATGGACAGCGCCACTTCACATGCTGTCTGAACACACAGGAGGGTGGTCACTTCATGCGCATGCAGCCCGGCAACCATCTTCACACATTCTTTCAATACGTGAGTGAGAAGTGTGTGTGTGTGCGCATGTGTGTATGCTTGTGTGCAAAATAATCTTTTTATTGGGTTTTCACAGGACTGTGTGTATTTTCTGTTATCCAGTTTTGTATAAGTCCTTCTTTCTCTCTTCCCAACCATCCACCCACCGCCTTAACTGGGACTTACTTGAAATCGGTAAATCATGAAAATGTAAATCAACCCGAAAAGTTAAAATAAAGCCTTTGAAATTAATATATTTCATACGCACATTACATTTGGGTTTGCATTCAAAAACCAACTAACTCTGGCATTTCAGTCTGGACTGTTTGTTTTTGCACATTGACACGCATGAAATATTTGTTTTCTACTGTGTTTTGCATTCTTTGCTCCTTCCTGATGAGGCCGTCCCTTTTGTGCAGTCATGGGTGGAAGTGAAAGATTTCACATTCTTTATACGGTGCTTACTGTAATGACCAGTGCTGGCTGCTGTTATGAAGGCTGTTTTTCTGTTTGTTTTATTGTAACATAAGCAGAGTCATAAAAATGTATGTGTTTCAGTTGTAAAATTTTATCCAAGCAAGATAGAGTTAAGAACATAAGACGTGCTATGCTGGATCCATCTAGTCTAGCAATCTGTTCACACAGTGGCCAACCAGCTATTGACCAGGAACCCACAAGCAGGACACGATGCAACAGCACCCTCCCACCCATGTTCCGATGCAAATGGTGTATATAGGCTGCCTGCGGCTGATACTGGAGGCAGTTAATGAAGTGTTGGGGTGGGAGTGAAGGGTGGGAGAGGGCCAACAGTTTAATGGACAGAAAGGATTGAGGGCTTCAGCAAATGTACATCTAGTGAGAGTTATTTTGGGGGGATGGGTTTAGAAGGGGAAGATAGGTAGGTAAGCTAGGACTAAGTATAAGATGATTAAATAATAATCTCCCTAAAACTTCTTGTATACAATACAATTTCATTTGTTTTATTATTATTTATATCATTCCACAGGTCAGCTTGAATTTCTTAACCCTATTTTTCTGTTACTATATTTAACATCAGTTGAAGGGAATCAGTGAAACCATCGATTGTCTCCTGGACACAAGGTACCAAAGTGGAGGCGTCCTGGGGCTCTTTTTCGATTTCCTGCAGGTAGAAATTGGAAGGAGAATAAACCTGAGATGGGAACTTCACATTGTTGTTATCATCATCATCATCATCATCATCATCTGTAAAAACTGTTTTTGCCACTGCCTGGGGCATCTACACCAAAAGAACTCTTTCCGACGGCCATCACAGGCAGCCACCATTCACACACACACACATTAAAATGCCCCCTGACGCACACTGTATCATCTCCAGAATCAACCCCTGGTTTCAGAGACCTGAAATCCTTCCCTCCCACACACCCCACAAAAACAACGAACTAAAAGTTCCAAGTATCGAAATTTCAGCCCAACCATCCCAGCAATGGGTGGGGCATCAGAGGCTCAGAGATTTATAGAGGTATAAAGAATGTGTGTATTTTTACTTGTGGAACGTTCGAAGGTATGGAGCTGAATGACAGACAAGGGGGGGGGGGGGGAAATGCTCTTTTCAAATGCCACTGTGATTAATGAATTAACTTGTGGCAATGGCATCTTTGGAGGGATAGACGTATGGAAGGCTTATTCAATCTCAGTATGAGTTCAGCATTCCGTTTATTCACATGTCTTCAATCAATTGTGTCAACTAGAGATGTAGGGGGATTTTGTTTTGCTTACAAAGCATGTGAGCGACGCCCCGTTTGAAGCTCTGAAAACCAGCACGAGCACGTGTCAGCCAAAAATATTTGCAAATTGTCCAACACATGCTTGCATTCATCTTGTCCCCAATTTCCAGTTCGATTTGCGTAAATTTCCTCCATAGTTTGAATCAGCCCCATTTTAGTCTATGGAGGAAATTTGCGCAAATTTGGGGAGATTTCCCCAATTTCCCCGTTCGATTACTGCTTGATTTGCTCAAGCTTCCCAATCACACAAATTGAGCGGCGATCACAGATGCGAATGAAAATTGGCCGCAATATGATGTTCGGAGAAGCCTAGCGATCTCGAACATTGACCGTTCTTCCATCTCAAATGTCAATCTTATTGCAGAAGGAGAATGTAAGAGAGTACATGCTTCAAGTCCTGGCTGCCTGTCAGGATCAGGCCTGTTCTCCCCAGTGCAGAAAAAGCAGTTGCAGGGGATCAATTAAACTCCGAATCCAAAGAAGAAGAAGAAGAAGAACCAGAAATTTACCAACCAACATGGGAAGCGGGAAAGGAAAGTCTCCAAGACTCTTCAGGAGTCAAGGATGAATCTTCCTAGCAGCTTATCTGTGAGAATGCAGATGGCCTAGAGACCCCCCCCCCTCCTGGGAACGCTGCCTCTGTGGGGGGGGAGGGGACATCGTGGTTGACAGATCCCAGAGTCCACCACAGGTCAAGAGGGCAGAGTTGAGAGGAGGTGGGAGGCTTTGCTTTTTTTTTCTTTTTGTGCAAAACTTTTTGTGTAGTTTTGTGCACATTTTTTTAAAAAAAAACACTACGTCTTTTCATGTGCATCTTTCAAATGTACACACTTTTCAAACACTTTTTTTTATCACAAGCTTGGAAATGCAGATTGTATTCACTGATGCAGACAGCTTTCCCGCCTCTGTAAGGCCATGAAGAATATAATAATAATAATAATAATAATAATAATAATACTTATTTCTTATCTGCCTGTCCTTCTGGATCGAGGTGGGGATCAGCATCAATACCATCAATATAAAATACATAAACTGATTAAAGACATATAAAATTAATACGTTATTAAAATCAACAATACTAGACTTGATCAGCCTTTCCCAACCTGGTGCCCTCCAGATGTTGAACTACAACTGCCATAATCCCTAGCCATTGTGGATAGGACTGATGGGAGTTAGTCCAACAACATCTGGAGGGCTGTAAGTTCCCTTCTCCTAGTATATACCAAAGACTATTTATAGCACCAGGTCACTCAGATTTTGAGCTGCCAGTATAGTATGCCAGAGTATTGTATAGCTAAGGTGCAGAACAGGGGAGGTTTGTAGAGTAGGATAGGAAAGAGGAGCCCATCATGCTTTCCTTTTTCCAGAAACAAGCAGAGTTGGGGATCCTATGGCCTTCCAGGTATTGATGATGATGATGAGGATGATGATGATGTTGATGATGATGATTGATGATGAAATGGTCCTCTTCCTCTCCCTTTTTTATTCTCACAGCAACCCTATGAGATAGGTCAGGCTGAGAGTCAGTGGCTGGCCAAACCTCAGCCAGTGAGATTCATGGCCAAGTGAGAACTGGAACCTGGGTATCACAAGTCCCAGACCAACGCTTTAACCACTACACCACCTTGGCTCTCACCACCACACTACACTGTTGTTGGACTCCAACTCTGACCAGCAGTAGTCAGTATGGCCAATGAACCAGGAGTCTCACAAGTTCCCCACCTCTGCTATATAGAGTACCGAGGTTAAATATTTATTTATTTATTTATTTTTTTAAAGTATGAGAACCTACAAATAATTAAGAAATGATAAAGCATTCATCTTCCATTCTACAAGTAAAAAGAAACAGTCCAATGAGAGCTAAGCATGTCCAGTGACCATAAAATGCTGAGTTCGAATCACGGAAGAGGGAGTAGAAAAGTGGGGCAATGCAATGGCAGGGTTCTAGCCAGCCAGCCAGGATCTGGGGACGCTCTGCACTACAACATTTTGTTGCAGTTCTTCCTCACTCTGAAGAATTAGAGAAGGTCTCTAAACAGAGGTACTAAATTAGTTGCTAAAATGTCCCCCCACCAGGGCCTATGCAGGCCAAAAGATGCCCGTGGGTATGGCTTTTTCTACTGATGCCATCACCCATTTTATTTCTCTCCCAACACCAGTGTATCCCCAGCTACAAATGGTCCTAGGAAGAGTGGCCGATCCTCACAGAATCAGCCACTTGCTGTCCACACACCCCTCTATTATCTCCAATCTGAAATTGAAGATAACCATGTAGGACTCCTCCAGGGAGGGATTTCTCCAGGGGCAGGGGCTCGGGGGCTCCGTAGACTGGATGCTGGGAAATTCTGCATCCCCGGTGTAAAGCATGGCGGTGCATCGAAAGTCTTATATATTCATGTGAAAATGCTTGGCTCTATCTTCAGTGATGTGCCCCAGCTTTTGCCCATCAGGCTTCTATTCTGCCCCACCAAACACTGTCAGGCTCTGCCCCTTAGTTTATTAATGTTGTTTCTTCCTCCTGCCAGAAATCAGTGGACTTCGCCCTCTGATTTCCCAAGCACCATGCCATCAACAGATTCTGTGGCTACTTCCATATTCTGTGCAAGCTAAAGTTTGCGCACAAGCAAGGCAAGTAAGCTGATTCAGTCCTCTAGTAGTCTATGGTAGTCGTGTACAATTAGCACCTAATATCATTTTCCCCTTTAATAAACAAAGCCTTCCTTCTCCCTTTTTTATCATCCTCCTGTTGCTCTTGGGCTAATTATTCTAGCATTGGTGCTGGCCGATTACAAGAGAGAGAGAGAGAGAGAGAGAGAGAGAGAGAGAGAAATCAACTGAGAAGTGAATTTGTTTATGCGTAATGCTAATATATTAGTCCTCTGTAAGATGGAAGCATTACTCGCACAATGAAATTGTTTCTAAATCACTAATGGGCATTCTCTTTAATTTACATAAGAAAGTACTGGTTAATAGTAAGAGAGTCTTGATGAAGCTTTAAGATCCACCACCACACAGGGCCAATATCAATAAGCAATCGCAACAATAAACACATTTATCCAATAGAGGAGGCAAACGGAAACACTTGCTTAATATACACTGCAGCTCAACAGCCACACCAAAAAGCAGAACTGCACATTCCTCTCCGTTTTGTTATCTAGTTTTTCATCTACATTAGCAGCCCGTTGGGTGCTTGCCATGTGCAGGATGAGGACGACATGTCCAGTTCATACAGCAGCTTGGGATGCAGGCACTATCTGATCGCAAGCCTCCGGGTGCCTGTAGGACCAGCTATCACAACCAATAGCTACAGGCACCCAAGGAGAATCCACTTCTAGCTCTCCCACCAAGGCAGCGCTCTTTGGCTTGCTCACGTCTTCTTGCAGATGAGGAACAAGCAAAACACACCAACTTCCTCCTCCTTCTCTGCTGGCAGAAAAAGTTGGACATTGCTACAGGATGAGCAAGCGAGTGTGATAATAACCAGAGAGCTGCAAGAGCGTTTTTTTCTTCAAGTACCTGTAGCTTAGGGTGACCATATGGAAAGGAGGACAGGGCTCCTGAATTTCAGCCGAGTGTCATTTGTATGCATGCAGCACCTGGTGAAGTTCCTTCTTCATCACAACAGTTAAAGCTGCAGGAGCCCTGCCATCATGACCAGATACAAAAGAGGGCAGGGCTCCTGCAGCTTTAACTGTTGTGATGAAGAGGGAATTTCACCGGGTGCTGCATGCATACAAATGACACCTGCAGAAATTCCCTTTTCTATACAACTGTTAGAGATACAGGAGCCCTGTCCTCCTTTCCGTATGGTCACCCTAGCTAATAATGTAAAGAAAATGGAGCACCTTAAAGACCAAGGTGCCACAATACTTTTTTTATTATTGCAACAGACTAACGCAACTACCACTCTGTAATTAGGTAACAGTTACTATTGGTCATGAAGATTTATTTGGTCTCCTTACAACTGTAATTCCACTGACGTCTATTTGTGCTTGCAGGGCACTCGCTGAACCACCATCACTGTTACACACACACACACTTGGCATGTGAGCCACTGGACAGTCCGACGAGCACTGCAGCAGTGTCCATCCCCTTAGCAAGCCACCATTTTGCATAAAAATGGTAGCTTGGGTTTTCTGGAAAAGGGCCATTTATGCAACATTACAATCATTCAGCAGATGGATCCAGTCAGCACATGGCAGCTCAGCGAATGGGGTCCAGGAACCCAAGGGGAGAGGAGTCTGCTGGACTCAATTCCCTTCTCGGACTCCCACAATATCCCTACTTGGTAGAACATCCCATTGAACAAAGTGGGATATACTTCTATGTATAGGTTAGGCTGCATATCAACACTGCATGGCACATCCAGCATTGGACTGGCCATTCTTCTCTCTCTCTCTCTCTCTCTCTCTCTCTCTCTCTCGACTAAGGCCATTTCTACACTGGCCTTTTGACCCAGGGCTGTCCCTGGATGCTCCCTGTGCATCCAAATGACGCACAGGGACTCCCGAGGGCACTGGGCATGGGGACGGGTTTTCCCAGGAATAAAGAAACCCTGGGAAAACCTGATTCTTTCAGCAGTCCCGGGACCATCCCAAGACCGCAGGAGGCGTGCATGCCCATCTCGCCTGGTGCCCACTTACTTGCGAGTAAGCATGGCACCAGAAACAGGCAGAGACAAGTGGTGCGACTCCGTGCCCATCAGGGGAGAGGGAGGCTGCATTTCCTCCATCTATGGGATGGCGGGAGGGGAGTAATGGCCATGATGTCAAGGAAGAATTTTTTAAAAAAAAAAACATACCTTTTCTGATGGAGTGGGGCCTTGCCCTTGCACGACCAGCCCCGATGCTTAAAAAAAGACTGGCGGCCGCGACATCCCTGCATCCTCCCGGGATGTTGCACGCCATGTGTGCATGCTGGGGGAGGCTAAATTGCTACATTTCTTCTACACCAGGCTCCTGTTAAAGGTCTTGGAAAAGGGTCAGTAAATATTGTGGCCACTGGCAACGCAGTTTTGTAAACTAATCTATGCGGGGAACTATATGGAAACTTTCTGAGATATAATATTTTGCACCAGAGAACGGTGATCCAGACAGAGTTGGCAGTTCTTGCAATCAAAAACTCTCGAGCCGGGTTGGGTGGGTGGGTGGGTTAAGTCAATTGGCAAACTTCGATCCAGATTGTCAGAGTCAATCAATATGGAGAAAGCCCTCCACTCCTGTCCACCTAGGCTGTAGGAATTGCAGTTGCTATGGAAACTGGAGCAAGTGAATACCAAGTTCTAAACCTAGCTGCAGAAATTGAACTAAATGATGAGCAAAATGGTTCATCAGAATGCGAATCCCACAGTGGTTTGTAGGGATGGGTGAAGGAACTATGTCCAAGCTTCCTAAACTCTTCTGAACATCAGCTCACTGCTCATAGCTCTTTGATTTGGGCTCACGTTTCCACTCACTGTTCATTTTGTGCAAATGGTAAAATTGTGTAAAATCAACAGCTATCGAAGGTGAAAGTTGTGCAGAAAACGCAACTTTCCAAAGTTGTGGGAATTTCCCCCAGCGGCTAAAGCATGAGTGGAGTTTTGAAATTTGCGCAAATTAAACATGGGCACATCTTTGAGAATTTGCTCAGTTTCGGTGGACGCATTCTCCTGTTTGCATGTAGGGTTGCAAACTGGGCACGCTCACATATTTTGCTATGGCCTTATATAGAATGGCTTGAACAAAAAGCAGTCAATCCTTCTGCTTCTCACAAATTGATTTCTGTGGAAATGTTTGTAAGGTTGATATTTGCGACACATGAACTAGATCAAAATATCCCCTTTTCAGGAGCTACTGAGTCACATAGATCATGTCTGCAGCTTTGGAAAATGAGCCATAAGGATGGTGTGAAAGTTCTCCCAAGCCCAGCCGAAATGTGAACACAGGAGTTCAGAAGACCCAAGCCCAAATGGGATTTGAGCTTTCAACACCTAACCCTCCTCTCCCAAGAAATCAAAGCCTGATCCTCAAGGAGATGAGAGAGCAGAAGGGCTTCCCCCTCTCCCAATACCTCTCTTTCTGCCTCGCCTCTCCATTGCTATGTGGAAACAGTTAGAGGGGTCTTAAAAACCCCTTTGCACCTATAAATCTAGCATGTCAGCCAGGAGGGTTATAGCTTAGCCTTCTGGCTGGCATCCTATTTTTCCATGTATCAGGAATTGTTGTGGGGTTTTTTTTTTCTGGAGAAAAGGATTCAGATATTCTATGTTCCCACTTGCAGCCAGAAAGCTGTACCACATGACCATTCCATCATGTGTTTCAGCTCTGAAACTGGTGGAAGCTGGGGTCTCCGATTTCGATAGGGCTCTGAATCTATTCTGAGGTTCAGTCAGAACCAGTCAGAACTCTGAAGGGGCTGCCCAAGGTGCTTAACCTATTGGGGGGGGGGGGTCAGCACCTTGGATAGCTCCTTTAAAATTTTGGCTGGTTGTGACTGAAACCAGGAATGGATTCACAGCCCCACTAAAATCGGAGACACCACCCTTGACTGCCTGGGATGCAGCTTGCAAATTCAGTGTGGTTTAAGGCTCTGATCATTTGCAACCATAGGGAGAATCTCAGGCCATCTTCTTATCAACTTAGGATGTGCTATATAACAGCATCCAAGCACTTGATCCCGTACCTGCATGCTAAACAAGAAGCCAGTAAAACTCCTTTCCTTTTCTATGGTATCACAGTGTGATTTATGGGTCAACTGCCCACCCATCCCCCTTCAGAAATAAGGTGGTGCATACTCTGTCCTGAAAACAATGGAACCTGGGCCATCCAAATTTCACATGAAGAAAAACTACATTCTTTGGCCTGAATAAATTGTGCCAATTGAGCAACACTGAGCAAATTTTCATAATGGCTCTTATTTACATATTTTATTCTGCACTGTGTATTCATTTGCCTAATTTATCTGGGGCATGCTAATCATGGAGAGGGGGAAAGGTCTATTTTTAAAAAAAAAAATCTCATTTTTTTTCCTCCCATATGCGGAGAACTTTGTGAATTTGGACAAATTCTTATCAAAACCAAAATGAAATGGAATTTTCACCCATCCCTATTCCTTACTCAGGAATTACCGCACCCATGGCCTTTTTCCATTATTTGAGAGAGCTTTCTCTAGAACTGATATAGCTGGTTTTCATATTACGGCTGCTCTGTTGAATTTCTCATACTGTATTCGGATGATGGGGGAGCCATACAGCTTTTATTTGATCTTGTGATGCAGGGCTTTGTGTACTTGTGAATTGAAAGTGTTTTAAAACCCAGGATCTCTTTGACCGTATCTCATCTCAAGAGAACATCTGATTGACTGGTTGTCTCAGGAATGCATCGAACCATTTGGATAAAGGAGGTTACATTACAAACAACTGCCTCTAGGACACAAGGAATCAGAAATGCTATGGTGATGGTGGTGGTATTCCAGAGTTTATTGATGAGACACTGTTCACTCTCCAGCAAAGTGGTGGGATCTTGTTGTGGGAGATGGTCTCAGGTATTCCAACAGGGAATGGATGTCAGTATCATATAGCAGAAACTGAACAGGGCAAAAGCCTGTGGTTGAGATGACAAACTATGGTGATGTTTAATGCTTTCTTCCTCTTTTCCTCCCCTTTCTTCCTTTATGGCCTGGTGGAAGAAAACAAAAGTAAACTTTAATATAACTCTTTCTATATTATTTGGGGCAATGTTGTAGACCTAATCTAATAATAATAATAATAATAATTAATAATAATAATAATAATAATTTATTTATATATTTATTTATTTCTAACCTGCCTCTCCCTTTGGATCGAGATGGGGAACAACAATAAATATAAATACAAGGACCATAAAATAGATAAAACATTAAAAACAAATAAAAACAAATACATTATTAAAAACATCTTAAAATTCAACTGGGTAAGCCTGCCGGAAGAGATCAGTCTTCACGGCTCTCTTAAATTCAAGGAGACTGCTAATTTGTCGAATCTCCTCCGGGCAGGCCATTCCACAGTCTGGGAGTGGCAGAAGAGAAGGTCCTCTGGGTAACACTCGTCAGCCTAGTTCTGGCTGATTGGAGTAAATTCTTCCCAGAGGACCTGAGCGTGCGGGGCAGATTATACAGGACAAGGCAATCCTGCAGGTAACCTGGACCCAAACCATGTAAGGCTTTAAAGGTAATAACCAACACTTTATACTTCACCTGGAAACTAATTGGCAGCCAGTGGAGTGATTCTAAGATTGGTGTAATGTGGTCACCTCTAGGTGTACCGGTGACCAACCTGGCTGCCTTATTTTGAACTAGTTGAAGTTTCCAAACTAGGCACAAAAGTAGCCCTATGTACAGCACATTGCAGAAGTCGAGCCTCGAAGTTAACTACCATCTTTAGATCTTCCAACTCTAGGAAGGGGTACAGCTGGTGTATCAGCCAAAGCTGATAGTAGGCACTCCTGGCCGTTGCATCTAACTGAGCTGACATTTGGAGCGACGGATCCAGGAGTACACCCAAGCTGCGAACACAGTCTTTCAGGGGGAGTGTAACCCCATCCAGAACTGGTTGACACACCTCCAAACCCAGGTTGTGGCCTTTGACAGCAAGCACCTCCGTCTTGTCTGGATTCAGCATCAGTTTGTTTTTCCTCATCCAGCCCATTACCACCTCCAAGCATTCATTCAGAGGCGACACACTTTCCTTAGCTGACGATGTTGTTGAAGGCATAGAGAAATATATTTGGGTGTCATCAGCGTACTGATAGCACCCTGTCCCATGCCTCTGGATGACCTCTCCCGGCGGTTTCATAGAAATGTTAAACAATCTAATTGAAAGAAGCCCGTCATTCTACCACCCCAGCCCCCAAGAACTTACAGATGTATTCAAAACATATCCACGCTACATAGTTAAACTGGTTTTAAAATCATTCCCTCAATTCCATTACCGTTAAAATGATATAAATCAATGGTAAGTTTGCATAGGGTCTATAGATCAATGGTGGGCCACTGCCGACCCTCCAGACATTGCTAGACTGCCATTCCCATTCACTACATTGACTG
This sequence comes from Anniella stebbinsi, assembly GCA_029215795.1. NCBI lineage: Eukaryota > Metazoa > Chordata > Lepidosauria > Squamata > Anniellidae > Anniella > Anniella stebbinsi. Next base: position 222,140,365 of record JARDYH010000004.1, on the reverse strand, counting down.
GTGCTGATGGGAGTTGCAGTCCAAGAACTTCTGGAGGGCCACACTTTGCCCACCACTGGCCTAGATCTTCATGATAGTATCCACAGGTTATTTGCCAGGAGTAAGCTGTGGTCATGTCTGGACCAGCAATCAGGACAAATGGCATGAAAAGAGAAAGCCGCTCTCAAATTATATTGATAGAACTTGTCCAGGAAGATATGCCAGATTTGACTGTGAATGGTAGCAGAATAGGAGAGTTTAGTCCCTCCTGTGAATAAGCAGTTGGGTGAAGGATTATACTGCTTCTGGGCAAGTGGGGGGAAAAACACTATTAAATAAAGTGAAGGTGACTCAAAGAGATTATTTTGCTATGAACTACTTCAGTTCTGGAAAAGGAGTTAAAATACTGCCTTATAGTTCCTCTCATTGTTATGAAGAGCACACTGTAACAATAAATATTAACCATTTTCATCTTCTTTAGGTTATTATGCTAACTCCTTAAAAAGGAAAAAAAAAGTTATCATACAGACTGTTACAATTCATAAATTCCTGATCTGCTCACTGAGGCAGGCAGATTCTAGACTCAAGTCAAATCACATTATAGTTTCCCATCCCTTTAGGTGGTTGTGGATGACCATTTGATGGCATATGTCATAATTCATCTGCCCCTGATGCATCTCAAGTCCTTAACACTTCACTGTACAGATGATCCAGTTACCCAAATTAGGTTGGTCACCTCTCTGGGCTCCAAGTCAATACATACCCAAAGAGATACTCCATTCCAATACTTAAGACGAGTATTGGAATACTCAGACAAGAGTAGCCCAAAATATGAATCAAATCCTAAAACCCACCTCTGCCTCTTCTGCCACTCTTCCCCTTCCTCCTCCCTTTTCCCCGCCGTCCTGAACTCCCCCCACGGCGTCCTTTCTTCATCATCCAGCGGCAGTTCCTCCTACTGCTACTGCTTTGGTGGAGTCTCGCCATGTTGATTTTGTAGGTGGAGCATACAAGTTCTGGGAGAGCGGCATGAGCACCACCTAAGGGTTGAAGACAACCCTGTGTCCTCTACAGCATGGGGCCTGATCCAACCAATTTATAAGCAAGCTGTCCATTGTGACACAGGAAGCATCTACAAGAGGTTACCATGGGAACAGGAATGCCAGTCCATTAACCCATGATGCACTGCCATGAATTTTGCCCTCTTAACCCTGAAAGTTGCGAGGTGCTCAACAAACACAAAATCATCTTGGAGGAGGGCAGCATCACAAATATTTACTACCTTCTGGGGAGAAATGGCAGCCGGTGCGCATCACCTTCAGACCTGGTTTGGGCATTTCCAGGGTCATGCGTCACCATTTTTCTGCCTCTCTCTTCCTTGAATGATCTCACTGTGGCATACATGAGATTATCCCATTTTATCCTCATCATTTTAATATTGCTTTCTTCGATTTATAATCCATCCTGTTACAGTCCTTCTTTAGCCATCATACAGGGTAAAACAATAACAAAGTTGAAAATAACAATAATATAAACTACAATAAAAAACAGCAAAAACATAGCTATAAAATCACAATTGAAACTAGGATTGAGTACTAGACTTCCTCCACTGAGAACATGGGAAAGAACATTAGAGGCTTTCATTGGGAGCAGGCGAAAGTTGGATGACTTGGAGGTGGCAACTTTATTTGTGTTTCAGTGAGGTGGCAAGGATATTTCTCCCTTTTCATTTTTTAAAAAAACTTTAAACAAAGCTAAGTCACTGCTCCAAGAAGCCAGGCTGCCGTGTGCATTGAGAATGAGGGCTAGAATGATGATGTAGTGGCATTCTGAGGGGTGTTCCTTGGGAAAAGGTGGCTGCTTCCATATGGCTTGGAGCAGCAATTTAGGTTCTAAAATTCAAAAGAAGAAAATACACCCTCACCATCTCACCAAACTGAAAATACCTAGCGATGTCATGGAAGTCTGAGGGAGGGGAAGAGTCTGGCAGACACCAACACCTACTTGGCTCCCAGACTCCAGTCTGTGGACAGTGCTGCTATAGGGTGACCTTATGAAAAGGAGGACTGGGCTCCTGTATCTTTAACAGTTGAATAGAAAAGGGAATGTCAGCAGGTGTCATGTGTATGCATGCAGGACCTGGTGAAATTCCCTCTTTATCACAACAGTTAAAGCTGCAGGAGCCCTGCCTTTCTGAACAGATACAAAAGAAAGCAGGGCTCTTGCAGCTTGAACTGTTGCGATGCAGAGGGAATTTCACCAGGCATTCAAATACATACAGTTGAAACCTGCTGAAGTTCCCTTTCTATACAACTGTTAAAGATACAGGAGACCAGTCCTCCTTTACATATGGTCACCCTAGCTTACCAGCTCATATTTGGCTTCCCTGGATAAGCCACCACATAGGCCTCATCTATGCCAAGCAGGATATTGCCCTATGAAAGTGGTATGAAAGCGGTATATAACAGTCAGGAGCTGCACTAATGCTTTATAGCAGTATTGAACCACACTGACAACTGTTGGGGCCCATTGACACATACCATATACCGCTTTCATAGTGCTATATCCTGCTTGGTGTGGCTACTGTAGGCTGACCATAAGAAAAGGAGGACAGGGCTCATGTAACTTTAACAGTTGTAGAGAAAAGGGAATTTCAGCTGGTGCCATTGGTATGCAATTAGTTCCTGGTGAAATTCCCTCTTCATCACAACAGTTAAAGTTGCAGGCACTATACTAGAGTGACCATATATAAAAGAAGGCAGGGCCCCTGCACCTTTAACTGTTGTGATGAAGAGGGAATTTCACCAGGAACTAATTGCATCAAATGGCACCAGCTGAAATTCCCTTTTCTCTACAACTGTTAAAGTTACATGAGCCCTGTTCTTCTTTTCATATGGTCAGCCTAGGCTACTGCCTTTTCTATACCGCTTTCATACCACTTTCAGAGTGCAATGTCCTGCCTGGTATAGATGAGGCCCTAGTCTGTGGGCTGCAGCAAATGGTGTACGGCCACCCAACCCCTCAATGAGCCGCCATTTTGTGAAAAAAAATTGGCTTGTTGTTTTTGTAAAAAACCATTTGCACCTGCGATTTCACATCAATTGAGCTATTGCCAGCTGTGATTTTGTGCAAATCATAGTTTTTGTTCATATTTACAGCCTCGATTTTGCATAATCGTTTTTTTAAAAAACAAGAAAAAAATGTGAAAAAAATCTTCATACAACAAGTCAGGCCAGCATGCAGATGAGCAAGATTGAGTCTGGGGAGGGCAAGCTACAAAGACTTGCTGAGCTCTAACCCCCGAACAGACTGCTCTAACACACACACATACATACATACATACATATATATTATACACAGAGAGAGAGAGAGAGAATTAAAATATGAAACATGTCAGTATAAAACACCAGCTTCAGTTACAAATAAACAATAGGGTGACCAGATAAAATCCAGGTCAGGGCTCATGTAACTTTAACAGTTGTAGAGCAAAGGGAATTTCAGCCAGTGTCATTTGTATGCAATTAGTTCCTGGTGAAATTCCCTCTTCATCACAACAGTTAAAGGTGCAGGCACTATACTAGAGTGACCAGATACAAAAGAAGGCAGGGCCCCTGCAACTTTAACAGTTGTGATGAAGAGGGAATTTCACCAGGGACTAATTGCATACAAATGACACTGGATGAAATTCCCTTTTCTCTACAACAGTTAAAGTTACATGAGCCCTGACCTGGATTTTATCTGGTCACCCATAAACAATAAACGATAAACTATTTATCCCCCTCACTATTCACACAGATAGGGCATTCCTATGCCCAGCATTTGCTGTCATACACCCGACACTTTACAAGACACAGTTTCAACATTATCAGGGTGGTGCAAACAACATTAGCCTTTTCAGAACGATCAAGGATCTTTGTAACGTGTTGCAATATACGAGTTAAAGAAAAAGCGACTGTGAAAGCGCTATGAAAGTGGTATACATAAGAGGCAGGAGCCACACTACTCCTTTATAGCAGTAGTGAAGTGCACTGACAACTGTTGGGGGCCCATTGACCCATACCATATACTGCTTTCATAGTGCTATATCCTGCTTGGTGTAGATCTGGCCAAGGAGCACTTGTCTGATGTTCAGCATAATGAAACATATGCTAGATCATAGTCCCTTCATGTCAGGGAGAAACATGCTGGTAGCGCAACATTAGTGGGGATCTCTGTGGCAGCAGTAGAATGGAGCCTCCAAAGGATAAAGATTAAAGAGACAGTGGCTGAATTCGGACAACACGATAGTCAATGGTGGGGTAATAATCAACTTTACAGTTGTTCAACTAGGGGTGTGGTAAGAGTCTTGAAATTAGACTCATGTAGTTTCGTGTCCCAACCGTCACTATCCCAATCAGACGAAAGACACGTGTAAGATCGAAAACTGGCTGCAGCCTTTTAATTTTCTTCTTGCAAGAAGTGATCACCTAGGAATCAAAACCTAGAAAATGGTACTGGCTACATATTTTGAACAATCTTAAATAGAAAAATCATTCAGGGATACATGGATCTTTGTTCAGTTAAACAGTGATTAATTAATTATCTAGAATACACATAGGCTTCAAAGAATCTTCTGATGTGGATTCAGTTAACTCTATCTTTGACTAAGAGACGGAATCCAGAAACATTGCAATCTTTGCTAGATGTAATATTTACATAGCCTGTCTCCTGAGAAGGCAAAGTTTATTGCTGTATCAGTTCTTTCTTTAACCTTTTGTCCTCGGCTTTTAGGAATGTAGCTACTATTAATTCTCCTACGTGTTTTCCTCTAACAAGTTAACCTGAGGTCTTCATGAGACACACTTTATTAACTCTTATTTCAGAGGCACGTATAAGGGAATTTTGAATTATCTTGCCACAGGGGGCACTCCCCACACAACATGGTAATAAATAATAAACTGTGGTGTGGATTAGGATCAGCACTGAGTTGACTATGGCAGCATCCGGATGACATGATAGTCAATACAACTGACGATTGGTCCCCCCCCCCCCCGTTGCTTATTGTGTTGTCGTCCGAATTCAGCCAGTGTTTACTGATGAGCTGAAACCTGACCTCAGTGTAAAGGGAGAGATGAAACAAGCCATGATGTTAATTAATGAGGCTTGATTGGATCTTGAATGCAGGTGCTGATTGTTAATCCACGTTCCTTCACTGAGGTTTGGCCTGTTCCTGATTGGATCTGATTCAGCTTATAAAATAGGGTGACCATATGGAAAGGAGGACAGGGCTCCTGTATCTTTAACAGTTGAATAGAAAAGGGAATTTCAGCAGGTGTCATTTGTATGCTTGCAGCTCCTGGTGAAACTTCCTCTTCATCACAACAGCTAACGCTGCAGGAGCCCTGCTGCTTTAGATACAAAAGAGTATAGCTGGAGTGCCAGATACAAAAGAGTAGGATGACTAGATAAAATCCAGGTCAGGGCTCATGTAACTTTAACAGGTGTAGAGAAAGGGGAATTTCAGCCAGTGTCATTTGTATGCAATTAGTTCCTGGTGAAATTCCCTCTTCATCACAACAGTTAAAGTTGCAGGCACTATACTAGAGTGACCATATACAAAAGAAGGCAGGGCCCCTGCAACTTTAACTGTTGTAATGAAGAGGAAATTTCACCAGGAACTAATTGCATATGAATGATACTGGCTGAAAATCCCTTTTCTCTACAACTGTTAAAGTTACATGAGGCCTGACCTGGATTTTATCTGGTCACCCTACAGCTCCTGCAGCTTTAACTGTTGGGGTGAAGAGGGGATTCCACCAGGTGCTGCATGCATACAAATGACACCTGCTAAAATCACATTTTCTATGCAACTCTTAAAGATACAGGGGCCCTGTCCTCCTTTCCATATGTTCACCCTATATCCTGTTCTTCATGCAATCTAAATCATGTTAAGATTTCCTATGAGATCCTTTTCAATGTACAACTAAGCAAGTGCAAGTGTTTGGCATTACCATGATTTGCAAATTACAGGGTGTCTCCCTTAGTTTGTCATTGTGATTACAAGAATTTTGGAGATTGGAGCCCAAGGGGGTGATGGGAAATGAAGTCCTTTTCAGGAAAGCTGACACTGCAAGACCCCTGAAGAGGACTTCATTTCTGATGAAATACTGAGCTCAACTCTCCAACAGACTTCTAATCAATGCGTCAGAAAGAGAAGGGAAAGCCCCATTTTACGCAACATAAAAGGCACGAATGGAGTATTCACATAATGGGGCCTTTTTGGCTAATATTTAACCAATTTCGGAAATACGCAGTTTCTGGAGTTGTCATTGGGCTTATCTACATCTAAGGGTGTAGTAGGAATGAGGGGGGAGGATCGTGGACTTAGCTGGTTCCACAATCCTTCCCCAGTGTCTGTACAGCCATGTAGTGTCCCAGAAGGGAAAAGGGACATCGCAGGGACCATTTTTTATATATTAAAGAAGAGGAGCCCTGCACGGCGGAAAAGATTAATAATAATAATAATAATAATAATAATAATATGTATTTATTTATTTCTTACCTGCCTCTCCCTCAGGATCGAGGTGGGGAACAACATCGATACAAATGACATAAAATACATAAAACTGATTAAAAACATATAAAATTAATACATTATTAAAATACAAATAAAACTCTTAAAATTCGACTGGGTAGGCCTGCCGGAAGAGATCGGTCTTAATGGCTTTCTTAAAGTCACAAAGATTATTACGTTGACGAATCTCCTCCGGCAGGCCATTCCACAGTCAAACCCCCCCCCCCCGCCATCCCAGGGATAGCTAAATTGCTGCCCCCATCCCACCCCCATGGGCACAGAGCCACCCCATGCAGCTCCATGCCCGTTTGAGGACCCAGGAGGCCACGCCACACCAGCCACAGTTGTTCAGGTTGTCCTGGGACAGAGGGAAACTGGGACATCCCTGGTTTCAGTTATCCTGGGGTCATCTCTACGTTGTCCCGGGTTCACTCCGGGGTCCCCTGTGCATCAGTTGGATGCACAGAGACGACCTAGAGATGATCCCAGGATAAATGGCTGGTGTAGACATGACCAGTCTTGTGCGCAACAGAAGCTCCAGATAAGGGCAGCAGCTGCCAGGCTGTCGCGCAACAATCTGGGTTGGGGGAGGAGTCCACCGGATTCCTGGACCTGGTTGGGTGTCCACGACATCCCTAGAGGGGGAGGATTCTGGCAGCAACCCGGAATGCCTCTCTGCACAACCTTTCGTCCTTGAGCTCCTCAGATGAAAGGAAATATACAAATGTGATCCATGAACATAGTATTTTTCTTTTTTGAGATTGACAATTTGTGAAACAAAGAAAAAGAATTTTGCCTGATGGAATGAGGGCCCTCCTGCAATTTTAGCAACATTTCCCAGACTACTTCTGCTACTTAGTAACCCATCACTTTGTTAATTTCCGGTTTCTTTCTTTCTTTCTTTCTTTAAGGGACATTTTTTAAGTCGTCTGCTTACTTGATGTAAAGGGAAGGAAAGCTGTGGAAAATTAGCTCAAAAGGTCCTTTCATCCAACTGCCTCTCTCTTTTTTTTAATCAGTGGGAGTTATGACTGCACCAAGATGATTTTATTTAAATCTGTTAATTACATGTCTCTGACAATTACAGCCTTCACACCTGCAGTCCAACAGAGTTATAATATAAATGCTACATTTGATATTAAGAGACTATGTATTGGAGACTTTAGCCATTCAAGTGCTGAATAAAGTTGCATAGCTGTTTTTGGCACATGCTGCCCCAAGCTATTTTTTGCCTTACTTGTCAAGATGACAACCTTCCACTCCAATTTCATGAATCCAAAATAGAACTGAAGCTAATTTGTCTTCCCCAATTGTACTCTGAGAATTTGGGTGGCAAATATTTTCCAAGTAATCTCTAGTTAGGTAACTACCTTCTGTTCAGACTTGGGGATGCATTCTGAACAATTATGGAATGCCCACTCAGTATTTGGCAACATCCTATACATGGAAGTCAACATTCGACATTATATGATGGTTGACATTGAAATATTTGAAGTATTTCTAATGAGCCCCATGTCAAAAGATCTCATGGTGGGATACAATCACTAAAAACAATTTAATATAAGAACCTAAGAAGAGCCCTGCTGGTGGAGACCAAATGTCCATCTAGTCCAGCACTCTGTTCACACAGTAGCCAGCCAGCTGTTGATCAGGGACCCACAGGCAGGACACAGCATCTTCCCACCCGTGTTCCCAAGCAACTGGTGCATACCGGCCCTTTACCTCTGACACTGGAAGGAGCACATGGCCAGCAGGGCCAGTAGCCATAAAATCATAGTAATATCATGTGTTGCCAAAAAGTGACAGTTCTTTTTAGGGTTAATACAATGAACACTCTAATGGATGAAGGCTAAAGACTTTATTAAACAAAAGTAAAGGAAGAGAGATGAAAGCAGAGGGAATCAAAATACAATACTTCAAGGCAAGAAGCATATGTCCTTTCAGTCACTGGGGACTCCCTTAATTAGTGAGGAAGGCACTTCAACAGAATGAGTTACACAGCAGCTTTTCCGGATCGTCCTGTGTCAAGGTTCTGAATAAAAGCATTCTATCCCAGGGGAATCATATACCATCTCATTGATTGCTCCTATTCTGGATATAGTCCAATGGCTTGGAGAATGCTTGGCAGTAACCCAGCATAGATAATTCCCATCCCAGCTACTCTGATAACAGCAAGTCTCCTAACCTTTAGATTTCGCCTGAGGCTTATCTACTAGCCTCAAGCTGTACAGTCTCAAACCAGTGTTGTGCTGAAAATTTCTCCCACATCTTTTTCAACCATTTTCATTCCATTTGATAGAAGACCCTTCTCATTCCCTTCTCTTTCCATTTGATAGAAATTGCTGGGGGGGGGGGGAGGTGGAAACCAGTGGTGAAGGGTCAGGGTTGGGTTTCTTGGACTTCCCTTGCTCTGGAGGTGGCCAACATATGAGTCCATGTGTCCTGTTTTTCATTACGCAATCCTGTAGACTTCTCAACTTCCTAAACTTCCATTAAAGCCTAGTGGAAGGCATCATGAGGTAATTCCTCCCATAGGCCTTTTTCAGATCAGGTGGATTCCTGCATTGAGCAGGGGGTTGGACTCAATGGCCTCATAGGCTCCTTCCAACTCTACTATTCTCTGGCTGAAGTTGGACAACACATTAGTCAATGGTGGGTTGAGTAGCCAACTCACAGTTGGTTATTTTGTGGGTACTCCCCACACAACATATTCCTACACAACTGTCGGTGGTTGGGGCTGGCATTGAGTGGACTAATAGTCAGCCCAGCATTTGACTGACACAGCCCCTGCCCCTCTCCCCACCCTCCCTCCTCCCTCGATCCTCCCAGTTCTATCCCAACAGCCTTTGCAAATTGCACCAGTTTTAGCAGAGTGACAGCCGCCGCTTTGGTCTCCCTTGTCGCCTGCCTCTATGGGCTTGTGTTTTAACCCACTCACCACACGCCATTAACCCACTCACCCCTCCACACAACACTTTAAACAACTGGCTTCGAGCTAAACAACTTGCAAGCCAGTTGTTTCTCTCTGTTCCTTATCTGGGCGGAATAGCACACCGTCAGTAGTTTGCGAGCGACGTGTTACCCTCCACACAACACCATAAGCAACACAACTGACGATTGTTTCCCCCTCCCCCCAGTTGCTTATTGTGTCATCCGAATTCAGCCATTGTTTCTATGAAATGCAGGCAGCCTGGGATGGTAGCAGTGACTAGGTAAGCTCAAGAATAGGGATATTGTGGGTGTGCGACTGAGTCCGGGAGTCAGACATACTCTTCCACATCCGGCCCCACCCCTGGCCCCAGTCAGGCGCCTGTGGCATGTTCAGAGGCCTGGAGGTCAAGCATCTGCATGGCTTGATGAGCACCCAGCAGCCATCTGCCCTCATCCAGAGCCTCCATCATGCACCACCATGGAGGCTCTGGAAAATACATCATTTGAATCAGAAAACTGAGTTTTAAGTGATGGCTATCTCAACTTGTGCAGTTTGACTTTGTATACAAACCGTACCTTTGTGTGTTCAAGCTCAACACACACAATAACAAACACATAAAAAGTTACAGAGGAACAGAGGAACAGACAGCTTTGAATTCATATATAGACTCAAGAGATCTGCTTTCTTAGAAACGGGGTCCCTCGGGACTCATGGCTCAGACCATGATGCGACTGAGCATGGGCGGAGAACGAGAGCAAGTGCACACCCTTATTTTTACAGCCCTTGGGGGTTGTTGTTGTTGCTGATTGTTCATGTGCGCCATTCTTTTAATTGCTTGAAAATTAAAAACACTAAATTGGCTTGAATTTGCCACTGTGCTTTATCTTGCAGCAACGTTTTTTTTTTTGTGGCAGCTGTGTTTACAAGCTCCCATGATGCTGGCTCTAATAAAACAAAATGGCATCTCTTAATAACTGAGAGACCAGCAAGTAGTCTCAGATTGCCACTATTATTGTCCAAAGGAGCGACTCATTCCCATTTGGACTTTTCTGTGTACTTGCAGCGACAACACAAAGTAACCCTAACAATGCTATATATTTGGGATGTGCAGAGCAGGTCTTCTCCACCCTGAAATTCGGAGCAGAGCTCCAATGAGGCACTTCTCTGCTCCAATTTCTGTGTCTCTCCACACCATAGAATCATAGAATAGTAGAGTTGGAAGGGGCCTATAAGGCCATCGAGTCCAACCCCCTGCTCAATGCAGGAATCCACCTTAAAGCATACCTGAAAGATGGTTGTCCAGCTGCCTCTTGAATGCCTCTAGCGTGAGAGAGCCCACCACCTCCCTAGGTAATTGGTTCCATTGTTGTATTGCTCTAACAGTCAGGAAGTTTTTCCTGATGTCCAGCTGAAATCTGTTTTCCTGTAACTTGACAATTACATCCGTTGGATTACTGTCCAGAAAGCACCTTCGGGAGAGCTTCTCCTGATTGGTCCTGATGTGAATTCCTCATACAAGAGTCTAAACTGCTCTGCTGGTTTAATGGAATATCAAAGTTTAGAGATGTTCTTGATTGTATCACGGAAATTATTTGTATCCTGCCTGTCACTTAGGAGTGTCAGAATGCCATTGGGTAAAAAGACAACTGAAACAATCTCACACTTACATTTTTCATTATTCTGACATCTCAGGAGAGCAGATTTATGAAACAATTTCCATACAAAATGCAGGATAGCATTGAAGAAGATGATTAACTTCTATCAACAAAGCTGAAGACTATACCGCAGCTTCTTCTCTAGATAAGCCTACTGGGAAAGGAAGAGGAAGAATATCATTTCATTCCATCACCTTGCTCAATGGGAATCCATTTAGGGATGATAATGACCCATGGGGAGGGACAGGATGAGACGCCAAAAGCTGGATGAGAGTAAGATATGCACAGGTACAAAGAACAAAAGAAACAAAATGTTCTTTAATAAAAACTTATTGGTGTGATTCAAAGCCCTCCCGCTGAAATGTGAGACAATGGAGAGATTTGCTGTGCAATCCACAAAATCTTTATTCAGTTTAAAAAAAAAACCACCTCTTCACACCTGAAGGGAGTGTGAATACTAGGAGCTATCCTCTATGCTTGGTTAGCCAAACAAAGCAAAGGCAGTTGTCTGTCAACTGAATGGATGGTTTCCCACCATGTGCAACAGGCTTTTACAGGACTCCTCCTTGGGTCCTCGTGATGTAACTTCTGTCACATGGCTAGTCTGGCAGACTGCCTCCCACCTCCTCTCAACTCTGCCCACTTGACCCAGCATAGGGTGACCACATGGAAAGGAGGACAGGGCTCCTGTACCTTTAACAGCTGTATTGAAAAGGGAATTTTAGCAGGTGCCACTTGTAGGCATGCAGCACCTGGTGAAATTCCCTCTTCCTCCCAACAGTTAAAGCTGCAGGAGCCCTGCTCCCTTTTGCTAGTGACCAGATACAAAAGAGGGCAGGGCTCCTGCAGCTTTAACTGTTGTGATGAAGGAGTTTCACCAGGTGCTGCATGCCTACAAAGGACATATGTTGAAATTCCCTTTTCTAGACAACTGTTAAAGGTACAGGAGCCCAATCTTCCTTTCCATGTGGTCACCCTAACCCAGCAGCGGATTCTGGAATCTGTCAATGCTGATCCTCCCTCCCATTCTGACAAAGACTGAGTTCCCAGAGGAGAAGGAGCTTCTGAACTTGGACCTCCTGTTTGATCAGCTCATGGGATGATTCCTCCCTGACTCCTAGAGAGTCTTGGGGAATTTCCTCCCCCACTCTGTCATGCCTCACCTTGAGGAAGATTCCTCCTCAGAGGAAGAAGAAGACAGCCAGCTAAGTTGTGCCACAGCCAGAACCAGGTGGAGAGCAGGAGGATTCAGCAGATGGTGTCTCACAAGCACAGGAGCTTGGCACTTCTGAAAGCAGCATTCCTGGAATTTCACCACTGCCGGAAGCAGAACTAGGTATAATAAATCCTGTGCAGTTACATAGGAGCAGGTGACTGGAGCAGGAAAAAAAAAGGCAAACTTGACTGCAGTGTGAAAGCTGCTTAAATACTCCATGTGGTTCTAATGAGGCAGCTGGGCCTGATTAACGGCTGGCTATAAATTAGCCTCAACCGAGCTCTACAGTGCTGAAGGTAAATAGTTAGTTATGAGGAGTTTGGTGGTGTAGAAAGTTTGATTACTAGACCCTTGGCTTACTTCTGGATGACTCTCTTGGACCACCTGATTGTATTGATGTTTGGCTCCTTGGCCTCCTGACTCTTGGATTGATGATGCTGATGCCTCTGCCTCTCATCCCTCTGGTGGAACCCTCTGATATGACTTTGGACTGGATTGACTGTGCTTCTTGGACTCTGACTAGGCACTTACAACCTGGAAAACAGGACACACTCCCTTTTTTGGCTAGTTTTCTTGTAGTCCAGGTTCCACATCTGATTCAGAAACTGAAACCAAATCAGGAAGCCTGGGCCTCATCCTGACACCACTTCAGCCAAAAACAGAGTTAAGGAGAGAAAAATCAACACTGCACAGGAATCCTTTATTAACCTCAGGTCTCTGATGTGGTGCCCAGAGGGATCAATGTGGCTGCAGATACCAGGCTCCTACACATCCTGAGCTTAATAGTTCTTAAGACTATTTCTTTTAAAAAATTAACTGGGAAGTTGCCATTGTACAAAGCAAAAGGCTGCCCTCCCCACACTTTAAGATCAAAAAGAGAGGCTCTTCTCATCTGCCCACCAGTGGGAGATATGAGGTGGGTCTCCACACAGGAGAAGGCCTTCCCAGCAGTGGCCCCACACCTGTGGAACAAACTCCCACCAACAATCTGCCATGCACCATCCTTACAGGCTTTTAAGAAGGCCTTAAAAATGTTTTATTTTACAATGGTCTTCTCTTAAATACTGTTTTGCTGCTGTTGCCCTTGCTGTTTTATTACTACTTTTTAATGTTAGCTTTTATTGTTTTAATTGATATTTTACTTTCTATTTTTTTAATGCGTATACTGTTTTATATATGGTTGTAAGCTGCCTTGGGAGAGCTTCTGTCCTGAAAGGCAGCTAAGAAATGTAATAAATAAATAATAAAATCATCTTTATTAGGGTTCCAAAGAGTGGCTTTGTGTGTTGAAGCTCAGATCCCACCCTTGCCCATGTTTCTTGGCAAAATTACTTTTTTTTTTTTAGTCTCGCTAGTATGGCCTCTGTGAAATGAGTGTTTTGTGACTGGTCCTCCATGGCAGCCATTCTTTGAATGAGCAAGTCCACTACCACCACCCCACAGCAGCCATTTTGTATGAATGCTCATGACACTCTCTCAAAATTCCAAATATGCCCACCAAACCAAAAGGCTGAGGACCCCTTATAATAGCAACCCATAATACTGCACAACTAATCAAAACCCTAATAAGCCTGGTTCTGTAAAATGTGTTACAAGATAGAGCCTATCTACACTGCTGGTTTAAAATGGTTTATAACAGTAGTGACAACTGTTAGGGCCAAGGACACACTCCATTTACAGTTTTCAAAACATTTTCAAAGTGTTGTATCCTGCTTGGTGTAGATAGGCTCATAGAAAATGATTTATGAAGGCTTAACCAAGTCCTGTGCTTGGACATCTTTATCTAGAGTTACCTGAAAGATTGCTTGCAGCCTGTGATGTTCATCGGACAGGTAGAAAAAGAGACTGTGGAGTCCAGTTTTGAGTGTTGCTCCAGCTGCTAGTCTACATTAGTGATGAGGGCAAGTTCAGAAGTCAGAATACTGTTTCTCGTTTATACTGATTACCTACAAAACCAAGTTGGTGTGGTCTGATCCAAGGGGAGTCTGAATACCCAACTTTATCTCGCCATACATCTCTGCTTTTGGCCTCTTAGCCATGTTAGAGTCCTGCTACTCTATATTCAATAGGTAATGACTAGGAGTGAGTGAGAATCAATTCAATTTTGATAAGAATTTACTACCCATTTGCAACATTCTCGATATTCGGGAGGAAAAGAACTTGAGATTTTAAAAAACTGAGTGTGAGAGAAACTAAAACTGACAGCTTTCAATGTTTTGCTCTTAATATAGGGTGACCAGATTTTGGAACCCAAAATCCTGGTCCCCCCTGGCCACCCCCCACCCAAAACATACCCCCCACCAAGCCACCCACCCCCAAAAAACACCAGCCTTCCCCAGACCTACCGGGTTCTCTTCCTCCGCCGCCCACGCCGGGTCCTCCGCTGCCGCCCACGCCGGGTCCGCCACCACCCCCAGGTCCCCCGCCCCCAGGTAAGCCCCAAGGAGGCCAGAGGCTGCGCAGAAGAGCCCGGCAGTGGCGGCGAAGGACATGGTGGCGGTGGCGGACCCGGCGGCGGTGGAGGCGGAGGAGCCCGGGAAGCAGCCACCCCAGCAGGTAAGTGCCCCCCCCTCGTGCCTCCCACCTCGCACCTCGCGCCTCCTGCTCCTTACCTGCAGGGGCATCCGCTTCCCTCCGGTGCTCGAATCTACTGAGAAACAGCTTTGTGGCCTGTCTCTCAGTAGCACACTCGGTGCGTTACTGAGGGACAGGCTGCGAAGCCTGTTTCTCAGTAGATTCGAGCACTGGAGGGAAGCGGACGCCCCTGCAGGTAAGGAGCGTGAGACGCGAGGGAGGGCACTTACCTGCTGGGGTGGCCGCTTCCCGGGCTCCGCCGCCGCCACCGCCGCCGGGTCTACCACTGCTCGTCACTCGCTGCCACCGCCGCGAGACCCCCCCGCCACCCCAGTTTGCCCCCACCGCCCCCCGGTTGGCCCAGATCGCCCCAGGTTTCCCGGTTAGGACCGGAAACCCTGGGCCATCTGGTCACCCTATCTTAATAGACTAGGCCATGTCTACACTGAGGATTTTTCCAGGGGTCATCCCTGATGCACAGGGGATCCTGGGAGCAGGCAGGGACAACCCCTCCATTTTTGTGGGATAACCGAGACCTCAGTTGTCCTAATTTTCCCCGCGGTACCGGGATGATCCCGAGGACTGCAGGCAGTATGGGCTTCCATCCCAGCTTCTTCCCTCCTCCTCATGAGTAGCAGGGGTCAGCATGAGGGAAGGAGTTGGGCCAGGGGGGAGTCCGAAGACATCGGGTGTGGGGGGAGCGGGGGTCAGGCCTTTTTTTAAAAAATCACATTTTCGGAGGAGCTCCCATCTCCGGTTCCTTTAAAAAATGGTGGGCACAATGTCCCTCTTCCCTTCCGGGACATTGCACTTCCATTTAGAAGTTTAGGGATGATCCCAGAAGCAGGTAAGTCTGGGATCATCCCCCCTCCCTCCCTCTGCACCCGTAGGTATAGAACAGGGGCCTAGGTTTGACTTACTGTGTATTCAATCATGTTAGTGATCAACTAGGCTTGTCCCAAAAAAATTCTGGCAGGCTCCTCATCTTTAACAGCTATATGGCAACGTCATGGTCCTCCCCATGCTGGTAATAGCTCTACCTGTAGAATTTGGCTGGTACAGATGGGTTACCAAAATTCACAAAGGCCCTTTCTATACCATAGGGGTGTAGAGGGAGGGAGGGAGATCCCGGAAGTAACTAATACACACCATCGGCACAAAGGGACCAGCCAGAGGCCATCCCAGGCAAACAGCCTGGTGTAGAAATGGCCTAAGTTCTTCATGTTGAGGAGAGAAATAACTTTGGATACTTATAGAAAAAAACAAGTAGCCATTTGAGTGGAAAATGGCAGTCCACAAGAGACCGGACACCTGCACTCCACTGCAAAGCACCCTGCAGACTGCCCGGCAGCTCACCCCACACTGCACATCTAGGACAGGTAAGTGCTGGGTTTCAGTGAGCTCTGCACGGGCAGATGCAGGGCGGTCCATCCCGACTTAAAAATGGCTTTCCTTGTGACCCCAGATGCTACCAGGATACAGAGAGAGGTAAGGGTTCTCAAATGAACCACAGGGTACATCACAATTTGGTGAAAGAGGCGGAATAGAAATTTGTGTGAGAAGACTGGTGGAGCCAAAGTTTCTGAGATTTGGAATTTGTGAAGCCTCTAACTATCTAAACATGTTGGCATAACATATTCTTTCTGAAAACAAAACAATGCAGTCACAGAGTGGCTGAATTCGGACAATACAATAGTCAATGGTGGGGTAATAATCAACTTTACACTTGTTCATCTGGGGGTACTCCCCACACAACATGGTAATAAATTATCAACTGTGGTGCGGATTAGGATCAGCCCTGAGTTGACTATGGCAGCATTCGGACAACATGATAGTCAATACAACTGGCGATTGTTTCCCCGCCCCAGTTGACTATCGTGTTGTCCGAATTCAGCCAGCGTGTTGTTTTTTTCAATGTGTTTAGAGAGGTATTAGGGAATATTCCTCTTTTAAAAAAAGAAAAAAAGAAAAGAAAAGTAACACCAGCAGGGTACAGAAAAAAGTAAGAGGTCTCAGAGGGATCCAAGCAGCAATCAGTAACCCTGTTCAGATGACATGCTAAGATACAGTGATTAAGCACTTTGAGTTTATTATTATTATTATTATTATTGTTATTGTTATTGTCATTATTTATATCCCAGCTTTTGCCCAATGCTGGGTCTCAAGGTGACTTTACAAAATTAAAGCATATACAGTTAAAAGCTATAAATAAGAGATATACAAAAGTTAAATATAATTTAAATATTAAAACATTTAAAATACATTTAAAATACATGTTAAAATTAAAAATTAAATTATGGCTTAGCATGTCGTATGAACCATTCCTAACCATAGCAGCTCCATAACTACGGTTACTTTAAACACACTCGCTAACCATTTGCTGCAGTCATTTGCTTAGGATGTTGTCTGAACAGGCCCTTTATCAGCTCTACCTCCTGAGATTCTTGCTCTGTAGGTGCCAGGAATCAAACCTAGCAACATCTGTACATAAAGCATGTGTTCTTCTAATAATGATCTGCCACGTAAGACAATTACCTGTTTTTGCTCACTGAGGAAGCATATTTTGCAGATCAACACAAGCTCATGGTCTGACTCGGGCATCATAACTAAAGCGGATTGAGTGCAGTTTTTCAATGTTGCACTGCCCCTTTTCAACCAGGGTCCCCCCCCCCCCAGCTTGGAGAAAAAGGAAGCAAAAAGAACCGAAGGAATATAAGAACTGAAATGAAGCTGTAAATCTTGCTAAGCTGCCTGGCCCATGGCATGGGTAATTCAGCCTGCAGAGAATTCTCATACTTCACTCTCCTCTTTCATATCTGTTCCCTCTAGGAAAACATCAAATTAAAAATTCTACGTTGAAAGCCAATGAAGTGCCATGAATGGATTGGTGTGCATCATCCCCTTAAGAAAAAAGGAGCCAAAGTTAATAAACTCAGCAGAGTTATTATTCTTAAAATATCCCCCCCAAAAAAAGAAGAACGAAAGCGCAAGTGTTGCAATATGTAGAGATGGCAAAACGTAATATGCATGTTTCATCTTGTGGCTAAAATATGATTATTCCCTGCCATTCCAATAAGTATCTCTCTTTCTTATATATTGTAGGCATATCTCATTAATGCTGTTGCCCAGCCCTGATAGATGCCATCGGTCTGGCATGACTTGGAAATCACACCAGGATAAGTTTGATGCTATCACCTCTAGAGTTGTGAAGGCCTGGGGGACGGGAACCAAAAAAACTTTGGGGGGGGGAATCATTGGTTTTTTTGTTTTGTTTTGTTTTTCCCAAAGCCTTTTTTGTTGTTGTTTTCAGAAAAAAAATTAAAATGGGGGGAAAAAATGACGAAAAAATGGATTCAGGAATGTTTAAGACAAGGTGTTCATATATTTACGTCTCCAAATGTTTTCTAAAAACTATGTGCAGTATCAGATTATTACAATTTCTGTGCACCGAGGACAAGCAAGTCCTAGGTTGCAAACTGAGACTACAGCTCTCAAATACAAGAGCAGGATGCATTTCTGCCTCTAGGGGGCTCTGCCATTGAAGCAGAGACTGAAACTGATAGTGATAGCTCAGAAAATGAGTCTGATTAAATTCCATGCATATTCATTAAATTTTGGTCCCCCTTTTTTCAGTTATTTTTATGGGAATGGGTGTTTTATGTCTGCTTGACACTGTGGAGGACTAGCGGAGACATAAATAATTTTCTTTGTTACTAATGTTGATGGTTCCTTCTGGGGTTTTTTTAATTGTTTTTCCTTACAGTTCAGGTTTCTTTATAGTTCAGGAACTTGTAGCTCCATTTGGTAACAAAAAAAGTAAAAATGTAAAAAAGTAAATTCAATTTGTAATAATTGTTTGAATACACTGTACTTTTAACATACCAAATGTAAAAATTGTATGCCAAACCAACTTGTAAATAATTACATATTATGTTCCTAAAGTAACATAGTGACTTTCAATCTGTAAAAAGTGCTAATATTAAAAAACATTTCCTTTGTTTCCAGGAAAAAAATGAAAAAAAAAAATCCATGGCTTCAAAATTTGGAACCTGCTAAGAGCCGTTTATCACCTGTTCTGCTTTAACACTGGTTCTGCAGTTGCAACTTTTTTTCCCCGTATCCTGAAGTTTATTGTGACTGAACGGATGCCAACAAAATTACATCTTCCTCCTGTATTCACATCTTTCTTCGCCACAGTACTAATCCTTTGCTAAATGAACATTATTTTTTGCCGAGATCTTGCTCATTTTTTCTTTATGAAAATGCTCTCAATCAAGGTAGCGGACTTTAAAGCATTCAGAGAGAAGAAAACAGAATGAAGATGGATGGGATTCATAATCACATCACCCAGCCTTGCCCCCACTCTGCTGAATGCTGTCAAACATCTCTCAATATTTATCTAATAAGACTCATACACAGACTGTTCTCTTCTGGCAGGCATATCCAGTGGAATTTTAGAATGTTTTAAGGGTGTTTTTAGGATGTTTTAGGATTTTTATGCAGTTTTAATAATATGTGTCATGTTTTAATCAGTTTTATGTATTTTATCATGTTGTTGTTCCCCGCCTCGATCCAGACGGAGAGGCGGGTAAGAAATACATTGTTATTATTATTATTATTATTATTATTATTATTACACATGAAAGACTGTGTTCGCAGCTTGGGGGTACTCCTGGATCCATCACTCCAAATGACAGCCCAGATGGCCGTGACAGCCAGGAGTGCCTACTATCAGCTTTGGCTGATACGCCAGCTGCGCCCCTTCCTAGAGTTGGAAGACCTAAAGATGGTGGTGCACGCGCTGGTAACTTCGAGGCTCGACTTCTGCAATGCGCTGTACATAGGGCTATCTCTGTGCCTAGTACAAAACTTCAAGTAGTTCAAAATATGGCAGCCAGGTTGGTCACCGGTACACCTAGGGGTGACCACATTACACCAATCTTAAAATCACTTCATTGGCTGCCAATCAGTTTCCGGGTGAAGGTAAAAGTGTTGGTTATTACCTTTAAAGCCCTACATGGTTTGGGTCCAGGTTACCTGTGGGATCGCCTTCTCCCGTATAATCTGCCCCACACACTCAGGTCCTCTGGGAAGAATTTACTCCAGTCAGCCAGAACTAGGCTGACGAGTGTTACCCAGAGGACCTTCTCTTCTGCCGCTCCCAGACTGTGGAATGGCCTGCCGGAGGAGATTCGACACATTAGCAGTCTTCATGAATTTAAGAGAGCCATGAAAACTGATCTCTTCCGGCAGACCTACCCAGTTGAATTTTAAGATGTTTTTAAGTAGGGGTGTGCACGGACCCCCCGGATCGGATCGGGACCTGGATCGGGACCTCCAATTTTGTCACGGATCGGTTTGGACAAAATCGGAGGCCCCCCGGACCGGATCGAGTACGATCCCGATCCAAAAATCGGAAATTTTTGGATCGGCCGCCATTTTTTTTCCCATAGACTTGCATCGCAATGCAAGTCTATGAGGAAAAAATGGCGGTGGGTGGGTGAGGGGGGGCCTAACTCCCTCCCCCCTGGGGCCGTCCGCTGTGGACGGCCCCGGCAGGTAAGCCCCCTCCCCCGCGCTCCCTACCCCCCCTGGGGCCGTCCGCTTCCATCCGCTGGCGCCCGCGGGCGCCAGCAGATAGAAGCGGACAGCTCCGGGGGGGGTAAGCCCCCTTCCCCGCCACTGCTTACCTTTTAGGGCCATTCGCTCCCGTCCGGCGCCGGCGGCTACCGCCAGCCGGCTTTGCGGCTTGCTCTCGAGTAGCGCGCCGGGTGATCACCCGGCGCGCCACCCTGGAGCAGGCCGCGGAGCCCGCTGGTAGTAGCCGCCAGCGCCGGACGGGAGCGGACGGGCCGGAAAGGTAAGGGCCCCCCTCCCCCCCTCCGCGCGCCCCCTCCTCCCCTCCATGCACCCCCTGCTTACCTTCCCGGCCCGTCCGCTCCTGTCCGGCGCCAGCGGCTACTACCAGCGGGCTCCGTGGCCTGCTCTCGAGTAGCGCGCCGGGTGATGACATCACACGGCGTGCCACCCTGGAGCAGGCCGCGGAGCCCGCTGGTAGTAGCCGCCGGCACCGGACGGGAGCGGACGGGCCAGGAAGGTAAGGGCCCCCCTCCTCCCCCCCCGCTGTCCACTTTCATTGGCGGGCGCCCACTGGCGCCCGCCAATGGAAGCGGCGGTGGGCGCCAGTGGGCGCCCGCCGATCCGCCGATCCGCCAAACCGGTTCGGACCCTTTTCGGATCGGTTCGGACTGGATCGGCGGATCCAGCTGTTGGATCGGAAATCGGATAATTTATCCAATTTCCCACTGGACCGGACTCGGATCGTGGATCGGGTCCGATCCAGTGCACATCCCTATTTTTAAGGGTGTATTTGTTTTTATTTGTTTTAATGTTTTATCTATTTTGTGGTCCTTGTGTTTATATTTATTGATGTTCCCGCTTCTATTTGGAGGGAGAGGCGGGTTATAAATGAATATTATATTATTATTATTATTATTATTATTATTGAGAAGTAGATCCTAATGAATTCAGTTGTGTTTACTCCCAGGTAAGTGTGTATACAGGACTGTGCTTACTCCCAGATAAGTGTGTATACAGGACTGTGCTTACTCCCAGGTAGGTGTGTATACAGATTGCCCCTTTAGTGGGAGTTTAATTCCCATGTCCATTCAAATAATAATAATAATAATAACAACAATAATAATAATTTATTTCTTTACTGCCCTTCAGCAGTGTGCGTTAAAGCATGAGAAAGTCATTTTGTTGGGGTTTGTGCATTTGAGGAGGGGGGTTGTGCATTTTCACTACTTCAAATTTGTGCAAATTTGGGTCATTGGAAAAACAATCCAGTTCTGCCAATGAGTGGACAACAGAAAGAAAGACACCTGACTATCCCCCAAATCCAGGCAGAACAAATTTTACTACATCCATACATCCGTAGTCCACCACAGATTTATCTACTTTGCTGCTTCATCCCATTGGTGGCATATAGTAAGCTTATTTGTCTTCTGTGTAGCCCTGATGTCCTCTTCACATTTTTAAAATATTATTTATAGCTTGTTAAGCAGCTTAAGGGATAAAGCACGATGCCTTTTAAAATTCTCATTTCATTCAAATATCCTAAGCGGCAATTGCTAATGAGCTAAAGTTACCAATTTCTTAATGGATCACTGTAGCTATGTCTGTAAGGGTAGCTTGATGTACGGACACATGAAAAGTTCCACTTGTTGATTGCTTCTCAGAAAGCTGCTGTTAAAAAGCAAAGGAACAGAGCTGGACAATTTTTTTTCTGGTCAGTTGGCAACTCCACGCGGAGTTCGCCATACAATTATCATTGTTGTAATGTAGCTTTACCCAATTGACTGGGGCGTGCTGGGAACTGTAGTCCAACAGATCTGGAGGGCACCAAGTTGGGTAAGGGTGTTTGAAATTTGTTCTCATTCAGACTAAAAGACTAAGGAAATGGTGGCCTTAATCTTATTTGAAATTAGCATTTGCTTTAATTACTAAATGCATTGAAAGCAGTGGAGGCTGGTGGCTCCGATTTTCGTAGGGTGGTGAATCCATTCTGGGCTTTAGTCAGAACCAATCAGAACTTTAAAGGAGCTATCCAAAATGCTGAACCATATCCCCAAAATGGGTTCAGCACCTTAGCTATCTCCTTTAGAGTTCTGGGTGGTTCTGACTGAAACCCAGAATGGATTCACCACCCTACGAAAATCAGAGCCACCAGCCTCCACTGGCTGACCGTTAAACATGTAAACATTTTGGTCCCCACTATTAAAAATTGCTGGCTTCTTTTTCAAAACCCTGTTGAACACAGGACGTTGCCTTATGCCAGGCCAAACTATTTGTCTCCTATAACGCGGAATTGCTTACTCTGACTGGCAGCGTAATCTCAGGTGTTTTCGGGTGAAGTCTTTCCTCATCTTTCTCACCTTCTACCTCATCTTTTACCTAGAGATCCCAGGCATTGAATCTGGGATATTTGGAATGCAAAGTGTGTGTTCCGCAGTCCCTCTGCTACTGGTGTGGGCTGGCACAGAGATCGAATCACAAATTCCAGCAGTGAAACATGTATGCATTCATGTCCTCTACCGGCCATCCACAAATATGCACATTTTTCCCATGTTTTGAAAAATAAATTTTGCTACACCAATTTGAAAATCTGAGTGCATCTTCTGTCCACACCCTCTTGCCCAACACTGGCAGGAGCCACACTACTGCTTTATAGCGGTATTGAAGTGCACTGACAACCGTTGGGGCCCACAGACATGTTCCATATACCGTTTACAAACTGCTTTCAAAGTGTTATATCCTGCTTGGTGTAGATCTGGCCACTGTTTCCTTCCCTACTTTCGTCCAGCATCTTTTCACATTTTATTTTTAAAAGGAGGGTGTTCACTCACGGCTATCTCCTTTCAACTGCTTTTTTTCAACTTCTTTTTCTTGTCAACATAATTTAAAGCAAAGGCATGCTTCCGCCGACCCTTTTCAGAAGCGCTTGTCTCCACTGGCGATGATGGTTTTCCAATTTTATCCCACAATTGCAACAATGTCGCATAAAATATCCCTGCGCGGCCACCCACAAATGGGAGACACTGCTTTCAACAGGTGCAATTTAGATGTCGGGAAATGAAAGAGATGCGATACTGAGCAATAAAGCCCATTCTTTATCGTTTCCTCCCCTCTTTTTGACCTAACTTTGCATTTGTATAAAATCGAATCAAAAGAGAGAGAAATTTGAAACTTGAACGTTGTCAGAGAAGGATCTGCACGCTATGGCAAAACAATTTTTCTAGAGTATATAGCTAAGTTTCACTTTGTTCTAGTTCGTCAGTTCTGTTTATTAAAAGCTTTCACACCTGCCTGGTCTAATGGATTGTTTTTCTTCTAGCGTTGACTGTTCCAGATGTTTTTGTAGGACAGGTTACCTGGTATGCAGAGAAATTTCTCACATTAAAAATAGTAGTACTTTGTTCCTATATACAGCAACACTGAGCTAGAGTTTTGGAAGCGTACACACACACACACAGAGGGAGGGAGGGAGGAAAGGGAGGGGGAGAGAGAGAGAGAGAGAGAGAGAGAGAGAGAGAGAGAGAGAGAGAGAACCCTTTATAGATTTTGCAATCCAAAATTAAAGTTGCAGTCCTATGCACATTTACCCGGGAATCAATCCAGGAGTATTGGGCATCTTTCAGTGTCAGCACCAAATTCAATATTTGAAAAGCTCTCGGGGATACAAGAGTAAAAGGGTTGGGGACAAAATTCTAAAACTACCAGCATATTTTTACCTTAAAGCTTCCACACCTTGGGTAACCCTTTCAAGTTCTGATTGGTTCTGACTGAAACCTAAAGCGGATTCGCCGCCCCACTGACATCAGCCTCCAATGAATCCACCAAATGATTGGCATCTGGGAAAGGGGTTGAGACAGTGAAAAGGGGCACAGGCTTCTGGCAAAACCTGGAAGACCAAATTGATACTTGATGGGCCTTTGGGTGCAGTACACCTACCTGTGGAAAACATCTCTCAGTTTCTAATCCGACTCATTGGCTCTCTGTGACAATAAAATTCTACAGGAGGAAATCTTTATGGATAGCATGAAGCTTGAGACATATTTAAAACTTGTGCTGTATTGATTTTTTAATACTTCACTGGTTAATTAAAGAGCTTGAACCAAAGGGAAAAGGTTGTATTCTTTCATTCTTGCAGCCATCCAAATCATCTATCGCTAATTGGAAAGCAGCGGACGCGTAAGTCATTTTCATTTTCATGGCTCTGTTAAAATTAACGAATCCCCTGGAATCTCTTTTTTTAAAAAATTCTGAAGGGAGGAGATTGTTGAGTGGTGTTTTAACATTAATACAGTTTGACGTCGAGCGCTATGAATCAGCCCAGCCACTGGCAACATTGCTCGGAGTACAACGGTTCACTTACTAATCAGTCCCAATAAGTGTCAAAGTAAAGGAGGAATGGAGACTCACATGGCAGACTGCCCAGGACAGACGTCTGCAGCAAAGGAGGTTTCGGGAAGCTATGGGAACAGATTGCAATGTTCACAAGTTCCAATGTTGCACATATTTTATATATGAAAAAAGCTGGTTCCCCTGAGTTCTGCCACATTCAAGTGTGCCCAGGAAATGGAAATTAAGGTGGGGCTATGCAAATGAAGGGGCAGGCAATGCAGAGGGGGGCATGGCTCCATTCCCAGCACTTCCCGCAGAGCAGGGGTGGGGGACTTCTTTTACTCTGAGGGAAATTTTTTATCTTTTTTTATTGTAGGTTTCCACAATAACCAACAAAAACAGGAATGACAGAAAGTTGAAAGAAAAAGTGCAGGATGTGGAATAATGGGCTCAAGTTACAGGAAGCCAGATTCTGAGTGGACATTAGGAAAAACTTCGTAACTGTTAGAGCAATACGACAATGGAACCAATGTCCTAAGGAGGTGGTGGGCTCTCCCACACTAGAGGTCTTCAAAAGACAGCTGGACAGCCATCTGTAAAGGATGCTTTAAGGTGGATTCCTGCATTGAGCAGGGGGTTGGACTTGATGGTCTTATGGGCCCCTTCCAACTCTACTATTCTATGATTCTGTAAAAGAAAGAAAGAAAATCGTAAGTATAAGTATATGCTTCAGAGGTCTCAGTTTCAAATATTACAAAATTCTTTTTGAAAAAAGACTATACACAAACTTCAATAAAAGCAGACGAAATATCCAAATATAGTCCATTCATAAGTGGCGCCTATATACCACTCTTTCCAGCGTTGCTATTGCTTTTAAGTCTTCGATCCATTGCATTATGGGAGGCAAACACTTATCCTTCTAGTATTATATTCTTAGACTTTTGGAGGTCAGAAGAGCACAAAAATCCATTTATGCTGACCATGTGTTAAATTCCAAGAAGCAGGTACATAATTTAAAAGAACCTGTACACCAGTAAATATGAAAATGCATTCTATGACAAAGTTTATCCACATGATATCTTCCTCCCATTTCCAAAACATGTGATTAAAAGAAGCATTAACTATATTACACCTCCAACCATTATCCAAGTTAGACAAGCCTTTATTAAGGAGATGTTGTGGCATCCAATACACCTGAAACAAGAGTTTCCGCTGAATAACACAAAACTGAAGATCCACAAGCTCATCAGATACAGATGCCGAAACAGCGATCCATTGATTAGGCAAAAGGGCAATCCAATTCCCTGTTCTGTTCCTGCTGAAGACTATGGCCCAACCTACACCAAGCAGGATATTGCACTATGAAAGCAGTATGAAAGCAGTATATAAAAGGCAGGAGCCACACTACTGCTTTGTAGCAGTATTGAAGTGCACTGACAACTGTTGGGGCACATAGACACATACCATATATCACTTTCATAGTGCTATATCCTGCTTGGTGTAGATCTGGCCCCTGTGTGTTGTATTGAGGGCAAATTTAATTTTGGAGATCTCTCAGGAACTGCAGTTCAGTGAGGCCAAATGCAAAGGGAATGAGGCCAAAATACTAAAATATACCAGCTTAACACTCTTATTGCCAGTAACTAAGCCTTAGGAGAAGCATTTCATCTTTTCTGAAGGGGGGGACTTGTAAAAGCAAGAAAACCACCAAATGATTGGTGATCAGGGGGGAAGGGGGTGTGGCCAGGGAAAGGGGTGTGGCCAGGGAAAGAGGGGAATGGGCATCTGGAGAATCCTAGAGGGCCAGATTGAGAATTGAGTTTCCCCATCCCTTGTTAAAGGTCTTCCCACCATAATTATAGAGAACCGTAAAATGCTGCACTTGAGAACATAAGAAGAACCCAGCTGGATCAGACCAAGATTCAATTAATCCGGATTCATTATTCTCCACCGTTATCCCTGCTGGAAAGTGCAACTGTCTTCTTCTTCTTATTGTTGTTGTTGTTGTTATTACCATTCGCAATGCACAAAGGAAGGAGACAAGATGTTTCAACCTATCAAGAGTTTTGACCCATACACATTTCCCCTAATGACATGTAGTCAGAGCCCATTTACACTGAGTGAGACCGCTTTAATTAACCTCTCCTGCTCAGACTCATTTATTTTGAAATGAACTGTGAAATTATTCATCTTTTTTTAAAAAAAATAATTATGCCGCTCCACTCCGACAGTCTCCTTTGACATGATTGCCGTAAGCTTCTCATCAAGGCCCTTTCACATTGCAAGGCCAGGACGGTATTGTCAGTTACGACAAATGTAAGGTGTTCACCTCCAGTCACTTGTTTTTTCAATACGAGGAACGAAACTGAGATTCAGTACTTGGCTGGACTGCCTCGTATTCTTCCCCAGCTCATTAAAGTGACATAAAATGGGATTGCTTTCCCCCTTGTTCAAGGAGTGGTGATAGGGATGGGCAAACTCATGCAGGTCTGACTTGTGGGGCACTCACCCCACTGCCACCGCCATTTTCACCCTGCTCGCACGCCGCACAAGCTTCTTTGGCAGTTTGGAGAGTGTCTGACAAGCGCCTGGCAGCTGTTTGCCCCATTCTGGAGGCTCCAGAAATTACATAATTCCCCCCACTGTGTAAAGGCACAAATGGAGTGTTCATACCTTTACCTTTCATGTTTGCAATCGCTGCTCACTTTGTGCATATGGGCAACTTGCACGAACCGAGCAGCGATCAAACAGGAGAGTCACACAAATCTCCCCAAATTTGCACAAATCTTGCATCGTCTGCTCTTATCTCCAATCAGTGATCAGAAATAAGAGTGTATTTAAAGGCAATTCTGCTTTAAATAGCTGGCATACGACTGAGCTGTGCTTTGCAGGCATGACAACTGCTGCAGTTGATTTCATTCTTGAGTTGTCTTGCTTCGCACCAAGCTGTGTTTTGCTGGCCTGAAAACACAGCCTGTTGCCCTCACCTTTGACCATCAGTTTCCCTTCCTCACAAATGTACCTGGCAGAAGCCACACTTTGGGAAAAGACTCTCAGAATATTTGAAGAGGAGGAGGAGGAGGAGGAGGAGGAGGAGGAGGAGGAGGAGGTAGCAGCATAGAAGATTTTTCAACAGAATTTTATGAATGAAATTCATTTCAGCTTTGGGTATCCGTATTTAAAATTTTATTAGACAGTATCCATCAATCAGTGTTACTTTCCATCTTCCACCCTGTACTACAGAGCATTTCTCATAAAGATTGTATTACTTTGGTACTGGCAGCAGCTACAATGGAAATTGTGAAGGGCCGGAAATCCTCTACACTACAGGATACCTGATAAATCTCTGATGTGCGTGCATTTGGCAGATGGCACTTATGGATAAAGACAAGACAAAGCTCCTAAAGGAGTAACAAAAGCAAATTTATTCATAGAAAACTGGTTTCCATTCATGCTGTATGTCAATTAAGAGATAACCATCCATATACCATTGGTAGCTCACTGTTCTTTCTTTAGAGTCAACACACACACAAAAGAATGATATTACTTGCTGTAATCAATGACATTCATTGTGCACACAGGCCAGATCTACACCAAGCAGGATATACCAGTATGAAAGCGGCATGAAAGTGGTATATTAAAGGCAGGAGCCACACCAAGCAGGATATAGCGGTATATGGTATGTGTCAATGGGCCCCAACAGTTGTCAGCGCAGTTCAATACCTCTATAAAGCAGTAGAGATATAGGCTCAATTCGGACAACACAATAGTCAATAGTGGGGTAATAATCAACTTTACAGTTGTTCATCTAGGGGGTTCTCCCCACACAACATGGTAATAAATGATCAACCATGGCGTGGATTAGGATCAGCACTGAGTTGACTATGGCAGCATTCGGACAACATGACAGTCAAAACCACTGATGATTGTTTCCCCCACAGTTGTTTATTGTGTCGTCCGAATTGAGCCATACCCTGCTTAGTGTAGATCTGGCCCAAGACTGTCTGGTTTTGTAATGTCCATGATGAAATCCTTGGGTGTGAAATGTGTTCAGTTATTTCTGTTTGTTACATATGTTGTACAAAGTGAAAAGTTCAGTTTTTAAAAAGCCATTGAGATGTACAGTTGGGGTAAATCCAGCTAGTCGGTATCCCTCACATATGAACAGCTGTGACTCGTCCTTGACCATTCCTATGACTGTATTCACATGGGAAAACATTAGCTTGCATGAGCTGCAAATGTATACAGTCAATGCTATTTCCAGGCCTCAGTAGCTGGACAAAATGGCAGCCATAATTGGGGCAGTCACCGCAGAAATGGTTATTGCCTGCCTATATGTACAGTAGTGGACTGCATGCTGAGGCAGCTCATGGAAGAGAGTTATAAAAGGGCCCTGAGGGAGCCCCTTCATGCCTTACTGCCTGTGTCATTTCAGTGTTGGGTTACATATCCAACACGAACCAATTAAATAAAGTTCAGGACTTTTCACTGCAAGGCATACCAATGAAGTACCATGACTAATAAACACTAGTAGCTTCAGGTATCTTTTCTCTCCCCCCGCCCCATTTCAGAAGGGGGAAATTGGAAGTGGGGGCAGCATTCAAAATCCAACCTTAAGCACTCATTGGGTGGGTGCAGGGGGACGTTTTTCCTTAGATTTTACAAGAGAAAAGTTCCTATCTTATGGTCTCCTGGGTGATTTGAAAAAGAATAGCAATAAAGGCAGCTGCGAGCTGCTGTTGTTTACCTCTGGGTAGTGTTGCTTTTAAAAGAAAGCAAATTGCAATATTAATGGGGAGAGGCAGGGAGCAAATTTAGCATTTGGCTATGCAGCTTTCGCTGTTTACATTTTGGACGGCATGAAAGAACGGGGACGTAGCAAGTGCTTAGCACCCAACACACAGCTCATCAACTTTGACCATCTTTGGGCTGGAAGAATGCCCGGCCGTTTGCCTAAATCCAAAAATCTGTCAATATCCGGGGTGCAACCGCATGAATAAAGTTGCTGCCAACATTTGCAAGGGATGGAATCCGAGACTAATGGTGTGGTTCCTTCCTGAACTTCCCTATCCTGCTCAGAACATGATGGTGTGTGCTTATACTGAATCTGTGTTCATCATCAGAGGAAGGGTGGATTTTTTAAAAAAATGCCATCAACTTTCATTTGCTTCCCTTTGGCACTGTTTAATGGTGCAATCCTATGCATGACCAGACTGAAAAAAGTCCTACAGTTCTCAGCAGGCCCCAGCCAGAAAGTGACCTGTTTGTATGTAATTCAGTTCTAATAAATATGCTCCTAATGCAGGTGGCTGTTTCCTCACCACTTTAGCAGTGTCAAATGAGGGTGAGTGAAAGTTGATGGTGTTTTTTGTTTGACCCTGTTCAGATGACATGCTAAGCCATGGTAGTTAAGCATTTTGAGCTAACCCTTATACCATGTGAACCATGACTTAGGCCCTCCCGCTACACCTACGGGTGTAGCGGGAGGGCCTGGGGATGATCCCGGACATACCTGCTTCTGGGATCGTCCTCTTCTTTCATCACAGGAAGTGCAACATCCCGGCTTCCTCCCATGATGTTGCACAGTCTCAGCCGCCATTTTTTTCTGGGAAGGATCCAAAGAGCACACTTGCGCACCAACACAAGAGTAAGTTTTTAAAAACACGGGCCCCTACTCCCCTCCCTTCCATCCCAGGGGTGGCAAAATTGCTGCCACCCCTCCCCTGATGGGCATGGAGCCATGCCGTGCGGCTCCGTGCCCATTTCTGTGCCCATTTCTGCACCAGGCGGGACGGGTGCCCACACCTCCCGCAGTCTCAGGAAGTTCCCAGGATGGTGGAAAAATCAGGATTTCCCAGGGATCCTTTATCCCTGGGAAAACCCATGCTCATCCCCCATGCCCCTGGGAGTCCCTGAATGCACAGGGACCTCTCAGTGGCAGTCTGGGTAAAAAAGGCCGGTATAGAGATGGCCTGAGTGAAAGTTGATGGTGTTTTTTGTTTGACCCTGTTCAGATGACATGCTAAGCCATGGCAGTTAAGCATTTTGAGCTAAACCTTATATTGTGTGAACCATGACTTAGTGTGTCATGTGAACCATTCTTAAACTTAGCCACGGTTTAAACATGCTCACTAACCATTTGCTGCAAAGGGTTAGCGGCCTAGCCATGGCTTAGCATATTGTCTGAACAGGCCTATTGAGTCTTAATTTAATGATGAACCCTGTTGCGCCACTAGCAACTCCTGATCCCCTCAAGTGTAACTCTCTCTCTCTCTCTCTCTCTCTCTCTCTCTCTCTCTCTCTCTCCAGTAGCTGCTTACTTTCAGCTGGGCCTCTCTAGCTTTGCCTTCTTGTCTACTTTAGAAGTGGGCTGGTGGCTGTGATCTGGGCTACAGGAGGAGGCTTTGGGGTTGGGGAATCAGGAGACCTGCTGCTCTTCAGCTGTAAGGTGGTTGGGGTGCGGGGGATCAGCCAATTAGCTGTGGTGGGAGAGTAGCCCAAGAGGTAAAGAGCAATGTGATTGGCCAGTTGCAGGGGCGCAGTGTGCAGGGACAGAATGTGGAGGGGAAACTAAATGCATGGGCAAGAGAGTGCTTGGAGATGTGCTGGGGGAATTTCAGCAGGGCACTCTCTCAGTGGGGAGAACAGATATCCAGCCCCATCCGAGAACCAACTCTGCTTGGCAGAATGTGCCTGCTGAGGAGGGGGTACAGGAGAGGACACCCTCACAGCCCAAGAAAGCCCCCCATGCAATGGTGCCTGAAGCAAAAGTGGTTCCTACTTAAACAAAAAATAGGACTAGCCCTAATCAGGCATTCTTTCAAAGTGTTCGGAGAAGACTCAGGTGGGGGGGAGGGGGAATGAGGACAAGCACACTGGCTCTGGCTCCCTCTATCCCTGTCCTCATCACCCTCATGTTCGGGACTAATTTCTGCAGCACAGAACCTTTGTCATCCATGGAAGCTGCCTGCATGTTATAGAACCCCAGTTGCCCAGAGTTCTATGCTGCTAATCTGGTACTAAAAGGGTTAAATAATTTGGCTAACAAAAGGAGTGTAAGGGGAGACATGATAGAGGTGTACAAAATGATACATGGTGTGGAGAATGAGGGTGGGGATACATTTTTCTTCCTCTCTCATAATACTAGACCCCAGGGTCATCACTGATTGGTGGGAGATTCAGGACAGGTAAAAGGAAGGACTTCTTCACACAGCACATAGCTAAACTATGGAATGTACTATCACAAGATGTAAAGATGGCCACCAATTGGGATGGCTTTAAAAGGGGGTTGGATAAATTCCTGGAGGAGAAGGCTATCATAGCTTCGGCTATGGGGCGGTATATAAATGTAATAAATAAATAAATAAATAAATCATCATCAATAGCTACTAATCCTGATGGCTATGCACTACCTCCAGTAGCAGAGGCAGTAAGCCTAAGTACACCAGCTGCTGGGGAACATGGACAAGAGGGTGCTGTTGCACTTGTGTAGAGCTTGTGAGTTCCTGGTCAACAGTTGGTTGGCCACTGTGTGGACAGAGTGCTGGACTAGATGCACCCTTGGTCTGATCCAGCATGGCTCTTCTTTTGCTCTTAAGAATGAAGCGGCTACTCCAAAATGAAGATGGCTAATTTGATCTGGAATGGCATAGCTGGCTGGGGGTGAAGGGGGTTGTAGTCCAATACATCTGGAAGGCACCACGTTGGGAAGGCTGGGCTAAGCAGTTCTCACACTACGGCCCCATTAACTACTGTTTTTAAAAAGCTATGGTGGACATGATTCAGTTAAAATTGGGGAGCCAGAGGCTAGAAACCCACTACCATACTCCCTCCCCCATAATGTAATCACTGGGGTTAAGCAAAGGTACTCACACTGTTGGGACAGCAGCATCAACCCAAACTCTCCCACTGGGTTCAGGAACACTCTGGGCCAAACTGCCTGTATACTGGTAGATAACCGGTGTCAGTTCACCTCTCAATTTGTATCATTTTATTGTTAGATCAAATGCTTAAGAAAAACCAAAAAAACAATATTTTCCAGCCGCTGTTTCCTTTAAATTACTCAGTGCAGGTAATTACAGAAAATGGTACATGCATTCATTGAAATGGTTTTCCCAACTCACTTAACAGAGAAGCAACAGCCGCGTCCTCTTAGGAAGCAAGCTGTCTCGTAACCTCCTGAGCAAACAGTCCTCCATACGGCCCTGGCAGCTGCTGTAGAGGGTTTGGCAAAGCTCCTCAAGAAGGTAAGAGAGGAAGAGAGGGGGAGGGGTTTAAGAATGCGAGGAAGGATGCAGCCAGCCACTGACATTGTAATCTTTGCTTTAGCTAAGTACAGATTCACCAGTGAGTTCTATTACATTCTGTAACAGTCTATTACATCTATATCCCACCTTTTTAACCACTTGTAGGAAACCCAAGGCAGTTCACACGGTCCTCCTCCTCCCCTCCATTTTATCCTCACTGATGAGGTAGGTTAGGCTGACAATCAGTGACTGGCCCAAAGTCACCCAGTGCGCTTCACAGCCAAGTGGGGGCTACAGCCCAGATCTCCTGAGCCCCAGTCCAACACTCTGACCACTACACCACACTGGACTAAGCCATGGTTAGGTTGCTAGCCCTGTTGCAGCAAATGGTTAGTGAGCATGTGTAAACCATAGTTATATAGCCACCACGGTTAGGAATGGTTCACGCGACTCGCTAAGCCATAATGTTTAGCTCAAAATGCTTAACAACCATGGCTTAGTGTGTTGTTTGAATGGAGTCACTGGCTGGTTTCGGACGACACATTAGGCAACAGAGGGGGAAATAGTGTACTGACTGGGCGTTAGGTAGGCGGTGCGCCACACACGACACATTGCAACTCCAGTCCTTGCGCAGCTGAAAGTTCCGGTGGCCATCTTGGTTGCTATGTCTGCTCCCTCCCTCAGTCCCCCAGCCCTATCCCAGCATGCAACACAAGTTCTGCTGGCTGTATAGAGCAGCCGGGGGTTTTCGGCTATTCCAGCCGGCAGAACTCTATTCCCAAACAGAATAGTCCACGGAGAGAGGGGGGTTGGTTTCAGACAACACTTTAAACAACGGGGCTTCGGGCTAAACAACGTGCAAGCCCGTTGTTTCTCTCCATTGCTTAATTGGGCGGAATAGCGTACTGTCAGTTATGTGTGCATGGTGTGTAACCCTCCACACGACACAATAAGCAACACAACTGACGATTGTTTCCCTCCCCCTCCATTGCTTAATGCGTCGTCCGAAACCAGCCACCGCCCCTGCTTTTAAAGCCATCCAATCAGAGCTTTAATGTGCATTTGCTTCAGCGTTCTCAGGAACCGGGTCTCAAGATCTTCAGAACATCAGAAGAGCCCTGCTGGATCAGACCAAGGGTCCGTCTAGTCCAACGTTCTGTTCACACAGTCGCCAGCCAGCTGCCTCTGGGAAACCCACAAGTCTGCTTCTGTACCTCAGGAACTGGTATTGAGAGAGGCATACAGCCTCTGGTCCCAGAGATAACATATAGCCATCATGGTTAGTAGCCATTGATAGCCTTCTCCTCCTTGAATTTGTTTAATCCCCTTTTAACGCCATCCAAGTTGGTGTCCTTCACCACATCTTGTGGTAGCGAATTCTATAGTTGCAAAAACAGCAAGAGAACTATAAAAGTAGCACGTAGAATTATTATTTTTTTAAAAAACAATTTTACATACAATGAACAGCAAAAGGGCACTTAAGAGAGCAATCCTGGGGTCCCAAGACAGTTTCCCAGATGCTCTTGGACTGACTGGGGGAAGCCTTCCAAGGTCTTCATCATGGCCATGTCTACACCATGCTTTTTTCCTGGGGGCCATCCCTGGGTCGTCCCTGTGCATCCAAATGACGCACAGGGGATCCTAGGCGCAGGCAGAGACAATCCCTCCATTTTTTCCAGGATAACTGGTTCCCCATTATCCCGATTTTCCCCATGGTCCCAGGACCATCCTGAGGACCACAGGAGGTATAGCCATCACTCCCACCTCTTCGCAAGTAGCACGGCCTTCAAAGCAGGCATGGAGCTGTACAGGAAGGCTCCATGCCCATGGGGGGTGGGGGTGAAACAAGTTTGCCATCCCTGCAATGGTGGGGGGATTTGAGGAAGGGATTTTTTTTTAACTACTCACTTTTGCGATGGATCAGGGCCTCGCAATTGCATGACTAACCCCTCTTCAGCAAAACAAATGGCGCCCGCAATGTTCCTCTTCCCTTCCGGGACATTGTGCAGCCATCTAGACGCCGGGGGAGGATTGCGGAAGCAGGTAAGTCTGCGGTCCTCCCCCCTCCCTCCCTCCCTCCCTCAACACCCTTAGGTGTAGTTGAGCCCCATAACTCCATCCCTGGAGGGTTTTTCCCAATGTCAGAGCCCCCTCCTGCCTACGCCCATGGAGGTTTCTCCCACGATGAGATCAAAGTCGGGAAACGGGCATGTCAGGGAAATGTGAGGGATCATGCCAGTGGATGGAAAGGGAGAAGCCATGGGTCTGAAGGGCCCTTAGTCCCTTCAGCCCCCAACCACACCCAAAACAGAAGGGAATTTAGACAACTTCCCTTCTCCTGCTTGCAAAGGGGGGGTAGTAGAGTACAAATTAAGCTCGGTGAGGCAGGGGATGGGCTTTTAAAAAGGCTCAGTTTTTACTTCCACCCTGCCAGCAAGAGCCTGGCAGGGAAGAGGAAAGATCAGAGGCTCTGAGTTTTGGAATGCTCCATCATTCGGGCCTCTTGTCTTTCAGGTTACATCGTTAAAGGGCCTCGGACGTTACAAAAAGCTAGTATTGACTGCGCAATCCTCAGAAGTCAGCCTCATGGCATTCAACGGGACTGAGTCCCAGTGCGTGAGGAGAGGATTGTAGTTTCAAGGCACTAGAGAATGGACTTAATTTGGCAACCTGGAGATAGTGGGCATGTTCAGAAGACACCTTGAACCCTGCTGGTTAAGGCCTTTGGTTAAGCAGCACGGTTTAAATGTGTCTTGTGTAATGTGTTTTGCTAAGCCCTGCTCACTCAGTAACCACAGTCGGGCCCTCTGCAGCAGGGTTAGCAGCTCTAACAATGGCTTAAAGCGTTGTGTGCGACAGCACGGCTTGTTGTTAGTGCTAACCCCAGAGAACCACAGTTTCATGAACCACAGAGCCTGAAGTGTCGTCTGAACAGGCCCAGTACTGAAGGTGCGAGAGACACATGACGAGGGATAAAGTTCTTCGGAATTCACACATGAGTTTGATGACCCTTTCAGAAGGGACATCTTGGCAAAGCATCAAACAGCCTATGGCTAAAGAGCAACTAACCAGAGGAGGCTGGTGGCTCCGATTTGAGTGGGCTGTGTGAATCCATCTTGGGATTCAGTCAGAACAAGCCAAGGCTCTAAAGGAGCTATTCAAGCTCCTGGACCCCAACACTGAAACTCAGTTCAGCACCTTGGATAGCTCCTATAGAATTTTGGCTGGTGCTGACTGAGGCCAGATCTACACCAAGCAGGATATAACACTTTGGAAACATTTTGAAAGCAGTATATGGAATGTGCCCTGGGCCTGAACAGTTGTCAAAACCATTATAAACCGTTATAAAGCAGTCGTGTAAATCCTGCCTGAAACTAGGGGTGTGAACAGCCTCCCGATTCAGTCTATATCTGGATCCGGATGATCCAGATCAGGCCCAATCCGATCCAGACCAGAACAGACCACCCCCGATCCAGTCCAGAACTGGATCCGGATTCGGGTCTCCTGATCAAGATCTGGAGACCCTCCTTTTCCCCATAGACTTGGAAGTCTATGGGGAAAAAGACTCACCACACTCCCACACTCCTCTGTTTACCTGCTGCCTCGTCCTCACCGCCGCAATCTGCCGCTGCTGTCCGCTGGCTGCCGCTGCTTCTGCTCTACTGAGAACCAGGCCTCTTAACCAATGGACTCACCGCCGGCCTGCGGTCCCTGGGTGCCGGCTGTGCAGCCAGCACCCAAGGACCTGGAAGGCCAATGGGCCCCACCAACTTCAAAGCCACCAGCCTCCACTGCAACTAACTCCATATAATAAAGTTTGTTGTACTTTATCCTTTAGGGATTTTTACTGTTTGCAGCCAAGGCAGCAAAGCAAACCTATTCCATAAGTTTACCTCCTATTTCTATGCTGCAAGCACATGATTTGCCTTCTCTATGGTTAGGAAAAATTATCTAACGGTCAGAACACGCATAAAAATTGTGATTCGAAAAAAAGAAAGAAAGGGGGGAGGGGTAACTGGCCTTTTGAAACCAACATAATATTTTCACCCTGCCATTTCACATCTTGGAAAAGCTATACCAGTAATAATAGCAGAGCTGTAATGACCCGAAAAACAAGACTGCTTTCACTAGGGGAAAGAGCTGGGATCCAAAAACTACATATTATTCTTTGTCGAGAGGCGGCTGTGAAATTATGTGCTTTTCGGAACAAAAAGCAGAATGCCTAACGGCTGCTAAGGAAGTCGTGCCTGTGAGCTTTTGTAAAGTGGCATCGGAGGCAGCACAGAGAGAGAATGGCTTTCGGTAGACGATTATGACCAGGGCCACGAAATGACTCCATGTTAAATTGGCGCTTGAATAGTTAATGTTAGACCCAGCAATCTGTGTTGCACCGGGCAGATGATACTGCACACTCTTTTAATGCCCCACAGTGTCCTCGGCCTAGGCTTGCCCAGGGGTGTGGGGTGTGGCAGTGTTACCAAATCTCCTTTTGGTGAATATTGAGGAGGGCCATCAGTCTTACTTTACAGGGGGCTGTCTTCATGTTCCTCTACCAACCCTGCACTCTCGCTGTTGCGGAAATTTGTCTTAACGAGGGGAGGCAGCGCAGACTTTCTGGTGGCCATTAGGCTCACCATTCCTGCCCTCTCCCCCTCCCGTGGCTTCCGATGACCAAGAAGAGGTTGCCTTCTGCCAGGGAATACCCCCAGAGTGGCTCCAAGTGAAGACAGACTGCCAGAAGACCTCATTCTGGCTGGAAAAGTTTGCGTAAGTCCCCGACTTTTCAGCTGCACATCTTCGCCTATTTGCCCTGGGATGGCTTTAAATTTGTGGCTGCGTCATCTAACTGGTGCAGCGCAGATTCGGAGCCACCCTGGGGCAAAGAAGACAGTCCTATCTTTGAAGGGGTGTCAGATGGCATCTTCTAATAAAGGACAGGTGACAGTCATAAGGACATAAGAAGAGCCATGCTGGATCAGACCAAGGGTCCATCTTGTCCAGCGTTCTGTTCACACAGTGGGCAAACAGCTGTCGACCAGGGACCCAAAAGCATCCTCCCACCCATGTTCCCCTGCAGCTGGTGTAGCCTTACTGCCTCTGATACTGGAGGGAACATATAGCCATCAGGACTAGTAACCATTAATAGCCTTGTCCAACCCCCTTTAAAACCATCCAAATTGGTGGCCATCACCACATCTTGTGGTAGTGAATTCCATAGTTTAACTATGCACTGTGTGAAGAAGGACTTCCTTTTATCTGTCCCAAATCTCCCACCAATCAGCTTCATGGGATGACCGCAGCTTCTAGTATCTTGAGAGAGGGAGAAAAATGTCTCCCTATCCATATTCTCCACACCAGGCATGTTTGTACACCTCTACCATGTCTCCTCTTAGCCTCCTTTTTCCCCAAGCTAAGCAATCCCAGCTGTTGTAACCGTCCCTCATAGGGGAGATGCTCCGGCCCCTTGAACATTTTAGTTGTCCTTTTCTACAGATTTCCCAGCTCTATTTTTAGATGTGGCACATGACACGGTGTGCCACCCCATAGCAGTATGTTAATGGCATCCTCAATTTCAGGGCAGTGGAGGCTGGTGGCTTCAATGCCACAGGGACAACAAACCTGCTCCAGCTTTCAGTCAGAATCACAGAACTCTAAAGGAGCTAGCCAAGGTACTGAACCCACTTTGCAAGTGGCAAAGAGGCCCTGTTCAGAAGACACCTTAAACCACGGCTTTAACCATGGTGAATAAGGCGTTTTGCCATATTCAGCGTGGTTAAAGCCATGGTTTAAGGTGTCTTTTGAACAGGGCCAGAGAGCACATACTTTGCATTCAGGAGGTCCCAGTTTCAGTCCCTCGGGTCTCCAGTGAAAAGATGAGGTAGAAGATGAGAAAGACGAGGAATTTGTGATTAGATCTCTGTGCCAGCCCACACATGTAACAGAGGGACTGTGGAGCACATGCTTTGCACTCCAAATATCCAATGCCTGGGATCTCTAGGTAAAATATGAGGTAGAAGATGAGAAAGATGAGGAAAGACTTCTGTCTAAAAACCCTGAGACTTACTGCCAATCAAAGTCAGCAATTCCAGGTTATAGGAGATAAATAATTTGGGCATAAGGCAGCTTCCTATGTACAACAGGGTTCTAAAAAAGCAGTCTGTAATTTTTAACAGTAGGAATTGAAATGTTTACACTCTTAACATTCAGCCAGTGGAGACTGGTGGCACCGATTTCAGTGGGGCTACAAATCCATTCTGGGCTTTAGTCAGAACCAGCCAGAACTCTAATGGAGATGTCCGAGATGCTGAAACCATTTTGGAGCTATGGTTCAGCACTTTGGATAGCTCCTTTAGACTTCTGACTGGTTGTGTGACTAAAACCCAGAGTGGATTCACAGCCCCAGCAAGATCAGAGCCACCAGCCTCCACTGAGGTTGGGTGTTGAGGCAAGTTCCCCAGTTGTTCACAGTGGGTCTATGCAGCAGGTGGAAGTTGCACAGCAAATGACTCACATGATTCGCTAGCTCTCTTTACCAACTGCTCATTTACACTGAGGCCAGATGTGTCTTCCAATAATTTAAGGCCCGTGGCATTTTATCTGTGCTCTTGGAACACTGTTTCATTATCATCTGTTTGAAGCTTGGTGTGATGCTAGCGGGTTCAATCAGGCCCAACCATCACGGAAAGGTATTTTAAAAGGAAGTTAATTAATGCTTAGATCTAATGGATGGCGTTCACTCGCTGTGCAAACAGTCCAAAGGAGACAGGAGAGAGAGAGATACGTGAGCAGAGCCAAAAGCACATTGACCTCCCTGCTGTTTGCAGAGGGTTGTCCTTACGGGATTCCTTCAAAGAGATGAAGGAATGTTTAACCAGCTCAGCAAAAACACAACTGAAAGCAATCGCTAACTCCCCAATGCCGCTTATGAAACAAAGTGATGCAATTTAGAGGCTAAAGGGGGAAGGCGCTATTATTATAATGATCAATCATGTCTGTTAAACACTTTTAAAGTGTACCATTTTGCAATATAGTTCTCCTTATTGGAACTCTATAAAGTAAGCCCAGTGATCTTTTTTTTTGGGGGGGGGGGGGGGGGTCAGATGGGGAAACTGAAGCCTGGAAAACTGAGGAATTTAGAAATCTAGGAAGAATACTGAGGAACAGATGAGGATGGAAAACAGTGGCTGTGAGAAATGAGATGATATAGCAAGAGTTACCTGTATGGTCACAAAGGAGTCAGAGTTCCTGAATATGGCCTGTCATGAGAAAACACTCAACAAGCTCATGAAAATCTCATTGAGGTCGCCGTGAAGATAGCAAGGGCTGCTTTACACCAGTCTAAAGCTCTGAGCCATCTTGCCCACCATGCACTAATAAAACTCACCATCAATAAAAC
The DNA here is from genome assembly GCA_029215795.1 of Anniella stebbinsi. Classification (NCBI taxonomy): domain Eukaryota; kingdom Metazoa; phylum Chordata; class Lepidosauria; order Squamata; family Anniellidae; genus Anniella; species Anniella stebbinsi. The sequence goes on along the minus strand of JARDYH010000004.1, from coordinate 222,099,908 downwards.
CCACCACTGTGAAGAAGAAGAAGAAAAAGAAGAAGAAGAAGAACCCAAAATATTGAAATCTAGACTAGTCGCTGATGGGATAAAAAAACCTCATGGACCAGCAAGTCCAAAATTCTGTTCCTAACTTTAGTCAGTCTGTAGCAATGGGATACAGCCTGTTTTCACCCTGTGAGTTTGCCAAGGACGCTTTTAAAACCACCTAAGCCATGGCCGCCATGGCTTAAGGTAGTAACCAATCCCCATGTTAATTAGGCATTGTGAAAACTACTTCCTTTTATGTTTCTGAGTCTGCCACTCATCAACATCACTGGCAATCCCCAAGGACTACTGTTGTGTCAGAGATTGGGGGGGGGGGATCCCCTATTTTGGGGAATGCCTTTCTGGATGTATATTTGGGATGCCGGATCCATACCGTTTCTAGAGGTCTAGCCTTTCAAGATTTCCAAAATCCTTTCAAGATTTCCAAAATCCTCTGTGCGGGAGTCCTGGGAGCCTGGCCAGCCCATAGCAATCCCTCCTCATCTCCCAAGGGTGGCCCAAGATGTTTTGCTGCCTGAGGCAAAGAACAAGATGGCGCCCCTCCTGTTCCATTTATAGAAAATGACCAGACCACCGGTTGATTTTTTCTTCAATACTGCTGATGGAATAGCTGTTGGACCTGAGGGTAGCAGCGTAGCGTAGGGGGTAGGCTACGTGATACACAGTGGCTGAATTCGGACGACACGAAAATCAATGGTGGGGTAATAATCAACTGTACAGTTGTTCACCTAGGGGGTACTCCCCACACAACATAGTAATAAATAATCAACTGTGGTGTGGATTAGGATCAGCGCTGATTTGACTATGGCAGCATTCGGACAACGCGATAGTCAATACAACTGAAGATTGTTTCCCCCGCCCCAGTTGCTTATTGTGTCGTCTGAATTCAGCCACAGTGTTGTCTTCTAAAATATCATCTCTGCTCCCTGAGACCCAGCATCTGCTGCCTTAGATGACCACCTCACTCTGCTTAATGGAAGGGCCAGTCCTGCTTTGCCCCCAATATCTCTGTGTATAGGAACACACTTCCTCCTAGACACAGTAGAACTATGGACCGCTAGAATGCCAGAAAGAAGATTTCAGCCCAGTTCTCTTCATAATAAGCTACATTTCTACATTCAGGGAGCTATTTTAGAGATAGTAAAGTGTTCCAATATTCAGAGTCTGCACCATAAGACTAATCTACAAGTGTAGCTCATGCCGAAAACTAGGAACTCTTGTCATTTTCAAGACTACCAAATTCATGTGTCAAATGGCTCATGACATGCCAGAATTTAGATTGAGCCCAATACGGCTTGAAGCACATAATTATTCAAATGCTTTAACGAGCGGAAATGTATATAAGATTAGGAACAGCTTGAGTTGTGGAGCCAGAAATGAAACGCTTTTGAAAGGCTTAGGAGTGGATAACAACCCTGTAGGGAGGAAGCAGATAACTGAAAGCACCCAAGAAGCAAAATATGAGCACAGTTATATTTGTGAAAGAGAAACAGCAGCCAATGATGACGTTAATACAATTATATTGGACGTTATAATTAGAAGTATAATTTGCATGCATTTCTGACAGCTAAAGTTTGGACACGTATGCAGATACCCAGATGCTCTCTGGAACATTTTGATAAAAGGACATTTTGGACTGTCCTAGGTCTGCAATTATAATTGTAAAATTAATCCGTGAATTTAAAAGAGAGTACTATTCAAGACTCCAATACTAAGCAAACCTGCTAGGAAGTAGAGTTGAATAATTAGAGTAACTGGTAAGTTAATCAACTAAAGTTTTAGTTGATTAAGTTTTAGTTGCTTAAAGTTTTAGTTGATTACGGGTTGGAGGAGGTAGTGTGTGATTGGATCAGCAGCCCCTCGTCCCTGGGGTGGCCATGTGTCCCACTTTTAAAAAGACAGTCCTGTATTTGAGGCTGATCTCTATTTGGAGGGCTGTCTGATCCAAGTCTGGTTTAAAGGTAAAGAACCAGAAGAAGAGAGGTCAGGTGCCTGGAAGTTGGTCATCAAGAGTTACAGCACGTGGACGGCAGAAAACAACTGGTGCACCGGTAACCTAATTACAGCCTTCCCCACTACGGCAAGATGTACTGTGTTTCTATTACAATAAGAATTATTGGGCCTGTTGAGACAACACGCTAAGCCCTGGTTAGGCCTCTAACCCTCTTGCTTTTGCAACAAATGGTTAGGGAGTGTGTTTAAACCATGGTTATGGAGCCACCATGGTTAGGAATGGGTCACATGACACACTAGCCATGGATCACACGACACGACACGCTAAGCCATCATATTTAGCTCAAAATGCTTAACCATTGTGGTTTAACAGACTCATTATTTCTACATATGTGTCTGTACACACAAATTACCATATACCCATTTTATGCAAACCTGTTGTCTTCTTTGGTGTTGTGTTTCCTCTTTTAGGACTCTGCCACTTGTTTTCCATCTTGTCCCCAAAATCCATCATGCCCTGAAGAAGAGCTCTCCTTTTTTAGGGGCTAGGAATATGCTGCAACGTTTTGTTGCAGGTCCCATCTGTGTTCCCTTACGTTTGAAATGTGCAATGTAGCTTTCACCAGGTCTTTAGCCCAGAAAATGATCCTCTAAAGAGACCCAATTGAGTTCTACTGCTGAAGAGGACTGATAATATTGGAAGAACTGATAATGGGAAGACAATTTAACATTCCTAAACAACTGAATTGTCAACATTCTGGCAGTTGGTAAAGGCAAGATAACCTATTTTCCAACATTATCAGTTTTTGCAAATTGTTTTGAGTTTTGTAAGTTGTTATAAACTGTTATGAGTTTCACCTACCTGAATACCTGAAGAAGACTTCCTGTTCGAAATGTAATTTCACCAGGGGACCGTAGTAGTGAACTGCCAGATACAGCTGGTGTGTTTGAAAACTTGTAAACTGCCAGGTACAACTATAGATCGATCGGTATAACTCTTCTGTGAAATAATAATAATAATAATATAATTATTATTATTATTTATAACCCGCCTCTCCCTCCGGATCGAGGCAGGGAAAAACAAGAAATATAAAACACAAGAATCACAAAACAGTTAAAATTTTAAAAACAAGAAAAAAAATACATCATTAAAAACATCTTAAAATTCATCTGGCTAGGCCTGCTGGAAGACAGCAGTCTTCATGACTCTCTTAAATTCATGAAGACTGCTAATTTGTCTAATCTCCTCCGGCAGACCATTCCACAGTCTGGGAGTGGTGGAAGAGAAGGTCCTCTGGGTAGGGTGACCAAACGTCTGGTTTCCCCCAGACAAGTCCGGAAAAGGGCATCAAAATGGCGTCCGGGGAAATCGGCATAATTTGGCCAAAGTCCAGGGATTGCCGCCTTCCTTTGCATGATCTGAGGCTTGTCCTTGGCCGGTGCTGTCGCACAGGCCATGAAAATCCCTGGATTGGCCTGCGGGCAGGGCTGGAAGTCATGGCACCTTCCCCGGACCATGCTAATGGCGGCAGGCAATCTCTAAGGGGACAAGCAATCTTCCCTCACTGCTCACGTGGCCTGCTCTCTCCCCCTACCTTTCCCTGGAGTCCTCTCTGCTCAACTTTCCAAGTCACATGACACTTCCAGGATGAGACTTCCAACATCTCATCCCAGTCTCGCGAGACTTGTATTGTACAGGCGGGGTGATCTCCCCAAACTGAAGGAGATGGCAGCGGCGGAGGGAGCAGCAGCGAGTGTCCTTTGTAAACTTGTAAGTAGATAGCGCAGTGGGTGGGGGGTTGGGCAGCTCGGGTGCAATTGACAGTGTGCGTGTGCGGGTGGTGTGTTGTGCATTCGGTGGGCTGGTGCTGCGGGCAGGTGGTTGGCAGTGGGGGCGGGTGGCGCATTGCACATGTGCATGGGCGGTGGTGTGCGGGTGTGTGCGGGTAGAAACGTGTGCCCAGCTCGCTTCCCCCCCTCCGCCAATTGATGCCTGAAGGGTCTCTTAATGCAAGCGTTAAGAGACCCCTCAGGCATCAACTGGCTGGAGGAGAAGGCGAGCTGAGCACACGTTTGCCCGGCCTCCTGTGCAGACTGCCGCCACCCTCTCTGTCCCAGAAATCTCAAATCTTGAGAGGCTTTCATTGCGTGAGACTTGAGACTTCTGGAAGAGGTGGGGCATGCGTACGCGCACCAAAGAAGAAAAAGCAGAAGGCAGCAGCAGAAGCAGCACAAGCCCAGGGCACAAGAGGCAAGGCACGAGAGACAGGAGAGGCGGGCTCTGTGTGGGCGAGTCGGGTGCGGTGGTTCAGGCATGCGAGGCACGAGAGGTGGATGAGGCGGGCGAGGCGCAAGAGGTGCACGAGAGGTGGGTGAGGCATGAGAGGTCGGGCGCGGTGGTCGAGGTTGGCGAGGCGGGTGAGGTGGGCCAGGCAGGCGAGGTGCGAGTGGGTGAGGCAGGTGTGGTGCAAGAAGCCAGTGAAGCGCTAGAGGCAAGTGAAGCGAGCGAGGCGGGTGCGGTGCGAGAGGCGGGTGAGGCGTTTCCATGATTAAGACACCCTTCAGGCATCAATTGGCTCGGGGGGGGGGGGGGGTGAGCCAGGCACACGTTTTGGCCTCCAGAACTGTGCAGATTGCTGCCGCCATTAACGTGGCTGAATGGATAATATCTGCAGTTATTCTCCAGCCACGCTAATGGCAGCAGCAATCTGTGCAGTTTCCAGTGGCCTTAGAAATGTGTGCCGTGCCTGGCTCCCCCCCCCAGCCAATTAATGCCTGAAGGGTCTCTTAATGCAAGTGTTAAGAGACCCTTCAAGAATCAACTGGCTGGGGGGGAGGGTGAGCCAAGCCAAGCACACGTTTGCTGGGCCTCTCTGTTCTGGAAATCTCAAGTCTCAGGAGGCTTTCATCACCCGAGACTTGAGACTTCTGGAAGAGGTGGGGTGTGCGTATGCGCGCCAAAGAAGAAAAAGCAGAAGGCGGCAGCAGCAGCACGAGCCCAGGGCACAAGAGGCAGGTGAGGCGGGCGAGGCATGACATGAGAGGCGAGGCAGGAGCAGTGGGAGCCAGCCAGCGACAGCAGCGGCGTGGGCTCGAGGTGAGAAATAAGGCAGGAGCGGAGCGCCCCAGGGTGAAGGGACGAGGTTCTTGCGGCCGTGATAGCGATAGACATCAGGCACCAGGATGAAAGGTTGAGGGGTGAGGCGGGAGTTGCAGCCGCTGCAGTGGCAGCAGCAGCGCAGACCCTGAGGCAACCCACATTGGGCCGGGCCTTGCTCCCAAGGAGAATCTTCATTGCTGCTCCAGCCGCTGCAGGTGACCATGCAAGCTACAGGTGTGCCCAAGCTGCAGTGTGTGTTCCAATCTGGAACTGGGACCACAGTGGAGAGAGGGACAAAGGTTTAAAGCCTCCCTGCCCTATATACTAGGCTCCGATCCTGCCTCCCACCCTTACTGCTAGCTACATCTTTAAAATAATGTGTAGTTTGATCCTCGTTCTGTTGCAAATGTAGATCCAGGAGTCAAGCTACTCATTATATTATTCATGTAGCAAGTAGCCCTTCTCTGCTTACATAGAAGACAGATTCTCAAACATTTGCCAGTGAGAAATCTTAGATCAACTCTAGTGTGCCTCCATTGTAGCTTTGGGCAAGGATAGCTAGAAAATGGAACTAGTTTCAGGACTGTCTGATTTTGATTACTTTTAAATTTATAGAAATTTGAACCATGGAGCCCTTGAAAAATATTCTATTTAGGGGTGCAGTGTGTGTGTGGGGGGGGTACACATGCGTGTCTAGTGGATGTACTGCTTATAGTTAGGATTTTTCATTATGTGTATTTAAAATGCTTTAAAATGTTTAAAATATTTTAAAATTGTACTATGTTGAATTATATTTTTAATTTTTGTATATCGCTATTTGTTTTAACTGTACATGTTTTAATTTGTAAGCTGCCTTGAGTCCCATTATTGGGGAAAAGGTGGGATATAAATAAATATAATAATAATAATATATTCTTCTGATGAAACATATTTGCATTATATATGCTTTCAAAAATATGCTTTGCTCAGTTAACGTAATAGATTGCTGTAGAAATTATTATGATATCACAAAGAGACTGTTGTATTGCTTGGCAGTGATTCTCTGTTTGCATTCCCCCCTTTCTCTCCCCCAAACATGGAGCTGTGACTGGCCAAGCCTTGTTGCCAAAGGATTGCGGGGGGGGGGGGGTTGACCAAGGGAAACCTTTCTCCCATGGAGGGATTTCATCAACTTCTTTTTGTTGCTGTTGGCATTTCCCCTTCGCTATATACAATGCATATCATAAGGTGCCCTAAAGCTGCGACCCAACAACAGGAACAGAAACAGGATGCAAGCTCCATGCTCCAAAATAAAAATAAAAATTACTCTTAAACAAAAAAAGGCACAATCCTAAGCGTGTTTAGACATTAAAAAAATCCTACAACTCCTAGAATCCCATAGCCAGCATGGCTAAACATGACTAAACATGCATAGGGTTGCACCTTAAGTGAGTTTATGTGAAATATATAATTTGCTCTACTATCCGGAATGTAGCAGTTGTCATTGTGGAAGATATACCTGCCATTTGAAGTGAAGCAATGCATTTTTAGATATAAAGGGGGCTATAAAACTATGACATCCAGCATCTAAAATGGCTTAACTACACCATTGTAAGCTAGTACCTGATTATGCAGAGAGAGCTGCCCAGCCAATTACTACCAGCAGACTGACTGTTGACATATTCAATGGAGTGCCAGAGACCTTCTTTACCTGTTGCTTCTTCCAAGCTGCCCAGGCAAGGAGACAGAAGTGGTACTGCAGCAAAAAAGGGATGTGAGCAGCCATGTTTGGACTAGGGGCAAGGTAATATGTGGGTGTGTAGTGTGTTTTGGCTTGAATTGCTTGTGTCTGGATCTCCTTGGCTCTGAAAGCATCTTTCTAGACTGTATCTGCTGGTTACATGATCCATGAGGCCAGGTTGTGGTGGGTGCATAATCCTCCTTGACATGAGGAGTTTGCACTTGCTAGAGAAAGGTGAACAAATGTGAAGAGAAGCATAGTGAGCTCTTTTTTGTGTTCAGTAAACTCAATTGAATTTACTTCTGAGTAGGATTATGCTATGCTGTCTAGGCATTCATACAAAGTTAACTAGAATTAACCTGAACATCACATTGACTGTCCATTTAATATTGCTAGTATATTAAATGTCTGAGTTGTGGGTTGTAGTGTAGTGACTAGAGTGTTGGACAGAGATTTGGGAGATCTGGATTCTAGTTCCCACTCCGCCATGGAAGCTCACTGGGTGACGTTGGACTCTCAGCCCAGCCTACCTCACAGGGTTGTTGTGAGGATAAAATGGAGAAGAGGAGGATTATGTACACTGCTTTCGGTTCCTTGGAGGAAAAATAGCAGGATATAAATGGAATAAATAAAATGTAAACTCTGTAATCTTATAACTTGTAGTTAGATATGTTGATAGAGGTATAGTTAATATGAGTTTCTACCAAACCCTAACTGAGGCCATATTGTGGGTTCCTATCACCAGTTCTCCCAATAGTGTACACATAAAAATCTGCAAAAGGCTATTCCTGGAGCAAAACCTTTAGTAGTAACTGACTTGTGAAAATCTAGTTTATATTACATCTCAAGTGTTACAATGTTTTAAACAGAGACACTCTTTCTTGCTTAATATTAATTAAATCACATTGAATAGGCTGAGAAAAGATTGCTACAGTGGCTCAATCATTCTTTCTCTCTTCTTTCTCCACCCTTACCTGGGAATAAGTCCCATTAAATTCAGTGAGCTTGCTTCTGGTTAGGCCACAATCCTATGCATGTTGGCCATGGAATGCTGGGAGTTATAGGATTTGTTTTCTGGCTAGAGGATTGCACCTGTTGTGTACCTTTCTAATCTTTCCTTACCACATATTTCCCATTTTCTGTTTAGTCTAGCACTGGTGCACCCCCTCCTAACCACAGTGTTCTTTAGCTATTTTTTTTTCTAATCTAGAACCTGTTTTCTTTAGAAAAATGGAAAATAATAGATTTTATTTTCTGTTGATCTACCACAAAGAAATTTGTACAGTGACTAAAAATACATGTTAATTTCAGATACACTGGATGTTTCACTTGTTCTTTATTTCAGTGAGTCTAACATTAACATATTATTTAGAACAGGTTTGTCATAATTGTGAGCTGTAGAATCAGACATGTGACCAAGGCACTGTTCAGGTGGGCACATCTCCTTGGGGATTGGGCATGTTGGTGAGCACACCCCCTTGGGGGCTGGGCATGTTGATGGGCACGCCCCCTCAAGGGCGGCCATGTTGTCCTCCTTTTTGGTTTCCAAAATATGGTCACCCTACCTCTGGGTAACAGTCGTCAGCCTAGTTCTGGCTGATTTGAGTAAGTTCTTCCCAGAGGACCTGAGTGTGTGGGGCGGATTGTACGGGAGAAGGCGATATTGCTGCTTTTGAAAAACCTACTGATTATTTATATGACTATTTCAAATAATTATTGAGTTTAACTGTACCATCTAATATTATACATTTTGTATAAAAAGCCAGTTACTCGTTCAATGCATCGTTTTGCGGTTCCTTGCACACGGAGTGTTTGGTTTGAATTTTTTCACAGCAGCTGCAGACTAGGCGGATGTTTTCATCAAGCTATACATTGAAACCCTAAGATCTCTTTCTTGGGCACTGTTGCTGCTAGCTCAGATTCCATCAGTGTACATGTGAAGTGTACATGTGAAGTTAAGGACAGGAGAAGATGGCCAAACGATTTTCATACTCGCTGCTGTTGTAGATAGATACATATTAGACTACACTGGATTTAATTGGATAGATCATTTCTTGAGTTTCCAATGTTCAGGCTATGACGGCCTTGTTTATTTAGCCAAAACAACACCATCCACACATATGAGAAGGGTATCAGCTGGCTTGGGAGAACCCCAAAAGTTTGCAGAAGTGCAGATAAAAGGAAGTACTTCTCATGGTGCATAGCTAAACTATGGAATTCACTACCACAAGATGTAGTGATGGCAGCCAATTTGGATGGCTTTCAAAGGGGGTTGGATATATTCCTGGAGGAGAAAGCTATCAATGGCTACTAGTCCTGATGGCTAAGTGCTACCTCCAGTAGCAGAGTCAGTAAAACTATATACATACCCCAGTTGCTGGGGAAGATGGGCAGGAGGGTGCTGTTGCACTTTAGATGTCTCATTGGATTTAATCTGTATTTGATGAGCCATTTTCTTTATGGTATTCCTCTTAAGCTATTGATAGCTGCCAGTTATGAGCCTTATGAATGAGATGAGGTAGAAATAGAAATAAATCCAATGGAAACGTACATGTTTGACTTCCGGTTAGAGCCATGTTGGACTAGTGTCTCCATGTTTCGTGCTGAGCGGAGAGGCGGAGAGACGAAGCAGCTTTTAAGCCATCCAGGGTGGAAACCCAGACAGGAGAATCTCCCCAGAAGTAGGGGAGAGCTAGAGACACCATAGTTATCTCGTAAAACTTCATGGCTGGTCTTTAAGATGGACAAAAGTCACGTCAGCGGATCAGTACAGGGGGAAGGGAGATCTATGAGCTGACATCACTCACAGCTGCCAAGAAGTTTCCATTGAGAAACATATGGTCCACCAGCTTCTAGTTTAAGAGAATTTATTTACCTCTGCATCAGTGGGGGACTCTTCACTGCATCAAAGAAATCCAGTGAGATAAATCTTCTCTCGGGCGTAGGATATGGGGTAAAGAGCGAAAGGGATTACAGATCTAACAACGTTTGAAAGCATAATGCCTACGAGCTAAAGGGTAAAGTCATCGTAAGCTGGATCTTTCTTTGGCTCGTTGGTCTCCTTTATTTTTCTTTTGTGTTTGGTGTGCTTTTTTTTCTTTCTAAGACTCCCCCCCCCTTTTCCTTCTTTGACTGCCGAAGACTTGAGTGGACCAAAATGGCTAACTAAGCAATATGCAGAAGTTTTTGGTTCCTTTATCTCCCTTTCTGTTCTGCTTGAACAACAAAGGTGCCCATAAAGATGAGATGCATGGAAGTAATGGCTGTGTGTCCAAACAAATACCAAAGCTCTTTCAGCACCTAACTAAAAAATTCGACCAGCTTGGAAGTAAATTGGATCAGATTGAAAGTAATCTTGGAAAAAGGATGGATTTGATCAGAAAGGGAATGAGCAAGGAATTTACAGAGAAGGTGAGGGGCAGAGGGGTGGCCGAGACGGAGGAAATGCCTGTTGGAACAGCAAATAAGAAGGAAGGCTCGACGTCAATTGCAACGAAAGATAAACAGAGGAAGAGAGGCCTTAGGCGGGATGTTGCGAGAGGTGAGGTTTCTGTTTGCAACGGATCAAAGAAAAAGATGTCTTCAAGAGGGGACAGCCCGGAGGGGGTGATTGCTGCTGTCGGTGCTTATGGGGCTTATGGGGTATGCCTAAGTATGTGTCTGAAATTTCAAAATGATCCCTCCAACCATGTGTTTTATATGAATTTTTGAAAGCTCATGCACCTTATTTGACAGCTCTCTGAATGCACGTGGCAAGCTGTCATTCAGAGATCTGTCAAAAAAGGTGCACGATCTTTCAAAAATTCATATAAAGTACATGGTTGGAGGGATTGTTCTGAAATTTCATACACATACTTAGGCATACCCCATAAGCACTGTGACCAAGTCTCAAGTCTCTAACTTTGAAAATACATAAGTTATAGGCCTTTCTGTCTCAAAAAGCAACTCTATAGGGCAAAATAGGGCTCCGAAATGAATATCGGATTTATTATCGGAAATCTGATATGATTTGATATGATTAACCTTCAATATAATCAGATCCAGAAAGAAAATTAAAAGTGATTTCCGATAACGATACGA